>OX377614.1:9830523-12383023 GCA_947397855.1 Thelaira solivaga
ATTCAACAAAATAGAAATCAAGTCGATATCTTGAAAACTTAGCAAGTTATGACCAAAAAAAAAAATGGAGGTTATGGCCAAAAATTACCATGGACTACCCCCTTTGCTTTTTTGGAAAAAATGATAAAAAAATTTTTTCGCACTATCAGCAGAAAAAAGAATTATAATTAAAGCCAATACGTTTCTCTATTCAACAAAATAGAAATCAAGTCGATATCTTGAAAACTTAGCAAGTTATGACCAAAAAAAAAAATGGAGGTTATGGCCAAAATTACCATGGACTACCCCCTTTGCTTTTTTTGAAAAAATGATAAAAAATTTTTTTCGCACTATCAGCAGAAAAAAGAATTCTAATTAAAGCCAATACGTTTCTCTATTCAACAAAATAGAAATCAAGTCGATATCTTGAAAACTTAGCAAGTTATGACCAAAAAGGATGGAAATTATGGCCCAAAATTACCATGGACTACCCCCTTTGCTTTTTTGAAAAAATGATAAAAAATTTTTTTCGCACTATCAGCAGAAAAAAGAATTATAATTAAAGCCAATACGTTTCTCTATTCAACAAAATAGAAATCAAGTCGATATCTTGAACACTTAGCAAGTTATGACCAAAAAGGATGGAAATTATGGCCAAAAATTACCATGGACTACCCCCTTTGCTTTTTTTGAAAAAATGATAAAAATTTTTTTTCGCACTATCAGCAGAAAAAAGAATTCTAATTAAAGCCAATACGTTTCTCTATTCAACAAAATAGAAATCAAGTCGATATCTTGAAAACTTAGCAAGTTATGACCAAAAAGGATGGAAATTATGGCCAAAAATTACCATGGACTACCCCCTTTGCTTTTTTTGAAAAAATGATAAAAATTTTTTTTCGCACTTATCAGCAGAAAAAAGAATTATAATTAAAGCCAATACGTTTCTCTATTCAACAAAATAGAAATCAAGTCGATATCTTGAACACTTAGCAAGTTATGACCAAAAAAGGATGGAAATTATGGCCAAAAATTACCATGGACTACCCCCTTTGCTTTTTTTGAAAAAATGATAAAAATTTTTTTCGCACTATCAGCAGAAAAAAGAATTCTAATTAAAGCCAATACGTTTCTCTATTCAACAAAATAGAAATCAAGTCGATATCTTGAAAACTTAGCAAGTTATGACCAAAAAAAAATGGAGGTTATGGCCAAAAATTACCATGGACTACCCCCTTTGCTTTTTTTGAAAAAATGATAAAATATTTTTTTCGCACTATCAGCAGAAAAAAGAATTCTAATTTAAGCCAATACGTTTCTCTATTCAACAAAATAGAAATCAAGTCGATATCTTGAAAACTTAGCAAGTTATGACCAAAAAAAAATGGAGGTTATGGCCAAAAATTACCATGGACTACCCCCTTTGCTTTTTTTGAAAAATGATAAAAAAATTTTTTCGCACTATCAACAGAAAAAAGAATTCTAATTAAAGCCAATACGTTTCTCTATTCAACAAAATAGAAATCAAGTCGATATCTTGAAAACTTAGCAAGTTATGACCAAAAAAAAATGGAGGTTATGGCCAAAAATTACCATGGACTACCCCCTTTGCTTTTTTTGAAAAAATGATAAAAAAATTTTTTCGCACTATCAGCAGAAAAAAGGATTCTAATTAAAGCCAATACGTTTCTCTATTCAACAAAATAGAAATCAAGTCGATATCTTGAAAACTTAGCAAGTTATGACCAAAAAAAAATGGAGGTTATGGCCAAAAAATTACCATGGACTACCCCCCTTTGCTTTTTTTGAAAAATGATAAAAAATTTTTTCGCACTATCAGCAGAAAAAAGAATTCTAATTTAAGCCAATACGTTTCTCTATTCAACAAAATAGAAATCAAGTCGATATCTTGAAAAACTTAGCAAGTTATGACCAAAAAAAAATGGAGGTTATGGCCAAAAATTACCATGGACTACCCCCTTTGCTTTTTTTGAAAAATGATAAAAATTTTTTTTCGCACTATCAGCAGAAAAAAGAATTCTAATTAAAGCCAATACGTTTCTCTATTCAACAAAATAGAAATCAAGTCGATATCTTGAAAACTTAGCAAGTTATGACCAAAAAAAAAATGGAGGTTATGGCCAAAAATTACCATGGACTACCCCCTTTGCTTTTTTGAAAAAATGATAAAAAATTTTTTCGCACTATCAGCAGAAAAAAAGAATTCTAATTAAAGCCAATACGTTTCCTCTATTCAACAAAATAGAAATCAAGTCGATATCTTGAAAACTTAGCAAGTTATGACCAAAAAACATGGAGGTTATGGCCAAAAATTACCATGGACTACCCCCTTTGCTTTTTTTGAAAAAATGATAAAAATTTTTTTCGCACTATCAGCAGAAAAAAGAATTCTAATTAAAGCCAATACGTTTCTCTATTCAACAAAATAGAAATCAAGTCGATATCTTGAAAACTTAGCAAGTTATGACCAAAAAAAAATGGAGGTTATGGCCAAAAATTACCATGGACTACCCCCTTTGCTTTTTTGAAAAAATGATAAAAAATTTTTTTTCGCACTATCAGCAGAAAAAAGAATTCTAATTAAAGCCAATACGTTTCACTATTCAACAAAATAGAAATCAAGTCGATATCTTGAAAACTTAGCAAGTTATGACCAAAAAAAAATGGAGGTTATGGCCAAAAATTACCATGGACTACCCCCTTTGCTTTTTTTGAAAAAATGATAAAAAATTTTTTCGCACTATCAGCAGAAAAAAAGAATTCTAATTAAAGCCAATACGTTTCTCTATTCAACAAAATAGAAATCAAGTCGATATCTTGAAAACTTAGCAAGTTATGACCAAAAAAAAATGGAGGTTATGGCCAAAAATTACCATGGACTACCCCTTTGCTTTTTTGGAAAAAATGATAAAAAAATTTTTTCGCACTATCAGCAGAAAAAGATTCTAATTAAAGCCAATACTTTCTCTATTCAACAAAATAGAAATCAAGTCGATATCTTGAAAACTTAGCAAGTTATGACAAAAAAAAAATGGAGGTTATGGCCAAAAATTACCATGGACTACCCCCTTTGCTTTTTTTGAAAAAATGATAAAAAATTTTTTTTCGCACTATCAGCAGAAAAAAGGAATTCTAATTAAAGCCAATACGTTTCTCTATTCAACAAAATAGAAATCAAGTCGATATCTTGAAAACTTAGCAAGCTATGACCAAAAAAAAAACGGAGGTTTTGGCCAAAAATTACCATGGACTACCCCCTTTGCTTTTTTTGAAAAAATGATAAAAATTTTTTTTCGCACTATCAGCAGAAAAAAGAATTCTAATTAAAGCCAATACGTTTCTCTATTCAACAAAATAGAAATCAAGTCGATATCTTGAAAACTTAGCAAGTTATGACCAAAAAAAAAATGGAGGTTATGGCCAAAAATTACCATGGACTACCCCCTTTGCTTTTTTGAAAAAATGATAAAAATTTTTTTTCGCACTATCAGCAGAAAAAAGAATTCTAATTAAAGCCAATACGTTTCTCTATTCAACAAAATAGAAATCAAGTCGATATCTTGAAAATTTAGCAAGTTATGACCAAAAAAAAATGGAGGTTATGGCCAAAAATTACCATGGACTACCCCCTTTGCTTTTTTTGAAAAAATGATAAAAAATTTTTTCGCACTATCAGCAGAAAAAAGAATTCTAATTAAAGCCAATACGTTTCTCTATTCAACAAAATAGAAATCAAGTCGATATCTTGAAAACTTAGCAAGTTATGACCAAAAAAAAATGGAGGTTATGGCCAAAAATTACCATGGACTACCCCCTTTGCTTTTTTTGAAAAAATGATAAAAATTTTTTTCGCACTATCAGCAGAAAAAAGAATTCTAATTAAAGCCAATACGTTTCTCTATTCAACAAAATAGAAATCAAGTCGATATCTTGAAAACTTAGCAAGTTATGACCAAAAAAAAATGGAGGTTATGGCCAAAAATTACCATGGACTACCCCCTTTGCTTTTTGAAAAAATGATAAAAAATTTTTTTCGCACTATCAGCAGAAAAAAGAATTCTAATTAAAGCCAATACGTTTCCCTATTCAACAAAATAGAAATCAAGTCGATAATCTTGAAAACTTAGCAAGTTATGACCAAAAAAAAATGGAGGTTATGGCCAAAAATTACCATGGACTACCCCCTTTGCTTTTTTTGAAAAAATGATAAAAAATTTTTTTCGCACTATCAGCAGAAAAAAGAATTCTAATTAAAGCCAATACGTTTCTCTATTCAACAAAATAGAAATCAAGTCGATATCTTGAAAACTTAGCAAGTTATGACCAAAAAAAAATGGAGGTTATGGCCAAAAATTACCATGGACTACCCCCTTTGCTTTTTTGGAAAAAATGATAAAAAAATTTTTTCGCACTATCAGCAGAAAAAAGAATTCTAATTAAAGCCAATACGTTTCTCTATTCAACAAAATAGAAATCAAGTCGATATCTTGAAAACTTAGCAAGTTATGACAAAAAAAAATGGAGGTTATGGCCAAAAATTACCATGGACTACCCCCTTTGCTTTTTTGAAAAAATGATAAAAATTTTTTTTCGCACTATCAAGCAGAAAAAAGAATTCTAATTAAAGCCAATACGTTTCTCTATTCAACAAAATAGAAATCAAGTCGATATCTTGAAACTTAGCAAGCTATGACCAAAAAAAAACGGAGGTTTTGGCCAAAAATTACCATGGACTACCCCCTTTGCTTTTTTGAAAAAATGATAAAAAAATTTTTTTCGCACTATCAGCAGAAAAAAAGAATTCTAATTAAAGCCAATACGTTTCTCTATTCAACAAAATAGAAATCAAGTCGATATCTTGAAAACTTAGCAAGTTATGACCAAAAAAAAATGGAGGTTATGGCCAAAAATTACCATGGACTACCCCCTTTGCTTTTTTTGAAAAAATGATAAAAAATTTTTTCGCACTATCAGCAGAAAAAAAGAATTCTAATTAAAGCCAATACGTTTCTCTATTCAACAAAATAGAAATCAAGTCGATATCTTGAAAACTTAGCAAGTTATGACCAAAAAAAATGGAGGTTATGGCCAAAAATTACCATGGACTACCCCCTTTGCTTTTTTTGAAAAAATGATAAAAAATTTTTTTCGCACTATCAGCAGAAAAAAGAATTCTAATTAAAGCCAATACGTTTCTCTATACAACAAAATAGAAATCAAGTCGATATCTTGAAAACTTAGCAAGTTATGACCAAAAAAAATGGAGGTTATGGCCAAAAATTACCATGGACTACCCCCTTTGCTTTTTTTGAAAAAATGATAAAAATTTTTTTCGCACTATCAGCAGAAAAAAGAATTCTAATTAAAGCCAATACGTTCTCTATTCAACAAAATAGAAATCAAGTCGATATCTTGAAAACTTAGCAAGTTATGACCAAAAAAAAATGGAGGTTAAGGGCCAAAAATTACCATGGACTACCCCCTTTGCTTTTTTTGAAAAAAATGATAAAAAATTTTTTTCGCACTATCAGCAGAAAAAAGAATTCTAATTAGAAGCCAATACGTTTCTCTATTCAACAAAATAGAAATCAAGTCGATATCTTGAAAACTTAGCAAGTTATGACAAAAAAAATGGAGGTTATGGCCAAAAATTACATGGACTACCCCCTTTTGCTTTTTTGAAAAAATGATAAAAATTTTTTTTCGCACTATCAGCAGAAAAAAGAATTCTAATTAAAGCCAATACGTTTCTCTATTCAACAAAATAGAAATCAAGTCGATATCTTGAAAACTTAGCAAGTTATGACAAAAAAAAATGGAGGTTATGGCCAAAAATTACCATGGACTACCCCCTTTGCTTTTTTTGAAAAAATGATAAAAAAATTTTTTCGCACTATCAGCAGAAAAAAGAATTCTAATTAAAGCCAATACGTTTCTCTATTCAACAAAATAGAAATCAAGTCGATATCTTGAAAACTTAGCAAGTTATGACCAAAAAAAATGGAGGTTATGGCCAAAAATTACCATGGACTACCCCCTTTGCTTTTTTTGAAAAAATGATAAAAATTTTTTTCGCACTATCAGCAGAAAAAAGAATTCTAATTAAAGCCAATACGTTTCTCTATTCAACAAAATAGAAATCAAGTCGATATCTTGAAAACTTAGCAAGTTATGACCAAAAAAAAATGGAGGTTATGGCCAAAAATTACCATGGACTACCCCCTTTGCTTTTTTTGAAAAAATGATAAAAAATTTTTTTCGCACTATCAGCAGAAAAAAGAATTCTAATTAAAGCCAATACGTTTCCTATTCAACAAAATAGAAATCAAGTCGATATCTTGAAACTTAGCAAGTTATGACCAAAAAAAAAATGGAGGTTATGGCCAAAAATTACCATGGACTACCCCCTTTGCTTTTTTTGAAAAAATGATAAAAAATTTTTTCGCACTATCAGCAGAAAAAAGAATTCTAATTAAAGCCAATACGTTTCTCTATTCAACAAAATAGAAATCAAGTCGATATCTTGAAAACTTAGCAAGTTATGACCAAAAAAAAATGGAGGTTATGGCCAAAAATTACCATGGACTACCCCCTTTGCTTTTTTGGAAAAAATGATAAAAAAATTTTTTCGCACTATCAGCAGAAAAAAGAATTCTAATTAAAGCCAATACGTTTCTCTATTCAACAAAATAGAAATCAAGTCGATATCTTGAAAACTTAGCAAGTTATGACAAAAAAAAAATGGAGGTTATGGCCAAAAATTACCATGGACTACCCCCTTTGCTTTTTTTGAAAAAATGATAAAAATTTTTTTTCGCACTATCAGCAGAAAAAAGAATTCTAATTAAAGCCAATACGTTTCTCTATTCAACAAAATAGAAATCAAGTCGATATCTTGAAAACTTAGCAAGCTATGACCAAAAAAAAACGGAGGTTTTGGCCAAAAATTACCATGGACTACCCCCTTTGCTTTTTTGAAAAAATGATAAAAAAATTTTTTCGCACTATCAGCAGAAAAAAGAATTCTAATTAAAGCCAATACGTTTCTCTATTCAACAAAATAGAAATCAAGTCGATATCTTGAAAACTTAGCAAGTTATGACCAAAAAAAAATGGAGGTTATGGCCAAAAATTACCATGGACTACCCCCTTTGCTTTTTTTGAAAAAATGATAAAAAATTTTTTTCGCACTATCAGCAGAAAAAAGAATTCTAATTAAAGCCAATACGTTTCTCTATTCAACAAAATAGAAATCAAGTCGATATCTTGAAAACTTAGCAAGTTATGACAAAAAAAATGGAGGTTATGGCCAAAAATTACCATGGACTACCCCCTTTGCTTTTTTTGAAAAAATGATAAAAATTTTTTTTCGCACTATCAGCAGAAAAAAGAATTCTAATTAAAGCCAATACGTTTCTCTATTCAACAAAATAGAAATCAAGTCGATATCTTGAAAACTTAGCAAGCTATGACCAAAAAAAAATGGAGGTTATGGCCAAAAATTACCATGGACTACCCCCTTTGCTTTTTTGAAAAATGATAAAAAAATTTTTTCGCACTATCAGCAGAAAAAAGAATTCTAATTAAAGCCAATACGTTTCTCTATTCAACAAAATAGAAATCAAGTCGATATCTTGAAAACTTAGCAAGTTATGACCAAAAAGGATGGAAATTATGGCCAAAAATTACCATGGACTACCCCCTTTGCTTTTTTGAAAAAATGATAAAAAATTTTTTTCGCACTATCAGCAGAAAAAAGAATTCTAATTAAAGCCAATACGTTTCTCTATTCAACAAAATAGAAATCAAGTCGATATCTTGAAAACTTAGCAAGTTATGACCAAAAAAAAATGGAGGTTATGGCCAAAAATTACCATGGACTACCCCCTTTGCTTTTTTGAAAAAATTATAAAAAATTTTTTTCGCACTATCAGCAGAAAAAAGAATTCTAATTAAAGCCAATACGTTTCCCTATTCAACAAAATAGAAATCAAGTCGATATCTTGAAAACATAGCAAGTTATGACCAAAAAAAAATGGAGGTTATGGCCAAAAATTACCATGGACTACCCCCTTTGCTTTTTTTGAAAAAATGATAAAAATTTTTTTCGCACTATCAGCAGAAAAAAGAATTCTAATTAAAGCCAATACGTTTCTCTATTCAACAAAATAGAAATCAAGTCGATATCTTGAAAACTTAGCAAGTTATGACCAAAAAAAAATGGAGGTTATGGCCAAAAAATTACCATGGACTACCCCCTTTGCTTTTTTGGAAAAAATGATAAAAAAATTTTTTCGCACTATCAGCAGAAAAAAGAATTCTAATTAAAGCCAATACGTTTCTCTATTCAACAAAATAGAAATCAAGTCGATATCTTGAAAACTTAGCAAGTTATGACAAAAAAAAAATGGAGGTTATGGCCAAAAATTACCATGGACTACCCCCTTTGCTTTTTTTGAAAAAATGATAAAAATTTTTTTCGCACTATCAGCAGAAAAAAGAATTCAAATTAAAGCCAATACGTTTCTCTATTCAACAAAATAGAAATCAAGTCGATATCTTGAAAACTTAGCAAGCTATGACCAAAAAAAAATGGAGGTTTTGGCCAAAAATTACCATGGACTACCCCCTTTGCTTTTTTTGAAAAAATGATAAAAAAATTTTTTCGCACTATCAGCAGAAAAAAGAATTCTAATTAAAGCCAATACGTTTCTCTATTCAACAAAATAGAAATCAAGTCGATATCTTGAAAACTTAGCAAGTTATGACCAAAAAGGATGGAAATTATGGCCAAAAATTACCACGGACTACCCCCTTTGCTTTTTTTGAAAAAATGATAAAAAATTTTTTTCGCACTATCAGCAGAAAAAAGAATTCTAATTAAAGCCAATACGTTTCTCTATTCAACAAAATAGAAATCAAGTCGATATCTTGAAAACTTAGCAAGTTATGACCAAAAAGGATGGAAATTATGGCCAAAAATTACCATGGACTACCCCCTTTGCTTTTTTGAAAATATGATAAAAAATTTTTTTCGCACTATCAGCAGAAAAAAGAATTCTAATTTAAGCCAATACGTTTCTCTATTCAACAAAATAGAAATCAAGTCGATATCTTGAAAACTTAGCAAGTTATGACCAAAAAAAAATGGAGGTTATGGCCAAAAATTACCATGGACTACCCCCTTTGCTTTTTTGGAAAAAATGATAAAAAAATTTTTTCGCACTATCAGCAGAAAAAAGAATTCTAATTAAAGCCAATACGTTTCTCTATTCAACAAAATAGAAATCAAGTCGATATCTTGAAAACTTAGCAAGTTATGACCAAAAAGGATGGAAATTATGGCCAAAAATTACCATGGACTACCCCCTTTGCTTTTTTGAAAAAATGATAAAAAAATTTTTTCGCACTATCAGCAGAAAAAAGAATTCTAATTAAAGCCAATACGTTTCTCTATTCAACAAAATAGAAATCAAGTCGATATCTTGAAAACTTAGCAAGTTATGACAAAAAAAAAATGGAGGTTATGGCCAAAAATTACCATGGACTACCCCCTTTGCTTTTTTGGAAAAAATGATAAAAAAATTTTTTCGCACTATCAGCAGAAAAAAGAATTCTAATTAAAGCCAATACGTTTCTCTATTCAACAAAATAGAAATCAAGTCGATATCTTGAAAACTTAGCAAGTTATGACCAAAAAGGATGGAAATTATGGCCAAAAATTACCATGGACTACCCCCTTTGCTTTTTTTGAAAAAATGATAAAAAAATTTTTTCGCACTATCAGCAGAAAAAAGAATTCTAATTAAAGCCAATACGTTTCTCTATTCAACAAAATAGAAATCAAGTCGATATCTTGAAAACTTAGCAAGTTATGACCAAAAAAAAATGGAGGTTATGGCCAAAAATTACCATGGACTACCCCCTTTGCTTTTTTTGAAAAAATGATAAAAAATTTTTTTCGCACTATCAGCAGAAAAAAGAATTCTAATTAAAGCCAATACGTTTCTCTATTCAACAAAATAGAAATCAAGTCGATATCTTGAAAACTTAGCAAGTTATGACCAAAAAAAAATGGAGGTTATGGCCAAAAATTACCATGGACTACCCCCTTTGCTTTTTTGGAAAATATGATAAAAAATTTTTTCGCACTATCAGCAGAAAAAAGAATTCTAATTAAAGCCAATACGTTTCTCTATTCAACAAAATAGAAATCAAGTCGATATCTTGAAAACTTAGCAAGTTATGACCAAAAAAAAATGGAGGTTATGGCCAAAAATTACCATGGACTACCCCATTTGCTTTTTTTGAAAAAATGATAAAAAATTTTTTTCGCACTATCAGCAGAAAAAAGAATTCTAATTTAAGCCAATACGTTTCTCTATTCAACAAAATAGAAATCAAGTCGATATCTTGAAAACTTAGCAAGTTATGACCAAAAAGGATGGAGGTTATGGCCAAAAATTACCATGGACTACCCCCTTTGCTTTTTTTGAAAAAATGATAAAAAAATTTTTTCGCACTATCAGCAGAAAAAAGAATTCTAATTAAAGCCAATACGTTTCTCTATTCAACAAAATAGAAATCAAGTCGATATCTTGACAACTTAGCAAGTTATGACCAAAAAGGGTGGAAATTATGGCCAAAAATTACCATGGACTACCCCCTTTGCTTTTTTTGAAAAAATGATAAAAAATTTTTTTCGCACTATCAGCAGAAAAAAGAATTCTAATTAAAGCCAATACGTTTCTCTATTCAACAAAATAGAAATCAAGTCGATATCTTGAAAACTTAGCAAGTTATGACCAAAAAAATGGAGGTTATGGCCAAAAATTACCATGGACTACCCCCTTTGCTTTTTTTGAAAAAATGATAAAAAATTTTTTTCGCACTATCAGCAGAAAAAAGAATTCTAATTTAAGCCAATACGTTTCTCTATTCAACAAAATAGAAATCAAGTCGATATCTTGAAAACTTAGCAAGTTATGACCAAAAAGGATGGAGGTTATGGCCAAAAATTACCATGGACTACCCCCTTTGCTTTTTTTGAAAAAATGATAAAAAATTTTTTCGCACTATCAGCAGAAAAAAGAATTCTAATTAAAGCCAATACGTTTCTCTATTCAACAAAATAGAAATCAAGTCGATATCTTGAAAACTTAGCAAGTTATGACCAAAAAAAAATGGAGGTTATGGCCAAAAATTACCATGGACTACCCCCTTTGCTTTTTTGGAAAATATGATAAAAAATTTTTTTCGCACTATCAGCAGAACAAAGAATTCTAATTTAAGCCAATACGTTTCTCTATTCAACAAAATAGAAATCAAGTCGATATCTTGAAAACTTAGCAAGTTATGACCAAAAAAAAATGGAGGTTATGGCCAAAAATTACCATGGACTACCCCCTTTGCTTTTTTTGAAAAAATGATAAAAAATTTTTTTCGCACTATCAGCAGAAAAAAGAATTCTAATTTAAGCCAATACGTTTCTCTATTCAACAAAATAGAAATCAAGTCGATATCTTGACAACTTAGCAAGTTATGACCAAAAAGGGTGGAAATTATGGCCAAAAATTACCATGGACTACCCCCTTTGCTTTTTTTGAAAAAATGATAAAAAATTTTTTTCGCACTATCAGCAGAAAAAAGAATTCTAATTAAAGCCAATACGTTTCTCTATTCAACAAAATAGAAATCAAGTCGATATCTTGAAAACTTAGCAAGTTATGACCAAAAAAATGGAGGTTATGGCCAAAAATTACCATGGACTACCCCCTTTGCTTTTTTTGAAAAAATGATAAAAAATTTTTTTCGCACTATCAGCAGAAAAAAGAATTCTAATTTAAGCCAATACGTTTCTCTATTCAACAAAATAGAAATCAAGTCGATATCTTGAAAACTTAGCAAGTTATGACCAAAAAGGATGGAGGTTATGGCCAAAAATTACCATGGACTACCCCCTTTGCTTTTTTTGAAAAAATGATAAAAAATTTTTTCGCACTATCAGCAGAAAAAAGAATTCTAATTAAAGCCAATACGTTTCTCTATTCAACAAAATAGAAATCAAGTCGATATCTTGAAAACTTAGCAAGTTATGACCAAAAAAAAATGGAGGTTATGGCCAAAAATTACCATGGACTACCCCCTTTGCTTTTTTGGAAAATATGATAAAAAATTTTTTTCGCACTATCAGCAGAACAAAGAATTCTAATTTAAGCCAATACGTTTCTCTATTCAACAAAATAGAAATCAAGTCGATATCTTGAAAACTTAGCAAGTTATGACCAAAAAAAAATGGAGGTTATGGCCAAAAATTACCATGGACTACCCCCTTTGCTTTTTTTGAAAAAATGATAAAAAATTTTTTTCGCACTATCAGCAGAAAAAAGAATTCTAATTTAAGCCAATACGTTTCTCTATTCAACAAAATAGAAATCAAGTCGATATCTTGAAAACTTAGCAAGTTATGACCAAAAAGGATGGAAATTATGGCCAAAAATTACCATGGACTACCCCCTTTGCTTTTTTTGAAAAAATGATAAAAAAATTTTTTCGCACTATCAGCAGAAAAAAGAATTCTAATTAAAGCCAATACGTTTCTCTATTCAACAAAATAGAAATCAAGTCGATATCTTGAAAACTTAGCAAGTTATGACCAAAAAAAAATGGAGGTTATGGCCAAAAATTACCATGGACTACCCCCTTTGCTTTTTTTGAAAAAATGATAAAAAAATTTTTTCGCACTATCAGCAGAAAAAAGAATTCTAATTAAAGCCAATACGTTTCTCTATTCAACAAAATAGAAATCAAGTCGATATCTTGAAAACTTAGCAAGTTATGACCAAAAAAAAATGGAGGTTATGGCCAAAAATTACCATGGACTACCCCCTTTGCTTTTTTGGAAAATATGATAAAAAATTTTTTCGCACTATCAGCAGAAAAAAGAATTCTAATTAAAGCCAATACGTTTCTCTATTCAACAAAATAGAAATCAAGTCGATATCTTGAAAACTTAGCAAGTTATGACCAAAAAAAAATGGAGGTTATGGCCAAAAATTACCATGGACTACCCCCTTTGCTTTTTTTGAAAAAATGATAAAAAAATTTTTTCGCACTATCAGCAGAAAAAAGAATTCTAATTAAAGCCAATACGTTTCTCTATTCAACAAAATAGAAATCAAGTCGATATCTTGAAAACTTAGCAAGTTATGACCAAAAAAAATGGAGGTTATGGCCAAAAATTACCATGGACTACCCCCTTTGCTTTTTTTGAAAAAATGATAAAAAATTTTTTTCGCACTATCAGCAGAAAAAAGAATTCTAATTAAAGCCAATACGTTTCTCTATTCAACAAAATAGAAATCAAGTCGATATCTTGAAAACTTAGCAAGTTATGACCAAAAAAAAATGGAGGTTATGGCCAAAAATTACCATGGACTACCCCCTTTGCTTTTTTTGAAAAAATGATAAAAAATTTTTTTCGCACTATCAGCAGAAAAAAGAATTCTAATTAAAGCCAATACGTTTCTCTATTCAACAAAATAGAAATCAAGTCGATATCTTGAAAACTTAGCAAGTTATGACCAAAAAAAAATGGAGGTTATGGCCAAAAATTACCATGGACTACCCCATTTGCTTTTTTTGAAAAAATGATAAAAAAATTTTTTCGCACTATCAGCAGAAAAAAGAATTCTAATTAAAGCCAATACGTTTCTCTATTCAACAAAATAGAAATCAAGTCGATATCTTGAAAACTTAGCAAGTTATGACCAAAAAAATGGAGGTTATGGCCAAAAATTACCATGGACTACCCCCTTTGCTTTTTTTGAAAAAATGATAAAAAATTTTTTTCGCACTATCAGCAGAAAAAAGAATTCTAATTTAAGCCAATACGTTTCTCTATTCAACAAAATAGAAATCAAGTCGATATCTTGAAAACTTAGCAAGTTATGACCAAAAAGGATGGAGGTTATGGCCAAAAATTACCATGGACTACCCCCTTTGCTTTTTTTGAAAAAATGATAAAAAATTTTTTTCGCACTATCAGCAGAAAAAAGAATTCTAATTAAAGCCAATACGTTTCTCTATTCAACAAAATAGAAATCAAGTCGATATCTTGAAAACTTAGCAAGTTATGACCAAAAAAAAATGGAGGTTATGGCCAAAAATTACCATGGACTACCCCATTTGCTTTTTTTGAAAAAATGATAAAAAAATTTTTTCGCACTATCAGCAGAAAAAAGAATTCTAATTAAAGCCAATACGTTTCTCTATTCAACAAAATAGAAATCAAGTCGATATCTTGAAAACTTAGCAAGTTATGACCAAAAAAATGGAGGTTATGGCCAAAAATTACCATGGACTACCCCCTTTGCTTTTTTTGAAAAAATGATAAAAAAATTTTTTCGCACTATCAGCAGAAAAAAGAATTCTAATTAAAGCCAATACGTTTCTCTATTCAACAAAATAGAAATCAAGTCGATATCTTGAAAACTTAGCAAGTTATGACCAAAAAAAAAATGGAGGTTATGGCCAAAAATTACCATGGACTACCCCCTTTGCTTTTTTTGAAAAAATGATAAACATTTTTTTTCGCACTATCAGCAGAAAAAAGAATTCTAATTAAAGCCAATACGTTTCTCTATTCAACAAAATAGAAATCAAGTCGATATCTTGAAAACTTAGCAAGTTATGACCAAAAAAAAATGGAGGTTATGGCCAAAAATTACCATGGACTACCCCCTTTGCTTTTTTGGAAAAAATGATAAAAAAATTTTTTCGCACTATCAGCAGAAAAAAGAATTCTAATTAAAGCCAATACGTTTCTCTATTCAACAAAATAGAAATCAAGTCGATATCTTGAAAACTTAGTAAGTTATGACCAAAAAAAAAATGAAGGTTATGGCCAAAAATTATCATGGACTACCCCCTTTGCTTTTTTTGAAAAAATGATAAAAAATTTTTTTCGCACTATCAGCAGAAAAAAGAATTCTAATTAAAGCCAATACGTTTCTCTATTCAACAAAATAGAAATCAAGTCGATATCTTGAAAACTTAGTAAGTTATGACCAAAAAAAAATGGAGGTTATGGCCAAAAATTACCATGGACTACCCCCTTTGCTTTTTTTGAAAAAATGATAAAAAATTTTTTTCGCACTATCAGCAGAAAAAAGAATTCTAATTAAAGCCAATACGTTTCTCTATTCAACAAAATAGAAATCAAGTCGATATCTTGAAAACTTAGCAAGTTATGACCAAAAAAAAATGGAGGTTATGGCCAAAAATTACCATGGACTACCCCCTTTGCTTTTTTTGAAAAAATGATAAAAATTTTTTTCGCACTATCAGCAGAAAAAAGAATTCTAATTAAAGCCAATACGTTTCTCTATTCAACAAAATAGAAATCAAGTCGATATCTTGAAAACTTAGCAAGTTATGACCAAAAAAAAATGGAGGTTATGGCCAAAAATTACCATTTACTACCCCCTTTGCTTTTTTGGAAAAAATGATAAAAATTTTTTTTCGCACTATCAGCAGAAAAAAGAATTCTAATTAAAGCCAATACGTTTCTCTATTCAACAAAATAGAAATCAAGTGGATATCTTGAAAACTTAGCAAGTTATGACAAAAAAAAAATGGAGGTTATGGCCAAAAATTACCATGGACTACCCCCTTTGCTTTTTTTGAAAAAATGATAAAAAATTTTTTCGCACTATCAGCAGAAAAAAGAATTCTAATTAAAGCCAATACGTTTCTCTATTCAACAAAATAGAAATCAAGTCGATATCTTGAAAACTTAGCAAGTTATGACCAAGAAAAAATGGAGGTTATGGCCAAAAATTACCATGGACTACCCCCTTTGCTTTTTTTGAAAAAATGATAAAAAATTTTTTTCGCACTATCAGCAGAAAAATGAATTCTAATTAAAGCCAATACGTTTCTCTATTCAACAAAATAGAAATCAAGTCGATATCTTGAAAACTTAGCAAGTTGTGACCAAAAAAAAATGGAGGTTATGGCCAAAAATTACCATGGACTACCCCCTTTGCTTTTTTTGAAAAAATGATAAACATTTTTTTTCGCACTATCAGCAGAAAAAAGAATTCTAATTAAAGCCAATACGTTTCTCTATTCAACAAAATAGAAATCAAGTCGATATCTTGAAAACTTAGCAAGTTATGACCAAAAAAAAAAATGGAGGTTATGGCAAAAAATTACCATGGACTACCCCCTTTGCTTTTTTTGAAAAAATGATAAAAAAATTTTTTCGCACTATCAGCAGAAAAAAGAATTCTAATTAAAGCCAATACGTTTCTCTATTCAACAAAATAGAAATCAAGTCGATATCTTGAAAACTTAGTAAGTTATGACCAAAAAAAAAATGGAGGTTATGGCCAAAAATTACCATGGACTACCCCCTTAGCTTTTTTTGAAAAAATGATAAAAATTTTTTTTCACACTATCAGCAGAAAAAAGAATTTTAATTAAAGCCAATACGTTTCTCTATTCAACAAAATAGAAATCAAGTCGATACCTTGAAAACTTAGTAAGTTATGACCAAAAAAAAATGGAGGTTATGGCCAAAAGTTACCATGGACTACCCCCTTTGCTTTTTTTGAAAAAATGATAAAAAAAATTTTTCGCACTATCAGCAGAAAAAAGAATTTTAATTAAAGCCAATACGTTTCTCTATTCAACAAAATAGAAATCAAGTCGATATCTTGAAATCTTAGCAAGTTGTGACCAAAAAAAAATGGAGGTTATGGCCAAAAATTACCATGGACTACCCCCTTTGCTTTTTTTGAAAAAATGATAAAAAAATTTTTTCGCACTATCAGCAGAAAAAAGAATTCTAATTAAAGCCAATACGTTTCTCTATTCAACAAAATAGAAATCAAGTCGATATCTTGAAATCTTAGCAAGTTGTGACCAAAAAAATATGGAGGTTATGGCCAAAAATTACCATGGACTACCCCCTTTGCTTTTTTTGAAAAAATGATAAACATTTTTTTTCGCACTATCAGCAGAAAAAAGAATTCTAATTAAAGCCAATACGTTTCTCTATTCAACAAAATAGAAATCAAGTCGATATCTTGAAAACTTAGCAAGTTATGACCAAAAAAAAATGGAGGTTATGGCAAAAAATTACCATGGACTACCCCCTTTGCTTTTTTTGAAAAAATGATAAAAAAATTTTTTCGCACTATCAGCAGAAAAAAGAATTCTAATTAAAGCCAATACGTTTCTCTATTCAACAAAATAGAAATCAAGTCGATATCTTGAAAACTTAGCAAGTTATGACCAAAAAAAAAATGGAGGTTATGGCCAAAAATTACCATGGACTACCCCCTTTGCTTTTTTTGAAAAAATGATAAAAAAATTTTTTCGCACTATCAGCAGAAAAAAGAATTTTAATTAAAGCCAATACGTTTCTCTATTCAACAAAATAGAAATCAAGTCGATATCTTGAAAACTTAGTAAGTTATGACCAAAAAAAAATGGAGGTTATGGCCAAAAATTACCATGGACTACCCCCTTTGCTTTTTTTGAAAAAATGATAAAAAATTTTTTTCGCACTATCAGCAGAAAAAAGAATTCTAATTAAAGCCAATACGTTTCTCTATTCAACAAAATAGAAATCAAGTCGATATCTTGAAAACTTAGCAAGTTATGACCAAAAAAAAATGGAGGTTATGGCCAAAAATTACCATGGACTACCCCCTTTGCTTTTTTTGAAAAAATGATAAAAATTTTTTTCGCACTATCAGCAGAAAAAAGAATTCTAATTAAAGCCAATACGTTTCTCTATTCAACAAAATAGAAATCAAGTTGATATCTTGAAAACTTAGCAAGTTATGACCAAAAAAGAAATGGAAGTTATGGCCAAAAATTACCATGGACTACCCCCTTTGCTTTTTTTGAAAAAATGATAAAAAATTTTTTTCGCACTATCAGCAGAAAAAAGAATTCTAATTAAAGCCAATACGTTTCTCTATTCAACAAAATAGAAATCAAGTTGATATCTTGAAAACTTAGCAAGTTATGACCAAAAAAGAAATGGAAGTTATGGCCAAAAATTACCATGGACTACCCCCTTTGCTTTTTTTGAAAAAATGATAAAAAATTTTTTTCGCACTATCAGCAGAAAAAAGAATTCTAATTAAAGCCAATACGTTTCTCTATTCAACAAAATAGAAATCAAGTCGATATCTTGAAAACTTAGCAAGTTATGACAAAAAAAAAATGGAAGTTATGGTCAAAAATTACCATGGACTACCCCCTTTGCTTTTTTTAAAAAAATGATAAAAAAAATTTTTCGCACTATCAACAGAAAACAGAATTCTAATTAAAGCCAATACGTTTCTCTATTCAACAAAATAGAAATCAAGTCGATCTCTTGAAAACTTAGCAAGTTATGACCAAAAAAAAAATGGAGGTTATGGCCAAAAATTACCATGGACTACCCCCTTTGCTTTTTTTGAAAAAATGATAAAAAATTTTTTTCGCACTATCAGCAGAAAAAAGAATTCTAATTAAAGCCAATACGTTTCTCTATTCAACAAAATAGAAATCAAGTCGATATCTTGAAAACTTAGCAAGTTATGACAAAAAAAATGGAGGTTATGGCCAAAAATTACCATGGACTACCCCCTTTGCTTTTTTTGAAAAAATGATAAAAAAATTTTTTCGCACTATCAGCAGAAAAAAGAATTCTAATTAAAGCCAATACGTTTCTCTATTCAACAAAATAGAAATCAAGTCGATATCTTGAAAACTTAGCAAGTTATGACCAAAAAAAAATGGAGGTTATGGCCAAAAATTACCATGGACTACCCCCTTTGCTTTTTTTGAAAAAATGATAAAAAAATTTTTTCGCACTATCAGCAGAAAAAAGAATTCTAATTAAAGCCAATACGTTTCTCTATTCAACAAAATAGAAATCAAGTCGATATCTTGAAAACTTAGCAAGTTATGACCAAAAAAAAAATGGAGGTTATGGCCAAAAATTACCATGGACTACCCCCTTTGCTTTTTTTGAAAAAATGATAAAAAATTTTTTTCGCACTATCAGCAGAAAAAAGAATTCTAATTAAAGCCAATACGTTTCTCTATTCAACAAAATAGAAATCAAGTCGATATCTTGAAAACTTAGCAAGTTATGACCAAAAAAAAATGGAGGTTATGGCCAAAAATTACCATGGACTACCCCCTTTGCTTTTTTTGAAAAAATGATAAAAAATTTTTTTCGCACTATCAGCAGAAAAAAGAATTCTAATTAAAGCCAATACGTTTCTCTATTCAACAAAATAGAAATCAAGTCGATATCTTGAAAACTTAGCAAGTTATGACCAAAAAAAAATGGAGGTTATGGCCAAAAATTACCATGGACTACCCCCTTTGCTTTTTTTGAAAAAATGATAAAAAATTTTTTTCGCACTATCAGCAGAAAAAAGATTTCTAATTAAAGCCAATACGTTTCTCTATTCAACAAAATAGAAATCAAGTCGATCTCTTGAAAACTTAGCAAGTTATGACCAAAAAAAAAATGGAGGTTATGGCCAAAAATTACCATGGACTACCCCCTTTGCTTTTTTTGAAAAAATGATAAAAAATTTTTTTCGCACTATCAGCAGAAAAAAGAATTCTAATTAAAGCCAATACGTTTCTCTATTCAACAAAATAGAAATCAAGTCGATATCTTGAAAACTTAGCAAGTTATGACCAAAAAAAAATGGAGGTTATGGCCAAAAATTACCATGGACTACCCCCTTTGCTTTTTTTGAAAAAATGATAAAAATTTTTTTTCGCACTATCAGCAGAAAAAAGAATTCTAATTAAAGCCAATACGTTTCTCTATTCAACAAAATAGAAATCAAGTCGATATCTTGAAAACTTAGCAAGTTATGACCAAAAAAAAAAATGGAGGTTATGGCCAAAAATTACCATGGACTACCCCCTTTGCTTTTTTTGAAAAAATGATAAAAAAATGTTTTCGCACTATCAGCAGAAAAAAGAATTCTAATTAAAGCCAATACGTTTCTCTATTCAACAAAATAGAAATCAAGTCGATATCTTGAAAACTTAGCAAGTTATGACCAAAAAAAAATGGAGGTTATGGCCAAAAATTACCATGGACTACCCCCTTTGCTTTTTTTGAAAAAATGATAAAAATTTTTTTTCGCACTATCAGCAGAAAAAAGAATTCTAATTAAAGCCAATACGTTTCTCTATTCAACAAAATAGAAATCAAGTCGATATCTTGAAAACTTAGCAAGTTATGACCAAAAAAAAAAATGGAGGTTATGGCCAAAAATTACCATGGACTACCCCCTTTGCTTTTTTTGAAAAAATGATAAAAAATTTTTTTCGCACTATCAGCAGAAAAAAGAATTCTAATTAAAGCCAATACGTTTCTCTATTCAACAAAATAGAAATCAAGTCGATATCTTGAAAACTTAGTAAGTTATGACCAAAAAAAAAATGGAGGTTATTGTCAAAAATTACCATGGACTACCCCCTTTGCTTTTTTTGAAAAAATTATAAAAAATTTTTTTCGCACTATCAGCAGAAAAAAGAATTCTAATTAAAGCCAATACGTTTCTCTATTCAACAAAATAGAAATCAAGTCGATATCTTGAAAACTTAGCAAGTTATGACCAAAAAAAAATGGAGGTTATGGCCAAAAATTACCATGGACTACCCCCTTTGCTTTTTTTGAAAAAATGATAAAAAAATTTTTTCGCACTATCAGCAGAAAAAAGAATTCTAATTAAAGCCAATACGTTTCTCTATTCAACAAAATAGAAATCAAGTCGATATCTTGAAAACTTAGCAAGTTATGACCAAAAAAAAATGGAGGTTATGGCCAAAAATTACCATGGACTACCCCCTTTGCTTTTTTTGAAAAAATGATAAAAAATTTTTTTCGCACTATCAGCAGAAAAAAGAATTCTAATTAAAGCCAATACGTTTCTCTATTCAACAAAATAGAAATCAAGTCGATATCTTGAAAACTTAGCAAGTTATGACCAAAAAAAAATGGAGGTTATGGCCAAAAATTACCATGGACTACCCCCTTTGCTTTTTTGGAAAATATGATAAAAAATTTTTTCGCACTATCAGCAGAAAAAAAAATTCTAATTAAAGCCAATACGTTTCTCTATTCAACAAAATAGAAATCAAGTCGATATCTTGAAAACTTAGTAAGTTATGACCAAAAAAAATGGAGGTTATGGCCAAAAATTACCATGGACTACCCCCTTTGCTTTTTTTGAAAAAATGATAAAAAAAATTTTTTCGCACTATCAGCAGAAAAAAGAATTCTAATTAAAGCCAATACGTTTCTCTATTCAACAAAATAGAAATCAAGTCGATATCTTGAAAACTTAGCAAGTTATGACCAAAAAAAAATGGAGGTTATGGCCAAAAATTACCATGGACTACCCCCTTTGCTTTTTTTGAAAAAATGATAAAAAAATTTTTTCGCACTATCAGCAGAAAAAAGAATTCTAATTAAAGCCAATAAGTTTCTCTATTCAACAAAATAGAAATCAAGTCGATATCTTGAAAACTTAGCAAGTTATGACCAAAAAAAAAATGGAGGTTATGGCCAAAAATTACCATGGACTACCCCCTTTGCTTTTTTTGAAAAAATGATAAAAAAATTTTTTCGCACTATCAGCAGAAAAAAGAATTCTAATTAAAGCCAATACGTTTCTCTATTCAACAAAATAGAAATCAAGTCGATATCTTGAAAACTTAGCAAGTTATGACCAAAAAAAAATGGAGGTTATGGCCAAAAATTACCATGGACTACCCCCTTTGCTTTTTTTGAAAAAATGATAAAAAAATTTTTTCGCACTATCAGCAGAAAAAAGAATTCTAATTAAAGCCAATACGTTTCTCTATTCAACAAAATAGAAATCAAGTCGATATCTTGAAAACTTAGCAAGTTATGACCAAAAAAGAAATGGAAGTTATGGCCAAAAATTACCATGGACTACCCCCTTTGCTTTTTTTGAAAAAATGATAAAAAATTTTTTTCGCACTATCAGCAGAAAAAAGAATTCTAATTAAAGCCAATAAGTTTCTCTATTCAACAAAATAGAAATCAAGTCGATATCTTGAAAACTTAGCAAGTTATGACCAAAAAAAAAATGGAGGTTATGGCCAAAAATTACCATGGACTACCCCCTTTGCTTTTTTTGAAAAAATGATAAAAAAATTTTTTCGCACTATCAGCAGAAAAAAGAATTCTAATTAAAGCCAATACGTTTCTCTATTCAACAAAATAGAAATCAAGTCGATATCTTGAACACTTAGCAAGTTATGACCAAAAAGGATGGAAATTATGGCCAAAAATTACCATGGACTACCCCCTTTGCTTTTTTTGAAAAAATGATAAAAAAATTTTTTCGCACTATCAGCAGAAAAAAGAATTCTAATTAAAGCCAATACGTTTCTCTATTCAACAAAATAGAAATCAAGTCGATATCTTGAAAACTTAGCAAGTTATGACCAAAAAAAAATGGAGGTTATGGCCAAAAATTACCATGGACTACCCCCTTTGCTTTTTTTGAAAAAATGATAAAAAAATTTTTTCGCACTATCAGCAGAAAAAAGAATTCTAATTAAAGCCAATACGTTTCTCTATTCAACAAAATAGAAATCAAGTCGATATCTTGAAAACTTAGCAAGTTATGACCAAAAAGGATGGAAATTATGGCCAAAAATTACCATGGACTACCCCCTTTGCTTTTTTTGAAAAAATAATAAAAATTTTTTTTTCGCACTATCAGCAGAAAAAAGAATTCTAATTAAAGCCAATACGTTTCTCTATTCAACAAAATAGAAATCAAGTCGATATCTTGAAAACTTAGCAAGTTATGACAAAAAAAATGGAGGTTATGGCCAAAAATTACCATGGACTACCCCCTTTGCTTTTTTTGAAAAAATGATAAAAATTTTTTTTCGCACTATCAGCAGAAAAAAGAATTCTAATTAAAGCCAATACGTTTCTCTATTCAACAAAATTGAAATCAAGGGTTTTCAATGCGAATGAAGTTTTTGTGCGCATTTAGCTGAACAGACCCATAGTCCTTATACTCCAAGGAAGATAGCCATGCCTATTTTTAAACCCATTTTTTAACAATTTTCCCTAGCCATTTAGTGCTGGCAAAACACTCCCACTTTTTCACTCAAATCTAATCAAAAAGATGTGTGTCGGTACTTACTTCATTTAAGTCTTAAATTATGCTTTGAAATATTTATTTAGCCCTTTGGTTTGGCTCTCTGATAATAATGCTAGTAAAAGTAGGAGCCACTTTATAAAGAAATGAATGTCTGAATTTATTTGTATGGGTTTATTATTAATTAAAATTCTATTTGTAAAAGCATTTCTCTTAAAATTAATACATACAGTCTTTAGAAATAGTTTTATAATGATGGTAATAAACAACCGGGTAATAATATTTAGTTGTTATTATAAATTGCTGTAGTATTGCCCTTCAGTTATTTAAAATCTTTTAAAAAAAATTTTTTTCTTAAATTTCTTTGCTAAAATAATTTCTTTACTATACAATGACATGGTTTCATTTGAAGTTTATTTTTAAATACAGCTAAGCCCAAATATTAAATTAATCTCAATGCAAAACCATTATTGAAAAAGTTTCATTCTATTTATGACAGTTTTATTTATTAATGAAACATTTTTCATAACAACAAAATTGTAGCTGCAACATAAAAAAAATCATTGTATTAACGTAGGTTTTCCTTTCAGTGTGTGCACTATAAAACAGGTATTATTTTTTTAAATAAAATTTTAATAGCCAAAATGCTTAAGTTTATAATTTTTCACTTTATCACACTCATGTAAAACCAAGTGCTCAGGCAAGTGCAGTACAAATACGATAATGCTTTTATGCATTTTCTTACTTTTACAATTTCTTTAATTTTTTTTTTATAATCCTAAGCAAAATTTATGCAAATATGCAAGAATTTGTATGATAATAGAATAAAAAGTAAAAACATCATCTACACATACTCGTACTGTAACTTTTACGACAATAATGCTAATCAGAATAAATAGACAAAGAAGATGCAGCAATTGAATAAACATTTGCCAGACAACTAAAAATATTTATATGCAACACAAAATTTAGTTGAACAGGAAAGTAAACTTTAAAACGTACCGGAAACCTAAAGGAAGTTATACAAAATTAAATTGCGTAATATGAATGCAAATGAATTGTCATGTCATATAATGAAAAACAATAATCATACACTTGCATAAATAAGAAAATACACATGTAACAAAACAAGAAAAAAATGTTCACTTGCAAAAGGATATTTGCATTTCAATTGAATACATGCGTTCAAATCTGCATCATTTTGAAAAAAAAAAAAATTTAATTAATTTTGAAGCTTTTTGTTTTTTGTAATTGTTATTAATAAGTTTTGTTATACTAAATTTTATGTCGTTTTTTCTGTTTATCAAGCTTAGAATACTTTTGCTTATGGGAAAGGAATTTGTAAATTTAAGGGGTTTTTGAATAAAAAAAAAAATGCAATGCAATTTGTAAAAATGAAATTGTCATTAAACTCACATATTAACAGTCCACAGCCCTTTCTGCATTACATACAATAGCAAAAATACAAATACTTTTTAAAAGAACAGTATCTTGTATTTCTCTTTTTCTTTGCAATAAAAACTTTCAACTAAATTACGTTACTACATACCAATCGCAACTGCAATACAATTTTAAATAGAAATTTCGATAGCCACCGAATGTCTTGCGAATAAATTAACCCTCTTGTAATCCAACAAATTCTGTCCAAATTTTTAAAATTAATTTTTAAAAAAAGACTTGCATTTTGCTGTCAATTGTAGTTGCTTGGACTGTGGTTTAGCCACATCGAACTATATATCGATCTGTCAGATTTTTGTGCCACAGTAAGTCACGGTCTTAATAAAATTAAGAAAAAAAAATAGGCTGGTGTCAAACTCCTTCTTTTTTTATAATTTTTATTTTTTCAAACCAAACGAAGAACCCAATTACGTTATTCAATATCGATCGAAATTTTAATTTTAATTCTATTGAAATTTTGAGCGATTTCGGTGTTTTGATATCAAATTTGGGTTTTAAGTTTACTCGTTTTTCTGCCAAACATTGTAATTAAGTTTGCGATTACGTTTATGGGACACCCTATAAAGTATATACATATATTCAGAATGCTTATAAGTTACTAAGTCGATTTAGCAATGTAAGTCTATCTATTTATCTATCTGTCTTTCATTATGGCTGTTTTTTTGTCCGTCTGTGTAGTCATTGAAATTAACTTTCTGAAGTCACTTGAAGACCTACAGAAAAGTTTAGCATATAAATCTATTAATTGCTTCTGTCTTTCAATTGCTATTGAAATTCAGCTGAATTCATTCATAAATAGCGGAGTTATGAATGAAAAACCGTGACTACTTCCATTTAAAAAAAAAAAATTTTTTTTATGAGTTTTATGTGTATTTTGTCTAAACTATAAAACGGGACGAAGAAATGTGGTACGCAGTTTTGTCAGAAAAAGAAAAGTCATAAATTGTAGAGTTAAAAATTTAAAACGTTAAAAACAAACATTTCTTTTTAAATTTTGCTGTCAGTCTCTGAAATTTTTAATAATTAAAATTTAGCGTTACCAACAGAAATAAATCAAAAATTAAAATAAGTTTGTTGTAATTTAAAGATAGCGCAAAACTTTTCCTAAAAACTGGATTTTAGGTGGTTCTTTGTAGGAAAGAAAAGTTTTACATTAAATTTAGCTTTAACAGAGAGAGTTAGATTACAAAAAAGCTAACTAAAATATTAAGCAAATTCACTAAATTTTTTAAAATAAAACATACATTAATCTTTTATTTGTTCTAACGTTTCACTTAGTAAGTAAGTAAGTCACTTGTTGAAAATTCCATCTTTAAAAATTTTCATTAAAGATTGTAGCCCCCTTATCCAAAAAAATTAACGTAAACTTTAAAGTCAACGTTATCGAAATTTTTCATTTAATTTTTTTCAAAAATTTTACTTTAAAGTCTACGTCAAATTTTTTTGGATAAGAGCATAAGTGTGTCTAAAATAATTTTACAATTGAATTGAATCATACAAATTTCCACAGAAATGAAGAAAAACAATTTTGGTGTTACCTTTGTAATGTTTTCAAACCCTTATATACAGCTGAATGCATATATATTTATGCAAAAATACAAGTTCTAACCTCAAGCTTACATAACAACAAGCACACACACAGATCTACATGCACTGCAAGAATCAAACACTTTTAAGCAGATGATTTCATACACTAACTATCATTTGAAAATTGTAGAATGTGTGGTTAAAATCGTTTAATGCAAGTTATTTATGCACTTTTGTGGATAGATTTTTTCCTTTTTTTTTAAATCTTAAATGTGTTTTTGTATCTGTTGGGATGTTTAGTTCTTATATTTTTTTTTTACTAGCAAAATGGAATTGCAATATTCTCCAACTACTAGCATCAACTCATTTGCATATATTTTCCCTTAATAACATTTTGTTTTACATTTTCCCAAGGAAACTTGATTTAGCTTTCATATATACACACTACTCGCACATACATACCAACAAATTGGTTTTTTTCATGAATTCGTCGTGTTTCATTGCTGTATTTTTATATTCTGGTCTTTTGTTTCATATGCAAATCAGTTGCTAACATACCTAGGCATTAGACTGGTTTTATAAAAAAGAACTAAAACAAGTATTGAGAGAAAAACTTAACTTCTAAATGTTCTAATATTGGGATTTTTCAATTAATATAGAGTCCTTAAGGGAATTTGTAATTTTTGTAAAAAATAAATTTTCCTTAACTTGTTAGGGAATTGTTTTATAAGCCTTTCTATTTTAGTGTAAAAAAATCTTTTATAAAATATTAAGATAAAGCGATTTATAACTCCCAGTCCACTCTAGAAATAATGAAACACTTTCACGATTTCATAAAAAAAAAAATAACCAACCACTTAAAACTAAAATGCTTCTTTTTTTATTAAAAATGCCGTAATTAATTTTGTTTAAAATTACTTTTTAATTTAATCTTTATAAAAAAAATTATAAAAAATTTATTATCAATTTAAAGCAAAATAAAATGTAAAAAGGAGTTTTTTTTATAACTAAAAAGCTTTAACTTGGCAGAAATGTTATTGTAGAGCCAATTATTGCTCAACTAAGTAGAGGGTGGGTCAAAATTCACATCCTCATGTAGACAAAGTCGTTGGTGGTAGTCAATTGGTAACAGTTTTTAGGCGAATGTAAATGAAGTGATAAAATACATCCAAGTGATGTTCTAGAGATGCCCAGTTGCCCAGAACGTTATTGCTTTGAAGTTTCTGGTTATTCTGCAACACTCTTACGTACATGAGCAATATTCTGCACTA
Source organism: Thelaira solivaga (assembly GCA_947397855.1). Taxonomy (NCBI): domain Eukaryota; kingdom Metazoa; phylum Arthropoda; class Insecta; order Diptera; family Tachinidae; genus Thelaira; species Thelaira solivaga. The sequence continues at coordinate 9,857,969 of OX377614.1, forward strand.
TTTTTGGTCTTATTCATCGCGTCAAGTCTTAAACTGTCGAAATCGTGCAATTCTATATGCATTTCTGATGCTAAATTAATTTCGATATTGAATGCCCATTGGAAAAGTAAAATTCTACCATTTTGGTTCGTTACTCGATCGTTAAATTTAGCACGCTTCAAAGAATAAAGTCTGAAAAAATATCAAAAATAATAATAAACAAAAAAAGTTATTAAATTTTTACTCTCATGCATGATATTTTGGGACTTGTAATTTTATATTTAAAATTAAAATAAAGGTTAGATCATTTAACTTACGATATCTTTTAGTCTAAGTTCTGGTCTAAAAATTTGTAAATTTAATCACCTTGTAATAATGGGCCTAAGTGTTTTAAGAGACAAGTCCTGTCGATGCTTCAACAATACTTGTAAAAAACACCTTATGTGCTAGTGCTTTTGTCCAGCTATAGTAAGGTGCTAGTTAAGTTACCCAGTAAGTGGTAAACTATACTTTGAAAAAACAACTTCGGTTTTCATAACTAAATTTTTTACTTAGCAAAGGGTCAGTCAATTTTTTTTTTTATTATGAAAATAGCAAATCAGTGTTTTAGCTCGAAATATTTTTAAGAAAACTAAATTTTGGATTGTATTATTGAATAAAAATTTCATTAGCAGTATTGAAATAGTTTTCTGTACGTGTGTATTTTAATTTTGACAATTTGTAGTCGTTTTGTTTTGTGTATTTAAACAAACTGTTAAATATAATTAAATAATATAAGATTTCTTTATTGAAGCCACCCTAATAGGAAAAGAAAGCTCAACGCAGAAATTATCAAAAATATATTTACGTTTTCTACAAACAAAGTGTGACCACTATTTCTGAACTTGCAAATCAAAAGAAATTTTTTTAAGCAGCGCTTGCTTTTCGATGCAATTTTTTTTATTAGTTCAGGTTTTTAATGCCGACTTTCATCAGCCACACTAAGAAAACAACTTCGGTTGTGGTAACTACATTTTTTTCCAATCAAAAATTCAATTGTGACTATTAAGTTTTTTATTTGAGACAATAGAAAATCGGTCTTACAGCTTAAAATAATTTTGGAGAATTAAATTTTGGTCTACATTATGGAATTTCGGTTACCACAACTAAGAAAATTGATTATCGCAACTGAATTTTTGATTGGAAATAAATTTAGTTCTGTCAGCCGAAGTTCTTTTCTGTACCCATAATTCATATTTAAACAAACAGAGTTACTTTTCCTCGATGTTCTAATATGATGATGATTTATGCTACAGTTTATTGTAGTTTTTTTTAATCGATTTAGCACAAGACGCCCATAAATTTCAATAAATTCGTAAAATAAAATAAATTCTTTTTAATCGGAGTAGTTTTTGTGATATCACTTAGTATTTATTGCACCAATTAAAAAAATTTTTTAATTATCCATGAGAATATCATGGAAAATAATGCATTTACAAAACCATTACAATGGAAATTAAGCACCAAAACAAATAAATATTTTTTCATTAATTTGATTTTTTTGAAAAGCAACTGGTGTCGTTATTTCACTTCACTGAAATTTTTATGCATATTGAGTTGATTTTTGTTGTTGTTTTAGATTTTCAATTTGAGAATATGAGGTCTTGTTTAAAAAAAATTAAATCAAAATAATGTTGAATTTTGTTTCCCATTCAAGTGCAAATTCTTACTCAAGTTTTCGTTTATCTGTTTTTCGACTTCTTTTGTTTCTTGTTGAATTTTTTTTTTTGTTTAGGCCGGCATAATAATTGCAAACATCCAAGTAAATATATGCACATATGAGTACTTTTGAAAGTAAACAGAGCATTTTGTATGTTTGTATTTAAAATATGGTTTACAACTACATGTTAAGTACGGTGTTGCCATAGAGGTAGTTTTGTTTTGAACTTGTTATACCCTTTCATTACTGATGGGAAAGATATAATTTTCTTATTATTTATTTTTGAATCCTTATACATATTGTTGATTAGTAAAATGGAAAAAAAAGATTTCATTCAAATTCACTTTTAGAAAGATGAGCTTTTTTGTATAAAAATTTTAGTAACATTTTTTTTTAATTTTTGCCAAAAATTTTGTATTGCGTTTGCTAGATATGCAGCCATAATAATCAGAAAAAATTTTTAAGTTTCTGTAGCTTACTTTTCTGCTAAAAATTGTGACCTTGTAAACTGTGACGTATAAGTGTCAGACGTACAAACAGTTAATAATGCTAATACAACCCATAGCTCATAATATGAAATCAAATTATTAAAATATTTTTTTTATAAATTTTTGAAGAATTTTACTAGTAATTCCTTATCTTAATATATAAAATTTGACTGTAAACGGTTGGACTGACTTAATTGCATTTTTTGTACGCCTTAGAAAGTTTAGTGTCACAAATCAGTTCGGCAGGTGGCGCTACAGACGGTATGTAGCTTATTTATCTACTACATGTTTTTACCCTATCTTACACGGTTCCTTACTCTATGAGTACGACTTCTTAGAGTAAGAAGATCGAATACACAAAAATTTTATATTTTCATCAAAACTCAACTTAAAGTTTTATAAAAATAATAATAGACCACGCCCATTACCATGCCCACTTTTTAAATTTTCTTAAATCGGCGAATTTCTAGACCGCTTTGGCTAATTTTTTTATTATATGTTCGGCATAGCGTAACTAGTATTTTAATGCAAACAAATTTTTACCTCGCCCATTACCATGCTAACTTTTTAAAATTTTCTCAAATCTGCGATTTTCTAGGCCAATTTGGCCATTTTTTTATTATATGTTCTTCATAAACCAACTTACATTTTTCTTCTCTTAATTATTTTTCAATATAAATAAAATTTTAAGTCAAAACAACGTTTGCTTCATTATAGGCATTTTTTTTCATTTAAAAATCCTTTGCTTTTATTTTTCATTGAAGTAAGCACCACACAAAATTCCGGCTTTTATTTAGCCATAAAGCTGACAATTAAAAATTTTACTGAATCACAAGTTCTTTAATTTTAGGGTTAACTATTTTTAACTAAACTTTTTTCTTTAAAATTGAATGGTTAATCGTATTACTGGCAACACTTAAGTTTACTTTGCATTAAGAACTTCTTCCTGTTTGGTTTTCTTCGTTATTGTTGCAGATGCTTTTTTGATGTTAAATATTATTGTTGATAATATTTCAATAGTTTGAGTTTGACTATTTCAGTCAATTTTCCTTTTACATACCAATAAGATACAAACATACATGCAAGCAAGCCGAGTGTAAAAATGTTTCTAGTTATTTATTGTTCCCCTTCCCTTTTCATTTTTTAGCAGTAGCAGTAGTATGATTTGTGGTAATGTTAACTGTCATTAATTACAATTACAACCATTATTTAATATTACTTACTCATTTCGTTTCTATTGTTGTTGAGTTTTTGCTTGTGCACTTGCATAAATGCAATTTCCTGTGTAATAAGCAAACTTTGTAGGTGTGTGAGTGTGTGTGCAACTGTTTGTAAGAGTTTAAAATTGCAAAGGAAATTCATGTTTATTAATGAGAAGTGCACAAGTTTAAATTTTCGATTATTTACATATCCAAGTTGTTGAATCTTTTTTTTTAATTAAAAATAAAAGTTTGAGAAATTTTAAGAAAAAGCCGTGTTCTTCATACTTCGATTTTAAAGTAAATATTGTAAAGAGTATCTCTGTATGAGTACACTTTTCTTACGGATTTTGGCAGTTTCCGTTTTGCATCATAAAATAAAAACTACGAATTTTTCAGACAATGTTAAAACACTTCCAAGAAGTTTAAAACCTACAGATTAAAATCCTTTTTGATCTTGGTAATTTTCCTGGGCAAAATCATAAATGGTACTTCGGCAAATTTGAGAGTGGAGAGAGTTGTTCTTAATATAAAAACACATATTTTTTTTTAATGTGATTTTTTATTGGATTGCTCATAATCATAGTCAGAATAAAGTTGGTGTATTTTCAAAAACGACTTTGAATTCATAAAATTCTTATGAGCAAAGATCAGCTCTTAATAAAAGCCTATCTTTTCGTGACTATGATTATGGCCTAATGTATCCGGATTAAGTATTAAATAAAATATCTGGGACGGCAATTGGTTGAATGAATCAAAATGAAATCAATGCCAATTTTTTTTGAAAACAATCATTTTCTTGTATGAATAGAATATCCATCTGAATGTGTACGTGACTATACAAAATTGTCGAATTTAGGGCTCAAAAAATTCTCGTGCCACTATAAGCATCTGTCTAGTGCGAATTTGGCTCAGAACTTAGTTTTTGAAAAAAGAGGTCGAAAATACAAATACTACACACTGAAAACAACTTCGGTTGTAAAAACTAAATTTGTTTCCAATCAAAAATTCAGTTGTGATAATCGAAAATTTTAATCTTGACTATAGAAATTTGATTTTACAGCTCGAAATATTTTTAACAGAACCAATTTTTGGCCTGTTTTATTGAATTCTAGTTGCTACAACTGAAAATTTTTATTATCACAAATGAATTTTTGATTGGAAACAAATTTAGTTCTCACAACCGAAGTTGTTTTCTACGTGTATGAACGGCAGAAGCTCCTGCTTTTGCTGCCAGGTTTTTTTGTAAATCATCGAGGTCTTTGTTTTTTGTACGTAGAATGCGTTCGGTGAAATTTCTCAAAGCATTAAAATTATTCTAGCACTCTGTCACTTTGTCAACTCAACTACTTTGAGAGAAGTGTAATCTAAGACCTGCTCCATCAAAATGTCTCTCTCATAGTGCTATTTATTACAGTCGAAGAAAGTGTGCTCAATGTCACCATTCATTGTTTGACAATACTCGCGATACAGATAATTTAGAAAGTATCCCTGACAATAAAGTAGTAGGGTAAGGAAGTAGTTAACTTCTCCGAAATTTCTTCGAATTCATCCATCTTTGTTGGAGATTAGCTTCACCTTCCACATGCCGTTTATTTCTTTGTTTTGCCAACTCAGGATAGTTTGGGATCTCCGTTCTTTCTTCACGCGCTAAAATGTTGGTTTTTATTTTGTTATATTTATTTCTCACATCTCAATCAGAAGAGTTTGAAGCCCACTTAAACTATTTCTCTCAAATATAGATTAAAATACCTGTTAATGTAAAAACATTTGTTTTTTCAATAATTGAAAAAAAAGTAATTTATTTCACTTGTCTTTGTCATTGCCTGCTTTGATCATTAATATGTTCACATGACAAACAAAACATACAGAAAAAGGTATCTTAAGTATTTGCACTATTTTGACAAATATTTCATTATTAAGTATATTTACTTATCTTGTAAAAGTAAACTTTATTTTTTTTTTTTGCAAACATTGAGATTATTTTAGAGTTTCATGTCATGTTTTAATGTCAAGAACAAACACAAAATTGAAAAGATGAAATGAAGCCACAATTGTGTGGAAATTAAAATTCAGTTTTCAAAATAGAAAAAGTTGAACGTGTGGAAAATACTTAAGAAAAATTATAAAGGATATTGAAGTCACAAAATGTTTTAGGGTTATATAAATTGTTTTTTTTTATTTTTACAGTGAGCTCTGATACTTTCACGTTATAAAAATAATGGCATGAAATTAAGAAAAATTTTATGTAATTTAAAAAAAAAAGTAATGGAATTAAAATAAAAATGCAATAACTAATTTATAAATTTTGGTATAAATTTATTCTATTTAACCACTTAAATTTGTTTTCTGGGAAACTATAAGCTGTAAGTGAATAAAAAATTTTATAAATTCTGCTCACATGAAAAAAAAATCAAGAACAGCTTTTGTAAATTCAATTATATTTGGAAATTTCGCAACAAATTCTTACTAAAAACATCATACACATACATTGGGCAAAATAAATTAAAAAAATAAAATAAAAGAATTGACAATTTTAACAATTTTAGATCAATGGCTTTTTTTTTTTTTTTTGCTGAATATTTTCGTTTTTATATAGTTTATTATTACTAAAATTTTATGAATTCAAAGTGGTAGTTATAAAAATAAAGAAATTGTTAAGGTCTTGCTTACTTAACTTTCAATATCAATATCATTTAGATAGCAAAATTTCTAACAATGAAAACAGTTAATTTAAGCTAAACAATTTGATTTGCTTAGCATTTTAGCGATTGATAATTTTTGTAATAAGATACTCGCGTAATTAGAAAGATTAAAGAATATGGTTGCAGAACAACATTCGATTTATATGTAAAAGCTGGAAGCCCTTCGAACTAAAAGCAAAAAGTTTAGTAAATAATTAAAGCCAATAATCATATTTTATTTATTACAAAAATTACTAATTGAGTTTAATATATTAAACAAAAAAAAAAAAAAAATAAATAAAATATTACAAAACGACTCAAAAAGATTTTAATTTTTTTATATATATTTTTTTTAATATTGCAAAATAATAACAGAGTTAGTACTTTTGTATAAAATAAATATGTTTACATAATAAACTCAAAGCAATAATTTTTAAAACAAGTTAGTGGCGTATACATTATATATACAGTATATAAACATTAAACATGAATGATACAATATATAAGTTTATTTTCTAGACAACTGTTTTAAAACTTAAACAAAAGTATGGCCGCGTATTACTAAAGGTACTGACTCACTACCCTACACGATCGTACGATTATGTCAAAATAATGTGTGATAGATCAATGCCACTAGATCCTTTTATCATTTTCTGGCGTTATCTTGGCAAGTAGGTATGTATTCCAAAAGTGAATGGTGTGAGTCTAATGAATGCTTATAAGTTGCCGATAATAAACTCAGTGTAGAGAACATATAACTTCCAAGAAAATGATATGTAAATAATTAATCTAAATTGAAAGCAAAAGCTACAGATTTGCATTTTAACCCGTTTCGTCCTACTGTTGCCATATGGCAACACTCTCTGTATGAGAAGTTACTCAGCATTTGCTCAGCGTGGGTAACGGTAAATATTAATGAGCGAATATTTTAGAATGTTTACATATGTTTTTACTATTCTAAAGTAAAAGAAAGTCAGTTTCGTTAGAGGCATCTTGTTGATAAGCTGTAATTTGGAAGTGTAAAAAAATAAGTTGAAAAAATTTGCAAATATGGATTTCATGAAAAAGTAATTGTTTATATTTTTCAGAACTTCTTATATTTTTCTAAGTAATTTGAATAATTAATTTTGTTAGAAGTGTATTTTTGTTCTTGAGTAAAAATTATATATATTAAATGTTGGCATCATATATATATTGAAGTGTTTTGTTACACGTTGCCATATGGCAACGGCAGGCACTACATGGTGTTTCTTATTTGCATAGTGAATAAACAGATATATTAGTTTTTTTTTTTGTAATTTGTTTGAAATTTTTCAGAAAGTTAACATTATCCGAAGCCTTAGACTTCCTAGAACAGCTTGATAGCGAAACTGAGGAAGAAGTAACAAAGATTTTTATTGAACCACCTGAAAATGAAGGCTATATAAGCGGTGAAGATGATGCTACGGAAGAAGAAGGCGGTTTCCCGGATAATGTTTGTCCTTCTCAGCTGAAATCTAATTGCGAAATAGTTTTTAGAGGTGGACAGCGTTTAGGTTCTAATGATGACTTTGTTGAAAATGATAACAACAACAACAGTCAAACAACATCTGACTGTTGACAGTCCAAAGAACTGTCCAATAGTCAAAAAGAAAGAGATAAAGAAGAAAGAAGTGAGGGGCTTCTGTGACTATGCTGTAGCAAAAGAAGCTGAAATAAACTTGACGCAATGGTTGGATAATTCCGTTGTTATGCTTGCATCTACTGCATTTGGTGCCACTCCATTTTCAAAAATATCTCGATACTCGAAAGAAGAAAAAAAGAAAGTAAGCATTCAAAGACCATGCGCTGCAGCAGAATATAGCAAGTACATGGGTGGAGTTGATCGACTAGACCAAAATGTCAATTGCTATCGCATTGGATACCGTGGAAAAAAATGGTGGAGTTCCATATTTACATGGTTGTTAGACGTATGTGTTCAAAATGCTTGGCAACTTCAAAGAATAGAGAAGAGTAAAATGAGTCAGCTTGAATTTAAAAGAGAGGTTGCCGTTTACTACTGTAGGCACTACGGAGAACCAAGAAAACAAAGTGGAGTGGTTTCTTCGCGCAAACGCCGTTGCGATGAAGATTCTACAGAAGATGCTCTTCTCTATGATGGTAAAGATCATCTTGTTATACCAATAATTAAGAAACGCCGTTGCGCTGGAGAAACTTGCAAGACCATTGGACGAACAGCCTGTAGAAAGTGCGACATTGGTCTTTGCATTAAATGTTTTGCTGATTATCACACAAGATCCTAGATATTTTAAGATAAATGTATTTATAACATTTAGTTACTGAAATAGAAAAGAAATATTTATTTTATTTTGTTCTTTTTGTTTTTTAATAAAATATATCAGCTAAAAATATAATTTCTTTTTTTTTATTTTGTAAGCTGAGATAGTGCCTAGCGTTCCCATATGGCAACAGTCCTTCCTGGCTCCTGAAGGATCAGGATGAAAAAAATTATAATGACGAAAGTTTCGTATCATAAGTAAGATTGAAACTTCATAATTTCTTTTTTAAATTTCGTATGAAAGTATTCTCGGACATAGAGGGTTAAGTGAGAGAATAGTTCTAATTAATAAAACAAAATTTATAAAATTCTTTTCAAATTATTTTATTAAATTAATCGATGTTATAAATTTAATATTAATAAATATTACTTTTCTCTTGAAGGTCCTCTTAAAAATTAATTTCCTTAAGGCAGTCCTGCATAAGAAAGTCGCCATAATGTAAAACTAAAATAGAAAAATTTTTAGAGATCTTAAGCTTAAATAATATTTATTTTAAAAATATTAAAGTTATATGGATTTTTAATTTATAATTATATTCTGAAGGAGCTACACAAATTGGAGCGAAATATCGATATAAAAATAAATTTTTGAAAAATAAGACCTCAAGCTTAATAAAATAGTTATTTTTTATATTAAATAATTAAACTATTTTAAAAAAATTGTGGCGCCATTCCTTTTAAAATTTCTTATCTTTCAAATAAACTGCTTTATTATTTTCTTTCAGAAATATGTAATTCCATAATTGTTTTTTTTAATTCTCTATTCAGTTCGTACACATATTTATTCTTGTTAAGTAAGTGTGTTCATGTAAAGCTTTTATTTATTTATTTTTTATTTCATTTTTTTTTTCTTGTAACACTAAAAAAAATGTGTTTTTTACCACATTTTAAAAACGTTAAACCACATCGAAATAATTAGTGCTAGACAGGAAAAGTGGCACATAGACAGTAAGAATTTTTTACTTAACATTTTCAAATAATTGAAATGGTTGCTAAATAAGAAGAATAAGGAAGAAAATATGAAAACAAACAAGTTAATGGAAAATATAAAGATTTTTTTATAAGAAATTGTACCGTTGAAGAATTAAAAATTTGATTAAAATTTATTCTGTAAAAAAATTTCAATACAGGAATGACAAGTATTTTTAATTATTTTTTTTTTTATAATAATTTCTAAGCAAACACTAGATCACTAAATAATACAGTTGCTAAATATTATAATTTTTTCTTTATAGAGTAATATTTTTTTTATAAAATTTTTTTAACAAATTTTTTTATGAAATTTTCAAATAAATTTTTTTATAAAATTTTTTATCAAAATTTTTTTATGAAATTTTTTATACAAATTCTTTTTTTAAATTTTTTATCAAAATTTTTTTTATAAAATTTTTATCAAAATTTTTTTTATAAAATTTTTTATCAAAATTTTTTTATAAAATTTTTTATCAAAATTTTTTATAAAATTTTTTATAAAAATTTTTTATCAAAATTTTTTTTATAAAATTTTTATCAAAATTTTTTTTATAAAATTTTTATCAAAATTTTTTTTATAAAATAAATTTTTTTTAACACAAACATTTTTTTCTCTTGTTTTTTTTTCGTTTCCGTCTTATCGAAAAAAATTTGACGTAGACTTTAAAGTCAAATTTATGAAAAAATTATATGTAAAATTTCGATAACGTTGACTTTAAAGTCTACGTTAATTTTGTTTTGCATAAGAGGGTAAATGTCTTTGCCCGGCTGCGAACGCCCATCTGCCCATGTGAGTCGGTATCTTTAGAGAATGTATGTACCAATTTTTAGAGAAAATTTAATTGTTAAAAAACCTTTCCAAAGAAATACTCATACAGTCATTCACTTTATAAAGTGGATCATGTTTTTGCTAGCATAATTATCATAGTCGCCGAATAAAGTGGTACATAAAATATTTCAAACCATAATTACAGGCTTAAATTAAGACAGTAGAGAGTAAAAATCGTTGAAAAGTGGGCGTAAAAATAGGCGCGGCCAATATAAAAGAATATGGCGTCCTTCTTTGGTGTACGAAATTTTACAAAAATTCTTTGGAAAACAAAAATTTGTAAAGCTAACAAACAAAAAGAAAATAAATTTTATGTATAGAGATTTCAAATTTAAAAACTAGTGATATCTATGCTGATCATATTTTTTTTTCTGTTGCGGCTTGAAGCACAATGTATTTCAAAAATATGGCAATCCTATAAGATTTTTTCTATTTATAATTACAACATGCAATGATAAACACTGAGCATAAACACATCAACACTTATATATCTTAAAATGTTGTTGTTAGTGAAACTTTTTAATCAAATTATGTTGAATGTTACATTTTCTCATTTCTTATTATTCACTCATAATATTTTTTTTAAATATTCTTATACAAACACAACTCTGCAAATGAATAATAGAAAACAACAAATTTTAAAGCAAGCGATACAGTGGAAAATAAACAAAATATTTTTAAAAATAAATCTGCAAATTTAAAAGCGGTTAGACTGTTTGTTTAATGGTATGAGATAATTAGGTTCGTGTAAAAATTATTTTAACCAAACAAAATAAAAAAAATAAAAAAATTCTAGACATGTTCTTTTAAACGTAGAAGCCTTTCAGAAATTTTTTATTTATTTTGAGAACACGGTTTCATTACTTATGGCATTACTAGCTACAATCATCTGATATGGCGACCAAATTACCTAAGAAAAACTTTAAACTCTTTGTAAATACTTGACTTAGGCATTATTTCTAATGTCACAATAGGTCTGTTGCAGTTGCAGTAATCAGTAGCCTGATTCAGTAACTTTCCTTACGAACATTTGTATCGCAAAAATAATTATAACGATATTTTATCGACTTTGGTAATCAGTAACTTTCCGACAAAAATATACGAAGTTTGCGACGAAGTTAACAGCTCATAAATAATCATCGCAAATAACGATTTCTATCGTATCGAATGTTTTTTTGGGAAAGTTACTGAATACCAATTCTATAAAATATCGTTATATTTGTTTTTTCGATACGAATGTTCGTCATAAAAGTAATTTATTTACTTTCCTAATTTTAATTATAATTCTACTACCCCACGGTGAGCAGTAAAAAAATGTTTTTTTTTCTACTTGGCAATGAACAAAAATCACTGCGAAACATTTAATGAACTTTTCGCAAAAAGTGTATGAAAAATAAATAATAAAACTTCTCTACATTTATGACGATGGCAAAACACAAACTCACACATACTCATATAACGCCATTCACCACAGTCCCACGCTCATACTACAACTCATAGTTTTACCCTTCCCCACACACACACACAAATTTATTTATTTATAAACAATGAGTTGTATAAGAAAACGCGAAATTTGATATTGCGTCGTCATTTTTAATTGAATTTTTAAGTTTATCACTTTCAAAAACTACAGCAAAAATATGCTAAAAAAAGAAAATTTGTGTTGAAAAAAAAGAAAAATAAAACAAAATTAAAAAACAGTAAAAAAAAAAAGCTGTAGGAAAACAAGTTTGAGTAACAAACTTTTAAAATAAAGATTTATGAACACTCACTCGTCTACACATGAAAAATTCAAGGCAATTCAATTTGTAGCAAAACTTATTGCATTATGTGTCATACAGCATGTTGCTGTTTATAGTCTTAAAATTCAATAAACTTTTGTTTATTTAAATAAATTAAATAATTATTAGCAACTTAATAAAATCGAGTTTTGTGTGTTGTTGTTTTTTTTTTTTTTGTTTGTTCTTGTTAACAATTTGTTGTCGATTTAATAAAATATTTAAAAAAAGCTAAGAACGTGTAAATGGAAACTTACTATTTACGAGCTCACTCGATACCGGTTACTCTGTTTTAAACTATAATATGATTACTGCTTTCGGATTAGTTTAATCAAATGTCAGAAGTCCTCATTTGGAAGCCTTCTTTGCAAATGATTTAAAAGAAAGAAGAAAAAGTTTTTATCCACTGTAATTTTTTTTCTGTTTTCTTAAACGAAAAACATAAACCTAAACTAAGCTTAAGTCGCACAATATTCCATTTATTTATATTTAATAATTAAAAATAAAAACCAATAAAAAGGCAAAGGTTTTAATTATTTCTGCTCTTCTAGCTTCCTTTATTAGCAAATTTTACTTTTTCAGATTTTTATATGACCTCTCATAACGTTAAAATCGTTTTATGTAAATATTATTTATTTTAATAAATATGTGTAATATTAAAAGGTCTGAAAAAGGCTTAAATTGCCTTGCGTACTCATGAACACCTTTAAAATTTTAATAACGACTTTCAAAATGTCACTGCAGTAACATAAAATCCATAAATTAATCCCTTTAAAATTCTTAATAATTTAATCAACAACCCTTTAACAATGATGACTGTCTGTACTCACTTGATGCCATGTGTATGTGTGTGTTTGTCTAAGAGTTAAAAAACAACCAAAACAAATAATGAAAATTTTGATGATATAATTTCATTAAAGATCATCACAAATGTTTTTAATGGTTTTTCATATGCAAAAAGTATATTATAGATATGGTTAACATTTAAGCCTTTTAAGACGGTCTGAAAATCATTTAGAGAATATTATGATTTGTATAGTTTATTTGTTGTAATTTGATATGGCTATAAATAAAATAAACTTGTTTACCCACACACAGGTTACTTGGCGTGGCGCCCTTTAATAAGAACCTTAAAATTCTTGTTTGAATCGTCTACTCTCCAAGGCAACAGAGTACTAAAATGGATCAGGCTGAAGCATTGAGGAGCTTGAGAAGGTCTCTTATTGTTGTTCATCGCATCGTGTTTTTTAAGATCTTTTATGCAGTCCAATTCCCAACTACAATCCAAAGCTGCTTAGTAATTTCGTAATTTTTGTAGGACTAATCATGCCGAGGTCACCTGGAACCCGTGCCCCACTGCCTAAGCATCTCTTTCTGCATCTTGGTACCCCTGGGCTCAGATGTTGCCCGTCCCTCTCTATAGAAACGATACTAGCCGTGTACTACATCGATTTTTCTCCTGTTGCTGTTAAGTCTATAATGGCTTACACATTATTTTTTTATTATTTTTTTTTTTTTTTTTGGGAAAGGTGGGAAATTATATTACTGCATTCACGGGCTCACCATGTTGGCATACCTACAAAAAAAAACCCCTTTATCTCCTCGGAATTGTTTTTTTTTCACCCCGGGACCGCCTTAGCAACACTTCGGGGTAGATTCCATGCCATCATCTTCTATCTGTCTGCGTGCAGACTATGGCTCACACATGAGCAGCTTAATGTAGAATTTAATATTACTCGTATTGCTGCTCATGTTAAAAGCAATCTCGGTCTTAATGCAATTGGGGCTAATGAGTCTCTTTGACTTGCGCATGCCTTTTTCGGCCCTCCAGCAAACTTGTAAATTTTGTTTCTCCTCCTTGCGTAGTAGTTTGCGAGTGAAGTTGTTGTTTGCCGCGCAGAAGAGCTCTGTACTTATGAAAGAGGTATCCGCGTCCCAGATAGTTAGCCATTTCATTGCTCACATAGAATTCGTGCTATGGTACCCACAATAAGGTAACCGTGTTCTCCCTGTCAAAGCATTGAGAAGTTTGTAGCAATTCTAAATCAATCTTGATCGAAAGAAATGCATATAGAGCTGCTTGACTGTCTGAGATCTCTATTTAGCCAGCACTTCCCTAGCTCTTCCGGCTAGTTTAGCCAGCACTTCACGAACTCTTTACAGCTCTTCATGAAATCGTAATTAAAAAAATGCTGCTTTTCTAACAAAAAAGTTAATTTATGAATATATATAAGTTTTATTTAAAATAATAAATATTTTGTTTAGCTAAAACTTAAAGAAATTTAATTAATCCGTCAATTTATTCACAGGTGTAGTTGTATAAAAAGATAGAAACACGATTTACTCTTAAGCACACATAAAAACAGAATTACTTTTATGTTTGACATGGTATCCATGCGAATAAAAAATATAAAATAAAAAACAACAAAAATAATGTATAGACCCTTTTGTTTTTTAATAATTTTCAATTAAGCAACATACAACATTTTGAGCACAACAACAACACTCATACAACTGAAAATAAAAAAAAAAAACATAAAAAATATAAAGTTTACATGTGAATGCATGTGAATGGTAAATGTTAGCTGACACCGCCCTTTTAACAACGAATAAACTTCTAACCCTCCCAAAAAGAAACAAAAAAAAAAAAAGACTGACTGATTGCCGTGGCAGTGTTTGGGTAAAGTTCATCAAAAAGATTTACATGCCAGTTAAATGTTTTTAATCACATCAACTTAATTTTTGAGTCCAACATAATATTTTGTTTTTTATTTTTATCTGCCCTTGTCTTATGGCTTAACCGTTTGCCTACCAGAATTTCTAGTACTCTTCATAAATTCCTGTTTAAAGGCAAAGTGTTTTTGTCATCTACACCCTCTACAAATAAAATATGACACAAACAAGTTTATACAAAAATACATAAATAGATTCCAACACACATGCAAACGTGTGTAGACTCGCATGAGTTTAAGTTTAATATGAGCGGTAAATAAATAAAATAGAAAAATATGTCATATTTTGACGCACGTGTCAAAAGGATTTACAAAAAAAAAAATTTATATAAAAAAATATTTTTGTTTCTGTATAAAATTCATGTCTTGATTCTATTTTAATAAGACTGCTTGTAGTTTATTGTACGCACGAATGCAGCTAATATTTGATTAGTCGTTTTCTTTCAATTTATAATAGACTTTTTGAAATTTTTTATTTAATTTGATTTCAGTTTTGACATAAGCCAAGGCAATAGGATGGTAACTTACAAATGTATTTTACAAAACTCAAAACATGAAGAAGTACCGAAAATTTTTCATTTTTTAAAGTCCCTTTTTATAAAATGAAAATATGTAAATAAACAAAATTTAATTAAAATTTTTTTAAATAAATTTTTTTCTTCTTTCTATTAAGTGTACAAAAAATTTTTAGTTTTCGTTAATATAATTATATCCTGAAGAAGCTACAAATATAAAAATAAAACCTCAAGCTTACCAAAATAGCCATATTATTTAAAAGAAAAAGGTCAAATAAAACTAACTAATACGAAACATTTATATTGGAAATACTATTATGGCAATACTTAGGGAGGTTTTAAACTGTAATACTGAGTAAAACGACTTTTAAAAAATCAAATCAAATGCCAAAGTATTGTTGAATTGAAATACTAAGTTTTGTAGCTTTAAAATTCTAGAAGCGAAATTTATTAATTTAAGAATTAAATTCAATTTTAAGAAAATTACTTAAGTATTTTCTAGTTCTTATTTAAATTCAATTTGTAAAAAATCAATCTGCTTTCATATTTCATGGACATGCATATTATAGTAAAAGAGTGAAGTATACAGGCATATAAAATAGCATAATTGCGATAAGAGAAGATAATACACAGTTGATGATTTGGTAGTTTTTAATTGACGGTCACAAGTATGTTAGTATGAAAACAATATGTCAAAACATAAAGCAATCGGACATTTATAGGGCTTTCATTATTTTTAAAAAAAATTTCAAAACGTTTGTACTTTTCATTGTACCAGGGCTGTATTTATATGTATAGAAACAAAACAGTAACAAAAACAGCTGACAAAATCTTAATATGTACTATGAAAATCTTACGACTTGTATCACAATATAAAACCCCTAAAAATTTTACTATAATCTAAACAAATATCATATGATTTTGCTCTATCAAAATCCGCTTAACACTTGCATTACATTAAAAAAAACTGCCTTTTACTGTCAAGCAGCAGATATGGAGGTGCACGTCAGGTAAGATACTTGTACCCAACATGAGTGACCTCAATTTATTAATGGGATGGTTGACGGGGCATTGTGATTTTAGATATCACCAGCGTAAGTTAGGTTATACTGCGATCTGTGGCTTAAATAACGAAACCTAAGAACTTGTACTTTGTTACTGTCTGCTCTTAGGGTCTCCCAGGGTAAGACTTAAGGGAGACTTATTATTGACTTAAAGAGAATTTGAAGAAAAGAATTGGCCTTAACCCTACATAGATAAATTTATTTCTTTGTACATTAAAAAGTTTTAAATTTTTTTATATAAATAAAATTTTAAACGTGTGTGCCATGAAATAAAATTTTCAAGTGACTTCATTTGTGTTTTATAAAGCACTGGTTAAGAGTAACATCAGGTTATAATTATTATTTTTATATCAATATTTCTCTTAAACTTCGAAAATAAAAAAAGACTAGAAGAAACAAATTCATACATTTCAAGGATAATTATTCAGTGCTGTTCTGTATTCCGAATCCGAATCATAACTACTCTGTGACCCATTTTAAGATTTTTAAAATTTTGTTTTTGCTTTATTTTGGGTGCGAAATTATTAGTAGAATTAAAAAACATAAAAGTTTTTATTTAATAAGAAGAAAACATTTTAATTCCACATTTTTTCAAATCCTTGTAAAATACAGAACATGCACGATTAAAAACCTAAATTTTTCTTGATTCGATAGAAATCTCTTGAAAAATTTCATAATTTTTTTTTTTATTTTATTATTAACTAGATAATAATCTTCCATTAACTGAGTCGGTATAAAAATTCAATTGGCCTTTGATATTAAAATTTATGAAAAAGGCTTTAAAGTCTGCTTTAATTTTTTTGGTTAAGGGTTAAGGTAGAGAGTAAAAATTTTCAGAGAAATCTGCTAAGAATTTTAATTGTTAAAAAACCTTATTCAAAACAAGCACTCAATACTTTATAAAGTTTATCATGCCTTTGCCAGCATTATTAGCAGAGATGCTAACTAAAGTCGTAAATAAATATTTCAAATCATAATTTTAGATTTAACTTAAGTACGGGAATACATCTTTATGAAAATGATGAATAGAGATTTTATGTGTCAAAGTATAGAAAAATCTTTTGGAAAACACAAATTTGTATAGCGAAGAAACAAACAAACAGGAAATGAATTGTAGTTATTAGATTTAGAACTTTCTTAAAATAATTTTAGTTTCAATTAAGGCTGTCACACTGCAAATGTATCAATAACAACATCAATGCTTTGTATGTGTATCATGTATTTAATTTATATTCACTTAATTATATGCAAAAAAAAATTGCAATTAATATTTAAATATTAAAATTCAACAAACCGCGCACATGGCAATTATTCATAAATAAATTTTTACTAGTTTAGTTGTTGGTAAAATTTAAAACACAAAATTAATGCGAATAAAATCTGTTGTTCCAATAGCATTTACGTGTAATATTTCAATAAATTAAATATTAAAACCGTATTATATTAAAGCACTTAAAAATTTATTGTAAAATGTAAAAATATGAAAAATAAAAATAAAATTAAATGAAAATAAATATAAATTATTAAATAAATGCTATACTTATGTTAAGCTTTAGTATTTGTTGTAATTTAATAACGTGTAAAATCTGATTTTTCAACTGCAACAATCAGGAAATTTTTTGTAACAAAATAAATTAAAGACTTAAAGGTGAGCCAAATTGAATAAATAACAATTTTTTGGTTGATGTGTAGAATTCGAACAGTCATAATAAAATTTATTTTTTTATTTCAGGAGTATGAAAAGTTGTTAAGAGTTTTGCCATCAAATCTAAATTTTTATTTAATAACAAAGGAAGTTGAATAAAATACACTGTACAAAAAATCTAAATCTAAAATCAAAATAACAACATTTAGACAACTGATTATAGTAAAGGGTGTCCCAATAAGAACGCAAGATTTAAATTTTAAATAAATGACTGATGCAGCAATTGAATTGTTTCTCTGGCTGTATGACATGTGGCGCCGTCTTGTTGAAACCACAAGCCCTCCACATTCATTTCTTCAATTCTAGGCAAGAAAAAACTGGTTATCACGATACCGAACACCATTGACTGTTTGCGCTTGACCTGCCTCATTTTCATAAAAAAAAGTCCAATGATTCCTCCAGCCCAAGAACCACACCAAACAGTGAGACGTTGAGGATGCATTTGCTCTCGTGAATCACTCGAGGATTTTCCTCACCCCAAATGCGACAATTCTGCCTATTGACGAAGCCATCAAGATGGAAATGGGCCTCGTCACTGAAGATGATTTTATCGACAAAATCAGCATTTTCATGTTGTCTCTCCAATACCCAATTACCGAACTCTCTTCGCTGTCCATGGTCATTTTTTACTAACCTCGTACTAGCAAACAATGACACTTCGAATGACGCCAAATTTAAATCTTGCGTTCTTGTTCGGACACCCTTTAGAAGTAACCAAAAAAATTTGGAAAGTTTTTATGCTTAAAGTTTCCCCCTTTTTTTAAATTATGATTTTAAATGGGCGTGGATAGCCATGCGAATCCTATATTTTAAATACAGGAAATGTTTGGCAAACTTATGTAAAATACTAAGAGCAATATTTCTGTGGAAACTTTTAACCCTCTAACCTTGCAATTAGTAAGACTTTTTTGATAATTACTTAAAAAGCAAAAGTAAAAAAGACCCATAATTTGAAGAGTGAGAGAGTTAAAATGCGGCAAAAAAATATTCCTCGCAAAATGCTACCGTAAGTCTCTCAGCACACCAAACACTAATGCCACAAATAACTCAAAACTTATTATTGTAATACTTAAAAATATTAACATTTTTAATTGACAGATCATTTTTTTCAATGTATATGCCAACAAAACACAGTCTCAAAATAGGATTTTTAATAAATATCTACTGAGGAGTAAAGGTGCTGTAACATTTGCTATTCAGACACACATTTTAATTAATTAATATTTAATTTTTGCACCAAACTATTGTTTTTGTGAAAGAAGTTTTAAGCTCATAAATTTGAATTTAATTTTGGTTTTTTTTTGTTAATAAATAAGTTCGCACACTTTTATGAGGAATAAAAAAAAACATTCGTAGCAAACTCATGACAATTTGCATTTTTAAATAACCCACATAAAGTTCAACATGTCATATTGCTTTTGAATTTTTGTGGGTTTTAGAAAACAAAACATGTTTGTGTATGTGTGTGTATGACATAAATAAAACTGAAAATGATTTTGTTTGTGCTTTTTTCCCCCAATTTTATGCTATTGGGCTATAAACTTTAAATCATAATAAAATGAGTTAATAAAATGTATAAAAAAAGCCATAACAATCTGTATGTATGAAGAGAACTTTTCCATTATTATGAACTAAAATTTTGGTAATACGTTTCAACCATAAAAACATGTTACTGTCATTATGCAAATAATGTTCCCAATGCTTGTGTCTCATAACCTCTAATACTAAAATAAAAATTCACATACTCGCACACACATACACCTAATTCGCCACAGACGCACTGAGAAATTAAATTCGGTTATAAGAATCACATTAGAAGTCAATCCAATATGCGGCTGTGATAAATTTTTTTTTTCAGCTAGTATCGGCATTACAACTTCAATTCCAATTTCTGATTGGCAACAAATTCGGTTCTCACAACTGATATATATTTTTCTTTGTGATTTTGTCTTTTTTGGAATTTTTTTAGAGCAACTTTTTTCTTTGGGTTATACTTTCAGGTGTCTTTGTTAAGTTTAAAGCTCAACAATAAATTCAATATGTAAATGATCTTGTGTAATTTTTATATATTATAAAACTATAATATATACACACAGAAAACAACTTCGGTTGTGACAACTAAGTTTTTTTCCAATCAAAAATTCAGTTGTGATAATAAATAAAATTAGCTGCATTAAGCAGAGTTCCATAGTTTAAGCCAAAATTTACTTCTGCTAATAAAATTTTGAGCTGTAAGACCGATTTTCTATTGTCATGATTAAAACATTCGATGGTCACAGCTGAATTTTTGATTGGTAACAAATTTAGTTCTCACAACCCAAGTTGTTTTCTTAGTGTAGTGATGTGTATTTTATCACACAGAACACAACTTTGATTGTAAAAACGGAATTTGTTTTCAGACAAAAAATTCAGTTGGAATTAACGAATTTTTTATTTATAACAACCGAATTTCGATAATACAGTGTAAAAGTTAGTTTTAAAAATAAACGAATTTCTTTTGTAACTAAAAAAAAAACTCGATTATGCCAACAGAATTATTCAATAGTCAACATATATGATTCTCACAACCGAAGTTCTTTGCTAAGTGTATGAGAAGCAGAATAGGACACAATATTTCATAAATCATCATTTTCAACTATGCATGGTTCAAGGGGTCCAAAAAAGCAAACATATCTTCATAATTAGTATATTATTGCTCACAGATTTTTTCTTGGAAAAATCTAAAATGAAAGGCAAAATAATTTTATAATTTTTTCTATGAATTCGTGACTAGTGACAGCAGAAACTCCCAAAAATGTACTTAGGATTTACAAGTGTTTAGCTTGCATCGTTGAAAGTGTCTTGAAGCCATGGCCAACTGGATTATATTTTAAGTATAAAATATGAATTAGAAAAATTTTTATGGTCTAACATCTTTTATGTGACTGTTCAAAAAAGAATAAGTTTGCCACATCCCTCCCATTTCTAAGTAAAACGGTTAGCCAAAACAAAAAGCCCTCATTTATGCAGACTACATATAGTGGTTTGTTGTTGTACACTTAAATGTATTTATATAAAAATATAATACGCCAGTACTTTAGTTTTCACATACACATACATCCATACGCACATGTATGTACAGGGTGGGCCAAAAGAAACCAAGGGGTGTAAAAGTATAATAACTTTTTTGTTTATTAACTTTTTTTTATTTTTTCTTTCAGATTATATAATATACAAAATGGAAATTTTTTTACACTAAGTATGAAAAATGATGTCTCTTAAATGACCACCGTTTTCAGCTTCGCACTGATGGGCTCTTTTTAGAGCATTTTCCATAACATCTTTCAAAACTTGTGGCTGTAGCGTTCGAATTTCTGCAACAATGTTTGCCTTGAGTTCAAGGATTGTCTCTGGCTTGTTCACATACACTCGCTCCTTCAAAAAACCCCAAAGAAAATAGTCGGGTGCTGTCAAATCTGGCGATCGCGCTGGCCAAATAATTTCCGAATTTCGAGAAATTATTCGCTCTCCAAAAATTTGACTTAAAAGTGCCATTGTGTCTCGGGCAGTATGGGCAGTGTCTGTTTTCAAGAGCAGAACGTAAAAAATTTTCTATCATAAAACGATACCGCTCTCCATTTACGGTTACAACACTTCCATCTTCATTCTCGAAGAAGTAGGGCCCAATGACATTTTCAGATGTGATCCCACACCATACTGTACACCTGATGGGGTGCCATTGGCGTTGATGAATGGCTCTTGGATTTTGAGAACCCCAGAACCTACACTTCTACTTGTTAAGAAAGCCATTCAAATGAAAATGAGCTTCATCACTCATAATCAAATTTTCAATAAAGTTGATTTCATTTCTATTCTATTGTTCTGGTTCTCTGTTCAGTTGTGAACCTCTCCACTATAAATTCTCCAAGTGTTGTCTATATAATCTGAAAGAAAAAATAAAATAAAATTAATAAACAAAAAAGTTATTAAACTTTTACACCCCTTGGTTTCTTTTGGCCCACCCTGTACATAAAAAAAATATGTATGATTAGCATAAACGCATTATAAAAAAAAATGAAAAATTTTCAGATAATATTATTTGTTTTGACAACGTTGATGACATTTTCAACACAACCACCAGCTAACAGACAATAATAAAACAAACAAAAAATTATGCAAACTGTCAACAGCGACAACAGCAAAAAAAAACACTTTCACCACAATTACCACCATCCTATCCTGTTGCTTTTTCATATTGTTGTGGGAAACGAATTTATAATTTAGCTGAAAACAAGATATTTTAAGCATTTAATTTTAAAATTGTTAAACAAATTGATTCTTAAACTTAAGAAGTCAAGATTTAAGTTTCTAATTTTTTTTTGTGCGAACTTGAACTTAACAACGATTTCATCTTATGAATGAGTAGTCTTGGATACTGACTTTCATTTTGGTTTTAAGCTACCAAGTTTTAAGTTAAAAAAAATTGTTGACAAACACTAGTCTTTAAAGTTTATGATTTTTTTTTTGGCCGCCATTAATTAAAACTGTCTGAATTATGCTCTATGAAGGGAATGTGTAGTACTTAATTGATTAACATTTTGGGGACTTAGTAAATCTAGTTTCGTTTTTTTAATGTTTTTTATTAAAAAATTTTAATTATGTTTAGCAGTACACAATAGATCTTAAAGGTTGCGGTGCGATTATAGCCCATAGTGATGATGTTTATCAGTAGATAAAGAAGAAAAGTCATAGAATGTGTCACAAAACGCTTTTCTGATGGAATATGTTCGTCGAATATTTTAATCCTGATAATAGAAAATCGCTCTTACAGCTCGAAGTATTTTTAACAGAACTAATTTTTCGCCTGTATTAACGAATTCTGGTTGCTGAAAAATTTGATTATCACAAATGAATTTTTGATTGGAAAAAAAATTTACTTCTCACAACCGAAGTGGTTTTCTGTGTGTAAATGAAATGTTTATTAAACTTATGTACAAGACTACTACAAATACTTTTGTGGAACCTTTTCATTCGGTAACTCTTCATTAAATTGTTCATTTCCTATAAAAAGCACAGAAGTCTCTGAATACACTAATTATTAAAACTTGAGCTTCACAAATAAATAAGTCGAAAAAGAGAGGTAGTAACGACAGGTGTCTGGCATTTGGATAAGCATATCGTCATATGACTTCATGAAAGCATTAAGTTACAATTAAAAAAATTTTGAAGAGAAAACACAAAAGTTAATAATTTTGCAAAACTAACAAATCTTTTGACGTTTTGTTTAGTTTAAGAATTTTATTTTTAATTGCAGGAGTAAAAAACTTAAAAAAGTTTTGCTAATTTTTTATATTTTTATCTTCTCCTCTAAAAATTTTTAAGTGCAACTTAAAGCACTTTTACTTTGTGTTATTACTTTTCTGATGCCTGAAAGTAAAATGTGTTTAATTTTGAATTATAATTTTTTTTTTATTAAAAAATATTTTTAGAAATTTATGCTATTTCGTTATTTGTTTAATTTTATTTTTAAAATATGCTTTTTTTAAGTTAAAGTTTTTTTTTTTATAATAATTTTAAAACAGTCAATAGCATAACTTAAGCAAACAGGAAACAGAGTAAGCTTGAGTGTTAATGTTAATATTGTTTAATTTTCAGAACATCCATAAAACTCTTGTTAAATTTAAGAGTGTGTTTAGAGGTATGAGTATAAGGAAAAATATGTAAATGTGTAATCATTATAGCAATTTTCATTTAAGATGACATCACATTTTACACAATTTTACATATTTTATGACATGTATAAGGATGATGATGATGATGATTTTTTTTTTGTATAGAAGTATGAGGAATACTTGTTATTTAAAATTTGTATGCGTATGTCAGTGTTAAAGTCACAGCACAGTAATGTTTGTGCACCCATGAAGGTAGTACTTGAACCTGCACATACGAGTAGTACACACAAATCTGAATAAATTTTGTGGTACATTATCTACACATTTATTGTTTTTGTAGGTAATAAAAATATCAATTTAAAATTTTACAGGTTTTTAATATTATTCATGAGTATGTGTAGCAACGTTGTTAAAAATGAAATTATTTTCTAGACAAAAATTTACATATTTAATAAGTTTTTAAAAGTACCAAGGAAATTTAATTGATAAAATGTGATTTCAGTCTTAAAGAATAATAAATTAACTTGATTACTTACACAAATAAAAGGTAGATGGTGGGTGTAGATTTTAGAAAAAATAAGAACTCGGAGCCTGAATATTTTTTTAAGGTTGCTTCTAGTTTTCTAGTGTAAATAAGAATTCGTTCAGGTTTGATTTAATTGCTGAAATTTTAAAGTTAATCATTAATCATTTGGATTGAAATTTTTTTATTTGCAGCTAAAAAGCAACAGCCTAACATTCACATAAAATTGAAAAAAAAAATTCAATGAAGATTATTGAGCGTCCTTTTAATTTTACAATTTGATTCCTTTTATTATGTTTGAGATTTGGTTGTGTACTGCCAATAAACAAATTTTGGTTTCTATGGAATTCCATTATATTTTCATTTCTCCAAGCAACATTTTGAAAAATCATTAATGCTAAAATACCTAATTAAATTAGTTATCAGTTCAATTTCATATCTCCTAAAACAATGGCTGAATCCGTGGATGTTAAAGAAAAAATTCAAATAAATTCACAAGACTTGAAAGATCTTAAACGTGATCTGTTAGCCTCAGTTTTTAACGAAACACATGCCAAATTATTGCTTTTTCAGCAAGGGAAATGTTTTAGAACAGCTAAAAAAAATAAAAGCAAAAACCTCAAGAAAACTACTTGTACTTCCTTAAATGCTACATCAATAATACCTGCAGAGGTTTTAAATGACATAAAGCTGGATAAAGAGTTGGACAGTTTAAGAAACATTTATAAAGTTGCCTACGACTCATTAAAAAACAACCAGCCGAATGAAGAAAATAATTACGAAGATTTGTTTCAAGCCATAGCACTACAAAAACAAGACAACAATGAATATGACACTTTACTAAATGAACTAAAAGCAAACAAATCTACTTTCAAAGAATTAGAAGATGAGCTTAAAAAGAAAAACGCTGAATTCAGTGAAAAAATCTTAAAAAAATCACAACGTACTAAAGATTTGTGCCATGAGCTGAATAATGCAAAATGTATAAATCTTATGGAAATTCGTTTGGTGGAGAAATGGGAAAATAATCGTTTAAGTCAGGCCAAGGTAATGGGCGAAATAAAAGTGCGTCAACTCATGCAAGAAATACAAGATGTTCATCAGCGCTTAGCTGGCGAACAACGTTTAATTTGTGAAGTGGAAACATTTCGCAGTAATGAAATTTCCGACTTGAAAGAACAAATTAAATATTGGGAAGAAAAACTTAAAGTTGATGTAAATGAAATAACAACAACAAATCTGGTGTTAACTCAAAATATTGCAGACATAGTTAAATCTTATGAAAAACATAGTGAAATTAATGAACAACGTAAAGTCTTTGTGGCTGAATACCTACAGCATAAAGCGGAAGAGCAGCGTTTGTACGAAGCACAGCGTTATCGCATTAAATGTGCGATTCGCATACAGGCCTGGTGGCGGGGTGTTATGGTTAGGAAGGGCTTGGGACCGTATCGAAAAAAGTCAAAGAAGGGTAAAAAAACTAAAGGTAAAAAATGAAATAAAAATTTTAAACCGTATGAAACAAAGTGTTTTTTTTTTTAATTTCTACACAGAAGGGGAAGTATATAAAAATAAATAGAGAAAGAAGAGAAGAGAAAAAAGGAAAAGAAAAATAATAATAAAGAAAAGAAGACCGGTAAAGCAAAGAAAAGAATTAAAGAATATTGCAGAAAGAATAGAAAGGAAGTTAAATGAAAAGAAGAAAAAGTAAAGCGTAGGAAAGAGAAAGACAGCAAAAGCTATAACGGGAAAGAAAAGAAAAGAAAAGAAAAGAAAAGAAAAGAAAAGAAAAGAAAAGAAAAGAAAAGAAAAGAAAAGAAAAGAAAAGAAAAGAAAAGAAAAGAAAAGAAAAGAAAAGAAAAGAAAAGAAAAGAAAAGAAAAGAAAAGAAAAGAAAAGAAAAGAAAAGAAAAGAAAAGAAAAGAAAAGAAAAGAAAAGAAAAGAAAAGAAAAGAAAAGAAAAGAAAAGAAAAGAAAAGAAAAGAAAAGAAAAGAAAAGAAAAGATAAGAAAAGAAAAGAAAAGAAAAGAAAAGAAAAGAAAAGAAAAGAAAAGAAAAGATAAGAAAAGAAAAGAAAAGAAAAGAAAAGAAAAGAAAAGAAAAGAAAAGAAAAGAAAAGAAAAGAAAAGAAAAGAAAAGAAAAGAAAAGAAAAGAAAAGAAAAGAAAAGAAAAGAGAAGAAAAGAAAAGAAAAGAAAAGAAAAGAAAAGAAAAGAGAAGAAAAGATAAGAAAAGAAAAGGAAAGAAAAGAAAAGAAAAGAAAAGAAAAGAAAAGAAAAGAAAAGAAAAGAAAAGAAAAGAAAAGAAAAGAAAAGAAAAGAAAAGAAAAGAAAAGAAAAGAAAAGAAAAGAAAAGAAAAGAAAAGAAAAGAAAAGAAAAGAAAAGAAAAGAAAAGAAAAGATAAGAAAAGAAAAGAAAAGAAAAGAAAAGAAAAGAAAAGAAAAGAAAAGAAAAGAAAAGAAAAGAAAAGAAAAGAAAAGAAAAGAAAAGAAAAGAAAAGAAAAGAAAAGAAAAGAAAAGAAAAGAAAAGAAAAGAAAAGAAAAGAGAAGAAAAGAAAAGAAAAGAAAAGAAAAGAAAAGAAAAGAAAAGAATAATAATAAAGAACTCAAAAAAGAGATAAGATAAAAATCAAGAAAAGAAAGAAGGTAAGTGAAGAAGAGAAGGAAGGAAATGGTAGAAGAGTGGTTCTTTTTATATAAATTTTGTAAAATCTATTCCATCAAACTACACGTATAGAACTCTGCGACCTTCAACAGCTTTTCAAAAAATATATAAAATTAATGGAAAACAGTTCAACAGTTTATATGTTTTTCCAATTCTTTCTAGTGCTCGAGTTTGTTTGAAAAAAATTACTCTCAGAACTGAATAATTGCATAACGCAATTGAAGTAAAATAAAAAAAATTTAAGTTCCGAATACCTTGTAGAACAATAGTACGAAATTATTCTTCATTTTGACGCTCTCTTTAAATATATTTTTTGATAAAACTTCTTTAAACCGCTTAAATTCTGACTGTTCCGTAATATTTCACTTGTCAAAAGTCAAATCAACTAAAACGTCATTTCCAACAGACATTTTGTAAGTAAAGTAACTTAAATCTAAAGTCACAAAGCACATCATTCACATACATTCACTGGCAACAAAGTCAAAAATACCGTCAGTTTGCTAGACATTCAAATGAAACATTATGTTTGCTTTTTTAGTTTATATTTAATGGAATTGTATGTATGTATGTGTATAGTTTCAATGGAAAGATTTGCTTAAATTAAATTCTAAACTGTGCACTTTGACATCAATTCATTTCAGGCACACTTTAAATTGAAATTTGTTGCAACAGAGTAGAGTCATAGTAGCGTAAATAATATTTGAAGGTTGGCATTTTGTGTGATATTTTTGCTAACACAAGTATGCAAATATTTTAGAAAATTTCGTAATTTCATTTTGCTTAATAGATATTCAAGGTGGACTTAGTTTAGTGATAAAACTTTAACTGTTTAAATAATCTGAATATATAATTTTTCTTTAATAATAAAATAAAACCAAGTAAGATTTTAGCAAAAAAAAAATTTCTTTTAAAATTGTCAAGTTAAATAAAGTCATATCAAAATTGTTGTAATTTTTTTAATTAATCAATCCGTACTTTTATACTAAAATTGTATTAAACTTGAATGTGTATGGCCAACAATATTTAATTGAAAAATTCAGCTTAAAAAATAACATATTAGTTTCTAATTAAGTTTACAATAATTTTTTTTCTTTTTAATGTGTTAAAAACACGCATCCAAATAAAAAAAAAATTGAGAAATTAAATTAAAATTTAAGGAGTTTATTTTACTTATTTTTAAGATTTAAATCAATTTGAAAACAATTTTTAAATTTTGATAAATTCAACACCACCCTCGTAGACATAGAAGAACTCATCTATGTGTACCCCAACAGATGTCACAAAAATTTGAATTTATTTTACAGGCTTTTATGGTCGTTGTTGTAACAAAAAAAAAAAAAAAAGTTATAACGCAATACAAGGAACTCTAAATCAAAATAGAATTTAATTGCAGAGAGGGAAAGTTGCTCAACAAAGTAATACTTCCCTAACGAAATGGCATCAGATGGAATGTATCCTCTTTAATAGAACAAAATACAGAAATTTGTTGATTTATATTCTCATATTTAAGTCTTCTAATAAGAAAAACAAAAAGGCAAACATGAATATGAAGACAATGAAATTTAAAGACGCATACGTTAACGCACAAAGTCGCTGTTATTTCACTTATTTCTATTTCAGTGCACACCACTGGATTTTTTATTATTTTTTTTTTATTTCATTGAATAGGAACCGCATCATAAGCTTCTTGAGCAAATATGCAAGCATTTTTATTTTATTAGCGATGTTGGTTGTTAGAAAAAACTCTGGACGGGCGCCACTATAATTTGAAAGAATGAAAAGTTGTGCTGTAAAATCTGTTCAATAACTGTTGAGCCTTTGATAGTACTTTAGATTTTGAGGCCACTTAACTATTGGTTTTGTTGGCAATATTTTCTATATTTTATTTTAACAGGTGCTCATCAAAGCGATCGTTTTCACATCATGTATACATCGAATTTTAAATCTTCTTTGATCTTCATTTTCTTCTTGTATCTTATCTTCTTTATAATTAAAAATAAGTCACAAAACTTATTTTCCTATACTTGTGAAGTCTTTATGGGATCTTATGGCAAGAAAAAATTTGAAAATTCAATTAAAAAAAATAAAAAAAACCCACTTTTTTTAAATTAAATTAAATTCGAATAAGGCTCAGTAAAAACTATTTTTTCCCTTTGTATGAATATCATAATCAGCCAATTGAATGATGACTCAAAAGATAGTGAGACATTTTTTCCGTAAAAAATAAGTAATGGTTTTACTTTCACTGTCGCAATAAAAATGCTTTCTAATTTTTATGTTTTCAATTTCAAATGTACACACTTACACTAACAGGTAATAAATATTAATTACAGGCCAGATATTTTTTTATAATAATTTAAGAATTTATAATTTATTATTTGTCAGGTTCATTTCTTGTTTGTTTAAGCGATTCAAAAATTTTTGTTTTATAAGCAGGTTCTTCAAGAATTTTTTACATGAAATTTCTATACTCAATGTCAGGTTAGCCACGCCCACTTATCAATACAACAAGTTAGATGAATTTTTTGTAATGATTAAAATTCTAATTAAAATGTCTATTTTGTTAAGCTTGAGGTCTTATTTTTCAAAAATTTATTTTTATATCGATATTTCGCTCCAATTTTTGTAGCTTCTTCAGGATATAATTATAATTTATAATAAACGGATGGTTTGTCACACAAAATCCTAACTTTTACTGTCGAAAGTGGTAATAACAGACCTAAGAACTCGAAATCATAAAGTAAAGAATTAGGCAAAATTGGATAAAACAAAGATTTCTTTAGAAATTGGTCTGGGCCAAAATCTTAAAACTTTTCTCTTCTTGGTCTGTTAAATAGCTTTTT
Organism: Thelaira solivaga; assembly: GCA_947397855.1. NCBI lineage: Eukaryota > Metazoa > Arthropoda > Insecta > Diptera > Tachinidae > Thelaira > Thelaira solivaga. Next base: position 9,887,610 of record OX377614.1, read on the forward strand.
GAAATGAATATCCTGTTTTCCTTATTTTTCTACCAAGCAAATCACTAAATAGAGGCTATAAAGTCCTGCTTACCTTCTGCTAACATGAAAATTTGGTATTTTAATTCATCAATATTTACAGGTTTTAAGTTTTTATTAAAATTGTATAAAAATTAAAAAAAAAATATTTCTTTTTTGAATCTGACCTTGATTTGAGCCTGGAAATCTGCAGTAGAAAAATATTTTTAATATGTATGAGAGAGTATCCTTCTTGTTCAAAAAAAATATTACCATAGAGTTAAAAGCCAATGAGTTCAAAATGAAGTCTTGCGACTTTAATTGAGGGCCGTTAAGCCAACGTTATCGTAATTTTTAATAAATTTTACTTTAAAGTCTATAAAAATAAATTTTTTGGATTAGAACGAAAATGTTCACTCTTATCCAAATAGAATTGATGTAGACTTTAAAGTAAAATTTATGAAAAAACTATAGGAAAAATTTAGATAACGTTGACTTTAAAGTCTACGTTAATTTTTTGGGATAAGGGGGATAATGTTTACACAGATTATGTTTGCCTCAACCATATTTTTTTTGTATGAGAATATTATAGTGCGACATAAGTTTCTAAAAGTATTTTTTTTTTATTTTTTAGACGATTCAGAATGCTTCGAAGCCTCTTTTTCCTTTTTTTTGGAACAAAAGTCCAATATTTTTTAAAATACCTAATATTTTATTGCTGTTACCATCACCATACCAAGTTGTCTCATATGTTTATATGATTTTGCCTTTATTGCCGGCATCATTCAAAAGCACTTAAAAGCGATTAAATATAAATCAATAAACTGAAATTTGCATTCATTTTTCTTCTTTTCATCTAAATAGGATGTTTAAACAAACAAGAGACATAAAAAAAAAAAAAATAATGATTAATAAATTCAATAAAATATTTTTATATTTTCAGTTTATTTAAAAGCAAAAAAGAAGTTATTTTGCAAAATTTAAGGCAGAATAAATATTTAATGTTTGTATGCTGTCAAAAAGTAAAGAGTAAAAATAGTTGATTTTCATGGCAAATATTATTTAAAAATTCATTAAAATAAAGTAAAAGTAATACAATTTGATTAGAGAATTAATAATAATTAATTTGGCAGTGCATTAATTAAAATAACTCCTACTTTAGAATCTCTGAAATCATTATTTTAAAATAAAAAGCACATGTCAAGTACTTGCAAAAAAGTTTAAGGTACAAGCTAATTAAATAACTTTCAAATAATATGTACATTAAAGAGAGAGAGAGAGTGAGAGAGAGAGGGATATTAAGAAGAAATTAAATTATAAATTTCGACATATTTTTTATATTAAATTTAATATAATTTAAAGGGCTGCACAAGCATACTTGAAATAACTAACAAACTTTCTTTGTTATAAAATATTATAAAATTTTTATAATGACTTTTAAGTATGCTTGTGCAGACCTTTACTAAATAATAAAAAACAGTACTGTACTTTGGAATCACTACTCAAGCTTTGAATTAGGATAGGTAAATTTTCAACTGACTGATTGTCATACTGTAAACGTGTTGCCAATAAAACAATTGCTCTTCTTATTCTGGGAAGATTCTTCCCGGCACTACTTTCTGCATTACTTTAGGAAGGCCCAAATTATTCGTTCACTCATAATTTACCCATGCCTAAGTCCACCATACTTATACTCAGCGTAATGCTGCTATTTGTGGTCAAAAGCTCCTGCTTCTGGTACCACCTCTTTATTATTAATAAACATCGAGGTCTTTCTTCTTTCTTCGTTGTAATTCTTCAAAGCATTATAATTGTTCTCTTACACTATGTTGACAGAAATGAAATCTCCACTCTCCTTCCCTCAAAATTAACCGATGAATAAATAATATTTTGTAATTTCTTAAGTTTACTGTACATGATCTTTGTCAAAGTTGCCATATGTTATAATTTTTAATTTTAATTGATTTAACTAAAAGTTCTACTTACTTCCATTAAGTTTACATCATTACTAAATTACTTTGGCTCTCAGAGGAGACAACATTAACAGCTAATAATTGTTTTTATTAATATTGTTTGTGTTTTTTTTTTTTTTTTTGTTGTAATGGATAAACTCTACAACTACTGAGCTGAATAACATAGGCCCACTTCTATGTACTTTACTCATTCTAGTTTCTTTAAAATTTGGTACATAAAATTACTATATTTCAAGAATGGTCACCATATACTCTTGTATTGGCCACGCCCACTCTTAGGTGGAACAGTTAGAGGGTCGCAAAACTTAGATTAGGACAAAACAACTAATCAAAAACCAGATCTTAAACAAATTGCTTTAAAGATAAAAGGACCGGACGAGACTGGTAAAAATATCTACTTCAGCGATGAACATGGTGAAAGATTCCACCAAGACATTTCTACCATGGAAAAACGATACCAGGGCAAGTGGAGTCCACGTATGCTAGCGGATTACTGTTGGACATTACAACGAGATGTACCTGAAGCAAAATACAGCAGAAAATCATAAAATTTTATTTAAATTAATACTGTAACATAATAAAATAACTTACTTTTGTTAACAAAATCTCAAATTTTCTAAATTTATATAACATCTAATTACAAAAAAACTATTCGTATTGGAAGCATTCTAATTTTATTTATATTATCCATATTCTTGTCCTAAACATAGCAAGACAAAAGTTTTCATGTTACACACAAAAAGTTTTTTTTTGTCGACCAGTGTTATTATCCAAATTTTTATTCAAAGTTAACATATAATGCTTTTGTCTCTATAAGGGCTTTTATTTATTTATTTATTTTTTCTTTTTTAAATCATTTTAAACTCAAGTGTTTTTATGGTATTTAGCATGATGAAGATGTTTTGACCCTGAAATAAATAAAATAAAGTTTTTGTTTTCTTTGAATTTTAATTTGCTATTTTATTTATTTTTCCACTATTACGCTTTCTTTGTCTGTACAAATAAATTTAGCATTTAAACAAATTCTGTCTGTCATATTCTTTAGCATTAAACAATCTACTCAGCATAAGCCACAATCAACCCCTCAAGATTTCAGTTTAAATTTCTAGTTTGAGTTGCATATTGTTGTGTGCAAAATTTCATTGTCGACTCAAAGACATATAAACGCTTTGATGATGGGTATGTGTATAAGTAAAAGCTCTTAAATTGGAACCAGTAGTTCGGGTATTGGATATTAAAATAGGGAAAGATTTTGGTTAATGGAGTTAATAAATTTAATTCCTAAAATTGATTAATATAACAATTTGCTCAAATTAAAGTATTTAATTGAGGGCAGATTTTTTTTGTGTAACTTATTTACAGAACGTTTTCGGAAATTAGGCCTCTTCCTATAAATTTACCAGCCAGTCTAAGAAACAAATGCTTAAGAAAAAAACAGCTCAAATAAGTATTTAATTTGAAAGCCTTCCAGCAAATTAGACTTTTAACTTGATCTTCTCGCATTAATTTAGAATTCAGTCTAGAAAAAAAGTCTTGAAGCAAAAACCAACTGAAATAGGATTTTAATTAAAAAGTAAACGAACTATTGGGATAACCATAAGTTATTAAAGGATGCAAAGAAAGAATTATTTTCATGGGTTAAGTATTTATGTAATGATGTGCATGTAAATAAGTGGGTAGGCTTGTGTATGGCACTTACATGCTCTTATATTAACATTCACATTAACATTATGGTATCTATTGCCAATTGTTTGTTTATATGTTTTGATTTATTTCATGTGGAAATCTATTTCTTTGTTTTTCTTTTTAAAACTCACCACTTTATATGTCTATTGCAATGCACTACTCTTATGTGATTGTTCAAATGAGGGTTGTTCTGAAACTTTCTTTTTGTATTTTCACAAAATTCCAATTATTTCTATTTTAAAAAATTGTAGTAAAACAAATAATAAATGTTTTTGAAACAATGACAATTTTATTAAACATATTTTGGTTGAGTTCTAAGCTGGCATTATTTTTTTTTTTAAAGTAGGAGTTAAAGATGCAGGGCGGAAAAATAAAAATTTAGATTTAAAAATAGATAAAAATATCTGATAAGATTTTTATTAGTAACAAAATACTATTTCTTAAACAAGAGCTATCTCTGCTTTAAGTAGCTTAAAAAAATTATTATTAAGAGCATTTTCACACTTGCCAAGTGACTTGCGCAAGTCTCTTGTGTTTGTAGATGATTGGCTTAAGCAGAAGAGAGTTTTTACTTTTTCAGTACACTTGGCCATACTCAGCAATTCATTTTGTTATTTCATTCTGTGTGTGCTTCATAAACTTGTTTATGTTTCTGAGAGAGTGAGTGAGTGAAATTAAAAAAAAGTAAATTTTCTAAAGGAAATGTAAAAAATTAAAATCCTACTTGCCCTAGTCACTTGCCAAGTGTAAAAGGACTCTAACATTGATAAATTGGGCAAGACAATGCCTAAGACTCCACTTGAACCAAGCCACTATTCATTTTACGCAATACGTTTAAAGGGGGGCTTTTGAGCTAAATTTTAGAATGTGTTCAGGCATAACTCATGTGAAATAAAAAATTTCATAAAGCCTAAATTCAGCAATAGCGAATGCTCAAAAGCATTTTACTCATATCCCCATCTCTAACAACAATTTAATTAACGATACTTCTGTTAATTTTTAATATTATTTTGTTCCATAATTTATAATATTTTTACATCAAAAATCTTTAGTAGCCACAATCATCTAACAAAGATCCCAAACATATAAATTAAACATAAATAAGAAATGACAACGTTATTGTTTTTAGCACCACATTTTGTGAATATTTTGACAGAAAACTAAATAACTAAAATGGAATAAATTTTGCAAGTGGTAATTTTATACCCTCATACTTTTAGTTTCAAACAGTAAAAACTATTTTTTTTATTTTAGTGCTTTCCCCTGTTGTTGCTTGTAAATTAAGAAAACTGTAGTTATTGTTAATTTTATTGCAAAGTTCACATGTCAAAAAGGGAGTCAAATATTTATTTTTTTTTGCAACATATTGAAAATATCTCACAAATTCTAAATGAAACGCAATAAGTTATATTTTTCCAATTCGAAATTAAAGAGTTTTTATATACAAATTTTGCTTTTCCCATTTCCATTTCTCCAAATTTTTTTTTCACTTTATTTTGTATTTGTAACAACAGCATGATTTGTTTGTTTTAAAATGAAATATGGTTTGTAGTTTTGTTTATTTAGATGGGTTATTTATTGAAATATTTTGCTTTTCAAAGAGTATGAGTTATTGAATTTTTGTGATTTCTTAAGAACGTTTGCAGGATGGTTGTTTTTCAATTAAATGGGGAATTTTATATTTTGATTTGATTCCCCTTTTGATTTACAATGGATCTTAAATAGCAAAATTTTAAAGGGGATACTTCATGTAGGGTGGTTGGTTTTTAATTTTTTTTGCAATTAACTCTATCAGAATAAAGTTTTCAAGTTTATGACATATGACTCATGCATCTGGCAAGGCTTTAAATCAAAAACAATATAAAAATTAAATTTTTAAAAAAAGAAAAGAAAAGAAATAATTTTTAAGCTCAAAATTGTATTTAAAAATCTTAAAAAAGTTACCTTTTTACCAATCACATTTAGCTACTTAAATGATACAAAATAATATATTTAAGTGCATCAGCGAATAATTCAGTAGCTCGAATGTTTTATTTATTTTTATGCTGCGTAAACTTCATATTAAATCCATCAATGAACTGAATTACTTGTGTGAAATATAATAATGTCATATTAATGGCATGTCAGTGTCATGTCAATGTCTTATTGCTCTTGTTTTCTTTTACAAATGGCCTGGCAGACATGGAAAATTTAATACTATTGTAATTTTTGGAAAGAAAATTATTAATTTTTATATAATAATTAAAATTTTTAAAAAAAAGTGTAAGGTAAAAACATTTTAAAATAAAAATTAATCATTTTAGAGAAGAAAAAGTGATTAAAAAAAATTTTTTTTTAAATTTCAAAATATATATAAAAATAAATTTTTGAAAAAATAAGGCCTCAAGCTTAACAAAATAGCCATATTATAAAATAAAATATTTTTTCGTCAATAATTATCAGTTGAGTTTATGCTTAAAGTTGCATGTAATAGAATAATTCAATTCCGTTCAGAATACAGAATAACACTGGCTACCACCGGTTGAGAAATAATGAATTATTGTTTGATTATTCTACATCCAATATATTGAGCATTCTGAATTGAATTAAGTATTTAAATTTAAATCTTTCTGTTTTACAAACTTTACCAATTTTATTCTATAAGATTTTTCTAAAACAATTAATAACATTCAAACTGATAAATAAAGATTTCTATAAACTTCCAGATTAAAATATTTAATATATTTCGAATATAAATTGACAGAACACATGACAGTAACACATAATCAATACATATTGCAAAATGCTGCTGCCACTAGCTGACAGAGTGTCTATTTGTGTTTACTTACTGGATGAATGTTACATCCTTGCAAACATTTACACTCATAGAAGTACACACTTTATTATTTTAATTTTATTTTTTAAAAATTGTTTCCAATTTTTGTTATATATATATTTTGTGTACACCAACATTTGTATCTATATTTTTTATATAATTTTATTTCTCTATTTATGAATTTATATGTATGAACACCCACAAATTTGTATAATTGTGTGTACATTAAGTGAATAATTTATAGATGTCGATATATTTGTACAAGGTTCCCCAATATTAATGTTAGAGTGGGAAGATAGATATTTCTATATTAAAATGAAAGTTTTTTGAGGAAAAAGTTTTAAAAAATGACACAACTGCCACCTAAAAAATTTTATATATTTTTTTTTCTAATTTATTTATTAAACATATTTAATTATTTTACATAATTTTTTAAATATTTCTTTCGTTTATTCAATAACATAATTTTAATGATATTTTTGCATTGAATTTATAAAAAATAATTCCTACTTGAAAACAACTAAAAAGAATCATAATTTAGTATTAGTGTTAGGCCACCCTATTTTTGTTTTTTTTTCTATTTCATAATTCACTCTTATTTGCTTACTGTATCCTGTTAAAAATGTACACACACTTGGCTTGTCTGAAGTGTATAGGGCTTATGCAATTTTACAATTTTGCGTGAATATCAACCAAAAATGATGCAGTTAACAAGACAATTGATCACTCTCAATAATATTTTTTTTTATTGAATCGTTTATATAAATTTTGTATGATGAATTTGGTAGCAGAACAAAATTAAATTCAACATGGCTAGCGTACTTACGAATTATATAAATTTAATTTAAATTTTTATAAAATTAATAGCGGTTGCTTAGACCGGGTAGTTTACACTACATTATAAAATTATGTGCTTTTTTAAATATGAACAAATATTCTAGACTACAGTCAGTTAAACTTTTGGTTTGTTAGACAAAAACAAGTCAATCAAAATGTAATTTTACAGTATTTAATGCTAAATTGCTGCTAATAATTGTTTCATTTTAAACAAATAAATACTGGCAGTTGTACACACATTTATTTTTTAAACAAATACATAGTTAATTGACAACAGAAATCAATTAGTTGACGCTTGTACATATTTGTTTTAAAAACATATTTTATTATTTTTTTTTTTTTTTAATAAATTGAATGTGTTTGTTTTTTTTTTATATTTTTACATTAAAGTAAATGGAACAGTGGTTATATGCACACAATAATCAATTAAAACAATAAGCATGCACATGTGCTAGGACTAAGGGCTTTGGCTTTGGTATATAAATCACTTTTAAGTTAAGTTTATCACTCAAAGTGTAAATTCTAGGTTTATATAGCACCAAATTATATAAGGATTAAGATATGCTTGAAAGATTTCTGTTCCTCTACTTTCTGTGCAACTGCTGAACTCGACTTTCTACGCACCGCAACAAAAATATTTAGCTAACCGAAATTTCAGTTGTTGAACATTTTATATTTTTTATTTAAAAATAAAAATAACTAAAGAAATAATTTTTTTTTTTAATTTTTTGGTCCTTTTTCTTTAAATTAATGTCCAATATTGCCAAACACTTTTGCGTGTCTTTCTCTTGGAAAATAATTTTATAATGAATTTAATTTTAGTTATAATTTTAATATAAAATTAGCCATGTCGAAATATTGAACACTAATTTAATATTTATTTAATTTCATATTTATTTAATTTCATATAAAAAGATAAAAAAATCAAGATTACAATTAAAATTAAAAGTAGTTTTTACTGAATTTGCTTTTAAAAAAAAAAAACAAATTAAGAAAATATAGCACATATACAAAATAAATTACGAACAAAATGAAAAACTTAAGAAACGAACTTCAATATGGCACATAGCAAAAACCTACCGAGCAAAACAAAAAACTTAAGAAACAAACTTTAGTATTTTATAGTTTAAAAAAAGTTCTGGGAGACTCAAATAAATCAAAAGATTTAAGATACAAACTTTTGAATATCAGAGAATTCCATAAAATAACTTTCTAAGCTGGCTTATGGGCTTGCATTATTTACTAGATAAAAAAATTTTAAAAATTAGCCAACTTTCATTGGAATTTTAGACAAATACGGGTGGCGCAAAAGTAATCCTCCTATCAGAAAGTGCTATACATTTTGCAATTGGCCCCTAATGTCAACATTGTTTATTAACGTGTATTTCGCATGTGTTTACTACACAAATGTCAAAACAGAACTGACATTAGGGGCTAATCGCAAAATTTATAGCACTTTCTGATAGGAGGATTACTTTTGCGCCACCTGATTACTTTTGCGCGTTTTTAAATATTTTTTTTTTTTTTATTTAAGGTGCTGTTTTTATAACGTCTGGAAATTTTATATGAAAAGTTAAGTACTGAGTGTTTTTGATACAAAATTTTTAGACCAGCTGCTCGTTTGTGTCATAAAATCAGCACATAAATTTAATTTTTCTATTACAGAATGCTGTCTGATTACCATTTTCAGTGAACAATGCTTTTGAAAGTTAAAATTTCACATCGAATGTAATGATTTGGGCTCAGATTTTCATCTCTTTTTACAAGAATTTGATGTAACACGAGGTAAAAAAATATATATATCTTTTTACCGAATTGTTTTGTTTTAACAAGATTTTTATGCAATTTAGAGATAATAATTCAAAAATAAATTCTCTTAATGGCACTGATATTCCTTTTTTCAATTTTAATTTATTTATTATATTATAATATAATTAATGAATTAATATGAAGTGAACTCTAACAAGAACTTTTTAATAATTCTTTTTTTTTCACGAATTTCCTTTGAACGTGAATATTTATGGTGTAAAAAGAGAATTAGGTGTAAATAGCTCATAATATTATCTAAGATAGCCTTAATTATTCACATACCATTTAAACAAAATTTTTTAAAAGTTTTTTTATAAAGGCAGTTTTGAAATATAAGAATTTTCTAAATTTTTTAAGCCAAAAAAAACATGTGCACTTGCTGAGAAAAAAAATAATTTTAATTTTTTAGTTGTGTTAATAAAAAAGCGTTAAGCCAGCTCAAAATTTTATAAAAAAAATTAATTTTTTGACTGTTTAGATTTTTGCTATTAAATATAATAAAAAGTTAGACTAACGCAACTGATTCGGCTCTCACAACTGTATGTGAACATATTTGCCAATATAAAATTTTATATTCACACACTCATATAAATGTTTTATTTTTTTATTTTTATTACAACATACAAGTCGATTCTCAACAAGGGAACATCAAACATGATTTTTGTTTTCTAAAAAATGTCACCAACATAAACAATTTAATACAATTCTATACAAGGGCTCATTTAAATTAGTCATTGTTGTTAGTCAATGAGTACTGTCAAAAGTTTTGTTCAATTACAAGTACATACCTAGATGTGTTTTGTTGTGAGCATGTTGGTGCTTAGTCCGTGAAGGCTCTGGTATAAATTGTACTCCCCAAATAAAACATATTTTTGCACATCACTCATTCATTTATTTATTTTATGCCAGAAAATATTTTTTTTGCCCTATCTTTCCTAATGGATACCATAAAAGGACATGGAAGGAAAAGTGATGTTACTCGTAGTAGCAGATGAGGATACTGCCGTTGCTGGTCCTACACAAGCATTCAGTTTTGCTCTAAGTATGCTGCAATATGGCATTTAGAGGCAACATGCTACAATATGAAATACATTGCATACAAACAAAGAGAATCTTGGCTTTCAATATGCGTCTGTGTCTAGGAGTATTCGTATTTATGTGTGTGTATGGGCGGATGTATTCATTAATGTTGGTTTTTTGTGCGTGAATTAAAAATTTTATGATATTCTTGTGTAGTTCACTGGCAGTTAACTTCAGCATACAAACAAAAATTTTGTTCCTTATGTCATGAAGTTATTAGAAAGGGAACAAGGGATGTGAGTGTGTGCATGTGAATTGAGCAAACCATTTTGCATATATAAATATTTATGAATTTATTAAAACTGGCGCTTGAATAGGTGCATGAATGAATGGTTAGAATGGAAATTGACAAAAAGAATATTTTGAATATCAAAAGTAAATTATTTTATCCTTCACCAAATTTTTTTGTTCATGTGTTTTTGCATGTGTGTGCGTGTAATAGAACAGAAATTTGCATGTATCCTTATTAAGTCTGAAGCAGTTTGTTTTGTTATTTTCTTGGCTGAAGCACATATTGACATACATTTGGCCAAGCAACGTCATTTGAAACAGATAAATTGATAATGACGAGCAGAGTATTGGTTCTCAATCAGGACTTAATAATAATAAATTTGAAAAATTCATTTTGTAATTAAATGTAGAAAATAAATCAATTGACAAAAAAAAATTTGAGAAATAAAAATCTTTTAAATAAAAAGATGGCAGAGACTGGATACTCTAGGATTATTTTTTTTTTCTTTTAAATTTTCTGGTACTAAAATAACTAAGTACTTCATATTAAATATAAAAAAATACTAAACGCGGTTTGGGTATAGCAAACGTTTATATGCTTCTTTTGAAATTAAAGTTTGTTGAAAAAAAAAAATATTAAAAATTTTTAAGCAAAATTGAATTGTCTCGATAAGCTACAAGACCACAACAAAAAAGTAAAAAAAAGAAAATATGTAAATTACCAAAACTAAGGTCCTTTTGTAAAGTTTTAAAAAAAAAGGAAAATATGGTCTAAATAAAGGAAAATTCAAATTATGATGATGATTATGTGTATGATGGCTAAATATGCTAAATTTGTTCGCCCTTTGGTTGAGGTATACTCTACAAAAGAATGAAATCTGCATGTTTTCATTTGTGAGGGCACACAAGGATGTTTTACAGGTGGGCTAATATGTAATTGTGCTGCGCTTATATTCTGTCATAGGAAGGCTAAATATGCCTTCAAAAACTCCACCAACTTTTTGAAATTTTATTTGTTGTGCTTAACAGTGACACCACATCTCCATTCAATGCTTTTTTTGTATGTGCTGTTGCTGCTGTTATCTGTATTCAAATGCATTTTAACTTTCAAGTGGGTAAAATGAAATAACTGGCCAGCAAAAATGCTGAAAAAAGAATTGAAGATGTTAAAAATATGGCTGTGCATGGCAAAGCTTGTTTTTGTTTTACCCGAACAGCTTAAAAACTTTAAAACTTTGGAGGTATTTTTATACTGCAAACAAAAAAAAGTACAGGTGGCTGGTGAAATCTATTTGAATTTGAATTAAACAAAACATGTTTGTTAATGAATCAATATTGTTTTCTTTGGAAGTTGAATTAGATAGGTGACTGTCAAAATGACAAGCATCGATAAGTTATGTCCATGACGATAACAAATAATTTAGTTTTTTTTTTCTTAGTGCTCTAATTACCTGACTATTTTATTGATTTAAATAAATATTTTTAGTAGTTTATTTGTTTGTTCGCGACTTCTCTAAGAGATTTTACTAAATTTCAAATGAACCATAGAAAATTTTGGGATGGGATGAACATCATTTTAAAGTGAAGATCGTCTAGATTTGGAATCTACTACCCAAATTTTCAGCAGTTACTTTGAACTATTTTGAAAAAATTTTTGAAACTTTTATATACCCCAAAGCTGTTGCTCTGAGGTATTTTAGCAACTAACGAATGAACCATAAAAGATTACAGAATGGTTACATTTTATTTAGAAAGGAGATCATCTTTGTTTGTAGTCTATTGCCTAAAAACCCAGAAATTCTTTTGGATTATTTTTAAACATTTTTTAAATTTTCATATACCCCAAAGCTGTTGCTCTAATTTATTTTAGCAACTTCCCAACGAACCTATAAAGATTGTGGGATTGGACACATATCATTTTAAAAGGCAGACTGTTTAGATTTTTAGTCTACTGCCCAAGTACTCAGAAATTACTTCCAATTATTTTTAAAATTTTTTTTTAAATTTCCAAATACCCCAGTGCTGTTGCTTTGAAGAGTTTTATTGTGAAATGATAATTATTATAATTATTTAAAAGCATAAACGATTTTTTAAAAAATTAAAAAATAAAATATTTTAATTCTTAACATCGAATTTAAAATCTGTCTTGAAATGCAGCCTCTATCGCTATGTAATTTGCATATCCACTTTATTATTTTAAATTGCTAATTTTTGCAGAAATCCCACTCATACAGTAAAAGACCGGGTGAGACCGGAAAAAACAACAGCTACTGCATCAATAAATAAAATATTTTAAAATAAAATTTAATGTGGTCACCTTAAAGAAATTTGTTAGGCGTTTGTTAGCTTAAGAAATGGAAATAAATATATTTGAGAGTTTGCCGTATATGGCCATTTTAATTTACACAAATGTTAAGCAAATTTTGCTATGAAAACTTTATTATGAATGATTAGCATAAATAAATTCAATCAATTAATATTATTTTAAGCCGCCAATAATGTCTATTAATGACACTTCTTTCATTTTTTTCATTCAAAATACCTTTACCTTCGTTTTGGTTTTTATATTCCTCAAAGCCCACGTATAATCACATTATTTTAATAAAAATTAATAGAAGTCCGAACTGAAAACTGTTAGTAATTTTCATATAAATTTTAAGTATCTAAAACGTTATGAAAAAACAAAATTTTTCATAACGTGTGTATGTATGCGTCTAATATACACTCTAAAGGAACAATATCCCAGCACATGCACTATTTTCAACTAAAACATGTTAAAATTTTTATATGTGTTTTTAAAAAACCAAATTCAAACAATTTTTCAAAAGTAATTTTAACTTGATGTCAATTTCAGCCTTCTTTAATAAGGATGTAGTACGTAAAGTACACACATGTAATGTACTTCACTCAATTGAAATTGATGCATATTTAAAAGCAAAAAAAAAAAGGAAACCCTTTCAAACATAAGCATGCTTTTAATATCAGCAGTTTCATTATCATTACCATCATCACCATCATCTAAATATGTAAAAAAAATAGCAACATTAACATGAACATGAACAGCAATATGCAGATGAATATTTTAAAATTATGTTATTTTGTTTAATAAATATGTAGTTGTTGCATGTCCCAACAAAATTATCTCAAGGGTTAAAAATCTGTTAATAATCGTAACTATTTATGTCTAGTTAGATTTTGTTTCTACGCATGTAGTCTAGCAAATTGTTTAGAATTTAGAACTTTTTTTATTTTTAAATTTATAAATCATATTTTAAGCTATAACTGGATTTTATTTAGCCTTCTAAAATGAATTGAAAATTGTGAGGATATTAGAGGACACAGAGAACACAAAAATACTTATTTTAAGGTTGAAAATTTAACTAATTGCTGAAAAATGCCAATTGGTTAGAAATGCTAAAAATAATTAACAAAAAAAAAAAAAAATAAGAGAAAATGTACCAGCATTATTTAACGTATCAGGGATGTTCTAAAAATCATTTTCTTTCAAAGTGATTTCATATCACGAAAAAGGTGGTCTGCACACAAAATCATTTGACATCTCGTGATTTAAAACCGGCCAGCTAACTGCCTTACGGTATCAATTCACTTGGAGCATTTTAATTCCTTAAAATGATTAAATACACTTAGTTTGGTTAGTTTTGTATTAGTTATTGTCAAAAAAATTAATTAGTTTTCACAAAGGAACCGTAAATTTATTAATTTTAAATACGCTTTATTTTTTTGTGGACAATTTTGTTTTTTCTTCTTTTGTTCTTTTTTTCTGAGCAAATTTTATTGTAAAGAAAGCAAAAGAGCTTTAAGCTCGTGATTGAGAACAGTAAAAATCACTACTCAAAAGCTAAAATCTCGTGATTTCCAGAACACCAAAATATTACTAACTTGATTTTAAAATCGTTTGTGGTTTAAAATCATTGTGATTCCGGAATATGGCTGCATATAAAACAGCAAAGAATTTAGTATACAGGATGTCCGCCAGGAAGGTATACTACTTTGTTTTACGGCGTCGTAAATGGTCTTGTTTAAGAAGCTCTTGTGTCAACTGAATTTTATATTTAAACAAATGCAAGTCCTAGTGCAAAATTGTGGCCAAAGTTGCTCTTTGAAGACCAAGCTCCTGAGCACGGCATCGAATTGAGTTTGATGGATTGTTTTGAACACTTTTCTGAGAAGCAGTAATGTTTTGGCCTATCACCTACCGACCCTCTTTCTTCGCAATCATAAATAGTGCGTTTTGTTGGCACGTTGTTTCTCCCAAAAATTTCACATAAGTTTCTCATCGTCACAGTAATCGATGATTGATTTTGGTAAAATGTTTTAACAATTAAAACACGTTGGTTTATCGAATATTTTTCCATAATAAATTTACCACGTGTCTATTTTACGACTGCCAAGACTAATGTTTACCAAAATAGTATACCTTCCCGGCGGACACCCTGTACTTTGATTTCAAAGCGATTTCTTAGCTCCACCACACTGTTGCTTGGATTACTTTCAATAGACATACCCCAGTTGTCACTGTTTACATTAAAAAAAATTTTTTTTTTAATTAATAATTTTGGTCCGTTTGTAAAAGTTTTTATCCGTATTTCTCTTTCAGCACAGTTTGCAGTAGCAATATTTTTAATAAATTTATACAAAATTATAACAAATCGGCAACTGTCAACACTGGCTGCTTCCTTCCTAAAAGTTTTTTCGCAGTGTGACAGCAATAAAGGCTTTGCTAAATTGCAAAGCACTAGTGCTTCAGGCCTAGTCACTTTAAAGTGCGCTTTATAGTTACGCAGTGACAAAGTTTCTCCAGTTCTCTTTAGAAGCTTATGTAAGCAGCCACACAACTTAAAATTAAAAATTCTTGTAAACTTAATAAGATTTAAATTATATTTCTTGAAACTAAAATATTTAGCACAAAAAACTAAAAATCAAAATGTCACTAGAATTTTAGTATTTGAAAATTTATTGAATTTTAATTTTATTTTTTTTGTTTTTATTAAATGCATAAGTATTTGAAAGCACATTTCTTTTAATATTTTCACAATGTTGTCCATTTACGTATTTATGCCAAATGATGTTACATTTTATGCAAATATTCATGACGTTGTTTATTTACTTAAAAATGGTTGTTAAAAATGTATAAAAACCACTGCCAAATATACAAAACTGTATAAGTATTTGTACACATTCACTTTAGTGTGTCAAACATGTTTTGGCAAAATGTCCACAAAAATACCTTAAAAAAAAAGGATGTCCAATAAAAAAAAAATATGGCATAAAAGGCTTAAAATAATGGAAAGCCAAATGCTTACCAATACGAGGCGAATTCTAAAGAAACTAAAGTTGAAAAAAGAAATAGTTTTTAAAACCTATCAAATTAATTTCATTTAGTTATTTATCATAGTCACACTGAAGTTGGTATTTTTTTAAAAACGATTTTAAATTCATGAAATTTCTTATTAATAAAAGTCAGACTATCATTATCGTCCATTATTTTTAAAGTGTATGCTACATACAAACAGTGTTTGAAATCCTACTTTACCTACCTTTTTTTAATTACGGCTACGGCTCCAACTTTTTCAAGTATTAGTAGCGAAGCATTTAAATTTTTTAGCTACAGCTACTTTTCAAAAAAATAAAGCCGCAAGTAGAAGTAGCCTTTTTGCTACGTAATTTGTGTCCTTTTCCTATTTATTGTATTAACATATTTATTAAAAAAATAATTTAAGTTTCGATTAAAAATTTAATTATATTAATCAAGTAAATATTTTTTCTGTGTATTACGTGCTGTTTAAATTGTTTACGTATTCCGTCCGCCTGTTAATTATTTATCATATGAATTTATATAGTTTTTATTTATACAAGTAAAGTTAGAAAGACAAAAAAATAGTCACAATTTTTATAGATCCAGATTTATTTCCAATTTACTTGATTCTGCCCCATTGTCGAGTGTGTGAAACAAATTACAAAAGAAAAATCGATACAAAATAACACACGTTCTTTCTTCGTTCTTATTATTGTCGGTAAGTCGCCAGATGTAAATATTTGTATTGCGTGGCTCCAAGCATAAAGTATTCATATAAAGTAGCCAGAAAGTATCTAGAAAATAGCCAGAAAGTATACTTACTCTCAACACAAAGTAGCCAGAAATAATGTTTACATTTTTGGCTATTTTTCAAATTGAAGCAAAAAATTAGGTAGAATATTTTTTTGCTCTTTTCTACCGCTACCAATACCTTAGTTTAAGTAACAAAGAGGCTACTTCTCCTTGCGGCTTTATTTTTTTTGAAAAGTAGCTGTAGCTAAGAAAATTTAAATGCTTCGGAGTAATACAGCCTCTACCGCTATTTCTACTTGAAATAGTTGGAGCTGTAGCCGTATGCAATGGTTTGCTGTTTAAATGTAAATGTAGCAGTAGAAGTAGATGGATACTGGCTACTATTTCTTAACAAATTTATATCTTAAAAAGTAGGCTTATTTTCGTCGCTACGGCTACTTTTAGAGTAGCCATTTAAACACTGCATACAAATTCAATATGTCTGTATTTCTGGAACTGTTTACGTCTCAACCGCTTCAAAAAAAAATAATAATAATGGAATGCTAGACTTCTACATCGAGTTGCAGAAACGGTATTGAAATGATATAAATTTTCCTGAGTCTATGCCTAACAACTACGGATATGCTAAAAGCCCACTCATGGTGTTGGGATATACATTCTCTGGAATAGCCAAGTAACTCTAAAAGCGTTTCAAAGACTTTTCCGATCGATGCTGATTTAAAAATGCGGTAAAGTTGTTGACTTTTAATGTAGGTACCGAGACGTGAAGGATATGCAGGCATGAAAATGATGGACTATCTAATTAAAATTTATAAAGACACCCTTTTAATTGGCCTAGAATCCTTCTCCTGGTGCAGACACCAATTTTATTGCCTAAAAGTAAATAATAACTTTGTGCATGCCTTAATATGCGAAGTAAGAAAATTAAGTCTACAAGGTTGCTGAAAAAATCAAGACACCATACGGTAGACAAAACAACTAATCAATTTCACAATGAGCAGGCCAAGGAATTGGCCAATGAAATTGTTTCACCGCTTAGCAGCATCAGAAGCGGCATTCTGGAATACTACCAAAGCCAGGCAGGACCTCAGAACGTGTAAGATTGCATGTAAATTATGTTCTCGTTATAATGGTAAACGCTCTGCTTAAATAGGAAGAAATTTCAAAGACTGTCTGTGATAACTGGTCACTGGCCGATCGGAAAGCACGTTAGCAGGCTAGGATTGCACTTCAATGAAAACTGCCCAAGCTGCGAAGCATTTGAGAGCAAAGATAGTACATAAACTTCTTGGTTCACATTTCATGGAAGGTCTACATGATATATCGGGAATAAGGTAAGTGATCTTCTAGCATATTTCAATGCCACAGGTAGGGTCTAGTTCATTTATAACTCCATTGTCTTAAAAACTGGAAGATTCAAAACAAAATCTTGTGATTCTACTTGAAATCTGATAGGCCGTCATGTTAAACAATCAACCAGCTGGAATAAGCCAAAGGTTATTCTGGACTCTAAACTCTACACTGAACATTGTAGACTCAATTGTGACATTAATTAAATTGATGTCGTGCAGGATGATTAGTGCCCATTAGAGACCATTTTATGCATTTGTTGCTGGAAGGTGTATAATTTCAAACAGTAAAAATATCAAAATAAAGTATCAAGATGTTAATATTTAACCACAAAACGGTATTGAAATGCAAAAAAATATAGACATTTCATATGTCTAGCAAAATTCTTTTTATTAACATGTTGTTGTACGTCCGTCAACCGTCCTTTTTGTATCGTAGCTACTTTTGTACTGTCTCTTCTTCAATGTTCTTTTGTCATTGTCTATTTATTCTGCCTGTTAGACTGTCTCTCAGTCGTCAGTCAGGGTCAGTGTGAGTGAAAAGCCACACTCTAGAGTAGACACCATAATTTTTTAAAAATGTCTAAAAAAAAAAATATTTTCAAATGTGTTTTTTATTATCAAATAATGTGGCAGTTAAAGCCAAGAAATTTCAATAAAATTGCTTAATTTTTTTCTGGGTCAAATAAATAAAACAAAAATTTTTTGTTTATTTTTTTAATGAAAGTAACAATGGTGTAGGTCAGTGGAATTTACTTTAGTTTTATATGTACAACTACCGACCGCATAAAACTTATATGTCTTTTTGATATTAATATTTTCCATTCTTTACTAGCTACCCTCGTTTTCAGCAAGCTTGCAAATATTTTCACTATGTGCAATGTGAAGATGAGCTTATTTATTTGTTTTTTTTATTTTTATAGAGAAAAAATTTATTGAAAATGCATTTAATGATCCCTTGATATGATTATTGTTGCTATTAAAAAAAAAATTTTTTTTAAATAAATAAAAGAATTATTAAAATAAAGTTATAAAATAGAAATAAATTTTTATCAAATTAAAAACATGTTTTAAAATTTTAAAAATTTTTGTTACAATTATTATGTTTAATTTTTTTTATTACTATTGTAACACAATCACAGTTTTTGCTATTGTAACAACCTTTTGAAATTTTTATTTCCAGTGAAAAGACAACTACATGCAGTTTGATAAAAAAAATAATAATAATATTGCAAAATTAAAAAAAAAATATCAACATTTTAAATAAAAAAACAAACAATTTATTTGTATGCCTGAATGTGCAATTTTTTTAAATAAATCTATTGCAACCCCTATAAATGCATGAAATCCATGTCTGCAGTACGATTTTTTACATGCTACCATTAATATCTTTGCATTAATACTCGTATGTATAAACAAACATTCATGCGAAAAAAAAAAAATTGTTAATTATCAACACGTCAAATACACAAAAGACCACAAAATGTTTCAAAAACACAAAAATATCCTGGTATGTTTATGGTTTGTTAAATGTTACAAAAAAAAAAAATAAAAAATAAAAAAAAATTAAAAATATTTTTTCTATAGGCAGCAACGAACTAAAACAAACCTTTCATAACATCAACTGGAAACATTTTTTCCTCTAAAGTAGAATTGTTTTCATAAGGAGTCATGACTTTAGAATATTCAAGGTACGTTTAAGATTTTTCCAATGAGTCTTGGCTAAATACTATCTAAAACTAAATAAATCAAGTGGCCGACAGTTAAATAAATCTTAGAAGTCATCCACTGAAGATTCAGTGTGGCGTCTGATGAAACAGCTTTCCCTCTCAGTACTTACTGTATTAAGTAAACAATTTTTTTTTAATTTTTCATGATCTTATCATGGAAACTAACGCATTTTGTATACCAACATAAAATGGCATTAAACACGAATAAAGATTAAATTGTGATTAAAAATAGTTAAAGAACTTGTGACTCAGTAAAATTTTTATTTGTAAGCTGTGTGGTGTTTACTTAGCCGCAAAATAAATTTTAAAGACTTTTAAATAAAAATTTTTGTTTCTTTTCATTTTATTTGTAGCCTTTTCGGTGAATTTATAACTCCAAAAAGTAACTAAAATTAATTGAATCACATATTCATTAGGGCAAAAAGAAAAATATGGATTTAAAACTCCCACCATGTACTCGTATAACCTTTAAAAGTTACTGAATCTCATTACTAGAGTCTCAGTTATATTCAATAATTAGATGTGTAAAAAAAGCCGTTTGTTTGTATGCAAAAAGTATAAAAGTGACTTTCCATATGTTATGAATACTCGTACCTGTAACAAAATTGATGGGTGTAAAAATAAAAGACAATACACAACTCCTTTGTAAGAACTAAATTTGTTTCCAATCCCATATGCAGTTATCATGGTCAATTTTTTTTATCGCGACCATAAAAAATCAAACTTACAGCCAGAAATATTTTTGATGTAATTAAATTTTGGACTCTTGTATCGAATTATGGTTGCTGCAACTAAAAAATTTGATTAATACAATTGAATTTTTGCTTGGAAACAAATTTAGTTCTCACAACCGAAGTTGTTTTTTGTATGCCCTGAGAAAACAGCTTCGGTTGTGAGAACTAAATTTGTTTAAATTAAAAAATTCAGTAAAGGAAGTTTCGTAACAAGAGAAAATCAATTCAACAGCTTGAAATATTTTTAAAAGTATAAAATTTTTAACTGCTGCATCGAATTCTAAATAGTTCCTACAACTAAAATATTTGATTACCACATTTGAATTTCTGATTATAAGCAAATTTAGTTCTCACAAAAAAGTTGTTTTCTGTATGTACAACAAGAAAACAACTTTGGCTGTGACAACTGCATTTAGAACCACTCAAAAATTCAGAATATTTTAGTTGTGACAATAGATATCAACTAATTCAACTCAAAATATTATTGAGAGAATTAAATTTTAGACTATATAATAGAATTTTGATTGGTACAAATAAAAAATATATTTATCACAACTGAGTTTTTGGACGGTGACAAATTCAGTTCTCACAACCAAAGTTCTTTTTTGTTTGCATAAAGCGCTGAGCCCTTTCTTTTTTATCTACAGAAAATACCCAGGGTCTAAGCACATATCCACGTCCTCATCCATAGAAAACAACTTCGCTAGAGAGAACTAAATTTTTTTTTTAATCAAAAATTCAAATGTTTTAGGTGTAGTTTTAAATTTTGTTTTCAAAAAAATATTTCAAATTATAATACCGACTTTTTATTATCACGATTAAAAACTTAAACTAACACAACTCAATTTTGTTGGCGGGTAACAAATTTAGTTCTCACAACCGCAGTTATTTTCTCAGTGCAGAATAATAAGATAGTACAACGCCCAGGGGTCTTCAGTATCCCATAAGTTTATTTTTATATAAGAATATGAAAGTGCTAAGTACCTAATAAAATTAAAAAAAATATCACACAAAGTAGAGTACAGGATTAAGAAAATACATGCATGCCTGCTAGCCTACACACATACGCACTGCACTCCAACACACTGTACAATAAACTTACATTAAATATATTTGCGAAAGAATACAGTTAAAATTACACACATACAACCAAATAATAATAAAAAAAAATAAAGCCGCTCATTCAAATTGTGTTTGCATTTGGCAATTGCATTTTTCCTTTCTGTGCAGTGCTAGGCCGTATTGTTTCTGTGTTTTTTTTTTTTTTTTTTTTTTTTTTGTTGGGTTGAATAGGCCTATTGTAAGAGTGACCAATTTTTTTCTGCTCTAAAATTTTAAATCACTTTTTGGCTTTTTGTGGTTTTTTAACAAACTATGGCGGCACAGAAAGCATTTTTACAACTCTGAACATAAAACAAATATGTTTTCAACAATCAAAGCGATTTTTGTGGCTTGTTTGAATTTCCTTACAGTAAGCCAAACACCCACAAACACAAAAACAACTAATATTGAAAATAAAAAATCTGTTATTTGCTAAAAAAAAAGCAACCATTTTAGGCAGCATGAAAAGGGTCTAAGTTCGTTTGCATAAAGTTTTAAAAAGTACATTCACATATTGTAATAAGAGTTGTGTTGTTTCATGTTTTAGTAATTGAAAAAATATCATTAACCAAAAAACTTTGCAATGGAAATGTTAAAAAAGTTTCCTTTTTTTTAAAGGATGTTTGAATATTTCAATTAATGGTAAAATGTATTTGTGGTATTTTTTTTTTTTTTTTTGTATACACTAGTAAAAGGTTTAAGTTAGTTTAACACAAATTGATTATTTTTCATGATACTTTTGTCTGCCCATTCATTAATAACAGGATTATTTACATTTACAGCTAAATATGACACAGTCACATGTTCAACTTATTCCCAAAATTTATATAAATTGACCGCAAAATTTTGCAAAGAATGAAAATTTCCTAAATTTTGGTTAAGCAAAAGTTTTTTTGTTTTTATTTTAAGTAACACAAACAAGCGAAGGTTCTTAGCGCGTTTGTAGAAAACACACAAAGTTTAGGTAGGAATCAAAGCTGTCATCCACAGAGAGAGAGGAAGCGCGAACCACATCTACCCATAGATCTAATAATTTTGTGCACTACCCACTAAACTGTGCAGCTTTTCATTTCCATATTTATCTTTATGAAATATGAGCAAAATTCTCAGCCCAAACGTTCTTGAACAACTAGCTAGTGCTCTCTAGAAAAATAATACTTTGATATACTCGTACTTATACATCGTTTTCGAAGTAAGATCAAAACTGGACTGAGACTGCCTAAATCTTCTAAAGAGACTAGCATCTATTAACAATATTCAGGCAGCCAAGGGACAAAGGAACTTACAAGAAAAGATGCAGGATCATTCTTTCATTTAACTTGGAATGGTTTGCAAAGGAATTGTTAGAAACAAAGATAATCAGGTTACCGGAAACATTCATTCTTCATTCTCAGAAGATTACAAATGACTTACAGTTAAAAAATTCGCATTTAGCGAATATTGCTGAGTCAAATTTAAAATCAGTCATAATAACCTGTGCAGATTATGTAATGAAAACGAAGAGACAGCCACAGAAATAATCTAATTTCGAGTCGCTTTCATTACGTATAGCATCACTATCTATAACCGTCTGTTGTAACAGACAAATCTTCTAAGGAAATCTCTGAATGCTTAATGAATACTAAGCTTCGAGAGTACTTGTAATAGGAGAGTAGTGTCACATTAGGTCTATTCTGGCTACAGTGCCCAAATGACTTATTTTATTTCTTATATAAATAATTATATTACCAATATTTGTGATATATAACGGGTGGCGCAAAAGTAATCAGGTGGCGCAAAAGTAATCCTCCTATCAGTTCTGTTTTGACATTTGTGTAGTAAACACATGCGAAATACAACGTTAATAAACAATGTTGACATTAGGGGCCAATCGCAAATTTTTCTGATAGGAGGATTACTTTTGCGCCACCTGATTACTTTTGCGCCACCCGTTATATGTGCAATAACCTCTCCTATTACACTGTATCGCATCTCTATATTTCTTAGTCATACAGTTACTTAAAAAATTATTTTGTTTAAATTTTCTTTAGCAAAACTTTGTTGTTTTTTAAGATTAATAAGATAAAAAGAACTAGATATATTTGTTGTGGTATTACCACAGTCGTATGACATTTGGCGTAGAACAACTTTACAGCAGCTTTAAATTCCTTATACTTTTTATGGATTTTTATTTATCAAGTGAGTAATTTTAGCGACACAAGAGGCATTTGCTTTTTAAAAAGTTTTATTCACTGTTTGATTAATGTAAGAAAAAAAATAAATTTTAGTATTTTGTGTGGTATTCCTTGTTAGCCAAAACTGATTCTAACAGACATCTTTTAATACTGTGTTTAATTTTGTTTTAGATGAAATAACATGTTCTTGGACTTTTAATTAAAATAAGCCTTTTTTTAAGCTAGATTTAAAATTTTTTTCTTGCACTTAGCCTTGAAATTTATGACTTAGCCTCTAGCGTGTTTTCAAGCCTTTTTCATTTTCAAAATAGCCTTTTTCCTTTTTCACATAATTTTTTTTTGCGGATAGTGCGCAACATTTTTTTTATAATTTATTTTTTTTTTTTAAAGCAAAGGGAGTAAGTACTTCATGGTAAATTTTAGCGAAAAAAAAATTTTTCGCACTCTCCTCAAAAAAAAAAATTTAATTTAAGCCAATACGTTTATCTATTTAACGCAACAGAAATCAAGTCGATAGCTAGAAAACTAAGCAAGTTATGATAAAAAAAGTAACCAGTTCTGCTACTGCCTCTTTCCGGCCACTTTTTAGAAGAATTGGTTACGTTTTTGCTCATAACTTGTTTAGTTTTATAGATATTAACTTGATTTCTTTTGCTTTAGATAGCTAAATGTATTGGCTTTAATTAGAATTTTTTTTTTGCGGAGAGTGCCCAAAAAAAAAAAATTTTTAATTTTAAGCGATAGTTTTTTCACTTTTTCCTACCTTTTTTTGTAAGTGGTTTATATTTTCTAGCCTTTTATTTCTAGCTCCTGGCAACGCTGGTGTTATATAAAGCTATGGTTTAACGTCTAGGTCTAAATTATTTAGTTCTTTTTTTTATTTCTGAGATTCCATACAAAACGGTACGATTTCATGAATTCATATTAATTCTGAGTCTTTTCTATAGAACACAATAGTAATTTTCTTGTAAAACGGTATGGATTTGCCTGGCTATATGTTTCTCAAAATGTGGTTGGAATAAAACGCATATCCGAGCTTGAATTAATGTGAAGTTTTTCATAACACGGTTTTCATATAAGGCGGAAGGAATCAATCGTGTTATAGAAGATTTGATTGTACAATAACATAATGAAACCTAAAAAATTTGTCTACATGAATACAGATTTTGTTTCTTAATGAAATTTTTTTGAAGAAGGAGAATGCTTTTAGTCCTTAAACATTTTCAAATAATCTACTTTCAGTTTAATTTATTGTTTAAGCTTAAAAATTGTAGCAGCTTTTACTTAAATTGTTTTAGGTATTTAATTATTTATTTATAGAAATTTTACAATAAATAAGTATTTAATATCCTAAATAGTAAGCAAAATAATAAGATTTTAAATTTAATTTGTCTCTTTTAATTTTCTTTAAAACTTCAAAAGAAGTTTAAATCTTAAACATCTTCTCTTATGACAAAATTTTGTATTAAAAAACAATTTTTTTTTTTTTATTAAATAAGATTAACTGATTTAAATGCTTTTTTTAATACAACAAATACAAGCTCTAAGCTCTAAAAACTTTACACTTAAACTTAAATTCAGTAAAGTTCAGAGTTGCTAAGCTATAAAAAAAAAAAAAAATTAAAACCATTAAGTTTTAAATGCAAGTAGTCTGGGTATTCTTTTCAATTTTGCTCGTGCGTGTACATATTTTTCAGTCTGCATCTTTTTTTATTTCTAATTTTTTTTTTTAAATCTCTGATAAGGTGTGAAATAAGAGGCTCGTATTAAATTTCCTTTAATACTGACAACAACAGCGCACAAAATAAACTTTTAAAATACGCATAAATTGAAATGGAGAAAAACTGTTTACACTTACCTTTAAAGTAAATTGTTTTTCTGTTTTTTTGTTGTTGTTGTTGTTATTCTTGGTCTTTTGAAAAAGTTTCTACATTTGCAACATGCTGGATAAAAGGGAAAGTAAGCGAACAGTTTTATTGGCTCGATGTAGAAAAAAAAAATAATATTTTTAGTGGCAGTTGTAACAATTTTGGCAACTGTGCTGGGAGTAGGGGTTCGGCATAAAATGAGGAGGAAGAGGAGAAAATTGTAACACACCTCTTCTGCTTTTTCTCTGCCTTGTCGACTATAAGGATCTGTATTAGAAGCAGCAATTGGCATAATAAATACAGCCAAACTACTAACGTTTCTTTGCTTTTTTTTTCTAATTGGGCTTATTTGAAGCTGGTCTAAGAGGGGTATTTTTTTTTAATTTAATTTATGGTTTTTATCACTATGGGCTGAACTCGTAAAGCGACCTTTAAATCTATTGCGTATTTAGTGATGAAACTATCAAATCATTTTGTTTAAAATTATCTAAAAATTATAATAAAACAAAATTTATGTCACCAAAATAATAGAAAAAATTTTTTTACTAACAAGCTTTTGCGTGTGTGTTTAAGTTTATTTTTTATTTTATTTTTTTTTGGTCAAGCCTATAATTGATTTAGTTTAATATTTTGCTGTGAAAATGATTTTTTTTTCTATTACTCAAATATTAGTTGCATGTTCGGTTTAATGAATTTCAGTTAAAAAATTAAATGTGTTTATGAATTTCGTAACTGAATATGATTGTGTTATCATGCAGCTAAAAGAAACACCCGTTACTTTCGCATATAATTTCTTGGGCATCCATCTCCTTCTTAAAGTCAATCTACTTTGGTGTTTATTATTTTAACTTACTTTGACTTTATGCTTTTTTATCACAGATTTTATTCTCATTTTTCTTACACTTAGGTAAATATGTACGTTATTTTTTTTATATTTGGTTGTTGTTGTCATTGCTTTTATGTTACTTTTTCATTCGTATAATTTTATTTTTTTACTCTATATTTTTCTTTCAAACATTGTTAAGTAAATAAATAAGTTTTCTGATAAGCGATTTTTCCCCGGTGATATTTTTTGTGTCTCCCTAAGACTAGAGGGGGATGTTTCCTTTTTTTTTTTAACATTAAAATAAATTTTCAAAGAAATAATTTAGTGGAGAGAAAGCAAAAAAAGAAAACATTAAATTGATTTTCTTTGATGTTTGATGAGGTGTTTACCAGATTGTGTTTTAACTGGCATTTACGTGGCATGTGCATTTTGTATTTATTTTTCTTTTTAGCAGTTAAGCTTTAAAATTTTCCTTAAAGTTTTCTCCATTTGCATTTTGAGCAAATTTCCTAATATATTTATGGGCAAAACTTTTAAGTTTTCTTTTGGCATACAACTCATTTTAGGCTTTTCCATTAAAAAAAATTCAATTTTGTTACCTTAAATAAGCTTTAAAAAAATATTATAAATTTTATGTACTCGTACAACAGACGTGTCAAAAAAGTAATGAAGGGTGTAATATAAAAATAATTTTTTTGTACGCAGTGAATTTTCTAATAAAAATGTTTCACCTGACTTACCATGACTATTAGTTTCGTTTCAGTGCTTTTGCTACAATTCATTCTTTTTGCTCATTCTATCAGCACAAATGTTAAACTTAATAACCCATTCCTGTATAAATTAGACAAAACATATGTTCGTTTTGTTTCATTTCTTTTTTCTTTCCTTGATATTATTACGTTTTTGTTTTTGGTTTTAAATTACCCTTGTAGTAAAATATAATTTTTAACCCTTTAAAGGTTTAACCAACAAAAAAACTCTATACAAGCTAGTAAAATTGTAATTTTCTCAGCATACATTCTTAAATAAAGTAGGCTTTTATTAAGAGCCGACTTATTTTCATAAGCATTATATGAATTTAAAGTAGTTTTTAAACAGATACAAATAGAGTTTAGTGAGACTATGATTATGGCCCATTGCTAACACGGTTTAGAAAAACTAAAACAAAAAACATTATTTTAGCTTTTAAATTATGGCCTAGTTCGCCTAAAACTTTTAAAAGATTTTCTATAAAATTTTTAATAAACTTGAGAAATGGCAGCTTCTTAAAATTTTATCTTCACTCAAAGAATAACAATTTTCTTTACATTAACTTGCAGCTTTGCCATTTTAGCCTTTTTTTCTCAGATTTAGCCTTGACATATATGATTTAGCCTTTAGCTTTTTTTCATTTTCAAAATAGCCTCAAATAGCCTTTTTTCTCTTTAGCAATTTTATTTTTTGCGGATAGAGCAAAAAAATTTTTTTGTAATTTTTTCAAAAAAAAGCATGATTATTTTTGGTGAAAAAATTTCTCTTTCCACTATGCGTAAAAAAAATTCTAAATAAAGCCAATGTGGTTCTCTATCCAATGCAATAGAAATCAAGACGATATCTAGTACAGTAAGTAATTTATGACCAAAAAGTAACCAGTTCTACTGCTGCCTTTTTCCGGCCACTTTTTAGTAGAACTGGTTAGCATTTTGGTCGTCACTTGCTAAGTTTTCTAGATATCGACTTGATTTCTTTTGCGTTGGATAGATAAAAGTAATGGCTTTAATTCGAATTGTTTTTAAAGGATAGTGCGAAAACATTTTTTTATAATTTTTCAAAAAACAGCAAGTTAAGACCCAAAAGTAAAGCATGTTTAAAACGACGTTATTTTCTTTAGTTTTTGTCATTGTATGTTTTCTTTTTGATTTTTTATAAAAAACATAATTATTATTTTGCATTTTAGGCGATAGTTTTTTTCTAGCTTTTTTTTTTTGCCTGATTTAGCTTTTTCTAGCCTTTTTTTAGGCAAATTAACTTCCTTTTTTTCTAGCTCCTGGCAATGCTGTTAACATTTATTGAAAATAAAGGCAAGATTTTATTAGACGTTAAACGTTATAGTTAAATTTTCATTTAATTTATGAAAAAAATTTACTAAATTGTCATTAAGCTATGTGAAACTAAAACCGTAAAGATAGGCCCTCCAGCTTTTCCACTTCTTACTAATAAAAATATAAACAATTTTAAAAATTGTTTCCTCATATTCAATGATAGTTTTGATTATATTTTAAAAATTTTTAGCTCATTTTTCTAGGAAAAGAAAAAAAAATAATTACGAAATTATTACTAAGCTGACATCCAACCAACTGATTTTCTAGTCAAGAGGGTACTTCTAGCCTTACTAATTTAATATTTATAAAATTAAGCTTAGTGATTTATAGATCACAACAGCCTTAGTTATTTACCTAAGAAATTCCCTGGTGATGAGGGTAGTCATGTATCTACTAACCCAGTATTTATAAAACCTGCTTAGTGATTATCTAGTCACGATAGGCTTAGCTATTCAATAATTATAAGATTTAGGAGGAGTCCTAAATTATCTTAGTTAATAATTTTTCTACAATTAGGGGCTATAATCCACTACTAATCTAAATTTTTTATGGTGTATGAAATTAAAATTAGCTAGAGCCGGTGTTTGTTTTCTACCAGCATGTTTTAGATAATCATTATGTTTTTCTTTTTCTAAGCTTTGAACGAGTAAGTGTATTTAGTTTCAATGAAATGACTTTCAAATTAACAATTTAATAATTTATCTAGAGCGTATCTAATTAAAAGCTACAGCATCTTTCCTTAAACATGGGTTAATTAAAACATGGTGAAAATCACTGCCAAAATGTTAAATTTTAACAAGCAAAGAAAACAAAAAAAAAAAAAAGAAGAGAAATAATTTGATTTCAACAAACCCCAGTTTTAATTTCTGCTATTCATTTCCGTAAAATACATTGTTTGTTCATTTCTTTAGTTTGTGAGCCATATAGAAATAAAAGCGTGAATGAGGAACGTAATTATTTTCTTGTTATGAACTCTTTGCTCGCAAGAACAAAATAGAAATATTTTTGCTACTTAGTAACTGCACCCTGGGGACTAAACTGGCAATAAGAAATGACTCACTCTCTGGTTTGCTCTTACACGCTTAAAGAAATGAAACTTTTTAATGCTGTTATTAATAAGACTCTAACCGGGTTAAATTACATTGGTATAACAACTTTTTTTACCTTCAAAATCATACAGATGTTTAACATTCATAAGAAAAAAAATAGAAAAAGCTTTTGCTAAACATCTCGCAATATTGTCAAGCTAAAAAAAAAAAAACCTTTTTCCCTGCTACTTCTTCAATGCTTTGTTTTTACTTTTTTTCTAACTCTGATTTATAATGTTTCAAAAAACAGCAACAGTTCTTATTCCCCCATCCACCAAAATTTGTAAGAGAGGCATACTTTTCTTAAAAAAAAAATAAAAGAATTCAGTTTGGTTTTAAAAGTTTCTATTCAAATATACACGCATAGTGCCTTGGTAAATATGGTCCTTCCCCTCCACTACCAAACACAAATAAATAAAGAATTTAGTTGGAAAAGTTTACCATTTAAACATTCCTATGTATGATTCTTAAGTTTGCCTGCTATCCCAAAAATAAATCAACGACAGAGTGATAAAAATATATATTAACAACACAATGTTAAGACATGACAAAATATAAATTTAAAAGACTTACGGCTTATAAACAGAACTTACCAGCCCAGTCACCAAGGTCAAAGTAATCATATCCCTAAAGGTCTAAGCTGCTTTTTTATCTATTTGTGGTTTTTATTTTATGCTACGCTGTATTTTTCTATTTACCAAAACTCTACTTTTATTTCAAAGAAAAACAAAATAGCCTACCTTTACATTTCTTTATTTTCTACCTAAAAAGTATTTTGAAATTTAACTAGAAGAAGAAATGAACACATCAACCTTTTTAGAACAATTTTTTTTCTTTGCATTTGGTATTTCATCGTTGAGTTGTTGTTTTAGTTGTTTGGTTGCTTCATTTATTTATTTCCTTTGACTCTGGCGTTTTGCAATGTTTCCGTGTGTTTGTCTATAGAAAGTCTATCTGTCTCAAGGGAGTCATATTTTAACAGAAGTGTATTAATAAATTACCGCATTATATTTTGTATATTCATTTATAAATACAAACAACCTAGCAAAATAATGTCTATCTATATTTATTTGTCTAAGCAAATTTATATAAGCTGAGTAATAATGTTGCAAT
Source organism: Thelaira solivaga (assembly GCA_947397855.1). Taxonomy (NCBI): domain Eukaryota; kingdom Metazoa; phylum Arthropoda; class Insecta; order Diptera; family Tachinidae; genus Thelaira; species Thelaira solivaga. Next base: position 9,918,172 of record OX377614.1, read on the forward strand.
AGCAAATAGTCACACCCTGGTAAACCTTTCTCACTCGAATTCATTCAAAACTAACAATTTTTCACACAAAATTTGATTTTCTTTTATAAATTTCTTTTTATAAATTTTTTCTTTTTCTAAATTTATGTTACACATTTAATTCCCTTAAAATTTTAATATGAATTTAAATGTCTCGTAAGCATTTTCTAAACAATTAGGCAGAACTACACCAAATGAAATCTTAAGAAGGGTATTCTACATAATAAATAATCTTTGAATTTTTAAATATTATTTCAGTATTTATATGGTTTTGTAAATGGCAAATCAATTTTATCCATCGTGACTAGAACATAAGTGTTCTACCCTCTTTTAATAATAATTGTGGGCAAGAAATATACATGTAAAGGGTGTTTTTTATAGACGTATATAACTTTAAATTGCAATAAAACAACGATGGATTATTCGATTGACATGAATTTTATTTATCCGAAAGATAATCTTGTGGCATTACATTTTAAATATGATTCTGTCATATGACCCCCACGGCTGGCTCGGATGTAGTTCAATCTGGACGTCAAATTTACGATGACTTTTTCCAACATTTGTGGCCGTATATCGGCAATAACACGGCGAATGTTGTCTTCCAAATGGTCAAGCGTTTGTGGCTTATCCGCATAGAGCAATGCCTTTACATAGCCCCATAGAAAGTAGTCTAGCGGTGGTAAATCACAAGATCTTGGATCTTTTACAGGTCCAAAACGTGAAATTAGGCGGTCACCAAACATGTCTTTCAATAAATCGATTATGGCACGAGCTGTGTGACATGTTGCGCCGTCTTGTTGGAACCACAGCTTTTGGACATCATGGTTGTTCAATTCAGGAATGAAAAAGTTAGTAATCATGGCTCTATACCGATCACCATTGACTGTAACGTTCTTGCCATCATCGTTTTTGAAGAAGTACGGATCAATGATTCCACCAGCCCATAAAGCGCACCAAACAGTCAGTTTTTCTGGATGTAACGGTGTTTCGACATACACTTGAGGATTAGCTTCACTCCAAATGCGGCAGTTTTGTTTGTTGACGTAGCATTCAACCAGAAGTGCGCTTCATCGCTAAACAAAATTCGCATATGAAAATCGGGAACAACGGCAATCTCGTTTTGGGCCCATTCGACGAATCTACGCCTTACTTGATGATCGTGAGTCTATTCATGATGAATTGCCAAGCCAAACTGAGAATAAATCACTTGACAGCTGTTAAATCGGTCGCCATCTTGAACAGTAATGCCAAATTAAAGTTCTATACGTCTATAAAAAACACTCTTTATAAAGTGACAGAACTTCTACAACTGGATATATAAATATAAATTTTTCGTACTTGTTGGAACTGTCAAATTTTATTTCGTTTTGTTTGTTTTAAAACCCTTCACTATAAAGTAAATAAAAGAGGTAAGATTGTGATTCAGTTTTTATTTTCCACACCATACTTGTGTCACCCTGTAAATTAAATAATATAATTTAAAAAGAAAAATATTTGTCCGACACTTTGTTTCCTAAGTTTTTGAATCCCGATAATTAAGGTTTGTGTCTTAAGTCTTTTACGTTTGTTTGTCTTTTTAATTGATTTATTAAATTTTTTTGGGCGGTCTCGGCCGGCCCGGTATGTTATAAAATGAATCTATATTAACAAAATATTAATCTTTATTTGTGCTTAATTCCATAAATTGAATTTATATTCTTAGAGTATTTAAAGATTTTTACATTTACAAATAGAATTTTAAACTTTGAAAAACCTATCCAAATAAATATAACAATTCACTACGTTATAAAGTGGTTCATGCCTTTGCCAGCATTATTAGCAGAGGCGCCAACTGATAAGGTAAATAAAATATTTCAAATCATAATTTCAGGCTTAAATTTATAAATAGTGATGAGTGAAAATCGTTGAAAACTGGGCATAATATGGGCGTGGCTAGTTCACACCTTTCTTGGAATAAAGAGTCTACATGTAAAAAATTTCAGAAAAATTCGTTCTGAAACAAAAGTTTGTATATCAAAAAAACAGAAAATTAATTTTATTTATATAAAGATACCACAGCTTGTGCTTTAAGTCTTTTAAATTTTTTGGGGTATTCAAGTTTGTGTTTTAAATTTATTGTTTATTGATCGTTGACAATACTGAAAATGATGTCTAAAGTCTGCTTTATATTTAAAATATTTTTTTTAAATGTTAAGAACTTTTTCAGCTATAAGAAAAAAAATTTTTTCTGAAATTAAATATTAGATAAATTTTTTTTAATTAAAATTAAACTGAAAAGTTTTAAATAAAATAATTGCAAGAATTCTTATCATTCTTATTTTCTTGTTTGCAATTCAATTATCAATATTCAATTATCTAAATCATAAATATTATCCAGGAATTTTTTTCCATTTGCTTTGGGAAAGAGACTTCCCAAAAATTGTAAAATTTAAGAGTACTTGAGCTCTGTGGAATTCTGACCAAAGTTATATATAAAGTTAATAATAAAAACAAACATGGTACAATAAAACCATATAACAAACATACACCATGATAACAAACAAAAAAGTTATTAAATTTTGACTTTTGGCGTGATTTTTGACTCACCTTGTATTTGCTTACACTCAATACTGAAAGTGTTAGCTAAAAATTAATTTATTTATCAAGTTAATATGCTGCTCATTTATATTATTTTAAAAAATTATTTTTTTAAATAAATTAAAGCCCAAAGGCTTATACAAAATATAAATATTAACAAGGTTATCATAGACTTGGCTCTCTTGAAATAATTCTGCGACAAAAATTCAAAGCAACTTCTAGTTTTTGCGTTACATACTGCTTGAACAATTCACCACTACTGCTGTTGGTAACACCAATTGAGAGTAAGACCAGCATATAAGACAATAAAGAAAGTGAAAATTTATGATTATAAATCCAAGAAAAAAATCCACGTTTAGCTAAGGAGTTTCTAGGAAATCGTCTGCCATAAAAAATCAAGTAACGTAAACGCATGTGGTGGTCATTATTTAAATGGATATTAACACAGAAAGTATCTTTTTTATTTGTAAAAATTTCTATTTCTTGTGTATTAAGAGCAAGTTCACAAACTCCAGTACAAGAAATTATGGAGCCACATTCAGAAGCACCCCAGGCAGCACAGTAAGGACTGTGTTTTAAACTTGTCTGCAGATCGGTAGTTAATTTAAAAGTATTTCTATTTTCCAACGTTAAAGCTGCAAAACCATTTTGTAGTAAGCTAAAGTAGTTATCTAATTTATTACCCATAAAAGCCAGTTTAGAGGTTTGTGAATTAAATCTGCTTTCAGCATGAAAACCATTTAAATCTTGCACTTCGAACACATGTGTTGGTTTAATTTTAAGTGACTTTTCATCTATAGAGTGTAATAAGCAATTAAATTCTTCTACTTCCAGCAGACGTAGAGTTGGCTCTCCCATTTCTATTAAAACCCAATACAGCAAATCAATAACTTCACTAGGGGTTTCTGTATAAGATTGTTCCATTAAATTTTCCAGCACAATAGATAATTTCGGAGTATCTTTTATAACAGAAATTAAGCCATCAATATCATAAGCAGTTTCTGTGGCAAACTGTGGGGGATATGGCTGCAGCACTGTGTCATAACGGTAGCTAAAAGCAGCCGATACAAATAAAGTCCACTTGGCATCACAAGCCAAAAGATCTTTTTCCAAAGTAAATTGTAAATTTTTAAGTTTATTAAGATATCTTGCACTCTCTTCCAATTCTTGTTGATTAGTGTGCTGCTCTGGCCATACTAATGCTGGTTCCTTTTCAAACTCTTCTTCAGTTATCGGTACGGGTATGTTACTTATTTCACTGATGGAAAATTTCTGTTCCAAATTCTGTTTATTTTTCCTAGATCTTTGTTTGCGCTTAGAACTTGAATGTTTTGCTGTTGTTTCGCCTGTGGTGGCCATGTCCAAACTTATGATTTCTCTTTGTTATTTCCAAAAATATAAAAAAATATGTATCGAAAATGAATATTTTATATAAAATATGGATTACAAATTATTAAATTTTATTAATAGTTGTCGCTCAAATTGTTTTGATAGACTAAAAGTGTTTACTAAGTTTTTAGGATTCCAAAAAAAATATATTTTACCCCTTTTACAAAAACTGAAAAGGGCCTTCAAGTGGAATTTATTTATGAATTCGCTTTGGGGTACAGTTTTTCTTAATTATCAATTAATTGTTAAGTTTATAGTCAACATGTACTGTTTTTCCAATAGCTTAAATTTTTTTTAGAAGGGAAAAAAGTGGTTTCAAAATATTTCAAGGATACTCTATTCTATTTTATTACTTCCAACACTTACAGCCAACAATCTAAAAACTAACAAGTTTCTTACCAAACACATAGGCATGAGTGACTCACATAAATTGTTTTCTCTCGTCACACTTTCTCGTTTTTGCTAAAATTTGTTTGATGTCATTTAATTTGGTTTGGGCAATTAATCAATTACTTTGTACAGTATTTTCCCATGAGATTTTTCATCATATTGATTGTCTATCGTATGGTTTAGCAATTTAATTTTGTCTGAATGATGTTTGTTATTTTATTTCTCTTTTTTATTTTATTTTTCTTTTTTTTCTAATTTAACAATAAATAAGAAAAAAAAAGTCCCACAGAATGAAATATTTATTGCCATTCTGCTGTTAAGGGGATTTAGAATAGAGTTGAATAAAACTGTTTTTATTTTAAGCAACATTCTTCATAACAATTTAACAGCAAATACTTTAAATTTTCTTTTATTTTAATTTTTTTAAAGTTCATTTATAAGGAAATCCAAAGCATCTTTTGTACAGCCAAAAATTGAAGCTGAGACTCCCAGATTGATACACTATCCACTTTTTGAAGGGGGCAACCCTTTTTAAGTTTAATTTAATTTTTAGAAAAAAAGCCAAACACAGCGGCTCATCACACGTTGCAACAATAACCCATTGGCAGTTTTTGGATTTTTAATAAAATAAGAAACTTCTTTTGAGCGATTGAAAACCCGACACTTTCTTTTTTCGGGAGAAAATGGTACCCTACCCTTGCATCTTTTTGATGAGTCAATTATGATTCCTTTTATCCTCCTTTTAGTCATCCAACTGCGCACAAGCGCAACGAATTATAACATTTCAAATGCATGCAAGATCTGTTTACGACCAAGCACTTTTTTCCAAATTTTACATGCTCAAAATACGATCATAAGTAACACTTAAATATTCACATTTGAAATAAAACACCTATAAATCGTAACTATGAATCATATTCGAGTGTTTTTCTAAAAAAAAAATTTTTTTAATTTTTTAACGTGAAGAGAATTTTTTCTTTAATCTTTTTCAAACACAAATCCGAGAAGAAAATAGCCAGGTTTAAGATAGGAATTGCACCTGCTACCCCCAGATTCGTAAGCTCGTACGCTACCTACTAATCTGTGGATACACTCATTTAAGCTTTTAATCAAGAATAGTGCTCGAACAGGATTTATAAATAATGGGTCACAATCATAGTCAAAAAAGTATTATGGGACAATGGCTTTTGAAAAAATGATCTTCTTATTCCCCAGGCAGCCAGCCAGCCAATGTGTTTTTGCAGAACCATATACGCATACATAAATATGTATACGCTACTGCGAATCAGTGTATGCTGCCTATTTCAATTTCAGTTATTAAATCACTTACTTGCTGTATGAGATTTGATTTCATTTGCACTCATATTTTTTGTGCGAATTATTTTTAATCTTTGATTTTTATAAAAAACGTATTTGTTTATAGAGAATCAGCAACATCCACTTTGGTTGACGAACGTTTTGTTTGTACAAACAGTTACTTTTCTCTCACAAGTAGATTAGCCACTGTCATGTGTATTAAGAAGAGCAGTTATGACTCAGGTTTCTTTTTTTAACAGTCAACTTTAACCATTGTACTTTAGTGGGATTAACACACAGTGACAGTCTTGTAAGCAGTTACAAAATGCAAATAAATGTTGACATTGTGATTGAAAATGATAATAAAAGTAAAAAAGAAATTCTTTTCTAGGTTTTGGGTAACTAATTCATTTCATGGAATTTTAAATACATGGAATATTTGTTAGAACATTGTTTTTTTCATTATGTTTGTGTACTATTTTCACAAATTTTTAATACAAGCTTGTAAAATCTACCTTATAAAGGGCAATAAGTAGGCTCAAAAAAAAGTTTCATTTCAGTATCAATATTTCCCTTACTTAGGAGTCCCAAATCTGAGGAACAGAGTTACACAATAGAGCATTTAACAACGTCATATATAATAAAAATAAAAAAATTAGCAGCTCATTATTTTTCTCAGCAACTGTCTGGTATATAGTTGGTTATAAGAAACATTTTAACCCTGTAACTCTTCAAGTCATGAGCATTATTTCTCCTTTGATACTGAGAAGTTAAATAAGTCTCATTAATTGAAGTTAGAATATTCCAGAAAAATATTCCTCGTAGTTTTTTACATAAGTTTGATAAACATTTCCTTTATTATCAAAAAAAAAAAAAAACATTAACGTAGACTTTAAAGTTAACGTTAGTGAAATTTTTCATATAATTTTTTCATAAATTTTACTTTAAAGTCTACGTTAATTATTTTTGGATAAGAGCGGTCCTGTTTATGTTTTATAAATATTGAATGTATGTTTGGCCGATTCGCCGATTCACAGTCAATATTTATAAAAAGGGGAAGCTTTAAGTACCAATTTCACATAAGCCAGATGAAAACTTTGAAAACGCCGCTACACGTCAGTTTTTGCTTTAAAATTAATTCGTTGGCAGCTCCTTAATTGTGTATGGTAGAACGATCTCTGAACCATAATAATTAATGTAATTGCGGTAGCAAGTAAATTTCTACTTAAACCGACTTGAATAATTTTTTAATTATTAGCAATTTCTGGAATATTTTTCTTTGTTTTATGATTTGGAGGTACTAATGAATAGTAGGTTACTAAAAAGTTACTAGCAGCTCGCTAGCAAGAATGAATAAACTCTTAGCTAATGAACTGATTTTTGTTTTTACTAATAAGGCAGAGTTTGATATGCCAATATTGTTTTTTTTTTTGCATTTTTTCTATTAAAAAAAGATTGATGTAACTTGAACGTGTAAGGATTTATTATTTTAAATTAATTTAAATATTTTTTTTAAATTTACTTACAGAAAAAAAAAAATATTGTAAAAATTTTACATATTTCCTACTTCAAAAGAGTTTTGATGTAAATTTTTTTTAAATTAAAATTTAAATTATCAAACTGAATTCTTTTCTTAATGCGAGAACAAAAGTCATTTTTTCAGTCTCCACTAAAACAAAATATCATCAAATGAAGATACACATACGAGTAGATATTCACACATGCACATAATTGAATTTATTAACTAGACTTTCAAAATACAATAATTTCCAATTTGTGATTAAATGACTTTTTTTTTATATTAACGAAGAACTCAATGAAAAATATGAGAAAAAAAATCTACGAAATAAATTTGTAAAGTGAACACAATTATTCACATAAACGAGCGACAATGTCAATCTTCAGGGGCAACAATATCAAAATTATATGTGCACATGTAGCATATGCATCACCAAGTAGCAGGAGATATAAAAAAAGGGGCGTTTGTCAAATGCTTATATTACATTTCTATAGAATAACAGCATTTGTAGAAAAGAAGGTGTGTTGATAAATAATTATAGGGTTGCACTAAGATTCAATCAAATGGTAGAACTGTTTGTAAGAATGCACAGATTTAGTTTTGTTATCAAATTTCAGGAAAGACCTAAAGAAATTACATTTATTTAGCAAATGTTACATTATTTTTAAGCATGACTAATAATTCAAAGCAGAGAATTTTGCTTTAACACATTTTTTTTCTTCGTTTGTTAAATGAACATTTCTTTCCTTAGCCATAAATAACAACAATTTGGCAAATATTTGGCATTTGGTTAGTGATCATGAGTTTTTTTTTATTATCTTAAAAAAAATGTATGTAAGTTTATGTAAAAAGGAAAAAATAACTCCTCGAAAATTAAATAAAATTTATAGCAACGCATTTTTTCAATTTTAACAGCCTTGCGGTATGTTATTTTCAACATGTTTTGTTATTGTAAAATGTTCACACATACTGAAACATGTAAATAAATAAATTAAAAAAAAGCAACTTCATTGATTCATGAGTTTGTATGCATGTGTGTCGCAAATATGAATAGAGAACGTGTGTGTTTTCCATTTGCATTACAAAAATTGCCTAAAAGCACACTGTAAAAATTGTTATCTACAATACAGTGAGCACACACGGTCACTTTCATACTTCATGTACTCATACTAAAGTAATATGCTTGTTTGTTTGTTTATAAACTTGTGTTAAGTATTTTTTCCAAACAATAAACGATCACCATTTCTATAGCAAAAAAAAAAAAAAAACACTAACCAACACAGGTAGAAAAAAGTCAACTACATATATTCACATTCTAGTCTATCATAGTAGTTTATCATATCGTTTGTAATCAGCCTTGTGAGTTTTCTCTTCTTGTCATTATGAACAAACTTTTTATTTTTTTTTATTTTAGGAAGTTTTCTAGTTTAGGAAATTATTTATCTAAAACACAAAATTTTTCCTGGTGAAAATATTTCCAAGAAGTATTCATAATTTATATTCTGAGAAATTACACACGCTTTATAAGTAAATAAAAAGCAAATAAATAATTTGGAAATCCCTAAGGTCTTCCATCACATTATTTTTGCAGAGTATTTCATAACCAAACAAGTCCTTAAAAATTACTTTATAATTACAGATTTTTAACAGGACTATTGAAAAGCTGATTCTAAATGGGCCAACTATTGATATTTCAATCTGTTTTTTTAAACCACACAAATTCGACAAGTTATTTCACTGAAAACACCCAGAGTCTAAGTCGGATTCTAACATGCGACCCTCAAATGGTTAGGTTAATAATCTAGGGGTCACTCGCATTCAATACAAAGAATAGTTCTAAGCCAATAGGACAAAAATTGTTTTAAGATATTAATACACACAAAAAAATCTTGCGACTAATCTTTACATCAACCCACAAAAAACAAATTCGGTGGTGAGAACTACATTTGTTTCCAATAAAAAATTCAATTGTGATAATCAAATTTTTTAGTTGCAGCAACCATAATTCGATACTACAGTTCAAAATTTAATTCTATTAAAAATATTTCTGGCTATAAGTTCGATTTTTTATTGTCGCCATTAAAAAAATTGAATGTTTGAATGGAAACAAATTTAGTTGTCACAACCGAAATTGTTTTCTTAGTGAACCAATTGAATGAAACTTCAGAAACTCCCATCTTGTTTGAAAGAAAATTTAAAATTTAATTTTGTTTTCTTTTAATAGTTATAAAGTCCCCAGTAACTTTAACATTTTATTGAAAAATTCCACTACATTTATATTTTACTTCCACTTTATAAATGTTTTACTTAAAAAACAAAAATTCATGGCTTAGAATTAAGCTTTCAGTTTCAAACCACCTTTAAAAAAGACTCGAAAAATATATAAATTTTTATTGATTAGGGCACATCAAATTCGAATTTGCGGGATAACTGGAATTTTCATTTTTCAAAGAAGATGAAGTAAACATATTTACGCGCATGTAAAGTGTAACAATAGGGCTACAAACTACACAAATACATAAAACAGTAACAAAAATACAATACGAGGGTAAATATATATAATACGAAAGCATAATTGTTAGCTACGCAATGCAAATAATTTCTGATCTGGGATGCATCATAGATTGATGGGTAGTGTACTAGCTTATAATATTAAAATTATTATATTCTCTTTCTGTATGTACATGAACACACGCAAAGAAAAAAGATGGATGAATATGGTCATCTCAAACATAGTGTGTTCTTCACAAAAATATTATTATTAATTTGAAGGATCTAAACATTATTATGATCACGATAAACATGTTTCTAGTTATTTTTAACCACATTATGTTTCGTGTCTTAGATCAACCATATAATTATCATATTATGTTTAATAAAATTTTACTTGAAATCATATATATGTTCATAGCAAACATAATAATGATAAAAATATGGTTGAATGTAAATTGTTTTAAATTTACTCTCTTCCGCAACCATGTAAATAAAGTGAGTATAAAAGAAAAACTTAATCGTTCAAACTCAACTGAACTTTGTGGCTGAAGTGGTTGAGTGGCGAGTTAATGCTTCTTAACTAAGTGTTCGCAAGTTCGAGCCCTGGTAGAGTCAAGTAAAATTTAAAAAAATTAATTTAAGCCCGATGTATTATGTAGTAAATAAATACAAATTGATAGAAAAGAAAAATCAATGGAATAAAAAAATCTTTATTTATACAAAAAATTTAAATTAAAATTTTTAAAAAAATAATATTAAAATATGTATGCATTAAAAAAAAATTCTTGCCTTGACCGGGGGTTGAACTGCAACATCTGCAGTTGAAAGCTATTTTTAATATCGTTGATTTAAAAATATATATGGTTAGAAGCAATCATAAATCTAACCATACTATGTTTCCATCAGAATATGGTTGCCTCAACCATATTTTTTCTTTGCGTGCAAGTAAAAAAACCCATAAATATCGCTATCATCAGTATATGAGGCTCTATGCCTAATTTTTTTTATAAGCTATGAAATTTTTGAAGAGCCCGTTTCACATATCTTATCAGAGCTTTGAACCGATCAATTCAATTTTGTTATGCGATATTAACCAAGTAATTTTAAATTTAAACTTTAATTTGTCCACAGAAAAAATTATGAGCAAAATTTTTATTAACAAACTTTTGTTTAAGTTTATGTTTTTGTTCAAGTCTATAGCTGTTTTGTTTGATTTTTTGCTTCTGTTCATGTTATTTTTTTCTACTACGCAAATATTAATTACGTTTTTGGTTTAACGAATTCTGTGATAAGACCTTTTTCAGCTAAATAATTAAATGTATTTATGAATTGACTATAATTTTTAGTTTTTTCTGTGTAGTATTGAAGTTGTAAGGAAAAGAGTGTTAAAAAAATATTATTTTAAAAATTTTGGATTTTTTAAAAATCACAAAGTATGAAAGGTGTCACAGTACGGGCGCTATTTTTCATTTTTAAATAAAACCCATACTTTTTAAAGGAGTTACTATATTTCTAATAGAATGCTCAAAAAACATGTTCCAATTTGGTATCAAATAATATATAGGTTCGGCAAATTGTTCAATGGGTAATGGAGCGAAATGAAATCAATATAAATTTTAAGAAAAAGGTCATCTTCTATGATGAAACGCATTTGCATCTAATTTCCTTCCTAAACACACAAAATTGTTGTATTTGGGGCTCAGAAAATTCTCACCCAACCAATATCTTTTGTAAGCAAAGCTGGCGTTCAACACAGCTTATAAAATAAAATCCTCAAGCCCTTAACATCAAATAGAGTATTTTCCTTTATAAAGTATGGCTTATCATCGCTTGGGTTACAAAAGTGTTCTCGGACATGCATTCTTTTAAGTAGAAAATATTTTATTAATGAAGACTTAATGTTTTTGATCTTTAATTAGTTTAGTTTTTTAGGGATTTAGCTCGTTATAAATTATAAATTTTTTTCATTATGAATTAGTAAATACATTTTCCTTTTGAAGAATTAGTTCATTAAACACTTATTTCGTGTAAGCTTACATATTTTTGTTTTTTTAATAAAGTTATCCTCTTTTAAATAAAAAACCTCTACCCTAAGAGCAATTCCTTCTTAGATTACATTTTCTTTTTCATGCTTTTTTTGGCTAAAAATTTCAAAGTAATAAACCAGCCCAGCCCAGCAACATAAGTTCACCAAGCAGAAAAATAGGAGTTTCTTTTAATTTTTAGCTTTAGCCGTAAAATAATATTGAAATTTTATACAAATTTTTCATGTTGATCTTTGACTTAATCTAAACCCTGCCCTCGTATATTCTTCTAATTTCCATGAAAGTATTCAAAATACATACTCGTGTATGTTAATGTTCCCCTGTGTGTATATTAGAGAGTTAGCAACATACAACAAGAGTCTATGGTCATAAAAGACATTTTATTACTCGTACTCATACTTGGCATTAAAGCAATTTGGCATGAAATGTAGATAACATGCATTTTTCAAATTCTTTAAGTTCTTAGACAAGACCATAATTTTTGTGCAAACAAAAACTAGAAAAAAAAACAAAAAATAAAGTTGCTGATGAAAAATGAAATTAAGAAAAATTGCTGACTTAAGCTTTTAAGCAAAATTTATGTTAAAAACTCTTGTATGTTTAAAATATTTTTAAATAAATTGAGAATTTTTTTCTTTTTTTCTTAAAGAAAAGAGTTTAGTTTGTAGAATTAAGCACTACAGGTGATTTTATGACACAAAATGGCAACTTTAAACTTTTCATATATTAAAACTGCTTTTAACAAAAAATTACTTCAAAACTTCTTATCATTAACACAAGCATATGCAGCAATATTTCACTAGATTACATTATTCAAAAAGGATTTTATGTTTAAAGATTTTTTATATTATAGTTTGATAGCCAAAATGGTAAATAAATTTCGTTATTATTAAACAAAATTTAATTTCTTTACAAAAAAAAAAAAAAGAAAAAATTAAAATTTTATTAATTATATTTTATTAAGCTTGAGGTCTTATTTTACAAATTTATAATTATATCCTGAAGAAGCTAGGCAAGTTGGAACGAATTATTGATTTAAAATAAATTTATAAAATATGATCTCAAGCTTAATAAAATATAATTAATAAAATTTTAATTTTTTTCTTTTTTTTTTTTTGTAAAGAAATTAAATTTTGTTTAATAATAACGAAATTTATTTACCATTTTGGTGATACTATGTTGAGAAATAAATGGTTTTTGAAAAAAAATTGGTTTTTTCCTACTTCAATATCAATCCACCCTCGTAATAATTAAATTTTTTTTTTTTTGTAATGAAATTTTGTTATTAATAACGAAATATCAATCCGCCCTCGTATTCATTAATTTTTTTTTTTTTAATGAAATGAAATTTTTTTATTAATAACGAAAAATCAATCCGCCCTCGTATTCATTAATTTTTTTTTTAATGAAATGAAATTTTTTATTAATAACGAAAATTATTTACTAACAAAAAAAGATGTAATTAAAAAAAAAATTTTTTTTTGCTTGACAACATCCTGTCAAACCTACTGTAGAGTGCTTGGAAAATTTATATTCTTTTGGGGCTGTTTTTTCTAATTTCCATTTATGTTTTTTTTTTTTAATATTTATTTTATTACTTTAAAATGTAATCTTTTAAATAATTCATAAACAAAAAAAAATCATAAAAGAATTACCCAAAAGCAATATAAAATCTTATTGTTATTATTCATTTGTGTGCAGAATAAACAGAGTATAAAATAAAATATTTTCTTATACATTTTTATTGAGTATTCATTTGCCTTTTTGTTTTCAATTTGTTAACATTTTACAACTATGTATACATACATGCATGCATACATGATTTCAAGTTTCCGCCAATTGTTCATATTTTATTCCTGTCTCTTTTGTATGTTACCAAGTTATCTTTTCCATCTATGTACTTGTGTATAAGTAAGTTTGTGTTTTTTAACCAGACAACATTTTATATCAAGTTAAAAATTTCATATACATATTTTTTGAATTCGCTGGAAATATTATTTTGTTGATAGTCAGAATGTCCAGAACATCGAATTTACCTTAGCCATAAAAATTATTAAATAAACTGTTCATTAGACATAAAATAGGAATGAAATTTTCCATATGTTTAGAAATATTTATATTTATTTTTATTTTTATAACATTTTTGTGCACTTATGCTTACATACATTTCTCTGTGTGTACGTACATGTATAAAATGGTTTGTTTTGATTCATCTCTATATTTTTTTTTAGATTTAACATATTCATATTTTTTAGTTCTTTTTTTTATTTATGAAATTTATAAAAAGTTTATTTTTTTTTGCAGTTTGATGGCATTTATGTCACTTAAAATCCTCCAAGAAAAAAGTATGATTTTAACGAGTCAACTATTCTTATGACATAGATTCCGTTATTGTGCAGTGTAAATATTAAATTTCTTAAAGGCATTGAATTCTGCAAATAAAACAAAATTGATATTTAAGTAACAAATTATGCAAAACTAATAGTGTTTTTGATGGCATTGTTTTTTCATTAAAAATACTAAAAAATTATTCGTAACATAAACAATAAAAAAATATATAAAAAAATAGTTTAAGTTTAAATTCGGCTGTGACGAGTCTTATATGCATTTCACTGATATTTCAGATTTGCACATTCTTCTTAAATATAAAAAAAAAATAATTTTAGCAAATTATTCGGTCTTATAAATTTATTATTATTTAATTTTAAGATCTCAAAAAAAAATTTTTATTTAAATTTTCCAATATTTCAACTTTCTTTTGAAAGTCTTCTTCAGGGAAATTTATTTTTATAAAAATATTAAAAAAAAAAATAAAAAAAAATTTTTTTTTTTTTTTGAATAAATAAAATAAATAAAATAATTTCAGTTAAGGAAATCCAAATTAACAACATTTACTATAAAATAATTTCTATGATTTTTATTTTTAAAACCAATAAACTGACTGTAGATACTCAAATTCTAAGAAATTTTAATATACTTTTTACAGAGGACGCACTATTTTTAAAATATTTTTGAGTGTTTTCCATAAAAAAAAGATTTGGGCGTTTAGATGTTTCGTTCCAAGCAAGCAATACATAAGAATGCAAAATAAATTAAATTTTTTCATTATATATTTAATATCAATTAAAGAATTTCAAATCAACTTTCTGATTTTCTGATGTTGATTTCATTTTTGGAAACAAAAAAGGCACACACACTACTGGGACTTAATTTGAGAGCGGTTGCTTTCTGAAAACAATGAAATTTCGTAATGAAAATAGACATGGGTCCAAAAACAAAATGTTTGAAAAATAAACTTACGCAGATATGGATTTAGAACGGTGATTTTTGCTTTAATTAAGGTAATTCCCTTTCAGCTGTAACACAACCAAAATAATCAAAATAGAAAAAAAAACGATATGATTGTTATTTTAAAATAGCCTTAAAATAGGGCTAAACTTATTTTCAAATTTTTGTATTTAGCAAAAGTTTACTAAAAGATTCTGAATATTAAACTAAGAAATTATTTTTAATAATGCTTTGCCAACCTGTATTAAGTTATTATTAAATGAAGCATATTATTCTGTTAAGTGGGAGCTATTTCTCTGTTAGTCAACAGAAAGTTTCAGAACGAAATGCTAAAACCACACATGTTAACTATTTCTAACTAAACATTTTTCTTTAAAATTAAATATTGAATGCATTGCAAATCTAAATTGAAAAAAGAAATTACATATTTAAAATCAGCACTCTAAAATTCTTTGGAATTTTCTTGAATTTGAAAACTTGCGTTATTTGAAGAAAATTAAATTCGATGTTTGTGATAACTCCCTTAAAATTAAAAATTCAAATTCAATTACGCACAATCAATTCAATCAAATTAAATTTAAAAAAAATTCACATCCTTATTTTAATAAATATGTGACCAAAAAATAAACAAAATTTTTTATATCCGGCCTTTAATAACTTTTTTTACAGTTAGAAAAGTGCGTGAGCACTACGAAATCATAAAATAAGCATTGATATCATATTTAACTTAATTACAGAATTTTATAATGAATTAAAATTTTCATCACGTTATTATTTTAAAATAAAGGGCTGCTTTATTATATATTTTTTTTGTATTTAAATAAATTGATGGGTATATTTTTTTTGGTTTGTTTTACAAAGTATAAATTTAACAAAATTAAGGAAAGTGTAGAATTCTTCCTTTTTTGCTGTAAAAAATTACTGGGTTTCATACCCATTTTATTTGTATTTCACTTTTTTTGGTACCAGTACACCCCTCTTTGTATTGGCAGTTTATGAAAATGGTTAAAAACCTGAAGGAATAAGTTTTTATTAAAAAGCCTTTTATATAACAGAGCACGTACACAACAATTTTACTATATTGCCTTTGAACAAAAGTTTTTTTTCTCCACTTCTTTTTTCTTTT
This sequence comes from Thelaira solivaga, assembly GCA_947397855.1. Taxonomy (NCBI): domain Eukaryota; kingdom Metazoa; phylum Arthropoda; class Insecta; order Diptera; family Tachinidae; genus Thelaira; species Thelaira solivaga. The sequence continues at coordinate 9,934,316 of OX377614.1, forward strand.
TTTTTTTTAATATTTCACTCTACCAAAATTTAATTTTTTGTGAACTTTGTTATGGCTTTTTTTATTTTTGTTAATTTTTTATGTTTGCAAAGGAATCTATTGATATTTTATTTAGGTAAAAAAGTTAAAATAAAAGGTTTTAAATAAAAAAAAAACTTTGTTTTTATTTCCATTATTTCCTTTTTCAAAAGCCGGTTATTTGTTTTCTGGTCTACATAAAAAAAGTTAGGTAAAATATAAAGAAATAATAAAATAAAGATAAAACGTGTTGTAAAAAATTCACTCACCTGCATGTTATTTAGAATTTTTGCAAATTCTGGACTGCCAATATTATCGACTAGTTTTGAAAATTGTTCATTGGCCTCCAGTTTATCAAAGAATGTTGCCAGTATTTGATCCTGTGGCAATACATCCAAAACACTATCAACTAATCCATGTAAACCATTTAGTTGTTCTTTTGCTGTTGTTGTTTCAGTATCGTCCATTGTTGTTGCTGGTATTGTGGTGGTGGTGTCTATTGTTTTTGCCAAGTTTGTTGTAATTTCGATTTCAATATTTGATATTGTCGGTATTATTTTATCGTTTTGTGTTTGTTTGTATTCTATGTCTGCGCGGTGAAAGAATTAAAATAGAATATAAAAAAAAGAAAGAGTTTTTAAAAAATAATTGTTACCGTTTTTATGCACTTTTTTTTTAATTTTCTTTTTTTTTCAAGTAAATCTGAAGATAATTAAAGGTTTAGCATTTTGTCTGCATATAAACAAATCAAACATAAAATTTATATATTTTCTTTAATTAAGGGTTTCACGTTTATTAAACGTAACGTGGTAACGGGTTTTATAAAGAATGGGAAAGGAATTTAAATAAGAGGTAAAGAGAAGTTCAGCAATAGCTTTGTAATAGGTATTTTACAACCCAGAGTTTCTTTTCTACACCAACTTAATAGTCACATCTTACATAGAAGATGAATTCGTTTATGCAGAATAAACGATTGAAATTCAGAGTTTAGGTTTAACAAAGAGCATCAAAAAAGAAGATAGAATGTGTCTCAAGTGGATTCTCTAATCTAGTAGGTCTCGTCTCAAGCCCTTAGAAGTGAAAAAAAGAAGAAAATAAAGTAAAAGAAAAGCGTAAAACAAAACAGTAGAAATATTGAAGAAAAAATATTTACAATAAATAGAATAGACCTAAGCCTATTGCCGATTCCCAAGAAGCCAGATATTCCTATAGGTAGTGATCGCTAAAAGTGTACTGTAAGACTCCAGAGGTTAATAATATGTTCCGCAGTCTCCTTTTCGTCTCCTTTTCGTCTTCTGCTAACATTTGATACTAAGCCCTTTCTCCTCACGTGGCTGGCATAGTTCAAAGGGTCTGTTATTGCTGTTACTCCATTTTTTTTAATAGAGCTCTATAGGCCATGTTGCCTTTAAATTTTAGTAATAAATTAAAAGCTCTATCTTGAGGAGCGCTACTTGCATGGTCTCACTGCGCTGTCAGCTATAGGGCTGGACATGCTGTATGAATTCATTAAAAGCAGTAATTGTTTTAAGTGAAGGACTCATATTCTTCTTCCCTTCTTACCATCTAGCTACCTATGTTCACCCTTCAATCTATATTGCTACTCTTCTTCACTTTCCTCTTATTTATACAAAGGAACCACATGAAAGTGAGCCTTCTTCTGTTTCTTGTTGGAGTGCAACTAGTTCAAATACTAGGTCATATTATTGATTCCTTATGGAAAGGACAAATGGAAGCAAAGCTTTATCGGTTGGGATTTAAATTTCAGAATAAACTTTATTTCAATTGATTCTGTTTTGTGAATGAATTGTATTATTGTGTCAGCTCTGGGAAATAAGAAAAATCTATTACATTTTTTAACATAAAAATAAATTTAAGTTAATTGAAAGAAAATTATTTTCAACAAATAAAATCATCTAAACAAAAAGACATTTTATTTTTGCAAAATTTTTTTTATTTCTGCTCGTATTCAAGAAAATTTCACGTAGACTTTAAACAAAAATTTATGAAAAAATTATATGAAAAATTTCGATAACGTTGACTTTAAAGTTTACGCTATTTTTTTTTTTGGATAAGAGGGTTAGTCCTTTTCATTTCATGACAAAACAGATAAAAATATCTCATATATTGTAGAGTCAATGATGTGGCAATACCACTGAGCGGAATGAATAATTAAAAGTGTTTCTTCTGCTCAAAAAATGGGTTGCGCAACAGAATTAATAATTAAAAATATTTTTAAATGACAGAGGTAAGTCATTAGATGATGAGTATTGCACTTCCAATTAAAATATTCAGATACATTCATGGAGGAAGAGAACACAGTTTAAATTCTTAACTAAAACACTTCCACAAAACAGAACGATTTTGAAAAATTTTCCCGTTTCCTCTTTTTTCTCCCTTCCTCTATTAAAAAATTCATTGCACACGTCTCTTCTTGTTTGTATTTTAAATAAATTTTTTTATTGAAAATATTTAGACGCACTGAGAACAGACACTCGTTCACAAGCATTGTTCTGCTTTCTTATTTAGAGGATTCACTCAGTAGTCGTAAAGTCATGTGTAAAAAATCAGCATGAAAAAATATGCCAGCTGCAAGCAACCTCTCAAGTATTAAACACATTCGACACAGCAGCCTACACGACGACACGAATTGCATGCAGTAATTGTCACAGTGCAGCAATATAATAAAATTTTTTGAACGCGGCTGCGACATTCCTAAAATTAATAAAATAATAATAACACTAAAGTTAAATGTATTTTGTTTTTTTTTTTTTTTGTTTTCTTTCTTCAAAATAAAATTTATGTCTTCAGAATAAAATACGTTTAAGCACTAATTTATTTTACATTTCTTAAATATGATATTGCCATCACTAACCCGTTTATAGCCGCACTCAAAAATAGAAATAGATTTAAAGGGACGACAACAGCATACATGTATTCTATTTTTGACATATTGCAGTCGGTAGTCTGCAATGTCGAATGTGTTTCATGCATCATAACTCATGAGTCCTTATTAAAAAATATAAAACGCAGTAGAAAAAGTCTTATGCTTGTGTTTCAAGAAAATTAAAGTAGACTTGAAATCGATATTGTGACAAATTTGTACGAAAAATTTTTTCATAATTATACTTGAAAACGTTATTAGTCTCTTTGAATACCAGCTTTATTATTTTAGGAAAAAAATTTAATTTTAAGACTTTATGACTGTGAATCCCCCAATTGTTTCATTTAATAAATTAAATTCCAACACAAGCAAACTAATATGTTTATCACTTTCACTTACCATTACGTTGTGCAATTTTTTTATTTGTAAATTCTTCTGGTATTGCTGTTGCTACTGCTGCTGCTTCTCTAGTTCCACTTTCTGTTGTTGTAGTTAGTTCGGTTGTAAAATTGTATGCTTTTGTTGTGTTTGCGTGGTCGTATGAGGTTAAATTTGTTAAAGCTGTAACAAATTTGACTAAATCTAAGCCAGTATTATTTAAATAATGTAAAAATGCTGACATTTCCGGTACAGCAATTATGTGCTGTTTCAGCATTAAAAAATCACGACTAGACATAAAGGCATGGGCACGTTGAACTTCCGGATCGTTGTGGTAATAATGGTTAACAATTGTTTTAACTTTAGTAGCGGGTATTAATGATAAAAAATCACTTAAATCTAAGGGTGTAACATTAAGAGGAGTGACCTCTTCATTGACATCGGGTTGTAATTCAATTTCATGTGGCACACCATCATCAGTAACATCCTCATTATCATCATTATCATTATCATTATCATCATCATCTACAACAATCATTGATGAGTATGTTGTATCTGTTAATGAATCTGTATCGTCTTCATCGCTATTGCTGTTACTGTTGCTGCCATCAGCCATTACTATATGCTGAAATTCGAAATGTTTTTGTTCATTTCGTAACTGTTCCTGGTGATGTGGCTGGTATGGCGCATGGTGATGCTGGTGCTGGTGTGGCTGTAGTTGTTTTTCATACTGTTGCTGTTGATGATGCTGGTTAATTGGTCGTTTGTCGAGAAAAATCAAATCATCAATATTGTCTGCTGGTCTGGAATCATTCTCTTGGGTTTCCCATACACCCTCACTTGAAACTATTGTTTGTTGCTTTTGTTGTTGTGTTCTTTCCGCTGCTATTATTAAAAAATCACTGTCGTTGTTGTTATGCTTTTCATAGGTTTTAGTTTCCTGTAACATTTTTGTAATTTTATTTTCACTATTATTATTGTTGCTACTAGTTGGAGTCGTTACATTTATGCTGTCGCTATTACTGCTTGCCATATTATGTGGCAACATTGCAATAATTTGACAGCAAGTCAATAACATAAAACTAATTGCATAAAACAATTTTCGATTTTCCACCATTTTGATTTTAATTTTTCGATTATTTCTTCTCTCCTTCTTCTGCTGGTCTTGCAATTTTCCTTTACAATTTCTATGCACTCGCTCAATTTAAAATATTTTTATGTAGTTCTGCTCTATATTTTTTTCTAATTTAGTTTAGATACGGGGGTTGTAAGTACAAAAGCGAGCTGCGGAATGTGTTTGTTTTGTAGTATTTTAGAGATGTTGTTTGTGTGTGTAAATCTCAATATTTACTTAACTTTTTCACTTGTAGCAGCTTACAAATTTAAAATATTGTATTTTATTTAAAAAAAAAGAAAAACAAAATAAAATGTAAAAACAACACACCCGTATTTGCCAACTGTTGTTGGACAACTAAATCATTTCAATTGTTGTTTAATCAATTGTATGCAATAATAATTTAAATTATCTGCGATTTTTTTTTACTGTTTGTGTAATATTTTTGTTTTTGTTGTTGTTGAGAAAGCTGCTGTTAATGTTGATGATTATGATAGTGCTGTGATGATTGCTGATGATATTTAATTGAATTAGTAGCAAACGCGAGTGTAATATTCAACTCAACTACGAGTACAGAGACCCCTGTGCTACACAATGCAGACTTAATTATCAAGAGGCTGTTAATTTAGCAAATACGGCCTTGCAAAGTCTTGTTAAATTCGCTTAAAATAGAGAATTATAAATTATTTGTAGTCCAACAGGGTAAGGATCACTATTTCTTGCCAAGACCCAGAAAATTTGATTTAAAACTGTCACCATACTAGAGTTATTGGGAGAAAACTTACAAAATTAATCGAACAAAAATAAAATAAAACGTAGATACACATGCAGTAGTCGACAAAAACTCTGCTCTGATTTCCCTTGATACCACAATTTTGTCGAGCTTTTTTATTAGCAAAGCAAAAAAGACAATTTCTTTTTAAACAACACAAGTCCGCGAAGCTTTTTTGCTTGTCTGCAGAAAACACTTAGGGTAAGAGCAGGAATCTAACCTGCAACCCCCAGATTGATAGGTTAGCACTCTACTCACCAATCTATGGGGGCACCCCATGATTATCTGTACAAAATTAAAAAACAAAGATCATATTCAGCGACACTATTTAAAAAAAGCAATTTGTGTCTGATAAACTGCTTCTTTAAAAGCAGTTTTTGTATAGAGACCCTTCTATAGTGCGATTCATTAAATTTTATTACGAACATTAGTATCGAAAAAACAAGTATAACGATATTTTATCCAACAAAAATATTCGGTACGATAGAAATCGTTATTAGCGATGATAATTTATGCGTTGTTAACTTGGCCGCAAACTTCGAATATCGTTATGTTAAAGTTACTGATTTTTAGATTCTCGAAGGACCCATTAACAGTTACTGTTTTGATTGCTTGGTTGTATATTTACACGATGACCTTATGTCCATTCCGTTAACGCCTGCTCGGTAAGACAGTAATAATAAAGTGACCTCAGCCCACAATGTAAGAATGGAATATCTGAAAAGATTGTATAACTTTACGCCCAACATCTTAGTTAGGTTGTTCATAAAATGTGCTTAAAGAAATTTGTGCCTCGAAGGCTATTTATTGGGACCAGAACCACACAAGGCAAGTTTAGTTATGCAATTATTTCTCAATTCTCTTTTAAAATTGTCGTTTTGTCACAAACACAAATTTTTTTTTCGACAGTTTTAGCATTCTTATTCAGTCATTCATTTTGCTTCAAGTTAACTGTGTTCTTTTTTTACTTCTTTATAAAAGATACGAAGAGAGAACAAAAAGGAATTGGCGAGTAAGAGCAAGGTTGTACCCTTTCCATTCTTCTTTCCTCCCTCTCTTACAAAATCAAGAATTGTCCAACCAACTAAAATTGCTGTGTGTGGTCCTGCTCTTGCAGTCGATATAGCGACCGTCATTGCCATAAAAACCTTTTTGTTAAAGCTGGGCTTAGACATTTTGGTACCCGCTCATTGCTAACGAATTCACCATGGCAGACATCCTTGCTAAGATTAAGTCTGATCGATATTTTATTGATCAGCTAGAACAGAAAATATGACATTCAATTGAAGAGCCACTCCACTATCTACAAAGACTGCTATGGTTCGCTTATTACTCTAGCACACAGGGACTTGTTTGCTTGCCTGATGGTTAAAATTATTTCTACTTGCAAAACACAACACCTATACGGCAGCCTGAAGAAGAGTCGTATGACAATTTCTCTGATATAAATGCCTTTTACATTTGTCAGTGTACATCTTATTATCATACCTTTAATACATATATTGAGAAAACAACTTAGTTTATGAAAACTAAATTTGTTTCCAATCAAAAATTCAGTTGTGACCGTCGAATTTTTTAATCCTAACATTGAAAATCGATCTTATGGCTCAAAATATTTTTAAGGGAACTAATGTTTAGTCCTTATAATTGGATTCCAGTTAAGGCAGCTAAAAAAATTTATTATCACAACTAAAGTTTTGATTGGATACAAATTTAGTTTTCATGTGTATGAGACTTATTTCCACTCCCAGCTTGAAGGGAAGACAACGAAGTTACTGTCTATTGATGGGGACATAGTTTACACAAAATTAAACCTTCTAATTTACTATCTAAGCAAATGTTGTTTTTATTAAGATTTATTGATAGTGGGGGCGATTTATTTTTAATTAACGAGATCTCAACTAAAACAATACTGTTTGCTAGAATCGAAATAATTTTATTTAGAAAAAAGGCTTTACCTGTACATAATGAAACATAAGCAGTTCTTCCATTTTCTTACAGTTATAAGAAGGGAATAAAACAGACTTACATATTTTATAGCAGATTGACATAAGACGCCCCTAGCGCAAGTAGTATAATAACTGACTAGCTAATAAACTACTAGATAGCATACTAACCAATTAATCTAGAGGTTGCAGGTTCGATTTCTGCTTAGACCCTTAGGGTTTTCTGCATACAAGCAAAAAAGCTTTAAAGATTTTTGTTGCTTAAAAAAGATTTAAAAAAACAAAGAGCGTTATCACATTCTTGTACAAAATATTCACAAAAATGCTATTTCATAATAACCTTTGGATACATACAAAAATAGTTACGTAGTTAGAGGCGGCAGTTAGAGTATTTCGAGCAGGATTAATAATTTTTGTTTAATAAGAGCTAAAACATCATACACTTTTTGTTATAAAGGGTGTTTTTTATAGACGTATAGAACTTTAAATTGCAATAAAACAACGATGGATTATTCGATTGACATGAATTTTACTTATCCGAAAGATAATCTTGTGGCATTACATTTTAAATATGATTTCTGTCATATGACCCCCACGGCTGGCTCGGATGTAGTTCAATCTGGACGTCAAATTTACGATGACTTTTTCCAACATTTGTGGCCGTATATCGGCAATAACACGGCGAATGTTGTCTTCCAAATGGTCAAGCGTTTGTGGCTTATCCGCATAGAGCAATGCCTTTACATAGCCCCATAGAAAGTAGTCTAGCGGTGGTAAATCACAAGATCTTGGATCTTTTACAGGTCCAAAACGTGAAATTAGGCGGTCACCAAACGTGTCTTTCAATAAATCGATTATGGCACGAGCTGTGTGACATGTTGCGCCGTCTTGTTGGAACCACAGCTTTTGGACATCATGGTTGTTCAATTCAGGAATGAAAAAGTTAGTAATCATGGCTCTATACCGATCACCATTGACTGTAACGTTCTTGCCATCATCGTTTTTGAAGAAGTACGGATCAATGATTCCAAACAGTCAGTTTTTCTGGATGTAACGGTGTTTCGACATACACTTGAGGATTAGCTTCACTCCAAATGCGGCAGTTTTGTTTGTTGACGTAGCATTCAACCAGAAGTGCGCTTCATCGCTAAACAAAATTCGCTTATGAAAATCGGGAACAACGGCAATTTCGTTTTCGAAATAAAATTGCACTATTTGCAAGCGTTGCTCAGGCGTGAGTCTATTCATGATGAATTGCCAAACCAAACTGAGAATAAATCACTTGACGTCTGTTAAATCGGTCACCATATTGAACAGTAATGCCAACTTAAAGTTCTATACGTCTATAAAAAACACCCTTTAGTTTGCTTGTAACAAGCAAAAGCTTTTTTTTTTTAAATATCTGTCCTTTAACATAAGTACTGCTTTTAATTATTTTGTAGTTGTATAAATAGTCCTTAAACTGTTACTCCTAACACATTGGCGCTTGCCCTTAAGTAAGTTTTGAAACTTATTTTAAGTAATCATATTTGTTGTGCAGTAAACTTATTAGAATATTAATTTATTTAAAAAGTTAACTTTAAAATTTTGAAATTAAAAAATTTCTTAAGTATTCAAACCGCACATACATTTTGCTCTCAGATCTTTGGAAATTTTTCTAAGCACAACAAGCATACATAGAGACCACATGTTGCAAAAACATTTTGTTTAATACCTTTTCATATAAAATTTGAAGTTTACATTGTTTTCTTAAGACCGCAAAAAGAAAACTCATACACACACACACAAAAACACTAGGAACCTTTAAGTTTCTAACTTTTGCATTTTTATTAAATATGCAATGAGCAAGTGTGTACATATAAATATGTATGTATGGGGAAGACTTGTTGTTAAAAAGAAAATGGTTAGTGGCATTACGTTATAATTAACTGCGAAACTTGCTACCATATTTTGTACAAGTAAGCAAATCCTAGAAGTATTTAACAAAAACACCTGAGTCTCTTGTTAGCTGTTTTTTTTTTTCTTGACATAAACGAGTTATGAACTCTTTAAGCCAGCAAGCAATAAAAATAGACATAAAAAATTACTTTTCGTTTTGAAACAACATAAGCAAACTTTGTGTAACAAATTTTGTTGATGTTGCTGTAACCAAATTCTTTTAATCTTTTAAATAAATTAAAAAAGTTTGAGAAAATAAATAGAAGGGACAATTAAAAGAAATTTTTACAAATAAAAACATAGATTTTTTTAAAAAAACTTGAAATATTTTTTATAAAATTAAAAAAAAATATATGTTTCTCTATGTGAGTGCATTTGTTAATTAATAAACTGTTTTCGTAAAACAATCGATTTACATGTCCACATAATGAAAATGTGCACAGACGAAGCCTAGCTGGCCAAACCCTTCTATCTCAAGGAATGGGACCTAATGAAAAACAATCACAATGGATAGGGCTATCATCTTAGAAATACAGTTTCTTGGAATTGTATTTGTGAAATTTTTTAGAAAACATTGAAAATTTCCCTTATTTAGTACAAAAAATAGCGTGTACGTGGTCTCTGAGGGATTAAGGCTAGTGTGGCCAAACCCTTCTATCTTAAAACATGGGACGCACATCATTTTAAAGAAGATGCTATCTAAATTTGTAGCATACTGCCAAAATACTAAGAAATTACTTTGAAGGATTTTTAAAAAATTTTTGAAATTTCCTCATACCTCATAAAGGGATTTTGGCAAATTCCGTTTTGCATCATAAAATAAAAACTACGAACTTTTTTTCAGAAAATGTTAAAGCACTTCCAAAAAGTTTAGAGCCTACAAATTAAATTCCTGTTTGATTTCGGTAATTTTTAAGAACAAAATCGGGAATGGTACCTCGGCAAAGTGGAGAATGATAAAAATCCCTCAGAGCAACAGCATTGGGGTATATGAAAATTTAAAAAAATCCAAAGTAATTTCTGAGCATATGGGCGGTAGATTACAAATATAAACAGACTCCCTTTTAAAATGATATGTGTCCTGATAGGTTCCATGCTTTAAGATAGAAGGATTTCACCACAGTAGCCTTCATCCCAAATAAACGCTATTTTCATACTAACTGAAATTTTCAATGTTTTCTACAAAATTTCACATATACAATTCGGAGAAACTGTATTTTTAGGATGATAGCCTTATTCATTGTGATTGTTTTCCAATAGGTCTCATTCCTTGAGAGAGAAAGGCTTGGCCAGAATGGCTCCATCTCTCTATAAGCCCCTTTAAATTCAGTACATATGTGAAGAATATGTATGGAATTTTTTTTTTTATTGCATGCGATATTTTTAAAAAACGTATTTATCTTCACACACGTTATTTTTCTATACAACCGTGCACATGCAAAATTTACTCTTAACGCTTAACCGATTATGTATAGTAACAGTTTATTCTAAGTTAGAATCTTATTTAGAATGACTCCTAGATGGTCCCAGATTTTCTCTGATAGTGTTAAATATAACATAATGGCTTAATAAATGAATTATTGCTGATAAAATACCATGTTCCTACCAGAAAATACAGAGAAATGCCATACACATGGAAGCCACACATGAGGGTAACCAACGTAAGTTTCCTTGAGGATGAGATGAAGCATAACAGCAACCCATTAGCATTTGAAAATACACTCCTACAGCAAATTATTAATTGTAAAGTAAAAGTCTTGTATAGCAAAATTTTTTATGCGAGTGTACCTGTAAAAAATTTTGTTTAAATTTTTATTCGTAAATACATAATATTATTTTATAGAAAGAGTAAGTTTGATATGTTTTTGTTTATTGAAAATGATGTTGGTCGTACTTAAGGCATAAATCATAGCAGTGAATAAATCATAAAGGCAACATTTTCAATTGACAGAAAAATGACATACTCCCACACATGTTTATATGGGTAAAAACATTTATAATATATGTATATAAAGCCTGTATACATATAAACAAATATAAACTTGTTGTATTACAAACTTAAAATAAGAAAAAAAAACTTTTTACAAGAATCTCTGGCCGTACGAGACTTGTATGCGTTCAAGTTTATGTATCAGATTTCATATCAACATTATTTATACTGACGGTCTAATGATTATGATAATGATGATGATGATGATGATGATTATAATCACAATTATACTAATAATAATAATAATAACGATAATGAGGATGATGGCATGAAAATTGACAGTATTATTGTCAGCTTATCTTATCCAAATACGAAGCACATAGAGTTGGGTATTGCACGGAGACGTTTATAGTGAATTAAAATGTTGTGCAAGACACACACACACAAAACTAAGTGCTACTTGTTGTTTGCAACTAAAATAAGAAGTATTCCGACAAACCAAGCCATACCAAACTAATGATTTTTATATAAAATTATTTGAAAATTTTAATACAAATTACTCGATATTGAATATATATATTCTGTGGCTTTATTTTTAGTAGAATTTTGCTCGATGACTGGGTACTTGCTAAGAATATAGAGCTCAAGTATTGCATGATATAATTATCATCTCTATAAAAAAAAAATTATAAATTAATCTATGTTGTTTTTTGGGTACTAGAGAACTAAAAAAATCGCATTATGCATGTTTAAAATTTGATTGTTGTGTATAATCAATTAAATCACACAAACGAATAATTTGAGTAAAAAATCGTATAAAACATTTTATTGGTTCTAGGCACCTTTAAAAACTAACTGCTAGGCTGCTTATTTCGATGCGAAGCGAAGGCGAAAGAAAACCAGTCACTCATTTTCGACTAAAAACGGGGCTCACTGACTTTTGAATTATCGTTCGCTTGGCCTTACGTTTCTTACCGCAAACCTTCTCAATATACTATGTTGTTACAATAACAGTTTCATTAATTAAACGCCAGTTTCAAAGAAAAACCCGCTGTAAGCTAGAAATGTACTTTAAAAAACACTACATGATACACTAAATCAACTCTCAAGGAAAGAGAGCAGAAAAAAAAATATAAAACACAGACACATACATTCACAAAAACAAATTGTAAACAAAAAAGCTTCAAAAATATATTTTTTAATTAAAAAGAAAATTTCATGTTGATTGTTAAAAAATCAATATTAACCCTCGAAGTGGCACATGGTTCTGGCCAGACATATTTCATTTTCATGCTTCAATTTAGCATACTTCTATTATAGGAACATGGCTGTAATTTCAGGTAATCTCCCAAAATATTGTTGGCTTTCGATGTATAAATTAATAATTGAAAAAAAGTCCTTGGAACAGGACAAAAAAGCCAAATAAAAAATCTTAACCTTACTTTTGGTACATGGTGTCTGGCCAGACCCCTATGCATTTTGTATGAACGCATAGGCAAAGCACATGGCACGAGTTGGGAATTTGTATTTACTTTATTCTTTTATGCTTCTTTCTTTCTTCTGATTTTGTTTGTGAGTTAGTTATTCATTGAACGTTGAACAGTGAAGAAGTAATCTAGTTTTTGTGCGGTAATTTTGAACTTGTGAATAATTTTACATAGGTAGATTTGTTGCGTTGTTAGTATATTATGGCTCAAAATATGTGCCTGACGAAGGGTTAAAAGATAGAAAAAAAATTATAATTTCTTATTTTAGTGGTTTCTGTACGACTACAAGAAATCAAGTGAGTGATTTTGGCATTTGTATTCGTACAAAGAGAAAGACTATTTTTTAGTGAGCCGCAATTTCATATAGAAATGCTTACGTTATTGTTCGATTTTCTTTTCATAAGAATTTTCTTGTAAAATCAGCTGTTTGTCGTCTGAAATCGAAGCGAACGATAATTTTCTTCATAGGCCGCTTGGCAGTAATTTGGTTTTTTTTCTATGTTGTTCGACACGACTAAATTTAAAAAATAAAATTAAAACATTGAAAAACACGAATATGCAAAAACTCATTAAATCAACTAACACACATATTTGAGTAAACTACTGCATTTTTTATGTATTTGTATTGAGTTACTGATTTTTATTGTTTAATTTTTTAGTTAAGGCCTATAATTGTGCTTGAATTTTGCTTTTTAGTTTTAAACGTGTCGAACAGCATAAAAAACACAATCAGTTTTCAATTGTGCCTCGAACATGATTTAATCAAATTTAGTGCATGGTTTTTTGGGCAAATATCGTCATAAAATCATCATATTGAATGTTTGAAATTGAAAGAAACGCATAGATTACTATGTTATGTTTGATCGTTTAAGTAAAAGCAACACGAAGTTTTGTGTGTTGATTAAATCACAGACACACCGGTTTCAACACTCTGTTGTGGACTATCGCTCAAGTCAAAGTCATGATAAAGCTTAATTTCTAGAACATTTTTGGGAAGTCAGAGTAGTAGTAATCTAATGATCAAATTATAATATTAGAGATAAATTACCTCTCTGGGATATATGCATTTTATAAAGCCTTCATAAATGAATTAATAAATTTTGGAGAGCTATATAATCTCCAAGTAAAGTCATAATAGATCTAGTCTGGCTGCGTTCCCGCTCTCAATTTTAATTATAATATCGTGCCTTCAGCACTTGTACAAGTATTTAATATTAATTATTGAAACTAAAATAATTGGTTATACTTCCCCTAGTTTAACAATTGCCTACACATGCTGTATGTGACCAAGCGAACTTGTACACAATAAATAAATATGCGAATGCCTAAGTATTCAGTAAAATGTCTGCTCGTACTATATTTAGTAGAAGTTCAGCAGTCGCCCATAACTATGTATCTATTATGAATGATGTTATTTATTTTTTATGACACACCATAATAGAATAAGAGTCAAATTTGTGGCAGCAACAATAACAAAACAAAAACAAATTTAAGTAGGAATACTTATGTATCTGTCTGTCTGTTTGTCTGTCGTTTTGTTCAACCATTCAGATAAACATGGTATTTATTATCCATTACAGTGTATTCAGTTTAATTCAATATTTAAGACAAAAATTGTTTTTGTTGAGATTTATAAGACCGTTTTTTTTGCAAGATTTTATGGCTATTGTTCTTGTGGTTGGCTTGTTTGTGGTGTATCATCTGTGCCTGTTTAAAGCTCAAGTAAAAATCAGCTTTAACACTAGTTATTAATGTGTTAACTGCGAAAATGTGTCAAATGTGTGATTTTTGCAAAGTCCTTGTAAAGGAAAATTTATTGAATTTATTTTGAAGGGCATTCAAAAAACAAACAGTATGAAATTTTTGTGCAAAAATTATATTTTATTTATTTTTTTTTAAGGTTTGTTTGGTAGAAATTAGAAGGATATTTAACTGATAGTATAAATTTATAAATTTTTTTTCTTTCATCAGAGGATTTAAATGCCGTTTCTTAACTTACTTCTTACTACTAATATTTATGGTCATTCCAATTATAATAACTTATCAATATAGCTGTTTTCTCATTCCATATATCGCCTACCAGCTGTCATAAACTAGTTTATAACGTCACACTTAGTGCGACATGCACATACATTAATTTATTTATCTTCCTAACTAGTAATTATTCCACAGTGAAATTTCTGGTATGTTTAAAATTTAATGTCACCTTTTTGGGAAGTAAATTTAAAATGAAAACAAAAAAAAGAATCGAAATTTTTGAAAAACTCATTTGAAATTTGTACTTCCGGCTTTGTAGTTAAAATTTTTTTATTTTTCAAAATTAAATTTTTTTATCAAAAAAAAAAAAAGAATTGCGAAGCGTGATATTTAAAATTTTCTTTTTTAGAAAATCTCCAAAAAAAAAAAAAAAAACAGAATTTTAATTAGCATTAATCATAATTATAAAAAATATTATGGGTGTGCTTTCATTATTAGTCACACAGAAAAAAATTAAGAACCAATTAAAAATTTTAATTAAAAATTTGTTAAATCAATTAAATTTTTAATTGAGTCAATTAAATTTTTAATTGAGTCAATTAAATATTTAATTAAATTGAAAAATATACAAAATTATTTAAATATTAAACTGATTAAATTAAAAATTTAATTGATTTAACAAATTTTTTAATGAAATTTTTTAATTGGTTCCTATTTTTTTTTTCTGTGCACTAGAGATATAATTAACCCAAATATAAACAAATTCTACGACCTCCCTATTTTGTCGCTGTGTGCTTCATGTCAAATGTCTCTAATTTTATCTTATTTTTAAAGCAAGAAAGGGAATATTTAATTTATAAACTCATGAGTCATGTTTATTTATGGGTGTGTGTAATTATGCAATAAATATATTTTACTTTTTTTCAATACTCTCATACGTTTGTAATTATGTATGTACATATGAATCCTGTGACAATTTTATTGCTTAAAGCTTAAAGGCATTTTGTGATTTGTTTTATAATTTCTATCTTATTTATCAGCTAAAATTTATGACTTTCTCCTTTATTTAGTTTCTTATTTAGAAATGAGATGCTTCTTTTATAAGCAGTAAATTTTAAAATTACAAAAAAACAAAAAACAAAACAAAAATATCAATATTTTAAATAGAAATCATGTCTTGTTTATTTATGAAGATAATGAAGAAAGAGAAAATATTGTCCCAGCAAAAAATTTTTTTGATTTGGAATTAATGTTTTGCATTTTTTGATGCAATAGCGTAGGGCCATGGGTTTTTATTCAGTTTTGTGCTTGCATAGACTGTTAGTGATTCTCTATCGCTGCATGCTTTATATAATTGCTTCTAGACAAGCACCATATATACATATGTAAACGTATGTACTGTGAGTAATTTAGTTAAGTTTTGTGTTTTAAGTCTGGTGAAATTTGTATTCGAATATTAGTTAGAGATGTATAGACAATTCAATGCGCAGAACCACTTGCTGGAGAGACAAGTTCAGGAAGAAACACTTTTTATTATGCTGGGCATGAATCTAAGTAGATTCTAGAATGTTGCTTAATTGGCTTCTGAAATTCAATCAAAATAAATGATGTCCGAACAAGAACGCAAGATTTAAATTTGGCGCCATTCGAAGTGTCATTTAAACAATTGTTATTGTTATTGTTTGCTAGTTTGCTAGAAGAAGGTACGAGGTTAGTAAAAAATGACCATGGACAGCGAAGGGAGTTCGTTAATTGAGTATTGGAGAGACAACATGAAAATGCTGATTTTGCCGATAAAATCATCTTCAGTGACGAGGCCCATTTCCATCTTGATGGCTTCGTCAATAGGCAGAAATGGCGCATTTGGGGTGAGGAAAATCCTCGAGTGATTCACGAGAAGCAAATGCATCCTCGACGTGTCACTGTGTGGTGTGGTTTTTGGGCTGGAGGAATCATTGGACCTTTTTTTTATGAAAATGAGACACGTCAAGCGCAAACAGTCAATGGTGTTCGGTATCGTGAAATGATAACCAGTTTTTTCTTGCCTAGAATTGAAGAAATGAATGTAGAGTGCTTGTGGTTTCAACAAGACGGCGCCACATGTCATACAGCCAGAGAAACAATTCAATTGCTGCATCAGTCATTTATTTAAAATTTAAATCTTGCGTTCATTGATATCAGTTAAGGGATATATGTGCACAGTTGCTAGCAAGGTGACAGAGGGGGGCTCACAAGGGATACTTAGACATTGAAGTTTTGCTGACCGGAGTCCAGAGTATTTACGAGTTAGATTTATTAGACAAAAAGCAGTGTATGTACTAAATTTTAAAACATTTAATTGAAAAATAGATTTTAAAAAATCAATCTAAATCCTGGTATTAAAAAGTAGGTGTTAAAATGGGCATGATCGATCCAAAAGAATAAAGACTATAGAGATTGTATATATTAAATTTAAGAAAAATTCGTTAAAAATCATATAAAGTGCAAAGCTACTAATTAAAGAATTAGAGAAACAGAAACAGAAAATTAATGTGATGTTGTTATAACACAAACGATCAACTGTTCTAAAAAGTTTTTATGAAAAACACTAACCCCCTTATCCAAAAAAATTAACGTAGACTTTAAAGTCAACGTTATCGAAATTTTTCATATAATTTTTTCATAAATTTTACTTTAAGGTCTACGACAACTTTTTTTGGATAAGAGAATTAATATTTTGAGTACTTTTTATATAAAATTTCCAAGCGAGTTGATTGCTTGTGTTATAAAAACAGCTCATTATTTATGTAGAAGATATTTTTTTTTTTTTGTTAAATTTATAAATAACATGATTAAAAAGAAATTAAAACAAATTTCTGACCACTGGTTATGGTAGAGGGGACCAAAAAAATGAAACACTTGTATTCGCGTTTTGAAAACTTACATCTGTTGTCAAACAAGCGTATCCTGCAAATTAGGTACTTGAAATGTTGAGAAAATTTATGTAAAACACTACGGATAATATTTTTGTGGAACTTTTTAATCCTTAAACTCTTTAATTAATTTGGTTTTTTTGCCTTCTAATTGCGAAAGTATAAAAAATACCCATAAGTTGAAGAGTTAAAGAGCTTAATTTGACAAATTGGTTGAGCCGCTCTAAAGATTTGCTTTATACATACATTGTATTGCAAGAACGTCTGCAACAACGTTAGTAATGAAACAAAAATATATGTATATTTATAAAATGTGTATAGTCGTATTCCCTAATTTATTGTTTTAATATTAAATACTTAATTTAACTCTATATATGTAAATATCATTTTCATATATAACTTAAATTTTTGTTTTCAATTGAAAGCAATTAGACATGTTATTTTTAAACTTAACTCATTTGCTTATTATTGTCAGATAGATTGCAAATAAATATGTAATAAAAAAAAAAAAAAAAAATCCGTAAAGCTCCTAGCTTACCTATAGAAAACACCTAGGGTAGAGGCAGGGTTCCAACCTGAAACCCTTATCTATCCTATCTGTTACCTACTAATCTATGGGGTTACCCAATTATTTATTTCAATTAAGTCTTCTTTTTGTTAAATCACAATTTCATAATTTTCTTTAAAGTTTCAATAGGAATTCCAGTTCTTAATATTTCCTATTACACAATATCTTATTTAATTTAAGTATTTCTGTTGTTTTGCCGTTTTATAAAAATTTTGGTAACACAGCCAATAAATCTCTTTTAAAACATGTTACGAAATAATCTGCACGTGTTTATTATCCATAGTTAATTTTCTATTTAATGAAAGCCAATTAGACACGCAATTCTACTTTAATTTTAGTTGCAAAAAAAAAAAAACAAAAAAGCAATTTTTATATAAGCAAAAGAATAGAAAATGTAAGAATTAAATCAACATTGTTGGTTGAAAATGGTGCTAATCATAAATATTTACTTAACATCATTAAATTTAATATACTTATTGCATGCTATACCTAATACGAAAAATAAAATTATAAAAAAAAATATTAAAAAGCAACTATAAAAAGAAATTCATACACAATATGAAATAAATAAATACTAAGGAAGTGCTTTTGAACAAACGAATTATTTAAATAAATTAAATGAAAAGAAAAGAATATTAAGAAAACACGAACTCCAAGATACCTAAAAAAAGTTGTTTGTAAAAATACTGCCTTGGAACGTAGTCCTAAAGTGCGATTCAGTAACTTTTATGACAACG
The DNA here is from genome assembly GCA_947397855.1 of Thelaira solivaga. Taxonomy (NCBI): domain Eukaryota; kingdom Metazoa; phylum Arthropoda; class Insecta; order Diptera; family Tachinidae; genus Thelaira; species Thelaira solivaga. The sequence continues at coordinate 9,952,977 of OX377614.1, forward strand.
ATATTTTAAGGAATTCAGTAAATTTCCCAAAAAAAAAAAAAAATAAATAAAAAAAAAATTAAAATTAAATTGCATCATTGAAATTAAACTGCTCCACACTAAGTTAATGTTATGTGAAAAATATTTTTTTCAATATTATTTCCTAATTTGACTCTATGCGTTATAGAGCTGCTTTCAGGTAAGCATTTATTTTTCTTTTAGATTTTCATATTTGGAAAGTTTGCCTATAGTAGTTTTGCAAACTTAATTAATATATTCAATAATGCCTTAATAAATCTAAATAATTAAAAGCAAATGAGCAAACAAGCAAATATTCAAGTAATTGCATGTATCCGGAATATTACTAGATTTCCTTTTCTGTTAGTAAATAAAATGGAGAAGTACGCTCAAAAATACGCAATTTTTTAATATTCTTATAAAGTAAGTTAAACAGTGTAAAAGCTTCTTTGTGACTGCCCATTTTTTTTTTAATCTGAGAATGATTCAGTGATCTTTAATTTCTAAAAAAAAAAGGTGTTACTGTTTTAGCAAAGTCTTTCTATACCAATTCTAAGGACCATTTCATTCATTTAATGAAATATTTCATTGAAATGTTGTCATTAGTTTAATGATACTTTGTCATAAGTTTAAAAATAATTAATTATTATTTTAAAGTAAATTAAATTAAAGGGGCCCACACCACTGCACACATGTGTAATATTTTATAATAAAAAAAACTTAAAAGCACTTTCAAGTGTTCTTGTTGAAATTAAGAATTATTTTTCTGTTTTGCTTGAACATAATAGAATGTCCATCGATACAGAGACACATCTCTTTTTCTCCTTTTTTAACTGCAATTGAGCTCATCAATTATAATTTTAAAAACAAAATTTAAAAGCAATTAATATCAACCTCATAGAAAGCAAATTAAAAGTGTAAGTATCCTTCTCTTTCCATGTATTGCAACTTTAACAATAAATTTTTACAACAAATTGGAGTCTCACAAACATACACACTCTAGGGAAAAATAAAACCTTTAAAGAAATATTTTATTGTTATTCCAAATTAAATTTATTTAACCATAAAGGAAACAAAATACATCTATATAAAATAGTTGAAAGTAACATGCAAACATTTCTTATTAAAAAGGTAGCAGCAAAATGTTCATGTTAATCTTAAAGATTTTGGTCAAGGTCTTTTTCTTTGGGCAATCATATTTAGTATTTAAAAAAAAAACCCAAAAATTAACAATAAAATAAAAAAAAGCAAAGTAAATCAAATGAATTTTTTTTTTTTAAAGGGGAAAAAGTGAATCAACGTTAAAACACTTTCTCCTTAACAACAAACAAATTTAAACGGACTAAAACCATGAGCAAATATTTGCCAAACGTGTTGAAATTTAAACTTGTTAAAATTAAAAAAGAAAATTTTATTTTAGCTAAAGTTTGTTATGGACGCAGAGAATTTTTTTAGCTCAGGTGAAATTTTTGTTACTCTAAAAAAAATTCTTGAAAAATTCAAACTTTAAATTAAAAGTAAACTTTATTAATTTTCATTATTCATATAAAAAAATTGAAATAATAAAAAAATAATTATTGAATAAAAATTAAAAGCTCAAGATATATTTTTTTTTTTATTTTCTTGAAGAAGATGATGCGCTTTCTTTGAAAAAAGTCTTTAAATTTATCATTAAGTTTTTACCAGTACAAAGTGCATAAAGTTAAAATAATTTCAAAATGGTTAAAAAGAGTTTAAAATTAAAGAAAACTAAGCTGAAAAAAATGAGCAAATAAAGATTAATATTCTGAAAAAAAAAATTATATTCTTACCCTCAAATTCATAAAAATTATCATGTGCTTATTAAAGGTTTATTTGACAGACTTCTATACAGTATTTGTCAAATAACCCCTTATTAAGCACATAATATTTTTTATGAATTTGGGCGTTAGAATTTTATGTTTTCTTCATTGAAAAATTCAATTCACGTTTCATTAGACTAATGAAATATTTTATAATTCAATGAAATAACTAATGAAATATTTCATGGAATGAAGATAACAATTAAAATGAAATCATTTCATTTTTTTCAGTGTACAGCTAACTTACTCGTTCCTTAATATGACACTGAAAGAATTTTCTGCATTGATTCAATGAAAAATTTTTTATTTTTTTAAATTATAAAAAGTTGCATTCTACGGATGAAATATTCCATTAATTGAATTAAATATTCATTCATTTAGTAAAATAGTTTTATTATTAAATGAAGTATTCATTGATTTAAAGATATAATTTCATTAATATATTGAAAATATTTTATGGACAGTATTTTTTCAGTTAATTTGATTTTTTTGACTTTTAGTAGCAAAAGAACAAAAAATACCCATAAGTTGAAGAGTTAAAGAGCCGCTTAAACGATTTATTTTATACCTAAATTCTCTGTGCTTCAAGAAAGGTTATCGAATATTTTATAATAGTCTGCCGCGTTCTCCTTCATTTTTTTCCTTTTTAAGCAACGGAAATCCGCAAAGTTCTTGGCTTATATGCAGAAAACAATAAGATTCGATACAGGAATCGAACTTGTTAACCCTAGATTGATACTAATCTATTCGGACACCCAATTATTTATTTTAATTAAGTATTCTTTTTGTCAAGCCACATCTTTCATAATTTTCATTAAAGTTTCAATAGAGAAGTATTTTTATAATTTGTGAAATATTTGATTAAGCTAAAAAAATAATTTTAATAAAATCGTTTGTACGATTTTGTAAAAAAAAGTAATATTTTAGTAAGCAAGTTTAGTGTATTTAATAGCTTGTTGCTTACTAGAATTTATCAGAATACCCAAGTGAGCCCAGCTTCTGTTTTTCTTATTTGGGTGCCCTGCGTAACCTCACTTACTTACCAGAATATGAACACAAGATACAAGAAAGTACTTTGCATGTTTTAGAACTATTAGAAGTCACTGTACTCAATTGCATACAGCCGCTTTAGATGTGTAAATTTGTAAACAAAAAGTTGTTGGCAAGAGTTATTATGTTATTTTGTTGACTAATGAAAATCACATTGACCAGTTAACGTTTCATTGTCACATCCCTCGATATTATCTACAATAAGGTGAACACAAGGAATTGCTTTTATCGCATGAGACTTGATGGGATGTCTCAAGATGATGTTGGACACTTTCCTGGCAAATTAGAAAAACAATTACTTTGTGTCATTTGCCATTCTACAGCAGGTTGCTAATGTAAAAAATATCTTAAAATACTTTGTGTTTAAAAATCATTTTTCGAAAATTTCATACAAAAGCAGTCAGTGGATTTAATTAAGTACACCACCATTAATTACTCTTCTAGAAACCAAATTTTTTATTTACTTTTTTTATTAATGAATCAGCTTGAATTCAAAACACTAAAAGCGCTTTTTATTTGAGCTTTAATAAGTTAATATAGAAACTTAGCTCTTTCTGTAGGCATTGATTTTTTTAGCAGCCTCCATAAAATTATCTTTTTATTTCAAAATAAAATTTAAAAAATATTTTTTTTTCAGTTTGTTTTTTGAAATTATTTGTGTGAGTTTTTTTTTAATTTTTTCTTTCTACTGGTGATTTAAAAAGTTTAGCAGGTTGAGTTCTTCAAAGTACATTTACATATTACAAGGGTTTTTGTTTGAAATTGGGGAATAATTTTAGAAAAATGGTGTATGGGAATGCTTAACAATAAAAAACATTAAGCCAAGCGAACAATAAATCAAAAGATAGTGAAAAAAATTTGCAATCAAAAATGAGTGATTTTTTATTTTTTTTTTGGTTTTTGCTTCTGGTCGTGATAAGTGGAAAAGAATTTCAAAATTAAAAGAAAATTTTTCTGATTTAACTTTAAAGACTGATTTTAAAAATTTAATTTTTTTAAATCTTTTCAAACGAAGTTTATTTTTCTTCTTACATACTCATGTAAGAGATGAGATTTAAATGAAAATGTAACTGAATATTTGTTAAAAATGTAACAGTTTTTCCATTTAAATGTATAAAAATTGATTTTATTTCATTTCCTTCATTTATTTATTTATTTAATTTTTTTTCTGTGATTTTGTTGTTGCTCTCTATGCACTTGTGTGTGCAATAATGTTTGTTTTTTTTTCAGTATTTAGCTTTTTATTTATAATATGTATTTGCATGTCCATAAAGTGTCAAGTGTGAAATTGTTAACAAAAGGTTCATTCAATTTAAATATAACCAACAGACTCTTTTGATGAATGAGTGTATAGTGTTTGAGTACTTAAAAATAAATCGGTTTACATTTAAAGCTTTTTTAACAACAGACATTGTCATACATACAATTTTGTTTTATTTTTTATTTTTTTTTTTTTTTTTTTGTTGTATGATGTGATAGTAAATTTAAGTAAACAAATTAAAAAAAAAATTAGAGAATTCTTTTACATCAATATAAAGATTAAATTTGTTATTTTGTTACAAAAAAATTTTTAACAATCTTTAATTTAATACTTTTCTTTTGATACAAATCAATTTTATTTTTAAAATACATCCTTTTCTATTAGGGAATGTGGGTTTTTCAAGTAAAAATTTCAAATAAAATTTTAGAATTTTTAATTTCTTTTTATGTTTTTAACTAAAAAGCCAAAACCAGTATATGTGTTTTATAATAACAGATAATCATTTCAATTGATTAAAAGTTTTAAAATTACTTTCGACATGTGTTTGTTATAAATAGAATAAAATAAATAACTACATGCACACATTCATAAATAAATAAAATTGTCAATTTAAAACAATTTTGTAAAATAAAATTGTAGAAGAAAAAATAAATTTATCAATTTCCCACTACGACTTCGTAACATGGCCAACAAATCAAACTTTTCTACTATTTTTTTTTTATATAATGAAATCAATTTTCAATCAATTGTCAAAAGAACAAGTAAGAGAAACAGCATAAATTGACAGCTACAACTACAACAAATATATATGTTGGGTGTATGTGAATAGCGTGAATAAATAAAAAAAAACACAAAATTGCTCAGTTTACAAAGAGATATAAAAAACAATTTTTTTTTTTTTTTTTGAAAAAGAGGCGCATTGTATAAAAATAGATAAAATGAAAAAGAAATAAATAGCATTGGCTACAACAACAACATTTTATTTCCGGCTTCAATTTATTCTATGTTAACTGTTTGTTGTTTTTTTTTTGTTTGTTTTTTTTTTGTTAATTTTATATCCTGACTGACATTCACAGAGTCTAGCAAAAGTGAGATCTTACAACACATTTGAATAAATTTTGTTTTTTTTTTTGTCATTCAATTTAAGTTCGCCGGGTGTTTTTTTTTTATTTATTCTTTGGAAATTACAATTGCTGATGATGTATTTTAAATGTATGGAGTGACCATATTGATTTTTTACTTTTATTTAGTTATTTTTTTGTAATTTTTGGCAATTTCTGTTGTTTGTTTTTTGTTATACTTACACTGAAAGAAATATGTAACATAAATTCAATAAAAGCAATTTCATTAAAACTGTTAAATTGACAGAAACAAATATTTCATAAATTATGTGAATTATGAAATAATTTCATTACATTTAAGAAATATTTTCATTAAAGCCTTTGCTTTAATTTTATTCTTTAATAATTCATTAAAATAATGAAAAATCGCTTAAGTCGATCTATAAAAAAATTGTCTTGTTTTCCCAATTTACTTTATTATTGTGGTTGAGACATAATGAAGCGATATATTCCACAATTAACGAGATTTTAATGAAAATAATATTATTTGCTATAATCAACAATAATTAAAGTTTTTTTAAATATTTTTTAAAAAAACATAGGCAGTTTTTATAAATTGCCACAGAAATTTAAATACATTTACATATTAATAGCATTATAGGAACTGGTTACACGGCCTTCGTTTTTTTTTTATGAAACGTATCATTATTTAAAATATTAATAACAAAATTCAGGGATATATGAACTAAATTCTCTTGGTGTATAATAGATACTGAAGTATAAGGGCGCTTAACAGCTACGTGAGAAAATTGTATATAAAAAAAATTTACTAAATATCAAGCTAGGCAATTAACAAAAAGTCAGATGCAAATGACAGATAATTGAAAATTTGATATTGTTTATGATAAAAAGCAATACAGAATGTGTATTATGCGCTCACATATGCAACAAGTCTTTAGTTCATTAAACACTCACCCGCACGGTAATTAAACGGAAGTAAACTAAGAAAGTGCATTATACAGCGTGTCCAGCTAGACGTTCTATTTACACGTTTTAAGAGAGTGAAGCCGTATAGACTTTATTTCAAAATATTAAAAAGCAAAAATAACAACACAGCTATTATTAAAAAATATTTATATTTTATGTGTAGGTACTGGTGCCCTAGCCACCTATTTTTCACTTTCCACAGTCTTCTAAACTATAAAAAACATTGAAAAAATTAAGTAAATGAAGATAAACATGCTGAGTTAAATAGGTTTCAACGTAACCCCTGAAGTTTTCTAGTATTTGTAAATATATTTTTAGTATTAATGGCTCATTTATCAAAATGTAAAATAAAAATCAAAAAATTTTGGTTGCGATATGCCCCATATTTTCGTTACTACATTGAATTAAACATCAAAATGTGTCTCACAGAAACATGTTGGTAAGATAAGGGTTAAGTACTTTTGCATTTTTGTATAATTTAAAAACCCAAAAGCGGCAGTTATAATTTTTAGAATTTCATTTGTAGGAAATCGGCGGTGTGCCTAAAATAATACAAAATTTTAGAATAAGAAAACAATGTGAAAAAAAATTTTTTAAACATGAAAGAGGACAAAATTTTTACTTACTTTACGGGATTCATGATAAGCCATTGGAGTGTATTGAAACACTTGGACCAATCACACTGACCTCTGCAGGTTATGTAACAAAGCCGTAGACACCAGAATGTATAATGTGTTATTTAAGTGATATAATTTGGTCCCGTTTTTCTTACTTAAAGTATCATTTTCCACAAGCTCTAATAAGAATTAGATTAATCCATACTGCACTGGTGAGATAAATGGTTTACGTCAATTAGAATCTGAAACTTACGTTTTGAACTAACTAGTCGCCAAGATAGTGCATAATAAAAAGATCTGAACCCGCTCTGTGGTACTAGATTAACTGAGACAATCCCCTTACTCTACTATAAAATGTGTGCCTTGGAATTTATATCTCGAACCCATAAGAGCTGGTTACTCGCAAGGAAGGTGAAAGACTGTCCTATTACTCTTAGGTGGCCGGTAGCTGTGAAAGCTTATGTTAAAGGACAGTCCAGAGCCTGTTGGTGTGCACGCCGATTACTTAGTGACTGATTTTTACAGACACTAGTCTTTAAATAATTTTCCTATTCTTGCTGAGCGAAACTAAATATTTTTAGTTTAATTTAAGTTAATAGTGAAAAAATTTTACTTGTTTAGGGCCCATTATTAAAACTTTCGGACAAATAACCGGTTTTTGACTAAAACTTGAAAATCAAATATGGGTTCACACTATCCGATATTTAACTTATCGATGTTTGTAATTTCATGTCCAACCAAAAGCTTGATATTTGACTTATAAAATCTTTATTTTAACAATCGCTAACTTCTAATAAAGGTCTTAAATGAAATATATTTAAAACTCGATAAAAAAGACTTAAAGATTTTTTTGTTTTCTTGTAAGATAATTTTTTTAATTCATGATCTTTTTCGCACTCATATTTAAAGAAATATAAATGTAAGGAAAATATGGAATAAAACTGTTATTTCTGAAAGCTTAAATGGTTGTAATCGAAATCAAAAATTTGTAGCTTTTTGTATGAAAGAATTTTAAAATATCGATATAAGTTAGTCAATATTGAATGCAGCGATATGGGTTCAGCTTCTTATAGAGTTCTTGGTTTTCTCAAGAAATCAACCTTTTTGTTTTATAAAAAATACTTCCGAACAAAGTTTCTACTTTAAGTCGTTGCATCTAACAAAACTGATCAAAATTTTTAATTTTTTGTATGACAGAATTTTAAATTTTCAGCCCAATTATGAATAAAAATTCTCCGGAAATTTTTTTACTTTCACTTTTCTCTTATTATAAATAAAATTTCTCCCTTTTTTAAGGAATTTTCTCTTAAACACCAAAATTTCCCCAGGGAAAAAATCTTTGGGAATATTCCCAATTGGAATGTTTGATGCAAGTTACCTTTACTTTTTATAAAAAAATTTCCCAACATAGTTTCTACTTTTGTTTGGACATCCTAATACATATTAAATTTTCTTTCTTTCGTTTGGCAAGTGTTAAAAATTCCCAATTGACGATTTTTGTTTTTAACTTATTACTTTTGTATACTTTTTCCCACCTCAAAATCATTCAAAGAATTGATGAATGAAAAAAGTCTATTAGAAAATAGCATTTTGCCATTAAAAATAGTCATATGGGCTAACAGTTTTTGAATTCGAATTAGAAATTTTTGCATATTAAACATATTTTCTATACACATTTATACGAGTGTCCCAACTCGTATATTGACATACATCACCAATACCATCAAATGGATAACAAATCCTCTTAGAAAACCAAAATAAACAAAATGTTTTATACTTTTCCCATTTGTTTCTTCTATATGAATAAATGGTGATGCTTTACAAGGTGTGTAATGCCATTTAAAGAAAATTAAAAAATTACCATCCTCGAAAAAACAATTAAAAGCATTTGCTCTTATCCAAAAAAAAAAAGAAATTACGTAATTTTTAAAGAAAAATTTATGAACAAATTATATGAAAAATATAGATAATGTTGACTTTAAAGTCCACGTTAATTTTTTAAGATAATCATAGTCACACTAAATCGGTATTTTTTTTTTTACGATTTGAAATTCATGAAATTCTTAATAACAAAAGTCAGCTTTTAATAAAAGTCTACTTTTTTGTAACTATTATTATGGCCCATTATCTTTAAAGTGTATTTTAATCACTTCAAAAATTGTAAATAACCTATCTTAGATTCTGAAGAAATCAAATATTAGTCAGTTATTGCAAAGAACAACTTCTTTCAATACAACTCTCTTTTATTTATTTATTTAAGTCTATGGATCAGAATCCTTACAGACCAAAAAATTAAACAAACATGTGCTTACTCAGTTACAAGTATTTAAAAATAAAATAATATTACGTTTTAATACATTAATATTTACAGAAAAATCGATAAAATCATACAGGTCATTATAATTTTTACATAATCTTCTTAATGGATCAGCGTTAGCATAATTCGTTTGAAGACATCTGAGGTGAAGCGGTGTATAATTTCGGGTTATTCTTACTGGTACAGTAAAGTCAATTTGATTGAGCAGAAATTCGCAGCACACAGACCCATTTATCAAATTTACCATAAAACTCACATTAAGCATCAATCTTCTGCTTTCCAACGTCGGCAATTTAATTGTAGCCAGTCTTACTGTATACGGCTGAAGGCGAATGTTTGGATTCCAGATTGAATTTCCCAAACAGAATAAAAGAAACTGTTTTTGAACGGATTCAATACTTTTCTTCAAGTAGTTAGTATAAGGATCCCAAATAATAGATCCGTACTCTAGAATAGGCCGTACTAAGGATGTGTAAAGACGTTTAGTTATTACAGGCTCAGTAAATTCTTTAGCCCAATGTTTTATAAATGCAAGCGCTCCACGAGATTTGTTTACCATCATAGTGACGTGCTTATTAAAATTTAATTTAGGGTCTAAAAGAACTCCTAAATCCAAGAACTCTGTTACTAATTCAAGTTGATATCCACCCAACAAATAAATACCATCAACATCCCAGTTTCGAGAAAAGCGCATATGTTTACATTTTTTCAGATTCAGTACCATTAGATTATTATTACACCATTCAAAAAGTTTATCCAGGTCTTGTTGTAAAAGGTCTCTATCAGGAACATTATTGTAGGTTAGAAAAATTTTCACGTCGTCCGCATACATTAAGACTTTACTAAATTGTATTATGTGCGGCAAATCATTTATGAATAGCGAAAATAAAATTGATCCCAGATGACTTCCTTGAGGTACGCCAGATTTCATATCAATACTCTTAGAAATAGTATCATTGAAAAAAACTCTCTGCTTTCTATCAAATAGGTAACCCTTTATTTCAATTTTAAAACTTTTTTTGCTACATTTTGTATGTGTGTTTGTGTTGATTTTATACTCACAATCATTCTGTCTTACTGTTATGGTGCCACATTTGTACTGCTAAAAAAGGGGACAGGGTTGCAGTGGATAGTTTGCAAGAAAAATTTGAATATGTTGTTTGAAAATTTGAATATTGTTTTGAAAAATGAAACTTTTGTTTATCTGTTATGTTCATACGAGTATAAACATGGTAAGTCATTTCAATTTTATAGTTAGCATAACATCACAATTCTCATTTAAAGTGTGGATATTTGCTCAATTGTGCAAAGAAAAATAAAAAAAAAACAAAAACTTGCCACCAATAAATGATTCCATTTCTAGAGCAGCGCAAAAGTAATCGTAGTTCCCTTAAATAATAAAATACCAGTGTTTGTAAATGTATCAAAGCATTTGCTTTTCACTGCTGGAAAATACTTGTAACACAAACTCTTGGGTTTTATGTATTTATGATGTAAATAAGGCACAACCATGGCAATGCATTTGGGCTTAGTTCAGCAAAATTTTAAAAATCAAAACTTTTCAACTTAATTAATTTTTGCATTATTTACTTTGATTTTTTTTTTTTTATTATTGGCTAAAATTTTAAGTTCCGTTGTAAAATTAAGAAAACTAGAGGCCTCAAAATTGTCATCAAGTAGTCGATCAGTTGTTTAAATCGAAAAGGCTAGAACACTGAAATTACCACATGATAAGCTAAATTTTTGTACATCAAAGCTATGGAGGATTTAATTTCCTAAAAATCATTTTAATACCGCTTACAATCAAACTATAAAAAACTTTTTATGAATAGAAAAAAGAAAAAAAAACAAGTGAAATTCGGCTGTGCCGAGTCTTACCCTTCACTGTGTCAGCAAAATATTATTATTTTTCACTTTCCACAGCCTTTCAAAATATCAAAAACATACCAAAAAATTAAGGGAGTGAGGGTAAATATGTCGAGTTCAATATGTTTTAACGTAACCCCTGAAGTTTTTTAGTGTTTGTAAATATAATTTCAGTATTAATTGAATATTTATCATATACGTCTTACGCCACAAAATACTTCTATATATATATTTTTAGTAGTAGCTTAGCGGAGATCGTCTAGATTTACAATTTACTGAACAAATACTCAGAAGTTACTTTGGATTATTTTAAAATTTTTTTTAAATTTCCATATACCCAAGTGCTGTTGCTCTGAGGGATCTTAGCAACTTCCGGACGAACCATAGAAGATTACGGAATGGTACACGTTTTATATTAAAAAGAAGGTCGTCTAGCTTTGTAATCTACTACCCAAATACTCAGAAATTACCTTGGATTCTTTAAAAAATATTTTTAATATTTTTTATTTCCATATACTCCAGTACTGTTGCTCTGAATGATTTTGGCAATTTCCGTTAAAACTCTTACAGAAAGCGTAGAATTTAAAAATTTCATTCCAGTTTGGTTTCAGTAAGTTTCTGTTGCAAAATTCGCTAAAATGAGGAATGATAAAAACCCTTCAGAGCTAGAGTACTGGAGTATGAGGGAATTTAAAAAAACTTTTAAAAATAATCCAAAGTAACTTCTGAGTATTTGGGCAGTAGATTACAAATCTAGACCGCCTTCCCTTTAAAATGATTTATGTCTTATCGCACAATCTTTAATAGTTCGTGGGAAAGTACGCCAGAGCAGCAGTTCTGGGGTATATGGAAATTTCAAAACAATTCAAAGTAACTTCCGAGCGAACCATAGAAGATTGCTAAATAGGACATATATAATTTTAAAGGGGATGTCGTTTAGATTTGTTATCTATCACTCAAAAACTCAGAACTTACTTTGAACTATTTTTAAAATTTTTTTGAAATTTCCACATACCCCACTGCTGTTGCTATTATTGATTTATATTTTGCCGAGGTGCCATTCCCGATTTTACCCATAAAAATTATCAAAATGAAAAAGCAGTTTAATCTGTAGGCTCCAAACTTTCTGAAAGTGTTTTAACATTTTCTAAAAACTTCTTAGTTTCTATTTTATGATGCAAAACGGAAACTGCCAAAATCCTTGAGAACAGCAGTACTGAGGTGTATAAAAATTAAAAAAAAAAAATTAAAAATAGTCCAAAGTAACTTCTTAGTATTTCGGCGGTAGATTTCAAATGTATATATCCTACCCTTTAAAAAGATATCTGTCCTATCCCGTAGTCACTGTAAGAGGAGGAAGTTAAAAAGCTTCAAATGATGCTACTTTGGCTTTAATTTCAATCCACTTTTTTAAGTGAAACGTGTGTACTTGAAGAAAAATTATTCTGTATTTACAGCTCTAACTCTTAAGGAAACACAATTGTTTTAATATAAACTCAGTAAAAAATAAATGCTTAATTCAAATTCTGCATAGCATGTAAATTTTGGAGCCCCCTTAATATGCTGCTTCTCCTAACATTAAGTATACCTGAATTTTATGCAAATCTTTCCCTTTATTTCAAAACAGTAACAGCCATCCACATAAGTTTCATTTGAACCTTTTTCACTGCGCTATCCATTCCAAAAACAACGCAACGTAAAAATGTTTCTCAAAGACCATTCAACTTGAACATGAAAAAGAAAATAAAAACAAATATAAAAAAAAAGTGAAAATTGGTCATTTAAAACTTGAGGCTATTTTTGGCAACTGTCAAAAATAATAGAATATCTTGTTTCTTTCTTTATGCATCTGTTTGTTTGTCTATTTTGTTTGTGAATGAATAAGAGTGTGCTGTGTTTGTGTTAATTTTCCACAGCAAATAGTTCAAAATAGAGGTTGAGTTGGAAGTTTAATAAATTCATTCTTGTATTTCTAGTTCACTCTTTTGTACTTTTTTCTTTCTTTTTTTTTTTTTTTTTTGCTTAATGATTACGTTTTGAAAATTCAAACAATTTATATGCTGATGAATATTCAATAAAAATGTTTTTGTTTGTGTTGCCACTTACAAATTGAAATTGAGAGGAAATTAAAAGTTCTATGGAAATTATGAAATTGAAAAATGCTTACGTGCTGCACATGAATATGTTTGCTTTTTTTTTTTTGGGTAAAAAGTAGTCAAATGGAATTGATGCCCAGGAAATGGCATAATCGTTAAAATATGCAAAATTTTAAAAAATTATTTAGTTTATTTATATTACCTCATGTTAATTTATGTTTTTAAAACACATTTTTTTATATATTTAAATTATTATTAAATTAAATTACAATAATTCAGTTCATCTGTCCATGTGTATGTTGAAATCAACTTTCTGAAGTCCCTAAAAGACCTATAGAAAAGTTTAGCATGTCAATTTGTTGGAATTTCCTTTTGTCAGTTTGTTATTGCAATTCAGCTCAATTGGTTTATTAATGAGCTATGAGCTTCGAAGTGCAATTACTTCTATTTTTTAACCCTTTTAGGAGTGTTTTTTTTTTGTAATTCGTATAAACTACAAAACGGACAAAAAAAAACTTTATATGCCGTTTTATCAGAAATAATAGCCATAAAGTCTGTTCAAAAACTCAAAACAATTGGTCCACAAATGGAAGAAGAATATCAAAAATATAAACGAAATTTGAGATTTTCATTAATTTTTGCTTTGTGTTTCTTAAGCTTTATAAATTTTTATTTGATAATATTAGCCCATAGTCATTGTCACACTAAAGCCAGTCTTTTTTTAAAAACGATTTTGAATTTATAAAATTCTTCTGAACAAAAGTCAGCTTTAAAATTATGACTCATTTTACTATTTATTTTTCCAAATTTTCTACATTTAACTAAAATTTAAAGTAAATTTAAAAATACAATTGATAAGTATTTGTAAAAATTATTTCTAGAAAGAGCTTAGTGATCTTCATTGCTCTTTAAATAAGAAGAGTAAAGTTCAATTGAATTTCTTACGCTCATAATTATAAGAATTAAGCGTCAGCATACAATTTTTTTTTGTTGTTGTATTTTATGTTAAGCATTAAATTTTTACTATTGTTATAGCAAAATTAAAGACGGTAAAACATTACCTATAATAAACACTGAATTACAAAAAACAATTGTATCGTATGTCTCAAATTAAAAGGAGAAAATTCAGTGCGGATACGGTCATACTTCTCATACTTCTCTAATGGCCTGTTCAGCGCTGACACAAGAAAATCTAAGCGAACGAAAGCAAAGCCTGTTTGTATTGCTTTTTTTGTTTTTACTTTTAACATAAATGTAATTTGATTTCGCTCATTTAGGTTTTCTTGTAACATCACTGAACAGGCTATAAGTATTTTGAGCATAAAAACAATGGCGCGCAAAGTTTTGACAGCTACGAAGCCAAAACGATGAAGAGCAAAAAAAAATAAATCTGGCGTAAATGCTTTACCGCGTATAATTTTGTCATAATTTTTGTTCTTTCGAACAATGCACAGTAATTTAAAGCCATTCATTCGAACAGTAAACAAAGAAAAGAGAGAACAACGTAAACAAAACAAAAACTAATCTAAGGGTACAGACTACAAGCTGGCTCGAGTTTAAAATGAGTTCCTTACACACAAATGTATGACATATAATATTTAATAAGTCTTATGTAGCAATTACCTGCTGATTGTGTAGTTGAGACGTTTGAAAAGAATAAGACTCTCCAACTAGTAATAAAAGCTCCTTGTTACTATTCTAAAGATATTTTCTTTTTGTGGCTTTTTTATTTAGAATTACCTACATAAAGGCCTGGTAATTGATACAAATAAGAAAGAAAATACCTTATAGGGCTTAAAAATATCGACCACTACCAATTTTAAACTTCGTTGAGTACAAAAATTAGAAAAGCAACTGATAAGAAATGATTCTGTTTTGCATTAAACAGTGCGTAGGAAACTATCAAATGAATCGGTTGTACTCTATATAAAATAAAAAAATAAAAAAAAAACTGTTAAAAAATTGTTTAAAAATGAATCACTTAATATTTTTATTAATTTTCTTCATAACAATTCTTGATACGTTGCAAATATTTTGCTTAGCAAGACCTGATCCCTTAACAGAAACGTTATCTGCACATATTTCTCCAGAAATTTTAAATGAATTAAAAGATTTTAAAAATTTAATACCTAAAGCGACCATAGATGCAATAGCTGCTGAACATTATATACTTGATAATAATTTTCGCACAGCTATGAAATACTTGGGCAGTTATGAATTTACCCAGCTGCAGAAACAACTACTGAATTTGCCTGAAATAATAGAAATTCTAGAATTTCTACATGTAACGACTGAAAATGCTACCGCAACGAGTCATGTGGGTACAACTAAGAAGCCAACAATAGCCAGAGTCAAAGAATCATTAGATAAATATAATGACGATACTGTCACTGTCATTGACTCTGATAATAGAATCAACAAAATGACCACTAATACTGGCACCATCATTTCCAAACCCAACACTTTGACCACTGAATCTGCAAGCGCAGCAATAAGCAAGAATAAAAGGCCACAACAACTGTTTTATGTTGAAGAGTATCACAACAAAAAAAATGAAGTAGATAATGCAAATGCAAATGCAAATTATTTTGCAACATTATCTGGCGCACAACAGACATCAGTGGGCATACAATTGCTAGAGGATGCAGAGTTTAAGGCAAAGATGCAAAAACTTCAACGCAATTTACATCATTACAAATATTCTAGTCAATACAATAATGATTATCGCGTTACACTTGGGTCATTTACTAAATTTGTAGAGGAAGTTTTACAACATTTGTCACATACAGATTTTCAAAATATGATTAAAGATAAATGCAAGAAAAGTACCAAATTTGCAGAATTTTATCAGGCTTTAAGAAGTAGCAATTTAAAGTCTGTTGTTGATCAGGCAAAGGTAAATTCTTAGAGTTTTTGGTAACTAAATAGTAAGTCAAAAATCGTACTAAATTTACAAATTTTTCTTTTTTAAAGTCCAGTGCCAATATCAGCAAGATAATACAAACTCTTGGCTCTCATAAGGTGGATGTTAACTCTTTGGAGCCTATAGCTTTTAATGTCATCTCCTGGGGTCCTGTTGTTTAATTTCATTAATTTTTGCTTTAAGATTTTATTTACACAAAGTTAAGATTTGTACTTACAAATTTTCATTAAATATTTCCATTTGCATAAGAGTTGTGGTTTTAAATGTTATAGAAAAATGTCTGCAAAGTTTTCATCATCTCATTTGTTTTATCTTTTTGTTTATAATTTTCATTCCACCTGAACAGTTTTGTAATAACAAAACTTTACCCATTCCAGCAACACGCTATTAATTTCTTGCAACAGATTTCCTCCTTTAAGTTTTTGCTTTTATTTATTCGAAAATATTAATTTAGTAAATATAATGCTCTGCTACATTGGAAAAACTTTTTTTGTTCTTTAAAAAAAAAGTGAAATTGAGAGAATACAAATCGTAAGATAAAGTATTTTAGTGTTTACAAAATGGCATACAGTGAAATGTATTACTAAGGTGGCCAAGAGTAAGCAAAAAAAAAAAGCTAAATTATTTGAAATTTTAAATTTAAAAAAAAGCTAAGTCGCTTTAAAAGACGCTAGAGAAAACTAGAAACACAGATAATGAAATTAAAATTAAAATATCACAATCCTTTCTATATGGCTATTGGCTAATCTTGTCAAATTCAGTATCTACCATTATTTGGGGCATTTTTGTTTTTATAACTAAATCAACTTTAGTTAAATCATATACTCAACTCACTATTTCAAATAAATTCATTAATCTGAGATGAGAAATTCATGCAAAATTTGCGATTATCTAGTGTCTAATCTATCAAAGCCAAATTTGTATGAGTTGGTAAACCAAATATCGTCAACAACTTCTATATTTTAATTAATTCTATTAAGAGATGTAAGTTGAAATTTTGAAACAAGGGAGTTTTATTAAAAGTTTACTTTGGCCCATAAGAATTTAATGCGGTTGCTAAAAAGCTACTCTTTTTAGTGTGACTACTCCTCAACCAAATTCATAAAAATTATTTTTGTTTAATTAAGGTTAATTATGCACATATTTTATGAGAAATTTGCTTAATAATCGGCTTTTAAATAAAAATATTTTTTATAAATTTATGAAATTGTCTTTAAAAAGTAAAAATTAGAAGAAAAAAATTTTTTTGGAAAATTTTTAATGATACCGCTTTTTGGTACAAAAAATTTTAATAATTTGCTGTAGTCATCATATTGTCAAATGAATTAAAAGTGACTTTTCCAAAAAGTCGGCAGAATATTTTTTTAAGTAAAGTAAATGGGCAAAAAAGTAGACTTTTATTAAGAGCTGACTTTTCTTCATAAGAATGTTATGGACTCAAAATCGTCTTTAAAAATATTTATGGGTCAATCACTGTTTTATTTTTATTACGAAAATTCAGAGTAAAGTTTGTCGTATGACTCAGTTGGCTTCCTAGCATCAAGTACTACAAATGAAAAAAGTTTTCTTTTACTTTATTATATAAAAAAATTCTTTATGTCCAATCATGTGAATAAAATTAAATTTATATAACTTGAAAACTTATTTACTTATTTTATAGTCTTAAAAATAATTTTAGTAAATTATTCGATCTTATAAATTTATTATTAGTAAATATTATTCAAGCTTAAGATCTCAAGCTTAAGATCTCAATTAAAAAAAGTGTGTTTTTTTTTAATTTTAAAATATTTCGACTATCTGTTCTTCTTCAGAGAATAATATTTCTTAATCTTGAATAACATTTACTAATAATAAAAAAAATATTAAAATTTCCTTATTCAAAAGTAATTTTCGTTTAATGTATGTAATATTTTAATTCTTTTAATTACCGGTCCTGTAGATTGATATTAGAATTAATTTTTAAAATAAAATTTTAAATGACTAGCATTTAGCTCGCTTTTTCGTCAGCGGAGTACCATACTGTTGCTATTAAAATTTATTATTTCGTTGTAGACCATTTAATTTTAGTTATAGGTTTTTTAATACAAATCAAACTGTATCATTAAAATAAAAAAAAAATGCCATTTTGTCAGTTTATTGATTTTTCTATTTACTGATCTGGTAGTTATAAATTCTGTATTTTTTTTCTCCCTTGAAAATTTTTTTACAAATTAATTATTAAATCTTGAAGAACTTTTTAAAAAGAGAAGAATATAATTTAGTTTTTGTTGTTGTGAAAGATAAAAGTGGACTAAAAAAAGTATCAACATTGGTTTCTTCAAATATCAAAAAGTACCAAGGACATTTGCTTATTTTTTTAGTCGAATATTGTGGAGTTTGAACTTTGACTCTATCTGTAGCAGTTCCAGAAGTTCGATTTATCCATTTTTACACCTTTTTACCCTCTTAATAATTGAATTTTCTAAAATCCGTTTTTATTCGTCCTACACATTGGGTCATTAACCTTCTCACCGAATTTTAAGTCGGTGGCTTTAGAGATTTGGGCTGGGCGATGATGAAAAATCAGTTAGTCGTGTTACCCTTTTATATGAATACATAATAATTAATAATAAATATAAGCTTGTATAGGTATCAGCGTTGCCAGGAGCTAAAAAAAAATATGCTAAAAAAAATAAATTTCTTTACTGTTAAATGTTTACAATATGTGACAGCGCATAGAGAAAGGGACCTAAGGGTAAAAAAATCAATTTTAATTTTTTTTTTTTTTTTGATGTGGACAACATCTGAGCATCGAATGAGACCGATCCCATGCCCCAAAAGTGAAGTACACCAAAGATACACGTATTTAAATCTTTAAAATGGCTCTCCTGAACAAAACCGGTTTTTACCCTTAAGTCCCTTTCTATTTTGCGCGTCACATATTTATTTATTAGTTAATATTAACACAATGTGTGACTTCATTTGTGCTAATGCTCAGAAAACTTACAGTTTATGTACAGGAGGGCGTAATCATGTATCTATAATTTTTGGGTACTACTGTATATCAAAAAGTAACTGTTTATAAAACAAAAATGTCTGTGCTTATAAAAATAGAACTATAAATAACCATTGGTACTACCGTTCTTGTTCTTTATGTGTATGGGTTTGTATGGGCAAATAAACCTTTTTTTAAAATGAAGTTGAAGTTAAATAAGTAAGTGGGAGAGTGAGAGAAAGAATAAAAAAACAACATTAAAAGCGATCTTCAACAAGTGAGTTGAAACAAATAAAAAAAGAAAGAGAGAGAGAGACAGAGAGAGAGTGATTGTTAGATAAAAGAGAAGTAGAAGGCACAGGCCATCTATATATTAATAAGCACAAAGAAGTGCTATTGGCTTTCGAGCACAACTATGTGTATAAGGTGGTATCTACAAGTAAACCGGTTTTTAAAATATAAATTGTAAGAAAGAGAGTCAGTGAGAGTGTTGAAACAAACCGAGTGAGAGAAATGGACAGAGAAGGGGAAAATGTAATACTAAAGTAAATATCTTATAGTTATAGGAGCTACATAAAAAATAATATAAATAGAAAAATGCCTGTTGGTTCAAAAATGAAATTAACCTTAAAAATTTTTATAAAAATGGTTAAGCCCGTTTATTCAGAAATCATGTATATTTCGGTTTCGATTTAGTGCTTGAGAAAATTTTAGCATTTATCCCAAAGGGACCACATCAGAGGAGCAAGTAAGCTTAGCCTCTATTTTTCTTGTTTGGGCGGCCTGTGTAACTTAATCTAAGTAACCGTTTTATTTTCTTTGTTTTGCTGTTTTTTATTTTTTTTTATTTTCAAAAGTTGACAACCTTGCTGCGTTAGAAACGGAAAGCTTAGCTTTGGAAGTCACAATATACTCACTTAATTCTAATTATTGGACTTAATTAAAAACATACTCTTTTACCTTTTTGAAACCATAATGATTTTCTTGGTCGATATATTCCATAACTAAATGAATTCGGAGCTTCTCAAAACTAGACAATTTTAGAACTTATAGGGCCGTAATCATAATCACCCTAAACTCGGTAACTTTTTAAAAATGACTTTAAGTTCATATAATTCTTACGAACAAAAGTCAGCTTTTAAAAAAAGCCTACTTTCTTGTGACTATCATTATGACTTATAGTCTTTATGGCTCATATTATTGTATTACAATTCCTTTAAATTCGAAGAGAAGAAATTAATTTCTTATACTTCAAAACAAATGCTTACAGAATACGAATATTATTAGCGTGTGTACGATATTAAAAAAAATTCCCTTTAAACATACAAAGTAATCATTTCCACGAATGACACTTATGCCATAGCACTTAATTATATATTAATATAAATATGTTTACAATTTCCATCAACTTTACGAGTAAACAGAAAAAGAAAAACATTAAATGACAAAGATATGTAAGATGCCGACTGAGCTGCTGTCTTTAGTTCATTTTAACTAACCCTTCAAGTTAAACCATATTCAATCTGCTTTCATTTGCATATTAAACTTTTGGTGCTGTAAAAAAAAGTCAACAAAAGCTTTTTTTTCGTTTTCTCTTGCTTATTACATATTTAAAAAATTATGCAAATGTAAAAAGAGTGGCCAAAATTGAAAATTGACAGAAGTAAAAGAAAAACAAAAAAAAAAAAAAAAAAATAAGGAAAGAAAGAAAAATCTTTAATTCAGTGTGATGTAAGGAATTTCTTATACCCAACAACACATATCATATCACTTTTAAAAATATCTAAAATAGTCTAGCAGAGAGACAATATTAGAGTGTTTGATTATGCTTCAAGGTTTGATAAATAAACTGTTTAATAAATTTGGCTTCTAGCAGAGTGCTCTTGGATTCCATAACATCATTTTGATTTTCAATTAACTAAGCGAAAGCTTCGTTGGCAAAAATGAATTGAAAATAAAAACAATACACGTAATCAATTACGCAAACTAAGATTTCGTTCGCATTTAGCTGAACAGCCTCTTCTTAATATTATTTTATAGAGAAAAACTTACAACCTAATTTTAATATGGTAAAAAAAATTTTAAAAATAATCCAGTAACAATTTTTTGTTGGGTAGTTTTTAAATATCTTAGTAAAGTAAAAACAAATGGAGACAAGCTTTTACTTGTTTTCTTATTTATATAAAAAAGAAATAAAAATGCATTTGGAAAAAAGTTCTTTGTCAGTAGGTGGCTGAAAACATATTTGGTACAATTGTTTGTCCATAAGACCACAAGTGCTCTTTAGAGTGTCTTAAAGTGTATAATGGAAAAAATATAAATTTTAGAACAGTGAAGTATAAAATAATAAAATAGAATAAATAAAATAATTTTAATTTTAAAAAGTTAAAAAAAAAAATTGTGTTTGCTTCGACTCAAAATATTACTTAAGTTGAAGTTTCAGCATAAAAGGATTACAAACTTTGCAAAAATTTCAAAAACTATTGAGTTGGTTTAAAACATATTTTGTTGAGGAATTTCAGATTTTCTTTCTAATAAAATTTAACAAACGGTTTTCTAATAAATCTCTTATATGTCATATCATATGTTGAATTTAAGAATTAACTGAGTAGCTAGGAAACTAGAGCCAATTTAAGAAAACTAAGTGAAGATTTGAAATTAGAGCTCTAACATACTTTGGAAATGTATGTTCTGATGTTCTGATTCATATCTGTGTACTTGAAGCTGTGCTATTTTGTTGTCAGTTAATATACAACTTCTTTCTTGCTTCACTGTACTTACAACCATCAATTGAGAATTTATGCAAACATTAGAATTTCTTTTATATTTTGCTTAATTTTTGCAAAAAAATATTTTTAAGACAATTAGAAGGAGGTTCACAAATGAGGCATAAAGTCATATGCTAAAAAAAAAGAACAACACGAAAATATATGACTGCTATGAGCAAGCCCTCATAACTTTGTGTGACATTTCAAAATTGAGTCTATATCGTCCTTATTACAAAATATTAAATACTGTAGAAAAATTCTTATTATTTTAGGACTTTTTGGTTTGAATAACAAAAAAATTTTTAATTATAATATCATAAAATAATATGACTTTAAGACTTTATGACTTATATTTACAACACTATTGTACATCTCTTTTCTTTTGACGACCAAATACATTTGTTAAAGTGTTTGTGGACTGTATCGAAAAAAAATGTTTTGGTATCAAGAAAAAAAAAATATTTTTTTAGAAAAAGAAACTGTTGTCATAGAGAGCAAGTGAGTACAGCAACCATAAAAATGTATTTACTTAGGAAATCTTAACGCAATTATCAAGTAAAAATTTCTGGACAATTTTCACACAAAAATTCTACAAAAAGGTATGAGTGCCAATTCACTTTATAAAAACATTTCAATGTAGCTCCGAAATTTCTTATTATTAATTAAAAAATTAACGTAGACTTTAATGTCAACGTTAACGAAATTTTTCATATAATTTTTAAAAAATTTTACTTTAAATTCTACTTTAATTTTTTTTGGATAAGAGCATTGGTCTTTTTGGTAGTCACATCTACAGCATATCTTTTGTTTTACTCTAGGATATTTGACCATCATTTTTGACAGCGATGCTGTAATGTAAATCGTTATCGAAGCTTATTAATTTCCTTAACTTAACGTCCTTTAAAATTACCTATAGCACGTTATTTTGTAGGTCTTCACCAATCTGATTAATTCTGTAAAATAAATGCTATTAAAAATTGAATTAATTTCGTTAACTCGTTCTTTGGCGAATGTTAGCTTCAGCCCATCATTTTGTGTCAGGCTGCTCTTTCGTCTTACTCTAATGTTTGTTTTCATAATGGCGTAAAATAAATTCTTGTGGATGTTTATTAAGCCTCTGATAAAATTAGCTTTAGCACGCCGTTTTGTAAGTCTACCTTAGTCCAGTTCTAGTTTCAGGGTTTTCGTATGATTGTGGGAAGTAATGGAGGGGGTTTTTCATTTTCTGCTAAGATCGAAAAGACTGCTAAAGATCTGGATTTGCTGAGTGACTCTAAGGCACCCATATGACTTTAAAAAAAATATTTGCGTACATGTTCACTATTTTTTCCCGATACAAGGGCCTAAAAAAGAGGAATGAATTATTTATTCCGCCTTGGCATTGATGTTTCAGTTAAATATCTTTTTATATGGCTAGATAGAAATGGTCTTGTTGGCTTTCTTGATATGAGGTTTTGAATTAAAGTCGGCTTGCAAGTTTTTTTTTTTTTTTATTTAGCTGAAGTGAGTTAAGTTTTATCAGTTGCGACAAAGCTTGGCTTCTTTTGTGTTAAAAACTTTTAAAATTTAAATTCTTTTCAAAACAAAACCGACTTTATTATGCCACTCTCATAATGGGCCATTTATTTACTTTCTTATTTACAAAATGAACTTACATCAGCATATAGATAAATTTGTTTACTTCTATTACGAAAAAGTTTAAAATGCTGTCATAAATTTTTAATTAAAATCAATCTCTTTTATTAATTGTGATTATCTTAGCAATTAAACCCAAATACAAAGAAAACTTTTCATAAAGGTTGGCTGTTGTTGTTGTTAATTTTGTTGCTTTTAAAGTTGAAATTACAATAGAATTACAAACAAAAAAGGAATTATAAAACTTTTACTTAACATGACTGGAGGATAAAATTGAAGTACGTTGTTAAAATGTACGAGTGTAGCAGCTTTTCAAGCATCAAAACTGTTTGTTTTTGCTTAAACTAAAATAATTTTTCCTACTCATCAACATCGTCTACATCATCAGCAATAATAAACAGCATCATCATAACACTTACAACATTTAAGCAGCATAAATAAGGCGACATTTACGTGCAGAATACAATACAAAAGCAACAAATATCGACAATATCAACACCATCAACCAACCAACTTTATAATACCATCAGCACCATCAGTAATGGTGTTGATGACAATGATTGAAATTCTCATGTAAATTTTTGTTAATGGCAACT
This sequence comes from Thelaira solivaga, assembly GCA_947397855.1. Classification (NCBI taxonomy): domain Eukaryota; kingdom Metazoa; phylum Arthropoda; class Insecta; order Diptera; family Tachinidae; genus Thelaira; species Thelaira solivaga. The sequence continues at coordinate 9,976,966 of OX377614.1, forward strand.
TTCTTGCTTCTTTCATAATAATAAAAGCTTATAAAATTTTTGTTTCAACAAAATTCATGTAACTCTTTACACAACAAGCATTTTGTTTAAACTGTAATGAGTAGATACATACATAGAATAAGCGTGTGCTTGTGTGTGTGTGTTTTGAGTGTAAGCTTTATGTTCATGCTTAATTACTGGTAATAAGTCCGATGATATTTAATGATGAGTTGCAACATTTTTTGAACCAAAGTTTTTATAATTTTAGGTTATGTTTGTGGCGTTTGGAATGTAGCAAAAAAATTTACAAAATTTAATTATTGTTTACCATCAGAATTAGGAATTTTTATGCTTTGAGGAAAAAATAAATATTAAAGTATGAACGAGAAATGGAGATTTTTTTATTATTTTTTGTTTATTGTGAATTTAGAATTTGAATGATTTCATAAGAATTTTCATACTCTTGTGAAACAATACATCTGTGGTGATATGGAAAAATTGCTTAAGTCGACTTAAGGAAAAATTTAGTAGGATGGCGCATTCCGTTTTTAATGAGATTCCAATAAAAACAACACTGTTTGCTGGAACCTAAATAAACTTATAAGAAAATTTTGTACGGCTTTGAAAATTGTAGTCTTCTAAAATGAGATAATAAAACAAGAGCGAAACATATGAGCTGTTATATTTGAAAGTGGTATAAGTCCACTTAAAAAAAATTAGGTGGCAGTAATTTTTGTAAGTTAAGAACACCTTCTGACTAGAAATAATGCTGACTCACTTTTTAAACAACAAACGGACTTATACCACTTTCAAACATAACAGCTTTTTGCTTACAAAAATACTCTTTATCATTTGTGTTTTGTAATTCGTATTTACATAAATCATAATAATTATTTATATACCCGCAGTTTTAGCTTAAAGCTTTTATAACATTTTATATTCACAAACCATGGTTGACTGAAAAGTATTGATTTTGATCAGTGTAAAATATTTAAATTAATGAATTTTCTTTTGTTATTAATCATACAAAATATGTGTTTTAATTATGCCTTTTGGCAAAAATATTAATACTTCGTATAAGATGTCAGCTATTTAATTAACATTTAACATTAAAGTTAATGAAGCAAAACTTTACTCATAAAGAAATTAATTTAGAATAAAAATCAATTGAACAACTATTTATAGTTGAACAGATTTAAATTTTATGTTAAACTGCGTACCACGTTTTTTTATCCAGCTTGTATTTTAGACAAAGAAAATAAATATAAACTCAGAAAATATTTAAAAATAAAGGTAGTCACGAATTTTGATTCAAAGCCGATGCGGCGGAATTTCAATAGCAACAAAAACCACTTTATACATTCTTCTAAAATATCAAAAAAATTCATCTTACGTCATTAAATAATTAAATGTTTTGAGCAATAGCTTAGAGGAGATCATCTATATTTGTAATCTACCGCCGAAATACTCAGAAGTTTCTTTAAACTATTTTACATTTTTTTTTTTAATTGCCAAAATCCTTAAGAACAACACCCTCCACTCCCCAATTTGCCGAAGTACCATTCATGATTTTGCAAAGGAAAATTACTAAAATTTGATATACCCTTCACTGTGCCAGCTAAATATTTATATTTTTAATTTCACCCATTCTTTTTAAGTATTTAAAAAAACTAAAAATTAATAATTAATTTTTTGCTGAAAATAATTTTCTTTAAACAGGTAGCTACTGCATATACGTGACAGCATTTTTGCCAACAATATTTTTAAAATGAAGTCAGTAGTGTTTTGTGTTTCGTAATGAGTTTTCAGACTTAAGTTAAATGACGTCACCGATGTTTGTTAAAAAAAAATTCAATATATTTTATAATTTTGTGTATGTTTCTAAGTTTATTTAAAATGACAATTTTTTAAATGGAAGCATTTAAACTGCAATTCAAGAGAGTAGTTTTAATCCCGCACCATCTCCATCCTGATGTACTTTTTTTGAAAAAAAAATTAACATTTAAAATGACTTCTGTCACTTAAAAATCTATAATCATGTATTTAGTTACACAATTATTATTAAGTTAAATTATCATCTTGCCTCAAGTAATTTTAATATATATAATTTACCTTTAATTACATTTAAAAAAAATCAACAAACTCTTGTAATTTAAAATAATTTCTTGCACACATTTAAACATTCTTAGCTCATCATGGATTTTTGCACTCGTCCACCAATCAAATTCTTTTGGAATGACAAATTATGGAAACTCAAGCATTTTTTGCTCAGTTTACTAAAAAGTAACTGTATATTAAACACACTAATATTGAATGTAGTCATCGTATCCAAAAAAAAAAACAACAAAATTTCCCAAAAATGTCTCTCTATACCAAAATAGAACAAAACAACAGAAAAAAATCTACCAATAGGCATGAGGTATTGCTCTTCACTGATTTTTAGTTTACTAAAGCTCTCTGCGAGAGAGAGAGAGAGCGGAAGAAAGAGAGTACTTACACAATTGATATTGCCACATATATATATATAGAGAGAGAGAGCACCCATAAACAAATGAGTTGGAACAAGCACACACAAAAAGAACGAAATCATGCAAAAATGGCCTTTCATTACCAAAAAGATTGTTTTAAAAATGCTCAAGCCCCGTTTCCAAGAAGTCATTTTTATACTGAATATTTCTGTGAGTGGTTTTGTATATTTTTCACTTGTGGCCAATCAGATATATTTGTCTGCAATTACAAATTATGACATAATTTTAAGAAAGAAGAAAGTACTTACAATCAAATTTTTTAAATAAAAAGAAGTTAAATTGGGCTGTGCCGTTTCTTATGTGTTGGTCAAATATTCATTTTTCACTGTCCACATTCTTCTATAATATCAAAACCGTAGAAAAAATTAAATAAGTGAAGATAAATATGTCGCGTTAAATATGTTATAACGTACCCCATTACGTTTTTTAGTTTTTGTAAATATTTTCAGTATTAATGGCTTATTTATCAAATACTTCTTACGTCATTAAATATTAAGTGTTTTTAGTAAAAGTTTGGCGGAGATCATCTATTTTTATAATCTACCAACCAAATATTCAGATATTACTTTGGTATTTTAAAATTTTTTGGAAATTTTCATATAGCGTGCTGCTACTCCGAAGGGTTTTGGCAATTTCCGTTTTGCATCATAAAATAAAAACTGTGAATTTCTCAGAAAATGTTAAAACACTTCCAAAACGTTTGGAAGCTACAGATTAAATTCCTTTTTGATTTTGATAATTTTCACGGGGCAAAATTATAAATGGGATTTCGGCAAAGTGGGGAGTGGACAGTGGAGAGTGTGGTTCTTAAGGATTTTGGCACTTTCCGTTTTGCATCATAAAATGTTTTTTTTTTTAATTTTTAAGTTATGTGAATGAGTTACTATAGTTTTGGCAACCAAAAGAGTACTACTGCAGAAGTGGTCAAGGTGGGGAAGAGAAAAAACTACGACTTTATACTACAGTTTTTCAAGTCAAAATAATTTTTGCTAAAAATCCACAACGTTAAGGATTTTATTTCAATTAGATTTGCTATTTTTGAAAATGGTGTAAGACACGTCAGCGGTAATTTTAGTAAATTGTTGTCAATAGTTTACTTAAGTTGCTGTTTTCCCTTTAAATAAAGTAGACTTATACCAATTTAAAAAATAACAGCTAATTTTTTTCTGTAATTTAAATGTTTTTATAGTTTCCTGCAAAAATTGCACATAAGAATGTTTTTGCTTTTTAATTCAATTTCTTAATTAAACGGAGAGCTTAAACTTGTTTTTATTATTTCTTATTCTTTCATATTAGTCCATCCAATACTCCAGTCAAACTGTTGTTGTTGAAATGTCATTGTTTGCTTTTTTAACTAAAAAAAATTTTAATTTCTTTTTAACAAATTAACATGTAATTTAATGACTAGACTGTAAACGTGAATAAAAAGCATTTAATAATAACAAACAGGCCACACAGGACAATGTACCCACATGAACATTCTTAAAAAAAAAGTTAACTCGTATGTATTGTACATACGAAACAATTATTTAGCTAATAATACGCTATAAAACAACAACTACCATAAAGGTAAACTACACAAAATACAGACGAAAAAGTAGAAATGAAATGGTACAAAAGTTCTTTCAACTTTAAACTAGAACACGAAGTAGAAACGAATTTTAAATGCCCAATATTTTTTTGTTTAACGTGAGATAAATATTTTTAAGAATGATGGCCAGGAACTATGGGCAATCGCTATGAATCAACATTATATTTTATAGAAATTTTGAAAACTATTGAGTGCCGTAATTTGGCCCATAAGCCGTATTAAACAAGAATCAAGTGTAGACTGGTGAAGTGCTGTATTTTCGAGTTTTAAAGGTTAGGATATAAATTTTAATATATATAAATACATGCAGGAATATTAATTTAAGCTTTACAAACTATATAAAAAATTTTGTATATTTCCAGATGTAATAGCGAAATATGCTAGAAAATAAGGACTTATGTTACACTGAGAGTAATATGATACATATTTTTATACTTTTATAGAGTTTATAGTTTTCAAAATCCTTTTTTTTAAGCGTATTTTACAATACAATAAACTGTCAATTAGAAAAAAATTGTTTATAATTGAAATAAAGTTAAGAAGAAAAAAATAATAAAATTAAAAAAGCAAAACAAAAATAACAGTGGGATCAAACATGGCTGCATAAAATCTAAGCTATAATATTAGTTACCGACATAGCAAAGGATACATGACAAAATGTACTCACAAATACGTAGGATTTAAAAGTAGTAAAACTAAAAAGTAAGCGGGCCTTTTAGGACAGCCATTCAGAGCTTACTTTAGAGCAAAAAATTTTTATATTTGCTTATAATTTTATTAAGGGTGTCATAAAATCCAAGTTGGTTTTGTTTTTTCTCGGATTTGATAGCCAATATTAGTTTCATGTGGAGTTATGAAAATAAAACCGATATTCCAAACAGTTGTTTACAATTTTTAATTAATATTTTTTTTTTTTGTAGAAAATTTAATATATTGTAGTATTTTGGTGAAATAAAAAGAAAAAGTAAGTGTCGACAAAATTACTATTTAAATAAAATGACCTCTGACGTTATAGCATTTTAAGAAATTGTAGCATTTCACTTGAGCATACACACAGAAAACAACTTCGGTTGTGAAAACTAAATTTATTTCCAATCATAAATTTAGTTGTGATAATCAATTTTTTTAGTTGTAGTAACCAGAATTGTATAATATCGACCAAAATTTAGTTCTCCTAAATATTTTTTTGGGCTGTAAGACTGCTTTACTATTGTCACGATTAAAAAATTCGACGGTCACAATTGAATTTTTGATTGGAAACAAATTTAGTTGTCACAAGCGAAGTTGTGACACACAGAAAACAACTTCGGTTGTGAAAACTAAATTTGTTTCCAATCAAAACTTTAGTTGTGATAATCAAATTTTTTAGTTGTTACAACCAAAATTCGATAGTACAGTTCAAAATTTAGTTCTCTCGAAAATATGTCAAGCTGTAAGAACGATTTTCTATTCTTGCGACAAAAAAATTCGGTTATCACAACTGAATTTTTGATTGGCTTGTTTTTTTCTCAGTGTAAGTCCATTTTTTATGTTGTGCGTCTATATTTAAAGCTGCTTTTGCAGATTTGTAACCTATTATCAGTTAAATTAAAAAGCGTTTCATGCAGTATTTGATATCGGTTAAATTATAAAGCTTTTCATGCAGTATTTGATAGCGTGAAGGGCACTTGGTTAATTTCCAATAACAAAACCGACAAAACCTACAATATTGGTTTCTGTGACATCTAAAGCCGACAATTTTCTAATTCGAACATAAAACTAACAATATTGAATTCTATGATAACCCCAGTTAATTTTTTATATCATTTTTTTAAAGAGCTTCTAAAAAGGCTTGATAAAAAAGTCACGTCTTGGGCCCAAAGAGTAAAAATTTAATAACTTCTTTGTTTATTATTATTTTTCGTTATTTCTTTTTTAAAAATTAGCTTTCTTTGTTAATATTAAACGTCTTCAAAGACGTTCAAAAGAAGGTCTATTTATAGAATAAAATAGAATTATTGAACGTAATGAGTTCTTGTTTCCCTTATGTTTCTTTTAATTTTTCTTTATTTTAAAATAGTTTTCTATAAAAAAATAAATTGGAAGTTCTATTTAATGTTTTAGAAGGAGAAAAAAGTTAACTTTTATATGTCATCCTTCGAAGCATTTATTAAAGGTCTGAAGTAAGAAGGCCCTTTAGGTGTTTACCCGTATTTTGCTTTCAAATTTACCACACAAATGAATCACAAACAAAAAGAAAACAAAAAATGGAAAACACTCAAAGAATCGTAAAACAATAACTAACATGCAAATCCAGTGAATCCAGCTAGGAAAGCAAATATGGTGCAAGATGTGATTAGCTGCATGCAATTTTCATGTGAAGTTTTACACATACTTCATCATTTCGGTTTTATAGTAATTGATATACAAGAGTGTGTGTGTAAACAAAAAAGAACAACATCATCATACACGCATACATACATTTATAAACAATTTTGTATTTCCACATTTACTTGGGAATTCAAGAAAATGTATATTGAAGGAAATGGCAGCATGCTTAAGAACAAAACAGGTTATTTTTAAAAAAAAATCAGTTCAGCAGACGTAACTAGAAAATATGAACAACATAAATATGTCAAACGTATTTGTGAGAAAATATTTAGTGACTGAGTTTATGGTTAAGACAAATAAGCGAAATGGTAAAAGTAAAATTTTAAGAAAAAAATTTTTTTAGTCTTAAATTAAATAGAATAATTTTTGTTTAAAGTTACACAGCTTATTTATGGCGAATATATCGTTTATTATGTTGCATAGCTGATCCTAAAAATTAAGCTAAATAAAAAATTAGTTGTACCTACAAACAATATTAATTTTCACTGTATCAGCAAAAAATTAATATTTTTCACTTTCCAGAGCCTTCTAAAATATCAAACACATACAAAAAAATTAAGGGAATGAAGATAAATATGCCGAGTTAATATGTTATAACATAACCCCAGAAGTTTTTTTTAGTATTAATGGTAAAATTTTGCTAAGCATTTAACTTAAACTTAATAATTTCCGTTTACTAATAAAACATTTAAAAAAAAAAATTTAAATCCTGGTAAAAAAAAGGGGTAGAAAAACTTAGTTCAAATATTGTTGCTCATTATCATCAATATCATCACATACGAGTATGTGAACTGGTCTACTTAATTTAATTAATTTAAACTAAAGTTGTCAGTGATAATATGGGTCGTTAAACTTTTTTTGTAGATAGACATTAGAAAGACATGTAGGATATGGTATGAGTATTTAATATAAGGGACTTTTTCGCATTTTTCCCATAAGCAAAGGAATATGCCAAGATCTCTGCATCAGCGGACATGAATTTAATGGTTCTTTCAACTGGATTCCTGACTACTTTAGAGGTATGTAGTAAATTCAACTGCTTTACACAAGATGTTTAAACAGACAAGATGCTGATTAAGCTGCTTAAAAACAATATTATTAAAATTAAATCTATTAATTGCTACATCGATACATTGAAACATATTGATTACATTTTTATATCTTTTTGCTGCTGACTAATTAAAAGTAAACTTTAATACTAAGAAATTTTTGTTATTATACGCAAAACGTACGCAACAATAAAGCTCCAACTTTCAACTCAAAAAGTCCAAAACAACAACAAAAAATATGTAATTAAAAATGGTACAAAATAGCAAACAAAAAATGTAACAATTAAAATTACAAATATAATTTCAGTTACAGAATTGTGACATTGTTGCATGTTGCTTGCTAAAACACATTTTAAACAAACCTAAAGAACAGAAGAAATGGAAATACCAATACCTTTAACAATAGGTAGCAGTAGAAATGCAACTTTAGCAAATTCCATGTCAACAATTAGATTTAGTTTTCAATTGCAATTGAAACGTAGAATTACAGTAGAAAACTTAAAAGAAAATGACAATCTGGTTAGAGCTGTTGGCAGTAATGTTAGTGGCGATATAATGGTGGTTGTTATTGACAGTTAACACTATAATCATTTACTATTTCTTATATTGTTGCCTTTTTCTTTGTTTTTTTTTTTTAAATAATTTGCACAACTAAAAAGTCATGTACGAGTATTGATAACTTTGTATTGGTTTAAGCTATCCTTTAACTGTTTTATTCTACTCAACACACTTACTTTCACACATTTATATACTGGCATATGACATGTTTCATTTATCACTAGAATTATTTAAAGAAAGAAAGCAAAAAAAAATAATTTTATTTAACTGTAAAAATGTGCATTCGTTTCTGTTAATTCTTACTTTTTTTCTCAGTAAATTACGTATTATTGGCTGCCATTTAAAATTATAGTTCTTCGTTCTTACCATTAAAATAAATTCACGAACATATTGAAATGAAAAAGAACAAGTTAAATTCGACTATGCCGAATTTTATATACCCTTCACTGTGCTAGCTAAATATTCATATTTTTAATTTCGCTCATTCTTTTTAAGTATTTAACAAAACTAAAAATTAATAATTAATTTTTTGCTGAAAATAATTTTCTTTAAGCAGGTAGCTACTTCGTGACAGTATTTTTGCCAACAGTATTTTTAAAATGAAGTCAGTAGTGTTTTGTGTTTCGTAATGAGTTTTCAGACTTAAGTTAAATGACGTCACCGATGTTTGTTAAAAAAAAATTCAATATATTTTATAATTTTGTGTATGTTTCTAAGTTTATTTAAAATGACAATTTTTTAAATGGAAGCATTTAAACTGCAATTCAAGAGAGTAGTTTTAATCCCGCACCATCTCCATCCTGATGTACTTTTTTTGAAAAAAAAAATTAACATTTAAAATGACCTCTGTCACTTAAAAATCTATAATCATGTATTTAGTTACACAATTATTATTAAGTTAAATTATCATCTTGCCTCAAGTAATTTTAATATATATAATTTACCTTTAATTACATTTAAAAAAAATCAACAAACTCCTGTAATTTAAAGTAATTTCTTGCACACATTTAAACATTTTAGCTCATCATGGATTTTTGCACTCGTCCACCAATCAAATTCTTTTGGAATGACAAATTATGGAAACTCTATCATTTTTTACTGAGTTTACTAAAAAGTAACTGTTTATTAAACACACTAATAATGAATGTAGTCATCGTATCCAAAAAAAAACAAAAAAATTTCCCAAAAATGTCTCTCTATATCAGAATAGAACAAAACAACAGAAAAAAATCTACCAATAGGCATGAGTTATTGCTCTTCACTGATTTTTAGTTTACTAAAGCTCTCTGCGAGAGACAGAGCGGAAGTAAGAGAGCACATACACAATTGATATTGCCACATATATATATATATATATATATATAGAGAGAGAGAGAGAACTCTCCCAAGCAAATGAGTTGGAATTAACACACAAAAAAAAAAAACGAAATCATGCAAAAATGGCCTTTCATTACAAAAACAATTTTTATATAGAGAGAGAGAGAGAACTCCCACAAACAAATGAGTTGCAATAAACACACAAAAAAAAAACAAATCATGCAAAAATGGCCTTTGATTACAAAAAAAAATTTTATTAAAAATGCTCAAGCCCCGTTATCCAGAAATCATTTTTATACTGAATATTTGTTGTATGAGTGGTTATGTATATATTCACGATTTTTGACTCATAGGTCCGTTATTTATAGACCTATGCAGCTGAGTTTTGGTGCGTTTAAGAAAACTGCGTACTACTTTTTTTAGTTTAAATAAAATACCCAAAAAGGCTAAGCGAAAATTTATGAAAATCTAAAATTTCGGTTGTATGTTTAATATTCCTCGTCCATTTGTGTAACCGATTGCTCCGATTTTTTGCACAGACTTTAGGGCTATTATTTTTAATAAAACTGCATATAAAAGTTTTTTGTCCGTTTTGTAGTTTACATAAATTACGCAAATATCCCTTCGAAAATGGTAAAAAAATAGAGGTAGTTGCAGTTCGAAGCTCATAGCTCATAGCTCAGCTATTTATGGATCAATTGGGCTGAATTTCAATACGAAAGTTATAACAAGAACTTTCAATAAATTGAATTGCTAAAATTCTCTGTAGGTCTTCTAGGGACTTCAGAAAGTTGTTTTCAACATACACACGGACAGACGAACAGACAGACAGATGTACATCGCTAACTCGACTCCATTACTTACAAAGATCCAGAATATATATTTAGGGTGTCCCATGTATGGTGTAAAAATTACACACGTAATGACAAACTTATATATACCCTTTTCACTTTTTTGTGAAGGGTATAAAAAAGGTAAAAACGTATTTTAATTGTTATTTTTGTTACTGCTTTTTTTCAACATCTGTATGTTGTTTGTGTGGTGTACAAGTTGCCTTATGCACTTACAATTAATTTAAAAGCAATGGGTCAATGAAGCATGCGACATTGTATGTTGACAGAACATACAAGGAGAAACTATAATTTTTGCTATTGTTGTTTTTTTTTATAATTTTTAGAAAATAAATGTTTGTACAATTTACACATAAATACATGGTTGCCAATTGTCAGCATTAAAATAATATTTTTGTGTTCTTGAGGGTAAATCAAACTACTCACAAAAACAATTTCTATTGCGAGAACTGAATTTGTTTGCAGTCAAAAAATTAATTAATAATTTTGTGATTTGTAAAATTGAAATTATGTAATTCACTTCAAAATTTAGTTGTCCCTAAAATATTTTGGGCTTTAACACTCATTTTCTATAGACTTAATTCAAAATTCGTTTATCACAATTGAATTTTTGATTGGTAGCAAAGTTAGTTCTTACAGCCCAAATTGTTGTCTCACTGTGGCACTGATAGAGACAAGAATCTCGTATGCAAATCAGAAGGAAAAATTACTATCATTCTCTCACTATATTACCAAATATATGAAATATCGATAAGACATTCATAACTTTGAAAATATCAGCTCGTTGGCTTGTTGTTATTATGAATAGGTTTGCGGGGCGGCCTAAAGGCCTTCAATTAGACTCACAAGATTTCGTTTTGAACGTTATTATGAATAGTTCTGAAAATATTTTTCATCCACTCAGACTTCAATCAAACTCAAGAAATTTATTTTCTTCAAAAATGCTGAGATCAAATTGTAGCACTCAATATCGTTCTTAAATTGTATTACAACTGATTGATATTGAGTGACGTGATTCGGACAGTGGTTTGTCCACAAATTGGTGAGTACAACGTTGGCCAAAAGAAGTCATCCGATGTTGTTTGTCTCTCATTCTTTTTCTAAATGAAAATGAAATGTGTGCCGTTACTCCGTTCTGTCCTCCAGTCCTAATTCGTTCAATTGCGGCAGGAAAAACTCGGTTAACATATCCCTATAGCGCGCACCGTCCACTGTTGTCGTTTGACCAGCCCGATGACTCCTCCAACGTGAACAACGTACCAAGCAGTCTCTTTGAGCGGGTATAATGGCTCCTCGTGCACTACTCGAGGATTTTCGGTGCTCCAGAAGGGATAGTTTTGCTTGTTCACGTACCTGCTGAGGTACTTCGATTATTCCACGTTCTTGGGGAGTGTATCGCTCCATGGCTTGTTCACTTGTATTCTACATCTGTCTAGTTCACAGATTTGACATTGGCCCCCACTTGCAAAAATAAGAGCATCTTCCAATAGGGTAATTTCTTTTAGCCCACCTTGTACTTTTGGAGTATTTACGCCCATTTTTTATTAAAACAATTGAAATGGGTCTTTACTAAATTACAATTATATTTTCCAATCGCTTTGTTTAAAATATTTGGAGTGACCATGTTCATTTTTCTGAAAAAAAAAAAAAAAATAAAAAAAAGTCCTTAAATTATTAAAATCATATAAAAGGTGATTTTATAAGAACTATCGGAAATTAAAAAAAAAAAAAACACATAAAATTCAGAAAAATGCATGAAATATTTATTTGGATCGATAGTTGGGTCGATATAATTTAATGTTTGAAGATTATTTCATGCAAATGTTGGCCGCGGCTGCGCCTCAAATGGTCCATCCGCTTAGTTCAATTTTGGCATACTCTTTCCAACATTTCGGCCGGTATCTCACGAATAATGTTGGCAATGTTGGCTTCCAGTGCGTCAATCGAAGCGGGCTTGTCCCTATAGACATTAGCCTTAACATAGCCCCACAAAAAATAGTCTAGAGGCGTTAAATCGCACGATCTGGGCGGCCAATTGACTGGTCCCAAGCGTGAAATAAACTGTTCACCGAACTCGCCTCTCAATTGGTCCATTGTTTCGCGTGCTGTGTGGCATGTGGCACCGTCTTGTTGAAACCACATGTCATGCAAGTCAAGCTCTTCCATTTTGGGCAAAAAAAAGTTTGTTATCATCGCACGGTAGCGCTCACTATTCGCAGTAACGTTGTGATTCGCATCATCTTTGAAGAAATACGGCCCAATGATGCCGCCAGCCCATAATCCGCACCAAACGGTTGTTTTTTGTGCATGCATTGGTAGCTCTTGCAATGCTTCTGGCTGCTCTTCACTCCAAATACGGCAGTTTTGCTTGTTCACGTATCCATTCAACCAGAAATGAGCCTCGTCGCTGAACACAATTCTTCGATAAAAAAGTGGATCTTCATCTAACTTTTCAAGAGCCCATTCACCAAAAATTTGGCGTTGTGGTAGGTCGTTTGGCTTCAATTCTTGCACCAGTTGTATCTTATAAGGCTTCACACCCAAATCCTTCCGCAAAATTTTCCACGTAGTGGAGTAACAGAGGCCCAATTGCTGCGAACGGCGCCGAATCGATAATTCACGGTCATCACCAACACTGGCCGATACGGCTGCGATATTTTCTTCAGTTCGCACTCTACGTAAGCGTGTTGGTGGTTTAATGTCCAACAATGTAAATTTGGTGCGAAATTTTGTTACAATAGCCCGAATAGAAGCCTCAGTAGGTCGATTAAACTGACCATAAAATGGAAGAAGCGCGCGATGAACTTTCTTAACAGAGCACGTATTTTGGTAATAAAATTCAATAACTTGCAAGCGTTGTTCGTTTGTAAGACGATTCATGATTAAATTATAGACCAAACTGAAGATATTTGACAGTGACACAAGATACAAAACGTGCGTGAGCTGTCAAAACTAGTGTTGCCAAAAATATAATAGCAAAAAAATCACTCTTTATTTTAAGGAATTTTTCTAAAATGTGGTACATAAATTCTTTATATTCTAGGCAAAGTTACCATTTTTTTCTAGACCGACCATGCCCACTGCTACGCCTAATTTTTAAATGAAGTAATTAAAATTAAGTGAGTGAAGTTAAATATGCTAAGTTAAATATGTTTTAAGGTAACTCTTTCCCAAATATCTAGAAGTTGCTTTGGATTACTTAAAATTTTTTTTTAATTTCTATATACCACAATGCTGTTGCTCTGAGGGATTGCGGCAATTCCCGTTTTGCCTCATAAAATAAGAACTACGTAATGTTCAGAAAATGTTAAAAATATTTCCAGAAAGCTTAAAACCTATAGATTAAATTGGTTTTGGTAATTTGGGAATAGTACCTCGGCAAAATGGGGAATGTTAAAAATCCTTCAGAGCAAAAGTACTGGGACTTTTAAAAAATTTTAAAAAAGAATCTGAAATAATTTCTGGGAGTTTTTGCGAAAGTTTATAAATATAGACTATCTCCACTTTAAAATGATATGTGTCACATGGCGTAATCTTCTATGGCTCGTTAGGAAGTAGCTAAAACCCCTCAGAGCAATAGCAATATTGTATATGGAAGTTTCAAAAAAATTTTAAAATTTTTTAAGGGGCATAAATTAAGCTGTAAAGCGAAAAATATTAAAAAAAAATTATTTACCCTATTTTATTTTATCGTACTGAACTGTGGGTAACTCTCAACAAAAAATTGCTCTAGGTAAGTTTCAAAGCAATCATTAATATTGTTCTTTACTTTAGCAGCTTTGCATGCCCTTCAAACATTTCTTAAGGTATATTTTCCTAATAAATCCTTATGGCTAAGCTCTTCAGCTGCACAAACTACACGTTGGCAAACAACAAGCACACACAGGCTTGTTTATGTTTTTTTTAATGTGAACTTTCAGTAATAGTTTTTATTAGGGCCGTCCAATTTATGACAAAGCAAATATTTAAGTTTGTGTATGCAGTATCAAATAAATTGCAAATTACAGATATTTAACTATTTCATGTAATATTTTTCTATTTTTTTTAATTAATTATTTTTTGTTTGTTTAAAATACTAACAGAGTAGGGCTTATACGAGTATGTTTTCAAGGATTCTCTTAATAGTGATGTATATTTATTATCAAGGACTATAATCGTACCGCGACCTAGTGATGTATATGAATGTATATCACGCTTGCATGAACAGTTCAGGTAAAGATTTCTTTGCAAAAGTATTGTTTTTCTTACTAAAATCAGCCAAGTATTGAAAGCAAAAGGGAATACTTTAGTTAAACTTTTAATCCAACTTAAATAATAAAAAAAAGAACATGAGTTTTGGTCTAAATTTGAAATAAATTCATACAATGAATTGGTATTACAAACATGCGCTATTTTACCTTTTGGTAATTTAGACGGAAATCCACTAAACAGTAATTAGTTTTTCTAATTCACTGCCATTTGTTTTACAAATTCATCGACTATTTTCTTCTGACTGCCACTACTAAGTGTAATACGAGCACATTAACAATGTGTGCAAGTATTTCAATAAAATGGTGGATTGAATCATTCAATTAAAAATGCGAAGGTTTTTTAGTATTTACACAAATTAAGATTTATTATTTCGTTTTAGAAAATTAATGCCCAAATTTGAAAAGTTTTTCAAATATAAAATAGCTGTATTTTTTTCCTTACTTGCCTGGAATTACCAGTAGGTACAAGTTGGTTTATTGTTTTATATGTTAGCAATTCATTAACTTATTTTAAATAGTACAGGCATACCTCGAGTATTGTGTTTTTGAAAATTGATTTTTTACATAAACAAATCTAAAAGAGATGCTATTTACACTAAAATATGGGATTAAGTTTCTAAATAAGACACTTTGGGCTGTCGTTTAACCTTCTCAATTAGCCTAATTCATTCATCTCAAACTTCAAGATTTTTCTAGTGGCTCAATTTATTTTTTATTTAAAGAATTTACTTTATTTAATTAAAATTAGTGAAGTCTTTGTCAAACCATATCAGTGTTTCGAATAACCAATTTCATACAAAATTTAAAATTTGGGGTTCCCCAAAAAAAAAAGGATTTTTGATATTATTTTTTCTTTTGAAAAACAACAATTCCAATGAAGTTATATTAATTTTTATGTTAAATTAGAAAAAGAAAATATATAAAAAATATTTTAAAATTAGCGAAATAGCGCTAAAAGAGGTGGTGTACTGAATTTTAAAATTACTATTTTTCTGTTTTTTTTTAATATTAAAACATTTCAATGAAATAATTTATTTCTAATGTCCCTTGAGTAACATTCAATAAACTAAAGACAATCCATATAATTTAGTTAACTCTGTAATTTCAAATTAAATCAAGGACAACCTAATCAAAAACGCTCTTTAATTTTATATTTTTTTTTGGCTCTAGTCTTTCTAATTTTAATTATTCGTTTGTACGGTATTATTATTGAAATAAAAACTACTAAAATTTCAGAAAATGTTAAAGCACTTCCAAATTAAAATCCTTTTTCATTTTGGTAACTTTTATGGGTAAAATCGGGAATGGTACCTCGGTAAAGTGGGGAGAATGGTAAAAATTCCTCAAAACAACAGCACTGGTGTATATAGATATTTAAAAAATTTTTTAAAAATAGTCCAAAGTAACTTCTGAGTATTAGAGTAACAGATTACAAAACCAGACAGCCTTGCCTTTAAAATGGTATATGTCTTATCTCTAAATCTTCTATGGTTCATTCGGAAGTTACTATGGATTATTTTGAAATTTTTTGAAATTTGATTATACTCCAGTACTGTTGCTTGGAGGAGTTTTAGCAACTTACGGACAAGCTATAGAAGATTATGGGATGGGACATATATAATTTTATAGGGGACGTCATCTTGTTTTGTAATCTACTACCCAAAAACTCTCAAGTTACTTTAAACTATTTTTAAAATTTTTTTTTGAAATTTCCATATACCCCAGTACTGTTGTTCTCAAGGATTCCGTTCTGTGTCATTTAATAAAAACTACGAAATTATTCGAAAATTTTAAAACTTTTTCAGAAAGTTTAGAACCTACAAATCAAATTTCTTTTTGATTTTGGTAATTGTCAAGCCATGTATAAAACGACATTATTTTCTTTAGTTTTTGATATTTCATAATTTTTTTATAAAAATTATAATTAAGATTCCTAATGTAATAAAGAATTAAGAAAATTTTGAATTTTAAGCTGTAGTTTTTAAATTTTTTCTAGCTTATTTTTTTTTTTGGCGTAATTTAGCTTTTTCTAGCGTTTTTTTTTTTTTTTAAATATAGCTTATTTTTTTAAAGTCCTGCCTACGCTGATTGTAATACTGACTTAACATTAACTTTTGTGTACGAAGATAGTAGCTGCTTTAAACACTCAATTGTGTATTTATTTGAATTATAATATTTTTTATTTTCCTAATTCTAGGCTAATTTTATAAAGAGAAAAAATTAGTTTTTTTTTGTATTTTTATTTTTTTTGTTTGTAAAACTACCGAATAAACTTTAAAAATCTTTCACCAATATAAAACTCCTTTGTCAATGATTTAACACTTCAAATTCTATTTTTCAAGAGATTTTCTTTGAAATTTAGTACATATATTTAATAACTATATTCCAGGAATCGGCCATGCCCACTCATACATGGGTCAGTAAAAAGGTTGCCAATTTGTAGTGGCCATACGACACGAGTTAAACATAATCAATAAAAACAGGTTTTCAAACAGATTGCTCTTAATTTTTAGGAATTTAAGAATTCGAGCTAAAATTACAAAGCGAGACCGGGAGAAACCAAGTAAAAACAGCTAATTAAAAAAATCTCTTGGCACAAAATTTTTCAGCGGTTACCTACTTTTCACTAGATTAAAATTCTTCAAAAAGATTTAAATAAAACACATTTAATTAATTTAATTTTTTTAATTACTGTCTTTTTATTATTAAAAATCTTATCACATTTATTTACTGTGGTTTTTAAATGTTACTTTTCTTTTTTAATTTAAATTACAGTTTTAAATTAATGCTGAAATATTCCTTTTTTTTTTTTTTTTGTTTTATTACTTTTTTTTTTAGGAAACTTAATTTTAGTTTTATAATAAATTTTTATAATAGTTCATCTATATATATAAATATTTATAGCTCATTAATTACAGATTATAATTAAAGTGTGTTTTGTTTTGTTTTATTAAATTTAATTATAGATTAAATACTTAGCATTAGTTTCAAAGTTTTATTTTATTTTTAATTTAATTTTTTGTGAATTTTTTTTTTTATTTTAAACTTTTAAGTGTTAAATGCTTTAAATAAAAGTTTTTTATTTGAGATTGTAAAAAGTGTTACTTCTTTGTTTTAATTTGTTTCATTTTAAATATCTTTAAGCAGGTTTTAAATATTTATTTTATACTCATATGTTTCATTTGTTGTTTTACTCTTTAAATCATGTGATTGTCATACAAAACATTTCACATTGTTTTTTAATAATTTACAAAGTTTTTCGCAAAGCAAAAAAATAAAAAGAAAAAAATGTTTTCTAAACAAAAATTATATTTTTTTTTAATTTTTAAATAATTGTTGTAAATGAAAAATTTATTTAAATTTTGTAAACTGTGTTTATGTACAAAATGAGTAGGAACAGGCAAGTTCAAAGTTTGATAGAGAGAGAAGGATTTAATTTTTGTTTAAAATAATATAAAAACAAAACAATGAATATTTAAAAACATTTTGTAAAAAAAAAAACACTCAAGTTGAAATTTTGGTTCTTTTTTTTAAAGGAAACTAGATTTTTTAAATTTAAAAAATTGACAAAGCTAAACATGATTTTTATTTACTACTTCCAGCCAGGTATGAATTACGGCATTAGATATTTCAATACAATATTAATAGATCTTATGGTTTAAAAATAAATATTAAATTTTTAAGATTGAATAATTTAATTAAGTAATTTCTTTATAATTGAAATATAAAAATTTCAATCGAAATTGAATGCCATAATTTAAGTCCCTGTTTTTTTATGGGATCTTAATAAAATTAAAAACACTTTTAATATTTTAACAGAAAACTGACTAAGTACAAGAAAGCCTCATTAAATCAAAAACATTTTTGAAAATTCTGTTCTATAAAAAAACACAAGTATAAAAATGAAAAAAAAAATTGTAAAAATATGAGTCTGTAAACAACAACTACGAGAAATATTTTTTATACTGATGTGTTTGTTAATAGCAAAAAGGTAGCGATATTTTTTCTTTGTCTTTTTTGACTCAGTACTCAGTACAGGACCCGAGGCGTCACCATCTTGTATCCGCCTTCTTTTGGTAGTACTCCTGAAGATCAAATGATATAACATTCGATTGAAGTGAAAGGAAGGCCGCTTAACTGTCTATAGTTGCCTGATTCCCCTATCGTATGCTTCTTTGAAGGCCAGCCTGTAAACTTTTTCGCAATTTGAAAAAAAATGATTTTTGTATTTATTATTATTGGCTTGTAAAAATTAACGACAAAATGTTGAAAAAATACAAAATTTACTAAACTAAAATGTCATCAATGAACTTGGTGGTTAAAAAAAAATATTTAAAATTTTTTGACTACAAAAGTTTTATGCCAAAAAAAATTGGTTGAAAATTATATTCAATTTAGTTAAAAAATCGTTAATAACAAGTGGAAGTAACATGCAGTTTTGAGCTTTAAGCTTTCGGAAATTTAAAGAAAAGAAATCATACTCAAGTACATGTGTCTTATTTTAAAAAATAAATTAATATAAAAAAAAACTAAAGTGTGCTGTTAGCAGTTAAATAAAAAATTTTTAATAATTAATTATATTCTATACTTGTATAT
Source organism: Thelaira solivaga (assembly GCA_947397855.1). Classification (NCBI taxonomy): domain Eukaryota; kingdom Metazoa; phylum Arthropoda; class Insecta; order Diptera; family Tachinidae; genus Thelaira; species Thelaira solivaga. Next base: position 9,996,055 of record OX377614.1, read on the forward strand.
AATGCTGTTGAAGCGTTTAGTTTTTCCTTGGCAAGCCTTATTTATTTGTTTTTTTTTTTAATTAAATTTTTTTTGATGCTAAATAGCTTTTTGTGTGCTACATTTTGTATATAAATTCTACATAAGTATTTGAACATGGTTTTTTGAATAATTGTTAATTAAAGAATTTAGCTTTATATTTACACAATTTCTTTTTTTTCTTTGTTGTTATTTATTCTATTATTTATATAACTACTCGTTTAATAAACTTTTGCGTCTTTTGTTTGTTACTAAATATTGCTTATTGTGAATGATTTAAAAAAACAAATCTGAAGCCTTTATTAAAAATTAAATATTTTTTGGGGTTCTAAAAGCAATAAAATTTTTAATTTGTTGCAAATGTTGTTTATCAGCTTTCAAGGGATTAATAAGGATAATAAATTCACTTTAATACAATTATTATTATTATTTATTTTGAATATAAATCTTGTTTATTTGACCTTTTTTATCTGAAAATAAATAAATAAATATTTTTTAAGCTTTTAGGTCTTTTTATATATTTTAATTATTATTAAATTAATTTCCAATATTTCGACACGCCTTCGTATGTCTTTCTCAAGGAAAATAATTTTATAATGAAATGAAAAATTTCTTTGAAATGTAAATAAAAATTATGATACTAAAAACTTTTTTCAAATTTTTTTTTCTTTTATTATTTTTTTTTGTTGTATATGTTTTTAAAAAAAAAAAATTTGAAAAAAGTTTTTAGTATCATAATTTTTATTTACATTTCAAAAAAATTTTTCTTTTCATTATAAAATTATTTTCCTTGAGAATAATAATTAAAATATATAAAAAGACCTAAAAGCTTAAAAAATATTTATTTATTTTATTATAAATATCATAAATCTGATACATTTTTAGATATTTTAATTAAGAATAGAAACTCTTGTGTAAATGAAAGCTGTGATTTAAATATACTAAATGAAGAATCAAATTTATATAAGAATAAATTAATATTTTTCTAAGAATAAATGCACTGAATAAAGAAAGATTCACTGCTTACTAGTATTTGAATTCTCACTTCAATTCAGTTCAAACACTTTGCTGCCAACTAAAAGTTTCAATTAGAGAGGCAGAGAGAGAGAGTAACTTAAAATTTATATTGACCCGTATTATGTCAGTCGTCGTCGACTTTCTGTGGTATAATACTGACAATACTATCATTTGAATGCTAAACTGATATTATCTAAGGGAGTTGTGTTATAGAGAATTTAAATGAAATAAGTGCCATCTCTCTAAAGTTTTCTAAATTTGTATTGAATATAAAATAAAACATGTTTTTTTTTTTGTGGAAAAGGGAATGAAAAATGTGATGAAGAATATTAAAAAAAATGTTAAGTTTCTAAGGAAAATCTTAAAGACTGCAGAATAGCAAATACATGAACAATACCAGTATATCATCATAAACCTTTCATTACAGTATTTAAAATGTACTTTTTGCAAGCCATTAACATCCCTGAACAACTTAAATTTAATTTTCTAGAGATTTTCTTTCAGTTGGCTTTAAAATTACTGGACTTTGGGTAAACTTTGCTTGCTTTTCTTTTTATAAATTAGTTCGAATTATTTTCAACAATTTTTAGCTTTTAAGTTGCTCTAAACAAATCACTATTTTAAACGGAACGGAGACTTTAAAGCGTCTCGTATAATTTTGAATAGCCACCAACAGTAATAGATTACTGTCAAATACTACTTCGGCAATAATATTTTTACGTCATCACTGTCGTTTCTACTCGCCGGCAACTAATTTTAATAGGGGTGATTATTAATTTGTTTGTAAGTTGAAAATAAGAAAATATTTTTTCTCTAGAAAAATTTTTTTTTTTAGAAGTAGATTTTAAACTTACCTTTTATTCTTCTCAGCCTATTAGTAAAAAATTCGATTTTTTTTAACATTTTATTAAATTACTACAAATATTTATTTTCCTGAAGAAAGCATCCAAAGGATCGTCGAAATACCTATTGGAATACAAATATAAAATGACTTTTATTGAAAACCTTAAGCTCGAATAATATTTATTAATTAAGGAAGCCTTGTAGATTGTTGTATAGCGTGCTAACCTATCAATCTGGGGGTGGCAGGTTTGATTACTGCCTAGACCCTGGGAGTAAATAGTCAAAGGCAAACTTGCTCGCTAAAAAAACTAACCTTAGAAATAATTTTTAATGTCAAATAATAAAAAAATAAAAATAATGATGTAATTTAGTTATTCGATTTTTTCATAAATTTTTTATATAAATGTTATTCAAGTTCTTATTATTTTAATTATTATTTTCCAATATTTCGACTTTCTTTTGTATTGAAAGTTTTCTTTAGATAAAATTAATTTTGAAATATTGGAAAATAATAATTAAAATAAAAAGATCTCAAACTTGAATAATATTATTAGTTTTTATATTTATTTTAGCCCAATAAATATTTAGGCTGGTATTCAAAATGACTAATAACGTCAAGTAGAAATTATAAAAAATTTTTCAAGCAAAATCGATCTCAAGTCTTCTTTTATTTTCTTTGAATACAAGCATTAAATAATTACATCCTTACAAAGCCAAGCACAGTTGAAACGATATATTTATATGAAAATAAATATTTATAATCTGAACTCAAGCTAAATAAACTAAACGTTTCCATAAAAGGTCTAACTTAATTTCGAATAATATCAAATTTGCAAAACCCCAAATATCCTTTTCTTAATTTTTAAAATAATTTTTGTCTTTCAAAACGTTTCAAGATTTACACACAGCTGATTACGTATTTGAAGACTGAATGCCTTTACTAAGATTTGCTTTCTAATAACATTTTTCATTCAATTTTTTGAATTCTCTTACTTTTAAAACCCCAATATTAAAAACAAAAAAACTATTGAAGGCTTGTTTGTTTTTTATTGAAAATGGTTTTTATCTTGTTAAAAAATTAAACGAAAAATTTCTACAGCGCTTAATTAAATTTCTCTAAATTCCTTATATTGTTTTGTTAAGAAAATTATCAATTTACAAGTTTTTGTTGTTGTTGTTTTTTTTTTTTTTTTTTTTTTGTTATTTGTATTTTATTTAATATTTTACAAATATTTACAATTTGTTTTTGTTTATATATTTGCTATAATTAATTATAACTAATTTTTTTTTTGCTTTTCAATTCGTTATTTTAAATTTATTAATACAGTTAAATTATATTTAAGCTTAGAATTAGTTTCTAATTTTAATTAATTAATTTTTTTTTTTTTTAATTTTTAAAGTTTATTTTTATATAAAAAATATCTCATTAGATTTTGAAATTCTATTTATTAAGGTCTTTTTTACAAGCTGGATTTATGTTATTCAGAGTAGGAAAACTCAATTTTTTTACTGTTAAATAAAATAGAATTTAAAAATCGTTTGTGGAAAAATTTTCTAAAAAATAATAAGCTTTTCTTGTGTGGTTTTATTTATTTTTTTTTTCGTTCTTACGAATTAGAAATTTTATTTTTATTTATTATATAATAAACTTACAACTAAAATTATTTACAAAATTGTTGATTAAAACTTTAACACTGCTGATCCCAAAAAAAAAAAAAAAAAAAAAAAATTTAATGGATATGAAGTTTATTTTCATAATTAATGGCATGTGAAAATATATAAAAGCTGCTATTTTTGAAAGTGGCATAAGTCCCCTTTTTTTAAAATATGAGTCAGTGGTGTCTATACCTTAATAAAACCAAAGCAGATTTTTTTGTGTTGAATGAAATTATACCACTTTCAAAAATAACATCTTAATTCTATAAAAAAAATGTATGTGCTGTCTTTACAACAAAAGCAATAAAATCGTGTAAAAAATTTGTATTAACAACAAGCAATATTTTGAGTTTCTGTCGAGCAGAACAGGAAAGGTCGAAAAATATTTTCTGCGAGTAACCAGCGGTGGCAAAATGCAGAATAAACTGCTTAGTTAGTGGGGCATTGGTCCCAAAAGATCTAGCCAAGATTAGTCCTACAAAAATTACGAAATTCGTTAGAAGTCTCGGATTGTAGTTAGGAACTGAACTGCTCAATAGATCTTAAAGTTTAAAGTGCGCTGAATGCGTTATAAAAACACCACATTAGTTTCATGTAAAGTAAGAACTTTAACAAAATTATTCGAATTTTCTTATTTTGTGCCTTCATAAATCAAAATTTATAAACTCTTATAGCTGAGACAATTTCAGGGAATAGTAATGAGTTTTAGACCCACATACTGTAAAGTAGAGATATCAAAGAATGACTTTCCTCTAAATCAATCGTTAAAAACTCAGTTAGGTGTTTTGAAAGCAGAAAAGTCGGCCAATTACAGAAAAAGTAAGGGACTGTCTACTCACTCTCAGATGCCCAGCAACTGCTTTAATATGCACTAAAGGGCTGTCTCAATATGTTTTAAGGCATATATACCAATCGCCCTATAACTATAATAGATTATTTGATTATAAGACACCTACTTCGCTGCTTAAAAAACACTTTAATAACCTAACTCTTGAATCCAATTTGATGTCACGACTTTACTGAAACATTTATTTACAGTCTGAACTTTTAGAAATTCATTTAAATGGAAAAATAGCCAACGATTTCTAAGTCGAAAGCTTATATGTTTTAGAGAATGAGAACAATAGGAGTTAAGGTGCCAGATATTCAGACTGCACAGCTAGGCTTAGGCGAATGTAAGCTAAAATCAGCTGTTGTCATGTTCTATTTGTCACCTCTAATTGAACTTAAAGTCTAAAGTTTTGTTATGTGCATAAAAATTATGGTCATACTGTTAATGAGCAGGCAGAAGGAAAAACCAGCAGAAAATTCACCACTTTTTTTTAAGAAAATAATACCCCCACTGTGGTCTTAGATCTCACCAAACGAAGATAAGAAATATTAGGATTTGCCAATACAGGTTCCGTGGTTTACATGAGGAATCTTTACAAAGGGAACTTTGTGTTGGGAAACTTTTTTTGGCTCTCAAAAAAATAAATAGAAAAATTTCTACTAAAAAAATTAAATGGGCTAAATCTGGTAAAGTGAATTTATGGCTGTAGAAAAGGTACTTTATGTCGAAGTATTTACGGCATAATTAATAATAATAATCTATTTGAATATAGTTGTTGCAATAGAATGCGCAAGAAGTAAACAGGCTTGATTTCTAATAATATTCCAGCATCAAAGTAGTGATGAGCTTTATTAAATTGCGTAATTAATGTGAATACTTATATAAGGTGCAGAATGAAGAGTTTTAGAAAATAAGATAACAGTGTTTTAAAAAGCAAAGGTCTTCTTTAGTTCAGCAACTCTTCAGTTTACAGAAGAGAAAAAAAAGATCAGAAAATTTTCGAAACTTACTTGAACACTGTAACGATTTTTTTATTTTAAAAGGAAGACGAACAAGATGATGGAAAAGTTAGGCAAAAATATTTTTCCGCTTCTATTTATTAACTAGAAGTTTAAATTAAAATATCAATTGAAAACTTGCCCTATTTAATTTGAATAATAAACTTAAATCCACTAAACTCTTCACAATGGGCCAAATTTAATTTTATTCTCAATCGTAACAAAAAAAAACCTTCAAAAATACAAATTGAGCTTAAAGTTAACATAAATCATGCGGCTCTTTTTAAAAACGTCCATCGAATTGAAATAATTCTTCAGCTACTTAACAACAACTTAGTACAGGCAAAAAAAAAAAAGAAAAAAATAAAAATATACTTACGAATTTACTTTCATAATAGATATAAAATATATAAAAAGTTAACTTATTTAAATAAAATGGGTCCTAAACATAGTCACACAAAAGTGGGTTTTAAGTTTTGTTCATAAGCATTTATAGACTTAAAATAATTTTTAAAAATAAACCAACCGAAGTGTGACTATGATTATGGGAAATTGTTTTTAAAAACTGTTATTTGTTGTATTTCTTAATTTGTTGTTGGTTGTGGTAGGTGGTTTATGTAATTTTTTTAAAAATAATATTTGCTCTATTTTTACAAGTTTTTATTTTATAAATCTCTATGTGTAAATGTTTCCAATTAAAAAAAAATTATAAAACTGTACCTTGTTGTTACTATTTCATTTAAACTGTTTAAAAACCATTTTGTTAATGTTTTATCTTTAAATGATTTTTTATTTTAAAATTTTTCTTCTTTTAAAATCCATTTTAATATTCATTTTTATCATAGTTTTTGTGTTTGTTTCTATTTTTTTTTTTTTTATTTCACTTTAATATCTGTGGCAGGATTTTTTCATTCATGTAGTAACTTTTCTGTAACTTTTAGTTTGTGGGTGCATTTAACTGTTTCTCTTTCTGCTTTATATTTTGCTCTCTTTCTCTCTGTATTTCTGTTGCCAAAATCCATAATACAATTAAAGGAAAACCTTTAAATTTTATTTTATTATAAAAAAAAAGAATTGTATTTGTTTATTTTTCTGTTGTTTTAATATATTTTGCAAATGTTATTTAAAATCCTTGTAATAATTTTTTTCGCTTTCTACTGCTACCTCTGCTGCAGCAGTTGTTCGTTAAAATTGTGTTGAACAAAAATTTAAGAGCATTAATTTTATTCTTTTTGTTGTTTTATACTTATTTGCAAAATCATATTTAATTGAAACACAAAAAATTATATTGAAAATATTGTCGTTTAAAAGCTTAAAAATGTCAGTCTTTAGTAAAAGTTTTGTTTGTCTGTAAATAGAGAAAAAGATAAATAAAAACAATATTTTATTTAATATAAATAAGGGAAAGAACTTAATTATGTTGGTTTTGTTTTCTTGTTCTATAAGATGTTTTTTTAAATGAATTAATACCTACCATGTGGTCAGACTATGTTGTCATTACTATAGACGTCATTTATATGCTTTCCATTGGACTTTTCTTTTACACCGCATTGCTGAAACAAAAAGATAAATACTTAATTAAATAATTTAATTAAAATATATTAGCCCATAATCATAGGCCACACTAAAGTCAGTATCTTTTTAAAAACGACTTTAAATTTGTAAAATTCTTATGAACAAAAGTCAGATCTTAATAAAAGCCTACTTTTTTTGACTATGATTATGACCCATTTTCTTTAGAACTGTAGTGCGATTCAGTAACTTTCATGAAAAATAAGTTTAACGATATTTTATCGATTTTGGTATTCAGTGACTTTCCGAAAAAACTATTCGTTACGATAGAAATCGTAATTTCCGATGATTATTTATCTGCTGTTAACTTTGTCACAAAACTTCGGCATTTCGCTATAAATATTCTTAAAAGTTTCCGTTTCAAAAATTTTTCTTTTAAATAATCCAAAGTAAATTCTGAGTATTTGGGTGATAAATTACAAATCTACATGATAATTTGTGTCCCATTTCGTAATTAACTATGATTTGTCCGTAAGTTGTTAAAATTTCTCCGAACAGTAACACAGGATAATAAAATATAATTTGAATTATTTAAGGACTCTTTTTAATTATTCTTGCTTGGAAAGTATTTGGAAAAATAAACATGATCGGTCCAAAAGATGGCTACTTCCTTTAAATATAAAGAGTTTATGTACCAGCTTTGAGAAAATTCGTTGAAAAAATAAATTTCAATTATTATATGGAAAAAGTAGGCATGGTCAGTTCAAAGAGATATTGTGACCATATGTAAAATATATTACAAAAATCTATTGGAAAATATAATTGTAATTAACCAAGCCCATTTTACAATTGTCTAAATCAAAAGTGGGCGTACACGTAAGCGTAAAGTGGGCGTCATTAGTTAAAAACTTCTTTAAAATACAGAGATTTCAGACAAATCTGTTGGAAAATATAAATTTGTACAGCGAACAAACAAACAGAAAATGAATTATATTTATATAGAGGAAAGGAAGTTCAGAGATAGGCCAGTAAAGAGTGAAGTGAGAAGACAGATAGACAGTCTGTCACTTAAACCAATTACTACTCCTAATGAAGTCATATAGCATATCGATCTTTATATTCGACAACGCAGTAAGACCCTGCAGGCAGCGCTTTAAAGGGTGGAGCGCACAACGCTCTTCTAGAGCATGGCATGGCAGAGAAATTGTTCAAGTGGTTTCTAGTCTTGAAAAATCTCACAGTAGTTATTTTATGACCAACCTATTCTCCTAGCATGTTTGCCAAAACTGCAGCGACCACATTTATCAATTGGGCTCTTTGGAGTGACAGTAAATTTTTGTTGCGCTTGCTATCCAGCCTAAACCAAAACATACTCGCCGTATTGTACGTCGATTTGTGCCTGCATCTGCACTGTTTTCTTCCCAAAAATATGTTGACAGACCAAGAGAGGGATGCCGCAATGGCGTGTCGGTAATCTGTTCTGACAGGAGGCTGTCTCTTCTCGTTAATTAATTTATTAACTAGTCAATTGCAAGGGGTAGACGTTTCAATAAAAATATTGCTCAAAATGTTTCACATAAATTTTATTAATATTTAATGTACCTAAAATAGAGGATTACTATGGTTACTTATGGCGATTCACTATTAAAACCTAAAAAAGGGATAACTTTAAACCTCATTGCATGTGTACGTTTTTTCGGTTCCCTCTACAAAAATAATTTAAAAAAAAATTCGATTTTTTTGTGAAACAAATCATCTAGTCTGTCATAAGACAACTGAACTTTTTAGTGGAGAGAATTTTTTTTTAACAAGAGAAATTTGTTTTAATCTTTTTTTAAACAACACAAATTCACGAAGCTTCTTGGCTTGTCTGCAGAAAAAACCCAGGGTCTAGACAGGAATCGAACCTGCGATCCCCAGATTGGTGGGTTATTACGCTACCTACTAATCTATGAGGACATTAGGTAAATGCCTACTTTGTTAGATTTTTTAAAACTTTTTGTTTGAATATTCACTAAACTTTTCATTTGGTCGTTTGGTATATCAAAAAAAAAAAAAAAATTCAAAGGCTTGGCGAAAAACTTAACAAGACTTGGGAGTAATTCACTTATAATTCAGAGTAGCGTCTGATAAAATATACATATGGTTTCTCTCTTAGTACTTATTGTAATAAATAAACAATTTTTGTAAAATTTTTCCATGAGAATAATGCTTTTTGCAAACCAACATAAATTGGAATTAAATAAATATAAAATTTTAATAAAATTTTTAAATTAATTCTAAATAACTTAAGTTAAAGAAAAAAAATATTACAAAATTTGTGTGTGTTTCAAAAAAAAAAAAAAAAAAATAGGAAAGAAAAATACCTAAAGTAAACTCTGCTTCTTAATTAAATTTATTTCATTTTCTTTACATTAATTAAGTTGCTCGGGTATTCAATTTCCCCAATATAAAACATTTGGCTAATAAACCTGTGACATAACTGATTTTAAAATTTTTATTAATTCTTTCCTAGAACACAGAAGTTACATGAGAAGGAAACCTTAAATAAAAATAAAAAATATTAATTGCTTTGAACATAAATCATATTTAACAACCTTCTTAAATGAAATCCTGCTCAAAACAAACGACATAAAAGAAACAGTAAATCTTATTAGAGAAAACTTAATAGCGCAAGCAAACATATTGAATTTTCAATGAAAAACACTATACACTGACACAAATTCATATTAAAACTCAGTCACCCTCTTAAATTACAACAACAAGAATACACACCAACACACTCAACATAAATTATAAAATTATTCACTACAACTAGAATTGATTTTAATATTTGAAGCACACTTGTTTAGCAAAAGGAAGATGCTGATGTTGATGTTGTTTGTATAAGGAGATGTGCGTTTGTGCATTTATTTCTTGGTTTTTAATTAATCGGGAAAATATTTTTTTTTAATTTTATTTCTTATACGAGTTTTGTGCTGCGTTTAAATGTTAAGATATGAAATTTTTGTGTATTTCATTATTCGCAAGCTGTAAAACAAGAAAAGTGAACTTTAATATAAATGAGCAAGAAAAAAGTAAACAAAAATTTAATTAAAAACAATTAGTAACGTTTACTTTTGGGGATATAAAAAAATTTTCACGTTCACATTAAAATTTTCACGTTGTTGTTGTTGTTGTTCTACAAAGTTGCCAATAATTAACAGCAACACAGAGCTTGATTCGCTTCTTATACACTGAGAGAGTGATTGTTCTTAAAACACTAATAGAGCTCTCATACCTTTAGGCCAGCAGAGGTTGAAAATTTGAGATTAGAAAAGTTAAAAAAAAATATTATTTTCCTCCTTAAAAAAAAGAGACAAATAAAGCTTTTAAATGCTACAAAGTATTCTTTGTAAAAAAATAAATTATAATTTTAATTTTGAGTTAAAAGGGAAAATCTGTAGTTCTGGTTGCTTAATACTTATACGATGACTTTAAGCGATAGATTTTAAGAATCTTAATAATAACAAACAATTCTTAGCTCTTTGGCCACTAATTTTGATAGCTGTTAACTAGCATGTCGATTATGTCAACCTGTAGAAAATCCGTTCTAAAATGTATGTGCTGTTTTTATAACGCAAGCAATCAACTCGTCGGGAAATGTTATATGAAAAGTACTTAAAATATTGAGAGTTTTTATATATTATAAAATTTTTTTCGACGAGTTGATAGCTTGTGTTATAAAAACAGCACTTTAATGATGCCACATTGTAGTTTTGTTAGTTATCCCTGATAGGTAAGTTATTTTTGGAAATCTTTTTTTTTTATTTTAATTATTTATTTTTGTGGTTTTATTCTACTTTAACTCGGTTATTAAAGTCATTATAAAAAAAAATATGGCAACTCTAGCCATATTTCGTAATGATATGCTGCTGAATTGCTACTATAATTTTACTTCTTAATTTTATTTGATATTGTTAGCACTATTTAGCAACTTGTTGCCAGTTCAAGGACTTAGAATGCATATTATAACTAAACTCTCCCTTAACTGCATGGCAAAATCTGGTACGGCTAGAAATTATTATTTATTATTTAATAGCTTCTTTTATTCGGCCTCGCTTGGTATTTTACTCTATGAGTTGGAATAATTAAAGAAAAATATCTCTTTTTCTGGAAAATCTATTGAAAAATATTAAATTAATTTGCTAATGGGCGTGCCAGCAGAAAATATATAATTCAAAATTTATTAGATCTTATAAGTTATAAAGAGAGCTCCAACTATAATTGTGAGCCACAACTTAACGTCCAGGTTTTAGTCCCACTTAATTTAACATTTCTTTATTTCAGTGCTTGACAAACTCAATCCTGTAGAGATAAATAAGTAAGACTGCTGAAGCCTTTTACGAAAATGGGCGTTCAAATCAAACTGCATTTCATGCTTTTCGTGATTTTTTTTTCCAGCGTAATCGAGCAAATGTGTCCACAATTGGAAAAATTATGAGCAAATATTATCAAACCAGGTATGTACATGTTCACCTAGTTTGTTCTACGGAAAAAAATCCTGCTGTTTGCGATAGTATGGCAGGGGTCGAAGAAGTAGTTGCGTCAATGATGTTTGCTATCGAGAGATAATAACGGACTTATTGTGAGCAGAAGTTGAGGGTGCCACTTGACATATAGCCAATGAAACAGTTTCTCTTTTGCCAGAGAAATTCAATGGCCGTGTTATCTTATATCGTTCGTGTTAATTGGCTGAAACGATCATGCAATTTGGCACCATTAAATTTCTTTTTTTTGTGATATTTAAAAGAATAATTGTACATCAATAAGCCAAGAATAACTCAAGAGCTAAAAGATGAGATAATTAGACACATTAACGACATTGAACCTCAGATCTTTGTATCTCTGAAAACTTGCTATTTTGTTTACAATTCACATCGTGAATTTTGGTATGACGATATACCAAAATTTCCAGTAAAATCCGTAAGGAATTACTGAAAATTAAGCTTAAAAGAAACATGGCAGATACTAAATTATACTAATTAAAGTGTAGAAATAATAAGAAAATTTTTTTTTGTTAAAATAGAGCTTCAGTCAGACTGTATTTACTACATTAATTTATGAATTGGTATGTGAATACAAAATTGCTAAATATTATTCAAAATAGTTCAGTTGTTTTGTACTTCAATATAAGATTTCTTTAGATTTATTGATGAAAATTGCCTACAAGAAAAAATCCTTAGAAGCTTAGCAAATTTAATCAATTGATTTAAAAATTTTTCTTTTGTACTTTTGCTGTAACATAAATTACTGTAACCTAAAATTTTAATTTCAGTAGCTTCATTTTTCTGTATGTATTAAATACTCCTGCTTAAATGTTTGCAATTAAAGTAAATAAGGGTTGGTAATTTTTCTTCCCTCAACAGTTTAAAATGTGTTTAAAAGCACATTAATAAATGTGTTTGTCTTAATATATATTTTTTTTCGTTTAATGGTGGTTTAATGAATTATTTGTAATAAAATAGAAATGCCATTTAAAGATAATTATTTCGCAGGTCAACGTATGGGGAGCTAAAATAAATTATAAATGATATTTAAGGGGAGAAATTAATTTTATTACATTTTTAGAGGTGCTTAAACATATATTTATTTTAAAATATATGCTCGTTTCACCTAAAGGTTCAAATAAAATTAATTTGAATTCCGTAGCGTCTGTTCCAAGAACAAATAAATAAAAAACTTAAATTCTTTTTAATTACAGGAGAGCAAGAATTAAAAAATTAATTTAGAAAACGTACAAAAACTGTAAATAAAAGTCTGTTAATTTTTCATTCAGAGTTTTTTAAGGTTTAAAAATTTAGGTAAAAGAAAGTAAAAATAACTTGATATTTTATTTAAATATAAATATAATTAATAACAGAGAGATGTGCATTAGCTTCTCTGAGAAGTATAAATATAACAAGTTAAAGTCCAAAGTATCCTTGCTTGTATTAGCCAAGTACATATTCATATTTTTCAAACCGCACATTCTAGAATTTCATACTACTTTCACAGCAAAATAACTAACAACCGTTTCGAAAGTGTCTTGAGACGCTCTTTTATATCTGCAGTTTGATTTTTTGTAAAATTAACTTTGGTTTCCGCTTTATGAGCAACATTTCTATAATCGTACATCACAGGCACTTTTTAAATATTAATAAAAAGACTTTCAGAGAAAGACAGCAAAACAATTAAATTAAATTAAATTGTAGCGAACCTTTTTTAATACAAATACAGTGCTGAAATAAGTGTATTCTATTGGATTATTAGGTAGCATATAAATTTTGGGGTCTCAGGTTTTATTCCTATTTAGTCCTTTCAATCCCAAAGAATATTAAAGTTGTATATGATAACTCGTCTTAAAATAACCATACAAAGCTCATGTCTTTAGAAATAGGATATACACATATGGACAAAATATAAATATATGAAAATTATAGTAAAATTCACCTACACGTTTGTGTAGCCATGGACGGAAAGGGCTAGGCCCTTAAAAAAAAAGAAGATAAAAAAGGGTCTCTCTTCGCGTTAACACATTCTCGTCTGAAATATTAAGAAAATGCTATTCCATTTATTAATTTGTAAAAAATAAATTGAAATTAACGACAAAACGTAAAAATTGTCCCAAAAATCAATGCTGGCATTTCTGTTTTCACAGTCTTAATACATATAAATAAAGCAAATGCTGAACAGGAGATCTGAACCTTCAACGGTCTAACAGGCTAAAATCTACGCCATTCTTATTTGTGCCTTAATTATTGCTACAGGAAAAAGACCAAAAATATATCTGTGGCAATATGAAAAAATCATTTCTGTCTTTTAAAGTCATTGTAAAGACCTGCAACCTTAAAAGGCCCTAAAAATTGAAATTGGTTTGGGGGTGGTAATAAAATTCTCAAAACATTGGAGTTAGACAAGCGAAAGAAATCCTCATGCTATTATGGATCACCTCTAAAAAGACACTAGTACTCAACAACAAGAGCCTCAGACACAAACACTGTGGCATTAGATATCACCACATATCAGACAATGCATATTCCTTGGCTTACATGAAGAAATCTTAGAATATGTAATTCGTCACAATCTGGTCTTAGGGTTTTGTAGAAAGAATTTGTCTTGCCTCTCATAAAAATAGTTGAACTCTCACTGAACATAATAAATGGCTGCACAAACATACTTGAAAGGGATTACAAACACTTTTTATTATAAAATATTACACATATTTGTAGACATGTGTGGCTTTCAAGTATGATAGTGCAGCCCTTGTTGGGGCCTAAATCTTGAACAGTAAATTTATGAACTGGAAAAAAGTCAATTTTGCTTAAATAAATATAACAATGATAATGCATAAAAAGACAAAATAATAGAATTTCTTTTTATTTCTAGAAAAGCTTCTAAGAAAAATGAGAAACATCTAAGATATCCAGTAAGAGAATTTTTATAATTTTGAATATTAATGCAGGCCATCCATGTAACTAAATAAGGAAAATTATTGTAAGCAAGCTGGTAAATTGTTATACATGGCCCTCAAAAATATATTTCTCTTGCCCACCTTAAAAAAACAAAAAGTTTTCAAATTAAAATTTTAAAATATCAGACTCATAATTTTCGAAAAATTTAAGATTTTCAAAAGTGAAATATTAGAATTGTGAAAAAAAGAAAAAAAAAACATTGGAAAATTATAATAAAATAAATAAATTATTATGTTGCTTAAATACTTAAGGCCTGTTCAGCTAAATGCGAACGAAAGTTTTGTTTGCATAACTTTATTGAGTCGTCATAAAAGGCTTACAAAAAATCAGACAGCCTACAATAAAATGTGTTGTACTTTCAAAACTAGAGACACACACATAAAGTTTTAATATCAATCATGCTTTGTGGGCGTTCTTTTAGCAAGGAAGTCACATGGTATGTTGTGTGTGAATTTGATGAAAATCAAAACCAGTTTGGTCATTTTGGATACTCACACAAATGCATAATTTAATGTTGAAATTAGATCTGAATTACATAAAATAATTTTAAAGAAATAAAGTTCAAAACTTAAAAAAAAATTATTCATTTTTCTTTAAAAACGTGTTAAATATGGGACTAGTTTGAGTGCTATAAGGCGCTCATGACCTGCAATGGGTTAATTTATTCAGCAAAAAAAAATTTTTATTTCAAATAATTAATTTCCACATCTTATTTAAGTAAATGCATTCAAGAATATTTTATAAATTGCAAAATTTTTTGATTTTTTAGAACATCGGTTTCTTAATTTAACCAAATGTAGAATTTTTGTTTTCTTTTTTAAATAATAACAATTTAAAGTGAATTTTAACGAAAACTATTTAATTTTTTTTCTTGAAATTCCTTTACAAATGTGCTTTACTTACCTCTTGTTTGGCTTGCCATTGCTTCATGGCTGATTTATATTTTTCAAATTCATTACACCAATGTGAGTAAATTTTCTGATAATCGTTTTTCTTCGATGGTGGCGTACATCTGTAATTAAAAATCAGTAAGAAAATGTAACATGTAACAACACTAGTGTAGGTTATATAAGCAAATCCGAGCGTACAAGTACAAGCTCATACATACAAATAAAAGTAATGAAGTAAAAAGTGAGAAAATATAAAAAAAAAATATACTTAACCATAAATAAACTCTGTAAAGTGCAAATATAAATATACTTCGCTTTCATAGTGGTGCAAGAACAGTGGGACAATATAAGTTAAAAATTAAATATTTGAAATCTTTAGCACAAGTAATTAAATTGTCTAAAAATTTTATATAAAACTTGTATATAATCCAGCTGATCAGGATTACAGCAACAGCAAATTAATCAAAAAATATTTTTGACTAACAATCATTTTTACTAAGCTTTTGCTATTTTTATTAATTTGACGACTCTACAAATTTTTACACACACTTACACAAACCAATTAATTCTCTAGTGTTACCTTGTACACAAAATGCTTTTTAAACGAAAAAGTAAATTAACAACACAATATACAAATACATTTTCCTTGTAAATATAAAAAAAAAAAAAAAAAAAAAAAAATAGACGAAAAAGAAAACGTAAATGAAAATAAAAATAAAAACGGAAATTAAATAAACGGAAGGAAAGGCGTTCATAATTGCTGTCAACGTAAAAAGGAAATCGATATAAAATATCAACACAGACATACATACACTTGCAGAAACAAGCAATCATATGAAGAAAATTATAACTGAAAATCAGCAGAACCAACAAACAAATTGCAAATAAAAATTTACAATTATTTTTCTGTTTTTTTTTTTTTTTATTTTATTAAAAAACAGAAGCGAACAAAAAAAAAATTTAACAACTTTTTTGTTTAAAAAACGTGATTCGCTTTAATTTTTGTTTTCAAGAAAAAAAATTTTTTTTTGCTAACAAGCAGCAAGATAAATACTTAAATCAATTTTTTTTAATAATTAATTTCATATTTCTTCTTTAATGAGGCAAAGAAAAAAATGTTTGTTAACCGAACTTACCTGTGGGCATCCACATTTACACTATAGCTGCACAGCAGCGTACCATCGAGATAGCTGTCATAGCGTCCACCATCGCCTTCATTAATTGATATAATAACGAGACCACCCTCCGATGTTTCAATGTATTTTGAAGGCGTATAACCAATTTCATAACTAAAAGTAATTTAAATAAAGAAAAGAAATATGGAATTTTTAAATAAACTTGTTTCAAAACTAATTAAATATTTTTTTTTTTTTAATTTTTATAATGTTTTGATAAGGTTTGAACTGAAAAAATAAAAAGCAATAAACAATTGTGAAAGTTTAATTTGTTATTAATCACAAACTTTTTTTAATTATGTTTTTTGTATGTATTTTAATTATGACAATATAAAATCGGTTCTTCCATATTAAATTAAATTTTGGGCTGTATTAACGAATTCTTATTGCTACAGCTAAAAACTTGATTATCACAACTGATCTTTTAGCAATTTTGCCATCACAATCAAAGTTCTTTTCTATGTGTATTTATTAAAAAATTCAAACATTTTTGTTTGAATGTATTTTCTTATACCCAACATTGTAAAAAACAATTTTGTGGCAAATGAACATAAATCTGTTTCAATTAAAGTTATTAATACAATCTTATTTTTGGCTTGAAATCAAGTTTGTAGCTCATAAACTAAATTAAAAGCTCATCGCAACTGAACTAGAGTAAATTTTAAGAATGTTGAACACATTGAATATATTCAGTCTTCAACTATTAAAAATAATTTTCTGTGTACACCAACTAAAATTTTTAATATTTTATTTAAACACAAAAATAAGTTTAGTTTCCATTTATTTAACAAGATTTTCTTAATGAACATTAATTACAAGTAAAGAGGGCACCTCTCAAATAAATTAAATTTGAAGACTCGTTTTCAAGACTTTAGAGTCGAAAATATATTATATAATATTTAAGCAGCATTCAAGAATTTAAAAAACATTAAGGGGATTCACACAAAAGTCATAAAGTTATATGTGTTAAAAAAATGACACGAAAAAATATGGCTGCTGTGAGCAAGAATTCATAACTTGATGTGCTATTTCAAATATAAGTCAGCTGAGTTTACTTATAATCATAGTCACAAAAAAAGACATTTTTATTAAGAGTTGACTTTTGTTAATAAGAATTTCATTAATTTAAATTCCTTTTTAAAAAAAATACCGACTTTAGTGTAACTATAATTATGGGCTAATAACTTTTGTTTGAAGCCCAACAAAAATTTTTTTAGTCTGTCATAAAAATTGCAACAAGCGTTTTTTTCTGTCAAAAATTCTCTTGCCCATACAAAATTTATGGGCGACGTTGAGCAATTGAAAAATCCAATTATGACAGAGCGTTTTGTAGTGAAGTTTTTTTTTTTATTTTTTCGTTATTTTTGACCAGTAGTTATTTTTTTGAATTTAGCGTTTTCAACATTTTTTCGTTTCTCTTTAGTTGGTTTATTAAACAAGATGATAAACACTACTGTAGAAAATACCCACTGCCATCGCTCTTATTTAGCGATAATGTTTTAATATAAATAGAGGTCGCCGAAAAACGCTTTAATTTAGTTTGCACTGTAAGACTTTATGTGTGAATCTCCCAATTAAGTGTGAAAAAATTTTCCTCTTTCAAGCTTTAATGTTTCAAGATATTTTAGAAAGAATTTTACGATATTTTTCATTTACTTATATTTTTATAAAAAAAATTATTTAATTATTAAATTTGGTCAAGGTTTCTTTAAATTAAGTTTGCTTTTTTTCTTAAATTATAAAAAATTAAAATAAAAAATTTTTTTCTAACATTTTCCCCCAGTTTTGTAAGTTTAATATTATTCCCCTCATAAAAAACTTAAAAGCTTTAAAGAGATAAAAAATGGCGTTTGCTGGGAGAACAGCTTTTAATATTAAAACAAATTTTAAAGTGTCAATTTACGGTTTTAACACAAGTAACACAAACACATTTATATTTTAAATATTTCGTTATGTAATTTTTTTTTCACACCCTCTTTTTTTGGTTCTTTTAATGTCAAACACGCATTATATACCACCTCCCCACACAGTGTGTTGGATTTGATTATCTTTTAACATAAATTGAATTTATTAAAAAAAAAGAAGTAAACTGAATTTAGTTTAGTTGTACTCAATGTTGTTTTTTAAGTAAGCAGAAATATAAAAGCATCATCAGTTACATTTCCGTTGTCATTAAATTGGTACTAAGACTTTATTATTGTTATCGTGCCAAAAAAATAAATAATAAAGTTTTACTTGGAGATATATTTTGTGAGAGAGTAAAATGAACTAAATCCAATTTGATAACAACTTCATTCATTACAAATTTGAAGAATTCCTGTTTAAAGTTACATTCGTTTTTTTTTTGTTTTTCTAATAGATATTTTTTGTGTCAATATTAAAAAAAAATTAAAGCCTCACATTTTAGCCACTGCTTATGAAAAGGCGAATAACAATGAATTTATTAAGATTATTTCCTTAAATATATATTTAAATTGCCTTTTAAACTTTCTGTTAAAATCTGTCTTATAAATTTAATATTCGAAAATTTTGATAAATTCTACATGACATTGACAAATTTTATTATTATTTTTCATTATTTTTGATTAATTATGCTACGCAACCAAAGTGTACTCGGTTAGTGAGCATTTCTGATTAATTACCTAAAAAAATTGTGGGACTTGGTAAAAAACACTCACCCTTTTTAAAGGCCATGATAGTTAAATCTAATTAAGAAGCTGTTTCACTAAAGTTTATTTCACTGTAGTTGCAAATGGGAAAATAATACTACTGAGCAAGTATTTTTATATGATTAAATTATCAAAGATTCAGTTTCATGGGAAAAACCCACAGATAAATTAAGATCCTGGACTCTTTATCTATATTTTTTAAATGAATTAAGGATATATAACAATCTTAAGTTATAATGAAACTACTATGAATGAAAAAGTAGATTATATGCCTCCTCTTCCATTGAGACACAATGTACGTAAAGCCTTTTATGGTTGCTTTTACAGTTAAATCAAAAACAGTAACGAAATGACAACAACAATATAATAACAATTTTAAAACTGGTACTCTTACAGGCAAAACGTTTTATTATGCTATTGCAAAGCACATCACAGGGGCCAATAGAGCTCAACAAAAGTGGCCTCGGACTTCTATTAAAATATTTTAAGAAACCTTTTGGCTTCTTTCCAAAAAACTCCCAGGGCTTAGATATGAATCAAACTCATGCCTCGCGATTGATGTCCCATCGTGAGTCCAATGCAATTTAAGTATTTCGTAGTTTGAACAAGCTGCTAATGAAATGTTTCAAATTGATACAGTAAAATATTCTTTATTATGCTTTGAACCGGTCTCACCGCCCGGGGTTTTTATGACGTGAGTTGAAGTCCAATTTTAAGAGAAATCCGTTTAAAAATAGAATTTGAATTGCTAAAAAACCCATAAAACTAAATACCTACAGCCATTCACTACTTTATTAAATGGCCCATGTTTTTGTTAGCATTATTATCAGAGGTACCAATCAAAGTGTTAAATAAAATATTTCAAGTACGAGCATACAGTTTTTTTAAACAGTTGTAAGTGGAAATCTTTAAAAAGTGGACATGAAAATGGGCATGGCTGCTTAAAATGTAATAAATAAAATATATCAAGTACGGGTACACATTTTTTTAAACAGTGGAAAGTGAAAAATCGTTAAAAAGTGGGCGTACAAATAGGCGTGGCTGTTCCAAAAATATATATGAACCTTCTTTGGAGTATAAGGACTATATGTACCAAGTTTCAGACAATTTCTTTCAAAAAAATATGTATAATGAACCGAAGAAGCAAATAGGAAATAAATTTTATTTATATAAATTTTTGAATTCTTCCACAGATTCTAAAATTTACTGAAAATCGGCATATGTTCTTAATATTAAAACAAATAATACATATGGCAAACCCAAAATAACTGAAATTAAGCAGGAAAAAAGATTTTTGTTTTGTTTAATAATTCAACAAATAAATACTACAATATGACAATTCAATTAAATATTTTAGGTCATTTGTTAGTCTATTTATTTCATAGTTTTTAAATTTTTATACCAAGAAGTAAATACATTTTTTATTAGTCTATTTATTTCACAGTTTTCCAAATTTTATAGTAATTTTTTTTTAAATTTAATTTTAAAGTTAAAAAAATTTTAAATTCCAATTTTTATTATATAAAATTAATGCACTTCAAGTAAAACAAACTTTCAAAGAAATAATCTAACCCCAAAACCTTATTATAAACAATTTTAATTAGCAAACTTTAAGCATACTTTAGATTATTTCCATATAAAAAAAAATATCCTTAAGCAAGTTATTAGTATATAGAAAATTCGTTCTTGACCTACAAAACACAGTCATACTGCTAAGCTAAAACAAAATAAATTCTAGTAAAAAGAAATCATTTTCCAGCTAACTTTCCACTCATATAAAGTACTTGACGCTAAACTCGTATCATAACCTATTAACTTAATAATAGAGAAAGAAGGCAGAGAGATACAAATAAAATGATACGAGTACAACTAAATTTTCACTTGATAAACAGAGAGGGTGAGTGAGAAAAATAAATTGATTACAAGTATGACTATACAAATGTGTCTTTCATATACTATTTTTTGTTGCTGCTTATTTTTATATATATTTTTGTCATATTTCTAAATCAATTAAAAAAAAAAGCAAACAATTGAAGTGCACATGTACGTAAACAAATGTTGTATTTTCTTTTCTTTTTCTGATTCTATAAATTTTCCTTTACCACTTGTGAAAGATTTATTATTTTGTTATTAAAACTTAATCATATTTCTTGCTTCAGTCTGTGTATGTGCATGTGTGATATTATCCTGTGATTATAAACAAAAAATAAAATAGAATAAATGAAAAAAAGTATCTGCATATCATAAGCTTATAAGTAAGTGTGTCTATGATCTGTGTGCGTGCTAGTATATTGTTTCATTTTTAAAGAAATTGTAAGCAGAGATGGAAAATATAGTTTTTTTTTTCTTTTTAAAGAAAAAAAGACTGGCTTTGTTTTAGGATTTTTGTTTTAACTATTTTATACCATAAATATTTCATAGTGGTCAATGCTGAAATTTAAATCATTTATTTCAAAGAGTGTCTTAGTAAGACTGAGTAATTTTAATAAGAATAGAATTTTTTACTTGTATCGTAAAGAAGACATATACCGATTAAGTTAAAAATAAAAAATATTTGTGACTACAATTCGTTTAGTAGGTAATACGGCAAAGTGAAATCAATGTAAATTTTTAAAAAATAATAAAGCGCATTTTCATTTGAATGGCTTTTGAATACATAAAATTTCGAATTTGGGGTTCAGAAAATGCTTATGCAATCTATGAGAAATTAATACAAACACAACGAGCGGATATTCGTCAGGTCCTACGTTTTTTTTTTTTAATGAGGCCAAAATTACGGTGACTGTGAATGGTATTTATTACAGGAACCTGATTCCGCTATCAGGACGGTAGGGATCTGTATGATATATAATTTCAGCTAGACGATGCCACCTACTGCTAAGCGAGCAACAATCAATTTATTACAGCATGCACGCTTGGTAAAATACACAATGTTTCTATAATGCTGTTTTAATTTTGAGAAAAAGTCTTGGAAAAAAAAATCTTTTGCCAAAAAGGGCACTTACGAAGTTTAAAAAAATTTAATTTTTCAATAAT
Source organism: Thelaira solivaga (assembly GCA_947397855.1). NCBI lineage: Eukaryota > Metazoa > Arthropoda > Insecta > Diptera > Tachinidae > Thelaira > Thelaira solivaga. The sequence goes on from OX377614.1 coordinate 10,018,194, forward strand.
TTTATATCCGATTTTGTAAATTTATTTTTAGTAAATATTATTCAAGCTTAAGATCTCAAATGAAAATTGTTTTCTTTAATTTGATATTTGGCCAATGTCTGTTTTTTGATTCTTTCTTTTATTTTAATTTCTTTTGAAAATCTTCTTCAGGGAATAATAATAAAAATAATAATAATAAATTTCCCTGAAGAAGATTTTCAAAAGAAAGTCGAAATATTGGCAATTTAAAATAAAATCAAGTTTCATTGAGATCTTAAGCTTGAATAATATTTGCTTATAATAAATTATATATATTTTTTTGTTTTTGTTTACTGCTGTAGAACTTTTTGTATTTTCCATGTCTGTTTCTAAGTTCTACTGTTTTATTGTTATTTTCTTTACAAAATTAAATCTTAATTTGTACAAAATGTCACCCTTAGATGTCAAGCTTTTAAAAAGCAATTTATTATTCATATTTTGTAATTTTGATTTGCTATACAAAACTAATTTCTTATTAAATTTATTTCAAATTATTTGTTAAGCATATTTTTTGCCAAGTCATGAAAAATGGTTTGTTTTATACAGCAAATTTACAGTCAATTCATTTCGAGTCAAGAAATATACCCTAAAAAATTAAAATAATTTATAACACATGATTTTTAGAAAGGCCAAATTGAGATCAACTACAGCTGTGTGGGAAAAGTAATTTGTTTGGTCTTTATAATTATTTTTCAATTAAATTAATGGCTAAATTAATTTAAGAAAGCAAAAATAAAATTGTTTTGCCAAAATCATGTAAGAAAAAACTAGAGAACTCAGTTCTTTAGGAAAAATTACATGCTATCGAGTTTTGCTTAAGTAAATATTTTGAAAGAGAACTTTTTATTCACTTGCTATATACCCCAAACAAGGCATATACAAAAACTTTTTGCAATTTAAAACAGAACCATTTACATTTCGAGTGAGGTTTCAATTTGAGTGGTTTCAAATAAACCTCTACTAATTGGGATAAGATGCTGTAAAGGCAAAACTAAGCTAAGTGCGGCTGTGCCCAGTCTTATATACCCTTCAAATATTGCTACTTTCAGTTTTATACAGTCTTCTTAAATATTAAAAAATATATAATATTAAAAAATTAATTTAATAAAACGCAAATATTAATTAAAATAATTTTTTGTATACCTAAAATAAATAATAAATATTAATTTAAGAAAACCAATATAATGACATTTAGCATGAAATACATGCTGGGATTCTTATTTTTAAAACCAATAAAATGACTGTAGGTACTCAACTTTTATATATTTAAAAAAAGAAATTCTAAAAAATTTTAACATGCTCTTTACAAGAAAAAAAATTTTTTTTAAATAAAAAAAAAAATAAAATAATAGCCGTTTTAATTAAAAAGCAAAAGGTCAAAGAAACTAACAAAAAATTGTTTTTTAATATTTAAAATTTAAAAAAACAGCACACAACATAGGAATGCCAAATAAATTAAATTAAATTAAATTTAAAATATTTTTAAACATTTTTCAAATCAAACATATTTAATAGCAAATAAAGGATTTTTCAAATTAAGGGCAAAAGTCAGAAAGTATCTTTCAATAAGATTTCTGTATTCTTAGTTTTATTACACACAGGGCTTTTAAAAGACACACAAACATACACACGCTTGTATAAGACTGATTGGCTGGTTTGGTGCTTGTGTGCACAAACATTACGCACATGTACATCTTACAAATTTCCATAAAAAAACAAAGCAGAAATTAATGAAAATTTTTTTGTTCTTTTACTATTTTCGCCCAATTAAGCATCGATTATTTTTATTTTTTTCAAAAACATTATGACTGTCATTTCTGATAAAACTGCCTACTACGTTTTTTTGTCAGTTTTAATATTTTGAATAAAATACTTAAAAAACCAACTAAGAAAAATTTTCAAAAATAGAGATAGTCGCGGTTTTTGACTCATAGTTCCACTATTAATAAACCAATCCGGCTGAGTTTCAATAGCAATTGAAAGACGTAAAAACTAAAAGATTGATAAGCTTAACTCCTCAGCACGTTGTCTATTGACTTTAGAAAGTTGATTTCAACGAGTTGACGGACAGACAGACAGACGAAACTTATAAGGCACCAGAATATGTATACTTTAAAGGGTGGCACATATGTACAGTGTAGAATTACACACTTATATATACTCTTTGCAGTAAAGGTGAATTGTATAAAAAGTATTTTGATTTTATTTATTTGAGAATCTCTTATTACTACTCAAGCGTTTCATTTCCTAATTGCACTAAAAACAAACTCAAAACCGTTGAGAACAAAATTTTTATATTTACAAGACTTTAGTTATTTTTAAAGATAAAATATTCTAAAAGATGAGTTCAATGGCTTTCACCAAAATATATTGACAGTTTTTAAAACTCTATACATTTTATTTGTCTGTCTGTTAATCTTTTTTTTTTTTTTTTGCGAATCTTCTTTAAAACCGTACAACAGCAAAAATTTCGTTTTAACGTTGACAATTTATATATTTTTTTGTTTTGCTTTTTTTTTTTTTTTAAATTGTCCCAAATAAACTAAATATTTTATGTGACTTTAGAATGTTAGTGACTTACCGTCCTTTTTCTGTTGAATGATGATACCATCTAACTGTTTTTTGTTTTAAAACTTCTGGTACTTTAACAAAACATGACAAATGTAATGTTTGGCCATATGAAGCTGTTATACGTTTCTTTAAAACACTCGTATCACAAATGCCGGATGTTTCGTTGGCAACATCCTACAAAGAAAAATAAAGGAAAACAGAAGGAAATAAAAACCAGACAAAAATTTAATAGAATTTTAACCAAACATAAATACCCACATACTTACTTAAGGGTATTATACGAGTATACTTAAATATTTTATAAGTATTTTTGTTGCTTTTAACTTACCTGCAGTAAGCCCAATTGGTATGGCTTACAAGTGCCAGCATCCTTATCCCAACCGCAATAGGGATCAGAGACACAACGGAAACAGGAATCATAACGTCTTACACACATTGCCAAATCGATTTGTTTAACCATATGATCTGTGGCCAAATACAAAGAGCCAGTTTTTTGACTTATGCCCATTTCTCGTATTGGCTCATTATTGGCCACATCCAAAATGTCCAAGAGATTGGAATGACGACGCCCATAACGTATAAATTGTACAATTTTATAAACGTTACCGTTGGCAGTGCCAATAAAATAAACTAAATATTCTTGATTTAGCTTATCAATGCGTATTCTGTAAATAAAACAAAAGAAAAATAAAAGCAGTTTATTTGCGCACCCTTTATCACTTCAAAGCTTAACCAGCTTTAACTTGACAATATTTTTAAATATTTCAATTTGCCGAAATTTTCTTAAAAATAAAAAAAGAAACAAGTTTGTCATTTATCTTATTTTTTTTTTCAAGTTTCATTTTAAAACGTTTTTATACGTCTTCAAGTTCTTCTGCATAAATGGTTTTTGCTTTCAAAATTTAAGTCTTTTAAATTTATTTGTTGAAATGACAAACATTTCTCTTCTTCCACTTAAAAATCTTAAATCTTTTTTCTTGGTTATTATTTCGTCTTTCGTTGAGGAAAAACAGCAAAAGAAAAATACTTTGCAAGTATAAGAAATATATTTACTTGTTAAAGGCATATTGAGCAGAGAAAGAAAGCAAAAAGAAAAGAAACATAAAAATTCTCAAATTACAGTAATTTTTGGTTATTTAAAAAACATTACCCCAAGAACCATTAACATAAGTCACAGTTACTATAAAAACAGTTTAGCAAAGAAGAAACATCAGCAAAAAAAAATATAATCTTTTCTTAAATGAACTTGGTCAACGAGGACTTATTTCAAAGGCAACCTACCCAAGAGATAGGAAGAGAGACAAAGAGCAAGAGCTGCATGTAAACTAAAAGGGTCAAATTATTAAATATCAGTTACAGCCCAGCAAACAATTTGTAATTGAAGTTAAAATTAAAGAGTTACACGACCGAACTCCCCTAGGAATTTAGTCCCCAATACGAAAAGAAACTACCATATTGAAATCAATAAATAAAAGAGTCAATTCTCCCATAATTTTTAGTAATTTTTTGGGGAATTATTTCATGGAGATCTTGGTAGTTCTTACAACGGCTTATTAGGCTTTACCTATACAATAATAACCGAAGCTTTAAATAAATATTTCAATTTAGAAATTTTCTTAATATGATATTTTATTTTCATATTTAATTGTTTTCATTAAAAATTTATTCAAATTATAATTTGAAATGAACAAGTCCCGAACCGTCCACTTAATGCGAAGAGGCTTAGTTTTCAAACTATTTGATTCTGTCGCTTCAATGTTTGAGAATGAAAAGAGAAAAAGGACGGAAATTTATTGTTTTACATTAATCCCACAACAGCTAGAGTTTCGTTAAAATGATTTATTAAGGAATATAAGTTTCCATCGAATTTGCTTAAAACAAATTATGTTATAGTTGTTGCGGCTCACAACTTTTATGAAAACTTGGTGGTGATTGAAAAATTGCCATTGCTAGTCTTAACTAAATTTGTTTTTTGGTTGTGTGTATTTTATATAAACAAATAAACACAAGTTAAAAATGATTTGAACTGAGAACGCAAATGCCTCTAACGAAATTCATAAAATTTCCAAAGCTGAGTTTGCTTTAACATGTTTTGTGCTAATGGAAATTAATGCTTTAGCAAGTAAATAAATTAAATTGAGAGGAACCCCTCAAAAAAATTGGAAAAATAGCAGAAGATCAAGTTATTTGCAAGAAAATGCAGATTCTATTTTTCCGTATAACGGGTGCTACAAGAAGAATAAACTTTTTTATTTCATGCTGCAATAAATCAATTGTTTCAAGTACTTTGTAACATTTCTTGATCAAATCGCATGTCGATTATATGCATGCCGTCCAGTTAAGGCCACAAGAACTTCGTTATCATGTTCCTATCACTCTCAATACAATTTTGGCCTTATCTTTAAAAAAGTAAGGCTTGAGTAAAATCTTTACCATACAGATGCTCGTTGTGGGTGCATTTGTTTAGGCCCAACTTCGACAATTTTATGTACAGATGGAAATGCGCTTCATTGGAGAAGATGACTTTTTTTTTTTTGAAAAATTGTAATTGACTTGACTTTGCTCTTTTACAAATATAAAGCTTCAATTTAGTAATACAAATAAAAATAGGTGGCAGCTGCCGAATTTCCGAGTTTCCACTAGCACAAAAAAATTACACAAAATTCAAAGAATACAATCTTATTCAAGAGCATATTAAATTTCTTATGAGGGCAGAAAAGGTAAATGATCTCTCTAGTTGATAGCAAGTTTTACTGCGTGTTTTACTTTAATAAAATAAAACCAAAAAGTAATTTTACTTAAGTAGCGGCAAAACTTTAATGTACAACACCTAGAAAAACGTCGTAAATTACAATACACTGAAGTAAATGTAAGCAGACAACAACAAGATTCAAATACATAAAACAAAAATTCATTTTTTTTTATTAAACAATTTTGTTGTTTTATAATAATCTAAAAAAAAAAAAAAAAAAAAAAAAAAAAAAAAAAAAAAAAAAAAAAAAAAAAAAAAAAAAAAAAAAAAAACTGTAACCTTAAGAGCTTTTGCTCGCAAAATGCACAAAAGTTATCTTGTATCATAAAATATTTTTTTGTTGTTTTATAAGAAAAATTTAATTTAAAATTCATATTTTCTGCTCACTTGGTTGTATTTTTTTGATTACAATTGCATTTATAAGTTTTTTGTTTTTAATTTTTCTGTTAATTTTTTTTCTGTTTGTAATGCGAATATTTTTGTGTGGCATGAACTTTTGTCTTTGGCAACATTACACAGAAACCCAAAAAAAATATAAACGAAAATCCATGCAAGATACTACTGCCATTGTAATTGTTGTTACTGTTTGCTACTGTTTTCTTTATTCAACACAAGTCATTGTATAAACCATTATACCATAAATATTTCTTTTATTTTTCCTCCACTTTTTATATGCATTTAAGCAGACTTTTGACAAAAAAAATTTTTTTCTTAAATTTTTTACCACAAGAAAAAAGAGAAAAACTCGTTTATAAAATTCATGCCACAAAAATAAAACAGCAGTTGCAGCAAGCAATAATAACAAACCATGAATGAAAAAGAAATAAATGGCTTTTGAAAAAGTTGAAAAGCACAAAATACATACATAAACAAATTGTCAAATACTACTTACTTGTCCACAACCAATTTGGTCAATATAATATCACGTTTGTAAAATACTGGATTGCCAAATTCATGATCGATTGCTTTGTCCATCAAGGGATACTTGCGTATGAAATTTAATACCGGATCAGGTAAAGTGGATGTATCGTTTACACAAGTGCCAGGTCTTGGCTCGGGAACTCTATTACTTAACACCGGCAACCAAGCAGATGTGGAGGTTACCTGTTCCTTGAATCTACCTATAAAAATAGCAGTAGAAAATATTTTGTTAGAAAATAATTTGAAAAAGAACATTTTATTTGGATTACAAGGACTGCCTTTATTTTTTGTTTATGAAACTATTATTTTTGAAAACTATTTAAATATGTAAATAAAGTTCATTCAAGCTTGCATATGCAATTCATAAAAATAATTGAAAAATCGCATTTAAAATTAGAATTGCACTGAAATTCATAAGAGAAAAATAAACAAAAGTAAATAACATGTCAACACCTCAGCGTTTTAGTTGTTATTTATTTTTTATTTATACCGTAACTTAAGACCAACAATAAAATATAATTTAAATTGCAGTTTATGCATTTTCATTTCTTTAGCTTGAAATGGCAAGAGGGTAGTTAAAGAATTAACAAAAAAAAAAAAGTGCTTAAAAAAAGCAAATTTAATAAAAAATATTCGATTTAAAAAAAACACTCTCTGAATATTTAACATTTATAATGCTAATTACTAGAGTCAAGTAAATTTTAAAAAATTTCTTTAATAAGAAAAATTAGCTAAGATTTTTGAACATACTCGTACATATTTTCAGTTTAATATGATGTTTTGGTAACACAAACCATCAAATTTGTCTAAAAAATTTGTAAGACAAACACTTGATTGTTTAAGTATTTTCATACTTAATTTCTTTCTTGACGATTTGATTCTCAAAGTTACAGAAACAGCATTTAGTTTTATTTTTAACTGTAGGAGTAAAATGTTTGCCCAGGAACATGTAAGTGGAAATAATCGCTCAAAAAGACGAATCTTATTGCCAGGCCCTCTATTTGAATGGGAAGCAAAAGGCGGCCACACACCGCAAGTTAAGTTGGGCAATTCTTTCTCAATTCTCTTTTAAAATTTTCGTTTTGTCTACATACAAATTTTTTGTTTCGGTAATTTTAGCAATATTATTCAGCCTTCAAGTTACCTGTCTTCTTTTTTTCCATCTTTATAAAGGATACGAAGAGAGAACAAAAAGGAATTACCGAGTGCGAGCAAGTTTGTACCCCTTTCCCTTCTTCTTTCCTCTCTCTCCAACAAAATCAAGAATTGCCCAACTAAAATTGCTGTGTGTAGTCCTGGTTTTACTTTGTTTTTCGATTTTCTTTTCATAAGAATTGTCATGTAAAAAATTTTTAAGAAGCCCCAAATCAGCTGTTTGTCGTGTGAAGTAGAAGCAGACAATAAATTTCTTCTTTTATTTAATTTTTTTTTTTCAAATAAAGCTTGTTTTGAAATCATATGACGGCAAGTATTTTAAAATGTGAAAATTTCTAAAAAAAAAGAGACAAAAAAATATTTACTTTTTGTGGAAAATTTATCCTCGTATTTTTATTCTTATGGAAATCTAACTAGTGTGTATAACACTTTAGTTTTTCCCATTGCATTATGTCATATACAATGCTTTCCGCTTCCGCTGGCGACAAAAAAGAAACGAATGGAAATAAATGTTTTTGAAGGCTTTTTTTTATTATTATTCCTTTCGTTTTATGTGGCCAGTGTTAAAAACAAAAGGGCCTTTAATAATAAGGCCATTAAAAACGATTATCATAAGAATTTGATTTCTAATGAAGACCTACTAAAATGCTTCCACAGAATTCTTCAAATGACTTTTTGAAAGCAACATAGAATTAAAATAAAATAAGAACAAAAATAAATAATGATGATCTTCTTTACAAATAAAATTAATTTTTGTTTGTTTGTTCGTCCTTATAAATTTTTTTGTTAGAAGTTCTCCAAATCATCCCATTAAGACTATTAACAATGCAGCAAAAGTAGTGCTTGCCTAGAAGCAATTTTATGAGACATAAAACAATAAAAAGCCGCTTACATTAGCTCCATTTATTTCTTGGAGATGGGCCACCTAGAAGCAATAGCTTTAAATACCAAGCAATGCTTACTTTATACATTCTATGAAGCACTAAGTTTATGTTCTATAGAAAAAAGCAAGAAACTATACATACTAACTAGATTCAAACCAGAGAATCTTCACCCAGAGAAAAAATAACACCATTCGTGTCAAAATGACTACAAATGGTGTCAATAGTGGATCAATGATCTTTGTGCTCACTTTGAAAACGCATGGTGTAATTTTTACAACGCTTTATTGACAACAAAGCAAAACCAACAACTAATGGTGTAAAATTGACACCAAACAGATGTCGAAATGATAACATACGGTTGTAGAAATGACAAAATGTATTTTTAAATTAACAACGTTTTTTAATAAGTTAGAAATTTTACAATATATTGTGGGCAAAAAGTTGACAACGTAGCTGTTTTTCTAAGCTGACAACCGTAGTCGATTTGTACATGCTTAATAAAAAATTTAAAACGTTCGTCAATAAAATAGAGAATGGGATGGTGTCAAAATGACTTTATACGTTGTTGATTTTGCAAAGCCATTTTTGGCTTAGTGTATGCAAGTTACAAGGCCTGCCGAAACGTTTGCTAACTTCTTCTTTTTGCCACTGGAAATATATCACGACCATGTGTTTGCATCTGTGCCTATGGATGTGCTCTTCTGTACCTGTGTGTAAGTTAGCGAGAGTGAGTGTGTATATTTTTCTTTAATTTTCTTTTCTTTTCATTTTATGCAAAATAAATAAATAAATAAATACGTTTATACACAAGACTTAATACACATGCATGTACGTATGTGTATGTCTATGTAAATCTTTGTATGTACAAACTTTTCTTTTGTTATTTTATTTCATGGATTCATGCAAATGTGACATGAAGTGCATGCTCAAACATGCATATAAGGCATAGTAAAAGTTTTGGTTTTTTTTAGCGTAGCGAAATGAAATGAGAAAAAAAACAGTTGAATAAAAAAATGTTTTGGAAATTATACGTGAAACTGTTTTCCTGGATTTTTTTTCCGTGTTCTTATTATGTTTTTTTTATTTGTAAGCAAAAGAAAAAAACATGTGTAAATGTCACGTGTTTCAACATGAAACTTGTTGTTTTTGTTTGACTTTTAACACACGAAGAGCTTATATTATAAACAAAATATTTTCCAATACGGAAAGTAGTATATAAAGAAGCACATTTATATACACAAAAGTAAGTTTATATATATGGATCTGTAATTTCTTTTTAACATTGATAAATAATAAAGTATTCATAGTACCTGTATGTACTTGTATGTACCTGCATGTATAATTGCTTTTTTCTTTATTTATTTTTTAGAATTTATGTTCACTGATAGAACAATTTGAATAAACATAATTGTTTCCTGTGCTTGAACATATTTTTCATAATTTTAAAATAAATAATTTTTGAATAAATACTTACACCCTTATTCAAAAAAATTAAAGTAGACTTTAAAGTCAACGTTATCGAAATTTTTCATATAATTTTTTCAAAATTTTACTTTAAGGTCTACGTCAAATTTTTTTTGGATAAGAGCATTAGTCTACAGATAAATAAACACTTCCTTTTTGGAAATTTAAATTTCCATAAAATAGGCCAGAAAATATTGTTAAATTTAAGTTGAAATTTTAGACCGAAATTAACTAACTTCGCTAAACGGAAATGTACCATTTATTACAACTATTAAAGGCTTTAATTGCTTTAAAACCTTTAAGATCTTTTGTGTAGCACAGTTTCCAACTACAATCCGAGACTTCTTAAAAATCTCGTATTTATTGTAGAATTTATCATTACTAGGTAGCACCTGGGTAGCTCATTCCGCGTGTTGCCACCGCTGGGCACTCACATTGAATATCTTACAGCGTTTCTTGTAAATACTTGACTGAAATAACAGAAGTCCTTTTGTCTCAGACCAATTTTATTCCTGAGGTAGTTAACCTGTCAGCAGCTCAACGTGCAGTTTGATGCTATTTTTACTGAAGTTCAACATTTTTTTTTATTTTTAACAGCCATTTTTGAACCGATTGTTTTAATTTGTGCACAGACATCATAATTTTAATTTTTCACAAATTTTCATACCATTTTTTAGGATCCGATTTGTATTTTAGATAAAATACACAATAAAATGACTCAGAAAAATTATCCAAAAATATAAGTAGTTTTGGTTTTTGACTCACATTTCTGAAGCCTGACTAAGGCAACAACTAACAAATTGGTATGCTTAACTTTTCTGTACTACTAGGGACTTTAAAAAGTTCAGTGACTATATATATATATAGATAGAACAAACTGACAGACGGGCATTGTTAAATCCAGTGCTTTATTTGAATTGTAGAGAAATTACACATGAAATCACAAGCTTAAAAACCAATTTTGCAGCCCAGTTTCCAACTACAATGCGAGACTCCTCACAAATTAAGATTTATCATGACTAGGAATCTCACTGTGCATGTTGCCATCGTTGGACACTAGCACAGAATATCTTCCGGTGTTTCTTACTTAGAGGAAAGAATATAAAAAAAATTAAAAAAAAGCCTGCATTTCTTTAAAAAGAAACTAAGCCAAGTGAAAAGTCAAGACTTCACATTTGTAACCCTAAAAGAACTTTCTTATTTTTAATACACCAAGTACTTTCTTCGTCGCATCGAAGAAGCTTATTTGAAATCCGCCCCAGATGCAACAAAATATAAGAAAATAATATTTATTTTTAAATATCATTTTAATTAATTTTTTTTTTCAGATAAAGTAAGAACTTAAAACTAGTTTTTAATTTTATTAAAAAATAAACAAAAATATATTAAAATTTTTTTTGGCATTTAAAAAAAAAAGTGCCTGCAGGTTTAAAATTAAAATTAAAGTGCGGTTTTTTTAATATAAGCCATGCAGTCGATTAAAAAATTTGTATGCAAAACAATCAATATTTCGAGTACTTTTCATATGAAATTTCCAAAGGAGTTGCTCCCTTGTATAATAAAAAAGCACATAAAATAGTTTTTTTCAATCTAAATTAAAAATCTTAAATTATTACAATTTATTACTTTTTATTTGCCGCCATTTTTTATCCATGACTTCGGCAGAATAAAGCTTGACTCTTTTTTATACGTGTATGCCCAACTCTACCTTTTTAACAAAATTTTTATTTTCATCTCACATTTTTATTTATTTTTGTTGTAATTTAGTTCTTGTTTTTGTTTATGGATATAAAGAGTGATTTTTTTGCTATTATCTTTTTGGCAACACTAGTTTTGACAGCTCACGCACGTTTTGTATCTTGTGTCACTGTCAAACATCTTCAGTTTGGTCTATAATTTAATCATGAATTGTCTTACAAACGAACAACGCTTGCAAATTATTGAATTTTATTACCAAAATGCGTGCTCTGTTAAGAAAGTTCATCGCGCGCTTCTTCCATTTTCGACGAGGCTCATTTCTGGTTGAATGGATACGTGAACAAGCAAAACTGCCGTATTTGGAGTGAAGAGCAGCCAGAAGCATTGCAAGAGCTACCAATGCATCCACAAAAAACAACCGTTTGGTGCGGATTATGGGCTGGCGGCATCATTGGGCCGTATTTCTTCAAAGATGATGCGAATCACAACGTTACTGTGAATGGTGAGCGCTACCGTGCGATGATAACAAACTTTTTTTTGCCCAAAATGGAAGAGCTTGACTTGCATGACATGTGGTTTCAACAAGACGGTGCCACATGCCACACAGCACGCGAAACAATGGACCAATTGAGAGGCGAGTTCGGTGAACAGTTTATTTCACGCTTGGGACCAGTCAATTGGCCGCCCAGATCGTGCGATTTAACGCCTCTAGACTATTTTTTGTGGGGCTATGTTAAGGCTAATGTCTATAGGGACAAGCCCGCTTCGATTGACGCACTGGAAGCCAACATTGCCAACATTATTCGTGAGATACCAGCCGAAATGTTGGAAAGAGTATGCCAAAATTGGACTAAACGGATGGACCATTTGAGGCGCAGCCGCGGCCAACATTTGCATGAAATAATCTTCAAACATTAAATTATATCAACCCAACTATCGATCCAAATAAATATTTCATGCATTTTTCTGAATTTTATGTTTTTTTTTTTTAAATTTCCGATAGTTCTTATAAAATCACCTTTTACAAACTTGTAGACGTGTAGTACCTTATACACCTATCTCTTACTCTCACACTCTCTTTATATATGTATCTTTATTTATTTGAAAAAAAAAAAACTTTAAGAGAGTTACTCAATCTCTTGCTAAGATTTAACAAGATATAATAGTTTTTGGTTCTCTGTCTCACTCATTTACTTTTATTTGTGTGAACATAAAGAAAACACACACAGTGTGTGGTCAAAACTAACCTTTCCTTCTTGTGAGAGATAAATGCAACATGGCGTTGGCTCTTTAATGGGTTTCCTATATCTATCTCACTTTTTTCTTTTATATGTTTGCTTATAAAAAAGTATTCAAAGCGTTTTTTTTCCCTTGTGTGATATTTAATACAACATGGCGATCTGTACGCTTTATTTTCACTCTCTCACTTTTTATATAAAAAAACCATAAAAAAAACACAGACACAAAGTGAGAGAGTAAATCATACTTCATGCTTGTGAGCAAGTGCATACTTAAAAGTTATATTTTTAAATTTGGGAGACATTTCTTTTTAGTTTTATTTATTGCTTTTTTCACTGCTTGTTAAAAAACAGTTATTCTTTTGTCAAATTTTTTAGCTGCCATAATTTGTAATTGCAATCTACTTTGATTGGTCAATGTGTGAAAAGTTGAAGATTGATTTCATTCATTGAATCACAAACATTTTTGTCTACTTTTTGTTTATATTTTTATATTGAAAATTAAAAAATAATTCAATTATATAAATAATTGATTATTAAAGTACATTTGTTCTTTATGTTTTCCTTACAGTTTTAATAAACATTTTAATTTTTTTTGTTGTTTAAAAACATGTAAAAAAATTTTTTTTAACACAAAAACAAGCAATTTTAGAAAAATTATAAATAAAAAAATTAATTTACTAGAGAGCTGAATAAAATAAAATTAAATATTTGTTTTGGGTCGGACATGAAAAAAGTGAAACCTCAGTTTTAAAAAAAAATTTTTAAGCCAACCTGGCTTGAGGGCAAATTATTCAATTCGATATCCATCATATAAAATTTAAATTTCGGTTTATATCGCATAAAAACTTACTGATTTCTAAGAAATTTGTACTGCATTACTTTCCTTTAGCGTTTTCATTTTGTGTGTGTGTGTGTTTTTTTTTTTTTTATAAAATTAAAACTTAAATTTTATTTTATTTCAAAACTGAAAAAAACTTTGCAGACTTTTTATGTGTGTTGAAGATTTTGTGAACATTAACTTTTAACTTTATCAAAAAAGTTTTAGACATTTTTTTTTCTAAAATAATTCAATATTTTCTTAGTACGACAGTAATACGGTTCAAGGATTTGATAGATCCAAACAAACGAAAAAGAAACCAAACATACATACATACATACTTTTCTGCAAAAACCATTTGCTAATACACACACAGCTATTTTACTTGCAGCCATATGTGTATAAAGGCAGCCGTATATACAGGTAAATAAATTGCGCCATGAATGTACTAACAACGAAAAAAAAGCAGCTTTAGATTTTTGCTAAATAAAAGAAAAGTAAACCTTTTGGAAAATAAAAACTTCACTTTAAGAATTTATAGCAGTTACAATAAATTCTAGCAAATACTCGTACACACGTTAATGCCATTCCTTTGCACACACACACACACACACACACATACACACCAAAAGCGTAAAAGCTTTACTATATTTTACTTCTTTCTTTTTCTACTGCGTCTATAATGGCAGTCCTAGAATTAGTTGATTATTTAACAAGGGAATTTGTTTATTGTTTTATACTTAAGCAACAATTTCTAAAAGCAGCTAACGTGTATTAAAGCTGAAGAAAAGAAGAAAGAATCTTTTAAAAAATCCCATTAAATTTAAGATTTTAAGTAAAGACACAAACTGGAGAATATACATTTTTAACAAGAGTTAAGTGCTCAACTATTACAGCTGATTTTCAATCCTCACAACTGAAAAGTTTTCCTTAGTCTGCAGGTAATACCCCATCACGTTTATATATTCGGCATCCTTAGGGTCCGCCAAATAACTTTTTTTTTTTTTTTTTTGAAAATGCTATAAAAATATCGAGTGTAGCTTCGGCTGTATGGTACGAAGTGCCGTCCGGTTGAAACCAAATGTTGCCAATATCCTCCTCTTCAATTTTTGTGAACAAAAATTCGTTCAACATGGCCTGATAACCATCGCCATTGACTGTAACGGCCACTCCTTGCTCATTTTCGAAGAAAAATGGCCCAATTATGGCTCTGAACCAAAATCCGCACCAAACAGTGACTCGTTTTGGGTGCGTCGACTTTTCAATGTATGCGTGAGGGTTTTCTGTGCCCCAAATGCGACAATTTTGCTTGTTTACATACCCGGCAAGATCAAAATGAGAGTCATCTGAAAAGATGATTTTTTTTGGCAAAATCGGCATCTTCTGTAAGTCGATCGCAGGCCCAATTAGCGAAGCGAAACACAATCATATTCTTTCAACGGAAGGATAAAACTAATTATCTGTCAAAGCAGACATGAGCTAAGTGTTACCATTCACGAAATAAGCACTAGTTGAAAAAAAAACGTTCGATGGCGGACCCTATAGATAGAGGAGCTACTTTAGTAGTGTTTATCTGTTCGTGCTAGTTGTCCATCTAAATTTATTACCAATCAAAAATACAGTTGTGATAACAAAAGTTTTTAGTTGTAATAACAAGAGTTCAAAATTTATTTCTCTTAAAAATTTTAATTAAAAAAATATTACCTTTCAAAAAAGGTAGTTAACAGTTTGATATAGAGAACAATTTTTTTTATTTCATTTTAAATTTATTTCAAGTGTCACATGCTTGAGAAAAGTGGAAGAAAAAATATACATGCCTCATACCTCTCCTATCTTTCAAACCGTTGCAAATGAATGAAATATTTTTTTACTATAACCTTTTTTAAAGCAAAATATTTTAATGATTTTCTTCAGAACTGTCTTCGTAATATGACATTCTATAGCCTTGGATTTCCTTATACACCCACTTAAAAATGGTATTGCTTTTTTATTTTTTCACTTCCACCTTTTTTTTCTTTCAAACAATTAAGTTTATTGACTCTTTTTTTTTTCTTTCTTTTGTTTGCTTACCTTCGAAAGCTGCATTTATATCGCGTATATCGTAACTGCATACAGCTGAGCCCACAATGCCATGTGTGTTTGTTGTAAATGTTGCATAGAATTTTGTATCATCGTGTGGCATCTTGTATACTGATTGTATTTCATTAAAATAGAAAGGAAATTCACTTGATATACTGCAGTTGATGCGTGCCTTTAAATATGTTGCCCAATTTTGTCCGGTCATATATTTGCCACCGCGATCATTTTTACAAACACGTGCAATACGCGAATAAATGGCTTTGCCACAATTGATATATTCGACAGCATGCTCACGGAAAAAGAAATACACATAATCACCAATGTCAAAGGAGCCCACAAAGTTGGGTTCTAAAAATAAAGAAGAGAGCGCAAGTAAAATAACAATTAACTATAAATTTTTGTTATGGTTTTTCTATATTTTTTTTTAATTTTGTTAATTTACTTACTGTCCAACCATTTAGAATCGTATTTAACAGTTCTTTTAAAATTATGGGCTTTTTGGCCGGAGGTCATATTGTATAAATCTGAACGAAAAATAACTGAATCAGCTTTGGTGAACTCGGCATTTGTGCCTGAATACTGTACGATAAAGAAAAAAAAAATTATAGAAAACAAATTTAATAAACTTAATAGAATGTAAGGAGATATGTAGGTGTTGTATATTTAAGCCATTTCAAGTAGCTGTTAACCACCAAAAAAAAATTTAAAATCATTATGGTTTTTATGGCTAAAAATGTAAACGAACGATGGATATCTAAAATTTATAATTTTTTTTTAAGCTGACAAATATTGTTAAGTAATTTGAAATAGTTTAAACATTGCTTTTCATTAAAAAAAATAAAATAATTTCTATTTTTTGTTCGTTAGTGTATTTTGTAAATTTTTGTTTTATTTTTCTTACACAACAATTGAATACTTACCAATGCAGGCAGACCAAAGGGATTACCCTTTTCTACATAAACCGCTGTAGAATTATCAGCTGGATCGTAAGGACATTTACCAATGCCCAAGCCAATGCCGGGCACGTACTCAGATCTGGGTAAATGTGTTAAGTTTGCCTAAAGTTACGTTTGGGTCACGCAGTCAAATACAATTACAAAAATGTTAACGTTGAAGAAGGAAGGAAGACAAAAAGTAAAAGGAAAAAAAAAATTCAAATAAAAATGACAATAATCACATTAGTTGTTCAAGAAAACAGGTCAAAAGCAAAAGAACACAAAATAACAAGAAGTAAAAAAAAAAGAAGAAAATATATAAATAGAAATTTTGTATATATACATAGTTAGGTGTGTTTGTAAGGTTTTTGTTGGTATTTGTGTTAAACAATAATATATATGTACTAAGCTTAACATAACCTTGGCATTTTTAAGCCATAAAAAATATAATTCGTAACCTAAAGGTCTATTTTAACTAAAGGAATCTTTTTTTTTTGTTCTACGTTTTTTGCTGTCTGTTTTTATTTTCTTTCTTGTTATACTTGAAGGACTTAAAACAATGACATGTTGGTTGTAAGGTTACCTTTTCTTCATTTAAAGAGAAATAAAGTAGTTTTTCTTAACAACGAATTGTGTATTTTATTTCTTTTAAAATTCGTAAGACCAGAAGGTATGTGTTTGCAGTTTTCTTTTTTTATATATAATTTTCTCTGTTGATTTCTCAGGGTCATTTTTTCTTTTAAAATTAAAATGCGCCATTTTATTTCTAAAGATTTTCTCTGTGCAGCTTTTGTTCATTAAATCTTTTTTAAAACAGTTTAGTAATTTTATCATCAAGGAAAGTATTTCATATATTTTCAAGATTCACACAGCTAACAATTAAGCCTTATAGTAACTCAAGGCCTGTTAAAAATAACAAATAAGTCTTACGATCACAACTTAATGTTTTTAGTAAATTTTTTTTTAAAACACTTTTGTTCAATTAAATATAAAATATCTTAGTAACTTTTATGTGTCTAGTTGAGCTGTTTAAGGTCTTAATTTGGATATTTTAATAATTTCGGAAAATTTTGAAAACAGGTTTTTTTTGCTGAAACTAATGTTTTGTCATAATCAAAGTTGCCAGGAGTAGCGTTGCCATTTTAGCCTTTTTTTCGAAATTTAATGCTCTCTTTTTTTGGTTTCTTATAAAAAAACATAATTATACTTCTAATAAAAATTTTAAGAAAATTTTGAATTTTTAGCTAAAGTTTTTTAACTTTTTTTTTTTTTGAGATTTAGCTTTTTCTAGCATTTTTTAGACTAATTTATTTTTTTCTTTAGCACCTGTCAATGCTAGCCAGGAGCTAGAAAATAAATAAGTTCGATTGGCTAAAAATTACACGTCAACAAAATCACAAAAAAGCTAGAAAAATAGTTAAAAAAATTATAGCTTAAAATTCAAAACTTTTTTGATTTTTTGTTGCAAAATTAATTTAAAAAAAACATAAAATAACAAACATTTTGACACATGACTCTAAGTACCATCTTTTACCTAGTCCTTTTAAAGAGCAGCTAATTCACAACAAATAACTACTTGTGCTTTTAAAATAGATTTTAAAATAGTATGATTATAAGCCTTTGTTTATAAGTCCTTGTTACATACTTATTTATAAATAAAAAGTTAAAATTGCTTAAAAGCATTTAAGCTTTGTGATTTACACACAATATGGCTAACCTACTTAGATTTACTTTAGTTTAATAAAGAAAAGTATATTAAAACCAACTTGTCTGCATAGCAGCATTTAAATATTAAATAAAGTCTTCTTAAAGACTTAACTTAATGCTCTCTTTTAAATACAACTTGAATAATTTTATTACGGGCTATTTTCTATTACATAACTGCAGTATTACCTAAATACATGGACGGTTCATGCTGGTCCATTATCATATACACAAATGTTTTGTGCTGCTTAAATGTCTTTAGATATGTATGTATGTATGTGTTAGTTTGTATTTACTAAAGCATATAAAAGAAATTTATGTATTTTTTTTTTGCAATTACTTTATATACTTACATTTATCACGTAGTCTTTGGGATTGTGGGCGTTTGTACCGCAAACATATAGACGTGTCCCAGAATCCATAGGTTGTATAACACGTATGTGATTACGACATTCCACCTTCTTCAGGGCAATTTAAAAGCCACGTTCAAGTAGTTGTGTAGTTAAAGAGAAACGATGTTAACGAAGAAAAATATAATAAAATAAAATGTAAACAAGAGCATAAAGAAATAAAAACAAAACAAAAAAAATAAAAAAATATATATAAAAAAAAAAAAAAACAGCAACAAACAAACGTGACCAAGAAAGGACATTTTTTTATAATAAAAGTAAAAATTGAGAAGAGAGAAAAATAAAAACAAAATGCACCCATGAGTTGCGTTTAAAGCCAATTATTTATATTTAAAAATACTCTTTTAAAAAATTTTAATTTTTTTAGAATTTATGAGAAAAAAGTTTTTTATGTTCTCTCCTTAAATTTAAGAATTTATTTAAAACTTACCTCATGTTTTCCTTTAGACACACAACTTAATATATCAGACCCTGATGGTTCCAATATGAGAACGTCACGCTAAAAATTAAAAAAAAAAGAATTTTTTTTAAAAATTATTTTAATATAGAAAAAAGTTTATAAAAATAATGTAAAATATTTTAGAGACTTATGATAGACTATAAGCCCTAGTTATAGTAAAAGTTAAGTTTAATTCAATAAAATAAGTTTTAAACTTATATTTATAAATAAAAAAGTGTTTTTATAGACGTATAGAATTTTAAATTGCAATAAAACAACGATGGATTATTCGATTGACATGAATTTTATTTATCCGAAAGATAATCTTGTGGCATTACATTTTAAATATGATTTCTGGCATATGACCGCCACGGCTGGCTCGGATGTAGTCCAATCTGGACATCCAATTTTCGATGACTTTTTCCAACATTTGTGGCCGTATATCGGCAATAACACGGCGAATGTTGTCTTCCAAATGGTCAAGCGTTTCTGGCTTATCCGCATAGACCAATGACTTTACATAGCCCCACAGAAAGTAGTCTAGCGGTGTTAAATCACAAGATCTTGGAGGCCAATTCACAGGTCCAAAACGTGAAATTAGGCGGTCACCAAACGTTTCTTTCAATAAATCGATTGTGGCACGAGCTGTGTGACATGTTGCGCCATCTTGTTGGAACCACAGCTCCTGGACATCATGGTTGTTCAATTCAGGAATGAAAAAGTTAGTAATCATGGCTCTATACCGACCACCATTGACTGTAACGTTCTGGCCATCATCGTTTTTGAAGAAGTAGATTCCACCAGCCCATAAAGCGCACCAAACAGTCAGTTTTTCTGGATGTAACGGTGTTTCGACATACACTTGAGGATTACCTTCACTCCAAGTGCGGCAGTTTTGTTTGTTGACGTAGCCATTCAACCAGAAGTGCGCTTTATCGCTAAACGTAGTAGTGCGCGATACGTATTCCGCACAGAACCATTATTTTCGAAATAAAATTGCACTATTTGCAAGCGTTGTTCAGGCGTGAGTCTATTCATAATGAATTGTCAAACCAAACTGAGAATAAATCACTTGACAGCTGTTAAATCGGTCGCCATCTTGAACAGTAATGTCAATTTAAAGTTCTATACGTCTATAAAAAACACCCTTTATAATGGGCCATAATCATTTTCATAAAAAGGAGACTTTTATTAAGAGCTGACTTTTGATCAGAATAATTTTATGAAGTTAAAGTTGTATTTATAAAGATACTGACTTTAGTGTGACTATGATTATGGCCCAATGATTTTTAATATCTATCACATAATAAAGATAGAAAGTGAATTGAAAATTATATATTTGAAGGCCTGGGTGCCCTGTTGATTGGTGGGTAGCACGGTAACTAACCTACCAATCTAAGGGTGGCAGGCTCGCTTCCTGCCAAGACCCTCACAGCATTTGATGAAAAAACTTAATCTTAGAATTTATTTCTAATATCAAATATTAAATAATAATAATATATTTCGTGTTTTTTGTGTCAAAATTTATAATGTTGACATATACCACTTAGTAAATTATGACACGAAATAAAAAGTTGTTATTTGCAATGAAAACAATCGAAGAGATTGTAAGCTATTTGCTATGCTTTCCAAGTCGCTGATATTTAAGAAACAAAATGTATTACAATTCAAGGTTATACATCTTTAAAGCAAACAGCCCTAAAGCACAAATAAATATGAACGCATAGACAGATTTACATACATTTGTTTCACTACCATAAAACAAATAAATGGTTCATAGTTATGAATGGAAAAACACAAAAAAAAAAAAACAAAAGAAAAAATTAAAACAAAATCTCTGAATGGTTAACATGTCAAAGCGTTTCCGGTTCAAGTATACTCACGCATATATTTGACATGCTAGTAAATATTTGCCCACAAGTGAACAGTGTGTACATTATAAACAGCACCCAACAAACATAAAGTTAAACATTTGTAATAAATGATCATTAAACATTCATTATTATCCCCTTACGAATCATCGACACAAAACGACTTAAATTTTTATCGTTTATGATAAAACTGTAGTACAGTTGACACTAATTTGCTATTATCTTAGTAATAAAGGGCTGTACAAGTCACACATCACTTCAAACATGTGTAATAATTTATAATTAAAAGTGCTTGTAAGCCATTTCAAGTATGCTTGTGCAGTCCTTTACTAAGTATGTTGGTTATCAAGTAACGACTTGAGAAAAACCAAATTTGCAAAAGTTTGAAAACACATATTTTTTTTTTATTACGATTTTCTATTTAGTTCATTTAGCTCATGATGTTTTTTATCTTAGAGAGAGAACTTCAAATTTTGATTAAAAAGATGTCTATAACAATGAAAATTAATGCTATTTCGAGATTGATGACGACTGTATACGGAATAAGGGTTTTTATTAAAAAGTAATTAGAAGATTTAAAATTTAATAAAAGAAGAATAAAATTAATTGTTTTTTAGTTGTTGTTAAGTGAAAGGTTCTTAATATTTTTAAATTTTATTTTTGTATGCCGCTTTCGGTAATAATTAAATAACCATAAGATTTATGGCCTAAAAATATAGAACAAGTGTGACCAGTTGAAATTAAATTTGCTACATTTTACGTTCCCCTAATTCTCTCTAAGTTGCTGTCTCTAGTTTAAAAAAAATCAAAAGTAAATATTCGCCTTATTCCATTTGACGATATAAAATGTCTATATATATTATCGTTTAATGTAAATTCATTGCTTTTCTTTTGGAATAACACAGTTTCTATTGTATAATCAATTGCGGTACAATAAAAAAAATTCAGTGTACCAGTAGGTTCCTTGTTATGTTTACTTTTAATTTTCTTCACCATAAATTGCCATAAGTCTATTCGAAAACTGTTTAGCTTTAATGTATTTTTAACTCTTTTTTTCATTTGAACCTATTTGTTGCTTGGGTAGTCTATGCTGCCATGCAAACAACATATAACAGCCACACTGTGCTGTACGCTTTTCTATGTGAACAAAATTTGTAGCCATACAATTTTTATATTTTACAATGATGCTGCTGTGTAAAGTTTAAAATTAATTTTAATTTTTTTTTTTTGTTTTACTTTTTCTGCATTTAAATAAAATTCCCTTTAAGGATTTAAATTTGTAATTGATGGAGTTTTTTTAAAGCATTTAAATTGAATTTTTTTTATTAAAGTATTCACACATACTCATGAATGTATGTTTTTGAAACTGAAAGTTTTTTTGCTATAATATATTTTGTGAAAACTATCTGAAAGCATTAAAGCCTTTTAATTTGTTATTTATCTTTTTTTTAATCATAATCTAGGTCATTTCCCCTATATGTAAATAAAATTTACATAAAAGGCTGTCCGTATGCAGTTTCGATTTGGACTTTTGATTTTATTTATTGTATAAAATTAACAATTTAAATAATGATAAATTATATCTAGCGTCTATAAAATTTAATACAAACATACCTCGTTTAGCACTCCGGAAAATTGATCGTAAACAGAAACAGCGGTAAAAGGGTTACGTTCCTAACTAAGACACGTTCTCAATTCACCTATAACATTCATTTTCATCTCCAACATCAAGCTTTTTTTAGATTGCTTAGCAATATGTGCTTGTGGTTCATTTGCTTTTTTTATTTAATGAATTTTATTTATTTAATCAAAATTACAGAGGTCTATATCAAAGAAACAAGCTTCACATATTGAAATTCCACGAATTAAAATAATTTTTTTTTTGATTAACAAAATATTAATCTTTATTTGTGCTTAATTTTAAGAAATTATGTTGGTTTTTAAATTTATTCTTTTACTCATGATATTCTCATGAGTTATTTATTCAGTGCAATAAGTACTGAAGGGGAGAGCATACCTATATGGACCATTTCATCAGACACTACTCTGAATCCTCAGTAGATTACTCCCAACGTTTCTTGCAAACATTAGAACCTTTATATTGTAAAAGCAATTGACTAAATAAGAATTATTAATCAATAGTTACAAAAAGATTCAAATATTCAAACAAAAAACTCAGTAAGCATTGAACTGAATAAATAAATAAATTTCCTAACCAAAAATAAAATGAATTTAAAAACCAACACAATTTATGGAATTAAGCACAAATAATAATTAATATTTTGTAAAACATTTAAATTCCAAATAGAATTTATTACTTTTTGATATTAAAATGGCTATTTTATTAAGCTTGAGGTCTTATTTTATAAATTTATTTTTATATCGATATTTCGCTAAAAAATTTTCTTTTTGTTTTCTTTTCATAAACAAAGATTCCAATAACTAAAAATTATATTTTATAAATTTTCCTATGAAATAAAAAAATTTAAAAAAAAAAAAAATATTTTAAAGCTAAAAAATTTTTTTTAAATCAAAAGAGCTTTATAGCCGGTAAAAGAGGTAGCATTAATCGAGGTATGCCTAAAAATTTTTTTTAATGTATATAAAACTTTTTTTAGAGAATTTTTATAAAAAATATTTAATTTTTTTTTTGTTAAAATTTTGTAAACTTAAAAAGTTTTTTATACAAAAATTTTTCAGGCGAGTAAATCTTTCGTTTGATATAAGCAACATATTAAAATTTAGAAAGTCTATATATTTTTGCCAAGCTAAAGTATAATTCACCCATTCAGTTCTAAATGCTTTTCAAAAACCATAATTAATTGTATGATATTACAGCACCTTGTTATTAAATATATTTTTTTAAATGGTTTTTTTTTTTAATTTTTAAATAAAATTATCATAAATTTTTATGTTATTTTTTATAAGCAACATCCATAACAACAATAATATTGAAAGAGAAGAACGAAAATCAATTTTCTTTTCTTAAATATATCAAACGGAAGAACGTGCAAAAATTCAAATGACTTTTATTTTATTTATTCACACAACAAATCATGTAGCCTAGAGAAAAAAAATTTATTTGGTTTATTGGATGGGTTAACAAATCATTTCTTTTAAAGCTTTAAGATAAAAATAACCAACCTTATTAGGAATGGCGTTGTGTAGTAGAATTTACAACTTTGTTCACTACAGTGATACACATAACCAGTGCGATTCAGTAATTTTTATTACGATTATAAGCATCGAAAAAACAAGTAAATATAATGATATTTTATCGAATTCGGTATTCGGTAATCTTATGTGTGGTTAAATTCGTTGCAAACTTCGAATATCGTTATACTTGTTTTTCGATCCAAATGTTCGTTATAAAATTTATTGAATCCCACTGCAGGCCTAATTTCTTACAAAAAAATAGTGTGTAAGTACTACTTTTTAAAATTAATTTAAATATTTAGAAGTTTTCTGTTATAAGTTAAATAGTCGTTTTACTTTCATATAAGTGCATTAAATGTAAAAATTTTTAAATTTTTTTATTAAAAATTTTTTTATTTTAAATCATTAATTTTCCCACGAATTTATTTTCCAATCCAATAATATTCAGCAGAAAAGAAGTAAATAATATGTGTGAGTGCTGTAAGAAATTCTTATACATATCTCGTCTTTTGCTTAAAAAAATATTTCCAGAAGGTTTCTAGGCTTTACACACAAAAACATACAATTTAACATGCACATACACATACACATACACATGGCAGAGAAAAAAAAAATCATCAGTCAACATCATGCTCACTATTACAACACTTTTGTACTGAAATTTACTTAAACGCTGCTCAATAGAAAATTTGTTTGACATGCTTAAGCCATGATTGCTGGTGAATCTTTTACGAGTAGATATTGTTTGATATTTTTTTTTTTTTGTTATTTAATCTGCCTGAGTGTGTTTTCCTTTAAGTTGTTGCTGATAATTCGCTCCATTCCTGCATTCATTCAAATAGATATCTGGCTATTCAATTCTTCAATTTTTCTTTTCTCACTTTTTTAAGCGCGTACAACAAATCGAATTAAATAAACAAATGCGTAACGTGACTAAACTGTAAAAATGGCATTTAAAATGTTTTTAAACAACAAAAACTGCAAAGAATAATGCTGGTATGACTTTTACTAACGCTTTTTAGATTTTTTTTTTTTTTTTTTCAATAAAAAATTTTAAAACCAAAAGAAAAATAAAAAAAAATGGTTACCACACTATATACACACCAATTTTCACTAAGTTATTGTTTATTTCACCCAAGCTAATCCAGATATTTCTTAAAGTTTCCTAAATGTGCACGCTAAAATGATAAGGTCACATGATTTTTTTAATTTATTAGCTGAAAAAAAACCGAAACACATTTATTGATTTAAATTTGTGTTAGTAGTTCAAATTTAAGGAATTTGATTAACAAAGAGTTGTGGGCCTAAGTCTTTGTATGAAAAATTTTTTATAATTTGATGCGAGTTCCTTGCTATCAAAATACAATGTAATGAAATCGCCTACATTTGAGGCGCATAGTATGCTTGGCAGTCACAAGTTGTAAAGGATCCATCAAACTCTTTTCTGTGTTACCTTTTATTTTTTAGAAAGTTGACAGTTTTGGGATTTAATGCTACAAATACTCATTTTGGTACAAAAATTTTAATTAAATATTAAAGCAGTGGAAAACAAACATATCAATAAGAGGAGTGATGTTCACTGATGTCAAAAGGAAATTTAAGCTAAGGCTGTGCAAGAATTAATAATAAATAAATAAATTTAAATTGAAAAGAACTAGTCATAGTGCATTACACTTAAATAGTTTTCTAAATACACAGGCTTGTCCTTGCTTATGAACTTGTGTTGTCGTAGAAGGTTCTCAATTTCTACTTTTTATATACTTCCTGATATGAAATTGAAATCTTGTTAAGTCATCATGAATAATTTAACACCAGTTTCCAAGTTGTGTAAATTTATTTTGAAAGAAAGAAATCTGTTGGGAAAGTTCATAGAGCA
This sequence comes from Thelaira solivaga, assembly GCA_947397855.1. Classification (NCBI taxonomy): domain Eukaryota; kingdom Metazoa; phylum Arthropoda; class Insecta; order Diptera; family Tachinidae; genus Thelaira; species Thelaira solivaga. The sequence goes on from OX377614.1 coordinate 10,044,185, forward strand.
AAAGCATTCAAAGTATTGTTTTAGTGATAAAGCTCATAACTGGTTAAATGGGTACGTCAATAAGCAGAATTGCTGTATTTTAAGGGAAAGCAATCATTAAGTCATTAACGACTTACTAATACATCTAGAGCTATTAAAATTGACTAAATATTTGATGCGATTTATATGCTGGCGCCATAAAAGGTTTATATTTCTGTCGAAATGGGTCACAGAAAATCTTAAAACACTTCCAAAAAGTTTAGAGCCCACAGATTATAATAATTCTTGATTTTAAAAATTTTCATGGGCAAAATCGGGAATGGTACCTTGGCAAAGTGGGGGTATATGGAAACTTGAAAAATTTTTTAAAAATAGTTAAAAGTACTTTCTGGGTATTAAGGTGGTAGATTACAAATTTAGACGACCTCCCCTTTAAAATGATATATGTCCCATCTAGCAATCTTCTATGGTTCGTCCGGAAGTTTCTTTGGATTATTTTGAATTTTTATATACCCCAGTGCTGTGGTTCCCAACAAACCATTAAACAAGAGGTCATCTAGATTTGTAATCTATCGTCAAAATACTCAGAAATTTTTTTGAACTATTTTAAATTTTAACAAAATATTAATCTTTATTTGTGCTTAATTCCAGAAATTATTACATATTTTAAATTTTTTATTTTTTTTGAAATTTCCATAAAATTATTTTGGCTGTTTCCGTTTTGCATCATAAAATAAAAACTACGAAGCTTTCAGAAAATGTTAAAACACTTCCAAAAAGCTTAGAACCTACCGATTAAATAAATTTTTAATTTTGGAAATTTTAATAAGCAAAATCGGGAATAGTATCGCATATCAAATTTTTAAAATAAATTCCATGAAAATAAATTACAAAAACCTTTTGTATCCAAGACGATTATTTGTATTCAACAACAGCAAAACAACAATCAAATTTTAGACAACATGTATTGATGAGCTTGGAAAATTATAATACAAAATGACTTTCACTAATTCAAACTTTAAATCGAGATAAATTACTTTGATATTATTTAGCTTTATGGCTTAAAAAAACAAGCTAAAAATATTTTACATGTCTCTCAGGTTACTTTCCATATCATTTCAACGCGTTTGGAATTTTACTTGTGTATAGCTGTTGTTGAGGTCCTTTAATGATTTCACTTCACTTCAGGTGCACTCTTACATTTATCATCGAATTCTAATTTTGTTAACTTCTCCTTCTGTCATGACATTTAATTTTCTGCTAAACTTTACTGCTTTGTTACAGGTATGGAAAGTGGTTGTTTGAATAAATTGTGAATTTTATAAAATTTTATTAGCAGCAATAAAAAATTATAAGAAAAACATTATATTTATTTATATCCTTGTATATGGTAAATTTAAAAAGTTTTATGAAGAGAACCACCAAAAAAAAAAGCCAAACAGAAAATTGTGTAAAGAAATAAAATTCCAGCACGTTTTAAATTGAAGAAAATAAGTCAGTAAAAATTACAGTAAATAATCAAATTTAAAAAAAAAAGGAATTTTTAATTTGACGCCAATAATAGATTTATTTCTAGCAACCAATTGCTTTGTTTAATAAAAAAAAATCTTGCATTTTCTTTAGCTGAAAAGCTTATTTGAATTTTAGATGAGAATGAGGCATAATCAGCCACAAAAAAAGTAGGCTTTTATTAAGAGCAGACTTTTGTTTAAAAGAATTTCATGAATTTAAAATAGTTTTCAAAAAGATGCGGACTTTACTGTGACTTTGATTATGGGTTTCCAACTTTTAAAAATATATTTTTAAAAAAAAATTATTGGAACGTTAATAAAATTCGTTGTGTAATTTGTTGGCACTATAAAATTAAAAAAAAAAAATTAAGAAAAAAAAGGTGTTATTGAACTGTTTTAGGAAAATTACTCAATATTTCTTTAAAATGTGCTTAGCCCGATATCAAACATTACTCAGCGTTTTAATTTTATTAAGTCTGTGATTTTTATTTAATTTACTTACTTATTCTGTTTTAATTGTTATTAAATGTCTCTTTAATATTAAAATCAATTCATAGTTTAACTTTTCCAAGCAAATGCTTTGACACATTTTAAGCTTTGCCAAACTTGAAAAATAAAATAATTTCTACATCAATTTTCTCATTAATTTAACAAAACATTTTGCAATTCACAAGAGTAAAATATACACGTTAAATCTTTGCAAGTCTCTGAAATTTATATGCATTTCATGTTTCAGAACAATATTTATATCTTTTTTCTTAAAAAAAAAAAAAAAAATTTAAATTTTTGCATGTGTTTTCTTTAGCAGCAAACACATTTACAATCTGCAGTTTACCAAGTTTTTTTTTTGGGAGAAATACAACACAACAAAACAACTGTCATTACTTATTCCTAACTTTATATATTCAGTCACAAAAATATGTTACACAAATTCGAAATAAAATGGAAGTAAACACAATGCATTTTGTAACATTTTGTTTGCATGTATTGCAGCATTACATAGTTAAGAATATACACACACATACAAATGTAAGTAAATGATTACATATTGTAGTTGTATTTAGAATTTATTTGTAACATTTTTTATATTTTCTTTGGGCTAATGTTCTCTCTTATAGTGATGCTGCTACAGCTACGTCTATGGCTTCGGCTTATGCTGTTGTTGCTGTTTTTATTATTGTTGTTAACAAAACACACTTGGCAGTCAACTAGACTGCAGGTAACATGCACTTAAAAGTTTATACAAGACATTTAAAGGAATATTATCATTCCAAAGAGATGGTGAATACTTTAAAATGGAAACTACAGGATACAATGAATTTATTAATTTTTAATTAAAAACACATTCGGTACCTTTTCAAAAATTATTTAAATCTCAAAAATTATTATGACTTAAAGTAAGCTTTAAATAAGCGTACATTTCAGTGTGATCAAAAAAATAAAATGTAAAGTTTTTTTAAATTAAACCATGAGACAGCAAAAATTCCCTACTAATTATACTGAAAGAATTTAATTATTTTCCAACCAATGACAACGTTTATTATACAGGCTGAGTAAAAATTTAAACATTTCTGTTTATTATTATTTTTTTATTTTATTTTTTATATTTTATTCTTTGAGCCGTGAGACATCATAATAGTAAATTTAACGACAGAGCAACGAAGCAAAATAGTAGAATTTTACTTTTAAAAGGAGCATTTATTTTGATGTCCGAATTACTTAAAAAAATCAGAATTCAGCAGATTTAACTGTTCTGATTATTTTCTTTGGGGCTACTCAAAACTGAGATCAGGACAATAGAGATTGAAATGTTGCATGCAAAATACCTGTTTAAGAGCCCAATTATGCATCTATGAAAATAGTGCTCATCTCCCTGATAATATATTTCATTATTAAAATTTATATCATTCAAAGCTTATATTATATTAAAAAAAAAAAAAAAACAAACAAAAAAGTTGACTTTTGCTTCATCTTGTGCTAAAAATATATTTCGTTAATTCACTACAATATTCATTGATTTAATTTAATATTTTATTGAATCAATAAAATGTTGTCATTAGTCTAATGGATGTTTTTCATTGATTGAAGAATAATGAATTAATCTTTAATGCTCTTACACAAAAAAATTTTATGTAGACTTTTAACTAAAATTAAACAAAAATACATAAGAAAATTTAAATTAAAGTCTACTTTAATTTGTTTTTTTGTAAAAGGGGGTAAGTGGTTAATATTAAAGCTACTCTGGTCAAACTCTTTGATTATAATATTAACAAAGACAGAGCTTTTATTCTATGTACGCAATTTCTACCAATTTTATTTGTAAAAATTATAGAAAAAAAAATTTAAATTGTTGTTTTAGATTGTATGAAAAGCGTAGAAAGAGTTAATATATTCAAAGGACTCATTATTGTATTTTTTTTTTCTTTATTAACAAAAGTGATGCTCATGAGTGTTGTCAAGAGAGTGAGTGCAATGCAGCCAGTCAGTCATGTACAAATAAATGCAGGTTTAGAAAATTGTGCGAAAAGGTAGACAAACTTCTAAATACAAACACTCGACTGTACATACAAAAACAAAAAAAAAAAAAAAATATTTCAAAGATATAGACTGACAAATAGAATACCTAGACAGACAGTCAGATAAATACCCATACAACATTACTATGTTGTAAAGTTTATATTTGCCATATTTAGTTTTTAGCAACATATATGGAAAAAAATAAAAATCAAAACAAGTACATTTACCTTTACATATAAGCATACACAGACTGGGGTGTCTAGTTGTATGTCTAGCATTAAAATGAAAGAAAAAATAGGAACCAAAACCCAAACTCACATCTACATACATAAGTATTTGGCTTTTAGACACATGCCTAAATAATATAAACATAAAGTAACAACAACAGCTTCAATACTGACAGCAGCAGTATCAACAACAACCGACTGCTACTATTTATAAGCATATGAAGTTAAAAGATGCATGACGATGCATCATGGCTGAATAAAATTTCAATGGAAATGCATTTACACACTTAAGTACTACAGACAGTTTGGTTGTTTGCATACAAGCGAGTAACGTGTGAAAAGTTCTAAGATATTAGTTCTTGATGTTGAAGAGCTTATTCTTTTCTTAAGAGAAGAGAAAGTGCATTTTGGCCCATTATTTTATGTAACCAATTAAATTAGGGATCTTGTAATTCTGTCCTTAATTATAACAATTTTTGCCCCACACAACCCTAACTTTAACTACTCTTAGATTCTAAAAATGAGTTTTAATTGATTAAAAAAAAGGTTGTTCTTAAAAAACATATTTAATTCAAACTTCCCTAAACAACAACTTAAATTGCATGAGCAGGTATTAGCCACAGGTATCATTAGTCTGAAATATTCATCTGTAAGATTTGTTTTTAAGCATCAATATATATCAAATAATATGGATAAAGTCCATATTATCCAAGTAAAATAATTTAAAAGCCTTATAAAATAAGACAAATACAAATGTGTTTTTTAGAACAGAAAAAATAAAAATTATGCAGTTTCTAGTCTCATTTAAGTCCTTTTCAAACCTAAATACTTTATGATTTCATATTGATGATTTGGTAATATTGTCACCTTAATCGTTACTTGCAGAGTTTTTATCCAGCAATATCCTATGTTATTAAAAACTAGTTACCATATAAATAAAATTCATTTGTTGTTTGCTTCTTTGTTTACTGCACAAATTTTTGTTTTCCAATGGATTTTTGGTTTTAAATTTTGTAGATATATATAGTCTTTATACTCCAAAAAAGGTCGTCATATATTTTTAAAACAACCATGCCCATTTTTAAGCCCACTTTTCAACGATTTTCACGCCCCTGTTCAAAAATTGTGGTGCGTATTTAGTTTAAGTCTGAAAGTATGCTTTGAAATATTTTATTTATCATTTTGGTTGGTGCCTCCGATAATAATGCTAGCAAAAGCATGAGCTATTTAATAAATTAGTGACTAGCTGGCTGTATTTGAATGGGTGTTTCAAAATAAAAATTTAATTTGTAAAAGGATTTCTCTATAAGTTGGATATACTCTCTCTAAGTATAGCGACTCAGGGCTAGTTGAGACCGGGCAAACACATCCAGTTAATATTAAATAATTTTTACATTGTGCTTAATTTAAAAGTCTGAAATGGAAGCTTTAATTTGCAGCTGTTTCTCATTTGTTTACATAAAAAGTTTTGGCTTTGGTAACAAGATACGAGTTGTTGCTTGTGATTAAGATAAAGAACACGAAAATTAACATGTGTACTGGCGTTTTAGGGGTATAGCTCTGGCCGTATGTTATATTAATATTTAAAGAGTCAGTTTTTGCTTTTTTTGTTAAAAGGAGTAGCTAACCATGTCAACATTCCACTTAAATGTAAAACCCTTCTTATATACAATCAATTATAATTGTAATTATTAGGGCAAGGCCTTGCATACAAATGCATACTTTTACTCACTTACTAACTTAAAATCGATGCTGATCAAGTACTTTTCCGCTTTAGAAATTTTTTTGAAAAAAGGCATCAAATTATTATAGCATATTTTTGCATATTTTGTCATAAATGCATATTTTTTATGCATAATTTGTAATCATATTTACATTTTTTTTAACATTAACAAGTATTCATTTACTGATAACCTTTAAAATATTTTACAAATAAAGTAATCACCCATTTGTCAACATTTTATTATGCGAAATTCTTCTTCATTCCTTTGTAGGTACCATGTCATATGACTGCGACAATATCTATGACAAGCGAATTTCCTTAGGGACCCCTGTTAGTAGTGGTTTTTTCTTTAATTTTAGTCGTTTTAAATGTCTAGCTTTGGATTTAGCTCTTATTTGGGATACAGTATCTTGGGAATTAGAGGCTAATTTAAGAATTGCAGGTGAAAGCACGTTTTTTGTACAGCCTTTCATATTTTTTCTGTAGTTTTCATTATTTTTTATAAAATGAGACACAACATGGCGACTTCTACCAATTTCTTTGGCGATTTGATTAACAGATTTGTATTTTTATTTTTTCCGCTTCGGTCAGACACTTTCTTCTACCCATTTAAAAATTTTTTTTTTACTTTAAAAATCTCAAATTGTATAAAGAAAAAAAAATTTTGTAACCACAGCAAGTGAACTCTTAAAAAACTCGTATCAACTGAGACTGTTTTATTCAAGTGCAAGAATTCGGTACTTCAAAAAAACTTGAAAAAAGGCTTTTAGAGAGAACAAGTGTAGTTTACCGATTGAGAGAGAGAACAAAAGAAACTTAGAAAAAATTACTTTTTAAGAAAACTATTAGGAACGTCCTATTCAAGTGGGGAGGACTGTATGGCTTGAAATGTATTTTGTCATTGCAATTCACTACTTCACAATAATTTTCTATTTTTAGATTCGCAAAAAAAAGCTAAAATGCAAAAATATGTAATATGCCTCTTTAATTAAATTTGTGGCTGTTTTAATGCTTGGAGCGATCAAATTTTTATGAAAAGCTCTGATTTCTTATTTATTTCAACATACATTTTTTAGACAATTTGAAAAAAAATTTTTTTTTTGTTAATTTTACGGAATAATTAATTAATGATGTAGAAAACGTAAGATTTTGTCAGACAAAATAGTCATGTAACATGTGGCAATATATTTGCCTAGTAGTTTATGACACTTAATTTTCAGATTTTACCTTTTGAGCCCTTAATCGATTATTTATGTACTTGAATTTAAACTTTTAAGAAATATGTCTGAAGAACATTTAATTAAAAATAAAATGAATATTTTTTTTATTTTCCGTAAGAGCATTAGTGCATATTTTGTATTTTTAAGTGGATATTTTTGTTTTTAAGGGAATGAAATTCCTTTCCCTGGTAATTAAAATTAGCGTAGGAAATTTTGGAACATTTAAGTTTTTTATATTTATAAATACTTTAATAAGAAGCATTTGCAAAGACACTCTAGGGGGTAAATGAATAAGTTACATTCTATCACTAGACTAGTTCTTTAAATATAACATGTTATAACATGTCTTTGTTTAATATTTTTGTAACATTACGCTGTCCTCTGGGTAATGTTTAGCTTCTCTGAACACATATGTTATATGATTCTTAAATATTAAACAAATAATTTCTATTAATTTTTTATTTTTTTTTTGGTAAAATTTTTCTCACACTACCATCGCTTAGACATATTTACTTCTGTAACAAATATTCTACTTTATTGAAACCCGGAAGTCTCATGTAATATCATACATAGAATTTGTTTTTATTTCAAATTAAATTTAATTTTTTTTTTTTTTTTTTACAAAACATGAATAAAGATAAGTATTTTATAGAAACTTACCTCACATATTGATTGGCTGATGTTATGTAAATTTAAACGAAATATACGATCCCTGTAAATAAAGGAAATGAAAAAAAAAACCATCATTAAATTTTTAATAAAAATTTTGAATAATTTACAAGTTTTTTTATGTTCGTTCATAGAAAAAAAGAGAGGAAAAAAAACAACAGACCAAAATACCATCGTCCTTATTGCTATTTTAATAGTTTTTGATAAACATTTTTTTTCTTATGCAAACAGTTTGTTTAATAGCAAAACACAAAGAACTAATGAAAAATTATGCCTTTCTGAGGAGCAAAAAAAAAAAAACCAACAAACAAGTTCGTGCCACACGCCATGTACAGTTTCTTTATAGTCTCAAATTATACTGGCAACATTAATAAATATTAAAGTAAGAAAGAAAAAAAAAAAAAAAAAAACACATAAAAACAGTAACAGAAGAGAGTGCCAACTGACATTAATGTGGTTTTAATATGTTTACAATAAAAACCATTAATAAAAAAAGGCTACTGTTTTTTTTAAAGGACTCCAGAAATTTTTGTGTCTAGTCTTTTCCGTTGTTGAGCTTTTATCGTTGTATATTAGAAAATGAGGGACGATATTTTCTTGAGTTTAATCTTTTTTTTTAATTCAAGAAAATTACTACAACATGATATATTATTTTTCCTTACCGCCCTTGAATATCATTATTATTTTAAAGCTTTTTATCTCTAACACCTGCTGATTTGTATCAATTTTTTTTTTTTTTTTTTTTTTGTAACTGATTGATGGTTGGTTGTCTTCATTGTCATTGTCAACGAAAGTACATGTTGTCATAGCAAAATTATAATTTAGTACAGACAAATCAAAGTAACCATTATATAGTTGAAAATTATGTACCATGAAACTGGTAGCAAGTGCAATTGCTGTGTTTAAGTTCATATTAAACAGGCACACTTGTAGAAAACACCCACCAGCTTTGTTTGTATTTTAACTTAAACTATAACAATAGCTCAAGATAGCTTTCTTTTTCAATCAACCACCCTAAAGCAATAAGCCCGCGTTCTTGTTCCAGTGAAATTTTCATTTAACTTGAAGGGAAAATAAATTGCTACTGTGAATTTCAAGTGAAATTTTGTTCACGTTATCAGAGCAGATTGAATGTAAAATAAAGAAGAACTTAAAGATTTTCAATGTTTTTAAGAAGAAAAAAAATAATATTTTTTTATTGAAGCAATTGTGGAAAACAGTGGCCAGAATTTAAAAATTTTTCCAATTAAAAAAAATTAAAAATAAAAATTGTTTTATTAAAGGATTTGACAAATGGTTCTAGTAGTAAAAGTGTAAACTGTTAAGGATAAAGCATTTTGTTAGGAATTAATTTAATTTCTTTCAAAATATACAAGCAGAATGTTAAGAGCAAATCCAAGCAAATAAATCAGTTTGTAGCGATTTTGCCGTTTTCCCTGTAATTAACTTCTTAAAATAAAATTTTTTTCCAAATAACCTTATTTAGTGTTACATACTAAATGAAGAACTGTTCCTGTATATTCTTGAAATGTTAAATGAGTCTCTGCTTTCTGTAAAAAATTGGAAAGAATCAAACTATAGTTTCGCATTTTATCACTTAAAATTTCGTTTTTAATTTTATATATTGATCTAGCCCTATAAAAACCTTGATAAATATTAAAATTTTATTTAAAAATTTCTTAAATTTAATTTGTAATTCATTAAAATTTTGTTTAAGAATTTCTTAAATATAATTTTTAATTCATTAAAATTTTGTTTAAGAATTTCTTATATATAATTTTTAATTTATTAAAATTTTGTTCAAGAATTTCTTATATATAATTTTTAATTTATTAAAATTTTGTTTAAGAATTTCTTATATATAATTTTTAATTTATTAAAATTTTATTTAAAAATTTCTTAAATTTAATTTTTAATTTATTAAAATTTTATTTAAAAATTTCTTAAATTTAATTTTTAATTCGTTAAAATTTTATTTAAAAATTTCTTAAATTTAATTTTTAATTTATTAAAATTTTATTTAAAAATTTTTTAAATTTAATTTTTAATTTATTAAAATTTAATTTAAAAATTTCTTAAATTTAATTTTTAATTCGTTAAAATTTTATTTAAAAATTTCTTAAATTTAATTTTTAATTCATTAAAATTTTATTTAAAAATTTCTTAAATTTAATTTTTAGTTTATTAAAATTTTATTTAAAAATTTCTTAAATTTAATTTTTAATTCATTAAAATTTTATTTAAAAATTTCTTAAATTTAATTTACTTTTTTTTTAATTTAATTTTAAGATTTAATTTGAAAAATTTTTAAGTTTAATTTTATTTGTATTTTCTTATTAGTTCAAAAAAGTGAACAAAACAAGGGGAAAATTTATTTACGCTAAGAATAATTTGCAGTGAATTTGCAGAGGATTCATTCATGATTGATATCATAGTAAAAGGAGTAAAATTCGAGGGAAATTATGTTCACACCCTCATAATTTTTATTTTTTTAAGAGTGCATATGACCTTGAGTACGAATAACTTACAAAAATTAAATTTATTGAATGTGTGTGAGTGTGTGTAACATAAAATAGTTTTCGTATAGAGACTTTCAAAAAATCACTCAAATTTGTGCAGCGTTTTTGGACATACAAATTTTTTTTTTAAATTTCTGTTAGTCCGTTATAATATTAAAGCCAATTTTGAATAAAACTTGACTAGAAGTTTTTCTTTTTATAATTGAAAAAAACTTCTGCGATATTTTAGTAATTGAGCTGATTGAAAATTCAATGAAAGGTTTTTAAAAATAAAACTACTATACGAAAAGTGTTATATTTTGAATTATGTACTTGTTTTTAATAAAAATCTTAGTCTTAGAATTTGTTCGTCAAAATAAATAACAAATAATGAATATATTTTATTGACAAGAACATTAGCTATGACAAACAAAATGGCTTTAATTTTTTAAAATCCTTTTTAGTTCCAGCCATTCTTTCCTCTTAATGTAACCCAGAAAATAAATGACTAAATATACTATTATTTCCAAAACACCATAAATATTTTAATTTTATAGCGAAACATTAAAACAAAAATATCGATTTTATAATTTAATCTGCTCATTAATCATAAAACAGCATAAAGCAACCAACTGGTTGGTCGTTGGATCTTCAGCTAATGCAACCCTTAACATCTTATTTTATGTTCACATAAGCATTTAATATCAATTAGTCTTATTAAAATTTTTAACATTCAGTTTCAGTCCATTTATACTCTTAGCTTAATTAAGTATTTAAATTTTTATAACATTTTCCTACCGCCTATTAAAACATTCATTAATAATTTGTGCTGCCTGCTTGACTGCCTGTCTGTCCCCTAAAACAAACCACAATTTTCATAAAAGCAAAGATTTCTTGCAAGTAAACAAATGACAAGTTTAAAAAAAAAAATGTTAATTTCTATTTGTATGCACTAGAGCAAGGGACAGCATAAAAACCAAAAAAAAAAAAAGGGGTCAGACCCTGACTAACATTAGTGAACTTAAATTAAGACAAATAAACAGAAGCTGTCGCTACAAAATAATAACACAAGTAGTTGAACAAAAAGCAAAAATTCAACAGCCAACAAATCATAATTTTCTAAGTATTTTTTTTCTGCTTTGCTATTCTACTTGTTTGTGTGCTTTTTTGCTAACAATGAAATAATGAATGACTGTGACATGGTAGAAAGTCAAGCTCGTTTAAAGTATTTCTAATGTATGGCAAGTTACAGAGGAAGCTTCTATTAAAGGACAAGGCATATTTGTATGTTTGTTTTCTTTATACTTGGAGATACACTATACTTTATGTCAACCCCTATTATCGACAATCTAGAGAGTCTGCAGCCAGCACTACCCGAAGCAGAGCAGGAAACTAAGGAAAAGCTTTTTAAAGCACATAAATTGAGCCTTAGTGTTACATACAGAAAACAACTTTGATTCATTTAAAAATTATTTTGTCATCATTTAATAATTAATCAAATTTTGTAGTAGCAAAAATCGAAATCTCTATAAATAAGATTCATTTTATGTTTGTTTGTTTGTTAGCTACCTGAATTTTTGTTTTAAAATGGATTTGTCTGAAATTTGGTCGCCATATACTTTTATAGCAACCACGCCTATTTTTATGGCCACTTTTCAACTGTTCATAACATAAATAAATAAGGTTATAATCAAAAATTCATTTATTTATCCCAAATCAAATTTTTCATTTGTAGCAACTAGAGTTCGATAATACATTCAAAAAATTAGTTTTGTTAAAAATATTTCAAGCTCTAAGGCCGATTTTTTATTGTCCCGATTAAAATATTTGATTATCACAACTGAATTTTTAATTGGAAACAAATTTAGTTATCTCAACTGAAGTTGTTTTCTGTGTGTGCCCGTTCTTAATTTAAGCCTGAAATAATGCTTTGCAATATTTTATTTACCACTTTAGTTGGCGCCTCTGCTAATAATACTAGCAAAGGCATAAGTCACTTTGTAAAGTAGGGTTTTTTAAATTAATTAAAGTTTTATTTGCTAAATTGGTATATGCGCTGTCTATACTCTTAGGATACCGATCAGGCAAAAGCGTTTTGTTCGATATAGTTTGAAATATAGTTCGCTTAGTAATATTTTGAGCTGCATTACCGAATTTTTGTTGATACAACAAAATATTCATTCAAGTAACAATTTCAGCTCTCACAACCGAAATTGTTTTCTCAGAGTCTTTATTTTCAGTTTAAATGACTTTAGGAATGCCGTAAATAATAACAGTCTGTGGCAAAAAAAAAAAAAAAAAACTGTATGAGTTATATTTTACTGCTTGGACTACTCAACTAGGGCTTTGAAAAATTTAACTTTAATTCGAATACTCTTTTTATTTACAATACAATTGTAAAAGAAAAGCTAGCGTACAGGTCCTCATTCTTCAAATTGTTAATGTATTTTTAATTTTTGTTAAAGTTAAAGCAAAAAAAAAAATAAAAAAAAATAAATAAAAAATGTAATAAAAATTTTAAATTTTTTTCTAGTTTTTCTTAATTTTTCTAAACCCCTTTTTTTTCTCAATCTACAACTGTTACTGTACAACAACAATATAGAGAAAAATTTTCATAAAATAAAATAAAATGAAAACCCATGGCAGTAATACAGATGATGATGGCGACAATGATAATGATAATTATTATGATGATGAAACTGACCGACCATTGAATGGTTTTAAGAAAATCAGGGGCATTTTTCATTTTGTGCTTGTTTTCTCTTTCTTTTCTACTACCCACATTAAGCCATTGTTAAAAAGGAAATATTTAAGAATTTGTTAAGTGAGCCAGAAAAAATTGTTTTGAAATATGTGCAAAATAAATAAAACCAACACGCACATACACACAAAAACTAAAAGGCAAAAAATTAAAGTACTTAAAAGGTCATTAGAAATTAGAGTAAAGTGCTGTAAATTCCTTTTTTTTTTATATTTTTAAAGGAAATGGTTGAGGAAAATTTTTAAGATTTTTTTTTTTTTGCTTTATTATTTTAGTTAAGGTTTTATAATACGAGTATAAAATTCTTAAGTGAAAATGTTTGTGCCAGCGAATGTGTTGTGCATGTGTACTAGCGCATAATGACTGTATGTATAGTAAAGCTTTGCATTGTTCAAGGCTTTTTTTTTTACTTTTTGTGTTTGTTTACATTTTGTTTTGGTTTTATTGCTTTAAATGAGGTCAAATAAATAAAGTTTGCTAAATCTTAAGTTGTAAAATTTTACACATTTCAACAAAAAACCAAAAAAAAAAATATATATTTTCATGTATATAGACTAGTAGATATATAACCTACAGATTTGTATCTCATTGCAGTAATGTTTGTTTTAAAGTTGTTGAATTTAAGTTTATTCTATGCTATAGTGTGGTTAAATGGTTCTCTAACAATAGCAATTAATCTTCATTTACATTTTACTCATGGCAGACAGGTTGTTTTCTTTCCTATACACACATACATATCTACTTGCGAGAAACTACTGATAATTTCTAAGTAGCTAGTAGCTAGTTATACATAAGAACTACTCAAAATATGCAGCAAAATGTATATTTTTATTTAATATAAAAAAAAAACTTATTTCAGAAAAGAACAGCATAAGGTTTTATTAAAATAAAAAAAAATTGATTTAAAATTTTATTGAAAAAAAGTTGAAAGTAAAGTTTGTTTAATAAGCTTTTCATTAATTTTTTTCTTTTTTTAAATTTTCAAAATATATTTTAAAAATTATATTTATACTTAAATTATGACAGTCAATATCGAACAATGTGCTTTCATTTGGCTTCTTGCTTTTATATAATTTAATATAGTAATCACGCTTTAATAAATATTTTATTAAATGCAAATGAATCGCTAAATGTGTTGCTAAGCGCAAAACTCAAGAATGGTTTGTTTTCATAAGGAAGCTTCTTATGGAGAGAACAACCTTAAAAATTTCATTTGATACAATCAAAGAAAAAAGATGGTTGAATATGGTCACCGCAAACATAGTGTGTGCTTCACAAAAATATTATTATTAACTTGAAGCATCTAAACATTATTATGATCACGATAAATATATTAATAGTTATTTTTAACCATATTATGCTTAGAGTCTTAGATCAACCATATCATTGTCATATTATTTTTTATAAAATTTTTGCTTGAAACCATAAATATGTTCATAGCAAACATAATAATGATAAAAATATGGTTGAATGTAAATTAATTTCTATTTTGTGAGTATAAAACAGAAACTTAAACGTTCAAACTCAACTTAGCTATGTGACTGAAGTGCTTCTTAACTAAGCGTTCACAAGTTCGAGCCCTGGTAGAGTCAAGTAAAATTTAAAAAAATAAATTTAAACCCGCGGTATTATGTAATAAATAAATACAAATTGATAAAAAAGAAAAATTAATGGAATAAAAAAACTTTATTTAAACAAAACATTTAGATTAATTTTTTTTTAAGATTTTTAATTAACAAAATTCTATTTCAAAAGGATTTCTGTGAAATTTAATGCTTTTTAAAGATTCTAACTTTAAGGCTCTAAGGTAAAATCAGGTAAAATATCAAGTAAAATAATAGTACACTGGTAATATAATATCATTGTAAGACCAATACTGATCTATCCCTTTCCATCCCCAGCTACACAAACGTGTAGGTAAATTTTATGTATTTTGAAAAGAGAAATTTATGTATAAATCTGTAATTTTTATATATATATATATATTTTGTTCAAGTGAAATCCCAAGACACTTTTATGTGTATGTCCTGTTTCTAATCATATGAGCTTTGTATAGACAAAAAAATAAATTTTTACGTTATTTTAGGACGAATTCTCATATACAACTTTGAAATTCCATGAGACTGAAAGGGCTATTAGGTTATAATATGGTATTATAAGAAGCAATAGATCATAGCAGAGGTAAGTTATATTTTAATGGTTCATATAACAATGGTTACTAAGTCATCATCAAATACATATATACGAGTAATATTGCAATCAGCCATTTCGGGCTCTCCAGTTTGTATAACGAGACTTCATAACATGTAGTTAGAACGTAGGCCTTAATATTTTATGAACTGGGCTTTTTGTTGACCAACAGTAAAAGAAGTGTGCTCTCACTAACTGTGAAACATTGCAAGTGCCTGATCAATTTTCAACATCAATTTTATTAAATTATGTAATAACTTGGTAAATTTTAAACGGATTAAAAAATAAATTTGGGTTTTATTCATAAATAAGCACATTTTGAAATTAAATTAAAAACTTTAACGGTTGCTTTATAAAATATTTAGTAAAAACGTCTCCAAAATTGAAAAATTGCAAAAAAAAAAAAAAAAAATAAAAAAAAAACTGTTTGGAGGAGAAATACGCACAGATTTCTCAAGTTTACTTAAAGTGCATAAATTTACGAAAACCTAGTTTTTTACCCGTGGCTTAAGATTTTGAAGGGCGTTTAACAAATTCTTATTGTACTCAACAGCACTTACCAAAAAAATAATATCATTTCCCAGGTATTGTGCACTTCAGTCTGTTTTAAATCACATTTTGCGTTTTGCTTTATGTGATCACAGAATTATTCAGTACAACTTTCATTTTCTAATGCATAAAAAATATATTTTTTATTTTATAAAGTAATGATGTAATTTATTACAAATATTCTTCAAGCTTAAGATCTTATTATTTTAATTATTATTTCCCAATATTTTGACTTTTTTGTATTGAAAGTCTTCTTCAACATAATGATTAATTTTCCCTGAAGTCGAAATATTGGAAAACAATTTCAATTAGTAATTATAACAAATTTTTCATACAAATTTGTCACAATATCGCTTTCAAGTTTACATTAACTTTCTTTGAATACCACACGCAAAGAAAAAATATGGTTGAGGCAACCATATTCTGATGGAAACATGGTATGGTTAGATTTATGATTGCTTCTAACCATATATATTTTTAAATCAAAGATATTAAAAATAGCTTTCAACTTCAGATGTTGCGGTTCAACCCCCGGTCAAGGCAAGAAATTTTTAAAAAATTTTTTTAATGTATACATATTTATTTTAATATGATTTAAAAAAAATTTTTTATTTAAATTTTTTGTGTAAATAAAGTTTTTTTAATCCATTGATTTCTATTTTCTTTCACTTTGTATTTATTTACATTATTTAAATATTACATAATACATCGAGTTTAAATTTTAGTTGACTCTACGAGGGCTCGAACTTGCGAACACTTAGTTAAGAAGCATTAACTCGCCACTCAACCATTTCAGCCACAAAGCTGAGTTGAGTTTGAACGATTAAGTTTTGGTTTTATACTAACTTTATTTATATGGTTGCGGAAGAGACAAATTAGAAAACAATTTACATTCAACCATATTTTTATCATTATTATGTTTGCTATCAACATATTTATTATTTCAAGTAAAATTTTATTAAACATAATATGATAATTATATGGTTGATCTAAGACACTAAACAGAATATGGTTAAAAAAACTAGAAATATGTTTATCGCGATCAGAATAATGTTTAGATGCTTCAAATTAATAATAATATTTTTGTGAAAAACAAACTATGTTTGCGGTGACCACATTCAACCATCTTTTTTCTTTGCGTGCATCATTAAGCTTGAATAATATTTATAATAAAAATTTATAAAATATTTATTGAATGCCTTTTAATTAATGTTTTTTAAAGAATTGCGAGATAAACTTAAAATTCCATTTACTCATGTACTTACATTGCTCCCACAAAGAGTGCATTATTATTTTCATCAAAATAAAATGTTTTGTAGTGCAAAGGACCACAACTGAAATCTTTCACATGATCTGTAAGTAAATTAAAAAAAAAATAATTCATATTAATAATGATAAAATTCATAGAAATTGCAAAGATTAAAAGATTAACAGCAAAAATATATTAAAAATCACTTGCCAGAAGGAATATTTGTTTTTTAATTTATTGATTAAAAACAATATTTTAAAATTAAAATTTTTTTATTTTACAAACTTTATAAAGGCAGTTGGTAGCATATTTAATAATTCCTTTTTACTTTTCAAATTGTGTTTTTAAACAAATGTTATTGACTGTGCAACATCTTTAGTTGACATACTAAATATTTACTAAAATCATGACATAAAAAGAAAAGCAAAATGCTGCTTTTTCAGTTTTATTATTTAAAAATAAATAAAAATCTTAAAAATTTCCAAACTGTGCCAAAGTTACTTGAGTTAAATAATTTTAAAAGTTGTTTGGCAAACAAATTGGAAAGTCAATGTACTTGTTAAGCAACTTTCCTTGTGTTTGAAAAAAAAACTAGTTTTTTTACACTTTATATTTGCATTACAACGGCAAAGGTCTCAAGCCACCACCGTTCGTACGATAAGTGCTTAAGAGTATATTAATCCATTTCGTTTACATAAACTGAATGATTTTGTCCAACAATATGTTTAGGGTATTTGTACTATTTTTTTCTTATTTATTTAAAGAGTGATTGAAAACATTTTTCTGTATTACTTTGTCAAGTCTTGTTTTTTTTTATATTTTTTTATACTATTTTAACTTCAATTGCTAAATTATGTGTATTTAAAACATGCAGGTTTAGTGAACATTTACTTTTTTATTTCCACAATCTAGTTTTAGCAAATACAAGGTAAGACGTCAGTGCTTAGGAGGCATCATCTTACAAAAACTCTAGCTTAGCTGAATAATATCAAAAGTTATAGGGCACTCTGACAGATCCAGTAAAACTACTTAAGATATTTTATCATATTTTGCCAGTCTGCCTCTATTCATTTCCTTAGTCGTAAGAGCGATACTCATACCAAGACACTCGCTTTACAAAGTCATAGAAAATACCAATTCTTGGTTAAGGTCTATAACAACACTCAGGCGGTTTTACGTTATTTGTTTTATCTGTTACCTTATTGTTAACTATGCCCTAGTGCCCCTTTAAAATAAATCAAAACAACATATTTTCAAGCACTATATTCTGGCTGAAAAAGGTTGGTTTACATAGCGGCCTGACAATCTTCAATTAGAATAGCAAAGTTCCGTGTTGAAACACATACTTGTCAAGACTACTTAAATAGAGTGACCCAGATCTACCCTGTGACATTAAAAGAGACGGTCCTCTAAACTTACTCCTGATATCTCAGGTAATTCATTCATAACATGTGCTCAGAAAAATTTGTGTCTCAAAGCCATAACAGCCGGTCACTTGAAGAGAAGGTGAAAGACTTTTTCTTTATTCATTGAAAGCCTATCCTAGCCTGCTGGCATACATGCCGGTCGTTTAGTTATCACAGCCACCAATTTAGAAATATCCTTACTATTCCTGCTCACTAACTGAGCAGCTCGTGTACCATCAAAGCAGGTGAAAAAGATTAAGATTAATAAATTTTTTTTATTGCGATTACATATAAAAAGTGCAAACTTGGAGGACCTGAGCCTGAGGCAAGTATTAGCGATTAAAAATGGCTGTATAGTTTTGGAAGACCGAAAACCTTCAGTTAACGCTGTGATACAAGTCTGACTAAAGTGCCAAATTTAAATAATTAACAGGTAAAGATGAATATCAGGAAACAGTAAGAATCAAAGGCACCCTGGTGTTTTCGGTCTTCTTCCGATTTTAAAAATATTATTTAAATTGCAAGCTTTATCTGCTGTTTAACTTAATATATTAAGCTAAATAAATAAAATAAAATAAAGTAGAAATGCCGTAGCAATGTCCAATCTTTTTTTTTAGTTTTTATTATAGAAATTGCATTTGAGTATTCATTTCATAATACGGAAATTTTATATATAATTTTTTGCACGTTTTCTTTCATATTTTTCTAAACCATAAATAAAAGTTACCATTTTTTTTTTTGTCATTTTAATAAAAAGAAAAAATATGCAAAAATTGTATAGAGCTAACCAGCAAACGATTTTTTGGTTATGTGGATTTGTGTGATACAATTATAAGAGAAAAAATTAAAAAAAAAAGCCAAAGAAGAAGAAGGTATATCAAGGGTATACATTTCTGTATGTAAAACTATATGTGATGCATTTCAATGACTATTTTATGAGATCATCACAAGAAAATAAAAAAAAATAGCAAGAAAAAACTTATAAAATAAGAAGACTTTATAAGTAAAAAGTTCTCAGCAAAAGGAAGCATTATACAGTCTAGACACCTACGTCATGTAATTTCAGCACGTTTAAAGGGTAAAGAAAACAAAAAAAAAAAAAGAAAGAAAGAAAATTGTATGTAAACTAAACCTTTGAACTGGCTTAAGATAGAGTTTGCTTTATATTCCACATGCTTGCTTTTGCTTTGCAGAACTTATTTTTATTAAAGAAAAAAAGTAAATTTTTTTAAAAAAAATATTTTCTTTGCTCGGAAGTTCCACGAAGAACAGAAAATACAAATTTCTTAAGTGAGTGAAGGTAAATACTCAGAGTTAAATATGTTTTAACGTAACTCATTACGTTTTTAAGTATTTGCTCAGTATTTGCTCAGTATTTAATTTTTTTTTATAAAATGGCTGATTTATTAAGCTTGAGGTCGTATTAAAAAAAATTTATCTTTATATATTTCTCTCCAATAATAAATAAATAAATTTATGTTCCATATGTAACATAATTTTTTAAAGTTAGTGAAGATAAATATTCATGTCGAGCTAAATATGTTTTACGTTTTTTAGTATTTGTAAATATATTTTCAGTATTAATGGCATATTTATCAAATACGCCTTACGTCATTAAATACAAGGTGGCGCAAAAATAACCTTCCGATGTTTTTTGGTTGTAATTTAAAAAAAAAGAAAAACTTTGATTCTTCTTGTGGATTATTTTTATTTGGTCTTTCAATTTTTTTACATCAAGTCGAGAATATGATGTCATGTAAATGGCCGCCGCCACAGTTGATTGTGACATTAGGGGCCAATCGAAAAATTTATAACATTTTCTGATAGGAGGATTTCTACATATGTTTTTAGTAGTAGTTTAGTGGAAATCACCTACATTTGTAACCTACCGGACATGTATTCAGAATTTAATTTTGGAATATTTTTAAATTTTTTTTTTAATTTGTACACACTCCAGAGGTATTTTAGCAACTTCCAGACGAATCATAGAATATTCCTTTTTGAGGCACATATAATTTTAAAGGAGAGGTTGCCTTAATTTGTAATTTATGCCTTCTACTACAGATTTTTATAAATACTAAAAACATGTTTAGAAATATTTAACGACGAACGACGCACCTGATATATATTCCATAAATACTAAAATCATATTTATAAATACTAAAAAACGTAATGGGGTACCTTAAAACATATTTAACGCGGCATATTTATCTTCACTTCCTAAATTTTTTTTGTAAGTTTTTGATATTTTAAAAGGCTGTGGAAAGTGAAAAATATTAATATTTCGCTACACGCAAAGGAAAAAGATGGATGAATATGGTCATCTCAAACATAGTGTGTTCTTCACAAAAAAATTATTATTAATTTGAAGGATCTAAACATTATTTTGATCACGATAAACATGTTTCTAGTTATTTTTAACTATATTATGTTTAGCGTCTAAGATCAACCATATAATTATCATAATATGTTTAATAAAATTTTACTTGAAATCATAAATATGTTCATAGCAAACATAATAATGATAAAAATATGGTTGAATGAAAATTGTTTTCTATTTTGTCTCTTCCGCAACCATGTAAATAAAGTGTGTATAAGAGAAAAACTTAATCATTCAAACTCAACTGAGCTTTGTGGCTGAAGTGGTTGAGTCGCGAGTTAATGCTTCTTAACTAAGTGTTCGCAAGTTCGAGCCCTGGTAGAGTCAAGTAAAATTTAAAAAAATTAATTTAAGCCCGATGTATTATGTAATAAATAAATACAAATTGATAGAAAAGAAAAATCAATGGAATAAAAAAATCTTTATTTATACAAAAAATGTAAATTAAAATTTTTTTAAAAATCATATTAAAATATGTATGCATTAAAAAACATTTCTTGCCTTGACCGGGGGTTGAACCGCAACATCTGCAGTTGAAAGCTATTTTTAATATCTTTGATTTAAAAATATATATGGTTAAAAAAAAAAATTTTTTTTCTGGTGTATTTTTTTTTTGTTGTGTAAAATATATCTTTCAAAAATGTAATAAACAAATAAGGTTTCTTTGAGACTTGTCTTCAAGTTACTGCTTATGTTTGTGTTTTATTTTGCTTAAAGAAAAATTTTATAAAAAAAAATCATTATCTTAATATATAAAATTTGACTGTACGTGTGTTTGACATTGAACTAGTCCTAAACGGCTGCACCGATTTAATTGAATTTCTGTATATGCCTTTGAGTTTAACCTTGGAAGATTTAGCTTCACAAATCTGCTCAGCAGGTGGCACTGCAGTCAGCATCTGTCTTACCCGGTCTTGCACGGTTCTTTACTCTATGATTACGATTTCTTAGAGTAAGAGAAGATCAAATATATACAAATTTTATATTTTCAGCAAAACCCAACTTAAATTTTTATGAAAATAAAAGTAGACCACACCCACTTTTAACATTTTCCTCAAATCGGAGAACAGCCAGACCGATTTGCCAAATTTTTTTTTATTATATGTGCGGCTTATTATTTTTATTATAAATAAAATTTTCAATATAAATAAAATTTGAAGGCAAAATAACGTTTGCCGGATCAGCTTGTTTCCTGTAAAAATATTTTGTAAATCTGCATTTCTTTATATGTTTTCTTTTATATTGTTTTGTTTTTTATTTGTAAAATATTTTTAAGGTCTTTTTGATTTCAATTTTCTTGAACCCAATTCTGTGGATTTAAAGTTTAATCTTTTAAACCAGAACAATTGCAAACTATTTCTGCTGAATTTTTAAGTTTGTAATTGTTTTTTGAAATGGGTTGTTTTCTATATGAATGAGGTGAAGCGACATAAATGAGCATTACTTGAAAACTTTTAATTTTATTGCTAAAAAAATAAAATCCAAAACTCCTCCATAAAATTTATTTAAAGTCGTATTTTATATTGTTTTGAAATTTGTTCAATAATTTTTAAATTTTCAAAACAAGACGAAAAAATAAATTTTTTATGCACTTAGAAGTTTTTGATTTAAAAAAAATTATTTAAAATAGAACTAGACACAAATTTTTACTTATGTCTATCCTTATAAGTGGCAGACAAAATTAGTTATATTTTATTAAAATCAATACACAACTTTTGTCTTGATTCATAATTAAAACAATCTATTACCAAGTAAAAGATGTTATTTTGTTTACGTGTAAGTGTAATACAGCAATTTTTTCACAATGAAATAGCATTACGTAATTAGCAATAAAATAAAAAATTGGGCATCCATCTTAATGAAATAGAACTAGTTTTCTTCAAAACCCATAACACTATATGGCTAAATAAAAAAAGGATAGAATTTTATTTTGAACAATTTTTTGAATATTAAAAATTTTTTATAAAAAAAGGTAATTTTTTCGTCACACTTTGCTTCAACGATAACTTTGAAATTAGTAAGCCAATTTAAAAATAATGTAGGTATGAATTGCAGCAAATTTTGTTGGGAAGTTTTGGTTTTTCTTTACATTAAAATAAAACAAAACGTTTTTAAATAAATTTCATGTGATATCACCACTTGAATTTTAGTTAACGATATAATCTCAAAAAAAAAAAAAATAAATAAAAGAAAGTAATACAGATTTGAAAACAACACTACTAATTTGTTTTTAGTTGCCCTGGTCAACAAAAGCTTATATTTGGCTAGTACTAAAAATGAAAATTAAAGGCAAGGAGGGTGGTTTGTAGATTGATGGTTAGCATGCTGATCTATCAATCTGGGGGTTGCAGGTTCGATTCCTGCCTAGACCCTGTAAGCCTACTCAAAGTTACAAATATAATTATAGAATTAATTTCTAATATTAAATATTTATAATAATAAATAACAAAATTAAAGTATTTTGTGTTGCTAATAATTATTTTTCGATTTGAATTTTTAACTAACAGACAGGTTTTTTTTATCAAAGATCATTATAGTCTTTAATTTTAAACAATAAAAGCTACACTATCAGCAATTATTAATTGTTGTCATGTACGTGAGCCCTAAATCTACATTTAAAACAACAAACCGCCATTAAATTTCGCTGATCAGCAGCCATAAATTTGTTTTCGCTTAAAAGATTTAAAAAAAACTTTTCTTAATTTATCGAAATATATATAAATCCTTGCCAATAATTCTTAACTAGTTTCTGTACATCTTGTGTTTAAATGCATCTTTCTAACTGGGAAAAATGCTTTAATAAATCATTTCATTAAAGATTTTTTTCTCCTAACTAGTTGATATTTTATTATCTTGTCTAGACAACTAATAGTTTTCTATTAGAAATTGTTTATGTAAAACATATTTAAAATGAAATGAAAAGAGAAAATGCAAATAAATTTGTAATATTTATACTGACCAAAGATATCAATTTGATACTGTCAGTGTAACGTTTTATAAATATTTTTTTTTTTTTTTAATTTTTTTTCATATATTTTTCTATATTTTTGTATGCATGCAAGTGTGTATGTGTATGTGTTATTGCTGTTTGTTATTTCTAAGCCAACGAAAATAGTTAAATTAAATTAAATACACATGGTTGCATACAATGATAAAAATCTAACAATTAAATACAATGGAGAACATATAAAACACAAAACTTAAACATGAAAAATGTTATGTGTGTCTATAAACTAATACATTGACTGTATATTTAGCCAAACACTAACTAACTAACTAACTAACTAACATGCTGCTGCCAACATTTAAGTCGTGTAAACACAACATGTTATATTTATACACTAACATTCAGCAAAGTTCACTACCATAACACAAACACACATTCAAATGTAAAATTGTACAAAGTTTGTGTGTATATTAGACGCTGGAAAGCAGTTACTACAAATACTATTGCAATTTCATGGATTTACTTTTTGTTACATTGATACAGGGCGTTTTCTAGACTGAATGGCTTTTCAGAAACAAACTTAAATCAAACAAACCTCCTTTAATCAGGATTTGCGATTGTGGACATCCTGCTGTATAATAAAATTCTTATTTCTTCTTAACTTGTCTTTAAAATAAAAAATTAATGTAGTCTCAAAAATATATCAATCAGCCTTGTTACCATTAGTGCTATTAAGTAACGTTTATTACGAATGTTCGTATTAAAAAAAAAACAAGTATAACGATATTTTATCGAATTCGGTATTCAGTTGCTTTCAGACAAAAATATTCGGTACGATAAAAATCGTTATGTGCTGTTAACTTCTGCAAAATGGGTAGTTCGCAGCATATAAATAATCATCGCAAATAACGATTTTTATTGTACCGAATATTTTTGTCGGAAAGTTACTGAATACCGAATTCGATAAAATATCGTTATACTTGTTTTCGTTTCGAATGTTCGTAATAAAAGTTACTGAAACGCACTACTGTATTCAGTAATATGAAAGAAATCATTATTTGTGATGGTTATTTATGTGCTATGAACTTCATCGCAAGCTTTGAATATTTTTGTCGGAAAGTTACTGAATAATGAATTTGAAAAAATATCGTTATACGTGCTTTATCGATACAAATGTTCGTAATTAAAGTTACTGAATCGCACTACAGGCAATAGCTAATATAACACATATGCCTGGTGTTGTCACATATTATACTCATAACCATTATTTAAAAAAAAAAGTTTCTGAACAATAAATATGTGAATGTGTTGCTTTACAAGCCATCAACTCTTTTAAAAAATTTTTATTGAAAATATTCAAAATATTTAAAGTTAAAATTTTCGTTAGACATTAAATTAAAAATATTGAAAAATTAAATATCGCATGGTGGTTCTAAAGTTTTAGCTTAAAACCGGTTATTTGCTATAAAAAATCCTAACTATTAAAATCTAAAGTTGTAATAACGGGCCCAAGTCTCTTATAAGAAATTTTCTAGACAAGTTAATCTCTTGCGGTACAGAAGCATCACATTAAGGAATAATAGTTCCTTAAACACCTAATTTTCTTTTTGCATGAATTAACACGATTTAAAAAGAAAAAAAATTGTTTTAACACGATTTTTATGCAATTTAGAAACGATAATTTAGAAATAATTTCACAACATGATGAACAAAATTTTTCTTGTAATGGCACTGAAATTCTTATTTTCCAAATTTATTGTTTAAAATATAATTAATGAATTAAAGTGTGTAAGGAATTTTTTATTCATATTTTTTGGAACGTATCTATCGCGTAAAAAGAGATTAAGGTGTACAATTATTCTAGCGAACAACCAAAAGCCAATCACAAAAAGCCACATCCTGTATAAAAAATATTTTTAAAAACATTTAAGCAAATCTTAAAGATATATATTAAATCAGCAGCAGTTGATGGATTTTGAAATAATTTGAATGTAAAATAGTGTGTGAAAAAGATATAAATTTTTTTATATTTAAAAAAATATAGAGTAACAAAAAACCAATACCTTAAATAAAGGGTGGTGCAGCCAAAATGCCTGAGGTGAATTTTAAATGAAAGAAAAAGCTTTCAAAGAACTATCTCAATATTTTTTTTTAGTATCATAGAAGGATATATATGAAATGCTCGCCATGGCTTCGGCTACATATCTTTATCTTTTGGTCCATATTTTCAATGACTCTGAAATATATTTGAGGTTAAATATCGTTAATATCTCATTTTTAAGTTCTTGAATTGCTCTAGGCTTATTAGCGTACATTTTTTCATTTGAAAGAGTCTACTTTACTCATTTTGCACAGATTGAGAAGAGGACTGCCATGAAAGATGCTTTGCCATTTTTAAAAACAATTAATCAAAATGTCTAAAAATTGTGAATAAAAATTGTTTGAATACATTCAAGAATTGTAGTGTCTTTTATAAAAATTTTCTATAAAAAAAGTTTCAGATTCATCTTGCTTAAAAGTCTTTTTAATATTTCGGGACATTGTGAGCTCCCTTGTTAATTGTTAATAATGGGTCATAAAGTCATAATAATAAATTTATAAATTTTTAAAGTTTAATTTCACTATTTTGCTTATTTTTTAGAAGCTCATATGAAATGTGTGGCAAACGGTTTTTGTCGAGTATTTAAACAAGTAAATAGTAACAAACATGTTTCAAGATCTCACATAATTAAATTCCTAAAAATTTTTTTATACTTTTTTATAAGTGCATGTAAGCATATATAATTAATGAACACCAATACTATCAACATTGAAAAACTGTCCTTCACAAACATTTCACAAACACACATAAAACATAAAATTGATAAATGAATATTTTCTAAAATATTGCTGGCACAACAATGGCGATGGCTTTCCTTAAACACATGCTTCGGAATTTTTCTTTTTAATTTTTTTTTTTCTCGCTTTTTTGTTTTCTTTTTTTTTTGGAAAATGTAACATTTTTATGGCATGTGTATGCTTTTATGTATGTATTTGCTAAAAATGTATGCACTCGTATATTTAAAAAAAAGATGTGCATACACATTGCTGCTGGTGACAGTAAAGAATCTATGATGTTGCATAGTTTTATAAAAATAAAATAAAAAATAAAAAAAAAAAAAATACAGCATGTCTTCATTTTTTTTTCTCGTTCGTTTCTCTTTCCTTTTTTTTCAAGTTACTTAGATTTCCATTCATTATATATAAAAGTACTACCAGCAGTATGTAAAACTACAACAACAACAACTACCACTACCATATTAATGTCATTTTTAAAGCATTGTTTCATGTCACATGACATTGACTCACATCGCATCGTTACGAACACTCTTAAGCAAACACAAACAAAACATTATTGCATGTAAAATGTGTATGTATTTACATACATAAACAAATATGCACATTTGCACAAGCACACACATTTACACGTTCGTATGCATGTATTTGTGCCCATACACATGTATAAAAGTACATGTTTGAATACTGAAAAGTGAGCTCTAGTACATCAATTCATGTGAAGGAGAGCATAAAGCAAACTGGCTTTACTTTGGTTTGCTTTTCAACATCTATCGATAATATATGATGGTTTTACTTCCATATATGTATGTATTTGTGTGTGTATGTATGTATAGCAAAATCAAAAACATTTTTTTATTCGTATGCCTGTATATGAATTTCAATATTATTTTTTTTCTTTATGGTCTTCTGCTGCCATTACATCACTGACAATGCAAGGTTGTGTCAATCTCTGTCTGTATTTCGTATCCCAGGATTTTTCAATTTTATTTTTGCTCACTTTCAGCTTATATTTTGTGTGAATGTGTTTGTGCATGTATGTCAATGGAATTTAAAATGAATTGTTTTACTGCTTTTAGCTTAAATAAATGTTAGCTTGACAGCATAAATATATGGCAGGTGAAATGTGTGTCAAAAAATATTTAAGAAAATATGTATTTTAAATTGGTAATTAAATCACTCAAAATCATTTGAAATTGTAAATATAATTAGAATATGAAGATCATTGTTTAATAATTTAATGTAATGTTTTTATAACACAAGCGATCTACTCGTCAGAAATATTTTATAATCAAAATATTAAATGTTTTTCATAAACAATTTTTAAATGAGCTAAAACAGCACATTAAGCTAAGATCCCACTATCGGTATTCTATGTGCCGATAATGTGAATACACATAATTTGTTTAAGCGGCACAACAAAGGCAGAAATCGTGCTAACAAAAAATATCCAAATAATGTGACCGCTTTTTTGCTTAATTCCGGCTGATAAAACTATGAAAAATGATCCAATTTTTTTTGGTTACTTAAACGCCGATAAAAGTTTACGACTGTCACGGATATACAAAAATTAAGTTTTCAGTAAAAACAATTAAAATATAAAATTATGTTGGTGTGCAAAATGCATTATTTTTCATGACATTCTCATGGAAAATTTAATAAAATTGCTTACTTAGTACATTAAGTAGTAAGAGGGATAGATTAACTTTTGTTGAACTTTATAATTTCAAATAATTTATACGTCTAATAATTAAAAAAAACCACGAACATGGATTCTATTTATGAGATTTGAAACTTTAATAAAATTGATGTTCTTGAAGCACTTTACGAAAAAAGGGAAATTAACTAATTTAATCTATCGAGCCCTTCACGTGCATCTGAGAATATTCTTCTGCAGATTACATAGACTGGCACAAAAAAGACAAGTCCTGGTAAAATAAATATTGCAGAACTTTTCTCACAATATGAGGTATAGGGCTGCTAAGGAAAATAGGCTAATATTAAAACATTTGTTTTGAATGCTAAGAAAATGTAATGACAATTTTGTGCGGCCATGCAAGCTTTTATTCAATGTTTTAAATTGATATCGATTTACTCGGCAAAAATCATTATTTAGTTTAAGTAGCCAATTAATTACTTAAATTCTTTTCTTTTTTAGTCCTTTTATAATATTTTTTATTATTTGTTTCTTCTTTACCAGAGCGTTTCAGTGCTTTCGACCGTAAAGTAGGCAGTGCTTTATACAATTCTTAAAATGAAAAAAATTTAATAGAGAAATTGAGAGAAGTTTAACAATAAAGGACGATACTGAAAACTAAGTCGTACTAAGATTTGAAATGTGTACCGATCTAGAACCATAAAATTTGATTTTTATTTTACGATACAAAGCAGAAATTAGCAAAATCCCTCAGAGCAAAAGTACTGGGGTATGAAAGAGTTTCAAAAATTTTTTTTAAATAATCCAAAGTAATTTCTGAGTGTTTGGGCGATAGATTGCAAATCTAAACCACCTCCCGTTTAAAATGATATGTGCCCCATCTCATAACCCTCTATGGTTCGTTCGAAAATTGCTGAAATCCCTCAGAGCAACAGCATAGAGAGCTTGCTGTCTGTATGTTTTAAAGAACCTTAAAACAAAACTGCAAATAAAAGCAATTTCATACTTCCACACCACAAACTTCAATTAAACTTTAATTGAATTAAAGCTAGCTGAAAGGCTTATTTTAATTTTAATTATAAAAGCCTTTCATACATTCATTGGTTTTATGTTCATAAATAATCATTAAAAATTATCTTTACACTCGACCTACATTTTTAAATTAGTTTTTCCTTACATTGTTTTATGATTTTTTCCCGCTTATACTCAGTTTGTTTTGTTTTATCTGTAATTGTTTCAATTTGTAGAGCTTCAAACATTTCCAAAAAAAAAAAGAACAAAAAAAAAAAAAATATAGAGATTTTTATTCATATTTATATGTATGCGTATTTGTGTATGTATTTATTTATATATGCCTGTGTGTATGTATTATTTTTTTTTACTACAATAAATTTTCTTTTTATTCAGTTTAAAGCTGACGCATCATAAAATAAAAGTAACTGTTGCAGTATGATGTTACACAAACACAATCAACACAAATCCTCACACATACTATAGTTTTTTGTTTAAAATACAAACACTACTACAGCCAACATTTTTCTTAACAATATGGCTGAATGAATACTTCCGTATACAGACATGAATACTTCAATTACTGCACTTGGGCTGTTCAGCTATAAAACATATAAATTGTGTTTTATTTTTTTAACCTTTGGCTTAAGTTTTATGACCTGCTTGTGGCATTTACATCCAAACCCTTAAAAAATATTAACTCATACATACAAGCACAAGCTTTTAGCAACTGTTTACTTTTTTCTTTTCTCTCTCTCTGTCTCTCGTTTTCTCTCTCTAATTTTTATACACAAGCAGCTATAAAGAGTGTGTATATATTTTTTTTTAAAGCATTTACTGCTGATATCAGCAGCAATTGTGTGAGTTTAAGTATCACTGTAGTTGTAAAAAAATAAATATTTTTAAATCTATAAATACTCAGCAAATTTATGTACCTTTTCTAAATGCGGTGTTGATTTTTTATCTATTTTTTCTTAACTTTTATGGTCAATTAAATTCTGTAAAAAAAAAGAAAAATATTTCAGCTTAACAAGCGTAACTGTTTTAAGAGGCTGCCGCAAATAAATTTATGTGAAATAAATTTGACTATATTGGAGGGTTTCCAAAGAGCAAAAGAAATATTGTATACAATTAATTTAAAATACAAGAATTAAATTAAATATTTTAATTTTTAGAAATTTTATAGAAGATGTGGGAGTAGTACAGCATATTCTATTCAAATGGCAGCCTCGCAAACTAAATATGGGAAACAATGTGTGGTAATAAAGAAAAATCGTATTTAACTTATTATTGTGATCCAGTAGTGCGATTCAGTAACTTTTATTACGAACATTCGTATCGAAAAATCCAGTAAAACGATATTTTGTCAAATTCTGTATTCAGTAACTTTCCGACAATACTCGTAATATTCCGTACGATAGAAATCATTATTTTCCATGATTATGATATGATGAGGCGATATATTATTTTCAAGATGTTAATCAAAGCAATACTGTTTGCTGCCATTGAAATAATTTTATCAGATAACTTAAATGGCTTAAAGCTTGTTTGTCTAATCAAATGATTGCATCATCAAATGCAGACATATATTACACCAGCATGCTGGTGCAATTTCCATTTTTTTAAATCATTTTTTAAGGAACTCGCAATGAATGATGATAAAGTTTGTGCAGAAAATATTAATTTTTGTAACAATTTTTTCTCTATTTGGTGCTGGACTTATTTCTTTTAATTTTCCTACCATTTTGTTGTAGCTTTTTATTTTCCATCATCGAGGAATTTCTCCCAAATAATTTTTTTCACGCGCATTCATTATTATAATTCCACTTAAAAAAATTTGGTTTAAATAGCAGCATGCTGGTGCAATCACAAAAATATTAAATTCATTTTGATTTTATAACAAGTACCCTTCACGGTCAGTACACTAGCACAATCACTTGATTGCAGCAGCTTGCTATCGTTGTGTATAGGCTCTAGTCATTTAAGAGGTTTTTCATATTGCCAAAGATATATGTTGGCCTAAGAACTCTTAAGGTAAAATAATTAATAATAATTTTAAGACAAGGCAGAACTATTTAAAAAAAATTTTTTTTTATTAAAATTTAAACCAAAAACAATATAAAAAACCAACCGTGTGAGCTTAAATTCTTACAGTAAAGAGAGTTTTGTAAGAAAAATTAAAGAAATCCGTTGAAAAATATAGTTTTAGTCGCTTAAAAATCAATTTAAATCACTTTGTTGAAAAGTGGGCATGGTCGGTACAAAGCTTTTTAACAAATTTCCTTGATTGTTTGTAACAAATTTCAGAGAAATTCATTCAAATTTAGAATGTTAATGTTTTAAAAATTATTTTAAATTATTTTGTTGGAAAAGGGCGTAAAAGAAGGCATGGTTGGTAAAAAACTTTATTTCTTAGAAGTATTTTAGTTTATTTACTTATTAAATTTATAAAAAATGGAGCTGTAGCTACAAAGACTTTCAGCTTAATTATTATTATTTATTTTACACTCAAAAAAATTATATTTACGGACAGTATGTATGCTAATATATTGTATTTAATAGTGTCATTAGTATCAGGCAATTTGATTTTAGTAACAGAATCAAAACTTTATTAAAATTTTAATTAAAATATAATTAACAAATTTCTTTTTATAATATTTTTGAGAGAGAGACGGCAAGAAGCTTTTCTCTTTCAAAAAAATTTCACATTTTTGTATCCTTACGAATTAGTAAATTAAATCAAATAATTTTTTTTTAACAAATTTTGATTTGGTATTATTTTCAATTAAATAAAAAAATATTAAAGCAAATAATTTCAAATAAAAGAAACAAATTTACCATAGGAATGTATCTAACCATAATATAAATGACTAGACCATAAATTAAATGTAAAAATAAAATTAAAAAATAACGGCAGCATAAAAAATTGTCGGCAATAAAATTAAAAAAAAAGAGAATAATAAATTGAATAAAGAAACACAACTTACATTTCAACCCCTAACAAACCACACCTGGCTGAACAAAAAAGACAAAGGGTCTGGTGTGTTAAAGGAAAAAAAATCATATATAAATTATTAATAATTCCGCTACACAAACTACAAATCCCTAAAAGCCCAGTTGACAAAATTTTTAGAATTTGCACAGCAATTTTTTCAAGCCAATTAAATATTTTTAATTCAGTTTGTTTGACTGGTGCTAGTTGTTTATAGAGCAAAAGCTGACTGGCTAAATAATAAATTTTTTTAAGAGCCATTTTTTGCTAAATTTTCTCTGGTGTTATATAAGGAACTTAGATTGTGTAAGCCTGCTAGTGGTTTTCTAATTATACAAGATAATAAAAGGGAGAGTTTCCGTTAAATCTCCAGCTACTACCAGCAAACTTAAATTTTTTTTTAATTGATTTACTCGTACTTACATTTTACTTCTTTTAACAGACCGATCTAAATTAGTGCGTATAAAAACGTAACTTTTTAGTTCCCACAGCTTATGATAATATGGCAAACTTAAATAAGACCGCTGGCATTCCTTATTTAGTATTAATTGTTTTTGTTTAATAAAACCTACTAAAAAAAAAGAGAGTTAAAAACGCTAGATTAAAAAAAATAGGTGGCATTGCTGCTCAAAACTAAAAAAATTATTGTTTTGCAGCCAACTTCACCAGCTAACGTTTTACCAACTTTTTTTTTGCAACTTCTTAGCTTTGCCATCATTTTATTTCGGTTTGTTTTATACATTTTGTATGAGTAGAAACTTTTTTTGACAGATTAAAAAAAGTTGCCATACTTAGTAATTTTGATGAGACAAGATGTGACATTCTCTAATTTTCAATTAAAAATATTTAAAAAAATTAAATTTTAATTTTAATCAATCAGTTTTGTTTTGAAAATCGAGTGATTTCTAATTTATTTTATCTTTTCGAAAGCTTAAGAAAACAGCTAATATTTTTGTTTTCATAATGAAAAATAAACCAGAAATAACACGAGCAAATAAAAATTTTGGAGGAAAAAAGGCGTCTTTTTTTTAATTTTTTAAGTGATTTTATTTTATGAAAAAACTAGTTCTTCAACAAAATTAATAAAAAACATTTTGATTTATTTATTTTAACGTTCGTCCTATAATAGTGGCAAAAATGGCCAAATGATTTGAAAACGTAAGTGTCTTAGCTAAACGTTTGGAAATCACAAAATTATATGCACAGAACACTTTTTCTGGGCTTTCAAAATATAGTTTTCAGAACATGCATGAATATGACAATTTTAAGTGGAATCAATTAAATCAATTAGATGGTTTCTTTTGCGAAGTTAAATATTTAATTGAAAATGTCAAAACAATATCAGCCTAATTTTAACTTTATATTTAACTGCTACTTTGAGTTACCCTAAAAACGTTCTCTAGCCATCATTTTGCCAACTGGGTTATAAATTTCCACACATACAATAACATTAACACACATTTCTACATGTAAAATAGTTTGACTGAAATAAGGAATCATAACTTAAAACCAACAAAAAGGTATCACCATAAAAATATCCTATGGCAAATAATCTAGCATAAAATTATTTGTATTTTTAGGTGAGCAGCAAGTTAGCTAGAGCTTAGTAAGAGGTTTTATTCTTTGCCCATTCAGTATAAAGAAAATTGTGTTAAAGCAACCAAGCATTTTCTAAACTCGACTATAAAACAAATGATGCATATCAATTTTCATACCTGAATAATTACGAAAAATATCCCTACATTTTATTTAAACTACTTAAAATACCACAAAACTCAAATTGGTATTATACGAGTATAATTTGTTTATGCTTTATAATTTTCAAAAACACTGATTTGTTTGTATTTTAAGAATATTAAATATTTTAAAAATAACAAAAGGATTTTAAGCAATATACTTATTATTGATTTTATTTGTGAAAAAAATATATGAAAATATTTATAGAAAGAGTTGGAGTTTATAATTAATTAAAATTAAAAAAAAATTAAATTTAACATTATAAAAAATGACTTAAGAGAAGAAAAGAATAGAGTTCTCACAAATAAATTTATTTGAAAACATATTTTAATTTTTTGAATTTAGTTTGTTGGTTTTATGTCACAATAAAACACTAGCTTGGGAATTAGTAACAGATTAAGGTATCGAGTAATACTCCACCTTTAACATTTTTAAATTATTGACGGAACTAAATTTTGCCCTGTATTATGGAATTTCATTTTTCGTTACTTAAAGATTTGATTATCACAAGTGAAATTTTGCCTGGTGACAACCGAGGTTATTATGACAAAATGTATATTTATGTTTATTTGCCTAAACATTCATATATCTTCAGTATGTAAATATTTAAAGTCATGCGAAAAGACAACTTCATTTATTGCTTTTTAGCTTTTCTTATTATATGTAGTGCGATTAAGGGTTCGATTTGGTGTTATTTTTAACTCCATATTTTTCTTTTACACTAACGAGTGTGTGATTCAATAATTTTCGGTTAAATGTAGGAATTAACAATTCACCACTAATATGAATACCGTGTACAACAACCAGAAAGGCTACAAATTACCATGAAAAACAACCAAAAAGGGCTTATTTATTATAAATGTTTTTTTTTTCTTTTATTTTGAGGTTAAGTAAGCCCCACACAAAATTCTGGCTTTTATTTAACGACACAGCTGATCAAAAGTTCTTTAATTTTAAGGTTAACTATTTTTAACCAAAGAATTTTCTTAAAATTGACTAGCGAATCGCACTACTGCTTTAAATTTTTTTTTTAATGATTTAGTTTTGCCTATTATTTTTCTTTTTTTTTGTAAAATTTAGCTTAATTTTTTCCAGCAACGTAAATATTAATTTTTATTACTCATACGTCCTTGTGTTTTGCTCTGTATTAAATCACAATAATCATACGTCCTGTTATCTTTTCTTATTTTACTTAAAGTTTATTTCTTAAAACTGATTATACCACCAAAAATTCTTTTTAACAACAATTTAAGCCATTCTTGTTCTTCTAGTTTTTATTATCTCTTTTATGGACTTTCTTAATACACAATTGTTGTATTCATTATTATGCAAATCTAGTTCTATATTTTAATACTGTCATTAAAATGTTGTTGACGACATCAAACAAAAGAACAAAGACAGACAAAAAATGGCATCTAAATAACATTTCTAATATTGTTGTTGTTGTTTTTTTTTTTACCCTGGTCATATAATGAAGCAAAAGACGAAGGAGAAGAAAGCAAGAAATCTTAAATTGAGCATAAATTAGTTACAATTTAATTGTAGTGCACGCACTTAAAGTTAGTTTGCTCTATTTAGAAGAAAATGACTAAAATGTTGCAAAAGTTTATTTATGTAAAATATAGAATTAAATTTATTTAAAAGTTGTGCTATTTCTATTTACATGTAAAAGACAGCGTTGCCAGGAGCTAGATTTTCTTTCGAACACTGGTACATGTGTAATATGAACTGATATATGTAAAAGTGCTTTAAGTCTACTTTAAAAAGAATGAGTTAGCGGTGATTTTATTAAAATAAGAACACAATCTATTTATTAGGTGCTGGAATTAATTCGTAGCGTTTTTTATTAAAAAATACCGATTTATTTGAAATGAAAATAAAAAAATTACATTGTTAAAAATACTGCCCATCGCTTGCCACTACTTTTTCCCATTTTTCAGGTAACTGTCGAATACCCCGTCGAAAAAACTCTTCGTCCTTGGAGGCAATCCATGAATCCATCATATTTTGGCAATCCTCATAAAATGTTCATTTTTCCCCTGATAAACCATGAGCCATTGATCGAAGCAGGCAGTAATCCGAAGGGGCAATATCTGTTTCAATTTATATTTTCACTGGTTTCACCACGTGAGGTCGAGCATTGTCGTGCAGTAAAATAACTTTATCGAGTCTTTTGCTGTATTCCGGCCGTTTTTCCTTCAATGCTCGACTCAAACGCATCAATTGTAACCGGTAGCGATCCCCAGTGATGGTTTCATTGGGTTTTAACAATTCATAATAAAACACACCTTGTTGATCCCACCAAATACAAAGGAGGAGCTTAGATCCATGAATATTGCGTTTTGCCACTGATGATGATGGTTGTCCGGGCTTAACTCATGATCTTCTGCGTTTCGGATGTTCACCGTAAACTTCTACTAAAATCCGATGACTTTCTGCAGCACTTTTGTTCATATTAAAATAATGTAATAAAACTCCCCGCAAAAACACTTTATTTGGTATAAATTTTGACATAATTAAATAGCTGCGACTTGTTGTTATTAACAATAATATATGTTTAACGATCAATTTGTTTCTGAAGGTAAAAACAGAACACTGTAATAACCACGTCATCAAACGCTACGAATTAATTCCAACACCTAATAGAATTTAAGCTGACTTTTTTTTTTTTTTTAAGTGGACTTATACCACTTTTAAATATAACAGCTCATATATTTGTGGCAGTTAGGAAAAACTGTTTATGGCTTTTTATTTCGTTATGGAAGTCTACAATTTGCAAAGTTCTAAAAAATTTTCTTAAAAAAATTTTTCCAATTCTAGTAACAGTATTTTTGTTGGGATCACAATAGTTGTGGAATACACCACTGTAAAGTATTTGAAATAAAATAACAAATGTATTAAGTTAATTATTATTTAAATCGATTTTTCATAAAGGATGGTTAAATTTTAAGGGCCGATGTTGATTTTGAATAAAACAAAAATTATTTAAGAAATTATTGTCATTTCTTTTTATTATGATAACATGATATAGTTCAATTATGTATAGAACAAAATATCGGCCAAATGACCCGCGTGAATTTGGCGGCACACCTCCATAGTATGATCCAAATTTTCGATGACGCTGAGGCATAATTGAGGTTCTATGCCGTTAATGTGACGAATTATCTCATCCTTTAGCTCTTGAATTGTTGCTGGCTTATCGATGTACACCTTTTTTTTCAAATAACCCCAAAGAAATAAGTCCAACGGTGTGAAATCACATGATATTGGCGGCCAATTGACATCGCCATCACGTGAGATAACACGGCCATATAATTTGTCGCGCAAAAGAGCAATTGTTTCGTTGTGTATCTTTACACGGTTCAAATTGAGTTAGTCTGAAATTGAGAAATGTCAAATGAACTGCAGAAACAAATTTGACACTTAGATGTGTTTCACATTCAACATCGGCCCTTAAAACTTAACCACCCTTTATTAGCACTGGTGGGCTTATTGTTATATTTGTTTAAGTCCACTTTAGTTAGATGCATAGCCTGCTTATGCAATAATTTTGTGTTATGCAGGTTATTAACCCTTTGAACCAACGATTACATTTTCATATAAAACTTGCTTATACTCTCACGAATATCACAGTTTTAGCTTGTAACACTTTAGCTATTTTATTTTTACAAAATTCTCATTTTACTTTTATAGTTTTTCATTTATAATTTATTTTTTTCATTATTAATTGCAATATCATAATAAAATCAAGTGTTAAGATAATATAAAGCAAAACACTGATAATCCTTTAAATATTTTATACTTATTCCTATTTCTCTTATAACAAAATAAAATCATGCCAATAATACAATATTTATCTTGTGAGAGGATGAAACAATAAACACATAACTACAAAAATATTTAAAATTGTTTTCTTTTTTGCACCAAAAACAAAAGAAATTAGAATCTCTGGTACAACTTTAGAAATAGCTACAGGTGCGCATACAAGGGGTAAATAATTAAAAAAAATAATTATAGAAGAAAAAGCTCAAGCAAACTAATAAATAAATTAAAAAAAAAAAAATTATTAAAAGTGCTTGAGTTTAATGTCAAAGTAAATAATGCTTTTTATTTAAAATAAATTATAAAATGTTCCTTTTTAGAAACTTAACTTGGATGCGCACCTGAGTTTATACGAATTTACAAAATGACAACGTTTATTTTTTATATACCATATACTCGTTTATATTTCCCAAGGCTGCCTTTCAAAATATGAAAAAAAATCTTATAAAATAAATTTCAAAAAAAAAAAACAACAACATATGTTGGTTATATTTCTAAACTCTGTTTTTCTATTTATTTGGTTTTGTATTGCTTTTTCTTTGGTGTCTGCATTTTACTAAAAATAAATTCTTTGCTCGTATAAGTGTCTCAAATGCCTTTATAACATATGGTAAACATTGTCATGTCCAGGTATTCTTTTTATTTTTTATAAAAGTATATAACAATATGTATGTATGTATATATGTATGATTTCTTGTGTAACTACAAGTCTCTTGTATCTTTTGTTATGGTTCTAAACATTTATCTAGGTGCTGCTGTATGTTTAAAATTGTTTAACTGCAAACTGGGTGCTTTTTCTTGGAAAATAATTTGATAAAAAAAATATTTTTATTTATTATGTAGGGTAAATATTTGTTGGTGAGATTTTTTTTTACTAAAAATGGGTTTTTTAATTTTCTATGAAATATCTATTGAACAAAAGCTGACTTAAAAATATAAGAATTTTACATAATCCAGTTAATCGCTGATCAATTTGCCCTGTACAAAAAATTCAGAATATAATATTTTTAAGCCTGCTAATGATTAAGCTATGCGTTACTCAATTCTGATCAAATTATTTTAAGCTACTGAATACTATAATTAATAGCTAAATATAATTTGACTGTAATGCAGCTTGTCTGTAGAATATTTTTAAAGGAATCTGAGACTGCCACACATCTTGAGTGCAAAAGTCGAGCTCTAAATGGTATTTGACTTAAAATCACAGTGATATTTGTCCTCTAAACAAACTAACGATTGTTATAAGAAAAGTTAAAGCAAAATATCAACAAACTTTTATAATGTGCCCTTAAGCTTCAATTAAGCACAAAATGATTAAATAAATTTATATTTTAAAATTTTAAATCTTAAAATTTATTAAATTATAAATTAAATTATTTGAGCTTGAGAGTATTTTTTTATTATTTTTTATAAAATATATTATATTATTATATTGATTGCTATATTTCTTTAATTCTTTCTATTGAAAAGATATTTTTTCTATACATTTTTTATAATGTAAATTTTCTATTTAAATTGAATTCACTAATTAATTTATTTTTGTTTCAGTTGAAAAAGAAAATTTATATTTTAAAAATATTTTTTTAATACAAAGAAGTAGGGAAATAGCGAAATAAAAATAATATTTTATAAAAAATAAATAATAAAAATGATCTCAAGCTCAAATAAATTATTTTGAACTATAAATTGCACATAAAAAGATCGAATAAATAAAATATTATTAATTTTAAATAGCATAATTTTTATATGAATAAAAAAAATCACATTAAAAACCCTACCCTTTATCCAACTCACTGTGCCTCAGTGTTAGTTGGCTTTATTTCATTTTATTATATCTTCAGTGACAGATAAAACCTGTTTGTTTGTTTATTTTTAGTTTTCTAGTTTCTATACTTTTATTTCAGGATTAAACAAACTTAATATATAGTTTAGGTTTCTGTTTTCATGTGAAAACACACTGAGATATTTGCATAGGAGTATGTGCCGAATGTGGGTGGCTAGAACTGTGTGTTTATATGGTAGTGCCTGCTTAATTTTTATTTTTTTTTTCTTATTTTTTTTTTAATGTAAATTATGGTAAAGTTGCTTGACAACTGCTAGAGTGGATGTAATTAAATGAATCCTGAAATAATATCTTAGGAATGTTAGCACAAACGTGTGCAATGAAACTTTTGTTGTATTAAAGTATTACAAAAGGTTATGGAGTTTTTAAGTTTTCATGTTGATAAATTAAATTAAAAATTTTTTTTATATGAAATATTATGTTAGGTGACACAGGGCGCCTAAATTAGAACAGAAACTGGACTCACTGTATAAGAGGAAGTGAAGCAAGACAGCAATAGAGATAGAGAAGTGAAAGGAAAGAAATACAAAGACAGATAGAAAAAGCTGATGAGTCTGTCATTTAAACCAACGAGCTATAGAGCATGTCGAAACTTATAGTCAACAGCGCAGTGAGACCCTGCAGGTAGTGCTCTCCAAGGTTGATTTTGCATCGGTCCTCCAGGACCGGACACTGACAGCCCTCTCTAATCTATAATATTAATTGCATTAAATATGAAAACCGAAAATATTGCCTTAGACAACGAAAATATTTTTAATTTAATTTAATTTTAATTATTAAATAAAACAACAGAAATTTGTTTACCAAAATGTAGAACAATAAAACAAATTCTACACGCAAAGAAAAAATATGGTTGAGGCAACCATATTCTAATGGAAACATAGTATGGTTAGATTTATGATTGCATCTAACCATATATATTTTTAAATCAAAGATATTAAAAATAGCTTTTAACTGCAGATGTTGCGGTTCAACCCCCGGTCAAAGCAAAAAAAATTTTTTTTTATTTTTTTTTAATGCATTCATATTTTAATATGATTTAAAAAAAATTTAATTTAAATTTTTTGTATAAATAAAGTTTTTTTTCTATCAATTTGTATTTATTTGCATTATTAATATTATTTACAAATTACATAATACATCGAGTTTAAATTTATTTTTTTACATTTTAGTTGACTCTACCAGGGCTCGAACTTAGTTAAGAAGCATTAACTCGCCAATCAACCTCTTCAGCCATAAAGCTCAGTTGAGTTTGAACGATTAAGTTTTTGTTTAATACTCACTTTATTTATATAGTTGCGTAAGAGACAAAATAGAAAACAATTTACATTCAACCATATTTTTATCATTATTATGTTTGCTATGAACATATTTATGATTTCAAGTAAAATTTTATTAAACATAATATGATAATTATATGGTTGATCTAAGACACTAAACATAATATGGTTAAAAATAACTAGAAACGTGTTTATCGCGATCAGAATAATGTTTAGATGTTTAAAATTAATAATAATATTTTTGCGAAGAACACACTATGTTTGCGGTGATCATATTCAACCATCTTTTTTCTTTGCGTGTAAACCAAATATTTATTATTTTGATATTAATTTAAAATAAATTTAATTACTATGATTTACTAAATGAATTATTGTTGTTATTGTAAGCGTTTTTTTTGAAATTGTAGTGCTTGTAACTTAAACTGTAAACACATAATCACATCCTATTAAGTTTAAATTAAACATTAAAATAAACAACTTTATGGTTGACACTCCTATTAATTTTATACACATTGAAAGCAAAATAATTAAAACTTTTTTTTTTTTTTCATATCATATAACATGAATTGCTTAAAAATCACTATGAATTTATTATTATAGAAAACGTATTACACACACACACACAAATATATACTTACCTATTAAACTTATGAAAATTATTATATATAAATAGATTGTTAAATTAGGGACGTCTTTTGGGTTTAATGTTCCTTAGCGTTTGTATTTGTGGTCTTTGGAAAAACAATAACAAGTTATCGTAGCTAACGTTAGCGTTCCATGTTTATAATTACTTGTAGTCACTTTTGCTTTCATTTAATAATTTAAAAAAAAATTTAATTACCCAAAATAAACATTATAAAAAAATGTAATAATTTCTATTTGGAATTTAAAAGTTTAACAAAATAATAATTTTTATTTGTGCTTAATTCCATAAATTGTGTTGGTTTTTAAATTCATTTTATTTTTGGTTAGGAAATTTATTAATTTATTCAGTTCAATGCTTACTGAGTTTTTTGTTTGAATATTTGAATCTTTTTGTAACTATTGATTAATAATTCTTATTTAGTCAATTGCTTTTACAATATAAAGGTTCTAATGTTTGCAAGAAACGTTGGGAGTAACCTACTGAGGATTCAGAGTATCGTCTGATGAAATGGTCCATACAGGCATGCTCTACCCTTCAGTACTTATTGTACTGAATAAATAACTCATGAGAATTTTAAAACCAACACAATTTCTGGAATTAATCACAGATAAAGATTAATATTTCATTATAAAAAAATTTAAAATTCCATATTAAACAAATTTTTTTTAAAGTTAGAGAGTTAGGAAAACGCTTTTTTAAAAGAGATTATTTATAAAATCTATGGCTAAGTTTCCAAGTATTGTGAAGAGCTTATAAATAAGATTTTAATATATAAAATAACATGTACTTTCAACAACTAAAATACGTTGAAAATCTGTAAGGTAAAATACGTCGTTATTAAAAATGCTAATAGCGCCGGACGCTATTACAAAAG
Organism: Thelaira solivaga; assembly: GCA_947397855.1. Lineage (NCBI taxonomy): Eukaryota > Metazoa > Arthropoda > Insecta > Diptera > Tachinidae > Thelaira > Thelaira solivaga. The sequence continues at coordinate 10,086,708 of OX377614.1, forward strand.
TTTTATTGATTTTTTTTTTTAAAAAGAAAATTCTTTCTTTAATATGGGTGTTCAGAGTACGATTTTCATAAAAATTTAATAAATTAAATTAATATTTGTTTTAATTTTTCAAAGTAAACTTTTCATCACTTACATTTTTTATATTGTAACGAAAAAAATTTATTTTATTCAAAAGTTGCGTTACAAATATAGCCCGGTTTATATCGTTCAATTATGAAAATATTTTTGCAAAATTAGTTTCACTTAATAAGCATAAATCTAATTAGATGGAATTAATATTTTTTAGATTTATTTTCTAGAATTTTATAAGCACAAAAGCATGTTAAAGTTGAGATATGGTTTTTATAGCACATGCCTTGCCTTGCCTTCACTGTAATAAAATTCATTAATAATTTAACTTTTGACCCAACAAATAAAACTCCATATACACACCTCATTTTGATTTATAGCTAATCAAGAAATAACAAAGAAGTAATATACAATAAAAAGCAATTTTTCCACATAATTAACATACTTTAAAACTACCCTTAATAATTTTTACAGACAATTGTCTGATCTAATCTAATTTAGTCATGTTATACAAAAATTCATAATTTGAAGAGGGGTTAGCAAACAACGCATCTTTAACAACAAATGTAACATATTGTTTGAAAGTCTCAAAAAAATAAAAAGACACAAAAATACTAAATCCACCACTTCTCTTTCTAAACCTTAGTCTTATGACTGACTCAGACATATTGCAACCAGGAAACCTTTTTTTTTTTTTTTTTTTTTTTTTTTGGCTGCCAAAGAGAACCAGGAAACTTTGTTTTATAGAGAAGTACTTCAAGATAATAATAAAAAATATGAAATAATAAGGCAATCATAAGATTATTTCTGCATGTTGAAGGTACATTGACTTTTTATAATAAAATGGAATACAGAACAATTGTGTGGGAAGAGAGAAGAAATATTTAAGAGGCCAGTAGGAAATTAAATAGTAAACTATCTTTAGCCACACCCTGCCGAAATTGCATGTAAAGGGTATTTCAAAAAAGTACTAAAAACAGTTTTAAATTAGACTGATGTATTAAAAAATTGTAGTGTCTTAGTGCCAAAATTATCTCATATAATTTTTGCTGTAATAGTAAATAGTCTGCAGCAAATGTTGAACAAGGACAGGAAAAATATTTTCAGAGAGCAGGCTGTGATTATTAAAGAATTGGCAGGCACGCTGACAGGCTGGCATATCACTTCAAAGTAAACTGCCAAGGGTAATGAGACAGCTCTTCACCTTCTCTGCAAGTGTCTGGCTCTTCTAGTTTTTAAATATAGATTTTGCAAGACACTTTAATGTACGGCCTAAGATATCGGGTAAAGCGTTAAGAAGCCTTCTCAGTTATCACTTTGTCATTCACAATTTCTTTTTGTTGGCTAGTAGGTACTTCAAAATGGAATCATTAGATTATACATTCCACAATAAAACAGAGAATTATTTAAAGAAAGCAGAAGTATTAATTAAATGGGCTTTACTGGATAGAAACTTTTATTATATTCATGTTGTCATGTAGCTACTTTCGCTTAGGCATAAAATGGGCAATCTGGAACACCAGTTTTTGCAAACTTTTCGAAGAGAAGTCAGTTCGTTTGGATCATTCAAAGAATTCATAAAAATTCTTAGAAATAAATTAATGAATATAATTCAAGCAATTGGCTTTTTATTTCGAATAAAAGTCAAAAGAAGTTACCCAGACTAACACTAGGTGTTAAATTTTCTCTATTTTATCGACTTAAACAAGTTACTTTGCAACAACAAAAGCAAGTAATCCAAAGGTAAAAAACTACACGAGAATAATTCATCTCACTTAGCCCGAGATAGCAACTGAATGTATCGTAAAAGGTTATTTAAGCACGAACAAGGTTTGTATAATTTTAAGTGCAAGCATTCATATCATTCCACTTCCAGAAGAGAGAAAATGTCTTACTAAGCTTGAGTAGGTGAGGAATTTACTTTATCACGGCACTACAGAGTATTAAAATGTGTAAATGTCGTCTGCAGATTAAGTAGAGAAAACACGGACACAACAGAATTTATACTGCGTCCCTTAATGCTGTAAATTCGCCTCTTTTCACTATCTACAACCGTCTGACAGACGAATCAATTCAAGAAGTCTTTGACTACTTAATGAGTACTAGGCTTAGAAAGTATTTATTACTTAAGAGTATTTTCAAAAACGACCTTTTTTTGTTGTTTGTTCCCATCCATAGTTGTAGTTTCTGCTAATGATTCCTGCCTGTAAGAATCATTTTATTTTAACGACATTAAGCCTACACCACGATATCCAACAAATTTCTATAAGGCGTGACAAGCCGGTTTTAGCAGTGACGAACTATAAAATCTTGGAGTGTAACAACAAATCTCTTTGTTCAATTCGAAATGAATAAATTTTTATCCATAATAGTTGTGCCATATTTTTATTTCATTTAATTGTCTCTTCTAACAAATTTTTTATCACAATTTTATTTAATTAAAATTGCCTTTTTATTAAGCTTGAGGTCTTATTTTTTAAAATTAATTTTTATAATGATATTTCTCTCCAACTTCCTGAAGAACTACAGAAATTGGAGCGAAATATCGATATAAAAAAATTTATAAAATAAGACCTCAAGCCATTTTAATTAAAAATTTAATTTTATTTTTTTTTTTTTAATTTTTTATTTATTGTTTTTTATAAATTTTTATTTTTATTTGTGGCATAAAAACTTTCTTTTGGGGTTTTTGTTTGATTCATAAAGTGAACACAATACAAATTTTTTGAAAAGCTTGTAGTGGTTAACTTAATATATAAACAACCTGTATAAAACTTTAAACAAAAGGACTTTTCATACTACAATTATGTAACTATAGTTTTTGCACTTAAAATTTTTTTATACTGACAGTCTTTCCAAGCGACCAGTTATTGTTGGCTTTACCTTACAACATGTATGAATTTAAGTATGATGATAAGATATACAAATAATGAGAGAGACTACTATTGTAAAAATGATGATGAGGGTTGTAAAAGTTATAATAAAATCTAAATAAAGTAAAACAAAAATATCCAGTTGGTCATAATGTAGAATATAAAAGAATCATTAACATTTAAATGAGTTTATCTGCCTATTTAAGCAAATTTCTTTTATTATTACAACTACAACTAAAGATTTATATGGTTTTTATTAGTCTTTTTCTTAAATCATAAAAAGTTTAACATGTTGTTTATGCAGGTTTGTTATGCAAATTCAAGAAAGGCCAGAAAACAAAAGCGTAAGGAAAATTAAAACTAACAAAAAAAAAAAAAAAGGAAGGAGTACGTTAAAGTATATTAATGGATTTATTTAAAAAAAAAATATTTTTGTTTATAAAAATTTTAAATTAAAAATTTGTTTAACAAGCCGTTATATTTTTATAAATTATGCTGAAACATATTGATTTTCTGCAGTAAAAGTAAATGTTAATAAAATAAAATTAGCAAGTATATAGAGCTCAATTAAGAAAGCACTTACGAGTCATTTCAACTTTGTCTACTATTCAAGAAGAATGGGTATCTTATCAAATGACTTTTGAGGAAGTTTCTTGAACGCGAAATTAGAAAAGCCTGTAGAACATCGTCTGTGTCCAGCATTTTAAGAAATCAAATGAACTCCAAATTAGTGAGCGCTACTTTTGAAGTCTTTTTTGTGCAGCTGACTACAGGAATCAATGGTCTGTCTGGCTTCTTTCTATCACTATCACTTCTTGAGTTTTCTTATTCTAAAAATATCACAAAGAGACCACATTGGACGACTCACATGAAAACCTTTCTATTTTCTTTCTTCAACCAAACCAAATTTACTAGGTACTTCCTAATGTTTGTACATTTGTACATATACATGGTACACAGACAGCAAAGGTATCTTTTTATAACCTCAGATGCTTATTTGTCAGTATGGGTCAAGAGAACTCAGTTCTTCAGGCCGAAATACCTGCCATGTAGCTCTGCCTAAGCAATGAACTACAAAGAGACGCATATAACAGTCACATCTTTGTTCACTCGAACAGTACAATGGCATTACTTACACTCAGTGCCTTTGAGATAAGACCACAATTGGTTTGGGAATGCCTAATACTTCTAAAAAGACTAACATTAAATAGCAGGGTTAACTTCATATGGATGATAGGTCATATTGGATATATAGGCAATGAGAGGGCAGACGACCTGGCAAGAAAAGGGGGCGACTAATAGATTCATTGGGCCAGAACCATTAAGCTCAATTTGAGGGAGTCGCAACAATTCTGGCTGGAAACAAAAGGTATTAGAGCAGCGAAAAAAATTTATGTTATTCCGATCTCGGAAGAGAACAAAGGAATTACTTTGCCTGACCCGATCAAAAATTCGTATTGTCATGGGATTTCTGACTGGACATTGCAGAGTATTAAAACACTTGGCAAATATGAGCAGCAGTCAAAATCACTACTTCAGGCTATGTCACGAAGATGAAGAGATAGCAGAGCACATATTGTGTCACTGTAATGGACTAATTTGGACCCGTTACCTACAATAGTCGGACATGGCGGACAATTCACTTAAAAAAGTCTTTGAATTCTTAATATAAATACTAGACTCAGGCAGAATTTATATATTTTGGCCGCAGTGGCCAGGTCACTTGTTCCCTCTACTAATTCTAATTCTAATTCTAATTGTAAATTTGTGTCATTAAGCAGCTAACACTTAAAATTTTGTGGGTTTTTTTTTTAATCTTTCTATACAACCCTCGTTAAAGAACATAATTTTTTTGTATACAAAAAAAAATCTACATTAATGAACATGCAAACAATTTTTCTATTCTAGCTCTCAACTGAAAGCAGTTAGTTCACCGGGGGTTAACTTTTCAAAAGGTGAGTGCGTTTTTATTAATACTAATTTTTTGAGTAAACTCTGCCATACACTCTACCATTATGCCCTAACCCTTATTACACAAAAGATAAATTGGCAAACATTTACTTTTCAAAACAAAAACAAAAATGTTGGTATGCTTACAGATATTTGTGCATAAAGATGGATGGATAAATAGATGTGTACTCGTAAATGTGTAACTGCCTTTACTAGCAGTTTTGTTGCGTTTATTTTTCAGATATTGTGTGTATATTTTTTGCTTAGTTGTTGCTGTTGTTATTTCTAACATTTTACTCGTATATTGATTTATGATGTTTTAAACTATTCACATTAATTTTTCTTGCAATTTAATTTATATTGGAAACATGTTTGCTTCAAATTTGAAATCAAAAGGAGGCTTTAGAATTATTGAAGTATGTATACTGATGTGCAATACCAGTTAATTAAGACTGTATATTTATGGATAATTGCCTAGAAAAATTCAGTTTAATGTCTATGTTAATTGTCTATTTAAACAAATAGACTTTTTTTTCATTAATACAAAAGCATTTACCTGGAAACTTTACCTGTGTGTATCAGGAGCAAGTAAGTATCAATTAAACATTTTGTTTTTAATAGAAAATCAATCAATAATATTTGAAAATGGCTAACTTATAGATCCGCTTCACTCCCATGAAGAGAAATAATGTTAGCTGTTCATAAAACGCTATAAGTAAAAATAATAGCTTACCGAACTCAGAAGTGTAATGGGAGTGTGAGAGCTTACCTAAAATAAAAAGAAAAACAAATTAAATAATAATTTAAATATGTCTTAATTTACTAGAATTTAGATTAAAGGGGCTACAAAGAAATAAGAAATTATAATGGGGACAGTATGGACTTCGCTGACGAAGTAGCGAGTTAAATAATGGTTTTTTACATCATATTAAAAATAACACCCAAGATTTTTGATTTCATTTGTTGGAGATAAATATTATTACTACTAAATGATAATTTAATTTGTTAACAATTAAAAATGTAGTTGTGATAATTAAATGTTGCAGTTGTAGCAATCAAAGTCCAACATTTTGTTCTCTTAAGAATATTTCTATTTGTAACCCCGATTTGTCCTAAAAAAAAATTAATTATCACAATTGAATTTTAGATTGTTAAATAATTTGGTTCTCACAACCAAAGTTGTTTTCTTATAGATCAAATAAATTTTCTTCATTTTAGTTTTCATTTAAAAAAAAAAATGCCTTTTAAGTTAGTAAATATTTTTAATATGAAATTTAAATTTACCTTCCCAAAAAAGTAATTTTCATTTTCTTTTTATAAATAAATATAATAAGGCCATTTAAAGCTGTCAATCTGGTTGTTGTTGTTGTGTTAAAATATAACAAATATTGACATGGCGGCATATTTAAGAAGCCAAGACATAAAATTCAGGTACTTTCTTGACAAACCAACAATAGCAAACAAACAACAAATATTTTTCAATGTATGTTAACGTTAATAAAGCACGCACATTTGAGGTGGTGTTTAAGTGATGAATGGATTTGAAATACATACAACTAATAAAAATAAAATAAAACTAAAACAAAATGTTGCTTGGAATCATGTCAGCATAGAATGTTACAAAGTTATGAGTGTTGAAATGTAAGCAAAAATGTATGCATGCATGTATGTGATGTGTCAGTGCCAGGGTCTTTGCTTTTGTAATATGTATGATAAATGAATGATGTGTGAGTTGTCTTCCTCATATGTTGGCTGGTAAGAATCTATCACATTAAAACCGAGGAGTGTTGTGCTAAAGGTAGTAAGAATATGTCTGTGTTTTGCACCTGAAGTCACAGACTAAAAACACACAAACTTATTTAAAAAAAAAACACAACATTTGTGATTTTGTTTTATTTATTTTTCTCTCTATACTTAAGTAATAGTTTTGTGTATAAAAGATAGATTTTATGGCCAACTTAACAAAAAACTTCACTTTATATTGTTTTTTGTTGTTTGTATTGGTTTATTAAATGCAAAAAAAAAAATAGTAAATTTAATTCTTTTGTGACATGAAAAGAAGGCAGTTGTTGCCATATTAAACTATATTTTTTAATAATACACAAAATGATGCCAGGTGCGTAGTTTTTTTTTTAAATTAAATTTCATTAAAAGTGTCATCAATATAACAATAATAATGAAAATGAGGCAAAAAAATTTTTCATTGGAAAAATTTTAGAAGATTTAGAAGATAAACGAAGATTTAGAAGATAAATAAACCTGAGTTCAAAACAAAGAATTCGAACTTTGTGATAAAATTTTATTTGTCTTTTGCATGGTAAATATCGAGTTATAACCTCCATAAAAGCTTAACCAACATCACATTTGGTTATCGGTTTTTCTTATAAAAATCACAAGAATGTGAACAATAAGCAGAAGAATACCTTTCGAGTTCTATAGCAAAAATAATTTTAGTTTAAGTTCACAATACTTGGTTGTTTAGAGCAAAGTTATTAAAAAAAAACAGCTTTTCTTGTAAATTTGATGGCTAAGCTTTTTTGGCGGTCATAGCTCGATATACAGGGTGTCCACCGGGAAAATATACTAATCGCAGTAATTCCATTGTAATGCTGGCTGTAAGCGATGTAGCACCGTCTTGTTGATATCACATGTTAATCAAGCCCAAAGCACGCAGTTGTGGCGTCAAATCAATCATATCACGATATCGCTCTCCATTCACAGTTACCGTTACGCCGTTTTCATTTTCAAAGAAGTAAGGTCCAATTATTTCTCCTGACCAAATTGCATATCAGACTGTCATTTTTAATGGATGCAAAGGTGACTGATGAATAATTTGAGAGAACCGAATATTCTGTTTATTCACATATCCATTCAAATGAAAATGTGCCTCGTCACTGATTATGATTTTTCTATGAAAATCGGGGTTGTCATGGCCGAGCTGTAACATCCTATTGGCATATGTACGGCGTCTTACATAGTCTTGCGGAAGAAGCTCTTGTGTCAACTAAATCTTATATGGAAACAAATGCAAGTCCTTGTGCAATATTGTGGCCAAAGTTGTTTTTTGAAGACCAAGCTCCTGATGGATTGTTTTGAACACTTTCTTAAGCAGCAGTAATGTTTTCAGCCGATCTTGGGCCTATCACCTATAGACCCTCTTTCTTTGAAATCATTCACTACACAAAAAAAAATTGTGCGTTTTGTTGGCACGTTGTTTCTCTCAAAAATTTCACGTAACTTTCTCATTGTCACAGCAATCGATGATTGATTTTGGTAGAATGTTTTAACGATTAAAACACGTTGGTATATCGAATATTTTTTATAAATTTCTGTTCAAGTCAGCCCTAGTAAGTCATTTACTCTCTTTCACTCTTTGTCATAAGTGAAAAATTTCTTGATGGTAAAAGCTCAATTCAATGATTCTCTATGTATGTTTTTTTCACCCTGATATTTTTCGTTGCCTGCCAAGTAAGATTGTTTTCCAGCCATTCCTAACCTTGAGTTTAATAGAGTTTCAAGGCTATCTGCAAAATACTACTGTGTCAATGAAGATACTACCAGAACCTTTTCTTGCGAGTTGGTCTTCAACGTCATTGACTACATAAATACCATGACCTGGCACCTGTTTAAAAATGTTACTCAATCCCAGATGGGTTTTAATCTTACTCAGAAGACACTGAGTGCCTGAATGTCAGAATCAGTAGAGATATGACTTGCTGGTGTTTCTTTAAATTTTTTCAGAGCTCAACAGCATAAAAGTCTTTAAAAATTTCGATGACTTAAAAATATTAGGGTACGTCTGTACTCGTATGCATAATTTATTTAAGGTTTAAGGCTATAAACCATTCAGCATAACATAATTTAATTTGTTTTCTTAAAATTCTTTTTATTAAATTTTAAATCGCCCCTTTAAAGAATTTTTTCTTAGAGAACAAATATAATAGCAAAGAATAAATAAACAATTTGCCTTCGTCTAATTTAAAAGAATTTTAATTATTATGCCTTAAATCTACAAATGCTATCAACAGCAAATACTTTTTAAAAGAAAAAAAAATTTTATTAAGGCTAATCTCAAAAAGGGGTTGGGTATCTGCAGTTGTGTTAATTTGTTATTTCAGTTCAAAGAGAAAACAGAAAATAAAATAAAAATAAATTTGTAAATTTTTGCACGAATAAATCCCTTCTTCTTTTTGTTGCCTTACGAAAAAAAAGGAGAATTTTTCTAGCCATTAATATAAAAAGGGCTCAAGTTAATTTTTTGAAGTGGGAGAAAAAAAGTGAAAAAAGTTTAAGCGTCATACAGTTGCTTCAAGGTATTTCCGTTTAAATATGCAAATAAAATAAAATGAAAGACAACTTTTTTTTGCCAACTTGTTATTATGGTATCATAAACAACATTTGTTGAACTTTTGCCGGTTACTGAGGGATGCATGAATTATATCAGGTGGAGCAACCACAGTAAAACAAGAAAAATATTTTTGCAGACATCAGCATGAAAACATTTATTGTTTTAACACACCATGGCAATACAATAACAAACCTAAAATTTAATACACATATTCATACACAAACGGATATAAAATATTTGACTAATTCAAAATGAAAACATTGTTGTCATTTTACATTTTTTTTTCTCTTCTTCTTTAGTTGTGTGCAATAAAAAGGGTGCATAAATTAAATAATTTCTGCTGAAACCTAAACACAGAAACAATGCCGGTACAAAACAAACAATACCAATATTTACCAATAAGATTACAAAGAACAAAACAGGAGTTGCTCAAACCACCCTGAATTATTTTGTTTTTCAAAGCAAACAATTTTCATAAAACAAATCAAAAATTGTGAAGGTGGAGTTATTTAAATAAATTCGAGTGTTGATTTTCAATAACTTCAAAATAACACCTTTCTAATAAATGGAAATTTTTCTCTGTAATGCTTATGCAGAAATTTTATATTTTTTGTATAAAAAGGAAGGAAAAAGCAAGTTGGCAATATCTCCCTTCTTAAGCAAATTGGCAATTATAAAGTAAAATGTTTTACTTTCTTTATGTGGCTTTGAAAATATTAATCCCCATATAGAAACACTCATACACACGCACATTTTCTTTTAAAGCCTTACATTGTAAAACATTGCTGTACACAATTCTATAAGTGTGTGTGCGTGAGTGCTTTAATAAAAATAAGGCCTTCTTTTGCTATTCAGAAAAAACGCACACCATATGGGTGATTATGGCGGTAAATTGTTTCAAGTTTCAATAAAATTTACTTCATGCACCTTCTTTTATGAAATTCTCTTTTTATAGCTTTAAATCGTAAACTGTTTGATTAAAAGTGTAAGAAAAATGTTTGGCATTTGGAGTTAACATGTGTTGTGGTTTTCAATAATTGATATATTAAACCGCATATAAAAACGTAGTAAAAGTGGCAAAAAGTGGAAGCGATTTCAAACAACAGCCACTCAAAGCAATAAGTCTAGATGGCGACTACAGGGTATTGAAAAGAAAAAAACTGGCATAAAAAATTTTTTTTACATGATTCTAAATTAAAATTAAAAGAAAAATTCTTACAGTCATTTTTTTAAAGAAGTTTTTTTTTTTGTTTAAAAGACCGTGATCTGTATCACAAATGAATAAACTAACACTGCAACCTCTTATGTAGGCTAATGGCCAGCTTAGACAGTCCTAAACTTCTCACAAATATTGTTATAATTACGGGTATAGTTTTCAGTAGAATTTCTATGGCCTACAATCATGCTGATGCTGATTGTTACTTTTAATTGTTTTTTTTTTTTTAAGAACTGTTATATTTGAAAGTGGTGTAAGTCCACTTAAAAAAATTATGACTTAGCCATAATTTTAATAAAATAAAAGCACCATTTAACTAGAATTAATACTGGCTCATTTTTTAAAAAAAGTAAACTTATACCACTTTCAAATACAACATTCCTATATTGATTATACTTTAAGTTATTGCAAGTTGCTTCCATTTATTTTAAAGCTTAAAGAGATCGTTGTATAAAATTTCAAATTTTACGAAACCAAAATTTAATCATTAAAAACTCTATTTCACTTATATACTCCATTTAATAATTTAGAAAAAAAGGGGCGTGGCCGGTACAAAGTCATTAAAATAATACTATGGAACATTTTTGGGATTATTGTCTGGGGGTGAGAAATTCCACGTCAGGGTGATGGTACTAGGTCAGTATAGTAAAACCCTCAAAGGGTTTGGCGTTCGTATGTGTCAGTTTTTTTTATGACCTTTTAAATTTTTTCCTTATCTTGATGTTTTTTCGCTTAGTTGTAACATTTTGGCAAAAAAAAAAAAAAACAAAAAAAATAAATTTTTTTTTTGCCAAAACTGACCTAGTACCATCACCCTGACTTGGAATTTCTCACCCCCCAGATTGGCTGTTGTACTGTAGAATAGAAGTATAGAAAACATATATTAAGGAGTGGATCATTGACAGCTTAAAGTAATTTAACAAAAATATCTAATGGACCAGTAGATGATGACAAAGTATACAAACTGTCGGTATCTATAATATTTAAGAACAATTCATGAAAGACTTTTTAACTTGTCAAGAACAAAAGAAAAAAATTTTTTAAGGGGCGTGTCATATATAAAATGAAATGGTGGCATTCATAGTCCTATACAAATTGTCTGTACAAAATTTCAGAGAAATTAAGTAAAATGATTTAAGCATTCAAGAATACATATTTCCTTTATTTAATCAAGTATTTGAATATAAATCTTGAATAATTTACCTTTTTTATCTGAAAATAAATAAATAAATAAAAAAAATATTTAGTTATTTATTTTCAGATAAAAAAGGTCAAATAATCAAAATTTATATTCAAGAATACAGCAAAATTGTTTATTTAAGGAGTTATAAAAGTGGGCATGGCGGGTAAAATATATTATATTTAGAAATCTTAATGCAGTTTTTAAATAATAAATTATAGAGAAGTCCGTTTGAAAAGTAGAATTTTATTTACTTAATCATTGAGAAGGGGACATGAAGTTGGATAGATATTTTAAATCTCTTAAAGTATAAAGACTGTTCATAAAACAATTTCAGAGAAGTCTGAAACATTAGAAAAATTATTTTGTAAGTATAGATGAATTCTGCCAACTATCTAGCTTTATTTACCGTAATCTACATAAATAATATTCATTTTCTGTTTGTCTGTTTGCTTGATCCCTATACAAATTTTTGTTTTCCAACAGATTTTTTTGCAATTTGGTGTATGTTCTTTCTTTTGCACCAGCCAGACCTATTTTTAAGCCCACTTTTCTACGATTTTCACTCACAAATGTTAATATGTGTGCCCGTACTTAATTTAAGGCTCAAATTATGATTTAAAATACTTTATTTAGCACTTTGGTTGGCGTCTCTAATAATAATGCTAGCAAAAACATGAGTACCTTTATAAAGTAGTCTATGGCTGTAGATATTTTTATTGGATTGATTTTTTAACTATTAAAATTCTATTTGTAAGCAGATTCTTTTAAAAAAATTTATATATGCTCGCTAAGGATACCAACTCACGTACTAAAATACCAAGCAAAAACATCTAGCAGTTAATAATGATAGCAAAAAAATTTTGTAGCATCTACAAGTTCGGTTTATAGTCTCTGTAAATGTAGGCATAAAATTTTGAAAAAGTCTTAAAAATAAATATCAAGGCAAAAGAACTTTAAGAAACAAAGAAAATTATTTAAATAATTTCTTCATTCATGCTGCACAGCCGTCTGTATAATTTTTTTTTTTTTTAATATATTTTGTACTGCTAAGGGTATGAATATTTCAATTTAATGCTCATCAAACATGTGGAGATTATGTAAAATATTTTTTCTGAGAATTTTTAGTTATTTTAAATATATATTTTTTTCTTTTCTTTCTGCTTTTGAAATTAAGTCATATTGTATTAGAAATTCCTGGCGTCTGTTCTAAAAGGCACTTATTATTATGTTATTAAAGAATAATTTTTTAAAGAGACAAACAGCGTATCAAATTTAAATTTCATTTATTTATTTTTTTTAGGGTACAAAATTAAATTATATAAAAGAAAACATATTTTTTAAATAAACTTAAAATGGTTTGCTAAGAAATCAAACCATTTTTTTATTAAACAGTAGTCATCTTGGTTGCTGACGTGTTTGTTTCACTTAAAAAAAAAAATTCCTTTATGTTTGTAAAGTTTTGCTGAAGGGTTTTCTTTTCTTGGAACTGTGACCTAATTTCAACAAAAAGAAAATATTTTTAAACAAATGCGAGTGTTTATTTCTTGCTTTTGTTTTATTTAAGTTAAGAAGGCGCTCTATAAGCCTAAGAAACAATTGCAAACATTAACTCTATTGCTTGTGATTTTTTACTTCAATTACTTGACTTGATTGTAGGGCTTCAATCAATAGATTTTTTTTAAAGCTTTTTTTTTCAACTATTAAAAGAAAATTGTAAAAAAAAGTAAAAAAAAAACTTGCATGCTTGTGAGAATCGTGTTAAAATTTAATTTGTTGCTACCACAGGAAACAATAAAAGTCCAAAAAATAAAATAAAAAGGTAAGTACCTGCTTACAATAGAAATTCATTCAAAATTAAGTTTGAAAATTGTTTGGTTTAAAAAAATATTAGATTTAAGATTTACAAAAAAAAAATCATAAAAAACATTTTAAAAAATTTAAAAATTTTTATAGAAAATGGCCCATAATTATAGTTACACTAAAATCGGTATCTTTTTAAAAACAATTTTAAATTTATTTAAATTATTATAAACAAAAAAAAAAAAAAACTTAATAAAAGCCTACTTTGTTGTGACTATGATTATGGGCTAATATTTTTATTTGCCCATAACTTTTTCCATATTTTGATTTTTCTTATTATTTTCACAAACTCATATTCATATTCTAACAAAACAGTAACAGCATGTGTTTATACATTTAAGCATATACTCTTATACATACATTTACTTATAAATTAAGTGAAAAAAAAAAAAATTGTTGCTGGAAGTAATTTGCAATTGTTTTTATGTATTTTTGATATTGATCATTTGGTTGGTTGACTAGCTGGATAAATAGTTGAATGGTTGCTTGTATTGTTGTTGACCGTTTGTATGCCAAACTGTATGACACATTGGGTGATTGTCTAACTATTTGCGTGACCAATATGTTTATATTTATGAATATATGGACAAGCATAAGCTCACATTGTTTTTATATTTAATATGCGAGAAATATATTCCTGGGTTTTTACATGTTTGCTTTTAATAAAACATAAAATTGGTAAACATATGTACTCGTACATAGCAAGTAGTCTTACATGTGTGGCAACAGCTGGAAAAAAGCTAAATGCGGCTAAAAAAGAGCTAGAAAAAGCTAAGCTATTAAAAAAAAGGTAGAAAAAAATTTAAAATTAGAAATTTCATTTATTTTGTTATAACATATGCAGGCATATTTTGTTTAGTACTCATTTTGCCTTCCTGAAAATGGAGGGTTAACAGAAACAATAAATTATGGGGTTACATTCTTCACTAAGACACTTCAGATTGTCGTTCACCATTGTAACCTCGCCTAATATTATGCATTTTCATCTCCAACGTCAAGTTTTTTCTAGATTGCTGTAGTTCAAATGATTTTTTTATTTAATAAATTTTATTTGAGATCTCTATCAAATCAAATCATATCTGTCTTTCAAATGAGCAATTTAAAACAAAATTTCACATATTGGGATTCTCTGTATTAAAATTATTTTTTGATTAAAATGGCTATTTTGTTAAGCTTGAGGTCTTATTTTTCAAAAATTTATTTTTATATCGATATTTCGCTCCAATTTTTGTAGCTTCTTCAGGATATAAATTAATCAAATTATTAAAAATACATATTTCAAAAATTTTCTTGACAAAACTAAATTAGGGTGTTCAATAATAAGGTTATCCCGAACAAAATTTTAAAAATATTTAAAAGTAATATGTTAAAAATGTATATATAAAACAATTGTTATAAAAATGTATGTGTTAAATGAATTATGTATGTATGTAACAAGTAACAATTAACGTTTTTTTTTTTTTTTTTTTTTTTTTTTTTTATAAAAATATTAAATAATAACATAATTTTGTTAATATGCTCAAATAAATATATAAAATTATATATTTGTACATGGACACACTTACTTAAATAATATGTGCATATTAACAAAATTTATATTTGTTTATTAATTGTCTATAATTTTGAGCTATATTTTCTGTATCAGACTTAAAATTTATTCTATGTGTTGTAGGTGTATTAATTATTTGTAACATTTCTAATGTGTACCTTCTTTTATAATTATTTTCTATATTTAAAACTGAAACATTTTCAAAATTGGGAAAATGATTTAATTCAAAAATTTGAGAAGTTAATGCCGTTTTTTGTGAAGAAATGTTCCTATACTTTTGATCCGATTTATGTCCAGCCATTTTAGTCTTAAGTTTATTTTTTGTTGTACCTACATATACTTTGTCACAAGTTTCATTTTTATTACAATCACATGGTATTCTATAAACTACATTTGACATATCAAATTTCTCTATTCTATCTTTAGTTTTACTAAATAATGTATTTAAAGTATTGTATGTTTTGTACGCCATACGGAATTTTTCTCTATTTAAATACATTATTTAGTAAAACTAAAGATAGAATAGAGAAAATTTTTGAAATATGTATTTTTAATAATTTGATTAATTTATATCCTGAAGAAGCTACAAAAATTGGAGCGAAATATCGATATAAAAATAAATTTTTGAAAAATAAGACCTCAAGCTTAACAAAATAGCCATTTTAATTAAAAGGAAAAAGGTCAAATAAAACTTACTAATAAATTATTTTTTGATATTTTTTTCTTTGTAAAAGTAAAGATTCCAAGAACTGTAAATTCAGTTTTATTAAATTTCATATGATATTAAAAAAATAAATAAAACTTTTTTTAACTTTAATATAAAAAAAAAATAAATAATGAAAGTTACTGAAAATTAAAGTTAGAGACCTAACAACTGTAAGGATTTCTATGTTTGATGATTTAGTTAATACATATTTTTTTAAACTAAAAAAATGCACTTCCAATAAATAGATGATTTTATTGTTTTGAATTATATTTTGACAGAGGAATATGGCTAAAAAAAGGCTTTAGAATAAAGCAGAAAAAATTTTGAAATCAATACTCAAAAAAGCTAAGCTGGCAACACTTGTGTTGGGAAAATGTACTGTATTTGAACAGACCTTCAGGTTTTTCTGTGTGATAAGAATTTAATATATTTATTTTATTTTGCTTTTTGTTAAATAAAATACATTTAAATGTATTTGTGTTTTTAACCTCAAGGCATAAACAAAAAACGGGTCAATCAATATAAATGTATTTTCATTTGAATTTAAGTTTAATATAAATCAAATAGCTTACAACAGTTCACAAACAAACTTGCAAAAGGCGTTGCCAGTTGGTTATCAACAGAAACCTGCAAACTATTTGCAATAAAAATATTTATATACATCCTAACACATAAAATTTAGCACGCCTACGTACACACATACATATGTATGTTGATTAATATAAATATATAAATACTATTAATACAGGCTTAAACTCAAATAAATGAACAGGCATACATAGATTTAAATAGAAATCATTGATTTAACTTTAACTTATATTTTTGTAATTTTTTGTTTATTTTCTTATGCTCACCAAACCAACAAAACTTATAACAAGTCAACACTTACCAACAACTAAAAGTATTGATCAGCTAAGTTAATTTACAATGAAATTAAAAAAGGTGTTTAGCTTATCAAAGTTATTGAAAACTCAGTTTCAAGCAGTACAGTCAAAAATTATTTAATGGCGAAGAGGTTAAATACCTTAAAATCTTTGCAAAGCAAAGCTGTTTCAAAATAGACTAAAAAGAATTCAACAAAATTACTTAAACTTTAATTTTTAGTTCTTTGATCTGTCTAAAATAGCATGTGTGCACAAATAGTGACAGAGTGATTACCAATTTTGAATATTTCTTACAGATTTATCGACAGGTCTGTACGATTCTCTAATTTTATGAAAAGATTCTCAACAAAATTTATTTCATTTAGGTTACCGACACCACTTTTAATCACCCACATGAACTCATATATAATTTAGTATTCTCTACCACTATCATAAATGAATGGCATCCTAATCCGAGTACGCGTACATGGGACTACCTTTGGAAAATTTATGGTGAATAACAAGCCAAGAGACGGGTTGATGCTGAGAGAACGGAATACCGACATACCCTGCGGCCTTTTTCTCTCGGCTTGCAATCAGAAAATTTAAAATATATTTGCCCTAAAGACATAGTGCTGATGAAAGAACGAACGAAAGTGTAATAAAGAGAAAATGATCTATCCCAGGCTGGTTATCAATAGCAGCAGATATTTATTAAGACCGTAGAGAGTCCCGTTGAAATATTGCTGGCAGCAATAACAGATCATGGCAGTTTTGTTAAGCATGTAAGGAGCATGTACTTGACTACTGTAGAGCTTGTCCAGTCGCAAAAGAGAAGGAAGTTTTAGAACATCTTGTCTTCTCTGCCCGAGAAGATCAGCGCAAGCTTTACTTCAGGAAGCGCTACCAATAGGGTCTCACTTCGCTATAAGCTATAGGGCTTCATTACTTAGAAGTACACAGAAAAAACTAAAAATCATATTCAATTAAGAAATTCAAAAACACATTTGATTTTTGTAACTGAAATAGGACCTATCACGAATTTCGTAAAACCAAATACGAAATATTTGCGTAATTAAAGCAAACATGAACAGAATCAAAATTTCAAACAGAACAATTATAAACTTGAACCAAAAAATAATAGAATAAAACATAAACTTAAACAAAAGTTTGTTAGGAAAAATGTTTCTCATAATTTTTTCTGTATAGCATTTGATTAAGGTGACGGACTGGGTTTATTATTTTTTCCTACCATCTCCCTGCTTCCTTTAACTCTTCAATCTCTATTGCTATCCTTCTTTACTTTAATTTCTTACAGGTATCATAAAATGATCACATCAAAGGACCCAAGTGAGCCTCCTTCATAACGACATCAATATCTTATTGATTATTTTAACTCACATATCTAACTTTTTTTAATTTTATTTATTAATTCTCTTAATTTATAATTATAAGGTGAGACGAGAAAAAAGGGGGAAGAAATGACAGCTTATGCCTTCAGTTATATATATCTAACTAAAAGCTCTCATATCTAATAGCTCAATCAGCTTTTAGATTATACACAAGTTTTGTTAAAAACATTTTGAAGCAACGTTTTTACATAATACCAATTTAGCGGTATCGATATTTGTTAATATGGAGATTTGTAATAGGTAGAAGATTTTTTGAGCAACACTGTAGGTGTGTGTAGAGCAAAACCTTTGCTCTACTCATTTAACCTGACATGCTTATTGTTTTCCCTAACAATATTCTACTTTGTCTCTACATCTTTATTCTATAACAAAATAATACACACACATAAATGTGTATATATTTATTTATGGTATATAAATATGCACATATATTTTATATCTTTTATATAATTTGTATATAACACACATGGGTATCCATGCATGGCTGTATGCTTCAATTTTGTATTTCAGTTTATTTGTTTGGTGTAGAAAATATATTTAAAGAAAGAACATGTTAATCTTCTGGATTTTTCTTTCTAAATTTATAAATAAGTGTATGTATTTGTGTGCATTCCTTTCAGCTGCTTGGCTCTATTGTATACACACATACATACACCTGATATATTTTGTTTATAAAATTAGTTTTCCATTCACTATTATAATGAATAGATGGCATAATTCTGTTTATGCTATTTTTAGGTTTTCTTTACTGTTGATTTAATTATAAAAATTTTTCTTTTCTCTATTTGTTGGTTTTTATTTAGTGTTTAATGATTTGTTTTTCTTAAATACTTAATCTGCAAATAGAAATTAAATTCAATTATTTGTTCTGGAATAAATTTTCTTAAATAAAATAAGAAAAGAAAAAGTTTTAGGAAAAGAAGAAAATTGCATTAAAGACATTGTGCTGAAATTTAAATATGAAAAAATAGTTTTAGTTTTAATTGAAAAGGTTTCAGTTATTGCTGTAGCATTGTACCCTGTTATGATTAAACGTATGGCAATATAATACAAGTGAAGTATGGCAATATGGGAATAAAAACTGATATTAATAATTTGTAGATTTGTTTACCTGCTTAATACTAAGGACTCACACAATTCAAATATGATGACACAAATGATGCTAATGAGAAAAAAATAATTTTTCTGAAAGTGATCGCAATAGAAATCAAACGATTTCTTGAAAATTAAGCAAGTTATGATCAAAAAGGTAAGCAGTTCTTCTACTGCCTCTTGCCGCCCACTTTCTATTAGAACTGGTTGAATTTTTGGTCAAAACTTGCTTAGTTTTTAAGATATCGCCTTGATTTCTTTTGAGTTGGATAGATAAACATATTAGCTTTGATTAGAATTTTTATTGCGGATAGTGGAAAAAAAAATTTTTTATAATTTTTTCAAAAAACAGCAAGTTATGACCAAAAAGGAATGCATGTTTAAAACGAACTAATTTTCTTTAGGTTTTGTCATTAATTTTTTATAAAAATCATAATTATTATTTTGAATTTTAAGCGATAGTTTTTTAACTTTATTCTAGGTTTTCTTTTTGTGAGTGATTTAACTTTTTCTAGCCTTTTTTTAAAGCAAATTTAGCTTATTTTTTGCTAGCTTTTGGCAAACGTTATATAATTAGCTAGATTTAAAATAAACGTTACAGTTTGGTTCTTTTACTTGATAAATCTAGTAACTTTTGGCTGTTTTGTAGAAGGTTCTGGGCTAAGCTTAAAAACTTTATAAAGCAATGCTGACATTGCCAGATCAGTTTTAGTTGAGCCGTTAAACAGTAAACGAAGTATATAATAAACAATAAATTAGCATCGAAAAGCTTAAAATAAAACTCTGTTTCTACAATAAGTGCTGAGAAAAGTGTACTACTTACTTGTGTTTTATTTCACAATACCGAACCGTAAGAAACTAAACGTTTTTTGATGGACTAAAAACGTAACAATATGCTAGCACATTACTTACCAATTTTTGAAGCTACTAGTACCCTAATAACGACTAAGTGTTTGTCCAACTTTTATAGTTTAATTCGTCAACAAATTTAGTTCATAATTGTTCTCTTGTTAATATTTGTCTGCTAAATAAGCGATTAGCTTAAGCATCTTAATTTGCAGCCTATTTATTAACAACCTTTATTTAGTTACCGAATAGCTGTACTAGCCTAATTAACACATTTAAAAGTTATTGAAATTTATATTTTTGTTATTTCTTTTAATAAAAATATTGTTGGACTTAAGAAAAGTACGTTATTGAACAATATAGTTTTTTTTTTTAATATTTAATTAAAATATGCCCGCAGCATTTAATATAAAATAAAAGCAATTATTTAAATGCGCATAACTGGCAAAATAATTTAAAAAAAAATTCATGGAATAATTTGAGATTCTAATTCCAGCTTTTTTAGTTTTATTTAGAGGCAATTTAACTTATTTATTTATTTATATTTATTAAATATAGAATTTCAAATGATGAAAAAAATCATTTTATTTATTTATTTATTCTTGCATGTAGTCACTTGTACACATTTTATACATAAACGTTTATAAATAAATAAAACATTAATCTACTAAATACCAAAGTGAGTGAGTGAGTGAGTGAATTTTCATGTAAAATATATTTATTTCTGTAAACAAAATTTACATTCATTTTATTTTATTTTGTGTGTAACTTGCATTTTCCAATGAAATTTAAATGAACTTAACAAGAGCATCAAAACTGCTCTCAGCTCTGAGTTATGAACTTTGTAATTTATTAAAAATTATTGATTAGTAATTTTTGTAGGTATAAACTCTGAATATACATTGATGTAATTGCATTTGAAAAATATTTTTATACAACATTTTATAGTTTACATTGGCCAAATAAATCTTTCATAAATAACTCATAACATAAAATGTTTCATTTTTAATTTATAGCTGTAAAAATTTTATGAATTATTTTTAAAATAATTGTTTGCTACGTGAGAAAAATATCCAAAACCTATCCAGCAGTTCTAAAAGTTGAATTGAGATTAATACAATCGATATTTTATTATTTAATATTTAATTTGACCATAGGAGAATTAAAAAAAAAAACCTTTTTAAAGAAAAAGTAAAGGACAACTTCAATTAATATGAGAAACATAGAACTAGATAGTGACCCGCCCATACTCTAATGATCAAAGTATCACAATATCTTAAAAATATTTTAATAAATTCTTTGACTTTTACATTCCAATATTTTGATTTCTTTTTTATCGAGAACCTTAAGCTTAAATAATACACAAAGAAAACAACTTCTGTTGTGAGAGCTGAATTTATCTAAACTGTCAAAAATTCAGTTGCCATGATCAAAATTTTGTAATGTAACCACCGAGATTTAATAAAACAATTTTAAATTTATTTTTCTTAATAATATTTTTACTTCATTATCGAAAGTAAGCAACTAAAATATATGATGATTCTAACTACAATTATTTTACTGAAAGCTAACTCGATTGTCATAACCGAATTTGTTTTCTCAGTAAGATATTTTAAATTTCTTTAGCATTTACACCATCTATCTCCAACGAAATTAAACCAACTTATAAACATAAAGCAATAAAAAATTACACACCGAAAGCAACTTTGGTTTGGAGAACAAAACGTATTTCCAGTTAAAAATTCAATTGTGAAAAATCTAAATTTCGTAGTTTTAATAACAAAAATTTTATAAGATGATCCAAAATTTAGACCTTTTTATAATATAGGGTCCGCCATCGAACATTTTTTTTTCAACTATGAATGGTAACACTTAGCTCACGCCTGATTTGACAGATAATTAGTTTTATCCTTCCGCTGAAAGAATATGGTTGGGTTTTCGTTTCGTTAAGTGGGCCTGCGATCGACTTACAGAAGATGCCGATTTTGCCAAAAAAAAATCATCTTTTCAGATGAATTTCATTTTGATCTTGGCGGGTATGTAAACAAGCAAAATTGTCGCAATTGGGCCATTTTTCTTCGAAAATGAGCAAGGAGTGGCCGTTACAGTCAATGGCGATCGTTATCGGGCCATGTTGAAAGAATTTTTGTTCACAAAAATTGAAGAGGAGGATATTGGCAACATTTGATTTCAACAGGACGGCGCTACGTGCCACACAGCCGAAGCTATACTCGATGTTTTTATAGCATTTTCAAAAAAAAAAAAAAGTTATTTGGCGGACCCTATATTTTGGGCTATATCACTGAGTTTTATTATCATTGAAATAACTGAATTTTTGCCTGTTAACAGATCCGGTAATCAAGGTACCGCATTCGACATCGTTTTTTTTTTTTTTTATGAAAAATTTTTTAAGTTTCGATACAATTTGATCTAGACTAAAAATTTTTGAAATAAAAAAATTCAATGAATTGCTGGGTAGGTTGTATGGGAGTTTCTGTTATGCAAATTGTTTCATCTTGAAATAATAACGCAAAAATATATAAAAATATTTTTGATTAATTAAAAATTGATTAAACGTTCAGAGAAAAATTAAAAAAAAAAAATTAGTTGGAAAAACAGCATACACATACATACAGTTCTTAGCATTAATTTTTATCTCTGTGTATATACTGAAAATACGTTAGTATTTTTCAAGCTACTAGTTAGTTAGAGAGATAGTAAAATAAATATTGGGTTTAATTATGCATTCCGTTCCGCCATTGCGTTATTTATTCCACAATATTGATCAATTTCTACATTTTCCTAACGCTAAAATTTTCTCACGGAAAGCAAAAATTTTAGAAAATACACAAAATTTGACAAAAATTAAATGTGTTTTACATTAATTTGTTTTATTTTTCGAAAATAATTTTGTTTTATTTATTGAAAATTAATTTTCTTTTAGTTTATTTAAAATTCATTTTGATGTTAAAAAAACTATTATTTCCTTATCACCACTGCACAACTGCAAAATTAACACAATTCATTCACAATAAACTATTTTTAATTTTTAATTCACAATTAAATTAAGCAATTGAAAATAATAAAATAATTCTGCAAGAATGAATAATAGCAAGTTGAATGTCGATCGATATTTCTTTCCGCAAAAGTTTCCTTTCTATTCTGTCACTGTAATGGTATAATTTGGACTTAGGGTATCACTAACTACAAGGGTTTGACATGGCGGTGATATCACATAAAGAAATATTTGAATTTTTGAAAAGGATTTTAAACATAAGAGTAATGTCACAAAAGCTCTATTCGTTACTACTTTTAATTCTAATTCTTATTCTACCAGCTAGCTTACTTTAAAAATTCTCTAATTACCGTTTACTCATTAATTTTAATTCCACGTAAATGACAGCATATAATTTAAGTCAAGTTTTGCAAATATTTTAATTTGAATTTGAAACCATAAATCGAATAACAAACTAATTTGTTTTAAGAATGTTTTTATTTTTAGTTCATTTTATTAATGCCAAACAAATGTAGTAAAAATAAAAAAAAAAACAAATTATAAAATATTGTTTTCAAATTTATGCCATGAAAATATTATTTAATTTAGTAGTAACTAATAGTAAAACTATGTATTTGTTTATGCCGGCAGTAATATTATTTTATGATCTGTTGTTTGCTTTGGATATTGTGTTGTGTTTTATTTTTTTTTTTTTAATATTTCTTATTTATTGCTATTCCCACAAGTTTATTTTTAATACTAAAATTGTATATGAAATAAATATTTTGGTTTATTTAGCGTTAAAATTATTTTAGATAAGGCTCATGATATTTTGGGAAAAATTAAACACTCTATCCAGTTCTAAAAGTGTCAAAATACAAGCATAAAATAGTTCAATGTCTAACTAAAACAATCTTAGACTTATCACGTTTTTGGTAAGTACTTAATTTTTATATTTCTGTAATTTTTAGTTCTAAGTTTTCTTTAGATCTTAAAGTTGGCAACTGTAAAAAGTGAAAAAAAAAACATAAAGAAAAATGCCTAGAAGTGTTAAAGTGAATGAATCGACACGATTACTTTTTTTGGTCTAGACTGGTTTTTTTTCAAAAAAATTTTACAGAAAATTAAAATTTCTTTTATGTAGCTAAAAAATATTTACATACAAAATGCTTGTTCGTGGGTGAATTCGTTTTTTTTTTAATTTATTTTTTTTCTTATTTATATTTCCTCAAAGAAGTTGTTAAAAAATTCCTTTAACTACATAATTGTTGTTTATTAAAACTAATTATTTAAATTATTTAATAGAAATTGTAGAAAAAGAAAAGAAAAAAATTTAAAGAAGCGGCTTTGCATTGATGGATTTAAAATATCCTGTAAATAAGTAACAGCTTGGCGGTATAAAATTTAACTTGAAGTTGCACTTTTGTTACAATGCCTTTTATGTAAATTAAAAATAAAAATAAAAAACAAATCCTTATTAATACTTCGTGATTGCAAAGTTAGTTCTAGGGCTAAATGCTCAATTCAGTGAAATAATTATAAAAAAGCAGAGCAATTTAATATCATGAATAAATCATTTAATTGTAGCTGTACACACGAGGCCTGTTTAGTAAATGATAGATGAGCACTTAAGCTTATACTGACATGTCCTTTACGCTGAGCACTCTGAGAAGTGTATTTTTCCGATTCGAATTGAAAAGGCTTCCGAAAAAACTTTTCATTTTGAAAATAAAACTATTAATGTAGAACAGTCGAAAAAATAACATTTTTAAAATTATCCTTAAAATTTGTTAATACAACTCTGGTTGATTTTCCAAAAGTTTACATATAAGCTTTTTTCTTTTTTTTTTGAATTGAAAATTCTTTTCTAATCGAAATGCATTTAATGCTAAATAGTATTTTTTACATTATTTGCAAATACCCTCGTGAAGAATAAAAGTGAGTAATTTTTGAAAGAACCTCGTTCAAAATTTAGTACAAACATGTATGGCTGAATGTTTGTGTGCATAATCATATGCATGAGCTTGTAAATGCTAGAAAATGTATAAGTATGTGCGTGCACTTGTAATAAATATTGTATGTATGTTAACATAAACTACTTAATTTGTTATTAAACAGTTCATTTCTATGCAAGACCACACATAAACTATAAAAACTACTACTAGAAGTACCGACATACTCTGTCAAATGTAGAAAAAATAATAGACGGTATCTCACATACGAGTATGTACATACATGCAAGGACAATCATTTAAATATTTCTGAAGTATAGCAAATAGCTTGAAAAATAAAATAAAAATAAATGCAATTCTGGTGGAAGCAATAGTGTTTGATATAAAACATTTATTTATGAGCAAAATTGTTAAGAAAACTTTCTTGAACACGAAACCAACCCTCATGACCGACCATTGACTGTGATAAGTTAAATAAAATATTTTTATTTTTGCAACTAAATATAAAAATTAAATTTGGAAGGATATAAAAATAAATAATAAAACATACACATAAACAATATTTGGTAAGCAACCAACCAATTTAACTTTTGCAATCTGCTGCAAATTACTCAAACCAAGCGCAACAAATCTACTCACTCTCCACATTTTAGGCTCATAAACTGGTCACACATTTTGCCTTTTCTAAAAGGTCTTTTATGTTTAGTAGAAAAAAAAAAACTTAAAATAAAAATAAACTTTTGCTTTTTTTATTTATAGTTTATGTTATTGCTGGGTACAATTTCAGCATACTAAAACAGACCAACAAATAAAACACCCTCACATTTTTGGCTGCATTCTTTAACGCAGTAAATTGTTTTGTAGGTGGTTGTTTTTATTTTCCTCCTTTTTTTTTTTTTTTTGAAAAATATTTAAGGAATGTAAGGATTTAGTTATTCAATGAGCAGCCCCTTTCCTTGATAAATAACACTGGACATGCATAAAAGTGTCAGAGTTTATGCACTTGGGTGGAGTACTACACAAAAAAGAGGGGAGTTATTATGAACGAACTTCTTATTATTAACACAAAACATATTTTTTCTATCACTAGCATTTCAATAAACACTAAACTAATTCTTTTATATATTTTTGAGTTGAATTATTTTAGAAAATTTTGCTAAACTCTATACAATGTGAAAATGTGCAGAAACAATTAAATGAAAACCAAATTAATATGATGAAATTCTAGACAAAGCTTTTATGATTCAATTTTTTGTTACACACAGAAAATAACTTAATTTGTTATGAATCAAAAATTTAATTTTTATTATATTTTTATTTTTGGATTGCAATAATAGAAAATCTATGTTGCAGCTTCTTTTAAGAAAATTAAATTTTGGTTTGTATTAAAGAATTTTAGTTGCTACAACCGAAAGTTTGAAAAATTTTTACTTACTATGAAATTTAGCTGTAACAAATGCAGCTGTTTTCCGCGTGTATGAAGAATTTCTTTATTAAAAAATTTCTTTATAATGTTTAAGAAGCTAAATGTTGCTCTATTTAAGATTTAAAATTACACCCAGATATATTTAGTCTAATTTTGAATAAGATTTACTTTTAAATATATATTACCTAATTCTTGTTCTTCTCTTTTAAATAATATATCCTCAAAATTTTGGGAGTTTTCAGCTAAGCAAAAAGGGAAAGAGAAAGTTGTTTTAAATAGTTTGACAAACAGGGTTTTTGTTCTCTTAGACTTATGTAGTGTACCACACAAGTCTATACTGCGTACACAGTACACAGAACAAACATACAAAGAGGTATCAATTACCATTTGTTCTATTCACGGTGTATTGCTGATGAGACAATTATTTAAGTGACACACTTTTAAGTGTTACACACTCAACTGAGTGGGACACTACACTTACCAATATTTTTCTTGGTATAATGAGCAATTTTGTCAATATTTGGAGAGGCTTATACTTCACAATTTATATGTTAATATTTTTCATAAGTGATTATAATTATTTAATTATGTTTTATTATAAAAAATTTTTAAAGCAAAAATTAAAATTTTAATAAAAATTTTCATTATAATGTTATGATAAATCATGCTGTTATCCCACTGTTATTATTATTTAATAAGAAACTGTATTATTGTAAGGACAGTTGTAGTGCGTTGTATGTATATTAGAACCAACTGACCCTCATTGAATCCCTCAGAACTTGTAATTTTATAGGAATTCAATTATACTCACTACGACTGTCCACACAATAATGCAGTTTCTTATGAAAAATAATAACAGTGGGACAACTGTATGTTTTTTCTAAGCAATATAATGAAAATTTTTATTAAAATTTTGATTTTAGTTTTTAAAATTTTTTATAAAAAAATTATTTTCTGGCTTAATATTTTTAGCAAGAATCACACACCGTTAAGAGAAGTGAAAAATATAAACAATTAATTTCCATTGGCAGTAAATTTTATTAACTATAATTTATTTACTTGTTATCTTAGATAAAAAAAAGGAAACTTGCAAAACAGTAGAATTCCTTGAGGTAATAAAAACCAATTAATTAAGATAAATACAGTGTAAAGGATATTTTAAACGGTTAGCTTACATTACAGAGAAAAATATAAAAAAAACTTATTTTAATATTTTTAATTAAAATAAATAATTTTTTTTAATGCTAAAAGCCTGTCACTTGCCGTTGTTTGATTTTTTTTTTATTTTGTTTTAAGCCATTTTTTTTTGTTTAGTTTTGCTAATATTTACATAAAACTTGCCTAGAACTGACAACTTTAACAAAAAAAAAAAAAAAAAAGTGAAAGATGCTGCTACATTGTGTAAATTACTTGTACGTGTAAATGGCTCGTGGCACGTTGTTTGAGTAATAGACCACAATATAGAAGTCATAATTTTTGTTGCTCCAACCATTACAATAATAAATAAAAATAAAAAAAACGAAAGTAAAGTATAGCAAAGGGGCTGTATACAAATTATATAGCACAAGCTTGATGTCTTTCAGTAAGTATATTTTAAGAAGTTGGGCTGCTAGTGATAAAAGGGAAGTTAAGTTATTAGGAAACAGCCCCATATGAGTAACCTTTTTACTTAGTCATTTCATGATTACTGTCTTTTACGTTTTTTTTTTTTTTTTTTTTTTTTGGTCGAAGAAAGCAATATGTTTCAAACGAAACTTTCACCGCAACCATAAATTTACTGCTTTTATATAGTTTATATGGCAGCTACCTTAGCAGCAAAGGCAGTGATATTTTATGCAGACAAAAGTAACACATGGAAAATATTATCTAGTAATTAACTGTTACATACCAAACTTAATGAGACACCTACCACTTGAGTCTTTTTTAATGGATACCTGGTAAAATAGTTATTCAATTTAGCAAAGTCTTTTTGTATTTAAAGAAAGTAAGAAACTAATTTGTAAATGTAAAATAACATGTAGCCAGATGTTGCAGACAGATATGAGTTGGCTTTTGCAGACGTTGTAGTGAAGTTTATGTCAAATTCTGGTAACTGCTGTTTGTGCAAAAATTTTTTAAAAACTTAGCTAAAAATTTTTGGAATGTTTTCATTTATACATAACTAAACCTTAAATTATAGTAAAGATACAGCTTTACTGCCTTTAGTTGCAGAACTTAAAAATTAAATTTCTAAGCAAATTTAGCAATTTACTAGTGCCCAATAAATGAACCATTTCCATCATGTTACTCATTTATTTTTAAGTTACTTATGTTTTCTTTTATTTTTTAAGATTTATAAGATGAAGTGTTGGTTCAACTAATTTTGAAAACTTAATGCAAAAAAAAAAAAAAAAAAGAGATGATGGCAGTTGACTTTTCTGTTGAATAAAAGATTTTTATAAAGCAAAACAAAACCTTAATGTTTTTTATATATTAAAAAAGTTAATGCAGCAGTTATTATGCTAATTTTTATTTTTTTTTTTTTATTTTAATCAGTTCAACCAATTCAAAAATTTAATTAGTTTTCATTTACTTAAATATAATTTAAATAAGAAATAGGGTGATTTTTAGTTTTCTTAACGTTAAAAAATTCATTTCTTACTAAAACTTACATATAGTTTTATTACAAAAATTACTTTACTGCTTTTTTGTTTAATAGAAAAACTCCCCATAAAAAAATTTTTATACCCAGATGGTCTTTGAAAATACATATATACAACAATAAAGAGTTCTATACTATTGCAAATTAAATATAAAAAAATAAATAAAGATATTTCGGCAGGGGTTTATAAATTTGACGGCAAATTATTGGAGAAATTGAAAAAAAAAACAAAAGTTTGGTCTTTAAGGATGCAAAAAATGTTTGACAAAAATAATTTAAGTTTAGTTTGCAAAGACATATAGAGCGAATAAAAACTCTCGAGAGAATTTTAGAGTCAAATTGACAGCTTTTTAAATTTTATTTTATACTTGAATGGTGTTGTTTTCTTTACTAAAACTTAAGGTCATTTTAAAAAACGAAACTCTAAAAAAACTTAAGCAAAAGATATAGCAATTTGAAGTAAAATATAAATGGTTTGGGAGTTTCTTTGGTGTTGTATGTTAGTTGTATTAAATTTAATAAAACTTAGAGTCAACAGTTTTGCTGTAGCAACCAATTTTATTGTAAAAAAAGTATCTAACTCAGTTTAAGTAGCAGCTGAATAGTTCCTAGGAAAGCAAAGTATTGTTTACCTAATGTTTTCTGCTCTACCATTTAAGAAACAATTAAGTTTGAAATGATTGATTTATTTTCTTGCAAAAAAACATATTTGTTTTAGCCGAATCTTTAGAACTCTTTAATTTGCAATTGTTTTCATTGTGTACACAGAAAAAATTATGAGCCTAATTTTTCCTAACAAACTTTTGTTTCAGTTTATGTTTGACTCTATTAATTTTTTTTTTGTTCGCTGTTTTGTTTCTGTTTATGTTTGCTGTGAAAACGATTTATTTTTTCTACTACATAAACATTAAATGCGTGTGTGGTTTTAACAATTCTGTGATGGGCTCTATTTCAGTTTTAAAAAATTAAAATTGCTTATGAATTTCGTAATTTAATATGATTTTTAAATTTTTTTTTCAGCCCAATTATGAATTAATATTTACCAGGGAGTTTTTTCACTTTTACTTTTCCTCCTCTGATTTAGGGAATTTTCTACCAAAAACCAAAATTTTCTTAAGGAAAAAATCCTTGGGATTATTCCTAATTGATTATATTATCTAATTCTTAAAAAACTAATTACTAAAAATAACATATATTTTCCTTTAATTTTAGGGAGTGAAAGTATTTTAAAATTTCTAAAAAATTGAAAATAAAAGTTCTTACACAACTGGTACGTATGATTAATATTAAAATTGCAAATAATACTTATACGTAGTAGGTTGAATGCTGAAACACAATTATATCCATTCACATATATTTACTTAAATGATTAAGTGTACAGAACACCAGCATGTATGCGAAATCAAGTATTTAATTGCGCCAGTGGTTTCGTCGTGTATAAACATTTTGTTTGATTTTAAGACTTGTAGCGATATCACAAGTTTGCTGGAATTAAGCTCAATTGAGGAGAGTTGCTAGGAAAAATAAGTAATTTTTTTGTTAAAACACTTTTTTCATTTCTTAATTTTATATTTTTCGTTGTCTTTTTTTATTGTTTTATTTGCCTCTTAGTACTTATTGCACGAAATAAAAAATTTCTTAAATTTTAAATGAAAATATCATAAAAAATAATGCACTTTGCAAATCAACATGGAGTTAAAGACAAATAGATAAAGACTAACCCCCTTATCCTAAAAAATTTAATGTCAACGTTAACGAAATTTTTCACATAATTTTTTAAAAAAAAATTTACTTAAAAGTCTACCTTAATTTTTTTTTTTTTTTGGATAAGAGCATACATTTTGTTATATTTTATTTACTTTTATTTAGTATTTTAAATATTTTTAAAAGTCATCAGTTGTCAGTAACCGTCCTGTAATTTTTTTTAAATAAAACTAGTTTGATGGCTATGATATGTGCTTCTAGCTTATTAGCTCAATCACTGTTGCTGTTGTCGTGTGTTGGCCGCTCTAGTCAAATATAAATATTCCCATATTCACTTAATTGCTTCATTTGAAAGAGTAAAACAACAAAATCCCAGACAAAACAGAAAAAATTAAAAATAAAGTATTTATAAATAAGATTTTTTTTTTCAAATAATATTCTTATCATGTACATGCCATAATGAACCAGTAATTTTTTATAAACTTAAGCGGCTAAATACAGAAAATCAAAACAGCTGAACAAGCAAAAAAAAAAAAAAAAATTAGCCAAAAGTTTAAAAAGGAACTTAATAAAAACAACACTTGAAAACTAATTAAAGCTTAATAATAGAAAAAAAATGGTAAAAATAGGAAAGCAAAAGGAAAATAACAGAAAAGTTAAAAAGAAACTTTTTTTTTTAAAAAAAAGAGAAAAAACTATGTGTAGACTGTTTAAAAAAAATTACAAATTAAAAAAAGAAACAGTCTAGCAAGGGATAAAAAAGGAATTTTTTGTTTAAGAAATTCTAAATAAAATAAAAACTAAAGTCAAGAAAATTGTCTATATAAAGACTTGCATAAATAAAGGGTGACTAAGTAAGAGTGCACTTTTATTTTTTGGTTTTATCCAGACTAATAATTGTTTATATTAAAAAGATGATTATTTTAATATGTATCACTCTGCAAAATAAATTTTAAAAGTCGCGTTGCGTTCATAGCCCATAATGATAGGTATCACTGGAAGATTTTGATATGTAAAATGAACTGAATGTGATAAGGAATAAATTTCAAACTAAACAAATAATATTAAAAATATGTAGATCTTTTGGTCATTTAGCTAGGCAGAGCCATAATAAAAATTAAAAATCTTATGTTTTGATGACACTATATAATGACTGCAGCAGTACGAGTGCACTTTTCCATGGTTTCAGGTGCTGTGTGGCCCTCTTGCTGAAACTCATATCATAAAGTTGAGCCATTCAGAAGGAAATGAGCTTAATCAGAGAAATTGACTTTTATGGTAACATTTTTTTTTATCACAATTCAAAATAACAGCTGGAAAATTGCAGAAAAATTATACTCAACTTAAAAAATGGCTTCTTACTTAGATACCCTTTAATTCTTAAAAGAAAAATCCTAAAATTTCTCAGCATTCTTTTTCAAAAATAATGAAAAAATAACAAATCAATGAATTATAATAACAAAGACTTTTTCTCATTTGTGTTTTCCTTCAACTTTTTTCCCCTTAAGGAAGAAATCACAAGACAAAGAAATAAAATAAAACCCTTGTCATTTCATAAAATATCAATAGTTTAAGCAAAGTGGCAAAAAAAAAAAAATTAAGAAAACACAGAATAATAAAAGAAAAAAAATATTTGAGAAAATGGCAAGAACGGAAATAAAACCAATAAAAGATTTGCGAAGGTAAGGTTGTAGATGGTGGTGTCTGACTTCAAGCTGACAATGATTTAGAAACTCTTCAGTTTCCTACTTTAATACTTTTTTTTCTTTTGTTTATTCATAGAAGGTGTTGGAAAGGAAAGTATGAGAATTTATAAATCCGCTTAAAATTAAATTATTTTAGTAAAAGATTTGTCTCTAACATTCTTTATGTATTTTTAGAATTTTGTTTCAGTTAACACTTGGGAAAATCATTTTTAATTTTTTCAATTTAACAGAGACACTTTTGTTTTTAAAAAGCAAAAGTCTAAATATAAAATTTTTACTTTTGTTAAGATTTATGGAAAGACTTTTGTAAGTTCTTAAAGCAATTTGTAAAAAGAGCTGCAATAGTACTAAATAATTAACATTGTTTTAAGAAGATTTCTGAAAACAGGTAACTGAAACTTTCAAAATCGATATTTTTTAATGATCTGTGTGCTAAGCTTACATTGCCTTACCATACAAAACGAAATTGGTTTTGTCAATACAATTGCTGTTATTGGAACAAAAACAAGTATACGTGTATAGCCGTTTTGAAAATTTATAT
This sequence comes from Thelaira solivaga, assembly GCA_947397855.1. NCBI lineage: Eukaryota > Metazoa > Arthropoda > Insecta > Diptera > Tachinidae > Thelaira > Thelaira solivaga. The sequence continues at coordinate 10,119,640 of OX377614.1, forward strand.
CTGCCTTTAAGTTATTTTAGGTACTTGAAATATTCAGCAAAGGTATATTTTTGCGAGGTATATTTTTGAAGAACCTTTTAACCTTTTAACTTTTCAATAAAGGGAATTTTTTAAACTCCTAATTGAAAAAGCACAGAAGAGGTCCATAAGTTATAGAGTATTTAATAAGGCTAACCTATGCTAGTAAAATATTGCTTTGACCACGACTAGCTCGGCAGTACCCCATTCAATAAATTTAATTTTTCAGTACATTATTGATTGTTTCGGCTCGAATCTCTTGAATGGCAACTTTGAGTGTATATTTGAACGCTTCAATTGTCTCTGAAAGGTTTGCGTAACATTTATTTGGAAAATAATCTTAAAGGCTCAAATCACAGCTCTAAGGCTGCCAATTGACATCACAATTTCGGCTGATTATTAGATTTTCAAAAACAGTGCATAAAATATCGATGGTTATGTTAGCTGTGTGACATGAAGCCCCATCTTGTTGAAACCAAATGTCGTAATTGTCATGCTCTTGAATTTTTCGAAAAAAAAAAATTCGTTAAGCCTGACCGTTGAAAATGTAATGAAAAACTGGGTCGATCGAATGGGGTACTACCTAGCCAGTAGTGGTAGTCATATGACAAAGTTCAAACTTCTCAATAAAACCAGAAGTTTTAAAAAATTTTCAGTTTTAAATGACCCACTCTATATCTGTATTAGTATAAAGGTTTCATGTTTATTTATTTATTTATTTATTTATTTAAGTCTATGGATCAGAATCCTTACAGACCAAAAAATTAAACAAACATGTGCTTACTCAGTTACAAGTATTTAAAAATAAAATAATATTACGTTTTAATACATTAATATTTACAGAAAAATCGATAAAATCATACAGGTCATTATAATTTTTACATAATCTTCTTAATGGATCAGCGTTAGCATAATTCGTTTGAAGACATCTGAGGTGAAGCGGTGTATAATTTCGGGTTATTCTTACTGGTACAGTAAAGTCAATTTGATTGAGCAGAAATTCGCAGCACACAGACCCATTTATCAAATTTACCATAAAACTCACATTAAGCATCAATCTTCTGCTTTCCAACGTCGCCAATTTAATTGTAGCCAGTCTTACTGTATACGGCTGAAGGCGAATGTTTGGATTCCAAATTGAATTTCCCAAACAGAATAAAAGAAACTGTTTTTGAACGGATTCAATACTTTTCTTCAAGTAGTTAGTATAAGGATCCCAAATAATAGATCCGTACTCTAGAATAGGCCGTACTAAGGATGTGTAAAGACGTTTAGTTATTACAGACTCAGTAAATTCTTTAGCCCAACGTTTTATAAATGCAAGCGCTCCACGAGATTTGTTAGTTTTAAGTATTATAAATATAACTAGCTAGATTTAAAATAACCGTTACAGTTTGGTTCTATTACTTGATAAATTTAGTAACGTCTGGGTGTGTATAAAAGATGCTAGACTGAGCTGAAAAGGTTTCTATTAGGCATGTTCTGAGTAGTGATTTTTACTATTCACGAACACGAGCTTAAAGCTCTTTTCTCTTATTTATAATAATATTTGCTCAGAAAAATAACTGAAAATCATGAAAAATATAAGCAAAAGAAAAAATATTTTGGCACAAAATAAATTAATTTTGTTGTGAAAAATAGTTAGTTTATTTTGAGAAAAAATTCAAATTAAGAGTATTTAATCATTTTGTTAAAGAATTCAAAGTAAAATGCTCCAAGTGATTTGCTATTGTTAGGCAGTTAGCTAGCCGAATTTAAATCACGAGATGTCAAATGATTTTGTACGCAGAACATCTTTTTCAAAATTAGAAATCATTTTGAGGAAAAGTAATTTTCAAAATATGCCTGCATATAAGGAAAAGCTGATTTTAACAGAGATGATCAGTTTTAGTTGAGATATTAAACAGTAAACAAAGTGTGCTTGAGACAGCTATAATAAAAGTGTGTGTCTATAATAAGTGTGTTTTATTTTACAATACCCAACCATTTATTACAAAAGTTAACAATATTTTAGTAATAAAAATACTATTCCTTCAGTTTTTTACATCTGTGGTTATTTGAAATTTCATTTCAGGTGACGATACATAACACGATGTAAAACTAAGTTAGGTTAGACTGCATATTGCATCCCCATAAAAAAAGAACAGAAGATAATTCGCTTCTGTTCTCTGATGTCGATACTTATAGTAACTTATATTAATAATAACTTTTTACAAAAGTTTTAAAATTATTTAATTATTGCATTAGTTTTATAGAAAACTTTTGGCAAAAATAACTCAAGCCTTCAAACTGCTGGCAACTTAAAAAATTTTTTTTTAAAACCCTAATCTAACAGCTGTCAAGTTGTTTTTATTTATTTTGAATGAAAAAAAGTTGTTATAATAAAAAAAATTTTAAAAATAAATTTAATAGAACTTTTATATAAATAAAAAATAAGCAAGTTTTTTAAATTAATATTTAATAAAAAAATTTAATTTTTTTTAAACTGCCAAGAAATTAAATAAATAAAAAATATAAGTTTTAAATAAAGCTTGCACAAACTAATGTTGATTTTTAATGCCTTAAAAGATGAGACTACAAAATCTTCTTTTAATTAAAAAATTAAAATAAATTATTTAAAAAAATTTAAGCTGCTGAAAACACATCAGCATCAACATTGAAGTTAAAAAAAAACTGCTCTAAAAAGCCTGTCAAGATAAATGCAGCAAACTCCTTTAAATAAAAAGCCCTAGAAAATTTTTATAAAAAAAATATGTTCAAACAAAATGCTTAAAAGGTATTTGCTTGTCTAAGTATGAGTTTATGTGTATAAAAATTTTAAAATACCCACAAAAGTCTAGACTTTTGTTCAAAGTAGATTTTTTTTTTAAAGAAAATGTGTGCAAAAGCATAGCTAAGTCAGTGAAAGTTTTAAAATAATAAATGATATAGAAAAATACACGTGCATAACAAAAACTAAAATAGCCACAGCAACAATAACTAAAATCTAGAAAATTAAAAAAAAATACTTTAAAATTCTTAGTTCTGCTTATTTAACATATTCAGCTTAAAAAAAACTTATTAAAGAGAAAATTGTGATTTTATTTATGAAAATTTTGAAAAACTCTTTACATTTTTGTTGGAAAGCAACACTTTTATAATAAAAAAAATATGAAATTATTAAAAAAAAAAACAGGGGGGGTTACTCTCTATTGCGATGCGAAAGAAAACGCTTCGCAACTCAATGTAAAAAATATACAGATGCGAATGGTTTTTCTTTCGCATCACAATAGAGAGTAACGCCCCAGATTAAAATGGCTATTTTATTAAGCTTGAGGTTTTATTTTATTAATTTTTTTTTGAATTGATATTTTGCTCCAACTTGCGTAGCTTCTTTAAGTGGAGCGAAATATCAATATAAAAAAGCCATTTTAATTAAAAATAAAAAGGTCAAATAACCTAGGTTAAACAGGTTGCCCGAAAAAAGAAAACAAGAGCTGGGCTCACTTGGGTCCTCTGAAGTGGTCCCTTTATGATAAAGTTAACAAATAAAATAAATATATTTGAAAAGAGTTTTGGAGGTTTAATCAATAAAAATTGAGGTTTACTGAAAAACATTTTTTTATATTTGAAATTCCTCAATAAGATTTTCTGTAAATTGAAACAGAAACAATTTAAAATTAATTAATTAATTAAATCATGAGGTGGCATGACTTAAAAATATTTGGTTCTATTGTAGTTTTGTTATTTATAAGTCAATTGATAGAGAGCTTGTTAAAAAATCAGGTTCAAAAAGTAAAAAAATTATCTATGACCTGCCTCCTTTTAAAATTTATTTGTCTTGAAATATTAACTCAAATCAAGTAATTAAAATAAAATTGTGTGAAAATAAAAAACCGCTCAAAATTAAAATTAAAATTTTTCATAAAAAATATTTTAAAAGCCTTTATTTTCCATTTTATTGAAAAGCATACAAATAAAAATTATTACCTTAAAAAAAAATTTTTCACTTCAAATAGCTGTTACTTTTCTATTAGAGTTCTTCTTTCTACTGCAAGTTACGTAAATGTAAAAAGAAAACTTTGTTTTTATGATTTTTGAAACTGTCAGCTTTGACATATTGAATACGAGCGTTTTAATAGAAAAACAGGGGCTAATTTGGTGGCTCTAAACTGATACCTTTGTGATATTACTTTCATATGCTTGCTTTATTTCTTGGCAATTTAATAGTTACAACAAAAAGAATTATTTTTATTCCCTAAGTTTAATAAAAAGTTTTTACTTTCTTACCTTTGTGATGCCTTATATGATGTTGGTTACTGCCACCCATACAGCAAGGTTGTTCATAATATAAATTCCATGTGTTTTCATAATCTGTGTAGGCATAATCCACAAAGTTTAGTAGCAACAAAATTATTTGTACAGCCAGCACATGAAGCGTGGCTAATTTATTAAATAATTTTAGTGAGCCCATATTTCTTCTTTAAAATACACTCCACACACAATCACTCGCGCACACACAATATAACAACAACAAAATGAATGCAACAAAATACACAAATAATTATTTTATTTTTATTTTCTTTTTTATATTTTACTCTCCTTTAAGGGCTCGTAAATTTAAGATTTTATTTTTTTTTATTGATTGAGCAACAACAATACTTTTTGCAAATAGAATAAGATTTTCATTAAGACATTAATTTTTTCTAGCATATTTTTTTTTAAATAATTTAATTTTTTTTAAATATTAATTTTATTTATTTAATTGCAGATAAAAAAGGTCAAACAATCTAAATTAATTTATTAATTTTTTTGTATTAAATTTCTGTTTGTTTGTTAAAAGAATTTCCGTAAATTCTTGTGTGTAATTTTCTTTTTTCTCTTTTCTTAATTTCCATTAAAAATTTGTTTAGCATTCAATTGGTTATGTTTTCTCTAGCGCAAACCGTTACGAACTAAAGTTTTAAAACGACATGTCTGGCTAAATAAACTAGAAAATATTTATTCCTTTAAAAAATAAACTCACGAACAAACACGATGTTATAGAGTAAAAGCCATGTACCGTTATTTCAAACAATTGAGCACAAAACGAATATTTTTCCACCACTTTTTCTAAAGAGCATAAAAATTTTTCCTGCAAATGTTTTTAACGACTCGCATGTTTTTAAACACATTAACGACGACAGGTGCTTAATTATTTTTCCAAAACCTCATTGAAACATTCTGAGTTGGAGAGCATCCTTTCAATTGGAATTTTCTGTAAAGAGAAAAGCAAACAAAAATAAGTTTTTTATGCTTTAATTTTCAATTTTAAACTGAGAAAAAGAGAGTAAGAGAGAAATTAATTTTTGATTTTCTCTCTAAATGAGTAACTTGCATTTAGAGAGAAAATTTTCTTTTTATTGGCTTTTTGCAGTCCTTACAAAGGAGTAGTTACAGCAATTATATTCAAAGTTTATTTTCAATTTTGCAATACTATAGTTTCATAGTTAATGGTTGTAGTGAACTTGTAATTTTTGTTTTTTTTTTTGTTAATTTTGTTTGTTTTCATTTGCTTTCAAACACTAACAAAAATGTACACATTTCAAGAGTAACAATAACAAAAAGTAATATACAAATAACGATAATAATCTCGCTACACAAACTATACAAAAGCCATGGAGAAAAAAAAACAAAAATAATAATGAAAACAGGGATGAAAGCGCTAACACAGATGTACTTTTGTAATTTTTAGCTTCAGGACATTTGGTACCTAAACTTTTTTCTAATTTTAATAGGCGTTTGTAAATTAAGTATTAATAAGACTAATTTAAGCACAAAGCTTTCCTTTTTGAAATTAAAGGAAAAAGTCAGTTAAAAAAATTAATTAAAAATTACATGAAAACGAAAATTGATTTAAAAAAAAAAAAACGAAATACTGCAATAATTTTTTAAGGCACTTTTATATAGTTTTTTAGTGTTTAGTAACTTTTAAGGGTGCGACATGCTGGTATTTTTAAGCCCATATTTTTCTCTAATTCTTGCTTAACTTTAGGAGTTAAAAATTTACTACAGATCTGAATACTCTAGACAACAACCAAATATTTTATAAAACCAAAATGGCTTATTTGTTATATTCTTTTAAGTCATTAGGCTAATTTTTGTTAATAAGAGTTTTATCAATTTAAAATCTTTTTTAAAAAAATACCGACTTTAGTGTGTCTATGATTATGGGCCATTCACTTTTATTTTGGGGTTAAGTAAACACCTCACATAATTCTAACTTTTATTATTTAAACACTCAGCTGACAATTAAAAATTGTACTAAGTTCTTTAACTTAAGGGTTAACTATTTTTAACCAAACATTTTTTCTTTAAATTTGAATAGTGAACTACTAAACTAGTAGTTGTTTAAACAAAAATAATTTTTTATACAAAATTGAAAAATTGTTAATTTTTAAAACAGTTTTATAAAAAGATTAAAGCAAAAACTGGCTAAAAGTCTATAGCCTTATTATTTTAAATCTAAACTAAAAAAATATTTTATTAAAAACAAATTTTGATTTTATTTATAATTTTTTTCTATTTCTATTCTCTAATGAAAAACGGGTTAAATTTCCTCTGAAAATATTATATTTATGTCATCTGTAGAACACCTGCTTTGCCGGTGGCCTGGCCTAGAAGAGTGGCACAGGCTGATCTAGGAGAGAGCTACCTGAGGATCGACATGCTATATGGTTTTGTTAGGAGTAGTAATTAGTTTAAGTGATGGACTCATCTTCTTCTAACTACCTTCCTTTCACTTTTCTATCTCTAGTGCTATTCTTCTTCATTTCCTCTTGTATAGATATCATAAAGGGACAATATCAGAGGACCCAAGTGAACCTAGTTTCTGTTTTTCTTATTTGTAACTATATCAACTAACCTAACCTAAACTTGTATGACGTCAATGTATGTTTTTCTTCATGATCTTTCGCTTTTAGTTTTGTTGAAGTACAAGTTTGACTTTCTTTTAGCTTCTTTGTGTTTCTAAGCACAATGTTGACTTTGAATTTCAATTTATAATTATATCCTGCAGAGGCTGTACAAAGCGCAATTTTCATATAAAAATAAAAAATTATTAAACGAATTCAAGCTTGAAAAACAAGCCATTTTAATACATTTATTTAAGATTAATGGCCTGTTCGGCGATGTCACAAGAAAACCTAATAGAAGAAAAACAAATGTTCGTACATTGTTTTTGTTTTTAATACAAATGTGCTTTGCTTTCGTTCGCTTAGCTTTTTTTATGACATCGCTGAACAGGCCATAAGCTCTGACTACTGGAGCCCTCGGTTCCTCACACCCTAGTAGAGTAGCAATTCACCTAACCGATCTACCCAAGATTTATATAACAAACTAGATGTTTTTGCCCGGTCTCGTCCAGCAGGGTCCTTTTTAGAGAAATCCGTTTACAAATAGTCTTTTAATATATGAAGCGGCTCATGTTTTTGCTATCATAATAATCAGAGGCGCCAAAAAATTAAATAATAAATTAGTTCAAAGCATAATTTCAGGCAGAAATTAAGTAAAGGTACTTTGGAGAGTGAAAATCGTTGCAAAGTGGGCGACTTTTGTTGTAGTATAGAGACTATATGTACTAAATTTCATACAAAACTTTTCCAAAACAAAAATTTTTATAGCAAAGAAAAACAACAAACAAACAAAAAATTTTATTTTATTTATATATAAATTCTTTGAGTTGCTGATTATTAAAACTAAAAATGTTTGTTTAAAATTAATTTCAGTCAGTGATAAATTAGAATATTTTATTAATCACAGAATTTGAAATGTGAATTTACTTTTTTGTAACCCTCTTCTGTCGCTAAGAGTATCAAATAAATTTTCTAAAGGAATATATTCAAAGCTGAGGAACACTAAAATTTTGCATATATTTCATACCAAATTGGGACTTTTTTGGAGTATTTTTTATATCCCTTTAAAGCCATTTATTTCCCATCTCCTTTTAAACGCTATTCAAAAACAGTTAGTGCCTGTAATTGTGTATGTGCATGTGTGTGTAGTCGTTATATGGCTTTTTTTTTTTAAATAAGTATAAATTTCAAGGGTAATACCGGCTGATGCAGCACTTGTACACTCAGCCATATAACAAAATGATGCTGTCTGTATTATCTGTCTGTCTGTCTGTTGGTCTGCGCGTATTATTTGTGTAAGTACGTTGAAATGTTTGATTGCATATGAAGTTGAATGTTTTAAAGTGTTGGTTGCCTTATTTGTTTGTGTTTATAAATCTAAATTTTCTTTTTTTAAATAGCAGAAGAATGGAATCCTTACTGAACAAACGCAAACAAACACATACTCGCATACAAAGAGATTCTTTTAATTTTGCTTTTTTTTATTTGTTTTTTTATTTTGCTTTGCAACAAAATTATTATTTATGCATGTGCGTGTAATTGAAAAATGAAGTTCATATTTAACTCTTTGTATAGGTCTGCTAAAGAGTGTACTTTTGCTATTTTACCCTTCACCACAGGTGGAAAAGTTTTAATCGACCAGAATTTTGTTATTGCATTTATAATATTTATTTCATGTATGATTTCAACAAGTATCAAATTTTTATATAGGAATTTTTAAACACACACACACTCAAAGAGCGTCTGTGTAGTTTATCATTATTATTGTACATATTTTTAGTCGTTAAATAATGTTTAAATTCATTGGGTCTTAATCACAGCCAATAAAAAGTAGGCTGTTATTAAAGCTGACTTTAAATCATTTTTAAATATATACCGACTTTATTGGGACTAGGTATAAAATATATTTTTTAAATTTAAAAACTAATACATTTTCAGTAAAAAAAATTTATTCTGGCTAATCATTGAATTCTTTTTAAATAAAAGCAGCCAATGAAATGTTCTTAACGAAAAATGCAAAAGAAATTCTTAAATTATTATTACAAAATAATTTTGTTTTGTTTATAAATAAAAATGGCTATTTTGTTAAGCTTGAGGTCTTATTTTTCAAAAATATATTTTTATATCGATATTTCGCTCCAATTTTTGTAGCTTATAAATATGTTTTTAATACAATAAAAATATTTATATAACAAAAAAATGTATTTGTTTGTTGCACTTAATTTATATAATTTTTTTTTATCTTCAAATTTTTGTTAAATATTAATTAAGTTTAAAAACTACTATTTTGCTGACCAAAATAAATATTATAATTTATAAAAATTTCTAAAAATTATCACAAATTGACAAATATTTATTTGTTTATTTGTTTTATTACATGTCATTTAATTAGAGTTGGATCACTTATACTTATTATTTATCAATGTTTATAAGCAACTTGAGTTGTGGTAAATTTTGACAAAGTTTTTTAATCTATAGGGTATCTTAGATTCATAGCAACCTTAAATATCCCTCTAGCTGCTTCTTGGTTTTATCTTTTTTTTTTTTTTTTTTATTGAAGCTGTTGCAACAGACAGTTACGACAGAAAGTAAAACAATGTGTTTAAGAAAAATATTTTCTAGTAATGTGTCTAGCTGAATTTTTAAAAGTTAATTTAAATTGCTTGCCAGCAGTTGGACTACACAATTTGTATTTAGTTTACTTTAACCAGTTGAATAAATTTTTATTTATTACAAAAATTTACCAGAAATTAAAGGGTGGTTAAATGTTGAATGTGAACCACACCTAAATGTCAAGTTTTTTTATGCATTTCATTTGAATTTTATCAATTTCAGACAAACTCAATTTGAACGATTAAAAGATACACAATCGTCAATGGTCAGAATGGTGGCAAGAAATGGCAACAGTGGATGATCAATTTCCGAAGAAATCATCTTCAGTAATGAGGCACATTTTCACATCAGTGGATTCGTCAATAAGCAGAATTGCCGCAGAATTTTTTTATTTAGCATAAATCGCTTAAAGCATACCAAGTATGGTTAAATTAAATAAATTTTTTAATAACACGTTCAAGATTCATTTGTTAGATTTGTCATAAACAACATGTATGCATTTGTATGTGTGCTAAAGTGTGGCCTTTAAAGTTATAACAGGTTTTCTAAAAATTCTTTCAATTTTATTTTTTTTTTTTTACTTTTCATAAAATCATTGTTTTTTTAAGATCGGACTTAAATTTGTGATTTTTTATAACTCTTTTTGGTGATAAAACTCATATAAACAATTAGGGGATTTACACAGTAGTCATAATGTCTTATTTGATGACTTTTTGTTTGAATAAGTACAACATTTTTTTAAATTATCGTAAAATAATATGACTTTAAAACTAATACAATACTGCTGTGAGTCCCCCAAATAAATGTATTCACTTACAAGTGTTAATACAATAAGTTAAATTTCGATCAAATCAAATTTTATATACCCTTCAGTGCATATTCATTTTTTTTTTAATTGTAATTCTATTTTTAGACCAGAACAAATAAAAATTATTTCCCAAGGGTCTTGAGCCGCTCTTTTTATAAAAAAAATGACTTTGGTTTTCGTTCTGCAAGCAATATTTCTGTATTCGTACTTCACAGTCACTTCTTAAATATTCTAAGAAAGATATCCAATAAAACAGTAAAATAACAATTTAATTAAACCTTTTGTAACACAATTACAATGCTGAAATAATTAATTGATTTGTGAAAAAAAAAATTTTAATTAACAATAAAAAATTAAAAATTTTCCAAAAAATCCATGCTGATGTTTCTTACTGTATTCACAGTCTTAATACATACAAATAATATAAATAATGACACAGAAACGGGTATCTATGGGCCGAAATTTCTACGGTGTAACAGGCTTAAGTCTACGCAATTCTTATCTGCGCTTTCCTTGTTGCTTAAGGAAAAAGAATATACAGCTAATTCTTTTTTACACTATAAAAAGAGAATTATTAATTTTACATTTTATTTAATTAGTGCTTACAAATTTTAATTCATTAATTAAATAATAAAAAATAAATTAAATTTGGAAAAAGGAATATCAGTGCCATCACCAGAATAATTTTGTCCATCATCATTTTCTCGATTATCATCTCTAAATGGCGTAGAAATTGTGTTAAAACAAATCAAATCGTGTAAAAAGATATTTTATTTTTTCTTTTTAACTCGTGTTAAAAAAAATTCTTGAAAAAGAGAAGTAGCAATTATAAAAAATGTCTTATTAATTCATTTTAAAAGCTTTAAAGTTTGAAATTAATTCGTTATTGGAATTAAAATACTCAAAAAATTATGAGTCGCAGACTGAACATCGATAGGCGAAAGGAATTCTTATGCTATTACGAATCACCTTCCAGAAGGCGCTAGTGCTCAAAAGTAGTGAGCTCAGACTCTTAACAGCTTGATTTAAAAACACTGTGGCTTTCGATATCAGCACTGTAAGATAGAAAATGTTATTACTTACAGGGAAGGGTATAAAAATATTAGGATCAGAGAATGCAGGCTTACATAAATTACTCATTTCAGTAAGATGAACTCATTGCAAATAGAAAAAATTATTTAACCACAAATTACTTTTTATAAATATAAACTTTCTGTTGTGCCTATTTATTTGAGTTATTTGACTACTGGTTTAAAACGAAATTAGTAGTATTTGCCCTCTTTTTTATAAGTATTTTATTTAAAAATACAATAAAATTATTATCAAATCATAAAATCAGCTTCTGAAAAAAATAAAAAAAAATTCAATTCAAAGAGAAAAGTATTTCTTTATTTAACTTATTTCTTTGGTTGGATTTTACACAACAAAATTAATTTTTTTGTATTTATATATTATTTATTACAACAAAACTAGCTTCTAACTAATATTAAAATTCTTTATTTTTAGAATAATTTTTTTTCAATTTTATGGTTTACCATTTATTTAATTGTATGAGAGTGTATTTGTATGATTAGTTTATGCATAAGAATTTTTCAATTTTATTTTTTTCTCAAATAAGAGATATATTTATTTATTTATTTATTTATAATGAATTAAATATATTTTTCTCTTTGTTTTTGGCTTTTTATCTTTGTGGAAAAGAAAACTAATTTAAAAATTTTATTCTTAAAAAATTTTAAATAAAAAAGAATTAATACCATTGAAGTTACTTTTCTACTAAGCAATTGTTAAAAAATTTATAGAATTTAAAATATTTTTTTATTTATTTAATAAAGCAAATATATTCTATAAAATGAATTTAAGCAAAATTGAAAATATATTTGTTTTCTTTTGAAGTCAAATATGGAAAAATTTAAATAAGAAAAAATTAATTATTTAAAACAAAAGCCAGAAATAAATTTAAAAAGTCGTGACAAAAATACTTTAAATTCTTTAGAGAAAAATATTTTTTTTTAAATTATTTTTTACTGAAGATTTGGAGAATATTTTTTAATGTTAAATTAAATTTTTAGCCAATACGGCTAAGGCATTTAAAAGCTGAAAGTGTACTGAATCAAGAATAAAACTATTTGACACTTGAAAAATAAGTTTTCTGAATTTACAACAGACGCAGAATAATTATCTGCATAGAACAAAGAGCAGACGATTTTTACAAACACTTCAGCTTTTTATTAAAGCTTCAAGTAATCTGGATGTAGCTATAATGACTTACTAAAATTTTGGACACCCTGCAAGAAGAATTGGACTTCCATCAAATGACTACTATAAACGTCATCAATATCAGAATGAGGAGGTGACTGTTTAACATTTTCTCTACATTGGCTTAGTACTAGAAGATCAAAGTATGCCAGGCTTGTTGAGAAACAGAAATTGGCTTAGATCTTTCAAATCTTTTTTTCCAAATGTGTGACCCTGATGTACTCTTTCTGTGTCAAGTGGATGACTTAAAAAAGTGTTTCCCATTTTTCCATTCTATTATTTATTATTTTCTTATCAGCCTGAATTTGAGTTTATTATAAATTTTACCTGTGCTGTCTTGCTTTGCTTGGCTTATTGAGAAGCAGAGAAAGCAATAAGAACATTCGTTTTTATTGTCATATTCATTGCTTTTGTCATGTATTCATTCAAAAACAATAATGAAGGACGTTGCTTACTATCAGCTATCAGCTAAATTTGCTTTAAAAAAGGCAAGAAAAAGCTAAATCACTCACAAAAAAAAAAGTTAAAAAACTATCGCTTTAAATTCAAAGTAATAATTATGATTTTTATAAAAAATCAATGACAAAAACTAAAGAAACATGCTTTCCTTTGCGATCATAACTTGCTTAGTTTTCAAGATATCGACTTGATTTCTATTGCGTTGAATAGATAAACGTATTGGCTTCAATTCAAAATTTTTTTGCGAATAGTGCAGAAAAAAATTTTTTTTTCACCAAAAATTATCATGGGTACCCCTTTTGCTTTTTTTTTTAAATTATAAAAAATTTTTTTCGCACTATCCTCAAAAAAAAAAAAAAAAAAAATTGGGAATAAGAAAAAAGGCTATTTAAAGCTACTTGAAAATTAAAAAAGTCTAGGAAAAAAGCTAGAGTTTAAATAATAAATTCCAAGGCTAAATGCGAGAAAAAAAGGCTAAAATGACAACGGTTCTTGCTAAACATTCATAGTTTGCATTAATTGCCTTTTACATGCATTTAAAAAATTTAAAAACATTCAAACCATTCGTTCAGTATTCGTTATCTTATTTATAATTTAATTTTATTTTATTAAAAATAAAATTGTGGAAATTTAAACAAAAAATTTCGATATTTCTCTCAGAATTAAAAAAATATAATATTTAATTCAAAATGAAAACAAATAACAAGCACCAAATTTAGCAAACTGTTTCCACATCTTCCGGATCGTAGAAATTATTTTCAAGAAAGTATTCTGTAGCATGACCCTTTTTAACTTAAGAAGTGTCAACATTAAAAAACAAAAATTCTAAAGTTACGAAAAATATTTGATAAAATGGTAGCCTGTAGACACTAGACTAAACATTTTCTTTCATGAAAAAAAAACTTTTGGGAGGGCTCAAAAAATTATTTCAATAACAGAAAGGCATCAGAAAAAAATGCCATAACTACAAATATGTTTTTATATTATAAAAATTTCATAAAATTTAAAATAAAATGCTTTTGATTACTCAGCTTAATTAAACAGAAATTGCTGTGTGTTGCTTAAATTTAATATGAATTTAATTTTAAATATAAAATTAAAAACAAATTGTTACTCAGCTGTCCAGTGAAATAAATTATCTTTCTCATTTGTATGTTTAAGTTTTTAATTGAAAATTGATATTATAGAACAATTTACCAGCCACTATTATAAATATTTATAACACTAGGAAACAAATACTATTTTGTTTATAGTCAGATTCGTTAATGAATGTAATGAGATTGTTGTAAATAATTATACAAAATATTCTTTTAGAAAACATTTGTTTGTTTCTAGTTTTTATTTAAAATAAACTAGAACAGAATCTTTTTTCGTCTCCATAACTACAAAGACAAACCTGTACAAAGAATAAGTATATATTTCTATAGAATTAAACAGAAGCTTCTTTCATATGGTTTATATTTGTATTGAAAACAGAAACAAATTTTAGTATTTGGTTTTTGTTTTCAATACAAAAAAAAGCTATCCCGAGCTTGAAGAAAAATATTTCTATGCAAATTGGCTAAATTTTTTAAAATCAAATTTTTAACTTCAAAAAAAAAATAGTTTTTTTTTACTTTTGTATCACTATTGTTATCTTGTGTTGCATCAGCCACTCATTGCAATTATTTGAATATTGACTACAGGTGATATTTACGCAATTTAATTAAAACAGAAAAAAAAATATTAAACTAATTGTAGTCGAGTAATTTTACAAAACAATTGATTTTAAAATATTTGTGACATTGAGGTAATCAAATATTAAACATGCACTTACATATTATAGCCATTTTATATTGACATTACAAAATGTAATTTTAGTCATAGAACGGCTATTGGATTCAATTAAGTATTTTAAAATTATAGTATTTAATTAAATAGCTTTATTTTACTTTGTTAGTAATTTAAAAATGAAGTACTTTTAATTATTTTTATTGAAATTTATTTGAAACACACAAAAAATAACTTTGGTTGTGAAAGCCTAATTTTTTACCATGAAAATCGGCAGTTGTAATAACCAAAAGTTGTGTTGTTGATTTGAAGACAGCAAAAGCAGTTAATTTACAAAAAAAGCTATTAAAAACAAAGCCATCATACTTGTGTATTTTTAAGCTAAAATGACAAATTTTTTATTTATTTTGTTTGTAATTAAAAAAAGTTAATATAAACGAGGTTCCTCTATTTCATTCATTTATCAGGCCAACTCAACTCAAATTTACTTAAGTACTAGCCGGTGATTAGAAAACAATTAACTAAACACTAGAACATTATTTATTATAGTAAAATAAAAATAATTACAATCATTTGCTGGTCAATAATATATTTACGAGACAAAGCTTGTGGTGAAATTAAAAACGTATTAAAAAGACATTAAGCAAGATTAGATATTATATGAAAATCAGTTTCAATAGAAATTTTGTCACTACATTTATAAAAAAAAACCTTAATTGTCAAATTGAAAATGTAATTTACCTTTAATAATAAGGAAGTATTATGGAAGTTATTAAAATGTTACAAAAAATAATAATAAAATAAAAATACAGAAAATAAACCAAAATTATTTTTTTCTAAAGGGAGCTTTTCAACCTAAAGAAAGCTACTTTTTCTTCCATCTAGAAACTAAAACTTATGCTAAAAATCTCTATACCGTATCCTTTTTTATTGCACTTAATTTTTTATTTTTTTTTTGTTTTTTATTTCTCTTTAGTGAAACTTCCCTGATCTTTTATATAAACATATGCCGTTTTAATGAAACGATTAACAATAATTTAAATAAAATGCTTTAAATGATTGTGATAATACGACAGCATCAACAATAATAACAACAACAGTAGCAGCGTTAACCGTAGGACTTTTGTTGTTGTTGAATACAAAATTTATTGCTGATTGCAAAACAATTGATAAGCCAAAAAGCAAATCATAGCAAGCGCCAGTAAAATATTGACTTTGCAACACAATAATGCTGCGAGTATCTACACTTTTGCATGCAGACATACTCAGTTGGCTCTTTTGATTGTTGACAACAATAAGGCAAATCCGACGATCAAATAGAAATACGAGTACAAGTACATAAACATGAAACACATGCACACTTTTATAAACATTCTAATACACCAGCCACGCACGTAAACGCACACTCCCGTCTGCAGTGAAATGAGTTAGTAAATGCCAGGAAGATATAAAACAGTATTGTGTGTAAAATGTTATAAATGCGTTTGTTGGTGAAGGAATGAAAGTGTGCGTGTGTGTGTGTGTGGGATTCCCTTTGTGGGATTGATGTGCTTTATATTTGATTGTTATTTGCTAATTTTAACTCTCTGGTATTAATGTAACGTTTGCAAAGCAGGAAGTCAACAAAAATAAAAAAAAAACCTATTCACGTCTCATTGTATGGTCATGCCATAAAAATGTTAAATTACTATAAAATATACAAAAGCCAGCTAAAACCAAATGCAAACAAAGAAGCCAGCCAGCCAGCCAGCCAGCCAGCCAGCCAGCAAAATAAACAGCCATAAAACTCTACTAACAAATGAATTTGAAATAATTTTAGTTGGATAAGGTCTTACTGCTAAATAGCACATTCCAAATTATTATAATTTAATTCCTTTCGTGCAAGTTTTTTTTCTTCATACAAAATTTCTTGTTGTTTGAAATGGTTTTACTATTTCATTTGTATTTCATTGTAATAACAATTATTTGTTGTTGATTTTAAATAGTTTAAATAAAAACAAATAATATTATTTTTATAGAAAAAAAAAATTTATAATACTCACTTTAAGTTGGTCTACTAAGTATGAAAGTCTAAGTTCGATATCAGCTCTAAAAATATTAATAAACTGAAACTTTTAAGAACTGTTATCTTGCTTTTTACAAAAGCAAAAATTTAAAAAAAATTTGTATGAAATAAAACCGGCAAGTTCCTGCAAGAGTGTTGTACTGATAAGGGTTGGTACATTAAAATCTACACATGTAAGGCAAACGCCTATCGTTAAGTCATCTGGATTTTTGTAAAATCTATGTGAATGTGCCTATCCATAAGTCTCTACTCTCTCCTTTATTATATAAAATGTTTTCAATATTAATGTGTTTGTTTGGGTATGTAGAACAGCATTTGGATTTCATGTTTATTTGTTAATGGTTTATTCATTAATTCCTGAGGATTATCACATCAGACACATCAACCCAACAGTCAACCGGCCAGTCAAACAAACAAAAAATAAACAATCAAAAAATAAAAAGAAAAAAAGGCAACCCAACCGAAATCAACAACAAAGCGTTATACGAGTAACAATCGGTTTAGTGTGAGAAAGCTTAGAGAAGGGCGGATTAATTTGATTTCAATAAAATAAACGAAGCAAATAAAAATATGTAGAGTATTTTTTAAAGAGAATTTAGGGTATATTTTTAGGCAAAAACACCAGCTGTATATGTAGTAGTCAGTCACACACATGCAAATATACGTTTATTAATTTTCACAGGTAAATAGAAGTGAACGTTACGGATTATAGATTTTTATCGTAATATGTTTTATAAAAATCATGCAACATGATATTTTGTGCGATAAAACTCGTTTACATAATGACAATTTGCTGTTGTTGCTATTATTTGTTAAAGATATTTAATACAACACAAAATAATTAAAACAATTGAATTTTATTTATTGAAATTATACAATGAATTCAAATAAATGTGACTGTAAAATTTATTTTATTGTGTGAAATTTAAGCTTTAACAAATGAAATTTATATAAATCAAAATGTTTAACACTTTTTAAATATAAACAGAAAATATTAAATGTTTTTACATTTTAATGTAACAATTTAAATAATGTTTATTTTAATCAAATTATTAAAAGCATCCAGCACTGATTTAAGTATTTAAAAATTTTATTTTCTACTCATTCAACCATTCAATAATTGTCTAAAATAAAATTTTTTCTAATAAAAAAGGATAAAAAAATCATTTTTGAGATTTTACGTGAAAAAAAAACATAAACAGCAAGCAAAAATATGATCAACAATGTAGCAGAAAATTCACAATGACATTGACATCACAAAACAGAAAAAACCAAGTTAAGCAAAGCCCTTTAAGACTTTGAACCTCAAATAAAAGTAAAAGTAGTAAAAGATGTTAGTTTAGAGAACTTGTTTCTCATAAAATTTTCTTTACTTTTAAAAACAATTTTTGGATCTAGAACTTATTTCTTGCCTACATTAACTGCTGTAAGAAAAAATGTTTATTTAATAGATCTGATATCAAAAAGGTTGCGGAAACTTTCAAACAATATTTTCACTACATCCTAAAATGAATTAAGCACTAAAAACATATACGACATTAGGCTACCAACTTCCAGCTGTTGCTTTACTTTCTAAAATATTTCAAAAGCTGACTACAGCACGGCGAATATAGACACTTCGCAGTTTCAAGAGTCCTATTTAAATGTAAAATTCTTTAGTTTGTGAGAAAATTTAATAATTATAATCTATTAATTTTAACCGTTTTAACTAGATAATAAAATACAGAAATTTTTTTTTAAATTTTGCAGAATTAAAAAAAATAGAGCTGCTCTAATCGAGCTCTTCCGGTCTTAACCCATCTCCCTGTGTGTAGGAATTTTTAAGCTAAGCAGATTGTTTAAATAAAATCTGGTTTTTGTTAAGCTGTTTTTAGCTAGTCTCTTCTGGATACTACAAATTGGTAACCTTCTAACTGAGCCTCTTAAAAGTGAGGGTAGTCGATTGTAGAATACAAATTTAGAAATAGTCTTAGGAAAATGTATGCTTAATTATGAATAGTGGGCGTGAAAGTGGGTGTAGCATTATGTTATATATTATATATCTAATGGGACTTGCTGATAATGTTGTTTTATATTGGTGAAAGAATTTTTTTATTTTTTAAAAATTCTCCTTTAAAAAAAATTTTTTCTTTCCTTTTTTTAATTTAGATTAAAGAAAACTATTTAAAAAAACACATGTACACATGTGTGTAAAAAGGAAATTAATTAGCACCATTGCAAATTAGGGGTAAATTTCCAGTTTTGTATGTCAATCTAATTTTTTTTACAAGGCTAATGCTGGTACCTACTGCTGGTATTTGTGCTTATATTTTAATTAAAAAAAATATTTTTTGGGGAGTTAGAGATACTTGTAACGGCAAGTAGAGCTGATGTAGTCTTCTGTTGGCAGTTAATAAAAAAAAAATTTTATTCGAAAGCTTAAAGCCAAAAAAAAAAAAGGCCACACAAAAGAAAGTAAAATAAGAGAAAGAAAAACAGGCGTAACAAACTGGTGAATGACTGTTAAAAAACGTAATGGAAACTAGCAAGAAGTCCGGAAAAACAAAAAGCAATTCAAAGGCACACTCAGGCATGACAGCAGGACGCATAGTAAAAGTGGAAAGAAGTAAATATACAAACAACAACAAAAACCAACATGTGTTTAACATGCTGAGACATTTAGCGATGCCCAATAGTAATGGTGATAACAATTCCACTTGGCTTTTCAAAAAAAAATCACCAGCTAAAGCTGAATAACATAAAGCATAAGGCTTTGCTTTCTTCTTAAGTTGTAGTCTTAATAAGTGAGGGTGATTAAGAAAGTGAGTTAAGTAAGTTTGTTAATTCTTCTTCAAAATATCGTATTTATTTTTTGGTCTTGTTTAATGTGTTTTATAGTCATAACTAAAGTGGCGTCTCAGAAATTCTGCTGCCCATATAAAACGTAAGGAGTCGAAGGAACGGTGCCCCTATAAAACGTATGGAGCCGCAGCAACGCTGACCATATGAAAAATCTTTTTTTGGTATCGTGTTTTTTAGTGAAGTTGGCTGCAAAACAATTGCTTTTTTATTTTTACCAGTAATAACATGTTAGCTAGTTTTTTTTTTTTTTAACTTAGCGTTTTTATCTCTATTTTTGTTTGTCTTTACTGAATTTTATTAATTTGAATTATCAACACTAGCACTAGCACTCTTATTTAGAGATTATACTTTAATATAAATAGAGGACGTTAATAAAATGCTCCGCTTAACGCTTCTAAATTGGACTGTTGGAAATTTTCTTTGTCATAATCATCCGTGTTTGTATTTTAAGTTTTTTTTTTCTTATTTTAAATATAGAAAAATTTTATTTAATAATATTAAGGAATAATTTTCTGTAAAGTGTAAAGTCTAGTGCTTTTATCCAAAAAATGTTAACGCAGACTTTAAAGTAAAATTAATGAAAAAATTTTATAAAAAATTTCGATAACGTTGAGTTTAAAGTCGGCGTTAATTCTTTTGGATAAGAGGGTAGGTTTGCAAGAAAAATACAAAATTTTATGGAAAATATGTTTTCCAGAAAAGGAATCTCAGAATTTCTCTAAGCATCTCATAAAAAGAAAATCTGCAAAATAAACACACTCTTCATTTCGCAACAAATATATCTTATTAATTTTCTTTTGAATTGTTGCAAATTTTATTGCAGAGGGTATGTAAGTCATTTCAGGGAATTCGATTAAAAACTAGACATTAAATTATTAAAAAATCTATTTAAATTGATTTTTTGAAAACTAGGCGTGGCAGGTAAAAAATATAAAAAAAACTTTAGAAGGAATATAAAGATTATATTCATTAAGCTTTAAAGGAACAGCTTGAAAGAGAGAATTTTAGTCGCTTAAAATAAATTTAAATTATTTGCTAAAATATTGGTTATGGCTGGTATAAAAGTATATACCAACTGTTCTTGAAGTCTAAAGATACAAATTTTAAGAAAGATTCATTGAAATGTAAATTTTGAATTTTTTATTTATTTTCTTTTAATTATTTAACATTCATCGCATGTTCTTTTTTGGTACCAATATTTAGTTTTATTTTGTAGCTTTTATTTAATTTTTTCTGCTTCTTCTTTTTTAAGATCAAGTCAACTTTTTTTTTTTATTGTTAATCCTTGCAAACAAGTAAAATACGTTTGTTAAACAAACAGGAAATATTCAAACATTGATGGTGGCAAATATTCCAACACACACACACACAGAGACAAATGAACATATTTTCAAAAAAATACAAGCCTTAAATGGCAAAATAAACAGGGTCTATCAAAATGTAGAAAAATAAAGCAGAAAAAGAAAAACTCAAATAAAACAAAAGAAAAATTGCAGCTAAATGTTGTTAATGCAAAAACTAAATTTTGCTTGGAGTTGGAGTTCATTTTGTTTTATTTTTATTATTACTGTTGTTGTTGTTTTTGCTGTTCTATTTAATATCATTGCTATTGTCTTTGTTGTAGTTGTTGTTTTATAGGCTTTCATCAGGGCCAGAGATTTTTTTTTTACTGGTGCACCATGAGAAAAGTAAATATTGCTTTAAAAAAAATGTAAAATTCAAATGCTAGTAATACACATACATGCAACACAGTTTCTCTTACAGACACATTAACATTTCAGGTTAATGGTTTAGTGAACAAAGGTTGGAATTGCTTATTTGCAAAAAAAAAAGGGACACACGTCACTCATACACACTGACTAGCAAACGCTTTCTTTAAGGGCACCACGAGCTTAATGATGGCAACCAAATGCTGGTGTTTGTTGTAGAGTGGTGGTAATGAAGGTGATTCTATTGGTGGTGGTTTGTATTCATTTTTATCACTACGGTTGCATTTTGTTGGCAACAACATATCTGGCACACAGGCAGGCAGGCAGCCAGTCAGTCAGTTAAGCAAGCAGGCAAAGACCACAGTGCAGTGGTCTTGTGGCATAAAAAGAAATTCACTTAAAACACATTTGCACAGCACACATATAAGAGTGGGCTTACAAGCAATCCAAATCTAATCTAATACTATTGCGCGTTATTGCATTATTAACCCTTAAATGAGGCATTTAAAATTCCAATGAAAGTATTTTTATATTTGAAAATGCAGTAAAATAAAATTATATTGAGCATCTTTAATATTTAATGCAGAAAAAAAAAGAACACTGGTCAACACTGACAAATTTTACAGAGAATTTTTTTTTTGCGTTTTCGATTGACTAAAATGTGTTGCTTATAAAAATAACATTTGTTTTTAGCAGCTCTAGTTTGTGGTAATTTCGTCTCGATCCACGCAGGCTTGAAATCAGTGTTCAAAACACTTTAGAAATAGTTTGCAGTTGCTTTAGATCCTGACCATTTATATTTACACGCCATCACAATAGTTAAAAGCGTGTTTTCCACAGATTCTAAATATATAAAAACGGGATCATAAAATTTCGGTCTATTTACCCCCGGAAATTGTTATATTCTAAAACGTACACACACACACACATTGACCCTGTAACATACAAAAGAGCTGCTCAAGTATAGTTGAAAGCCACTCATCAATACAAGCATGTGTAAGCCATTTTAAGTATGCTTGTGCAGCCCTTCAATACGTATATGTTTTTGCTGATATTTATTTGTCACTCATGATATATTACAAACGCTAAGCCTAGAGTGCTACACAAATTCTCAAAAACACATTTAAAAAGACCTCTTTTTTGCTTACTAGGGTTAATTTCAGTTTCACTTTCCCTTTGTTATCTATACCAAGTAAGTGGATGTAATTTATTAATAAACGACGAGTGCAAAAATAATTTAAGTGAATAATTAAGGGTAGGCTTTTCATCTTAATGAAACGCTAATGCTTTTTATCTGTTAATCTTCAATATTGCATTTGCTTCTGTTGTTGTTATCGTTGTTGTTAAATTTTTATATTTAATATCATATTTACATTTGTTTTTATTATCATTATTGTTTAAAGGCTAATGCATTTTCAATGCTCTCTCTATTCATTCATTCATTCATAGGTTCGCTTGTTTACTTTTGTCATTTTGTTTGTTTATTTATTTGACTGCTCTTAGCCAAAGGTGGATGTATAGATATATATTCAGATTCACATAACGTGACCTTTTATGCTGTAGGGATTTTTGTTCTTGTTGTTTTATTATGCTTGAATTTTGTATAAACCTTAAATAAACTCAAATGCAAATGCATTGTAAAATTCATTGTTGCCTCCCTTAATGTTTTGTTCCCTCTTTTGCTACTAAATCAACAAAATATTTTACTGGTTTTAATTGGTGTTTTATTTAATTTTTTTATTTAATTTTTTTTATTTAACTTTGCAGATGCATTCATTATAAATACACACGCAAAATAAGAGTACTTTGTTGCAAAATGTACAGGCCAAAGTAAAAGGCTTTTTAATGGCCTAAGCGAACGAAAGCAAAGTCTATTTGTATTGAAAACAAAAACAAATTTTCCTACATTGTTTTTGCTTTTCATACAAATTTGCTTTGCTTTAGTACACTGAACCGGGCCATAAGTGTATAAATTTTTATTCAACCTGATTAAGAATATTCCCCGGAAATGTTTTTTCTATTTAAAAAACAAAAATTTATTTTTTTTCCAAAAAAATTAAATTGAATTTAATTTTTTTCCATTTTTTTTTTAATTTTTTTCCTGATAAAAAAACAAAAAAATTATTTATTCCCAAAAATTTAATTTGAATTTAATTTACTTTTTAATTTTTTTTCCTGATTTTGAATGTTTCCCGAAAAAAAACAAAAAAAAAGTTTTCGAAAAAATTGCTTTCCAAAAAAATTAATTTGAATTTAAAATTTAAAAATTTTTTTTTTTTTGATTTTGAATGTTTCCCGGAAAAAACAAAAAAAAAGTTTTCGAAAAAATTTCTTTCCAAAAAAATTAATTTAAATTTAATATTTAAAAAAAAATTTTTTCCTGATTTTGAATGTTTCCCGGTAAAAACAAAAAATAATTTTTTAATTTCGAAAAAATTTAAAAAAAAATGTTTCCAAGATATTTTCTATATAGAAAAAATGCCTACAGAATTCTTATTCATGACTGGTAAATAAAATTGAGCTGCTGTTTATTATTTGAGTCAGTTTTATTCTTATTATTGGTTGCAAACAAAAGGAAAGAGCATTTCTCCTCTAGCTGGCACATAGCAGTCACTTGTTGCTAAAGCTAGCCACACACATGTGATTTGTTTACATGAATTTGTTAAGATATATTCATAACCACTAACATCAAATAAATCAGAATTAGAAAAACGCCGACGAGTTGGCATAATTGCAAAGCGAACGACGCAATTTAACTTTTTTTTTGTAACTTAATGCCTGAGTATGATTAAATATTGCATTAAAATAATCCAACATTTTATAAAATCAAAATAAACTGATAAATAAAAAGCAATACTGATATTTAGTCTTTAAGGATAGTAACTCTTACATAGTGATAATAAAAAATAACAAGAATATGCAATAAATGTAAAATTATTTATTTTTATTATATTTTTATTCTACAAAATGAAGGCTATAATCATTGTAAATACGAAATAATGCAAGTCAGAAATTTTAGTTTCTAAAATAGAATTAGAAAAACGCCGACGAGTTGGCATAATTGCAAAGCGAACGACGCAATTTAACTTTTGGCTATTTTTTTGTGTACTCAATATGAAAAACAAATAAAAAAGAAAGGAAGTAACCAACCCTTTTGTTTTGCAGTTTTACTTTTTTTTCTCAAAAAGCCGTTTTTTTTTTTTTAATTTTTAATAAATTCTATTAAAAATTGTTTGCTAGCTATCTCCTCAGTACAAACACTCACGTCTTGTAGCACACTAAATTGAAAAAAAAAAAAAAAAATGGCGAATGCTCTCTTACTAGCCCTTAACATCCAACAAATCCATTGTAATTGAAAATTTTCAAACTTATTCTGGCATGTTCGTTAACAGCTCCAACAAGTCAAAAATCAAACACACAAATCATACGTGTATGTAGGAAATTTTCAAAAATATAAGCCCCATAAATTTCAATTTAATTTTTTTTTAATCAGTTAAATGTTAAAGTAATTAAAATAAATCCCGTAATGCATTTTTGTGTTTTCAAAATTTTTTTAAAACATTTTCAGTTTGGGCTCGTATACTTGTTTTTATTTTTCCCTAAATATTTTAAAAACTCTGTGGGTTGCTTAACTTGGAATGGAAAAATAAATGTGTTTATAAGCCCTTTTTGGCTTGTATGAGGGTGTTTATTTATTTGTACACAAAATGCATTTGCATTGTTTGTAATTTTAGTTTTTTGTTTTTTTTTTTTATTCTGCTTTTCATTTATTTTGTGGTTAGAGTGTTGTTGTATTTTATTATTGTTATACTAATTCTTGTTTATTTTTACTAATACAGATTAGTGTCAGTGTCAAGGATAACATCGAAGTGTTTTGACTATATGGTTGTTGAAAAGTCTGCAAAGTAAAGTTTCGAAAGGGATTTTCCACAACAAAAGTTGAATTTAAAATAGAAATGTGGTGCTTAACAAACATAACTAAATTATGTTTTGCTTAATTCTTTTTTTTTTTTTTTATTTAAATTATAAAAAAAAAAATAACTCCACCAACAATCCATCCAATCATCTAAAATAAAAATATTGCATGAAAAATCAATGCTAGAGCACTTAGTAATTGAAACAGCATTTTTTGCTGCCCATAAAAAATTTCTTGTCAAAATAAAATCTATTTTTCTTAGTGTTTGATACGCAAAAATTCAGGCCATAATTTGTTTCAATGCTATAGATATGTATTTACAAGCAAGAAATTTTTAAGCTTAATTCAAGCATAATTTAATTATATTGGTATGCAAAAATGATATTCTCATCTTTTTTATTTTTATTTTTTTATTTTGGTATTAACGATTTGTTTTTCTAATTAAACATGTTGTGAAAATCTATTTAAAAAGACTTCAAACATTTTAATAATTTATTTGTAAACAATATATTCAATTTAAATTTCTTTTCCATTTCCATAACAAATTTGTGTGACACTATGGACGTTAATGCTTTCAAAGCCTGAAAGAGTTTATATGGTGAGTTACGAGTATTCAATTTAAGTATTTAAACAAGAAGTTTGCTTTTAAAATTTAAAAACTTCAATAGTGTCAAACGAAATCTCTTAGGGTTTCTTGTAATTACATTCGCTTTTTTTTAATAACTCTGGACTCACAAAGTGTTTAATAGAATTGTTTATCCTTTCACTTGTGATAAAAAAATCCCATTCATTAACAAACTTCCTGCTGTGTTCAATAAACACACCACAATTTAAACTCTAATACCTTTACAATGACAGAAAAAAAAACATACTCACGCACACTTATTTATTCATTCAGATTTTTTTGTTACTGATACAAACTGCTAGCAGTGGAAGCTGTTGTTTAACACAAAAGAAGGATTTGTTTTGGACGAGTATGTATGTGTGAACATTTTAATCTATGAAAAATATGTTTTGTTGAATAAATGTTCCGTTAGTATGTGTAAGTAAGTATGCTAAGCTTAAATAAAAAAATTAAAAAAAAAAGAAAAATTAAAATGTATTGAAACGTTAACAAGTGAAAGGAAATGCAAAACGATATTTTTTCTTTTGTAGTTTTTTTTTCAGTTAAACACGCTTTAAAGAAACATATAAAATGTGTAAAAAGTTTAAAATTGAAAAAAGTGTTTGTGCGTTATATTAATTGCTACGTGTTGGAGCGCAATAAAAGGATTTAGAATAAATGTGCTTGTATATGGGTGTCCTTTTCCATATTTTCTCTTCAATGAGCTTGAAAATTAAAATATATTTTCACATATCGCTATTGGAATTATTTAAAAATGAATTGGTCTACAAGTTTTAATCCTTTTCAATTTTAATTTTTAAGTTTTTAAAATGTTATGCAAGTATCCTACAGAATTTCGTATGAGAAAATTGAACCTTTTTATTCTTCATTGTGTTAAATTCATAATTGTGGTTTTGTTATTAAATTGTAATTATTGAGGGCAAAAAAATAAGGATCACAACCACAGTGATAATAATTTACATAAAATCTTAGTATGTTAAAGCACATACATACATACATTTTTTTATGAGCTCTTAATGATGAAAAATAAATAGAAAAAATATACTTCTTTAGGGAGTTTCACATGTCCTAAACTCAACTATGTTTACTATTCGTAATGCGGCTCTGGAGGGGTGGAACAGAACAGGTTACAATTAGAACTCAACTTAATACTACTGGCTTGTATATATTTCAATTACAGATCGTACTAAAGCTTTGGGTGAAGTCTTAGGTGCTTTACAGCATAAACCACCTCTCTGGGAATCTCTTATAAGTTTGATAATTTAATAGAAAATCCTAAATTTTAATCGCAGACTATAATGGATTTTTAGAGTGTTCATTTCTGCAGAGGGCTAATAGTTTATCCAACTGGGTGGCTCTCAGAGACTGATGAAATTTGTTTCACTAATACCTACACCTAGGGAAAAAATGACTCATTCATTGTCAAAATGACCATAAATTGTGTCAATAGTGTATCAAACACGTTTGTGTTCATTTGAACGACATATCACTGCAGAATTGACAACGAATGGTGTCAAATTGCCACCAAACTGGTGTCGAAATGACAAAATATCGGTGATAGAGTGATACCATCTGGTGTCACTATGACACCATTTGTTGTCAATTTCACAACGTTTGTTAATAATTTGGAAATGTCAATCCCACAACGTTCCTTAAATAAAATCGTAGCTTTTTTCTAAGTTCACAACCAAGCGTTGTCAATTTGTACACACTTGTTAAGAAATTAAACACACTCATTGTCAATAATATATAAAACGGGATAATGACAAAATGACCACAAACGTTGTTGATATGACAACATGATTTTTGGTTTAGTACAAAAGTAGGAAAATAGCGGGTATTTGTATTGGGAACTTTCAAAGGGCCATTCTCATGGGAAAAACCCAACGATCTCTTAGGTTAAAGTCTACGTTATTATTATTATATCAGTGATAACTTTAGAAGAAAGGCTAAGAATAGTATAGTATATACGTGATGTCGGACAGTCAAGCTAAACTGCTTGACTGTTTGATAACCTGAGGTGAAATCAGTTATGTTTATTCATAGACTGAATACAGTCTTTGCATAAATTTTGCAATATATTACATTCGTAGATTGTTTTGAGTACAGAGTATAAGTGACATGGTCTTTACAAACGATCACAATGATTGCCTTTGGTATTTATATCTCTTCGGGCTATATTAAGATGACAATTGTTTTCTGACACAAACTATTATACAACTTTGCAAAGAATCGCTTTTTTGTTATGCAGAAAAATTGGTTTAAAGGAGCGACCACTTTTAAACAAACTGCTTTTTGTTCTTCAGCATCATTTTTGTCAACAGTTTTTTTTTTTCGTTTAGTCGAGGCAACAAAGTCAATAGTAGCCATTTTTTAAAATTTTTACAAATTTTTACTAAACTTTAATAAATTGCGTTCGTTTACACATGATGCAAGGAACTTTTAAATGAGTAAACTGACAGTTTGAAATTTTTGTTAGTAAAATTTAGTAAAATGAAAAATCATATGATTAAAAATTTAAGCAACAAATCACAATCAATAAAAATTTATTAAATAAAAAAAAAAAATACAAGAATAATTATTAATAAAATCTACTAACCGAGTAAACTTAAAAAAAAAAATTGTTTTCAAGAAAACTTTTATACAAAGAAAAAACCCGAACAAAAATGTAGTAAAATTTAGCAACTTATCAGCATTTCGACTACCCAACATTCGCAAGCTGAAATTAATGAAGATAAAAAAAATGTAAAAAAACAAAAATGAATGTCATTCACTAAAAACACAATAAGGTTCAAAACGAAGTCTTACAACTCTAATTGAAGGCCGCCACGTTAACCAATTTTTATTAAGAAAGTACTCAAATGAATCTAATATTTCGAGACAAATGCTAAATATTTTATTAAATATAAAAAACAATTTTACTACAAAAATTTTAACACTTACTCAGCTCTACTTGATTTTTTTTTTTCCTTTGAAATATTTAAAAAATTTCTGATATAAACCATTTTTCTCTGTTGCCTTAAAACTACAAAAACATATGAAAACCCATACATTTAGGTATGTATGAAAATTAATTTAACGGTTTATATCATAAGTATAAGTTACTCTAAAGCACTGACAAGTGCATGACATTAAGTTGTCTTTATGTATGTAAGAATATGTTGCTGTGTGTAATGTGTGATTCTCTAAATAATGCATGTAAGCCATTTATCGATTTATTATCAAGTAACGAGCAAAAAAACTTTTCTTCTTTTTTTTGCTTTACACATTTAAAATCTACTGATTATTCTTTTATTTACTTGGTATGTGGTAATAACTATTACGTACATGCATGTTGCTCTTGGTATGAATGCACAACATTCATGCATAAATACACATATAGGAATTTTTCTTCTTCTTCTTTTTGTAACTTAATGCCTGAGTATGATTAAATATTGCATTAAAATAATCCAGCATTTTATAAAATCAAAATAAACTGATAAATAAAAAGCAATACTGATATTTAGTCTTTAAGGATAGTAACTCTTACATAGTGATAATAAAAAATAACAAGAATATGCAATAAATGTAAAATTATTTATTTTTATTCTTCAAAATGAAGGCTATAATCATTGTAAATACGAAATAATGCAAGTCAGAAATTTTAGTTACTAAAATAGAATTTTACTTCTGATGTAAAATTTGACAAGGGGTCCAACATTACCCTGCTAGAAAATTACTAAAATCAAAAAAAGAATTTAATCTGTAGCTTCTAAGCTTTCTTTAAATGTTTTAATTATTTAAAAAATTTTTGTTGTTTTTATTTTATGATGCAAAAAGGGAAATGCCCTAAATTTTTCAGAGCAACAACACTGGGGTATATGGAAATTTCAAAAAAATTTTAAAAATAATTTAAATTACTTTCTAATTACTTTAACCATATTTTGCAAATCTAGACAACCTTCCTTTTCAAATGATATATATGCCATCTCCTAGTCTTCTATGGTTCGTTAGGAAATTGCTCACGTCCTTCAGAGCAAAATTTCAAAAATTTATTAAAAATAGTTCAAAGCAATTTCTGAGCATTTGGACGGTAGATTACAAGTCCAGACAATCTGCCCTTCAAAATAATTTGTATTCCATCATGTAACCTTCTTGAGCATTCAATGTATTTATGCTTATTTTTATAAATAAGGCATAAATACTAAAAACATAATTAGAAATGCTTAATGATGTAAGACGTATCTGATAAATATTCCATAAATATTAAAAAGATACTAAAAAACGTAAAGGGTTATGTTAAAATATAATAAACTCAGGAAAACATAAACACTCATTTAATAAAATATATTAAATTTTTTTAATCTAATTTTGATTTTTTTAAAATATTGAAGCAAAGAATATAAATTTTTTTTGTACAAACTTGCCATGTTGTAGTTTAGAAAGGAAAAAAGTAGGTTATCTGGCCACCACTATGAAAAATATTTTTGGTTTATAATGAAAAAGAAGAATTATGTGTTTAAAAAGAAATACTGGCCCATAATCTTAGTCACAATGAAGGAGCTATTTTGATTTTGAATTCATAAAATTCTTTTGAACAAAAATCCAGCTCTTAATAAAAGCCTACTTTTTTTTGATTATTATTATGGTGAATTGTTTATTGTTTATTTTTTATTTAATTTTATTAAACCACAAATTCTTTAAAAAAATTCTAATAAGCAAATCAATTTTAAAAATTTTAATATTTTTGAGTAGATCAGCTGTTAGAAAGAAACAGAGTCTATAACAGACGCATTTGTACATGTCGTATCAAAAGTAGCAAACTTTGACAGACATGAAGAAAACATGCGTAGTCAAAAACATGATGACTATTGGTACATTTAGCTTTTTTGGGAATTATTGTTTAATGGTTTTGACAAGCACCTACTTTAAAAGTCATAAATAAAAAAAAATTATATACAAAATCTAAAAAATTTAAGATTTTTGCAGTAAAGCAACCATAGCGTAGGTTAGATTGCACAAGATGCTTCAATTAGAAAACTAAAAAGGGGCTCCATTGACCATAGCACATCAAATCTATTATTTTAGTTGCATAGTGTCTTTTATTGCTGTTATTACGATTTCAGGTACCCACTGCGGTACTTTAAGTTTTTAACATTTTAAAATTAAGAAATAAAAGTTGATTTTATATAGGGTCCGCCAAATACCTTTTTTTTTTTTTTTGAAAATGCTACAAAATCATCGAGTGTATGGCACGTAGCGTCGTCCTGTTGAAAACAAATGTTGCCAATATCCTACTCTTACATAGGCCGATAACGATCGCCATAGACAAACGGCCACTCTTTGCTCATTTTCGAAGAAAAATGGCCCAATTATGCACCAAACAGTGACTCGTTTTGGGTACGTGCGGGTTTTCTGTGCCCCAAATGCGACAATTTTGCTTGTTTACATACCCGCCAAGATCAAAATGAGCTTCATCTGAAAAGATGATTTTTTTGGGCTTAATCTGCATCTTCTGTAAGTCGAGCGCAGGCCCACATAGCGAAGCGAAAACAACCATATTCTTTCAGCGGAAGGATAAAACTAATTATCTGTCAAATCAGACATGAGCTAAGTGTTACCATTCACGAAATAAGTACTAGTTGAAAAAAAAAAAACGTTCGATTGCGGGCCCTATATAAGAAATTTGGTTATTTTTTTCTTAATTTAAAAGCTTTCCTTTTCTTTTTAAATTTTAAACAATTTTTTAGTTCTAAAATTTATAATAGCTGTTGCATAGTTCCAGTCATTTTAAGTCATTCTAAGTATATCGTAAAGTCCTTGACAAACATTTAATACTTGTACGTTATGGCATCCCATCAAATTGGTAAAACACTAAACAACACAAAGTTTATTTGTTTTGGGTCTGCTGTAAAAATCGCATATATGACTTTCTAAAGCTTGGAATTTTATGTAGGAGTGTGTATGGCTTTGAATAAAAATGCACAAGTCATCATATAAATATAAACTTGCAGTTAATAGTTTTATTTATATGCAGCTCTCTATGGCTGTGTTTGTTGATATTTCTTCATCTTATTTTATAACCTCTCATATACCCTCTGCTTTTATAACATTCATTTTGTTTTAGTATGGATTTTTTTTTTTTGTTATTCTGCTGCTTTTATTTTATTTTTTAGGTTTTTGTGTGTAATTTTTTTATACTCCGAGTTTATGGCATTATAGTGTCATTGGTTTGTAAGCACAACAACGATAGCAACAATTGCAACAACAACAATAACTTTAGTAATTTCAGCATCATTTTCCAATGTTAGAGACTATAATACATCAATAGAAAAAATACAGGACTATAGAGAATTCCAAATGACCAAAATGAAAAGCTGAACTGTTTCTCATTCGAGTTTTCCACTATTTTTTTTAAGTTTGCAGTTTTCAGTGTTTTAGCGTTACATAAAGAAAATTGTGGGACTAAAGAAAAAAGGAAAAAAAGAAAGAAAAATATTTATGGGAGCACAGACAGCAGTATGAGTGAAGAGAGCAAAAAAAAAAAATAAAGTTGTGGAAAAGAAGATAATTGATAATAAAATAAATAATTGAATTATCCACCATCGTTGTTTTTTTCTGTTGATTTCTGTTATGTCTGCTAAGCATTTACTGCAAATATTAAAGTAAACATTTTAAATGATGTCTTAGGGATTTTTAAAGCATTTTTAAAGTGTAAACAGAATTTATAACAAAATAAAGTTAAGTTAGCTTGACGTTGGACAGTCTGGTAAGGCTGCTGGGCTTGCGCTCAGCTAAGCTAAGATCGGCTACAAGCATAAACCACTGGGCAGACTGTTTGCTTTCCTACTTTCTGAGTCAGGTTGCAAAAGCTGTAGAGGCTCATGACAGCCACGCCCAATAATAAGGTGAAATACTATAATACTCTACTCTGCTCATAAAATTTTAATTTTCTGGGCATGCAGCACAAATGACATGACGCGATGTGTTCTTATTGGCTAATAATGTAAAGCTAAATAAGAGAGAGAAAAAGACATCTGTATTATTCTTTTCTTCAAGCAGTCAATCTACATCATCTAACGTGAAATTATGCACATGGTGTTATCTTGTATTTCTATCATACTTGCTCTGTAGTATCTTGTCAGCCCAGTTAACTTTTTAACCTGCAAAAATAATGTTAAGCTGCGTTCAGATAATTACATGTGATGCAGGAAAGGAACTATAGGTCATGGGGACCTACACATTCGTGATCGAACAACTTTAATAGAAATTTTTAAATTATTTCCCATAAAAAGATTAAAATATCAACTCTTTTCATACGATATTGAATCCAAAGGTTAGGACCATTGATTTTATTCACTATGTCACTTAAAAACCTTTGTTACAGAGGACGTCAGATTCATGATTTTGGAAGAAGCGGGAATTTTGCTGAAATAGGATTTAGTTGTTTTTATGGTTAGCTCTTAGCACAATTTTGCAATTGATGGTGAAGTCTATATTGAGAAATTAGGGACTATGATAGGCTTACTGGTCAGTTCAGCGTAGTGCAATTGATAGCAATAATAAAAAAAGCAGATGTTTTGCTGTAGTGCTATTTATATTGACAGCCGAACTGTAATTATAGTCTTAGTGGATGTCTACTTTTTATTTAATCTGGCTCATTAATGCTAGACATTGTTAAGTAGGATAGCGGGACAGCCTTTATTTGGGTGGACGGGGTAGGCTTATCTGGATACACAGACATGATGGTGCTATAGGAAATAAAAGGCACATAATGTGTCGAGATAGGACGAGGATGCTAGAGCGGATATCGACATATTCTCGGTGTGCAAATAGCAGACCTACAACATTTTCACTTTACTTGCGTAATATTCTTAAATTTAAAAAAAAAAATTATTTTCCTTCTTGACTCTCATTTACATGACAAAAGCAAAGGAATTGAAATTTATTTTTTGAACAAGTTAAATATTTTCCACAGCAAGTCTGAATCTTAATAAGAAAAACATTTGAAAGTCGGGCAATTGGAGGTGGTAAGTCATAGCAAACCAAACACTTTTATAACATTTTGCTCCCAATGCACTCTAATCACTTTCGTTTTTACAAATTAGTTGCAGTCAAATATTTTAATATTTTGAAATTATCCAAGCAAAGCCTTATGAGAGTTCTATATTTAAATGAAAACGAAGCAAATTTAAAGAGGAAAGGCAAGCCAAGCTGAATAACACATGACAAAATATGATTGACAGTATTAACACACTTGATAAAATGCTTTCGTGTTCAGATTCGAAAGCAAGAGTGCGTGAATGTGAGTTTGTGGCAAAAACGATTCTTATTTACACATACACACATACTAATAAAAATCTATACCAACATGTGTATGCATGCGTATATTTTTTTGTACATTTATTCCGCTTTTATGAAAACAGAATCCATATTATTTGTGAAGGAGATAAATGGCTGAGTGAGTGAATGCCTTACGTTACGTGTGGGTATGTGAGTGTATGTAAATGACAATGGCATTTACAGTTTGAAATAAAAAGAAAATTTTTTAGTCTTATTGTGTTTTCTCAGTATGAAAATGAAAGCGATTTCATTAAAAATAAAATCCAAAATAAAAACTTTTTTTAAAATATACAAGTTTAAATAAATTCTCAAATTGAACTGTTTTTTGTGATAAAAAAAAAAAAAGAAAAATGACGAAAAAAATATTTCATCTGCTTAAGAAACAGCATTAAATATAAAACAAGGCGGTGTTGGGTTTAAGAGGTTCGTAATTTTAAATTGATTTTTTGGCTAAAATTAAATTTTCTAAATGGTAAAGCCAAATGAGTTAATACTTCTTTTAAGAAAACAATACAGTCAGAGGTCTAATCATCACATTCGATCGAATAATTAGCGTAATTATGAGTGACGGAAATAGTGATATAAGGCAACGCCGTCCATATGTTTTATATGGGCTTGTAGTGAATTCGACTACGACAACGACACTCCTAATAAGGCTGAATAGTTCGATGTGTGTTGAGTAAGCAACTCGACGCATACGATAGCTATCGAGTTGTAATTTTATTCAAATTGTAATAGAATTTTATTCTACTGTAGCATGAATTTAGGCCACAATTCTTATAATACGGTTGCGCAATTGCTTCTTCTAACATTTTTTTTTTTCAAATTGAAAAGACAAAAATTTGTTAAAAATAATAACTAATTTTTTTTAAATAAAACTTAAATTTGTCTGCCATTAATTATAATTACAGCAGCCAAAAAATCAATTTATGGATTTAGAGTAGTTTCGTATCAGTTATTAAGTCTTAAAGCCATTTAAACAAAAATTCCTAAAATAATACGACTTTTTCTACTCTATTTAATATTTTGTTATAGATAAGTACTCAATAGAGGCTCAAATTTGAAATAGTACCTTTATTTATCTGGGGATGTTTACAGCAGTCATATTTTTTTGTGTTTGTTTTTTTAACATAACATAAAGTCTAGTGTGTGTGTGAATCCCCCACATATGTTTTTGTGTATCCTAAAATTTCATAGTGCAATCGCTATAAATTTTATTTTTTGAATTAACTAAACTTGCAGATATATAGAAAAAGATCAAGTTGCAATTGTTTGAGAACAAGCTCTTTGATTAAGGTAATAAAAGCTCATAAGGATTGAGAATAAAGTAACCTTTAACTTACTTTTTATAAATTTTTCTACCAGACTTATTTTTTAAGAAATATTTACAAATAATTTTTTTTCAAATGTTAAAAGTATTTTCCTTAAGAAATTTATTAAAACTCTACAATAAGCAAAATCTTATATTTGGAATTTTAAAATTTTATATGTAATTGGCATCACTTAATGATTCTATTCTTTTTTTTTTCTTTTGAAATAAAAGTAGCACAACATTAAAACCCATATATAATTTTACAGCTTAAATCATGTTCATAATAAATATGTTTGTATGTATTTCTACTGTATGAAATATCCTTGTGCTTGTGTAAATAAAATACTCTTAATATAAATGAATGAGGTGGTTGACTGCAGAAGTTTTAGAATTAAAAATTTTAAAAGGTTTTAAAATAATGGGTTTTGCATTTTCTTAAGAATTTTTCTTAAATCCATTTAAACACAAAATTCAACGATGAACAACTTCGAAATGAATAAGAAAAGAGGAAAGAGAAAAGAGAGCTTTTAAAACAACAAAACATATTAGTGTCAAATCAGCGCAAATTATAACAAAAATTTTTTTAAACGTTAAGTCATTTACAAAAATAAGACTAGACAAGGAAAAAAAAAAAAGATTAAGGATTAATTTCTATATATTTTATTTAAAAATTTGTACATATTTTATTGCTCTTTTTATTAAAAGAAAATTAATGGTATTAAAACAAATAAAATGAACGTTAGATCGTAAGCTCTAGTTTCAGTTTAAGTTTACTTTTATTAACTAAAAATTGTTATAACAAAAAAATAAAGCATGTTTAACAAATAACTGCATAAACTGAATGAAAAATGTTTCCTAAATTCCATGAAACGATTTCGGTTAAAAATTTTCTTTAATTCAATGAATTATTTAAATTTTTTTTTTTTAAATTAATCAGATATTTTCATTATATTAAAGAAATTAGTTCATTAAATTAATGAATATTTCATTAAAATAATGAAATTTTATTGAAAATGTGTTATATTAAAATATTTCAAAAATTATATGACTTAATTAAATATTTTCATTATATTAATGAAATTATTTCATTAAACGAATGAATATTTCATTGAAATAATGAAATTAAACGAATGAATATTTCATTGAAATAATGAAATTTCATTAAAATTACGTAATCAACTTGTTGACATATAAAATAAATTATGTTAATTAATTCATTAAACGAATGAATATTTCATTAAATTAACGAAATAATTCATTAGTCTAATTAAACGTATAGTTGTTTGAAACATTTTCACATTTTTCATTCATAAAAAAAAAATTTTAAAACACAATTGTGTGACACACCTTTTTTCTATTCTGAATAAAAAGAAAAAAAAACCCTTTTCCCCCACAAATTTCAATGAGAAAAACAAATCAAAGCTATATAATTCCTTTCCAAACAACAACAAAAAAATTAATTTAGAATAAATGCTGAAAACAAAAACCTAACAAAAGCTTTAGTTTGTGTGAATGATAGTGGCTTTTGAAGGCTTTCAAATCATGTTTACAAAAAAAGGCAGATTCGTTCTGTCAAATGTAAAAACTTTGTTCAAAAGTCTTGGTGTTGCTGTTGTTAGAAATGCACTATTATTTCTATTATTGTTTGTAAGTTTTCTATTTGTTAACTCCTGCTGGAGTCCTTAGAAGTAAAATGTTTTCATAATTGCTAAAGCATGTTAAGTATTTTTCTTCAAACCAGATTTTATAAAATTTACCTTTTTTGATTTATAGTTAATTATTAAAATATCAAATAGTTTATCTCTATCCTGAACCCACACCCCTCTTTTCAACTTTTTCTTCACCCTTATCTTTTTTTAACTACTATTTTTCAATTTAATTTCTTAAAATACTCGCACATGTGATAGTTTTCACACAAAGACAAAAATCAAGAAAAAAATTATTTAATAAAATTACAGTTGCATTTTCTATGAAACATAATTGAAACATTCGATATTCGCTGAAGGGAAACACATGGATTTTATTACATCATAAGGCCACATTAAGACAAGAACAAAAATTGTACAAATTCGATTTGCTATTTTAGTATTTTGTTTGAAATACAGTTTCCAGTGGTAGTTTCTTAAATTGTACTTAAGTAGTGTGTTTGTAATGTATGTTTGTTTTTTTTACAAAACTCCCTTAGCTTACTTTTTAAAATTATTTTTTCTATGAAATTTTTAAATGTTTTTATAGAATATATTTTAGTCTAGATAAAAGCTGCATGAAAAAATCATTCTATAGAATTTTAAACATCTATACTTAAATTGTAAAAGAATGAAGTCCAAAATTTCTTACTTGTAGGCTTTACACTTTAACCCCCAAATTCATAAAAAAATTATATGTGGCTTATTTGACATACTTCTATGCAGTATTTGTCAAATAACCCCTTATTAAACACATAATATTTTTTATGAATTTGATGGTAAGAGATTAAAATTAAGCGTTAATCTGCAATTAGAAAATAGAAGTTGTAAAACTTGTATTATAAAGCTTTTTAAAATGCTTATTTCTTTAATTATTTGTAAGACTTTAATATGTCATGGGCACAACAAACAGAGCCCACATCACCATATTCGATAGCGAGCAGCTTGTATTAAATTAAAAAAAAAAAAATTACTAAAATAAAACTAAATTTCCTTCAATTCCATTCAATATTGAATGATAGGATTTGAACGCAGTATTACCTGTTGGAATTTGCGAAGGGGAAAAACTTAGTTGGAGATAATTTATGCAATAACTATGAGCTTGTCATTTAAACAGAAACGATTTTGTGTAAAATATTAAATAAAAACTAAAGAAACTTCTAATACAGTAACTTATTTAAGATTCAAGGGGCCGCAGAAAAAGTTAATTAAGCAAAAGCTCCCATATTATTTTTTTAAATAATTTGATCTAATAAATTTAATATTAACAAATATTTTTCAAGCTTATGATCTTGTAAAAAATTTTCCATAAAATATTTAAATTAAAATAATTTTTATTAATCTTTTAAGCTTGAACAATATTTGGTAACATAATTTTTTTTTTTTTTTACTTTTTAGGCTAAAACAAACTATTGAAGTTGTAGGGCACGCAAAAGTAAGAAAAAAAAAAACAGTTAAATTTATAGAAAAGCCTGCTACACACAAAAAAAACTTTGGTTGTGAGAACTAAATTTGTTTCCAATCAAAATTTCGGTTGTGATAATCAAATTTTTTTAGTTGTAGCAACTAAAATTCGTTACTGCAAACCAAAATTTTGTTCTATTAAAAATATTTGTAGCTACAAGACCGACTTTTTATGGGCATGATTAAAAAATTCGACTACCATAACTAAATGTTTGATTGGAAGTTAATTTATTTCTTAGTGTAGCAAAATAAAGCAGATTAAATAAATATACTACATCAGAATATCATTATTAATTTTTTTAAATGACATTAAAATAATTCAAATTTCAAGGGATTTTACTACAAGTATTTTAAAAGATTTCGTAAATGTTTATAAGGTTTAACTGATTTTTCCAAATAAACATTTAAGTAATTGTTAGCAATTTTTCAGCTTGAATTCACTTTAAGTTTTGTTATCGTAAATAAATTTTCAAATTAATTTAATTTGCTTATTAAAAAGTTTAAGAATGTTCTCGTATTCCTAACTTAATAATTGATCGAAGAGAAGTAATTGCCTTCATTAGTATAGGAAACAATTTTTACAATTTATCTTTAAAATTTGAAATTGCTCTTCTGAAAAATCAAAAATTAAAATAAAAAAATAAACATAAGCGCCTTGTCCTTATTGCTATAGATATATTTTCTTCAAAAAAAGCGTTCCCATACTTTTTAGATAAAGTGCAGAAAAATGACAGTAAAAAAAATTAACTCTCAATTAGAAAGAAAATGCAAATTTTTAAGCCCAAAAGAAAACATCAAATTGTTGTGACATATTAATATAAGACAACATAAAAGGTGGCAACAAAATAAAAATTTTTATTATTTAAAAATTATAAATTTACCCTCTTATGCAAAAAAATTAACGTAGACTTTA
This sequence comes from Thelaira solivaga, assembly GCA_947397855.1. Classification (NCBI taxonomy): domain Eukaryota; kingdom Metazoa; phylum Arthropoda; class Insecta; order Diptera; family Tachinidae; genus Thelaira; species Thelaira solivaga. Next base: position 10,159,291 of record OX377614.1, read on the forward strand.
AAGTCAACGTTATCGAAAATTTTTAATATAATTTTTTCAAAAATTTGACTTTAAAGTCTACGCAAAATTTTGTTAGAAAAGACGGCTAGTCTTTACATAATATTTTCAATATTTTTTAATGATAATATTTTTATTTAAATTCTTAAAAGTTTTTTTTTTTATATTTTGATTATTTACTTTTTGCACTTTTTAAATCAGCCCTAAGAAATCTTGAGATCTAAAGGAAGAATATTACTCTCTTAAATTCTTTTTCTCATGCCCAAACTTTGTGTACGGGATCAGTTTTGAGTAAGTTTGAGCCCCAAAATAGAACATGGGAACGTAGCTATTTAATATAAGTTCTATATCTCTCACTTTCATACTCTCTCTCTCCCTCTCTCTCACTATTTTTATCTCTCTCTCACTCTCTGAAATTAATATTTCTTCTGGTTACTAAAATTTTTTTTGTTTTTGTTTTTTTTTTTTATTTTCACTACCTCAAAAAATTCTAAGACAAGGCGTCAGCAATTAATGGTACAATTAAAAAAGCATTAACAATAATTAAGCTTTTCCACAGGAATTTGTGTGCTGACATTTTTTCCTTCTCTATTTTATATTTAATAGTTTGCTGTTGTATTTTGTTTGAGTTTTTATTATTTGTAGACTTTACTTTACATTTTCATTACATTCCGTATCCAAGGGGGTCTAAGAAAAGTAAAAAAAAAATCAAAACGTTTATATTCAACATGTTTATACTATACACATATAATGTTAAATATAATAACAATAACAACGTCATAATCATCAAATTAAAGGTCACGTTTTTATGTATATTTTGCTCCTTTATTGCAACATAGTCAAAAAAAAAATATTTTAAGATAAACTTTGTTGAAAGTTTCAATTTACTAACACTTTTATATTTATAAATTATTTTTCATAGTGTCTCCTAGAAAGTAGAAAATCCAGTTGTTTTATTGATATTTTTGTAAAATATAGAGAAAATAAAATTAACTTTATTAACAGAATTACGAAATTCAAAACGGAATCTTGCGATTCTAATTGAAGGCCATCACGCCGCTACCTAAACCAAACTCAATGAAGAAAGCATGTGGGTCAGAGAAAGTGTATGCATGTTCTTAGAGAATCAAGCAGTTATTCTGGCACTTTAATTAGATGTCCAGAATTGTGATGGATATTTTAAGGCTGGAGGGAAATTTTAAGGCTGGTGGCTGTACTTACTGGCCACTGGGTGATCGACACGCACGCTAACAAGCTAGGATTGGTCTTCAATGCACATTGCTGGCCATCTGAGAGTGTCTTTCACCTTCTCTGCAAAGTGTCTGTGCTAACTTTAACCAATTGTTGCTACTCACAAACTCAATTTCTACAGTCTAATCATCAATTTAAAACGTTATACTCTCGGTTCAAAACTTCATTTTCCATTCTAATTGTTGGTTGGTTAGCCGCTTTGTAAACTAACTGAACCACTTTAAATATTTTGAAATATAAGATGTCTAACTGCCAGCCTGTAGTGCGATTCGGTAACTTTTATTACGAACTTTCGTATCGACAAAACAAGTATAACGATATTATGTCGAATACGGTATTCGGTAACGATATAAATCATTATTTGGGATGATAATTTATGAGCTGTTAATTGTAGCGCAAACTTCGAATATTTTTGTGGATAAATTACTGAATGCCAAATTCGATAAAATATCGAATACGAATGTTCGTAATAAAAGTTACTGAATCGCACTACTTATTGTGAATAAAAATTCAACGGAAGGTCTTTCACTTTTTTCTATCATCCCAGCATTAATAAAAATGTTCCTTTTGTCAACCTAGACAGTTCTCTGTTATAGGAAATATTTTAACAAAAACTAAAATTTTTTTAGAATTACAGTGAAGTGCAAAATTATAGATTTTAGTTTTTATTTTGCTCAATAAATTTAATAGAAATAAAAGATAAATTTATGAAAAAAACATTAGGAATTTAATTTTTTTAATTTTAAAATTAAAAAAAAGTTAAATTATTTAAATATAAAAAAATGCAATGCATATTTTTGACTTTAACAAACATTTTATTTTCTGATTTATTTTCAGTTCCTCCTTTGTGATTTTTATTTTAATATTTTTTGTTTTTATTTTTATTTTATTTTGTTTTTTTTTTTTTTGTTAGCATCCCACAAAGGTAATTTGTCTTGTGAACGACTATGGCTGATGTACGACTTGGCTACTTGTATTTCTTTTAGTTTTTCATTCACATGATTTTTCCCTTCTAAATGTTGCGATAATGATGATTGCTTTTGGTTAGATGAGTTTTTATGTTTCATCATCAAAAACACTTTTTTTAAGAAAGACATTAAAAAAGAAAGGAAATAAAGAAGCTTTAAGGCTTGAAGGCTTTCTGGGTTTCACCATAAGTAATATAAATGTGTGAGTGTGTGTGTGTGTTTGTGCTTGTTTTTATTTATGTTTGTAGAATATTTTTCTCTTCTATTTATTTCGGCCAGACTTTTTATGGTTTACTTTCAGTCAGGTTGTTTAATGAATGTTGAAGTTTAATACTTACATTAGATACTCGTATCTACATCTAACACTTTCAAACACACTTTCAATTACACAAAGTTCCTTACAGGCAACAAAGCTAAATTTTACTAAATATAAACCCAATAAACCTGAAATTAAATGTTTAAAATGGATTTTTATATTTTGATTTTAAATTATATATAAAACTTATTTTCAAATTAAGGATAAAGTTGCTTTTTTCTTCAGTAGATAACTTTTATATTCCAATTATTTTTCTTTTGAAGGCCAATTTTTACAAGTTTTGAATAGTAAAGCAAGTGGTAATTTTTTGACTAAAAGTAAAAACTTAAAATGACAGACGGATCACACAATATTTAACTTAAAGATATATTTTACTGATTCGCCCCCATGGTCGTTATAGGAGCTAAAGGAATAATTAAAATATTTTAATGTTAAGTCTAACCAAAAACCGGACTACAAATAATAAAACATCTAAAGGCGTTTGCTTATTCTTCTTCTTTTATTAAATCAATTAAAAAATAATTAATTTTCTAGGACACATTTCAATAATTCAATGAAACATCCATTCATTTAATGAATTATTATTCCTTTTAATGAAATATTTATTTTAATAAATACATTAAGAATATTTCATTAAATCATTGAATCAATGACATTGTTTTATTCGATTGTTTTATAAAACATTTTATTTTTAAGTTTATTTAAAATATTTAGACAAACAATTTTGAACACAAAACTATTTGAAAAAAGTTCCTTAAATAAAATTAAAATATATTTTTTTCTTCTCTTAATTGTCAATTTGAAATTAAGTTCGAGTGTTTGCTGGGGAATAGCATTTCGACTGGCTGTTGTATTGAGTTTATGTTTTCAGTTAATTCCTTGTTTCCTTAAATTGTACGTTTAGTTTAACTTTATGCATGTAAGTATGTGTATGACTGCTAATACCTTAAGTTAAGTGAATGTGTAAGTGTGGGCTTCAGTTTGTGTCCATTTTATGTGGTCGATGTTATTGGCACTTTTAATTTTTATTTGTTTAACGTCTTATGTTTCTTTGTAGTCTAGTTTATTTTCCTTTGATTACTCTGCAATGGTTTTGTTTTTTACTTGATTTTAAAATTCAGCACAGTGGTTTCTAAGGTTAAAAAAATTAAATTTTAGGCTTTACAAATTTTCTTTTGGAAAAGAATAATTTTAAACTCAGTTTTTATTAAAAAAAAATAAATACTGTGGAAGAGTAACTTTATGAAAAGAATTTTATTAACAGTCATCAATGTTTGTGAATATTGACAAGTGTAATACCGACTTAAATCGAAAGTAAACTGAACAGTAGTAAAAAAGATACAAAAAGTTTTAAGTTTCTTTGATTTTTAGTTGTTTGCAAAAACGTTAAAAAACAAAAAATGCCTCACGGAATCAAGAAAAAAATTTTTTAAATATGTGGCAACCAAATGTCAGCAGTTTTACTGTCATCAAACTGATTCGCAGTTATACACACACACACACAAGCCTACACACAGACCCATATGCATAGTTAGCTAATGTTCGTAAAAATATTTGTGTGTTCATACAAAAAAGCTTGTGATCCTATTCATTTTTAATGGTTCGTTCCATTTATTGCATGAAGTGTCTAGACATTATTGTTGTCTAATACATAGATTTGTTTTAAGCATTATGACAATTTTCTCTCTTCTTCTTTTGGTTAAAATTATCTGCCTTTTTAACGGCATGTTGTAAATGAATTTTTTTTTTTTTAGATTTTCCAAACATGAGACTAAGAGATCCCTTTTGTCAATATTTGATTTCTTGCTCGCATGAGTTTAAATGAATGGCAAGGTTATTTTGTTATTTGCTATTTTTATTACAATCATTTAACTTTCCTTAAGTTTCTTTATGGTTTATAAACCCTGTAGTTCGAAGGATATGCCTACATAACTATCGGTGAGCCGAGTGAAGTATTAACAAAGAGGCAATATGGTACTCTACCCAATTCAAGGAAAAATACCATTTCTGACATAAACTAGTTAGTTAAATAGAAAGGATTAACTTTTTTAGAGAATTACTCATAAAATAGTGCATGATTTTAGTGTCTTAAAAAAGAGTGTGAATTATATTTGCTGCTTTTAAGCTTTGATCTCAAAGTGGTAACAGCTAAACGTTTTTTTTTAAGTTTTTTTATTTATTTTTTTTTAATTTTGATGAAACAGTTCTTAGCTGACAGTTCAATAACTAAAGGGGCATACGAGTATGTTAAATTAATAAGATTGTGTGTAATATTTTTATTCGTGTACTTACGGTCATACCTCGTTTAGCGCTCATATTGCATTCCTGAAAATTGAACGTTAACAGAAACAGCTGCTATTTACACTAAAATATGGGATTATGTTTCTAACTAAGGCACTTTGGACTGCCGTTCACCGTTCTTAATTTGCTCATAATATTAATTTTCATGTCCAACATCAAGCTTTTTATAGATTCCTTAATAACATGAGTCTGTGGTTCAACTGATTTTATTTATTTAATCAAAATTATTGAGGTCTATATGATATCACATCAGTATTTCTTATAAATAATTTAATCATGATATAAGAAAACCAGGTAACTTCAAAAATACAAAAATAAAAATATTAAAAAAAGCTTTTGAGGCTCATCCTGTCAAAAATTATTTCTGTTGATATTAAGAATTGTGCTAGAGTGAAACAAAGAATTTGTTTCCGCTATTGATTTTTCTTTATCACTTTGATATCTTTTTTTGACAGGACAAGCTTCAATCATGCAGGATTCAGCTGGCGTGTCAGTGTCATCTGGTTTTCTTTCACCAAGAATGGAATAAAAAATTTCACATTTTGGGATCCCCAGAATTAAAATAATTTTTTATAATTTTTTTTTCTTTATTATTAATTTTCATATGAAATTAGAAAAGTCAAACTTTTTAAAAATATTTTAAAGTTAAAATAATTATTTTTTTTTAAATTAAAAAGAGCTCTATAGCTAAAGAGTGCAAAAAGGGGTAGCGTTACTCGAGGTATAACTGTATGCCTGTGACATTTAGTCTTTCTATTTAATTTTCAATTTTTGTTTCATTCATCAACCAATTTCATCCTACAATTATTTTCTGCCGCTAAAACAAAATGATTTATTTTTTTTTATTTTCACGTAACAATTTGTGTATATTTTTAATGGGATTTTAATTGTTTTGACCTTAGATTAGTGAATTTCAGCTTCAGAGCTAAATTTTGTATCTGAAAAGTGTTTTTGTGCAATAGTGGTGGTCTCTTGAGAAGTCTGTCAATGTTATTTTGAATTTCATGCCAAGTAGGCTTATTTGTTTAGTAGTTCAATACGACTTTTGGGTAATTAAAATCTTTAAAGGTTTTTTTCGTAGTTTAAATACATACATACAACATTAGGAAATATTGATGAACAACTTTGTGTTAAATAAGACAAAATGTTTTCTTTTAAAGAAATTTGCTTTTTGGAATCAAATGCAAAAGTCAACTATATAGTGCGCTAGACTTCTAATAAGTCTATGCAAAAGCTCTACGAAAAAAAATGATGTGTCAAAAATTTTTACTTGCAATAACTTGCGCCTATAATTTACCGTGATTCTACTCCATTTGCTTTTATTTTTTTTATCAAACAGAGTACTGATTTTGCAAGATTTCTACCTTAAAAATATCATTTTAATTTTGTTTTTAGGCATTTCGACTTTATTTTCATTTTTACAATTGTAAGTTTTGGCTGCTGTGGTGTATTGGCCGTTTTAGTCGCTACAGGCTAGTTTTTGTTTATTATTATTATCATTGTGGCCTTTAAGATCTATTCTGCAGCAGCTTTTATATTTAAGCATGTAATTTCTAGCATCTTGAAATTTGGGTTGTTATTCTTGAAAGTAGTCCACTTTAAAAAAACTAGTAAACTAAAATTACTTAAAATTTTTTTTTTTTTTTATATGTGGACTTATACCCCTTTAAAAACAAATAATAATTTTATTTCACTTTTTATCTTTATTTTTCTTTTCTTTTTAATTATATGAAAACTAGTTTTTATTGATGTTGTTAGTAGAAATTTTTAAAAGATTTTAGCCTTTTAAAAATAAACAAAATAATTAATCCACACAAAAACAAAAAAAAAATATGTTTTCTTCATTTTTACAGCCAAATTCATAAAAAAATATTTTTGTTTAACAAACGCTTATTAAATGCATTTTAATAATCCCTTATTACTTGTTATGAATTTTGCAGTTAGTATTTACTTAATTCAACTACTTGTTTATAAATATTAAATCATACTGAATTAATTTTAAATTCTTATCCATAATTTAATTATTAAAATAAAAACTTTAGAGATTTTTAGATTACTGTGTTGTTTACCAGTTATTTATCCGTTTATTCCTTTATGGAATTTACTTACTACGTGCATTAATTACGTTGCTAATCTTGTTAGTTGTCTATTCAGTAAACATTTAATTAATCTACTATTGCCCCTTAAAATGTGTTGAAATACCAAAATTGTTTTTTTCCATTTTTCTTTTTCTAATTTTAATTCAATCCAGCAGCATACGAATGGAATAGAATTTTAAAAGAAAATAAGAAATAATAACATAAACTTGAATACATAAGAATTTATTTCGTTAATTTTTTTTTTTATAATAATAAAACCAAGCAAGGGAGTTACTTATCAAACTATTAAATGAAATAAGAAAATTATAATTTGTTTAAATTTGTAATAATTTTTATCAGTTAAATTCTTTAATGATCAGAAAAAAAGGTCTGTGAAGCTACTTTACAAAAAAGTATTTATAAAGGGCGTTTTTATAGACGTATAGAACTTTAAATTGCAATAAAACAACGATGGAATATTCGATTGACATGAATTTTATTTATCCGAAAGATAATCTTGTGGCATTACATTTTAAATATGATTTCTGGCACGGACGTCCAATCTTCGATGACTTTTTCCAACATTTGTGGCCGTATATCGGCAATAACACGGCGAATGTTGTCTTCCAAATGGTCAAGCGTTTGTGGCTTATCCGTATAGACCAATGACTTTACATAGCCCCACAGAAAGTAGTCTAGCGGTGTTAAATCACAAGATCTTGGAGGCCAATTCACAGGTCCAAAACGTGAAATTAGGCGGTCACCAAACGTGTCTTTAAATAAATCGATTGTGGCACGATCTGTGTGACATGTTGCGCCGTCTTGCTGGAACCACAGCTCCTGGACATCATGGCTCTATACCGATTACCATTGACTGTAACGTTCTGGCCATCATCGTTTTTGAAGAAGTATGGACCAATGATTCCACCAGCCCATAAAGCGCACCAAAGAGTCAGTTTTTCTGGATGTAACGGTGCTTCGACATACACTTGAGGATTACCTTCACTCCAAGTGCGGCAGTTTTGTTTGTTGACGTAGCCATTCAACCAGAAGTGCGCTTCATCGCTAAACAAAATTCGCTTATGAAAATCGGGAACAACGGCAATCTTGTTTTGGGCCCATTGCAAGCGTTGTTAAGGCATGAGTCTATTCATGATGAATTTGCCAAACCAAACTGAGAATAAATCACTTGACAGCTTATAAATCGGTCGCCATCATGAACAGTAATGTCAACTTAAAGTTATATACGTCTATAAAAAACACCCTTTATTTGTGGGTGTATTTATATTTTGTATTAAAAATCGTAATATTTTAATTTTGCTGCTAAAAGTGTATCAAGCACCTTTGGGCTTACTTTTGACAATGCATAGTATTATTTAAGAAACGCGTTGCAAAATTGACAACGAATGGTGTCAAATTTACAACATGCTGGTTTCAAAATTACACCATTTGGTATCGAAACGATACCATACGGTTGTTAAAAAAACAAAATGCCTTGTCAATTCAACAATGTTCATTATTCAAAATTTTTTCTAAGTTGACAACCAACCATTCTCGATTTTTACACGCCTGTTAAAAAATTTAAAACATTCGTTTTCAATAAAACAGATAACGGGATATAGTCAAAATAACCACATTTTTCGCTCAGTGTAGCTTTTTTGATAGAGAATATGTACTTCAATAGAATGTTGCAAGAGAAACAATTAATGTTTTCAAAGAAAAGCTGAAAAATCGCATTGTTTCTTGTAGAGAAGGAGTGAATTGTTCATCAAGATCATGCAATTTGACACCCTTAGATTTTTTTTTAAATTTTAGTGATTATCTAAAACTCCGCTAAGCAAATTGAATTTAATTGAAATACTCCCATGCTTGAGAAAAATATCTATGTATGTTGATTGTGTTGTCTTGTTGATGCAGCACTGCAAACTGCCTTGTTGTCAGCCAGCCAGCCAACTAGCAACAAAACAGCCAGGCTGTTGCTGTCATTATCATCTGTTGAGTTGTTGACTCATGTTCACACAGCAGCAGGTCTATCTTTTTTTCTTTTGGTATCCCGGTTTATAGAAACAATTTTTTTTTTTTTTTTTTTTGCTTTCATTTTTGTTGCTCTTTTATGCATTTGAAACAAAATGAAAACAAAAAAAAAAAACAAGTACATAAATGAAGACAATAAATGCAATAAAAGAATGCTAATTGTTAGTGGCAGGCAGTTGATGATGACCTATGTTGTAGAAATTTAATTAATTCTTTAATGAATAATTTATCACATGGAATAGAATACTTAGTTTAGCAACATAAAAAAGTATGACTAGAGAAGGAGATAGGAAAAAATAGAGGTTTAAAAAGCTGCGATCATATCTTCTACTTTGTAAACTAAAAAGATTCATTAAAATTATTTTTCATTTTATTTCCAGAGTTTTTTATTTTGCTTTGGGTTTTACTGTTTTGTAAAATAGAACTTATTTAAAGATTTATGAAATATCAGTAGCGTACAATTAGGTGAACTTTGCCAGTTTTAATCTTAATGTCTGATTTTATATTTTACACAAAAAAAAAAAAAAAAAACTGATGATTAAACAAAAATAACTTTTCTTCGATCAGGTTGTTCAACAATTTCTTAAGTTTTATTATGAATTTGAGCTAAATATTTATCTTCATTTTGTTGCATCATGTGCTTCCATAGCATTATTAAACATTGTCGTCAAATATGCCAGTTAACATTATTTAAACTTCTCTTCTTTAACTTAAACCAGTGATTCTTTATAATCCTCTTGTGAGTCACCTTCATCTTCTTTTGTGGATTAATTTTCTTGGGCGTCTACGTGTAATTTTGGCCGAACATATTCAATTCAATTTAATATTTAATTCAATTTAATATATAATTATATTAATTAAAGGAAAAGAAAACACAGTGACAAAACAAAATCAGAGAAAAAAAAGTAAAGCAGGTAGGTAAGAAAGAAAAATGTCCCTAAGCTTAAAGTTACAAAATGAAACTGCAACTAGATTTTAAAATTTATTTTTAGTTAGACACTTTTTGCTTTAACTTTAATAGTTCAAATAAAATATAAGAACTTGAAGAATTTCAGATGGCTTAAAAACTTCAACATCAAAAGAATAGTTTAGTAAGTTTCGTTGTTTGCTCGTTCCCAACATTTATTTACTTTCAAAACCGTCATCTGTTTGGCCATTTCGAAGCAGTTTAAAAAGTAAAAATATAAATTTTTAAGTGGAATTTTTTTTTTTTTTATTATTTTGCGATAAGCTGAACAATTTGTTTTGAATTATTTTTTTAAAAGCAAATTTTTAGATATTTTTTTTGTAAGTATTAGTTATAAATTTTAAAATAAATGACTGCCACTCACTATCTGTCTTTTTTTAGAGATACGTTACTTTTTTTATTATCCAGCTTTTTGTAACAAAACACAGAAAATGCATTTTTAACCATGTGTTTAATGCATGAAATAACCATTGATCAAGGTATAAAAAAATTAAAGAAAAAATTGTATAAATAAAAGCAACAACAACCAGTTGTTTAGTGTTTATTAAGAGGCAGTTTACAGTGGAGTGGGATAAACAAATAAAAACCATATTATTTTTTTTAACTGCTATAAAGTATTTTTTTTTTATTTCCAGCCAACATTTTTATGTAAAATATAACTATAAAAATTTATAATTATATTATGAAGAAGCTACAAAAATTGGAGCGAAATATCGATATAAAAATAAATTTTTGAAAAATAAGACCTCAAGCTTAACAAAATAGCCATTTGAATTAAAAGGAAAAAGGTCAAATAAAACTTACTAATAAGTAAAATATTCCCTAAAAAAATTTCCTTAAAATTCAATGGTATTAATTACTTCTATAACCCACTGTAACTTCATTAACATTTGCATCTTTTTATAGAGATTTTTTTTTTTGTATTTGAATTGCACCAACTCCAACTAAATGGAATGTTTAGATAGCAACAGAACAACAACAACCACAAAAGAAAAAAAAAACATTATTAAGCAAAGAATCAGATGACCGGCTTTTGATATTAATACAAAACTCTGAAAACCAGTTTTTTTTACAACAACTCTTAAGCCAACAGCACACATCTAAACAAGTACACCGAGATACGAGTATTAATGAACAAAAAATGTCTGAATATTTTTTGTATTACTTTAAAGTTATGAATACACGTTTTTGGTTTTTATTTTCTTTTTGTCTTTAGTTTATTTTTAAAATAAACTTAATTTTTTACTTTTAAGCTGCAGCAATAAAGAATACGAGTACAACATTACGAGTATTTGAGCGCAGACAGCATATGTTGTTAAGGCTTCCCATGCAAGTGAGTTTTAAAATTTTTCATTAAAAGATCACTGACATTTTGTTTTATAATTAAATTCACTGTAAATTAAAAACAATTTTTAAAACTGTTCAAAATGTCTCTTACTAATTAAATAATGAAAATACAACTTTCTTAAGTTTTTCAAGAAATCTAATTAAGTTATTTACGAAATAATTTTCAGGAAATGATCCACATGTTTATGCCATCCCCTCAGACTTATTGTGCTGCTTAAAAGTATAATTTTTTGATAATAAATAATCATGCAATAACAAAATTATTAATTTTTTATTATAACAAGACCAATAAGACTATGGTCAGTATAAGTTACCGATAAACTTTTGGTTGGCCATTAAATTTCATTATAAAGTTTAAGCCAAAAGCAGTTTATTCCTCCTCCCCAAGAAAAAAATAATCCTAACTTTACTTATCGACAGCAGTAATAATAGGCCTTACATTTTCATTTTAAGTTTTATTTCAAATAAGTTTTTATTTGTCTGAAAAACTCATTAATTAGCTCATATCTTTTTAAAAACAACTTTAAATTTATAAAATTCTTATAAACAAAACTCAGCTCTTACTAAAAGCCTACTTTTTTTGTGACAATGATTATGGCCTATTTACTTTAATAGAGTCATAACTCAAAAATGTTTCTTTTTAAGTTGAAAAGTAAAATTTTTTTAATCAATGCTGTTCTGTATTCCGAATCCGAATATTTTATTCAGAATTGAATAATTCAGCACGTCATAACTACTCTGTGGTCCGTTTTAAATTTTGTTTTTCCTTTATTTTGGGTGTGAATTAAAAAAACACATAAAAGTTTTCATTTAATAAGAAGAAAAATATATAATTTCACATACAGAACATACACGAATATGTAACTGTATTCTGTAAAAATATTGAATAATTATTAGCAACGATTTTCTTTTCAAAACAAAATATATAAAGATTTTTCTAAAGATTTGCAAACTTTAAGTCGCTCTCCTGTCAAATCATATATTTTTTTAAATATTTTTTTTTTAATGATAAATATAAAACTGTAAAGCTCTAAAAAATTAACCCTTTCAGCGTATTGAATGCAAAGCAGTTATTTAATAAATAAAAAAACCAAGGGCAGATTTCAAATTAGTGCTCCAAAACACTTTTTTTTTATATAAGTGATTATGCAAGGAGAAAACCACTTCGGTTGTGAGAACTAAATTGGTTGCCAACTAAAAATTCAGTAGAGTTTTTTTAATCAATTTTACAATTAGAAAATTTTTTACCAGAATCGAATTACGGCTGCTACAACTAAAAAATTTGATTATCACAACCGAATTTTTAATTGTCAACAAATTAGTTCTCACAACCGAAGTTGTTTTTGTCTATAGGAGTCTAAAAACCGGATTTTGAAGAAAACAAATTTTCCTTTTTGTTTTAAAAATAAAATTTCGGACACATGTAATCCTATGTTAATGCTGAGGAACTGTTAAATAGCTATAAACATACTGGTTAATTAAAAAAAAATATATAAAATTTACAAAAATCGTACACAATTTACGTTTTATAAAATTTTTGGCTTGAGACATTGGTGACCTTATGGTTTTTAAAAAGATTAAAAAAGCCTGATTTAACAATTAGAAGAAATCTGGCACGCGATATTGATTTAAACTACCTTGAAATATCGAATGGTGTAATATGCCTTTTAGTTCTAATTTTCATTTCCAAAATTCCAAGAATGTTCTTTAAGGCTGCTACTCAAAATGATTAATAAAGACTTGAAGTATAAATTATAAAACAATTTCATAGAAATTCGTCATATTATCTAGTTAAAATTTGTTTTATTTTATTTTATTTTTTTTTTGTAGTACAAATCTAAAAATCTCTTTTTGTGGAATTGATTTGACATCACAAAAGTCTGCAGCTGATTTGAAATCCACAGATTTGTAGTTCGTTAAAATATTTTTTTTAATTATTATTGTTGCTTTAGTTAAATTTTACAAAACCGATTTCAAGATTAAATTTTATTAAAAAGCTGGCACCTTGACCGTTAGCTCAGCAAAAAAATTTACTGTTAAAATATTTAATTTCATAACAAATTTTTAGAACAATTAAAAGTAGATTTTAAGACAGATTGTCGTTTTCAAAATCAAATGAAAATTAATGAAAATTATAATTTTTTTCCATTGAAGTTACTCTTTATCGAAAAGCACAATTTGTCCTCAAACTAAATACTTTGAAAAATTGGTTAAATTAATTTTTAGTTAATAAAGTCGAGCTTTGTTTATGCTCGTCATTTAAAATGAAACAAACACAAAATTCACATTTTCCTATAAAACACTTAATAAGAAATAAATTATTAAGCTGCCAAAGTACACTCGTTAGTTGTAAAATAATATCCTTAAAAAGTGTTTTAAACAGCAAAATTATTTTCAACTTAAATGCTTTTAATAAGTTGTGCCAGTATAATATTTTTAAAAACTTTTCTAAAGTAAAGCAAGCCAGCAAAAATTACTTTTTAAGATTAAAAAAAAAAACTGCCATCAAGTAACAGCACTTTACCTTTGTTGTTGTTTTCTTTTTTTTGTAAGTTAAAAATTGTTAAAAATTCCAAATGCCTTAATTTTTGCACAAAATTCTTCTATTTTTTATTTTAAAATTTATTTTACAATATTTTTTTTTAATCACAACATTCACAAAATACATACATAATTTGGTTTAAAATATTTATTTTATTTTATTTTATTAAATTATTTTTTCTTACTGGTTTTTATCTACTACTTGACTTGTTTTTATTTTCTATATTTTTTGTGGTTGAAAAATTTTTTTCTGGTTTTTTATTATCATTCATTTTTATAGTTTCCAAAAAATCGTTTTATAGAGAACGCGTAACAATTTCAAAATCATTCGTATTCCGCATAAACCTTCCGTTCGTTTTGCAATATCCGCATAAACTGTTTGTTATTTTAGTTATCGCTGGTGAAACAAGTCCCTTTTTTAGTTACATTATGGCCGGTTATGGGAAAATGAAATTGAAGCAAAAGAAAAAAATTAAAATACTTGCACCTCTACTTGTAACTCAGCTTGTTTTCTGTTGGCATTCCATTTGTAGGGAGTTAAACTTGTTTTATATTTCGCTTTGATAAAAGATGCCTTAATATACACACACACTCACATAGAACGAAATGGTGAGCTTGGTCTTGTATAAAATTTGTTCGCATTTTGTTTTCTGCATTTGCCTTGATTTAACGAATCATTCTTAATGTTCGCATCTGAATTCGCAGACAATTTACTCACTTGTTAAGAGTGCAATGGCTCTTGCTTAAACCACAAAAACCAGTATTTTTTGAGAGTGTAATTTGTACTAAATTCACATTTTGTGTATTGGTGATGGTGGGAACAGTTTTACCGGCAAATTTATTTGTTTTGATATTAATGCGCAGGTTTTCAAGAGAACAATAGCTGGGAACGTGTTTTAAAATGTTGAATTAATTTTTTTCTGTTTTTTTTTTTAGAGATTTAACAGACATCGAGTGTATTTATGTTAAGAGGTTTTTTCAGGTATTTTGTAAAATATTGCTCATATGCATAACATATTCTTGAAGTCTACCTAACGCATAGAGCATGAAGCAAAATAAGTAATTCCTTTAAAAAAAAGTAAAGCTATTTATGCTGTTTAATAATAATCAATTGTGATACAAAAGCTATAATTTAAATAGAAGGAAAAAAGAAAATTTCTTTTGCCATTTTTTTGGTATTAAAAAATAGTTAATGATCATATTTAGTTGGCTTCAAATAAATAGGATTATTTAAAAGTCATAAAATGGATTAGAAAGTGCGTCATATTAATAAGATTCAAAAGTAATTCTGTTGGTTACTCGTACGATATTCATTTCCAATTTAGATTTTAATTTTGTTTTAAATATATTAAATATTAGCAGCACTAAATTTGTTTATTGTCACTTGAGGAAAAATAAAAAAAAAATTGTCAACTTGAATACAGCGACAACGACGGTCGTGTTAAAATAATTGTTTTCTCATAAACGTGTATTTTAATTTTGATTGATTGCAGTCGGTAACCTCCGGCTGTTTAATGCTATACCTAAAAAAATTACTAACACTTTTTTAATTATTGTACATAAGCCATATGTACCGCCACCCGAATAATCTTTCGTGCAGCCCATAAACTCAATGTTCAAGTAAATAAATTAACTTCTACAGTGAAAGCTTTTTTTAGCTTAAAAACATCTCTAGATCTTCTTTTGATTATCTAAAATTATTGTATTAAAGGAGAAGAGATGCAAAAAAGTGGCCTCTTTCCGGCCACTTTTTCCTAAAGCTGGTTACCTTTTTGGTCATAACTTGCTTAGTTTTCAAGATATCTACTTGATTTCTATTGCGTTAGATAAACATATTTGCTTGTATTCAAAGAAAATTAAAGTAGACTTGAAATTAATATTATGAAAAATTTGTATGAATAATTTGTACTTGAAGTCGTTATTAGTCTATTTAAATACCAGCCTTTAGCTTTAATAAAAAAAATTTTTTGGGGATAGTGCGAAAAAAAATTTTTTCGCCAAAATTACCATGGACTACCCCCTTTGCTTTTTTTGAAAAAATTAACAAAAAAATTTTACGCATTATCCGCAAAAAAAAATTTCTAATTAAAGCCAATACATTTATCTATCCAACGCAATAGAAATCAAGTCGATATCTATAAAACTTAGCAAATTCTAACCAAAAAGGTAACCAGTTCTAAATTTCTTTTTTGCAAATTGAGTGAAAAAAATTTTTTTTTTCCAAAAATTATTATGAACTACCACCCCTTTTGCTTATTTTAAAAAAATGATAAAAAAATTTTTTTTCCCAATATCCTCCAAGAAAAAAGCTGTTTTGAAAATGAAAAAAGGCTAGGAAAAAAGCTAGAGGCTAAATGGGAGAAAAAAGGTTAAATCAAGCCTAAAGAAAGCTAAAATAGCAACGCTGCTTGCAACATACAAATCTCATTATTCTATTATCTTCATTAATTGTGATTGTTAGTATTTAGATGAGTTTTGGCTGTTGTCCTTAAAACAAGAGAAATTCTGTTTCTGGTGTAAAAATTATCACTCATTCGCATTTGCGTTACATTATATTGGAATATATTATATATCAATCTTCAATATATGATGATAAGAACTCAAGAGGAGACTCTAAAAAGCGAGGAATTCAATCTTAATCGGGTATTACGAACAACAATTGCCAGCATATGAGAATGAGGCTCCATAGCTCTACCTCCAATGAAGTTAATTCCTGTTGCTAGAAAAATATACGAAAAAAGCCTAAAACTGTAGCAAACGCTTATGCGTAAAGTGCGGATTATGACGAATAAAATTACTCATAAAAGACTGATGCACATTTTTTTACTATCTCTTATTTTTGATATACTTAATTTTTTAATTTCTTTTTAATTGTTAGATATTTAGCTATGGAAAATGTATTTTTCTCTAAAAAAAAATTTTTTATATAAATTTTTTTCAGTTGAAAATTTTGTTAATTTTATTGACTTAAGAATAAGTGGTTTTGAAATAAAGTACATTTTTTTATTATGATAAAAATTTTTATTTTTAGTTAAAAAAGTATTATTAAAAAAAAAAAACAAATAATTAGAAAAAAAAATTTTTCATTAAAAATTTTAAAAATTTCTTGCCAAATTTACCACCACATCAGTGAGTACTTTAAGTAATTTCACCTTCATAGTTAAAGGTTAAATAAAGAGTTGATTTCATTGTATGTTAATTTTTAATTGGCAACCTTGAACAATGCCCAGAAAAAAAAAATCAAACATTATTACCTTTAGCATATAATAAAATAAAACTAATGAACGAAATTTAAATATTTTTCTATAAACTAATTTAATTAAAAAACCAATTTCTTTTAATATAATTTTTTTCTAGAAAAAAATCAATTTAATTAATTTGTGATTTAACAAAGATAAAAGAAAGTTAATAAAATATTTAAAACTCTACTTGAATTACTGTTTAGCACGTGTCTTTTTCTCAATATCAATTAATTATTCCTGCATACGGCAACTGGTACTCCAACAATCATATTTGCCCCCTTTACACACGTTCTGTGTAAAAATACGTACACATGTGTGTTTTCATTTACAAAAATATTTCCTTTCAAGTGTTTGTTAAAATAATATAAAAGAAATTGGAATATATTCACATCTAAATGTTACTGTGTAATTTTGCTCATTATCAAGGTCAAACTGAAGCATTTGCAATAAATGAAATGAGTTCAAAGCAGAAGAAAGAAATGAAATGAGGGACAATTTCTTTGATAAAGAAAAAAGAATAAAATAGCAATTGTTATTGGAAAATAATACAAGTAAGAAAAGGAAAAATCTTCATGTTAGTAGAGTAACAAAAGAGTTTCTTATAAAAATTGAAATAAAATATGTAAATAAACAAAGAAACCACTTAAACCTGTGTAGAAAATATTTCCACTGATGTGTCCGAAAATTTTTCCTTTTAAACGTGTGCATGTGTGTCAGGGCATGTTAAGGATTATCTTAAGCGTCTGGCTGTTCGTTAAAATAGATTGATATCCCACTTATGTACAAAGGCAATAGACAACTCATATCTGAATTGATTGAGATGCATCTAAGACTCCGAAACATTTATTTATATATCAGAGAGCTTGGATTGTGGAGTGAAAGTGTTAGTAGTTTCAGAGCAGCTGGGCAGTGCTTACAGCCCAGATAGCTTCATACAAAGTCAACACTTACTAAAAGAATTTTCTATGTTAGTACTGAAAACAACTTCGGTTGTGAGATCTAATTTTATGGGCACTGAAAAATTCAGTTATGATAATCGAATTTTTTGGTTGTAATAAATAGATTTCTCTAAAATACTTGGGCCAAAAAGTAGGCTTTTTTTCATAAAAATTTTATGAATTTAAAATCGCTTTTAAAAAGATACCAACTTTAGTGTGATTATTATTATGGCCCTTTTTTTAAATTTATTTTCATCTAAAACATCGATTTTCAATTGTCACAATTAAATTTTGATTATTTTATTTGTAGAAAATGTTGTTCAAATAGACTTGTAATATTTATTTAATAAATTTTTTTAAAAGTAATACGTCTGTACACGTGAGACAAAGGATATACGAATAAAAGAAAATTAAGTATTTCTACTGAATCACATACAAAACTTCCAGACAAAATTTCATAAACAAAAGAAAGAGAAATACAGCTTACATAGATACCCTGCAAGCAATATGTTAGGCATCTTCATGATAATAAGTTTATACTTAAATTTAAATTACTCGTAACAAAAATGTCATGCGAAATAAGGGTCGCTTAATAGACTGATTGGTGTTTTCTAAAAACCTATAAATATACTGAATGAATACGAACATAGTTTGTGCAAGAAAATTTATTAAGCTGAAAAATATTTATTAAATATGCGAGGTGCTTTAGCTCAAGTAGTTATTACGTGGCTCATCATCTAGATAATTACTTTCCTCATTTCTTAACATAAGAAAAAACTATAGACCTACAAAAAATTCCTCTAAAATGAGCTACGCCCACTTTTCAAAGTAACAATTTTATGGTCTTTTAATGATTTCAACTAATTTTTTAATTATATAAAAATATTTTTTAAAGGACTGCTCTCTCTATACTGCTTGAAAGGTAGCCATATAGTTTTTAGTTTGCCACGCCTACTTTTTTTCAATAGTATTCTATAGGTTTCTTAATAATAAAATTTTTCTTTTTTATTGAATTCTTGAAAACTTAAAACATACGCTATCTGTATACTAAAACACCTGGTAAAAAAAAATAAGTGGAATATAATTTAAATTACTAAAATTAAATACTGAACTATATCCATTAACTAAAAAATTTTTATTTATTCTATAAAGAATTAATATAAAAATAAAATAATTTTGAAAAAAAGAAGTTCACTTTTAACTAAATAAATTTGAATTAATTGAAAAGTCATGAAGAGTTGCACACTTCTAACTTCTGCTTAAAGATTTTCAAAATTGAAACAATTTAAGCATTAACCACTACTAAAGCAGCAATAATTAGCATAAATGGTATTAAGTCAGCTATTATTTTTGAAAGTGTTATAAGTCAACTTAAAAAATAAATAAATAAATTACCCAGAAACAGAAGCTGTTCTTACTGGGGTTCTCTGATACCTGTATAAGAGGAAGTAAAGAAGGAAAGCAAAAGAAATAGAAAAATGAAAGGAAATAAATAGAAAGACAGATAGCATGTCGAGGTAATGCAAAGTAGCGCTCTCCAAAATGCATCTTACGCTGCAGAGAAGGAAAATTACCCCTTTCACATACAATAGATCAGCTGTTAATGAATTGGCTGTTGGGTAAATACTCAGAGCCAAATACATTTACTTATATAAATAAATATGTTTGTATGTTAAGTCTACCTTAGTAACACTAAATCTTGTAGCATACTTTATTGGGCAATAAGATTACCTCGATAAAAATTGCTAAATTGCATACAAACATCAATTTATTTGGTCAAGTGGGTATTGGCAGGTAGTTTATGCCAAAAATGAATAACAAAAATATAAAAAAGTGTAACTCATCATTTCTTTTTTTTTTTTTTTTATTTAGAGGTGGTAGTACCTACAATAGTTACAATTTAATGCTTCAGTTTTTATAAAAGCTTTAGAACATTTTAGGCATTGTTGTGCTGAAAATAACAGCTATTTTATGGTTAAATATGAAAAAGTAATAAATTTTCAATGATGCAGCATTTATCTTTTGAAATAAATTTTTAAGTTTTTTTTTTATTATTCATTTCTTAATTTTGATTTCATCATTTAAGGTAGCCAGCTCTAAAGCTATGATCACATTAAACAAATATTTTACTAAATCAGCTATATACACTTTTATATATTTTGAATTAATATACGCTTAAATTAATTTAATTTTTTATTAAAATAAAACATACTTGCTTTGTTATATTATTCGACTTAATTTTGGACTATAAAAATATTTGACAAAAAATAGTGGTTGGGTTTATTTCGACTAATATTTATGAAATGTGACTGTAGCTTAAGGTTATTCTATTTGAATGTGTTTTAATTTTAGAATGTAAGTAGAATTTGTGCAGAGTAAGTCAATAAAAAAAATCTTTCATAAACAGTTTATACTTTTTACAGTGAGAAAAAAATTCCTTACAATTCAAAATCGATCTTACGAATCGCAAAATTTTTAATAGAACTAAATTTTGTACTGTGTCAAAGAATTCTGGTTGCTATAACTAAAAATTTTTACTGTTACAACTGAATTTTTGATTGATAACAAATTAAGTTCTCCAAACTAAATAATTTAAATTAAATTCCCTGGCATTAAAATTATTTTTTTTACTGCAACTGGTCAGCTAAATATCTTTAATAAATATTTATTTATTTTTTTCTCTTTTTTTTCTTTTTTTCTTTTTGTAGTATGATACTTGAACTGGTTTCATAAGAAAATCTGCACATCTAAATGCTGGACTAAGAACAGCATTTGCTTTGAACTCAATATTATTGATAATTTCTGTTCTTAAGTATTTTTTTTTTTTTTTTTGCTTTTATTTCTATTTTTATTTTGTCTATTGTTTGAATTTGGCATTTTGGTAGGTGTGTGTATGTTTAGCTTTACTTTTCCTTTAACAAGTTGTTAAATGTTTGCTCTTGCACATTATTATTTTTTGCTCTACTTTTTCTTTACATGTTTTTGTTTTTTTTTTTAGTTATTTCTCTAGATTTATCTTTATTGGTAAGAAAAGACAATAAATGTAAAAAAAAAAATATCCTGTGGCTTTAAGTATAAACATTTAAAGGAATCGTTTGTACATTTCCCATGTATGTATAAATTTGAAGTAAACAAAGTGTATGAGTATGATGTATTGTGTTGTGTAGGTGTTGTAGTTGTAGATGGTTACCATAATGTTGGCTTTTGACCACATAAATGCACAAGCACATGCCATCAGACAATTTTATATATAAAAGTTTATGCTTTTCTCTGCCCCTAATATTTGCAAGAGCTCTCTAGACATGGATAGACATATGAAATAACAAGATACTGTTGCTTGTGTAAGTAAAAGAAAATATGTTTCTTTACTTAATTTTA
Organism: Thelaira solivaga; assembly: GCA_947397855.1. Taxonomy (NCBI): domain Eukaryota; kingdom Metazoa; phylum Arthropoda; class Insecta; order Diptera; family Tachinidae; genus Thelaira; species Thelaira solivaga. Next base: position 10,180,649 of record OX377614.1, read on the forward strand.
TTATTCTATTTTTTTTTTTTTTGGAAAAATGTCTTTTTTTTCTTTATATGTTGTTGATGTTATTTTGTGATTTTTTTTCTTATTTTTAGTTTCAATTTATTTTATTTTAATTCGTTCTTTTTTGCGTGCTTCATTTGTTGTTGATCCTTTAAGTTATTTACCTATTTAAGGGTTATGGCCTTAAGCACATTTTTAATGAGTGGGTTTTTTATATTTATAGCTAATCCGAGAGTCATGTGAGGCTCTAAAGCATCAACTGTTTTTTTCTTTTTAACAAAACCCAAAAAATTGCTTGCAATGATAGAATTTCGTTCATATATCTTCTGAATTTTGTTCTTAATACAATGAAAAATTCATTATTTTATAACCAATGCCACGTTTCATTAGACTAATACAATAGTTCATTAATAAAATGAAATAATTTAATTATTCTACTGAAAATATTAAATTAATTAACTTAATTTTTTTAAGCATTTTATTGAATAAAAAAAATTTTTTTTAATGAAATCGTTTCACTTTATGAAACTTTTTTTTCAGTGTTTAAAAATTATATCACTAAAACGTTCGCTTACAATAAATAAATGACAGTTTTTGTTTTATATTTTTTTTTTTCAATATTTTTTTAGCTGCAAAAACCAAATAACTCCAATAATAACACAAGGTTAGGTAAGGTTACACAGAAGGGGCTCACTTGGGTCTTCTGATGTGATAACTTTGTGATACCTGTATAAGAGGAAGTGAGAAGGGTAGCACTAGAAATTGAAGAGCGAAAGGAAAGGAAATAAATAAGAAGACAAATAGAGAAGGTGAGTTCGTCATTTAAACCAATTGCAATTGTAGGCTGTCTGCTTTTTTGTATAACACTCATGACCTCTAATTTGTTTTTTAATTTGTATCTCTTGCTATTTATATTCTTATTGATTTACAATCTTAATTGTTTGATTAAAAAAAAATATTTCTCAGCACAGATTATTTTTTTTTTACTCATTAACTATTTTTCTTTTAAATCGCGAACTTTATTTTAAATAATTCGACAAACTTTTTGTATTTTTTATTAAAAAATTAATATCCTTTAAATTTATATACAAGAAAATTTTTATTTTTATTTAAAATTTATCCTTTTAAATTTTTTCAACACGATGAGATGGTATTTTTATTACGCTAGTCATAATGACGTCTAGTTATTTAGTTATTCATTCATCCAGTTGTGTGTTTATTTAAAATTTCATATAAAACTACTCACTCTTTAAGATATTGAAGGCGAGTGTGGAATATATAATTCCCACACTTACACACATGAGACTTGAAATCAATCTAGCAAAACAAAAACCAATTCGGGAGGAAAAAAGCGCTTACATTGGAAAAAAATATACAAGACACCGAATGAATATAAAATCGTTTAGTAAAGCTTGTTGCTTAGTTGATGTGTAAGCATCTATACACACACACACACATACAAACATATTACTTATCTTACATATGCATGTTGTCCATTGCCTAATGACAAGCATTATTGAAAACTTTTCTTCTTTTCTTGTAAAATTCTGCTTTGGCATTTATCTTTCTAGTGGTGTTCTCCTACAAATAATGTTGATTAAATGTTTTACAAAAATAGGCGTAATTATTTATTATTTCAAATCAACAAAATGTGTATTTTTTTCTCTGCTAAATACATTTTTCCTCCATTATGGCTGATTGTGGAAAATGTTTTTTAATATTTCAGATGAGCCAACACATAACCATTGAGTAGAGATTACTGATAAATTACGTGGGTTTTATTTATTATTTTGTTTTATTTCTTTTTTTATTTCTAAATTGATTTGTTGTTACGTTTCAATGTAATTCATTATTGATGGGTTTCAATAAATACGTTTAATAGTGAAATGCTGTATTTAAACTGTTTAGTTTATTGGTAACAAGCATTTAACTAGTTTTTTTCATCAGCAAAGTACCATAGTGGTACTATTTTAATTTTTTATTTTGCTGTAGACCTTTTAACCTCACTTTTAGTTAAAGAAGAATAATAACAAAAAGTATCATTAAAGTATATAAAAAGTACCATTTTATCTTTTTATTGATTTTTCTTTTTACTCAACACCTTTTCAGCTCGATGTAATAGTTCTAAGTTCGTTAATATAAAAAAACCAAAAAATACCTTAAAATTAATACAAAGTACCATTTTGTTCTCTTAATGGTTTTTAATTTGAATAGCAGCGTTTGAGCCTAATCTCATAGTTCATAGTAGATAGTACTGCTAGGCTGATTAATAATAAAATTTTAAAAAGTACCATTTAAATGTAAGAAAAGTACCATTTTCTTTTAAAGATTTTTCACTTTGGCCTGAACTATTTGACCCAGTCTAATAATTCTAGGGATATTTACAATAAAATTTCAACAAGTACCATTGAAATCAATAAAAAGTACCACAATGTTCTCTTTATGGTTTCTTATCAGGATTCTAGTTTTGCATTAAGCATAAAAAATAGTAATAAAATATTTAAACAATTTTATTAGTATTTTTTATGAAGCGCCAAGCGTATTTCTTATTTTTGGTACTTTTTTCTCCCCTTAAAATTTTTTTTATTGTTTTTTTTTATAGTGAGTTATAAATTAATAACAATATTCTGCATCAATTGGATACTTTTTTAAGAAGAGACGAAAAGAATTTAGCTTTTGTTACTGTGATTGTTACTTTGAAAGATAATTGGGGATAAAAAACGTACCATCATTAGTGTTTTAACATTTTTATCCTGCAAAATGTGTGAATATCAGAAAAGTACCAAATACCTATTTGCTTATTTTTTTATTATAACAATTTCTAGTTGTATAATTTTACCCTTTTTTACCTTACACCTTATTCGTCCTACACATTGTTAGAGCAACCTGCTTTAGCCGCTTTGCTGGACGATGATGTTAAGTAAGTCAGTTAGTCAGCAACGCTACTTTTATATGACTCTTTTTTTTTTTTTTTATGAAATTCCCAAAACTTAGATTTTTTATGGCTAAAAATTTGCAACAAAAACTTTTTAACTCTAATTATAAAATAATTTTAATTAAACAATATCTGCCCTCGTCAGGTCAGTTATTACTTAGAACTGCAAATATCATATGCACTTAAATTCTTCTTTAAAAGCACTGAAAAAATCACATTTTAAACTACTGATTTTAGTAGAGAGTTTAAGTGTAACCTCATATCAAGCTAAGGTATCCTGCTTATTTTCAAACTTTAACTGTGAATCATTACAAATGACCATGGGAATATTCAATTTTATTTAAATGAAATGTTATTCAAAGTAGTGTAAAACACTACCAGCCATATTTTTGTGAGACATTTGAACCCTTCAAGTCTTCAATTAATGAGACTTTTTTGACCCTTATTTAAAAATAAAACAGAAGTCGAATTCAAGAATGTTATCAGAGTCATCTTATGTTACAAACACAGTTGACTAACTGAGAATTAAATCAACAGTAACCGACAAGGTAAATGTTCCATAATAAGTTTTTACTTTATGTTTATAATAAGAACAAAAATGTTGCTTCAAAATTACCTTCATTTACTTATTTCAAAAATGAAATTTTTATAGTAAAAAAAAACATTAAAGTCTTTTTGGAAGCGCTGCAAAACCAAAAAAAGACAGAAAAAGTAATAATAAAATAAAATTTATATACAAGTACTCAGTTACCAATTTGCTGTAAGAAAAATGACAATAATTTCTCAAAACACCCATCATGCAGCCATTTTAGTAGCAGACATTTATGGCAGAGATAGCAAAAAGTACTGAATATTTAATACAACAAAAGAAAAGGTAAAAAAAAAAGTAACAAAGTAATCTATTCAGACAAGCAACTCATTTTTAAATACAAATTTATGTTGTAACCTGGCAAATTTTTAATGAACAAAACTTTGTCATTCTTATGATGAATCGAAGGGTACGAACGTACTTACACCACACCAGCACAGTAGTAAATTATTTAATAAAACAATTGCTATTACTCTTGCTAATGTCACTCAAAAGTAGAAATTCATTCAACATTTATATTACAATTTTTATTTAATTTTTTATTCTTTGTTTTTTTTTTTTTTTTTTTTAAATGAGCAGAGTGGAAGGAGTTAAATAAATGAAGTGCGTAATTTTAACTAAACTTTAGGAAGAAAAAATTTAAGAAATCATACAGTCATGTTAGAGCTCTGATGTTTTGTCATAAAAATTTCATTAATTTTGTAAGCTTAATGGTAGACAATAAATTTAAGTTAATAAAATATCTTGCGGTTACAAATATAATGTGTGTTTTATATATTTTGTAGGCTAAAACAGCAAGGGGATTTTAATTTTCCTATTCATAAACTTAACAAATTTTGCGACCTGTTACTGTTACTGTTAAAGGAAACGTTTGTTTCTTAGCCACATTTGTATTTAAAAAAGTCTTCAATACAAGTACATGAAAGAAGGGAATGTGCAGCTGTTAGAAGAAAATCAATTTTTAAATTTATTGTAAAAACTTGTTTTGTTTTACATAGTATTCACTTTAACATCTAGCAGAGATATAGAGGAATTGATTTGCTTTTTTCTTATATGAATTTACTCACAGCTTCTTTAAATCATCATGAGCTAATAACATTGCTTGCAGTGTTTACCCTCTCATAATTGCTTGTCTAAACAAATATGTCGTTCGCAAAAGCACATCAAAAAGTATTATTGTTTTTTATTTTTATGCAAAGTATTTAGAGCAAGAGTACTGGGGTATAAGGGAATTGGAATTTTTTTTTTTTTTTAATAATCCAAAGCAATTTCTTGGTAATTGGACACTAGACTACAAATTATTACAGCCTCCACTTAAAAATAATATGTGTCCTATTAGGTCCCATACCTTAAGAATTTTTTGTTCACTGTAGCCTTCATCCCTCAGAGACTTTGTACTAAGGGAAATTTTCCACGTTTTCTGAAAAATTTCACAAATACAATTGGGAAAAACTGTATTTCCACCATGATAGCCCGATTTTCCATTAGGTTCCCCTCCTTGAGATAGAAGCGTTTAACCAGAATGGCTTCATCTCTCTATAAACCCCTTTACATTCGGTACATATGTGAAGAATATTTATGGAAATGTTTTTATCGCATGCGATATTTAAAAAAAAACGTATTTAAATAAACGTATTTATCTTCACACACATGAAAATTATTTTTAATAGTACATACAACTAAATACAATCCAAAATATATTTACTTAAAAAGCTTTTTAAAATATCAATTGATTCATGTCTCTTGTAAATTGTTAGTGCTTACAGAATGTGCAAGTAATGACATGCATATGGTGAATCTTGCAATAACAGCATTCATTTAGTTCAATAAACATTAAAAAAAAAAATAAAGGCATTTGAATTGTATTCACGCACATGTCTGATATCTAGTCACATTTTAGGACTAGTTTTACTCCACTTACAGTGAGCGTTGTGATAGCAGCACTATTTAATTAACTGCTTATGTTTGTGTAGCGTATGAGTAATTTTATAAGATAAATATTACTTATAGGTGAAGTTTGAAATTTGGTTTACATGAATTGAACCAAAGCATATTCATAAAAAAAATATAAATAAATATGCCTTGAAGAGAACCTTACTACAAAAAAGCAGTTTTTATATAGTTTTCCATAAAAATATTTAATTTTAATTTAATTTTATTTGCATAGAGTTTTCATTTTTACAGACTGTTTCGTAAATTTTATTTTGAATAGAGTTATCCAAGAATATTATTTAGGGTATATAAGACTCGGCACTGCCGACAATAACTTGTGTATGTTAATTAGCTTCATTTGATTCCTTTTTTTGTTCCAGCAAACATTTTCGCCTTTTCTTTGTTTTTTTTTTTTTTTTTTTTTTTTTTTTTTTTTTTTTAAATTACTTTTTTTTTAAACTCTTAGATAGATTGACCCATAATCATAGTCCCACTAAAGTCGGTATCTTTTTAAAATCGATTTTAAATTCATATAATTTTTACGAACAAAAGTCAGCTCTTAATAAAAGTCTACTTTTTAAGGACTATGATTATGTCCCATTCTTTTTTTATTTTAAAAATTTATAAAAGCAAAACTCATTGGGCCATAATCAAAGTCACACTAAAGTTAATATCTTTTTAAAAACTACTTTAAATTCATAAAATTCTTATGAAAAAAAAGATTATTTTTTTGTATATATTGAATAAATAGTTACGCTATACATAAAAATATATTTACAAAGCAGAATTTAAGCTGCTGCCGGTTACAACTATTATTGTGTTTGTTGTCTTTGCTTTGCCAAACTCTTACCAATAAAATTTATTTTTTTTCTGTATTTTTTTTCTGTTGTATGTTTTTATAAGAAATTAGTCGTCTAAGTTTATTAAATTATCAACATTACTTAATTAACTAGTAAATGGAAAAGTTGTAAACTTTAGAGGCGGTGACTTGGACAGCAGGGCATAAAGTGTAAACCAAGATAAAACGTGTGAAAACAAATAAATTCCCAGGACTATAACTTAAAAGAAAATTTAAGAACAAAAAAAGCATTAAAGGCCAGAAGAAAACAACTACTAATGCTTTCAAAAATAAATTAGTATGTATGCGTGTATGGGCGAGTTTGCATGTTTATTTGCTCCCGCAATATTTTTAACATCCTGTCTGCCAGACGTAGAAAATGTTAGTTAGTTAGTTAATTCCCCATCAGCTACTTAAACTTTTTCTAAATAATTTTTCACAAAAAAGCAAAAATTCTGTTGCCACAAGTAATGTTGCTGTTGTTGTTTTAAAAAATATGAAGAAAGAAAATTAACTAATTTGTTAATCTTGATTCTAATAAATCTTGAAGTTCTTAACAGTTTTTCATTTTATACATTCAGTTCTACGTACTGATTTTTTTTTTCTTCATTTTCATTTTCAGCGCTGACAGTTGAAACTGCTACGTGTATGCTCGTTTTAAAAGCATACATACACATACTCTTACATTTACATTTTTCAAAAGCACAGAAATACTTTAAAAGTGTAAATGCATAAAATTTTTTTAATTTCAATTTACTTTTTAAGAAATATTGAACAGTGTGATTCATTTAAGAAAAAAAAAACAATTTGAAATATTTCTTTCGGGTTTTACTAGGGCGTGTAAATAAATACATTGAAAGAGTGGGGTAAGCGTGAGTTGGACATGTGAAATGTACTATAACTTGCTAGGGCAGTATGTTTACGGAAACACTTTTAACAATATCACCAGTACCTGAATTTGAAAAGTCTTAGTCTATCAGCAAAACTAGTGACGCAATTGGAAGTTCTGAAACCTATTGACAACATCTTCTTTGAGAGAATGGCTTCTGCCTTGGAGAGAGTGGGTGACACACTGATACTAAATACTAGCTATTGCTTCGGAGTTGATGGGTATGCCAAAGACTAATTTGTTAGGTAGAGACCGCTATGTGTTCAATTTTAAAATAAAATTTTTAAAGAATAAAATTTAAAAAAACAAGACTATGATTGGTAGTTGTCTTCTGACATTTGCCATAACTTTAATCTGAAAATAAGAAAGAAAGAAAATAATTTATGATTTAAAAAAATAAAAAAAGGTAATTTTCGGCGATGGTGACTTGGGTAAAACTGATTGTTTTAAATATATATCAATTACACAAACTATGTTTTAAAAAATATGTGGCTTAGAGTAGATGGTAAGCAGGTTAATTTGACCTTCTATCATACTCAAAGATTATGACTCAGTTATACAGATACAGATGTTTTTTTTAATGCACCAAATTCATTAGAAAATATTCCTGAAAATTAAAAATCAGAGGTCAAACACTTTTATCCTAATATTCCTCTTATTTTAGTGGATAAGAAAAAAAAGATTAGACAATTTATCCTAGCAATATACCGGACCTTTCGAAAATAAAAAAGAAATCAGTCAAATCACAAGAGAATCGTGCTATGGCTGAACAAATTAATGCCTTTGCTTATTTGCAATACTCGGCCAAGTGCATGGAGGTTGTTCGAAAAATCTACGAAACAGCTGCTAGAGTTATATTTTAAACTAGTTGACCCGGCAAACGTTGTCTTGCCTTAAAATTTTTATATATTTGATCTTCTTACAGTAAGAAATCGTACTCATAGAGTAAAGAACCGTGCGAGACCGTGTAAAAACAGGTAGTAGGCAAATAAGCCAGATACCAACTATAGCGCTACCTGCCGGGCGGATTTCTGACGTTAAACCTTTCAAGATTATACATAAAAACTTTCTTCTTGAATCATTCTATCTTTAAAGAAAAAAACTGCATCAAAATCCATTGTGTAGTTTTAAAGATCTAAGCATACATAAAGACATAGGGACAGACGCGAGAAGCGACTTTACTTTATACTATATAGTGATGAAAAAGAGGAAGAGACAAAAATGGCATATTGTCTAAGAGTTTATACAAATAAGCTCATTTTCAACTTTAAGTCTAGAATGAGATTTATGATGAGAAGATTGCTAGTCAATGTAATAGTAGAATGCTGATCTAAGTATGGTTTTATCTATCCATGCCCACTGTACAACTTAAACAATACTTAAGATAAAATAAAAACCACATTCTTTGGTAATCATAAAATTACAATTGTAAACCAACTGAAACACTTTAACCCAGCTAGAAGCTACTGCTCACTGTACTCGTATTTTGCTTTTTACCTGCCTTTCATGTACTCGCTTTGGCTCATAGTTTTAAACTGCTCATTGGGCTCTGCATTTACCAGCTACACAAATTAGATCATTGAAATGCTACTACATTATTTTTAAATGCCAAATTTCTATTTCAATACCCTACCCCAAAGAGGTGTGAAAACATTTGTTAACTTCTTAATTCATTTTGTAATAAAGACGTATAATAATCTAAGAGTTTCAATAAAAAATTTCTTTAAAAAAAATGTTACAAAATATTAATTTTTAATTGTTGTTGGGTTATTTTAAATTTATTCTTTTACTCTTTTACTCAATTAAAACACAATTTTTGACTTCACAAAAAAATTTTTTTGTGTACCTTAAAGTGTCTCTTACAAGAAAAGTTATTCGCAGCCACATGTGGCTTTCAATGAGTAATAAGATATAATGAAAATAGAATACCAAATATAGAAAAATATCTGCTACACTTTCACATGTTCTTCTTCATAAAATTAAAAACTCTGTTCCAAGATTTTGCACGCCAACCATTGCAAGTGAAAATAGGGGGCTATAAAATAAGCAAATGTTGCATTTTATTTACAGCTCTTCTATATGCTTTATAGTTAATGCCAATCAAGATCATACCCACTATCTACATCGTGATTTGATTAAATGAATATTTACTTGGCCTTGCGTGTTCTAAATATTTCCTTTCTGATCTCATTATTATTTAGTTTAAATATTGCATTACTATCATTGAACCTTGAATAAGAGACTTAATCGTTTTCTCCATATAACCATAGATATATTGTACGTGCAGTCATGTCCCTGGTAAAGTAACTAAAATTCGTTACTAATTTATATAATTTGGATTTTGTATCATTTATGTGCTTTTCTTTCAACAATTTTAGTTTCAAGTAATTTTGGTGAAAAATTAAAATCAGTTCATGAAAAATTTCTTTCTTGTTTTTTCCAACTAACAACTGCTTAAATTGTTGCAACGGACAGATGGTAATTATACTTGACGTTAATGGGGTTTATTTTTTATTTTATTTTGTTTTTGTTCTTGCTCTTAAAATAGTTGAAAATTATTTAAGGAAAACTTGGTCATAAAAGTATGCTGTGTGTGTTAGTGAGTGCATTAAGCAGATGTTTATCAAGTACTAGAGACTTCTAAGAGAAATTAACTCAAATTCAAAATTGTTTAAAAGAAAAAAAAAATTATATAAAAAATACTTTCAGGATTTTATTAACTCAAAAAACCAATGATTAGCTTAATAAGTAAACCTGAACTAAAACTTATTTTGGTTTTTTTTTTTTTGTTTTAAGAAAATAGCCAGAGAGTAAATACTAAAGAAGTTAAGCCAATATTTAAGTTTATATTTGAAAGTTTCCTTTAGGTAAGTCGTAAGCGTCTGAAACGTTTAACCAAACATAATTAAATTATTTTCAAATACAAAGTTTGTAATAGTTACTAAGATTTAATGGCCACTTTTAAAGGTTTTAATTAAAAAAAAAACTAAAATCAGAAAGTAGTTTTATTAAAAACTAGATGGTTTTGCCCGGTCTAGCCCGGCCTGGTTATTTATTACGTAGTCGGTATTCTTAAAGGGCGTATGTACTAATTTTTAGAGAAGTCTTTATAACAACTCATCCAAATAAATAATAGGATGATGTCCAGAAGTATAAGTATTTTTCTTTTGTTGTCAATGTGTATACAATTTTAAAAAAATTCTGCTTGTTTTCTTTTTTTTTTAATTTTTTTTTTTTTAAGTTTAAGTAGTAAAAAAATCATTAAAAATTTTTGGATAAGAAATGTGTTTTTGTTTAAAACAACAATCAATAAATGGGTTGTTTGTTTCCAGGTAAAATAATAATTTTGCTCTTATCACTGTTTTGATTGACTAAACTAAAATCACATCGTTATTTTAAGAGGCGTGTGTAATAAATAAACAGAACTCCGAAATTACGGGAACTACAGCAGACATTAAAATCAATGTTCTTTTTAGAAATTTTCTTTTAGAGGTGTGGCAATCAGCGTTGCTATTTTAGCCTTTTTTAAGCAAGATTTAGCTTTTTTTCACGAATTCAGCCTTGAAATTTATGATTTAGCTTTTTTGCTAGCCTTTTTTAATTTTCAAAATAGCCTTAAAGAAAAAACTTTTTTGCAATTTTTTTTTTTGCCAATAGTGCGAAAAAAAATTTTTATAATTTTTTCAAAAAAACCAAAGGGGGTAGTCCATGGTAATATTTGGAGAAAAAAAAATGTTTTTGCACTATCCGGAAAAAAATATTTCGAATTAAAGGCAATACGTTTATCTATTCAACGCAATAAAAATCAAGTCGATGTCTTAAAAAATAAGCAAGTTATGACCAGTTCTACTACTGCTTCATTCCGGCCACTTTTTAATACAACTGTTTACCTTTATGTCCATAGCTTGCTTATAATTCTAGATATCGACTTGATTTCTTTTGCGTTGGATAGATAAAAGTATTGCCTTTAATTAATTTTTTTTTTTTTTTTTTGCGGATAGTGAGACAATTTTTTTATAGTTATAACCAAAAAGGAAAGCATTTTTAAAACGACTTTATTTTTTTTAGGTTTTGTCATTGTACGTTCGCTTCTTGATTTTCTATAAAAATCATAATTATTTTTTTGAATTGCAAGCGATAGTTTTTTAACTTTTTCTTAGTATTTTTTTTTTGTGAGTGATTTAGCTTTTTCCAGCATTTTTTTTTGGCAAATTTAGCTTTTTTTTAGCTCCTGCTTTTAAATTAATCACACAAATATTAAAGTCATCATATTGCCTAATGTAAAGACAATCTGTATTGCATTAAAAGCATTTTGTTAATTAAGCTAATAAAGTAAAATTTATTATTTTATAAAGTGACTCATGCCTTCTAGTGGTAAACAAAATATTTCAGGCTCAAAATAATTATGACTTCTTATTTTATTAGAAAAATTTAGGTGCTACTTAGATAGCATCTCGTCTATACAATTTATACAAAAAACACTAAATTTTTCAATTATTTTTCAAATAAAATTTCTTGTGTTTTGGAAACTTCATATTAAGAAAAAACTTAATTTTTGGCAACATTAAAAATCTTTCGCATCATATTATGAAAGTGTTTTTATTTAACTTTTTCCCCAAAACCTGAAAGTACATGCATATCTAAAGTCATTACAAGAACTTTCTTTAATTCAGTTGTGACACTTTTAATAGTTTTTTATAACTTAAAGCAAGTGACTTCATAGTTAAGCAGATGCAAAACAACAAAAATATCTTAAAACATTTTTAAGCCAAAAAATTATAAAAGAGGACTTGCTACAATATTTTGTAAATATTGAATATAAAACGTAAGAAGGTCTCATACAAAAAATAGTAAAAATTAAAGAAAATGATTCTCACGTTTTTTCCGAGCTAAAAAATGTATTTTACCATTTAAGAATTAAAAAGAAAGAAAATGCTTAAAGAAGATTTGAAATATTAGCTTTTTATTTTACTTCATTTTACCCCAGCCCAATATTTTTCTTTAACAATTTTGTGTAACCACCATTGCCCAGAAATTATTATAATTCTGGACGGCTTTAACAATAACAATAGAAAGCAATAGAAAGAAACTAAAGAATAGAGACTCTGAGTGAGTAAGAAATATTTAATTTAATTTTTATTATTCTTAACACACAAAAGTTGAGTGGCTGAAAGTTAGTAAAAAGGCAAAACAAAATTAACCCCTTCATAAAAGGCGTTATAAAAACCATAATATTTTTGTAATACTTTTTCTTACTAATATGCGGTTTGTTAAACTGACTGATGGTGGTGACAATACTGTTTTTTTTTTGTGTTACCAGAATAAGGATAAACAAATTAACAACAGCAACTGAAAAGAAAAATTAGGTTACAAACGCCACAACAAATTTGTTGTCCAAATAAGTAAAAGATAAAGTGGTTTAGTGTTTTTGGATGTAGTCTTCTTTTGTCAAGACTTTTATACAAACGTCACAATAGATTTATCAAATTTATTATTAAGCTTTAAGTAGTTTAAACATGAAAAGAGTTAAATGTTAATTCCAGTAGTAATTTTATATTAAAGAATAGACTAGTTATAAGCAGCTTATTTGTTGAGTTCGTTTGGTTGGTTTAAATTAATTATATGAGGCAGCAGAAAATTATTAGAAAGAAAATAGACATAAGGATTTAATTTTATTATTGTTTTAAAGCTTAAGTCTATAATACAAGTTTCAATATTCTCCATATTCATGCTAGAGACCTTCCAGCAACGTGCTAACAAGCTGTCAGGCAGTGATAACTAGTAAACAAAAAATTAAAAAGTATAAAAAAATACTGGCAAATCGTTATTCTAACTATTTAGCAGCTAGTTAGAAAGAGTAGCTATCTTTTTGTTATGAATAATTCTTTTAGAGCTTAAAACTCTCAATATCTAAAATTAAATAAATTTTTGTGAACAACAATTTTGTTGCTTAATATTTTTTTTTAAATTTCATCACATTTAAATGTCTTGCAAAAATACATTTGTTTGACAGCAAAACAATTTCTTGAAAAAAATTAATTTTTTTTTAATAAAAAAACAAGTGTGATGCAAAACAGATTTTTTTATTTAAATTCAATGTCCCAGACTCGATGACATCAGTCTAGCATAAGGCCAGTTGTATCCTTAATTTTTTTTTTCTTTCAAGATGACCTAATCCCTCATACAAACAACCCTTTTTTTCTACTTGAATGTGATTTTATTTGCAAGTATTTTTTTTTCCATAAACGTCAATATTAACTTTGTAAAGTGTCAGTGTGTTTCTGTTTTTAGATGTCTTTTTTTTTATTTTACCCAAACATTTTTTTATGTTGTTGCTACCGATGATGTTGTTTGTTTGCTAAGATTAGATTCTAAATTTTTTTTTGTTCGCTTGAACAAAGAAAAGAAGACAAAACTTATGTTGGATAAAGTTTAATGCGTAACGGAAACCAACTTTGTAATATTAAAGCTGGACCAAATGTGTTACTAAGCGAATTTCTGTCGCTCTGGAATATAAAATATGTCATCATTTTTTTTTTTTTTGTGTTGTAAAAATATGTGTTTATCAAATTTATTGCTCTTTTTCTGTGAGATTACCTATTTCGGTTTTAGGATTATTATGTCCAAACGTGTAAGTATTTTATTGTTGTTGTCAATTTGTATACAATTTTGAAAAACTTCTATTTGTTTTTTTTTTAATTTTTATTTGAACTTTAAGTAGCAATAAAATAATTTAAAATGTTATTTGAAGGTAAAGTGATAATTTTGCTGTTATCTCTGTTTGGACTAAACTAAAATGAACTGCTTTTACTGGAAGAAATTTAAAATTTTATTTTTTTACATTGAAGTTGAGAACTAACTTAAAAGCCATGTGAAAAACGTCCTTATTTTCTTTGGGCCATAATCATAGTCACACTAAAATCGGTATCTTTTTAAAAACGTCTTTAAATTCATATACGTAGTTCTTATGAACAAAAGTCAGCTCTTAAAAAAATCCTACTTTTTTGTGACTATGATTAGCCATATTATTTTTTGTTATACTCTTCTTGGTTTTTTATAAAAATCATAATTTTTGCTTTTAATAAAAAAATTAAGAAAATTTTGCATTTTAAGCTGTAGCTTTTTAACATTTTCCTGGCTTTTTCTACAATTTTTTTGTTAAGAAATTTTACCTTTTTTCAGCTATTGACAAAGCTGCCTCCCATGTGTCCTTATAAAACATTAAATTTTATTAAAACCAAAAAACAATTAATAAAAAAGACTTATCATCCATTAATAAAAAAAATTAAAGTCCTCCAAAACTTTCTTCGATTATTTGAAAAATTATAAAACAAAAATATGGAAGATCTTATATAAATAAAAGACTTAACGCCATTATTACAACTTACTGATAAAGTGATGAATAACTTTTTTCCATTATTACAAGTTCTCAATGAGATTGTGGCATTACTGATTAACATATGATTTTATTATTTTTATAAATTTTTATTGAAACTCTGAATTTTGAAATTAACGTATTTATGTGGTTTACTAAAATTAACAACTATGTAATTAACAAGAATGAATAAAAAAGCCAGTTCTAAATGAACCAAGAAAGAATTAACTCCATAAGATAAATATTATAATATTTGTTTTGTGGCATCACTGCTGTGAATACCGATTACTTTTCGTTGCATAAATACATAATGAAAATGGAATGCCTTTTTTTGACGATTATTTTTTAAATAACTAAGAAATTCTTTACTTTTATAATTTTATTTCAATATTTATTAATTTATTGTGTAATTATATTGTTTTATTTTTATGTATTCATAAAAAATTATTCAATGTCTATGACTACTGAGATTGCCATATCTAAAATGGAAAATATGGCAATTTTAAAATGCTTGAAGTTCACCTTAGAGCAACACAAACCTATCTTTAGCTTATCATACACTTTTTACTTAAAGTATGTTTGTAATAACCAAAAAGCTTTTATCTGTTCGATAACATCCTACTTTTAGTTATCGTTTAGTTGTAATAATGGCCCTTAGAATTATAACTTAATTACCATTCATTAATAAAGAATCTAAGGCCCGCCTTCAATCTGTTCCATTATTAAAAAAAAAATCAGGACAAGAAATTAAAATTCAAATATAAATAAAAGACTTAAGAAAGGAACTTTGTTAACTGGATTATTATAAATTTTAAGACCCGCCCTCAGTATCTTCCATTTTTAAAAAAAATTCAATTAACGCACTTCAAATCAAACATAAAACAAAAGACTTAAGAAAAGAACTTTAGTGTAATCCATTAGTAAAATAATTTAAGGCCCGCCTTGATTATCGTCCATTATTAAAAAAAAATGTAAGGCATGCCCTAGAATATCCAACATAATTAAAAGACTTTAGACCAGTGGTCGTCAAAACTAAAAATGAGCTTGTATTAGTGAGAGAATTACCCAGCAAACGCAAAATGAAGCATTTCCAATATAATTTATTTAAGATATATTTTACCATTTGTCAATAAAACAGATACGTATTTTTTTTGTATTTTTTTCTGCCCTTGCATTGTTTTCATCAACAACAAGTAGCCATTCTTTAATTTTTTCTACATAAATGTTTTTTACCATGTCTAAATTGTCCTTTCTTTTCTTGCCTTCGAAACTTTTCATGTCACTATGAAAAGAATCGTAATGTCTTTTAATAACATATTCCCTATTTTCTTTGAACATTTGGTAACATAGAATACATTGCATGTTACCAAATGCATTATTTATCATGAAATATTTTTCACATATCATTATGTTTTCAAAATGTTCGCTGGACAAGGATTACTGAAAAAAGAGAAAAAAACTGAAACAAAAATTCGTAAGCATCCGCACATGTGTAGCCATCGGTACAAGAGCGTAAGAGTATACGTGTGATTGCTTTAGCACAATTGTGCTATGGGACGACGACCACTGCTTTAGACAGACACAGCCTTAAAATTATATAATTATTTTCGAATTTAACCCCGAAATTTATAATTTAGCTTCTAGCTATTTTTCTAGCTTAAAAAAATCTAAAATTATTTATATGTTATGGTTTTCTTCGGCTTAATAATGAAAAAAAATATTATACATAAAATAAGGCTGAAGAAAATTTAACTCAGAACACAATTATTTTACGCTCCAAGCTTGAATTGAAATAAATTTACATTTTGTCTGCACAACGTTGAATAGAATTGTTACTAAGCTTTTAAAATTTCAGAGAAAGTCGCCTTGTTACTTTTGCTTTAGATGGCAAAATGTTACCGAAATGACCCAAACTAAAAATTTATATAAAATTTTGAATTGTCAGTTGATGATTTATTCAGAGAAAAGTTGATTTAAGGAATGAAATAAAAGTATTCGGTTGCTGCTTATAAAATAAAAGGACTTTATTATCAGTTTGTATATCATATCGTTACTTTATTTTTCAAGTCAAAATTATTCGAATGCTTAATAATGCTACAGAAAACTATCATTAAAAAGAACTCTTGTTACAATAATTAAGTTATAAAGAATTCTGTATAAATAAAAAAGAGACGTCGATAGATTTGAGGAATTTAGTATTAAATTTTCTGGTACCGTTTAGTAATTCTGTTCTTCCTCAATTTTTATTACGGATAAGCGAGTTAATTATCCTCTAAAAACATCGCATTGAAATCAAAATTCTAAGTTCTTTGCTGTGCTTTAGTTACTTTTTAAAAAGGTTGGGTAAAAATTTAGTCAAAATTACTTTATTTTTTATTTTTTTTAAGAATGTTTGTATTAATGTTTGCAATAAATTAAACAAAAAAATTTTTAATTTTAAGCTCTACTTTTTTTAAATTTTCTTCTAACTCTTTTGTATGATTTTTGATTTATTTTTTTTTTGTAGCCTTTTTGCTTAGCCAATTTAGCATATTAATTTTCTAGCTCCTGGTAAAGCTGCTTTTCACTGCATCACATTTGAATTAATTTATTTCACACAATTTCCAATTATTTAAATATTTTAAATTTTTGTACTTAAAAGTTTTTTCATGTAAAAGCTGGTCATTTTATGCTCAATTTTTAATATTTATCGTAGAATTAGCAAAAATTGCTTTGAGATAATTTTTGTTAATTATTTATTTAACTACTTACTCTTACAAAATCGTACTTGTCATAATGATCTACAGCAACAGTATTCAAACTTTCTGATACTGCGACCCACACAGCCAAAAAATGAAAAATTGGCGTTCCTTTTATTAGATTAAATATTTAATAAAAGCACATTTTCAAGTTGTAAAAAGTAATGTGTTCTTAGAATAAAATTAATTGGAAAAAATTTATGTGATGGATGAGCTTGTTCTTTAGCACAAAGTTTCTTAAATCATGCTGATATTGTTGAAATAACCACTTGAAATTCTTTTTCCACTACTTAACGGTTTTATAGCTGCTAAAGCTTTAAATCCGTTTTCTCATAAATATGTGGGTGGCCACCCACAGTTTGAAGACCACTGGTCTACAGTAATGCTACAATAAAATTATACTTTCATTTGTTTAACACAAAAATCACTCCTGAGGTAAAACTCTTTTTAAAAGTCGAAAAGAAAGGAATTTATTTTGTAATAAACATCATTTATAAAGTAAGCAATTTTTCACTAAAAAGATTTTCTACTTCATTCCTTTCTTTTTAAGACTTACAATCTCTGGCAAAATGCAAACAGCTTGATAGGAAAATTCACACCGACAAGGATTTCCTTAAACTGGTTGCACAAAAATACAAAAAAAAAAGAAAAATAAAACACAAAGCTGCACACAAATACCTTGTTTCTGAAAGCTAAGAAAAACCAAAAAAATCACTTTTTACTGGTGTTTAAAGAAGAGTGAAAAAAAAAAAATTATCAGAGAAAAACACAAACCAAACGAAGAGTTAAAACATGCCGTCACTCGCAAGATGAGTTACTTACTTATTTTAAACACTTTTGCTAATCCCATAGACAGGCGGCAGCAGCTCTCATTTTTGTTCTTTATATTTTATATATACATTTGAAATAAGTATAAGATAAGGATACTACTTGTGTAAATGCAAGACTTTTAACCAAAAACCGCAAACATTTTGTTTATTTTTTTTTCATTTATTCCTAAAATGAACTGCAGTATGTTGTACGTAAATGCAGATGTTAGTTGCTTGTTGCAGTCAGCACATTGCACACTCGTACAGCAACTTGGTAAATGTAAATTTTTTGATGTTCACTAGGAGAAAATTGTCTTCCTGTATAAATTTCATAATTTCCTTAGTTTTAGTCTTGACAGCTACCAATTTCCTTTCTGAGTGAAAAGATTTCTTTTTTTTGACTGCACATTTTTTACTTTTTCATGCAAATGCCACGAACAAGTTTGGGAATCATAGATTTTTTTTTTTAATAAAAAAAAAATTTTAAAATGTATTAAGGGTTGAATAATTTAAAACTAAAAATTAAAAAAAAAACCACCTGAATACAATTTTTGCTGGCAAATTCATTAGCAAAAATTTTAATTGCAAAAATTTGTTAAATAATTAAAAAATATAACTCAAGCTTAAGGTCTTCAATAAATTATAAAAAATAATAAAATAATTTAAAAAGTAATTTTCATTAAAAATGATATTAAAAATTTTAATAAAGAAGTTATTAACTAATATTTAATTTATTTGTTAATTTATTTGTCTTTTTTCTTTTTATATAAAATTGCTATTTTATTAAACTTAAGATCTTATTTTATAAATTTATTTTTATAACTATATTTCGCTCCAAGTCGTGTAGCTTCTTTAAGATATATTTATAATTAAAATTTTATTTTTTTTTTAATTAAAAAATTTATTAAATTTTTAGCTTAAAGTTTTCAACAAAAAAAAAAAAAAAAACCCTGTGTTTTGTCTTAGACAAAAGTGATATTTTAATAAGAGTAATACTTTCTGAAATATGTTGTAGGTAAAAAGAGCACTGCTCATTCAATGAGCTGATGACGATAGTTAATATATTTAAAAATTTTTTGTTTTAGTTTTAAAAATTTTTTTCAGTAAAAACTGTTCATATTTTGTGAAAGCATAAGTTTGTCTTTGAAAACTTTAAAAAATTAAAAAAAAAAGCAAACAAAAATTGTGATAAAAAATTTTAACTAAAACACAACATCATATCATGTCTCCTTGTCTTTATTTATTTTTTTTTTTTTTATTTATTTTTTATAAAACTGTCTTCCTTAATGTCAAATTTATTTATGATTTTTAATGTTTTTCAGTTATTATTTATCTTTTTGCACATTTTTTTTTTATCAATTTGTTAGAACGGAAAGTCAAAAGGGTCATTTCTAAATGTAAAAATACAGCAAAAAAGTTTATAAAAGGGGATACGAGTATGAATAAATCCAAATATATAAATTTTGTGTTAAGTGTTGACGCTAATAAAGCTCATGTTTTATTTCTATAAATTTTCTTTTTTTTTTTTTTTTTTTACTTATAGCGCTGTAATGTGTTGTATACTCCCTTTACACAAAATAAAAGTTAAACAAATAAAATTTATGTTTTGTTGGCCAACTACCACAACACACTCACTAGTAGAAAAAAAAGGACAAACTTTGCATATAAAAATGTTTTAGTGAAATTAATTTAGTGTAAGTAAGAGAATAATTTTTCAAAAATATGTCAACTTTTATGCAGGCCTTTTAAAAGGGAAAATAGAAAGATTATGTTGAAAAACAAATAGTTAAAAAAAAAATAAAAATAATATGAAAAATGGCAAAAGAGCTCACATAAATGAAGGTATTGAGTTGTCTTTACACAAATTTAATTTCTTTGTCTTTAATAGAATTTAAAACACTTTGAAAAATGAAATAATGCTGAATATGAGTATTAATTATTTAAATAAATCAACACATAAAATTTTTAAAATTACATAAAGTACCATGGGCCCTCAGCTCATGCTAGCTTTTTTTTTTCTTATTTATACTCATCTCTTTGAGTCATTTGGTGTTTTTTTTTTACCATTACGTTTACAGAATAATATAATTAAAAATAGTTTCTTTTTTCTTAGCTTTATATTGTTTTGGAATACGTATTTAGGTAAAACTCAATGTGACCTTACAACCAAGATCCCAAAGCAATAACTTAACAACGTAGACAGCAGGCCAAATGAAAATGATAAAACCATAGCAAACAACTTTTGTATATAAAATAAGTAAGTGATTTTTTCATTTGAGCAAAAAAAAAACAAAAAAAAAAAGAAAAAACTTTTTATCTGTAAGCGAGCTTAGTGTAAGCAAAAATATAACAAGACAATAAATTGTGACTATTTTATATGCTACCATTAACTAAAACAATATTAAATTAGAAGATGAGACACAAGTATCTAGCAAATTTAAAAGATATTAATATTAAGTGGGGTGAATAACAACTTCAACCAAGTCTTACTATGTAAATAGAAGAAACGAACACTGGCAGACTAATGGACGTAGGGATGTGGCAGTCAAAGAGATCCACTAATCTCGATCACATTACATCAGTAGAGTAAATACCTTCAAACTCTACATTAAACAGAACATTGTAGGCTTAATAACCACATGGGTAAAAACGGTGCAGCACAGACCAGCTGATCCCATTTCTGGCAAGAGTTTCTTATGACATGACAACTAACTCTTACTCAAGTTACTATACAAGTTTTTTTCTGCTTAAATAATACAAGTCTGCGAAGTTCGTTTGCTTGTCTGCAGAACACACACAGAGTCACGGCTGAAATCGTACCTTTGACCCCCAGATTGATAATAGTTATCACACTACTTATTAGTGTGCTGCGACTCCAATTGAAGGCCGTTTAGGCCGCCATGTAAACCAACTTATTAGTGTATTGACGTCTAACTTATGAAACTGTTGTTGCGAGAAAAGGGATATGACTTACGTCATGATATAAGGTGACTTCAAGAATACAAAAACAACAGAATTTCAAAATGCCTATGTAAAGGGTGTCCGAACAAGAACGCAAGATTTAAATTTGGCGCCATTCGAAGTGTCATTGTTTGACATTTGAATAATTGTTATTGTTTGCTAGTAGAAGGTACGAGGTTAGTAAAAAATGACCATGGCCAGCGAAGGGAGTTCGTTAATTGGGTATTGGAGAGACAACATGAAAATGATGATTTTGCCGATAAAATCATTTTCAGTGATGGCTTCGTCAATAGGCAGAATTGTCGCATTTGGGGTGAGGAAAATCCTCGAGTGATTCACGAGAAGCCAATGCATCCTCAACGTATCACTGTGTGGTGTGGTTTTTGGGCTGGAGGAATCATTGAAACTTTTTTTATGAAAATGAGGCAGGTCAAGCGCCAACAGTCAATGGTGTTCGGTATCGTGAAATGATAACCAGTTTTTTTTTTTTGCCCAGAATTGAAGAAATGAATGTGGAGGGCTTGTGGTTTCAACAAGACGGCGCCACATGTCATACAGCCAGAGAAACAATTCAATTGCTGCATCAGTCATTTATTTAAAATTTAAATCTTGCGTTCTTGTTGGGACACCCTTTATTTTGTTATTGTTTTTGAGGCATCTCCTGTCAAAAGTTATTTCCGCTAGTTGATATCCAGAAGTGAGCTGCTTCTCAGTGGTAGCAAGACACAGCATGAGCTACATAAGAAGTGGGACAAGTATAATAAATCCCACAACAATCAGAAAACTTGTAGAAAATGTCAGACTGTAACAAGGATCTGGGCTTAACGTTGCTTTTATAGCCCACAATTACAACAATAAAAGCAACATTTAAGCTTGTATTCATTGAAAATTAAAGTAGACTTGAAATCGATATTATGACAAATTTATACGAAAAATTTGTCATAATTTATACTTGAAGTCGTTATTAGTCTCTTTGAATACCAGCCTTACTTAAAGTTTTAGAAATTTTAAAAAATTTAAATTTTAAATCTTTTTTTACCCAAAATATTGTAGCCAATTGACTCGTAATAACTTTAATACAGCTTAAACGTCGCAGTTAAAAAAATGCTTTTGAAAAAGAATATAATCTGTTTATAAATCCATAGAAAATAGTTTTTATTAACTCTTTTTATCACAGCCTATATTTCTATCTCTTACAGAAAATTTCATTACGGTAGCTGTTGTACTATTCTAGACATCGTATGCACCACATCCAAGTGAATGGAATATATGATTCACATTTTCTGAATCATCACTAAATCAACAACACTAGCAGAGTAGTGGCAAAAAGACAATACACTCGTAATAGAAGATAGCGTAAAGCGTAAGATGAATAGCTAACATGACAAGCATATTTCAACCTGGTGAACACCTTGGGGAAATTCTAGTTTGCACAGTTGGCACCTACTTCAAAATGAACCAAAGGAAACTAAAACTCAACTTGTATTTCCAATAATAAATAATAATATTGTTTTCACTCTTGTGTTGTAGTTATGAATCGTGTTGGTTATTGACATCTTTTTGTAGCAAGAATGCTAACACAATTTCTCAGAATAACAATTGTATGCCGACATACCAATAAACAGTAAAAACAACAACAATAAGAATAATAATGAGAACAAACAAGATTTGTTTGTGAGGGCAAAAGAAAATAAGAAATAATATTTAATAACACTCGTACAGAAGCAACAAATAAAACATATAAAAACATGCCAGCTACACCATATTTCATTCATTCATTATTTTATCGATGCTTTAACTTGGAAAAACAGATGAGTCTTGGGGATTATATGTTATTAAAACGAATACCACTCTACATAAACTTTATTCTTTTTTTCACTATTAAATATCTGGGTTTTGCTGTGACTGACTGAGACAGTAAAAGAAAAAAAGTTGTCACAACAAAAAATTTATAATTTGTGACAGTTTCTATGACAATCACATTTTGTTGAGAATAAAAGTTTAATATTAAATTTTCATTCATAAATATTGTTGCTCTCATTCTCACTAAATATTTTTAATATAAAAAGTTTTTCAATTAGGAAACTGAACACAGAAAACTAGATTTCAATGTTAAATGAAAATTTTTAGTGCCAATTATTTTAAATTACAAATAGATGGAGCTAGAATTTTGTGGGTCACATAGCAAAGCTTCAGTTACATCTTAAATTAAAAGCAACTTGAATGTTGTATGACTCTTACTTTATATGCCTGTCAATTGAAGTTCTAAGGTCTATTAGATTATGTACTACCCAAAATTTTTACTTTCACTATTTTAATTAAGTTAATTAATGATTTAAATTAAAGTATACAAAAATATTTGGAACTTCAAAAAAAGGAAATCAAAAAAGACATATTCATTCATTTGTAAGTTTATTTGACTTTATTTTTTTTTTTATAAAAACATATGAATATAATGAAGCCGAGCCGAACCTTTTAAATATTTTCCTCATAACTTTCTTTAAAAATCAAAAATAATAAATTAACTTCTAATGCTTGTATTCAAAGAAAATTAAAGTAAACTTGATATCGATATTATGACGAATTAGTATGAAAAATTTTTTATAATTCCTACTTGAATTCGTAATTATTATTTTGAATACCAGCCTAAGTGTGTTATCTTTTATTTACAATTTTTAAGATCAATACTTAATGTAAAACTCATACTCGTATCACTGTTTCTACACGCAAAGAAAAAATATGGTTGAGGCAACCATATTCTGATGGAAACATGGTATGGTTAGATTTATGATTGCTTTTAACCATATATATTTTTAAATCAAAGATATTAAAAATAGCTTTTAACTGCAGATGTTGCGGTTCAACCCCCGGTCAAGGCAAGAAATTTTTTTTAATGCATACATATTTTAATATGATTTTTAAAAAAATTTTAATTAAAATTTTTTTGTATAAATAAAGTTTTTTTTATTCCATTATTTTTCTTTTCTATCAATTTGTATTTATTTATTACATAATACATCGGGCTTAAATTAATTTTTTTAAATTTTACTTGACTCTACCAGGGCTCGAACTTGCGAACACTTAGTTAAGAAGCATTAACTCGCCATTCAACCACTTCAGCCACAAAGCTCAGTTGAGTTTGAATGATTAAGTTTTTCTCTTATACACACTTTGTTTACATGGTTGCGGAAGAGACAAAATAGAAAACAATTTTCATTCAACCATATTTTTATCATTATTATGTTTGCTATGAACATATTTATGATTTCAAGTAAAATTTTATTAAACATAATATGATAATTATATGGTTGATTTAAGTCACTAAGCATAATATAGTTGAAAATAACTAGAAACATGTTTATCGCGATCAGAATAATGTTTAGATGCTTAAAATTAATAATAATATTTTTGTGAAGAACACACTATGTTTGAGGTGACCATATTCATCCATCTTTTTTCTTTGCGTGTACATGCAAATGTGGAAAGTTCACTAATAAAAGATGTCCTTTGAACCTTTAGTTGCTTGTAAAACTAACTACACTTTACCATAGTCAAGTAAATTGTCTAATCATTTGAAAAAAATTATCTTCTTTTAATTTCAGCTTTATTTGATATTGTGCATCTTAAGTCTTTTGATTTGGTACAATAAATGCTGTTCTTGTTCAGAGTCTTTTATTTCTCGGTACGTATCTTAGATTGCTTGATCATTGTGTCAATTTAAAGTTTCTGTCTTAAGTCTTTTGTTTATGTCTAATATTGAAATGTATGTCTTAAGTTTTTTTTTAATTTATGGACAATAAAAAAAAATCTCGAAAAAAATCGATTTCTAAATCTTCGATTTTTTTTGAGATTTTTTTTTTAGATTATGAAAGTTGTGATAATTCCCAACAACTTTTATTAAGATCAATTTTTTTGTTTTCGAACTCCTTTTTGTAGGAAAACTGATGTGAAAAAATCAACATTTTCAAGGTTTCAACCAAAAAACACTATTTTTACATTTTTAATTAAATTTTTTTTTAAATATTATTCTCGACCTTTCAAACAAGCCCAGATTGAAAAATCTGCTATAATTCTATCCGATTTTATGCCAAATTTAATTAAATTATTCTATGTATATATGGAAAAATATCTATTTTGAAATTTTGGGGGGCTCCAAATCCGACTTAGAGCTATGGTCTCGTGAGCAAAATTTCTCAGAATCACCTATAGATTACGTTTTTGCTATACGCTTCATCAAAAAAAAAAAAAAAAAAATTAACCCGCCCTAATGGACAATACAGAAGTTCGTGTCTTAAGTTGTTTGTTCATTATTCCTATTTGAAACTTCCGTCTTAAATCTTTTGATTCTGCCTTTGTTTTTTTATTCGTGTACAATATTGGAGTTCGTGTCTTAAGTTATTTTCCTGTTGTTAACAGTTAAAGTTTCTGTCTTAAATTTGTTGATTGATTACCTGGGTTTTAATACTAAAGTTCGTGTTTTAAGTTGTTTTTCTATTGTTACTTATTAAAGTTTCTATCTTAAGTTCTTCGATTACCTGCAACACTGAAGTTCATTTGTTAAATTTGTATTACTCGTAGATGATATTGGAGTTCGTGTCTTAACATATATTTTTTAAAGTTTCTGTGTTAAGTCTTTTGATTCTGTGCGTTATTGATGCTACTATCAAACTACTAAGCTTGATATCTAATCATTTATTTTAAATTATTCTAATTATTACCTGCCCACCGCATTTCAAATTTCTAGCTTCAGCTGTTTGAGATTTGAGATGTATAATATACTAATAAGAAAAAGAGAAGCTATGCTTACTTAAGTCCTCTGAGAATGTTTACCATTTATAAATATTTGAAGACTTTTGAAAATAATTATTTAACTTGAATTAATAAAACAAGGCCTGACCTCTTCAAGACTACAATAAGGAATACATGGAATGAAATATTTTTTTAACAAAAACTTACTACTTTTTACCTACAGTGGAAATAATAAAAAAAAAGACATTTATGGGATTCAAAATATCATGGTGAATAATTCTGTAATCTGCCTATTAACTGAAGCATCCTTGTTTGTTTTTTTTTTTTTTTCAATAGAAAAAAACTTTATTTATGATGGTTTTTTTTTTGTTAAAAACAAAATCTTAAATTACTTTTAACTTTTTACTTAAACAAAATTTTTTTTTATTAAAACCATGAAATCAATAAAAAAAAATTTTTCCTTTAAAAAGTTTTTTTTTTATTTCTTTCCTTTAGTTCAATTGAAATAATAACGAAAGGCCAATAAATTTTACGAATGAAAAATATTTGAAATATACAAAAGGGAATTGGTTATTCTAAAGTGGCAATGACCGTGTAAAACCAATCTGACAGTGTAACCTATGAAATGAACACACAACGACAGATTAGTTTTAGTACAGAAAGCAAGCTAAAATACATGCAAGCATGCAAACATGCATACAACAACAATTACAAATGTAAAAGAAACGAATTATTTTCATTTTATTTCATTTAACAAACGTATAAAAATAACCAATTCTAATACAAACTTTAAGCTGTTCAAGCAAATAAAAAACAAAGGCAACAAGGGCAATTGCTATTACAAAAATAGTAACAGCAAGAGAAATGCTAACATTAGCGACAAAATAACAGCAGCAGCAGTAGTAGCAACAAGAGTAATATTGCAAGTTGCTGCCAACAATAAATGTAACTATTGTAAATTATTGACAAAGTTTAGCTTTGGAGAAAATGTTTACATGAACACAAACGGCACAAATAGCAAACAAATTTACATACAAGTACTAAATACAACTACAAATGCACAAATATACTTATTTACATGTTAGTACATTGAGCATACGAGTAACACAAGTAAATAAGTTGAAGACACTGCACTGGGTATAGCGGAAGTAAACATGTTAAATTTCTCCAGCACTCTCTTTCTCAATTTTCTATACACTGCACACATATACTCGTACTATCATGCACCCTACGAAAAATTTCGTTATAAAGTAATTTTACCCAACAAACACTTGAAAAATTGTTTACAAACACTTTGTTTGGCAGGACTAAAAATACTTTGTTTGTTAGAATGAAAAATAGGCACGACCCGTTTTGTTGCTTTATTCCAGAAAGAAAGTTTCTCTCAATTTTCCCAACTTATTATTTTAAGTTACCGATAGTTAAAGTTAAGATTTTTTAAGTCAAATATCCAGCTTTCGATTGGATTTTAAATTAAAAATATTGAAAACTAAAATATTGAATAGTGTGTTCTTAACTATCCACCCAAATTTGATTAAAAAGTTTTTGCCAAAAACCGGTTATTTTCCTTAAAACAAAAAAGTTGTTATAACAGATCTAAGAGTTTTATGAAAGAACAGCACCTAACCTAACTTTCTTTCGAGACTTAATTTTAAAACAATGAATTTTCATAACTTGTCTGCTTTGAAATGAAAAAAATATGTTGTTAATTAATTAGAGTTAAGTTACATAGAAGAGAGTATCCCAAAAAAAAATTAATTGTCTCATATGGTTTCCTTTATGATACCTGTAGAAGAGGGAAAAGGAAGAAGAGTTTGTAATAAATACATTGGAGACATTAAAGCAAAATATAAAAGCGAGGATTAAAAAAAATAAGCAGAAAAAAAGAGTACGCTACAACCTAAAGCAATAGCTAATTATCATTAAGCTAGACAGTCCGTCGATTCCAGCAGTCGACAGCGCAGAAAGTTTTCGTAAATAAATAACATTCACTGAAATGTAGTTCATGCCGATCTTTTAGTACTGGACTGGTAAAGAAGATGTTCCACAGTCTTCTGTTCTTAATCCTGAATTAACGCAGTAAATATTATTCATGGCATAA
Source organism: Thelaira solivaga (assembly GCA_947397855.1). NCBI lineage: Eukaryota > Metazoa > Arthropoda > Insecta > Diptera > Tachinidae > Thelaira > Thelaira solivaga. The sequence continues at coordinate 10,208,562 of OX377614.1, forward strand.
GAATTCTTTAAGCATGGTTGCGAGAGTAACATAAGCAGTGAGACTTAAATAAAAAAACTTTCTTTCAAAATTTTAATTGAAGGAAATGACATTCTTGCTTTAAAAAAATAAAGATTAAACATTTTTCTCCAGCAAATAAAATGTTATGCATTCAAAATAACAATTTGCTTTCCCTTTCCCTGACTGTTTTTCACAAACTTTATTTCTTTAAAAACAATCACTCTCAATTATAAAGTAAATTTGATGCTTTGCTGGGTTCTTATTGTTATTCCCTATTTGCTCACAAGAAAAGTGAACAAAAAAAATATATGAAACGAATGAAAATCGAAAAGTTTTCTTATTTCACAAGCGTAAATTACATTTGACACAGGACTTAATTTTATAAGATGGGGAGGGGAACAAAAATTGAAAATATTTTCATTTTGCAAATTTCACTCAATAAGAAAAAAAATTAACATAGAAAAATTGAAAAACTAAATTTACAACATTGAAATGTATTTTCAAATTGATTTAAAAGTCATTAAAGCAAACAAAACAAAAATTTTTTTATTTAATTTCCCTAAAGAACAAATAAGGACAGTAAAATAAACTTTAGAAAGCTTTTGGCATGTTGTCATATAACTGCTCTTTTGTTCTTGAGGGTTTTAGAAACTAAAAGGTATTTTTGTTTTGAATACTCATATTTTTGAGTTGACGTTTGTAGTCAGCCTCCGGTAACCAACATGACAGCGGTCAACGGCTTTGTTATAAGTTTAGTTTATTTCATAATGAAGAGATTTTTTTTAAATTAAATAATGATTCTTTAAAAAAAAAACTCATTATGTTTTGCAATGCAGGCACATGAAAGAACAACAAAATTTAAGGTGAAGATATTCCACGAGCTCTTAGCTAAAAACCACTACATTTGAAGAAAAACTGTGTGTTGATGCTAAAGCGGAAACATGCACGTTTAAAAGGAAAGATGAAAAATACTTAATTATTAACTAATTTTGTTAAAACACATGTTAGGTTAGGATGCAGCTATATGCTAAGCAGAGAGAAAATAATGCAAAAGGGTGACTTAAAAGGTACATCGGCCCGAAAGCCTTATTTTACTGTGCTAAAGCCATTAGTTTTATTGTGAACCACCAAATGCCCTGAAGGACACAAGTAGCTTATCATGTCACAATAAGTCTATTTTGGCGGCATTGACGAAAGGACTGGCTTTCGCATATCAGGTACAGGATGGCCCAAATAAGACCAGCTGATGTGAAACACAAATAACTTTTTTATTTTTTTAACATAATTTATTTTTTCTTTTTGAAGATTATAACTGAACTCTTGGAAATTTAAAATAACTCATTAAAATTATCGATTTTTATTATTCTTCTCAACGATCAATTGTTCTGACGCAGCGAAATTATCGCCGTTTTTTTTAACGTAAGATCAGCTCCCACATCTTCCATGATTACAAGTTTAGTTCGCCGTTTTGAGGAACTGGGTTCGTACTGAAGACAACGTGAAAGCTGTGCAGCAGAGTATTGGAAATGATCCATCTGTCTGAACTCGTCGCCGTTCCGGCCAACTGGGTATAGCCAGAACAACATTACAGAGAATTTTAAAGCTGGATCTTAAGATGTATCCATACAAAGTTCAAATTGTGCAACAGCTTCTACTAGGTCTCATTTGGGCCACTCGTTATGCTAAAACTAAGTCACACATATTCCAATATAAGCAATTTCTATGAGGTTCAAGTCGTGTTGTGCTAGGCTGTACACAATGTAAATACATATTGGCAGTTTTGAGAGTATGTTATGCCTACAAAACCGTGTCAGACGAAGCTGCATTTATGGTAGCAGGTAGGGTTCCAGTGGACCTGTTGGCTAGAAATTGAAGGCTAGTTTGTCAAGATGTCAGAGAATATAAAGATTTATTGAGTATGGCAGTATTTGGATGGTTAAATAGTTGCAAAGGCATGTGGACAAAACACAAATTAGGGGGACTTAGGGTACTAAATATTTACATTAAACAGTTTCTTATTGAGTATGACAATATTTGCCGTTCACAGTTAAGGGCTCATCTTAAGAAAAATTGCTCCTTGTGGGTATATTTTTTCTTAAGAATTGCAAGAGGATTTTGTAACCCCCTTAAATTCGACAATGTTGTTTATTCAATAAGCTAAATATTCAATAAAGATGGCTTTTTTCGAAAAATTCACATTGATTTTATTTTGTTTCATTAGCAATTGAACGACTTGCCGATGGGGATATTTTATCATGCTTAATCGGAACATGTGTTCCTTATAACCCCATAACAAAATCACAATATTCTAAAAAAATTGTGCTTTTATTTTAAAATGCAAAAGGGAAGCTTTTTTTAAGTGCTCAAATTTGCTAATCGCTTTTTTAAAATGATGTACTTTGTAAATAATCACTTTCATTATTTTTTTTTGTTGGGAACTAGTCCAATAAGGTTGCTTTCTACTTGTACCTAAAGATCCTGTTTTATTTCATGCACCCTAAATTTGTGTAAAATGTAATCACTTTGAAACACAGTTATAAAAAAAAACCATTAAGTAATAAAAACGTATGTAGATATGAGTCTAATAACTGCTACCTTTTGGGACGACCAGTCAGCCTAACTTTTTCTTTTATAAATTAAAAAAAGAAAAACCTGAAAATGATGATATTAAACCCACTTCTTAAATAAAAACTACTACAATAAATAGTATTTTATTTTCGACATCTGACAAACTTTTATACAAATTATTAATGCTATTTTAAAACTTAATCTATAAACTTAAGCTTATAAGACTTTTATTAAATGTAAATTTAAATTTAATTTTTTTTTATTTATTGTTTACAACTATCAGCCAGAAAACTTTAACTTGTTATTTATTGCAACACATAAAAAAGGTGTCAAGCGGTATTTGTTGTACGAATAAGTAGTTGTTGTTCTTGTTGCGGTTGAAGAACGCAATAAAAACCCATTGCCAAGCATTTAAATGCCACATAATTTTCATGATTTTTATTTACATTTTATTTTAAGTACACACAATTTACAAAATGCCAGCAAATAAAAAAAACGTAAACAAGAACTAAAGACAAGAAGAACAGCAAAACATACAAGTGAAAAGGAAACCAGTCCGTATAAGCGTATGTTTAAAAAAAAAAAAAAAAACTTGAATTGCACCGTTAAAGTGTCTGCTAACGAATTTGAGCACACAAGTGCAACCAACTACAAGTAAATACCCGAAAGGATTGCATTACAAGCAGACATTTATGTACTCGTACGTATTAGTCTGTTTTAAGTTTATCTTTTTAATTAACCTTTTAAGTGTGGCCATTACTCGCATATAAATAATTTTTTTTAGTGGAGACACAAGGGCTTGAATTATTATTCAAATAATTAAAGCAGATTAAACTATTTCCAGTTAAGAAGAAAATTCAAATTTTTTTTATTGCAATAGTTAGCTTTTTAAGCTTAAGAAGAAATATTTTTTTTTTAATTTTCCTACTTGGACTGACATTTTGGTTCAACTTGGTGTAGCTTCTTGAGATATAGATAATAAAAATGAAATTCATTAGTAGCATAAAACAATTGTAGTGCGATTCCCTAACTTTTATTACAATGAAAATTTACAATCTAAGAAGTTTTTCTATAGAATAAAACAATTTAACAAGAATCTTTTTATGTATCTATTTTTTTAAATAGAAACATAAAATCCGGGAAGCTTTTTAGCTTGTCTGCAAAACACATATTGAAAACGAATCTGCTTCTCCCAGGCTGATAGGTTAGTACACCACCCTCTCAACTAAGGGAATCCCATTTGAGCAACACTGTTTTGTGACTGTATGAGCTGTAAATCAGATATTTAAAAAACACTATTTATAAATAAATTTTCCCAGATACAATTCTTCAGACCATTTTTTCTATATAAATAAATTTATTTTTTTGTTTGTTCGCTTTACAAAATTTTGTTTCCCAATGGAAATTTGGCAAATATAGCCTCTATACGCCATATATTTTAAGACTAACCACGCCCACTTTACAGTAATTTTCATAAATTTAAGCCTGATATTATGTTTTGAAATATTTTATTTATCCTCATGAAGGCTTTTTAAAAAGTAGTGATTTTTTAACAATTAAAATTCTATTTGTAAATGGATTTCTCTAAAAAGTGGTACCTATGCTCTCACGTAATAAAGAACTAGGCCGGGCGAGACCAGGCAAAAACACAGCTAAACTATAAATAAGCCTACAGCCGAGAAATGAACACAGGGTATTCCCTCTAATGCAACTCAAAATTTAAAAAATCACAAACTGAAAACTGACAGCTAAATGAGTTTGAAGAGCACAATCATAATATGGCAAAATTTTAACATGTTGAAGTCTATAAGCCCATATTGTATCAATGTCTCACGCTTTACGTCTGTATTTTAACATAAAAATTTCTATTTATATTATTTTTTCTCCATTTTTCCTTATTTACAAAACTTTATTCTTTGTTTCATTCACCTTTCCTTTCATAGCACCGGTTTTTTCAAACTTTCAAAATAAAGTAAAAAAAAAAAAAACCAACAAACACAATATCTTTATTGCCCCCCCACAAAAGAATAAATTTTAGTTATTTCAACAACAATAATGATACGTAACGCATACAATGTTCAATTGTGGTTTTTAGGTTGACACTGTTGCTTACGCTGGTTGGCATTAGACTGTAAGCAAAGTGTTGGTAGTAAAATAATCCTCCCGCTAGACAAGTTAAATACGCCATAAAAATTTACCTCAACTGCTTGTAACATAAGGATACTTATTATGGTCTTAAGTATTTCACCAAAAAAAAAAAAAGCAAAAAAACTATAAAAATTTTGCAAAACAAGTAACAATTTTCTTTTATAATTCTAATAAAGCAAATGCAGAAACTAAACTAAAAAAAAAAAAAAAACAAAATGTAAATGCTTAAGAAATTCAATAAAGATTTTGAATTTTTAAACTTTGCAAACAAAGTTTTTTTAAGCAAATAGTTAATTTGCATGTTTGCTACGTTTTCTTTTTCTGTTTTTATTTTTCTTAAAAGCAAAAGAAAACAAATGAGCTTAGAAATAAAAAAAAAAAAAAAACAAAGCAAAAACAAAAGCAAACCAACCAACCAACATTATTCATTTACAATAAATCTGCATATCCTTGACTTTCGTATGGGAATTTTAGTTGATTTTCTGTTGTTTTTCTATTTTTTTTTTCCTTTTCTTTATTCATTATATTTTTGCTTTTGTTCATACAATTTAATATTTTTTGTATTTTTTTTTTCTGTTGGTAAAATAGACTAGACAGTTTGGCTGAATTTAGTTTATGCAAAAGAATGTGCACAAAATTACGTAGATATTTTTCTCTGAGTTTGTTTGTTGTGTCGTGCATTTGTTAAAATGTTCTAGAGATTAGTTTAGTTATTTGTAACGCTCAAGTGCATTTTCATTTCGTTGACTTTGTCACATTTGTACGCTGTATGTGTAAACATCATTTCTACTTATTCACACATTTCGTATACAGACAGACAGACAGTTACATACATTTAGTTAGTTAGTTCACAAAACTGAGTGTCTAGTATTCACGCGTTAAATGTCAACGAAAATACTCTACATTAACAACTTACAATAAAATGAAAATTATGCACGATTAAAACCGACCCCAGGATGTCCCTAGATGGTAATATTTTTATTTAATTGTAAAGAAAACTAGCCAGTTTTAAAAAGATATAAATAAGTATTGCATAATGAACTCCAGTTAAGGAAATCGCAGTTAGTTAGTAAGAGGTTACTCTAAATATAACTGGAATGTGCGACTAATTACTGCCCACAAGCTATAAATTAAGCTTCTCAGATAACAATAAACATCATTACGAAGGATTTTACTACTTTTGAAAATTAAGTAGTTTTGGAATGCCAAAAAACCAAAAATTTCTTTTTCAGGAAGCGAAAATAATTAAATAAAAATGAACTAAATTTAATTGAAACTCTTGGCAGACACAATAACGTGGACAAAGAGACAGCCGAACACATATTGTGACACTGTAATAAAGGGTGTCCCAACAAGAACGCAAGATTTAAATTTTAAATAAAGATTTATTATACCTGTCCCACTTCTTATGTAGCTCATGCTGTGTCTTGCTACCACTGAGAAGCAGCTCACTTCGGGATATCAACTAGCGGAAATAACTTTTGACAGGAGATGCCTCTAAAACAATAACAAAATAAAGGGTGTCCCAACAAGAACGCAAGGTTTAAATTTTAAATAAATGACTGATGCAGCAATTGAATTGTTTCTCTGGCTATATGACATGTGGCACCGTCTTGTTGAAACCACAAGCCCTCCACATTCATTTCTTCAATTCTAGGAAAGAAAAAACTGGTTATCATTTCACGATACCGAACACCATTGACTGTTTGCGCTTGACCTGCCTCATTTTCATAAAAAAAGTTCCAATGAGTCCTCCAGCCCAAGAAAAACACCAAACAGTGAGACGTTGAGGATGCATTTGTTTTTCTTGAATCACTCGAGGATTTTTCTCACCCCAAATGCGACAATTCTGCCTATTGACGAAGCCATCAAGATGGAAATGGGCCTCGTCACTGAAGATGATTTTATCGGCAAAATCAGCATTTTCATGTTGTCTATCCAATAGCCAATTAACGAACTTCCTTCGCCGTCCATCGTCATTTTTTATTAACCTCGTACCTTCTACTAGCAAACAATAACAATTGTTTAAAAGTCAAACAATGACACTTCGAATGGCGCCAAATTTAAATCTTGCGTTCTGGTTGCGACACCCTTTAGTTTAATTTGCACACGTTTTCATTACTTAAGGCATCAGCATCTACAATTGTTTCATATAGCGGACAAATTTCTTAAGAAAAGTCTCTGAATTCTAAAGTAACACTGGAGTTAGGGAGTCATTTTAATATGAAAATAGTTTCACAGTAGGTAAATACTGAGTGCAATGGTCAAAGGACTTGTTCCTGGATTCCAATTCAAGTTTATTTTATATGCATGTTATGACAAATATTCCCATTATTTATGAGGCACAACTAATGCGGCGGGCTTTTCCAAAGCTTATTTTATCACTATAGTCTTTCAAGCAATTAATTGAAAGTTTCTCTTTCCCTCCCCTTGTAGTGGGTAGTGCACTAACCTGTTAGTTTGAGGGTCACAGGTTAGATTCCTGCAAACAAGCCAAGAAACATTGCGGATTTGTGTTAATAGAAAAAAGTGTGGTCCAGGAAAAGGCAGCACCATTTGAGTTGCTTTATTGTTTCCTTCACGGAAAGCACTTATGTCCTTCTTAAAGAAATATGTCATGTGATTTTCCACCTTAGCAAGAAAATTTTTTAATACACATAAATCTCTTACCAATTGGCATCCTGCTTTACTCTAAGGCGTGTTTCTAAATATTTTTCCTCTTACATTTTCTACAACTCAAGGCAATCTTGGTTAAACCAACATCTAGCTAATAAGGCCTCAATGTCAGAAGCTTAAATTGATCTCTAGAATTTTCTGTAACTTCTCTACAATTAAGACAACTATTGCCGGCTGTAGAGACAAACAATATAAAAATATGTACGACTACCACAATGAAAAGCAATATCTAAAAAGAAAAAAAAAAACAAATTAAAAATATACTGAAGAAAAAAATAAGAAAAAAAAACCAAAGTGAAATAAATGTTGAGCTGAGTTAATTCTTTTCCTATTGTGCAAAATAGAGGCACAAAATGTCTGTTGGCATTGTAGTCTGCAAAGTTTTGTTTGTTGACATACGTAACACCTCATTTCAGTTTCTGTGCTGTTGTGCAACAAAATCCACACCATTAAAAAAGACAATTATTTACTTTTTTTATTTTAAATAAAAATAAAAAATTAATAAAAAAAACTTTAAAAAAAATATTTTTATTAAAAATATTATTCAAGACTAAGATCTTAATATTTTAATTATTATTTTAAAATATTTCGACTTTCTTGTAATGAAAGTCTTTTTAAGCGAAAATTAATTATTATATTGAATTACAATTTCTTGTCAAACAATTTTTTTTTAAGACTTTCAATACAAAAAAGACGAAATATTGGAAAATAATAATTAAAATAATGATTTATATTTATAATAAAAATTAATAAAAAGATCATATAACTAAGTTACACCATTAAAAAAAAATATTTTTGTACTCGTAAATTAAAAGTGAATTTATATCAGGATCCAGAGAACAATAGTACTGGAGTAAACGGAAATTTAAAAAAAAAAAAACATAATAAAAAAAAAAAAATTAAAAAAAAAACCAAAACAACTTCTGAGTATTTGGGTGATCGATTACAAATCTAGATAGTCTTCCTTTTAAAATTAATATGTCCTATCTAACAATCGTTATAGGTTCGTTGGGAAGTTGCTAAATTCACTTACAGCAACAGCACTGGGGTATATGGAAATTTCAAAATAATCCAATGTAGTTTCCGAGCGAACCCTAGATGATTGCAGGATGAAACATATATCATTTTAAAGGAGAGTACGTCAAAATTTGTAATCTACCACTTAAATACGCAGAAGTTACTTTGGACTACTTAAAATTTTTTTTTAAATTTCCATATACCCCAGTGCTGTTGCTTTCAGAAGTTTTTAGTGATTTCTGGACGAACCAAAGAAGATTACTGGATGGAACTTATACCATTTTAAAGAGGAGGTCGTCTAGATTTATAGCCTATTGCCCAAATACTCAGAAACTACTTTGAACTATTTTTAATACATTTTTGAAGTTTCCATATGCTCCAGAGCTGTTGCTTTGAGGGATTTTTACCATTCCCCACTTTTCCGAGGTACAATTCCTGATTTTGCCCAGGAAAATTACCAAAGTCAAAAATAAATTTAATCAGTAGGTTCAAAGCTTTCAGGAATTATTTTAACATTTTCTTAAAACTTCGTAGTTTTTATTTTATGATTCAAAACGGAAACTGCCAAAATCATTGAGCACAATAGTACTGAAGTGTATGGAAATTTCAAAAAAATTTTAAAAATAGTCCAAACAAATTTCTGAGTATTTATGTGGTAGATTATAAATCTAGACAGTCTCCCCTTTAAAATGATATATGTCCCATCCCATAATCTTTGTGAGAAGTCAAAGTATTTATGCACTTATAAACAGATTTATAAATATGCCATAAATACTAACATATATTTACAAATACTAAAAACGTAACGATTTACGTTAAAACATATATAGCTCGTTAGATTTATCTTCGCTTACTTAAATTATATTAGCGACAGTACTGTAGCTAGCTAATTCTAGTTAAAAATAAAGTTATTGAGTTAATTACCACAAGTCGACCTAAGCGATATTCATCCTAAAGGTTCGTTATTTTCCTAAAGGTTACGACAATAAATTGTTTCTAAATGTATGTACTTTTTCTTGATAGAAAGCAAGAGAGAAGAATCATCTTGTGCTAGGGCAGAAGCGGACTGTGAAAAAAAAGTGGGATCATAGAATTAATTTTACATCTAGTGGGCATGAAAGCAAATACATAATATTTTTTTTATTATAAATATAATGCTAATTGAAATTTAGATTTTTTTGGAATAGATTTTTTAATAAAAAAAATTTTTTTTTATTAAATATCACTCTTCTCAATTCGCATAGATCTTTTTTTAATTTTTGATAAAAAAAAAATTTTTTTTAAATAAAAAAATTTGAAGTCCAAAACCGGAAGTAAAAACTTTAAAAAAATTTTTTTTATTTCAAGAAATAAGTTAAAGTATATTTAAAATAAACTAAAAGTTTTAAAGTGGGATAGGTAAATTAATGTACATGCAAGACGCACTGAGTGTGACGTTATATACTAAATGTTTATGTTAGTTGGTAAGCGATATATGGAGTTAGAAGACTACTGTATTGACTTGTAGCCAGCGTATTCAAGCTCCAACAAGAATTTTGATTAGTTATGTTCATATATGAGGTCATTCAAAGTATAATAACTAATCAAAATTTTTGTTGGATCATTATTTTCGGCGAACAAGCTTGAAACTAAACATGTTATAGCACATAACTTTAAGCTGTGGATTTTTATCTGGAAAATTTAAGCTGTTTTTCTTATGAATAATTCTACTAAAAAATAGCTAAATTGTTTTACTGTTTGTTTTGGCTTTTCGTTTTAACGCTCTGAACTCTACTGTATTATTTTTGTAATGAAATATTTTATTTAAATTTTTTACTAGCATAAAAACTGTATGAAACGAAGCCTAAAAATAAAATTTTAAAAAAATTCCAAGAAAGTCACTTTGTGGATGTGTAACAAAGAGACTCTTTAATTATGTTTAGCAACACTTTGAATTTTTTTTTTCTCAAAATTTTTTGACAATGAAACCTTATAAAGGTGTGAAGTCCTTTTTAGCTGGTTTTATTTTAATTTTTTTTTTTTTTTTAATTTAGCTGACATAACAGACCATATCAAGCAACTAAAACAGAAACAATTTTGACACAGACACAATCGTTTTTTATATAAAAGGGTATACAACAATTCGATCCTTTTTTTTTTTTTGAAGTACAACGTGACAAAAGTTTTATTTTGTATGTTTAGGTTTTCTTTATTGCCATTGTACATTGACACTTGTTTTGCGTTTTATATGTTTTATACGTTTATTTATTTATTTAAGCAATTCATTTTCTGGTGTCTCGAAAGGTATTTTTTTTGTATTTGCTGTAGCAGACTTGTGTTAAACATTTTTATGGCCATAACCAAAAATTCATTTTTTGTCTCCATTGTCAAGGTGTTAAATCATGGCTTTTTACTGCTGTTGGGTTTTTTTTTGCTTGTTTATAAAACAGAAAACCTACAAGTTTCAATTAACAGTCAAAAACAAAAGGCATGTGTGTTTTACATTTAAAATTTAGGCTTAGCCCTTTCATGTTTCAGGTTCAAATATCAATTTTTATTACAGTTCATATTTTAACTAAACAGTTTTATTGACTCTAATTAGGTTATATGTGACGAAATAAAGTTCTTGCTCAATATTTAAAACTGAATGTAGGAAATCTGTAAATTTTTTATAATACGCCTTCGAAAGGTATTGTAAAACAAAATGTAAAATGCTGTAAATAAGTTTATTTTGTTTTATCGCTGTTTTACTATTCTATTATGGGGCCCATAAAAAAAAATCGACATTTAAGATTGTTCCACTTTAAATGCCAAAGGTAAATATAGGCTTACTTGTCTTAAAAACATTTTGGGTGTTTCTTTTTAATCCTAATGTGAAGATTTTTAAAACAATTAAAGAGTCTTACATAGCCTTTTCTTAATTTATTATTCATTTTAGTATTTTTTTTATAACCCATAAACCACAAGTTATAAAAACCATCCACCAAATAGTATTGTTTTGTTGTTTACATTGTTTTTTCTAAGGTGAATTTGGAAAGTTCATTTCTTTTGTTTTTTGTATTTTATAGCCTTTTGTGCAGTCAGTACTCACATCCCATGCTGTAATTGCAATACGGTTAAAGAATTTTTCATGAATATTTAAACATTTACAGACATGTTTGGTGCACACACAGAGGAAAGAACAAAAATATAGGTAGTCTTTCTATTATAAACGACTGTCAAGGACACTACAGTTATACCTCGTTTAGCGTTCATTGAGCATGAATAAAAACAGCATTAAAACAGGAGCTACTTATACTAAAATATGGGCTTACATTCCTAACTTGGATACTTCGGACTGTCGTCTAATAACATTAATTTTCATTTCCAACGTCAAAATTTTTCTAGATCGCTTAGCAACATGATTTTTTTTATTTATTTAATCAAAATTTCTTAGATCTATATCAAGCCATGCCAGTATTGCTAAGAAGCAATTTAATACAAAATTTCTTATTTTGGAATTTTTTAATATTTTTTCCTTTTCAAAACTAAAAATTAAGTTTTAACAATTTTCTTATGAAATTAGAAAAAGAAAACTTTTTAAAAATTATTTTTTTTCTGATGCAAAACAGTCATAAAAAGGTAGCGTCAATCACAATATGCCCGTATTTCTTTTATGACAAATTTATTTAATTAACCAAAGTTATTTTCTCAATGTAGTTAATTAAATACAAAGAAATAGTTAAACTAAAGCTATGAGATAAACATTTGGTTTCAAAGAGCTACGAGCTAGCTTTTATTTTTACATTGATTTTCTTTAAATTTATTGATTTTAAAGAGAGATATATTTATATTGTGGTTCATTTGGTCCTTCGAACCTGAAAAAATGATAATTTAAGAGAGACCGAGAGATTTTGTTTTAATTATAGAGCATCTTTCGTCTTATCTTAAAAAATATTTCTCCCTTTTTAACATAGAAATTTCTCTAAGTTAGGGAATTTTTTCCCAGAAACCAAAATTTTCCTTAGGAAAAAATTTTTAAAAAATATTCATGATTGGGCTGATACTGAATATGACTAATAAATTGTATTGATTTAAACATAAATAACATTTAAATAATTATAATTTTAAAGCTTATATTTAATTCTTAAATTAAAAAATAATCTTTTTTAATTTAGCACTCAAAATCTAGCCAAATACTCATTGTTTGTCCACCAAAATCTTGACTTTAGCTTTCCTTAACTTCTTTTAGTGTAGGGTACAGGCAAAAGTAATCGCAAAATAATATTTTGTAAACTACAAAATTAGACACACGTTTACTGGAATTATTTATTAGTCGATTTAACTTTTGTGTATGTTTGAGAATGCTCTTTCTCATTTAAGTTTTACTAACATATCGATTAGTATGGTTCCATTTGGTAAAACAATTAATTTGAAAAATTTTTTTATATCAAAATCATAAAGATGACATCATTTTTCAAATACATATTAACTTTTGAAGTATAAAAACTCTAAGGCAGTTAAGGATATGACCAGGTTGCTTTGTAGATTGAAGGGTAGCATGCTAACCTATCAATCTAGGGCGCAGGTTCGATTCCTGCCCAGACCCTGGAAGTCGATGCTCAAAGCTAAAAGAGCTCGTTAAACAATTTAATCTTAAAATGTATTCTTTAATTTTATTAAGAGAAATACGTGTTGGCAATAGTTAGTTTAGCACCGGCAGAATTTTTATTTGGTGCTAACGACTAAGGCCGCCAAATATGTTCTTATAGCTAGCACGCCCACTCTTTAATAAAACATTTTTTAATGGTCTTTTAATCATACATAATGAATAAATTGTTAAGCAAAAGTATTGTTAAGGCAAAGAATTTGGAAACCCGGACAAAACCGAATACAAACAACCACTAATTTAATAAAACGCTAGCTGGTTTTATACAAATGTTCGCATTATAGCTACACAGGCACAGGCACAGTCTCATACACACACGAAATCCCTTTACTGGCTTCCTATGTCTGCCATTATTTTACAATTCTTAAAATAAAAAAAAAAATAGAAAATTTAGTCTATGTTAAGGAGTATCACAAAGTAAAGGAGAGAGTGTGTTGTTGTTGGAAAAATTTTACAAAATTGTTTGTATGTGTTTGTTTGTGTTTAATGTTTTCCCTGTGTTTGGCTAATTCATTTTTGTAACTGAATTCTTAGTGTGTTTTTATTTTTATTCCCTTTTAAATGACATCAAACGCAGTCAGTCACTCAATGTTTGCTAATGTTGTTACATTTTATTTCCCCTGAGATGAGATTAAATAGCAGCAACGCAATAAATGCGGCAAAATAATTTTAACTAAAAGAATATAAGATCTTTTAAAAATATAAAAAAAAAAATACATTAAAAATCTAATGGGATGGAAGGTTGAGAAATCTGTTTTTCACCTAAAAATAATATGCGAAATTGTTGTTGTACGCAGTGTATGTGCAAAGAAAGTGATTTATTGTATTTGTCTTCACTTGTTACATACGCTTTCAAATTTTTAACACTCAGGCTTTACTTTAGCTTGGGAAATATGAGAACTCCCTAGACTTAATAGTAGTAATCAGTCCCCGTCTTCTTTTTTTTAAGTAAAATACAAGTTTTTTAAAGAAAAATATTAAACTTGTTCCAACATTAATGGCAAAATTTAAATGTAATAAATACTATTTTAAATTATTTTAATATTAAATTAAAATAACTTTTTTAACAATTTTAAAAAGCTGTAGAATTTTTTTTTTTTTTAATTTTTTTTTTTTTTTTGCTGTACAAGTCATTTAACTTAAAGTTACATCCCATCTCCTGACACACAAATCAATGGGTGTATGCTTAGTTTTAAATCTATTTCACAGTTTTAATTGATGGGGATAGATTAATGCGACTTGTTTTACTGACTTCTTTTCTATGATCACAAACATTTTCGAAGGTATGCTCGCATTTAAGAAACTTGTTTGGTTCAACGATTTGTTATGTGAAGCAGAATTATCTGAACTACAAAATTAACTATATATTGACTTTTAAGGGTTGCATTTTAGCTACCCAGGGGAATTTTCCTACAAAATGCTGTGCTTCTAACAAAATATTACACATGCATACATATTTGTGTCAACTTCTCTTTAGTTCACATTCCACCTCCACCACCACATCCCTAAATTATTTCGTGTCTGAGTGCGTTACTAGACAAACATTTTTTCTCTTGGGATGCATTAGTGTGTTTTTCCTTATTGAGGTTGTGTGCACATTTCAAGCCAGTAAATAAATAATTTGCAGTGTCACTATTATGTTTTACGTATATTAATAAAAACAAAACACAAACTAAATGTAAACGAAGACAACTTTAAAGCCAACAAATTTTGATATTTTGTTTGCCTACTCCCCTGCAAAGAGCGTGGTGTCAATTGCATAAGCATTTTACCCTCACACGTGTTGCGAATATTGTATTCCGAACTTTGTCATTTAGTCTGGTCTAAAAAATCCAAAAATCACATCAATATTAAAGCAAAGTTTTTATTGAAGAAAAGCTTTTGAATAATTTATTTAATTAGTAAATGGCTACAGAACAAAAATAAAATCTCTTCATATTACGCATAAAAATGTGTAGAATATGAGTTGTGTGACTACAATATGCAACACTTAAAATGCAAAACTCTTTTGTTTTAAATTTCTTAAAGTACTTATCGAGAGTAAAACAGTTTTATATGGGTTTTTAGCCCTCTTTAACATTTAAGCTAAAACCGGAGATATTGGAATTGTGTTTTAGCTGTAGACTAAAAAGATGAAATTGCTGAGCAAGCGCTAACAGATAAAAATCAAAATTTTCTAATGTAGAAAAAGTTTTTGAATTTATGCTATAAATGAAATAAAAAATTAAAAAAATACAACAACAAAGCGGGGAAAAAAGAGAAAAAAAACTAATTTTTTTTTTACATTTTAGCAGCCCAGCCAAAGCTTGACAACACTAACTTTCGGCTGGGTTTATTAATCTTTTTTTATTCCGGGATTTCAACATCAGCGATTGTGCTTTTTAAAGTTTTGTCAGACACACCTCCTAGAACAAAGAGTTTCTGTTCAGCTTCTTTTCGTCTATCTTGGAGTTTTTTTATAAATAATATTTTTTAAAGTTTATTTAAAATTAGTATTATATGGCCTTATTTTGTAAATCACTTGCGTTGAACGCTTGATCAACACTAACGCTAACGCTGGGTAACAATTTTAAAATGGTCTTATCCAAGAAAATTTGACTTAGACTTTAAAGTAAATTTTTTGAGAAAATTATATGAAAATTTTTCTACATTAATTTTTTTTTAATTACGTTGAACTAACGCTTAATACGTAAAATCTGTCAGCCCATTCTGCAACCATTACGGTCATGCTGTATCTCAGTACTGAAATAAAATATTAAACGTATCAGATAATCGTGAATATTTTAGTTTGGTATCCTTGTTAAAATTATGCTATAGGTAATTGTCTGAAATAAATATGATAATTATTTTTTATTCAGCATTTTGTTATTTCCATATATTTTTTTTAATAACTATGAAAATTAAAAAAAAAAATTGTTTCCTTTTTTTCCTTTAAAATTTTTAATTCTGAATACAGCCTACAGATATTTTTACTAAATATTTACATTTTTTTTTATAACTTTTGATAAATTTTTTAAATACTTTTAATATATGAAACGCTAGAAATAAACAGGTGTTTATTTTGACTTCTCAAGTGACAAAATCTTAGGCCATTTTTGAAGTATTCAAAAAGAAACCGCTATAGCAATAACGCAAACCTAAATAGACAAAATAAAACTTTTGTCACTTTGTACTTAAAAAAAAAAAAAGGATCCAATTTTTATATACCCTTTTGTATCACCCCCGGGGTGTATCTTCTCGGTGAAATTCCACCTTGATGTATCACTAACGGGGAATATAGGTGCGCCAGCACCTGGAACTGCCATGGGTTTGAATCTGGCAGAAGGAAACCTGAGGGTTTACCTAAAGGATACCTTCGGGGTCCGACCAGTGACTCTCAACACTGGTATCACAGGAGCCGGTAGCCCCACAGAGGAAGCACTAATGTCCGAGCAATGGGTTAAGAGCTGATGCTCACGAATGGTTGAACAATGAGTGCTCGGAGTCTGTGGACCGAATTGACACGGCAGGCTGAAACAAAAGGCTTTGCGCTTAATAAAATAAGGATAATAGTTTGCTTAGACTTCCAAGGAGATTCTTCCTCCTTGCTACAATTTTCACTAGTTAAAGTTGGGATTTTGGTAGGAAAATAATATATTTCTTGCCTAAAACTTTGGAGCCACATTTTGGAGGATAATTAAGAACACACTATGGCGATATTTAACTAAACGATATTTTTAATTTAATGTCCAAAAAAAAGCTTGTTGCTTGACTTATAAAATCTTTACTTTAACTATGGGCAACTTTTAAAAACGGTTCTAAGAGCCATCATTACAACGATAAAGAGCTGTCTTTCACTATTACAACTTCTCAATAAGCAAAATATTATATTGTTTGTTTTGTGGCACCTATACTTACAAATACCGTGTACAACAACCAAAACAAGCAACGGATATCAAAGTTAACTGTGAGACAAATTTGCTTGTTGCTTATCAAATTTTTAATACTCAAAAGTCATTTATCCAACCAATAACAAACTTATTTATAATAATGGCCTAAAATTAGATTAAATACTAGCTTTTTTCCCGGTTTCGCCAGCATTTTACTCTATGAGTTGTAATACTTAGAAAAAAAAGATTCAGAGAAATACTTTCAAAAAATAATTTTTAGTTAAAAAATAAAGTTTCAATAATTTTTTTTTAAAAGTGGGCATGGTCAGCAAAAACACTTATTTCAACCTTCCCTAGAGTGTGGAAAATTTCAGAGAAATCCCTCTTAAAATACAAAACTTCTTCGTTAAATAATTTAAAAATGGGTGTAAAAGTAGGGGGGGCTGATAAATAACGATATTGCGAGCTTTTTTAAAATATAAAAAATAATACTCTTATCCAAAAAAAAATTTACGTAGACTTTAAAGTAAAATTTATGAAAAAATTATATTAAAAATTTCTATAACGTTGATTGGATAAATGGGAATATGTTTAAAAATTTTATAAAAATACTTTGTGCAATAGAGTTTTAATTGAAAGTGGTATAAGTCCACTTTTTTTAAATTAATCAGTGATAATTTCAGTAAAAAAATGCCTTATTTTATAAAAATTATCGCGAAGTCATATATCAATTGTGAACATTAAATTTTTTTCAATTTTTCTAAGTTTATTTCGTTATTGATGCTCTCAACAGGTGAGTAACGAAAAAAAAAATTTTTTAGTAGAATACAAGAATAGCTCGCATATAACAAATGTCGAGTCTGCTTAACATTTGGACTGAGTGTTGATTAATCACACAAGCAATTAATCACTAATTCAATAATTTTTTTTACTGTAGTATCAGTTTTTATTTTAATATTTTATTGCATAAATGTAATTTCTGTTGCTTTTATCAATCGAATTACCTTGTAGTGAAATTGTATTTCAATTGACTGCTTCGAATAAAGCCCCTGTGTAATGCTAAAATTCATTCTACAAGAAATTGCTTTTGAGCACATAATCCTAAAAGACCTGAAGGTCTAAAACAAATTCTGTAGCCGATTAAGGAATGCCATTAAAAAAATAACAAACAAAACAAAGAAAACCTGTTAACAAATACAAACGCCAAATCTTTTTTGTCAATACATAAAACGTTTGAACAACAACCCTTTCTAGAAGATGTGTACAAGTATTGTGTTTTATAAAGAAAGAAACATAAGAACAGATATAGAATTTAGTTTAAAAAATAATGTAAAAGCAATTTCATGGTATAAGTGAAAGCAAACCGTATACATTATTTGCCAACATGCCTGATCATAAAACAAAATTAAATAGAAAATATGAAAACACAAAATTCTTGTTTTGTTGGAACAATTTTAAATTATACGAATAGCAGACATTTTACTTAACGCATGCATGAACACACTTCACTAACACACACACGCACGCACTTGCATGACAATGTTTGAGTTTATGCACGGACGGACTGGCATAAGTGTAGTTGTCATTATAGAAGGATGTTTTATGGAAAACATATAGAATTGTCATTCACTTAAAAACAAATCTAAATATGAATATGTTTTCTGAAAGAATATAAAAGAAAATGTACACAGACTCTCAACAAATGACATGCACGCGTCAAAAAAGGAAACGGAAGTTGAACATTTAACCAAAAGATGACAACATTCAAAAATACTGTTTTCTTTCAACACCTCAACATTTACTTCAAGCGTACTTTATAAACGTACATTCAAATATAATTTCTGGCAACTAGACTACATCATTAAGATCGACAACCAGTTACAGTAGAACATGTAAGTACTACTTTGAAACAATAATTTAGAAAAAAAAATTAACTAGTGACAGATTTACAGTTTGTTAATAAGTACAACATTATGATGTAATTTAAATAAATTTTATATTTTATTTTTTAAATAAAATCAAAATTTATAGTAAACATTTTCTTTTATTTTTTTTATATTTAGTTTTTTTTTATTTATAAATTTTTTTTATAAATATTTACTGTTTTATAACGGAATTTATCATTTCAACGGTCTATAAAAATTTCATCTGTTTTTTTTTTTTTGAAAAAAATTCTAAATACAAAACATTTTCACCACAATTCTCTTGTAAACAAAATTGTATTTAAGGGTTAGAGAAAAGTATTTGTCCTTACTTACATTTATAGTTATTACATGTTGTGGCACTTGCAACAAAAAATAATAAAAATAAATAAATATATATTTGATAGTACATTTTCGCATTATATTTATGATTAAAGGGGTAGTTGTTTTATATTGTTTCATGTCTAAGAGTTTTTACTTTACAAAATGTTGTTTTGTTAATACTTGCAAGGATAACATACGAGTACACATAGCAAGAGAAGAGAAAAGAAATTTTGGGCATATTTTCTCTAATGGGATGAAGTGTGTAGTTGACAACATAATAAGCCGATAAAGGATTTTTTTTTCTTGCAAATAATACTGATACTAAGTGGATGATAATAAATTGATGTATAATACAGAGTTACTGTTTTATTTTTTTATGTCACCACCCTATTACCTACAGTTAGTATCTTTGACGCTGTTAAGCCTTGTTTCATTTTATTTAATTTAAAATTAATTTGATAAGCTTGTAACATAATTGATTTATTTAAATTTAGGTCTTCTACAGTTCGTCCAAAGCAACAATACTGGAGTATACGCAAATTTCAAAAAATTTCAAGAAAAGCCATAGTAACTTCCGCAAGAACCATAGAAGATTAAGAAATAAGACATATACTATTTTAAAGGCAAGGCTGTCTAGTTTTGTAATCTATTGCTCAAGTACTCAGAAGTTACTTTGAATTATTTAAAAAAATTTTTTGAAATATCTATATACCCCAGGGCTGTTGCTTTGAGGGATTTTTACCAATCCCCACTTTACCAAAGTACCATTCATGATTTTGCCCATGAAAATTACCAAACTCAAAAAGAAATTTAATCTGTAGGTTCTCAACTTTCTGAAAACGTCGTAGTTTTTATTTTATGATGCTAAACGGAAACAGCCAAAATCCTTGAGAAGAAGAGTACTGGTGTATATAGAAATTTAAAAAAAAAAAATTTTTTTAAATAAATAAATAAATATTTTTTAAATTAATTTTCCTTGAGAAAGACATACGAAGGCGTATCGAAATATTGGAAATTAATTTAATAATAATTAAAATATATAAAAAGACCTAAAAGCTTAAAAAATATTTATATATTTATTTTCAGATAGAAAAGGTCAAATAAACAAGATTTAAATTTTTTTTAAATAATTCAAAGTAACTTCTGAGTAATAAAGCAAAAGATTACGAAACTAGACAGTACTTGGGGAGTAGATTATAAATTTAGACAACCTTAGCTTTAAAATGATATGTGTTCTATCCCGTAATCTTCTATAATATTTAAATACTTTTAGGTGAATTCAATAATTTTTCAACTCCAATATTAAAAAAAATAATATTTAAAATTCCTGCAAGTAAAAATTTATTTTTTTAATTTTTAATGGTTTTCTATTCTGATTTTCGCTTGCTTTATCGTACTTACTGCCATTTTAGCCTTTTTTAGGCTAGATTTAGCCTTTTTTTCTTGCATTTAGCCTTGAAATTTATAATTTAGACTTTAGCTTTTTCTCTTTTTTATTTTCAAAATAGCCTTAAAAAGCCTTTTTTTCTTTCTCGTAATTTTTTTCGATTATAGTGCGAATATGTTTTTTTTTTAATTTTTTACGAAAAAAATTGTTTTTGCACTATCCGCAAAAAAAAAATTGAATAGAAGCCAATACGATTTTCTATCCAACACAGTAGAAATCAAGTCGATATCTTGAAAACTAAGCTAGTTATTACCAAAAAGGTAACCAGTTCTACTAAAAATTGGCCGGAAATAGGCAGTAGTTACCTTTGTGGTCATAACTGGCTTGGTTTTAAAGATATCAACTTAATTTCTATTGCATTAAATAGCTAAACGTATTGGCTTTAATTAGAATTTTTTTTTTGCGGATAGTGAGAAAAATTTTTTTTTTCATTTTTTAAAAAAAAAAGCAAAGGGGGTAGTAGTCCATGTTAATTTTTTTCACACTATCCGCAAAAAAAAAGTTCTAATTAAAGCCAATACGTTTATTTAATCCACGCAATAGAAATCAAGTCGATCTCTTGAAAATTAAAGAAGTTATGACCAAAAGAGAAAGCACGTTTAAAACGACCTTATTTTCTTTAGTTTTTGGCATTGTATGTTCTCTTCTTGAATTTTTATAAAAATTATAAGTATTATTTTAAATTTTAAGCGATAGTTTTTTAACTTTTTCCTAGCTTAATTTTTGTGAGCGATTTAGTTTTTTTTAGCCTTTTTTCAAGGCAAATTTTAGCTTCTTTTTTTTTCTAGTTCCTGGCAATGCTGATACTTTGGACAACAACCAAGGTACAAATTACCATGTACAACAACCAAATTTCATTCACTTTTATTTTTCGGTTAAGTAAACACCACTCAAAATGCTGGATTTTATGTAACCACACAGCTGACGGTTAACAATTTAATTGAATACAAGCTCTTTCATTTTAGGTTTAACTATTTTTATCAAACATTTAAAATTGTATAATGAATTCCACCACAGGTCTATTGTGTCGATTATGTAGCATTTTCCAAGCCATCATAATTCTTTGCAAAGTGCTGCTAAAATTCGACTTATTCCTATTAATTTTATTTAAAAAAAACTAAAGTAAAGGGTTGTATTTTGTTCACTGAACAAATAGTGTCATATTTAAATTAAATTAAATAAAAAATAGTAAAATTGGCGTGTACTATAAATAAGAAATGACAGATAAATGACACACCCTCCACCAAGAAAGTTACTAACAAGAAAATTGTTTATCATTTCACCCTTTTTAGAAAAAAAATTATGGTGATAAAACTGCAATCAAGATGAAATTAATAAAATAATTTTTGAAGAACGCACATTCACTCATATGTGACCCCGAATTCAATTCAATTAAGAGCAACCCTTTTTTAGTATAGAACTTGAAAAAAAAAAACTAAACTTTTTAGTTTCGTTTGATTTTATAATGATTATAAACACCCAAGTTTTTAATTGTATTAAAAAAATAATATATACAGGGTGGGCCAAAAGAAACCAAGGGGTGTAAAAGTTTAATAACTTTTTTGTTTATTAACTTTTTTTTATTTTTTCTTTCAGATTATATAATATACAAAATGGAAATTTTTTTACACTAAGTATGAAAAATGATGTCTCTTAAATGACCACCGTTTTCAGCTTCGCACTGATGGGCTCTTTTAGAGCATTTTCCATAACATCTTTCAAAACTTGTGGCTGTAGCGTTCGAATTTCTGCAACAATGTTTGCTTTGAGTTCAAGGATTGTCTCTGGCTTGTTCACATACACTCGCTCCTTCAAAAAACCCCAAAGAAAATAGTCGGCTGCTGTCAAATCTGGCGATCGCGCTGGCCAAATAATTTCCGAATTTCGAGAAATTATTCGCTCTCCAAAAATTTGACTTAAAAATGCCATTGTATCTCGGGCAGTATGGGCAGTGGCTCCGTCCTGCTGAAACCACATACCAGGTCTGTTTTCAAGAGCAGGACGTAAAAAATTTTCTATCATATAAACATTCACTTTTTTATGCAATTCAACTTAAATTTAAAAAGTGTCTAAATATTTTTATAGCTAAAGAAAGTTTGATATTTTAACTAATTGACCCGGCCATGCTTCGTAACAGAGTTTCTTTTGGTTTCATCTGATGAAAGGTAATCGTTCTGTTTCAATTTTTATATACACATCGTTGACGTATTGGTGGAATAAAAAAAATTTTGTATCCTCACTTTCAAGAGCTATTGGGCAATATAAATAATAGTTGATTGAACTTATATAATTCTTTGCTAATTTCATTTTATTTATTACAGTAAATACAGATTAATGTCCAAATTCATTGCTTAATAGGGTTTTTGTTAAGCACAATTATCATGAAAATTTAATTGAATAATTATATTAAATTAATAACACAAATATTTTTTATGAATTTCGTTAGTATTTATTTCTAAGTGGATTTATAGTTTTGTATATAAAGTTACCCAGGGATTAAAAAAAGTGGACTTAAAGCCGTGAAAAATTATTTCTTTACTCAAAAAATTTTCATGAACATATAAAAAAACATACCAATTGCTCGAGATATATATAGAAAAGTGGGCTTAAAATGGGGGTAGTAAATTGTTAACTTAAAAATTTTAATTTGATGACTATGAATTAAAAACAAAATTAATCCTTTCAGTCGTAGTTCGATTTTAAATAATTTAAAAAAAAAATAGTAAAAGCAAAAGTGGACGTGGTTAATTTTTCTTTCCTTAAAAACCTTAGTTATGTTATGACAAGCATTTAAAAAAAATGTTTGTCAAACCGATGCAGCCGCTCGCAAGTGAAACGATAATCAAAGAACATTTTTTTCAAGTCTACCTTTTGTAAAAAATTCCATTTTGTCATTAAATATTAATTAGATTCAGATAAAGAAATTTAACTGGAAGATATCCACCAAACAATACAGAGAAAATCTGTTCCTACAGTTTTTTTTTTCTTAAACTGAAAGAATAGTTCATTATTTTTCAACCAATGACAACATTTCATTTGACTTACTATTAAACGTGTTATTTTAAAAAAAAAATAATTAAATTTTTTATTGAATTAATGAACAAAACTTTTTAAGAGTACCCACTTACAGCAATAACAATTAGCCAAAGCACACACTTGCTGATTGTTTTCGTTAATATAAATTCAAATTGAAATAACAAAAATTTTTAAAACAATTATGAAAGTTTAAATTTTGAAATTTTCTTATTATTTGACTTCCTCTTGTTTTGCAAAAGTTTAAGAAGGTAGAATTTTCTCGTTTGTATAAAAATTTGAAACACATTCTAGTACAAATATTCTATTTCTAAGCTGTCTTCGTGTTTGTTTAATTAAATTTTTGAAAAACAATGAAAAGTTATTATGTCGTTATAACTTATCTTTCGTATGACAAAATTTTTAAATTTTTTTTGCTGCAAAACAACAATAAATATTTTGTATTCCATTTGAAATATTTATTGTTTATTATTATTCAAATGAAAAGTTTTTAATAATAAAGTTTCTGAAAAAAAAACTGAAAAAGTCATTTTAAATGGAGATGAATTATAATGACATGTTTAGTATTCGTTAATTAATATTCTTCAAAATTTAAATGAAACAAAAATTATAAGCTGATATAAACAACACACTTCTTAAGCTGTATTGTTAAGCGTGTAGTTAAAATCAAAGGTCTCCCTTGCCTAACTAAGTAGCTTAATTGCAGTAAGTAAGTATTTGTTTGTTAAGGTTATAAAAAGAATAATAAAATTGTAAGCAAAATTTTAAAGAGGATTAGAAAGAAAATATTATATATAACTTATTTCAATTAAAATTTAACTTAATTATCAATGCAATGTCGACTATAGGAGTCGCCATGTTATACGATTTCATTAAAAGTAGCAATTGGCTTCGGTGACTTCTTCATTTGCCTCATATAGAGGTACTACAAAGGTACCGTATCAGAGGACCCTATAGTAAGGCTTTTCTGTTTTTTTTTTTTTTTTTTGGTGCTCAGTGCAACCTAACCTAACCTCACCTTAATTATTTTTTATGCCAATAGTTAATTTTTATTATCTTTTTTATATGAGAGTCAGAAAATTTATACATTAACCCCAGACAATAATCATTATTTTATATTTAGACACAATATTGGTGTTCACATGAATACCCCTTGAATTTGTACCGCCTCTATTTAACCTCTCTCTGCTAGTCTCATTGTAAAATAATGAAAACTTTTTATCACTCGCGAAATTTAATTTTTCTCACTCATTTGTATGCTGACCAGCGTTTGCCAGGAGTTGGAAAAAAATAAGCTAAATTTACCTAAAAAACGGCTAGAAAAAGCTAAATCCATTCACAAAAAAAAAAAGATAGGAAAAAGTTAAAAAACTATCGCTTAAAATTCAAAATAATAATTATGATTTTTATAAAAAACTAAATTCATTCAAAAAAAACTGCTAAATATTTAAAAAAAAAAGTTTTGTGTGAACAAAAATATTTTTCGTAACAACTAGATGAATTTAATAATTTTATTAAATTATTCGATCTTATAAATTTATTATTATGTAATATTAATCAAGCTTAAGATCTTAAAAAAAGTGTTTTTATTTAAATTTTCCGATATTTCGACTTTCTTTTGAAAATTTTATATGTCAAAATTATTAAATTTGAAAAATTAAAAATTAATAATTTTGACATATAAAATTTTATTTTATTATAAAAATAAATTTCCCTAAAGAAGACCTTCAAAAAAAGTCGAAATATCGGAAACAATTTTTTTAAGATCTTAAGCTTGATTAATATTACATAATAATAAATTTATAAGATCGAATAATTTAATAAAATTATTAAATTTATCTAGTTGTTACGAAAAATATTTTTGTTCTCACAAAACTTTTTTTTAAAAATATTTATTTATTTATTAGTTAGTTTTATTTGACCTTTTTCTTTTTAATTAAAATGGCTATTTTGTTAAGCTGGAGGTCTTATTTTTCAAAAATTTATTTTTATATCGATATTTCGCTCCAATTTTTTGATTAATTTATAATTATATCCTGAAGAAGCTACAAAAATTGGAGCGAAATATCGATATAAAAATAAATTTTTGAAAAATAAGACCTCAAGCTTAACAAAATAGCCATTTTAATTAATATTTAGCAGTTTTTTTTGAAACAAGTGGATGAATTAAGTGTAAGTTTTTGCTTCATAAGGAGTATCATCATGATGATAAAATATACAAAGTTATTTTTTACACAAAATTGTTTGTAACTTAAAATTTTTAAAAACGTAATTGAGTATAAATCTCTTACTACAAGGGTTGGGTTGGTTTATATTTCTTTGTTTAGAAATATTCAAGTGAAGAAAACTAATTTAAAAATATTTTTGATTTTATTTTTTTTTTTCAAAAAATAGAGCCTCAAGCTCAAATTGTTATTTACACTTTTTAACAATTGCAAAAGAAAATTATGAAAATTTTTGGTAATGAAAAATTGGCACATCTGTTAGAATTTTTAAAGTTTAACAGTTGAAAGTGTGATAGAAAAAAACCCCTTAAGCTAATATTGTTTAAGAACTTTATCAAGAGAATTCTCTTGATGATTGAAAGTCATTAATTCATAACACCACAGGACATTTTTAATTTTAGTTTTTTTCTTTTTCTAAGATTCCTGCAAATACACCTCAAGCTCACTCTGTTAACCAAATCTTTGGGTACAGAGAAAAATATAAGCAATTAGCTGGATAATCGCTTAGCATATGACCAATTTTATATGACTCTCAGGAAACTCTATTACTTACGGTATCTCTTCAAAAAAGGTGTAATTTGATTTTTTACAACAGCCATCTTATGCTAGATAATTTTATGCCAAAGCAATTATTTTCTACCAAATCTACGCTGTCAAATTTTTCCTATTTTTATCATAAATTATATTCATCTAAAAATTTCAAATATCTTAAGTATGTGATCAACTGGGTATTTGTGTTAATAAATTTTTAACAATAAAATTTTTTGTTACAAAATTATATTAAAATGAATAAAATTTTATACATGTGGTAGCAACGCTTGTTACAGCTGTTCATATTTGTTTTAAAAAATATTTAAATTCGGGAAATACAGTTTAAAAAAAAAAAAAAATCTACTTAAATTGCAACCAAAGTTTATAAAATTGAGATAAGTAGTTATTACGCTTCTTGGCTATTCATCTTATTCTATTTAACTTTTCTTAGTCAATTTATTTATTCATTGCGATTTAAAGTGATTAAAAAGTCATCTTCATTTGCTCACTTCAAATGTCTTTTTGTTCATTTTAAAATAATTGCAACACTGTGCAATAAAATTGTGTTAAGAATAAACTGTTTTACCTCTATAAAAGTGTCAAGAATATCTTATTGCTTTAAAAAAAAAAGTAATTTCCAGCAACCACTTTTATATTTTCCTTCCATTCACATTAATAAATAAGCAAAGTGTATACACTTACTTGAGTTATTATATTAAAATTAATATCGTTGGAGGAAAAATATTCATATTTATTAAATGTGGACAAATTGTATTTTATTACTGCTTTATTGTATTTTTCTGCAATCAACTGCAGTAAGCTGTAGTGCTGCACAGTAAACTTGCAGCATCTCTTCACTACCAACTTCTTACAAAGCAAATGCAGTTGTCATAAGTAGTTTGCCATTCAAATTAAAATGTGTTCATACTTAAGAATGTAATAAAGAAATGAGATAATAAAATGAAACCAAAAAAAAATTAAATTAAAGTGATATATTTACTTAAAAGTAAAATAGTTTTGACTGTGGTAGTATACATCAATGTGCATAATGCATTTGTGTGAGGATTTGTAAAAGAAAAAGAATTAATTCATGCAAAAAACAATTTCTATACAGGAGAAAATCTTTCTGGTAATTTCGAAAATGTAAAATTATATTTTGCAAATAGAAGAAGAAGCAGTAGTACTTGCGCAAGAATCTTTAATAAAGCCAGAATCGTGTATTGCTACTAGCTTAGCGTGTTTTCTTAAGAAGAAATTCATAAAAAAATCATTTTTATTATTAAACTAGATGTTCTTACCCGCACTCTCCTGGTCTTGTCCCCTCTCCCCCCCATGCGTAAGAATTTTTGGACTAAGCCATTGTATTGATAAAATCTGTTTTTTGCTAACCTTGTAACTTATCCGTGTAAAAGTGAGCGGTAAAGATCCTAGAATCAACAGTAACCATTCTGGGAATATATTGACTTTGTAGAACAAAATAAAAAAATATCGTTGGAAAAAAGATTAATTGTTAAATTCGTAAGTGAAGTTGAGCAGTGCCAAGGTACACATTAGTCTTGGGTAGTACACGAACGAACTATTCTCATTGTACTATTCACTTATTTGAAATGAACGAACTAGTCCATGTTTGGAATTCCTATAGTTCATTTGCTTTCTGATCATTTGAAATGAACGATCGAACTAAACTTAAACGAAAACAAGGACAAAGTAACGAAATTATTTCTTTTACAAAAATGGTATTTAAAACAAATAAACTGAAGCAGAGAAAATGTCTTATGCGTGCTAAAAATCGTAATTTTAAGATTTTAAAATTAAAACTTAATTTTTTTTTTTTTTTTTTAGCCATAGTGACTAAAGTACTTTTTGAATTACATTATAAAAAGGAAATTGAAAACTAAATTTAAAAATTTTTCGAATTTTATTTTGTTGTTTTACTTTCTATTTTCGTAAAAAATTCCTTTCAACCCCTATTCAATATCATTTTACATATTAAAGAACGTTCAATGACAATCAAAAGAGTAAGTGATAAATATACAAAAGATGAAATGAACTAAATGAACGAACTGTTCCTTTTTAATTTTTGAACTAAAAAGAGCGCTCACTAAAATGAACTACGGAGCAGAAGTCTCCACATACATTACGCACATGAAAAGCTTATGCTTTTCAATCACTCAAAGAAACAGTTCTCTTTTTCTTTTGCTGGTAACTTTACGTTTGCCAAGAATTTAATTTTGTTTGTGCTCTTTGTTTGCTGGAAACGTTTTTGTTTTACTTTTGCTTACAGTAAACACAATATAATAGTTTTGAAAAGTTTATGGTTTTACAGCAAATGTTTGTGAAAAATTTTGTTTGTTTTCATACACTAAAAATTAATGATAAAAATTTTAATTTATTTAAAATAGCCAAATGATACCCCTTATATTTTTTTAAATTTTTAATAAGTGGCAAAATGTACCGAAAACTTTTTTAACCCTAGAATATCATCCTTATTTTTTGTACACTAACGTCATCCCTCGTCATTTTGACTACGACCTATTTCAAGGTTTTTTTACAAAAAACTGTATCACACTTTTTGTTGTAGTGTTTAATTATTAAATATTGTTGTTTTTAGTTAATTTTTTTTCCAATAAAAAACTACTTTGTCTCAGCTGTGAATAAACGTCCCGTAAAAACGTTGCTAAATTCTGTTTTATACAAATCTTGCCGTACCGTCAACGTGACATTTGTTTTCGATAAGCACTTTCATTGCTTTTCATATAACAAAACGGATCAGCTGGTAACGAAATCTTACGGGACGTTCGGTTAATTCTAGCTTAACTCTATACGAAAAATGAGATCAAAACAAACAGAAAAAACAGGTTTTTATTCAAAAATAAGATCGGGCGTCGTCATTTTGACGAAGGATGACGTTCTAGGGTTAAGAAGACAAGACTGCAAATTAAGTTTTACAAACTCCCATTGTTAATTTGAAAAAAAAACAAACTTTTTCCCCTTAAATATACAAACATAGAAAAAGTACCAAACACTCATTATTAGAATAAATATGTAGTTTATAGAGTGAAGTGCGACATTAGCTTTAGTACCGAAATTCAAGTTATTATTATTTATTATTTGATATTAGAAATTAATTCTAAGGATAAATTTTTTAACGAGCACGGGTGGTTCTCAGGAATCGAAACTGCTACTTTCACATTGATAGATTAGTGCTCTACCCACCAATCTACAGGGCACCTTTTGATTTTATTTTCTTAGATTATCAGTCCTTTGAACATCTGACCAGCCTTTTCGGCTAAATAAAATTTTATTAGTTTGATATTAAAAATTGCAGCAATTTAAACAGAAAAAAAATATGCAGCTACACTGCAAGTCTATTAATTTTAATAAATAAAATATGAAAACGCTCAAGATGAGGTATTTTAGCTTATAAATAATTTATTACAGATGTTAGAAACTTGACAACTTATTAAAAAAAAAAAAAAGAAATTGAAATTGGGCGGCTTACCAACGTTACAATAAAATCAGTACAAGAATGTAATTTTTAAGTTAACTTTAGCTTAGACAGGTGTCATGGCGCGTAATCGTATTTCAACTAATTTAATTTACCATTTGAGAATTAACAATTTTTATTTTTATTTTTAGTAAAGCACAGAATTTAAGCTTCTCTCGACTTGCCTATCAGACATTTGTGGCATTTTTCCTCTTGTGTTTGTTATAAATATTTAATGCACTTAATATAATACACCAGTTGAGGTTTTTCTTTTCTTTAATTTTTTTTTTTTTTTTGGTGTTACGTTGGTCTGCTATGCAGCAGATTGAATTTGTAATACACCCCGAGACAACAAAAACTGTATAAGTGACAACTAAATTATGGTTTCTTTAAGAAAAGGAACACGTGCCTGCTGCTGGTTTATTAGTGAGTGCGTGAATTTGTGCACAAGCCTGAGAAATAATCTGATTCCTGTGCATGTTAAATTACGCAATGTGGTAAACCCTGCAATTTAAAGTATGAAATATTTTTAACATTTTTGTTTTTTTTCAAAAGCTCTGCTTTAACAGCAACTAAAGGTAACATTGAAATTGTAACGCTTGTCTGCACAATATTTCGTTTATTCATTCATAGTCTCCTTCTTTTACTTTATTTAATTTTTTGCATATTTTGTTCCTTTTTTTTGGGTTTGTGTTCTTTTTCTTTGCCTTAGTCAGACATCTCCTGAGATTCGTAACGCTTCCTTCTTGTGCAAGTGTGGTAAAGAAAAAGTGTTTTATATTAAAAGACAACAACAAAAATTATATAAAATGCTTTCAGGTTTTTTGATTTTTAATTCTATCATTGTAGACCGCAAAACTGGAATACAATTTTTTTTTAATAAATAACTGTAACTGTGTGTGTTTGTACTTAAATTAACTCGTGCGTTACGTGATGTTTGCTGTGGTGTATTTATTTCCGTAGTTTTTTTTTTTTATTTTCAACTAAAATATTTGTTGATTTAAAAATTCACTTTGAATTAAACGGAGGAAATATAAAAAACTCAAATATAATATTTTTCAACATGTTATTGAAAAGAAGAAAAAATTGCAATAACACTTTGGCCTCAAACGAAGGCCAGATTTCACATGACTTTTATTGGAGGAAATGTTCTATTATTGATAAAACGTTTATTAAATGATTTTAAGTAAAACTTTTTAAAAGGTTTCGGGCTGTAAACTTCCCTTTTGCTTTTATACCCCTCCTCCTTTGTTATGCTACTGTATAGTAGTATTAAGTCTTTTTACAAGCTTTTAACTAGAGGAGGCAAAAACTTCCGTATTTTAAGGATGATGTGCATAAGAAAAGTAAATTTGGTAGACTGATATCAGAAAAATGTATTCAATGCGTGGCCTAAGAAAACAATTTCGGTTGTGGGAATTGAATTTACTAACTAAAAATTCTGTTGCGTTAATAGAATTTTTTGTTCGTACTTACAGTTTGAAGTATTTTTAAGAGAACTAAGGCCTCTTCAACTAAATACGAACGAAAGCTTCATTCGCATAATTGCATTAAAAGTAAACATATTACCCGAAAATTTGTTTTTGTTTTCAATTTCGTTCGCATTTACATGAACAGGCTATATACTTTGGACTTTGTTCTAATTTATTTCATTTAAAAATTTTTTTTATTAAAACTGAATTTTTGAAACAAAATTTAGTTCTCATACCGAAGTAGTCTTTTGAACAAAATATCAAGAAGACATAACAGGAGACTGAACTAACAGATCAGGTTACCAAAAGAATTGTGTGAGGGTTGGTAGTGTTAATGAGCGTGTGCACTAAGCAAAAAATGACAGTTATTTTTGACACTTAAATTCTTTTGCTCTTATCCAAAAAAAGTTGACGTAGACTTTAAAGTAAAATTTATGAAAAATTTCGATAACGTTGACTTTAAAGTTTACGTTAATATTTTTGGATAAAGGGGTTTTTTCCTTAAACATTTAAATTTCGTACTACAAATTTACAAAAAAAAAAATTGCTACTTTCTGGAATGAGAAACAAATTGCTGGTGAAAAAATATTAACTGTTTTAAAAACTTTGGAATTTAAAACCTTTAAAAACTATTACGTGATAAACTTATAAATTACTTTGCCCTCTAAACTTATAAAAGAAAAAAAAAACAAAATAAAATGAAAAGCAGAAACAAAAAAAACCCAAAGTGATTTGTAACAAAAAGGGGGCTACAGTTTTCTATATCTTCAATCTAATTAGAAACTCCTACCCAAAATGAATTTTCCTTGAATTTTGCTTTTAATAAACATATAACTTAAATTAAATAAATTGAAAACTTTTCAGACATCAAAATAAATCAAAAGTTCTTCAATAATAGTTTTTGAAGAAACAAAAAAAAAATAAAACTCACCCTTTGTATTCCTGTTTTCAGCCTTCAATAAACAACCAAATTCTACAAACAATAAAAACTTATGCAAAATGTAATAAATTCTATTATTTCATACATTTCCAAATGTAAAAATCAAGATAGTGAGTGCCACCAGTTGATGTTGTTCTTTTACTTTAAATTCCTGCTCTGCTTTGAAAGAGAGCCCTGAGTAGGAGAGAAATTAAAATTAAGTAACGTTAACAGTAATAAACTTTTTTTTTTGTTTTATTTTTTTTCTATTAAGAATTTTATGTTGTTTCTGGAAATTGTCATTTCACTAAAAAAAATAGTTTCCCAAGAAATGATGTTACAGGGTTTTCACACTAGCCAACTTACTTGCGCAAGTCTCTTAAGCAACTCTTATATTTGTAGATAATCGGGTTTTTTAGTTTTCAGTACACAATTGCCCGTATTCGGCAATTCGTTTTGTTCTTTAAATTTTGTTTATGTATTTGATTTGTTGGACTTGTTTTTGTGAGTGAGTGAAGGAAAAATGTTTTAATTTTAAACAAAAAAAAAAAAAAAAAATTAAGGCCTTTATTATGGTTCACAACTCAACTCAGTTGAGTTGTAATTGTAACAACTGTTGTCGCTGAGTTGTCATTTTTCCATGTTTTTGTCAACGGCACAAACAGGCTGTCATAACAAAATTACAATTATAGTAGAGTTGAACTGTGAGCCATAATAGGGATTTAAATTTTTGTACTGTAAACAGTACGGCAAGTTTATTTTTTTTAAAAAGAGTTGCTTCATACCTCTTTCAAAAATAACAGCTCATTAATATTTTTTTAAACACATACTTAGCAACAAAATTATTGAATTGCAGTATAAGTGTAATGCAGTTAAAAGTACCAAAAAATCGTTAAAAACCTTAACTTGTTTCCATCCTTTCAAAAATTACACCATGTCTGCGAAGAGGCTTGAAACTGTGAGTAGGAGAAAAATTAATGCTGATTAATGGCTTGGAAAAATATTTGTCATGCACGACTGTTGAAAACTATATGACTGCTGACCCCTAAATGTTAAAATTCAAGTAGATTTATTGGTGGCATTAAATAAAACTATTAAACTAAATTTTTAAAAGGGTAAAATTTGTGTTGTCTGGATTTGTAGGACATGGTTTTTTTAAGAATAGTTTGCAGCTCACTTCATACAGAGTAAAGCTACGGTCACATTGCACAAATATTTGTTGAAATAAGCGCAACCAATATCTCGTTTTTGGAGAAATATTGGCATAGAATAGTTTAATCTCTTAATAAAATGTAAAGTACTTGCACTACCACATTTGCTCAAAACAAATCATGTTAGACTCTATAAATGTTGACTAAAATGTAGTGGTTTTGCTTATTTCAACAAATATTAGTGTAATGTGACCGTAGCTTAACAGACAACGCCGCAAGCCCGAACTTCTATGACTATGGCTGCACACAAAGAAAAAAGATGGTTGAATATGGTCACCTCAAACATAGTGTGTTCTTCACAAAAATATTATTATTAATTTGAAGCATCTAAACATTATTATGATCACGATAAACATATTTCTAGCTATTTTTAACCATATTGTGTTTAGTATCTTAGATCAACCATATAATTATCATATTATGTTTAATAAAATTTTACTTGAAATCATAAATATGTTCATAGCAAACATAATAATGATAAAAACATTGTTGTAAGTAAATTGTTTTCTATTCTGTTCGCAAGTTCGAGCCCTGGTAGAGTCAACTAAAATTTAAAAAAATTAATTCAAGCCCGCTGTATTATGTAGTAACTAATTACAAAATAATAGAAAAGAATAATAAAAATCAATGGAATAAAAAAAAAACTTTATTTATACAAAAAATTAAATTTTTTTTTAAATTCATATTAAAATTATTTTTAAAACCCCCTGAACCACAACATCTGCAGTTGAAAGCTATTTTTAATATCTTTGATTTAAAAATATATATGGTTAGAAGCAATCATAAATCTAATAATACTATGTTTCCACCAGAATATGGTTGCCTCAACCATATTTTTTCTTTGCGCATGTCTAAGTCACAAACGCACAGTGGTAACATATAACAAACACGTTAAATTTAACACTACCAAATCTTCACTGTTCACTGTTTTACTAAAAATTTCATTTTTTTTTTCTTTTAATTTAAATAAAACTTTTCTATTACAATAAAATATAGACAAAAATAATGTCAGTTTGTAAAAGCTATTTAGTTTTGTTTTTTTTTTTTTTTTATTTTTTTTTCTTTATAAAAAAAAAATTTCGATTAACTAGAAAAATTTTTGTATTTTTCAACTAAATACAATAAAACTTATCTCATTAAATATTTTATAAGCTGTCTTTGTGTACAGAACAAAAGATTACTTACTCACTTTTTGCTAAGACATCACGCTAAACAAACTATCAAGTATCAATTGAAACAATGGAAACTAAAGTGAAAATAATAAACAATAAGCACTTGTCAATAACGTACTACCAACAAAACCACAATGTGGCTAGACAATATTTAACATGTTCATATTGTATGTGTGTAAAACATACATACACATAAACATGATTTTATTTTTTCAATCTTTAGGTAAAATAAAATAGTCAATTTCAAGTTATTGATATAAAATGCCCAAAGGCTAGCAGAGTGTTGAATTGCACATTTATTTAAACGATAGTAAAATAAGAAAATAATTTAAAAATAAAACTAAAATAAGTAAAACGTCCAACTGTCTCAACAATTACCCAAATGGTGTACGTTTTCTGTAGTTTTATGAAAGCATTTCGAAACATGACTCTTTAATGACTGACTACAACAAAAGCTGTGTGAATAAAGTTTATTATTTATGAACAATAGAATTTTTAAATTTCGCCTGTGAAATAAAACACACACAAAAGACTCAACAAATTATCAGCAAATATTGTCAAATATTATTTACACACTTTTGCTTTAGGGTAAAGAGACTGGCAAAACTACCTGCCATGTAAAGGTCTATCAAACTGTACAAACGTTATAACAGGGAAAACTAAATTTATGCTGAAGCACCTTTTATATGATAGACAGGGCGAATGTTATGAAAAGACGAAGAAAATCTAATAAAATATGAATGATTGTCACTTGAATACAGTTTAGCACAAAATGGTTGTAATGGATGGTAGTAAATTTCTATTAAAAAAAAGGAATAAAAATAAAGTTTTTAATTTATTAAAAAACCTTAGTTACAAAAAATATTTTAGATCTACTTTTTGATTGATTTTTACTTCTACAATTGAAAACAACATTTTTAAACTAAAGATTATTGAAATATTTTAGTTGATTTTAAATGAGCAGTCAGTTTTGAAAGTGGTACAACTACACTTAAAAACAAAAAGTTAGTGGCGTTTATACTAAAATTACCACTTACTTATTTAAAAAAAAAGTGGTCTTATGGAAAAAATAGCAGAAAAAGGTAAAATTTGTACCCGCTATGTGTTTGCATTTAGAAAAAGTGTTAAAACATATTGGAAATAATTTAAGAGCAGAAGATTAGGATTTAAATTTTACTATTGTCATTGTTACTTCAAAAGACAATTTCGTTTAAAAGAAAACCTATCAAAAACTGTAACAAAAAACTACCAGGAAAAGGTTTTACAAAATATATTTTCTATAAATTAAAAATTTAAAGTACAAATTATTCTTTAAACAAAATAAGATTATGAGTTTCTCTTTAAGAAAACTATAATTCAAAAAACAGCTTCGATTTTTCAGGCGGAGGTCCAGGCCTTAGAGCTATGTGCTAATGAATGTCTCAGAAGGGGGTACTTGAATATAAATTTTCTCAGACATTAGCAGCTCTAAATGCTTTAGCAAGCTATTCTTTTCGATCAAGATTGTTTTGGGATTGTTACGGGCTTCTCAATGTTTTGGCAGAGAGGAACATGGTTACTTTATTGTGGGTTTCGGGTAATGAAAGGCATGTGGGTGATGCAATGGCGCATTATATCGCTAGAAAGAGCACGAATATCCCTTTCATAGTCTCAGAACACTTCTGCGGGGTGACCAACAACGTCACTAGTTCACGCAAGGAAGGGAAACGAAGTCTAAAAGACTGCTGAAGGGCTGAAATGGGCAAGTGAGTCAAAGAGACTCATCAATCCCGAGCGAATGACATTAAACTCTACTTTGAACTATTTAATTATCACATGAGTAAGATCGGTGTGGTACAAAACGACTCCTGACGTTCTGTCGGGAAGGACAGAAAACGTAGGAACATATTCTCTGACAAGAGGCAGAATAATGTGCTTAGGAAAATGGGCATTGGTCACAGAAGATCTAGGCAGGATTGGTCCTACAACAATTACGAGATTCGCAAGTAGTCTCGGATTGTAGTTGGGAACTGGACTGCCCAATACATCTTAAAGGTCGGGGTAAGCTTAAAAACCATAATGATGATAATAAATAAGAAAACTAATTTGTATTTTAAAGTTATAAAAATATATTTTGTAAAAGAAAAACACAAAAAGTTTGTTTTATTGTGTTTTAGAGAAATCTCTTTTAGAGAATCAACATTGTAGCTTGAACATTTCTGCTTTTACAAAAATTGTTTTTTAAACTCTTCGCTATAAAAATGTTTAAAAAATAACAAAAAATAAGTTAAATATCAATTGCTTAAAATTACTTGAACAATTTAATGTACTTTTATACGCTTTGCAATATTTATGATGGACAATGACTGTATGATGATGACTACAACAGTTTTTAACATTTTATGCCACCTATTAAAAGGCCATTACAATTGTAGGAAATATCAAGTCATGAAATTGATATTCTTTATTTAACTTGTCATCATAGACTGTGTTTTCGATTGTGACCCCTTTAACACATTACATTACACGTAAACATTTCTAAAGGACATTAAATAAAAATTTCCCATTCCCAAGTACACATATTGAATTGAGTTCTCGGTATTTTTGTGCGAGTCAAAAATAAAAAGTTATAAGTATAAAAAAAAAGAAAATAAACTGAAATAAATATAAAGTATGAAATGTTCATTTATTGTTTGTCAATATATGTTTTACCAATTATGGTCACGACATGCAGTAAAATATTTTTTTTTTTTTTTTTTTGTTCTTCTTGTTTTAGTTTTTAAACAATCATTGGTTGGGAGAAACTTCAAACACATGACTGTAATGGTTGAAGAATTGATGACAGTCAACATTTCAGAGTGTAAAAAAGGAAACACAAAAGAGGTTCTAAAGTCTAAAGTAACAACGAACAAACAATTCCTTACAGTGACCCTTTGGGAAAAAGTCACCGCAACTGGAATCTTTTTTATGAAGCTTGAAAGCTTAATTCTAATTATTACGTACGGTGAAAGTAAAAAATTGCATGAAAATATTAGTGTCATGACAAATGTTTCTATCTATAATCATTTTATTATTCAGTTGTCTAGGCAAATAGTAAAATAAATTCCTTCTTTTTTCCTTTAGAAAGTGACTAAACGTAGAAAAAAATTATCCATCAGTAGTAACCAGAGGCTCTTATGACGATATTAGTGTATTGCAAAGTACTCTGAAATCCGTTAAAGCGGCTATTAGAGGATCATGCTAAGCATGTCAACATGGTATTATGACATGCATAGTGCTCGTTTAATAGCGGAAAATTGCTGTTTGATATGCCAGGCATGATGGCTTTAAAAAAATTTCATATTTTCACTATCATCATGATCGTCTAATAAGCACTTAAAGCCACAAGAGGGGGCTCTGGTCTACAAAAATAAAAATATTTTCGCAAACTCTCCAATTTAGTATATGTAAAACAGCAGGTTTTCTTTTGCCATTTTTTCTAAACATAAACTCAAAGCGGGTTTTCTTTATGGTGGTTCAAAACGAAGCCTTCAGTTTCTTATTGAGCCACACCATGTCTCTATAATAACTATAGCAACTACTACAGCACTTTAGAAGTAGGGAGAGCTGCTAGACAAAAAATAAATAAAAAAACAAAACAAATTTTAACAAAACCTTTTTGTGCGTCGCATAATGACGTGTTAAAAATTGACCACAAAATAGCAAAATAAAACAATAAATAAATAAATACAATAAAACAATTTTTCAAATAACATTTCCATTAAAACAAGCAATTATTTGAAATTGTTTTTAAACCACCACATGCGGCTTCAAATATTTTTAACAGAATTCTAAGAATTTTGTTTAAAATTCTTTAAACTATTTATTAAATTAATTTAAAAAAAATATAATAAACTGTATTCTAATGGCAGCCAAATAAGTGTTGGACTAACATCATTTAAACCAATTTATTTTGCATTTTTTCTAATGTTGACCAGAACAATCATTTCATTTGTTTTAATTTACATTTCATTTCATTTCTTTGAATATGAATTTAATGCCAGGCAGGCCTATAATTGAGCTGTAGAGACAAGCGCGTGCCTAAAATATTTTTTTTTTACTTCATTTTTTATTTAAATATAAAAATCCAATCAATTTTTCCAAGAATTTCTTTATTACATTCGTTTTATGCTTACAATTCAAACTGCATTTATTGTGGCAGCAAAAGCTCTTTTTATTTTAAATTAACTCATGCTAAACACTTAATTTTTTGTATTATTTTATTGTTTACATTTTTATTGTTATATTTTCTTTTATCCAATTATTTTCAATCGCAACATGCTCATGTTTACGACTCGTGTAATAGATAAAAATCTAATCACGCATAAGTTATTATTGCTTCTTAATACACTAAAGCTTGAAAATCTTTAATAAGCTGTCACAAGGGAATTGGTTATGTTAGCTCTGAGTGATAGCTCTTAACAAGCCTTTGGTACTGCTAAGAAGAGATACAATATTCTTAATCATTTCAATTGCTTAAATAAAACTAATTTTAAAATTACAGATTCCAGTCCCAATTTTTTAACATATCAACCACAGCAACCATTTCATATGCTTTTGTTATTAACAGGAAGGAAGAGCGGATAACGTAGCGGATGATAAGAAAACACACTCTAGAAGCCTGGCAACATATATAGCTGAATGAGAAGTATGGAAGATGGATGGCGGGGTAATACCACGCTGCATATGTGGATAGTATAAGAGTTTTAGCAAGATGAATTATTATCTGACTTAATTTCAATCGAAACACGGGTACTTTTATAAGTAGCTCCATAGAATGGAAAAGGCGAGTAGTCCGGAACGCATCTATTTAAGCGCCAGAGATGGCTGAAGGAAGGGTAGCATTGGAACAATATACCGGCCTACTTACAAATGAAAACATAGTCCATACATAAGGACAATTAGAATTGCATATCCAACTACATTGCCAGAATATTAGGGAGGAAAATATGAGATCTTGATGAGGAATAGAGCATCACAGAAGGCAGTAGAAGATATTAAAGATAAGGAGGCCAAAGAACTAGACCATCCTGCTGGTTAGGAATCTTCATTCCTTCACTCCAGAAAACGGATTGTGGCCTTAGTTGGCAGGCGATTTTTGCGGAATCCAACATAACCTGTCGATGAGTAGTGACATTGCAGAATATTGAAACATTTGGTAATAATGAGTTCTGCAGATCATGTAACGAAGGCGAAGAGACATCAGAACATATTGTCTTATGGTAAGGGTAAAATTTGGACTCTTTTTCATAACTTAAGCCATCACTACCTTCAAGTATCTGACATGGCGAACAAATCACCCATGGAAATCTTCGAAATCTTTAATGAATATTAGATTTAGGACATAAGGGTATCGTTACAACAGATCTATTTTGGCCCCAGTGCCTAAGTGACTTATTCCCCTTAATAGTTATAATGCTATAGAAATTAATAAAAACAATTATGTGGGACAAACCTTTTTTTTATTCATGAAAGCAAATGTTTTTTGTCTAAAATCAACAGGATTATCATATTCACTAGCCATAACTACAAGTTTTGTAGCAAAAATTTAGTCAACTCGAAATAAGAAAGAATTAACAATTAAATAGGCTACGTTTTGACTTAATTCGGCTAAAAAAATTTAATTATTGTTCAAGGATTTAAATTAGAATTTTACTAGCAATTATTTATTAAAAGATTTTTAAGCCTTGAACTTAATAATTTTTTAGGCCTTTTTTAATTATTTAAGAGTCACAAAACTTTCTGCGAAACAGGCTTATAAATTGTTATTAAAGTCTTACACATTAAGTCTCACTTGAATGACCAGCAGTTTAAAGAATATTCCCAGTAAAAACCTTGAATTTCCAAAAGTTTAATGAAATTATTTTCTTAAGCAAACTAAATTAAAAATGTGTTTTATTCAATTTATTTATGTGCAACTCCCACATTGCAAAATGTTTGCATGTTGAAATCATATTTCTGTTGAATACTGCTGCATATACAGAATAATGATTTATTGCATTTAAAATACATTCCAAAAATTGTTGTGTGACATAAATTGATGTTTGAATAAATGCCACAATTGAATTGTTTAAAGAAATATTATGCGCTATGAACTCAACCAAACAAATTTTTACTGTAGCAGAACATATTGTTGCATGTACTTATTTCAGATAAATGAAGGCAACTATTTCGGTTTTCATAGTGAAGAGCAAAACAGAAAAAAATTTTATTGCTTTTTTTTTAAATTTTTTTTATTGTAAAAAAAATTATTTCAGAAAAAACTTTATAAAATCAGAATTGTATCTTTTAATTAACACAAAAATTTATTATTGTTTTTAATGGGTAAGTTATTTATTTGTTTTTTTATTATATAATTTTACTCCTCACAGTATGCACCACTTTATTATTATTTTAGCCCATTTGTTTTTAATTTTACCGCATTGCATGCTAAAATGGGGCGCAAATATTCTCTAGGATGTAGACATCCAATAGGCGCCTGCTTTATTTTTTTTTTTTTTTTTTTATGCAAAAATAAAAACATCAACAAAAGTTATAACTTTAAAAATAGAATAAACATGAACCAAAACACTTGTTAGAGTTTAATGAATGCATGGACGATTGTGCTGCATTATTTTCAAGCAAATATTCGCTATGAACGTATTTAGTTCATTTGTAAAAATAGCTTAAGCTGAAAAAGAAAATCACTGACTGAGCAAATAATGTTTTTTTGGAATAATGAAATTAAATATAGGCTACAAGAACTGTAATCATATTTTAACAATTTCTACGAAATAGCAAAAAGTCTTTTCATTTGATGTACGTATTTCAGTTACAGCAGTTTAGTTACATGAAATTTATTTTAAGAAAAAACAGTGAATAAAAAAAATTTTGTAAAAAGAAATGTTATCAAATAGGAGAGTAAATTTTTTGGTTTAGTTTGTAACAGAAGAATTTCATGAGTTAAATAAAAATTTAATTATTTCCCAAAAAAAGACTTTTGTATTATAACAGAGTTTTGTTTGAAATAACTTTTTGTAGCAGATGACATACATGAAATGCTTTAACTACTGCAGGGTTTTCTGAAACAGAAGTGTTCAAGCTAGTTGAACAATAACATTTTTTTTAATTATTATTATTATTGAATTATTACTGTGAGGGAAAATTTATTTGTAAAATTTCCCATCTTTTTTAGCTTACTACAAATCTACAATTTATGAATAATGTTGTTGTTAAGTTGGTCAAATCAAAGAATATTTTTATTTTTAAAGTACTTGTTCCTCTTCCTTAAAACCTAAAGGTTTAATTAATTCTTACCAAATTTTATATTGAAGTAAATACATATTGTTATATCAACGCAACTTTAATTCATCAACTGCATCTATAAAATTTATAATATTTTACTCCAAAATATTCAAAATAAGTTATTTTAACACTGAAACTCTATAAAAAAAAATGGTCTATAAAATGATTAATTAAGAGCAAAAACAGCCCCAATTTTATTTCAAATAAATACTTTTTAAATGCCTGAAATTTATTAAGTCATAAAAACCTATTTTTACAGAACATGATTAATTCTACAAAATATATTTACTTTCGTTTGATTCTGTCGCTTTTTTATTTTCTTAAATTTTATTAGTATAAATTAAATAAAAAATTAATTAAACTATATAAATAAAATTCATTTTATTATTTATTTGTTAGTTTTATTTGACCTTTTTCTTTTAAATAATATGACTATTTTATTAAGCTTGCGGTTTTATTTTAAAAAAATGTATTTTTATATCGATATTTCGCTCCAAGAAGCTACACAAATTGGAGCGAAATATCAATATAAAAATAATTTTTTTTAAAACTAAGACCTCAAGCTTAATTTTATGATAAATCTTGTGATTATTTGACCTATTTTATCAGAAAATAAATAAAAAAATATTTTTTAAGCTTTTAGGTCTTTTTATTTATTTTAAAAATTAAAATATTAATCTTTATTTGTGCTTAATTCCAGAAATTGTGTTGGTTTTCAAATTTATGCTTTTACTCATGATATTCTCATTATTTTTTTATAATTTTTTGATTTTGTTTTTCATATACTCTTTAATTACATTCAGTAATACCCACCTGGCATTCAAATGTAAAAGAGAAGAGAAGAATAAAATTAGAATATATAGTTTTCACTATTAAAATGTTGGTTGGGAAATTTATTTATTTATTCAGTTCAATGCTTACTGAGATTTTTGTTTAAATATTTGAATCTTTTTGTAACTATTGACTAATAAGTCTTATTTAGTCAATTGCTTTTACAATATAAAGAGTCTAATGTTTACAAGAAACATTGGGAGTAATCTACTGAGGAATCAGAGTAGCGTCTGACGAAATGGTCCATGTAGGTATGCTATCCCCTTGAGTACTTATTGTACTGAATAAATAATTCATGAGAATATCATGAGTAAAAGAATAAATTTTGAAACCAACACAATTTCTGGAATTAAGCACAAATAAAGATTAATATTTTGTTAAACTTTAAATTCCAAATAGAAATTATTACATATTTTAATAATTATTAAATTATTCGATCTTATAAATTTATTATTATTTAATATTAATCAAGCTTAAGATCTTAAAAAATTGTTTTTATTTAAATTTTACTAAATTAATTTTCAATATTTCAATTTGTTTGTTATTTCTTTGTTAGCTATAAAAATTTTTATTTTCCAAAATATTTGTCTAAAATTTGGTATTTATAGTCGAGACTCTCGGCCATGCCCATTTTACGCCCACTTTTCAACATTTTTCACTTTTCAAACGATGAGTGCTCGTACTTCATTCAAGCCTGAAATTGTGCTTTGAAATATTTTATTTACTAGTTTTGTTGGCGCCTCTGATAATACTCCTAGCAAAGGCATAAGCCACTTTATAAAGTAGCATATGGCTGTATTTGTTTACATTAGTTTTTTAATAATTAAAATTCTATTTGTAAACAGATATCTTAAAAAATGGTACATACG
The DNA here is from genome assembly GCA_947397855.1 of Thelaira solivaga. Classification (NCBI taxonomy): domain Eukaryota; kingdom Metazoa; phylum Arthropoda; class Insecta; order Diptera; family Tachinidae; genus Thelaira; species Thelaira solivaga. The sequence continues at coordinate 10,252,212 of OX377614.1, forward strand.
CTCCCTAACGATATCGACTCACATAATAAAGGACCAGGCTTTATACAGCTTGTACATAATAAATTGGAGAAAACAATACTACATGACGGTAGTAGATTATACAACAGAATAGACCATATTGTTTTATAGTTTTTCTTTTTAAGTTGGGGATTTTTTCATTTTAATGTTGTGCATGTTTCGAAGTCTCTGCTTTAGCCTTTAACTATTATCAGGTGGCAATATTTACAAGAAAATTTAGTTTGAGCAATGATTTATTTAAATAAAATAGGTTGAACAAGACTCTTCAAAGAAGATTCAAAAAATACTCTAGAAGTGCAAAAAGAAAGAGAGATAGTGATGGAAAAACGTCAAAGAATATAAACAGAAGGAGTTGAAAAAAGCACAAAAAAGAAAAGTTTGTCATTAACGAACAAAAAAAAAATTTTTTCCACGAAAGCACATACATACTCGTAAATCGGTATAGATTAATCTGATTTGCCTTATTTATATGTTTCTTAAAACGTGGTTTCCATAAAATACATATCCAATTTTGAATTAATTCGAAGTTTTTCATAACATGGGACACTTGACTGTAGTGCATTGACTTTTGAAAGCAGAAAGAGCACTGAAAAGAATTTTTCATTAACCTTTTAAAAAATTAATTTTTTTTTCAGTCCATGACACATTTCCTTAGATTAATAAAATATTCATTACTTTAGTGAAATATTTCATTGATTTAATAAAATTGTGTCATTAGTGTACTAAAGCCTAGGGAAACAATACATTATTGTTTCAGTGTACTACTCAAAATGAGATTCAGGCTGATGCCCTAGTGCCAGCAAAACCAGAGAAGGTGTTTCACAATTTACTCCTCCTCATCTTTGTAGCTGAGAAACGTAAATTTCTTGTATTAATGCCAAAGTACATAAATGAACTCTGTGGAGCCCCTTTTAGATCATTAAAATTAAAGAAACAGCATTATTTTTCTGGCCCATTTCAAGCCATAAATCTATTTATTCATTTCTAAATTTTTGTTGGCTAGTTTGTTAAACTTGTATGTGAGACAAATCAAATTAAAAAGCTCTTTCTTTAAATCCCACTGCAAATGTGAATAAGATTTTTCTTGGGATAAAGCGTTTTATTAAAAACATTTTTTTTTAAACCCGTTTTTACCACTAATTCTAACTAAACTCTTAAAAAAAATTTTTTCTGTGGTCTATTATTTATTTACATGCCTGTTTTATGGTACTGAAGAACAGAATTTCGTTAAAGCTTTGCAGCTATACTCGTACAACTTGAATTTCGTTTTACTTCATGAGAAATTGTTCATTTTCAACAATTATTTTTTTTTTTGTTTTTTGTTTTCTGCTTTTCGTATGTATTATTTACACATGCCAGCCTAAAAGAAAATATCCAATCATAAAAATGAAAAGAAACATCAAACTGGGTGTTGCTTAAAGATAACCTACGGCTTTTGCATAGTGATTATCCTGGGATTTTATGGCTGTTTTTTTTCTACTACTCCAGTTTAAAGCTGATTGCTCGTTTAATAGGAAATTTAAATGATAGGGCTGTAAGTGTATGTGTATAAGAATCAAAAAAATATAAATGACATACAAAAATTCCGGGAATTTCTTCATTTTCTTTATTTAAATATAAAAAAAATTCTACTCATTTTGTTATATGAATGTGCAAGTACGTTGTTTCCTTTAGTTAATGTGGGCACATTTATTGCATGCGGCACTTTTATGTTTCGTTTCAGGCTGTTATTTTGCTTCTGTTTTGATTACTTGCAGTCTGCATTTATTTATTATTACTCTTTCCTCTTTTTTTTTTTTTTTTTTTGTTTGTTTGTGGCATTAAATTGTACTTTATGTGTATGAAGTTGCAGTGCCATATTTATTTCCTTGGTTTTCAAATGCAATTTACTGTTAATGCCTTTTTGTTGTATGACGAAATACTTGCACTCATGCCAAAACTCTTTTTTCTTGCTTGTACAACAATTAGCAGACTAATTAACGAGTTATGAAGCCGTTTTCTTTATTGCATTTTTCACCAGCAATAAACATTTTACAAATAATTTTTCTTTTTATTTCATATGAACGGCTATAATAGAATAGACGAGTCTGTGTATGGCTGCAGTACGATTAATTATTTTTGATTTTAACAACTTTTTTTTAATTATTTATTTAAGATATCCACACATAAACACGCACTAGCATAACAATGCTGTTACTTTTGCAAACCATTTGGCCAAGTTGTTGGAAAACGTTTAATTAATTTTATCGTTGGAGAAATAAAAAATCATTTAGAAGTAAGATTGCAAAATGTTTAATTATTCCAAAAGAGTAAATTAAATACTTATTTCATTGATATGGTAACTGTTTCTGTTTTTTTAATAAACCAAAAAAATATTTGACAGTTTTAAAAATAAAAATGATTTATAACAGTTATTTTTCAACATAAAAATAAAAGCTCAGATGAAACTCTTAAAAAGAAGTTTTATTTTGCCGTCAGAGAATAAGAGTAGTCTTATATAAATTGCCACCCAATAGAGTTCTAGCTTTAGAATGAAGAACAGGAACAAGTCACCTGGTCACTGCAGCCAAAATAGACCTATTTTGACACTACTCTCAAATTACAAATCTTCCCAGAGTCTAGTATTCATTAAGAATTTAGAAACTTTTTGGGGTGATTTTTCCTCCACGTCCGAAGATTGTAGGTAATTTTGCCCTAATTAAACCATTACAGTGACACAATATGTGCTCTGCTCTTCAGCTTCGTTACATAACCTACAGAGGTCATTTTGATTGATGCTCATATTCGCCAAGTGTCTTCTTAATACTCTGAAATGTCCAGTCAGTAATCTTTGACACCCAATATAATCACTTGGCATTGTAATTGAATACAAGTGAGTGAAGATAAATATACCAAGTTAAATATGTTTTAACGTAACCCGTTACGTTTCTAAATAATTAAAATGGCTATTTTGTTAAGCTTAAGGTCTTATTTTTAAAAAATTTATTTTTATATCTATATTTCGCGCCAATTTTTGTAGCTTCTTCAGGATATAATAATTATAAAAATAAGACCTCAAGCTTAACAAAATAGCCATTTTAATTAAAAAGAAAAAGGTCAAATAAAACTAACTAATAAAGTTTCTAAATAATTGTAAATACAGCTAAAACCAATTTGGCAATATGGTGCGCAGTTATGGTTCACAGCTTCAGTGTCTAATATAGCAAAAATTCAGAGACGTCAGAACAAAATTCTAAGAACAATCACAGCCGCTCCCTGGTATATAAAGCATTCAAACATATACAAAGACCTAAGCATGTTATCAGTAAAGGAAGAGATAAAGAAGCATGTGTCGTCTTACTTAACAAAGCTGGAAGAACGAGAGAGGCTACATTCGCTTGAAACGGAGGGATGTTGATGCACTTTTTTGAACACAAGATAAATGAGAGGCTGGACTCAATAATTAATTTTTAGACTTTAAGATTTGAGTACTTATTGTTAGTTCAGAAAAATTCCGAAGATACAATAAATAAAAAAAAAACCAAAAAAAATACAGGTGAAGCAAAAGTCCCGCTACCAGTTTTATTGCGCCATCTTGGTTATGTGACGCTTAGCTCAGTTGCGCTTTGACCATTATGTTGTGCAGACGAATAAAATTTTATTGTGGATAAATATATGCCACCAGAACGAACACAAATAGTGAAAATAATTGTTGCATTATTGCTACTTAAATAAAAATGCTTATCCTTCAATGCATCACAAAACTACAATTGATCGTTTACATGAGAATTTTTAAAAACAGACAGTCCTCATTCTGGAAGATAAGGGACATCTCGTAACGCTGAAAATATGTCTTTGTGGGCAATAATGTTGCAGAGTCTCCAGAAACATTAATTCGGAGTCGTGGTTCCCAGTTACACATTTCAGAAAAAGGTTAAGGCGCATTTTGAAAACTGATTTGAAAATGTTCCCGCAAAAAATTTAATTAATATAAAAATTGCTACCGAGAGATCCTAAATAGAGAGTTAGGTTCAGTAATGCAATCCTAAGACTGTCTGATTAAATCGCAGATTTTTATTCCAAATTGATAATGAGCGATGAAGCCCATTTTTTACTCAGTGCCCAAGTCAATAAATAGAACAGTCGGTTTTTGACAACACAGAATTTTCAAATAATCTTAGAAACATCTTCAAATTGAAAAAATTCAGCCTGAAATGTTGCAGGATGTCAAGCAAAATGCCTTAAAAGAGCCGAAAGTTGCTTTGCGAATCGTAGTCACCATTTCGCCGATATAATTTTCTAATCATAACGAAAAAAAAATAAAAGGCCAAATAAACTTTTTATGAAAACCGAACTTAGTTAACTTTTTTTTTTATTCAAAGTTATAGGCAATCAATATGGGACTATTTTATGAATATTTTATTTCATACTTAATCGAAACAAGTGTTCTTTACAATTCCATGCAAGAAAAATAAAATAGATATAGAACAAGCTATTTGAAAAGCTTTCTGCCTCTGTTGTCCACTTAGTAACAGTTTCAGTTGGTTGATTATTAACTTGCATCAGGGAGGTGAACAAGTCACAGCACTTTATTAAGCTTAAATTTTTTTTGGGCTCATTTTTACTTCTAAAAAGTGTAGGGTATCAAGAAATTCTTTCTATTAATTTATTGCATCTTTAACTTGTGTTCGCAAATCTCTTAAGTAGTTGTAGTCATATTGTTGCATCATTATGCATTTCATCTAGTAAATTCTTTATGCCACAAATGTCTCATTCAGGATATAACACATTTCTGGCTTTTCATATTCTTTTTACTTGTTGTCCTTTTAGTTCTTTCTCTTATTTTTTTTAAGCCGTATGTTGTCACTTTGTGTGTTTGTACTGTTCTTTTTTGGCTGACATTATAGCAACCAAAAAGTGCTAATTGCTTTGTATATATGCACACGAACACAAATACCTACACATACATATAACACACATATAAATATATAGATGGCAAAAACATTGCTATTGCATTCGCTTCCAATACACACACACACAAATTTACGTTACCAAAAAAGTTATTTTGTATGCTGGCTTATTTGTAAGAGAGTGTTGGTAGGAAAACGGACATTTTATTTTCCACCACTCAGTGTCAGTTGTTGACGTTCAAAATGAATGTATGTGAGCACTTATATTTGTATGGGTGTGTGCATATACAATTCATGAAACTGTGGTTCTTTCTCTTATGACAGCACACTTCACACAGCATTGTAAAACCGCCATCAGTTAAGGTAGATTTTTTTCAGTTTTGTGGCATTTTCATCTGGCAGGCAGCCATATCAGATTTTATATTATTTATTTATATTTTTGTTTTTCTTTTCATCTTATAACGTAGAATCATACACACAAATAATTTTTTTTTTTTTTTTTATTAAATGAGAGTTAAGTTTCGTCACTGCACTAAATACTTTAGCATGAATGTGAGATGTTAAGTGTCGAGGGTATAACTTAAAAGATTGTAATGTCATTCCTTTGTCTTGGACTTTTAAATCAATTCAGTTTCAATTCACTTAGTGTATGTAAGAGTGCTGGTATTAATAATAATATGGAAGTAGTAGACTTAATTACTCAACAAGATTTGATATTTGCTACACTATTTGCTAAATAATGTGTGTATCAGAAAGAGGGCAGTTTTTAATTTTATTTTTGGGCAAGTGCGACCTTTATGAAATTTATCATCTGTCATGTATGTTTATTTTGATTATTAAAAATGAAGCGTTTTACTAAATAACCACTCGTTATAATTGTAAGGAATCAAACTGTAGTCAATGCTAATTTTTCAAACAAAAGTCATCTTCTCCTGTAAAGCCTAATTCCATATGAAAATCTTCGTGATAACGAAGTTCTTGTGGCCTCAACTGGATGACAAGTATCTGAATGATATGTGATTTCAACAAGATGGTGCCACCTGCCCCTAGTCGATTTTTTGCAGCATGAAATGAAATAACAAACTAAAAAATTAAATAAAAAGGAAAACAATTTTTTTAAAGCGAAAATATGAGTAACAAAACTTTGTACTACAAAAATATTTCTACCAACCAGCAGGGGCCAAATTAAGGCACTGGATAGTGATAGAAATTTAATTAAATTTTATTTAACTCCAGAAGTCAAACACTAACGAAACATTAACTAATTTCAACATTACACAAACTAAAAACAAAAAGTTGTTACTGCATTATATTCGCTTAATTAATTAAGTCATTCTTAAAAAAAATCTTTTGAATAAATCATCATCATTATATACTAAAGGGCTGAACAAGCATACATGTGTAATATTTTATATTAAAAAATGCTAGTAAGTCATTTCAAGTATGCTTGTGTAGCCTTTTAGTTAATACTGCGTTTTTTCATTTTATTCCTAAAAATCGAACTGAAATAAAATGAGAATTATGTACTCGTATAATAAGCCTTATTACGAGTATCGTTGGCAGCCCTTTTTTATATATTTACTATCATCGCACCGCTACCTTTAAGATCTATTGTGCAGCTCAGTTCCTAACTAAAATCTGAGACTATTTACGAATCTCGTAATTGTTGTAAAACTAATCTTGTCTAGATCTTCAAGAACCAATACCCCACTACCTAAGCCGCTTATTTTACTAGCCACCGCTAAGTACTCGCAAAGAATATGTTCCGACGTTTCTTGTCTTTACCTACAGAAACGACAGAAGTCGTCTTATACCACACCGATTTTACTCATGTGATAGTTAAGTAGCTCAACATAGAGCTTAATGTCATTTCTGCTGAGATTCAAAACAACATCTGCCCTAATGCGCTTAGGGTTGATAAGTAAATAAATTCCTATTAAACGAAATTTTATTTAAATTTTGAAAAAATTGTGCCATAAATATTTTATTTTATTAAATTTTCAAATTAAAAAATTAAGAAAATTAAAATTAAAAAAAATAGCTACAACTATTAAACTAATTAATCAATCGACAATTTACTTTTCTTTCCAAACTTTTACTTTTCCTAATATTTTTTCTTCTCTAAATTGTTTTCCACTTAAAAACAACCACAAACAAATCAATTATTAATAATAAAAAACAAGTTAAAACTGCAGAAAGAAAAAAATATCAAACATGTTCAAATAACCAAATACCAAAAACAAAATACATACAAACACACATACTAAACATTAAGCAAATGAGAATTTAGGGTAATATTTTCTAGTGTAGAATGTTAATTTGTATTAGTAACAATAAAATGGAAAATCAGCTACTGAGCAAAATAGTGAAAAATATAATTTTTTTTTGTAACAAATTTCGCTAAATTTTCAGCGGTTTCAAAAGAAGATCTTCGCTTGCATGCTTAGCGAAAAAAATTATTTGAAATTAAATTTTATGGCCAAAATCGTTGAAGAAAAAACCCTTTAAAAATCACCTTTTAATAACATACATAAAAGTATTAACAAGAATATTAAAATACAATAAAAAAAAACTAGCAAAAACAAGCGAACAACTACTTTAAAGCCAACCCAGCAACATTTTATATTAAATATTTTTCACTACAATCTGAAGCATTTTCTAACAAATTATTTTATAGTCTCTCAAAAAACAAATTTTTACACTGAGAAAAAAACTTCGTTTATGACCAGTCAAAAATTCAGTTCCGACAATTAAAAATTTTTTGTTGTGATAATAGATTTTTAATGATGCAGCTTAAAATATAGTTGACGGAACTAAAATTTAGATTGTATTATAGAGTTTCGATTGTAACAACTAAAAATTTCATTTTTGACAACAGAATTTTTGGCTGTTGACAAATTTTTTGGGATTTTAATTTTTTTGATTCGAATCAAAAAACTTAAATCAATTCAAAAGAAAAAAATTAATATATAGACCTTTCGAAAATCCAACAGAATTGTAACAATGTTGAGGGTAATTTTAAAAATGTTATTTTTTCGAATGTTATAAACAATTAGTGTTTTTTTTTGAAATTGAAAATTCTCTTCGAAAGTCTTTTCGATTCGAATCGAAATAAATAATAACCACCCAGTTCTCACAATCGAAGTAGTTTTTCTGTGTGTAGCCACCAAAAAAAAAACAATTCACTGGTATATAAGAAAAGTTTACTGAAAAACACTCATGCAACATTTAATGTTTTTTATAGTTTCTTTTAGCGTTCCAGTTTTATTTTTCTCAACATATTTAATAGAAGTTTTAAAACATATAAATCTTTAAAAGCAGACCATAAATCTTTAAATCTATATGAACATAAACGACGACTAGGTGATTTCGTTTTTCACTAAATGTGTTTCCATTTAGTTTTTTTCTTCTCTATAAAAGTTTCAAATAAATAGACAAATATTTTGCAGCTATAATCCTTACTCGTACTTGTATGTTTGTGTTAAACCAAGAAAAATGCTGTAAATAACAAGAACACAATTTGGAAAAAAAAACATTGTGTTCAAAACTTTATTTTCATGTCTATAAAGAAAAACTAGTGTAAAGTGTAACATGGGCAATATGCTCAATTGAATGCGGGCTGCCAAATATTGTTTTTTCTATAGTTGGGTTTTGTTTTTTTTTTTAGATTTCAAAATGAATAAAAATATATTTCATGGTTAAGAGCAAAATTGTTTAAATTTAATGGAATGAAGTGAGCATTACTGATGGTGTTGAATTTATTTGAAAATTAAAAACAAAAAGTTTATAAAAAGTGTCAACCAAATGCATAAAAAACAAATAAATTTACCAACAAACACTCAAAATGCCATCAAATGTTTTTCATAAAATTTGCCAAAAATATAAGAAAAGAAAAATTATTTTATTAAGTAAAAATTTACAAGCACTTTTAACTTTGATATAATTTTTTTGAAACTGATTGAATCGGCTGACCATTTTGTGCCTCTTTTTTTTTGTTTTCATTTGTTTTAACCAGCGTAGTTTTTTTGCCACTGTATCAATATTGGCCTACAGCTCATAGTTAATACAATTCCGATAATCTTCGCCAGCACAACTTTACCCATATATTTTTCTCTCGAACAGCGTCATCTGCGCCAGACAAAAGCAAAGGTTATATTAGTGTCTTGTAAAGTGTTATTTTTGTATGAAAAAAGAGCTAATTGTCTATTTATTCCAAAGTAACATCTATTTGCTAATACAATTCTTCTTCAAATTTCCAGCTGGTTTTTTTTTGGGACCGCGCTTAACTGGATATTTTAATAAAAATTAAATTTAAACTCCTACTAAATGAGATTGATAGTTATTTAATTTAACACCGAATTATTAAGGAGCAACTCTTAAAAATACAAAATGAAAGCGAGCATAAGAAAAAGCAAGATGAATTTGGCTGTGCTGAATCTTATATATCCTTCATTGTGTTAGCAAAATATTCATATTTTTCACTTTCCCCATTCTTCTATAATACAGAACGGCCCAAATAAGACCAGCTGATGTGAAACACAAATAAATTTTTTATTTTTTAACATAATTTATTTTTTCTTTTTGCAGATTATAATTGAACTCCTGGAAATTTTAAATGAATACGTACAGTCCACAATAACTCATTAAAATTATCGATTTTTATTATTCTTCTCAACGATCAATTGTTCTGACGCTGGGAAATTATCGCCGTTTTTTTTTAACGTAAGATCAGCGCCCACATCTTCCATGATTACAAGTTTAGTTCGCCGTTTTGAGGAACTGGGTTCAGTTGCCAACCGTCCAGGAAGAGTTTATCGAAATATTCGTGCTGAAGACAATGTGAAAGCTGTGCAGCAGAGTGTTGCAAATGATCCATCTGTCTCAACTCGTCGCCGATCCGGCCAACTGGGTATACCCAGAACAACATTACAGAGAATTTTGAAGATGGATTTTAAGATGTATCCATACAAAGTTCAAATTGTGCAACAGCTTCTACCGCAAGACCCCCAACAACGACTACAATACGCTCAAATGAGGGCAACCCGTTCTTAAAAAGAAAAAAATTAACTAAATTACGTGAGTGGTCATAACTTGCTTAGCTTTCAATATATCGACTTGATTTCTATTGCATTGAATAGATAAACGTTTTGGCTTTAATTCGAAATTTTTTTTGGGGATAGTGTAAAAAAAAATTTATCGCCAAAAATTACCAAGAACTACACTTTGCTTTAAAAAAAATTGTGGGAAAAAAAGCTATTTAGGCTAGGAAAAATTCTAAAGGGTAAATCATAAATTTCAAATCTAAATTCAAGAAAGAGGCTAAAATGGCAAAGCTGATATGACTACAATATATATTCTGCCATATGAGTGTTGCTTATTTTTTAATATCAATTATTACGTATACGTACTCGTGCACATCATTCTATTAATAAGACAAATATTTATTTAGGTATAACATGTACGGTGTGGAAAAGACGGGCATACAAATGTTGGTTAATTATTAAAAAAGATTTCCTGCTTTTCCTGTAAAATTTTAATTTTGGTTTTTTTATATGAAACCAAAAAAATTTTTGGTTAAGCAATTGTCAACACGTGTTCAATAAAATTCGTAAATTTGGCTCTTGGTTATTAAAAAAAAATTACTTTTATTTCGAATTTCATTTTCTTTATTTTTCTTAAACTAATTTCTCTCTTCCTGCTGCTCTTTTTTCAAATTTGTTTGGCTTTTACTTCCACTTACTTTTTACATTTTAAAATTTATCACAAAATTAAAAAAAAAAAAACTGCTTCTTTAACGCTTAGTGGAGCATATTATTTTTATGTTGCAAGTAGTTTTGCGCTTTAATTTTTTTCTATACACAAAAACTGGTTTTTTCAGTGGCATCCAGCTTTCTACTGCAACAATTTACATTGTAGCATAAAAATTAAGTACAAGTATTATTTTCATTCATAGCAACTTGTCAACACCAAAACAACACAACGAAAAATACTGATAGTGGCAGAGCAAAATGCTTTGGCATTATGCCTGGAGAAAATAAAACTAAGCAAAAAGGAAAAAAATTAAAATAAAAACCAAATAATTCTTTAACAAAATGATGCACCATCAAGTATAAAATTGCAAAAGTATGTGAACATTCACTTTAAAGAAGTAATCAGCTCGTGTGTTGCATTTTTAACAAATTTCAAAAAGCAAGAATTCCACGCTCTCCACTGATTTAGTGTGTTGTGTACTGTAGCAATACTGAATAATAATTTTTATAAGAGAAAACATAATTTCAAGCTAAAATTTAATTAAATCAAATTCTAATGCTTAAGTCAGAGAGCTAATTATTTGATTGATATCATGCCATCTAGAGCTCTTATGATGTGTAAAGAAATTAAAGAAGGATTAAAGGGCCAGCATCTTGCATGCCACAAATTTGTTTTTTAAGCAAGAAATATTTTTATAGTTAATTATTGTGCCAGTACTTTGCTTGTATCTGGGTATTTTGTCTAATTTTACGCTTGGCTGTTGCGATATCAAATTGATTTTTATATTTTTCCGATTCTATCAGGTGAAATTAGTTCTGTTGAAAAAAGTTGTTAAAAAAGCAAAAAATCGGGTTCATTACCAAATATCTTTCATTACAACTAAAAAATTAGATTATCTGGTAACATATGCAATTCTCCTAGCTTAAGTTATTTGCTCGGTGTATTTAGAAACCCTTACCAGTCCTGGAAGTAAACTCTTAGCCAACGAACCATCTAAAATGGCACTCATTGTAGAGGCAACTATTCTTTTCAAATTACTTACAACTGCTTGATGTTTTGTATTGCAGACACCATGTGGAGCTGTTTTACTGTAAGAATTTGTCTTTGTTTTTCTTTACTTTTTTCTTCATTGTTGAAAACAATATGAACAATGCAACAAACAATATGAAAAATATAATGTACAAGTTATGAAGCCAATTGTTGCCACCATTAAACACAACTATATTTACCACCAACACAGACAACTGCGTGTAAGTAAAAGACAATTTAATGCAAAGTTTGAGTCTTTAGTGTACAATAATAATGGGAATAATAAGAGAAATGTTGTGTTTGACTATTTAACATTTTCTTACTTTGAATGCAAGACAGAAGTAAGAAAAAATGTTTTATTTTTGCTTATTTAGTATAAACAAATGTAGCCTTGCCCACTGCTATTGTTAAAAGAATGTAAACACTTTGTAAAATACAGAAATAAAATAATTGCAATGATGATGGTAGTGATGATCTTTAGTTTGACAGTAGTTATGAAGCTGCTGGTGAATTGTACAAGCCCCTAAAGAAAAAACTTTGCAGACAGAGTTTGTAAAATTTATCACTGTGCTACTGATAATCATGTCAGTGAAAGTTGAAATTTTTATTTTAGTTTCATTAAAACCTCTTGGTAACGAAATTCTCTTTTATTAACTTAAATTTACTTTCATTAAAAGATTATGTTGAATTACCTGATTCAAAAAAAAAACTCTCTTAGCCTAAAAAATCTATTAAAATTTTTTATGTTTAAAACTTTACGCCGTTGCTCTACACCCGGAAAATAAAAGCTGTTTCAACCTACAGCATTACCGTTTGTAGTTCAAGATCTTGCAGCGTAACTAAGAGTTTAGGCCAAGTATTGGATATTTGTTACAAACTCTGCTTGACTGCAGAAAACATCGTGATTGATAAATCAGCACAGTATATAAGGGTGTCCGAACAAAAACGCAAGATTTAAATTTGACGCCATTCGAAGTATCATTGTTTGACATTTGAACAATTGTTATTGTTTGCTAGTAGAAGGTACGAGGTTAGTAAAAAATGACCATGGACAGCGAAGGAAGTTCGTTAATTGGGTATTGCAGAGACAACATGGAAATCCAACGTGCAACGTGTCACTGTGTGGTGTGGTTTTTGGGTTTTTGGGCTGGAGGAATCATTGGACCTTTTTTTTATGAAAATGAGGCAGATCAAGCGCAAACAGTCAATGGTGTTCGGTATCGTGAAATGATAACCAGTTTTTTCTTGCCTAGAATTGAAGAAATGAATGTGGAGGGCTTGTGGTTTCAACAAGACGGCGCCACATGTCATACAGCCAGAGAAACAATTCAATTTAAATCTTGCGTTCTTGTTGGGACATGCCCTTATTTAAAATAAAATATGCCACCTGTTTCTGTAACAGAAGCCTTCGTGTAGAAAATTTTTATGGAAATTCAACCTTTAAATATGGATATTTTTCATACAAAATTGTTATAGTTGATCTCTTTATTTACCTAAATAGTCGTAGCACATTGAAAATGAAATGATATATATAGTTACCATGGATATTGAAGAATCGAAGCTTTTGATATTGAGTTTTTGATTAGTTTTTTAAGTATTGCTTTGGCTTATGTCACGATAAATTTTAATTTTCTCTTTCACTTTCGTTTAGCAGCGGCAGTATTCTTTTGATTATTCATGTATTAGTTTTATTACATTATTTAAGGAGTATCCGGTGTGAAATCTATCTTTAGTTCAAAGGGTGCCCAGTTCAGAAATAACAACTGATTTTTTAAGTAAATCTGTTAATATTTGATGGCATAGCTCCGCTACTAATCTACATCTTTGCTTTTGAACGCAAATTTCTTGGTACATATTTTATATTTTAGAAAAAGAATAGGTGATCTGGTCAGATATGTCAATGCTACAGGGTGGCTTAAGATACTTATGTCCTGTTCAGCGATGTTAGAAAAAAACCAAAGCAAAGCACATTTGTATTAAAAGCAAAAACAATGTACGAAAGTATGTTTTTGTTTTCAAGGCTAACAAACTAGAAATATTTTTGTTTTCATTTTTCATTTCCTTATCCTTTTAGCTATTTAAAAGAAGCTGCTGTAATACCTGGCATTTTGCATTAACAACACTGTATTCAAAATGTATTTGTGTTAAATGCATCATTTCCTTTTGTAAGGAAAGCTGTTGTAACTTAAATGCAGCAGCACTAAAAATTCTTTGTCTAAAAATAATCTTTATTTAGGTAAGTCTTCATTAAGTAAAGATCCAAGTTTTCAATTTACAAAATGTAATTCAGAGAATTTTGTTGTTACCCATAAATTATTGGGTAAGTGGAAAGGTAGTAATACCAGTTAAAAAGAAAAGTATTTTGCCAGCAAAATATCATAAAGCAAATTATAAAAGAATTATGTTTCTTCATCACTCCTTTTCTTAACTCAAAATGTTCAATTAAATTTAAAGTTTTATTTTAACATAATTTTGCTTACACGTTTTTAGTTAGTTTTTTGTATTTTTCTCTCTGCCTTGCTCTGTCTTGTAAAATACAAGTACGAGTAATTACATTACATCAAATAAGAGACTTTGTCGTGTCACTAATTATTTGTTATTTGCCTTGACTCTGTAAGTGAAATTTATTTTTCTCTAGCTTTCTACGCTCAAGTATATTTAACAGAATATTTTTCCTTTTTTTTTTATAAGAATATTAACATGCATTTGTATGCTTAGTAAAACAAGCATTGTTTTATTTTTTTTTTTTTTTTTTTTTTTTGAAACATGATGTGTATTTGTGCCATTATAATTGTTCTTTTGAACATCAGCATCCTGGTAACATTGTGGAATAAACAAATAAATAAATGCTTGCAAGTATAAAACAGTGAATTCTTCATAAAATTATTCTAAGCCTTTAGTAAACTTCATTATCAAGTAATTTGATTACGCAATTAAGCATACACATACACACAAATATTCTATAAATACTTTATAAGAGCTGTTATAGATGTATTTGTAAGAAAAGTTGAAAAGTATGATGAACTTATTATTGTGAGTTTAATGATGTTGAAGATGAGTAAAAGTGATTTTTTAATACTAGTTGTTTGTAGTTGTTAAACTCTTGTACTTATTTGTAATTTGTTAATGCGAGTGATTAAATTGTTAAGAAAACAAAATTATAAACTCGTATTGTATGACTACAATAGAAAATAAATTAAGTTGCGACTTATCTTATGTGTGCAGTATGTGAATATTTATTTAAGAAATAACGACAAGCACTGAGTTTCATATACTTTACGTGAAATCCAAATTAGAGTTAATGAAAAAATTTTATATTATTTTTTTTAAATAACCCCCAGAGTCTAGGCTAGAATCAAACTGATTCACTAATCTACGAGTACTTTCCTAACGATTTTGGCTATTTTTTTTCCGATATCGCCCGGCCTGGTTAAATTATATTGCTCTTAATGCTTGAGAAGGATATACAGAGTTCTAAACATCACTTATAAAGTCTTACTTCAATTAATAATACAAATTAAAAAAGAATAAGTCATTATTGTTCAAACAATTTCATTGAGTTCATAAAATATTTCATCGAATTCCAAGTTCCTTCAATGAATTGTGAGAGGAGAATCGGTAATCAACAATCTATAAAAATAAAATTTATAGGGTCCGCCATCGAACGTTTTTTTTTTAAACTAGTGCTTATTTGGTGAATGGTAACACTTAGCTCATGTCTGATTTGACAGATAATTAGTTTTATCCTTCCGCTGAAAGAATATGGTTGTGTTTTCGATTCGCTAAATGGGCCTGCGATCGACTTACAGAAGATGCCGATTTTGCCAAAAAAAATCATCTTTTCAGATGAAGCTCATTTTGATCTTGGCGGGTATGTAAACAAGCAAAATTGTCGCATTTGGGGCACAGAAAACCTGCACGCACCCAAAACGAGTCACTGTTTGGTGCGGATTTTGGTCCAGAGGCATAATTGGGCCATTTTTCTTCGAAAATGAGCAAGGAGTGGCCGTTAGTCAATGGCGATCGTTATCGGGCCATGTTGAAAGAATTTTTGTTTACAAAAATTGAAGAGGAGGATATTGGCAACATTTGGTTTCAACCGGACGGCGCTACGAAGCTGTGTGGCGGACCCTATATTATCTCTTTGTCTGTTCACTGTACAATTTTTTTAATTTTAAAATAAAGTACATATACTTTTTGCCCGGTTACGCCCATTTTTACGCCTCCTTTCAACGATTTTCACTAGCGACTGTTTAGAAAAATGTGTGCCCCTACGTAAGTAGTAGCGTATCCTTATAGTATAGACAACGTATGTACCAGTTGTTACATTAATCCGTTTACAAATAAAATTTCAATTGTTAAAAACCCATGGAAATAAGCTTAGCCATTCAGTACACCTAATTTTTTTAACACAAATTTAATTTAACAGGAGCTAAAAAAAACATTTTCTCTTTTTACATGAATTGTTTTATTATATTCTAAAAATTTTTCTTGAATCTCATATCAGCATGGCATTTCTTGAATTATGCACAGAGTAAATTGTCCGTCAACAATTACGAGATTCGTAAGGAGTGGCAGATTGTCGTTACTAACTGGGCTGTACAATAGATCTTAAATGTCGAGGTGCGATTAAAGCCCATAGTGATAATAATAATAATAAAATACGTTATGCATTTTTAAGCAATTTTGTTGGGTTTTGAGACTTGAATTAATGAATAAGCACGAAATAAATGAAGTGAACTCTAACCTAATTCTCTTTTTACACGAATATTTATAAAGAGAACTAAGTGTATTTTGTAAATTGGACAATTAATTTTTTTTTTCTTTGCATTATTAACAAAGGCCCCAACTAAAGTGGTAAATAAAATATTTATAAGCATAATTTCTGGCTTAAATGAAGTACGGGCACATATCTTTACTAATAGTTTTGAGTGAAAATTTTTGAAAAGTGGGCGTAAGAATGGGCGTAACTAGGCCTAAAACTTTGGAGTCCAATGTACGTATTGGTCTTAATAAGAAATTTTTTTCTGGGGAATAGTGCCAGAAAATTTTTTTTATAATTTTTTCAAAAAAAGCAAAGGGGGTAGTCCATGGTTTTTTTTTTGTCGAAAAATATTTTTTTCGCACTATCTGCAGAAAACTAAATTCGAATTCTCTATTAAACGCAACAGAAATCAAATTGATATCTAGCAAAATAAGCAAGTTATGGATAAAAAGGTCCAATTTCAGGCACATCTGTTGAAAAACAAAAGTTTGTATTACGAACAACAAAAAAAACCAAACAAACAAACAGAAAATGAACTTTATTTATACAATTAAGTAAATTCTTAATTTCAATTTGTTTTTATTTATTTTTAATATTTACAAACAGTTACCTTTTTTAACTAAACTTGTATATCTTTTTCAAGATCTACGGTCATCAACAACTAATCGGCTTGTAAAAAAGGAAACTCACAACAATATGCCACAAAGTAAATTTAAAATCTAAAGATGTAAGTGATTGGTCGCTGTCACTGAAAACCGCTAACAAGCTGAAATAAAATTCCCAGAGAAAAAGTCTAACGGCCCTCAATTAGAATAGCAAGATTCTGTTTTGATCTAACAAAACCTTATTAAATAAAAATATTTTTTATTAATTTGGCTGTAAATATTTATTTCAAACATCATTCGTTGAAATTCTTTTCCATTGACAGCTTCTGCTCACTACAGAATCTGTTACAATAACTGCTTTGAAGCAAAAGCCAGTGCAAGCATTTGCTTTTAAGTTACTTAGAGAGGTTTTACACTGTAATACTGAGTAGTATTAGAATAATAGTATGAAGACAATACATGCGTCAAAAAATATGAACAGAAATTTTACAGTCGTGTGAGAAAATTTATTAAACGTTTGTGCTTTGCATTAGAGCTGCATTTTTGTATGCGAGCACAGAAATAACAAAAACAATTGATAAAATCTAATGAAAAATTTAACATTTGTATTATAGTGTAAAAATTTAGTATGATTTTTCGATTTTACTCCTTTAAGATTCAATGAAAATCTTAGCTATTGTATTATAGTGTAAACCCCGCATTAGTGATTTTTTCTAAAGTTTTGGGGGGATACTTCGTATCTCAAATATTCTAATTATATTTGTTGTCACCACTTTTTCTTTCATTCAAACACTTCCATGAGTGAGTTGTCCTCCATGACAGACAAAAGCATACTTGAAATGGCTTACAAGCACTTTCAAGTGTAAGATATTACACATGTAATACACATGTAATTTTGTACGTTTTTCAAGTATGCTTGTGCATTATTTTAGTCTTAAGTAACGAAATTAGACCTTTACAGTGACACAACTTGTCTGTTTCTTACATAACCTACACATTTGTGTATTATATTTTTTTACCCTAAATTAAAATTATTTTTTCAAAGACAGCAACTGAAAACTGTTGGCCCACTGCTTTCAAATCTGTGGTTAATTTTTTTTTTTTCAAATTAGCTGTACCTTTCGAGACACTCTGTTAGCAAACTTAAATTTGTTTTTGTTACTTAAAGTTGTTGGAATTTAAAATTTGCTTTGAGTAACATTAAAAAAAAATTATGTTAATAAGTGACATAGAAAACATGTGACAAGACATTAAAGAATAAACATATATCGGACACGCATTTTTAAACTCATAACAAATACTCTTACAAATGTACCGCACACACTGCTTGTGGGAAGGGGAAACCTCAAATAAAGAAAAAAAAATAGAAAAGCAATAAGTCAATATGTCAAAGTAAATATCAATTTAATCACTTAATTGACTAATGAAAAATAGAAAACGAATACGAGCAAAGAATATAAAAAAAAAGGACACGAGAAGCTTGTATTACAATCGTAAGGGTGGATAAGTTACAATTGCTGAATGGGCAGTAAATAATTAATTATTTTTCTTAAAGAATGTATTTACAATGCAAAAAAAGGATAATATTAAAATACTTTCCCTCTTATCACAAAAAAAAAAAAAAAAATTATAATAAAAAAAAATAAATAAAAATAACTTAGACTCTTAGTCACAAAAAAAAAGGATTTTATTAAGAGCTGACTTTTGTTTATAAAAATTTAATGCATTTCAGAAGATAACGACTTTAGTGTGACTATGATTAAAGGCCAACGATATCGAAATTTTTCATAAATTTTACTTTAAAGTCTATGTCTATTTTTTTTTTTTTTTTTTTTTTTTTTTTTGTAGAGGAGCGTTTATATTTTAGTCTCATATTAATATAATTAAAAATAAATGGGCCACTATTATAGTCACAAAAAAAAACAGGCTTTTATTAAGAGCTGACTTTTATTTATAAAAATTTTATGAATTTAAAAACGTTTTTAAAAAGATACTATAATTATGGGCCAATATGGTTTTTTCTAATTTAATAATAATTTTTTTAATAAATAAATATATGATTGATTAAAATACGTGACTTTAGTTTAAATTATCAATCTGCTTTAATAATATAAAATTAAAATAACACAAAACATTTAACAAACTGATTCCCAATAGTTTTGCTCAGAACTCTCTAAATTCCTGAAACATCAAAACAAAAGAAAGCACCCCTTGACAGACACACATTCGACTGAAATTATTATGTTTAATATGTCACCTTATAAAACTCCTTATAACAATAATAATACTCATACAAATAATTGTAAATAATGGTCAGACTGTAAGTTTTCCTTTAAAAAAAAATTAATCTTTTCGTAAGAGATATTCCCACTTATTGCTGCACACATTTTCAACATACAGATTTGTCGTTCACAAGCAAATAAAATTTTCAGTTTTTATTTTATTCTTAGCTGAGATAAGAAAATAAATAAATTTTATTTCTGAATGTTTTAAAGAAGAAAATTACGCTTGTAAAAAACAGCAACATTAAGGAAAATATATTTTTAGACACTACATAAATGTGTTTATATAATACGGAGACTCTCTTTGTAGCTCTTTAAATAAAAATTCATTTATTTCAATTTAATAAAACATTCAGGATACCCTTATTAATAAAATATTATTTTCTTATTTTAGGTTTATATGAATATGGGGAGGAAATAGCAAGATGTATTTATGGGAATGAAGTTTCAGTAAAGTTTTGGTTTTATTGTTATAAATATTTTTTTTAATTAAATGAAATGAAAAGCAAGATATTAAAAAATATTTCAGACTTACAAACTTTTTCGAACCGACAATGAAGAGTTCATGGTAGATAACTACATAAGGTTTTGAATTTAAAGAAAACAAAGAAATGAATTTCCTGTTTTCTTAAGACTAATCAGCATATTTAAGAATTTATTTATTATCAATGTTAGATAGCGCTTGCACGTATATCGTATTAGCACTGATGCCAAATTTATGTTTAGCTTAACAAGATCGGAAATATTTTTCAAAATAATTACTTGAACTAGTTCGTAATCACTTTTACTATTCACATTAATTTAGAAATGTATCAATAAGGACTATTAGGGCGATTTTAGAGAGCCTCGCCGTCTCTGATATTATGAAAAAACAATCACATTCTCCAGGGTTTCGAAGAGATCATTAGTGAACGCTTATATTGGAGAAATGGGCCGGAATCTATGATTTTAGGCCCATATTAGAAGATGGCTATTTTGGTGTAAGAATCGCAGGACCACGTTACAATGAGAAAAACAGCTTCCATTTTTCTTATACAGAAAACAACTTCGGTTGTGAAAAGTAAAATTTTTTTTTAATCAAAAATTTATTTTTTAATAATCAAATTTTTTAGTTATATCAACTAGAATTAAATACAACAATTCGAAATTCTGCTTTCTTAAAAATATATCAAGCTGTAACACCGATTTTTTATTGTTGAGATTAAAAAATTTGATTATTTCAATTGAATTTTTGATTGGCAATAAATTTAATTATCACAATCGAAGTTGTTTTCTCAGTGCAGACAGAGGTTCATATCTTAGAGCTATATGCTAGGAAATGTCTATAAAAGGGCACTTGTGGTACCTAATCTAGAGTGGCTTACAATTGATACAAACTTCTCAATACTTTAGCAGAGAGGAACACTCAAGAAGAAAACAACTTCGGTTGTGAAAACTGAAATTGTTTCCAATCAAAAACTTAGTTTTGATAGCCGAATTTTTCAATCATAATAATAGAAAATGGGTCTAACAGCTTGATATATTTTTAAGAAAACAAAATTTTGAATTGTTGTATTTAATTCTAGTTGATATAACTAAAAAATTTGATTATCACAACTAAATTTAGTTCTCACAACCGAAGATGTTTTCTGTGTATTTATTTCTAATTTCATAAAACATATACAAAATGCAGAAAAGTTTAGCCTATCTATCTGTTTAGCATATCGTTGTCATCAGGTTTTATATACAGCCCGATCAGTATTTTTAAGCCAAATGCACTTTTTTACTTTTATTTTAAAGAAATAAGCTTTTTTCAAATTTAAAGTAATTTTAATTTTGTTAATTAATTGACATTTATTTCTGTGGCTTCTTCTCGTCTGGTGTATCTTATGATAAGCAAGGTTCAAGGTTCATTTTATAAGATATTAGATTGAAAAACATAATTCTTGACTTTCTTAAAATTTTAAATGATTAAAAAAGCACATTTTGTTCAATTATCATAACACGAGTTGCAAGTTTTTAGACAAAATTATGAATTAGAGGGTTCCTTCTTCACTATTAATATTTTCTTACCCTTCACAGAAGCAACAAAATAATAGTTTGTTTTTCTTTACAACAAATAGAAAGTGAAAGTATTTTTTTTAAGAGAAATTGTGTTTTTTTCATACCACAAAAACTACATTAAAAAATAAAAACTTTTAGTATTTTCCCAGCTACAATGGTAAGCAACACAACCACAGTTGTTTGTTAAGTGTATGTATAAGTGTGTGTGTGTGTGTGTGTTACATATATGTGAAAGTGTAAGGTCACTCGAGCGTATGTTTAACAAGTCTATTAAGTTTATATATATTATCTTATGATGACAGCCACTTTCATTGCTTTGCTCTATTAGCTTTTAATGCGTATGTGAAAGCAAAGAAAGCAGCATCAGCAACACAAATAATACCATTATAAACAATTTTTTTCTTTGCTTATTTTCTTTCCTAAGTAGGCGTTTTTTATTGTAATTCTGTTTTTTTTTCTTTTCATATAAGTGGCGTCCAAATGTCGCATCAGTTTAATCATCAACCAAACAGGAGTTTAGTGAAAGAAAAACTCAAGTTTTAAGTAACTTTATTTTATCCAGATTTCATATCAGTTTCCAGCAATTTTCTTTTTCATTTAACTTGTTTCATAGACTCGTGACTCATTCATAAAAAGTTTCGCTGCATGTGCTTTCCACATCCCCAGTAGTGGCAAACAACACATGTCAATCATTTGTTTTGTTTGTTGGTACCAACTTTTCTCTAATGCTTTTTTAAGCATTTTTTGTTGATTTTCTTTTAGATAGAAATCTATTTGTACAAACTTTAGCACTTTTATTTAATAGACAAGCAAGTATTTCAGCTTGTGTGTGAACACAGTATGAAAAAAAAGCAACTTCAAATTCATTTCCGTTTCCTTTCATATTGAACAAAATTGATTTCTATGTTTTAATGCCAGCCAAAGCATCCACATGTGTGAATTACAATATAAGCCAAGAAGGCTGTAGATAAAATAGATTTAAACACATAAAACACTGTTAAACAAAGTGATATAAATTTCTTAAACGTTTAAATGTATTTATAAATGTCAAGTATAATACTTGGCATACGTTTGTTTATTTATCACTCCATAAGAGATGAATTCTAATTAAAAAAAGTGTTTTTTTTTGTTACATGTAAAAGAATAATTTTTAAGAGAAATGCTAAAAGTAGTGTTATGAATTCGTAAGAAAAACGTTGGTTATTACTAAATTAAAAAATCTTAAAATTTATTTTCCATTACCCTCATCTGTAAAAGTAGGAGAATATGACCTTTCTTTTCTATTTTATGAGATACTTTAGAGGAAACATTGTTAATTAGAGCAACAACAAAAATTAATGCAAACAAAATTCTTGTGTCATGCACGTATATCGCCCTGTGGCTCGTTTTGAGATTTTTTTTTCTTTTTGTAAAATTTATAACTCTAAAAGTAAAAAAAATATTAAAAAAAAAATTTTTCAATTCATTTGGTATCGGCATAATCATTATAAATTTTAAAGCAATTTAATTTTGTAACATCATCTGCATCAATATAATTATGATTTGATACTCCTTAAAGGGCCCCATATACGACAACAGCATGCTGGTGCACTCAATATCAAATGCAAACATCTATTACACCAGCATGATGGCACAAACTTAATTTTTTTGTAAATCGAGGTTGAAGTGAATGCACTTTAGGCCGAAAACATTTATTTTTTCTAACAACTTTTTCTCTATTTAATTTTTCTAAGATTTTGTTATGGCATTTATTTTTTAGGTCAATAATCTTCGAGTCATCGATTCATATAAATCAAGGAATTCCGCCCTAAAATTTTTCCTGCGCGTTTATTATCATGTGACCACTTAAAAAATTTTGCTTTAAATAAGCTAATTTACAATACACGATACCAGCATGCTGGTGCAAGCAGAAAAATATTAAACGTATTTTGATTTTGCACCAGCAGCTAGTACAATCAGACCTTAAGCCCAAACAATCGGCTATCACAATCAATTGATTGCGCCAGCATGTTATTGTCGTCTATGGACCCTTTAATACAATTATAATGTGGACGTGTTATCGATAATTTTAACTCACATATTTAATATTTTTTTTAGCTCTCTATGTGGTTTACAATTTTGAATAGTTCATGAATTTAAAGAAAACAAGAAAATGAATTTCCTGTTTTCTTAAGACTAATCAGCATATTTAAGAATTTATTTATTATCAATTTTATCGTTTGCACGTATATCGTATTATCACTGATGCCAAATTTATGTTTAGCTTAACAAGATCGGAAATATTTTTCAAAATAATTACTTGAACTGGTTTTTAATCACTTTTTGTTAAAAATAATTTCTTTCTCAAAATTATTTTATCAAAAAGCACAAACGCAATATTAATAGCAAACGTTCTTACATAACCAGTAGTGGGATCCAATTATTTTTCAGAGTGCGATGTGTGTTCTTTTTAATTCAGAAATTCTTGATTAGCTTTAGGAGTTAAAAAGTCTCTACTAATATAAATACCGTGTACAACAACCAAAAAGGCTACAGGCAACCAAAAATGGCTTCTTTTTTTCTTTTTTTTTACTTAAGTCATTCACTTAAGTAAACTCTGAAGGAAATATGAGAGCTTAGTAATCTTATTCAATATTAGTTTTTTCCGTTGCTTTATTTTGCTTGCAATTACCTGAAAAAAAAAAAGAAAAATGGTTGAGCTGATTAAGCAAAAATCTGTAATGGCTGACTGTTCCCTTAGAAGCCATTCTTCACAATTTATCCGCTTTGCATAATTTTAATTAATTTAGACCAGTTTTTGACACTTGGACGGTGTCATAAATGAAAAGTCAACACTCAAAAAAATAAATCTTATTCAAGAATAAAAATAGAAAAAAAGTAAACTAACAAACACTCAAGCATATCCATGCACCACTAACTCACATTAAACAAATAACCACATCCGGAAAGTTTCAAAAAGTGTCAGAACATATTTGCATGTGTGTGAATAATTTCTCGTTTCTGCGCTATAAAGTAGCTGTAATAAAACGCTTTACGAGTACGAGTATAGAGTAGGAATATATTCCAGTATAAAGTTTATAAACTGCATATCATTTATGTCACATTCAACTACTTAAAACGATACTTCATAATTTTTCAAAGGCACGTTTTATTTTATTGAAACACTTTAACATGCCAGCTACCAAAACTTGGCCGGACGGTTTAAATAAACTTTCTTTTTGGTTTTTATTTATTTTTTTTTTTTTTTTTAATAAAGAAAATTGTTGTCCTGCTGGAGTTTGTGTTTATTAATGATTCACACACATAGCCTTACAAACTTTTACACTGTTGGCTTGTTTGTTTTCTTCTTCTTCTTTTTTTTTTCATTGTAATTTGTGTGCCTTTGGCAGTTGGTCATTGGTATTTTTATTGGTTGTTCATGTTGGCTTGTTGGCTTGGTTTGCCTGTTTCCTTGTAAAGTAATAATTTTTGTTGCCAATTCCTTTTGCTGATCTGTGAGTTTGTACTGTTTATGTGTGCGTGTGTGTGTGTGTTTATTGAATTGTTTATCTGAGTACTGTTTTGCTACAACAAGCACAATTGCTGTTGTTGTCATTAAGTGTTGACATATTTTTATTACAACTTTAAGTTTCTATTATTGTTGTCTTTTATATTCTGTTCACAACAAGTGAAATTCTGTTGATGTTTATTAATTATTAACTTTTTCGTACTGGTTAATTTTCCAATGAAAAATAAAGTTTTTTTTTGCACAAACTTTGTAAATTAGTTAATACAAATTTGAAATTAAAGGGAAAGAATAATAAAAAAAATTTCACTTGTTTCATATTAAATACAGAATAATATTTCCCCAAAAAAGAGTTTTGCAAAGAGAAACAGTTGTAGGATTCACTTCTAATTAAGCTTGTCAAACTTTTATAAGTACAAATGTCACGTGCTAGCAAAAGTAAACACACTTTTACTCAAGGAATTATAAAAACAAAATTCACAAACACATATTTAATAGGGTGGCATAAATTACTAAAATTTTTTGCTTACAAATTAATATGCCAGCAAACAGTTTTTTTAATTTTTTCTTTGGAGTAAAGTTAATATACTTTACCAAATAAGGTTAAATGGAAACAGAACAGATCCAAAACCGTTGCCGGGTCTCATGTATGGTACACAGATGGCTCGAAAACTGTTGAAAGGCTCTTTGGTCTAAACCTCAGAAGAAGCTTATCTGTCAGTATGGGTCAAGAGAACTCAGTTTTTCAGGTTGAAATACATGCCATAGAACTCTGCCTAAGACAGGAACTAGAAAGAGAAACAAATAACAGTAACATCTATATTCACTCGGAGATGCCCTCAGTGATTTTAAGATAAGATCAAAACTGGTCTGGCATTGATTAATATTTATAAAAAGGCTAGCATCAAATAACAGGGTTCACTTGGTATTGGTGCCAGGTCATAGGCAATGAGAAGGCAGACGACCTCTCAAGGAAAGAGAGCGATTAATAGATTCATTGGGCCAGAAACACTAAGCTCAATTTAAGGGAGTGGGTGGAAATTAAATCGCAATAATACTGGCTAGAAAAAAGGCATCAGAGTAGCGAAAATATGCATGTTATTCCGATCTCGGAATAGAACAAAGGAATTACTTAGCTTGACCCGGTCAGGAACTCGAATTGTCACGGTATTCCTTACTAAACATTGTAAGTATTAAAACACTTGGCTAATATGGGATCAGGCAAAATGGCATCTTCAGGTTTTGGAACGAAAATGAAGAGACAGCAGAACATATATTGTGTTACTATAATATTCTAATTTGGACCCATTTTCATTACTTAGAACTAAAACAATGCACAAGTTTACTTAAAAAGCATGTGTAATATTTTATACTTGAAAGTGCTTGTAAGCCAATCTACAGCCCTTTACTTACACCTTCTGACATAGAAGACACTCATGGAAGTTTTTGAATGCTTAATGAATACTAGACTTTTTAAACATTTGTAACATGAGAGTAGAGTCATAGAAGTGGTAACAAGTATAATTTAATTGAGTATCCCCGCAGACCAATATGGGTTTTACACTATAACACAAGCGGTTAGATATGCATTGGATTTTAAAAGAGTAAAGTCAAATGGTATTGGATGCGACAGTCGAAAAATCATACAAAAGTTGTACACTATCATACAAGGCAACATTATCTACAACAGTCGGATAAATCATTGAAAAAAGTTTTTGAATTCTTAATAAATACTAGACTCTGGGAAGATTTTTAACTTGAGAGTAGTCACAATAGCACTATTTTGGCCGCAGAGATAAGGTGACTTGTTCTCGCCCCTCATTCTAATTCTAATTCAAGTTTAATTTTAAAAAATCAATTTATATCTGCAAATAATTTTACTCTTAATAAAATAAAGGGTTCGGAAACAGACTTTCTACAAAACGCAAAAGCTCATGCTTTAACAGCTTGTTACCATTTTGAAAACTAAAGAGTGATTTTTTTGCTATTATCTTTTTGGCAACACTAGTTTTGACAGCTCACGCACGTTTTGTATCTTGTGTCACTGTCAAACATCTTCAGTTTGGTCTATAATTTAATCATGAATCGTCTTACAAACGAACAACGCTTGCAAATTATTGAATTTTATTACCAAAATGCGTGCTCTGTTAAGAAAGTTCATCGCGCGCTTCTTCCATTTTATGGTCAGTTTAATCGACCTACTGAGGCTTCTATTCGGGCTATTGTAACAAAATTTGGAGTGAAGAGCAGCCAGAAGCATTGCAAGAGCTACCAATGCATCCACAAAAAACAACCGTTTGGTGCGGATTATGGGCTGGCGGCATCATTGGGCCGTATTTCTTCAAAGATGATGCGAATCACAACGTTACTGTGAATGGTGAGCGCTACCGTGCGATGATAACAAACTTTTTTTTGCCCAAAATGGAAGAGCTTGACTTGCATGACATGTGGTTTCAACAAGACGGTGCCACATGCCACATGCCACACAGCACGCGAAACAATGGACCAATTGAGAGGCGAGTTCGGTGAACAGTTTATTTCACGCTTGGGACCAGTTAATTGGCCGCCCAGATCGTGCGATTTAACGCCTCTAGACTATTTTTTGTGGGGCTATGTTAAGGCTAATATCTATAGGGACAAGCCCGCTTCGATTGACGCACTGGAAGCCAACATTGCCAACATTATTCGTGAGATACCGGCCGAAATGTTGGAAAGAGTATGCCAAAATTGGACTAAGCGGATGGACCATTTGAGGCGCAGCCGCGGCCAACATTTGCATGAAATAATCTTCAAACATTAAATTATATCGACCCAACTATCGATCCAAATAAATATTTCATGCATTTTTCTGAATTTTATGTGTTTTTTTTTTTAAATTTCCGATAGTTCTTATAAAATCACCTTTTATATAAAAAACCTAATAAAACATAGTTTTTCAACTATAAAATTAACATTTTTACTTTCAATTTATATAATTATTTATTTAGACTTTTATTTTTATATACAATTAATGATTATTGAGCTTTATTTTTTTTTTTTATAAAATAATTTATTATTTTCAATATTTCACTTTATTTATTACTTATTAGTTAGTTTTATTTGACCTTTTTCTTTTTAATTAAAATGGCTCTTTTGCTAAGCTTGAGTTCTTATTTTTCAAAAATTTATTTTTATATCGATATTTCGCTCCAATTCTTTTAATTTGATTAATTTATAATAAATTAATTTTTGAAAAATAAGACCTCAAGCTTAACAAAAGAGCCATTTTTATTTATTACTTTAATAATATTTTTTTTTTTCAAAACTGGGTACTTACAGCCATTCTCATAATGACTTAATACAGTTTGGCAAAGCATTATTAAAAAAATTTTCTTAATATAAATAATATTCAAAAATCTCTTAGTAAACTATTGTTAAATACAAAAAATTTTAAAAAAAACTTTGGCTCTACTTTAACACTATTTTTTTCTGATGAATAATGATCGCCTAACTCTAAAGGTGATCATCATTTCAAATTCTATTAATAAGTTTTTTCTCTAGATTTTTTTTATAAAAAATTATTATTAAATTTTTAAAGAGGCTGCCTCACACATCTCATTATAACTTTCAAAAAACTTAACCGTTTTGGTTAAAAAATATCTCAATAAATTTTTAATTTTATTGGCTTTCATTTTTTTACATTTTTTATGTGCAACTATTATTTTTTGAGTTATTGGAAAAATTGTATAACAAAAAAATATATTTTTTTTAACCCTACACTTCGTCATGTGACAAAGCTTAATTTTAATCCGCTCCAGATCCAACAACATATAAGAAAATATAATAATTTTTTTTTAGTTATCAATTTTATTAAAAAGAAAAAAAATAAAAGAAATATACTTCAGGTTTGTTTTGGGATTTTCAAAAAAGTTCGTCGATTCAGGGAAGAAAGTAAGTGCTGGGTTAAAATAATATGAAATTTTAGATATTTAAAAATTCACAAAAAATGGAAAGCGCCCAATACTAACCAATTTTATTATTTTTAAATTGCATAAAATAGAAATAAATTTATTTATAAAATATTAAAATTCTTGGGAAGTTATTATGTATTTCGATTCGAATCGAAATGGCTTTCAAAAAGAATTTTCAATTCGAAAGAAAAATCTAATATGTAGGCCTTTCAAAAATCCAGCGGAGTTGTATTAACAATTTTGAGTTGTAAGTGCTTTTTTTTCACTTTTAATTTCTTGCCGTAGTCAAAATGATGAAGGATGATGTGTCTTATTGTATAGCTTTTATGTTATATAATCCTTTTTTTAAAAAAAAATGCCAATTGAAAGAAGATTTTCCAATGTTAATTTTACATTTAAGAATTGAAAAAAATATATAAATTTCTTTATATATTGATTAAAAAAGAACTAAATATGAATAATAAATCTATTTTGGTATATATTTTCGCTCACGGCGTATATATAATTACTTGAAATAGGTCGTAGTCAAAATGACGAAGGATGACGTTAGTGTACAAAAAATAAGGATGATATTCTAGGGTTAATTAGAAAGCCTTTTCGATTGAAATCGAAATACATAATAACCCCCCTGATTTTGTTCGTTCAGGAAATAATTTTAATTTTTATTATTTACTTCCATAATTTATTAAAAGTTTTAAAATCAGCATTGCTATTCTATATAAACCTTGTATTTATTATTTTGGAAGTCAGCCTACAGCTCTTTGAAATATATTTAACTTTTTGTTTAGGTGTTAAAAGATGCAAAACTTGTGTCTTGTTATGAGCTGGAACAGCAAGAAAATTAAGTTCCCATAAGAACGTTATTTTTAGTTTAGCAAAATAAAAATTAAAAAAAAAATCAACATTCTATACTGGTAAGTGAGTGAGCACAGCATAAGCAAGAAAAAAAACCATAATAAATTATAATAAATGTTGTCATGTTGTCTGACATTTGTCTGCAGTGATTTAAAAACTACTTAAAATGTTAATAATATTATAAGTACTGTGTGTGTGTGTGTGTGTGTGTGTGTGTGTGTGTGTGTGTTTATGAGTGACAAAAAATGAGTTTGCATTTAAGTTTATTTAAGGATATATAGACATGAAAGCTTCACATTGACATTGAAAAAAAAAATTATATGCAAAGAAGCAACTAAATATAAAAAAATAACAAAATCCAAAAAAAAAACACAAACACACTTACACACTTACACGCAGCACAGTATAATTTTTCAAAAAACATTATTTACACAGGCAAAAGTAACAAAAATAATAACAACTGTAACAGTGTAGAATAAGCATAACAACAAAATAACAAATGTGACTGATGACATGTCATCAAGTTTTCTACAACAAACAATCACTTTTTTTTTTTTTTTGTAAAGTAAAGTTACACAGAACTGTGATATAAAACACAAAACAGAACAGAACAGGACTGAACCCAACAGCACAGGAAATAGCTACAATAAAAAACCAATGAAGACAACAAAATACACACACATACACACCATCACACTAAATAAAAAAAGAAAAAACAAAAATAAAACAAACTCAATTTAACATACCATTAACAAGAGTATTTATCAACTGTACGATAAGAGAATGTTAGTGGGAGGGTAACCAAAATGACAAAAACAATTTTTTTGAATAGAGTGTTGCAAAACTAAAGCAAAATTTGGGTGGCATAAACAATAAGGAAGTACTGAGAATGGATTTTACAATACAATACCGAATGGATTTCGAAAAAAATTAAAATTACATATTTTTCTTCTTAATAAATAAAAATTTTT
Source organism: Thelaira solivaga (assembly GCA_947397855.1). NCBI lineage: Eukaryota > Metazoa > Arthropoda > Insecta > Diptera > Tachinidae > Thelaira > Thelaira solivaga. The sequence goes on from OX377614.1 coordinate 10,282,875, forward strand.
TTATATTTTTTTAGTTCTACCCATAATTTCCTACTAAAAAAAATTTAAACAATCTGAAAATGAACATCAAAGTACTTATCAGCTGCTGAATTTTTCACTTCCGTATAAAATATTAAGATTCAGAACACAGAACCACACTGATTTTTATTAAAGGCATCATGTGACCTGTAAGATCTGTTGTGCAACCCAATTCCTGCTCTCGTAATTGTTGTGGGACTAATTTTACTTAGGTATTCTGGAAGAAGTACAAGGTGGCGTAATAAAATCCTCTATCAAAAGAAAATATTAATTTTTGTTTAATAATCCAAATTTGTTCTTGTTTGCTTTTTAGTTTTCATAAAAATCTGAAACTGGGACACTGAAATAAATCTGGATTGTTCGTCCCTATCTTACATTGGAGTCTATAGTTTTAGTGCAAACAGAATGTAGGCGCATGTTAGGCGGCAATGGACTATTATAAGATCAAGAGACAGTCACTAAAAAGCCTTACAATCGAAACTCTTTCGTTCGAAAAGAGGAAAATATTTCTGCCGTTCAAAGCCGCCCCTGTGTTTCATATGAGTGTCAGTAGTCAAACTTTACAGACATTAATTTATAAGGATTTGCACTTATTTCTTTAAAAAATTCAAGACTGCAGCAGACTTGTCGATTAACTTGCAATTTTGAAGAGGTGAAAGAGTCTGATGAGGTTTATTTCAATCTGAACGGCAACGCAAACAAACATATGGAGTGGTTCTAGCCAAGAAATACTGCAGGGGAGCGAATTACATGCCATGTTTTACAAAAAAAGGTATTCCAGTTTTTTAATGTAATAGCCACGCTGTGTTTTACTGCCTTGCTAGCTCATTCTGCTCATTCCCATCACTGAACAAGCTCACAGAATATGTTCCAATGTTTTTTGTTCTACAAAATTTTTTATTGATTCTTTTAAATAAAACTGAAGGCAAAAATAAATTATTTTAAAATAGTTTCGAAAATGAAATTCAATAAATTATTTGAAAAAAAATTTTTTCTTCTAAGAGAAAAATCACCACAGATTTTTGATTCTGCTCTTCTTGAGAGGAATTAAACTTTAGATCTAATTTAAATTAATAAAAAATACTTGTAAGCCTGCTACGCTTGTGCAGGGCTTTAGTATTTACTACAAAATAATAATTTTATATAAATTCTATTTTAAAAAAATAACCAAACTTATATTTTAAAGAAATTTTCAGCTCACCCTATTTAACATTAATTTGAGTGTTAAATCGTTTTTGTATTTTCTTTTACTTTTGTATCGTTAAATATTTGTATGCACGATTGTTTATTCATTAAACAAATCCTATGAATGAAAACAATCACAAGTAAAAATATTTAACACGTATTCAAATCACACCCAAATATAACGACAGCAATAACGACAACAATAACAATAAGGGTAAATAAGTATTAAACTCTAAATAATATTTTATTATTTATTTTTTTGTTTAAGCAACTGCAATTGTGAGTGTTGGTTAATATGATAAAAAATATTAAATTTTTATTTTATATACGGTGGTAATGAAAAGGAATAAGCTCCCATTCTAGGAAGGCTTCAATAGAAACTATATCAATTCTATATCCATGTACTTGAACCTAAGCAATGAGACTAAGAGAAATCTAAAACAAGCTTTCAAATGGGATAGCGAATATGAAATTTTTGTCTTTTGAGATGTTTCATATACAAGAGGCAAAGCCGATTCAAAAATTATTTTTGTCTGTAAAGACTTGGAAGATTTGAAGTAGAGGCCAACAATAGTTTTTTTTTTAATAGAGAGCTTGGTCATAACTTTTTTATTTTTTATGTTCTACACAAGTTATAAATAGTTTGGAGTTAGATTTTTCATTTGAAATATTTTTTTTTTAATAAAAAGTAAATGAAATATAAAAAGTAGATTACAATTATATTATGAAGAGGCAAAATATCGATATGAAAATAAATAATTTTAATTTCAACTTAAACTGAAAAAAGTAGCCGTTTTGAAAAATAGAATATAGAACTTAAAGAATAAAATATAGAGCATCCCTGATTTTTTTTAGTCGAACTCGTTATCGAATAAAGTTGGGGAAACTTTTTTTTAATGAAATGTTTCCAACTGATTTTGCTAAGTCCTTAAAGTAAAGAAAGACCATGTATTAAATTTCAGTGAATTTTTTTGTTAATTAAAAATTTAATTGTTAAGAAATCAAGCTACTATATGTTCAATTGAAAAGTAGGCTTGGCTAACCAGTTTCTTTAAGTTGAAGTATAGGTAAACAATTCGTTCAAAAATATAATTTTAGTTAAGCAAATCAAAATTGTTTTATTGAAAAGTGAACTTGTGTTTTTAATAATTTTAAAACAATTCAGAATTGTCTTATTGAAAAATGGAGGGAAAGATGCTGGTATCTGGAAAAAAAAGTAAACGGAAATCTTTCTTGATGTATAAAATTGGCACTTATATTTAAATTTGACTTTTATCATGGTCGTATAAAATGCAAAGAACTTAAAGTAGTTTTTGTAATCATTTTTAATCCCCGTTTTCAATATGAAAGTATTTACGTTGGCTTATTATTTTTTTCGTTCGCATGGCACAAATATGACTGCTTAAATATTGTTCATTTTATGTGAGTGATTTTTACACTAAAATCTCAAGTAGTTTCTATGCCCTTTCCCCTTCTTGCCTTTAAAGTACAAATATATGCAATAGGACTGTCATAGTTAAAACGGGGACTAATCATACTTACTCACAGTGCAACAACAATTTTTCTTGTTTTTACTATAACATTTACCAAAAAAAAAAAAAAAAAAAAACAATTATTCCGCAGCCAACTTCACTACAAAACATTCTATCAATATTGGATTTTTTAATTGCTCAGCGTTGCTGTCGCGCTATTTCGATATTTTTTATGGGCATGCGAATTTTAAACGCTTGTCTCTGTAATTAAGGTAGAATACAAAGTAAAGATAATATTTTCTATTAAAAAAAGGTTTTTCTTTTGCTTATTGCACAGTATAATTAAAATTATGTTGCACAATTATTATCAAAGTTAGTGGTCTTGGCTTAATAATTTACTTACACAATAAAATTTTTTTATATTATTCATAAATGTACCTGTGGCTGCTTAAATCTTTGCTTTTCACTTTTAATTTTGTAATAACACTAAAGCAATTAAGTTGAATTTGTATAAATTATAATGAATTCTTGTAAAAAATGTTCTGTTATTCTTTTGTTTCAAATGTAACAAAAAAAAAATTGTTTAAAATTTTTACGTGTTTTAATTTTTCTCCATTCTTGCTATTGTTTTTAATTGTCCAATAATACACCACTAAATTAAACTACTTTTAAGGCACACAAAATTAGTATTAGAAACAAAAAATCATTTAGTGGATAATATTATCATGATTTAAGTTAATTACAAGCTCAGTTTTTACTTCATTATTATGGGAAAAAAAAATACCTGCCTACCCAACATGGATTCTTATGCAGTCAACACAAATGGTGGACCAAAATAATTTATGTTTATAAATAGTATGTCAACTAGCCTTAATAATGTCCATTGGACTCTCAGGCAATTGAAATTGATTTGTAATAAAAATAATAATAAAAAATAAAAAATATTACAAGTTTTCTAGTTGGACTGGGAGATTATAGGACTGCATCCTGAAAGACTTTTGGCAAAATATTTCAAATGTATATGTTTGTTTTTAGGCTATTTTCATAAAGCTTTGAAAATCCTTTCTCTTTCCAATTTATTTACTCAATAAAAATTTAAATCCATAACTATTAACACATATTATTTTTATTTTTTTTTTTTGGGCTAAAATACTTTGTTTAACCCAAAATACTTAACTCGAAAGCAATTTACTACCAAATAAATGTATCTACATTACAATGGCAGATAGTAAACCCAGTGTGCTTAAAAGCATACAGGTCAACCTTATGCTTAATTTAACCAACAACCTACAATGGGCCTTGAATTGTAGTAAAAACACCTTCATAGAAGTGAATACAATTTGAATGGTAGACAAATCCTATTACAATGTCAGTCAAGCCAATACAGCCTTAATAAAAATATTTTTTTGCTTTTAAATGGGTGAAATTGTGTGTTATTTTTTTGCTGATAATTATGTTGTAATTGTGGTCATTTAAGCGTTTTAAAAAACCACTACCATTAGTTTTTGGCAACAACATCCATGAGCAACCATAATTAGGTTAACGCCTTTTCATTACCTATTTATTATTTTACCAAAAGCAAAAAACAAAAAAAAAAAAAAGAAAAGTGCACTGTAACAGATAAATTGTTAAATGCACAAAGTTTGTCTCGTACAGTGGAGTTTGGCTATAATAAATAAAGCTGTAGAGCAAAGGGTCTAATCAAGGCATTCCATAGTGAGAAGACTATCGTACGTGTCGAGTAAGAAAATCACTGCAAAGTAAAAATATGGCTGAGACAACGATATTCTGGTAGAAACATATTATGCTTAGATTTATAATTGCATATCTTATGCAAACATTAAAAATACCTCTCAACTGCAGATGTTGCCGCTCAGGGCTAAAAAAATTTTTTTTTAACTTTTTATTATTTTTAATAATTTTTTTTTTTTTTTATTTTTTTATTTTTATGTAAATTTTTTTGTATAAATAAAATTTTTTTAAATCCATTGACTTTTTTGTTTCTATTAATTTATATTTATTTATTAAATTATATTTTTTTTCAATTTTATTTGACTCTACCAGGATTCGAACTCAATTAAATCGAAAAATATTTCAAAGAATTGAGCGAAGCATTTTGTATATTAAAAAATTTTAATTTAAAAACTGCCTTTCAAGTTTCATTTTGAAAAACATAATTTGTTTTGAATGCTGAAGTTACAATTTTACTGCACTGTATTTTTGGATAATTTAAAGGAGGCAAAATAGTAGCATGTTGGCACATACACACATTAATATGCGTGGCTGCACTTTATGTAACAAGTAGATGCAATTAAAATTTAATTATTTAAAAAAAAATGTTTTCAATAGTTTCCGTTCAGCTGTAGACAAAGAAAAAAGTATTTTTCCAGTAATTGTGATTTATTTTATAAAGATTATGACCAAATTTTAAATGGGTGTGTATATCAGAGTAATTTATAATATGTTACACTGGAATTACAGCCAACGTACATACTCTTGTATGTATTATCAGCTTCGAGATTGTCTTTGAGTGTTATACTTTTGTAAGATATAAAAATAAATGATGAAACAAAACCAGAGCTTAACGTATACAGTTTTAACATAAACAACAGTCGTGATCAGAACGATTGGTCCACAAATTGCCGAGAAAAATCAAAAATATAACCGATATTTCAGATTTTAAAGATTTTAAATAATTTTAGCTTTGCTTTCCCTTTTTTTATGGAAATTTGTAAGCTGTTATGTGCGTAATGTTTTGTTCACACAAACACGAAACCTAAAAAATTGTATGTGGTTGTGTGGTTTTTAATGCCTTGGGTGTAATAGCATTACGAATACAGGCACCTCGATTTTTGTTCTTAATTAAATATGTTTGGCTTCAAAAAATTTTTTAAAAATGTTTGCAAAATTAAATTAAATTAAGCTTTTTTGCATTCCTATTGTATACCTTTCTTAGAATTTATTTTTTTTTTTATTAATTTAAAAAGTGCCTGCAGACATTTTATTGCTTTTAAAAATTAGAGTCTCAGAAAAGATTGTTTCTTAGAACTTGTTAATTTTAGTTTCTTCAACCAAAATTAATTATTTATTTTATGATTATTAAAACAATACAAAATCGAAGGAAATTTTTTTATCTCAATATTTTTTATTTCTTTTTTTATTTTTATATAATTTTTTCATTTTTAATTTATTTAATTTTTTTATTTAAACGGCTAATTTATTAAGATTAAGATCGTATAATGAAAAATTATTTTTATATCGATATTTCGCTCCAATAAAATTAAATAAATTTTTATAATACAATTTCATGCTTAACAAGCTAGCCTTTCTAATTATATAATTTTTTATATATTTTTTTGATATTTAAGAAGAATGTGGAAAGTGAAAAATATGAATATATCGCTAACACACTGAAGGGTATATAAGACTCGACACAGCCGAATTGAACTTCTTTTTATTTAAAAAATTTGATTGTAAGTACTTTCTTCTTTCTTAAAATTTTATCATAATTTGTAATTGCATAGAAACAAGTGGAAAAATATACAAAACCATTCATAGAAATATTCAGTACAAAAATGACTTCTGGATAACGGGAATTTTTTTTTTTAATAAAAGGCCATTTTTGCATGATTTTTTTTTTTTTTTTTTTTGAGTGTTTGTTCCAACTCAATTATTTGTGTGAGATGTCTCTCTCTCTCTCTCTCTCTCTCTCTCTCTATGTGGTAATATCAATTGTGTATGAGTTTTCTCCCATATCGCAAAGAGCTTTAGTATACTAAAAAGCAGTTTCTTTACATATAGAGCTATAACTCATGCCTACAGATAGATTTTTTTTTGTGTTTTGTGCTTTTCTGAAATAGAGAGACAGTTTTGGTAATTTTTGTTGTTTCTCTTTTTTTTTTTTTTTGATACAATGCCTACATTATTACTGTGTGTTTAATAAACAGTTACTTCTTAGCAAACTAAGCCAAAAACAAATATGTATATGAGTTTCCATAATTTGTCATTACAAGAGAGTTTAAAAATGGATGATGAGTTAAGAATGTTAAAATGTGTGTAAGAAATATGCAATAAAGAAATGACTTTGAATTACAGGAGTTTGTTGATTTTTTTGTAAATGTAATTAAAGGTAAATTTTAAATATTAAAATTACCTGAGGCTAGATGGTAATTTAACTTAATAGTAATTGTGTAACTAACAGAGGTGAACACAAACTTTTTAAGATTTAATTTTTTTTTAACTTTTTTTTTCCTAAAAAAATACATCAAGATCGAAATGGATTAGTGGGAATGAAAACTACTGAGATATTGATTTCAAAACTATATATACTTGTTGGCATGATTTCATAGGAATGACACATATCTAAAAAAAACCTTTTAAATTACATTTTAAATGCTTCCCTTTAAAAAATTGGCATTCATCGGAAGTTGACGCTTCAAATCAACTAAAAAACATACACAAAATTATAAAATATATTGAAGTTTTTTTTTTTTTTTAAGCAACATCGAAGAACGACGATCTTAAATCCGAAAACTCATTTTAAAAATATTTTTGGCAAAAATGCTATCTTCCACGTTGTAGAAGATACCTGTTTAAAAAAAAAATTATTTTCAACAATAATTTAATTATTAATTTTTAGTTTCACAAAGGGACCACGTCAGAGGATTCAAGTGAGCCCAGCTTCTGTTTTCTTATTCGGGCGCCCTGTTTAACCTAGTTTTATTAAATATTTAAAAAGAATGGGCGAAATTTCGTGGTTTTTATTTTATGATACAAAATGCAAATTGTCAAAATCATTCAGAGCAACAGTGCTGGGGTATATGGAAATTTCAAAAAAATTTTAAAATAATTCAAAGTAATTTCTGAGCTGCGAAAATACCTCAGAGCAATAGCATATGGCTATATAGAAACTAAAAAAAAAAAAAAAATTAAAAATAATCCAAAGAAACTTCTGAGTATTTGGGCAGTAGGCTACCAATCTAGACGACCTCCGCTAAACTACTGCTAAAAATATAGTGACGTAAGACGTATTTGATAAATATTAATACTTAAAACAAATTTCAAGGGCTACCTTAAAACATATTTAACTCGGAATAATATTCTCACTCACTTAATTTTCTTGTATGTTTTTGATGTTTTAGAAGGCTTTGGAAAGTGAAAAGTATTAATATTTTGCTGACACAGTGAAGGGTATATCAAACTCGGCACAGCCGAATTTAACTTGTTTTTTTTTTTTTTTTTGAGTAAGAAGAAAAACAATTAAGAATTTTGGGATCTGTAACTTGTTTTTCTTTAAAAGTTTTTATGTTTCTTAATGTCACATACGTCATAATAAATTATTTATATGACAGTTTAAATGTCACTTTTTAACTTTTCTTGAAGTATGTATGCATGTAAATGAATTAAAAACATATTTTGTGAATGAACTTTCCTGCTCAGGCAGTCTAAGAAGGGACCATAAAAATCAATTTTAACTGTTTATGATTAAAAATCTGCAAAAAGGTTTTGTAAGAGGAAAGTCTAGAATTTTTATGCCCTGGCTTTTGTGCTTTAAATGCTACTTTAAGTTGATTTTGTTATTTGATTAACTGGTAGTTTCTTTCATTATGTTAAATAAAACTTTTATTTTGAGTATTTAATCAGTCATTAAAAATAAATCCTTGTTGATGTGATAATGATAGCTAGTTGCTACTCCCATACACTTTCAAATGTTAAACACACACTCTCTACCACACATGTAAAAATCAACAAGCATTTGTTTTTTTCATAGCTTATCTTGTTGCTTTTAAAATTCTATAGTAGTGGGGAGGTCGTAGCGGTTAACGATTAGTGTAGTGGTGGTTTTTATTGTGTTTTTAGTTACAAAGTAGAAGAAAGAAAATGTTTTTCAGCACTATTACCAAACAACATTATGCTTGTTGTTTTGTTTTTTGTATTATAACTTTTATACTTGCCCTCTCATTCAGTCACACTTGAACTTTCACATCCATATAACACTAACGTATTCGTCATTGTCATCGTCATAAAAGAAACATAAAAACAAATTATGAAAATCTTCTTTGTCTTTAAACTAGTGCTAGCAAATCTTTTCATCTCTTAGCAGCTTCCCTTATTTTGCAAGTATTTTTAACAAACAACAACAAACAATCAAGCCAACCATCCATTCAGTCATTCAATCATTCATTCTTTCTTAATTCATTTAGTTCATTTAAATATGCATGTATATTTTTTGGTTTTACAGTTGTTGTTGTTGTTTTATGATTATTCCCTATTGTCATATTGTACTCATATACAGATTTCTTTGTTTTTCTTTACGTTGCCACTACAGTGCATAATTTAAGAAATGGAGTGTACACCTCTACAGCAGAGCATAGCGTCAGCTTAGACTGTAAATTTTTAGAAAATTTTACAGGGCAGACATAAAACTTTATAATCGTGCATGTTCTGTAATCCCCACGAATTTGAAAAAAATTAGATTTAAATTTTTTTCCTCTTATTAAATGAAAACTTTTATGTTTTCTTAATTTTACCAATCATTTTGCACCCAAAATAAAACAAAAACAAAATTTTAAAAATCTTAAAATGGACCACAGGGTAGTTATGAGGTGCTGCATTTTTCCGAATAAAATATTCAGAACAGCACTGATTATTATTATTTGCAGCTAATAAAAAAAAAAACTATTATGTAGTGGATTTACTATGTAATAGTATACATATACAAATATATTATAATAATTTAGTTTTTTTTTTGTCTGCTTTGTAAAATTTTCTAAAAGTGACTTAGCAGGTTTAAACTCTAAACCTATACTTCTGTTTAAAATTAGTTTACCCCACTTAAAATAATAATTTTTATTTACTTCAAGTATTAGAATTGAAACTGATTCTTACCTTTAGACCATTTAAGTTTCATTTTATCTTACTAATGTCGTTAATATTTCATAATTCATCAAAAAATCTATTTTATTGTGGTCAGAGGATTGCTGTTCGAAGTGTTAATTTAATAAAATAAAATTTTAGACTCATTAAAAATATGCTTAAAATAACAATGGCATTGGATACCTTTAAGTCGCCTTATACCCACAAAAATGTAATATTTCTTTGCTCAGGCATAACCCTAAAATTAACTTAAGCAATCTTATTCTATCTACCGACAACTATTTATACTGTCTGTATGGAGGAAAATAACACCAGTAATCTGTGTCTGTTTGTGTGGCACAAATTGTTGTTCATGTATATTTAATAGTGATGGATGTATCGCTGCAGTAAGACAAACATACATTTATTCTCACTTTTATAGCTTAAGTTATAGAAGAGTAGACTATACTCGTATGTCAAGTTATGAAACATTTTTTCTTTTTTTTTTTTTTTTTTTTTTTGTTGAAAAAAAACATATTTAATGAAATCTTTTTTACACAGGGATGGGTTTGTTTAGATGTTGTTTTTTTTTTACTTTTAAACATATTAATTAAACAAAATTTAATCATTGTTTGTGCTTAATTCCAAATTATGTTGGTGGGCCAAAAGCATTATTTTCCATGATATTCTCATGGACAAATTTTCAAAAATTGCTTATTAAGTACAATAATTACTAGGAGGGAAATTATATCTATACAGCTGTTTCATCAGATGCTACTCTGAATCTTCAGTAGATTACTCCCAAGTCTGGCTTAACTCCTGCCCAAACATCTGAATACTTCTTTCATTATACCAATCGATCAAATAAGAATTTTAGTCAATGTTGGACAAGAATTAACAAGACTTGGGAGTAATCTACTGAAGGTTTAGAGTAGCATCTAATGAAACAGCTGTATAGATATGCTTTCCTTCTTAGTACTTATTTATTTTATTTTTATTACTATTTAATATTTTATTTTATAAAATTAATTTGCAAAAAAATGTTTTTTTTTTCAATTGACACAAAAAACGTAAACAAAAAACAATATCACATTCTAATAATATAAAATATAAATCATGGTGTAAGAAAACCAGGTGACACTGAGACGCCAGCTGAATCCTATATGATTCAAGCCCCTTCTGTCAAAAGTTAAGAGTCATCAATATGTTAAAGAGAGATCAAAAGTGGAAACAAATTCTTCTTCTTGATATCTACCATCGGAAATAACTTTTGACAGAAGCAGCCTCAAAAGGAATAACAAATTAAATAATTTTCTATAACAAAAAAGCCAAAACACATTTTTATGCTTAGAAACAAGAAATAATAAAGACAAATTTTAATCCCACAATTGTAGGCCTCTATTCTTGTTCTTCTATTTTTGGTTCTTCTTTCTTAGTATTGATGGCCATTTCCATTGTTACATCCTTATCTTCGTCAAACACCTTAAGATCCTTGACATGATACCAAACACCAACATTACAAATAGTACCTAAAGCAACAAATGAAGCAGCCACTGTGTTGAGAGTTATTCTGAAATTTGATTTTAGATTTAAATTTTTTTTTTTTTTTTTCGATAAATAAATTGGTTCATAATCATAGTCACACTAAAATCGGTATTTTTTTTAAATCAATTTTAAATTTATGAAATTCTTATTAAAAGAACAAATCAGCTCTTAATAAAAGTATATTGTTTTGTGACTATTATTATGGCCCATTATTTTTTACCTTAAATTCTTTGAATCATAAGACCAACAGTTGCCTTTGTTTGTACAAGTTTTACCCCATACCAAACAATTTTTATCAAATATCCAGCCGAAAAAAATGGGAGCCGGTACAAAACAAATAAGAGATATTAACATCATACCAAAACCCATTATGGCTGATTTGTCTTCGGGTGCCACCGAACGCATTGTTATCAACAGATTTGAAGCTCTACCTGTGGCAGCAAATAATTTGATGATACACATTACTGCCAGGAAAGTGTAAAATTGATTGGTGCAATTAACAGGACAGGCTCCATCAGTTGCTTGACCACCACTTTCTAAAGGGAGCTGAAATGATTCAACATAAATCTATTAAACGTTTTATCTAAAGCTAAATAAAATGCTAATGATTAAGGCAGGCATTTAACACGCAGCCTCTAGACTGTAAAGAAATCTGAACATTAGGGGAAATTTAATTCAATTAGATTAAAAATTTTTTAATTCAAAAATTAATTTTTTTTTAATTAAAAGTGTTTGCAACTAGAGCCTTTAGTTAATTAATATTAAATTTTTTATATGCTGAAGAGAAAATTCTGTATTTAAAATGAAACTTGAGTTTTGTAGTAACATGTCGCTTTATAAATGAATGAGATGTATTATTTCTAAAACAATTTTGGGTACCAGCTACTTTTTTGTTTTCTTATCTACTAGTACTTACACTTGACGTTGCCTTTTGAGTGAAATTTTTAAATTCATCAAGTAAAAAATTACTGCTAACAATGCAGGAACAATCGTAATACACCTTGAGCAGAAAAAATAAAAATTATATATTTGCAGTAAGAAGGCTTTCATACTAGGCAAGTGACTTGCGCAAGTCTCTTGTGCAACTTTTGTGTTTCAAGATGATTGGGTTGAGCGAAAGAGAATTTTTTCTCTTACAAAGCACGCTTGTTCGTACTCAACAATTCGTTATTTTATTTCAATTATATTGTGTGTGTATTTTATGTTTTTGATTTGTTGTACTCTTTTGTGAGTGAGTGTAAATTTTTGTACTGTAAGCGGTACATCAAATTCAAAGAAAAAATATATAAAAAATTAAAACCTGCTTGCGCAAGTCACTTGCTGATCTAAAAAACTTTATTTAAAATTAATATTAATAACGTTACCTTACGACCGTTAGTATCTGTCTGCTCTTTCTTACAACCAGCATGACAGGGTGATATATAAGTCATATGATTCTCACCACATACAGGCATGTAGCGTACATAATCACAGTGACATATGCCATTACAGTTAAGAGATGAGTTGGCAAAACTACCAGAATTTGTTTAAAATTAGTAATTTTGTTACATCAAAATAATTTCAATATATTACCCATCATAGGAAGAGTTATCATTGGCAGAGCAGCCTATAAAAGTATAAGCCAACATGCCACAAACAGTAACTACATCCACTAAAACATTCCAACCAGCCAAACAGCGAGCACTTGGCTTAAATTTTGACATGATAACGCCCGATAATAAGATGCCAAATGCCGAAAATACCAAAGCCACAGTACCAGTGACCATGCTAATAGCCGTTCAATGAAAAATTAACTTAATTTTATAGAAATATTTCTTTTAAATATTATTTTATTGGTCTTACCTGGAAGTAGCTGCCGACTGGCGATATTGTATTTCAATATACTTGGCGGTGAATATCCAATATGGCACATAACCGAAAAAATATAAAATATTTGCTGATATATTGAAAGCAACTATTTTATTCTGTAGGAATTTTTTAAAGGTCTTTAGCATATTCTTAAATGAAGGTTTAGTTTCCAAATTTTCCACTGAACAGCCATTATTCTCTGCTTTCGCTTTAATATATTGAATTTTACGTCTGGCTGCTGTCAGAGGTAGTTCCTTGGGAAACATACACAAAGATATAGCGCTTAGAAAGATAAGACCAGCTAGTACTAGCCAGCCTAACCACCAGGCACCCAGCCATCTAGAATCTGTTTGGATTATAATGGGCGTCAAATAAGGTGCAATATATAAGCGTAAACAAATTGCAGCCAAAGTATATCCCAAGGAAGGACCCAATAAGCCAAAAAAGTAAGATAAACCTAAAATACACAAATGCAAATACAAAATTTAATTTTGTTTGTTAATTTTACTAATGCTTACTCAGCATGGCAGGTGCTTTGGATTTCTCAGTATTATCATCCATATAAGTGATGCCCAATGTATGATATAGTGAACCTCCTATGCCAGCTATAAATTGCGCCAAAAATAATAAAATTTGGGGCAGTAAAACACCATCATATACTTCACACTCTACACCAGTGCCATCATTTCTACATAATCTTTTTTGCTGTTGTTTTTGTAAATCTATTAATGATATATTTGCCTCAGACATGCCCCCATATTCTTTGGTTAAGCTTAAGGCCTCGTCACCTGCACCATAAATGAAGTGTGGTGCTACAGTCAGCATGCAAAATATTATTAGGGTTAATAAGCCTAAGAAAAATTTAATATTTAATTATTCTGGTTACGAGCATATAATATTCAGGGTGGGTAAATTTGAGGTTAGAAAGTAAATTGCATATCAGATGAAGAATTGAGCTGCTTTGACATTTATTTAGTATAAAGCTGGGAAATTTTAACACTCTTGTATAATGAATTTGAATTTTGAAAATTTTATTGTGCCACTTTTAAAAATTAAAGCAGCTTTTCCTCGTAATCAGATTACTTCTGAGACCGCTGTACGTAATTTAAATGCTAAATTCGGGGGTCACGTTACTATTGCTGACAATAGACCAAAACGATACACTCGTAGTGAACATAGTAATGCACAGACAGCCGCTGTATAACAAAGTGCTGAGAATAATCCGGGAACATCAACTCGTCGACGTTCACAAAAATTGGGAGTCACAACAGGCACTTTGGGCAACATTTTGCATTAAGATTTTTCATCTTCATGCTTATAAAGTTCAACTCAAATTTTTGTTAATTGGCTGTTGCTAAGCTCAAATTTGCTCACCCTTTAAATTAAAAATAAAAATCATGAGCACGTTAATGACAGAATTAATACGTTAAAGCAAATAAAGCAGCTGTACATATTTTGTTTTCAACCTTTTTTTCTGCATAGCTTTCAACATGTATTTACTACAAGCATACTTGAAGGCCACACATCACTACAAACATGTGTAGTATTTTATATTAAAAAGTGCTTGTAAGCCATTTTAATAATGCTTGTACAGCCCTTTAGTATTTACATGCTGTGAGCCCTATTGTTCTTTAGCTCAAATTATATGACCGGATCTTCTTTGAATTTCCTGCTTTTTATTTGACACATACGATTCAGTGTTTGTTGTACTAAATGCCTTGCCGTGTTAATTTTGCCATGAGCACGAAGTTTAATGTTATGCCTGCTGAGTTTTAGGTGGCCTTTACTTTTAAACCCTTTAAAGCCTTGTGTATGTCAATGCCAATTTGTGCTCTCGAATAAACCTTTTATTTTGTTTTCAAATACATCGGAGGATCATTTATATAGCAATTATTTACATAAAATTTAAAGCAGCCTTGTCTACTCGAAATTAGGCAAAATTATTTTGCTAAATATTTATTCTTCAAGCTTTGAAAAAAATTAATAATTTGAGACTCTATTTACTCAACTGATATCGCTAAATCGATAAGCAAAAAAAAATCTGTAAATTCAAATTGTTTAACTACAATAGGAGACCCACTTTATGGCTGTTTCAAAAGTAGTAAATAGATTAAAAGTTGACTTGAAGCTTTATCTTTATCACATTAATGTTTGCTGTTTAGTGTTTTTTTTAATTAAACGTTTTTGATTATTCACATTTTCTGTTACTTTATTTTTTTGCACTAATATTGAAAAAGTTTAATTGAATTAATTCTGTATTGAAATGATCGAAAATAAGTGTAAATTCCTTATTTATTAGTTTTTGGTATAAAGTGCTTATATGTATTTAACAATTAGGTCCTAAGTATTTTTAAAGCTTCAAGTGCAGTGGTGGCATAACTTACGAATTGCAATAGAAAAAAACAGTGATAAAAACTAATATAAGATAACAATTACACTTGGCTCCATTATATTGTGCATAAATTTGTCTTAAATTTTTTTTTTTTCTGTTTAAAACAAAGAAAAAAGTAAACACAAATTTAATTGCAAGATAGAATGATTTACGTTAAGCTCAGCAGTATTTAGTGTTTAAAGAAAAAGTGTTGCTGAAGAAAACTTCAGAGCTAATTCAAGGATAAATATGGTAATGTGATTTCAAAAAAGCGTTAAGTAACATTTAAAAAAATTGAACAAGAAATGAAAAAAATTGCTCTAGTTCAATAACGTTATTTTTAATTTATCAAGGGAAAATTTTATCGTGTAACATAATCAATTAAAAACACAAATTTTAATTTATTTTTTTTTTTTCTAAATAAAGCTTTTTGAAAATTGTATGACGATATGTAGCTCAAATATAAAAATTATTTTCACTTTTCCCTGCTTTATAAAAATTTTTTATTAGTTTTTTTTTCTTAAATATTTATATACTTGACTACATCTGAAGTATGTGGAACGCACAGTGGTTTAAAAAAACATAAATATTGGTAACAATTTTGCATCGTTATTTAATTAATTCCATTGAAAAGTTGTGTACATAAAAAAATTATATTTAAAATTACCAATCGAGTATTGATCTAATCACTCTATTTTACTTTTAAATGAACACCTACAGCTTCAATTTATAAAAAAACCAAAAAATAGCAAACTTACCATAAGCCATCCATCTTGGTCTATGTTTTTTGCCAGCATAATAACCCAAAAATGCTGAACACAACACTTGGCTAATATCGTTTCCCACCATTATAATGCCCGTATTACGTGAAGGAATTTTATAACGTTTCTCCAGTGTCGATATTGTACCATTAAAGTATGAATTTGTTGCAGCGAAAACACAGCCAGATAAACCATAAAACACCACATAAGACGTTTGATTGGCAAATCTATATTTCAGTAGCAAATTAATAATTTTAATTTAAATACTTTTAATTTCTTTTCGCATTCTTTATTACTTTTGCAAAAATGAACTTCTGAAACAAGCAAAACCGCATTTTGTATCTTTAGTTAGAGGCAGGGCATTCAATATATTTTTCAGCTCTTCATTTTCATGTGATTTTTGTGTTGCCAGTAATTTTTTTCTAATTTCAGCTTCATTTTGATTATCTCTTTCGTTTGCCGGCATTATTTATTAATTTTTTTCAAAAAACTGTAAGGATAGCATTGTTTTAAAAACGAGCTGTTGAAATCTTTACGTTTTAAGTTAAAATGAATTATTTTCATTTTAGAAAGTCCGCTATAGACTGTTTATCAAGTTTAGTGATTATTTGGCTTTAAGTATCTACAACAATATTTAAAATTTTGTTTGCTTAACGAATGTAATCGTTTTATATTTTCTTATCATAAATTGTTTTACTTTAGTTGGACATGTGCCCTACTGGTAGACAGGTATTGCTATATTGTGATAAGAATGACATAAACACGTTTAAGCAAAAATTTTTTTATGAATTTTTTATCAAAATATTAAAATTCCCAGAAGAGATAATAGAACATGTGACATCTGATAGCACCGTAAATAAACTTTTCAATCTGTTTGTCCCAGAGCATGGCAAGTGTGCAATAGAAATGTAAAGCTATAAAAGTTTATTTTTATATATGGTGTCTCAGTGACAGTGCAGTTTTTCATTTCATGAAGCAATAAATCGACTGTTTCCCACGCCGCAATGATGTCTTGCTGAAACCACAAGAACTCCGTTATCACGAAGCCTTTCATATGGAAATGCACTTTATTCCTAATTGATCAATTAATTGTTCCATTTAGTATTTAGTTATCTAGTAGTCTTGGGTAGTACACGAACGAACTATTCACTTTGTACTATTCACTTATTTGAAATGAACGAACTAGTCCATGTTCATTTGCTTTCTGATCATTTGAAATGAACGATCGAACTAAACTTAAACGAAAACAAGGACGAAGTAACGAAATTATTTTCTTTTACAAAAATGGTATTTAAAACAAATAAACTGAAGCAGAGAAAATGTATTATGCGTGCTAAAAATCATAATTTTAAAATTTTTAAATTAAAACTTAATTTTTTTTTTTTTTTAGCCATAGTGACTAAAGTACTTTTTGAGTTACATTATAAAAAAGAAATCAAAAGCTAAATTTAGAATTTTTTGTTGTTTTGCTTTCTATTTTCGTAAAAAAAATTCCTTTCAACCCTTATGCGATATCATTTTACATAATAAAGAACGTTCAATGACAATCAAAAGTGTAAAAGATAAAGATACAAAAGATCAAGTGAACTAAATGAACGAACTATTCCTTTTTAATTTTTGAACTAAGAAGAGCGCTCACTAAAATGAACTACGGAGCACAAGTCTACAGGGCTGAGAAATCGCCTTAAAACTAAATTATTACTTAAAGGAGTTTTAAATATTATTTTTTGACATTGAAGTTGAAAAATAATTGAATTCGCTTATAAATATTTAAAGAATTTATTTTTTTTCTTTTTTTTTTTTTTTAATAAAAATTATAATTAAGATTCTTAATGTAAGGAAAAATCTAGAAAATTTTAAATTTTGGGCTGTAGCTTTTTAATTTTTTTCTAGCTTATTTTTTTTGAAAAATATAGCTTTATTTTTCTAGCTCCTGGCAACGCTGGGTATGGCTAAAAATTATTTTATTAATTTTATTTATTTAATTTTAGATTAATTTATTTTTGCTTGTTCTCTCTATTTTATCTTAAAGCTTTAAACACTTTTTAATGTCAAATGCCTAAATAAAATTCTGAAGATTTTACAGTCAATATACAGAATTTTACAGAATTCAATATTCAATTTAGTTATATGCGGTAAAGGGTATTACAGATTCGGGTGTTTTTTATAGACGTATAGAACTTTAAGTTAGCATTACTGTTCAAGATGGCGACCGATTTAACAGCTGTCAAGTGATTTATTCTCAGTTTGGTTTGACAATTCATCATGAATAGAATACAAATTTTGTTGAATTTATAAACATTTGCTTTTTTACAATTTTTGACTAAGACACTTTGTTGAAGTTATGCCCTCTGTTTTGTAATTGAAATGGCAAAAACTTCTTGCTGCAGCTGTATGTCTACAATAATAAAATAATAGCATAGTAACGTTATACGTTAACAGGGTGTACTACCTCTATAACGGTAAAATTCATATATTTCTAGTTTAAAGCGATTGTTCACCGCACTTAATTGTATGTTGACCAAACTAAAGTTCTAAAATTTATTTTACTGTTTTTTTTTTTTAATTTAGTAGCCAGCTGTTTGCTAAACAAAAAATTTCTTTTGTTAATTTTGTTAAGCTTTAAACTTTTATGAGAAGAACTCAAGATGGGGGTAGCAAGCACTAAAAATACTTTAAATGACTGCAAAATGCTTCAGTTTAGTGAATACAATAACCAAATATAAACATTCACACTTTGATTCTTCTGCACTAGAACTACCTTACACCGTCAGTAAGCATCGGTGTGTGTATTTGCTAAAATTGAAATAAACCAAAAACAACAACCACCTGAAAAATGCTGGCAGCATTGAATATTGTGTTTGCTATTAAAGAATTAAAAAAAAGGACACACAGGACTAACTTCAATATTTGCTAAATATTGTGAAAACATTTTCGTATAACTACCGTTTCCAATAGTAAAAACGTTTGAATACCACCTTCAAAATATTTCTCTCTTTTAAATTCAAATACACGCTAGTAAACTTTTATTTTATACTCTGTTCAATTTATTTATTGTTGTTGTTTTCTTTTAAAATATTTTCATCGTCGTCAAATACTTTAAGATTCTTGACACAACACCATATGCCAATGTTGCATAAGGTACTAAAGGCAACAAATGTAGCGGCCACCGTGTTAAGAGTTAATCTGTAATTTTATATAAAATTTATAGCAAATATTTTTCATGTTTAATTATTAACGATTTAATGAATTACCTTAAATTCAGTGAATCATAGGACCAACAGTTGCCAATATTTGTGCAGGTTTTACCCCATACCAAACAATATTTATCAAATAGCCAGCCATAGAATATGGGACCAGGTACAAAGCATAATAAAGACAATAACATTAAGGCAAAGCCCATTAGAGCTGATTTATCTTCTGGTGCTACCGAACGCATTACTATCAGCAGATTTGTAGCTCTACCTGTAGCTGCAAATAATTTAACAACACACATCACCGCTAGAAAAGTATAAAATTGTTTATTGCAGTCTACGGGGCAAGGTCCATCAAATGCTTCACCTCCACTTTCTAACAAGCTCTGAAATAAATTTAAAAAAAAGTTTTTTTAATGATTTTTAAGTAAGCCGGTGATAAAGTTTAATGTGTTGCAGTTTTGATAAAAAAAAAATTTTTTTTTTTCAAACAACACAAATCCGAGAAATTTCTTGGCTTTTTTTGACGAAAACACCCAGGGTCTAGACAAGAATTGAACTTAAGATCCCAGATTGGTAGGTTAGTAAGCTACCTATCCATATTCTAAGAAGAAAAAAATGGGTTATAACTCGGCAAATATGGATTTTCGCAAAACATCGCTCTTCTTAGAACTCAATTTTCTATTACTTGCAATAATTTTTTTTTAATTTCTTGTGAAAAAATTCGAAATTTACGAATTTTGCCTAGAAAATTTATTTAACATTTTCTTCTTGGAAATCAATTTTCTACCACTTGTGATAAATTTTTTTTTAATATAAATTGTGTGGCTAAAATAAAAAAAGGTACATAAATCGCTTCTATTTAAATGGCCTAAAATTGGTACAATTAAACGAAATTGTGATCAGAAAAAAATTTAGTAAATGTGCAATGCCTTTTTTAAGCTGCAAAAATGAGATATTATATTTTGCGCACATCTAAACCGATTTTATTACTAGTTAATAATTTAGTTGTAGTAACCGAATTTTTTATTTGCTGCAACAAGAAATTTGTGTAATTGCTACAAATATTTTTAAAGAAACTAAATTACGGACTGTAGCATTTATGGTTACTATAACTAAAAAATTTGATTAGCACAACTAAATTTTGAAACGGTAATAAATTTAGTTCCCACAACCAAAGTTTTTTTTCTGGGTGTATTGAAAGTTAAAGCAAAAACAGTCAATATAAAAAGCTGATTTTAGTCTGATTTGCACTTAATAATGTTCATAGAACCACATAAAATTAATTTGATTACAAAATAACTGCATTCTTTACCGTGATTAGGTTTTTTGGATTATTTCTCTGAAGCAAATTCATTTAATTTGCAATACTTACTCTCATTTTCAAGCTTTTGGTAGCATTGCTAGCCTCATAAGATTTATCAAGTGTTGCAATTTGAATTTCTATGATACAAGAGCAATTGGAGTAAGTCTACATTAAAAGAAAAATAAAACACAAACATTATTAAAACAAATAATAATAAATAAAATTTAATTAAATTTAATATTTATTCGAGCTTAATTCCAATACATGTTGGTGTGTAAAATGCAATATTTTCACGAATAAATAATAAATTTTGTTAAGCTTTATGATTCAAAGTAATTTAGAATGTTGCAAACAATAATAAATGTTGTTACTCTATAACCGGTAGCATCCATGTGCTCTGATTTACAACCAGCATGACAAGGTGATAAATAAGTTTCTTGATTTTCACCACACACAGGCATATAAGGCACATAATCACATTGGCATGAACTACTGCAACTTAGAGACGAATTAGAAACACTAAAAATTAAAATAAAGTAATAAAAACGTTTTTACTGGGAGCATTCAAAAATCTACCTCTTAAGGGAATTACTAATTAAAGATTTATCATTGGCGGGGCAACCAATAAAGGCATAAGATAACATGCCACACACAGTTACTACATCCATCAACACATTCCAGCCAGCTAAATACCGAGCACTTGGCTTAAATTTTGAAATGACTACGCCCGATAACAGAATGCCAATAGCTGAAAACACTAAAGCCACAGTACCGGTTACCATGCTAAACCCAAATAAACCCCAAAAAAATATTAAAACTTTTAGAAAACAATTCCGATTGTGAAAACTGAATTTATTACCAAACAAAAATAACCGAATATTTAATTGTGATGAAAGAAAATCGATTTTACAGCTTGAAATATTTTAAAAATCCTTAAATTTCGGATTGCATTATCGAATTTTGGTTGCTTAAAATTAAAAATTTGATTATCACAACTGAATTTTCCATTAATATCAAATTCAGTTTTCCATGTGTAATAATAAGTTCTTTTTTTAAAACAAAATTTTAATTTTCATTTTATGGTAGTTTTCTTTTTTATAATTTTATTAATTTTACCTTGAAGTAGCTGCTGACTGGCGGTATTGTATTTCAATATATTTGGCGGTGAAAATCCAATAAGGAAGATAACCACAATAGTATAAAATATTAGCCGAGAGATTAAAAGCTACAATTTTATTCTTAATTAAATTTTTAAAGGTCTGCAACATGTTTTTCAAGGAAGTTTCAGTTGCTAAATGCTCCACAAAAATTCCATTTTCTTTGTCTTTAATTGCTTGAAATTTACGTCTGGCTGCTGTGGCAGGCAATTCTTTAGGATACATAAACAACATTATGCTGCTTAAAAACAGCAAACTTGCCAATACTAGCCAGCCTAACCACCAGGCACCCAACCATCTAACATGTGTTTGATTTATAATGGGCGTCAAGTAGGGTGCAATGTATGAACGTAAACAAACCGAAGCCAATGTATAACCGAAAGAAGGCCCCATCAATCCAAAGAAATAAGATATGCCTATAGACGAAAAAATATATAGACATACTCGTACATACATGCTTATCAAAGCAAACTTACTTAACATGGCTGGTGCTTTAGATTTCTCGGTGTTATCATCCATATAAGAGACACCTAATGTGTGATAAAGTGAACATCCTATGCCAGCTACAAATTGTGCGAAAAATAATAATATTTGTGGTAATAAAATGCCTTCATATACTTCACACTCTACACCGGTGCCATCATTTCTACACAATTTATTTTGTTGTTGTTTTTGTAAATCTTTTAAAGATGTAGCCGTGGTGTTACGAAATTCTTTTGTTAAACTCAAAGCATCTGTACCAGGACCATAAATAAAATGTGGAGCCACGGTCAGCAAACAAAAAAGTAACAGGGTAAACTGACCTAAAAATTAAATGTCATTAAAAAAAATAATTTTAAATGAGAGAGAGGGTTTAACTCGCTTGCTTTTTACGCCATTACGAATGACACTAAAAATTGTACACTGATTAAAAAAAAAAAGTTAATTGTTTTGTTTGAAACTTAAAATTAAGAATAGAAATTATTCATCGCTGCTTTGTGGAATTAAGAAAATATTCGTAATAAAAATATTCGAAAATTAGCTGTTCTGAATTTCACATATTTCATAATTTATTTTCTGACATTTTGACAAAATAAAATTAAATAAAACAATCAGTGCTGTTCTGTGCCCCGAATCCGCATTATTTTTCGAAAATGGAAAAATCCAAATTATTTGGTTGTTTTGTTTTTCACTTCCAATATTTTTTTCGTTTTATTCCATCTAAAAAATATTTGGTGAAACGTAAAAATATAAACTAGAAAATATGTGAAATTCAGAACAGCTAATTTCAGGATATTCTCATTAAGAATACTTTTATAATTCCACTCGTTTTGATTTCACATGGAACACAGAACACCGACGAATAAATTATATCTCACCAACATTTTTTTTAAATATTATAAATTAAAAAAAAAAAAAATTTTTAAGTGGAATATAAAACAGCAAAAAAATAATGTTTATTTGGAATACAGAACAGCACTGATTGCTTTAAAAAATGCAAAAAAAAAAACTTACCAAAAGCCATCCATCTAGGTCTGTGTCCTTTGCCAGCATAGTAACCCAAAAATGCTGAACACAACACTTGACTAATATCGTTTCCCACCATTATAAGGCCCGTATTACGTGAAGGAATTTTAAATCGTTTTTCCAGCGTTGATATTGTGCCATGGAAATATGAATTTGTTGCAGCATAAATACAACCAGCCATACCGTAAACCACCACATAAGATGTTTGATTAGCAAATCTAGTTCAGTAATGAATTGATCATTTAAACACTTTTAGGGGCATTAATACAAGTTACCGTTAGTTAAAGCTAAGATTTTATAAGCTTTGGGCTGAACAATAAATTAAAAATAATGATAAGTCAAAAATCGTCCATGGCTATACAGCCAAATTTGGTTCTAATATATTAGCCAACAACCGGTTATTTGGCATACAAAATCCCAACTTTAACTAACGAAAGTTGTAACAACGGCCCTTAATTATTTTATTTTTTTTTTTTGCTTTATCCTTTAAAATATTTTATACAAAAATGAAAGCTTCTTCAGATGCATTAAAATTAAAAAATGTAGTTCTTTTCTATGATCTAGATCTTAGTTTTTGTTTAAGTAAGATCCTTTAAATAAAATTTATGAAAAGAAGTACATCTATTTTTAAATTTAACATCCTTTTTTTAAATTTAAAAGCAAGAAACTTTACAAAAAATTTTAAAAGGAAAACATTTAAATTACTTTTTTCTTCTTTCTTACTTTTGCAAAAACAAACTCCTGAAACAACCAAAGCCACATGTTGTATCTTTAGTTAAGGCCATATCACTTAATATATTTTTCAACTCTTCATTTTCATTTGATTTTTGTGTTGCCAGTAATTTTTTTCTAGTTTCAGGATCATTTTGAGGATCCTTTTTATATTCACTCATAATTCAAAAATTTTTATTTTTAACAAATTTTAAACACTTTGCACCTAGAAAATCTTTAACCAACTAGTTCTTGGCGATTGTTCTTTTAAGCTTGAAGTTTTTATAATCTAATGAAAAAATATCTCTTGGAAAAATTATTATGTGTTTGCATAAGCTTAGATGTGTTTTGCGATAAACTTACTTATTA
Source organism: Thelaira solivaga (assembly GCA_947397855.1). Classification (NCBI taxonomy): domain Eukaryota; kingdom Metazoa; phylum Arthropoda; class Insecta; order Diptera; family Tachinidae; genus Thelaira; species Thelaira solivaga. The sequence goes on from OX377614.1 coordinate 10,307,173, forward strand.
GTACTAAGATGGCATTAGTTAGTCAGTTCGTTTGTAACTACGACTTTCAAACTCACAAAGTAGATTCATTTTAGATTTATAAGTAAAGTTTTATTTATTAATTTTCTTAAATTATAAGGTAAGAAGAAAAAACAATGGCAACAAATGGCTTCTTAGGCCTTCAGCTCAAAAAGTAAAGTTTATTTTTATTTTCTGAAATGTAGACATCAGCTTGCTATTTAAAAGCACAAAAATAATTTTTTAAGCTAGCAAATGATATTTTTATTACAATCTATACAATAATTGAATAAAATGATTTCCAATTTATATGATTCATTCGATCTTTTTCCTATAAATCTGGTCGTATGCCATCAATGGTGACTTGAATACCAACTGGCTTGTCGCATTAAACCAATGCCTTAATATAGCAACATGAAAAGTAATCCAGAGGCATTAAAAAGCCTGAAAGAGGGGGCCAGTGCACAGGACCACTTCTGAAAATAAAGTTATCTATAAATTAAATTTTAAGTAAATCTATTGTTAAGCACTTTATGGCAAGCCTTATTTGTTGAGCAGATAAAGGCTCTATAGCACATACGAGTCACCGTAATGGCAGCTTATTACTCTTTTCGAAAGAAATAAATACCGATAAAGATTCCAGCGTGTAAAACACAAAAAAAGTCAATTATAATGAGAATTGTCTTATTTTTCAATACATCAGTTTTGTTTATTGATGTAGCCGTTTAACTGAAAATGATCTTCATCAATAAGTTTAGAGAGCCTCACTAACACATTTATTTTTTTAAAGTAAATTTCCACAATTTGGAAACTTTATTTTGGCTTTAAACGTTATCTGGTAACTTTCCCAGCCTTACTGAACAGAAATGTCTGAACACTGCGGCGTAAAACTATAGCTAACGTAATAGATTTTTATCATCATGGGTTGTAGTCATACAGTAGCTTTTAGGGTCTTTTGTGTAGATCAATATCCATAGTTCTCATGCAAGAAATTCTATTGTTTTCTCATAGAAAATTAAATATCGCCTGCTAGAGACCTTTGCTTTGTAACTCCCAAGACTACAAAACTAGTAAAATTAGTACATTCGAAACGTCTAAGCACTGTAAATAATTAGTTACATAAATGTATGTTTTAAGGCAAAGAATTTGACACCCTGTAAGAAACCGCGTACAAAGAGTAAAGATTTCTTTTTTAAGAGATAAATTCTAAAACTACTAAGCTGATTTAAAATGTTTTGTTTTCAACAATTTAAAGCAAAGTTGTTAGCGAGTAAATTAGATTATATAACATAATGCCACGCCTACTCTTACGCCCACTTGTTAATGATATTTTTTTTTTTAATTATTAGTTTATTAAGCTTGAGGTAGTATTAATGTTTATAACGATACTTCGCTTCAACTTTGAGTAGCTTCTTCAGAATATAATTATAATTATACTGACTACACGAGAAAGGCTAACAACAGCTAGTCATTTAATACACATGCACTATATTTCATTTATCATTAATTTATTTATATACAGGGTAATCTAAAACAAAAGCTATGACAAAATACTGAAATGAAATTATATAAAAAAGTTAAAAATATAAGTTTGCTGCAAAAATAAACAAAATAAAACAAGCAATTTGAAAGATTCATATCTGAAAAACTTTTACCAAATGCAGTTATCTCCTAGTTTTTTTATGACTTTTGCTAAATATGCATGATATGTGTTTTCTTTATCTTTTGTTTTTAATGAAAGAAGTTCATTATCCCCGTACTACTTTTGCTATATTTTTTATTGGTTCTTTATTAAGAAGTTGTTTTCATAGATATAAAAAAATCTTAAACACATAAATAATTTAAAATTTTAATTAATTTTTGACACAAAGAACTTTAAAGTAACAAAATTTTTTACTAGTAAACCGAAAAATTTGTGTTCATTAATAAAATAAAGAATTATGAATGATAATAGTGAACATATATAAAAATGTTTCAGTGTAAAAAAAGGAATTTTTATTGACTACAAAATTTAATTCACACAATTCAAATAATTTTCACTTGTAATAAATTAAAAAAAAAACAAGTAATTGTTACATTTGATAAAAAAGAATTATACACAGAAAACATCTTCAAAAAACAATAAACTAAATTATTTTTAAAAATTCAGTCTTCTCTTTAAAATGATATGTGTCCCATCTCACAATCGCCAAGTTACTTAAAATCACTTAGAGCAACAGCACTTGGGTATACGGAAATTTCAAAATAATCCAAAGTAACTTCCGAGCGAACCATAGAAGCTTACGAACGTATATCATTTTAAAGGAGAGTCTGCCTAGATTTGTAATCTATTGCAAAAATATTCAGAATTTACTTTGGATTATTTAAAAAAAAATTTTTGAAATTCGCAGAGTACTGGGCTTAATTTGAGGCATTTTTATTATTCCTCATTTTGGCGAGATACCATTTCCGATTTTGCAACAGAAACTTTATGAAATCAAACCGTAATGAAATTTGTAAGTTCTACACTTTCTGGAGGTGTTTTCACATTTACTTTGAATTGCGTAGTTTTTATTCTATGATGCAAAAGGGAAATTGCCACAACTCTTCAGGGCAACGGCACTTGAGTATATGATAAAATTTTAAATTATCCAAAGTAATTTCTGACTACTTGGTTAGCAGATTACAAAGCTAGACGACATTCTCTTTAAAATGATATGTGTCCCATTCCATAGTCTTCGTCCGTAAGCTGCGAAAATCACTCAGAGCAATAGCATATGGGTAAATGGAAATTAAAAAAAATTCAAAATAATCCAAAGTAACTTACCAATCTAGACGACCTCTGCTAAGCTACTGCTAAAAATATATAAAGAAGTATTTTGTGACGTAAGACGTATTTTATAAATATGCCATTAATACTGAAAACATATTTACAAATACCAAAAACCTTCAGAGGCTACGTTAAAACATATTGAACTCGGCATATTCATCTTCACTTCCTGAAATTGTTTGTATGTTTTTGATATTTTAGAAGACTGTGGAATGTGAAAAAATATTAATATTTCGCTAACACAGTGAAGGGTATATAAGACTCGGCACAGCCGAATTTAACTAGTTTTGCTTAAAATATGTTTTAATTATTTTATAATATAAAAATTAATGGGCTGCTCAATAATTTTTTCGAAGGCGTAGAACTTACGATAAATAGAAAACCTTGAAGATACTTTCTTCATTAAATACAATAAAATCAATCACTTATAAATTTATTTCAAATATGGCCACTTTACAAACTTGTTACATTTTAACACTTAAAAATATACAAAATTTTAATTATAAAACAACAAATCTAATTGGGTTTATTGCAGCTTGCTTAAAATGCAAAAAATTATAAGAAAATATGTTTTAAACAAATAAATGCACAAACACACTCTTACTTTCTTTCTATCTTAATTTTTTTCTTTCTTACTTACTCTCTCTTTCAGACACACTCTTTTACACTCACACAATTATAAAATGATGGATTGTTAGCGAATTCGTAATTTATATGAATTATATTTCAGCTTTTCTTTCTTCTTCTTCATGATGAACTATATTCAATTCCACATCGTTTACTTCTTCATCAAAAATTTGTAAATCCTTAACGTAGTACCAGACACCACAATCGAAAATGGCACCAATGGTAACGAAAACGGCAGAAGTCATATTTAAAGTGTATCTAACGAAATATAAAAATAAAATTTATTAGTTTTGGTTTTTGCATAGAAAGGTTTTTGCTTGTAGCACCTTAATGATTCTGGATCGTATAACCAACAATTGCCTTTGTTTGAGCAAGTTTTGCCCCATACCAAACAAAGTCTGTCTAATACCCAACCAAAAAATATGGGACTTGGTATGAAGGCCATCATAGACATCATCATCATACCAAAACCCATGGCAGCTGTTTTATCTTTTTCAGGTACACAACGTACTGATACCAAAAAATTTGAGGCCCTCCCTGTGGCACCAACAAACTTTAAGCAGCACATTACCGCCAAAAATGTAACAAATTGTGTAAAACAATTAACGGGGCAGGCACCAGATTGGGCTTGACCTCCACTGCCAAAAACATCCTGAAAAAAAAATTTAATCAACGGAGAGAAAAATCAGTAGAAGAATTTTTTCTTTTAAAAAAATATGTAAAACTTCCTGGCTTGTCCTGGGCAATTTTATAGGTTAGTATGCTCGTAGACAAAAAACTACTTTAGTTGTGAGAGCTAAAAATTCAGTTGTGATAATCGATTTTTTTTAGTTGCAACGAAAGAAATTCTGTAAGCAATAAAAATGTTAAACCTCTCAATAGGATGCTGAGTTGTATTATCCAATTTCTATGGCTTCAACTAAAAAATTCAACTATTTGATTTTTAACAACTTTTGTTCTCATAACCGAAGTTGTTTTCTCATAGGGGCTCTATACTGAGAAAACAACTTTGGTTGTTAAAACTAAATTTTTTACCAATCCAACTTTTGTAACAAATAATTTTTTTTTTTAATTTATACTATAGAAAATTGGCGTAAGAGCTCGAAATACTTTTAAAAGAACTAAATTTTGTTCACTATTATCGATTTCTGCTTACTACAACTAAAAAATTTGATTATCACAACTTTTGATTGGAAACAAATTTAGTTCTCACAACCGAAGTTGTTTTCTATAAGTGTATTTCTCCAGTGAAGTTAAAAATTATACAAGTATAAATATAAGGATGTAGTAATCCTGTGTTTTCTTTATTAATCAATCATTTATGGTATAAAAAATACTAAAATGTCTTTTAAAAAAGTTTGAATAATTAAAATTCTCTTTCATATTTGTATGTGGGCAACAATTTAAGCCATGAGTTTACTTTGTTGAGAACTCATTCAAATAGTAAACTTGATAAATTAGATCTTACAAGTGTAGTTTCTTTCTTGTTTTATTTGTTTATTTTACTGAATTCTTCAAAATACTGTTGATATGTATTTCTGAGTTATTTCTAATAAATTATTTTTAAATCAATTTACTTACATCTGAATATGTGGAAGGAGGTGCCATCAATGGTGATGTCATTAGCTTAGTTGTGTTCAGGTCTATTTCAGTCAAATGCATTGATGTTAAGCGCTCAAAGGCAGGACTAACACTTAAGCTGGCATTAATGCTGGGTATACAGGAACAATCATAGAAATACTAAAAAGCAAAAAAAGAGAAACAAAATTTAAAGCATCCTTTCGAATAATACATTTAGAAACAATAAATTCTACATTCTGGTTTTTATTTTAATATTCAAGCTGTTAGCAAATACTTGTAGCAGGAGCTTAAATTCTAGATTAAATTATTGTTTTACCTTAACACCCGCTCGAGTAATATGCTGTTTCTTACAACCTGCATGACAAGGCGATATATAAGTCATATTGTTTTCACCGCAAACAGGTGAATAACGAACATAATCACAGCCACAGTCAGAGTTACATGTAGGAGAACTACTTGAAAGCCTGGGAATTTTTTTTTAGATTTGTGTTTTTAATGTATAACAGAAATATTTTTCTCAAGAACTTACCTGTCATGAATATTTACCACCACAGATTGCTCATTACCTGGACAGCCAATGAAGGTATATGTCATTATGCCAAACACAGTTAAAAAGCCTACCACAACATTCCAGGCAGCCATGTAGCGGGCTTTAGGCTTATACTTGGATATAACAAAACCTGATAGCAAGACACCAACAGCTGAAAAGGCCAAAGCCACCGTGCCCGTAACCATACTAAAAAAAAAAGCAAAATATTAAATTATTTAGAATCAAAAAGTTTAATAAAAAACCATCTTTATTGGTGCTTAATTCCAACTACCCACAGAAAACAACTTCGGTTGTGACAACTTAATTTTTTTCTAATCAAAAATTCAGTTGTGATAATTGAAATTTTTAATCTTGACAATAAAATTCGGTTTTACAGCTCGCAATATTTTTAACAGAACAAATTCTTTGGTCTGTATTTTCGAATTCTAGTTGCTATAACTGAAAAATTTGATTATCACAAATGAATTTTTGATTGGAAACAAGTTTAGTTCTCACAACCAAAGTTGTTTTCTGGGTGTATGTTGATGTGTAAAATGTATTATTTTCCATGATATTCCTATGGAAAATCGAAAAAATTATTTGCTCAGCACAAAAAGTATACCTATGAAACATTTGATTAGACGCTGCTCAGAACTCTCAATGAATTACTCCCAAATTTGTACAAGAATTTCACAAGCTTGGGAGTAATAATAATGCATTTTGCTTACCATTATAATTGGAATTAAGCAGCAATTTCTTACCTTGAAGTGGAGGCCGATTGCCGATACTGTATCTCTATATATTTTGGTGTAAATATCCAATAGGGTGTATAACCAAAGAAATAAAATACTGATGAGAAATTATTATACATAAAAGTCTTATTTGTTGTCAAATGCTTAAAGGTAATCATCATGTCTTTGAATGAAGCCTTGTGTTCTACACTCTTCTCTATAGGTTTCTCTTTGCACTGTTCTTCATTACGAATAACTTTTTCCAATTTCTTATCGTTATCCTTAACAGATGTACGCTGCTTTTTGCGATCCTCTTCAACCATACGACGAGCTGCTGCTCTTGGTAATTCTCTGGGGAACATGGTTAAACAGGTACCTGTTGCCAAAATCATGGTACCAATAATTAGCCAACCCATCCACCAGGCTCCCAACCATCGGGGATCTTGCATTTTTATAACTGGATGCAACTGTGGTTCAATATAAATTCTTAAACACATAGAGGCTAAGGCATAACCAATAGCTGGCCCCAGCATACGCAAAAAATATGATAAACCTGCAAGTAGACATAATCTATTAAACCTTGAAACATTTGCAATTCTATTTAATGTAAATGGCGTCTACTTATCATGTTTAAAAACTTTAATTTAATTTTATTTGTCTGCTATCTTTTCCGTTAATTGCACTTAATAAAGTTTCAAGTAAACTAGTATAAAATTGCTAACAATGCTGCTACTATGGGGGCCATAAAATTTACTTACTTAATAAAACGGGTGTTTTAGATTTTTTAATGTTATCATCCATGTACGCTACACCAAGTGTGTAATATAAAGAACCACCAATGCCCGAGATGAATTGTGCTAGAAAAAGTACCACCTGAGGAGCAAAGTTACCTTCACCCTCCTCACATTCTATATTATCTCCTCTAATATGACATAACGTTTTCGAACGCTGCTTTTCCAAAATTTCCATGGTGGCATTTTCATCAGGCAATGCACCAAATTCTGCTGTCAAGGCTAAGGCATCTTCCCCGGGACCATACAGAAAGTGAGGAGCAGCTGTTAGCATACAAAATGCCACTATTGTTAAGAGGCCTTTAAAAAGCAAATATTTTTAATAACAACATTAGCAAGTTGCTGCCGCTAATTACCAAATCCTATCCATCTTGGTCGATGGCCTCTGCCCGCATAATAACTTAACACTGCTGACACCATCATTTGACTTATATCATTGCCCACTGATATAATGCCTGTATTTTTGGAGGGTATTTTAAATCTCTTCTCAATGGTTGTTATCGTTCCATTGAAATAGGCGTATGTCATTGAGAATATACAGCCCACTAGACCATATAACACAACATAGGATGTTTGATTTGCAAATCTAAAAATAAAATAATATAAAAACAAATATTTTTAAAAAACTGTATTCATAAATGTTAAAAACAAAAACATTTCATTGTTGAGATAAAGTTTAGAGGTTTAATTATTCAAGCACATGAACACACGGCATAACATTGCAGTAAATTGCCATTCTTGATTAAGGATATAAAACATTAATGATATTTAGAGCTCAACAATTGTAACGTTTACTTTTTTACGTTTTTTTTTTTTACTTTTGTCCACCAGTTGCAAATGATTTTTTCATTTGATATCGAAATCATTACTTCTTTCTTAGCCAGAATATCCCTTCGCAGCCAAAATAATTATTTATGAAATATTAAATAAAACAATTTATCATATGCTGGAAAAATAATATAAATGAAAAGAGCCTACACCAAAAGCAAAAACTAATTTGAAAAATTTGTTCTTTTGAAACAATTTTTGGTGGAATTGATTGATAGGCTGTCATATAGGGGTTGAAAATTTTTTTAATTAATTATTATAATTCGCGATAATAAAAAATTAATAAAAAAAAATACAAATTTGGATTCGCGTTTGTTTTGGTGGTTTTTAAAATAAAAGCTGGCACTAACTGTGGAAGTCACTCATGAAATATAAAGACATCCTGTTACGCATTTTTCACTTACACAATACTCATGAAATACTCAACATACTGACACCTTTTTACTAACACAACTTTCAAGCATCTAGTTTAAAATTAGCTAAACTAACAATTATGAATTTACACTTTATAAAATAAAAAAAAAACATTCGGCCAGGCTCTCTTAATCGCACTCTTTTGTTTTAATCAGCAAAAAGCTAATTTACAGGCCTCTAAAATAATTTTACACGACAATTTGAATCAAAAGAATATCAGACAATAGCATAAGCATTCTTTTGTGAAATAGCGGCCGACTTGCTAATATTTTTTCTCCTTGTCAAATCAGTCACTTGCTTGTTGTTGTTAGGATAATTTTTCTTATAAAGCTAAAACGCCTATTAGACGATCATGCACTGCATAATGTGGGAGAGTGGCTTAGTATTACAATGTCATGCGCAGCAAGTCATACATTAGTATTGGTAAACTTCATTGCCTAAATTTGTTGCTGCTTTGATAACTGATGCGCTAATGGAAGATGACAATGGGAAATTATGAAAAAAAAACCAAATTGAATAAAAAGTGGCAAAACATTTTTTTACAAGTCTTTTGCTTTACGTTTTTGTTATGATATATTTCAATTATGGCAAAATTTCGTTTATGTAGCTCTATACATTTTTTTTAATTGGTGGTTCAGCCAAGCCATCTTTACTTATGGCTTGCGAAATTAGCAAACAAAATTATTACTATGTTTCACAGAGCTGCTATTAAACGATCAGGATATCATGATAACAAACAGAAAAATGACGAGAGAGAATGAAAATATAAAAAAAAAAATTAAATCATTATGCACGGCATGTCAAACAGCAATTTTTCGCTATTAAGTGGCATGTCAGTACGGCATGAGAGAGAGAGTGAATGTATCGAAAAATTGTGAAAGCGCGGCAGGTAAAACAGGAATTTTTCGCTATTACACGAGCATGACGGACGGCATTGCATCATACCTTGCCGCTTGATCGTCTAATAGGTGCTTAACGCAAAATGCAAATAAAAAAATTTTTTTTCTTTTAAAATAAATTTTTTTTAATAACTAACAGAAAATTTGCTTAAATTTGTTTTGCTTACAATTTTCTTTTTCTGAATGTGTATATCAACGTGTGTCTCTGGAACGGGGTTTCTTGGTATGTGTTGACATGACTTACGGCGTATTTCACGTGAAGCGGACAGCAAAAAAAAGTTAGGTCATAGAATTTGTTTATATTTGGTTTAATTATACCTCTCGTGGGTATGAAAGCAAACACCTAATATAATTTTTTTATGTTGCTTATTTTTCAAGTTATGGGCCTTTAAAAATAATGCTAATCCATTTTTTGGAGTAGATTTCCTAATAGAAAAATATTTTTTTAAAATATCACTCCTCGCAATTCGCATAGACTTTTTTTTGTGATAGAAAAATAAATTTTGAAAAATAAAAAAAATATTTTAACTCCAAAATCGGAAGGAAAAATTTTATATGAGTTTTTCAAAAACTCTTCTCTTGATCATTTTCTTTTTTTTAATTTTTTTACTTCCAAAAATAGTGGGATAGTTACTGATTAGGAAGATAGGTAAATCTTTGTTATCGCTGTCTACTTTACGTTAAGTGTCTGTCCCTTACGTAAAAAAATATATAGTCATATGAGCGATAAGTCAAAAATACTAGTCAGCTTTTTCAGTAGAAAATAAGTGACTGATGATTTTTAGCTTTCGAAACAGAGAGCCTGGCTATTTGTCTGTTTTATTTTTATTTATTTATTTGTAGAAGAGTGCAAATAGTTTTTGTTTTTCGGAGAAATTAACTTTATTGTGATTTTTTATTTTATGCTCATAAGTAATCTTTTTGAAATAAAACTAATTATCGCTTTTAAAAGATAAAACAAAAATATTAATATTTTTGAATAGGGTTTTCACTTATTTTAATTTCTGCTTAACCAGAATAATATAGTTAAGGCGAGTGCTATCCATATCACAGACTTACCTAAGAATTTTCATATGATTTATGAAAACTGAAATTTTTCAGTGCTTTGCCTTGATGGATAGTCAGCGTTAGTATCTAACTAACCCCTTCAACAGAACGACATAAATTAATTTTCTTATACTGAATGAGAATTTACTTCTCTTTTAACCCCCTAATATAAATTTTTTATTTTATTCTTAGACAAATACTTTAATATTAGTAAAATTGTAACGAAATTAGTGAAAAAATCAACAGTGTGTTAAAGTGACTTGTTAACTTTACATTAAAATCTGCTAACATTTAATTAATGTAATTTATTAGTAGGTAGTATTACTAGGCCACATACACACAAAAATGTGTTTTGTTTTACAATAAGTTTATTCTAATCATTTTCTAGAGTAAATTAAAAATATTGGGTCATAATCATAGTCACACTAAAGTCGATATCTTTTTAAAAACTACTTTAACTTTATATAGTTCTTATAAAAGCCTGCTTTCTTTTGACTATGATTATGGCCCATTTTCTTTTAATGTTATAGCTTTTAGACCCATTTGTCTAAAGATATAATTCTGAAACATGTAATGAAACATTGTCATGCATTTTATAAAATCACATTTATAAAATGGCTACGGATAGCTTAGTTTAGTGCTATAGTAATGAGAGAATTTTATTATTATTTTTTACGAAAGTCTATCGACAATTTCGATATATAAAAAACTAAGCATCTGATATGAACAAACGTGTTATATGAAATTTTTTTTTTTGTTTTATGACTGAAAAAATTTTTATGATTTTTTAGCTTAATTTCCTTTACATTTTTGTTCACGAAATTTTAATTTTTTCCTCACATACATCTTCAAACCCTCAAGAAATTGAATTTTTTTGTTAAGCAACCCTTTGTACTTTCGAAAAAACTTCACTGATGACAGTCACCTTTTCAGCTTAATTGTATCTAAATATTCGTGACGGCTTTTTATCTGGTGGATTAAATTATCATATTGGTTATATTGAGTTATGTTTGATAAAAGAAAACAACGTAGACAGCCGTTTGGGTAGCTACTTTGGTTTTTGCTCGCCATAGATCTGATACTGCCAAAATAGTTTTCTTTTAAAAAGATTTTGCCTCAATGAAAATCTTTTTGAGGCTTTTTTTATATTCTTGTGAAGTTGTTTAATGTTGCTGTAATAATTTTGAGGTCACAGTAGTTTTTTTCAATTTAACCAAACTAAAAGTGAAATTGAATAATATATTATTAACCCTGTGGCAGTATGGAAAAACCGCTTATGTCTTTTTTAATAATTTTAGAAGACTACACGTTCAAAAGACCCCAAAAGTTTTTTTAATTCTAGCAAACTGTAGGGTATTATTTGACATCTCAATTATTGTACAATATATCGACTCAACATAGTCAAAATATTGACTAGAAATTTTTTTCAAAGGAGTTGATTTTTTGTGTTATAAAAACAGCACAAAAGTGGGTGTTTTTTATAGACGTATAGAACTTTAAGTTGGCATTACTGTTCAAGATGGCGACCGATTTAACAGCTGTCAAGTGATTTATTCTCAGTTTGGTTTGGCAATTCATCATGAATAGACTCACGATCATCAAGTAAGGCGTAGATTCGTCAAATGGGCCCAAAACGAGATCTTGTGATTTAACACCGCTAGACTACTTTCTGTAGAGCTATTAAAGTCATTGGTCTATGCGGTTAAGCCACAAACGCTTGACCATTTGGAAGACAACATTCGCCGATATACGGCCGCAAATGTTGGAAAAAGTCATCGAAAATTGGACGTCTAGATTGGACTACATCCGAGCCAGCCGTGGCGGTCATATGCCAGAAATTATATTTAATATGTAATGCCACAAGATTATCTTTCGGATAAATAAAATTCATGTCAATCGAATAATCCATCGTTGTTTTATTGCAATTTACAGTTATATACGTCTATAAAAAACACCCTTTATTTATTAGCACAGAATCATTATAAAAGAATTCACTTTCAATATTATACATTTTCACATGAATTATTTGTATTAAAATTTTAACTTAGAATTATCTGTATAAATAACAAAATTCATAATTTTTTTAGAAATATTTTTAAGAAAAAAAATTTTTTTCATAAAATTTGGTCACTCGGATAGTGAAATTAAATTTTCCATTTTTTTTTTTGGAAATTTTAATTTGATATTTATTAATAATTTATTTTTAATAAATAAAATATTTTATTTATTAAGAATTTATTATTACTAAATAAATAAAAACTTAAATTTCATTAAAAAAAATATGGAAAATTTCCTTTCACTATAGAAGTGACAAAATTTTATGAAAAAAAATTTTTTTACCTTGAATTTTTTTCATAAAAAGATTTAAAAAAAAAACTATGCATTTTGTTATTAATAAAAATATATATTTTTTACTCAAGAGAACATTATTTAAAATTTAGAATAAGAAATAGAACAGAATCAAAAGACCCAAACAATATTGAAAAAAAAATTTTTTTAACCAAATTCTTTACATGTTTTTTTTGTTTTAAAACAGAATAAATAAATTACTAAAAAGTATGAAAAACATTTAAAAAAAGACTTTTTTGACGTTTTTGTAAAATTACTTGAAATGTAAGTCAAAGAAAATTTATTTAAAAACAATTTGAAATTTCTTTAAATTTTCACTCCAAGAAATTCTTCATTCGATGAATAAATGAAATTTTTTGGACATAATCACTTTACGAAAATAAGAAACAGTATCTGTTAATTTAATAAAGCAAAAACTTGACTTTGTTGTTTTAATAGAAATTCAAACTTAGTTTCGAAAGATATTAAAAAAAGTGATTTCACAGAATAGCAAATAGCCTTGTTTTTGGTTTTGCAAACAATTCAATTGACAGAACAGGGTTAAAAGACATCAAATTAAAACCTATAGAATGATCCCAGCTCCTACCTAAAACCAAATCGTTGCTTTCATTATCAATTGAAATCTTGTAAAATTTAGTCGTTTTTTAAAAAAATAATTTTAAAATTTTAATTAAAGCTGTTCGATATTAAGTATGTCGATATCATTTATTGTTGAAAGTACTCACAACCTTAATAAAACTTAAAAATGTTATTAAAAAAAAGAGTTCATTTGAGGAAAAGAAATAGTATTTGCAATTTAAATTAAAAATATATAAATAAAGATTTATTCTAGCACTGGCTGAACATAATTAAAAATTAGTTTTAAAGTTTGATATTTAGTTCAAAGAATTTTGAGTAAAATCTGATATAAAATTAAAAAAAAAAATTCTTTTCAGCAGATATTTTAATTTAATTTGTCAATATTTTGACTACCCTTTGAATTAATTTAATAAAATATTTATAATAATAATAATAATTTAAAAATAATTAAATATTTATACTTTATTAACTATTATGCGTTTGGTTGTAAATTAATGTTTTAAATGAAATTTGATTTTAGTACAAAAAGTACCAATGCTATAACATCACTTAAAGAAAACTGCTTCGATCTTCAGTTCCATTGATTCTTGACAAACATGAGAATACTTGTATTGTAATACTAATAGACTAAATGAGAATTGAATCAATAGATAAAACAAAAACATTTTAAATTTCAAACTTTTTGAATTTTGCTTGCGAACATATTTAAAAAAAAATTAATTAATAAGCCAACTTAATTGAAATTAAGACACAACTTTTGAATACCAAATACTCGTAATTTATTACAAATATTGAGATGTTAGTTAATTACCTTTGAAAGAAGGTTCCCTTAAATATCCAAAAACCACAAGTCATATCATCTGTTAGTGGCATATCACGCAATAATTTATTTATATCTTCTGTCATTTTGCGATCCTGTGCGGATTTAACACTTTTTTGTTGTTTTAAACCATTTTTGGTGGCACTACCGTTACTTTTTAAATCTAATAATTTAGATTCAGCATTTACAGCAGCCTCACTATCACTATTGACTTCATTTGATGTAGTTTCTAGTACAGTTTTTCTGTCACCAGCATCCATGGTACTGGATGTTTGATCTTCCATTTCTACCATCACTATTTCATACAAATTACACACATATGTACGTACTAAAGATATATTCGTTTTTTGCTGGTATTTAAAGGATAATTAATTAATTAATGTTTGCACGTTTATTTTTTTTTTTTTACGTTTTAATTAATTTATTTTGAATAATGAACTGCTCGTGAGGACAGCCACCGGAAAAATGTTAATTTTTGCCAAAGATTAACTTCATTAATAATAAAACTTGTCAAGCGTTTTAAATACTCGTAATGCTTTTTTATTTTATTTTATTTTATTTATTAACTATGACAACAGTTTTATTTAAATCATTTTATATGATCGTGTGTATGTCTTTTTGTTTCGCTCCTTTTTTTCACTTGTCATTTAAGTTCTCAAACTTATCTCTTTTGTTTACAATTATTTTGATGATTATTTTCATCATTATCATCATTATGATTGTCTGTCTTGTTATTGTCTTAAAAATAGAATAAATAAAAGCATGAAAGGAGAGTAAAAAGAGTAAATGACATATCGTGCCAACAGTCAGTGTAAACAATTCTTTGTCTATTACGTACTAACTATCTATCTGTCTATCTATCTATCTGTTTATCTTTATTCTCTATTTTGTAACTGTCACTTCAGTGTCTGTCTATCTCACACTTTTGCAAATAATAAATGCTTTTGATTTTGAATATTTTTTTGTTTGTTTTAATTATTTAAGAATTTTCCGTTAAGCTAATCTTTGTAATTACCTTAAATGAATAAAAACTTTTATTATTTTTATTTATTATAATTTCATTTAGTTTAGTCTTTTTATTTATTTTTTTTACTTTTTTTAAAAGCGATACTCGTAGAAATACGTTTTGTACTTGTTTGTGATTAAGCAAATTGTCGTCTGCCTTAAAATGTGCGTAAATCTTCAATTTAAAAGTAAAGAAATAAAAAAATCAAAATAAATTATTTCAAGAAATAAAATTGCAACTCAATTGGTGAAAGTGTTGTTGCGCTTCACATAAAAAATTAAAAATTGCCAGTATGAGAAAGTGACCTTTTTGTACTAGCAAGACAACAATGTTTAATAGAAGTTTAATAGACTTCACCGCAGGTGATAAGTTGATATAATAGTGCTCAAATTACTTCTACCACCAAAATTGTAAAATCTTCGTTAAGCTACTTTTTATTTATACTTTTTAATTATAAAATTTGAAAGCAACAAATAGGGTAGGGTGTTTGCTTGTTAGTGTCTATGTACCATAAAAATTTTAAAAATCTTGTAAGTTTTGTAGCTCAAAAGCTATAATTTATATTTTTTTTTTTTTTTTGTGTATCTAAGAAATAAAATTTTATTACATCCCATAGATAGATAATAGACACTCTACTTCTGTTAGTGCTGGCACCTTTTTTAAATCAGCTATTTACATTTTTTAAATCATTAGTTTGCCTGAAAAATATTGCAATTATTAAATGACAACTCATTTTAAGATAAGATAGTATGTACTATCAAAATATAAGATTAATTAAAGTTTGCACAAATATAAACAAAATTAAGTTCATTCTGCTACATCTTTTAATGCAATTCTGAAAATTCCAGTTTTTTCAGTTAATTCAGGTTTTTAATTCTATAAATAAAATGTTGTAAAACGAATAATAACGGAAAATCAAGAAAAGAAACTAAATTATTTCCAGACCTTTTTAATTGAAAATATTATTTGAAGAACTTTAACACTTACAAAGTAAATCAATGTGCAAAATTAATTATTCAGAATTTAAGTATAACAACAAATTACAGCGTCATATGAATAAAACTCAATTTTTCAAAATTCGAATTATTAAGAGAGCGAAAAATATTAAAAACTTTAAGAATCATCAATCTCTGGAAATAATAAATAAAAAAAATATATATCACAGCGTACGAAAAAGCTTATCAGAATTGAAAAATTCAGCACTTCATAACTGCTCTGTGGTCCATTTTAAGACTTTAAAAATGTAGCTTGTACTTTATTTTGAGTGTGAAATTATTGGTACAATTAAAAAACCATAAAAGTTTTCATTTTATAATAAGAAAAAAAATTAATTCCACATTTTTTCAAATCCGTGTGGAATGCAGAATATGCACGTATATCTTGTGAAAAATATGATAGAATTTTTGTATATGTGACTCTGTATCTCTCTCTTACACATGGATTAAATTAATGTCAACATGAGTATTTGTTGGTCTCTATCACACATTTCTGGTAGGGTTGGTTGTTGTAGTAACAAAATCGAAACAGTTTGTACTCATTAGCATTATTTGCACTGTTTGCAAGTAGTGCCTTGAAAACTATTAATAGTGGTCCTTCGAACTATTTATTTAATAAATTCATTTGGATTTCAAAAAAATCTATCTTTCTGAAGCTTATTCCAATTTTGTTGGATGCTATTCTCAAGAGTTATTGTCTATTCAATCCCTTAAGTACCAAAGGGAATATCATATCTACGAGTATATGGTTCTTTTCATGGACGCTATTGGAATGCTTCATATAGATATGCTTTACCATTCGGTACTTGTTTTGCCTCATGCTAATGTCATGGTGAAACCAATAAATTTGAAAACTAAACACCAAAAAAGATTAAATTTTTTGAAAATCATTTCATGTGTCAATATTTTTTTAATTATAACTTTGTAAATTTTTCAATTGACTTGAAGAGTGTTGGAAATATGAAATTTAAATAAAAAAAATTATTTTAATACACCTTTTTATTTATTTATAAAAGTGTATTACCTAGAGCCTAAATAAATAAAAAGAAAGAAAAAAATAATAAAAATTTAAGGTCGCTGAAAATATTAAACAAAGTATTTTTATGATATTAAGACGTCAGTACCTTCGATATAACCGCGCTCGGTTACATTTTCAATAATTTGAATTAAAACAAAAAAAAAAATTTAAAAATGACCTTGAAATATTACATTGCAGTAAAGTTTTTTTTTTATAATATGATGCTAATCAAACAGACGTGCAAGTGTGATCTCAATAAAAGGCAATTAAATATTGTGTGCTGTAGATAAACTTTTACTATAAAACTGATAAAGCTATGTACTATTCTTAATATCTACACACTTAAGTATCTGCGTGTCAATCTGTGCAATATTAATTTATAATTATTTAATGTGTTTAATTCGCTCTTATCAAAAAAATAAAAAAAATTCAAGCAGACTTAAAAGTAAAATTTATGAAAATATATGAAAAATTTTCATAACATTAACTTTAAGGTCTATGTTTAATATGCTTCATTAATTTTTTTGTTTAAATTGTGAATAAACTCATAGTAGAGGATGATTTTTTGAAAAATTTGTTCTTTTTTTTTGTAAGTTCCATATTTCAAAATTAATTTTCAATTATTTTCGGCACTCTTTAAAGGCAAAAAAAAAAAAGTTCCTCAAGGTAAGTAGGAACATTCGTATCGAAAAAACAAGTATAATGCTATTTTATCGAATTCGACGACGTTAACAGCACATAAATTATCATCGCAAATAAGGATTTCTATCGTACCAACAATATTTGTCGGAAAGTTACTGAATAGCGAATTCGATAAAATATCGTAATAAAAGTTACTGAATCGCACTACAATTGCTGCTGTTCAAAAATTTTTTTACTTTACCAGGCAGCTGAGCTGAGCGGTTGGATAATCGAATTGTGACGGAGCATTGTGCAGTGAAGCTGGCTGCATAACAATGGCTTTTTTTTATTTTGTTTTGTTATTGTTTTGAACAGTTTGTTTTTAATCTAATGTTTTTAACTCTATTTTGGTTTTTCTTTGCTGGGTTTTATTAGAGACCAGGACCACACACGACAATTTTAGTTGCGCAATTCTTTTTGAATTTTCTTTTAAAATTGCAGCAATTTTGTTTCAGCAATTTTAGCATTCTTATTTATTCATTCATTCTGCTTTAAAGATACTTGTCTTCTTTTATGAAGCAAGAACAAAAATGCGCAGTACAAGCAAGTTTATACCCATTTCTAATCTTTTTTCCCTCTCTGCTATAAAATCAAGAATTGCCCAAGTAAAATTGCCGTGTGTGATCTTGGTCAAACAAGATGATTAACACTACTATAGAGAATATGCACCGCCACCGCTATTATTTAGGCATAACGCTTTAATATAAAGATTGAAAATTACTTCATTCGATGCTTCAATCTAGGTTTATTTATAAGAATTGACCGACTTTGTTTTCCTAGTGTAAAATTTTTCTTTCAGAATAAATTTGAAAAAGTTATAAATTAGTTTTCTGAATCATTCTCTTTTCCTTTCTTATGATATGGAAGTAATCAAATCTAGATGTCCAAGGAAATTTGTTTTCATATTTGATTGGATTTTATTTTTTTTTTTTTTAATGTTTTTTTTTTTATATTTTTGAAATAACCACTTTAACTGAAAACCTTTACTAGTGTCTCTTAACATTTTCAGCGTTTGATCAATTAACTTTCTTATCGTTAATGTGTCAAGTATGCGTTCGTCAAGCCAAACAAGAAAAAGTAAAAAAAGAAATACTTTGTTAAATTAATTTACATAGTACATATAAGATTACATTACAAAAAAAGCTTTTAAATTAAGCTCTACTATCACTTGAACTTCACTTTAATTTTCTTTAATGCCTTCATATGAACATACGAGTACATACACGCTGAGTACCGTAGTAGGCTTGAATTAATTTTAAATTATAATTTTTCTTAACAAAAGAAATTAAAAATTAATAAAACTGTCTTGCTTAAATACTATCATCTTGCATACTCGTCATTATGTCGTCACTGTATCAGTTACACACCCATCATCATTTCTTTAAGAAATTTTTTCTCAAATTATTTTGTTTTGAAAATATTTTCTTGCTTTTTATTTATTTATTTTTTCATGCTTTTATTTATTATTATTATTTAGTCTTTCGTATTAAGTAAATATTTTCTCTGTCAAGTGCATAAACGAAAGAGAATAAGCAACAACGAACTTGATGTAGACAATTTTTTTTTTAAATTAGCAAACTGACAATTAAAAATTTCCGTTGATTTTTTTTTTTTAACTACTAAAAAAAAGGTACTTTTGTCAAGATTTTTAAATACAATAAATATTTTACTTGATGATTAATTAAATAAAAAAAAGAAATACTTGGATTTAAAATTTTTTAAGGTGTTACATAATAATTTTTAAATTAATAATTAATTTTTTGGAGTGAGATTTTTAATATAAAATTTTTCTTAAATTTTTCAAATCCACACTTAAATTTCTTTAAATTCTTTATTTTATTTAAATATATTTTTATTAAATTTTTCTGTTAACACAGCACTCTAACTACTTTTTTCTTTTCTTAATTTTTATTTGTATTCTTGAATCAATTACTGCGCCAAATTCTTACTTATTTAAATCGCGCTCACCGCTTGACTAACTTAAACTAAATCCACATTTTACGTGTGTATTATTTTACCTACAAATTAAGCTTATAAAAGTCAGTAAAAAAAAATATATAATAATAATAAATAAGCTAGAGAAATGTGATACATTCTTCCACAGAAATATAGTATATCGCTGATACTAATTTGGATTTAATTTTTGTCATTCATACTTAACATGTACACTCTCTCACTCTCGTATGATGATGATGAAGATGATGCTACTGTGGTGCCGCTGCTACTGCTGCTGTGGTTTAAGAGTTTTATCATCATTTTTAGTGTATGTACACACACACACACACATGTATTAGCATTAGCAATTTTGCTTGAAATTTTTATTTTTAAATTTTATGCATAAGAAAAAATTATATACAACAAAATTTGTTAATTTTAGTGCATGATTTTAATATGTAAAGATAAAATTAAAAAAACTGGAATAACAAATCAATCAATTGTGAATTTTTAGAGTGAATATTGATATCGCTTTTTTCAAATAACAACTGTTACATAAAAACTTTCACATCATATGGTTCGTTTAAGAAGTTTGAGTAGAAATGAGCAAACCAAAATTAAAAGTTGATTTCTTCATTAAAAAATTAATTATTTCAATATAAAATTTAAATTTGCTTTTATGGAAAATCTTAACCACCTTCCTTTCGCTTTTTGAGCAGGGTAGGGAAAATATGCTGCTATCGTATTGATAAATAATTTAATTCACTTCTCCCATGTGGTTATTATTGTTTTTAATTTTTTTTAATGACAGAAATGTGAAACATGTTTTTTTTTTCATTTTTCTTTTTTATTTGATTTCTTTTTTTTTTAATTTTTCACTTCCCCGATCACCTACTACCGACTTGATGTTAATTATTGGGCAACTTGTCTCTTTGTAATTATTTGTTTCTTGCTTAAATATTTAAAACATTTTATTTTTCACAACTTATTTTAAGTCATACAAATATTTATAATAAAATTTACTTTTACTGATAAAAAAAAATATTACATCTTGCTGAATAATAAATAAATAATCTCTTTGCAACGTCTCTGCTTATATTTTTTTTTTTTTCTTTTTTGATGCTTGCTGATCTCTATGACCTAATGTCGTCAAATTAACTCATGAGACGTTTAGCGATATGTTGTTATAAAAAAAGTGCCCTGTCAATGCAATGGAAAATCCCTCATAAAAAAATAAATAAAAAAATAACTGGCATCTAATAGCACAACATAAACATTTCATTCATTTAATTTAATCAACCCTCTACTTATTCAATAGTGGTTTTTGGTTTGGCATTAGCTTTTAGAGGCATATAAAGTTTCATTTTATTTCCTACTATCAAGAGTATTTGTTATCTTTGAACAGAAAAAAAAAAAATAATGCGTTTCTATGTATGAATGAACGTTTGCTGTACTGATGAATAATGAAGCAACAAGAAATAATATTTTTTTTTATTGAATCAAACGAAAGAAGATTAAAAAAGCCTTAAAGTAGACAAAATGTTTAAAGTAAATTTTTTTTTAAATAAGAGCAGTGTGGTTTAGGGTTTTATTAAAATTATAAATTCGTCGTTTATTTTCTTAATTTCTTTCTGTAAAGCAATTTTAGCTAGAAAATGTAAATGAAATCAAATAATAAAGCGGCTCAGATTAGAATAAATCTTTTTTTTTAATTATTTAATAGTTTTTTAAATAAAACATTAAAATATTTATTTATATACACGGCATAGGTGCTTTCATGTTTACTTTATTCCTACAATACCAAACAACACTTTACATCTAATGCCACAAACAGCAGATTATTAACACCATATTCACACTGTTTTCTGTATTTTGCTTTCAGGTTAGAAAGACACCATTCAAGCACATGTGCTGGGCACACACACCATGATGACATTAACATCATCATTTACCTAACTGCACACAATCACTCATAAACAAAAGCTTTTTAAACGGATGTAACCCCTTTTTGATAATATAATATTTCCGCCCATTACACTTACAAGGTTCTATAAATCCTTTATATGATTTTATGTATTTAAAACATGTGTGCAACATATACAAGAGTAGATTTTAGTTAAGTTTAATAAAAATAATAAAACATTGTTGACTGTTACAAAAAAAAATCATTTGTAGAAAGTTTGTTAAATTCTGCCATTAAGCAAAAGCTTTATTATACATAAAAGTGTGTCCTCAAAAATACGTAGAGCATCAATACAGTAAAATAAAATTTGTATTTTATTTTTATTTTGACACTTAAGATCTTTAAAAAAAATTTATTTTATTTTTATTTTCTAATACACTGCTTAGGTATTCATTTGATTATCATACTTTTATAGAAAAGAAATTTTTTTTCCTTCTGCAAGGACACAAAATATTATATTAAAAAGAAATAAGTCAGTCGTTGAAAGTACTTCTTAAAGTCGTATGTCTTTAAGTACTTTATTATTGGCTTCAAGGCTCGTTATTACAGCTTTCGATAGCTAAAGTTATCTATCTAATATTTTCTGTTAGATGACGTAGATGGTCTACTTTTCTCTTTCTCTATCTTATTTAGCTTTAAATTATTAGCCAGTAGATACACTGATATTTTTAATTTAATGTCCAATTAATAACTTGATATTTGATTTATAAAATTTTAACTTAACTAGTAAAAATAGCTTTAAGACCATAAACCCTAAGATTGTATGGCAAATAAGCGGATTTGGTTAGAGCTTTGTAAGCAACTTAACTTAAGGACAAGAATGATAGAAATACATTATTAAATCATGAGCATGATTTCCCGTTAGATGACGCAGATTGTCCACTGTTTGAAGAAAAAATAATATATTTTTCTATCTCCTGTTTAGCTGAAAATTATTAGCCAGTAGGTACACATCGCGTAACGTCCTTTATGTTAAATTCACAGAAATGTTGAACCAAAAGCTTGATATTTGATTAAAAAAATGTCAACTTTAACATTAGCCATCTTGATCTGAATAAACCAAATTTCAATTTATTCCTTAACATATGTGACCCTGGCTAAGAATAGGTGGCTTATGACTCAAAAAAGAAATTGCGAGAAACAATTGTTAAAGATAAACAATGCATTTCGTCAGTTTCTTAGTAGTTTTTCTTTTGCATTATGAACAGTGATGCCCAAAAGGCAATCAAAAAAGGCAAAAGAGCATAAATGAGATAAGTTCGTGTGTGTATATAAGGAGCGATCCTGTTTTTAAATTTTTCAATTCCATTTATTATCTTGATTCTGGATTTTCTATAAAATTCTGTTTTTCTTTCATTTGTGCTCTTCTCTACATTTTTAGTACACTTCTAAGCAAGTTAGGACTTTCTAGTTTTCACCACGTGAAAGAGCGTCTCAAAAACTATCGAAACCAAAAAAGAAGTGGAAAATTTTTTGCCATCTTTTCATAGCCACAATCCTATAAAAGTCGGACCTGAATGCTATTCAATATAAAGTGTGCTACATCGAATTTGATGAATTTCGAGTCAATTTTATTTCGCAGAAAATTTTGCAGCAGGCCCATTTCATGTTTGTTTTTTTTTTTTTTTTTTGCAAAATAAAACCACTTTGGTTGTGAGAAGTAAATTTTTTTAATAAACAAAAATTTGGTTCCGACAATCAAATTTTTTAGTTGTAGCAACTATAATTCGATTTAATTTGCACAATTAAAATACACCACTATCACAACTAAATTTTTGATTGTTAACAAATTTAGTTCTCTCAACCGAAGTTTATTGCTCTATGTGCTACATGTAAAGGACGTTTAACTCGTATAAAATTTTTACCTAGCCAACACAAAATTAGGTGTTATTGGCTTAATTTTGGTTCTCTTAATATAAGTTAGCACATTTTGGGCCCATTATTGCAAATTTCAATAGTTAAAGTTAGGATTTTTATAGCAAATAACCAGTTTTTGGTTACAATTTTGTAAGCAAGTTTGAATGGAGAGTCGAGGACACACTATCCGATATTAAACTTATCGAAATTTTTAATTTAATGTTCAACCAAAAAACTTGATTGACTTAAAAAATCGGAACTTTAACTGTCTTGAACTTGTAGTACAGTTGGCTACAATAAATTATTCGTTCAGAAGAAATGTTTTTCCAAATTTTGTTTATTTATTTACTTAAAATAATTTCTAACTTTAAATGAAACTGGTATATAATATGAAATAAATAAACTCAACAGCCCTCCCTCGTTAATATAAATTTCACCTTACAAACAGTCATTGTCGACATCATCGTATT
The DNA here is from genome assembly GCA_947397855.1 of Thelaira solivaga. Taxonomy (NCBI): domain Eukaryota; kingdom Metazoa; phylum Arthropoda; class Insecta; order Diptera; family Tachinidae; genus Thelaira; species Thelaira solivaga. Next base: position 10,331,099 of record OX377614.1, read on the forward strand.
GTAATTATTGGTAAGTAAGTTATACACTCACTTCCGTTGATAACTCTTCCTTGTTGCATATTTCAAAAAAAAAAAAAAAAAAAAAAAAAAAAAAAAAAAAAAATGAAGAATGAAAATAAAATAAAACACATGTAACACTAGTGCTCACACGCATACACACAGCAATACGCAAACACGTCAACACTTTGTATGTGATTTCCGTTTCCGTTACACTTGGTTTTAGTTCCTACAAAACAGAAAGAAAAAAACCAAACATATTCCTACATGTTACACTTTATTCTAGTGCGTTGGCATGTAAGTAATTGTCTGTTGCGTTAAATCAGCGTTACAAATCATTTTATGATGCTCGTGGTTTATTTTTGCTTAAATAAATATCTTTATCATCTGTTATATTCATGGTATGAGAACTTGTTGTTTTCTTTTCTTTTCCCTTTTGATTTGTAACGGCATTTCACATATGTTTGGTAATTGTAAATTTTCAAACAAAAACACTCACACATACAGACATTATTTTTATGTATTTGATTGTATAGCAAAATTCTATGTTTGTTTTATCACCCGTTGCTAGGTCATGTTCAGTACTTTCAACCCTTGAAATAAATCCTTTTTTTTACATTGCCATTTGGCGTTTTTTTTAGTTGTTTATAGAAATCAACAAATGATTTCTTTTATGGAAGCAAATTAAGACTAATCCTGTGTTTACTTATTTATTTATTTATTGCTTATTTCCCCTTAATCGACACCAAGCTAAATAAATCAAAAATTGCATTATATTTTGGCGCATGAAAATATAATAAATAAATTAATTTAGATTTATCATCAAAATTTTTATATATCAAGATCTGTTAAATACAATTGCTAGACTAAAGAAAGCTTGTTTGGGACAGTTTTATTTGAATAGCAAAGACTACCGGATTTCAATAATTTTTTACAGGATTTTGGTATGTTTACCTCTGAAATGTCTTTAATTGACTTACTGTTAGAAGCAACAAATGAGGTTAAAAACTCTAACTCATATTAATCAATCCTTTAAAAAATTGCAAATAAATTTAACAAAACATCAAAAAATGTAAAGCAAAATTACTGCACATGAAGCTTCTTTTTTCATTTATATTAATAACAGACAATTGAATAACTAAATTATGTCTTTGACTACGATAAATTCAAAAAAAGGGTCGAAAAAATATTATTAAAATTAAATATCGTCTTTGATTACGTCTATAATACATATTAGTCAGGCTTAAAATTTTTTTGAAGATTTTTCACAAACTCTTGATGAATCTATATTAAATCTCTTCTTAGCTGTATGTCAAACTATCTCTTTAAATATTTAAGCTTAAGCTCAGTTTTTATCACTCAAAGCTCTAGTCAAAAAAAGGAAATTTCAAAAAATGTATTAAACACAATACAAAAAAAGTTTCAGCTCAACTTTATCTTAATAAAAGTTTTATAACACTTGCTGATAACAACTTTTAGAGATTATGGAGATCAACGCTAATACACCGCAATAAAAAATTACCAAAAATAAAAGATGGCTTTAAGAAAACCTATTATTTGAAGAAGTAAAAAATTTTAAAAACGCTGGACTAAATATATTGATCTGAAACAAGATTATATTTAAAAATAAACTGCTCATTTGAAAAAAAAAATTATTTAAAAAGACAGGAAGCAAACAAACAGTGTTCGTACTTTTGATATTTTGTTTGCAGATCGAGAGAGATATGCAGCAGAACGTATATCTTGCTGACTTATCTGCCCTACATTTCAATTACCCAGATACCTGTAACTATCCGGTATTATCGTACCACATCACATGCCAAATAGACAATCTGCAAGGACTTATTTAGTTTCAACTAGACTGTCAATATAAATGTTAACCAACATTCCTGCCAAATATTCCGTAGTACCATAATTGGTAATTTTATAAGCATATACTTGTATTTGCATGATTTTCATATGAAATAAGTTCTCATTTGCGCCGCTGAAATGTATTTTTAACTAATTCCCATCAGCTTGAAGCGAGAGTAGCATTCATTTATATTTTTAAATTGATACAGCTTTTCTTTGAAAGTACAAGTACTTTTTCTAGACAAAACAAACATGTGTATAAATAATTATAATCCAACTTAATAGCAGCATGTTCCAAATATATATTAAAATATGAATTTTTCAAAAGAAAAAAGCAAACCACACACGAGCATCATATGTTTGTAAACGGCAATAAAAATCAAAAAGCCTAATTTTATGATCTGGCTCAAGCAGTCAAACAAAGACTAGCAGACATAAACACAAGTAAATGGAGGAACCAGTAGAGTTACAAACTTTCAGAAAGCTGTTCATTAAATAAATAACAACAAAAAACAACCTTTTCCAGCGTCTGTTATCTTAACTGAATTGAATTCAATAGAAAACCAATAGATTTTTAAATGTTCATGTAATTTCATTATTATTTATTTATAAATTGGTGTATTGCTAAGCAAGAGCTTTAAAAGCCATACAAACAAAGGACTTGTTTGTAAATAAAAAAAAAAAATGTTTTTCATTTTTTTAAGACACCCAAACGAATAAAATGCGAATTTTTAAGGAGCATAGCAGTTAGTATTGTGACATACATATAAGAAAAAAAGTCTTGCTTATCGCAAATACAGTAACTTTTAGAAAAAATTTTATGTATGTGCGTTAATACATAGACACACGAACACACGCCCTTGCACACACATGTGCACACTATAAGTAAGAGCTTAGCATAAATAACCACAAATACCAGTTAAAATTAAATTACATTGGCGAAAAAATATAATTCCATAACAAAGACTTTATTTTTTCTTTCTGCAGGGTTGTATTCAAAGTTACGAAAGAACTTTTTGTTAATGAAAAACAAATTAATACACTCAGCTAATTTTTTTCAAAGCATGTATGAATTTTGTCATTAATACAATGAAAAATTCATTAAGCTAATGAAATATTCAGTTAATTAATTAAATAATTTTATTAATTTGATGAAAATATTTTATTAATTTGATGAAAATATTTCATTAATCTAAAGAAAATACTTCATTAGTTAAATGAAAACATTTCCTTAATTTAATTAAAATATGTCATCATTTTCATTCCTTTGATGAAAATATTTCATTAATTTGATGAAAATATATAATAAATTTAATGAAAATATTTAATTAATTTGATGAAAATATTTAATTATTTTGATGAAAATAATTTCATGAAAATATGTAATTAATAAAAAAATTTAAGAATATATTTCATTCTTTTGAATAAAATATTTAATTAATTTGATGAATATAAGTCATTATTTTAAATAAAATATTTTAATAATTTAATGAGAATATATCATTAGTTTAAAGAAAATATTTAATAAGTTTGATGAAATTACTTCATCAAATTAATGAAAATATTTTCTTAGTTTGATGAAAATTATTTTTTAGTTTGATGACAATATTTCAATAATTTCATGAGAATATACCATTAATTTAATGAAAAAATATAATTAGTTTTATGGAATGCATCAATTTAATGAAAATATTTCCTTAGTTTGATGAATATAATTTTTTAGTTTGATGACAATATTTCAATAATTTAATGAAAATATTTCTTTAATTTAATGAAAATATTTCACAAATTTGACAAAAATATTTCATTAATTTAATAATTTCATGAAAATTTTTGATTAATTTCAGGAAAATTTTTCATTAATTTAATGAAAATTTTTCATTAATTTATTGAAAATTTTTCATTAGTTTGATGACAAAATTTTATAATTTAAATGAAAATTTTTATTAATTTTTGTATATAATTTGTGGAAAATTTCTTTAAATCAATGAACAACTTTCAATGAAATCATTTCACTAGTTTTGTGAAACACAAAGTGCAGCTTTATTAATAAGCAAAATTAAAGATTTAAAATTAATTTTGAGAAATCGAAAAATTATTTCAAGGAATTCTTGAAAGATTTATTATTATTAAATTTATTTTAAATTTTTTGATTCCAAAAAAAATGGTTTTAGTTGTTGCTAACTGCTTGACTCCAAAACAAAGTTCAATTAACTTTTTATTCTTTTTTAAAGAAGAGAAATATATTTACTTCCATTACAAGCATACAAACTACACTATAGTATATATACGCCACGAGCCAAAGATAACCACATAAAGACAGATTTCTTATAAAAGGATACTCTTCAAAAAAAAAATATTTTTCGCTAACAAAGCCACAAGTAACTGCTAAATAAACATATAAATTCAATTCAAGCGGTTTTCATAAAATGAAAAAAAATTAAATTTAGTAAAATAGACATATTACATTTCATATCATTAATGCACTATAAATTGCTTCAATAAAAATATTAATTGAATTTCAATACTCGAAATTTAACAAATATTAACTTTCATAGCATATATTTTTTAAAGTTTTTTTACACTTTTACAACTTGCATTACGTGCTGTTAGTATTTGGTAGAAGGCCTATTATCGAAGGCCTATTAAATTTTGAACTGCAAAAGACAAAAGAGTAAAACCAGTTCACTTACACACAATGCAAAACATATTTAGCGTAAAAGCCACAGGAAATGTCACAGCAATACGACTTCTTATCACAAAACATAACAATAAACGGTTAAGAGTATGAGGGTGTCACACACACTAACACGCAAAACAAACATTAATAAAAAAGGGAGTTCAAGGATGGTTTGGTACGAGCAAGTCTTAAATTTTTGGCTCACTTTTTTCTTCTCTTATTGAAATTGATACACGCTTCTATGCAAATTATATTTTTTTATTGTTAAATAAAATTGTAGTTGCTTTTTTTGAATAAAAAAAAACAATACAAATTTGTTTGCCAGAAAAAAAAATAAATAAAATAAACCTTAAGAAAGACAATTTTAATATTTTTTGTTACAATTCTTGCAACACACGATACTTGAAAGAAAGTCTTTTTAAGAGGAGGGGCGGGGGCGTTTATTTTTTTTTTTTTTTTTGCTGTTGATTTTTTTATATATGTGAATGTATATGTATTTTGGTAGTTATGCTTAAAGTATGCCATAAATAATATTTTTGCAAATCTCTGTAAATGAGAGCGTATGAATAATAATCATAAATTAGTGAACATTCGTGTAGACAGTGATTTGTTTTCTTTCCTTTTTTTTTTCTTTTAGCAGCTTCTTATTTTTGTTTTTCATTTCATTTCATTTGGTTTCCTGCATTTTATTTGTTAGCTTATCATTAAAGGACTTTCGTAGCTTATCTAAATTGTCATAAAAGAAAATTTACATACTTGAAAAATAATAAGTATTTCTTAGAGAGTGTGTCATAAAGTATTACTTATTTCAAATATTTATTTTAGGCATAAATTTAAATGGTTCTTTTAAATGACCTCGACTGTAGAAGGAAACATTTTCAAAAATAAATTTAGATAAATTTAATTTTGTAGGCTAGCGGCTTTTAAGCATTTAAATAAATAATAAAAAATCTTCTTTTGTAACTACAGTACAAAACAAAACATATTTATGGCATAATAAGGCTTGCTTTCATAAACGCATTTCATTGTTAGCCAGCTAGTAAAACGAATTAAATGAACAACTCATTTACATATATAATTTATAAAAGAGTTGTAGTAAAAGAAAACTTAAAGCTACAAAACAAAATTCGGTACCTCAACTACAACAATCCATCAAAATAAATACAGTCATTCACTACTATATAAAGTAACTCAGGCCTTTGCCAGCATTATCAGCAGAGGTACATAAATTATTTAAAAAGCATAATTTCAGGCTTAAAGTAAGTACGGTAAGACATCTTTATGAACAGTAGTGAGTGAAAATAGTTGAAAAGTGGGCGTACCAATGGTAGTGACTAGTACAAAAGTATATGTGTAAAATATCAGAAAACTTCTTTGAAAAACAAAACATTTGAAGAACGAACAAACATACAGAAAGTGAAATTTATTTCCACTACCCGCCACTTGAATAGAACACCTTAACAAAATTTGTTCAAAAAGCTATAGATTCCAAAAAAAAAAGTTACGAACTTAATTTTTATTTCTACTTAAAGATGACTTTGTTGTTATTAAACATTAAAAAACTTGTTTCACACTGGTTTTGTTTTTACAAAAAAATTTGTAAACCAAAAAAAAAAATGCCTTCAAAATTAGCACAATATGAATGGGACATTTCTATAAAAAACAGTTAATGTATTAGTTTCCATAAAAAATTTTACATTTTATAAAAAATTGTACATTTTAAAGCCTATTCAATATCACGTATTGAATCTCTATTTTTACAGATTGTTACATAAATTCGATTGGGAATAAAATCATTAAATGATTTTAGGTAATGAAGCGGGCCACTTTTATAACATCAATAAGTTCCTCGATGGTAGTATACTGCTTTCCAGTATCATACACTTTACGAGTTAGCAATTCAAAAACATATCAATGAAGTTAAAGTTGGGCGAATAATGCGGGCAATCGAGCACTTAATATTTTGATTGCGTAGACCTGACTTTTTTGCATTGTCATGCTGGAATGTTCTCTTTAATTATTCAAAAATGTTTTGAAAATGAAGAAACGCTTCCAAAAAATAATCTCTTACATGTCTTTCCTATAAAATACCCACAACAACAATAAAATTGGTTATATTTACTCTATCACATTACTTAAAGCAAATAATACATAAAAAGCAATAAAGTTTATCATACAATTAAGAACGTATTACGTTGTTAATAGAATAATTAATGCAATTTCCCACAACATTAGATAGACGAAGGCATGCAAACACACACATGCTCACTAAAGTTTTTACTAATCAGGCCAGGGGTAAAACAAACAATAAAAGCAACAAGAACAAATAAATATATACCTAAATATCAAATCAAGATTGCAAAAATTAACCCTCGAAAAATAAATAAACTTTTGCAAATAAAACTAACAAACAAACATACACGGACAGTGCAGTGCCTGTGTAAAAGGAAATAAAATTAAACTACTAAAAAGGACTTAAATACAATTGTATTTAAGGATTTTAGTAATAAAATTGCCCAAAGCAGCTTCTTGCACAATCTGTAAGTAGAGCTGTTTGTAGCAAACAATTTAAACACACAAACCGAAATATTAACAGGAGTATCTGACAAAACCACATACAAAATTTGCTTTTACTCTTTTTTTTTTCTGTGCTTACAAATATGAATTTTATTTAGTTGTGTGTGCAACAACCGTATAAACACCAGCCCTTTTTAATGGCTCTACTACCAGATAGCAAACAAACATCCTGTCCTGTAATGGAACAGCATGTGTGTGTGTGTAAATATTATTATTTCTTCAGTTTATGATTTGAAGCTCAAAAGTTGTTAGATACGAGTACTTGCTTTTGTGATTTCATTTCATCTTCTTTTTTTCTATGTTCCTTCTTGCGGCTGTCGCTTGTGTAGCAAATGTAGTTGATTGTTTTGATTTTGATGACGATGATGTCCTTTTTATGAGACTTAATGAAAATGTCAAGGAAATTCCTGCTTTTTGGACGGAAACTGTTTTTCTAGATATCGTCTTAACTATTTTACACCATAATGTGGTTTTCTCTAACATTCAACTTGTCTTTTATAGCTGGAGATTTCATATCGTTGAGTTGGTGCATGGCATTACATCGTTGCTAGACAAATAAAAATCCCAAAACAACAATTTGTTGTTTAATGGAATGGTCGGTTGGCTGCATAAATGAATGGATGAATGAGCAAATTAATGAAGGAAAATTAAATATAAAGTTCTTTTTACAAAACTTTCCATTAAAAAAAAAAAGACTTTATTTCATTATTTGTATTTATTTAACTGGGGGTTTTTTATATTAATTTGAAACAGGTGAATCAATTAAATTAGGATTCTGTAAAAGTTTAGAAATATAAAAAATTTTGTAATCAAACGACTACTCAACCTTAAAAATTTAAATAAATAAAAGAAATGGTTATTGAAGAGTTTGGCATGGAAATTATTCCACAAGACACGACAAAAAATATTTTAGTAAAAACGCTGTCACATAATCATGAAGAAAAAAGGCTTTTACTACTGCTACTCTTACTCTTGCTAAGAAGTGCTTATGAATTTAAAATGGTGCTTAAAAAAAACAAACTTTAGTGTAAATGTGTTTCACTGTACCGTGAGTTGTTCAAACGATTCTAAAGTGCACAATTTCAATTGTGAGAACAAAATTTTTTACCAATCAAAAATCTAGTTGCGATGAATAAAGTAGAAAATTCGGTAAAATACATCAAAACTGTGATATCTAATTTCGATTGACATAACCAAAAAACTCGATCATTACAACTGAATTTTTGTTTGGTAACAAATTTGGCTCTAACAACCAAAGTTATTTTCTGTGTTGCAGTATGAAACTTTTGGTGGTTTTTATCCATTCTAACCTTTGTTCTTTCTCATCAGATGCAGTCTTCATGGTGGGCAGAGAATACGTATTTAAAATACTTAAGGACAGTTCAAAAAAAATCATCAATTTAAAAATTTTTTTTTTAAAGTTCCATCCATTCCATCGGGTGAAGTATTCAGGGTATACAGACAATATATACAAAATACATAAGAATGACAGTTTAAAAATGACTTATCAATTAAAAAATGATTTGAGAAGAGAGTTTTCAAAAGCATAAAACCTAAATAAAACTAACATGAATAAAAATAGAATTTTTAAAAATACAACATATTAAATTATTTAACAAAATGTATTTGCACACCAACATAGTTTGGAGTTAAACATTTTTAAAAATTTTAAAATGAAACGTAAAAAATTTTTTCTCAAAATAAAATTTGTTCAACAACTTAAAAATTGCTTTTATTGTTTTATTTGCTTCAAAATGAATGTAGTTACAGGTGCTTTATTAAAAGGAAAAAATTTCATTTTGTTAGATTGCCCAACAACAAAGTGGTTCATATATCCTTTTTTTCACTTCAGGCCAAAAAAAATTTTTTTTTAATTTTTTAATTGATTACAAAATGCCAAAAATTAAGTGTAGCATTAAACAATTATCAGTTTATAAATAGGCCACCAAAACACAGTGTTGTCAATAAAGATAAAACAAAAAAAAAACGCTCAACTTCTTGTTTAAGTGTGTCTTTACTAAAACTAAATTTTTTTTTAATAAAAATAATTTTTTTGTTTTGATTTTTTTTGGAGGGACCTTCTTTAAAAATAAAATCTTTTCAATTTATTTTAGTTTACAATTGATATTATTTTCTTTTAAAGTTTTCTTTTTTTAATGTTTTAACCGCTAGTATGGGAAAAGTGCATGTCAACCGGAAAGTAGTTGTCAAGATTGTTAAGTATTTATTTACTTGAGTTGCCACCACATCGTCTACATCAGTCATACCTACCTACTGCTCATTCTAAACGAAAGAGTAGAAAACTTTAAAAGTGTGAGTGTACTTGTATATGACAGTGCATGTGCGTGTGTGATTGATATTTGAATGCATGTTCTAAGTGGAACAAAAAGAAATGCAAATAAAGTCTTAAAGAAAAAATTTTTGTATTAGAAAATTCCAAAAAAAAAAATTTTATTTTGAATTTCAAGTTAAGCGAAAGTTAAAATAAAAGCTTTGAAATTTAAAATGTAGTTTTCATGTCGCCTCTTAATACTCAAAAAGGCATCAATGAAACTCATGCACATAAGTAAGGTACGTTACTTGTGTTCTTTTAAAATTGCCTTCTTCTCATTCAGAATTTCTAACTAAGCTGCTACTGCTTGAAAACTACTTTGTACTCATATACATACCAACAAATGAAGGTAATACATGTAGCCTCACAGCTGTAGTTAGCTAGCAACAACTATTTACACATTTTAAATAAAATATTAGCAAAGGATTTGTTTCTTTTCATTGGAAACTTGTGGTTTCTTTAAAAGAAAATGTTCTTAAAATTGAAATACGACTATTTCTTATTGCTTTTGTTTTTGTGGCTGAGAGAAATTAATGTATGTAGTTTCAACAACATATATTAGCAAAACTGAATGGAAATGTGAAAATGTATTCGTTAGTTATAAAATGGAATAAAAAAAATTTATAAAAAAGTTTAGGAAACTAATTTTATATGAAGTCTTATAAAGGATTTACATTTGAAAAAGCAATTTTTAGCAGAATAAAAGAAACTAATTAAATACTAAATAAAAAGGTATTAGTGACAATAACAAACATATCAAAAGCAAGTAAATTTAGAAAACTAAAAAAAATTTGTATTAAATCACTCTTGGTAGCAAAAATCTTTCAATTATATCAAAACTTCTTAAAAATTGCAAAATAAATACTAGACAAAGTAAAATAGCAGAAAACTTTACAAGTAATTTCGAAGCCTAGAAGTAGACATCACTAAATAGGTCCATACACAACAAAATTTAGTTCTGTTAAAAGTATTTCGAGCTGTAAGAAAAATTTTCTATTGTCACGATTAAAAAATAATACATTTAGTTCGTCTTAACGAAGTAGTTTTCTCAGTATAGGTAACGATTCAGCAAGAACTGTGGCTCAATCTGCACTGAGAAAATAACTTCGGTTGTAAGAAATAAATTTGTTTAAAATCAAAAATTCAGTTGTGAAAGTCAAATTTTTTAAACGTGTCAGTCTTGCAGCTGAAAATATTTTTAGGAGAACTGAAGTTTGGCTTGTATTCTGGTTGCTACAACTACAAACTGTATTTTTGATTAGAAACAAATTTAGTTTTCACAACCGAAGGGGTTTTCTCAGTGTGGGTAGTGAATCATTAAGTACTGCTGCTCAAACTGTTTGCATTTAAGTATGTTTGTCTGCTGTATGAAAAAGTGTTTGCACTCGTCAACGTCTTAAGAACATCATTACGGTGCTGAGGATGTGTATAAAAGACATACCTAGAAATGCATTACAATGACCCCAGCCAGCAGCCAGTAAGTCAAAATTAGCCTACCTTTTTGATGGGTGTAGGTGGTTCCCTTAAGCACATCAATAACAATTGCAAAATTAAATTTTTTTAAAGAATTTGAATTAATTTTTTATTAAAATTATTGACTTAAAAATGAATATACTAGACTCTAACATTAAAGTTCTTTTACTTTATTGCTAAACAATTTTGACTAAAGCATTTCCCAAAAATTATTTCTTTTAAATATAATTCCTTTTAAGCCCTTAAAAATACGCAGACAAAAATTAGTAAAAGTATTTCATTAGGATAACAAAAAAAAGGTTTTAAAAAGCTCATAATGTAGTTATAATTATTAAGACGTTTTAGTGTCTTCATTAATGTATAGTGGTGCCTGGAAAGAACTGTGTTACGAGTGTGTGTGTGTTCTTAGCTACACACTTTTTGCTTTCTTTTGTTTAATTTATTAATAATATTATACGTTTCTAATATTTTTTTCCTCATCTAGAGCTTTAATGTTGTGAAAATTTGATTAATCTTATCAAGATACGAGTCAATAGCAGCGCACAAAAGTGAAACACAAAGTAGCAAACCTTTCTACACCTCTTACATGCCAAGTAACTTCCTTTTGCAAAGTTTTTGTTACAATTCTGATTTTTTTTTTTTTGTCGTACTCTCGTCATTATGATGAAACTGAATGGATGAAAGAGTAAAAGAAAAGGAGATAGATAGCAGGTTAACTAAAGCAAATGTAAAAAGGGTTGTATGCTGATGTTCAGCATGAGTTAACAGCTGTCAACGTGCCTGACATCTTGTGTCATATTTTCATGTTAAGATTTTTATTTAGAAAAGCATGCTTGTACACTTTCATTTACAAACTTAATGGGAGGGGAGTTTGCTTTATTGTTATTGCTCCTTAAGATCCTTATTTTATAGAGTCTCTGCATGTTTTTGTTATTTTCTTATTGATATACGACACTAGTATGTAAGTAGGTTGTAATAATTGAGTTAATGGTTAAAAGGCGCTTTAAAGGAAAATGTATTTAGTAAATACGAGTACATATTCCTTCCTCTTTTTTTTTTATCATCTCACACTCTTCATTTTATTGTCATTATTTAGTTGTACTAAGTGGCTGAAAATTGCACAGATTGATCGTGGTGGGTGACGGAAGTTATTAAAGGGTTAAAAGTAAGTGTTACAATATGCAGTAGCATTTAAAGTAAATGGATACTTGATTTACAGAAATTATGACAGTGATGATTTTACTTAGTGATTGTGTTAAGTTTCCCTTAAGCAAAGGAAGTTGTCAGGAAATAGTCTTTCAATATTAAAAAAATTAATTTGAAAACAATTTACTAAAATAAAGATCTAAATGACTAGCACTGGTTTAATTTTTTTTTTTGAATGGCAGGAAATTAACAAAATAATTGTCTCAAAAAAATTTTATGGAAAACACTCAATTTTTAAAAGAAATTTTTTGTGGTTTTTAGTCGTTTCCTATAAACAGCACACTAATTGCTAGAAAAATTGTCAGAAGCTGGAGAAAATCCGGTTTAAAGTACCATAAATTAAATAATAATTAAGTCAAATTCGGCTGCCTTCACTCTGTCAGCAAAATATTAATATTTTTTCACATTCCACAGTCTTCTAAAATATAAAAAAAAAAAAAACAAACAAAAAATTAAGTGGGTCAAGATAAGTATGCCGATTTAAATATGTTTTAACGTATCGTATTTGTAAATATATTTTCAGTATTAATGGTATATTTATCAAATACGTCTGACGTCACTAAATACTTCTATACATATTTTTAGCAGTAGCTTAGCGGAGGTCATCTAAATTGGTAACCTATTGCCCAAATACTCAGAAGTTACTTTGGATTATTTTAAAAAAATTTTTGTAATTTCCATATACTCCAGTACTGTTGCTCTGAAGGATTTTGGCAATTTCCGATTTGTATCATAAAATAAAAACTAAACGAAAATCTTAAAACACTTCCAAGAAGTGTAGACCTTACAAATTGTATTCCAGTTTGCTAATTGCCTGCTACAAAATCGGTAATACTAACTCGCCATAATGGGGAATGCTAAAAACCCCTCAGAGCAAAAATACTGGCGTATGAGCGAATTTCAAAAAATGTTTAAAAATAATACAAAGTTACTTCTGAGTATTTGGGCAAAACATTACAAATCTACATAGCTTTCCCTTTAAAATGATATATGTCCCATCCCACAATCTTTAATGGTTCGTTGGAAAGTTGTTAAAATCACTTAGAGCAACAAAATAATTCAAATTAACTTCCGAATGAACCATAGATGATTGTGAGATGGGACATATATCATTCTAAAGGGGAGGTTGTCTAGATTTGTAATCTACCGCTCAAATTCTCAGCAGTTACTTTAGATTATTTTTAAAACTTTTTTGAAATTTCCAGATACCCCTGTGCTGTTGCTCTAATCGATTTTAGCAACTTCCGCATGAAGCACAAAAGATTACCGAGTGAGACACAATTCATAAAACTATATTGTTTAAAATTTTGCTTAAAAAACTAAGAAGCTGCGGTTTTGTGTGATATTTTAGGCAAAATGTGTACTCACACGATTAAAAAGCATTTTCGAATTATGTTCTGGCAATTATTTGCTTATAAATTATTTATTTTTCATAAAACTGTTATAGAAAAAAAAAATAAAAAAAACATCTAAGATATAGGACAAGACACACTATTTTACTCTGTGTATAAATACACAAGCAAACAGTTCATACATCTCAATATCAAAAGGATAAATAAACGGAAATATTTGTATTTGTATCAAGGCAAGTCTAAAACAAGTAATAACTTAAATAAAGCTACTTTTCCAATACAAGAAAGAAAACAACACAACATAAAAAATAAATATTATCCTGTTTGAAAACAAACTCTTCATATATGACATGTTGATAACCTTCTTACAAGTCAGCGATAAATCATTTTCTTTATTTTTTAACTCTCAGTATAAGAAGAAATAAATGTTTGTGTGTACCAAATAATTTACAAAGGAAACTAAATATAAAATGGAGAAAAATAATATGTATGAATATAATCGAATTTTTATTGAAACAAGCGGCTTATATAAAACATAAACACACACGCTTACTTACTTGCAAAATTATTTTTTTTTAAACACAATAAGCTTTAAAGGAAAATTCACTAATACTAGTTCAAAGCTACATATATGGAGGAAATCACCCACTCTATAGGAACAGTCCTTTTCTGCAGACAGCAAAAACTAAATAGCTGGTAGCAGCATTATATTTGACTTTAGGTGGTCACTATTATTTTTCATTCAGGCATTTAAATTAAGTAGTTGTTAAGAATACACTGAGAAAACCACTTTTGTTGTGAGAACTTAATTTGTTACCACTAAAAAATTTAATTTTGATAGCTGAAGCTTTTATTGCTGACAATAGAAAAAAATATATTTCATAGAACTAAATTTTATAAGAATAAATTAATTATGGAAAGTTATGGTTGCTGCAACTAAAGAATTTCAATTGAGATAATCAAGTTTTTCCGTTATTGTGAGAAAGAGCTTTAATTAGAATTTGGCTACTGCTGCCAGAATAGAATTATTATGATATTACTGTCAACTCCGAACGTCTAGTATTCATTAAGAATTTAAAGACTTGTTTGAGTGTTTTGTAAACCATGTCAAGCGGGTGTGAGTACTGATATCTTAAGCAGATTTCACAAAGAAACAAAATGAAACGTTTGCATTTGTTTCGTTTTGTAGTTTTTCAGAGTAAAAATCAAATACAAATTAAAAGTACTGCAAACAGTTACTCTGATTTAGTTTGTATTTGTATTAGTACATGGCAAAAAAAAGTGTCATTCACTTAAACGTAGGCAACCAGAAAAAAATGAATGAAAATAAAAAGAAACTAAGTCCAAGAGAGCCGAAACACACACGTGCATAAGAACGACTGTGTGATTTCTTGCAAAAGCACACAACTTTACGCACATGTTTATCATTTTCAAAATAACTACGCAGTAAATAATTCTTTCGACGAGGCATTATGGTATGCTCTTGCTAGTATAAAAACAACGAATGATTCATTCTTTAAACAAATACGTTTCGATTTTTTGTTTTGTACACAAACGTACGATTGGATTGATACATAACCAAAAGAAGACTGTACGCAAAGTCAATGGTTTCTTTTGTGATTTTTTTTAACAGTAAATCGTTTTGTATTACATCGAACAAAACGATTTAAATATTTTTTAAAAATTTTTGATTATGTAACAAACGTTTATAAAATTTTTCGTTTCTTTTCGAACTTCCATACAGTGATATAGCATATGTTTTGTTATGTCTTCGTCTTCGTTACATAGCCCGCAAAAGTCAAATCTACTGATAGCCATACTTGAAATATTTTTAATTACAAATTTTATAATCAAAACTGGAATAAATAATAATTAAAACCAGAATATTATATTCAATTAATTTCTCTGTAAATGGCATATTGTAAAGTCGACCACACTTTAATCTAAGTTGTCTTTAAGGAAAACTACTCACATAAATATTACATTATAAGACAACCAAAAACTTTTTTAGTTAAACATTAAAAAAGTTTTTTTTTCAATTCATATTGAACTCAACTGATGGTCATAAGCCCTTCTCCCCATTTTATCTTCTATCCACTTTGCTGCCATTCTCTGATTGTCTTGGCAATTCGGACTTAAGCTGTATATAAAAATTGTTATCAGATTTAATTTTTTTCTTATTTTATTGGTCATCATGTAAAATAGAATATCTAATAAAATTGATATGCTGACATTTAAGATTTTTGGCCATAAATATATTAAGCCTTTTATTTATCTGTATTTTATTTGTTATTATAATATTTCTATTCTATAACAAAAATATAAATTGGTCAATTAAGTGGGTTACTTTTTGCTAATAAAAAAAAGAAAATATCAATTTGAAAAGCTGTTTTATTTAAAAGCGGCTTATAAAGTCATATGTAATAAATCATGATTTTAGAAATCGTAAAACAGCAGTGTAAGGAGTTTTATTTTTTAAAGATTTTTGCTGAAAATCCTAATAGTTTTTGATAATTTAAAATATTATTTAAGTAATAAGGTAGACATTAATGAAATAATGAAGTAAATACTCCAATTCGATGAGTTCATAATATTACTTAAATAGCAAAACAAAAGAACGTTGACCAATTCGCCAAATGTATAACGAAAATCTTGTTTTTTTAATTTTTTTTAAACGATTTTAAAAGTTAAGTTTTGTACTATCAAGCCCATCAGAAAGAAAAGTTAAATCATCATCATATAATTAGCTAAAAATTTATATTATAAGTCACTTATATTGTCCTTTAATTTATCTTCATTCAAAAATGAAACTCTAAAGCATAGAAACTTCCGTTTGATGCTTCAGTCTGAAGGGCTTACTGCATGTTATTCTAAAAACAAGAGAGCTTATCGCCAAATATGCTGTTAAAGCTAAAATATTCGCTTGAAAACAGTTATTGTTATAATTAGAAATGGGTTTTGGTAACTCCCAATTCCCAACTGAAGTCAGCCGTGACTTCTCACGTACGATATATCGTACACATTTTAAGTTAAAGTTTAGTTATGTTTTCTAGGCCACTGTGAGTGTTTCTGTCTTACTCGGGAAATTAGCCATCATTCAAAATTAATTAGATCAGAAAAGTTTTTCAGTTCCACCAGAAGCATCCAAAAACACAAATATTCCTCCAGTTTTGTAGCTCACAACTTATGCATATTTTTGTTGTAGATTCAATAGTGAAACCTTCCTTTGAACTGATTCCTTTAAAGCATCACAATCATATTATTGTTTGCTTTTTTCAATTTTTTTTCTTTCTTTTACAAGAACATTCATCCGCGAAGCTTCTTGGCTGGATTACAGAAAATACTCAGGGTCTAGATAGGAATCTAATCTGAGATAAATTAAGAAAAAGGGCGTAAAAATGGGCGTGCTCAATTTTTTTTCTCTAAAAACCTAGAAAAGTTAAGTTATAACGAACATTTAAGTAAAAATTGAAAAATCAGTCCAGCCGTTTTTACGTTATGCAATTACAAACGAACAAAATTTGATTTTTTTTAATTCGGATTTAGTACTCACACTAAATTTATAATATATAAAGAACACTGGCCAGTTTGGCCATTAGCTCTAAATACTCAGACTCTTGGAAGAAATGAAAATTTATTTATTTTATTGATCTGTAGTGTCAATGATCACGACTATAAGCAACTACATAATCAGCCCAATTAAAAACAAAAATTTAGCCCGAGTTATTTTCTTTTCCCTTTCCTTTTGTTCTTAATAAAATTTCTCCTTTTTTTGAATAAGTTAAAACGAATTCATATAAAGTGAAATCATGAAGCATTTGTACTTTTAAAATTTTCTTGATTTGTCAAAAAAGACAGACATGGCTTATATACTCCCACAATTTTGACAAGTCAAAAAAAAAAACTTGAAGCTCACAGCTACTTTCTTGATATCACCTTGCATGCATTTGCCTTGTAATAAATAGACTCTTCTGTCAATTATAATATTTTTTCACAAAAACTAAACATTTTTTAGTAAAAAAATTCCTAAGGATTTCATGATAAGACTGATTTTTTATAATTTTTTGCTTAACGTTTTTCTTTCAAAGTTTTTTATTACAGTAAATGATGCTAGTCATTATTAAAACATTAAAAAATGTATACCCGTACATAAATTAAAGCGAAATATTAATAAATTAATGGAAAAAAGACTTTTAATCTCCAATATTAAATGTAGTACATGCAAATAAATATAAATTTTCCAAGACATTGAATGTAACAATGAGCGTCTAATAACAATTAAAAGCTTAGAACAAAAAAATAATATGCATAAAATAAATAAACACAAATTAATCCTAAAATACTTACCAGCATTTTATTCAATGGAAATGGTTATGCAAAAGTATTTTAAACCTAAAAGGAAGACAAAAAGAACATTAATGAAAATAGTAATAACCCATTCACTTCACTGAATAACTTATGCCTTTAATACCAAACGCTGATTTGTATTACACTAGGAGATGGGGATATTTGCTAGGGTTATAGAGACCTGCAAAGTACAAAGCAAAGCCATTTAAACGCTGAATCTGTAAAGTCAGCAAACATTATTTGCGTCTTAAGACTGTAAATGAAATGACCGTCACGAAATTATTTATATTTATAATGAAAGAAAATGTGTACTAGTAACAAGTGGAAAGATATTTTATACTCTAGTATTCAAATCTATATAAATAAAATTCATTATCTGATTGTTTGTTTGTTCAGTATACAAGTTTGTGTTTTCCAACAGATTTGCCTGAAATTGGGTACATATAGTTGTTTATACTCTAAAGTAGGTCGCCATTTACTTTGAACCACGCCCGTTTTACGCCTACTTTATACGTTTTTTACTAGCCACTGTCCAAAACGATGTGTACCCGTACTTAGTTTAAGCCTGAAATTATTTATTTGAAATATTTATTTACAAATTTAGTTGGCATCTTTGCTAATAAAGGCAAAGTAATGAATGATTGTATTTATTTGTATGGGATTTTTAAATATTAAAACTCTATTTGTCAACGAATTTCTCTAAAAATTTGTATGTACGATTTAGGTAATCAAGGACTGAGCCGGACCAGACCGGGCAAAAATATTTAATGTAAAATATTCTTAAAAAAACTAATGCTGTTGCTCATGGATGATGAAGTAAAGAATATCGAGAAACGTATGCCAAACTCATAAAAGAAAATTTTGTATTAAAAATGGCGGTTAATAATAAGACATTCAGCCAATGGTTAACTGAAAGGAAATAAAAACTAAGAAAACAAAACACAGAAGGCATATAAAGTAAAGTTAGAGTCAGTGAAGCAATTTTTCAAAAAATATTACAAAAAAAAAAGAAAAAAAATTTAATACTAGAGAAAGATGTTCTTCTCAAACCGAATTCTTATGTTTTTATTGTAGTTGCTTTGAAGTAACATAATTAAACTTTTTATGTTTTCAAGGAATAATTCAAAAACTGTAATAAAGGGTATTCCGGTAAGATTGTACTTTTTTATTTCATGCTGCAACATGTAATGTTCCAAGTAATGCCGACTTGCTGAAACCACATGTCGTTTCGAACCATGACTTCCAGTTGAGGCTACAAGAAGTTCGTTATCATGTTCTTGTAAGAATGCCATGTTTTTGGTCTCATCTTTAAAAAAGTAAAATCTGAATAAAATCAGAGAGTTTAGCGTTGTTGGTGGATTAGTTTTTCATAAATTTCATAAGGATTTTCTAAGCAACAAATTCGACAATTTTGAATATTAATGAACTCATTCAGTTGTTAAATGTGCTGCATTGAAAAAAACTCCTTTTTTTAATCTGCATAAACTTCACTTTGCTTTATTACCCATTGAACGAATTGTGGACGCAAGCATTTTATTTTATACTTTATCTTCAATAAAAATATCACTTCTCTCTTTAAAGGAAAAATGCACTCTTACTGAGACAACCTGTCTATTGAACTAAATTATCAAATTTCTTTTGTCTCAACTAAAATTTTCAATAAGGATGCTGAGAAAAGAAGAAGAGTTATAGCATGACAGTAGCAAATAAAGTTTAGATTGATAAACTAATTATTTTGTTTTAAATCAGTCGTAATTCAATTAATTTTTATTGCACAGCAGAACTCTACTTGACGTTTTAGATGCAGTGTTTCTACAACTATTCTTAAAGTTGTTTTTGTTGATTGTGAAATTTTCATCTTTCCAAGATTTTATTGCCTGAAAAAATTGGTTGGTTTTTATTGAACAAAAAATTAATTGTTTGTCATTTGGTTGAGGGTATATGAAATTCGACACGCCAGAATTTAATTTGTTTAACTTCTTTTAAATGATGCTGGATGACCATACTTTCTTTTTTTTAAAAAAAGGCCAATTAAAAATTCTTTGTTTTTTTAATGCACTTCTAGTCAGTTTTTAATTTCCTTTTTATACAACTTTTGTTAATCTTTACTTTTAATATACTTAATTTTTACTTTGATGTTCAATTTTTCTTTGATTTGATTTTTTTTTTTTTTTCATTTCTTTAAAGTTTATTTATTTAAAAAATTAAGTAACAGAAGTGTCACACAAAGAAAATAATGATAATTATAGAATTTTTTTTTCAAATAGAAAAAAAGTTTGTCATAATTAGTTATAAAATAAAAGAAAAAATATTAAGAATGTAAAGGAACATTTGAGAAGATTTTCAAAAAAATATCAAACACATTTAAACATCTAAATAAAAATCCTTAAGAGTGCAAAAACTAGTTTGCAGAAAATAATTCTACTTGCACAAAGAAAAACAGAACGATAGAAAGAAAGGCAAATTGGCAAAACGAATAGTTATGGTAATTGCTACCAGCATCATCGTCATCATCATCATCATCATCCAACAATATCTTCTTGTTGTCAATAATTTCATAAAAAATTATAACAATTGCCCAAGCATGAAAATGAGGGGGTAGGCAGCCATGGTTATTGAGTTGAAATGATTTCTTTTGCTATTTGCTGGTGATGAAGTAGTTTTTTTTCTTTTTAGTTTTACAACAAAATCAGTTCTTGAATGCTTTTTCCTTTCAGACTTGTCTAATCATATTGTTTTTATTGGTTTAGTATTGAATGATTTACTTTTTTGACAGAGTTTAATTTTTTTTTTTTTTTGGAAGTAAAACATGTCGTAATATGAGCAAAAATTCCCTGATTTTTCCTTTTGCTTTTCTTCTTATCTTACACAAAATGTTATAGAAAATTTTTTGGTCATAAATCAGACTTATGTTATGAAATAGAGTTGTGAATACTTCGGACAAGAATGTAAGAAGAGAAATTTAAAAAAAAAAAATCTTAAACAACAAAAATTCGGGAAGCTTCTTTGCTTGTCTGCAGAAAACACCCAGGATCGAGACAGCAATCGAACCTGTGACCTCTGGATAATATTCATAATTAAGCTGAACACATTTCATACTAAATATCTCAGTTTATATAAAGCGAACAAAGTTCTATCCAATTTAAATGAATTATCTAGCTTTTAGAAACTTAAAAAATCTGAAATACTTTTGGATAACCATACCGATATACAGCAAGGTAATGAGTCAATATAAGAATTTTTAGATAATTCGAAAATGATAATACTAGAAATTTTAGACCACAATCTCATGCAACAAGAGAGTAATCGCAAAAAATACAGGGGTCTAATTACTGCATACGAAAGCGAATAGACTAGCATCTTATCGAATAAAAAGTTTTATAACGAGTGTCCCTATCATACAGGGTGGCCCAAATAAGACCAGCTTATGTGAAACACAAAAAATTTTTTTTATTTTTTAGCATAATTTATTTTTTTTTTTTGCAGATTATAACTGAACTCTTGGAAATTTAAAATGAATACGTACAGTCCACAATAACGCATTAAAAATATCGATTTTTATTATTCTTCTCAACGATCAATTGTTCTGACACAGCGAAATTATCGCCGTTTTTTTTAATGTAAGATCAGCGCCCACATCTTCCATGATTACAAGTTTAGTTCGCCGTTTTGAGGAACTGGGTTCAGTTGCCGACCGTCTAGGAAGAAGTGTTGATCGAAATATTCGTACTGAAAACAACGTGGAAGCAGAGTGTTGCAAATGATCCATCTGTCTCAACTCGTCGCCGTTCCGGCCAATTGGGTATACCCAGAACAACATTACAGAGAATTTTAAAGCTGGATCTTAAGATGTATCCATACAAAGTTCAAATTGTGCAACAGCAAGACCCCCAACAGCGACTACAATACGCTCACTAGGTCTCATTTGAGCCACCCGTTAGTAGAATTTACGACAAGCTAATGCGGTTGCTACACATGACAGTTTTTATCACAACCACGACACTCATATTAAGGCTTAATATTTCGATGCGTATCGAGTAAGCAAAGTGCGATATACTCGTATATCGAATTGTTTTTTTTTTTACAAACTGTAATAGATTTACACATACTCATATGTGTGTGTCAGTTGCAAGCAGCGTTGCCATATTAGCCTTTTTTAGGCTAGATTTAACCTTTTTTTCTCGCATTTAGACTTGAAGTTTATAATTTAGCCTCTAGCTTTTTCTTAGCTGTTTTTCTTCTTCGCAATTTTTTTTTTTGTGAATAGTGAGAAAAAAATTTTTATAATTAAAAAAAAATCGAATTAAAGCCAATATGTTAAGCTAAACAAATCAAGTCGATATCTTGAAAACTAAGCAAGTTATGACCAAAAAGATAATCAGTTCGGCTACTGCCTCTTTGCGGCCACTTTTTAATAAATCTGGTTACTTTTTTTGTCATAACTTGCTTAGTTTTCTAGATATCGACTTCATTTCTATTTCGCTGGATAGCTAAACGTATTGGCTTTAATGAAAAATTTTTTTCTTGCGGATAGTGCAAAAAAAAATTTTTATCATTTTTTCAAAAAAAAAGCAAAAAGGTAGTCCATCGTCATTTTTGGCAAAAAAAAATTTTGTAAAAAAAAATATAATTATTACTTTTAATTTTAAGCGATAGTTTTTTAACTTTTTTTAGCTTCTTTTGCGAGTGATTTAGCTTTCTCTAGCTTTTTTTAGGCAAATTTAGGTTATTTTGTCTCTAGCTTCTGGCAACGCTGATTGCAAGTAAATGAAAAAGAACTGTAGCATAAATTTATTCTAAAATTGTTAATAATATGGATCAACAATTGATTATTCTAACATCTTTTTCTGCAAAATTTAAAACATGAAAATTTATTAAAAATTGCAATAACAAAATGTTTTAATCTAAAACAACAAAAAAATTATATTTTTTTTAATTTTTTGTTGAACGTGCTCGTTAAAGAATTAATTTGTTTGGGTTAGAATAGCTAAATTGCTATCGAATGATATTTATTAAGATTTTACTCGATTAAAGACTCGCTATCGAATGCTATCATCCCCAGTTACCATACATTTTACTCGATATCGAGTGCCATAATACAAAATTGAAAAATTTATAGCAATTTTACTAGATATCGAATGCGGTGATTAGACCTTAAATAAGACAACATCTTGCTTGATGACAATTTGGGAAAATATAACAAATAAACCAAAAGTGGTTCTCTTAGCCGGTCCACAGTTGTTCTCCGCCGCCTTTGACGATAGGCTCTAGCGATTAAACTAAGTTTTTTCAATTATTTGAAGTACTTATTTGAACTATTTCGTTCGTAAGCTCCGCAACTCTAATAGTATCCACACTTGATTACAAGAATAGTTTTCTAACATCGTCCTTTTGTTAAACATATTTTTTGATTGATCAATTCTTGCCTTTAAAGCAAATCATGCTTTTTGTAATTGCAATTTTTCCGACTTCAAATCACAATGATAAAAGTGTTTTCTATATATTAGTAAAAGAGTTGATTTTATATTTATTTTATTTATTATTATTCTTTAACCCTGCCTAACCAATGTTATTATTTTTTTTTTTCTTTTATAGTAACTTTTATATCTCGTTATCTCTTATTGATTTTTAACTTATAGAAAAAGTTAATTTAGTTTAAAAATATTAAAGCCTATAGCATTTTGCTTTTAAGTAATTTTTGAATTACTTGGTTTTTTAGATGCAAATTGAAGTGCATGTTAGTCGAAATTGGTGTAAATGTATCAAAAATAGGATGGTTTATTCAGGGTTAAACTAAAAGAATTTATTTTATTTTATTTTATTTTTAATTATTGTATTGCATCTGTTGAAACTCGCTGGCCACACCTTCACCACGACTCTTCGGCTTCTACGTTCTATTTCTTCTCCATTTCGTATTAAACTCAGTGTCTTCCTTCACCGTCTTTACCCATAGTCGTACATTAGGGTAGTAAGCTCTTTGATTCTCTTGCACTAGTAATATCTGACCTAACAGATATCATAGCAAAGTACGATTTAGTCTAACTTGTCTTGAACACGCCTAAAGATTGTTAATAAAAATATGTGCTTGCTTAAAGATTTCTTCCATATAAAGTAATATTTTCTTATCATTGACATGCTGTCATCTCTTTACTTTGTTATCTAAATCATAACATTTGTTGTAACAAAACAACAACAAAAATAAAAACCAATTGAAATAAAACACAAAATATAATAAGCGTGTTAAACCGCAAAAATATCAATGAATAAATTAAATTTTTTTATAAAACCAACAATAGGAATATTCAAAAGTACAACAATACAAGCACAAGAGTACAATTTGAAAAGGTCACCACTACTTGTAAAAGAATCTTATAGAAGAAAAATATTTATATTTGGACTGAAAAATATTAAAAAAAAAAAATTAAAGAAAATGGGTTGTTTACAAAAAATGTACACAAAATATGCTTTAGAACTCTATTAAAATTGTTATAAAACAAAACTGAAATCAAAGTTTACATAAAACAAACGCTGTTTTTTTTTTGTTTATAAATTTAAGGGTGAATCATTGAAAAAACAACAAAAAAATATGTTTAATATAAAAGAAAATAAAGAAAAAAATTAATGTTTTTCTAGCATAAAAATAAAAAGAAATTTTTATATTTTTCTAAAAATAATGGGAAGGATTAAGTAACACGCTTAGCATATTAAACTGGGCGTAAACCATTTAACACTAAAATCACAAGCATCTCAAGTAAAACAAAAAAAAATGCCCAAGAATAATTGGGTTTAAATAAATTGGCCAAAATAAAGGGGAAAAATATGTAAAATAATAAAAAAAAAAACAAGCACACACACACTTTAAAAATGATAAGATTTTTAATATCAAATGAGAAGACTTAAAGAACTGACAGCAGAAAATAATTGAGAAAAAAATCATCAGCATTACAAATGTAATCAAGTACGTGACCCCAAGTATTAAACGGTATTAAAGGATTTTTAATGTATTTTATTCTCTAATAATGGAAAGAAAATAATAGCAAAATTATAAAGGGTAACTGAACTGCAAAGTAATTGCAAGAAATAATTCATTCATAAAAACGGTTTAATGGATGTTGTGAATTTTCATTAGTTTGTTTGGCCAGTTTTTAAAATACACAACTTTTTTTGAAGAAATTGCAAAAAATTTTTAGTCCAATTGGGAATATTTTTATCGAAATTTTTTCTTTTTAAATTTTTTTTAAAGAGACCAACGAATTTGTAATACTTAAAAAGAAAGAAATTTAAGGGTCGAAGTCGAATTTACCAACAAGCCCCATATTTAATAATATTTTGATAATAACAGCGACAGTAATAATTTCCATATACTCTATTACTGTTGCTTTGAAGGATTCTGGCAATTTCCATTTTGCATCATAAAATAAAAACTATGAAATTTGCCGTAAATATTAAAACACTTTCAGAAAGCGTAGAACTTACAAATTTCATTCCATTTTAGTTTTAGTAATTTCCTGTTGCAAAATCAAGAATTGTACCTCGCCAAAATGGGGAATGATAAAAAGCGCTCAGAGCAAGACTACTGGGGTATGAGCGAATTAAAAAAAAAAATTTTTTAAACAATACAAAGTAATTTCTGAGTATGTGCGCAACAGATTACAAATCTCGACAGTCTCCCCTTTTAAATTATATGTATATCATTTTAAAGGGGAGGTCGTCTAGATTTGTAATCTATTGCTCAAGTACTCAGAAAAATCTTTAGATTATTTAAAAAAAATAAATTTTTAAATTCCCTCATACCCTAGTACTCTTCTTTTCAGGGACTGTTACTATTCCCCACTTTGCCGAGGTACCATTTCCAATTTTTTTTAGGAAAATTTCTAAAATTAAAAACTAATTCAATCTGCAGACTCTAAGCTTTATGGAAGTGTTTTAATATTTTCTGAACAGTTACTAGTTTTTATTTTATGATTCAAGACGGAAACTGCCAAAATCCTTGAGAAGAACAATGTATGGAAATTTCAAAAAAAAATTTAAAAATAGTCCAAAGTTATTTCTGAGTATTTTGGTAATAGATTGCAAATCTAAGTAGTCTCTTCTTTAAAATGATATGCATCTCATCTCACAATCTTTTAAAATAATCCGAATTAATTTTCGGACGAACCATAGAAGATTGCGAAATAGGGAGGTTGTCTAGATTTTTAAGTTCTCGCTTAAATACTCAGAAGCTATAATTAACCCAATTAACCACAACAAATTGTGCGACCTCAGTTTTTTTTTCGCTTTCCGCTTGACATGCAAAAACCCCTAAGGTAAAACAATTACAAAATTCTTGAAGAGTCTTCGATTATTTTAGTTGGAAACTGTGCTGTACAATAGATTTAGATTAAAATAATTTCTTTAAGGAAGCTTTTTTTCTCGATATACTGTAAAATATATTTTAAAATTTTCATGAGAAGAATTTTTTAATCTTGAATTAAAAGAAAAAAGCTTTAAATAAAATACGGCACTCATTTCTATTTAAAATGTTCGTTCAATATCATCTTTATATTTATAAGTTGACTTCTATGCTCTTTCACAAATTGTATCTTTTTTTGTGGGTGTGCTTTTTGTGCGTAGTAAAATAGTTCTATTTTCTTATTGAACTTTTTATCAACGAAGCTGTTTTAAAATAAATTTCGCCATATCCTTCATGTACATGAACAAAATTTATTTAATACCCCACTTAAATGTTTTTCCTTTTTTTATGGCTAAAAAAAAATAATGATTTTAATTCCCTTTTTTAAGTAGGTTTATAATTTGATGTTTAGAAATGAATGAAAAAGAAAAAAAATTCAACCAAAAAGAAAAATGTATAAGCGTCAAATAAACAATGGATTTTTTTTTAATTTTGTTATTTACAAAAAAAAAAAAAAAAAAAAGTAAACGAAAAAAGAAGGAATTAAAATTATATTGAAGTAAGAAAGACCGCGATATGAAAAATAAAAAAAAAATTCTTTTTTAATATTTAAAAGAAAAAACCTACACTTGAACACAAATCCTTTTTAGTAATGGTTCAATGATGCTGATTTTTAAAATGGATGGCCCAGCATAAAATAAAATGTTTTATTTAAAAACGGCAGAGATTTAAAAATTTTCAACTTTATGAATTTTACGAACGCTACTTAAATGAAAGCAACGCACATAGTGGTTACTAGTTAAAACAAAAAAGTGCTAGACAGTTTTTAATTAAAATAAATTTCTCTTCGTACTAGAGAACTCAAACTTTGAGGCTAAGCCTTCTTAGGCTTGTAAAACCTTGCAGGGTCTGTAACTTTTGTATAAATCAACCGATTTTAAAATGTTTTGCCTGTTATACTCTTTGTTGGAATAAAGAAAAAACAAGCTCACTGTAGGTTTTATCTTATCTGTCTCCTAATTTTTGACTAATTCTTTTTAAAAACTGTTTGTTTTCTTTCACTAGTACTTTTCGTTGATTTTTGGATAACATTTTTTAATAAAAGGTGATTTTATAAGAACTACCGGAAATTTAAAAAAAAAAAACACATAAAATTCAGAAAAATGCATGAAATATTTATTTGGATCGATAGTTGGGTCGATATAATTTAATGTTTGAAGATTATTTCATGCAAATGTTGGCCGCGGCTGCGCCTCAAATGGTCCATCCGCTTAGTCCAATTTTGGCATACTCTTTCCAACATTTCGGCCGGTATCTCACGAATAATGTTGGCAATGTTGGCTTCCAGTGCGTCAATCGAAGCGGGCTTGTCCCTATAGACATTAGCCTTAACATAGCCCCACAAAAAATAGTCTAGAGGCGTTAAATCGCACGATCTGGGCGGCCAATTGACTGGTCCCAAGCGTGAAATAAACTGTTCACCGAACTCGCCTCTCAATTGGTCCATTGTTTCGCGTGCTGTGTGGCATGTGGCACCGTCTTGTTGAAACCACATGTCATGCAAGTCAAGCTCTTCCATTTTGGGCAAAAAAAGTTTGTTATCATCGCACGGTAGCGCTCACCATTCACAGTAACGTTGTGATTCGCATCATCTTTGAAGAAATACGGCCCAATGATGCCGCCAGCCCATAATCCGCACCAAACGGTTGTTTTTTGTGGATGCATTGGTAGCTCTTGCAATGCTTCTGGCTGCTCTTCAATCCAAATACGGCAGTTTTGCTTGTTCACGTATCCATTCAACCAGAAATGAGCCTCGTCGCTGAACACAATTCTTCGATAAAAAAGTGGATCTTCATCTAACTTTTCAAGAGCCCATTCACCAAAAATTTGGCGTTGTGGTAGGTCGTTTGGCTTCAATTCTTGCACCAGTTGTATCTTATAAGGCTTCACACCCAAATCCTTCCGCAAAATTTTCCACGTAGTGGAGTAACAGAGGCCCAATTGCTGCGAACGGCGCCGAATCGATAATTCACGGTCATCACCAACACTGGCCGATACGGATGCCATATTTTCTTCAGTTCGCACTCTACATAAGCGTGTTGGTGGTTTAATGTCCAACAATGTAAATTTGGTGCGAAATTTTGTTACAATAGCCAGAATAGAAGCCTCAGTAGGTCGATTAAACTGACCATAAAATGGAAGAAGCGCGCGATGAACTTTCTTAACAGAGCACGCATTTTGGTAATAAAATTCAATAATTTGCAAGCGTTGTTCGTTTGTAAGACGATTCATGATTAAATTATAGACCAAACTGAAGATGTTTGACAGTGACACAAGATACAAAACGTGCGTGAGCTGTCAAAACTAGTGTTGCCAAAAAGATAATAGCAAAAAAATCACTCTTTATTTTCGAAAATATTTAGTTTTAAAACCAGGCCCAAAATCTTCACATTCGACAACGAATGCAAACTATCAAACTTTTGCTTCCAAACTCATAGGAAAAATATTTTTGTTTCATAAAGGCTTATTAAGCAAATTTTCTATGACAAATTTGTTTAAGAAAATTTAAAAATTTTCATACAAGTTGCTTAATATTAACGATTCGGTCTCAGTTGTAGAAAGTTAACACAGAGAAAGCAACTTCGGTTGTGCACACTAAATTAAATACCCATCAAAAATTCAGTTGTGATAGTCGAACACATAAAGCATGATTCGCCCAAGGCTTTAGAAATCATTTCTTTAAATCAGAATTTATTGTGCTGGAACTGCAATAAAAGTGATCAACTTAAAAAATTTTGTACGAAAAGTACTGAGAAAGCAACTTCGGTTGTCAGAACTTAATTTGTTACAAATCATAAATTTAGTTGTGATATTTGAAATTTTTAGGTGTTTTAATCAAAGTTTGTTTATGTAGCGCAGTATATTATTGCGAGAACTAAATTTTGGACTGTATTATTGAACTTCGATTTTTGTAACTACAAAAGTCGATTATCACCACTGAATTTTTGACTGGTAATAAATACAGTTATCACAACCAAAGTTGTTTTCTGCTCTCAGAAAACAACTTTGGTCGTGAGAACTATATTGTAGTTGTGATAATAAAATTTTTTAGTTGTAGCAACCAAAATTCGATAATAACATATAAAATTTAGTTCTCTTAAAAAATTGTCTATTGTCACAATAAAAAAAATCGATTATCGTAATTAAATTTTTAATAGGAAACAAATTTAGTTCTCACAACCGAAGCTGTTTTCTCATTGTGGGTGTACTTACAATTTTAAATATTTTTCATACAAATTTTCTGGTAGATTGGATCTGTATTTTGTGTTACAAAAATAGCATATAAATTTGTTTTTAAGCAAAATTGATTTTAAATTTTACATTCACTTTACTCACATACAAAACAACTTCGGTTGTGAAAACTAAATGTTTTTCCTATTAAAAAATGCACTTACAACAGTCGAATTTTTTATTCGTGACAATTGAAAATCGGACATAAAACACACCTCGTACACTTGACTGTATTAAAGGATATTTTTTTTATTAAAAAAAATATGGCTTATTTTCAAATAATTTTTTTAATAGTGTAAAAAAATAAATACTCCAGTTAATACATTCTCAAACCGGATAGCATAAACAAACCAACAAAAAAAGTTTGTAAGGGTACAAGTATTTATTTAAAAAGTCTGCACTTGAAAATAAAGGTGCTCTGTGTCTCATTATCGTTGGTGGTTGGTTGGTTAAAATTTATACACCAAAAAAATATTCAAAATGTAAGGATTGTTTGTTGCTTTTCTTATTTAAATTTTTGCTTATTAAAAGAATCATGATAAATGATGTGATGAAAAAGGGAAAATTTTAAAGAAAAACCATAGAAAACATTTTTAATTTTTTTTTATAAATAAATAAATATTTTCATTGTCTTGTTAATCAGTAATCCTGGCATTGTTTACATTTTTGACATTCATAATAATTGCCCAACGTCAAGTGTACTGTGTGCTGGTGGGCTGTTGGGAAAATAAATTAGTGAATCATCATCGGTGGTGATTTTATAGAGTTTTCACAAAAAAAAAGTTTTTTTTTTTTTTATTTCGAGAAGCTTAAGGATTTATTTTTTATTAATGATAATAAGGCTATTATTCATTTAAAACATTTCCAAGTAAATTACCGCCAACAAGTAAAAGCAAAATATAAAACATAAATTTTAATTTTTCTTTTTCAAGGATTTCCTTGTTATTAGTGTGAGTGTTGTTGCCTTTGTTATATTTTTTTTTATTTTTTTTTTGGGAAATTGAGAAAATTAAGTTTTCATACGCTTAATTTATCACAAGGTTTAATGAGTATACGTGCCATGTATATCGATTTCAATTCGTAGCAAAAAGAGAAATTTAGTCTAATTTTTGAAGAGAAAAAAAAATTTTTTTTTGTTTACTTTTTCAGTGAAACCTCACGTAAAAATGCAGCTTAAAAATGATCAAGAACATGTTAATTACATGGTCAAATTGTCAGAAAGGAAATTTGAAACACTGTCAGTTTTGCCTTTTATAAAAGCTTAAACAATTTTTAAATTAGAAAAATGTCAATTAGTATGTGTGTTACTCAATATATCAGCTCTGTGAAAGTATGAACAGGAATCAAATGATATGTAATTTTTAGGTCATGTTTGCTTTCAGTATTAAGGATGGAAGTAAATTTAATTTTCACAAATGGAGTATTTGTTAATGATATTTTTTTAGTTGCTTTTAAAATAAAATATGAACAAAAGGATTAAAGATTTATCATCTTATTAAAAACAAAATTGGTGTAGATTTGAAAGTAAAATTTATAAAAATTTATATGCAAAATTTCAGTAACCTTGACTTTAAAGTCTCCTTTAATTTTTTTGGATACGTTGGTTAATATTTCATGCCTACAGAATCAAGAACTTTCCTTATCGAATAATCCAAAAATTCAATGTGGCATTATTAAATTTCAGGGAAGAAGAGAACTTAAAAAAGACTAATAAAAGTAAAATTTTCTTTTGGTTTATATGGCGGCCTAAACGGCCTTCAGTTGGACTCTTTTACTCTGACGGAAAAGCAACATTACAGGCACTCACTGCTTTCAAAGTAAGATCACAGCTGAAATTTCTAATCGGACAAAACTTTAGACTTTTTATCTAAAATAATTTAAAAACTTTTTCGCTGTTAGATTAAGTGATGACTAATAAATTTTTAAATTTTTTATATATTAGATCACCTGAAGATGATCAACGATGTTAATAATTGAAAAATTTCTATAGATCGTTGTATAATATCTGGCCTGGGATTGCTTGATACTGAAGAAAATTTGCCACTAAAAACTTCATTGGCCCAAGGCCTTTCTGTGCAATACCTTGGAGAACTATTAAGCTAAAGATTACGTACTGGCTGGGGATCAAGGATATCAAAGAAACTAAAACATTCATACCATTCCTTTTTCAGAACAGAATATCTAACTTACTGGGCGTGACTTGGTCAGAAATTTGCATTTTCATGACTTACAGAGTATTGAAACACTTGGCAAATATGATAATCATTTTAAATAACCTCTGCAGGTTATGTAATGAAGATAAAGAGCCAAAGGACACATACTATTTTACTGTTTTATTTTAATTTATAGTCGTTTTCGTTACTAAGGGCATCACTAGCTAAAGGATGGTCCAACCATAATGCACGATGTTAATTGTAAGTCACATCAGAACGTTAAGTTTTTTGCCCAACGTAATTTGCCCTTTCTTGGTTTCAGTGTTTGACATATTCAACCATAGAGAAAGTACACAACGGAGCAGCTCATTGAGTTTGTTGAAGCCTTTACGAAAATGTGTGTCTAAATCAAAATGCATTTTGTGCAATTAGTGATTTTTTGGATCATTAAATTCGATCAAATGTGTCCATAAGCGGGAGAATTTGTGAACATTTTAGCAAATGAGAATTTACTAGTGATTGTTGAAAAGCCGATGCATCCACAAAAAGTGACTGTTTGGTGCGGCTTATGGGCTGACGGCGTCATTGGTTCGTATTTCTTCGAAAATGAGGTCCCCCAAGCAGTTACCGTGAACTAATTGTAGGCAGAAATTGAGGATATCGACCTGATGCGACACAGCCATCGAAACAATAACTCTTTAGAGCGAGAAATTCACATCATGGCGATATTAATTGGCCGCCACGATCATAAGATTTCAAACCGTTGGACTTATTTTAAAAAGGTAAGTGAAGAAGCTAAGAATAATATAACAGCTAAAGGATGAGATGATTCAGCACATTAACGATATTGAACCATAATTATGTCTCAGAGTCATTGAAAATATAAACCATCGGCAAGTCAGATGCCGAATAGATACGGCTATCGATATAAATGTGAATATTTCTTGCAAATATTCCAAAGTAGCAACTTGCTTAAGTAACGGACTCCTTTTCTTCTTTTTATTATTTCTCCTTTTATCTCTTTACGTCCATCTCTATTGATATCCATCCGTCTTTCCTCCTAAGCAGTTAAGAAAGGGACCACGTCAGAGGACCCATATAAGTCGCTTTTTTGTTTTTTTTTTCTAAAAGCCCTAAAATACATAAAAACTGTCTATGCTACAGAAGCCATGGCGAGTATTTGTTCGATATTTAGCTTCACACATAATTTTCATAGGTTCTTCTACTATAAAAAATATGTTTCATTTGCAATTAATATTGTGTGTTTTGGTTGGTCCAGCCTTTACAACTGTCTGATATAGCAAACAAATTTCTTAAAAAAGTCTCTGACTTAAATAGTATTTGTAACATGAAAGTAGTGGCACAATAGGTCTATACGTGCCTCAAAGGCCAGGTGACTAAATTTCATTCTAAGCTTTAGAGCTTATATCCTCAAAATATTTTATAAATAAACTTTATGCCAGTGAGCAGCTACTACAAATTGGAATTCCAGCCAGCAGCTCATTAGAACAAGGTGGTTAGACAATTTTTATTTTTTAATTTTAAATTCCCTCATAAATTATTTAGAGTTTGAACATGACCTCAGTACTTCTGTAATAACTAAATATTATTTTTATTTAACTCTCTACAATTTAAGTACTTTTTCTTTTAGAAAACTTTCACATAAAAGTAAAAGCCAAACAGTGTTTTTAGCCGTTTTATACAAATAAAATAAAAATAATTATATTTTTCCATTAGACCTCACCTCGCCCAAAAAAGAAAACAACTAATAACTAAACTAAATGTTTAAAAATAAACAAAACATGTACTACTCGTGCATACAACTTATTATTAACAAAGACCTTATTTAGCACTTGAAATAATTAGCAAAATTGTTATAGAGCAAAATGGCTAAAAGAAAAAAAGCAGAACGGAGTTTTAACATGACTCGACATCAATTTAATTGATTTATCTAAAAGCGTTTTTGTGTAAATTAATATAAGCAAGTAGGACAATGATTTTTTTTCTCTCAGCTGTACGTACACTTGAAAAAAAATAAAAAATAAAAAAAAACAATTACGCTTGTTCCAAGATAATAAAAAAAAAGTAAATAATACATACACATACATGCTTAAACAGACACATAAAATAAAAAATATCGATTTAATTGTGATAAATATCTGATAGATATTCAGATAGAAAGAATTGTATGAAAGAAAAACATTTTTAAAAGTCAAAGAAAATTAAACAACAAAACTACTATTTTGCTATTGATTGCATTCATTTAGAAACGACTTGATTGAATTGAATTGTTAATGTTTCTGTTATGTGTCAGGTGATAAGCACAGAAGAAGAGAAAATACGAGTATATAACTGTTACGGTATAAATAAAAAAACTTAACTGTTGGTAAAATTGTGTATTATATAACTAAATGTATATATGTTTGTCAGTGTGTGTGACTGTTTAAGTGAAGGTGTATACGATTTTCTGTTCTTTCGAATGATTTAAAAAGAAACCGCTAAACATTGTCAAACTTATTTTAACTATTTGATTTTTTTTTTAATATTTTTCTTTTATCAATAGCGGCATTTGACGCAAAGTTATTAAAAAATACAAGGTAGACATGTAATGCAAACACGATTTACTTTACCTTATAAAATAGGAATTAGGTGATAACATTTTATTCATGCAATTTGGCTATAAGGTAATCTGTCTTAATTCGTTTGCTCAAGTTGTGCTAAAAATAACAAAATGTGGCAAAGCTTTCCTTATGTTTGATATGGGCTCTATAAAATTCCATCAACAACTTGGACCATTTTAATAAGGGTCAAGTCTTATGCCCCTATAACGGTTTACAACGAAAGTCAGTTAAGTTGACATTAGAACAATTACTTTTGATGAGTTGTAATTAGCTTTGCCACTTTAGCCTTTTTTAGGCTAGATTTAGCCTTTTTTTCTCGAATTTATAGGCTGTTCAGCGATGTCACACGAAAGCTAAAGCGAACGAAAGTAAAAATAAATTTTCACATATTGTGCTTTGTTTTCGTTTGCTTAGGTTTTCTTGTGATATTGGTGAACAGGCCATTAGCCTTGAAATTTATGATTTATCCTCTAGTTTTTTTCTTAGCCTTTTTTCAATTTCAAAATAGCCTTAAATAGTTTTTTTTTTCTTTTTCGCAATTCTTTTTGTTTGCGAAAAAAATTTTTTTAAATTTTTTAAAAAAAATTTTTTTATAATTTTTTTTTTTTTTCAAAAAAAGCAAGGGTTCATAGTAATTTTTGGCGAAAAAATATTATATTAAAGCCAATATGTTTATCAATTTAACGCAATATAAATCAAGTCGATATCTTTAAAACTAAGCAAGTTATTTAATATTCCATAAAATCTTACTTTTGTTCTATTAAAACCTTAAAAAAGTCATCACTTTGTGCAGTTTTAGGCAACCTGTTTAAAATATTACATAATTTAAAGGCAGAATGATTTCTGAGAATAGAAAACGCCATTAGTTGAAAAGATTGAAATCTTTAACATTTTACTTTTATGTAATTTTTGACGTACACTTTGATACACTCCCGAACTCTTAGAAGCTGTTTGAAGTGTAGATTAGTCGAAATGACTAACATTGGTTGAAACGTAATTAAAAAAGCTTCTGCACTAGTTATGAGGTCACCTAATTTATAATTTCAATAAAGGAACTTGAACTTAATAAATATTTAAGTAAAAATTTTTAAATATTATTTTTTTTTTAATATTAAATCATGCAGCCATATCAACTCTATGTATTTATTTTTTATTTACATAAAAAATTTAATCAATAAAGCATATTTTTACTTTTCATTTTGAACTCTTTCTAATTGAATTTATTAGTGTTCTATTTTTTTTTTTACCTAAAATATTTATGAAACAAAATACTTCATGTTAAAAAAATGCAAATTGATGCTTTCTTTAAAATTGTATGTATCAGCACATTAAAATGCACTAGTGTTGGTAAATATGTTATGGAGGTATATACTCTTTATATGCGAAGAAACAGGAAACATTAAATATATCAAACGCTTACTGGTGACATAAAATGTTGTGATGTAAATTTTTTTCTTACTTTATTGTTTGTTAAAATGCATCAACATCATTATTAGCATCAGCGGCTGCTATGG
This sequence comes from Thelaira solivaga, assembly GCA_947397855.1. Classification (NCBI taxonomy): domain Eukaryota; kingdom Metazoa; phylum Arthropoda; class Insecta; order Diptera; family Tachinidae; genus Thelaira; species Thelaira solivaga. The sequence continues at coordinate 10,366,885 of OX377614.1, forward strand.
TGGAATTTATTTTTCTTTTTTGACACCAAAGTGTATCAGTAGTATCACAGAAAGTTCTGTGTTATTTTTTATAATTTAAAAAAAAAATTTATTTTATTACTTTTATGTAATTTTTTAAGTAAAATCTACAAAATAATTTTTTTTAAACCAAATGGATCTTTGAAACAATTTTTTTATTATTTTTTATGATGTCTTTGCCCTGCTTCTCAGTATCATCATTATTGCTGTCAGCAATAATAACAAAAGGCTATTCTTTCATTAACAAGATTTTAAATGTTACTCTTCAATATTGCAGATATACTTTTACACCATCACCATCAAGCTAACACCTTACGAAAAGTTTATTATATTTTTTTTCCTGATTATGTGTTAGCATTTTTTGATGAGCAGAAAAGTTGTCTACTGATAATGTTTGCTGTCGTGGCACCAAACAATTTGGTTTGCATTAGGTTACAATAAGATTTCTTTAACTGTCATTTTGGTTTGCTTACCTAACTTCCGGTAAAAAATGTCAAGTTGATGTTTCCGTTTTACGTTTTATATCTATTATCGCTGTTTGGGATGCTTGATAATAAATGTTTATAGCATTTTTTTTTATTAAATGCATTTTTGCTTAAACGGCAAATTTTTGCTTATAAGCTGTAGTTAAACAAAAAAATGTATCTTGAAAGAAATAAAGTTTTTTACCCTAAAAAGTTTTTGTTACTTTTTTTAAGTGCTTGTTATCTAGCGCTTGCGCATTCCTTAAGCAAAAGTTTGTTTTATTATATAGACTGTATCTATATAAATTATTTTATACACTCAAGTATATTATGAACGGGTATGTACTTCAAGTTGAAAGTGTCTGTCCTTTATACTCCTACAGTTTATTTTTGTCATAACAAAAAAAAAAAATAACAAACAAAAAAAATAATCCTAAAAATTAAGCAATATTAAAAAAAAAAAAGAAACATTAGTTTTTTATAATTAAGTTTTAATAATTTAATAAGAAACAGGACATCATACATATTTATGTATTAAAGTTTGTAGCCTGCTTTCAGGCTAAATGTGATATTTGTCATTTCGTTGTGCTTGGCTAAGAGTGATAGCAGAGTAGAGAAAATTGGCTATGGGCGTTGGGTTTGTGAATGATGGAATTTTATTACATGTAAAGAACTGGATGAAGGTGATCACTAACAGATAACCTAGAATAATGCTCAGCAAAGCCTCAGAAGAATCAATTTAAACTAGCGTAGAAGTTTTACATATCTGGTTTAGTCTTTAAATTAAAAAAAATATATACAATCAAATATATAATCAAGATCTGGCTAACAAAATTAACAATGGGACCCGGGAACGTTAGGAATCACCTGACCATCTATAGCATAAGTCATGAAAGGGTTTAAAAATATTGCACATCTTGTGCTCACATATTCAGCAATAGTTAGCATTAGAAATGATTTTGTAGGCCACATATACAGCTTTTGATTAGACCTTAAACCAAAAGATATATTTATAAAACTACATCGTTTGCGAGAATTGAATTTATTACCTTTAAAAATATTTAAATTTAGTTAAATTTTTAGTTGTGTCAATAAAAAATTTTGATAATGCAGCTCAAAATACTGTTATTATTGAGAGAACATAATTGTTGACTATATTAACGAATTGAAGCCAAAAAATTCCATTGTTATAACAACAAATACAGTTCTCACAACTGAAATTGTGTTATGGGTGTAGCGATAACTTTCACAACGAATACTTTAAGTTTTATACTCTACACAAAAAATTAATTACCTTAAAAAATTAACTTTTGATAATTAGTACACTGAGAACACAACTTTGGTTGTGAGAATTAAATTTGTTGCCAATCAAAAATTCAGTTGCAATGATCGAATTTTTTAATTGCGGCAATAGAAAATCGGTTATTCAACTTAAAATATTTTTAAGAGAACTAAATTTTGAACAGCATTATCGAATACTGGTTGCTACAAACTAAAAAGTTTGTTTAACACAACTAAATTTTTTATTGGAAACAAATTGGTTTTCTATGTGTGGTAGTGGGCTTTTGTATAATAAGCTATAAGTGATTTGAATCTAAAGAAAATAAACCAATCACAAAATAATTTGTGAAAGATGAAGGCGGCTAATAATCTTTAATGAGCAGTGTGAACCACTGAAGTTTTAAGTAAAAACTAGTTATAAGGCAGACCTCAATAGGAATGGGATAATCGATATTTAGGATTAAGTTTTATGAATTACTAAGAAATTATAATACACATTAGATTTATTTTTATTAAAGCTTTACTGTTCTTAGTCTTCAGGGAAACAGTGTCTGAAACATACAAGCCCAGTGTATCGCTATTTTTAACCGTTTCATATAGTGAACAAATCTCTAAAGGAAGTGCCTGAATTCTTAATGAATACTAGACTTAAATAGCATTTGCCGCAGAGACCAGAGGTCTAATCACCTCTTTCGATAGAGAGTAGACTATCGTATCGAATAATATTTCAATACTCCGATAATTGGCGAGTAAGCAAATCCTCTCATACGACATCTATCGAATAGTAATTTTTCCCTATTGTAATAGATTTATATTCAAACGTTTGCCAAGTCTAAAAAAATTATAGCATGAATTTTGGTAGCAATAATTTTTATACAATGAAGAACGTTAAAAGGATTCATTTAATAATTTTTTATTTAGTGATATAAAGGGTGTCCCAACAAGAACGCAAGATTTAAATTTGGCGCCATTCGAAGTGTCATTGTTTGACATTTGAACGAGTTTTTTCTTGCCTAGAATTGAAGAAATGAATGTGGAGGGCTTGTGGTTTCAACAAGACGGCGCCACATGTCATACAGCTAGAGAAACAATTCAATTGCTGCATCAGTCATTTAACGGTCGTGTTATTTCGCGTTTTGGAGACCAGAATTGGCCGCCTAGATCGTGCGATTTAACACCAATAGACTTTTTTCTTTGGCGATCGATGAAGCCATCATCTCAAATTACGAAACCTATTACTCGATATCAAGTGCCATGACTCCAAAATGAAAAAATTCCATAAATTTTACTTGATATCAAATGCGATGCTTGCTTATTCCCGCTTCTGATTGTAATTTTAATATACACTAAAGGCTTGACTCTCAACAGATAATTACAATTTAAAATAAAAATAATAATTGTTTCTTCACAAACAATTTAATTCATTTAAAGTTAATGTTGAAATGAAGCTAAAAATGAACTGCAATAAATCTTTACTACTATCGTTCGCATTCATTAGTAAGAAATCCTTCCTAACAACTACTTTTACTTCTTGTTTCATGATTTCTGAACTATAAATTTTTTTTTCATAATAAAACTCTCACAGTACTTGCCTGCCTTACAAGAAAAATTAAATCAAATGTGATATGCAATATGTGGTTAAATGTTCTTTTGAGGAAAATATTATTGTTATTAATTAAATTTATTAAATAATTGTAAAACATTTCATTTCATTATAGACATAAATTACAAAATTTAATTACTTTAATTCTTGCATGTAATAAAATGCAGTCTGACTACTACTTAATTTAGCATGAAATAAAACTCACATGAGTGTATGGCAGTCAATCATGCGGCATGATGTGCAATAATGGGAAAAAATAGTAAATGAATGTTAGTTATTCTTAAGAAAGACAACGTTAATTATTAGAAATAAATAATATTATTATTTACAATAACTATATTAAATGTTTCTATCTAAAGTATGTATAACACGGGCACACATACAGGTGCAATAAAATATAACACCACATATTCAATCATTTGCATGACTAATATGCATATTTTACATGTGTAGCAGATAGAAATATAAACTAACTAATTATCTAAACTTTCATAAATTATTAGTATGAAGAATAAAACAAAATCAAGCTTTTAGTATAATGAAATTTTATAATGAATTATAAAATGCTACAAGTTGTTGTTAAATAAAAATAAGGCATGGTTTCAGCAGTAAAGAAAAAAATTATTTTTTTCTTTCAAAGTGTTTCAATCAATAATAAGATACAAGTTAATTAAAAGCTTCCATTAAACTGTGCTGCAAACGTTGCAAATAATAAAGGTCATGTAATATTTTTTATTAAAACTTCTTTATAATGTAAATTTTAAGAAAAAACACCTATTACAATTTTTATAGCCTTCACTGTAAGTAAGTTTGCCATTTCGTTTGTAATTTCTACACCATATATGGGACGTTCTATAAAATATATATTCTAAATCCTTATGAATGGCGGAGTCAAAAACCATGTCCGTTTGTTTATCTGTCTGTGTGTGTAGTCGTTGAAATCAACTTTCTGTACTTCTTAAATAACGTACAGAGAAGTATAGCATTTCAATGTCTTAGCTATTTCTGTAAGATTATTGCTATTGATATTCAGCCAGATCGGTCTATAAATAACGAAGCTATGAGTCAAAAACTGCAACTACCTCTATTTTTGACCATTGTTTGAGTGGGTTTTTGCCGTATTTTTTTTAAACAACTAAACGGATAAAAAAAAACATGGTATGCAGTTTAATTTTAAATATTAGTTATAATATCTGGGCAAAAAATTACCGCTATAGCTCCCCAAATGGCCAAGAAACATTAAAAATACAACAGAATTTTAGATATTCATTAATTTTTGCTTTGTTTTCTTGGGTATTGTATCTTAACTACAAAGAAGTAGTAAGAAGTTTTCTCAAACATCACATTCATAGTATCTGGACCAAAACTCAGCTATATAGGTCCATAAATGACGGATCTATCAGTCAATTATGGCAACTACCTCAATTTTTTGATCATTTTTAAAGTCATTATTGGGTATTTGAAAAAAAAAACCTGGTACGCAGACTTTTATCACAAATAACAGTCGTAATGTCTGTGCAAGAAATTTTATATTTTCATTAATTTTTGTTTTGTGTTTTTGCGTATTTTGTCTAAGCTACAGGGTAGCCCAAATAAGACCAGCTGATGGGAAAAACAAAACGGAAGAAAAAATGTAGTAACAGTTTTAACAGAAGTAGTATTCGTAATTTCTCTAAAAAAAGAAAAGCAATCGGTCAGCAAATGGCATAGAAATATCAAAAATACCACCGACATTTCACATTTTGAATAATTTTTGTTTTGCTTAGTTTTTTATGGCAATTTTTAAGCTGTCATGTGTGCAAGAGAATTTTTTCGATTTTTGTTAATAATTAAATATGTTTGGCTTATCCTTATTAGAATTTCTTTTTTTATTAATTTAAAAATTTAGTGCCTGCAGACATTTTATTGCTTTTAAAATTTAAGTTCTTAGAAGGATTTTTCTTAGAACTGGTTAATTTTACTTTTTTGAACTGAAATTAATTATTTATGTTTATTTTACTTTTAAATATATCACCCATGTTCTGAAAAACACAAAAGGCTTCGGCTGTGTGGCACGTAGCACCGTCCTGTTGAAACCAAATGTTGCCAATATCCTCCTCTTCAATTTTTTTGAACGAAAATTCGTTCAATATGGCCCGATAACGATCGCCATTGACTAACGGCCACTCCTTGCTCATTTTCGAAGAAAAATTGGCAAATTATGCCTCTGGACTAAAATCCGCACCAAACAGTGAATCGTTTTGGGTGCGTCGGCTTTTCAATGTATGCGTGCGGGTTTTCTGTGCCCCAAATGCGACAATTTTGCTTGTTTACATACCCGCCAGGATCAAAATGAGCTTCATCTGAAAAGATGATTTTTTTTTTGGCAAAATCGGCATCTTCTGTAAGTCGATCGCAGGCCCACTTAGCGAAGCGAAAACACAACCATATTCTTTCAGCGAAAGGATAAAACTAATTATCTGTCAAATCAGACATGAGCTAAGTATTACCATTCACGAAATAAGCACTAGTTGAAAAAAAACGTTCGATGGCGGACCCTTTATGAAAAAAATGTAAGCAAAACGCGCGTTTTCCAGAACATGCTTTAGCGTTTTTCAAAACATGGGCGTATATTAAATTTCTTTTGCGGTTGCATTTTGTGTGAACAATGGTGTATTGTGCGGTTTTAGGCATATCTGCACTATCTATTATTCTGCGATTTTTGTATGGTCTTATGCGTACAATATTAATAGAAATTTTCCAAGTGCCCCAAAATTTTTTTTACACCAAATTGCCAATGAATATATAAAAATGTTCAGTGTTATTGAGAACACCTTGAATACAAAACTTGAATTTATTGGAAATTAAAACAAAACAAAAAAAAGAAGTAACAAATTTTTAATTTGACATTTAGTATAAAAGAATATCTAATCTAAAGGTTTGTTGTATTAATCAAACAACAATATCAATACATTTACTTATCAATTTATTTAGAACTGATTTTTACAATCTTTTCAAATCAAAACCAACAACTCAAAAAAAAAAAAACACTTACCCAGTTGGTTTAAATTTCCATTGTAATTTTCCTTGCTTATTTAGCTCAAGTACATGAACTCACCTACTTATCTATTTAGCTAACAAACGTTTTATTTTCTAATGTTCTAAAAAATTAAAAAAAAAATAAACAAATCAATTTTTCCTGTTTATAATTTCCAACTAGTATTTACTTAAACGATTGACGGCATTATTTGTTTGATTTTATTTGATTGACTTTAAAAGCGTAAATACAATAAACATATTCGGTTTTATCGATAAGATTTTCAAATATTTTGCTAAACATTGAAATGGGTACCTACAATATTTTTGATTATTATTTACTTTTGTAATAAAAGTCTATTTGCTTAGCTATTGTGTGGACTTGTTAAGATCTAATTAGATCAAATTCAATCAAAGTGATAAGCTTTCATTTATATTTCTCGTAAATTTGTTTTAGTAATCGTAGTGAAATTGAGCAGCAAAAAACAACTTAAAAAGAATTACACACTTAAAGATAATTAAAATCTCTTGAACACAATAAATTATTTAATTTAGAAACAGCAGGTATATAATCTTGAAAATGTTAATAAATATTAAACAAATAGATTTTGTAAGGTATTAAGTTTAGCTGGCGGATTGGGTTTGACTTCTGTTTTGAAAACTAAATTTGTTACCAATAAAAAATTCGGTTGTAGCAACCAGATATCGATAAAAAATTTAAAATGTAGTTCTTTTAAAAATATGTAGCTGCTTTCTTATATTTCATTTTAAAATTTACATATTTTTAATATTAATTAAATGTTTCTATGGTTTATATGACAGCATTGCCAATTAATTTTTTATTTGCCTCAATAAGGTTTTATATTTATCTTATAAACGGTGAGTTGTATTTTTACAAATTAACCCAATTTACAATCTTGGGCATTTGAGATTGCAAATTAATTTAATTGTAAATATTTTCCATCAATTGTGAACACCCTGTTTTGGTTTAGTTGCAATATTTGTTACCACATACGAAATTTAGAGCTGATTACTAAAAAGGAGAATTGTTTCCTACTGATGTGTTACCATTTCCTTTTTTATAAGTTTTTTGAGATGCCTAAAAGATTGAAATTTATTGGCTAAAAATAAATTTTTGGCAAATTACAAATGTAATTATTAATATATGTAAGGATTTCTTAATGTCAGTTTCATTTTAGGTTTTTTTTATAAATAGTTCCTTGTAAGCTAATTTTTTAGTTAAAGGAGAAAAAAATGTTTTGTTTTTTGTTTTTATTTTTAAATAAAATGAATTCGAATTAAATTTTTATTTCTTTTAAAATTTTGAATTTTTGTAGAAAAAGAGTTATTTTTCAAGAGTTTTTTAATAAAAAATTAAAAAAAAAAGATATATGGTAACTCTGGCTGAACGTAGAGTAAATATAAACTATTAATTTTACGTATTGCTTATTTGCAAATGTGAAGCAAGTGCATTTGTGTATATTTTGTTAGTGTAGAGCAAAAATATACTACAGCATTTTCCAAGTGCTGTGATGCAAGATCATTTGCACAAGATTGTGAGCAGGGTTATTAATTTTATTTGCAAATACCTGGGTTATAAGCATAGTATTAGAACAAGAATTATAAATTAAGAATAATTTTTATTATGTTTGTAGAAATTTTAGTTGAAATTCTATAGCGTGTTTTAAAAAATATGTGGTAAAGCGTTGGCACATATTTGTGTTTTCAAAATGACTTTAATAAAGCAGAATGTTTTCTATTAAAAAAGAGCAAATTTAAAAGTAAAAGCATTTGCTTTTACTCGAATAATGAATGAGCTCTGTTCTATAAATACAGCTGTTTTGCAAAACGATAAATTTTTAAAACCAAACAAATGGCTGTTTAGTGTTCTTTAAAATGACTCATTTTGCCCGCAAAGAAAAAAGATGGTATAATATGGTCACTACAAACATAATTTGTTCACCGCAAAAATATTATATGAAGCATCTAAGCATTATTATGATCGCGATAACAATGTTTTTAGTTATTTTTAACCACACTATGCTTGCCGTCATAGATCAATCATATCATTATCATAATTTTAATTGAAACCATAAATATGGTTATAGTAAACATAATAATGAGAAAATATGGTTGAAAGTAAATTGTTTTCTATTTTGTCTCTTCCGCAACCAAATAAAGTGAGTATAAAACAAAACCTTAATCGTTCAAACTCAACTGAGCTTTGTGGTTGGGTGGCGAGTTAATGCTTCTTAACTAAATATTCCAAAGTTCGAATCCTGGTAGAGTCAAATGAAATTGAAAAAAAGATTCAAAACGCTGTATAACATAATAAATAAATAAAAACGAAAAAATCAGTAGAATAAAAAAATTATTTATGCAAAAAAAATTGTATCTAAAAAATAAAATAAATACTTATAAAAATTGCACAACAAATTAAAAAAAAATTTTGTTTAGCCCTGACCGGGAGTTGAGCCGCAACATCTAAAGTTGAGAGGTATTTTTAAAGTTTGGTTTAAAAATATATATGGTTAAATGCAATCATAAATATAAAAATACTATGTTTCTATCAGAATATGGTTGCCTCAACCATATTTTTTCTTTGGGTGTGGTATCATTCAAAAAAGTTAAACTTGAATTTTTATTTAAAAATTAAAGTGAAAGGTTTTGTGTTATAAAATTAATAGATATTGCTTGCTATTGCCGAAAAGTGGTTCTTGCTGTGATGATCAAAAAAATTTGGTGGATTTCATTTATCAAACTAATTTTAATAAATTTCAGAGTGATTTTTAAATATTTTTTTTTAATTACACGTATCAATGTTTAAGTAGTTTTACTAAAATAAATAAAAAAGTTTTAAAATTTTATTTTTTTTATCAATTTATTACAACAATAATTCATGAGATTTAGTTTCAACCAAGTTTGTTTATTCGGTTTAAAAAACACCAAAAACAAATTTAAGAAATTTTTAAACGAAAATGTTTTTGAATTCCCTTTATAGAATAGAACCTATAATTTAATAAAAACTAAAAAGTGATGACCATCCTTGCAGTTGCTTATAATCATCAACACCCATTCAAAATAAAACCTTTAACATCAGGCATTTATTTATTCTGCTTAAACACTTTTTAACATTTCATTACAATAATGATATTCTGCTGTTGTGTCTAAAACGATAACTAGTAAAGTAAAAACAAAAGTATAAACCAAAAGAGATTTTTTAATTAATTTTAAAACATTTCAAGTGCTGTATAAACTTTTAAACCATCATTTCATTTTTAGTCATACACACTCTAATGAAAGGAGGCCGGGTGTATTTACAGCACACAAGAAAAAAAAATTAAAAGAATTTTAATCAGCAAAATATGTTTAATATCCAGCTATCATACTGTGTTAACTTTTATATTTAGTGAAAAAGTGGCTTATTTTTATCATCACATGCAAAGTGATACATCATCAGCAGCAGTATGTTCATTTCGTTTCTTTTTTTGGTCAAAGTCAAACACTAGTCACATGGGACAAACATTTTCAATAACACTGACCCACTTGATACACGCTTACGTTACGGTTTGTTTGCTTAAATTGTTGAAAAGTTAATTTTTTTTGTATTATTTTCTTTGAAATGGCACAAATTTCAGCTACAAATTTTGATTTAATCTTTGATGTTTTTTTTTTTTTTTTTTTTTTGCCAGGGAGATTTAGAACAGGAAAGTAGTCAAATTGTTTGTTTGCTTAATTTAATAGCGAATTTATTTAAAAGCATAGAAGTCTATCATCTAAAAAAGAAAGATTAATTTCTGTTTGAATACCTATTTTGTTTATTATATTACAATGAGCTCGTAATGTACCAGCCAACCATATTTCTTTTAGAAATTCATTCAAATACATGTTTTTATGCACCATTTCAACTGAGAAGTAAAATTCTTTCCATTTATAATTTTAATACCATTAATTAAAATTTTCCATGAACTTTCCAACTAAATCTTTTCAAGTTTTTAATTACAAAAAAAAGAAGAAAGAAATACTGCAATTTCATTTTATAACCACCGTAACAAGCTAAAAATATTTTTTGCTGTTGTTGTAAGAGAACTTCTTAATAAAAGCAGTTCGTTGGTTTCGATTTTTTTTTTATATTTTTGTTTTGTAACCAAAATTAAGAAAAACTTTTACTATTTGCCAAATAAAGATGGTAAAAAAAACACTTAAAAAGATAAACAAAATAAATAGTAAAATGTGTACAAGTATAATTCCACCTAAGTAGGAGCTTACCTCAACTGTAACACTCAGCATGCTCTATACCATTCCAAGCAAGCAACCATCCAACCAACCAACCATCACAGCCCGCCAAACATTTGACGAAAGGGGACAAAATGAAAATGGTGATTTTCTTTTTTTTTTTTGGCAAAATCCATAAATACACACAGAAATATACAATATACATGCATATAAAAGCCCAGCAGTATATAAATGTCTAAGGATAGCTGTACATATCTACCTACACCCACATTTATTTAGTTGTAGAAAATTAGTTGAAAACGTAGCTGATGTTTTGGTACATTTTCATACATCAAAGAAAATACTTTTTGGAATTTTTGTAAAAAATTTATTTTTGTTTTAATTAATAATAAAATTTAATAATAATTTTAGAAAAGTTTTTGATTACGATTTCTTATTCCATTAGGCGTTATCAACACAAAAAGATGTCACTTTTTATTGTTTATGTTAAATCGGTATTACAATTCTCAATGTAGACATACAACGATGACTGTCTATTGCTTTTTTAACTTTTGCTGTCAATATTGCCTTGTATTGCAAATAATTTTGTCGCCAGCATTTTCAGTAACGAATTGAGTAAAAACCAAATTGAATTAGTTTAAAAAAGCATATTTTTTTCTTATTACGATTTTTATTTTATTTTATTCACGAAATGTTTTTAAATTAGTGTTAAAGAATATCAAATTAAAATTGAATTGGTGGCGATGTGGATAAAAAGTGATATGTGAATGACGCCAAAGGCAATAAGACAGATTGTTTCTTAAAAATTTAATCTGTTTTTTTTTTACTTAAAAACAAGCTTCTTTTGATGGCCATTAAAAAAAACTACTTTTCTGGCAAAATCAGGTAGTAATTGCAAAAATGGTGTCAATTAAATTTTTTTTTTTAAATTTTTACAAATAACATTTTCTTTGTTGTTAAACTGGCTTTTCTACATGTCCTTAATTTAAAGCACGTTCTATACCTTCAAATCTGATAGGTTAAACTTTTTATGTTAGTGGTTATCATTACCATGGTAATTATTTTAGCCCCTAAAAATTTATTGTAACCAACGTATTTGCCATACTATTTTACATTTCTTTAATTTTTATTTCATTTTTCTCATGAAAAATATTTTCATTATTAAATAATTGAAAATTTTAGATCAAATATATTATTGGCATTCATTTGGAATATTTTTTAGTTGGCTAGTTTGTTGGTGACGGCCATCAATTTGACAAGCCGACGACTTCCGATATCAATCGAAATTTATATTAAGTTGTATGCAAATTTGTGTCATTATCGAGTTCCCTAATTTTCCTGTATTTACATAAATGCAAAATAAAAGTGAATGCCTTTTAAATAAATATATATATATATATACTCGTATATAATAAATAAGTCATTTTTGCTTGTTTTACATGGTATTTTTAGCTTTTTTGGTTGTTGTCCACGGTTTTTATATTAGTGGTGAATTTTTAACTCCTAAAGTTAACTAAGAGTTACTGACAACTTTCTTATAAGGTTTCAGATAGCTATAATTCACTTTAATTAAAGTAACTGATAAAGTGATCAATAACTTTTTTCCATTATTACAAGTTCTCTATAAGAAAAATATTAAAATATTTGTTATGTGGCACCACTGCTGTGACTACTGATTTCTTTTAATTGCTAAATATAAGTACATAATGACAAATATTTTTCAAATAACTAAGATTTTCTTTACTTTTAAAATTTTATTTTAATATTTGTTATTGTATTGTTGTTTTATTTTTGTGTATTAACAAAAAAATTATTCAATGGCTATGGATTCTGAGGTTGCCATATCTAAAATTTAAAATATGGCAATTTTAAAATGCTTGAAGTTCACCTTAGAAGTTATGAGCAACACAAACCTATCTTTAGCTTATCATACACTTTTACTTAAACTAAGTTTGTAATAACCAAAAAGCATTTATCTGTTCGATAACATCTTACTTTTAGTTATCGTTTAGTTGTAATATTGGCCCTAAGCAAATGGAAAAATATAAAGTTAAAAATAACCCCATGTGAAACCCTTAAAAGTTATTGAATCGCACTGCTGAGCTATTTGAGAAGGTCCTCTAATCTGATTCCTAGTGCGTCAGAAAGACCCTCCATAAAATATCCGTAAGAAAAAAGTCAAGTACTAGCTGCTTTTTCTTAGTTGGCTGGCATTTCTCATTACTTTTCAATATTTTTGATTTGTAACCTTAAAGGCACAAACTATAGTTTTAATTTAAAAATTTTAAAACATCGTCAGTTATTTGATTGCAGTACCAGACTTTTTTTAAATTAAAATGTTCAATCCTTAAACATAATATCAGATTTAATGTTCTTCTAAACATTTAACTTATTTTATATTAAAAGAATAAAAGAAAGAGTCTCAAAAAAAAAATTAAAGCTGAAATGCTCGATTAATTATACAAGTTTAACAAATTAAGTAAAAGATTTTATGTATGTGTTTCGGTTTTTCAAATTGTTTTTTATGCCGGTACCAGAGTGGAAAGGAGCTAGAAAAAATCAGCTATATTTCCTTTAAAAAAAACGTTAGAAAAGGCTAAATCACGCCGAAAAAAAAATAAGCTGGAAAAAAGCTTAAAATTTAAAATTTTCTTAATTCTTTATTACATTAAGAATCTTAAATAAAAATTTGATAAAAAAACCCCCAAAAAATATCAAAAACTAAAGAAAATAATGTCGTTTTCCACATGGCTTTCAACACTTATAAGCAAATTCAATTATTTTGCAACTTTAATGTTAAAAAATAATATTTAAAATTCTTTTAAGTAATAATAATATTTTTTGATTTTCAATACGATTTCTATTCTAATATTTCGCTTGCTTTATCGTCCTCAAAAGAGAGCAATCTGAGCATTACTAAACGGCAGTAAAACCTAACTAAATACTAAATAGAAATACATAATAACCCAAAGGAAATGATAAAAGATAATAATTATTTTTAGCTAATTTTCTATAGAAACCATTATAATATGGAAATTGTTTCAAATAAAATCTTTTCCAAACCATTCAAAATTGGCTTAGCCATTAAATTTTTCTTAAGAAAACAAACACTTCTGCAGATGTTGCAAATCAGCAATAAATTACTCATTTCAGTAAGATGAACTCATTTGAAATAAACTCTCTATTATTTTTATTTATTTGAGTTTTAAAAATAATTACAGCTACTATGATATGCCAAGCTTATTAGCATTTACCCTTTGAAAACAGTATATTATACCCAAGAATGATAGAAATATCAGATTACGCCATGCACATGATTTCCCGTAAAAGTTTCTCAACTGTTTGAAGAAAAAATATATAAATTTCTCTACTGTTATATACTTACATTAATTATTTATTAGCCAATAAAGACACATCGTCTATCATGTGCCTATCATTGTTGGGTTATACCCATTTGATTAGAAAGAAACTAAACTCCGTAGAAAAATTTTCTTTAAGTCGTGAATATATTAGCCCATAACATAGTCAGACTAAAGTCGGTATCTTTTAAAATCGATTTTAAATTCGTTAATTTCTTATGAACAAAAAGACCACTTTTTATGACTATGATTATGGCCCATTATATTTAATTCTGATCAGTAGTTTTTAAAATATCGTTATAGGTGTAAAGGAATTTTATGCAATAAAAAAAATATTGATCCCAGCATTCAACCGAATAAGTTGCAAGCAAAATTAACCCGATTCACGACTTTTTTTTTATTCACAATTTAGTCAATTTATTACATAGTAAAAGACACTGTTTTTTTAAAAACAAATGTTGCACTATTCGTTCCCTACTCCTTCTTTGAAATATTTTGAAACAACACACAAAGAAAATATATGGTTGAGGCAACCATATTCTGGTGGAAACATAGTATGGTTAGATTTATGATTGCTTCTAACCACATATTTTTAAATCAGAGATATGAAAAATAGCTTTCAACTGCAGATGTTGCGGTTCAACCCCCGGTCAAAGCAAAAAAAATTAAAAACATTTTTTTTAATACATACATATTTTAATATGATTTAAAAAAAAATTTTATTTAAATTTTTTGTATAAACAAAGTTTTTTTTTATTAAATTGATTTTTCTTTTCTATTATTTTGTATTTATTTATTACATAATACATCGGATTTAATTTATTTTTTTAAAATTTAGTTGACCCTACCAGGCCTCGAACTTGCAAACACTTAGTTTGCTACAGAGCTACAAAGCTCTGTTGAGTTTGAACGATTAAGTTTTTGTTTTATACTCACTTTATTTATAAGGTTGCGAAAGAGACAAAATAGAAAATAATTTACATTCAACCATATTTTTATCATTATTATGTTTGCTATGAACATATTTATGATTTCAAGTAAAATTTTATTAAACATAATATGATAATTATATGGTTGATCTAAGACACTTAACATAATATGGTTAAAAATAACTAGAAACATGTTTATCGTGATCAGAATAATGTTTAGATCCTTCCAATTAATCAATTTTGTGAAGAACACACTATGTTTGAGGTGACCATATGAAACCATCTTTTTTCTTTGCGTGAATAAAAAAGCATCACTCTATTGCCAATAAAATTAAAAGTTGTGAATAGATTTTAAAGAAATAATACTCGTTTTGTTTTAAACTTAGGAGGCTATTGCTCTTATTAAAAACAAAATTTAGGTAGACTTTAGAGTAAAAATTTTGAAAAAATTATATGAAAAATTTCGTTAACGTTGACTTTAAAATCTACATTAATTTTTTTGAATTAAACATGATGGATTGTTTTCTACTTCCATTTTAAATAAATTTTTGAAAATTAAAAATTGCAAAAATTTGCTTACATTTTTTATTCTTACACAACTTTAAAACTACTACAGGTGAATATTTATTTTTTATTTTTTTTTTTTTTTACTATTCCTTCAATTAAACAATTAAAATATTCAATGAAATGATACTGTACTAACTCATTGAACACTCATAAACCCTAAAATGTACTACTCGTAAGTACTATTTCCTTAATTACGTTGGTACATTTTGTAATAGCTGCTGTGACTCATCAATGGCATTGTGCCAGAATTTTTGCTAAGCTAGCGCCTACATTAACACACAAACATAAGAATATGTACAATGAAACAGATAAACTCTACCCCATACTTGGCTATATACAACGAGTATGTATGTATAAACCTCAGTATCCTACCAAATGCCAACCAACAACAATAACATCGTTTTCAAGTTTAACACTCGCATAATACCCAGTACATTTTATATATGAGGATGTGTGCATCTGTATATATGCCATTGAAAGAATATAAATATTATACAGAAATCTTTAAGCCAATCAAAAACAAGGAAAGGCGGGGCTAGAATAAAGCAGGTTTTTATACATATTTTTTTCAGTTATTTTTTTTTTTATTTCAGTTTAGTTGTTGTTGTTGTTGCCTTAAAAATTACACTTGAATTTTAATGCTTATTGTTATATTTGTTTTTTCCTGTTGTTTTGTTTAATTTTATGTGTGCGGGTGTGTGTGAGCTTGTTTTATTTAATATGTGTGGGTTTATCTCACTCTGACGCTCTTTAAGCACCGTTAAGCAACTAGTAAACACACTCTCTCTCATGGGAGTACACATGCATATAGCCGTAGTTAGTCTGTGAGTGGATTCGTAAAATGAGATACATTTTCGTGTTGCTGTTGGGTTTTTGGGTGAGTAGGTGTGTATGTGGTTTTGTGTCTGCCATGTGATAAAGTTTTTATATTATAAAACTTGTTGTTATTGTTGCTGTTGCTATAGCTGGTTTATAAGTAAATATACTTCAGTATTGGCATGTAGTCAGTGTGTTTATGCTGCAACACATTGTACTACGTAGTGGGAGGAGGGATAATGTTGAAAGTAAACTTGTGTGATAATCTGCGCCAATACAAAAACAGCTACAGCGCACTAAACCTCTTTTATTTAGAGTGTATGGGTTTTTTTTATTTATTTATTTTTCTTTTTTGTTTTTAATACAAAATTTTCATTCATTTTCTTTTTGTTGAATTTGTATATTCATTCCAAGAGAGCAAAACTTTTGTTTGAGCATTTTGCAGCTATTGTATGGAACACAGATATTGATTTAACAAATGATTATTTTTTGTTTTTCTTTTTTTTTTTTTTGTAATAAAAAAAATTGAGCACGAGAGTTAAGCATGTAGTTATTTATGTTTGGCATAAGTTCATTCTCATGCTGAAATACAACGCCCTTTCTGGATGAGTTTTAATCTCTGAAAAATATTATAGGTACCTATTAAAAAATACTGTATTTTATCAATTTTGTATAAAAATATTGAATTTGGTTTTAACAAATAAATACCTACTTCAATTATTTATTTTTTTTTAATTTTTCATGATAATTTAAATTCAAAAAAAGATTATCTCTCAGTTGAAAATATTAATATTCTTATAAAATTTCTTTTATAAAACTATACCGAAACGTTGGAACACGTTCTGTGCGAGTGCCCAGCGGTGGCAAGACACAGAATGACCTTCTTAGGCATTGCGATATTGATCACAGGAGACCTAGGCATGATTAATCATACAGCAATTCTAGATTCGTAAAGAGTATTGGAAACTGGGCGGCACAATGAATTTTAAAGATAGCGCTGCCCATGTTGATAATAGTAGTAAAACTTCTTATTTTTATTTGCTGCACGAATTCATGCAATTAAATTTTTTCATTGTAATAGGTATAGGTACGAAATTTTTAATTTTTCTCAAAAACCCGTAAACTTAATTAAGAAAATGGATTTGTTAGTAATGGCTAAAGCCTTGCTTGGGGATTTACACCGGCGTCTATCAGTCTTAAAGTCATGAGGTTAAAAAAATGGTGATTGTACTTAAAACAAAAAAAGTAATAAAATTATAAGATAAAATGTTAAATTATATTTTTTCTATGTATTTTTATTTCGGGCTTTTTAGGTCAGTATATGTACCAATAATACTTAAATATAATTTACTATTGAAATATTTCTGCATTTCAAATAACATTTAATTATCAGAAAATTAAATAACAAACAAACATATTATGTACCTTCAATAATAGGGAATGACTATATGTATTATTGATACTAGGTACATATACTAAACTAAAAAGCGCGAAATAAAAAAAAATTTATTAAAATACAAATAGTTCACAGAAAAAATATATAGAGAAATCTATTCTGTCATGTCAAAGTTTTAATGGTACATTACTGTTTTTGGTTGTGTAGCCGATGACAAATTAACGTCATCTCTACACATATCTTGTGATAGTTTTATAATTTCGTATTAAATTTAAAATATTATTATTATTTAATATTTTAAATTAATTCTAAGATTAAATTTCTTAATGAGCACTAGTAACTTTTACTAGCGGCTTCCAGGGTCTAGGGAGGAATCGAACCTGCGAAACCCAGATTGATAAGTTAGCTCGCTACCCATTCAATCTAAATTGAAAATAAAAAATATTTCTTTATGGCAAAGTGAAAGTTCTAATGATGAAGAATATGCAAAAAAATCTTAAGTTGCAAAGTAAAGGCTTGAGCAAATAAATAGATAAAAGCGTAAAGACTAGCAGGATATCATCATATCTCAAATAAGGTTTTTCAAACTTATTTTTTGTCAGCCATAAAACTCAATTTAATTTTGTATTGTTGTCCTTCCAAGCTTTAAAATTGCTGAAACTTGCACCCCTTTATTTTTTAATCAGCAATTATTTTATTAAAATGTTTTACATTCGTTTTTAAAGTTATTTTTTCTCAATTTTAAATATTATTCAGTTTTATTTTTAACTAAAATTCAGTTTTAATTTTTTAAACATTTTGTCTCTTTCAAGGCAAAAAATATGTCACTTGTCTTTCATAATACCACCAATAACAATCGATTACTGCCGACGGAGATATAATTTTTATATCTTCGACATTTCTATGCACCGATGACTTACATAATAGGGGTTATTATCTTTTTTATGCTAAGTTTCTCTAAAGAAGACACAGAAGAGCGCTTCGAAAATTTATTTTTTTTTTAAAGGATCTCTAGCTTGAGTATTTTTTATAGTCGTTATTGTAAAGAAAGTGCTGTATATGAGTATATTAAAGGGTTGCACAAGCTAACTTGAAAGCCATACATTACTATAAACATGTGTATTGTAATCCATTTGAAGTATGCTTGTGCAGCCCCTTATTATATATGCATGTATGTAAGATAAAAAATTTTAACCACATTTAAGTAGGTATTATTTTCAGAAATGTTACGAAAAAACACAAAAACTCTACAGCTCCCTTTATTTATAAAAAAAAAAAAAAAAAAAAAAAAAAAAAAAAAAAAAAAAAAAAAAAAAAAACTATATAAGAATTTAGTTATTTAGTTATTCGACAGAGTCAAAAAATTTTTTTTTAAAACCAATTGTAATTCAATATAATAATTATTGTACCCTGAAGAAGAAAGAAAGTCTAAATATTGGAAAATAATAATTAAAATAATACGATCTTAAGCTTGAATAATAAAATAAATAAACAAAAATATATGATTAAAAATACTAATAATGCTGTTATGTAAAATCAGCCCTATCATAGGTTAGTGGGTAGTGTAGTAAGCTATCTATCTGCAGACCGTGCGTTCGATAGCATGTTTACTTCAAAAAAATTAATGTAGACTTTAAAGTCAACGTTAACGAAATTTTTTATATAATTTTTTCGAAAATTTTACTCTAAAGTCTACGTCAATTTTATTTGAATAAGAGCAATAGCCTCCTAAGTTTAAAACAAAACGAGTATTATTTCCTTAAAATCTATTCACAACTTTAAATTTTATTGGTAATGGAGTAATGCTAGATGTCAAAGAAGGACTGGGGAACGAATAGTTCAACATTTGTTTTTAACAAAATAGTGTCATAGTAAATGTAACAAATTGACTAAATTGTGAATAAAAAAGTCGTGAATCGGGTTAATTTTGCTTGAAACTTATTCGGCTGAATGTTGGGATCAATATGTTAAATATTTTTTTTTTTAATTTCTTAGTTTTGCATAAAATTCCTTTACAGTTATAACGATATTTTAAATACTACTGATAAGAATTAAATATAAATCATAGTTATAAAAAAGTGGGATAAATTTGCTTAATTTTTTATTTTTTATTATGAAGATAAATTTTAGTCAAAATAGAAAGATAAACGAATTTATAATTACATATTCACATAAATAATTATATTTCATAATTACATGATAACCGTTAGTAAACAAATGTAGCATCTGCTACTCACCACCGACCCTAAGAATACTATGCCATTTATAGTTTCTGAACTTTGTGTCCTTGATCATGTGTAAAGTTAAGCTTCATACTTGTATTTTTAAACTTGTATGTAGTAGGTATATTTTTTTTTCGCAATGGAAATTTAAATTTAAATTTTATTTCAAATTTTAATTCTCGGAACATCAAAAAAATATCTCAGGTACCTTCTTAAAAAAATAATTACTTAATTTTTATATCAGCAAATAAGTATTTTATAAATGCTATTTTCTTTAGTATTTTATTATATAAAAATTTTTTTTTATCATTTTCTTAACAAATTTTCTGTTAATAAACTAAAATAAAAAAAAAAAAAAGTTTGATTACATGAAAAGATTATTTCTGATTCGACAGAAGCCTAAATACCTACACAAGAATATAGGATGTTGTAACTGCACTCATACATGTAAACCAAGCACTTGATATGATTGGTTTAATTTGCAGCCAACAAAAGCGAAAAAAATTACATTTTACATAAGATTAATACCTACAGAGTAAATACATAATTCAGTTTGTTAATAAACTGTACAAGTACATTTCTTAGCTGCTTTACTATGGTATATAAATACACACATACCACATGCATACATGCCTACGTAGTCATATTGCACGTATTGTATGTAGAAACGAGAAGAAACCAACCCAGAATTAGGGAAAAAAAATTATATGTAGTTGATGGAAATAACTAAGAAACAAAATTTCCTTTATAATGGTTGGTTAAATCCTTCATGCTGGCACCTAATCGCATGTAATGCGCGCGCATTATCGTATTTCTTATCTGCCACTTCACAAATGAAAAAGCCAAACAACATGGTCAGGCAAAGCAGCAACACAAAAAACAAAACTGAAAAATAAACAGCCAACCAAGTAGCCGACGGTTATCAGTAAAATTTAGTCCAAAATATTAAAACACACAATCACGCACACATTTATATTAGGTCAACATACATACATGTGATATTATAAACAATAAAACTGCTGTGAGTAGATACAAAGCAGTTGCCAAAATAGCAATTGTTGAAAAGGTGCCAAAAAAACACAAGCAAATATGGAGTGGGAGTTGCTTGCCTAACAGGGCATAACAAAGATTTTGGCACAATAAGCTAAAGCAACAAAAGAAAGACAAACTTTTTTATGAAAAAAAGGAAAGAAAAAAAAAGAAACAACATTGTAGATACATAACACACACACACACACACACACTTACATGTGTATACTCTTCATCCGCTTTTAATCGTTGTATATAACAAAAGGCTTGTGCTGCTTCATTCACGCGCTCGCTCCCTCTCTCTTTAAGTTGAATATTTCTACCTCACTAACTACCATTCACACTACCATCATTGCTGACAAAGCCACTCGGCTTTATCACTTACACAGCTGTAACAAAAATCAGTCGTTTTGTGGTTGACATGACACAACCCACTCAAACCAACAAAATCCAGACTAGAAACAACATCGCATGCAACTTATTCAACTTGTTTTTTTTTTTTTTTTTAATTTTCCTTACTAGTAGCGTTCTTTGTATTGGTTTAGTATAATTCCCAAAATAAAATAAAATCCATTACGTTTTACTTTGATTTGCTCCTTGCCTCCCAAATTCATACTCGCTAACACAAGGCAGCACATGCTACACAGCCACAAAGTGCTGCAAAGTACTCGTACGTAGTTATAGCCTGAGAGAGTTCATGCTGTCTTAACAATAATGGTTGAAATATATGTTTAGTATATGTCTGAAAAAAAGGTATTTCAGAAATATAAAACAGGTTCCCAATGGGTTGTTTCTGCTACCCAAACTAGCTTTAGCTTTTAACCAGCATTTGCATAAATGCATATAATCTCTGCCAGAGTATTAGTGTCAAAGAATTTCATTTCTTTTCATATAAATTCTCTAGCAAACAAAATAATTGAGACACTCTCTACAGACCACGAGGGAGAGAAAAAGAGAGCGAGATTGGGAAATTCAAGTGCATTTAAAATTCTCTTTTATCAGAACAGTCATGTGTTAGTTTTGTTTTGGTTGCACACATTTGCAAAACTGCCGGCTGTTATTTTGAACAAAAATTATCTCTTTCAAGTTTGCTGGGGTTTATTCAAAATTTTCTCTTATTATTATGATTCTCTTCTTAAAAGACAAACACTTTTATACAAAAAGTATTTAAATTTTGTTTTTTATAACAGCGGTTAATGAAGTTATTATTGATGGGGTGTCAAGTAAAATTGTCAAAGAATAAGTTTTCTTATCATCATCCCAGTAAGGGATTAAATGAATGAATTCAAGAATATTCCTCTACAAGTCAATAATATAAGGAAATTGGCTGACTAAAAGCAGGTCTTGCCAGACAAGGGTAATTTTAATGGCATGTACATTTCGAAGATGGTAACCCTTCTAGTTAGTGGTTTCAGCACTGGCTTTCATGTCTCATTTTAAACCTTTTCTAAGCTGAAAATTTTCATTATAGTGCTTTTCTATTTAGGTGCTTTCTTTGTTGTAGTTTTTTATTTTCATTCATCAGTAGCACTAAATTTGTTTGTAAGTTTTTGAAGAAAAACAAGAAACTAAGTAAAACAAAACAGAAATCGGCTCATTTGAGTGCTTTGATGTTAACCCTTTTGTGATATCTGTGTAAGAGGAAGAATGAAGGGGGATACTTACTTCCATCGAAGCTGGACAGCATGCCAAGTATTGCAATCGATAACGTAGTGTCCTCCAACGCAAGTCTTCTAGGCAGAGAAACTGTTGAATAGTTTCTTCTTCCTCCTCGTCCTAACAACTTCTACAGCGGTGATTTGATGAAAACCGCATTCTCCTCACATTTGTCAAGACTGCCACCACATTCCTCAACTGGGCTTTCTGGAGCCCCAATAAATATCTGCTGATGTTTCCTTCTAGTTTAGGTCAAATTATCCAGCTATATGGCTCATCTTTTCATACATCCATCTGGACTATGCTTTAAGTAAAAAGATACTTTCAATGTGCTGTTTATAAACCGAGAGAGGGGGCCTTAGCACATGTCACCCTCGATCCATTTCTTGCCAGGTTATCTGCTCTAAAGTTCTCTGCAGTATAAATGCCGATTAAGCACCCATCAAAGTTCTAACTGCAGTTAAATTTTCAGTATAATTGGTTTTATTTTTGCCAAATATTCCATAGTACCACAGCCAGTCTGCTGCTTTTTATTGCCATCAATGATTGGGGAGCCTCATTTCTAAAATGCTTTAAAATAATCTCTACGCTGATAAAAACAACTTTAGTTATGAGAACTAAATTTGTTTAAAATCAAAAATTCAGTTTTGACCGTCGAATTTTTTAATCGTGACAATAGAAAAATTTTTTAAGATAACTAAATGTTGCTCAATATTATAGTTACTACAACTAAGAAAATTTATTTGTCACAACTGAATTTTTGATTGGAAACAAATTTAGTTCTCACAATCGAAGTTGTTTTCTGTGTGTGTAACCATCTCAGCAGCTACTTTTTTAATTTCTTATGCGTAAATGGATGTAAAATAACCGTATTTCTGCAAAAGAAAAATTTTATGCGACTATTGCGCCCGTAGTATGATCAACGACTGACTTTTTTTTATCATTAAAACAAAGATTTTTTTTCAGTGATCATCTCAAAAACCAGATCTCTCAGTTTACTTGCAGCCAACTGTAAAATGTAGATGTAGACGACAGTTTCTTTAGAACTATTATGAAGAGAAAGTGTTTAGCAGACTGGAAGTGAGTTAGAGTTAAACATTTTGATGAAACCCTAGAAAGGATTGCATGTTTTGTCTGTTACATAAGTAATTTGCTAAGAAACGAATCAGCGTCCGTTTTAGAAGTAAAACATCACATGCTTTACTACACTACACAGTCTTTCCGATAATATGTAATGGAATCAATGAAACAAGTTCTCCCAGTTCAAGTGCGCTTACGTCACGATGAAATGCCAATAGAAATAATTTCACTTTCTTTGCCTTATTGTACCTGCAAAAGGATGAATTGTCTAAGGCTGGTTTCTAAGCCAGTGTCAGTCGCTGTATCGCTTAGTAGTATCAGGAGTGGTATTCTTGATCACTACGAGGGAAAGGCGAATACCAAATGGCGGAAGGTTACTCGAAGGTAAATTAAGGTATTCGAAATCGATCGAAATATTTCCTTAAATGTTCATTATAATTTAAATTTCTTTTGGTATCGGATGCCATAATTTGTTCTCTGGTTTAGAGTTGTTGTTTCTACCTTTAGCTCTTAATGGCCAGTTCAGAAATATCACAAGAAAACTTAAGCGAACGAAATCAAAGCATATTTTTATTGAAAACAAAAGTAAATTTTCGTACACTGTTTTTGTTTTTAATACAAATTAGCTTTGCTTTCGTTCGCTTAGGTTTTCTTGTGACATCTCGGAACTGGCTATTAAGAGCTTTTATATTTGGTTTTGAAGAGTTTTATTAATTTTGTGGAGTAAATGGTACCGCATTTTTTATCTGTCGGGAATATTCCTGGGCTATGTAAGAAATCTTTGCTGCTAATTATTTAAGTAATTTTGAGGCGGTGTTTCTTTCTGTAACACAGACTATCAAGTGTAGTTCATATGAAAAACACACAATTTTTTATATATTTTTATACAAAATTACTAGACGAGTTGATAAGACACATGAGATTCAACTCTTCAAATCACAGAAATTAAAAAAGAAATTCGGAAAAACTATTATTGAATTTTAGGGACTCTTAAAGTTTTCCTTTTTTTTGTTGGTAAAAACGGGATAGATACTTATGGTTCTTATTATTAGATTGCTAAACAAAAGATCCTTTGGCTTACGGTACATATGGCCGTAACAATAAAGTATTAATGTTAGATTGGACAACACAAAAACCATTCAAGTAAGTCTTTAAAGTTGTCAAGACGAGGACCAATTGGTTTAAGTGACGGACTCATCTTTTTCTATCTGTCTAATTTATTTTCTTTCACTTTTCTATCTCTAGTGCTGTCCTTCTTCACTTGCTCTTTTTCAGGTATCGCAAATGGACCACATCAGAGGACGCAAGTGAGCCCAGCTTCTGTTTTTCTTATTGGGGCACTATTTGTAACCTAACCTAAATCTTTGAATTCTTGAGGGGTATTTGTAGCATGAAAGTAATATCGCAATCGGTTTATTCTGTTCACTGCGACCACGTGACTTGTTGCCACTACTGATTCTAATTGTAATTCTATTATACAATTTAAATTACAATAGTCTTTAGTATAATCGTATAATTAACAGGGTCATCAAGTACCCTTTATGCTCCCTTTAATGCCACTTCACTATTCTTAAATAATACTTAATCCTTAATCCGTCCAAAAATATAAAGTAGAAGTAAAATGTAAAATTCTGCCCACATAAAAAAAAACATTTACACTCACACATGCATACCACTTGAAAAGCGTTGTGTGTGTTAGTGGTTGTATGCTGGTTAAGAGTAAAATAATCCCTTAAAGAGAAAATTAATACTGATAAACATTAAACCAAGTTAACAAGCTCACACACACTCATGCACTAACCCAACAATACGTTGGTGTGCGAATAGAGTGGCCCATCAGTTGTGCGACAACTTGCGTTAAGTGAGCATGTTGCTACGCGCGTTTGTATAAATTTTTATTTAAATTCAATTTTTCAACAAAAACTATTAAAAATTGTTATTTTAAGGCAACAGCTATTTAATTTTCATACAATTTGTTTTTGCTTCTTAAAAATTGTTTGCCTTAAATGAATATAAAACAAATAAATGATTTTATATAATAAAAACCAAAAATAAAAAAAGGAATAGAAAACAAACTGACAATTTTAATTGATAAGTTTATAAGCAAGCAAGAGAAATGAAGATTTCGCCACATTACACTTTTAGCTTATCATAACGTAGTTGGCATTGCGTGTTGACAGTCATTGTATGGCGCCCGTGCGATCAAGTGCCACATATACTAAAACAAATTTTCTAACACTTAAATTAAATTTTTTTTTTAAATATTTCTTTCACTTAACTTACGCTGCCAGTAATTGAACGTGTTTGAGTGTTTAATTAAAAGCTGTTCGTTTTGAAGTATTTTTTTTTCTTGATTCCAATTCAATTAATTTTCATGATATTAAAAACAAAAGAATAAAAAAATTTATAAAAATTTTTGGCGCGCAAAAATATAATTTAAAAAAAAATCCTTTGGAAATGTGTGCTTGTGTGTAAGAGTGTATTGTGTATACCCTGGCGGTAAATAGTTTTTAATGTTTACGAACGTGTTTACTCTAGTGTCACCTGTATTTGTCAAATGCTATCAAATAACTGCAAGAAACGTAATGTCGTCGTAAATGTGTAGAAAAAAAAAAAAAAAGAAAACTCACAACAGCAGCCAGCAGCTGTCACAATTCTGACAATTAGCCATAAGCAATGATCATTTAACTAAACCTAACAACAACAACTGCTAAAGTATTTGAAAGGCAAGGAAAATACATAAAAATACAAAATATCATATTTACTAGTAACGACACAAGTATTATTACTTGCCTGCCTTACCTTGCCTGCTGCTAAGCCAAAGAAGAAGGAAAACTACAAATTCAACTCTACACACAAATTGAAATTGTTATGGTTTTGCAGGCTTGCAATAATAACATTAAAAAAAAAACAGAAAACAAAAGGAAAGAAATACCAAAGCAACTAAAATTTTGCCAGGTTCCTAATCATCATTTTAGCTAATTGGTTACACCTACTAAATATTGCTAAAATCAACTACCGCTACTTAAAATAAACAAGTTTATGACTTTTACAAGTTTTACGATAATATTTGTTGGCTGCTAAATAACAAACAAATAAACAAACATTTCTAAACAGACCTTAACGGTCTAATGAAGTCGCGTCAATAGAAACTCACAAATAAACAGACCTGTAACACTGTAACAAATCCTTTAATTACATCAAATCGTTTAAGGCCCTAACAAATTAAATAAAATATTCTTTAGCACCAAAACAAAAAATGCCCTTAAACTCAATTTTTTTTTAAAACAAAAAATATAAATTAAATTTTTTACTCAAAACCATATTTATCCCCAAAAATAATTCTTTTTTTTTTTTGTTTCTGTATCAACAAAACTTGTAATTAATTGTTATTAAAATTTTAAAACACATACGAAAATAATTGCAAAATTCAGAAGAAAAAAAAAGGAAAATAAAATATTAAAGTGTTTAAAAGAGAGCTGTAGCAGTAGCAGAAGTGTAAAAGTGTTGGTGTGCAACTAAATCATCATGGATTTTCAAAGTGCTATGGAAACATTTGCCGAAGCTTGGGTTGCCGCCAATGCCGGACAACAGGTATGTGTAATGTTTTACTAAAAAAAAAAATTGTGTACGAAATATACAAGCTCGCACTTAAAAAAGCACCGACCGACATTTTATCTTGAGGTGTTAATTATTACCTATCAAAAAAAAAAAATTTTTTTTTTCCTTATGTAATTTGCATTTGCCTTAAAAGGCAGGGAAGAAGTTGATGAAAAAATATGAAAAGCATATGTAAAGTCAAATTGACATGTGCAATTTTTTTTTCAACTTTATTTTTCAAAATTTGCCTATTTTGAAATTAGCTTTTAAGCTATAAAAATTGTAATTTTAATATTATAGTTTTTAAATTAAATTTTAAAATATGCAAGCAATTTCTTAAACAGTAACAGGCAGACTTCATTTCTTAAGCAATTAGTGGGATATTTTAATTTAAAGAGCAGCTTATTTATGAGTTTTAACTTTCACATGAATTACAAAAATAAAATAATTTCACATTGAACTCAAGGCAAATAAATGGAAAAGAAAAATTTAACAAATTTAATTAACCAGGTAAAAAGCAAAAGTAAATAATACATATTTGCAATAAATAAATAAAAACAGAAGTATTTCAGAAGAAAAAAATATGGGCCATAACCAAGTCTATGTAAAATCGATACATGCTTTGCTTTAACTAAAATTCGATAGCTTGGGTTGAATGCTAGGGCAATTGTTTTCCGACTTGTGGTATAAGTCCACTGTTTTTTTAATGACTCTTTTCTTTTTTAATTCTAGTTGGTCCTCATCTTAAACTAACCGCTAACTTATTATTTTTTTTAAATGAACTTATAACACTTTCTTTGCCAAATAGTACAGAAGAAGTACACAAGAATGCGAATTACTTTTCATGTTTTTTTTTTTTTTTTTTTATAAAAAAATTAATTTAATAAAAAAAATATTGAAAAATGTAACATTATCTGTATAAATTAAATTAAATTTTTGTTTGTTCGTTTGTTCTCTATAAAACATTGTTTTCCAACAGATTTCTCTGAAACCTGGTACAGATAGTCTCTATAATAAAAAAAAAAATTAGCCATATACTTTTGCAACGGCCACGCCCATTATTCAAAGATTTTTCACTTGCCATTGTTCAAAAAGATGTGTATCCGTACTTAATTTAAGCCTGAAATTATGCTTTAATTTATTTTATTTATCACTTTGCTTGGCGCCTCTGCTAATAATGCATGAGCCTTTTTATAAAGTAGTGAATGGCTGTATTTATTTGGAGGGGTTCTTAAAAAATTAAAATTCTATTTATAACTGGATTTATCTAAAACTTGGTACATATGCTCTCTAAGGATACCGGCTCTAAGGAAAGTGACTTACGTAATATCAAACCAGGGCTACCTAGTATTTAATAAAAACAAAACCACCAACTTTCATTTATTACTAATACATAAGTACTTTTCAGAGTGCTACCGTGTTAATTACGTTGCAATAAAAAAATCAAAACAAGAACCGGTATTTTACCTTCAGGACTGGTCCAGTAACATGTTCCCTGACTAGTTGCTTTTCTCTAGGGATTGGTTGGCTTGCGTGGCGCCTCACTTAGAACCCAATATTCCGTTTTTCGCACAATAAAAAGAGCTAGACCCACGCTTGGCAATATTTACACATCACTGTTCGATTTATGATATTTTGCACAGCTGTATTCGCCTCAAATAATAAAAAAAATTTTCTGCATAGCTTAAAATGACATAATATGCTCCGCCAACTTAGACATGGGTAGTTTGAAAAATCTCAAAAACTAGAGCAAAAAAATTACATCAAAATTCTTAGAATTTGATAGTAATATTTTTGCAATATTATATAAAGCGGACATTTGTAATAAAGAGCCTTATTGTATTTGATTTAAACTTAATTGTTTATAATTTTTATTTATTTTTTTTTAATGTAATTGTACTTTAATTAGTTTTTACAATTTTCAGTAGGTCATTACTTTTTTTCGGACCTTTTCTATCTTGCAGTATGAAGGTATTAGAGAGTCTTCAATAATAGTAACAGACAATACCACTACTCGATAAAGTTTCCTAAAACACCATATAAATTTTATAGGCCCTCTTCGCCGGGAACCAGTTTTATTTTTGTGAAGTATTTGTTAAGACTCATTCACAAAATATGTCTTTTCTATTAAATTATATAAAGATTCTAACTTCAGGCTAATTCTTATAGTATAGAATGTTTCTTATTCTGTCTCTTCTGGTATCTGCGTAAAGTAGCGGACTCAGTTTTTTTTTCAAAGGAAATCTTAGTTTTTAGGAAAAAATTCCGTAAATCACAGAACTTTCTATGTTAAAAAAGGGAGAAAATTTTTTTTATGATAAGGGGAAAGGGAAAAGTAAAAAAAGCTTCCGTGGAAGTTATTTTCTTGGATGACGTGTGTACACGCAAAGAAAAAAAATGGGTGAATATGGTCATCGCAAACATAGTTTATTCTTCACAAAAAATATTGTTATTAATTTGAAGCATCTAAACATTATTATGATCACGATAAGCATGTTTATAGTTATTTTTAACCATATTATGTTTAGTGTCTTAGATCAACCATATTATAAATATGTTTATAAATATGTTCATAGCAAACATAATAAATTGTTTTCTGTTTTGTCTCTTCCGCAACCATATAAATAAATTCAGAATAAAACAAAAGCTTTATTTTTCAAACTTAACTGAGCTTTGGGGCTGAAGTGGTTGAGTGGCGAATTAATGCTTCTTAACTAAATATTCCAAAGTTCGAATCTTGGTAGAAGCAAATAAAATTGAAAAAAGATTCAAACCGCTGTATAATGTAATATATATGCGGTGACCATATTCAACCATCTTTTTTCTTTATGTGTGGTTATTCTTCTTGATTTTTAGTCGGTGCTAGTTTCAACATTTTATTTCCTACAATCCATTTAATAGCTTAAGAATAATAAAAAGAGAGCTCTTCTGAAACTATTTCTAAAAAAAAATTAAATAATACACTGTATTCTTCGATTCGCATTTTATCAGTCGTTTAATAAAAATTTTTAAATACATTAAGTGATACCAGTTCTCATCTCTTATTAAAGTCAATAATTCTTTAATACCTTTTCAATTTTAACTTACGACTTAAAGGAGCACAATGAGCATTTAAAATTAATAGCTGTAAGCCTATCGTACTGTTATAAATATAAAAAAAAAATTGTTAACATGTGCCGACGGTTTTTTCTTTAAGTTCAGTTCACTTTGTACAAGAAAAAAAGCTTTAAAGTTTCTGTTTTAACTAAACGTAACACAAAACAAAAACTGTCATTTATAAATTATTTATTTTTATGCCGAAAAATATTTAAAAAATATTATCTTTTTTTGTAAATTAGCAGTAAACAAAATATTTTATTTATTTATATTAATAAAAACTAAATAAATGAATATTAAAATAAGTGTTAAAAAGTATGAAGTTTTATCTTCTTTATTTATTTCAAAATAACCAACACTAATACATGTAAGTAAACTTAATCAACTAAACCTTATCTATAAAATGGGTTTTTTGTTTTTATTTTGCATAATTTTTGCTTATTTACTTAGTTATATCTAGTTTGCTTTATTTAACTTACAAGTCACAAGTAAACAAGATAATAAAAAACATGTTTTATAATTAATAAAAATAAATACAAAAACTTTATCACACATTAATCCTACTTGGATACATACATAAGTAGTTGCGTTTAATGTTTTCTTATTTGAGCTCCCGGTATCTAAGCAAAAATTCACTAATTCTATTTTAAAAGAAATAAATTCCACATATCAAGTAATTACTCTGAGATAAATTTTTTATCTAAAATTAGTTTTTATGTACTTCCAAGCTCTCATGATTTGCTTAAATTTTTTATTTAAAAACTTATACGTTTATATAGAAGTAGTATTCTGAGCCATTATAATGAGAACTAGAACTAGGAGTGGATACAAGTATTTTGATCAGTGCGCCCAGAATTTATCTATCATGACACTATTTTATTATTATTAACATAATGGGCTTTATATTCGCACTGTGATTTGAAAGATTTTTGTGCAGCCCAATTCAAATCTACAATCCGACACTCCTTACACAACTCGTAACTGTTGTAGGACTAATCATGCTCAGGTCTTCTGGGACTAGCAGCTCATTCTATATCTTACCACCGCTGGGAGCTTGCACAGAACATGGTCTTCTTGACAAGAGTCGTCCTGTACCACACCAATTTTAGTCATGTGGTAATTAAGTCTATCTTTATATAGTAGAACACGAGAGAAGTTGTTGTTTACCCTGCAGAAGAACTCTGGAGCTATGAAAGGGGCGGCCGCCATTGCCCACATGCCATTCATGCCCCATAACCCACAATATAATAATCATGTAAGAAATACTTAACGAATCTAGTATTTATTAACAATTCAAAGACATTCTTGGGTCATTGATCGGCCTTTTGAGATGGTTGTAGGTACTGATGTCCTAAGCAACGACTACGCGTCTATATTACATCAATAGAGTGATACAGTATATGCTCTGCTTCTTGGTTAAAAAAACCTGTATAGTTCGCCTATACTGATCCTCAAATTTTGCCAAGAGTTTCGAAAGTCTAGACATACATTTAGTAACGCATCTTATAATTCAAATTTCTGTCCGAGCCAGGCTCAGTAAGTCAATGCACAACAATGATCTGTTCACAAAAAAAAAATTAATAAATAAAACAATATGGGTATGATTTTAGTTGGAGAACAATTTAAATATGAATAGCTAGCTAGAGCTGCTAGGTACTAAATAGGAGAGCTCATTTGTGCTTAAAAAAAATTGTCATTATGAGAGAAGGATCCCTTTTTATCACAAGTCATATCTTATTCAGCTGCATGCAGTCATCACTGATTTTGCAACTTTCAGTGCTTTCAGCCATCGTTGGAAGATGCACAATTAGTTACTCAGGCGGTGTAATACTGTTTTCAGATTATCTAAGTAAAAGTCCACAATGAGTGCAAGATTTGTGATACTGGTTTCAGATTATCTAAGTAAAATAAAGTCCACAATGAGTGCAAGATTTGTGAAAAGTCTTGTAATGTTGTAGCTGAGCTTTACGTAACGCAATATATTTTTGGGCTATAGTTAAAAAAAACTGATACTGAAAAATAATTACAAATATATAAATAAAATTTATTTTCTGTTCGCTTTGGACTAGCCACGCCTAATTTACACTCACTTTTACGCCTACTTTTGCTGAAAACAATTCAAATTTGTCTTGTGCTAAATTAAATTATATTTTCCAAACGATTTCTCCAATATTTTTTACACATAATCACTATACCTCATGGAACTTTGCCATATATCTTTGGACTGAGCAGTATAATTTTTTTAGTAATTAAAATTTTATATTTTAACGAATTATTTGGAAAGTTGGTACGTAAACTTTTTATACTAAAAGCAAGGATTCCCCAATATAGATAAGTTTGGACATTTTGCTTACGCTTAAAGTTTCTCACGGAAAGATAATAAATTTAAAATTTTGCAATAATAAAATGTGTTTTGGCTTAATTTGTTTTATTTTTTAGAAAATAAGTTCGGTTTATTTATTGAAAATTTATTTCCTTTTTGTTTAATTAAAATATATTTTGATGTAAAAAAATTCAAGTTTTTTCTTAGCACCAACAGCGGTCAAATTAAAGAAAATTCAAAATAATAATATAATTCCGCAGGAATGAATAATAGCAATTTGAATATCGATTGATATTTCTTTCCCCGCAATTTTGCTTTCCGTGCGGAATCAATAATACGTCGCAATATTTTTAACTTGTGCTTTAGATGGGTTAAGTCTTATATGTATTATTTGCCTCTATTATAGTGTGATTCCTTTACCTTTTTGTAAAGCTTCATTGCACCTCTCGCTACGATCATTTAAATTAACCATGTCAAGCAACATCCAAATCCAAATCGCTTGTATACAGTTTTCTTTAAAACACCTCTAGCCCATTTGTTGCATTTATTGCACTTTTAGTTTTCACAGTATATTCTCACTCAGTGTTTGTTTAAGATGAGTTCGCAAGGCTGCAAATAAAAATTTGCTTAACTTTCCAAAAATCAAATAATTTAAGATATGCAACTTCACAAAGTCTTGCACAAGAAAGCCATAAAAATCTTTAATAATTAACAGCCAAATTCATTAAAAAATATTTTTGTTTAATAAGCGCTTATTAAACAAATTTCTAATACAAAATATATTTGATAAGCCCTTAATAAACAAAAATATTTTTTATGAATTTATTTTTCAATTATTCTAAATAAATTTTAGAATTTTAGGAACGTTTAATATTTGTTTTTTAACATGTTATAAATTATCATCTTATTTAGCTGTTACAACCATTTTATAAATCATTTCAAAAAATTAAATAAAAACATAAAAAACCAAAAAAAAAAAAAATAAATAAATACAAATTTTTCGAAAATCATTTAAGAATTTATTTCTTTAAAGAAAAAGTGTTGAAAAAATAAATTAACACGCCTAATCATTTCATAATCACATACGGGGCGACAAACAGAATAGAATATAATAAAAAACAACAACAAATAAGATATATACAATAACAAAAATATCCAAAACTAAACTACAGACACACTTAATAGCATTTGTACAATAACATGAAAAAAAAAATTATAAACCGAACAAAAATCTTTAAACAGACAAGCCAGTCAAAGCAAAAACTATATGACAACCTCTTACACTTCCACAAAAAAACCCAGCAAACTTTGTTAACATTGAAACTTACCACCCAAGTAAACTAGAAATTAGATTTCAATATGAAGCAGTAAACGTTTGAGAATTATTAAAAATAAAATTTATTTTTGAATAAAAAATTAATTTTATATGGTCTATTTGAAGGGACCATAATTGTACTGAATACAAAATAGTTAATTAAAGCAACGGTCACATTACACAAATAAGTGTAATCACTGCTTTTCGGCAAATATTTTTGTAGACTAACATGACTTGTAATACATAAAATTAATTTAAATAATACAACAACACTAGTACATTGTATTTAATAAAAAATAAAACTATTCTAAGCACATATTTCTTCAAAATATAAAGGGTGTCCGAACAAGAACGCAAGATTTAAATTTGGCGCCACTCGAAGTGTCATTGTTTGACATTTGAACAATTGTTATTGTTTGTTAGTAGAAGTTACGAGGTTAGTAAAAAATGACCATGGACAACGAAGGGAGTTCGTTAATTGGGTATTGGAGAGACAACATGAAAATGCTGATTTTGCCGATAAAATCATCTTCAGTGACGAGGCCCATTTCCATCTTGATGGCTTCGTCAATAGGCAGAATTGTCGCATTTGGGGTGAGGAAAATCCTCGAGTAATTCACGAGAAGCAAATGCATCCTCAACGTATCACTGTGTGGTGTGGCTTTTGGGCTGGAGGAATCATTGGACCTTTTTTTTTATAAAAATGAGGCAGGTCAAGCGCAAACAGTCAATGGTGTTCGGTATTGTGAAATGAGAATCAGTTTTTTCTTGCCTAGAATTGAAGAAATGAATGTGGAGGGCTTGTGGTTTCAACAAGACGGCGCCACATGTCATACAGTCAGAGAAACAATTCAATTGCTACATCAGTCATTTATTTAAAATTTAAATCTTGCATTCTTGTTGGGACACCCTTTATAAACGTAGTTTTGATTATTTCGACAAATATTTGTTGAATGTGATCATAGCTTAAGTTAAATTAGGAGAACAGTTATAAACATACCCGTTAATTCAATATAAAAACCTACACTCCAAAAAAATCGCATACAATTTAAGTTTTATTAAATTTTTGGCTTGGGACACCGGTGCCCTTATGTTCCCCAAAACGTTAAATACATGTATAAATAATTCAAACGTTTAACTTTATGTTTGTTGGGATATGGAATAGCGACACTCATGTCTGAGTGTACATATAACGTATCTTCAAATCGAATACAGATTGAGCAATAGTTATTCGTACAGAAAAGAAAGAGCGTGACTCTGCTAGAGATGGAGAACTCATACACTACGAGTATTTGTTTCATATAACCTTTAAACTTATTTTAATTAATTCAATGAAAAATTCACTATTTTTTCAACCAGGCTTCACTAAACTAAGAAAATATTTCATTAATTCAATAAAATATTGGTTCATTGAGTAAAATAATTTTGTTAGCTTCAAGAAAATATTTCATTAATTCACAATAAAACAGTTTCAATAAGATCGTGTTTCATGGAATTTATAACACACTTTGCCTTCAGTGTATAAAGAAGTCTTGTATCAACATTTTCTTTTCTACCTGTAAACACAAAATATGAAATCCAACTAACGAATTCATTGAGCTTATTAACCGTGTGAAAGATTAAATATGAAATGAAATATTAATGAAAAAAAAAAAGTCATATTGATGCAGTCATGCCATAATAAAATACTTTTTGCTGCTTCTAATATTTTTTTGTTATATGGGATAGATAGATATAAGATAAGTAAAACAACATGATTTAATGATTTCAAATATTTCTTTAATGATATATACTTTTTTTTATAGAGATGATAATGTGTGTTTGTGTTTATATGGTTATTAAAGAATTTAAAAAAAAAATGTTATACAGTAGCCAGGGAAATATTTATTTAAGCTTTTTTTGTTTCAATTTGTAAAAGAAAAAAGGCACATTTTACCGAAATGGCTTTTAAAAAACGATATAAACAAAAAACAAATTATATTCTGTTGAACCGAATCTTATATACCCTTAAACAGTGTAGAGAAATAAATGCCATCATAAATACATTAATATTTTTACTAAAAAAACATATTTAAGTCTCTCGCTAAATAAAAAAAAAATATTGGCTGAAAAATGTTCAATGTTCAATGGGCTCACAAAAGTTTTTTGAAATACTTTTTTATATAAAAAAAGGCTAAAATTTAATAAACAATTTAATTTCATAAAAAAATTGAAAAATAAGCTACAACTAGTAATAATAATACTCAAGAATTTCACTGTGGCTTCTTTCTTGATACTTGATCCGAAGAATAAATACAAGTCGTTTATAAGTAGCTTGGCGTTTTTGTTAGGGAGATGGAAACGTAGTTTGCTCGGCAAACTCTCAGCAAGAGCCGGTTTAATTGTACATTTTGTCCATGTAAATTTGATTTATAAGTTATTTTTTAATGCAAAAAGTCGTTTTTTTACATTTAAAGTGTGCTTTAGGAAACAAAATATTAAACAGTTAAAAAAATAATAATATTGGGTCATAATCATAGTCACACTAAAGTCGGTATCTTTTTAAAAACGATTTAAAATTCTGACAAAAGTCAGCTCTTAATAAAAGCCTAATTTTTTGTGACAATGGCCCATTGTTTATATGATCTTAGAAACTCCAATCAATGATTTTGTTAAACAAAAGCTTATTTCAAGATTAAAAAAAGTATTCATCTTTATTCTCATACTTTAGTGTGTGGCTCACGCTTTTGCTAGCATTATTAGCAGAGGCGTTAACTAAAATGGTAAATAAAATATTGCAAAGCATAATTTCAGGGCACATATCTTTTTTAACAGTGTCAAGTAAAAATCTTAGAAAAGTAGGCTTAAGCATGGGCGTGGCCAATTCAAAAGTATAGAGAGGCTATATGTATCAAAAACTGAAGAAACAAACAAACATAAAATCAATTTTATTTATATAGATTACAGATTACAGAAAACTTTTACTAATAAACTTTTTTACAGACAAAAATTTTTTTCTAACAAAATGGATAAATTCAGTCGTATAATGCTCGATTCATGCTTCTAAAGCTCTCCAAGTCAACTAAAATTCTTACTTTCATGCTTGTTTTTGTTGATATTTATGTACTCACACACACATAAATATGTGTATCAACTCAAAAAAGAAACACAAGGAATTGTTACAGTTTTTAGGTCATCACCGATTTTTTTTAAATTTTTTAGGCAGGTTTTACGACTATTTTTTATTTGATTTTTATTAAATAAGGAGATTGTTAAAAGTAAAGGGTGTTTTTTATAGACGTATAGAACTTTAAGTTGGCATTACTGTTCAAGATGGCGACCGATTTAACAGCTGTCAAGTGATTTATTCTCAGTTTGGTTTGGCAATTCATCATGAATAGACTCACGCCTGAACAACGCTTGCAAATAGTGCAATTTAATTTCGAACGAGATTGCCGTTGTTCCCGATTTTCATAAGCGAATTTTGTTTAGCGATGAAGCACACTTCTGGTTGAATGGCTACGTCAACAAACAAAACAGCCGCATTTGGAGTGAAGCTAATACTCAAGTGTATGTCGAAACACCGTTACATCCAGAAAAACTGACTGTTTGGTGCGCTTTATGGGCTGGTGGAATCATTGGTCCGTACTTCTTCAAAAACGGTGATGGCCAGAACGTTACAGTCAATGGTGATCGGTATAGAGCCATGATTACTAACTTTTTCATTCCTGAATTGAACAACCATGATGTCCAGGAGCTGTGGTTCCAACAAGACGGCGCAACATGTCACACAGCTCGTGCCACAATCGATTTATTGAAAGACACGTTTGGTGACCGCCTAATTTCACGTTTTTGACCTGTGAATTGGCCTCCAAGATCTTGTGATTTAACACCGTTAGTCATCGAAAATTGGACGTCCAGATTGGACTACATCCGAGCCATCCGTGGCGGTCATATGCCAGAAATCATATTTAAAAGGTAATGCCATAAGATTATCTTTCAGATAAATAAAATTCATGTCAATCGAATAATCCATCGTTGTTTTATTGCAATTTAAAGTTCTATACGTCTATAAAAAACACGCTTTATAAATCACTACGAGCTATAACTGCACCGCAACCTTTAAGATCTATTTTGTACAAAAGTAGGCGGGTAATTTTGCATTTTTAGCCCATCGACGAAAAGCCACAAGTTAGAAGTTATAAACACTAATTTGCTCTACATTGTGTAAGGACTTGAAAAAGTTGATTGATAAACAACGGACTTTGCTAAGTCGCCTAAATTATTTGTAAACATTCACCATTTATCTCTGGTTATGTGGAAAAACTGCTTATCTTTTATTATATCTTTACAGAAGACTAAAATTTTTAAAGATCTACAAGTTTTTGTTACAAAATTATTTCCCTTCTATTAAATAATATTATTTTTATTAGCATCTTTTCAATTGGGAACAGAATAATAAAGTTATTGAGTCACAGATATAATTTTGTACCAGCTTTTAGCCGGTAAAATCCTGCGAAAAAACAACTGAAAAACATAAAAATTTTTACTCTGTAAGCTATCAACTCAAAATTGTAGAAATTACAAATGGAGTAACCAACTTACACACTCTTACATTAATAGTGCAGGGTGTAACAAAAAGAAAAGCAGAGAAACACTTTAAATGATTAAGAAAAAATTTTAATAAAAATATTAATAAAATATTTAAATTCTGTCTAACGTAAAATTGAGTTTGTGTGTATTAGCTTGGGGTAGAAAAATATATTTTAGGATTTTTGTAAGATTTTTATTTAAGCTTTTTTACACTTGTCATGGAATAAATTCTTTTGAGTCATTTCTTTTGTAATAAATTTTATTATTTATGATATTAGATTTAAAAATGAAAAATTTATATTAATTACCTGAAACAGATGTTTAAAAAATTGCTGCGATTTAAATTTATAAAATCATTTGTAAAGGGTGATATTTTCAATTTTTGGAAAAATAAAAAAATTATAAATATTTATTTTTATTTATTAATTGTTTTAAATTATAATTATAAATTGTAAGGTAAGAGAGAAGCAAAAAAGGGGGAGAGCAATGGCATTTTAGACCTTCAGGTCAAAAAAAAATTATAAATAATTTACCAACATATTAAATTATTTGGAATCAAAAAGTAGTGCTTAATTTCAATTATGTTGGTATATAAAATGCATTATTTTCCATGATATTCTCATGGAAAATTGAAAAAAAAATTTACTCGCTAAAACACGCACTAAAAGAGGTGTGTTTTTTAGTTTGCTATTGACTTAATTCTCATTTAGTCAATTGGTATAACAGTATAAGTATTCAAATGTTTGAACAAGAGTTTAACAAACTTAGGAGTAATCCACTGATGATCCAAAGCAGCGTCTGATGTGACTAGTCTGTATGGATTTGCTTTCGCTCTTAGTAATTTTTGTACTGAGTAAATAATTTTCTCGATTTGCATTTTGCATATCAACATAATTGGAATTAAGCACCAATAAAGATTAAGTTTTCATAAATAATTTAAAAAATATTTTCAATTAAATAGTAATAAGGTTTTTAGTAAGTGATTGCAGTAATAATTTTGATTATTTGTGAGCAATTATAAAATGTTTTTTTTTTTTCAGATAAAAATTTTATTCGAATCAAGTTGGTAAATTCAGTCCTACAATGCTCGATTAATGCTTCTAACGCTTCATACTTTCATGCTTGTTTTTATTGATATTTATGTACTCACTCACTCATAAATATGTGTATCAAGGCAAAAAAGAAACAAGGAATTGCTACAGTTTTTAGGTCATAACCGAGATATTGACGTACCGATTTTTTTTTAAATTTTTAGGCAGGTTTTACGACTATTTTTTATTTGATTTTCATTAAATAAGGAGATTGTTAAAAGTATAAAACGTGATGTTTTTTTAACTTTGCAAAATACAAACAAGTCATACGAATTCTCAAAATATTTTGAAAATATTGCAAGTGTAGAAAACATAAGTAAAAGTCATATGACAAATTTTTATTTTAAGACCATTTATTTGTGTAATTGAGTTGCACATAAATTAGTCTCTTAAGTTAAGTAAAGAAATTGAACAGGGTATTTTACAGAGCATTTCGTAGCGTATAAAATTGTGTTAAAATTCTTAAACATTTTATAGTGGAATTGCCTTTCCTTGGCAACATTTTGTTCTATATAAGTCTGTCTGTTTTTAAATAGAAATTCTAGACCATTTTGTTTTTGAAAAACAAAAATATTTTTATCAAACCCATTTCATATATTATTTCTATTAATTTTTTATTATTTTCTTGGAATAAATAAAATAAAATTAATAAAGTATAAAGACAGATAAAATAATAATTTCGCTTAATCAATTATCATTTTTTAATACAATTCATGAAGACATGAGTGAGTGGGGCTTTTTTTTTTTTTTGCTTTAAAGATAAACACTTTATTGACAACAGGCAACACCCAGGGTACATATAAGCTCTTAAACACACACAACTAAACATACAATTTAAATTAAATTTTAGTCGTCTGTAAGTGTGCGAGTAAAATTTTGTTATTTGCTTATAATTTAAGCTTTACTAAATGAAATCAATTTTTATCGCACCTTTTGCGGATTAATTATGATATCAGCTCTGGTTGTACTTGTG
Source organism: Thelaira solivaga (assembly GCA_947397855.1). NCBI lineage: Eukaryota > Metazoa > Arthropoda > Insecta > Diptera > Tachinidae > Thelaira > Thelaira solivaga. The sequence continues at coordinate 10,407,526 of OX377614.1, forward strand.
TGGCAGTCATATACACACATACACTTGTGTGTGTATTTATAGATATTTAACAAATTGATAATTGCACATGTGTTATACACATACAAATTTAGTTTATAATCAAGTAGTGTCTTTGTACTTTGTCACATATGTGCTTATGCGTATTATATGTTCTTTATTTGCAATCTTAGTTAAGCCTTAGATAAAAATTAATATTCAATAGCCAGTGGGAAACAAACTTTTTTTTTCTCAACCACTGTTCAACCTAATCGAAGGACCATAAAATTCTACAATTTAACATACGTATGCTGTTATATAAAAAAAAAATATTCAAATAAAATAAACAAAAAATAAATTCAATAATTTAATACAATATTAATAATAAAGCAAAAGAAATTGGGCAGTACTACAGTAATTTAAAATTTAAAAACTTAAATTAGCACGTTTTTTTTTTAATATTAAAAAAAATCTTTCATAATGTGGGCAAGGACTACTTTATATTAGTATCAACTAAATGACATAATCTCTGTTACTGTGTGGGCCTTTTATGCTACATCCTTGATCTACACTAATCAGTAGCAGGACTTTTTTGTTTGATTTTGGTGTTCAGCAGTATAAAAAATATAAAGTCAATATATAGCAAACGCTATAATACGCTAATTAATACTTTTAATACCTAAAAAATTAAAATCACTCTTACAAAAAAAAAAAAACAAATTTCTGTTGTCTTTGATGGCACTCTTTCCTGCTACTCTATCTTGTAGGGGAATGCAAATGTATTTTCTATTCATATTAATACAATTGCTAAATTTTTGTACGGGGCTGAATGTATGTTTATATGAATTTAACATGGAATGGAATACTTTAAAGTATTTAGTAGGTCTTTGGGATTATCTTATCTGTGGGTATGAGTTGTTATTTTCAATTTTCATAAATACACGCTACAGCGAGGGTATCACAGCTAAGCCAACAAAAGTAGATAGACATGGGGACTGAAAAATGTAAGAGTATGAGTGTATGTAATATAGGCAAGCATGCCCGTACTTACGTGCTTAAAAAATATGAGACAGCAGCACCAAAAGCATTAAGTTATTAAAATTTAACTCCAAGAAATAAAAAAAAAATAAGAAATTTACTGTTTTAGTTTTTTACTTTTAAAATGTTGCTTGTATGAACTTAACTGACGTATTAAATAAACAAATGAAACGAATAAATAAATATTGTATGACATTATATTAATTCTGCTAATTTTTGTTTTTAATTTTATTTTTTATGAGTCAAAGCAATATTACTAACCTGGGTTTGTAATATTTTTAAATATTTATAAAAAAAATATTCTTAAAGGTTTAAAAAAAATAGGTAATTAAGTAATATAAAGGGTTAGGTTAAAAAACTGTGTAAAATTTAGTTTAGATTTATATCTAATAAAAAGCTTCTTTTCATTAACCTTGCAAAAACACAAAAGAAATGAGAATAAAGTGTTCTAGCGGTAATGGGTAAAATTATTATCGTAATAGGTATTTTATTTAACATAGCAAATTACACTATGCAACAAGTACAAACCCATTCTTTTTCTAATGCTTTATGGTCGCCTTAGATTAAGGCGAATCAAGAAAGCAGCTGGGCGCTGCAAGTTTTTTCTTGACTTGTCAAAATTCTTTCATTTATATGGTTGAAGTATATAAGCCATGTCTGTCTTTTTTTGGCCGCAGTGACCAGGAAATTTAAAAAACCTTATATGAATTCGTCTTGCCTCAGACAATCTAGAAATCTCATATCAAAAAATATTTTTTAAAAACTTTATTCATTGAGTTGGAAATGCTGAGGTCAGAAATTTTAGTTTGCACTTAAAAAAAATTACTGGCTTGAAGCAGCACGAGGTACATTAAATTATGTACATGTGACAATTAACCGATTTTCTTACGAATTAATTTAAGGTTACTTAGAATAAAAAAAAATAAATTTAATGCAGATGAAGAGAATATGGTTTTAGAAAAGCAGTTCGTCTATAAAGTTATTCAATTTGAAACAATTATTAATTAAAGAGATTTTTTTAAGAACAACTTTATTATTGCTTTTTGTATTGAATAGTTGTCGTTACAAACAACAAAAAAAAAAAATATGACAGACAATAAATTAAATTTTCGTATATTGTTCTTGTTTCCAATACAATTATACGAAAGAAGATTTTAATGGCATTTAGCTAAACAAGTCCCTAGTTTCTTTAGAATTTTTTCTCGTACTGATATGAGATTTTGAAAAAGTTAGCTTTACACAACTTATCATAAAATTCAAATCACTTTAGCGATTTTCTTATGAAATTATATTTGATTTAATTTGTTTATATACCAATTGTTGATAGAGTTTTAAATTTTCCATGATATGCTTCCTTGTTACACCTCAAATAAACAAATAATTTTTCTTATCAGAAAATTATTTAATTTTTTTTTGTTACTTGACAGTAAGTCATTACCTATTTTTTAGTGAAAATATTAAAAAAAAATATATATCCTCTTTATAACACAATTTATTCGTTTCATTAATTTTTTCATATTTAAATGTTTTAAAATTTTATAACTTTTTTAACACCCTTTATAATGTAGTCTTATTAATGTGCACGATTATCGGTATCTTTTTGTGTTGTGCCGCATTTTTATTTTCTTTATTTATTTTTAATATTATTTTGTTTGCTCCACTTTAATTTTTTTTTTTTTTTCGTTTTATCGTTCTTATCTATCTACTGGCAAAGATTATGTTGTATATCTAAAATTAAACCAAACACAATCATCGTCAAGATTAAATTGTTAGCTACGAGTAAAATGAAGTATGGGCAGAGATAATACCATGAGTTTTGGCGTAACTTTATCTATATTTTTAATATGCGCGTGTTTCATATTGAATTGTGGATTACGTAATAGTGTATTCTTTGTTTTTATTTTTTATATAATATTCGTTATCATTATTTATTTATATATGTGCCATTTTAATTATTTTTTTACATATTATTTTTAACAATGTAGCAGAGAAGAGATTTGTATGGTTGGCTTAAAGTGCTTTTTACATTTTTGTTGTCTACTCTCCACAATATTAATTGGGAGAATTGAATTTATTGTCTGTCAAATTTAAGGTCAGCTGTCTTATTTGTTTTGTTTGTAACGACAAACTAGTCAATACAAAACCCAATAATAAAGTTGTTCTAAAAATAATTTTTTAAATTATAATTCTTTCAAATCGAATAACTTTATAAGCAAATTGTTTCTCTAAAACCGTATTTTCTGGATCTGGATTAAATTTTTTTAATTCTAAGTATCTTAAAAGCCTTAAATTAATTCTTAAAAAAATCAGTTAACTGTCACATGTACATAATTTAATGTGCCTCGCAGTACTTCAATTCAATCATTTTTTTAAGTATAAACTAAAATTTCTGATCTTAGATAATCATCATCATCAGCATTTCCAACTTCATGAATACATTTTTTAAAATATATTTTTTTTATATAAGATTTTTAGTCACTGCTTCACCACTTAAGCTACGGTCACTTTAGACAAATATTTGTCGAAAAAAGCATAACCACTATGTCATCTACATATACGTTTATATCTTTTGAAGAAATATTCGCTTATATTAGTTTAATTTTTTATTAAAAGGCAACATACTTTCATTTTTATATTATTTAAATTAATTTTATGTAATACAAGTCATGTTAGATTATAAAAATATTTGGCAAAAATAGTGGTTACGCTTATTTCGACAAATATTTAACTCGTATATGATTTTGCAACGAAACATAACAAAACAATTTAAATGTACCGGTTTTCAAAATTACTATTATTTTACAAGGTTTTGAGAACAATTTATAAAAAAAAATAAATATTATTTTTAATTACAAAATTATAAAGTTTCACAATATATAGAACGCATTATAAAAATAAATTACATCATAAATCGTTGCATTCCATGAATAACAAGAGATTTTACTGCCTCTTTGCTAAAAAAAAAAAAATTACGTTGACCTTAAAGTAAAATTGTTAAGAAAATTATATGAAAAATTTCGATAACGTTGACTTTAAAGTCTACATTATTTCTTTTTTTGGATAAGAGGGTAAATACTCATAAAAAAAACTAGTTTTCAAAATTTCCCATAATAAATTGTGAGAAGACACTTGCGATATTTGTAAGAATCCTTAATTTGTGTAATTTTACAAGGTGATAAATTAATATTGTACAAATCACAAATTAAATTTCAAACCTATAGAACCTCTACACAAAGAATGGGAGATTATTTGCTTTCATACAGCACAGAGTTTACATCACGATTGAATTTTATTTCTAGTCAAGGGTACTTGCAATAATTATTTTTGTAACTAATTATAGTTGTAAATATACTGGACATTGCTTGATAGCGATATTGAGTTGCCTATGTTTATAAAAAAATTTAATAAGTAAATTAATTTTACAGCCATAACTAAATTGAAAAACAGCGAAATAACTCGAAAAATCCAATTTTGTCAGCGCGTTTTGTAGTGAAGTTGGCTGCAAAACAATTGTTTTTTATTTTTTCTTTTGTTATTGTTGACCAGTAACGACATTTCAGCTAGTTTTTTTAATCCAGCTTTTTTTAACTTTATTTTTGTTTGTCTTTAGTGAGTAGAAACTATAGAGTGCCACAAGGCTAAATGTAAACTTTCAAAACTTTGACACAAGTATATGTTTTATTGGTCCCCTCTACCATAATCAGTAAATAGAACCCAGTTTTTCTTTCAGTTTGTGTCGAATATGCAGTCTATGTCCAAGTTAAGACATTCCATACCGAACAGTCGTCTTTCAATATTCAATTTTATCATATTTTTTTGCGATATTAAATGCATCGATTTGTTAACTGGTATTCGTAAGCTCAAAGTACTCGTAATATATGCTTAAGAGAGTGAGAGATGTATTCAACTTTAGGCCTAAATAAATTATAACATTTACCTCATCTAACTCTAAATCATTTAAAATTTTTTTTTTTTTTTTAATTAAAGAAAATTAAGCTGGTCCAAAAATAAATTCACTTCATTTGAAATATAATTGTTAAAACTGTAGGTTATTTGTTACAGTGTAAATTAATTTCTATAGCTGTTCTATACTGAAAAAGTGAAATTTCTCAAACTATTTATTTTTTAAATGATTAAAAGAAGTTTTTTTTGTTTTGTAAAAGACTGTTCTTTCATTTTCGCTTTTAACAAACCTTTTTTTTTAATAAGTAAAAATTATTAAAAATTTTTTCATCACTGAGAAAACAATCTTGATCATGGGAATTTTATTTTATTTTTTTTTTTTAATTCAGTTTTTTTTTTTTTGTGAGAATGAAAATTGTAAGCAGAACAAAATTTTGAGCGAATTTATTTTGTGTGAATTTCTTTTTCTTTTTTACGAAATATAATAATCTAGCCTGGACCCAAAATTTTAAAAGATTTGCTAAAGAAAATTCCACAAGTAAAATAGTTGTTTGCTGTTCATTGCTTTAAATCAATAATACTAAGCCAAATATAAAATGACATTAGAAACGAACATAAACAACAATAACAGCAAAATATATGCCAGCAAATGGGTATAACAAGAATTTGTAACAGCACAATTATTAATTAACTTAAAACGTTTTTGTGGTAAGAAAATCTAAAAGACAAGACACAGTTTTTCTTTATCAGTGAAGCGGCAAATGGAAAAGAAAAAGAAATTCAAGCATGTTGAAAATAGTAACAACAATAAAGCAAAAAACCAATGGAAATATGATTACAACAGAAATATTCATCAGCAAATATTGTTTGGTAAATGAAGGAAAAGGTGGGTAATATTTTGAACTAACTAACGCACACACAACGCACAATATGCTACACATTGACAAAAGATCATTGCACGCGTGACACATCAAATGTTTAAATTTACACATTCACACACATGCATAAACACTAATATACTTGTATTGTATACTTACATACATACAAATAAGCATGTCAGTAAAAGTAAAAAAAAAAAAATCGTTTACAAAAATTAAAAGCGGTTTGTTTTCAAATAAAATTATTGATGACATAAATTCACACATAATTACCAAGGCACACATGAACACATAAATGTTTGTAATCATTAACACATACTCATTGCTCACCCATACACCTACACATGTATACAAAACAGTTAAATACATAAATACCAATATCAATTTACTTAAAAAACTCATTCATTTCATAATTTCATTTATGTACGAGTATGTCTTTATACACATTGAATGTTTCTACTCACTCACCAATTTGTGTGTGTGTGTGGTGAAATTATTGTTAGATTATCACAGTTTTTTTTATTGTTTTCATTTACTTATATACATACGAGTACATATCCGAGTTTAAAAACCTTAAGGTTTGTCTTCTATGCATTTCGGTTTGTGTTTTTTAAATCAGTAAAGAGCAAGAGGAACAAACTTTAAGTAAAACAATTAAACTTAAAACGTCAATGAACGATTTTTGCTTACGTTGTTAATATTATATTATGTTTTATTATTATTATTTTTATCATTGTTGTTGCTTGATTCTCAAAGAAAGCTTAATATACTAAACACAAATGTACATACATACTCGTACTTAAATCTTTAAAAGCCCTACACTCGGTAGTTTTAAAAATAAATTAATCGTGGATAAGTAATAAATCGTTGGTTAGGTTGCACAGAGAACTACAATCAGCAAAAAAAGGGGCCTCAAGTGGGTCTTGCGATGTGGTTAATTTCTGTTACCTGTAGGAGAGAAAACAGGAGAAAGAAGAGAGATAGAGAAGTTGCTAGAAAGATGTCAAGCGATATATTAAAGAGTTTATTTAAATTTATATTATAATACCAATTTGAGCTCGAATATATAGAAATAAATCTATTATAGAGTTTGTCGAATTTGGCGCTATTCGATCAATGCCTTGTCGTATTCTTTTATATTGTAAGAAAAATGTGACCTAAATCCATTCCCTACAAAAAATAAATGTTGCTTTAAAAGCAAAAGCGACAACTGGAAGCAATGTATTACATTCTGTCATGCAAGAGTGTAAAATAATATAAAATAAAAATTATCAAAGTAAATGGCTATAATAGCACCGCGACCTTTAAGATCTTTTGTGCAGCCATGTCATGCAACTAGCCCTATCTCGCCATCCCTAGGCTTTCGTACAGAAGATGCTTCGATGCTTTTTGTCCCTTGCAATTGAAACGCCAGGAGTCGTCCTGTACCCCACCGATTTTACTCATGTGGTAGTTAAGTCTACAATGGCCCGTTTGTAGCTCAACGTAGAACTTAAAAACATCCTTGCTGAGGTTCTGCCCTAATGCGCTTGGGGTTAATAAGCCTATTTGACTGCCCCAAGCCCATTTTGGCTGTCTTGTAAACTTTGCTTATTTTCCTTACATAGTAGGAAATGAGTCAAGCTGTTGTTTAACCCTCAGAAGGGCTCTAAACCTATAAAAGGTGTGTCCCTGCACCATTTCATTACAAAATGCCCTTCCTACCCTTATGCCTACAAGATAATCGTGTTCCTCTCTGCCTAGGTATTGAAAAGCTTGTACCAATCCCAAATCCATCTTGATCGAAAGTAATAGCTTGCCAATGCATACGAATATTACATAAATTATGTTAATTAGTTATCATTAAGTAAACAAAATTATTCCATTAAATGAATGAATAACTCAATGAATTTTTTAAATAATGAAACATGTGTTTTATGAGCTCAAAAATAATAAATTTTTAATTAAATTAAAGACAAATTTATTAAAGTATTTACTATTTTTACAAACTAGTTTGGTTTAGTAAGCTGAGAAAACAATTTCGTTTGTGAGAATCAAATTTGTAGCCAATTAAAAAAATGTTGCAAGGGATAATAGAATTTTTCTGTTGTAATGAACGAATTTCGATTATGCAGAACTAAATTTGGGACCGTATTGTCCCATTTCGGTAGTGGCAACTATAAAATTTTATTATAACAACTTAAGTTTTTGCTGTTAACAAATGCGGTTTTATAGCTCAAACTTTAACTTTAAAAACATTGACGTTAGCGAGAATATTAACAATGTGATTTGCAAGCAACGTAAACTCATCGTTTTCTAATCTATTTTGATCACATTCGTAATTCCTTTTGCAACGCCATTAGTGTAGGGAATCTTTATAATAAACTTCATACATTACGAGTATTTTATATATTAATTTTTTTTCTTTTAAGCTTAAATCCAAAAGTATGTATGTATGTATGCAGTTAAGTCTTTTACTTTTATTTTGTATATGGAATAATGATTAAAAGTTGAAAAAAAAAGAAAAAGAAAAGAAAACAAAAGAAACACACATAAAAAAATCATGCATAAATACGTCAACTAAGCATTATAAATTATTATAATCCAATCGGATTTGAATAATTAATAAATTTTTATAATGACTGTTAAGACTTTTTTGAATACAAAATATGAACAGAGAAATAAGAAAAGTGTAAAATGAAACTACAATATAAAGCCCAGCGAAATAAAAATAAATAAATAAAAAAATTAAAAAAAAAATAATCTTAAGTAGAAGTATGAGCATAAGGTGAATGTGTATAAATACACATTGAGGCATACACATGCAGAAATAATCCCAAACAAATATGACACTTCAAGCAGCAAAAGTGTTTAGGAAAAATTACCGAATACAGCATTCACACTTGTTTATACACACACACACACACAAGCATACATGGGGAAAGAGTTTATAATATTACAATGTTTGAAAATAAAAAAACGTGTTATCACTTTAAGAAGGCAGACTGAAAAGGGTTTCATTTAAATCAGAGGGCAAATTAAAGTTAAATTCTATTTGAATTTCGAGCCATGTCAAATGCTGTAATTTAATTTAAGGCTTGCAAAATTATGAGTCAAAGTTTTCTGGCTGAAGTCCAAAAGAATTAAAAAATTATAACCGAAACTGTAAAAAAATAGTCCCTGTTCTCTAAACGAATTTGAAAAAAAAATTCATTTTAAAATGATAGACTTAATTTTATTCGATTTAAAACCGAATAAAAAAAAATTTTAAAAAATTATTTAAAAGCATAAAATTAATTTAGAGTTAGACCAAGATCACACACCGCAATTTAGTTGGGCAATTCTTGATTTTGTAGGAGAAGGAGGAAGGAAAGAAGAATGGAAAGGGGTACTCCGCAGTTCCTTTTTGTTCTGTTTTTGAGTTTTAAAGCTGAATGCTGAATGAATGAATGAATAAAAAAGCAAAAATTGCTTAAAAAATTTTGAAGGAAAATTATTAAAGAAATGCTTAAATAAAATTACTGTATGGTCCTGGTCTTAGTAAAAATTTTTTACTTTAATGCATATAAGTTGAAAACAAAATAATTAAAAAAAAAAAACATTTAAATAAAAACAAATTTTCAAGGACATCACAATCAAAAACACACTGAATTTTGAAAATATTTTTGAGTATTTTTCATAAAATTTTTTTTCAGACAATTGTATTGTTCGCTTCCTATACAGAACACCTTAAGTAGTTTTATTATTGCTTACGTTGCAACTTGATTTTTCATCTTCATCACACTTGCAATTAAAATGCTTTAAGGCTTATATCTGGATATAAAATTTATTTTAATTGTATTTCGTGCCTTCCTCGTATGTGTTGAACATGCATACTCGTACATAAATAAAACAATAGTGAAATAGGTGTTAAGACGGAAGGAAGGTAATGAATGATTCAGTTGAAAAAAAAAAGAACATAAAAAAATCACTGCTTCCCTAAACATAAAGAAAAGTTTTAATAAAACCAATAAGAAGAGAAAGAAAACAAAACCAAAAAACCAACTAAAATGGTGTGAATGGAAATTATCAAACGATCAAACAATATACTGACGATGTTCTCTTCTACTGCTGCAGCTAACGAACTGCTTTCTTAATGGGAGCAAAAGGAAAAAATAAATGGTTATATTAAAGATACATTATAGAAACTATTAAATGCATATTTGACTACTGGTCTTAATGAAAGCAAACTAACCCCATACTGGGAGCATCTGTGGTTAATATGATTTTTTTTTCTGGCATGTGGAGACACAAAACGTTAGCTGAAATTATTGTTAAGGAAAATTTAAATTAATAAACAAAAACATACATAATTAATTTGTTAAAATTGATTGTTAAGATACAAAAGTTTAAAATAAAAATTTAAAAAAAAATCCTAAACAATAAATTCTTCATAATATCTTATTATTCGATTTTTTGATTTGCAATTTATAATTTAAATTAATTTATTTGAGCTTAAAGATTTTTTTTATTATTTAATTTTTATAAAATATTTTTATTTTTATTTCGATATTTCGCTACTTCTTCTTTTATATTTGCTTTGTGTGAAACATACTGGTTCTAGTTAAAGTTGGTAAGCAACCGCTGACAAAACAACTTTAGCTGTCAGAATCGAATTTGTTGCCATTAAAAAATTCGAATTTAATAATCAATTCATAATAAAAAGTGCATATAAAGGCAAAAAAAAAAAAATATGGTTGAGGCAACTAAATACAATTTGGTGGCAACGTGGTATAATTGTTTTTGTGGTTGCAATAATCATAAAAGTGTTTCATTTAAAATATATTATTTTTATTATTAATAAGTATTATTCAAGCTTAAGATCTCAATCAAAAAATTGTTTTTGTTTTAATTTTTCTATTTTCGACTTTCTTTTAAAAGTCTTCTTTAAGGAAATTTATTAATATAATAATAAATTTATAAGATCGAATAGTTTACTTAAATTATTATATTATTTTTATATGTAAAAATAATAAAATTGTATTTAATCAAATATGTTCACCTTTCAACCAGCGGTGAAGTTAAAAAAAATTTTTTTTTAATTTTTTATGCACAGTTTTTATTAAAAATTTTTAAAATTTATACAATACGACCTCAAGCTTAATAAAATAGTAATTTTATAAATATATAATTATATCCTGAAAAAGCTGCGCAAGTTAGATATAATAAAGATATAAAAATTAATTTATAAAATACGACCTCAAGCTTAATAAAATAAAATAATTTAAAATAAAAAGGTCAAATAAACTAACAAATATAAAATACGATCTCAAGCTTAATAAAATAAAATAATTTAAAATAAAAAGGTCAAATAAACTAACAAATATAAAATACGATCTCAAGCTTAATAAAATAAAATAATTTAAAATAAAAACGTCAAATAAACTAACAAATATAAAATACGATCTCAAGCTTAATAAAATAAAATAATTTAAAATAAAAATGTCAAATAAACTAACAAATATAAAATACGATCTCAAGCTTAATAAAATAAAATAATTTAAAATAAAAATGTCAAATAAACTAACAAATAAAAATTTTGAAATTAAACTATTTAAACGATTAAAATGGCTATTTTGTTAAGCTTGAGGTCTTATTTTTCAAAAATTTATTTTTATATCGATATTTCGCTCCAATTTTTGTAGCTTCTTCAGGATATAATTATAAATATAAAATTTTGAAAAATAAGACCTCAAGCTTAACAAAATAGCCATTTTAATTAAAAAAAAAAAGGTCAAATAAACTAATAAATATAAAATACGACCTCAAGCTTAATAAAATAAAATAATTTAAAATAAAAAGGTCAAATAAACTAACAAATAAAAATTTTGAAATTAAACTATTTAAACGATTTAATATAACTTATTTAAAATAAAGTTTTTATGTAAATAATAAAGTATTGAGCAAGCTTCGTCTTTTAGTTGGTGTTTGGCAGCCAGTAAAAACAGCAATTTTAACAAAAATTGCTGTTCCATTCAGAAAATGCTCGATTACACACGTGTGTAATTGCCAAAAATGTATAAATTGAGATGGGAACTGCTGCAGAATATTCTTTTTGCGACTATTTTCTTTTTCGTAAGCTGAAGAAATTACTAGGTGGAATGAAAAGGTCATTACCAAAACAAGCTTCTATTTGGAGGGCTTGGAAAAAACCTACTTATTGGAAGGAATAAAAAAAGATTTGGAAAAATGTGTAATTTAGAAACCAAAAATGTTTAATTTAAAGGTCTCGGAGCTATCAAGCAGCTCCCGTACTTTCAAAACTAAATGATTTTACAAAAACCGTACCAAAATTTATGCTTTACCTTACAAATATGCCGAAAAATACCAAAAACCCTTTCCCCTATTAAAAACATATGTGTTTTTTTTTAATTTTAGTTGTATCTTTATTAATTCCCGATTTAACTCGATCTTACTTTTTTTTTTAAATACTTTTTTTTTTTTGTTTTACGCATTGTCTACTCATTTTATAAATAAAATGCCCATAAAACTTTCATAATATTTATTTATATTAAATTATGCTAAAAGCATGACGCAATTTTAATTATATATTTCATTTACTTTAGTTTTTCCATGGCATGTGTGTTAAAGCCATAAAATTTTTTAAGTTTTAACGAGCCTTATCTCTTAAGCTTTAATGATGAAAAAAATTTCTCTAGCAGCGGATAGATTATTTTGTTGATCTTAAAAAAAAATAAAAAAAATGTTTATAAAAATAGTTTTTGCAGTATTTTTGCTGTCATATCTAAGAAAGTTTTTTTAAAAAGTACTTGATAATATTTTTTTGGTTTTGTTTGGAAGACACAGAACAGTACTTTCTGTTATAAAATATTATATTATGAGGATGCTGATAGGATTTTTTTTTTTGGAAAAACTGATCAAAAATTCTTCATTCTTTTCTGGTGATTTATTTAAAATAATAAATGAAGTAAAATTTATAAAATATATGTTTATATTTTCCAAATAAATTATTGTAAACGACTGCATATTTTTAATTTAAAAATTGATTTATAAAGAATAGAAAACAGGAAATCTTGATTTCTTAGTTATGCAGTAGCAACGAAGAGAGACGTTTCAATTAAATATTAATGAGGTCAATTAAGGCCTATGGAATGCCGATTTCAATTTAAATTTTAGTCAGTTATGGGTTCTTTTTTATAAAAATTATAATTAAGATTGTTAATGTAATAAAGAAAATTTTGAATTTTAAGCTGTAGCTTTTTAACTTTTTCCTCGTTTATTTTTTTTCGACGTGATTTAACTTTTTCTAGCGTTTTTTTTTAGGGAAATATAACTCCTGCCAACTCAAAAAAAAAATTATATCAAAAATTTCGACCATATCATAGTCACAAAAAAGTAGGCTTTTATTAAGAGCTGAATTTTGTTCATAAGAATTTTAAAAACTTAAAGTCGTTTTTAAAAAGATACCGACTTTATTTTATGTTTGCTAACAACAAAAATATAAAAAAAGTTTTCTTTAAATAATTTTTATTGATTTTCCAATTTGTTTCTATTTAAATGTACCTACAATTTTAAAAGGGTTTTTAATGAAATGAATGTCAGTGTTGCTGATTGTTTAAAACAAAGACAGAAAAAAATAAAAGAATTGTTGCTTGTAAAGATTGCAAAACCGTGGATTTGGGCTGCATGTCTAAAGAATGTAGTTTAAACAAATTCCTCTTGTGTGTTTGAGGAAAATCCCTTTGCTTGGATTAATGGTCACGCAAATATTGTTTGATTTTGTATACTGATGTTGATTAAATTCTGTAAGGTTTATTGATTATTTTAGTGGGTTTTTTTTCTACTTTAATTTATGACAATTTGACCTTTAATGAATATAGAAAAGACAATACAAAAGGAGATTAAAATAGTAATTGAATTAAAGGCTTAGAGGAATTTATAGGTGTTATCCAGAACACGACAGACGACAAATTAAGGTGAGCCCTAGAAATAAATAAATAAAATCAACAAATTCAAGAATGCATGTGCTTTCTTTTTTTAAATAAGCTGGTGAAATCAAAAAAAAAAAACAAAAAAGATTTTATATTTATAATTATATCCTGAAGAAGCTACAAAAATTGGAGCGAAATATCGATATAAAAATAAATTTTTTAAAAATAAGACCTCAAGCTTAACACAATAGCCATTTTTATCAAAAAAGATTTAATTAATTGTTAAATACGAGTATGTTGGTATTGGATTGAGGCAGGTAACTTTCTAAAAGTTTGATCATAAACGGAGAGATTGTGAAGTGCTTGAGATAATCTGTGAATGAATTTTAATTCTAAACAAAATATTTTCACAGTCATATGCTAAGGAATTTCTTAAGGCTAGCAATTTTTTTTTTAATGAACTTAAAGAAAATAATTTTGCAAAAATTAATAAAATGAATTTGTTATTTTACTTTAAGATTTTTTAATTGTAGTCAACGTGGCCAAGAGCTATTAACAAAAATAAGTTATATTTCTCTAAAAAAAAAATGCTAGAAAAGGCTAAAACACGCCGAAAAAAAGCTAGAAAAAAGTTAAAAAGCTACAGCTTAAAATTCAAAATTTTCTTAATTCTTTACTACACTAAGAATCTTCCTTATAATTTTTATAAAAAAAAAACAAACAAAAAAAAAAATATAATATATCAAAAACTGAAGAAAATAATTTCTTTAAATACTTATAAGCGAAATCAATTATTTTCCAACTTCAATGTTGAAAAATTATATTTAAAATTCTTTTAAGTAATAATTTATTTTTTAATTTTTAATGTGATTTCTATTCTGATATTTCGCTTGCTTTATCGTACTCAAAAATGAGCAACCTCAGCAATACTAAACGGTAGTTTAGACAATCGATAAATGTCACATTAACAGCTGGATGTACGATATTAAATCAAATTTTAAGCAACAAAATATAATGTAAAACAAGCCATCTCCAGTTTTTATTCAACCTTGCACGTCTCCAAATTCTCCTGATTTTTAATAAAAAACATTTAAGCAATTGTATGAAATCTATCACAAATACTGTTTTAGCTTTCAATGACAGTCTAACCATTTTCAAAAGTCCTACAAATAATCTGAAGGCAAAGTACTCAGGGTTCTTTGATCTTAATTTCGATGCAGACTAAATAGAATTTATAAATACTGATGCCTGTAAAATTAGCGATTTATCAAAATTACAAAAAATTTTCAAATCAGTTATTAAACCTTTTTTTTAAAAGGCTAAACAATTTCTGTGATTTAAAAATAAAAATAAAAAACCTTAATTAATTTTAAATTTGTTTCAATTCTTCGTTTTAAATTTTATATTTTCAAAATCACTTTTTTCTTATATGTATCTGTGTGGTAAATCTTCTTAAAAATTAAAGATGAATTTTGATATTTTTACAAGTCATCTTTTAAATCCGATTTTGTTTTCCATAACATGTCTTACAAATTAAAACAAATCTTAATGCAAGTGGACGATTTTATTTTATTTTTAAGTCCCTTTTAAATATAAAAAAGCAGGGCAGTACAACAAAATAAATAATCTTGTAGAAATACACACGCTAACATTTTACATTTATTTTAAAATCACTTTTCATACTTCTTTCGTATGTAAATACAACAGCTCTGCTTATTGTTATTTTTTTGCAAAAGTTGGGAGCGTGTTAATACCTTTAAGTTTGCCAGCAATATTTCTCAAAAATTAAATATTAAGACAGCGAAAATAAAGGTCGGATTAAAGATTATAAATGTGCAAGTGTTTATGAGAGAGCTTTGGTATTGAAGACATGTTTGTTTGAGAGTTTTGTTACTTTTTAATCATTTTTTTATTATATTAAAATTATAAAAAAAAAGTTAATAAAAGAACCACCAGCACTAAACTTGTTTACGCCTTTCTTTATTAGCTTAAAATTTTTGGCTCTAAATATTAGCTAAAAATACACCAACAGGTGAGCCTCAATAGTGAAAATATGCAGAACCCAACCCAGTAATTAATTAAATTAATTAAAATGTTTTTTGGCTTATTCCAAATAAAAGTGAAGTGTCGTTTCGTAAAGTCATTCCCATTCTGCAGATTTTTTTTATCACTTTATAATAAAGTATAGAACAGGTAAACTTCAAATAAAAGAACATCTCTTTACGTAAAAAAGCTTAAGAATTTAAATTAATTTAATTTAATCAAATTTCAGGTAATAATATAATTTTATTTATCAATCTATCAAGAGTCCACTGTATTTACTTTGTATAATCCTTGTAGTTTAAATATTAATTTAGCTTCGCTGAGAAGAGACAATTGTTAAGCACTGATTAAAATGGGAACATAATACATGTACTAAGTAAGTCTATTTAACTCTAGTTGTGCGAGTACTAACAAACTAGTAACTTAACTCTTGCCACACAATAATACTGTGACATTTTTGTGTGTGCTGGTTTCCTTCTGCCTTATATTTTTTTTTATATTGTTCAAGTGTAAATGATGATGATCTCTAGCCAGCATTCATAAAAAAGATTAAAATTTATAAACACAAGAAGTCAAGACAGTCACAAGAAGAAAAAATGAAAAGAAAAGAATACTTACGTATTTATGAAAATTAATAAACATTTTTTGTTCTATAGTTCTGTTTAAATAAAACTAAACTAAGACTTTACTTTTTGTTGTGGGTCTCAGAGTAAATGCCTTGGCAGGAAAAAAAAGAGCGACCGTACGAATGAAAGTTAGAGAGGCAGAAACAGAGAGAGAGAGAGTGCGAGACTGAGAGGGATTTCTAAGAGTATAAAAAACAAACCTTTATTGTTAATGTTTGTTGGTTGGGTGTTTGTTAAAACGGAGTTGTTGAGCTGCTTAACTAAATCCGGCTTAAAGAAAAAAACTGACAGTAAATTAATGTTGACGCAGTCATAGTTTTTTGTTTGTGTTGTCATTGTTGTTGTTGTTTTTGTATTTAAGCAACTTAGGCTCAAGCCTCACAAAATATGCACACACATACACCTAAACACCCAAACAGTTGCTTATAAACATACGTTGGACTTAAGAGATAAACATTAATATTTATTTCGTTTATTTGAAAGACATTTAGCAAAATAAAAGCAAGAAAAGCAAAAAGTCATGTATTAACATTAGAAAACATGAAGTGATATATTGTTTAGTTCTTTTACTCTCTGCCTCTATAAGCCTCTCATGCTTCCTTTTTTTTTATATTTTAAATTGCTAGCCAAAGAGAGGTTTAAAAAAACATTAAATAACATTTAAAATCTAAACTTTAAATTACAATTAAAGCAATAGGTAGGAAGGCTCTTTAACTAATCGTTAGATTTTTTAATTATTATTTTCCTAGTTCTAGTTTAAACTAACCGAAACTTAAAGTGAAGCCTATGGTGCGATTCAGTATTTTTTATTACGAACATTCGAATTCCATAAAAATATTCAAAGTTAGCGGCGAAGTTAACTGCACACAAATACTCATCCCAAATAACGATTTCTATCGTACCGAATATTTTTGTCGGAAAGCTACTGAATACCGAATTTGATAAAATATCTTTATATTTCTTTTTCTATACGAATGTTTTTCCAATTTATTTTTTTGTTGACTTCCTTAAATAACAACGTATTAATCCTTTAGCATATTTTAAGTTTTAACTTGTTCAAAACGGAGTCTTGCGACTCTAATTGGGTGCCGTTGAGGCTGCCACGTAAACCAAGCTTTAACTTATTTCTGCCAGTAAAGTTAAATATTAATTGGCTGCGTTCATAAGACATAACTGCTGTCTTAGAAACGCATATTTGAGCACTTCCTCTCAACTCATCAGTTACATATTTTCTGCCATTTTTTCCTTCACTTCTGCCACTTACCTTTTGCAGCGGTCAAGAAAAACTTTAGGTTAAAGAAATTGGTTTAATTGATTTCAATTATTTTATTACTATTTTTTGTTTTAATTGTTTACTCATAAAACCATTAAACCATTTCTAAAACGTAACTGTTGTGCCCAACAGTTGACAACAGTTGGGTGGCAGTTGAGCTCAACAGTTACGTCTTATGAACGCACCCATAAGTGCGATTAGAGATTGCGAATATTATTTCATGAGAAATATTTTCGTAGAACATTTCAATTTAGAGGTAATTTTCGTTATTTTTTTTAATAAAGAGTCAAGAAAATCCTTTTAATTGAAGAGTTAGAGGATTAAAGGGTTCCACAAAAATATTGATTATAGTGTTTTATATAAGTTTGCTCAACATTTTCTGTAAATAAAAATTCAAATTCGTATGGTTACCGATGCCAATTAAGAAAAAGGGGAAACTTTGACATAGGGCCGGTTATTAATTTCACAAACGCCAATATACATGTACGGGTTTTTGTATGTTGCACAGTGTAACTATTATAATTAAATATGTCATTGAATCAATCATTAATTAATTAAATTTTTTCAACACTTTTTTTTTAATACACTGAAAAATATTTAATTTTTTTAAAACAATGGCACAGTTTCATTAGGCTAATGTTGTTTCAATTCATGCAATATTTCATTAACTTAATAAAATAAATCATTAAGTCTAATGAGATATTTTCTTTGAGTGAAAAATAAAGAATTAATTTTTTAATGTATTAAAAGAAAAGTGTTGAAAAAATTTCATTAAAATTATTTGTTTGATCCAATGACATATTTAATTAATAAAATTATTTTAGCGTATATAATTAGCACGAACTAAATATTATTTTGGAACCATCAACAATTTCTGATTTTATACAAAAAAAGGGATTAATTCATTTAAAGAGAACTTAACCAAAAGACATTTTGGCAAATGTTAAAATGATTATTGGTGTTCTGTTACTTTGTTTCAATAGCTACCGTAATTTTTGTTAAAAATCTGTTTTACTACTAATTATATTATTGAAACCCTTGTGCTTTTTTGTTTTTTAAAAATTATTGTCTCGTCTAGTTTCTTATTGATCGCCTCACCTTGTATTGATGACAAATTTTTTTTTTCTAAAATTAATTTTCACCAAGTGTAAGAATTAGCAAAACTTTAATTAGAATCATTATTTTTAATTTACAAAAATGAAAGCCTGATGTCGTCAGTGGATGCTATAAAAAATTTTATTCACAAATACTTTGCGCATAGAAATTTTATTACATCAAAATGTAAGTTTTTGCCACTTAAAAAAAAGAAGAGGAGAAAAAAATTAACGCTAAAGAACTCCAAGGCAAAGAATATTCTTTATTTTTGTACATTTTCTGCTTTGTAGTTTTAAAACGTTTATTGTAATTTCTCAACTGTGACAAACCGTTAACGACAAAGGGAAGTTAGACGCCTTCTGGTGATGATAATACACAACACACAAACATTCATATTGTAAGTTGTAAGTAGTACATGTAGGTACTTACAATATATTCGTTTATACTTGTGTGCACTTTTAGTTATTGGCAGTTAACAGCAAATAACATTTGGCTGACAAAGGACAACAGACATCACTGAGGGGACGCACACACACACGAAGCAAGCTAAATAAAATAACGCTGACAAATATGAAAATGTTTTAAAAGAGAAAGTGCTTTTGTTTAAAGGTGGTTTTGTCTCTAAAATATATCTGCTTCATAAAATATATGAAACTTATATGTTTCAAAAGAAAAAAAGAATTCGTTTTTTTTTTAATTTGATTAATGAATTTTATTCAAATATTCTATGAATATTTTCATTAATCTAATGATAAATTTTAAATAAATCTCTTAAACTAGTGGCTAGTGTATTAACCTAATAACCTGAAGATTACGGGTTCGATTCCTGCCTGCACCTTATATGTTTGATTATAATTTTTATTTGAAATCAATGAAACTTTGCTACATCTCAGGCCAATCCTTAATTAAGATTGTAAAGTTATGCTTTGATAGGTAGCATTAGTTAATCCTTGCCTTCAGTTAAGCTAGACTAACCTCATAAACAAAACTACAGTTTTTAGGGCACTTACAGACGAACCTAAAGAACAGGTGAATAAGTAATTGCATATACAGCTTGGAATTACATTGTATTACTGCTGGAGTCATATCAAAAACAACATACAAGACATAATGTCACTTAACTTGTTTTTGTATTTATTTTTACTTTAAAGAACTTTTTGTCTAGTATTTTCTTTTGGCTTAGATGCTCTGTTCCTCATTCCTTAAAAAAAAGTACATTGTTTTTTTTTCTTAACGTTCCTGCTGACAAATGTGTGTAGCGTTACATTCTTGCATACTATTGTCTTGACCCTTCTTCCGGTTTCATGTACATGTTTGTTGTAAAATGTGTGCATATATGCGTGTCTTTTAATTTTATATAGTTTTTTTTTCTCTAAATGCGTGCATTTTTATAACAATCCTCCTTTTTTTATTGTTGTACCGTACAAACTCAAGTAATGTTAATGTTTTATATGACACATTTTTTTCTTTCTTGTATCATTTGCTTTTGCTGGTTGTCACATGACCTTATTGTTTAGTTTTCATTGTTTCTTTCTTTTTTGTGTATGCACTATGTGTTTTTTTTCATATCTTTTCAGTGATCGTGCTAATATTATAGGCATAAAGGTGCTCTAATAATCATTTTATATAATTTTCTTTTTATGTCATGTGAATTTGAGTATCTAGTTGTGTATATTCATACAAATTTTTTTTGTCATTAATGATCATAAATTATATGGGATAATCCTATTTAATGTTCATTTCCTGATCAAGGGCATGATATCAAAAGGAAATAGCGTACATGAAAAATTGTTTTAGATTTTTTGTTTTTTTTTTGTGAAAATACTTATGATGGCAGTTGAGTAGTAATTAAGATTTTCAGATCATGTTAATACAAAATACAGATAGGCCATTCTCTGCAATTTGTAAAATAATTTAAAAAGTTGAGAAATTAAATAAAAGAAAAGAATTTTATGTGAATATTTTTATAAATTGTGTTAAGTTATGGCAGGAAAGCAATAGGCTACAAGCAACAGTTAGTAAAAATAAATATTCTGTAATTCTCAATAAAATATAATTCTATAAATTTAAGTGTACTAGAGAGCTCAGTTTTGGAACTTTGTATTAGGTGTTGGAATTAATTCGTAGCGTTTGATGAGAGATGACGTGGTTATCAGAGTGTTCTGTTTTTACCTTCAGAAACAAATTGATTGTTAAACAGCTGTTATTAGGTACTATTTTTACGAGGCATCTTATTTTTAATTGTTAATAACAACAAGTGGCAGCTATTTAATTATGTCGAAATTTATACCAAATAAAGTGTTTTTGCGGTGAGTCTTATTACATTATTTTAATATGAACAAAAGTGCTGCAGAAAGTCATCGGATTTTAGTAGAAGTTTACGGTGAACATCCAAAACGCAGAAGATGATGGGTTAGGCCCGGACAACCATCATCATCAGTGGCAAAACGCAATATTCATGGATCTAAGCTCCTCCTTTGTATTTGGTGGGATCAACAAGGTGTGTTTTATTATGAATTGTTAAATCCCAATGAAGCCATCACTGGGGATCGCTACCGGTTACAATTGATGCGTTTGAGTCGTGCATTGTAGGAAAAACGGCCGGAATGGAGCAAAAGGCACGATAAAGTTTTTTGACTGCACGACAATGCCCGACCTCACGTGGCGAAACCAGTGAAAACATACCTGGAAACATTGAAATGGGAAGTCTTAACCCACCCGCCGTATTCTCCAGATATTGCCCCTTCGGATGACTACCTGTTTTGATCAATGGCTCATGGTTTATCAGGGGAAATATTAATATTTTATGAGGATTGCCAAAATATGATGGATTCATAAATTACCTCCAAGGACGAAGAGTTTTTTCGACGGGGTATTCGACAGTTACCTGAAAAATGGGAAAAAGTAGTGGCAAGCGATGGACAGTATTTTTAATAATGTAAATTTTTTTTTTTATTTCAAATAAATCGTTATTTTTTAATAAAAAAACGCTACGAATTAATTCCAACACCTAATATATATTCATACTTATTATTGTTATATTGTTATAGATTAAGTCAATAAACAAAATAAAAAAAAAAACAGTTTAGCTGTAATAAAATCTTGGTTAACATTTTTTAGATTTTTTACTTAAAACAAAAAAAAAAAATAAAAATAAATTTTTTTTATAAAAACTACACAGAGAACACAACTCCGGTTGTGAGAACTTAATTTGTTTTCAATCAAAAATTTAATTAGAATTTTTAAACTTTTTTAAATGAAACTCTTTCCATCTGACTACACAGAAAAAAAATTAAGAATCAATTAAAATTTTTAATTAAAAAATTTGTTAAATCAATTAAATTTTTAATTAAGTCAATTAAATATTTAATTAAACTGAAAAATATATAAAATTAATTAAACATTTAACTGATTCAATTAAAAGTTTAATTGATTTAACAAATTTTTTAATTAAAATTTTTAATTGGTTCCTAATTTTTTTTTTCTGTGTACTTGCAAACTGCTCAAATGAAATTCCTAAAATAAAAACAGCCTGTCCATTAAAAACACATTTTTGTCTTTACATTTTATAATTAATTAATCTTATAACTAAAGTATTCACCATATTTAAAAGTTAACTGCCAGCTCATTGCATAAATATGGTAGTGATTACCATGGTTAATTTTTCACCATTTTTCTATTAACAAAAAAAAAAATAAAATAATAAATAGAATAAATATAAAAATAAAGTGTAGAAACCAAAGGAAGAAGCATCAATCCTACTCATAATTTAAAGAAATCTAAATGCAATAAAAACTAGAGAGAGAAAAATAAAATACAGAAAACAGAAGAAAAAAAAACAATAAATGTCACATTAAAACAAATCATTTACACAAAAGTTTAGCAAAACCTCCACCATATTAAGTATAATTTATGAAAGCCCTGCATAACCATAAATGGGGCAATTAAATCCATTTTGATATCCATTAACCAAAAACAATAAGTAGCTATTAGTCAAGAAATGCTACCAATGTGATTCTCCAAGTCAAACAGCCAACCAGCCAGCCAGCCAACCTAACCTAGTAGTAACTAAATGATCAACTCGATCATATTTACTTCAATGACTGCCACAATGCACGAGTAGTGTTAGTTAGCAGCAGCCAACTAAAGACAAAGACACAACAAACAAGTAAGTATGTAAGCAACATCATCTTAAGCGAAAGTATGTTGTTGCATTTACTAGCAGCAAGGGAATGATAAAGTATGAAAAACATACAGACATATTTTTAACAACAATTGCAATAACACAAACACATTTATGATTATGATGGCACGCGTACAATTGTCATTGCAAATTGTTAGCAACACAATAACACATCAACAAGTACCCAGTACCATGTTGGCTGGAGTTTAAATACGAAATGAAAACACAACATGACATAATAATGCTTGTGCTTTTGCTTTTACTTACTTGTTGTTTATGTTTTAATGTTGTTGTTGTTGCTGCTTTATTATTATGATTGCATTTCTTTCTTTAAAACATTTTGTATTACAACTTTGAATGGAACATTGGTTAGCTCTTAAATAGCGTAGCTGCGAGTGTAGTTGCTACTTAGTCAGTGTATGAGACATACTTGCCACATTATTCGTTGGTGTAGTTTCCAACACACAAAAGCATATCAAGAATATTTCTTATTACGCTGTAATATGTTTAAAAACTTAAATGAAATTAAAACAAAAACAGCAACAGAAATAAAATCAAACAGATACAAAAAAAAAAAAAAAAAAAAGGAACAAAAATCCATAAAATAGGCGACAATCATTATGATCATTCCATCCATGCAGCCAACTAACAACCAACCATCCATCTATACTCGCACTCGAAAACTTATTGCATTTGCCAACAAACATTTGTATGTTTGACTGTAAGTATTGCTGCTGCTGGTCGGTTGGGCTTCAATTGCTGTTGTGGTATCTTGGCATGTTGCTAAAAATGTTGCATTATGAAAATTCTCATATCATGCATGGGTTTGTGTGTATTTTTATTATTAAATCAATTTTGCTTGTTATTCAATTTGTGGCCTTTCTTTTTTTAGTTGTGATTTGTTTCTTTTTTTTTTTTTTTTACTTTTTGTTTTTATTCACTCTCTACCATAAACTCCTAGACATGTTTCGTTTTTAGATCAACTTTACACCTTTTTTATTTATTTATTTATGATTCCTTTTTTTTTTTGCAGCAATTTTTCCTCTTGTTATTCTTGTTGTTTTGCTTATGGTAGAAACACATTTGTTAGATGCATTTAATAAATTGTTTTGGTTTTTATACTCTGTCTCCATAATATTGGTAGTGAGAATTAATTTTATTATCTTCAACATTTTTTACAGAGCTAAACAAACAAAGGCCCTTCAATTAATTTTTTTTTTTGTTTTGTTTTGCAATATCTATATGCTTGGTTTCTAAGGAAGAAGGGAATGTAGTTCACATGCGTCCTCTGATATAGTTCTTTTGTAATAACTGTAATAAAGAAAAAATCAACAAGATAAAGATAAAGATATAAAGGCATCAAAGAGAGAAAGCAGCAGGGAAAGAAATTAATAAGTGGAAAGAGAAGAAGAAATGAAATAACAAGAAAAAATGAGGGCCCATCACTAACTAAGCTGCTTTTCAAAACAAATTTTATTAAAGGTCAATAATGCTATCGTAACATGATTTTCCTATATTGAAATTTTTCAAGTCATTTCAAAGAACTGGGTCCTTTTTTCGTTCATAGTTCATTTCGTACACTGTACGATGACTTTTAATTTTCATTCATCGTTAATTTCTTTCACTGTGCAATAACCTGTGACTTTCGTTCATAGTACCTTTAGTTCGTTGTATTTAATATACACCGTACCACCTCTACAATGATCTCGAACTACAACTGATTAGTAACTTCAACCACATGTGATTTTAAATTACTTAGAAATTTTTAAAATGATTGCAATTTGGCGATTAAATTCGTTACATTCTAAACATTTTAAATTCAATTTTGGCTGTTGTAATTCTAAAGCTTAAATGTCAGGGAACAATAAAGGAAATAATTAAAAAACTTGAAGCGTGTGAATCGTTCATTTTAACTAGTTCGGATATATGAATGCCACAATTCTGGTATCATATTAAGAAGGCACTTTGTCTTTTAAATAAAAAGAAAAATACAAATTTTTTTAAGAAAGCTGTGATATTTTTCATTGCATTGTAAAGACTAAGTAAGGGATAAAATATTCTCCAAGTAGGCCTCACGGCTCTGTACGTGTGTTTGACATTCTGTGTATGGCTTTATGTTATGCCTTGGAAGATTTAGCATTACAAATCAGAATGGCAGGTGGAATTGTAGTCGATAATAAGCCACATATTTATCTACTACCTGTTTTTATCCGGACTTGCACGGTTCTTTACTCCATGAGTATGATTTCTTAAAGTAAGAAGATCGAATACACAAAAATTTTATATTTTTATCAAAACTCAACTTAAAGTTTTACAAAAATTATATAGATCTCGCCCATTATCACGCCCCCTTTTTACAATTTTCTCAATTCAAAGAACGCCTGGACCGATTTGGATAATTTTTCTGTTAAATGTTTCGCATAACCCAATTTATTTTTTTTTATGAAAAGTAAAATATACCACGGAGAGCAGCTACACCAATTTGGCAAATTTTGTTTACTATATGTTCGGCATAACCCAACTTATATTTTTCTTCTCTTTTTTGAAGACAATAAAACGTTTGCCGGTTCAGCCAGTAATCTTTCTAAAAATATATTATGTTTCTTCACAAGCTGTGAATTCTCAATCTCCGAAATGCATAATATAATTTTTATAAATTTTTTTTCTTAAAACAGATGGATCAGATAGCAAATATGCTGTGATTTATACTGAAAATGTTTTAAAGAAATATTTTTTAAGAAATGTGTTAAATACAGATGGTCAATCTGAAGAGAAAAGGTGGCAAGCTAAGCTGTCCGGCAGTTAAATCATGGGTGGGCACTGGCCAGGCAGATAAAACAAATTTAGTTTTAAGCATTTTATGAATGTAAAACGTTTAAAATTTTTTTAGCTTTTTAAAACAATAAAAAACTTAGAATACAAACTATTGAAAAAGAAGTAAAAATATAATTTTCAATAAAAAATTCTTTTTTTTTTTAATTCCAAATTTTTTAAGCTAAACTCTTCATGATTTTGAATAAAGTTGCGTTTTTTTATCACTTTATTTGCCAGTAGTCCGGGGAACCCACAATTATTCTCTTAAAAGTTCTTTTCTCAAAATGAAGTGTGGTTGTGTTTAAAGGTTTATTTATTTTATTTAAATTTTTTTTTTATTATTTACCCATCCCTGCTGTTCAGACATATTTTAGCATATTAATATTTTTCCGCCTAATTTTTTATGGTTTTTAGTACAAGAATTGTAATGACAAATATAAGCATTTAAAGATGATGTGCTCTGCTTTAATTCTTTGCTGTTTTTTTTTTTGACATATTGAAACAATTAAACGTTTCTTAACCTGAGTACGAACTAGGCCTGCCACATTAATAAAAAAAAAGAAACACTCTCGCTTTTAGAATCACATTAAATGTCAACAAATTGTAATAACATAAAATGTTAAGCAGATATTTTTAAAATTATTTTATGGGTTTTTGTAACTAAACGAAAAAAAAAAATTATTTATGGCCTTAAAAAAAGAAAACTTAAAAAATTTTTTTTTAGTTTAACAAACCATTAAAAAAGGTATTTTGCTTTAAGTGCTGTTGAGGCAAATTTATGCATTTTTAAACATTTCTCTCAAGAAATAGAATAGGGTTATTTGTAAGAGAAAAATCTTAAAAAAATAATATAAAAACAGATATAAAATCTAATGGGCCATAATCATAGAAAAGCTGACTTTTGTTCATAAGATTTCTATGAATTTAAAGTCGTTTTTAGTGTGACTACGATTATAAGCTAATATTTGTAATATTTTGTCGATATTTTTTGCTAATTTTATTTAATTCAAAAATGTATTTTTGAAATTTAAAAATAAAAAGATATAACATGAGATTAATCTGCTTATTAAAATCCAAAAATATTCCATCTGTTCTAACGTTGCTAAATAAAAATAAATGAAATAAAATTTCGCAATTAAAACAATTAAATTTTATTACAAACTGCTACTAGTTTGGATAAAAAAAAAAACGTCAATGTAAAACATGCAAAAGTCATGTTACTTTTTTTCAAGCTTTTTTGTCAAGCTTTAATTTTTATAATTGTTTTTATGGCTGTGTTTCCATATTTTACGTGTTAAAATTAATGTTGTAGTGCGATAAAAATATAATCAACTTATAGAAATACAAAAATTACTTACAAAATAAACAATAATTTGTGGAATTTGTATTAAAAGAAACGCCCCATATATATAGATTACAACAATAATAAAAAAGCACAATAAATTACAAAAAAAATTTAAACTCAAACAAATCAATGCATGAGTCTCCTTAACAAAATTAATTAATATTTTTGTATAATCACTAACACGAATAAAGGGAATAATGGAGAGACATTAGCCTAAATTTTATATATAAGCACTGAGAGAATGCTGTTAATATATGAATGCAATTTTTTCATTAAATCAGTGAAATATTTAATTAATTCTAGGAATTTAATTAAATAATTTCATTAATTTAATAAATTAATTCATTCATGTAATGAGATAATTTCATTAATTCAGTGAATTGATTTACTAAATTACTGAAAAATTTATTATTTTTCGATCTAGAACTTCTAATGAAATATTTAATTAATTTAATGAATTTATTCATTTCATTAATGAAAATATTTCATTAATTCAATGAGTTGATTCATTAAATTAGTGAAATAATTTCATTAATTCAATGTGTTGATTCATTAAATTAGTGAAATAATTTCATTAATTCAATGAATTGATTCATTAAATTAGTGAAATAATTTCATTAATTATATGAATGGGTTCATTAAGTTAGTGAAATAATTTTATTAATCCAATGAATTGATTCATTTTATTAATGAAATAAGTTCATTAATTCAATGAGTTTATTCATTAAATTAGTGAAATAATTTCATTAATTGAATGAATTAATTCATTAAATTAGTGAAATAATTTCATTAATTCAATGAATTGATTCATTAAATTAGTGAAATAATTTCATTAATTCAATGAATTGATTCATTAAATTAGTGAAATAATTTCATTAATACTATGATTGCACTCATATATTTAATGAAACAATTTCATTAATTCAAAGAATTCTTTCATTCATGCAATTAAATAATTTCATTCATTCATTTAAAAAAATTGCATTATTAAGAGCTGACTTTTATGTATTTAAAATCGTTTTTAAAAAGATATCGGCTTTAGTGTGAGTATGATCAATCCTTCCGTTGAATTTTTGCCACATTTTTCTTTCTGTAAAAATGAGGACTCTTGTTGTTCGGTTATTTCATACTCTCAAGTAATGCGGGTCACATTATTTTTATAACAAAAATAAAGTTTAATTGACAATAAGTCACTATGGAAGTCAATTAATTTTTAATATTTTTATTTTTCAAAGAAATAAATTTAATGTAGGGCTCATTACTTGTATTAAAGGACCTATTTATTTATACTTGCAAAAAAAGTTTTTAAAGGAACTTCGTTTCTATTAAAAAAAAGTTTTAATTTTTGTACAATTAAGAAATTTTCTTAAGCAGCTGAGCAGCTTTAAATACATTAGTTTTGACAAAGAAGAACTCAGTTACTTTGCTATGGAAAATGACAGACAAAGGGCATATGAAAATGAGTTGGCGGACTATCTGGCTAAAAAGAGTGCAGATACCCCTTTAATAGCCCGAGAGATCTTCTGCAAGATGAATAACAATTACTAGCCAAGGAAGTTAAGCGAAGTATGCAAGACTGCTGATGAACTAAAGTAGGCATTTGGCAGTCAAGGAAACTAATTTACTAAGAGCTTGTGATTGATTGTGGTGGTGCCGTAGATACAACAGCTTATCAAACTCTGATTCGCAGGTTCGATTCCTGCCGAAACCCTGGATGTTTTCTGCAGACCAGCAAGGCTGTTTCGAGAATTTGTTTAAAAAAAAAAATTCTTATCCAAAAAAGTTTAAAGTAAAATTTTTAAAAAAATTAAATGAATTTTTTTGGATAAGGGGGGTTACAGTCGAATTCATAAAATTACTAAAATTTCATTGTTGTTAAATGCCATCATTTGCTGTTCTTGTTTTTCTGTATTCAATTCTGAAATTTTCATTTAAAACTAATACTGAGCTAAAGTCTCTGTTAATTTCCCCCATAGACTTTGTTTAACACTCGGATATAAAAAATTGGATTAATATAAGATAATGCTAACTTTAAAACAAT
This sequence comes from Thelaira solivaga, assembly GCA_947397855.1. Classification (NCBI taxonomy): domain Eukaryota; kingdom Metazoa; phylum Arthropoda; class Insecta; order Diptera; family Tachinidae; genus Thelaira; species Thelaira solivaga. The sequence goes on from OX377614.1 coordinate 10,436,651, forward strand.
ATTATGTATGTATGTACGATATTCCCACTTACTCGTAACTATAATTGGTGTCGTGTTTGTGCCTAAAGTGTTATGCATGCAAATTTTTATTTAATTTCCACTATAACAGAGCGAGTGTGTTACAGTTACCAGTTGCATATTAAACAAAAGCAGAAATAAAATAAAAATTGTTCAATTGTTTAATTAAAAAGTAATTTTTTTAGAATTTTTTTTTAAATTAAAACGTTCTATTTGATATTAAATTAAGTAAGTTAGCTGCCAAAAGAGTTAAATTATAAAAAAAAAATTTATCACCTGCAGCAATTGTTTGCTAATACTTTTGGTTAAGTCGTTTATGATTAACTGTTCTCAAGAATATTTTTAAAGAAATTAGTGCATTGTAAAACAAAAACAACAAAATATATAGGAGTATGGCGTGCAAAAAATGATTTGTGATTTTATTGCACAAACAGTGGTGAGCAAAAAAGGCTGTACTAATGAATGACAACAATAATTTTTAAAATTGATAAGAAAAAAATATTTTTTTTTATGAATAGAAATTTATTTAAGAAATATTATGAACACGTTTTTTAGTAAAATAAAAGTTTTAGGCTGCTATTCAAAGTGCAAGGTATGACAAATTTTTAATACAAATTTGTTACAGTATCGATTTCAATTCTACTTTAATTTTCTTTAAATACAAGCATTAATATTTAAGTTTTTAGAAGAAAATAATTAAATTAAAAAAAATCGAAAAAAATAAAATAAAATTTAATTGAATAAAAGTCCGATTTTCTTTAAATAAATTTTTTTAAATAGTATAATTTTCTTTAAAATCTAAAGCAATAACTTGTTTCATTTGAAACTCATGAAGATACGAGTATATGCTTGTGGAAAAAAGTAAAATTTTTTTTTTTTTATTTATTTTGCGGTATATCTGCGGTGGCAAGGCAGAGAATAAGGTAATTAGGAAGTAGAATACTGAACTTAGAAGACCTAAATAAAATTAATGTCACAACAATTATGAGAGTCGTGAGGAGTCTTGCATCGCTTTTTCAGTCTCAGCTTTTTATTAGAACTTGCAATTGCTTTAAAATATTTGTCACAAAATTTTCAATTTATTAATTTGCGGCAATTTTTTAGCCCACGAAACGTGTGAGATAAATGATATATTTTGTTTTAAATTAATTCCTAAATAAACTCTAAAATATTTTAATTTAAATTTTAATTGTTTTTTGTATTTCAGCTTTTTATGAAGCAAATGTGAATTTTTTATTGTAAAAAAAAAAATTAAAAATTTTACTAGTGTTTTATTTTAAGCTAAAAAATACAAAACAATTTCCGATTCTAATTAATCTTCTATTTAATTTTTTAATGCTAAACTCAAGGCACAACTTTGAGTTTTTCTATACTTTGAAATCTAAAATTTTAATCTCTTGAACTAATTTCTATAAAAGAATACTTTAAAGCTGTCAAAATCAACAGACGGACAAAGGCTGTGGAACAAAAACCTTAAGTTGCTCAAATAAATTTAACAATAAAAATAAGTAGGCCACCAAAGTATTTATAAATTCGTAATAAATTTAAAATGGAGGGTGTTTTATAATAAAAACTAAATAAAATAAAAAAGAATAAAAACCCCTTTAACTTATGGCTTATTTTATTGCTTTATATCCTCGAGACAATTTCTGCTAAAAGAAAATAGTACGAGAGAGAGAGAGAGAGAAAAAAAAATTGTGCTATACTTTATCTTGATCTGTTAAGAAATCGAAAACTCTCTAGCACCTTATATTCACTTCAAAAAGTGCTTCCTGTCTGTCATGCAAATACTTGAGGGCAAAAGTATACAAGCAAAACAAGGGAAAAGGGAATTAATGTGTTGATCTTGAATGAATAAATGAATGAATGAATGTGGTGTATTTATTACGCACATTTAAATTAGTTTTAAGGGTGGCTATTCTAAAGAAAATAAAATAAAATAAAAGAAGTAAAGTAAAATAACATGTTAAAAAACTTTATTTTTATAACACATACACTCATATTATCATTGTCATTTATTATTGTACTATTTTATCATTTAGATGTGATCTTGTGGTGTTTTTTTTTCCTTTTTGTTTTGTCTTAATATTTAGATGGAGTAACATTTGTCTAAACAAAAAGTGAAATGCTAAAAGCAAACAGCAATAATAACGACCTATCTTAATAACCCAGTTAAATAAATAACAAAAATAACAAACACAAGCCTTTTTTTATAGCATAAAAAATAATTTAAAAAAAGGATATTTACGGCGGGTAAATATTAGTGCTGTTTAATAGTTTATCCACAGCTAGTTATATCTTTTAAAAATCAGCAAAAGTCTTTAAGAGGAGCTGGAATAGAATCGAACTATTATTTTCAAGGCTGACCGCTAGCCTAGGGAAAAGTAAAAACAGTTTATGTAGTAACGAGGTAATTTCAGATGTATTTTTTAGGTACTGGCTGTGCAGCAAATTTTTTTAAAACAATTAAAGAATTTAATTAAAAATATTTATCAATTTAATGAAATATTTAATTAAATACTTCACAAAATTTTTAATTTTTTTTTTTGGTCATTTAAATAATTGTCACATTAATAAAATAATTAAGTGATTCAATTAAGCAATTATTCAATTTGGTAACTTTTTTATTTGAAATTTTTAATTAGCGAATAATTTTTTCTGGTTGGTTAATTATTAAGCCTTTCCACTTATCGTTGTCTTTAGTATAGTTTTTGTTGAAAAAGAAAAAAAGCAAAAATATATAACATGAAAGACCCTCCGTAGTATATCTTAATGTTTAACAAAACCAAGGTCTAAGGGTGTGCTTTCATTGCCCATTCATTCATGGAGATATAGTACCAAATATATACAAAATATTTTGGATTACATGCTCTCAAAGCTTTGAATGAATTTCTCTAATTAACTATTGCATTTTACTTTTCCTTTAGTTTGCAATTTTCTAATGCTTTGATTTAGGCAAACTGTTATTATTTCTGTGACAATACATGCCTACAAGTCAATTGACTCATACTCCTAAGCATTAATAAAAACAAAGTAGTAGCAAAGCGAACAACTTCAATCACACAAAAATCATTTGAAGAAATAGATTTTAAAGTGGAAGATAAAAGTAAATGTTTCCACTTTACATTTACTGTGAAAAGAAATAGTTGTCCTCTTATCACGATCGATAAATAGTGTTACATACTAGAAGAAATCCACTTGAAATATCTTTGTATTTTTCTTGAGAGCCGTCTTACGTGAACTAGTCACATAACAGCTAAAATTACTCAACTCTCTAGTGGCTTACAGGACCACACTATGCACTATGCTGAGATCTTAAAGTATTTTTGTATAAAGCCAGTTTAAACATCATGTAGCTATATGGCGTTCAGCTGTAGGAAACGGCTTCAGCATCAAATGTCCTAAAATTGGAAAGAAGACAGTAAAAAATTTTACGAAAACATCCACAATATCCTAAATATTACTTACGTTGGTAAGTACAAAGTACATGATGCATCTGAATCCACTTGCTAGAGACTTGCTTGTGCTTTGAATGCCACAGAAGACGTTTGATCTGATTGAATGAATAATCTTTTCTTGGACCATCAATTTGAAATTGCAGTGGCAATAAAATAAATAAAATTTTTAGAATAAGATTTAAGTGCATTTTGTAAATTTCATTTAAAAAGATTTAAAATTAAAACAAATTATTAAAAAAAATATAGAAAAACTGTTTATGACTTATTAAGTTATTTTAGGGGACTATAACTTTAAAAACCCTAAAAGTTTAAAAGCAAAAGATTTTGTTTTCATTGCGATATCATTAATTAGGGAAAATACTGCCTCACTCTCTCTGAATTAATTGCAACACCAAGTTAATTTTTTGCTTAGCCGCCTTAAACAATTCTATCTCATTAGCACAGACTTAAGCAGACTAAATAGGTTCCTTTTTAAAGGCTAACTTAGTCAAGTTAAACTATTAAAGCTTTAAATTCATTTCCAAAGTTAAGGTTCTCTACTCTTTCTTACAAACAAAATTATTTACTGGGTAAACATTTCAATAAGCAAAAACAAAAATTTATTCTTTTTAAAGTGTTTTTTTTTCTTAATGTGAAAAATGTACTAAGAGGCCTATTTAATTACATAAACAAATTTCAATTGCTAATTAAATTGCAACATAGTAAAAACTAATTGCATATATTAAACTATTATTATGTGCGTGTGCTTGTGTATTTTTTTTATTACATTTAAAAAAAAAAAAAAAAGTTAAATAATTATAAACTTAATATTTTTTTTATTCGCTTTCGTTACAGGTTAGTTATTTGTAGCATGATGCAGTCACATGATGAATGTCATGAGTGGTTTGTAAAGGTAAATTAGAATAAAATATTTTTGTTTTGATATTTACTAGACAAAAATTATGTTCAAAATCAAAATAAAAGACTAAAAATTTTCATACAATTCTCAAAAAGTTTTTCATAAAAATTTTCTAAACGAGCTAATACTTTTTGTTATGGAAATAGAAGATTAGCTCATTTTAAAAAAGTGGACATAAATTATAATGAGTTTTTCTTAATTTCTGGATGTTAATTCATTTTCGTTTAGGGGATTTAGTGCATTGGGGACTCATTTCGGGTAGTCTATATAATGATCAAATTCTGAAGGTAAGTTGTTATGGAATTTTTATGGGAATTTAAATGAAAACGATAGCAATTATAGCCTTACGCGAATGAAAAAAGATATTTGTATTGAAAGCAAAAACAATGTACGAAAATTTGTTTTTATTTTCTTGTGACATCGCTGATCAGGCCATTATTATTATTATTTTTTTTTTTTAAATAATTCAAAAAATTTTAGTAGAAATTGTTTGGGCGATTAGGCCTCTGCTTCACTAACAGACCAACCTAAATTGGAGCAGAATTAGAATAAGCGCCCAGCATTTATGTCATACCTAAATAAAATTCTCTACAGTAGTATTAATCAGCTTGTTTAATAAAGCCCATTAAAAACAAATAAAAATAAAGTTAGAAATGCTAGATTCGAAAAAACAAGCTAAAATGTTATTACTGGCCAACAATAGCAAAACAAAACTACAAAAAACAATTGTTTTGCAGCCAACTTCACTACATAACGCGCTGTCAAAATTATATTTTTCAACCACTCAGCTCAACTCCACACATGTTGTACTCGTATGGTCAAGAGCATTTTTAATAGATAAAAAAAACGCTTAACGCCACAATTTACTTATGACTGTAGGATAGATGAGCTATTCTTTACAATACTTCTTTATTATTATTAAAATCCAGTCTCTTAGTAGTATTTAGAGTAACTACAGGAGTCATAATAATTTAAAAAAAGTTTTATGCTTCACTTCAATTTCAGTTTCACTTTCACTTTCGCCGTTAACCATATTTAGTATGTGCTTTTCTAATATTAAGTCTGTCTATAGCGCATTTTTATTTAATATTTCAGGGTCATTTTAAAAAATTGACTTTTAATGTTTTATTTTAGATTTACATTTTTTCAGTTTGTTTATTATCCTGTCTGTTATTTGTCTGTCGTTTAAATGAGTTTCACTTATTGTTTTGTTTGTTATTGTTTAGTTGCATATCACATACACAAAATTAAGTTAACTTCCTGTGTCTGGCCAATAATAGCAAATTAATAAGGACTTCCGTTTAGTTATTTTTTTTTTTTTTTTAGTTTTATTTGCTGTGTTTTTAGACCATCTCTTTTAGAGTCACAATATTAGTTTCTGTTTGGTAATTTGTATACCAATAGGTTGTTGATTTGTTTAGTTTTGTTTGAAGGACACGTTTTTTTTTTGATTGTGTACAGGTAAAATTCTATAGAAAAAAAATGGAAAACAGATGAAAGGACTTTTTGTTAATAATAAAAAAAAATTGTTTCGACTCCCAGAAACAACAGTAAACAAAAAATGAAATTAGATTAATAAGGTAAAAGGGTTGTAGAAAGAAGCGTAATATTGCCATTAACAGATGTTAGTAAAAATGTTAAATCTTGAAGGAATTTAATTGTTTAGCATTTTGTTGAGAATATTTTAAGTTTCAGTAGGTTTTTGGGAACAAAATCAAAGACTAAAAAAAAATAATTTAAGAAAAATGGGAGTGAAATTTTTTTTAATAACTTTTTAACCGGTTTTGCCCGGTTCTTTAATCTATCTATGAGCAATCTTTTCAGAGAAATTCGCTTTAAAATATAATTATTTTTTATAAATCACATTTTAATTAAATTTCAAAAAAGGGGGCGTGGTCGTTACAAATATTTATTGCAACTTTCCTAAGATATGCTGCACAATAGATCTTAAAGGTCGCGGTGCGATTATAGCCCATAGTGATAAGAGTATACAGATTAAATGTATTAAATTATACAGTATTCTTTTAGAAAATTAATTTTAAAATGGTTCAAAAAAAGGGCGTAAAAGTAGGCGTGGTTTTTGAGTATAAAAGTTATATATACCAAAATTTGATATTTTTAATATTACACAGAACAACATGATTTTAGTGACTAAAGTTTTCTTAGTTAATTTGATTGGGTTAAAATGCATTTAAATTATTCTTGAAGTGTAGCGCTTTATATAAAATATTTTTTTTTTGTTGGCCTGTGTTATAATATTTTTTTCTTAGTAATTTTTCTTAAAATTATCCTTCTTAGTAATATTTTTTTTTTATGTAGTTAAAATGTCCTTGCAATGCTACATTTTCTAGCTTAACTTGTAACAATTTGTTCTGCTTCGCTAAATTTATGGGAATAAAATATAAAAGCAGAAGAAGATGAGAAAAAACAACAGAGACATTTTAAATAAAATTAAAATACTTTGTATATGCAACAAAAAAATTAAATATATAAAAAAAATTGTCTATTTACGCTTTTGTATGAGTGCGTTTAGATGTATGTGTTTGTTTTTAATTATGGCAACAATTACAACATAAAAACAAGACTTTTAGCGCCAATTTGTTGTTTAAATGTTTTTACAAACAATAAATATACAGACAGACTAACTGACTAGATAGACAAACTATTAAGAGTATAAACAACAATTCAGCACAACCAGCAATTACACTTGAAAAAATTACTGCAAGACTTTAAATTACAACTTGACTTAATGTCAACACCTGACGACGGCAATAAATTTAATTTGTAGGAAAATCACTCAAAATATTTCAACAAAATAAATTTAATCATTTAATGAAATATTTCATTTAATCAATGAATTGTTGATTATATGAAAATGAATGAATTATTCTTTCAGTATAAGCAAAAGTTGTGGTTGTTCACTTTTCTTTATGCCCCTAATAAAGTCTTAAAAAATGCTTTAAAATCACATTAATTTTTTAGCTTATCAACATCAAAACCCTGTACTGTTTTTATTTCTTTAAGTGTAAGATACAGCAGTGGCCATAAGTAAAACAACAAACACCAACCCACAATAAACAACAAGTGTTTAACTTTTTTTTTTTTTACGAATATACTAGCTAAATAGCAAAAACCAACTAAATGCCTTTTTCATATAAGTAGATTTTCTTTATGGTGTTGTTGTTTTTGTTGCTATTTTTGTTTAAGTACGTACTCGAGAGTGATAGTAGATCAACAATCTTAGTTAAAACCTAAAGAGTAAATGTTACAAATTTTTTTTCTTTTTACTGGTTATTGTTGCTGTTGTGTGGTTGCTGTTGCTGTCGTTGTTGGCATTATTTTTATTCCTTTTGGTTGTTATTATTGTTGTGTTTGTAATTTCTTATGAGATGAACAGTGTAAACGTATGCACGTTGAACGTTTATGTTACAACCGCATAAAATACATCATTTGTTTGGGGATGTCCAGGTGCATGCATGTGTTAATAAATTTATATGTAGTTGTGTGTATGTCTGTGGGCATAAAAATAAATTTAATATTTTGTGTTAGCAAAATTTTTGCTACCTACGAATGTTTAAAATCTTCAGGCTATTTATATGCAATTCACTTGTAATAGACGTTTTATAGGTATCTGTTTTAAAATTAGATTTGTTTCATATCAGAACAGGGAATTTCAATATCAGGTATAGTTTTTTTTTTTCTTAAAAAAATATTTGCACCTGATATTGAATTAATTGTAGCTAAAATTTAAAAATTTTTTCGTATTAAAAAAATTTAAATTTTCACTCGATCTGCAAAGCGACAATTCGTGGTCTTGAATGATTTTGGTAAGAAAATTTTATTAAATTACTAGCTAACAAAGCAAACGTTGTTTTGAATTCAAATTTTATTTATATTGAAAAGTAATTAAAAAGGGGAAAAAATACAAGTTGGGTTATTTTCAAACATAAATATAATAAAAAATTAGGCAAACTGGCCCAGAAGTTCTCCGATTTGAGAAAAATTTTAAAAGTGGGCATGGTCTATTTTAATTTTTATAAAAAATTTAGGTATGGTTTTGACTAAAATATTAATTTTTTTGGATATTCCATCATACTCATAGAGTAAAGGACCGTAAAAAACCGGGTAAAACAGGTAGTAGATAAATAAGCCAGATACCGACTTCAGCGCTACCTGCTGGGTGGATTTGAGACACTAAACTTTTCAAGGCATAACCCAAAGGCATACACAGAAATTCAATTAAATCAGTCCAGCCGTTTAATAGGAGTACAATATCGAGTACACGTACAGTCGAATTTTAAATATTAAGGTATTATATGGGCCTATTTCAAATCAATGAGAATATTTCTTTGCTAATATGAAAAAATCAGTTAAGTTTCTTTAAGTAAAAATTGAATTGTTATGATTCAAGAACGATAGGGCGGCATATTCAAGAATTAAAGAGCTTCCAATGAAAGTAATTTTTACTAAAATAAAAGAAGCATAATGATAGTGACAAAGAAGTGATTTTTGTTCATAAGAATTCAATGAATAAAGAGTGATTTTTTTGCTATTATCTTTTTGGCAACACTAGTTTTGACAGCTCACGCACGTTTTGTATCTTGTGTCACTGTCAAACATCTTCAGTTTGGTCTATAATTTAATCATGAATCGTCTTACAAACGAACAACGCTTGCAAATTATTGAATTTTATTACCAAAATGCGTGCTCTGTTAAGAAAGTTCATCGCGCGCTTCTTCCATTTTATGGTCAGTTTAATCGACCTACTGAGGCTTCTATTCGGGCTATTATAACAAAATTTCGCACCAAATTTACATTGTTGGACATTAAACCACCAACACGCTTACGTAGAGTGCGAACTGAAGAAAATATCGCAGCCGTATCGGCCAGTGTTGGTGATGACCGTGAATTATCGATTCGGCGCCGTTCGCAGCAATTGGGCCTCTGTTACTCCACTACGTGGAAAATTTTGCAAAAGGATTTGGGTGTGAAGCCTTATAAGATACAACTGGTGCAAGAATTGAAGCCAAACGACCTACCACAACGCCAAATTTTTGGTGAATGGGCTCTTGAAAAGTTAGATGAAAATCCACTTTTTTATCGAAGAATTGTGTTCAGCGACGAGGCTCATTTCTGGTTGAATGGATACGTGAACAAGCAAAACTGCCGTATTTGGAGTGAAGAGCAGCCAGAAGCATTGCAAGAGCTACCAATGCATCCACAAAAAACAACCGTTTGGTGCGGATTATGGGCTGGCGGCATCATTGGGCCGTATTTCTTCAAAGATGATGCGAATCACAACGTTACTGTGAATGGTGAGCGCTACCGTGCGATGATAACAAACTTTTTTTTGCCCAAAATGGAAGAGCTTGACTTGCATGACATGTGGTTTCAACAAGACGGTGCCACATGCCACACAGCACGCGAAACAATGGACCAATTGAGAGGCGAGTTCGGTGAACAGTTTATTTCACGCTTGGGACCAGTCAATTGGCCGCCCAGATCGTGCGATTTAACGCCTCTAGACTATTTTTTGTGGGGCTATGTTAAGGCTAATGTCTATAGGGACAAGCCCGCTTCGATTGACGCACTGGAAGCCAACATTGCCAACATTATTCGTGAGATACCGGCCGAAATGTTGGAAAGAGTATGCCAAAATTGGACTAAGCGGATGGACCATTTGAGGCGCAGCCGCGGCCAACATTTGCATGAAATAATCTTCAAACATTAAATTATATCGACCCAATTATCGATCCAAATAAATATTTCATGCATTTTTCTGAATTTTATGTGTTTTTTTTTTTAAATTTCCGATAGTTCTTATAAAATCACCTTTTATAAAATAGTTTTTAAAATAATACCGACATGTTATGGGCCAAAGTAATTTTATAAGAAAAGTTTTTAAGACTTTTTAAAATGTAGTTTTTTCTAATGACATAATAAAAGAATTTATAGCAATTTTTGTTGCAGCAATTTTAAATAAATCTTTTGATTGAGTGTGTGAAACATAATTCTCTCAGTGAAAGGTCTTCACGAAAGTCCTTCATTCTGTTTTGAACTGTAAATTGAAAGAAATGTTTTAGGTACACGATATCTGCTTCAAGTCTACTTTATTTTTGTTTGGAAACCAGCCATAAGCTTTAAACATTTTGCTTAAAATTTATTATCATAAAGTATGATATTGGCTTTAAGCCCGTTATTAAAACTTTAGAGCCAAATTTGGGTGGAAAGATAAAGCCACACTATTGGTTATTGAACTTATTGATATTTTTAATTTAATGTAAAACCAAAAGCTTGATATTTGACTTATAAAATCTTAACTTTAACTAGCGGTAGCTTATATAATGGTCCTTACTCTATTTATGCCTTCTAAAGGCTTGAACGGACCTCATTAATTAATATTTCTTCTTACATTTTGCATTTATGTCACTTTTTTAAAAATTTTATTATCCTTTTGTTGTTCCACAAAAAAAAAAAAAATTATTTTCTTCTTTGTATTTTCATTTAATGGGTTATGACTGGTTAAGACTAAGACCTAAATAGTTAGCATTTCAGTCATTGCTATAACACTTACAATAAAACAAATAATAAAGCAAGAGTGTTTTCTAAGTTTTTGTAAAGCTATTTAATGCAAAAATTTACTTAAGCTATAAATCTACTGAAAACTACAATTAAGTAAAAGAAACCAACCTGCAAGAACAAAAACGAATAGAAAACTTTATATTTGATGTTGTATCTCAACGTCATTATTACGATCTATAGTTTTGTTTTTTATTTATTTATCTCAGAGTAGGTTTTTTAAGTGTGTGTGTGTATTGTGGCAGTAACAGAACAACAACAACAACAAAAATAAATGTGTTAAATTTGTTGCAAAATGGCAATAGTTTAAAAGGTTTCATTTTACATAAATAAATGCGAGTATATTTACCAGTTACTTAAGCAAGTGCTACAAAACTACCTTCTGCTATGTGTGGCATCTGTATAGTAGGAAAAAAAAGCACCAAGAGAGCCATCAACGGTATGAATATGTCTATGGATTGAAGGCATGCCATGGCATAAAATTATCTTGTTGTATTATCATTTAACTAGCAGGAATTTAAAGGTTTGTGTGGTACAAACAAACAAAAAATTCAAAAATAAGCAGCACCAAAGTCTTTGTTTTTTAATTAAACAACTAAAAACAAAACAAGAAAAAAGAAGCAGTAAGTACTCATACACTTAGGCCTATTGTAGTGGCATGAAAAAGTAGCTTAAATAAATGCAGCAAAAATTGTAAGAGACAGAGGCATAAATAGAACAAACCAAAAAACTTATTTAAGCAGCAAGAAACATTCAGTCAGTGGTATAGAACAAAGTGGTTGTTCACTTGATGTTCTTCTTCTTTTTCACATTTATGTTGTAAGTATGACTTTGACACATTTTTTTTTAACTTTTAGTTACATTTTTTTTTTGCAATTGGTTTTTTTCCATTATTTTTACTACTTTCCTTGTATAATTGGCTATCTTTGAGAGGGTTTCTTTTAAAGTTTTACAACATTTGCAAGTGCAAGTGTTTTATTGATGTGAGTATGTTTTAAGGCACTGAAAGGATCTGCGTACTTACAGGAAGTACATATTGTTTTACTTTTGTGGCACATTCAATAAAACAGCATTTGCTGTCTGTTATTGCAACGCGGTAGAATTATCCCTATTTTGTTGATTTGTTGTGCAATTGCAGTTTGCCCGTTGGAGTGTTTCAGCTTTTTATTTAATACTCACTTGAGTATGAATATTTTATTGATAGATAGCCTAGCGCCCTACTTTGATAAATTGTTTGGTTAATAATGTAGCAAATGCCTGCCAGAAGTTTGCAGGAATAGAGTAACAGTTGTCGTTATTATTAACAACAAAGCAAAAACGTTATAAAGCGATAATATTTTTTTTTATATCACTTTATTCATTAGCTTTTCAAGTAGCAAAAATACTTAATTGATAAAGTAGGTCAAGGACAACAGGACGTGTGGATGTTTTATTGTTTATGTGAAAGTATTTCATTTTAAAGGAAATAAAATAAAAAACCAAAAAATAAACAGCTAGATGGTGTTATTTCATCTATACATATAAGAGAATAACGTTACTGACTGATTGACTAACTGACTGACTGACTAACTGACTGACTGACTGACTGACTGACTGACTGACTGACTGTCTGACTGACTGATTGACGGACTGACTGATTGACTGACTGCCTGACTGACCACCAACAGCCCAAGCGGCTAAAGCTAAGGGCTTGGAATTCGGTGAGCAGGTTCCTGTCCCAATGTGTAGGACGAATAAGGATGGATTTTTGGAAATTCGAATATTAAGGGGGTAAAAAAGAGTAAAAACGGGTAAAATCGAAATTCTTATGCTTCCGGAACTACTACAGATAGAGCCAAAGTTCAAACTACAAAATATTCTACAAAAAAAATAAGTGGATGGGTATTTGGTACTTTTTCGATATTTGTACATTTGCGGATATTACTTTGGACTATTTTTAATATATATTTGAAATTTCCATATACCCCAGAACTGTTGTTTTGAGGGATTTTTGCCATACCGCAATTTGCCGAGGTACCATTTTCGATTTTGCCCAGGAATATTGCCAAAATCAAAAAGAAATTTAATTTTCTAAACTTTCTGGAAGTGTTTTAACACATTCTGAAAAATTCTTAGTTTTTATTTTATGATTCAAAACGGAAACTACCAAAATCCTTAAGTATAATAGTACTGAGGTGTTTAGAAATCTCAAAAAAAAAAAATTTAAAATAGTCCAAAGTAACTTCTGAGTATTTAGGCAGTAGAGTACAAATTTGGAAAGTTTCTTCTTGAAAATGATATGTGTCCCATCCCACAATTTTAAATGGTTCGTTGGGAAGTTGCTAAAATCACTTAGAGCAACAGCACTGGGGTATATGGAAATTTCAAAATAATCCAAAGTAACCACAGAAAATTACGAGATTGGACAGATATCATATTATGGGGAGGTTGTCTGCATTTTGTAATCTAGCGCCCGAATACTCAAAAGTTACTTTGTACTATTTAAAAAAAAAAAAAAATTTTAAATTTCAATATACCCCAGTACAGTTGTTCTTAAGGTTTTTGGGAGTGTCCGTTTTACATCATAAAATAAAAACTACGAATGTGTCAGAAAATGTTAAAACACTTGCAGAAAGTTTAGAGCTTACAGATTAAATTCATTTTTGATTTTGGCAATTTTTCTGGACAAACTCGTGAATGGTACCTCGGCAAAGTGGGAAATGGTAAAAATCCCTCAGAAGAAGAGTACTGGGGTATAAGGGAATTTCAAAAATTTTTTTAAAATAAAGCAAAGATTTTTCGGAGGACTTGGGCAATAGATTACGAAGCTGGACGACTTCCCCTTTAAAATGATATACGTTCAATCTCGTAATCTTCTATGGTTCGTTCGAAAGTTACTTGGGATTATTTTGAAATTTGCATATACCCCAGTGCTGTTGCTCTGAAGGATTCTAGTGACTTCCGAACGAACCATAGAAGATTGTGAGATTGGACGTATATCATTTTAAAGGAGAGGTTGTCTAAATTTGTAATCTAGCGCCCAAATTCTCAGAAGTTACTTTGAACTATTTAAATATATAATACATAAAAAAAGTATAAAGTTAACAATCTGGTAGCAGGATAACAAAATGTCATAAATTCCCTGTAAAAAGGTTTTCATTCAGTTTCATACACCAGCCTGTGTATTTTTAACTTTCCCAACCCTGCATATCATTCTTGTTTTCATTTTCAAAAACCAGTTTAATTTATAAAAGAATCCATAATTTTTACATAAGCAAAAGAAAAAATTTTAAAAAAATTGTACTAACCTCGAACAACAGCTGACGCCTAATTTTTTAATAATTATTTGGTTGCTAATACTAAAAAAAAAAAAAAGGAATGAAGTTAAGAACATATCAAATGTAAATGTAGGTGCCCTTGCTAATTTTCAAGTTCAAATGGCAACGGAAATACTTCTTTTACTATTGAAACAGGGCGTTTCAAATTATTATATCAAGAAAATTGAAATAGAAAATAAAAAAATCATTCAACTAGAACATTAAATAAAACGACAAATGCATTTTCACATGTCTGTCATTGTAAAAAAAAAAAAAAGAAAAACGCAATAAAACTGAATCTAAACTTAAAATAGACAGCAGACGCCAACAAAAGAAACCCCTAATTTTGCAGGTAAGACTTTTTTTCTTGGTGTTGTTGTTATTTTTTTTATTTAAAAAATTTGAATTTATAAAATTTTCCTTTTCTTTTGTTTTTTACTAAGAGTTACCAATTATAAGTCAATTAAATTATATGATGATGATGTACAGCTTTTCAATGCTTTTGTGTTGGTTATTAGTATTGACAGTAATTAAGTCTAGCAAAACGAAACAAGGAAAGGCACCACATTTTACTAATAAAATAAGGACTCTTATTTTTGTTTTAGTTCCACTTGAGTAAGCTTCCTTTAAATTTATAACAGTGTCCTTAAAATTAAAAAATTAAAGGAAAACAAGTTTGAAATGTTATAAAAAATATCAAAAAAATTTAATTTTAATTTTTGCTAAATAAAAAATTTGATTTAGTAGTGGAAAGAAAACTAATAAAACTCATGTTTGATATATAAATTGGCTATTTAAATAAGGATAAATGAATGATGTCTTCCCCCGGAGAGAGAGAGAGAGAGAGAGAGTATTGCTTGGTGATACTTGTAGAATGTGACAAATAGATAAATTAAAATTTTTAATATAATCGGTGAATTCATAAGACGGAACTGTTGTTTTACTGTTAAGTGTCCGTTCAACTCAATAGTTGCTTATTGACTGCCATTTTTTTACTTTATAAAATATTTCAGCTACCTTAAGTTGACTAAATTTATAACAAGTCCTTCAACATCGGTCATGAAAATATTTATAAATAATTCTGTGGTTAAAATTATTTTATTAGTATTTATTTTGTAATATTTTTCCTTTTTTTCACATGTAAGCTGTTTATCGGTCATTAAAAATTCTTTATTATGCAATTGGTTTAGTTGATTGAAATTATTTTATAATTATTTATTTTGTAATGGTTTTTTATTTTATTATTTTTTTTGTTTACAAGTATCAGCATACTTATCAAACATTTTCTAAGACGTCTTATGAAAGCATCCAATAATTCACCGTGTGGAAGGATTTACTCATCCAAAACGTTTCTTAAAAAATAATACCACAACACTAACCCCCAAATTCATAAAAAATTATATGTGGCTTATTTGACAGACTTCTAAGCAGTATTTGTCAAATAACCCCTTATTAAACACATAATATTTTTTTATGAATTTTGGGGGTAAGTGTTTAAATATCTGGTTTAGCATTTTGAAACTCGCTTTCTTTTTTTTATTTATTTAAACTCCTACAAAAATCATATTTAATAAATCTTTTTCCCATTAAAACTAATTTTTATTGGTTTGATAATATAATTAATTAATTTTTTTTTAATTTTAATATTTTTATCTATAAAACTTAATTTTTGTTTAAAGAAAAAACAATTTCTTTTGCCTCAGGCAAAAAACAAAATCAACTAATATTTATGCAAATTTATTTTGTTTGCTACAAATTGCTTCTTCATTGATCAATCATTTGAATCATTTACAATGACATTAATGATCTCACAAACACAGCTTGCTGGGTTTATTATTTTATTTTATTTTTTTTGTCTCTTTAATCATTTTATTTATTATTAAATGTAATCACACAAAAAACTTTGACTAGATATTGATACCAATGACAATTCCACAATCTGCTCATAAATATAAAAAATTTGTATTTGTATTTGTGTATATAAAAGAAATGGCATAAGAAGAAAAGAAACAGAATAACACAAAATTTATAAAAATGATTTTAATTAAATCGCACCAATTAAGCATATTAAGCTAAACAACAAAGAAATCTAAGAGAATGTACGTACGATGTTTATTTCAGAATAAATAAATAAAAGGGTGATGACGATAATTAACGCATCAGCATCACTACCACCAACTACTTCTCTACAAAATCGTTTTTCTTTTTTGCTGTTTCTTTCTGTAGCTGTTTGATTTCGTTTTATAAAAAATTTTTTTTTTATAAATTTTTGCTTATAATTGCACCCTAAATTTAAAACTATATTAGTAGTTTGAAGTACCTGTTACACACATCAAATTTCAACATCAATCATGCATTTGTGTGGTTTTTTTTTTTCTTTAATGGAAGTCACATACATTGGGTGTGAATTTGACAAAAATTAAAATTATTCACACGAGCCATTCTTTTTTCAGCAAGAGCACATGCCTTTGTGGTCGATTGGCCAGTGGATCACACTACGCATTACAGACAGAGTTCTTTTTTTAGCCGTACAGTTCGTATGTGGAATAAACTTCCTGCTGACGTCTTTCCTGAATCCTACAATTTAAGAAAATTCAAATCGAATGTTCATAGACACTATCGTCTAGCGTCCTTCCCACAACCTATTTTCCTAGTTCCATCACAATGCATTGCATGAGTAGGGGCCATACCCTGAGTGCTGGTCCTAAATAAAAAAAATAATAATAAGTTGATGTTGAAATTTGATGTGTCTATGATTAAAATAAGAACAGATTTCAAATAAATAAAATTAATAAATTAAAAAAAATATAATAAAAGAAATTAAAAAATTTAAGTAAAATAGCCCATAATCGTAGTCACACTAAAGTCTTTGTCTTTAAAAAGACTTTAAATTCATAAAATTTTTATGAGCAAAAGTCAGCTCTTAATAAAAGCCTACTTTTTGTGACTATGATTATGGCCCAATTTTTTTAAAAATCCAAACAAAATATAGAAAAATTGATTTCAAGTAAATCTTGTAAAAATTAAAATCAAGTAAAATAAATTTAATTCAGTTTAATCTGATTGATTAAAAAATAAATAAAGTTCTGGAAAGAGAACAAATGACTTGTCAGGTCCCAGTTAGGGGATTCATGACCGATAGTACTGAAACACTTCTCAGTCATACTGACTTCTGCAGGTTATTCAACGAGGACCAAGGACAGCAAAAACAAAATTTCCTTTAATGTGTGGTTTATTTTTGGGGGTGTATGTATTTCAAAATTCTTTTTCATTGCATAGCGAATGCTAAAGTCCATCATGTAACCCAAGTGAATAGCACAATTTTAGATTTTTTTTTTAATTTTATGTTAGTTGAAAAAAAGAAAGAAAATAAATACGAATAAAACAAAGCTGTGCCATGTACTAGAAAAGTCACATACAAAAAAAATATCTAAATAAATAAAATAAGAGAAAGAAAATTGACAATTTGCGTCACAAAATACGACCTAGTGACTGTAACACATTTAAATGTCTTTCTAAACAATTAATAATAATTTTATTTTACGATTTCTTTCTTTCTTTTTTTTTCTTAAACTTTCAAAATACTCTTTCAACGGCTATTGGGGCTTGTCAAAGCCATGCAGTTGGGTTAGATAGTTTTGAAATGAATAGATAGATGTAACTGCTAGCATACGAGTACATACAAAAAAATTCATTAAATTGCCATAAAATCATACTGTACATACATGCATACATCAGAGTCCATAAAAGTATTTGTTATGAATTTTTATGGGATTTTTCTGCGCATTAAAACAAATTAACCAGCACAGTGTACGAATAACCATTCATACAACACCCATTTAAAATTCCAATTTTTTATTTTTTTTTTAAATATTTTATTAATGAATTTCTTACTATTTTGCTGTACGTATTGCTTTTTATGACTCTTTATCTTTTATGCAGTTTGTTATTACTTAATGAAAGCTATTGCCCGAGCAACTTTCTTAATAACCGCAAATGTTTTACTAATCTGCTAAGGTCAATCGATGTTAAGTACAATCACGAATCATCTGTACAAATTCTACATACCAATCAAACAATTATTTTGTGTATTTAGAAATCTTCAACAGAGACTATGAGTAGGAAAGGGAGTAGATGCTCTCTCTTATAAATAATTTTCTTTATTTTTAATTGTTTATAATATTTAAAGTGCCAGTTAAATAGTTGCTGACTTGAAAATGTTGTAACATTTTACACACTCACTTGTGTAGGCACATGTGTAAGAAGAATGTTCCAACACACTCACAGAAGATAAATGTCCACCACCAAGAAAGATCTAAAGATCAATCTGTTTGGTTGCTTAACTACTTGTATGTCCATACATACGAAGACATACGCATGTTGCGTTGTGCGTCTTTGCTGTCACAATTTTTTTTTATGCATGATTATGAATGAGATTTTGATTAAAATTAATTCAAAAACAACATTGTGTTTAATAAAATACATGTAAGATTTCTTTATAATAAAGATAAGTTGAGAGACCAACCAAGAAATTTTATTTACTCGGTGTTAACAATTAATAATGGAATGTAAGAGATTTTTTTCTATATGATGTAAGTAAAAATATAAAAAAAAAAATAAATTTATAATAATTAAAAGCTTTAAAGGAACGTAGTAACACCAGAAATGATGCTTAGTCTGATGGGTAGCCAACAAGCGGTGTTCCAAACTAATAAAAATGGTTTTGTTTGTTATAGTGAAATTTGAAAAGTTTTTACTTTAACTTTTCAGGTCTTTAAAGTCTAGGGCTAGATTTAAATTTTTAATAAAATTAGAGAGAGAGACAGGAAGCAGCATCGTATATAATTTAATAATAACTGACATATAAAAAAGGCCAAAAAAATATTTATTTATATTCTTCCAGATAAAAAGGTCGTCAAAAAATCAAGATTAAAATTTAAATTTTTAATAAAATTTAGGCAGAAGAACGACTGGGAAAAATAATTAAAGAGCCTTATCACAATCTCTACAAACAACTAAAAAAATAAAGCTGGATTTTTTTTTTAATATTCATAATATTAAGTATGATTTGCCTCCACAACTCTTTTTATTACACTAGATTTTTAAAAGCGAAATTTAGTTTTCTTAAGCAAAAATATTAATTTTTAAATGCGAAATTTAGTTTTCTTAAGCAAAAATATTAATTTTTAAATGCGAAATTTAGTTTTCTTAAGCAAAAATATTTCTTTCAAAATTATTTGCGAATTTTGTTTCAATTTCAAAATAATTTTCAGCACATACACACCTTTCAGATAAATTCTCTTTTAAGTAATAAGAATAACAAGAATAACCACGAAACAAATAAGAAAAATGTCTTATTGAAAACCAAAAAAAAAAAAAATAAATTTCAAAATATTTTTAATCATAACACTTTTGCCAAACTGGTTAATGAAATCTTGTCTCTTGTTACAAACAAAATAAGAGACGTACCAGTATGACGAATGTGATGAATAATAATATAATCAATGCCTGTGCTTTTAAATGAAAGTATGTGGCAGCTTATGTACAACTTGAAACAAGCCAAGCCACAATTGTATGGCCAACCCCCAAGCTTAGACTGCAGCAAGTGTTTAAGATTTTAGGGTTTTGAAAAATGTTGCTACACAGGCAAAAAGCATTTTTGTCAAATTGCCAGGACATCAAACATACAGACACATAAAATACGCATAAACAGAGTATAAAGAGTAGTCAGATAGGGGGACGGACAAACAGATATTTGAACATGATCAAATAAAACCAGAACTTAACATTTAATTATTTTTTAATTTTTTTTTTTTTTTTTTTTTTTTTTTTTGTAAAGAACCAAACCCTCTTACTATAAGACTTTCTACATGCATACGAACATATAGTACTTGTTGCGTATAATGCAACTTGAAAATGTTATGCTGCTTTTGTGATGATGGATGATCATAAATTTTCTTACGATTTTATAGTTTTTATATTTTTTTTTTTATTATTTTCTTTTTGCATGCAAGATCATACAGTGAATTGTAAAAAACCCCATCTTTTAATTTTTATATATTTTTTTTCTTCGATTTTAAATGGCTGATATTAGAATGAATGTGTTGCGTTGTAAACATCATACAATACGTTAAAGTTGGTACTTATGTGCGTTTTTATTTCAATTTCAAATGCACAATTTTACACTGGCAAGTTGTTGGCAAGACCCAGAAAAGGCATGTGTTTCAAATAATTATGATTTTCAACATTCATGCCCATACTTAATCATAATAAACATAAAAATTTTAAATTGATTGCATGCTTTAATTACACTGCTTACTGTCACTTAAGCTTCAGCTACTAAAGAATTTAGTTGTGTAAGAATTTTTGATTTTAAATAAATAAAATTACACTTTTAGGCAAGAAGAATGAGTGTTAGAGTGCTAGAAGTTCAAAAATTTTCTTAATTTACATTTATTTTTAATTGTCAATTAATTTTCATTGAAAAAGTAGTAAAAAAAAAATTTATTGCTGGAAAGTTTTGGTTCAGCTTTATGTGAACTAAAATATATGTGGCGAATCTTATTGGCTTGTTTGCAGAAAACATGCCCTATCTAAGCAAGAATCGAACCTCGACCTCAAGAATGTTTTGTACAGCCTATAAATTTACTATTCCTAATTCAGGCCAATTATTGTCTTCAGTGAGAGTCAAAAAGTATTCACAAGACTGTATGTACTGCAGTTTTGTCATACAAACTACAAAGCCCGCATAGACTGATACTAATACATACATCTTACTGATAACTAAAACTACAGTGTCTGGTGAACCATTACGTTAAAACTTTTAGGTGCCATTACCTTCCGGAATCTACTCCTCAAAAATAATAAAAAAGAAGATTCCGCCTTCAACAAAATTCTTCTGTCTAGATATACGTCATATCTAGGCTTACGTATAACCGTGTTTATATGCCATTAAACTGAGAGCAAAAGTTGCTTCCCTTGTTCTTGGTCTAAATGTGACGTTTTTCTAAACAGGGAAGTAACTTTCTAAAAACATAATATATTTTCTAGTATCCTTGGTTTACATGGCGGCCTAACAGCCTTCAATTAGAATCACAAGACTCCATTTTGAACCTAGTAAACATCTTTAGTCTACAATAGTGTGATAAAGCGTTTCGCTTGTCTAAGTCCCACATGCGATTTCAAAGTTTTAAGAATTGTTCTATGAGCCAGAAACCAGGTTTTCCTTCTAATATAGATTTCAGATATAACAGAGTACAGTTTAGGTGCTAGGAAGATACGATTGGTCATGTAGTCTGCCCGCTAGTTGTCCTCACTGCCAAGATTTCTAAGTTCGTTCAAAAATGTTAGACAGTCCATGACTATAGCTTACCTTAGTTAAATTGAGCATAAGGTTAGTAGCACAGACTGACTGTTTGACATCAAATACTTAATGTAACCATTTTTTTTCCTTAAGCAGAATCAGCCTGAGAAATGGTAGGGTTAGTTTCATTAGCATGGTGATATTAAAGCTTGAATCATAGATATCCACTTCAGAATTGTTAATTTCCTGCTTGGAACAAATCAAGTTCAATCAAAAACATCTTACCTTAGCGTAAAACCAGCAGTGCAACTTGACTGTGTGCCACCAAGTATTCACTGTGAAATATTTTATGCTATTTACAGCGTTCACTGACTTAAAGAAGGCTGATTGTAAGCTTCATTCCGCAAATTTGTTGGATATTTTGCCTTTTGAAAGGTTCACAAATAATAATTCCAGTATCGCCATTCAACTGCTTGGAAACAACAGTTGACCAAACTTCATTGGCCGCTACGTGCCATGCACTTGGTTTCAACCATTGACTAGTTTCAGTTGTTTTTTTTAGCAGTAGCAGAGTAGGTCTCTTATAGTCAGCAGTACATCTCCGGCTATTCATTTGGTGTCATCTATTTCGGTTTTTAGCTAAAATTATTTAAAAGAAGTGAGGCAGGTGTCATGGGCACACACCGATTTTGCTTTTCATTTTATTTCTTTTTGCTTCAAACAGCCCAATCCAGATTTTATAATACCTAAGCTTGCGATTTTCTTGCTTAATTTAAAAGAAATCATATTTTTAAATTGTTGCATGTTTGCTAGACTGAGATATGCTCCCATCTCATACCTCCTTGCTAAGTAAATAATTCCACCAACCCAATGCCGGTTGCCGGTTTATATGTAACTTACAAAACGCTTCTTGTACACACACAGCAAAGCTAGTAAATATATATAACTCCGGTTTTGTTTTAAATAAATGCAAGTAGTCAAACCATAAAGTATTGTTTACTTGAGCACGTTTTAAAGGTGTTGAACAATTTAAATTGTTTTATGGAAATATTTAAAATTTTCTAAAAATCATTAAGAGACTTAAAGCAAAAAAATATATATATTTTTTTTAAACAAAATTGTTTATAAATTTGTTAAACACATGTGTGCAATACACTCAATTCAATGGAATTATTATTAACTGTTTTTCATTAGAAATATACAAATATCAAGCGTCATTAATAAATTGATGCAGCATGTCTTGGGCACACATCCCCATCCCCATCCAACTGCAACAACTGCATCAACTGTATCAATTCAAATTATTTAAAGACACTTAAAAAAGTTTTATTTTTCTTATTGTTTTGTAATTTATTTGGTTTCGTTATGCACATTAGAAGTGGTTAGTTTAGTTTATTATTTATTATTTACTATTACTTATATAAGTAATACATTTGATTAGTTAGTTAAATGTTAAACAAATAAATAAATAAATAAATTTTTTTCAAGGTTTAGACAATTTTCAGTGTTAAATTAGTTGAGGTGTATAAAAAAATGCAATTTATTTTTATTAATTTAACAAATTTTGCCGCAGACTTAGTTCGTTTAAATTTTTCTCAAACTTGTGCTCGAGTGTTAGAAAAAATAAGTCAACTTGGGTGGTCCAACCATAATGCCTAAACGTCAAGTTTTTTGACATTTCTTTGTTGCATTGCGTAACAAATTTAACCATGGAGAGGTACACAATTGAGCAGCACGTTAAGATTGTTGAAGCCTTTTACGAAAATGAGCCTTTGTGATTTTTATGGTCAGCATAATCAACCAAATATGTCTACGATCAGAAGAACTGTGAGCCAATGTAGAAACTACAAACGAAATAACTTACAGCGAAGGGTATACAAAAGAGACTCAAAAGGGTATTGAAATGACCGATTCAATATTTAATTAAATTAATAAGAAAGTAACATGTAGAACACCAATACCTTAATTAATTAGTTTTGTTTTTCATAAAGAAATTGATTAAAGGACTAAATATGAACTCGCTTCTTTAACTTTACTTATTTAAAAAGTAAATCACTCTGTTCAAAGTTAAACTAATTACTTTGCTATTTAAAATTTCCTCAAACTATTGGCAGGGGTATATGGAAACCTCAAAAAATATCACATTGAATTCAATGCTATACTTGCTAAATCCTTCTATTTCATATAAGCTTGTCTTACAGGAGAGAGAACTAAATTTCCTGTTGGCATAAAATAAACTGACCTCTACCCATGCCAGAACACATACGAGCACTTACTACATCAAGTTAAATTTTTTTTATTAATTATAAGAAAACAATTACGCAAAAATTCCTTTGTAGCACTTTACTTCCTTTTAGTGATAAACAATTTCAGTTAATTACTTCTATTTAGCCTTTTTTGGTAAAACATATCAGTAGTCTTAATTAATCAAGCCCATATACAGTTTAATATTTTACTACTAAACTGGCTGAGTGGCTCTGTGGCAAACAGTAATTGCAACATTACAAATTCAAATCAAAGCTGCGACTTAAATCATCATCATTAAAAAGATTGTTGCCAACAATTTGCAGTTTTATCCTTAACCATTTATTGCAGACAGCACAACATAAGCAATTTGTGTTGTACAAGTGAATCATCTACTGTGTTTACTTACTTGCTTTTTCTTTGAGGTTTTAGTACTTTAATTATATAATTTAAAATTTTAACATTCTCTCCGACACATTTTTAAAAGAATAATTAAATTTCAACAAAACAAGCACTGGCAAAGCAAAACAAAAAACTACAAAAATGAAACTTTTATTAATAATATTTATCA
This sequence comes from Thelaira solivaga, assembly GCA_947397855.1. Classification (NCBI taxonomy): domain Eukaryota; kingdom Metazoa; phylum Arthropoda; class Insecta; order Diptera; family Tachinidae; genus Thelaira; species Thelaira solivaga. The sequence continues at coordinate 10,461,018 of OX377614.1, forward strand.
GCTCAATTTATTGCCTTAATTCACATTTCATCAAGCAATAAGAAAATCACGGCAAAATTGGCAAAAAAAAAAAAAAAAAGAAAAAAAGAAAAAATGAAACGAGGAAAAAATCAAGCAGATACAAAATCAAGTTGGTTTCATCAACTGCTTCAAATTTGGCCATTAATAATCAATATTAAAGAAAATACAACAGCAGCAAAACACATAAACACAAGTTCAAAGTTAATATTTGTGGCTGTTAAAGGGTGTTGCATCACAATGAAAATAATTTTTAATTTAAGTAGAAAAATTTTGCTTATAAAAACTGTGCACCTCCAAACTAATCACCCAATCTGTAATAAAAAAAGCGTATATTTCTGTAACATATTTACAACAGTAGCAGCTATTTACAGCAGAGTCTTTTATTTTGGAGATCTTTAAAATGATGTGACACATCAGTATGGAAACAAATAAAGTAGGATTTAAAAATATGTTGGACTAAGGGCCATTATTTACAAGTCAAATATCAAGCTTTTGGGTGAATATTAAATTAGAAATATCAATAAAGTAAATATCGGTTAGTGTGCCCTTAACTATCCACTCAAGTTTGGGTCCAAAGTTTTAGCCAAAAACCAATTATTTGTCCCACAAAATCGAAAGTTGTAATAACGGACCTTAGAATATCTTAACTTAAACTATCGTTAATTTGTAATAAAGCCCCTAAATTGTATTCTTGGCGGTTTTATATAAAATATTTGAAAATTTGTTTCGATAATTCTTCTGCACTAGAATAACTCCTTCAGCAAACAAAAACTTAGAATGGCAAATTTATACTTCGTGGTAAAAATTTCTTATTTAAAAATGATTTGGAATTAAAACTAAATATTTCGTTCAACTACATCTATTTGTAACTAACACTATTTGGCCTTTTTCGTGTTAATTAAAACAGCTAGTTTATTAAGCTTGAGATCATATTTTAAAAATTTATTTTTTTTTATCCATATTTCGTTCGTTAATTATAAATTTGTAAAAAACGAAGGCCACGGCAGCCAGTTCTTATAATGTTATTCATATGTAAATTTCTTTACTATTAATAAATAGAAATAAAATAATTATAAATTTATTTTTATTTATTTGTTAGTTTATTTGACCTTTTTCTTTTTAATTAAATGGAAATAAATTTATAAAATAAAACCTCAAGCTTAATAAAATATCAGTTTTTTTTTTTTTTTTTTTGATCAACTACATCATTTAAGTATTTCTTCCAAACTGCTTAACCTTTACAAACAAAATAGATTTTATTTTTTTGTTAATTTTAGAAGATTAAAAAAATCCAAAGGGTTTTGTTCATAGTAAAAATTATTGTGGCTTATATTACATTTTCCACTGTCAACACATATAAATAAATGTTTATATAATTTCTCATTCCTTTTGATAGCTGATTCTGAACTGCTTGCGTTGGAGATGTGCGTTTAATGATTAAAACACATTAAAAATCCAGTAGCCTTCATAACGATGATCGCACTTTGCTCAATATTCTGCAATGAATTCTTAAGCATACGACTGTAATGTCAGTAGCACACATAAAATAAATAAAACGTTTTTGAAGGAAACAGCATTTTTTGGGGGTTTTGTTGGCAGCAGACATAAAGTTTTTGTGTTTTTCTTTAAAAAAAAAAATTGTTTTTTCCTGGGCAACGTGTTGTACCAAAGTAATCGTCACGTAATGGCAAGAACATGAATTTTTGTCATGCTTAAAAGTTTTTTTCTTTTTGTTTCTGTTATTGTTGTAAGGTTTGCTTGGCTTTTCACATTTTTGGTCAAAACTTGACAGAAATTATTTATTCATAAAATAAGAGAATCAAATAAAAAGTGTTCGCTGAAAGCCATATTGATATTGAATAAACATTTAATTGCAATTGTGTATGTATGCATTTATATATGTTGGGCTATGTGTTGTTTAAAATATCGTGGACAATTTTTAATGACGTAGAGCTTTCAATGTCATTTTTTCTTTTTTTTCTAAATTTTATCTTCAAATTGTGGTGGTCAAACACAAAACAGTGGTGTTCAATGAAATAATAGATCTATAGGCAAAAGTTTTCAAAAAAAAATATTAAAATTTACAGAAAAAAGCATATTCTTTCCTTTCAGTGTCAACAAAATATTTTATAACAAAAACTAACTAAATTTTTTTATAAAAATAAAAATAAAAAAAAATTTCGTCCACCCCCAATTTTCCCATCTAAAACATGACAATTGCATGTTTTAAATTATATAATATTGTGTTTAAATCATTTTATTTATTTCTTAATTTAATAGAAATATTAGTAATAGTAGATGCTTTTCAGCCTTATTTTGTAAATCACTTATGTGACGCCGACGCTGGGTGACAATTTCCCAATTTTATAAATCACTGCGTTTCTTTTATCATTCTAAATAGCTGACCTTTATTAGACAGACTTTTCCTTTCCTGGCTTTAATTATTTGCTACAGATTTCCAACTGGAATTATAAAAAAATTAAATAAAAATATTCTGTCCTATAAATTTAAGTGATATTCACCCTCATCGACACAAAACAAGTAAATTTTCGGTCTTTAAAAAAAATTGGTATTAAAATTCTTAATATTGACATATATTGATGACTGTCGACGCTAATTTGATATTATGTAAGAATTTTTGCTCTCGATATTGCCGTGTATTTTTCCACAAAATAAGCTAAAAAAATTTATTAAAAATTGTAAACAGAAGACTGCTGACTGCACGCAAAGAAAAAAGATGGATGAATATGGTCACCCCAAACATAGTGTGTTCTTCACAAAAATATTATTATTAATTTGAAGCATCTAAACATTATTCTGATCACGATAAACATGTTATTAGTTATTTTTAACCATATTATGTTTACTGCCTTAGATCAACCATATAATTATCATATTATGTTTAATAAAATTTTGCTTGAAATCATAAATATGTTCATAGCAAACATAATAATGATAAAAATATGGTTGAATGTAAATTATTGTCTATTTTGTCTCTTCCGCAACCATGTAAATAAAGTGAGTATAAAAGAAAAACTTAATCGTTCAAACTCAACTGAGCTTTGTGGCTGAAGTGGTTGAGTGGCGAGTTAATGCTTCTTAACTAAGTGTTCGCAAGTTCGAGCCCTGGTAGAGTCAACTAAAATTTAAAAAAATAAATTTAAACTCGATGTATTATGTAATATATAAATAATAATAATGTAAATAAATACAAATTGATAGAAAAGAAAAATCAATGGAATAAAAAAAACTTTATTTAAACAAAAAATTTAAATTAAAATATTTTTAAAAATCATATTAAAATATGTATGCATTAAAAAAAATTTCTTGCCTTTACCGGGGGTTGAACCGCAACATCTGCAGTTGAAAGCTATTTTTAATATCTTTGATTTAAAAATATATATGGTTAGAAGCAATCATAAATCTAACCATACTATGTTTCCACCAGAATATGGTTGCCTCAACCATATTTTTTCTTTGCGTGTGTGAGTTAAAATTATTAATAAGACTTCCACGTCTTAGGGAATACCAAGTTATAATTGAATTGCTGCCGTCGACGACAAATATTTATGTTGCTTTGAAATTGATGACGAAATTGCTGATGCCAAAGGAAAGTGTGAAAACTTTTGCCATGTTTGTGTTTCAAATATCAGAAAATTTATTTATATGAAGCAACAGTCGAATATTAACTGTCAGGCTGTCTATTTCGATGCGAAACGAAAACGAAAGAAAACCAGTCACTTATTTTCTCCTGAAAACGGGGCTCACTAACTTTTGAGTTATCGTTTGCTTGGCTTTACATTGTTTACCGTAAACCTTCTCATAAGCCATGTTGCCACAATAATAGATTCAAAAATGAAACGCCCGTTTCAAAGAAAACCCGCTGTAATTTACTTAAACTTTTAACGAAATAACACAGAAAATATATAAAATACACACTTTCACAAAAAATAAATTGTAAACAAAAAAGCTTCAAATTTTATTTTTTAATGTAAAAAAATCAATTGTAGAAGATGGAAAATTGTTTTTCAATTCTAATTCAAGTGGTTTCTAGGCCTTTTCTGCTAGTCTTGTAAGAAAAAATATCCAAGTGACAAGTGAGCGATTTTGGCATTTGTATTCGTACTAAGAAAAAAAAAATATTTTTTAATAAGCCGCAATTTCATGCTGACATTATTATTTGATTTTCTTTTCATAAAAAAATTTTAGGGAGCCGAAAATCAGCTGTTTGTCGTCTGAAGCAGAAGCGAAGGATAGTTTTCTTCATAATGAATCATCTTGCTCCCTTGCTAAGCTTTTTTTTTTTTGTTTCTGTTTGTACAGCATTAAAATAGTAAATTATTACATTAAGAAAACAACTTAGGTTGTGAAAACCAAGTTTATTACGAATCAAAAACTTAGTTGTGATAATTAATTTTTTAATTGTAGCAATCATACTTCAATAACACACTTCAAAGTTTCCTTCTCTTAAATGTATTTCAAGTTGTAACACCGATTTTCAATTATCATGAATTAAAAATTCGACTATCACAATTGAATTTTTGATTGCTTACAGCGAAGTTGTTTTCGCAGTGTATGAGCTTATTAATTTTAAGCCCAAATTAATAGAAATTTCAAATTTTTTTTTTTTCAATAAAAAAAAAAATTCGATAGTTCTTGCTCGATATGGTATGCGGCGATTTTTTGCTTAATTGAATTAGCAAAATTTCTTAGATTATAATATCTTTTTGTCTTTAAAAGAAAATTTACAAAGAATGTCTGGGTTTCAATACTCAATACACACAGAAGACAACTTCGGTTGTGAGAAGTAAATTTGTTTACAATCAAAAATTCATTTGTGATAATCAAATTTTTCAGTTGTAACAACTAGAATTCGATAATACAGGACAAAATTTAGTTTTGTTGAAAATATTTCGAGCTGTCAGACCGAATTTCTATTGTCAAGGTTAAAAAATCACTACAGAATTTTTAATTGAAAACAAATTTAGTTCTCACAACCGAAATTATTTTCTTTGTGTATTTATGTAAAAGTTAAAACTCACTAATGAAAAAAGTCAAGGATAAGTGGTTATTTGATATATTTTCGATATGGTGGCTTTAATTTGCTGGAACAAGTTTTCAAAATGAGTGATTTGCAACAAATGAGCAAAAAAATTAATTTTCAATTTCTCTTAACTGTATTTAAAAATTTCACAAATTTGAACACTACAAAGTGTTGAATAATTTCTGGGATTTTTCAAGTAAGTAAAATTTAAAATTTCACAAAAATGTTTTTTGTCATTTAATGCCATGTGTCTTTTAATTGTAATGATACATGAGAGAGTAGCATCAAATATATAATCTATAATAACCATAAAAACTGTTATCTCATGTTTGGTTGCTTTTAATTTATAAAATTTGTTGTTGTTTTTTTTTGTGTTTTGGTAAAAATTAAAATTATAATAATACCTGCATTACAAAATATCTCTGAGGATATATGCATCGTTTCTACTCGTTTTAATTCCATAATAAAAAAAAAATAATAAAAAAAAAACAGAAAGAGAAAAACAGACCTTATAAATATGCGTATGTCTCTCAAACTATCAATTATTTATTATACGTACAGCAAGTATGTATGGCTGCTAAAATTTATTCTTATGAAGATCATGTCCAAAATGATGATCATGGTGATCAGCCAGAAAACACGAAGTAAAAGGATCAAAAATTCATCCAAAAACACAATGTTTAAGAAATACATATTCTTCATTATACGGCGACATAATATTCCCCAACACTCAAGACATAAATACAAATACTTGAGCAAAAGAAAAAAACAGTAGCTGAAAGAAAATTTTCTCATTTAAACGCATAAATAATTAGACATGTTTAAATGTCCCGCAGGCAAAAATTGCATACAAAATATAAAAAAAGGAATAATTTCATCAAAAAATCTGATTTTATTAAAAAAGAAAAAGAACAACACAAAAGAAGATGAAACATAAGCACTACTGAACTGGCAATCAAAGTGATGATCGCTGAAACACGTACACCAAAAATTGAAGACTGCAAAACCCCAATATTGATCACAAACAAAATAACTTTAGCGAAGAACTAAATACAAATCAAAAAAAAAAAAAAACACCAACAACACATACAAAAAGCCTAAAAGTCTTTGTTGGTCAATAGCATGACTGGAGGCGTTCCATAGTAGTTCATTTTTATTAACAAAAAAAAATAAAATTAAAATTTGCTTTTTTGATTTATTTCTGTTGCTGTCTTCTGAGTGTGTGTGTATGTATTTATTTGGTTGAATTGTCGATGAACAGCTACTGTTTTGTCACACAATCTTTTGGCAGCTACAGTATTTTGTTTGTCTTAGCCAGGAAACATCTTATTGAAATGATCATACCTCAACGCAACTCAAACTCATCATCGATCATCTGACATTAAAAGTTGAAGAAATTCTTAAGTTTTATGCTGCTGCTGATGATTTTTTTCCCCTGTTCTAAAGTTTGTTCATTTTTATATTTTGATATTTCTTTGTGTGTTTTGTTTTTGTATGTTTCTCTACCGTTTAAGGTACACAAATATTTTCAGATTTGTTACTTAACATAACTTTAATATGTTCAAATGTCATCTTTGAAATTGTGCTGATCATCAAGTGGTCTGAGTGGCTGAATCCTTTTCTTGGTGCCACACTTTAGTTGGGGTTTGTGAAAGTGACAAAACTGATCTTAATCGTAAAATTGTTTTGTGTTTTGGCAAACCAAAATTTGTTGATGGCATTTTTCTTTTACAGTTTTTTGATTTGTTTTTTTTTTTTTTAATTAGAAACGACTTAAAAGAATGAACACAATTTAATTGCAAACAAAATTTGCAATTCAATAATTTTTTAATTGTATTTATTAACCCCCTTATACAAAACAAAATTAACGTAGACTTTAAAGTCAACGTTATCAAAAATGTTCATGCAATTATTTCATAAATTCTACTTTAAAGTCCAGTTTGGGGACAAGAGCATAAATCTGCAAAACGAATTTAATTAATAATAGTTATTCAAGTCCAAAAAAATTTTACTTAGGCCGAGCCTGCAGCCATTTTAGACTTCGGGTTATGTGCTGGCAAGGGAAACGATATCCTTTCTTTTCAAGCGAATGTAACTGGTAATCAACGGTTCTTTCAAATTACTTATCTTAAATTAACTTTACTTTTACCTTTCCCACTAAATTAGGATTTCTAGAATTTTCCCATCGTTTAATAAATTTAAATCTAAAAAACCAAGCAAACTAATACTTTTTATGCATAAAAACTAATAACGGAATTTGATTTGGATGTGGAAAAAGAAAAAAAACTTAACGCTCAGTAATACTAATGAACCAGGAGAAATATTTTTAAAGTTTTTTTTCTACAAATGAGAAAAAAATCTGCAGAAACTTGAAAATATATTATTAAAATCTTAAAGCAAAAACTAAATTCATTTCAAATAATATTTTGCTGCTTATAATTTTATTAAATTATTTTTAAATGCTTTTTATACACTTTGTTCAGGCGTTGAAAAAAATCTATAATTTTTTTTTTCAGTCTCAAATAAAAAAACGAAAAAATATTTTTGCCTCAAACATACCTTAGCATGATTCATTAGTTGATTATGTTTGCTTGGAAAAAGACCATATTAAGAAGTAAAAAAAAGGAACTACAAAGAAGAGTATAAAAACAAATGAAACAAAGCAAAATATACACACAAACCAATAAAAAAAAAACTGTTTGATTATCCAATCACAAAAAACTAAATGAAATTTTTTCAACATTTAAGCCAGCCAATGATAAACACGAATATTTTACAGTTTTTAAATAGAAGTGAACATAAAAACACAAACCAGACATAATCTCAGACATTCAAAAATGCCAGTGATCACAAAACTTCTCACACAATACGTATTTAGTAGCCGTAGAGCAAAGAAACGTACAAGCTAAAGCAGTTCCACACCAAACAAATCGAATTGTTGAAAAATGCCACACAAAAAAAAAAAAAAAAAAAATAAATAAAAAATAAAAATACCTCAGAGAAGGAGAAAAAAAAACTCCTACTAAAACGTCAAAAATATTAAAACCAACATAAAAATATACACAGCGAACAAACGAGGTACGAGTAAAATAAAAGTTTACAAAAAGAACCATAAGATTAGTTTTTCAAAAACTTTTTTTTAGTCCAAAGTTACCTTTGTTTACTCTTTTCTTAATAACTTTTATATTCAGTTATCTGTCATTGGTTTTTTACATATGAGCGTTTATTTTTGACAGTGATATAACTCCACTTTTCTAAAAAAAATTAGTTAGCATTAATTTTATTAACAATCCAAACTAAATGGGAGCGGCAAGCGGAGCGTTTTTAGCTTCATCCCTAAATAAGAGCCCTAGAGTGGCGTATTAATTTGTGTAACAAAACAAACTAAAGACAAAAAAAATAAAAAAATAAAGTTAAAAACGTTAAATTAAAAATAAAAAAGCTAAAATGTGTTTACTGGTCAAAAGTAACAAAATAAAAATAAAAATAATTGATTTGCAGCCAACTTCACTACAAATTTTGCTATCAAATTAGATTTTCCAATTGCTTAGCGTTTCCGTCGAGTTATTTCGGTATGTTGTACATAATAGGTACAGACTATGCAACTTGCTTAAGCAACTCCTTCCCTTTAAAATGATATGTGTCCCATCCCGCAAATCTTTTACGGTTCGTTCGGGTATATAAAATTTCCAAAAAAATTTTTTAAATAATCCACAGTATTTGGGCGATAGATTACAAATCTAGACGACCTCCTCTTTAAAATGATGTGACTCCCATCTCGTAATCTTCTTCAGAAATCAATGTATTTATATTTCTCCTAAACATATTGATAAATATGCCATAAATTTTAAAAACATATTAACGTATTTGATAAATACTGAAAAGATATTTACAAATACCACAAAAAAACGTAAGGAATTACGTCAAAACATATTTAACGTGGCATGTATATCTTCATTCATTTAGATTAAGAGCCGAATAGCTAAAAACAAGCTAAATATAAAGATAACTGTAAAGTGTTAAAAACAAATGAAAAATAAAAATGCTCCAAAATTATAACTGACGTTTCTAATTTCAGAACGTTGATATTAATTTCTGAAATAATTCAAATTTATACTATCGTTTATTGGATTTTGTAATTTTGAAACTTTAAATCCAACACGAAATTAAACTATAAACATGACTACACACTACGCAACCAAAAATGAAACATAAGCACATTGCAAAGTGTGTAACTAACAATACATTTTAAATGGTTATGAGAATTTGTGACAGACAAAAAATGTTTATACTGTGCTAATTTAGATATGAGTGTCAGATCAACCCATTTTTTTTACTTACAAAAATAACAAATTATATAAAAGTAGCTGATTTAGTTGAAAAGAATTAAAATTGATAGAACTTTTTTGATTATGGAAGTATTTGATGGGCTCCCGGCTTCTCAAATGCAGTTTCCAGTACATGCTAAAACCCAATAAAATATGACTGGCTATGCAGGGGTAATAACATCGACTTCTACTATCTTGTAATATTTAGCAAAATTAAATAAAAGCCAGGTTATATTAATTTACTAATTTTTCTTTAAAAAAAACACTCAAACAAACAAGCAAATTAACACTAGATTTCGCTTACGAGTTTGCTAGTTTTATTTTTTAAATAAACAAGAATATTTTTTAGCTTGTTGCCCAGTGTAGTCAGCTAATCCTTGTTACTGTATTAAATTAAGCCTACAGAAGTGAACGACTTCAACCGTTTCAAAAATTTGAATAAAATTAAATAACCAATTTGCTTTATGCCATAAAAAAATTCAGTAGTTTTTTTTAATACTCTAACAGATCATAAGCCTAAAACTTGTAATTATTTAAAGTGTTCTTTGAAAAAGGCCCCAAGATAATTTGTAATTTAAAATTTTAAAATGAGCGTGTAGAGAGCAAGAAATTTGACAAAATTTATTTTTTGAATGCTTTAAAAAAAAAAAAAAAAAGAAAAGAAAATATTCTACAGTAGCCTCAACAAGTTAGCGATCAACGACAAAAGTAAACCATCTTTATAAATATTTCTTAATCATTTATTTTGTGTATAAAACTATAACCAAACATTAAAAAAAAATAAAAAGAAAAAAACAAATTCTTCAATTTTATATCTGGTGGACATGTCTCAACAGCTAAAAGATTTAAAAAAAAAAATCTGAAACAAAAAATAATATATTTACGCTTTAATCAATTTTTTTTTTGTTTTGTTTTTTTGGAAGATGGGTTGTTGTATTAATACTTATTATATTTTAAAGTTAAGCCTTCAGGGCTTTTCTTTTTTAAGTATCGTACTCGTGTACCGACATTGCAGTTCTGCTGCCATGAATGAATTTAATTTTTAGTTTAACACTGGCCTCGTATTTTGTTACTGTGGCACATAATTTTTGTTTATTAGCGTTTATTATGGTAGTGGTTGTTGATATGCACATGTCAAAAAATTGACGAAAATTCGATCAAGAAAAATTTTAATTGATCGCCCTGCAGTTATGACGAAATTGATCTTTAGCATAAGAAGAACATGCAGCCAAGCAACAGAACAACTAATTTCAATTTATGCATACACTTACTCACAGCACACTCACACACAAAAACTTATGAACACTAAATAAAGATAAATATGAAATTTCATTGTGTAAGCGTACGTGTTGGTGTTGGATGAAAGGCTGATAAGTTTCCCTGCAAGCAATTTACTAGTCAATTACGTAAGTAGCACACTTATAAACTGAGTGCCTGAGTTGAAAATAAATTTATAAAAATTAAAATTAAAGATATTTAATTATTAAAAAAAAAAAAAAAAAATTTAATTATTAAGTTTATGCATGTGACTATTTAAAGTGAAGTATTTAGTAAGTAGATTCTAAATGATGAGCTGACTAGCTGCTCAGGTTCTTATCCCAGTCACATCAATTGAAATTATACCAAGTAGGTTTCCTGCACAAAAAAAAAAAAAAAAATTAAATAAAATGCCTGTCAAATTTTCTAATTGGTAGTTCCATTCTAGTTGTATATAAAAAGAAGTCACGCCAGAAGACCCACGTGAGATCGCTTAGATCTTGCTTAATCTTACATTATTGATTTAATTTTGGACTAACCGCTAAAAAAATACATTTAAATCTATGGAAAACACATTTAGAAGCAGTCGGGTAGGATAAAATCACAATTTTTAAAAAAAAAAATCGATTGGTGGGCTCAGTGTTCTAGAATTTTATAAGAATTGCTTCCTGGCTTATATTAATGGAAGTAAGTTTAGTGATTGTGATTATGATAATATAAAAGCTACTGTTATATCAGGGTATTGCAACCTAAAGTTCTTGTATAATAATAAAATAAATAACAAAAATTAATTGAAAAACTTTCAAGAATTTTCAACTAAATATCAATTTAGATTAGAGCGTAACTTGGGCTGAGGAGACTTGAAGGAGATGTACAATTAAGTCATACAAGAAATGGAAAGATTTATCACAAGATACCAGCAGAAGAAAAGGTATGCCAACAAAAAATTCAAGGAAAATGGATTAGTGGTGAAGAGAATGACCTAAACTAGCACTTGAAAAATTACTTAAGAAAGATAAAAGAGAAGATTTTACCTGATATTCTTATTCCTGCTTCTAATAAAACCATTGACTCCTACAGTCGATTGAGCTGAAGGGCCACACAAGTGGAGTTAATCTTTTAGCACTCGATAAAGACAGAAAAGATGTCCCATAAAAACATGACTGTGGATGATTAGAGTCGGCACCGCCGCGATGGCTCAATCCGACTGTGGTCAAACCACGAGTGGTATCCGTGCCTAACACTACAGCCCCTGTGACTAATAAAGGATACAGGTAGCAAATTATGTGTGCTAAAGCTCCTCCCTTGTTGAGGGAGTTGGGTCGATTTAAAACCTGTGTCAAATTAAATTGACTTTCTCTTTTAATGAAACAGCACATCCAGGAACATGCCACCCTGCAAAAGGTGACATGAACCCCATTGCCAGCGTACCTTTTGGTGTCAGCCACAGCCACCACCGTATACCCCGAAGGAGACCTTACCAATAACCGGTCACAGATTTGGGTGTGCACGAAGTCCACATACCGAAATATATTCTTAGGCGACTTAGCCGGCTAGCAGCCACGCCACCGATATTTTCTTACAAGCCGTGCCAGTGCCGAAACCATTGGCTTATTTGCAGCTTATCTCCTAGCCGCTTTTAAGTCTTAGAATTTTATTTTTAATTGTAGGAGTGAAAAATTTCTAAAAAATACTTCATGTTATCGACTCTTTTGTCTTCTACTCCAAAATTTTTTAAATGTAACTAAGCCACCGCTGGAAATTTGTACCACGGCTTGTTTCTCTGGTCTACTGTTTACAAGCATTGCACAACATACCGATATTCTGCTCTGGCAACTTTGATACTCTCTAATATTCGGCACTGCTATTTTCAATATCTAGTAAATAGAGTAGAGATTGTCAGTGCAAGACACTATATGAGAGTGAGCTAATAAGAAACATTTAAGCAGTCTTGAAATTTTTAGTTACTGTAACGTATCGACTAATGTTTGAACCCATTCTTTGGCTTTTAAAGGATGTTACAGCACTGTATGATGCAGACTTGACACCAAACTGAGTTAAGATGGATTAATCGCACACAAATATAATACTAAAACGTACGCAGATTTTTGTTAAGAATATTATCGGCGCTGATATATGAAAATCTACCGGATATTTAAAAACCTTTAGGCTAAAATCACAATCGAAATTAAAAACAACAATTTGCTTTTTTTAAGAACGTGCAAGGGATGTTAATACTTGATGGCTTACTAAATATCAGTGTTATTTTGCCAGAATATTTTCAAATTTAATGATTATTATCAGCATATTTAAATATGAAGGTTTTAGTTAGTTCTTACTCTCTTTTTTTTTAAAACAAAACAAAAAAGTCATGTTTAACTAAAATTTTGCAAAAAGAAAAGGCAAACTACTCATACATATTTAATTTTTATAATCCTCATTAGCTCGAAAATCACGTCCTTTTTTGTGGCCAAAAACAGAGTTAATTTTTTGTTTCTTATTTTCCGTATAAGAGTGTACACGAGTAGTTCCTTTTGCTAAAACTTGACAAATAACTCAAGGAAGAAACTTTTTTGTTTTTGTTTTTCAGTTTGTGATTTTTTTTTTGCCCCCATGATATAAGCTGCCAATCATTTTGGGCAACTGCTGCTGCTTATGCATCTTTTTTTTTTCTTACTTATTTTTGCTAAGATTTTGATCTTAACTAAGGCCTGCTTTGGTTCGATTTTAAGCACTGCTGGTAGACAAAAATACAAAAAAAAAAAAAAAAATAAAAAGAAATGTATGTTTATCTTTTAAGAATTTTGTATCACTTGTAGCAACAACGTCTGGTACAAGAAAAAGAAAACTTTTTTTTAACTTCTAAAGCTTTAGAATTTAAAATTTTTTTTTATTGTTTGTGTAAAACAAGCAAAAACAAACCTCAAAAATTGTCTTCATACTTTAGCTTCTGTTTTGCGCCACCAAAAATATTCATTTTTAGTTTAACATTTAATTTGTTGTTTTTGTTGGTGAATTGGCCAATATTTTTTCTGCTGCTGCTGTTGATGATTTTTCATCATCTTCAAAATTCTGTAATTTCTCTTTATTGGAATGTTTGACTTTTTTTGCCAGTTACAAGCTGCTCTTGCTGTTTGAGATGCTGCTTCAGTTGTTATTAGTTTAAATTCATCAATTGTTTGTTACCTTGCTTTGTTGACGTTTACTTGTCTCATAATAATACATCGCAACAGGTAGTCTTTAGTCTTCAAATAAATTATTATATTGAAACTTGATTTGTTATCATGATGTTATTCTTTTTTCCCAGTTTCAGACATATCAGTTTGGAGTTTTTTTTTTTCATTAAGTTTAAAAGCCTTCGTAAACATTTGTGAGTTTTAATGAAAAATCAATTTAAAAATGTCTTCACACTTGGGAAAATTTATACAAGCAAACAAATAAAATAAGATTAGAATTTCTTTTTGTGTGCTTGAAAATTTGGAAACTTATTTGAACATCAAATTATATTGATTTTGTCTGGTAAATTTATTTCTGAATAGTACATTTTTGTTATATAGACTTGCAAACTTTCGTTTGTTTAGTTTTACCCACAATTGTTTTAAATAACTTTGAAAATTAAGTAGTAACAAGGAGTTAAGGAAGTGATCCCAGATAAGCGCAAGTGAAATTCGTATGAAGATTGTCCAAAGAAACTAATAAAAAAATTAAATTAATATTTTTTAAACTTGGGCGATTATAAAATAATAATATGAAATGAAAATCAGTTCCAGCTTGCTGGCATGCGCAACTTGTAAACATTAATCTCAGCCGCCAGCCATACAACTTTAAACATATATAAAGGCCCTGCCACCTAGCTTGCCTTGGTAGTATGCAAAAAAGCCGCTACTGATGCATCTAAGTAGTATAGCAACTGTATGTCAGAATACGTCTATTATGACTACAGTAACTTCCCCTTCATAATTCTAATAGCTAACATAGAAGCTCCTGCGTTTGAGCCGACCTTAGCCAGTTCGTCAGTCTGCTCCTTGCCAATGGAACCATTGTTTTCAAGAATCCATACTAAGAATAAGTCAGTTTGACGTCGCAGATTAGATATACAACCCAACACTAACCAACCACAGCTGAAAATGAGGCTCATTGAAGCTGCTTCGCCATTTACGTATAAGGCTATAGTTCCCCTAAGGCAAGACTTGCTTATTTTATTTTTAATAATAAATAATTTTTTTTACTTTTTGTAAGGTCAGTTTTTAATATTTCTTATAAATAAAATATCTTTCAAAATGTTTGTTAAAGGTTCGAAGGACCTTTTTCATTTTAACTTTCTGAATAAAATCGCTGAGCTTGTTTAAAATAAATTTTTTGCTTCACGTTTTCTAATGAAAACCTCAATCAGTGAAACACTTTAGAATTGCTAAAATTTCCTATAAAAATGCAGAAAATTACTGAGCATCTTATAAAGTTACATTTCCAACTCTGTGTGAACTATGAATGGAACTGGCAGTGATAGTTGTACTATACTAAAAAATAAATGCATACAAATTTGGTTTATTTTCTTTAGGTGAGAAAACTTTGTGTACAAAAAATAATTACTTGAAATAATTTGTTTAATGGGCTCGAGAAAATAGATAACTTTTGTACAGTCAAAATCTATGCCTGAAATGAAGCCAATAGACTTGTTCAGCGAGAGCTCATGCTCTTATTCGGGGATTCAACAAACACAGCTAACTTACGAGAACCTAAAAGAAGCGCTCAGTCCCAAAGTAAATTTTCTTTAAGCCACACAACCGATTTTAATTTTTACTATCCTACACTGCTGATATCGAAATATGTATGGCGACAGAACTCTAATGTGTAGTAGCATAATATTTATCTGTTGGCCTTAATTTATGTTTCCCAATTTTAGACTTTCTTTAAAGTAACAAACTTTAATTTATCATTTAATTAATAAATAACAAATGCCTGTATGTCTGTATGTGTGTGTTAGTTAATTGAAAATTCCTTTTTTTTCACTTATACTGTCTATCAATTTGTCTTAATAAATAAATCTTTTTTCAATTTGATTTGTCACATCAACTTTATAACACACTAAACACTGATCGTATGAATGATCAGTTGTATTCATAAATTTAACACTAATACCACAAAATGAAATAAACTCTATTGATCTCTAAATTGAACAAATGAAATTGAATAATACCCAAAGTCATTCACAGAGATACTCACAATATTCGAATAATAAAATGAATAAATTTAACATTTTTGTGCTTTTTTTTACTGATTGAACAACAAATACAAACGCACAAACAAATAATTGCTTTAAGTGAAATCATTAAATAATAAAAGATTTGGTGGCTTATTTAAAAAAAAACAATCAGTTAAATTGATTTTTAGTGACTTGATAGTTATGGGTGACACTCTTATCGATAATGTAATCGTTATATTTTAATAAGGACTTCAATAGAAATTTAGCTACTGTTACTGGACAAAATAGTAAAAGTGATGCTGCTTTATGCTCTTATCCAAAAAAAAAAAAAATAACTTAGACTTTAAAGAAAATTTTTTTTAAAAATTATATGAAAAATTTCGTTAACGTTGACATTAAAGTCTACGTTAATTTTTTAGGATAAGGGGGTTAAACTTTATAGGGAAACTTAAAGTTGATCGAGATCTATATATAAAAACACACTCAAAGAAAAAATATGGTTGAGGTACCCCTATACTAGTAGAAACATAGTTAGATTTACATATAATTGCATCTAACCAAACTTATTAAAAATACCTCTCAATCAGCATTGCCACGAGCTAGAAAAAAAGAAGTTAAATGTATCTTAAAAAAAGGCTAGAAAAAGCTAAAATTGAAAACATACAAGGACAAAAACTAAAGAAAATAAAGTAGTTTTAAACATGCTTTCTTTTTTGGTCATAACTTTTTTAATTTTCAAGATGTCGACTTGATTTCTATTGCGTGGATTAAATAAACGTATTGGCTTTAATTCGAATTTTTTTTCTGGCGGATAGTGCGAAAAATTTTTTTTGCATCAAAAATTACCATGGACTACCCCCTTTGCTTTTTTTGAAAAAATGATAAAAAAATTTTTTTCTCACTATCCGCAAAAAAAAAAATCTAATTAAAGCCAATACGTTTAGCTATCCAACGCAATAGAAATCAAGTCGATATCTTGAAAACTTAGCAAGTTATGACTAAAAAGGTAACCAGTTCCGCTACTCCCTCTTTCCGGCCACTTTTTGGTAGAACTGGTTACCTTTTTGATCATAACTTGCTTAGTTTTCAAGATATCGAATTGATTTCTATTGCGTTGAATAATAAATTTAATGGCTTTAATTCTAAATTTTTTTTTTGCGGATAGTGAGAAAATATTTTTTTTATCATTTAAAAAAAAAAAGCAAAGGGGGTAGTCCATGGTAATTTTTGACGAAAAAAATTTTTTTCGCACTATCCGCAAAAACAAAATTTCTAAAAAGAAAAAAGGCTATTTAACACTATTTTGAAAATAAAACAAGGTTCGGAAAAAAGCTAAAGGCTAAATAATAAATTTCAAGTCTAAATGCGAGAAAAAAGGCTAAATCTAGCCTAAAAAAGCTTAAAATGACAACGCTGCTCTCAACTACAGATGTTGATACTGAAACTAGACAAAATAGATAAACTTTATAATGAAGCATAATTACGAACAAACTGTTAGTTGAGATCTATACATATCAAAACATCTAAAGATACAGACTTGGAGTTCTCCAAATAACTTTTTTTTTTTTTTAAATGCTATAAAAATATCGAGTGTAGCTTCGGCAGTGTGGCACGTAGCGTCGTCCTGTTGAAACCAAATGTTGCCAGTATCTTCCTCTTCAATTTTTGTGAACAAAACTTCGTTCAACATGGCCGGATAACGATCGCCATTGACTAACGGCCACTCCTTGCTCATTTTCAAAGAAAAATAGCCCAATTATGCTTCTGGACCAAATTCCGTACCAAACAGTAACTCGTTTTGGGTGCGTCGGCTTTTCAATATATGCGTGCGGATTTTCTGTGCCCCAAATGCGATAATTTTGCTTGTTTACATACCCGCCAAGATCAAAATGAGCTTCATCTGAAAAGATGATTTTTTGGCAAAATCGGCATCTTCTGTAAGTCGATCGCAGGCCCACTTAGCGAAGCGAAAACACAACCATATACTTTCAGCGAAAGGATAAAACTAATTATCTGTCAAATCAGACATGAGGTAAGTGTTACCATTTACGAAGTAAGCACTAGTTGAAAAATAAACGTTCGATGGCGGACCCTATATATGAAAGAAGTGTGAGGAGATCAAAACACGTAACACGAATGAGAAGGAATTCTAGCAAATTTGAGTATTAAGGGCATAAAAAAGGCTTAAACCGATAACATAATTTCTCTGGAAGAAGCTTAAAATATTCTACAAAAAAAAGGTTGTGATTGGTATTTTGTGTTAATTTTAATATTAACAAACTTACAATTATTATTTATAAAAGTTAGTATGCATCTCGACTCAAAGCATTTTTTGTGCAGCCACACGTTAGTACAGTATCCACAAAACTATGGAAGTTCACAGACTCGAATGTTACTGAGCGGAAAAAAAATAATGATTAGAATAGAGAAAATGGTACTTTTCATTGCTATTTAGCCATTTATCAAACCCTACTTATGACAAATTAACTTCATTTTCGGCAACTTGTCTCATTAGCCTAAAAACACAAAATTTTTTAAATTTTAAAATTTTAAATATTTTTTCAATTTAGAAAAAAAGCTTAACAATACAACAGTGAAAAAAAAATAATAAAACTTAATTGATTTAAATCTCAGTTAAAGCAAATTTTTTCATTTTATTTTCACCATTTATTTAATTTAGAATTTTATTGTCGTTGGTAACAGTGTAAAGCTTATATTGTCATACATAAAGCAAGTGCACTTTTTTTAAAAAGTAATAAACAATTTATTTCAGTAGTGCGATTCAATAATTTTTATTGCGAACCGTCGTATCGGAAAACAAGTGTAACGATATTTTATTGAATGTGATACAGCTTGCGACGAAGGTAACAGCACATAAATAATCATCGCAAATAACGGTTTCTGTTATACCGAATATTTTTACTGAATACCGTATTCGATAAAATATCCTTACACTTGTTTTTTGATACGAATGATCGTATCTTTTTCTTCGCTATGTTGAAGAAATAACCTGTTTTGAAATGTTTGTTTTTGTTGGTAACAAAATAATTTTCTTTTACTATTTTTTTAACAAAAATAAAACAGTTGCATTCACAGCTTTGTAATATAGAATAGATAAAATTCAACAGTAATTTTTTTTTAAATTGAAAAATAAGCTTAAATATTTATGCAGCAGTTTTTAATACACACACAAATTTGCATTAGATTTATTTGCTATTTAATTTAAATTTTATTTTATTTATTTGAATTTATTGCAGAGTCAAGCTTTAGCTTTAACACGTGTTGCCAATGCAGCAGCCGCAGCCGCTGCAGCAAATGCCAAATCACCTACAGCGGATAATATTCACCCAGATGTGGTGGTTAAACGAGAAAATTCTTTAACACCTCC
This sequence comes from Thelaira solivaga, assembly GCA_947397855.1. Classification (NCBI taxonomy): domain Eukaryota; kingdom Metazoa; phylum Arthropoda; class Insecta; order Diptera; family Tachinidae; genus Thelaira; species Thelaira solivaga. The sequence goes on from OX377614.1 coordinate 10,480,259, forward strand.
GCCACCACCGCCACCTCTACCACCGCCTTCCACTAACAGCACTAATAATGCCACTTCATCTTCTTGTCCGCAGATCTCAGCACGTCATTCACCCATTCATAATAGTAACACAAATGCACAAACCTCCACAAACACAAATACAGATGAATGCCAAAGTGGCACATTATTACAACACAGTCGAAGACCTTCATTACAGGGTGTACAAGATAAACTGGCACAATTGCAGCAGCTACAGCAGCAGCATCAACATCAACATCATCATCATCAGCAACAATCAACTGATGAACAATTACAGCGTAGCCCTAGGTTTTCATCAAGTAATTTATCAGTGGCTCATACAACGACACCATCACCCAGACATGAGTTGGTACACACACCTACCCATAACTTAACAGCCAATACCAATCCAATACCGTCTAGTCAAAATAGCTCAACACCAAAGTTAACAACGGATAGAGAGGACCACCATTATACACTTCCTCATCAGTTGCAACAACAGCAGCAGCAACAACAACAACAGCAGCAGCAGCAGCATCAGCAACAACAACAACAACAACAACAACGTGTTACAGATACACACACTAGCCGAGTTATGGGTAGTATAACTTGTTTACCACCATCAGCTTTAAATGCTGTAGCTGCAGCTGCTGTGGTTCAACAGCAGCAGCACCAGCAGCAACAACAACAACATCACCAGCATCAGCATCAACCCACAGATAAACTACTTGCCTCACCAGCTGCCACCACAATGGAACAACGTAAAGATTTTGATGTTACAAAAGTTAATTGTAAGTACGAAATTAATTTTCTTCTGCTTTGCTTTTTTAAAGAAAATTAAAAAACAAAAACAAATTTTTTTCACAAACAAACTTACAGCTGCCATGAAGAATAAGTAAATTTTTTAAATTATTAAAATTAAAATTCTTAATTTCTTACACACAAAATTCTGAGACGCCCACTTATACTCGTACACAACTCAAAAATTAACATCAAATCCGTTGATAATCAGATTTTACTTTAGTTCTGTATTTCAAATCCAAATCATTTATTCGAAATTGATAATTTCATTAACTCATAACTAGCTGCTCGCTCCTTTTGCGAAGTTTTTTAAGTTATTTTTTGTTTTATTTTGGCTGCTAAAAAAGTCGATAAAATTAAAAAAAAAACTAATTTAGTAAGAGAAAAAAATTTATTTAAATTCACAGCAATGGTATTCATTCTTCAATAAAATTTGGGTATGAAATTTCTTAAAAATACTTACCCAGTAACTTTTTTTTGTGTGTAACACGGACTTGGAATTAATGCCTATTTTGGGTTCATAAAATTATTAGCGGTAATAACGTTTCATAGTCGAATTTAGGATCAAAAGCATATGGCCGTGTTTATGCACGGCAAAGACAAGCTGTAGAAACAGCCATATTTATAATCGAATGCAGAGACACAAACACTTTTGGTTAGAATCTGTTTGTAAAAAGCAAAAACCATTTATCTGTCCAATAACATCCTACTGTTAGTTATTGTTTGGTTGTAATAGTGGCCCGTAAACGAACTTATGTTGGCACCTAAACAAAAACAAAAAACATTTTCAATTTATTTCCAATTTTTAATTTTATTAAAAGTAAAAATGGATTATCTTCAGTGATGGTTCAATACTAAAAACTCTAATGATTTTAAAGAACTTTTCTTTATAGCAGAATATATTTAAATAAATTTGCCACAGCAAATAATATCAATCTCTTTGATACCACACACACAGACACACACAGACACACATTAACAGGTAACCATGGCTTCAATATGCAGATTAAAATAAATACTCTGCTACTCTATTATTTAGATTAAATTTATAGATAAAAATTATTTTATCATGGCAGAAAACATTTAAAACTCATTTAAATAAATTTCACTTCAATTTCATTATCAATCATACGAAATCATTGGCAATTGAATAAAGTTATGCTGCCGCCAGCTTCAACATTTTTTTTTTTCCTCTTTTTCAATTCTGTTTGACAATATTTATTGTGAAATACAGAAACAAGCGGCAAATGAAATCCTAGTAAATACTTAATTGATGTTTATCTCGTTTTAACAATTCAATGAATCTATTTTTGAATATACATGAAGCAGGCAACATACAAATGCGTATCATTTGCTTTGTAGTTGTATTCATGGCAAGGATTAATCCTCTGTTTAATATTTTAAGCTTCAACTATAAAATCGTGTTTTATTTTGGTAAAAGGGAAAAATAATTGGGCAGCAAACAAATATATTTTTATGTATAAAATAATGAATGTATTTAATTCTTTATATAAAAAAAAGAGAGAAAGTACCTTTGCCCACACTAAAGGATTAAAAGATTTTAACCCTCATTTAGTGTGACTGAGATTTAAACAAGAAAATAATTTTTTTATATCTAAAAGTAAATAATAAACTACAACAACATTTCAGAACTTGTCAATTGTGTATGTAAATGTTGGTGGGTAAGTGAAAGCACAAGGGGTTGTTATTTATTACTCGTACAAAAACTCAGTTGTTACGGCGTTTAATGCAGTTGAGATTAAAACAGAAAAAACAAATAAATTGCTGAAGTGATGACTTAATTAGAATATAAAAGTTTAGGCAAGGCACAACTTTTTCTTAATTTTCTCTTTTAAAATTTCCGTTGTGTTTACACACAAATAATTTATTAAAATTTTTTTTTTTACAAAATTCATTTAAAAGCCTTCTGCTTGTATTCAAAGAACATTAAAGTAGACTTGAAATCAATATTGTGACAAATTTGTATGAAAAACTTGTCATAATTTCTATTTCCAGTAGTTTTTAGTCATTTTGAATAACAGCCTTTTAATTTTTTAAAAATGTTAAAGGTACACATATTCAACAGAAAAGCATGGATGGGCATAAGCAAGTCTATACTTTTTTTCATTCTTTTTTTTTCAAGAGTTAAGCTATTAAATTTGCTGAGTTTGCTGAGTGTTGAACGTGTGAAAAAAAAGGAATAAACTGAAAGTCGGTTTAAGATTTCACCTAGCAATATTTTGAAAAGAAAACAAAAAAATTTTACAGCCAACACAAGCTTCTAAAGCTGATAAGCTAGGCTGCAGCGTTGCCATTTTAGCCTTTTTTAGGCTAGATTTAGCCTTGAAATTTATGATTTAGCCTCTAGCTTTTATTCCCAGCCTTATTCTTTTTTTATGTTTTGGAAAAATGAAACCGAATAACACCTCAACAAACTAAAATTGAAAAAAATTCCTGAACAAAAAATTTGTTTTATAAATTTCGAACTTGAATTGGATTAAATTTATATTTGCTCTGCAAAATGTTCAATTAAGTTGCTTTTATTTTTAAAATCAACTAAAATAATATTTTCTATAAAATTTCAGCAGGGAAGAAAAGTATTTGGCTTCTACTTCTAAATGAATTTTATTCTTTGCTTATACATAATACTTCATATCGGGGCTTTATTTTTCAAGGCAAATTTTTCAAAATGGCTTAATAAGGCTGCAGAAAACTATCATTAAAAATCCCTCACCATGGTATGGTGGCAAATATTTTGTTCAAAAAAAATTTCGTTTAAATAAAAAATTACAATTTGATCCATTTAGTTGTCTAGCTTACTAATGCTGAGGTTGGCTGCTTTTTAGTTCGATAAATCAAGTTAAATCGCCTTGAAATCAAAAAACTAAATTATTACTTGAAGAAATTAAAAATTTTATTTTTTAACCTTAAAGTTAAAAAATAATTGGATTCGCTTACAACTATTTAAAGCAGGTGAAAAATGGTCTTATTTTCTTTGCTAAATTTTCAAGATATCAACTTGATTTCTATTGCTTTGGTTAGTTAAACGTATTGGCATTAATTAGAAATTTTTTTCTTGGGGATAGTGCAAAAAAAATTTTTTTATAATTTTTTCAAAAAAAGCAAAGGGGGTAGTCCATGGTTTTTTGGCGAAAAAAAATTTTTTTTCGCTATCCGCAAAATAATATTTCGAATTAAAGCCAATACGCTTATCTATGCAACGCAATAGAAATCAAGTCGATAGCTTTAAAACTAAGCAAGTTATGAGCAAAAAGGTAACCAGTTCTGCTACTGCCTCTTTCCGTCCACTTTTTGGTAGATCTGGTTACCTTTTTGGTCATAACTTGCTAAGTTTTCCATATATCGACTTGATTGCTATTGCGTTGGATAGAAAACGTATTGGCCTCAATTCGAATTTTTTTTCTGGCGGATAGTGCGAAAAATTTTTTTTATCATTTTTCAAAAAAAAAAAGCAAAGGGGGTAGTCCATGGTAATTTTTGGCAAAAAAAATTATTTTCCCACTATCAGCACAAAAAAAAATTCTTATTAAAGCCAATGCGATTATCTATTCAACGCAATAGAAATCAAGTCGATAGCTTAAAAACTAATCAAGTTATGACCAAAAAGGTAACCAGTTCCGCTACTGCCTCTTTCCGGCCACTTTTTGGTAGAACTGGTTACCTTTTTGGTCATAACTTGCTAAGTTTTCCATATATCGACTTGATTGCTATTGCGTTGGATAGAAAACGTATTGGCCTCAATTCGAATTTTTTTTCTGGCGGATAGTGCGAAAAATTTTTTTTATCATTTTTCAAAAAAAAAAAGCAAAGGGGGTAGTCCATGGTAATTTTTGGCAAAAAAAATTTTCCTACTATCAGCACAAAAAAAATTCTTATTAAAGTCAATGCGATTATCTATTCAACGCAATAGAAATCAAGTCGATAGCTTAAAAACTAATCAAGTTATGATCAAAAAGGTAACCAGTTTTACTAAATATTTACTGGCTGTTTCCGGCCTTTTTTTTAAGTCAAATTTAGCTTATTTTTTTCTAGCTTCTGGCAACGCTGCTTGTCTGCAAAAAACACCCAGGAAAACTTTAAATTTTAAACGGGCTTAACGGTAACTTAAAAAAAAAACTTGAGTTGATTTTGTTAATCAAAGAGTATCAAAAGAGAGATTTTTATAGTTGAAAACATCGAGTCGAATGCTTTTTAAAATTAGCTTTTGTTATCAAGCATATAGCATTCAACGTTTCAATAAGACCATGTTGTCTACTTTTAATAACTTTAAGGCTGTCACAGGCAAACATATTTATTGTGAATTTTGTAGTCATAAAGCAAAATCCTGAAAATTACGTAGTAAAAGAAGAAAAAAATTTAAGACTTGAAAAGACAAAAGTTAAGAAAAATTAGTAACTGCTTAGTTATTCAATAGGTTGTGCCCAAGCTTACAGTTCTGTCTGTTAGACTTTTTCTAAACACATTTAATTTTAGTATTCAGGCTTTACACTTTATTTTACTTTTTTTTTTTTTAAATCTTCTCACATCTAATGTTACATTTTATTGGGAAATTTTTCTAAAACTTAAATTCATTGCAGAGATATTGTCAAGCTAAAGCTTAAAAGAATTTGTTAATTCAAAAGTTTTTCATACACAAAATATTACGAGTATTTCATGTTTTGCTTTTATTTCTCAATAAAACTATTTTAAGCAGTTTATAATCTCACTATCTATAACTCACTTAGCATGAATTGAAAATCCACAATATTCAAGTAATACAAAAGCACACACATGATGACACTAAAGCATACACCTATACATTCATCCAAACACTTACAGATGAGCACAGGTGAAGGTGTAATATGAAAAATGTGCTCTGAACATAAAGTTCAGAAAGTAAAGCATTTAGCAAATGCTTTGTATTGCAAAAAACATATAGAGCAGCTTAAGTTTTAAGCGTTATAGATTTCAAACAACTACTACCTTAACTACTCGTACATGCTGTTGTTTGTTTGCTACTCGTACTCCATCACTCAGGAACAAACTAGAAACAAATTCAACAAGCTACAACAGCGTGTGTGTGTCTGTGTGTGTGTAAATAAAGTAACACAAAAAAAAATTATTTTAGAAAAAGTCTACACACATATGCAACGAGATTTGCACACAAAACTATTTAAGTCTTATACTCTCGAAAGGATTTACAAATAAAAACACAAATTTTACTAACAATCCGACTCTCACAGGCACACACATTACACACTCATTCACACACACTTAGATTTAGTCTCAATTGAACTAGAAAGACACATTAACACATGCGTTCAGATGTAAATAAACGTAATTTCTAACAGAAATAAGCAGGAATTGGAAAAAATAACTCCTGATAAGGTTTTCTATTACTTGCTGTGTATCTAATAAAAGTAAATATTTTCAAGTTACATGATTCTTTAGCCAAAAAAAAAAATTAGCAAACAAAACAATTTTTAATGATTAAGGCTTTACAATTTAAAGAAATAAAAAAAAAATTTTTTTTACTTCATGGCTTAAGGCTTATTAAAATTATAGTAGTAGACTTGAAATCGATATTGTAACAAATTTTGAATAAAAAGTTTGAATATCTGCCATAATCTTTTGATAATTAATGACTATGGTTCAAGCAAGGATAATAACATTGGATTAAACTATAGTGGTTGTTTTGTTGTTATTCTTATCATCATTAGCCATACCAAGCTCGATACCGGTAAGATCTATTGTGCAAGCAAATTTCCAACTAATTGGCTGTTCAGCGATGTCACAAAACAAAACTGAAAACAAAAACAAATTTTCGTATATTGTTTTTGTGCTTTGTTTTCGTTCGCTTAGGTTTTCTTGTGCCATCGGTGAACCGGCCATAAGACTTTTCCAGACCCTTCAAGAATCTCGTAATTGTTGTGGGATTCATTTAATATAGTTCTGCCAAGGAAAGTATCTCTCTGAGTCTTCTCAGTATTGGGCAAATGTATAAAATATGCTAAGAACTTTGCTGTTGTCCTTGAAAGAAATGACGGTTTATAAATTTTGTATTATTTGATAATTAAATCTTCACTTCAGTGAAGAATTTGATATCATTTCTTTTAAGGTTCAGAATAATTTATTTACTTTATACGTTGACGATTAAAGAGTTTCTTTGACTGTCACATGAATGCTTGGAATTTAAAAAAGTGATTCAATTCTTATTTAGCAAATATAAAGGTTCTAATGTTTGCAAGAAAAGTTAAGAGTAATCTACTGAGGACTCAGAGTAGCGTCTGATGAAATGGTCCATATAGATATGCTACCCCTTCGGTACTTATTGTACTGAATGAATAACTCATGAGAATATCAGGAGTAAAAGAATAATTTTAAAATTTCTGGAATTAAACACAATTAAAGATTAATAAAGGGTGTCAGAACAAGAACGCAAGATTTAAATTTGGCGCCATTCAAAGTGTCATTGTTTGACATTTGAACAATTGTTATTGTTTGCTAGTAGAAGGTACGAGGTTAGTAAAAAATGACCATGGACATCGAAGGAAGTTCGTTAATTGGGTATTGCAGAGACAACATGGAAATGCTGATTTTGCCGATAAAATCATCTTCAATAGGCAGAATTGTCGCATTTGGGGTGAGGAAAATCCTCGAGTAATTCACGAGAAGCAAATGCATCTTCAACGTATCACTGTGTGGTGTGGTTTTTGGGCTGGAGGAATCATTGGACATTTTTTTTATGAAAATGAGGCAGGTCAAGCGCAAACAGTCAATGGTGTTCGGTATCGTGAAATGATAACCAGTTTTTTCTTGCCTAGAATTGAAAAAATGAATGTGGAGGGCTTGTGATTTCAACAAGACTGCGCCACATGTCATACAGCTGCATCAGTCATTTATTTAAAATTTAAATCTTGCGTTCTTGTTGGGACACCCTTTATTTTGTGACTACGATAATTAACTTTTAAAAAGGAAATCTGCTCAAACAAAAAATCTTATTTTGTGAAATTTTTCATAAGATTTAAAAAAAAACGTACAGACTTCTTAAAATATCTCAGCCACTTATTGTTACTGTTTTCAGCAGGTCGAAGGACTAAATAAAATAGTGAATCAAAAACCTAATTTTAATTTTGTTAGAAGACAAGAGAAATTTTGACATTAAAAAATATTAAAAAAATAACATAAATACTCTAACCACTGTGCAACAAACAGCCTTCCAAATACACACACTCATTATATTTATAAAAATAAAAATGAATTTATTTCTAAATATTTTTAAACAGATTCAAAGGCATGGATTTGTATTTTTAATAGGTAGTACTAGTATGTGTGTGTGTGCTTGGGAGCTAGTGACTATAAATTGGTATCAAAAATTTTAAAAGGATTCACCTGGTTTCAGCTCATGGTATCAATGTTAGTTGTTGCTCTTATTATAGATATGCGTGTGTGTGATATATGTCTAGTATTGCATACACATTTCTTAAGCACACACACAAGCAAGGAACCCATGCACGCTTAAGAAGATCCTTAATCCATATTCAAACCAATAGATCTGTTACCTAAACTAAACAACACAAACATTGCAATATTGTACTTGTGCTACAAGCTTTGAACACAAATGCGAAACATGAATCCAATAACAACTAAATACATAAGCCAGAGATGGGAATTTATGTATTTTATTTTAAATTAAAGAATTTTAATTTTGAGAGTTAAATCAATGCTAAGTAATTGTGTTACCCCAGTATTTTACTGGTCGCTTTCGATAACCTTGTAAATCTGCCCTTTTTGTTACTTGAAAGGTTCAGCGAAAATTATGTATGAAGAATATTTTTGTGGAACATTTTATTAAGGGGACTTTTTTGACTCTTTTTTTAAAAAGAAAAAAAAAATGAGCCCCATAATTGGAGTATTAAAATATTATAGAAAAATATAACTTGTAAAATTCTACTATAACCCTTTTATAAAAAAAAAAAAGGTAGACTTTAAAGTTAAGGGACTATAATCGTAGTCACAAAAAAGTAGGCTTTTATTAAGAGCTGACTTTTGTTCATAAGAATGTTATGAATTTAAAGTTGTTTTTAAAAAGATACTGATTTTAGTGTGACTATGATTATGGGCTAAGATCTTTTAATTTGTTTTCTTGATAAGACGTTAAGTCTGCGAACGTTTAAATTATGAAAATTAAACTTTACAGGCGGAAATGAGTCAAAACCAAAAATTCTGTTGGAATTTTTTTATTAATTTATTTTTTTTTTGAGTTGTCGTCACTCATCGATAGCAAAACGCCTAACAAATAAGCTCGCAACCTGCCTTCGGGGGGGCGCTTTTTCTAACCACTTTGGAATTGCTTATCGCATTACTTGGGTCAGTTGCCAGTTTTAAATATCTTTAAAGTTAATATCTTTTTATCTCAGGGGGTCTATTATGTATTTCGAATCGAATTGTAATGGCTTTCGAAAAGTATTTCCAACTCGACAGAAAAATCTCACATGTAGAACTTTCAAAAATCCATCAGAGTTATAAATATTAACAATTTGAAGGGTAATTTTAAAATTTTAATTATTTTTTTTTTCAAATTTTTAACATAATTAGATTTTAAAAAAATATTTTTTTTTCAATTTGAATTATCTCTCTTTATAAATAAAAAAATTCTTAAATTTTCCATCTCTGCATTTGAACTTAACAAACCCATTGCAACGATTGCATACAATTTAAACCGTTTGTAGTTACTTGAGTTTTTGTCCTTCTATTTACCTCACAAAAAAGCTTAAACTTGAGTTTGCCAAAGCCTAAGCAAATTAAGACTTAAAATGTATTGCAGTGAAACAGAAATGGTAAATATGAAGAGCCTTCACGAAAAACTTCATAAAAACTTGAAGTTGTATTAAAAAAAAAATAAATTACAGGAAAAACAAAAAATTTTCACAGTTAAAGCGACAAATTTTTAAAAGTTTTTAGTTTAAATTTTAGTTTTAGAATATTTTCCTTAATTTTTTTTTTGCTTTCAATAGAACAAATAATAAGTTTTTCATATAACATTGAATACCAATGTATATTTAGCATTTTATATATTCAAGAGGGACTTACAAAATCTGATTAAGTTAAGATCACTGATAAGCAATTGACTTTAATTTTGCTGCAAAAGTGATGAATAATGAATTTTTATTAAAAATATTTTGACTTCTTACAAGTAACTTTTTCATGTTTTTTTTATTATTTTTAATATTTTCGCTCAGAAATAAAATAATTTGCTTATTTGTATAAACAAGTGCTTGACGCAGTTGTAAAAAAGGGCATTATCTAGAGTGTAAAACATGTATCATATTTGCATTTTTTTTCATGAGAAAAGAATGCAATTTTTATTATAATACAAGTATTCTGGGATAGCAGTTATGGATATGAAACATTTTTGTCAGAAAAGAATATGGTATAAAGAACTTAAAAGTTGACTTTAAATTTTTTGGAATTTAAAGCTGGCTTTACTGTTTTTTTCTGCTTTTTAAATCACTTAGTATGACTTTTTATAACATCAGTTTCTTCAGCAAAACCTTATTTTTTTCGCCACCTTCTGTTGATGCACTGATGTTACTAAAGGAGCTAGCAAAACCTGACTTTCAATCATAAATATTAATAAATAAAATTAATAATTATAAAATGAAATTAAAAAACAAAAATTAAATTCAAAATTTATTTCTTATTTTTAACACCAACTCAAATTACTTAAAACATTTAAGATAAATTTATTTTATATCGTTTTCCAAAAAACCTTTAAAGGTTTTTTTCTTTTCCATCAAAGACAAAACGCTCCTAAGGTTGTACAGCACACAGGTAAAAGTATTGTTTTCCTTTTTATATACATACGTTGCCTGTATTCATGTCATAGTTTAGAATTTTGAATAGAATGTGGGAAAACTTAGTTATAATTTTAACAAAATTTGTTTTGCCACATACACAAATGGATAAGCATACTCATACATAACAACATTAACACATTCAAACAAACTCATGCCAACAAATTGCTTAAATACACTGTTGCATTTCAAGGAATTTGTATGCAATTTAAAATACGTACGTGTGAGTCTATATGTATAAACGTACGCTTTGACAACTATACTCGTGCACACTCACAGTTCCAAAGGTATTTCTATATTTATTTGTTAATTCTTTGCTTAACAATGTTGGTATGTATGCACAAACATACACACATACAATATCGTAGAGCTACATGCAGACTTGTTTAGTGCGTATTATAAACGGATTAAAATTTCTAATACTATTTGAAGTTATTTCTAACAAAACTTAAAGATACACATGCATATTTTCTAAAACCTTACCAGCAGCTACAAAATATTTACTTGCAACTAGAGTTGCTCACTACTGCTAGTACTGGTGTTGGCAATTTTTTTGTTTTTTTTTTTTAAGCACAGGTTAGATAAATTTAGCTCAAACTTGTGGCAGTAACAACAATATGTTTAGATCAGCATGTGTATGAGTGTGAGTGTAGTAAAAAAATCAAGATTTGACTAAAACATGTTTTAAATAAATATTTATAATGAAATAGATTTAGCTCTACAACATTAGTCAACTTGAAGCTTTAACTTACTTTCCAGCTAAATTGAATTTTAAATGCATGTGGGTGTCCAATGATACTTAATTCTTTTTTTAGTGATTTCTTTCACATTCTAATCGTACGAAATTTCAATGTAAATTTGGTCCATATCGATTGAAAAAAATTTGCCTTCTGGTCCCTAAAGTTTTATTTCTGTCGTTAGGGGTTTAGTGTTTTTTTACTAATTAGCAAGTGGCTACAAGTTAGTTACTATAGTCACCTTCAAGTCGTAATTCTGTATTCACTGATTTTTCTTTAAAATTGGTTATTGTCTTAGAACTATAAATTAAAATTTATTTTATTCTTTTTTAATTCAAAAATGTAACTCTTAGATTGCACGTTAGAGGTCATGCGGCTCCATTTATCATGATTTTCGTGGTAATTTGCCTCTTTCAATTTTAAATCTTTTCTTTTTTTTTTTTGAACATGATTAAATTATTTATTAGTTAGTTTTATTTGACCTTTTTCTTTTTAATTAAAATGACTATTTTGTTAAGCTTGAGGTCTTATTTTTCAAAAATTTATTTTTATATCGATATTTCGCTCCAATTTTTGTAGCTTCTTCAGGATATAATTATAAATTAATCAAATTATTAAAAATACATATTTCAAAAATTTTCTTGACAAAATTAAATTAGGGTGTTCATTAATAAAGAGTGATTTTTTTGCTATTATCTTTTTGGTAACACTAGTTTTGACAGCTCACGCACGTTTTGTATCTTGTGTCACTGTCAAACATCTTCAGTTTGGTCTATAATTTAATCATGAATCGTCTTACAAACGAACAACGCTTGCAAATTATTGAATTTTATTACCAAAATGCGTGCTCTGTTAAGAAAGTTCATCGCGCGCTTCTTCCATTTTATGGTCAGTTTAATCGACCTACTGAGGCTTCTATTCGGGCTATTATAACAAAATTTCGCACCAAATTTACATTGTTGGACATTAAACCACCAACACGCTTACGTAGAGTGCGAACTGAAGAAAATATCGCAGCCGTATCGGCCAGTGTTGGTGATGACCGTGAATTATCGATTCGGCGCCGTTCGCAGCAATTGGACCTCTGTTACTCCACTACGTGGAAAATTTTGCGGAAGGATTTGGGTGTGAAGCCTTATAAGATACAACTGGTGCAAGAATTGAAGCCAAACGACCTACCACAACGCCAAATTTTTGGTGAATGGGCTCTTGAAAAGTTAGATGAAGATCCACTTTTTTATCGAAGAATTGTGTTCAGCGACGAGGCTCATTTCTGGTTGAATGGACACTTGAACAAGCAAAACTGCCGTATTTGGAGTGAAGAGCAGCCAGAAGCATTGCAAGAGCTACCAATGCATCCACAAAAAACAACCGTTTGGTGCGGATTATGGGCTGGCGGCATCATTGGGCCGTATTTCTTCAAAGATGATGCGAATCACAACGTTACTGTGAATGGTGAGCGCTACCGTGCGATGATAACAAACTTTTTTTTGCCCAAAATGGAAGAGCTTGACTTGCATGACATGTGGTTTCAACAAGACGGTGCCACATGCCACATGCCACACAGCACGCGAAACAATGGACCAATTGAGAGGCGAGTTCGGTGAACAGTTTATTTCACGCTTGGGACCAGTCAATTGGCCGCCCAGATCGTGCGATTTAACGCCTCTAGACTATTTTTTGTGGGGCTATGTTAAGGCTAATGTCTATAGGGACAAGCCCGCTTCGATTGACGGACTGGAAGCCAACATTGCCAACATTATTCGTGAGATACCGAATGTTGGAAAGAGTATGCCAAAATTGGACTAAGCGGATGGACCATTTGAGGCGCAGCCGCGGCCAACATTTGCATGAAATAATCTTCAAACATTAAATTATATCGACCCAACTATCGATCCAAATAAATATTTCATGCATTTTTCTGAATTTTATGTGTTTTTTTTTTTTTAAATTTCCGATAGTTCTTATAAAATCACCTTTTAAAATTATTAAAATTTTGATTTTGGCTCATTTTTTTTTTTATTATAATCGGGCGATTTAAAAAAAGAAATTTTTATTATTATTTCGAATTATCTTTTTAATCAAATAAAACAAACGATTCTCAAATAACCTTCTTATATATCATGTCATCTTCTGAATTTAAGAGATAATGACGCAGATTATAGCCTGTTGAAAAACCCGATATGTTGATTTAAAATCTGAGCTTAAGAATACTTTGAAAACAATTGTCTGTTGCTACTACTCAAAACTGTGTCAGCTTGTGTTATTATTTATTTATTGACTAGCCTTTTTATCGAAATTTTTCATATAATTTTTTCATAAATTTTACTTTAAAGTCTACGTCAACTTTTTTTTGGATAAGAGCATAAATGTTTTTGACCCATCATTTTACTAACTCTTTGTAAACAGTAACAAATAGATTCTAGAATTTAAAATAGAGTGTGAAATAGATTTGAAATGGATTTTAGTATTATAAGTAAATATTATTCAAGCTTAAGATTTCAATGAAAAAATTGTTTTTATTTTAATATTCCAATATTTCGACTTTGTTCTGAAGGTCTTCTTCAGGGAAATTTATTTTTATAATTAAATAAAATAAAATATATTTCATATTTCATAATAATAAATTTATAAGATCGAATAATTTACTAAAATTATTATGAGATTTTAGTATCCTTAACTTGTTAAACAACAACACCAGCAAATAATATTCTGTTAGTTATATTCCCATTATCACAGTAAATTAGACCAAAATTGTGAATTAATTTTTAAACAGAATTCCTTCCCATTTTCTTCCTGTAAGTTCTACACTTTTATTAAAGACACACTCAGGTCTATCTTATTTTTGTGCCAACCTAATACTTTATCTTTTTTCTTATTGTAACTACAACGAAATAACTAAATGGTATTAGAAAACTTAATCATCAAAAATCCTTAACAAAATTTTGCTTTAATTTTGATTATGAAAATGTTACACAATAACAAGGATTTACTTATAAAATGCAAGTGCTCATGGACAAGTTTGTGTAAATAATTTCTACAAAATCAGTACCTTTAGTTTACAACCAAATGCCAAATATTGTTTAGTGATTAAACCTTAAAAACAACCTATTGATCTATCACATGTTTATCAACTAACATAAAACAAAAAAAAAACAAAAAAAAAAAAAAAACTGCCGGCTCATGTGTGGGTGTTGTATTGTGTTAGAAATGTGTGAATTGTATCTACATTTTTGTTGGTAAATATAAAGTAAACTTTATACAATTGTTATTTATTAAATGTTATGAATGCAAAAGAGCTTTTTATATAAGTCCTTAATCCTGCTGCTAGTATCTTCTTTAAAATGCATCTAATGTATTCATACGTACATACATACAGACTCACAAGGTATGAGCTCATGAATGAGTGTGTTCAATGAAATTCTACTGCATATGAGAACACACATTTGGGTCTTTTATAGGGTTATTTAGATACAATAACGTTTTATACTTGTTAAATAAATACGTTAGCAAATGTTTGCTAGTAGCTCGTTGTATAGAGAGAAAAATAAAGAAATGTTAGACACACACATGCAAATAAACAGAGAGATAGCAAGACAGACAGCTTAACAAATAAACAAACTCAATAATAAAAACTAGTACTAGGATGTTGTATAAACCTTAATTCAAATACTAAAGCATTCAACACATACTCATATGGATTGTTTACAGCAAACAGTGGTTTTATGCTATTTAAAAGGCTTAATTTTTAAATTAATTTTGTGAAAGAATTTTTCTATCACTATGACGATCGTATTGATGATTTACCGAGTCCACTAAAAAACTTAAATTTCAATATCGTATATCGCAATTTGCTAAGTTATCTTTACATTAGTCTATACAACACAAAAAATACCTGGGAAGTGTTATTATTTTTCTGTTAGGGGCTGTTGAATCTGGCCCATAATCATGGTGGGTATTTTTTAAAATCGATTTTGAATGCCTGAAATTTTTATTAAACAAAAAAAGTCAGCTCTTAATAAAGCCATACAATTTTTTGGAATTTTTTTGAAATTTGCCAAACACCTATAAAATCTAAAGTTACGAATAAAAAACCGGTTTAGTGCAGCTTTATGCGCTTAAAAAGCAGTCACTTAGATGCATATCAAGCAATTTTAAGCTGCTTAGTGGAAAATTAAAACATTGAGGCCGTAAACTTGAGAAATCTGTGCTCATTTCTCTAGCAAACAAATTTTTTTTTATTTTTTTTTTTTTAAATTTTCAAGTTTGAACACGTTTTTACACAGTTTTTTTTATAAAGTAACCTTACAATTTCTGAATTTGTTTTTTTATTATGTTTAACATTAATAAATAAATTTGAACTTTTTCTTTAAATCCATTAAAAATTTTTATTAAAAAAAAATTTTTGGCCATTTCACTCAAAAATGTTTGCTGGGCCGTTTTTTTTTTTTTTTTAACTCAGCATAATCAGTATTCTATTAAAGTGACCAACAAATCTGAAATCATTTTAATTTTTTTTTTTTAGTAACAATTTCTTGTTGAAAATTTTTACCTTGTTTATCGCTGAACTGGCCCAGGTTGTCTGGGAAGAAGCCTAAATGTAAATGCAGGATATGAATTTTTATGGACATATTGCAAGTCATTTCACTTAAAGATTCATTAGCAACCACGATGTATTCATTGTTTCTGTGATTATCAAAAACATTAGAGTTTCTTTGTTTTACTTTTCCCTGGGAGAATGGGTTTGGCTAGGAGAATGGGTTTGCGTTATAATGACTACTGTAGAAGTTGGAGGAGGAAACTGTGGAACACCTTCTCTGCCAGTGTCCGGCCCTGGAAGAGCGGCGCATAATCCATTTCGGTGAGCGACGTCTGCGGGGTCTCACTGCGCTGTCGAATGTAAGTGTCGACATGTTATATGGCTTCATTAGAAGCAGCGGTGGGTTTTTGTGACGGACTCACTCACTTTCTTTCTCTATCTTCTTTCCTCGCCTTCACTCTTCTGTTACTATCCTTCCTCAGACCACGTCAGAGGACCCAAGTGAGCCCAGCTCTTGTTTTCTTTCTTTTCGGGCGACCTGTTTAACCTAACCTAACCTTTCCCTGGGAACTATCTTTTATTTGTGCTAAATTATAACAACAAAAACTCTCACTCTTTTAACCACTGTGCCTGCTAAAAAATAAAATTTGAAATTGAAATAAACACACTCACATATACTCACACCAATGCATACGACTAAATACTTAACCAATATAGGAAGAGATATTGTATTGATGATGATGTTGTTGTTGATGGTGCTGATGATTATGATGATGACAATGACGATAATGATTATCAAATAGAGTAAAGGATTTTCACTAAAAATTAACGCAATCAAAATCACAGCTACAGCTGCAACAATAACAAAAGTAAAAGCTACAGTAACAGCAACAGCATTGGCAGTTGGTAGGTATCACTTGCAGCAGCCGAGACTAACAACAATAATAAGAAGTAGAAAAAAAAAATATTCAAATAAAATCTGTGTTGCTACCAACAATTCCCTGTTGATTTAAACCTGCACAAGCACACATACACACACACTCATATTTGTTTTTAAAGCTGTTACTGTCCTTGCAATTGTTGTTATTGTTATTGTTATTGTTAATGCTGAATGCTGTTGTTTTATTGGTTGCTACTGGGCTTTAAAACTTGACCAGGCTACATGCTCTAAAACATAAGTTGAGGATTTTATTAAAACAACAGTAACAAAATCTCTAAACAACATTTCAATATTGGTGTTAGTGTTTTATATGGCAAAAATGCAATGCAATGCAAAGCAATGCAAGTGTATGCCAGCATTTATTTATATTGAACGTATGGGCATACGTTTTCATGTGTGTATGTGTGTGTGTAAAAGGATAACTGCTATTTGGCATCAACCAATGTGTCATATCACTTTAAGTATTTTTGTTTATATTTTCGAAAATATTTTCAAATGGATTTATTCATATGAACATGACATTCAATACAAATCTTCATTTGCCTGTTGTCGCCCTCTCATCCTCTTACGCTTCGGCAATCCAACATTTACATTTGGCATTTCCTTTAATATTTGCCAGAGTATTTGTAATTTTATTTTGTATTTGTATTTCTTTTTACACAAACAGTTTGCATATGAATGTGTTAAATTGTTGTTGGTGTTTTTTTTTTCTTTCTCATCTCTTCTTGTGTAAAATGTAACTAAAACGTGTTTGTATGATTTTTTTTTTTTTCAAATTGATATGTGTCATTACTAAAGCTCTGCAGAATAATTATTAAACATTATACGAGTGCTGGCAACACATACACTTTCATACAGATTAAAAAAAAATATATGTAATTTGTACTTGGATTTTCTTTTCCTAAATTTTGCCAAGTAAATCCTATTTGACCTCTTAAACATCTTGATTATTTAACTTAAATTACATTTTCATTAATGCATTGGCAATTTAATTTTTTTTTTAGATTTAAGGAAAAGTTTATCGTTTTTTGTTTTTATACAGCATCAGTGTATTTTTGATACACAAGTTAAAGTCTTAAGCTGAAAATCAATAACAAAAAAACAGTTGAAAGTTATTTCAACTCATTTCGCAAAGCACAAAATTTATTTAAAAAAATCATAAAAAGGCTAATGTTTGATATGGGTTTTGATAATGTTGCATAACCCTCTGATCGTCCCATATCCATGGTAGGAGGACAAGGGATCAGTTCATGTGGCGGCTTAACGGCCTTCAATTAGAGTCTCAAATCTCTGTTTTGAAGCACCTACTCGCCAAAAGGTGACCTAGATATCTGAGAAGGTCCCCTAACCTTACTCCCGATATCTCAGGTGATTCGGACATCAGATGTGCACCGAGAAATAAGAGCTGGATACTCGCAAAAAAAATTGAACAGACTGTATCGTCACTCTCCGATGATTGGCAGCTGTGGTAGCTTTCGTTGAAGCTCATATACACTTAATAATGGCCACATTAATATTATGTAATTCACACGCACAAGTAGGAAACACAAAACGCACTTAAAGAAAATTTTGGAAAATAAAAGAAAAATCTATGCTTTAGCATGGATTTCTAAAATTTTTTTAGCTCATTGAAAATCGTAGTAGTTAAATATAGATAAGCAAACGTTGTTTTATATTCATGTGTAAGTGTTGGTCTCTATGTGGGCTTGTGTGTGTAAACAATTTTAAACAATGTTGCTTGTGCCACGGATTAAAGCACTATGGTAAAATACAATTCATTATGAGCTGTCAGTTGTTGTTTTTGTTGCCATTAAATTTGTATCAAAACCATCAAGGATATACTTATTTACGAAAAGTTTAATACACACTCATACATCTTTATTTGTTTACATATAAATCCCCAGCCATTCATGCCACTCACACTTGCACTGCGCCAAAATAAAAATAAAAACACAAACTAACTCTATTATATTCGGAAATGGCTTAAGCCATAATAAATCTCACTGCCAACGTTAACGTTGCCGGTTAAACTGTAAAGCTTAAGCCATATACGTGCACAAGGATATGCTACAAGTAAATGTGGGTGTGATTGTAGAAATTTTCCCTTTAAATGGGATTTAAAATTCGCCACCCACAGCCTGTTTTAACACATTGTCTGCAGCCAGGAAGCATTCATCTAATGCTTTGTGTTTATCAAACACTTGCACACCAGTTTAACAGTTAACAATTATTTTAAAGAGCAAACTAAAGCACAAGCAAGAGAGTAATATCAATGCAAAGAGCTGTAACAAATACAACACTAAGAGACAATTGTAGGTAGCATTTATAGAAATTTTGCTTAACACGAACACTCACTTGTACACACAAACATAGATTTTTTTTGTTTATAAAGTAAAGCCAAGGGATTAAGCATTGTGGCGCTTTATTTAGCTCTTCCCAGCACTTTTTCTTTAGCCCACAACGCCTTCCTTTTTTTCCCACTTCTTTAAAATAACAAAACACAATATAAAAATAGATAAACAGCAGCATTCATGGAAGGATAAAAGCTCTGTCTCTGTTTCTGTCTCTGTTGGCAGCATTACAAATCCATCGACGACGTTAGCTTTAGCTTAAAGGGGGATTTAATTTCGATTTTACTTTGTGAGCACTTGTACACTTTTCTTTTACTTTTTATCATCCTTTTGTTCACATGTACAGTCATTCAGTCAGTCAGTCATTGTGTGCATGTGTTTTGCATTGGAGTGTTTGCACAGCTTATCTTTATCCACATGTTTGTTTTTGCACCAGGATAAGCTCAATGATATAAACAGTTAGCAGTAGCTTGCTTGTATGTTTATAGTTATGGTAGGTAAGTAAATAAAATAAAAATACTAAAACGCAGATGGGTTTACATTGTGCGTGTGTATGTAGTACATCTCATGCTTCTTAACATGAGTTTATTGAACTTTTGTCATTTAAAAAAAATTAAATTTCTTGCAGCACAAGAATAAGACTTTTGAAGTCTTAGAAATCTTAAATTTATAATAATTCCTTAAAAAAAAGTATAAAAATATAAATATTTAAGAAAAGTATAATAAGGAAGAGAAAAGGAGAAGAAAAAGAAGTAGAAAGAGAAGAAGAAAACGAATAAGTAAGAGAAGATGAAAAAAGAAGTAAAAGAAAAAAGGAGAAAAAGAAGAAATAGTTTGAAGAAGATAAAAAAGGGGAAGAAGATAGAAGACGAAAAAAATAAAAAGTAAACAAAGTAAGAAGAAGATAAAGAAAATGAAGAAGAGAAGGAAAAGAAGAATAAGAAAGATAAAAAATTTTAAAGAAGAAGAATAAGAAAATAGGTTAGGTTAGGTTACAAAAGGCACCCAAATAAGAAAAACAGAAGCTTAGGGTCACTTGGCTCCTCTCATGTGGTGCCTTTGTGATACCTGTATAAGAAGAAGTGAAAAAGGATGCCACTAGAAATAGTAAAGTGAAGGGAAATAAATAAAAAGACAGATAGAAAAAAATGAGCCAGTAACCTCAACTAATTGGTATTCCTAACGAAGCCGTATAGCATGTCGATCCGCAGTGAGACCCTGCAAGTAGCGCTCTAAAAGATGTAGCTTGCGCTACTCCTCCAGGGCACCGCCAGAGAATATGTTATACAGTTTCCTTCTCCTCCTAGTCCTGACAACTTCTATAATAGTTTTCTGATAGCAAACAAATTCTCTTAGCACGATTGCCAAAACTGCAGTGGCCTGTTACTACCGCCACCACATTTCCAATTGGGCTCCCTGAAATCCCAGTAGATTTCAGCTTTGATTATCATCTTCGCCGTATTGTACAGCCGTTCATCACTCCAGTTGGGCTGTCCTTTTCGCATAAATATATTCTCGATCTACAGTAGGAAAAAAAGAAGAAGATAACGAAAGAAAGAAAAAGAGAACGAAAAAAACAAGAAAAAAGAATAAAGCAAAAGAAGAAGAATAAAAAAGACGATAAAAGAGAAAATGAAGAAAAAGTACAAAAAAAAAAAAAGAAATAAGTATGAGAAAAAAAAGAAAAAGAAAAGAAGGAGAAAAGAGAGAAGAAAAGTAGTAAAGAGGAAGAATACTTAAAAAAGGAAGAAGAAGGTTAACGAGCAAAAAGAAGAAAAAGTAACAAAAAATGGAAAGAAAAATAAGAAGAAAATGATAAAAAAGGAATCTAAAGAAGAAATAAGAATGAGATAGAGAAAGTAGAAAGAGAAGAAAAAGAAGACGATAAAGCAGAAAAAGAAGATAAAGTGTAAGAAAATGAAGTATAAGAAGAAATAAGAATGAGAAAGATAAAAATAAAATAAAGAAGAAAGAGATGAAGGAAAAAAGAAAAAGGAAAAATAAGAAGAAACAAGAAGTAGAAATAAAAAATAAAAAAAGAAGATAAAAAAGAAGAAGAAAAAAAGAAAGAAGAAATAAGAAAATGCAAGAAAAAGAAAAGTAAAAGAGAAGAATGAGTGCTTAGGTATCGTTGGTTATCAGATGAAAGTAGTAAGAGCATTTAAACTTCAATTGATGTTAAAATTAAAAAAAATTAAAGACACCAAAAAATCAGCGTTTGATGAAAGATATGGGATATGAGTAGTGAAATTCAGAGTTCAAACATGATAGTTATTCAGACACTCAAAACCCGATGATTGCAATCAATTAAAAAAAATTATTTTGGCCGTCTACAATCACAGTCTCTGGCAGAGAACAAACTAAACGCGAATCAAACCAAAAAAAAAAAAAATAAGCAAAAGGAAACGCAAATGGATTGGATGTAGCTTAAGAAAGCCTGATAAAGATATAAAAAAAGTGCCTATATAAAAAGGAATCAGAGGTTAAGTCAATTAACGTATACCCGCAGATGACACTACAACAAACCATCAGAGCTGGGAGACAATAAAATTGCATGTCAATTCCTTGCCGAAGAACTCCGAAAATATTTTAAGATTCTTGTTCCTTCCAAATATTTTAAGCTTTACTATGTATTTAGGTTTTATTACAATAAACTCCTAGTTTTGTACGATTATCCCACAACCAATTGTGTAAATTTTGTATTGCTGCTACTAGTTGCTTTTTATTTTATATTTTATGCACTTTCATATTATTTATTTAAGAACTGGCAATATACATCACTATAACAAACATTAAAAATATATAAAAAAATTATTAATTGAGTTTTCGTAAATAGAACAGGGTAGCAATTTTGAGCATTTGCTTTTGATTTTTATAAAATCACTTCATTATTTTCATTGATTTCAGTTGTTACTTAAAATATAACAAAACATTTGACAATAACAAATAATTTAAAATGAAGTCCCTCTTTATATTTTCACACCAGTGTAGGCATTGTGGAGTTATTTATTTACGTTTTATTAAAAAAAAAATATTGGGCATTGTACATATGAAAGTATTTGTTCAAGTCCTCTCATGAAGAGAGGGCAAGGATGTAAACATTTCCAACTATGATATGCATGTGTACACGTTAGTGTAAATGTGTATTTTTAAATAAATCCTTATGCATACAGCTACATCAGCGATACATGTCCACTGTTAGAAGAGATGGATTTACAAAAATGCGTTTATAGTACAAACGTTGCTGATGTTTTCATGTGGTGAATACTTGTGCATGTAACTTTGATATTGACAGATCATAATATCAAGCTGAATTATGGAGGGTATTATTTTGTAAAAGTTTAAAATTTAATGTGCGAGTTTGGTTAGAAAAAAATTACTTTAAAAAAATTTTTTTTTTTAATAAAAAATAATTTTGCTAAAGGAGAATATTAAGAGAAGTTATTAAAATTATCTACAAAACCGTACACTTTGTAATGACTACAGTGCATTTTCACCTTTAAAAAACTTGTAATAAAAGCAAATTTCAGTGCAAAATCAGGCTTCTAGTAACACCATTGGGCTGACTTTGCTATACAAAGATTTTTAAGCAGGGATTTTCGCCCATTTTTAGAGTATTTAGGTTTTTTTGTTTATTAAAACACAAAAAATATATTTTTTTGTTAATGCTTTATGAAAATATTTATCAGAACTCTTTGGCTTAAAATGATTGTTTTAAACAACCCAACCTTAGCAGTAAGTTAGGAAGTATTGGCATCTATACTTGTATAACGAAACCTCAGAGTAGGTATTTTGCTAATGAGCAATGTAAAAGCCTGGAAAACGTTTAGTTGACTCCCTAATTTATAGGAAAACTCTCACTAAAAATATATAGAAAATAATTTCGGTTGTGATAACTAAAATTGTTTCCAATTTAAAATTCAGTTGTGATAATCGAGTATTTTAATCCTGATAATAGAAAATCGGTCTTACAACTCAAAATATTTTTAACAGAACTAATTTTTGGGCTGTATTATCGAATTCTAATTGCTAAAACTAAAAAATTTTATTATGATAAACGAATTTTTGATTGGAAACAAATTTACTTCTTACAACCGGAGTTGTTTTCATACAAGTCCAAAATCTGGAACACTGAACTTATCAGCTGTATAAAAACTCCCCAGGTTGCCACATATAATTCAATGGATTTTAGTAGTTTTTCAAACTAAAAAATCGACAACACTAGCTCACAGCTTGCTTCCAAATATTTTTTTTTTTTTTGCTTTCAATCAAGGCTTTACTTTTTGAAGCTGGTTAAGTACCTTTTAGTACTTTTTTATTTAATTTTATTTAAAAAACACCAAGAATTAACAATGATTTTCAGGTGATAATTGGTGCGACACCTACAACTTTAAAACAGAAAGTGTCAGTGCTATAGCGGCAGTTATAAAGCTTATTTACTAATGCTAGATACAGACAATGCAACTTGTTTACACAACGCGTTTTTTGTTCAAACACTGCAGCCCACAATTAAACCACCAGAAGAATCAAAATATTTTGATAATTTTGTAAACTCGACTACAACACGAAATTAAACTATAAACATGACTACACATTACGTTATCAAAAATGAACATGCCCGGTTCTACAAACATGTTGCAAAATGTGTACTTTCGGGAGACTTAGTTTAAAAAATTCTTGTTATGAAAGAAAAAACGTGAAATAAAAATACTGGAAAATTTCAATAAAATGCAAAAAGTTATTGGAAATTTGAGTGGAATTAATCCACTTTTAAAAAAAAAAAACTAATCAGCATTATTTCTACTTAGGCCCTATTTAGACGAGGAAACATTTGGAAGAAAAACATCTTGAATTCTCTTTTGCTTTTTCTTTCGCGGTCACACAGACGAACATGTTGCCGGCAACATTCCATTATTATTATTATTATTTGCACACAAAACAATGAAAGAAAAGAAAAGTAAAGCAAATATCAACAAAGAATATGTGAACAAAGCGTATCGCCATGTACCGAACACAAAAATGATTCTGTCTTCTCCACCCGTAATTTACCTTCAAACGAAATGTTTCCCTTCTAAATGTTTCTTCGTCTAAATAGGGACTTAGAGGGAGTCCTTAACTTGCTAAAACTACCGCTAACTCATTATTTTTTGAAGTGGATTTGTACCACTTTCATTTAATTAAGCATTTTGTGGAAAAACTAACTTGAATTCAAGAAGTTCTATTGCCCTGAATCTTTTATATAGAGTAGTCAAATACACATCATACCCAAAAGTTTTTCATCAGAATGAGCCATAATCATATTCATAAAATGTGCATAAGAGCAGGTGCAGGTTAATATCTTAATAAGGCAGAACAAGCTTACGTATGCCAAGTTTACTGTAGCGCAATAAAAATTTTCTTGGCTCTTAATGTATTTACAGCAGTTCAGTTATAAACAAAAATTAATTTTTTTCTCTTAATAAATTTAATTTTGTGCTTTTTTTATCATAGAAAATTTTCTAAGTTGAGCAATTTTTTTCTTCAAATAACCAAATTTTCTAAGGAAAAAAATTTGTGGTAAAAAATTTGTACTGGGCAGATAGAGTAAATTTCTCTATGATTTTGCAATAAAAAAATTCGGTTATTTTAATGTAGATACTGGGACATGACGGGCACGTAGTGGATCATTTGACAAAAAATGACTCAACGAGAACTCCTTCATAATGAAAGTACAGTGAAACTTCGACATAACGATTTTTATTTTAACGAATTTTTACTGAGTCACTTAAGACTCACACAAAGACGTGTGTCTTTCTTATACTTTTAATTTATTTGTTATGAATTTCAAGTTAATATTAAATATTAAGAAAAGAGCTTAATAAAGCAAAATATCCTTAACGTTTCATGATGCTCTTATCCAAAAATAAAAAAAATTGACGTAGACCTTAAAGTAAAATTTATGAAAAAATTAAATGAAAAAATTCCATAAAGTCTACGTTAATTTTTTTTTTTTTTTTTTTTGGATAAGAGGGTAAATGTTTCCCTTTAAATCAACCCATCTTTCTGGTTTCTTAATCCTTAATTAGTCTTTTTTTATTTATATTTTCCTATTTGCCAAAAATACCTTGTAAAATGTATTATAACAACTAAATAACACTTTAATTAATTAAACAAAAATTTAAAATGTTTAAAGAGAATTTCTCATTGTTCGGAAAATGTGTTATCGGAAAATGTGTACACACACCATAATCATAACAAAAAACACAACTTTCGACTTACTGCTACAAATCAGTGCATAATTATAACCCTTTTCTAATTTGAAAACATACCAAAAAAACTTTCTATTTTTATTTTTTACACTTCATTAACTCATGGCTGATTAACAAAAGAAAAAAAAACAACAGAAAACAACGATTTAAAATTCAAGGTCTTTTTGAACGGCGCAATTTTACTACAGCTATTAAATCATAATTTGCGCTGGCATCTGCAGGCATTTATTCATCCATTGAGTGTAAATTTTTAATCCCAAAGAAGCAAAATATAAAAAAAAAAAACAACAAGCTACGCAAAGAGTAGCCAAAACTATTCAAGCACACACTTTATATACAAACACAAATTTTTTTTTTTAATTTTTTTATGTACGTGCAAAGGTTTTAAAGGATTTAATACTGAAAAATAAACAACAACACCGCGCTTTATGTGTGTAACAAGAACAATAACTAGTAGACAGAACCCCATAATCCCTAAGAATTCAGTTTTATCGTATGCCACCACATTTAAGGTCTTTTTTTTTATCTTAATTCATCTCCCTATCTATATCCTGCTACCCGCTTTAAAATCTTCTTAGCTTCTTTTATGGCAAAAAGTGTTTTCTCTTTATCTAACCCCCCTCCCCCCTTCATTTGCACGTCTCAATCACATATAAAAACAAAACACCACAAAGAGTTACGCTCTGTTGTTTGTTTGAATAAAATTTTGTTGGTGTTTGAGTGTGTGAATGAATGTTGTTTTGTACTTTTGCGTTAATCCTTAAGCCAAAGCACAGTCAAACAGTTATATACAAAAACGCACACACACATACACTTTAAAACATATAAAAGGCATCAGAACAGCATTTGTGTAAGTAAGTGTGTACGATTGTTTGTATGAATGTATTAGTCTCTCTTTGGTTCAGCCGTTCACTTAAAGCTTAAGCTTAATTTATTTTGCTGCTACTGCATTTCTATGAAGAGACACAAAAAAACACAAACTCATACTGTTCATATAAATTGCACAGTGGGAGTTATACCTATAATGGAAATGAAATGCTACATACAGTCAGATGAATAAAGAGGCTGCATCAGGAGCGCTATTTTTGAATATTAAAAATGTAATTGTGAGTGTGACTTGGTTTTGCTTTACTCAGCTATTGAGCAGTTATAAGAAGTATGATGTAGAGCGATGGCTACTTACACCACCAGACTAGAACTGTAACAGTTATCGGGCGCCTGCAAATATGACACCTTTTCTGTGAGTTCTCAAATCTTCTGGCTTACTGAATAACAACATTTTTCTTTGCACTTGTCTTTAGTTGGCCCACTGTGCTTTTCAGTAACAAAGTTTGTCATACTGCCATTTAGACCGTCAATCCCGCCAAATATTATTTTATATATCCATCCACATTTATCCATTCAAATACGACAACAAAAACAAAAGCATTCACAATCATAATATTGCTAAGCTTTTTCAGTGGAAGTGGAATGGATGAATGCCTGAATGCCAAAATATCTCGGTGACTGTATGAGTGAATAACTCATACTGGTTTTATGTGTTGATGCAAGAGTCGTCGTAGTACGTAGCAGTAATGGATTGAGTGTAGGAGCTTGTATAATCCATTTCTGCTTAGCTGTTTGCGTGCAGCTTAAGCATTTTGGGCTTATGCCATAGTCTCGCTGCTGTTGGCTGCTGATGTTGATGCTGTTGCTGTTGCTGTTGTTAATGCTTTGCCACTGCCACCACTGTCAGTTATATTATTTAGACTTTGCGAGTTTTGCAAGTTTGCTTGTCTGTTTGTCTGTCTGGCTTAATATCTGTTTGTTGCCTGCTCTTTGCTTAACTACAAAGTTTATTTGTGCGTCTCTGTGTGTGTATTTGTTCCACAGTCTTTCGTAGCGTAGTTTTATGTGGTGTGGGCGAGGGATTTAATTTCGTGCGGGATTATTATTTTGGATTTAACTCTTCGTTTTATGGATCGTTTGGTTATTATAAGTAATGCAAGCAAACACGCAAAATTACAGTTAAGGCAAAAATAATAAGTTCATATAATTTTAATATTAAATCCAAAGAAATCAAATTAAATCAATTAACCCAACAGTAAGTTGTTTAATTTATATTAAAGCATAAGGTGCACGTTGGTCTATATTAACCAATAACCTGTCCCATACTATAATACTGAGTAATACCACTTGATTTGGAAGGTATACTAGTACGAAACCCATGAAAATTCAGATCATTTTATGTTTCCTCTTACCACTGGCACTGTCATGTGATAGATTAGGCTAGGTTTCTTAGGGAACCCCAATAGGAAAAATAGAAAGAAGGCTCACTTAGATATTCTGATACCTGTAAAAGAGGGAAAATGAAGAAGGAGAGCAATAAATCAATAGGTTAATGAATAAGAGTTATAAGAGTGAAAGAAAGTAGAGAGTTAGAAGGAAAAGAAAAAGAAGACGAGTCTGTCATCTAATTGCCACACCGCCGTGAGACGCTCAGTTTGCACCTACCAAAGTAGAGCCTGTGCTGATACTGTAAGGCAGGGTAGAAGCATGAAAGATGTTAAACCGTTTTCTCTTCCTCTTAGTCATTTCATGGCAAGCCCATTCCACTTGCATGGCTGCCAAAACTGGGTGGTTGAAACCCAATTCCTCAAGTGGGCTCTTTGAAATCCCAGTAAATCTCTGCTGCGATCGCTATCCAGCCTAGGCCAGATCAGCCTCGCCATATTGCAATTTTTTTAAACTCTCAATCTTGACTATGCTTTAGGTAAAAACATACACTCTATCTTGTGTTAGTAGGGCCAGAAAAGGATGCCGAGTGAAGTGTCAGTATTCTGCTTAGAAGCCTCGATCCGTCATATGATAAGATTTTTTATTACTTTTTTTTCATCATTTGATTTTAATCTGTTTTATAGTTTTAAACGGCTTCATTCAGCCTCTAATCAATTCCCTTAATTCGATTTAAGTAAATAGTGACTTGTGGTCTCAATTAACTTAATATCGGGGGGTTTTGTTATTCTGTATTGCCATGCGCAAGCAGTTTCGATGCGAAAACTAAATGTGTTTTGCGTTTGCTTTTTGGTTATCGTATGTATAACACTACGGTTACATTAGCTTACGTATTGCAGAGACAAAAAACGATCAAACGCCTTAAAGAATACCACTGTTTCGATGTTGTAGCATTTTTATTATGCATCGCAATATGCAGGGGGTGCATTATTGTGGTAAAAGAATGGTGAGGCTACATACTCTACAATTAAACATGTAAATGGCAATGAAAATAATAGCCCATAATTACAGTCACACTAAATTTGGTATTTCTTTAAAAACAATTTTAAATCCATAACATTCTTATGAACAAAAGTAAACTTTTAAGAAAAGCCTACTTTTTACAGACTACGATTATGGCCCTCCATCATTTTCCAAAATCGAAATAATTTTTTAAGAAATATATTTTACAACATCTAAAGTTGACTTAATAATTCATCTTTTCCACAGATTTGTATTGCAGCAACAAGTTTGCTTTCTCTTCCATAAGGTATAAAAATTGTAGAAACAAACATTTACATGGCTTTGTAGCTCAGAAATTAATCAGAAATCAAAATCATATTTAAAAATTTCATTAATTGAAGAATTTAATTAATTGCAGTAAATGAAGCTCCAAGTGTTCTTTTGCTTTTGATCTTGTATTTGATTCATTGATAACTGATTTTTGATGTTATACTTAATAGCGCTCAAAACACATTTTTTTATCTAAATTCAAATAAAAAAATCAAATAAAAAACGAATCAAATGTGTTTAAGAATCACAATTAACACTTAGCAGTCTTTGAAAAAATACCGACGGTATCACAGCAAACAAGGTGATCGATTATGTTTAAACAAAATAGTACAACGAATTGATAAAACCAAAAGAAGAAATAAACAACAACAACAATTGTTATCAGTAAAAATACAAATTTTCTTTTCACTTATTTATATCCGTATTTTTGTCTCTTTTTTCCAAAACTCTACTTCTAACCTTCTCTATCTTTACATTGCTGTTAGAAAAAAATTTTTATAAAATTAAATATGACTCATAGATGAAGTTTTATACACTAAGAAAAATTTCGTCATTTAAATTGCTTTAAATTTTTTTTCTTTTGTCTTGTTGCCAGCATAATTTAAGTGGTAAATGTACTTATTGTCTTAGACCTGAACTGTTATGAGCAAAAAGCCGCAGCATTATAATAGCATTATATTCATGCTGTATATAAACAGATATACTACGTGCGCAAGCAAATAAATATTAGTACGAGGGCAGGCTGATAAAGATTTTTCAAATGACAAATTGGAATTTCTTTCTTCGTAATTGACGGAGATGGTGTTTATGCAGTGAGAGAATAAAGAAAGTAATTTGCAATCATTTTTTTTAAAGGCAGAGTTTGACTTAAGGCACACAAATTATATATTGAGAGAAATTTTAATAGATTTATGGCGTTTAAGTAATTTCATTTTCAGTAAAAAGCTGTGTTAACGTGTTCAATGCTAAGGCATTGCAAATATTCAGCAATTTTTATTTTTGATTTTGGGACAATTTTTTACATCATAATTTATGGTTATTTAAACTTAAATTTTATTTAAGAATAAAGTTCATATACCAACAAAAAAGAGCCAAATGAAATGTGCACGAAACCGCTGCGTGTGTTTATTGAATGCGCACACAAATCTTGCACATTTGATTAAATCTTATTAGAAGCACGATTAAAAGCTGATTTTGTTTTTATGCTGCTCGACACGGTTGAATTTAAAAAGCTACATTAAAACATTGAAAAATACAAATATGCAATATGCATTAAATGAACAGACACAAATATTTCAGTAAGCTACTGCGTAATAAAAATAGGAGTAGTTTGATTGATTATACATTTTTAATCATACACAATCATGCAATTTTTGCAGCTCTCTGATACACCCACATATCAAGAAGATTCTATAAAAATGTAAAAAAAAATTTTATACAAAAAGACTAGAATTTCTATCAAGTTCATTTGTAAATAAAATATAAACTAGAAAATCTAGTTCTTAATTTTTATGAAGATAAATACATCTAGTTAAATACGTTTTTCTTTTAAATATCGCATGCGATAAAAAAATATCCTACAGATTAAATTAGTTTTGGTAATTTTCATGTGCAAAATAGGGAATGGTACCTCGGCAAAATGAGGAATGTTAAAAATTTATCAAAGCAAGAGTACTGGGTTATAAAGAAATTTCCAAAAAAATGTTAAAAATAATCCAAAGTAGTTTCTGAGTAATTGGGGAGTAGATTAAAAATTTAGACAGCCTCTCCTTTAAAATGATATGTGTTCCATTAAGTCCCATGCTTTAAGATAAATAGAAGTGTTTGGCCACAGTAGCCTTCATCCCTCAGAGACCACATACAAGGAGACCAAAAGAAGTCATCCGATGTTGTTTGGCTCTCATTTTTTTTCTAAATGAAAATTAAATGTGTGCCATTGTCCTCCAGTCCGAATTCGTTCAATTGCGGCAGAAAAAACTCGGTTAACATGGCTCTATAGCGCTCATCGTCCACTTTTGTCGTTTGACCAGCCCGATGACTCCGCCAGCGTCTACAGCGCCCAATGCAGTCACTTTGAGGGGGTGTAATGGCTCCTCATGCATCACTCGCGGATTTTCGGTGCCCTAAAAGCGATAGTTTTACTTGTTCACGTACCCGCTGAGGTGGAAATGAGCCTCGTCGCTCATTATGATTTTGGTCGAAAAATTGTTCACTTCGATTATTACGCGCTCTGGGGAGTGTATCGCTCCATGGATTGTTCACTTGTATTCTACATCTGTCTAGTTCACAGATGTCAAAACAAAATTGACATTGACCGCCATTTGCTAAAATAAGAGCATCTTCCAATAGGGTGATTTTAGCCCACCTTGTATAGGGCCCACCAAATAACTTTTTTTTTTTTTGAAAATGCTAAAAAACATCGAATGTAGCTACGGCTGTGTGGAACGTAGCGCCGTCCTGTTGAAACCAAATGTTCCCAATATCCTCCTCTTCAATTTTGTTGAAAAAAAAACCTTCGGTAACGGACCCTATATAAGCTATTTTTGTACTAAGTGAAATTTTCAACGTTTTCTAAAAAATTTCACAAATACAATTGGGAGAAACTGTATTCCCAGAATGATAGCCCTGTAATATTGTGGTTGTTTTACATTAGGTCCCATTCCTTGAGATGGAATTGTTTGGCCAGAATGACTTCATCTCTCTATAAACCCCTTTAAATTTAGTACATATGTGAAGAACTTTGCTTGGACTATTTTTATCGCATGCGATAAATTTAAAAAAAAAAATGTATTTCACTAGACGTATTTATCTTCACACACATTTGTTCTTATAATTTAATAAAGATCAGTAAGGCATTTTGCTGATTGTAAACCATAAGGTTGCTAGACCACTTGGTTTTCACTGCATTTAAAAAAGGCCTTTTTTAGTATATATGGCAATTTCTGTTTGGGAAGTTCTATTAAAAGAAAATTGTTACATTTATAAATGCATAATGTTGTGTGTGCTGTAACTTTTATTTTCAAAGATCTTTTACTAGCAGCCTTCAGCAGCAAACAGATGAAAGCTAAAAAAAAATTGTACTTTACATTAATACTACTGAATAAACTCCCCGAACAGCAACAGAGCAAACTAACTGTATTAAGCAAACGAAAAAAATGCAGACACTCATACACACCATCATTAATACCAGACAGACAGACAGTCAAACGGTCAGACAGACGGATATACAGGCAAATATACAATCAAACAGAATGAGTATAATGTATAAATATAAAGGAAATAAATTTATTCGTGTATAAAATACAAAACAGTATTATCTCAGTATAAATGACATCCCTTCGAAATTAATCCTTAATTCCCTGTATTCATTCATTTATACATTTTGCATAATCCCTGAGATATGAGCCCAATAAGACTTAAATGTGCTTGTGTATTTCATTTAAAATATACCTGTTTGTATGTGTATGTATGCTTTTAGGTGTGTGTGTGCTTGTATATGAAAAAGTATTTACGGTAATTGTATTAAATTGTTTGTTATAAAGGCATGGTGCGGTAAGAGGAATTACACAAAGAGAATGAATTGAAAGAGTTTTCAAACTATTTCCTCTGAAAAGATAACACGTACAGTGTATGTGTGTTATAAAGAGAAAATAATTATGGAGAAATCGCGTAAAAGAGTGTTAGTATCAAAGAGAACGAGTGAAAAAAGGTGGTGTTTTTTTTTGTTTCTGTAGTAAATAAGCACTTTGGGCTCCCCTTTCTGTAATGTTTATCATTGAATGACTTGACTGTAGGCTGCCACATGTTGCTTGCATTTATTGCACATAAACATTGGTGTATGTATGTGGGCTTATGGAATGCGTGTGCACACACACAACTACAATTGAAATATAATGGTGCCAGTGAGGATGGTTTGTTTGGTAGTCATTTCAAAATGTGTTCTTCAGTAGTGCGTGAATCATGATAGAAGAAGGTTGGTGAGCTCTCTTTCAATTTTTTTAAATGCAATTTTAAATTATATCTGTTTTATTTATTTATTTTTTTTTTTTTTTTTTTTTTTGTAAATTTTGCTGTATGTGTTTCTTTGTTTTTATATGATAAAATTGCGTAAAAACATTTTTAGGCGGGATTAGAAAATTAAAAAAAGAAAAACTGGAAAGTCAAACGAAAAAAAAAATGTGATGAAATTAAAAAGAAAAAACAACAAAATGCTGGTGGTTGCTAATGAAATAAAGTTTCAGTAATTGATGGACTGCTTTTTTCAAAGAGGGTTTGTTTTGTATACTAGATGTGTGTGTGTCTGTATGTTTGTGTGTGTGCGTGTGCTTGGATTATCGGATTAAAACAATTTAATTGATAAATTAAAAAAAATAAATTAATTTTTGAGTTTGTTGAAAGCAAAGCATAACAAACAATTGGCTAAAGATCAATTCACTTGAAAATTAAAAAAACAAAAAATTAAATAAAACTTAATAAGGAACAAACTTCAACTAGTGAACTCAAGAAAAATCACACAAGTATTTTTTTTTTTTAAATGTATAATAAATTTTTTTTTGATTTCTGTAAGTACAACGATAAGCGCATTTTAGCAAATCTGAGTGAAATAAATTTTATTTATTTATTAAAAAAAAAAAAAAACTGAAAAATTATTAAAAATTTCTACAAAAAGGACACATTTATAGCCTGTTTGTTAAAATTAAAATTTATCATTCCTTTTACGCAACGCAAACAACACTAAAAAAAGATTTTTATTATTAAAAATTAAAACGACTGATAAACTGCAATATCGAAGCAAAAGTCATTAAAATATTAAGAAAAAAATTAAAAAAAAATATTTTATAAACATTCCTAAAAACAGCAAGTTATTTTTTCAACTCGATAAAACAAAATAATATAACGATCAAAAAAACTTAATCTTAATTCGTGCTTATTTCCAATTTATGTTAGTGTGCAAAATTCATTATTTTCCATGATATTCCCATGAAAATTTTTCAAAATATGTTTATTTAGTACAATAAATACTAAGAGGGAAAATATACCATACAGCCATTTCATCAGATGCTATTCTAAATCTTCAGTGGACTACTCCCAAGTTTTGTTAAATTCCTGCCCAATTTAATACTTATTATTGACCAAATGAGAATTTTGGTTAATAGGCAGACAGAAAGTTTCAAAATGTTTCAACAAGAAAATAAAAAACTAGCAAAGTAGGCATTGTTTTATATGTTGTATAATAATCAATGTTAATCAGCCTCTTTATCTATAGCCATTCGTTAAACAGGGCTTAAAATTTGTATTTTATAACACCATTCATTTCAAAGTTTTTCATTTCACCCATTAAATGAGTTGTTGGTTTATGTGGTGGCCTGACAGCTATCAATTAAAATCGCCAGATTCCGTTTTGAAGTATAGATATGGAACTAATCAAATCAGCAAGTGAATAACCAGAAAAGTTCTTTTTCTTATAATTGTATTCTGGAGATGATAAATAATCTCATGACAAAAGAATAAAATAAAAAAAAAAAATAACAACAAATTGTTGCAACCGAAAAAGTTGTGCCTTGTAAATTGAAATCGATAGAAAGTAAACTGTATCGGTGATAACACCAAGACAAATTTAATTTAATTAAAGCTGTGAATTGTGATGAGCATAAATAATTCTCGTATTCTATTTCCCAGTACACTTTTGTTAAATACTTCACGTTAACAATACATATTATCCCAAAGTTGGTGACACAGATGGTGCTGATGAGGAGAAAAGAATTTCTTCAAAAGTGATCACTCCTCTAAACCATTTCAAATAATATCAAATTATCAGCAATTATAATAATATAAAAATATTATGTATCTTCAATAAAATGGAATTACATGGTCATATTAGTGATAATACTGAACTAAAGCGCAAATAAAAAATACATAAAAAAAGTCGTTGAATGCTTGACTTTGTTTAATTATTATTAATGAATTTTTCTGCGGGAGTTCTTTCTCTTATCATAAGAAAATGTCTCCATTTTTTTTTTTAAATATAGAAAGTTCTCTGGTTCAAAGAATTTTTTTCCCAAGAACTAAAATTTTCCTTAGGAAAAAATTCTTAATGACTACTTATTATTGGCCTGATAAATTTTTTAATGTAAGAATTTTTCTGGCCATTTTGCGTTACAAAGGATAAAATCATGTAATAATTTTTTATGGAAAATACAGATGGCCAATTCTATCTACGTTTTTATAAGAATATGGAAAGTCCTAAAATTGAACTCAGCTTCCAGCGAGTATAATGCAAAATTTAACAATATTGCTTGTTGTCACAATGTGATAGCAACACTTTCGCCAAAAATTTTTTAAACATACTTAAGTTAGAACAGCATCTGCGCAATAGATCTTAATGGTCACGGTGCGATTATAGCTCATAATGATAAATATATTATAATGAAAAAAATCAGATGCTCACACAAAATATATGAAGTAAACTAAAATAATGCGACGGAAAAGCTAAAAAAAAATTGTTTCGACAGCGCATTATGTAGTGAAGTTGGCTGCAAAACAAATAATTGTTTGATTTTCTGTTTTGTATTTGTTGCAAATTATGACATTTTAGTTATTTATTTATATTTTTTTTAATCCAGCATATTTACCTTAATTTTTTTGTTAATTTACTGAGATGATTTAACATTAGATGCTGTTGAATATAGAACGAAACTGTTCTTTTTTAGGTTTGCCATTTCAATATTAAAGCTGGGCGTTAAAAAATACAGCGCTTGCTAATTTAGGTTAGCCTATTTGACTTAAAACTATTTTACAGAAAATTGTTTTTTCACCCGTGCGCTAAGAGCGCCGTGAGTTAGGGCCTTCGGGCAGGCAATCACGTAAAGCACCGACATATTCTGTATAAAATCTTTTATATTTTAAAATAGAAAAAATTACCACCTTAGACTTTAAAGTCTTCGTTATCGATATTTTTCGTTATTTTTTTTTAATAAATTTTACTTTAAAGTCAACGTCAAAATTTTGTTTTTTTTTAGAAAAGAGCATAAGTTGTTAATTATTAAATTTTAAAGAAATTTAGAATACATTTTAATGATTTACGGCTCATTTTATTTGTATTAATTGACTATCAAGTACCAAAATTAAGTACCAAAATTAAGTACCAAAATTTAGATTTTCTTTATTTTAGATTTAAAAGAATTTTTTTAATCTCTTCAAAAAAATATGATTTTTTTAAAAAAACTTTCTGAACATATCAGATTAGTAAAAAACTTAATGCAAAAATTTATATATTTATAAAAATTTTTAAAAGTTATTTTATTCCCGATTATCACAGAGGTAGTACTCGAGTTATAGCAAATTATATGGCTTAACTTCCTTTTTTTTTCTCTACAACTACAAAAAAAATAATTGGTATAAAATTTGAATCACGGTTTCTTAATATACTCTTAATCAGTTACTATTTGCATGACTCACATTTTATTATCAAATTTTAGCTTCACAAATCTAATCTTAATTTTATTATATTAGAAACGTAATTTGATTTCTTGTGAATCTTAAAAAAAATATATATATTAATCATATTGCTTAATATTGTCACCAGTAAATTATTATGCTCTTATCCAAAAAAAATTAACGTAGACTTTAAAGTAAATTTTTTTTTTTTTAATTATATGAAAAATTTCGTTAACGTTGACATTAAAGTCTACGTTAATATTTTAGGATAAGGGGGTTAGTATTTAAATCAATTGAAAGATAAAACGGTTTAATTTAAAAATAGAAAAATGTTTCTTTAAATTTATAAGCAGCAGACTATTGACAATTTGAAATAAAATTGACTAAACACTGAAAGAATTTTTTTTAATTAAAAGAATTAATTATTAAATTATTTTTCAACTAATGATACGCTTCATGAGACTAATAATCAATGAAATAATTATTCATTGAATTAATTAAATGTTGTCACCTAGGCAATTGATTTCATGCACTTAAAAAACTAAAATATGCACATAAAATATGCACTTAAATATACAAAATATGCTTTAAAATATGCACTAATTTCCTTATGGAAAATAAAACAGCTAAAATTCAGTTACAACAATAATTTTAAAATTATTTTTCAACAATACTTTTTGAAATTTCTTTTGGATTGAGTAAACTATTCAAACGCTAAATTCTGAAAATTAAATGTCATATACCCGTGCGCAATTCCACAAAATTAACATTTTAGAAACGGTAAAGTATTTTAGAAAATTTATATTGAAATATATAAAAAAAAACCAGAGCTTTTATGCACATTTTCTAGATGGTTTGATCGCTTTCAACATTAAAAAGGGCAAAATAGTAATTTTTGCATGATGGCTGTCTTGATGAATTTAAGTATCGAAATTTATATTCATTTGTTAACATTATTATGAAGTAGTAAACTGGAATGACAAAATCCACTCATACACACATAGAAAAAAAGAACAATATGGACCACTAAAATGCTGCCAAATGAGTGAATGAGTAATTTATTATCCACTTTTTAGTTTATTTTTTGACTTATTAAATAATCCCATAATGATTCTTTATTAGAAGTCAATCAAGTATGTATAGTTGCTTTGTAGAAAAATTAATATTACTTCCAGAGACTGGATGGCTGGAGCGACGTTTTCGGAAAAATCCCTTTTTCCTCACCGCCAGCATTTGTGCTATAAATTTTATTTATTGTGAAATAAATTCAGTAACTGAATACTTTTCAATATTAAAAATATTAAAATTAATACAAATTATGCACAACAAATATACATTTATAACAAAATATGCAATAACAAATTGATCGGAAAAGTACTTGATTAGCATCGATTTAAAGTTACTGGGTAGAAACATGCATTTGCATGAAAATCCTTGCCCTAGTTGTCACTAGTCTAATGAAATGTTGTCTTTGAATGTAAAATAATTAATCATTTTCAGTGTTGAAATGAGAGTTTGGATTTTATTTTTTATGCACATACTTTAAACCAAATTGAACTATTTGTTTTTGTTTTGTAAAATCAAAACTACAAATTTTTAACTAGAAAACGTTGTCTAACTAGATGACATGTTTATATACAAGACGAATCTGTTCAAGCTAATGGCAGAATTTTTAAAGCAAAATTTCTTTTTTTTTTAATTATTGGGGCAGAATTTGTGACTCTAAAAAGTTTATTTTTTAACCCTAGAACAAAATGACGATGCCCGATCTTATTTTTGAATTAAAACATGATTTTTCTTCGCTTGCAAGCTGTTGGTGGACAAAGACGTGCAGCAAAGTTCGCGCGTTGTAAGTGTTTTTTCGTTTTTAATTTTTTGCCGTAGTCAAAACTATAACTTTTATGTTATATAATCCTTTGTTTAAAAAGCAATGCCAATTGAAAGAAGGCTATGCAATGTTAATTTTACGTTTAAGAATTGAAAAAAATATGCTTAAAAAATAACAAAATATGAATAATAAATTTATTTTGTTATATATTTTCGCTCACGACATATTTTATAGTTTCTTGAAATAGGTCGTAGTCAAAATAACGAAGGATGACATTAGTGTACAAAAAATAGAAAATGAAATTCTAGGTTTAATAGAGTTGAGCGCTTAAAAAGGCAACGCTTGCTAGTTTAAGCTAATTTAGGTTAGCCTGTTTGACTTCAAACTATTTTACAGAAAAAAAAAATTTTTTTTGTGTAAAATTTGTTATATTTTAAAATATAAAAAATTAGTTGTTAATTGTTAAATTGTAAATAAATTCAGGTTTATTATTATGGGCTATAATCGCTCGGCGACCTTTAAGATCTATTGTGCAGCAGCAAAATTTAGTTTATTTTAAATTTTTATTCAAATTGTAAATTAAAATAAATTTTTTTCAATTTGGAATATAAAAGCTGCTGAGTGAAATCGCTAATATGAGATCCTTGTATAGAAGCGCCAATAAACTAAAACAAAAAATAATTTTTTTTTTAAATTAATTATTTTTATTCCTATCAGTCCCAAGAAATTTCAAAGTTTTATATGATAATTCGTCTTAAAATAACGTAAAAATATATTTTTTATATCCATACAGAGCTCAAGTCCTAAGAAACAGAACATACAGATATGTGTGCCTAGTGAGTTCACTTGGAAAAAATATAATTATATAAAAATTACACATTTATACATAAATTTCCCTCTTCAAAATACATAAAATTTACCTACACGTATTTTAACAAAATTTAAGTTACAGGGCATAGAGAAAACAATATTTTTAAGAATAAAGCGTTTTAATAATATAAATTAAAAGTGTAAAAATAATTAAAACTTGGAATAAAATACGTTAACTTTTTCATAAGCATTTTTTTAATTTTATTCTCTAGGCTAGTAGTCTGTGAGTAACAGTTACTCAGATTCCGGGAGTTTTCTTGGTTTTTACTCATAAAAACTATGAAGTCTTGAATTAGCAGATTCGCCACTTGTTATAAGTATTTAGTATCAGAATATGAGTGTATGAAATGATGAAATATTTTGCTTGAATTTTTTTTTTAACTTTTCCCAGGTTGTTCCTGGGAATGTGCAATTGAATTTATTTTCCTAATGAAAATTTTTTAATTCAAAATTTAAAGCAAAAAAATTTTTTTTAAAAGGCTGCAGGTGCATCGCAGAGTGATGAATTTTTCACATTCGAAACACAGATCAGCAAAGAATATGTCCTTTTTTATCATAGAAAATTCTTCGCTATATAAACATTTCCAGTGGAAAAAATTCTTCAGAAATATTTGTTATTGATTTTGCTTGTCCTTTCCTTTGTCGCAATTCAATTATTTGCCCGTGAGTTCGTTTGTAAATAGTTTCCCCAACCTTTTTATTATTACTCGTATTAAATCATAACAATTTTGTTATTTAAAAATTTCAATTTAAAGCAGATACTGGTTTGGTGAGACTGAGAATGAAAGGTATATTTTTTTTATAACATGTTACCTGTTTTCCCTAATGCAAAATGTTTTAAAATCACATAACGACCCATAATCCGCCCTAAAATATTATAAATTTTTCGGATTACTGCAAACATTTTGTTAACATTTTACCCTGTTATTGTTAGGCCCTTTAAAGTTATTTTTCACCAGAAAGATAAAATAAAAAAAAAAAAAAACATTAATCCATTCATTCTTAACTCCTCAATAGCAAAAACAAACAAAAACACATGAAAATCACTAAATAACTATAGCAGCTTGATAGAGTAAACTAAACAAAGAAACAATGCAAGGATTTTGTTTGAAAGTTTAAAAAGAAATAAATAAAATAAAATAAAATAAAACAACTTTTAAATTACAATAAACACATGCATGAATAACAAGCAATTGAGAGAGAAAAAAAAATTACTAAAAATTGAAAAGGAAATCCAGGAATTGTAAGAAGTATGACACACACATACGAGTGCATAGCAGTAATAAAACCAAAAGGATGGAAAAGCTTTTAATACTGATGCTTTCATGAAGGCTAATCTCTGTGAAGTTCACTACATTTGTTAGCATTGTTTATAATGTGAAGCTGTTGCTTCTACACGTTCACTCATGCAGCATCTTACTGGGTATTTATTCTGTTTAAAATCCCTAACAATGAAACACACACACACAAACATTCATAGACTTGCTGCTGCCAAACAAAAGTTAAAAAAAACTTACACAATTAGTAAAGTTGTATGCGTTGAATATGTGTGTGTGTGTATAAAATAACAACAGAAAAAGTAAGTGAAATACGTCACATATAAGAAAAACAATCTGGCAAGCGAAATGACAATGTTGTTGTCGCAATTGTACCGTCATTGCTGTTTTGTGCAAATCGTAGTGAAATACTTGTACTATGTGTCGCACTTAAATCTTTTACGAGGGCAGTGTACCAATTTATGGCATCTGTTTGTGTTTTCATTTTGCCTTTTTTGTGGGAATCAGGACAATTAGCACAAAGTCTAACAAAATCGTTAAATGCTTTTAAGGAAAAGCTATAAAAACTTTTTTTTTAGTTTTACGGAAACGACTCGTTGATCAAGAGCTCTCGATAGAATTTTTTTTACCAGTTTAATTTTGTAGGTGAACATTTTCAATTTAGTTTTCAAAATTCGTCTTCCAATTGATGTTTCTGAAGATTCAACACTGCAACACTATCGCACACTATAGTCACATTTTTAGCATTACGAGACGTCCGTTGTCTTGCAGAATGCCGCCGTACTGTACTGTTGAAAATTCGCATGTAAACGATAAATTGTGATTTTGTGAGCCATTGGACGATTAGGATATTTTTGACGCAATTTCCGCAATAATGGAACGATTACTTTCAATAAATATCGTCACTATTTCTGCTCATATTTATCCATCATAAAATTTAGACGTCTATACAACACAATGGTTAAAGCGAAACTGAGCTAAACGTCACATAACCAAGATGGCGTGCAATCAAAATGGTAGCGGGACTTTTGCCCCACCTACTATTTGTTTGGGGGTCACACAGATTGAATTCTTACTTACACCTTGATAGGCTATAGTTAAAGGTTGTTGTGTAAAATGTTTTTTTTTTTCCTTTTTCTTTTTTACAACCAAAATCAGTAAAGTGGCTGCACTGCCTTCAGAATCGATGAGGATATGACAGCATTTCATATCATTTTACAAACATTTTTTAGCAAAAATGTCCGCTAGATACTTAGATTGTGGTACCTTGAAGTTGGTAACGATATAAAGCAGCTTCAGACACCAGCCAGTCAGTGTTTTGAATGGTGACTTCCTTAATGTGTATTAAAGAGCTGCAAAAGCATACTTGATTATGTAGCCCTTTAGTATCTATCTGCAAGAGGTTGAGCCACATATTGCATGCCAAGCGCAAGTTAATATAAGACTAACAGCCTGGCTCACGATATCGAATTTTATCGTTTAAATAAAATTTATAAAAAAAAACCTAGACTGAGAGCAAATATTTCTCATTTTATATTTATATTTAAGCGTGTGATAAATTTTAATTCAAATCTTTTTTTAATGTTTGTGTTGCTGTTAATTATATTTTCTTGTTTCAATCTTAAAGGAACGAAAACTTTCGATTTCGTAGAGCCGGCTGTAAGCATACAAAGCAGTATATACTGAGTGTAGAAGCTATGAGAGCGATATAAACTACACTAAGATGAAGAAGGCCGGAAACTATAATCGACGGTGAGAATTGCTGAAGTGATTTACTCAAAGAGGACAGAATAAGTTTAAGTAGAAATAAAATATTGCATTTGTAATGCAGATTATTTTTCAGCCCAGATAGACATAGTCTTAACAGGGTCAATAAAGGTTTGCTTTCTTTGTTTGTATGCCACCACAGTCCTTTAAAGCTCTCGCTAAAATAACTATAAAAAATATATTGAGATAATTTCTGTCATTTGATTATAGACTATGGAAACATTTTTTAAAACCTCCTCGTACTTAACCCATGACAAACAAACAAGCACGATTAAGTTTTCTACACAAATACACACACACACATACACTCATTTGCTTAGATGTTTGTAAATATAATACACAGCAACACAACAATATGCTACTTTAAGCTTAATATGTCTGTCGGTTCAGTTTATGTATGATTTTTATAACAATGCCACACGTTTTCTTTGTTGTTATTGTTGTTGTTGTCACATTTAGTTTATTTCTCGTTCTTCGTATTTTAAGCATTTCTTTTTTCTTCATTTGATTTTTTTTTATTGTTGGGTTTTTACACTATTTTTGCTGATGGTTAAAAGGACAGAAACAAAGAAAAAAAATAAAAGTAACGCGTATTAAACTTAATCCGCTAGGATATGTTGTGGTTACGTTTTGAATGCTTGATTGTTTATGGGAAAATGTTTGTTGCTTTGTTAGTAATACTGAGAGTTTGTGGGTATAGTGTATGTTAGAGGTTGCATAGAAAAAGGGTAAAAAAATAAAAATGGATTAAAATCTCAGGATCGTCGTTTAAAATATCAAATGAAAATTATTTTTGTTACAAATAACTACTTTCAGTAATTAAGCTTGTCCCATGCATTGCTTTCCAACTAGAAAAAAAAGCCAAAGAAAGTCAGTATTTTATTAACTTAAAATCATTTTTAAAAAAATACTGACTTTAGTGTGAATATTTTAGTTATTTTTTAAAAGTATTTGAAAATTATTATAGCATAAAGGTTTCACTTTTTCAATTTACAAAATTCTCCCAACAACAATTTTTTTTATTAAATCCTTTTCATTAGTTAATAAAACCAGCGCTCCTGTTTGTTCTTCACTATAACAAAGTGGTTGTTAACTCAGCTTAGCTTACCACACTTTTATGTTCGCTAATTTGTGTATAAAGCTGTTAAATAAGTAGACACACATACAATCATACACACATACTTACATAAATATGCATCGCATATTAGCATACAGTTTCTAGGTATAAACTTAACCACCGAAGTGTTTTATAAGGTGTAAAAAAAATAGCACAATACAAAACTAAACCTCAGTATGGTTTCAAAATAACCGTCAAGTATTAAATGAAAGAGATATAAAATAAAAAACTAAATGAAAAGAGGACAAAAAATAATAGAAAACTTAATATTTACAAGACTAAGTTAAAACAACAATAAAAAAAAGCAAGAATTTGTAATAAAAGGCAACAAAAGTGAAACTAAAAATAAAAAAATATAAAAAAATTAGAAGCTAATCCTTTTGAATTGAAATTCTGGCAAGAATAAAAGTAAAATAAACTCAAATATTTATTAATTTAAATACAAGAAAAATAAATTAATTTAAATAAAATATTTTAACATATTTGGAATTATAAAGTTTAGCAAAATGTAATCTTTATTCGTGCTTAATTCATAAGAATTTTGCACCCCAACATAATTAGAATCATATTAGAATAAAGATTACTTTTTTTAAAATACACCAAATTTAAAAAAAAAAAAAAAAAAAAAAAACTTGAGGACCAACATTTTTAGTGTTTAGAGCACAACAGGGTAAAGCCTGCAAATTGTCAAAATTAATATACACACTTTTATACGAAAAACGTTATTTTGAGGACTTCCCAGCTACATGGCCATACTACTATCGTTGCCGCTGTAGCTTAGTTAGGCTAATTGCTATTTTCACAAGCGATAATAAACATATTTAGTGCTGCCAGTATAACAAAATAAATTTATAAAATAAGACCTTAAGTAAATAATACTTTTTATTTTTAATTTAAAAGTTTAACAAAATATTAATCTTTATTTGTGCTTAATTCCAGAAATTGTGTTGGCTTTTAAATTTATTCTAAATGTAAAAGAGAAAAGAAGAATAAAAATAGAATTATAGTTTTCAATATTAAAATGTTGGTTGGGAAATTTATTTATTTATTCAGTTCAATGCTTACTGAGTTTTTTGTTTGAATATTTGAATCTTTTTGTAACTATTGATTAATAATTCTTATTTAGTCAATTGCTTTTACAATATAAAGGTTCTAATGTTTGCAAGAAACGTTGGGAGTAACCTACTGAGGATTCAGAGTAGCATCTGATGAAATGGTCCATATAGGTATGCAATCCCCTTCAGTACTTATTGTACTGAATAAATAACTCATGAGAATATCATGAGTAAAAGAATAAATTTTAAAACCAACACAATTTCTGGAATTAAGCACAAATAAAGATTAATATTTTATAAGACCTCAAGCCATTTTAATTAAAAAGAAAAATGTCAAATAAACTAACAAATAATATAATAAAAAATTTAAAATAATTATTTGAAAATATGTATTATAAATACAGTAAAAATTAATATTTTTTAAA
This sequence comes from Thelaira solivaga, assembly GCA_947397855.1. NCBI lineage: Eukaryota > Metazoa > Arthropoda > Insecta > Diptera > Tachinidae > Thelaira > Thelaira solivaga. Next base: position 10,525,052 of record OX377614.1, read on the forward strand.
TAAATGAATAAATCTGTTTTTTTAATTTTTTATCTTTCGAATAGTAAATTTTAGGTTTGTAAAAGTGGACTATTTTAAAATGGCTTACAATAAATATTAACTGCCTATAATGTTGCTGGCATTTTCAATATATTTGTGTGGTATAAATTGATAGATGATACTAATTAAGCAAAAAGCATAAAAAAGTCAAAAAAAATTTTATTTCTAGTAATATTTTGGGTTTTTTTTTTTAATAAGAAAAATATTCGAAAAATCGTTTAATTCACAACATACTAGTTAGAGAACTGAAAAAAATTTAATTTTTAGTTGAATGTGCATGATTAAAAATGTTTATGTTAAAACAATCAAACCACACAAACGAAGAGTTTGAGTAAAAATCGTGCACAATATTCTATTAAATCAAAAAATAAAAACTCATTGGATTTTTATGCTATTCACTATGATTGAATCTAAAAAAAATTAGTTTTTAATTCTTTTCTTGGAACTAAAAAAAAAACATTTTTCATTTAAAATTTTTTGCTGGGTTATTCTCTGTAAAATAATCTTTCACAATATCTTAAGCTAAATACCCTACAATACGATTTATGATTTATGCAAATAACACTAACAACAACTGCAAGAAAAATGTAAGAACAAGAAGAAAATAAACTAAACTGAAATAATCGTTCATTGATTCATTTATTCTTATTTGAATACATTGAAACACATAATCGATCCTATACCTCAAGCTAAGCACACTTGTTTTACTTATTTATGTACAAGCGTCGTAATGTACTTGTGCATGTGCGTGCAAAAACACAATGAATGATGTCAGTCAAGACCTTAAGTGAATGAAAGTAAAGGCACTTGTCTTAAAGGATCAAATTTCATCCCCATCAATAGAAAATTCAAAAATAAATAAATACTTTATTTAATTCCTATACCGGCACTGCTTGATTTATACTGGGTGCCTTAGTATTGAGCTGAATATTATGGCCTACTTTAGAGGTAATCATTAGTTATAAAGAAGGCAATAAAAATATGTATTTCTGCTGTTAATTTTTTTTTTTTCATTTAAAAATCCCTGCTTAAGCTTTTCATTTTATGCTTGCGCTATACTATTGAAGGTTGAATTTCATTATATTCATATAAGCGTTATAAGACACTTTTTTCTCGTTTTTTTTTTTTTTTTTTTTTTTTTTTGGTGCATGAAAACAACAGAAATCTTAACCTCCTGCATTTTTTGATTGGAAAGAAATTAAATCACCAGCTTAAATCTTTTTTATTTGTATTTGTTCTCTTATAACTTTGTAACATTAAAAGCGGAAAATGTCAATCGTAATATCATGGATAATTTTTTATTGTTGTTGTTGTTGGAAGTGGCTGTTAGTATTTGCAGTATCAAATGCAAATACTTACTCTTATTTAAACCAAGCCGAGAGCTATTAGCTTGTATTAACAACTGATTCACTCTTTGCTGTGATTGAATATCTGGGCGGTGGGCTTATTCATTTGCTGATTGACTGCCTTGGCGGTAAAAATATGACATCATGCTGATACTTGGTTGAAGTTATTTTTTTATAATTCCGTTTAAGTTTAACAACGTTTTCTTATTATTTTTAATGTATTCTTGTGCTAAAAAAACTGTTCAGTAAATAATTTTTAAAAGTCAACTAAAAGTTATGTTTCTTTACAATATTTTTTTAACACCTTCAAAGATTGTAGAGATTTAGTTTTAGCTCTTTTTATTTTAAATTAAATTATTTATATTAAAAAATGAATGGCCCACAATTTGTGTATAAAATGTAGCCAAAACATTCATGTCATTCCATTCTTGTAAGACAAAAAATAACTTTTTGTTTATTTTTTTTAAAATAAATTTTCAAGCTTATCATAATGACACAATATAAAAATACCTACCATATCTTTTTACAGTTTGACCTGAGCTTTTCAGAAATAATTTTAATTTTATTATAAGCTGTGATCTGAAAGATTTTATTGTGCAGGCCGCTCTCTGTCTGTCATTGTCTGGCTCAACTTCCACTCACTCTATACACAAAAAAAAAAATAAAAATAAAAAAATAATGATTTCAGCATTATCATCGTGGGCTATAACAGCCTCAATACCTGCGTAGCCCATGTCCTAACTAAAACAATATAAGACTCTTTACGAATCTTGTAAATGTTGTGGAATCCACTTTACTTAATTTTTTGTGGGGTCAGTTTTCCACTACCTAAGTAACTCATTCTAAATTTTTCCACCGCAAAAAGCTCTTCTCTAAAAGCTAAGTATAATGCTTTTACCATTGTCATTAATGGGCATAACAGCAGCTCAACCTGTAAGTACTTTTGTCTAGCCCCTGTCAAAACTAAAATAATTTGAGATTCCTTACGAATCTTGTAAATGTTGTGGGATCCACTTTACCTAAGTTTTCTAGGGCCTTTGTCAAACTGTCTAAGTAACTAATTCTACGTTTTTCCACCGCTAAAAGCTCTTCTCTAATATCGTAGTATTTTTTTTTTTTTTTTTTTTGCAATGATATTTAAACAGATTTTGACTGATAACAACTTAGCTCCGTTCTATTAGTTTAAAATAGCTGGCCATCCGTACAGAATGTGCTTTGATATTTTCAATGCTTTTCAACAGCATGTACCACATTAAAGCAAATTAAACATATGACAATTAAGACTACAATGTCCTGTTCACAGTTGACTATAAAGTTTGATATCAACCTGTAAGGTTGCCTACTGAAATATATTCTAATTGAAACTGTGTTATTTTAAGGAAGATTTCCTATTAAAATTAAAAGTTTGCTTTCAATTTTTGTGTTACAAAAAGTTTATCATGGAGTTATGGTAACGTTAGTTTCTAGTGAAGCACCTAACTTGCGTACACCAGTAGTACGATTCAGCAACTTTTAAGGGTAGAACATTTAAAGGTTATTTTTAACTCCATATTTCTCTTTTTGCATTAACTAAAGTTCGATTTAGTCATTTTTAAGAGTTAAAAATTCACCACTGATATGAATACCATAGACAACAACCAAAAAGGCTACAAATCCATGTAGAACAAACAACAATTTGTTATTTATTATATTTTTTAGTTAAGAGTCATTAGATTTTGTTTGGCTTTTACTTAAACCCACAATTTTACTGACCTGCAAGTTCTTTAATTTAGGGTTAACAATTTTTAATCAAACATTTTTCTTCAAAATTGAATAGTGAATAGAAAAATTACCAATTTTTTCAAATTTTTTGTATTTCAATGAGTTACTTTGACTTTTATTTGATACTCTTTGTTTAAATGAATGTAAGATGATGATCGTACTTGATGGATTCACTTTAAGGCACTTGGCTACTAATGCCGTTTTAAGCGGCTCGACTTTAATAAAATATTTTAAGACAAAATGCCAAATTGTATTTACTTTTATAAATTATTGCAAGTGAATATTTGAAGAGCACTTTAAAAATTACTACACCACACATGCATAAGTTGTGTACCACTACACAAGAAAAAGGTATGGCATTATGTACTGTTTATTGACATTTTAATCTCTTTTTTTCATGTTATTATTACTTTGACTTCATATAAGCACAAACAATGATGGTATTGGTTTTGTTATTGCTTTAATTTTAAAACCATATCCTTAAATCAACTGAATGCATTTTTATGCAGATGCCAAATATACTTTGTATGTATTGCATACATTTACAAAAACTAAACCGAAAGGGATAAAAACCCAGAATAAGATGACAAACTGTAAAGCAGGGGCAAATACACATTGCCAACAAATCTTATTGTGGCTTATAGTACGTGTATAATAATACTCTAACTCTCTCTCTCTTTCTCTCTTTCATGCTTTACTTTCTTTGTACTACCACTACCAGTCCAGCTTAAAGTCAAACACATGCTTTTTTATGCTTTAAAGTCAAAGTAAAAAAAAAATCATGTTTTTCTATACATACGAGTACACTCAAGGGCTCTTGATTTATTTTCTGTGAGTTTCTTTGTTTGATTTCATTTCAAAATCATTTATATAAATTCATTTCATTTTGAGTTTTGTCTTAATGGCATGTGTGGCAGGCAGTCAAGATTTTTTACTTGCACAAAAAAAAAAAAAATGATCCTTAATGCAAAAACAAACTTAATCCCTTTTTAAGCATTTTTAACCCTAAAATAAAATAAGTAGAAAACATGTTGAGGTTTGCAATTCAAATATAATTTATTTTAAGCATTTTATCTTAATATGCACAAAAGTCTTTAGTTTTAAAATAATCAAAATTTGTTTAAAGACAAACATATTTTTTTGGTCTTCATCAAAATAATACAAAATATTTCAAAGGAATATTTATTTAGTTAAAAAATCAAAAATATTTTAGTTAAAAAAATTCGAGGTGTATTCATTTACAAGGTAACTACGAGAATACCAAAACAAATTATTTAGTTTTGGAAGTAGTGGTAGAATTATGTGCCTGTAGTAGTGAAAAGAAAAATTAACATACTCAACAAAGCAAATCACTTGAGAAAAATATTAAAATAATAATTCAAACTAATTTATTTGAACTTGAAATCATTTTTATTATTTTTATTATTATTATGAAGTAAAAATAATAATATTATAAAATATTTTATAAAAAAAAATACAAATCTTCTCAAGCTCAAATTAATTTAATTTAAATTATAAATTTCAAATAAAAATATCGAATAATAAGACTTTATATTAAAATAATAATTTTTAAAAAAATATTTTCTTTTGTTTTAAGCAAAATTTTAAATAAATTTTGTGTGTTACAGGCAAATATTTATAATTCGTAAATAAATAATAATAATTACCTTCAGAATTTTTAATATTCTCAAGTTGTTTTACAGTTTGATTGCTACCTGGCTAAAAAAAAAAACAAAAAACTACCAGCTGTAGAATAATTACTTTTACCTTAAACATCAATATGCCTTGAAAGTTTTTTTAGTTCTATTATACATTGTTCTAATCACATTTCAATCTACTATAATAACAAATTTTTTTATTGTTTTGCTCCACTTTTGTGGCCCATTATTGGTTTAGTTTTTAAAATATTAAGTACAAAGCTTTATTTTGTTTTAAGACATTTATTCTTACATTTGGTGTTTGTTTCATTTTTTAATACTTTTTTTAACAAGAAAATCCATCAAATATGATTAAATAAGAAAACTTGAGAAAAAAAAATGTTTTTGTTTAGTTGTTTAATAACCAAACATTGTATCTTTGTACGACTAGTAAAATGAACTGTAAAATAAAATAAATATGAAATAGGATTATAATTAACAACCAATGTTTAAAGACGAGGTCACCCTCACCCACTACTTGTAAAAAATGTATAAAAAAAAAACTAAATATTTGGATTCAATAAGAGAAACAACACCTATAGTGAGATTAAGCCAAACACTATTGTGTTGCAAAACAACAAAGTCGGAAAAGGTTTTTTTTTCTGTTTTAAGTATATTTAAAAAAATGCTTGTGGCAAAATATTAAAAAAATCAATACATAAACGTGTAAAACTAAGATGTCACTTTAGAAATTATCTTCTTAAAAGAATAGCATTAATAACACAACCCCCATAACAAGGTTTTCCCCAAATTCCAAACCATTATCTTAATGCCAATATGCAAAATTATCAAGTGAGTAGATAGTAAAAGTCAATTAGTTGATTGAGCTAATAAGCTCGTAACATATCACATAAATACTATCTATTAAATTGGTACAATAGTCAGTTCATTAAAGAAAAATTACTGGAAGGGCAAATTTTTACCATAAATTGTAAAAATATTTAAAATGTTAATAAATAAATAAAATAAGCAAAAAAAAAAAAATTATAAAGAAATAATTAGGGAATTCACAGTGGTGTCCTATCAGTCATAAAGTTTTAAAGTATGATAAATAGGTTAATAAAAATGTTGTTGAGCTTCAAACAAAAAAGTCCTTAAATAATAAAACTTTTTCTACTGTGTTTAATAAGTAAAATTAGCCGAGTTTTGGTATTTATTTTATTTTTTTTTTTTGAAAAGGGAAATTTCTAAATAATAATTTTTGTAAATTATTTGATTTTATAAATTTATTATTAGTAAATATTATTCAAGCTTAAAATCTCAATGAAAATTGTTTTTGTTTTAATTTTCCAATATTTCGACTTTCTTTTGATCTTAAGCTTGACTAATCTTTACTAATAATATATGCAGGAAATATTTATATATTTTTGAGTAAATATTTATTTATTGTAAATAAATAAATAAATATTGGTTAAGTGTTTAGGTCTTTTTATATATTTTTATTTATTAAATTAATTTTTTTTTATTATTAAATTATTATTATTAAATTAATTTTCTATAATTCTTTCTGTATAAATCATTGTTTATAGTGTTCTTATTCTTAAAAGATTTTCAAATGATACTCCATAAAGACTTCTAAAATAAGCTGACACATGGTCACATCTTTTAAGTCCATAGACATATACAGTTTATCTAGCTCAAGTCACAGTACAATTCCCAGTCATATGTTGGGCTTGGAAGTAGATATGCTTTGGCCAGCAAATTTCTCAATCTGAGAGGCGTAAAATATTGTACAGACCAGAATGTTCCCAACTTTCCAAGTGTTTTTTGCCGTTGCTACTATATTAATTTTTTCACCATTTATGACGTAAGTCGTTCTCAATTTTTAGGGAATTTTAATTGTTAAAAAAAAAACCCATCCAAATATATACAGCCATTCACTACTTTATAAAGTTGCTCATGCCTTTGCTAGCGTTATTATCTGAGACGCCAACCAAAGTGCTAAATAAAATATTGTAAAGCATAATTTTAGACTTCAATTAAGAACGGTCACACATCTTTTTGAACAGTGGCTAGTGAAAATCATGGAAAAGTGGGCGTAAAAATAGGCGTGGCCGGTACAAAATTGTAAAGCGAATTTCCTTGAAGTATAAAATTTCAGACAAATCCTTTCAAAAACGAAAATTTTTATAGCGAACAAACAAACAAACAGAAAGAGAATATTATTTAGATAAATGGTAGTAATTATAAAAATATTTACAGCACAAAATTTGTTTGTTTTTTTCTATTATTTCGGCATTGTTATATAAAAATAACTTAATTGAATAGAAAAAAAAATATCTGTGTAAATAAGTTACAGAATAACATTGTCCATACTGCAATCGAATAAATACATGGTAAAATATATTGAATATTCTTATAGCAAAAACTTCTGAATCGCTAAATTCGACACACACAAAATCAGCTGATTATCAAAAATATCAAAACCTGTTTTACATCTCTATTTTCCTTTTTTTCTCTCTGAACAACACAAATCCTTGAAGCTTTTTTGTTTGTCTGCAGAAAACAATCAAGGTCACGGCAGAAATCGAACCTGCGGTAGATAGATTATTAGATTAGCACACTAAACACCAGTCAACATCAAACCCAGTACTGGTATAATCACTCGAATGTAAGTGTATGTATGGACCGCTTCACATACACACGCCTAACTATTTAAATAAATAAATTTATAAGAATTTGTGGCATGTAAGTAGATAGATATCTATGTACTCGTATATGTAAGACTAGGTAGTTAATAAAAGCTTTAAAATATATTTAAATATCCTTCTTATAATTTACAATTAAGCCTTAATCATTTTTATAAGCCACATAACAAAATGTTGCATATTATTTAGTAGGATTTTTCAATATAAAAAGTACTTAATATTTTTGTGTAATAATATTTAGTATTTATATTTTCTGAAGGATTTAGCAAATAATTTCTTAGGAATTTAAACAAATAAATAGAATTGGTATACTTGCAAAAAAGGATTTAATTAGTAAAGATATAACACTGTACAACATAAAAAAAATAAAAAAAATTAAAATAATTTTCTGACTACTGATTATGGTAAAGGAGACCAAAAATATATACACATGGGTCTGGTCGTAAATCAAATTTCGGTTTTGAAGTTTCGCCTTTTTTTTACTTATAATTGTGGATTAAGCAAATTCTTCACTCTTCAACGAAATTGTAAAACAAACCATAAAGAATATTTTTGTCAAACCTTTTAACGCTGTAACTCTGCACTAAATGAGACTTTTTTGGCTCCAATTTAAAAAAAATTACGAAAAAGACCCATAAGTTGAAGTTTTAAAGAGTTCAAATGTTTTACAATAATATTCTTCATAGATTTTTATATGAGTTTGGAAAAAAATGTTTTGCAGCAAACTTCATTAACTACCTTGCTGTCAAAATTGGATATTCCAACGGCGTTATTTCGGTTTGCTTTATACATTTTGCATGAGCATGGAAATTTTTTAACAGATAAAAAACGTTTCTCTATTATGATAAAGGATCAAGAAACTAGTTACTCTTTAATTTTTATACTAAAAAAAAGCGCTCCCTAAAATTAACTCTCAAGCACAAGTCTAATAAAGGGTATTTTTTATAGACGTATGGAACTTTAAATTGCAATAAAACAACGATGGATTATTCGATTGACATGAATTTTATTTATCCGAAAGATAATCTTGTGGCATTACATTTTAAATATGATTTCTGGCATATGACCGCAACGGCTGGCTCGGATGTAGTCCAATCTGGACGTCCAATTTTCAATGACTTTTTCCAACACTTGTGGCCGTATATCGGCAATAACACGGCAAATGTTGTCTTCTAAATGGTCAAGCGTTTATGGCTTATCCGCATAGACGAATGAGAAAGTAGTCTAGCGGTGTTAAATCACAAGATCTTGGAGGCCAATTCACAGGTCCAAAACGTGTCTTCAATAAATCGATTGTGGCAGGAGCTGTGTGACATGTTGCGCCGTCTTGTTGGAACCACAGCTCCTGGACATCATGGTTGTTCAATTCAGGAATGAAAAAGTTAGTAATCATGGCTCTATACCGATCACCATTGACTGTAACGTTCTGGCCATCACCGTTTTTGAAGAAGTACGGACCAATGATTCCACCAGCCCATAAAGCGCACCAAACAGTCAGTTTTTCTGGATGTAACGGTGTTTCGACATACACTTGAGGATTAGCTTCACTCCAAATGCGGCAGTTTTGTTTGTTGACGTAGCCATCAACCAGAAGTGCGCTTCATCGCTAAACAAAATTCGTAAAATACGTATTCCGCACAGAACCATTATTTTCGAAATAAAATTGCACTATTTGAAAGAGTTGTTCAGGCGTGAGCCTATTTATGATGAATTGCCAAACCAAACTGAGAATAAATCACTTGACAGCTGGTAAATCGGTCGCCATCTTGAACAGTAATGCCAACTTAAAGTTCTATACGTCTACAAAAAACACCCTTTATAAAGCTTTTGAAATAATTCTTTTGAAAACTACGACAACCAACAAGACCATGCGAAATTTAATCTTTAATTCGAATATGCTGAAAAAGATTTCTTTTATAAAATATAACTAACAGAATTAAATGATCCTTAAGCTCCTTTTAAAAAATTCTTTAAATTCATTTTTGCTACACTTAAAAAAGAGTTTGAATAAATTTAAATTTAATTAAGAATTATTTAGTTTAAGAAAATTAGTTGGGTTATTGTACTTGTGTGCTAAGAAAAGCCTTATGAATAATATAGACTGGTTTGTGACCTAAAACTACTTGTATTTAAAATAAGTTCTTTAAATTTGTTTATGTATCTCTGGTTAGTTGGTAAGAATAGTAACTAACTTAAGTAATAACTAGCCAACTAATAATAATAAGCCAAGCCAAACAACAAATTTACATTAAACAACACACATGCACACATTTTTCTATGTATTTATGTATGTTAAAATATTACGTCTCTTAACAAGTTACTAGAGACAAGTAAGTAAGCAAAATAAGTAGCTTAAAATTCTGTATGTTGTTTCTATTATTAGATACAATAAAAAAAAAGAGCAAAAACATTTTACAACTTTCAAACATTATGACTTGCTTTTTTATTTAAATTTAAATATTTATTAAGAAAAAGCAAGAGATCTAAAACAACAAAATTAACAAAAGTAAAAGAAAATATTATCAAGATTAAATATTTTAATAGTTACAATTCATTAGTATCAACCACAAATTTTTCTTATTAAATATTAACTTTAATTGGATTATTGCTGAGAGTAGTTTTAAGCAAATAAGGGCTAATTAATTTAAGATTATGAAATAAATTGAAAATGTCATCTTACGACAGAAATCAAATAGCAATTTGGTAAACTTTAACGATGGATGCTCACTTAGAATAGTAGGGAGCCGCAGGTTCAATGCTTGCCTAAATTGTGAGCGTTTACCTGCACAAAAGATACCTTGGCTCGTATTGCCATACAACTTTTATCAAATCCAATCCTTTGTAATTCTGAAATTCATTACTCCAGTAACGCCCATTTTCACAATGTATGATTATTTTATTTTTAATAAAAAATTAACTAACTAATTATCGATTTGTTTCACAGATACCCTTTAACCAACGGTTATAGATTTAGGTTACTTAACAAAAGCATACGCTAGATAGTATGCCAATACTGTGTCTATATTTTTACCAAAAATAGTGTAGTAAAAAAAAAATACATAAAATATTTGTAGAAAAAAATGGGGAACAAAAAATCTAAGCAACATGGCCACAACATGTTACTTATTAGTCCTACACGAAGTCATAGATCGGCTGGAGTTCCCAAAGAGAGCAATGTAACTGAAGAAAGAATTCTAAACCGAAGAAAAAAAATTTTGGTTTTTAATTTTTGGTCAACAGTTTTTTTATTTAAAGCCATGTGGAAAACGACCTTATGTTCTTTAGTTTTTGATATGTTATATTCTCTTCTTGGTGTTTTATAAAACTCGTAATAGTAAAAAAAATTAAGAAAATTTTTTTCGCAAAAAAATACCATGAACTACGCTTTTTGCTTTTTTTTGAAAAAATGATAAAAAAAAACAATTTTTCGCACTATCCGTAAAAAATTAAAATAAAGCCAATTCATTTATCTATCTAACGCAATAGAAATCAAGACGATATCTAGAAAACTAAGGAAGTTTTGACTAAAAAGTGGCCGGAAAGAGGCAGTAGTAGAACTGGTTACCTTTTTGGTCATAATTTGCTAAGTTTTCTAGATATCGACTTGATTTCTATTGTTTTGGATAGATAAACGTTTTAGCTTTAATAAAAAAAAAGTTTTTGGCGATAGTGCAAAAAAAATTTTTTTCCCCAAAAATTACCATGGACTACCTACCCCCTTTGCTTTTTTTGAAAAAATTAAAAAAAATTTTTTTTCGCATTAACCCTAAAAGCAACATTCCAATGAAAGCCAATACATTTATCTATCCAACGAAATAGAAATCAAGTCGATATCTTGAAAACTTAGCAAATTATGACCAAAAAGGTAGCCAGTTCTATTAAAAAGTGGCCGGAAAGAGTCAGTAGGAGAACTGGATTTTGGTCATAACTTGCTTAGCTTTCAAGATATCCACTGGATTTCTATTGCGTTGGCTTTACTTAGAAATTTTTTTTGAGGATAGTGCGAAAAAACAAGAACGGCAAATGTGTGCAAAAAGTAAAGAGTGAAATACAAATTTTTATTGTGCATTGATTTTTTGTCATTATTAATGGTGTTGTTTCGGCAACAAATCACCCTCGATAGGTTTCAAGATTTTTTAAGTTGGTTTTACGCGAAAACCAAAATCCAGAAAGCAGAACTTGATGGATCTTTAGAAAATTCATACATATTCAATTAATTTGTAAAACAACTGCTAGCAGGCAGGCAGGTGTTATTTTTTTATGTTTTTGTTAACTCAAGTAGCATTATGTTATAAACGGTAATACCAAAAAAAGTTGAAAGACAACATAAATACAACTGAGCATTTTTCTGACAAGTTAAGTTGCAATTCCTAATACCAAAATATGTACCGGGTAGGCTATTACTTCGACATAGAGATATGTTTTATGTTCCATTATGCCGTAGAAATTATGCTGCAAATAGTCCATTGACTAGATCTTTAACTTATCTAAATGCCATAAATCAACATCAGATAGTAGAATTTAACGTCTCAAAATATTGTTTTAAAAATTTTCTTTTCTATAATTTAGTAATTAAATCAATTATTTAAATTAAATTATCATGTAAACCAAAAGTATAGAATTCAGTTTTTATATATTCTAGTCTGTAAGGAATCTATATCCATAGACTACACTTTATAAATAAATAAATAAAAATAAAAAATTTCAACTGAAGTAGAGTTCAGTTATAAACCGTAATTAATAGGGGCGTAAATTATTTTGATATGATTTTTTGATATAAATTTTTTTCAATTGAAATTAAACATTTTTTATTTTCTTGATTTTTCCGTCTTCTTTCTATTAATTTATATTTAATTATTTACTACACCAGATGAACCGGTTTGATTTTCTTTAAAAAATTATTTGACTCTACCAGGATTCGCTGCATATGCTCTAGAAGTTAAGAAGCATTAAATCGGCACCCAATTACTTTAGCCACGAAGCTCAGTTAAGTTTGAACGATTAAGTTTTTGTTTTATACTTATTTTCTTTAAAAGATTGCGAAAGAGAACTGAAAAAAGGACAATTTATTTTCAAACATATTTTCATCATTTAATTAAATTATTTTTCCATTATGATAGTCACAAAAAAGTAAGCTTTTATTATTATATGAATTTAAAGTCATTTTTAAAAACATACTGACTTTAGTCGGACTATGATTATGGGCCATTATGGTTATTGTAATCATGACATGTTCAGTATAAACATATTTATATTTACAGTTAAAATTTTATCAAAAATATTTATGACGATACACTATAACTAAAAATAACTAAAAATGTGTTTATCGTGATCAGAACAATAGTTATTTGCTTTAACTTAACAATAATACTTTTGCCGTGAAGAAAATATGTTTGTTTTGACCATATTCAATCAAATTATTATAACTGAAAATTTAATTGATAAAAATTTAGTTCTCACAACCGTAGTTGTTTTCTACGTGTAGTCATTTTTTTTAATTTGAGATTCAAAATGAATGTCTTTTTTTCTGAGTAGTTATTGAAAAATATTTTTTTCTTCACTAAACAGAAAAAAAAAATTAACTGAATGAGTGTTATATCGATAACTTTGAAACTATGTTTGAACTCTGTTCTAACAACTACCTTGTCAAAAACTTTGGTTGTTTTAATTTTTTTTTGTAAATTAAAAAAAATTTCAACAAAAGTCCTTAAAATGTTTCCCAATATCTAATGAATCAAAAGTTTTATACAGTCCACTGCTGATAAAGAGATATTGCCCTACTCGCTCATATATAACTGTATATGAAATATGAATTTTTTTTTGTGGAATTAGTAGCTCTTTTTTCATCTTTAAAATAATTTTAAAATTTTATTGTTTAACTTGAAGCTGTTTTATTTAATTTCTTAAATAAATAAAATACTTCGAGTTTTTTTTTTTTAATATGTTGCAGGTTTGTTTTTTAATAATTTTTCAATTTAATTCTCAAGTCTTGCTATATAGTTTTAGTTTTAAGTTAATAATTGTTTTTAATTTATAATTGATGTTCAGTTTTTATATTTTTTTTTTATTGGTAAAATAGCTTAAGGACTAACTAGTTTTGATTTTCTTGTACTAAAATTTATAAAAGAAAAAAAAAACTAACAACAACAACAATAACTACCATACATTCTTACATGGTTGCTTAAAAAGAAAATAAAAAAAAAATCTATATTTAATATCCTTAAAAATTTCTTTCTTTTAAGCTGCTCAAGCATAAAATACCTTAATAACCCTGATTGTAAGTTTCTTAAGAACATATAAGATGTATTTGAATTTGTTTTTTGTATATTTTATGGTTACTCCAAATGACCAATTGTCCTGCCAATGGTATTAGAAAGGGGGCAAAAAAATAAACTCAATCCACCCCTTTTGGCAAATAAAGTAAGAAGAAATGTTTTTACTTTGTACTATACTTGACCAGGCCATTCAGTTCTAATCTTATGCTCCAATTAAAAAGGTTAGTTTGTTGAAATGTATGTGTGTATGTGCTTAAGTGAGTATGGAAGGCTGCAGAGTTGTAAAGTGTTTATATTTTTTGGGGTTCTTATTGTTTAGTAAAAATCCTCAAGTGAAATAAGTTTTTAAAACAACAATAATAAACTTCTTAAGAATATTTTTTTTTCAGCTTTCAGCTTTAAAATGTTTGTCTTATAGTTTCCTTTTTCTTTACCCATAAAAGTATTTCTTTGAAAACACACACATGCAACCTCCTTAAAAGTGTAAAATTATCCCAGCAGTCACGTTAGTCGAAGACAATTAAATTTTTATAATAAAAAAATTTTATAATTTTGTCAGCAATAATATTGCAATTGATTTGTTAGTGCTAGCCTAGCAGGTCTCGTCTAGCCATCAAAAAAGAATTACAAATTTTTTAATATAAAAAACAAATTATTTTTCAGGCTTGAAAATTTATAGGACCCAAAATAATAATTTAAATATTTTTAATTAATTCCTAATGGAAATACAAAGTGAAGAACAAAGTCATGTAACTTGACGTACACATTGATAAAACTTTGGTAATTAATCCAACAACACGTTTCATTATAGTAGATATTCATTCATTTAATGAAATATTTCATTGAATCAATGAAAGCTTGTCATTTCTCTAATGAAACTTTGACTGTTTTTGAAAAATTAGGAATTTTTCTAAAACTTTGTTCATAAAACAACAAGAGATTTAAGCTTGTAGAAAACGTAAGCCATAGTAGCAGCAAGAATGTCTGTTAATTACGAGATTTGTAAAGAGTCTCGGATTGTAGATAGTAACTGGGCCGATGATATTGATAATCTGGCGAAAAAGGGTGTTCCAGCATCCTTATGGCGGGAAACGCTAAGTGCATTAGTGCCTTCCTAGGGAAAGGGGAAAAATAAAGTCTAAAGAGTGCTGCAGAATGCGAAGAGATTCATTAATCCTGAATATATTATAGCGCATGTTATTCTTAACGTCATGATTTCAAGCTCTACACTCTGTTGATACAAATTGTAGACTTAACTGTCACATGAATAACATTTTTGTTGCACAAGACGACTCTTGTCCTTTCTGTCTTGAAAGAAAAGAAACTTAAGAACCGAAGCTGTTCATTTGATTAGCGTTAACAAAACGCAGAACGAGCTATCAAGGCAGTGGGATTTTGGGCCCAAGAAACAAAGGTAAAAATAATCTCACAACAATTATAAGATTCGTTACAGTCATATCAAAATTGAAGCGGTAAGCGCAGCGTTTATGTTAAAGCTTCACTGGCGGTAAGTATTTTCTACTGTAGTGTTAAACATTATCTGTCAAATTCATAAAAAAACATATTTGTTTAGTAAGGGCCTATGAAACAAATTTTCTATGGGAAATTTTTGTTTAATAAGAATTTATTTATTAAACACAAATTTTTTTTTATGAGCTTGGTCGTTTGTGCTTAATAAAACCAACTTAAGTTAAACAAAAATAGAGTTAAAAAAGCTAAATAAAAAAAAAAACTGACTAAGATGTCATTACTGGTGAACAATAACAAAAGAAAAATTAAGAAAAAAAAACACAATTGTGTTGCAGCCAACTTCACTACAAAATGTGTTGACAAAATGATATTTTTTTCACCGCTAAGCGCTGCTGGAATGCTACATACATTTTGTATGGACATGAAAATTTTTGACACATAAAAAACGTTTGACGCGCCAATTTAGGTATGACTGCTAAGAGCCTTAGATTGTTTTAGTTGGGAATTGGGGTGCACACTAGATTTTACAAATCGAGGTGCAATTTTAATAGTAATAGTAAGTTCAAAATTTCTGCAGCTATAATTTTGTTTAAAAAATTCGTCAACGGTTTTGTTTGCAATGCCAACAAGTTTAGTATCCAACGTCAAGGCTGTTTTGAAGATCTACTGGGTCACATTATCTTAAGAAATACACGTGAGTGTATATATTTTTCTTTACAACATTTGTGTATGAATAGATATGCATGTGTGTGTGTATGTTTTGGTTTATGCGTGTGTCAATTTTCCGTATTAAGGCTTTTAGGTAATTATGAAATTTTATTTTATTTAATACGATTTTAAATTGTTTCTTGCTTATTCAATCATTTTAATCTATAACTGGGCACTGGTTTATTTACACACACACACACACACACACACACACACACACACACACACACACACACACACACTTATATGTCCTTTTTAAAGATACACATGGACATACACTTATTGTTTGTTATTGGCCATCTTAAATAAATCGTTTATATAAATTATGATACTTAATAAATTGTTATATTCTTTTTTTAACTTTATTTATTTATTTAGTAATAAAAAGCCAGCTACTTTATTATTTATATTATTTTAAAGCTTATGGGTGAAAGCATTTTTATACTAATAAAAGCCTTCTTATCAGTGGGTGACCACTGATAGTTTATTAAAATTCATTTTCCACAAAATTTCTGAGAATTAAGTATGAAGATATAAAAAGTAAAAAAAAAATATTGAATTCTTTAAGACCACAAAATAAACAAAAACAATAATAGACACATAAGGGTATTATGAAAATCTCTAGAATTTAAAATAAATAAATTATGGTAAAATAAACAAAATTATTAAAATAATATCAAATAAATATTTTATTTACAAATTTGAATAGTTTTCAAAAAATGTGTAACTTTTAAATGTTATTTTTATATAAAAAACAGTTAATAATTTATTACTATTTAATATTAAGACCTTCAAAAGTCGAAATATCGGAAAATTTAAATAAAAACAATTTTTTAAAATCTTAAGCTTGATTAATATTAAATAATAATAAATTTATAAGATCGAATAATTTAATAAAATTATAATATATTTTTTTAAATACTTTTAGATGATTTCAACAGGATTTTCTTTTAACTTTCTTCTTATCATAAAAAGAATGTTCACAGTGCTTTTAAACAAAATTTCTGAACGATTTGATTGCTGGTCTTACAGGGGTTTTTAATGAAAACACGAATCTAAAATAATTGTGTGTAAAAAATACAAAACTGTTTTGAACAACTTTTTAACTTAAAATGAAGACCAATTTCCCTTAAGTTATACTAAATATTTTAAGGGCACTATAATTTTTCCCACTACTATAAACCATTTTATTGAATTTTTTTTTTATTTTGTCTTTCACTCACTTTATTTTATAATTAAAAACACAACATATGCATCATGCATAGATGCGCTAATAAGCTTAACTCCGGTAATAATATTTATTAATTATTCAAAATTTAAATCACTTTTTAGCCATATTGCACTTGATTTTTTGTTTACACATTCACATGTTGCCGTCCAATGCAAAATTCGATGGACAAACTTATAAAAATCCTCTTCTATAGCGAACAAATGAATTATATTTTACTTGTTAAGGAATCATTTGTTTATATTTTGCTTGATATTTTTTTGTCTATTATTTAGAAAATAAAAATGTTAACGCTGCCTATAGACGTTTGCAGGGCAGTTCAGTGCTCTAAAATGCATTATAGTAATAAGATTTTCTCCACACATTAATGGTAAAACCGATTATAAAAACAATCTATAGAAACATTAGCATGCAGTTTACTATATTTTACTCACACGTGTTTAGCGCACAAAGTGAGTTTGCTTTTTAAAAAAAAATTATAATAATAATAAGTGGTAGCAAACTAGGCATTTTAGGTTTAATCTTTTTAGGGGCTGCCTAAAATCGTTTGTATAAAAGCTTTTGCTGCTGTTTTCCATTTGCATTTAGCCATTTTAATTTTTTGTAGTTTTCATAATGCAGTTGCCTAAACTACAACAACAATACACAAAATAATGAAAATGTTTTTTTTTTTGTTTCTAGGAGAAAAATCCCTTTTTGTTTTAACCTCAAATCATGTTGATGATTATGACAAGTTATTTGGTTGCGGGTTGTTATGCTTAAATATGTTGTTCTTTAATGAGTGTGCTGCTTAAAGTTTTTTGACAAAATTTTTAACTCCACAACAACACTAAAATATGGAATTTCTTAAATTGTTAACCCAAGTATATGCAGCATATTGAGCTTAACGTTTCAGAGGCCACAATGAAAAATGATTAGGCATTAATTGTCTGCAATAAATAGCGGAAATGGATCCAAATTAGACACATTATGTGCTTTGCTTAGTATTACTGTTAAATATGCAACGTCAGCGGTCTAATTTAAGTTTGCCCTTTCAACATAATGCTATTCACTAAAACAGAAAAAAAAATTAAGAACCAATTAAAAAATTTGTTAAGTCAATTAAATTTTTAATTGAATCAATTAAATTTTTAATTGAATCAATTAAATATTTAATTAAAATAAAAAATATATAAAATTAATTAAATATTTAACTGATTCAATTAAAAATTTAATTGATTTAACAATTTTTTTTATTGAAAATTTTTAATTGGTTCCTTATTTTTTTTTCTGTATTGCTAAACTAAAAACGTTTTAAATTTGCTTTATTTTTTTAATCATATCTGTAACAAGCATCGTTTCGACAATAATAATTTATATATTTTAAAAATTTTATTTAAACATTATTTTTATATTTTAAATTGTATGTGTCATTGGTGTGTGGCCATTTCAATAAAACGATCAGAATCAAAATTTAAGGAAAAATTTACAAAATATTAAAATTATTGTAATAATCAAACTAGATTATAAATGCATGAGCAGCATAGCAGGGGAGTGAGGGCAGTGAACAAAAACTTACTCACACATGAATTCTCTATGCATAATTGATTCATAATTCCACAGATACACGCAACAACTTTAATCCTTCGCTACTGCTACACAACAAAACAATGGCAGCGCGTAGCAGCAGCTTAAATACAACAAAAACTTTTTTTTTTTTGTTGATACGCATTTACCCACATTAAAAAAAAATTGTTTTATAAATAAATTATTGCACTTAAAACAGATTTAATTTTTATTTAATTTTATTTTATTTTACAAAATCATGTATAGTTGCTTATATTTAATTAAGTTCACTATTTGAAAATATGTTTTAAATCGTTAAAAGTATAAAAACAGATTTTATTTTTAATTGGCTACATTTTTCCTGTGAAATAAAAATTTGTTTAATATTCCGTTTGTTACATTTTAAAATACGTTTGACGATATTTAAATAATTTTTTTATATAACTAGAGTGGGGCAGTAAGTTGCCAACAATTTGGTAGTTTTCAAAAACAGAAGACGTAGAACAATATAAAATCATGTTAAGATGTAAGTGAATGTAATAGAAAGCCTTCTTAAAAGGTATTTTATAAAAATCAAAAGTTCTTCTACTACAAAGTTTGCTGATCAGTGATCAGTTGGTGATCAATTATTAGTGATCAGTTAATGATCAGCGATCAGTGATCAGTTGGTGATCAGTATTCAGTTGGTGATAAGTGATCAGTTGCTGATCAGCGATCAGTGTTCAGTTGCTGATGAGTTGGTGATCAGTGATCAGTGTTCAGTTGCTGATCAGTTGGTGATCAGTGATCAGTGATCAGTTGGTGATTTGTGATCAGTTTTTGATCAGTGATCAGTTGGTGATCAGTTGGTGATCAGTTGGTGATCAGTTGGTGATCAGTGATAAGTATTGCTAAGCTAATTGTAATGTTAAGTTATAAAATTATATTTTGTATGCAGCGTGTTATCAATAACCAGAAAAATAAATTTATTTGCCAAACTTCTTATTTCGATGCGAAAGAAAAGTGAAAGAAAACAGTCACTCATTTGCGACTGAATTTCTTTTCATAAGAATTTTTGTGTAAAATTTTTTTAATGAGGAGCAAATCAGCTGTTAATCGTCAGAAGTAGAAACAAAAGACAGTTATTTTTCATGAGGAGTCTGCTGTGTATTTTAAGCTCAATTGTTTAATTAAATTTGTTTTTAATTATTTATTCTTATTGGGGGCTACCTAACCTAACCTATTTCTGTTTATTTTTTTTTTTTTCTATTTTAGCAAAATCTTTGCCGTTACATTGTGTTGTGGAATCGGTACACTCTCTACAGGCCTCCTTAACTATAGATCAGCGCAATCCCTGGAAACGAAGACCAAATGTGGAAACGGATAGTTATGTGATTATAGCAGCCGCAACACCTTGGTCAGAAATAGTACAAACAGCTTTACAAAGATTGGGTTATTCACAGGAGATATCAGCTACAGCAAGAGGTTAGTATTTAAATTTCCTAATAAAATTATATATAAAAAAAATAGCTGTTAGTGAGACAGTTGAAAAGACTTTATTTATTTATTCTATCTGTGCTTCAGTTTTAACTTTCATTACTTCGGAATGGCCCCCTTTTTTGGCTTTTCCTTGCTCTTATCTATTTTCATGCTTCGTAGATCCCATATTTTTAATACCTTCAAATATTTTTCTCTGTGGTGCTCTGTTCCGCGTCGAGATCTCTTTTTTCTTCACTGGATCATGTTTTCAATTGTGAGTAGGGCGCTATGGTGCTGGTCAAGCAAAAACTTGAGAAATTATAAAAGGAAACTCATTATCAAGTTCAATATGCTCAGCATGTTTGCAAAATATATCGCGGCAAATACCCTTTATAATTACTAAATCTTGTCAATCAAATCAGACTTAGTTACATTAACTTTTCTTTTTAATAATTTTTTTACAGGTTCACTCATTATTAAAAACTGGAAACCAATACCTCTGGAAAATATATCCGATAATCCTGTGGTTCCTGTATGTGATATTATTGGAGAATTGACATCAGTTGTCACACTGCGCATTATTATATTGCGCTGTAAGCCCTCACCATTTGGTGAGATCAAAGACAAACTTTTAAAATTGCTTGTGCTGCAATCACATGCTGTGCTAAGGTCTACTGGTTGTCCTTTAGATGAGGTAAGTTTTACTAGAATTAAAAAAACAAGCACACTCACATATCCCCTCTCTGTCTCTCTTGCTCTTTTTCTTACTTATAAATTTTATAATCTATACAAACACAAAAATAAAAGTTTAAGATCCCCAAAATAACAAAAACTGCAAAAAAAGAAAGAAACACTAATTAGAATCTTATAAATTATGCTTTTTGTTTTAAGCAAAGAAACACAAAGTAATCAAAATGCATAAAAGAGGGTATAAAACATTTTCCTTAAACCTCTTAAAAAACTCACAAACCCCTCACCTCACTTGTGCTTGTTTTACAAAGTGCGTGCACATGACTGTATGAGATTTTTTCCAATAGTTTTCTGTTGTTGTTTTATTATTACAATTTTTTTTTTGTCTTTTGTTAAATATTTTTAATCCTTAAATGTCTTTTTTGTAATGAATTTTAATACTTCAATACACACAAGAACATAAGAAAAGCTTCTGATAATGTGTGTATGCGTTATATGTTTGTAGGGATGTGTGTGAGTAGTTTATGCACATGCCACTACTACTTGATAAATGTATTTTGAAATTATTTTCTTAATCTTTAAAATATTTTTTTTTTTTTTTGAGAAAAATATAAAATTTTTCTTTGTCTAGTTAGTTTTTTTGTGTTTTTGAGATATAGCTGTAAGAGTTATTAAGCTTCTGACAGGACCTTTTTGGCTGGTTGGGAATGAAAATTATCGTTAAAGCTTAAATCTATAATATCACGTCATAAAGTATATAAATAGTAAAAATGTAACCTTAACTTAGGATATCACGATGTTAAACTGACTATTGATAGAAAAGAAATGATAAGGAGAAGCGATCCGTGACTAGTTTTTTTTTCTCGCAGAGTATAAATATAAATTACTAAAATTAATTTTGCTTAGAAAAGAGTGTTTTCGCAAAGCTTAACGTGCTAAGTAATATTATTATCACAACGCGACCTTTAAAGATCTATTGTGCAGCCCAGCTAAACAACTATTATTCTCGTAATTGTTGTAGGATTGATCGTGACTAGATCCTTTGAAACCAATGCCTTACTACTTAGGCACCTTATTCTGCGTCTTGCCACCGCTGAACACTCGCAGAGACCATGTTCCGACGTTTCCTGTCCTTCTCAACAGAAACGACAAGAATCGTTCTGTTCCACACCTATTTTACTCATGTGGTAATTAAGTCTACAGTGGCCCGAAAGTAGCTCAACGTAAAATTTTATATCATTTTTGCTAAGGTTCAAAACAACCTCTGCTTTAATGCACTCAGGGATGATAAGTCTCTTTGACTACCGCATGCCCTTTTCAGACCTCCAGCAGTCTTGTAGACTAAATAATAAGTTTTAGCACCTCCTTTTACTAATTCTAAATATTTTTTTAAATCGTAAAGTTTACTGATAAATAACAGTAGCTATATCAGTTTAATATTACAGAGCTTTAGTAATAAAAAATCTTTTTTTTTTTTATTGAAACTAAAACAAAAACAAATAAAAATATCTAATGATTGATTACAATATAAGTTAAAAATTTTTTTTTATCTGTTTATAAACAAAGTGAGTTATTTTGTATTAGCTTTTGCTATGTGTGTATGAGTAAATCATACAGCCCAATAAAAAGAAGCAAAATGTGTTTATACAATTTCTTTTTCTAATCATATGACGCTCTGGAAATGATAATTCTATAATGAGCTGATACAATAAAAAAAAAATAACTAAAAACTAATATCAACTATTGCTATTATTATTAAAAGTTTTTTTAAATTAAAATTATTGTAAGCAGGTGCAGCGTTGCCATTTTAGCTTTTTTTAGGCAAAATTTTTTTCTCGCATTTAGCCTTAAAATTTATGATTTAACCTTTAGCTTTTTTCTTAGCGTTTTCTCAATTTCAAAATAGCCTTATTTCTTCTTTGCAAAAAAAAAATTCTATTTTAAGTTAAAACGTGTATCTATCCAACGCAAAAGAAATCAAGTCGATATCTTGCAAACTAAGCACGTTATGAGCAAAAAGGTAACCAGTTCTACTACTGCCTCTTTCCGGCTAATTTTTGGTAGAACTGGTTACCTTTTTGGTCATAACTTGCTTAGTTTCTAGATATCGACTTGATTTCTATTTCGTTGGATAGATAAACGTTGTAGCTTTAATTAAAACATTTTCAACGCAATAGAAATCAAGTCGATATCTTGAAACTAAGCAAGTTATGACCAAAAAGGAAAACATGTTTAAAACGACATTATTTTCTTTAGTTTTTGGCATTTTACTTTCTCTTTTTGATTGTTCATAATTATTATTTTGAATTTTAAGCGAAAGATTTTTAACGTTTTCTTAGCTTTTGTTTTGTGAGTGCTTTACCTTTTTCTAGCCTTTTTTTTAGGCAAACTTAGCTTATTTTTTTTCTTGCTCCTGGCAATGCTGATCAGGTGATAAATACTTTGCAAAATTAGCTTTATGTAACACAATTAATCAAATCGTCTAGAAATTGGGTATAAAACTTATTGAAACAATTAAAAAATTAGTGGGGCGTTGCTGTAATTTTTAGGCAAAATGTCTAGTCGAGTAGATTATTCGTTTTACATAAAAGGCATCTTAATATAGTAGTGATTTTAAAATTATGCAATCAATTAATTCATTCTCTTGTAAGCTGCTATGATTTTATAGCAAAAGGTAAAAAATATCATTCAAATTTTTATAATTTTTGTTAAACTTTCCCTTCAAAAATAATTCTCTAGACCATCTTAAAAAGAAAATAAAAAATCTAAATGCAATGCAAAGCAATTTGCTCAAGTTTTGTAATTAATTTTATTTTATATTTTAGTGAATTCTGAGTACTTGAAAATAGGTTACAATTTAACTGTGATTTTTATGGCGTCAGCCAAATAGCAACAACCTAAAGAGGGATTTAGTGCTTATTCGTATGTGATCAATAAAAAAAAAAAAAATTATAATAAAATAAAACGAAAACAATTCGCATGATAACTTGATGACACACACATACACGTAAATACTAATGGCTAGTGGAATTGAAAATTTATCAAATGTCTACAAGTATTAGTTGCTTTTAAGTATGTACTCGTATAAACGGGTATTTAAACTTCCATATCTGCTGATAAAAATATCATTCAAATTAAATCAACCTTATTAGTTTGAGGGATTAATTTTGCATGGGATTTCAGTTTTTTTTCAAGTTCAGAATACTGCTTCACGACAATTATAATAAATATAGAAATGAGTGGCACAATTGTAGAACAAAAGCACTGATATCAGTTAAATAAATTTCAAAGAAATGTTATCTGACACGTATTGTCTTTTGAATAGATAATAAAATTTTAAATCTTAGAAATAAATTTGAACAAAAAACTAAAACATTAAAAAAAAATAATTTTTTGTAAAAAAAAACTTTTTCTTTTGCAGGTGACTCTTTCACAAATTTGTCGCAGCTCATATCAAAATCCTTTTGCTTTTCCTGGCGGTGACATGCCTGAAGAGCTTCGTCGCAAATTTGATCAATGGTGGTCCAATCAGCTAACGCCACAAGCCAACATGGGGCCCAAACTTCTGCCCTTTATGAATGCTCCACCCACAGGGGTCAATAATGAAATGGAACATAATATGGGTACGGCAGCATTAGCTGCAGCTGCAGCAGCTGCTGCCGCAGCACAAGCTGGACTTCATGCCGCCTCCACAGTTGGCTCGAATGTGGCCGGTAGTATTAGTACTAGTCGAGAATCCTTATTGCTGAATGATTCTAGTGGTCATCATGCGGCTGCAGTAATGCCAAGTGCGGCTGCAGGTCATCATGCCAACATGATGGTTCACCCAGCTATGCATGCCAGCATGCATCATCATGCCAATTTAGCAGCACATCCACAGTTTTCCAATCAAAAGACACGTATGCGCACAAGTTTTGATCCCGAAATGGAATTACCACGTTTACAGAAATGGTTTCAGGAGAATCCTCATCCATCCAGACAGCAAATACAGGCCTACGTAGTACAATTGAATGCTTTGGAATCACGGCGTGGTAGAAAACCTTTGGATGTAAATAATGTGGTTTACTGGTTTAAAAATGCTAGAGCTGCTCAGAAAAGAGCAGAGATGAGAGGAGGTTTTGGGGCCATGCATGTGGCCATGAATGGTTATTTGGGTCAGCACAGTCAATTGGGACAAACTTCCGGTGGTAGCAGCACTGGCAGCATGAGTAGTCAACAACAAATCATGGGATCCAGCATGGGAAACCTTTCGCTCTCAAATGATTTTATGAAAAGCCCCTTGAGCCTCAAATCAGAAGATATAGACAACATGTCTCAGCACTCAGATGATATGGATGAGGATAACTCGCGGCCAAATTCACCTCAGCTACCCTTATCCCTAACAATACATGAACGACATCAAAGCACTCCTGATATGGAGAATAAAGAAATTCACAATGAAGCTGTCAACAAAAGCTCTCTCATAGATGACAATAGTGTAGATGAAAAGCATGCGATCTTAAATGTAACGCAAAATGAACACTCACTTGCCCATAGTTTTGAGGATAGAGATAAGTTCAACAATGAGAAAAATAAAACAAATGCTGTAATAGATACCACCGAAAATGCCAACAACGAGGCAGCTCAACAGGCTCCAGCTGAAAATGAAACTAATAATAATTCTTCCAATTCGCTGAATAACAACCAGTCGGTGAATGATTTGACCCAATCACTTTCACGTCCTTCTTCACCCAAAAATGCCTCTTCTAAAGAAGACGATGAAGATCTCGATATGGACGATGATGATGATGAAAATGATGCCAGCCATTTAGAAGATTTTCGTTCACCTTCTCCGGACATGAACAACGCCATGGTGGCTGCCCAACGTAAAGATTTGCCCTTTCCCATGGTGCCAAACAGTATGTTTCAACAATCTTTCATGTACATGAGCCATTATATGCCAGGTTTTGGTCAAGCAGCAGCCGCTGCAGCACATCCACATGCCGCTGCTGCAGCACATCATGCTGCTGCAGCAGCTGCGGCAGCTGGTATGCAGCAGAATCCTTTAATGGGTGGCGGTGGTTTAAATTTATCTAGCATTTCAAATGAGGAGAGACGAAAACGAAATCGTACATTTATTGATCCAGTAACTGAGGTGCCAAAATTGGAACAGTGGTTTGCCATGAACACACATCCATCGCATAGTTTAATTTTAAAGTACACAGACGATTTAAATACAATGCCCTATCGGTGAGTTAAATATAAATTTACTAATAGTTTTATATATTTTTTTGCTGTGATTTTCCGAGTATTCCAAGCGGACAAAGCAGGAGAGTATGAAAATAATTTTATTAAAATATTTATCCTCTTATCCAAACAAATTAATGCAGACTTTAAAGTCAACTTTATCGAAATTTTTCTTATAATTTTTTTTATAAATTTTACTTTTTTTTGGATAAGAGAATTAAACTGCAACAACTTTTTTTAGTAAAACACAATACAAAAATAGTGTTCTTTTTTCTGTTTTTATTCTATTTAAAAAATAGGAAACTCTTGGAAAATAGCAAAGCAGACATAAAATGAATAACTGTAGGGAAAAGGGGAAGGAAAAAGATATTTTAGACATGCAGTCTCAAAATACCTGCCTGCTTAGGAGCATATTTTTTTTAAGGCGGGTATCTCCTAAGTTAGACTTTTTTTTACCACTTTTAATATAGAAAAACTTCTAGTCCGACATTCACATAAACTACTTCTTGTACTTTCCTCGCCATAATCTATATTTCTAATGCTTAGAAAGTGAATTATATGAGTAGAGATCATCTGCCTGTGCGTTGATTCTATCACAAAAGAAATGTGTTCTTATAAAGCTATACAGCCGGGCCTACAATATCGAGTGCTATCGTTCGCGGTAATTTTAATAAGATACTGTCTACTCTTTCAAAAATAACCCTGCGAGAAATACTTAAACTTATCCCATGACTAATCAAAAATATACTGGTGCTAAAAGCAATATACCGCGAGATCTTATCACGGAATACCATTGGGTATGTAAGGAGAACACAAACTCTAATTTCTTTACAAAACGTACATGCATGCATGTTTGCATGAGTGTTGCTATTTTTCTTGGACTAGTACTTTAAAGATTGGTACCGTTTATACATTTTTCGGTTATTCACCTAGTAGCCTGCTGTAGCTAGTTTTTCAGCATCAGTTGCAAGGTTAGTTTAACTGGGATAATATGCGGCTCAGGTCCAATATTGACTAATCGTAGAACCAGTCTGTTTAGATTAGCTCTAAAAAATGTCACGAAGTATGTAAATAGTTGCATCCTAGGACAGCGCAATGTTAAAGTGACTAGGCTATAACATGGAAAACATCAAACCAAGGACCGATCTTTATACCTTAAGAACAAATAAAGTAACATGTTTTCTGACTAGTTCCTTTTCCCCTAAGGAACAGCAGTTGAAAAAATTATAAAATATTTCTTTATTTTTTTATTTGAAACGAATAGCTTATTAAGCGATATTTCGCTCCAACCTTCTTCAGAATATAATAATTTTGTTTTTTTTAATAAGCTGAAAACGTTAAATAAACTTACAAATATAATAATTTTTTTTAAAAGCACAATTTTATTTGCTTAAAAATTTTTTTAATTTTTTAAATAAATAATTATTTTTTATTATTTTTTTCTCCTTTCAGTCAAAAGTTTCCCCGCTTGGAAAGTAAAAATGTACAATTCTGGTTTAAAAATCGACGGGCTAAATGCAAACGTCTGAAAATGTCGTTGTACGATACCAATCCATGTCCCCAACTAAGCGGACTTAATTCATTTGTACATAAATATGATGAACGTGATTAAGAAGCAGTTTAAATAAGTAACAAGGCAATATTATTTCTAAAGAAAATTGAAATAGTTTTTATCATAAATTTTTTTTACAAAATTTAAAAAAATCATATCAGAAAAAAGTTTTTTTTTTTGCATTCGTTTGTCTCTTAAAAAAATTTAAAAATTAACAAAACTCCAGCCAATTTTGTAGTATTTAGTAAATATTAAATTGAATTGTAATGCAGTAATTACAACTTGTTAAATACCAAATAAAACAAGTTTTAATTTGTAAACGTAATAAAAACATTTGCATATTTACACACACACACACACACACACACATACACACACATAATGTGTTTATTATTTAAATAGATTTAAAAAAAACTTTAAACTTTTATAATCATTTTTAAAATCCCAGTTAAAAAGCTTAAAAGCATTAAATTTATTAAATATAAAATCTAAGTTTAATTTTAAATTAGTATAAATAATTTTTTTTTTTTAACAATAAAAGTTAATAGCAAATAATTAAGCAACCAAAGAAGGCATTTGAATTATATATTTTTTTATTTTTATTATTATTGAAAATTTTTTATGTAAATGAGATAAAAAAGCAGATATATAAATCGAATTAATTAATTTATAGTTTCCCTTTTATAATTTTAGTCATAATAAAAAAAGGCCTTATTTGTTTTTAAGTTTTAATTAAGTTTTATTAATATAAATTTAAAGGAAAAAAAAATAAACTTTCTTCAAAACGAAGTTTTCTTTTTTTTTTTTTTTTTTGTAAAGAAAAAACAATCGAAAATAAAGAATTAAAAAATAAAAATGTTTTAAATAATCAGTGGTGTTCTGGGCCCAAATCATCGCATTCGATAGCGAGTAATTCGTAATTAAATTTTTTTTAGAAAAACACGAAAATTACAACAGTTTTCATTCCATATCGGAGGCGGTGATATGAGCCCTGTATTATAAAACAGAATTTCCATAGCTGCTCTCTACTGCATTTGCGGGTTTTTTAAAATTATTTTTTACTTTATTTTGGGTGCGAAAAGTAGGCGGAAAAATTAAAAAAAAACATTTTTTACATTTTTTTAATTCTTCAGAATACAGAAAAGCCCTAATTTTTTTTATTTTTTCTATTTGCCAAACATCAAGCAAAATATTTCTTGTTTAACTAAAAATTTATTAAATAAATTTAAATATAAAAATTTATTTTAAACCTGCAAGTGATTAAAATAATTAGTTTTTATTATAAATTTGGCCGTTTAAGTAAAAATAGTTTTTTATTAGCTAAACTTGTTTTATAATTCTTTGCGTTAAATTAACAGGTTCCCCACAAGATGAACGCGAAAGTGATAAGGTTTGTTAAAACTGCATCCACAAACGTACCAGAGTTTTTAAATTTTGTATAAAAAAATCTTTTATCTTTTTGTTATGGATTCTACGAAAATTATAATTTTTTAAATATTTAAGAAAAAAATGAACTTGTTAAAGAAAAATTTTTTTTGCTGTAGATGAAGAAAAAATGAATTTTTCTAAGACGAGCAAATCCTGCAATCTGGTATTTCAGAGTAAATTAAATTTTTCTATCTTTAAAAAATATAAGAATACTCTTGCTTGGTTGACTTTGTTACGGGACGATTGAAAATGTCATAATTAATATGAACTACAGCGCGTTATAAATTTGACAGGATATTTTTTTGTCGGAGAAAATTTTAGTTTAAAAAAAAATTCAGTAAATGACAGAATATTATTTAATATAACAATAAAAGCAGTCATATTCAGTTATTTATTATCATCAAGAGTTATAATAGCAGATTTATTACGCAGCTCAGTTCTTAACTGCAATTCGAGACTTCTTACGAATTTTGCCTAGATCTTCTGTGATCAATGCTCCCCAACCTAAGCAGCTTATTCTGCATCTTGTCATGGCTGGGCACTCGCAGAAAACATGATCCTATCCGACAGAAGCACAAGGAATTATTGTTTACAACACCTACGAGTATATCAGAATTAAGTCTACAGTGGTCTGTAGCTTAACGTAGAGTCTTATTGGGAGTCATAACTAGGCTGAATATAAAATTTTCATAGCTAGACCTGCACTGTAACAAGTAGTCGGGAATTATTAATTTGTTTGCTTTCTCTCTGTTTTGTTTGTAATTTAGTTATGGGAAATGTATCTTCGCTATGCATAAACAATTTCCAGGTCATCATTTTCAGCAGAGTTCGAAAAGAAACGAAACATTTGTTACAAAGTCACAAATCTCTTTGAAAAATTTTAAATCATTTTGTTTAATGTATAAAACTAAACGATTTACAGCAAAAAAAATCACAAATAAAACGATTGCCTTTACGTACAGTCTTCTTCCAATCATGCATTTGCATACAAAACAAAAGCCGAATCATTCGTTGTTTGTATAATAGCAAGAGCTTACCACAATTCCTCGTTCAAATAATTATTTACTGAGTAGCTATTTTGTAAATAATAAGCTGTGGTGTGTTCACACAAGAAAACAGACAGTCGTGCTTATGCATATGTGTATATGTATGTGTGTTCCGGCTCTGTTGAATTTAGCTTGTTTTTATTTTCATTCTTTTCTTTAGTGGCCGCCTACGTTTGAGTGAATGGTACTGTTTTTTACTAAGTGCCAATACAAATACAAAATAAAGGAGAGTAAATGCTTGCAGTACTTTTAATTTGTATTTGTTTTTTACTCTGAAAAACTACAAAACGAAATGAAGGCAAACATTTCATTTTGTTTCTTTGTGAACTCTAGTTTTCAGAAAAAAAAATGCTTCAATAAAATATAATTATTGTTGAAGTTGCTTCTATTTTCAATTTAATAAGCAACTAGTTCTCATAGAATATTTCTTAATCTTGTAATAAAGGGTCCGCAATCTAACGTTTTTTTTTTTTTCAACTAGTGCTTATTTCGTAAAACTTAGCTCATGTCTGATTTGACAGATAATTAGTTTTATCCTTCCGCTGAAAGAATATGGTTGTGATTTCGCTTCGCTAAGTGGGCCTGCGATCGACTTACAGAAGATGCCGATTTTGCCAAAAAATCATCTTTTCAGATGAAGCTCATTTTGATCTTGGCGGGTATGTAAACAAGCAAAATTGTCGCATTTGGGGCACAGAAAACCTGCACACATACATTGAAAAGCCGACACACCCAAAACGAGTCACTGTTTGGTGCGGATTTTGGTCCATTTTTCTTCGAAAATGAGCAAGGAGTGGCCGTTAGTCAATGCCGATCGTTATCGGGCTATGTTGAACGAATCTTTGTTCACAAAAATTGAAGAGGAGGATATTGGCAACATTTGGTTTCAACAGGACGGCGCTACGTGCCACACAGCCGAAGCTACACTCGAAAAAAAAAAGTTATTTGGCGGACCCTATATAATGTACCTAAACTGAAAAATTATTTATATGAAAAATAACCAAATTTGTAATGTAAGTGAGCATACAATTATAATTTTTTTACAAGAAGATTTTTTGCTAAAAGTTTTTCCCAAACACAGTCTTATTTTATATATAAAGTCTTGTGATATTAAAATATTTTTAAAATATTTCAAACATTAAATAAGCAATAAGTAAAGTCATTTGGATAAAAAAAATTTTATACGAGTGGATTGTGCGTTTCCTCTAATCAGTTCGAAAATCTCAACTCAACCTTCTTATCCAAAGTAACTTTGTTTTAAGTAGATTCACTTGCATAAACGTAAATTTTCTTTTAATTTAATAAATTAGGTTACGACTCTCCTTAATATAAAGAACACTTGGAATCTAATTAACATCCTACACTGAAAGAAAAATATGGCATAAGTCCAAAAAAACAGTTTCATTAAAATTGTTTCATTGAATCAAAGAAATTTTGTATAAATTATGTGCATTAATGAAATATAATAATGAAATTATTTCGTTAAATGCATAAATATTTCCTTGAATTAATGAAATAAATCATTAGTCTAATGAAACGTGTCATTGATAAAAAAATAATAAAATTTTCATGGGATTAAAAACAAAATTCTTTCAGAGCAACAATAAAATCTTTAATATCCCAATAATTGGTTAAATAAAAATCACCGCTCAAAACGCAACCACAATTTGAAATCTCATAAAATAACTGCTAGTCAATAAACCTTATCACTTTGATGCTTACTTTTGTACAATAACAAACACCTTTAACTGTATTAAATTCAATTTTTAATATAAATAAATAAATACATACCCATACACGCGCACATACATACAAGCTTACGTGAGAGTTTATACAAAACATGTACGATGGTGTTGAGCAGAATGTAAAATAAAAAAATTTTAAATACAATAATGCATTGTAACTATCCCATTTATTTATTAGTTGATAAGTATTTTTTAAAGCAGCCAAAAGTAAAGTTATATTGATTTAAAATGCTTTTTAATAAATTTTATTTGAATGAAAAATTTGATTTAAAATAATTTTTTAATACAGGATTTATTTATTTATTTTTTGTGAATACGACTGTCAGTGTATTAGTTTGTTCTTTCTTTCTCTTTTCCCCACCCCCCTTTATATTGTAACACTTACATGAATTTTATTCACTAAATAATAAATAAATTTCTCCACAATATTGACAAAAAACACACACAAACACATATGATAGTTATAATAAAATAAAAAGAAAACAATAATTTATCATAAGAATTATAAATCAATTAATTTTATTTAATCGGATTAAATAATAAAAAAAAATAATAATTTAATGTCAAATTAAAAATGAAAAAATTTTTTGTGTGTTTTATTTTGGAAAACAAAAGATTTTAACTACAAGAGCTGCTAGTACAAGCCAAAGCAAATGAAAAAAAAGCAGCTGGTTGACTCATTTGCATAATTAGTCAAGGCAAAGAAAAAAAAAAGATACAAACACAGTAGCTGGTGTTCAAAACAAATGTTACAATCGGCATGCATATACAAAGTCCCCAACTTAGTTAATGAAAATTTACGATGTCACCTTTTCTTTAAACTTTTTTCATCTTCCCCTCTCCTACCAAAACTTTCATATGAAACAACTTGCAACTTTCGTTTGAAATAGTGGATGAATTATATGGAAATATGCTTTTATTAAGAGCTTACTTTAGTACAAAAGAACTTTTAGATTTACAGTCGTTTTTGAAAAAGATGCCGAACTTAGTATGATGGTGATTTACTAACACAATTTTCAATGAATCAATTATTATCAATCATTAGTTAAATTAAAAAAAAAAAAAATATCTTTTAAGACCGCTAGTCAAATCCCCTTGATTTTCTAGACCTTTTGTTCCCAAACAAGAATTTCATGCAACTAATTTTATTAGTTAGACGTAATTAATTATTCACTTTATCGGTTTCAGTGAAATATATTACCTACTCACAAACAATTAAACTCATTAACACTTTTTTTTAGAAAGTCACTTTGATATAAAAAATGATTTTTTATAAAATATTTAGTAGGCAACTTTCCTAAAAAATGTTTTTAATATTCAACAATACATATTTTTAATGGATTTGGTTGTTATTGTCTATTGTGAAACCTCTACCGTATGAGTAATTTTAATAACTTATCATAAATCATGGCACGTATACGTTATAGCTTTAACCGAATGTTTATTAAGGCTTTCATTGAATATTTGTTAATTTATTTTAACTTTTTCTTTTTAATTAAAAAGTTTATTTTATAAAATTAAATTTATAAAATAAGACCTCAAGCTTCATAAAATAGCTATTTTAGTTTTCATTGAATTTTAAACAAGCAAAATCTAATGGTATTCGATACCACCCTCGTATGGGTTTGATACTATAATACAAGTGTTAAAATGTTCATTGAATTTTGTCAGCTGTTTGTTGTATTTCTGTGTTCGTATTTAAAAATCCAGTCCTGATCCATTCAAAAGTATAAACATTTAGAAAATTTTCTAAGAATATTAAATTTCTAGCCATATTTTTTCATGTATTGTTTTTACACTATTTTTCATTGAATTTAAATTTTTTACAAAATGTTTTACTCAGTAATACAGTGTAAAACCCCTTTAAAAGCCATGCAAAATATCTTAAAAGCCACACATCAGTTCTGGCTTAGATAGATAAGCAGTATTTTATTTTTGAGGCTGAAGTTCTAGTTACCGCCACATTTGACTGAATGAAATCCAACCTCAAACTTGAATAAAAAAATTTCTAATTAAAAAAAGCTCATAGATTTGTAAGCGTTGGGAGGTTTTGAAAAAAAAATTTCATACAAAAAATAACCCATCTCTTGGTCTGAAATGTGGCAAAAGTTTTGCTTAATAATATTAATTAGTTCAAAAGTTGTAGCAACAAAACCAAAATGTTTACAAAAAATTAAAGCCTGTAAGTGTGTATTAATGTACACTGAGCCGAAAATTGCGTTGCAAAATCAAGAATGTCATTTTGACAGCATACCTTTGCCTATATTATTAACAATGAGTATTTTAAATTTTTTAACAAGCGTGTATGGTTGGTGGTCAAATTAGAAAAAAGATACGATTTTACTTTTTTGACAACACAGGTTGTTAACTTGTTACCGAGCGTTGTGGAATTAACAACAATATATTGTCAAATTTCCAACTTGTTAATAAACGTTGGCAAATTGAGAACACATGTTGTCATTTAAACAACCGTATGATATGATTTTGACACCAGATGGTGTCGATTTATCACCGGTATAGTGTCATTTCGACACCAATGTCCATTTGACTAAATTTGTTGTCAATTCTGCAACACTATGTTATCAATAATGCGTTGTTAAAATGACACCATGTCTTGTCAAAGTGAGCACAAACGTGGTTGATACACTATTAATACCATTTGTGGTCATTTGGACAGCGGATGGGGTCTTTTTTCTCTGGGTGTACTCTTTGCTTCCCTATAGCTACTCGGAGGGTTTTTCTTTTAACGGAATATTTTTAAAATGTATAAGCGGTTTCTCATTTTAAACTCTTTTGACTTAAAGTGGGTGTGGAAGCCAAAGAAATAGGCCATTTTCGACTCTGTCCCATAGTAAAAGTTTAATTAAACAAAAAATATTTTTATTAAAAAGTTACTGCGAAAGCAAAAAATTGTATGCAAAACGCTTATAGATGTGTAAGCGTTGAAGTAATTTAAAAATAAAATATATAGAGCGAACGATAGTCCATTTCCCGCTCTATCACCTTTTAAAAATTTTATTCATAAGCATTAATCACTTCAAAACTTGTGAAAAAAAGAAGAAAAAAGTACAGAAATACATGTAAGTAAATAAAACACATAGCATAAAATTAGGCAATTTTTTTTAATGGAAGAAAATTAAAAGGATTTCCTTAATAATATTTTATTTGGTAGGTAATTACAACTTTTGATAGTTAAAGTTAGCATTTTATAAGTTAAATAACCGAATTTAGGCTAAAATTTTAGAAGCAAATTTTTGTGGATAGTTAAGGACACACTATCCAACATATAATTTATAGATATTTTTTATTTACTGTTCAACAAACAGCTTGATATTTGACCAAACTATCGGTATATGTATATATGGATGTATAAACTTATTTTTAAATTTTTTTATAGTCAAATTTTGTATGTTATTTTTATAACCAATTGTTTCAACCTAAAAATAAATAATTGAAGAAAAAGATTGTGGACTTACCACGTCGCAATTAGGATTAGAGTGGACTGTGGTTAGATGCTGCGTGGAAATCCTAGGTTTCTTTTCTTCGGTATTATTTGTATAATTTATAAGGCAAACTATACAAATTAGGGGGTTGAATTAAGTAGATTTAATAATGTGTAATATGATATTTATTAGTGCAGGTGAGATGTTCACCGGTTGGATGATAGTTTGTAAGTAAGTATAATTTGTTTTTCATTTGACAATTCTTTCTTTTCTTTTTTCGTTAAATTAATAATTCACAATAATGTAGATAATTTAAATACAAATTCCCAGTATAAATAAATTAATTTTTATAAATTCATATTGAAAACCGTTAAATACAAATATTTATACATATGTTTGTTTAAAATTTTGATTTTAAACAATAATACTTACATTTTTCAAAACTCTTTGATGATCGTGCCTTTTAAAAAAATAATATGTTTCGCTTCTGATTGCCACTTTGCTACCAAATTATGTTCGCTTGATCAACAACTAGATATCGAAAGCCATCATCTCAAATTTTCTTTACTGTTTGTAGGATGTCAAATAAAAATTGTTGGATCAAAATGACTAGTAGACAGCAAATCAGTTGTAGAATTCGATGAGTGAAGAAGAAAAACATTCGTATTGTAATATGGCTGCAGAAAACCAAAATTTAAACGAAAACGATAGAAAAAAGAACGGTTGCACCAGTACCATAAATAAGTAATAATTTGTAGTTAAGAACATACAAAAAAATATATAATTTTTTTAATTTTTAAATAATAAATTTCTCTCCCAAAATAGTTTTATTTTTCATAAATTTATGATTGTTATTTCAATACTCCCAACAACCCAACTAGTATTCAGCTTTAGCACAAAAATATGTGTATGTAAATACTATACAAATGAATGAATCAAATCCCTCCCACAATATGAAAAAAAAAATCAAAATAAAAACATAAAAACACAAATAAATACAGAAAAACAAGCTAAAGTTTACCAGCTAAAGGCGTGTTTATTTATTTCCACCACTGCAACTGTAACGAAAATATTAAGAAATGCTACAAAAATAACAGCAACAACAATCTTAAATATAAACACAACTAGCACACTCACACCACAAAGAAGAGAAAATAAAATACATAATCAGTATTTAGTCATAACTCCTAACTTTATGCAATACTTTTATTATGTAAGCATTATTGCAGGCTCAATTCAGCTGACTGTAAGCTCAAATTAAACAAACTTTTTCTTCATTAGCTGATGGCTAATATTTTCAAATTATTAACATATTAAAATAATAATTATTACTATTATAAATATTTATTATTGTTAACAATTAAATGAATAACAAATTTAATACGTGAATTTAATGCTAACAAATTAGGTAATTTAAGCTAACTGTTACTAATGTTAAATACACTGCAGTGGGATTATTAACTATTTTAAAATTGTTTTCGTTTGCGAAAAAGATGTTGAACTCAAAAAAAAAAATTTATTTTATCATTAATTTTATAAGTTTGCTTACCACTTTTCTTGAATGAACAATAAAATGCATAAACTTTGCATATCAATACAAGGCAAGAAGTACAAAAAATCTTATTTGAGAAACAAAAACACCATGATACATACCGTAGTTGATAGTTAACTGTCCAACTCTGAATAACTATTTAACCATTTGAAAATTAATATTTAAATAGCAGTTAGTATTTGAGTCATTTGAGTTATATATTAAACCACCGAATTAAAAGTGAAGAGATTTTTAAGGGGGAATTGAAGAAAGAATCATGTTTTTTTATTACACGTAAATTTTATAGATTTTATTCTAAAAAATTTGTTTTATTTGTTGTTATACTGTAAGTACATAACGCCATTCAAATTGACATCTTTTAAGCTTTTATGAAATGTTTTTATTTTTCTGCACTTCATTTTAATTTTAGTTTTATGAATCTAAACGTTTTTTATTTAAGTGGGATGAGGCTTGTGGCAGCAAAATTGACTTGTGGCAAATAAGTCATTTCCCACTCTGTAAATTACTTATAAAGTTGTTACAAAAAAAAAAAAAAAAAAAAAAAAAAAAAAAAAAATAACAAAAATTCATTTACAAAAATCCACCTACTGTTGATTCTATTGGTCTGGTATTTTACGCTTATAACTTTTTAGCCATTAAAAAAAATGGGCCATAATCATAGTCACAAAAAAGTAGGGTGACTTTTGTTCTTAAGAATTTTATGAATTTAAAGTCGTTTTTAAAAAGCTACCGACTTTAGTGTGACTATCATTATGGTCTAATCGATCCAAAGCTTACAAATCAATAGACGTTTTTTCTTTAATTAAAAGATCAATCATGAATATTAACGAGGAAAAATTCAATAAATCAGAAAACTTTGTAGGTTTAAGGAAGGGGAAAAATATTTTTTTGTATTTAGTAAAATTAAAGGGAATTATGAATAAGAACTCCAGGAAAATTTTTATTCAGTAAAATTTTTTTTAAACAAGGTTGGTGGCAGCAAAAGTGAAATGTGACAGATAGTTTCTTTCAACTAATGCAAGATACATTCAAAAATTGTAGCAAAAAAACATAAATGTATTCGCAAACATCCACCTACTGCTAGCTCTGTTGCCCTTTTTCACTAAAATTTGTTCTATTTATTTCTCAACAGTTGGTTTTTGCATACAATCTGAAATTTTTGCTACAATTTTTGTACGGATAAGTATTTGCAAGCAGAATTTGCGCCGTGTGGCAGAGTGAAAATTGGGCTGCCTATCACAGGCCACACCTAGAGATGCCAAACGGAAAATCCCGTTCCCGATAATCGGGATTTTTTACTTTTTGAATTTCGCGTTTTCTGGGATTTTATTAATCCCATTTTAGTTATATTTTTATTGTCATAAAGATATGTCTATTTTTCTGTGTCTCTTTATTAGTACAGTGAAATAGGTATTGTTTTTGTTACATTAAATGTTTTTTTTTCGATTTCAAGGTCGTGTTATTTCGCGTTTTGGAGACCAGAATTGGCCGCTTAGATCGTGCGATTTAACACCATTAGACTTTTTTCTTTGGGGTTTTTTGAAGTCGATGGTTTACGCAAATAAGCCGACGACGACTCAAGCCTTAAAAGAGGAAATTGGACACTGCATTAATGAAATACCGCAGCATTTATGCAAAACGGCCATTGACAAATTTCATTAAAAGATCGCGTGTGTGCCAGCAAAGCCACGGCGGCCATCTGCCCGATATGTTGTTCCATACATAACCTCATTCTGTCTACTTTACGATATAATAAAGTTTCACGATTTTTTTTTTTAAATATCTGTGTTTTATTTCAAATTGTGTTTTATTAAATTGAAATAAATATTGTTTTGTTTTGTGAAAAATATTTTTTTTTTATGTTTATTTAAAAATCCTGAAAATCCCGCTCGAGATTTCGGGATTCAGTACCGTTTGGTATCTCTAGCCACACCCAATTTGAATTAAAAGCGTTTTGAACGAAAAAAAATCTTTATGTTTTTCTTGAAGTCTCAGTGATTTTAAAGAATATTTAACTAAAATATTGCCTATTTTCGAATCTATCACCTGCTAAATGTTCCATTTAAAAACAGAAGTTAAAGTCGAAAAAACAAAAATTAGATCCATAAAAACTTTCAATAAGATATTTTTCTCAATTTCTTAATTTTTTTGTTAATATTTTTAAATGAAACATTTGAAAGTGAGTTAGAATTTTTTTTTTTCAATTTATAAATTTACTAGCTGACCTGCCAAAACGTAGTCTTGCCTTAAAATTTTTGTATATTCGATCTTCTTACTCTAAGAAATCGTACTCATAGAGTAAAGGACCAGGTAAAAACAGCCTGATACCGACTGTAGCACCACCTGCGAGCGGATTTGTGATGCTAAACTTTCCAAGGCGTAATCCAAAGGCATACAAAGAAATTCAATTAAATAGATCCAGCCTTTTAGGGGCAGTACAATGTCAAACACACATACAGTGGAATTTTATAAATTAAGGATTATATAGGCACACTTGGGTTTCCCAAGAAAACAAATTTGATAAAATTTAAATTCTGTAGAGTTTTTCCGGATTTTATGAATTTTTATTGTCTAAAACTTTCAGCTTTGAAATGTGTTCATGGGGTTCCATGTATACAAAATTTAATTTTTAGGACAAAGAAAAATTCTTTTTTTTCTTCAAAATCCTTTTTTTAGACTTTTACTTTATCTATATAAAAAACTAAATTATTTATTTTACATTCAGTACGGTTATGGTCCTGAAATTGTTACTTGAAACATTTCTTATGCAACATAGATTAAAGTTAATTTAATATCTACTCTTGAAGAGGAAAAGTGGCTCTACTTTAGAGTCAGGCTCACAAAATTTTACTAGCAGACACCGCTACAGCATAAAAAAACAAAAAAAAAAATATTGCAGATGATTTACTAAACGTAAATTAAACTGAAATTTTAACATTTTTTAAAATACATGTAAGATTTATGCATTGATAAGCTTTTATTTCTATTTTTTTTTTTCTTGAATTCTTAGAGAATAAGAAAAGTTTCCACACAAAGTATATTTATTAAGTTACATTTATTCGTATCTACTAAATGAAAAATATACTTTTTTAAATGGAAAGAAAAGAAAATATTGTATCGTTTATGCATAAAGTAAATGAGTTATGTTTCTTCATAAAAATGTTTAACTGAAATGTTGTCTTAGAATATACAGAAATGCCGTAGAAAAAACGAATATGTAAAAAAATTGTTTTAAGAGAAGGAAACCTTAAGAAACATAGTGCAGGGGTCTAATCACCGCATTCGGTATCGAGTAAAATGTAACGTACTTTGCAATGATGGCAAGTCTTCAACAAATTTTCAGTGATTTTATGAGCTTGTGTTATTGATAACTCGTAATAATAGACTTGGAATTTTTTATAAAGAAAAACTTGATAAATAATATTTTATTTAAAAGTCACATTAACTTTTAAAACATTATGATTTTGATTTTTTTAGTGTAAATAATTTCAAGACTTAATATAGAAGTTGTTACAATTCAGAAGCGCACTTTCCCCTGTATATACAAACCAACAAAAGGAAATGAAATGAAACCCATAACGGAAACGGAACTATAGATGCACCCCTATGGTAATTTAAATGTGTTTTTCTTTTCGAAATGAAAAAGTTTGAAAAAAAATTCATGCGAGTATATGAAAATAAATGAAATAATGTAAATAAAATCTTAACATACTTACACACCTACACACATATTTATATTACAAATAAAAAATTCCATTCATCTTGTGGTGCTAGTGTTTTCACTGTTATAATTTCTGCTTTGATAATGTATTGTAATATTAACGTTTTTTGGTTTCTTCTTACAACTGATAAGAAATTATGCATATAAATATTCGTAGCAGTTTAAAATGAGTTTTTTTTCTTGTACTTTT
The DNA here is from genome assembly GCA_947397855.1 of Thelaira solivaga. Taxonomy (NCBI): domain Eukaryota; kingdom Metazoa; phylum Arthropoda; class Insecta; order Diptera; family Tachinidae; genus Thelaira; species Thelaira solivaga. The sequence goes on from OX377614.1 coordinate 10,565,820, forward strand.
AAACTAGAAAAAAAAACAAGATAAATTGGTTCACATATTAAGGTTAGAAAATCATATGAATGCAATAAATTTCAAAAAGTTTTAGATAAAGATGGAATATATTAAAATTTAAAATGAGAATGCAGTTACATATTAGCCACAAAGTTGTATAATAAACTGACTAAACTTAGCAATAAAGGTAAATGTAAATTAAAAAAAAAAAAAAAAAAGAAATATTGAAATAAATAAAAGCCTAAAAAATAAAATAAAACATTTATCTCAATCTTAAACAAATGTATCCTCTTGATATAGATAACAAATCAACAATAAATGCTGGCCATTCATCCCTTCTTACTGCTTTCATTTTGTAGCCTTCTTAGAACCACTGTGAGCTACAAAATTTTATTATAAATAGGAAAAGGGATATTTAAACATTTGCCCAAGAATTAAGAAAAATATTTATAAACGACTTAATGAACGGCTGACATTTCACGATTATAATTTATTTCCTTTAATTATGACTTAAATTGTTTTTTGACAAAATATCTGTGCAAAAGAAAGAACATAAAAATACAACGAATATAACAGCAGGAGCAGGACTTAGTGGAAAGTAAATACTAATAAATACGTGTACAAATATAAATTCATAAGCACATAAAGGATATATGTGTATGAGTATGTGTTAATGTTTGGGAATATGTGTTTGTATGTTTACATTTTTAGCAACAGGACTTTATCATGTTTAACTATTTGCTTGATTTTCATGGTTGTTTATTTCCTTACTTCCTTCCATTCTTTCATACTGCCTGCCAGCCTTTCTTGAGCTGTTGCTTGTTATGTTACTTATTAATCCTTTTTCATAATATACGAGTATTTGTTTAGTAGACACACTCTTGTGTGTTTCTCCCTTGAACGTCTTCAAAGTTTTCTGCATAATTTTACTACAAAGCAAGAAATTGTTGGGTAAAATATTCAACATCATCTCAATGAAAATGCACACATGGTTCCTAAAGCTGTGGAGCAGAAAATACAAAAAAAAAAAAAAAAAAAAAAAAACGAAAGTAAGATAGAAAGATAGAGAGAAAAAAAAAACAAAACTTAACAAAATGTTTGTCAGTTTTCTTAAGCTTTTCTAGGCTAAAACGAATATGGGCAATTTTGTTTGCATGTGCTTGTGTGCTTAAGCATGTGTGTGTCTGTATGTGTATGTAATTATAATTTTCGTTTTCTTAAGTTTATACTGCGTTAAATACTTATCAAAAATGGGACCCTGTTGTTGGTAGCAGCAAAATGGAACATAAAAGATGCTAAAGACTTTCTTAATGAAATGTCTTAAGCTTAAGCTTTACTTGTATAATTATTATTTATGACGCTAAATTTCTCAACATGGCAAAAGTAAGTATACAAAAAAATGGGAAATAAATAAATTTGCAACTATAAGATAACAATTTTTTTTTATTCTTTCTTATTTCCGTAACCCCATGTGTGAAGATTTTTAAGCAGATTTTGAACTTAACAAAAATATTAAATCATAATTTATGCTAAAAAAAAGAGATATTTTTAAAAGAAAACTTTTTAACAGAAAAAAAATATTTTAAATATTTTAAATATTTTTTTTTTTTGGTTTTTTTGAAAACCTTTTTAATGCGTGCCATACTGAAATATGATTATTCAGTTAGAAATATTTATATGTTTATTTTTTTTCTTACCTTAAATAAATTTAAAATAAATCAGTTAAACACGTTATTAACGTGAAAGTGATTCACCAAATTCAACAAATCACTATCTAATGAAAGGAAAAAATAAAGCCAAAACAAAATTTACTTTCACTTTAACTAATTTTAAATTAACTACCTTTTTTACTGATTTTCGAAATCAAGATTTGTTTCGTTACCACTTTCTGTTTAACCCCTTATGAGTTCTTTAAAATTTTGCAATGTCTAGGGTCTGGCGTTTATGCTTGAATGGTTTCCCTAAAAAAATATACGCTATCTAAGTTTAATAAATTTAAAGATAATTTAATAAATTAATCTTCATATCAAATTGACTTCTTTCGTGAAACCAAGCAAAAATAAATTTTTTTTGAACATTTGAAAAGGATGTGATAGTCTTAAGAAACAATATTTTATTTTGTCCTTAAACATTTTTGTCTCATTATAAAATGTCATTCATTTGAAAGAGACTTGTGTACATCTTTTTCGCCATTCGGCCAATTAATATAGTAAAACGAAAAATAAAAAATATATTGAAACTAAAACTATCAAACATGAATTTGGAAAATATCTTGGCTTTGAAAACTAAAGACAAAATAAATGATTTTGGCAAAGAAATGAATGCCTTTGAAACACTCGTCTTATAAACATGTTTGATGTAACAAAAAGCAATAACATAGAGGTTTTTCGTATGACAACAATTCGGTGACAAGAATATGTATCAACCCAGCGAATAATTTAAATCGATATTAAAAATTTTTTTTAAATATTTTTACGAAAAATCGTGCATATTTTTCATAAGAAACTGTATTTCTGTTGTTTAAGCTAATACATAGAATTTGTGAATGTAATGCTTGTGTATGAGTTATAAAGCAAAATTTGTAGTTTTTAGTGTATAAGAATCATGTTAATTTTAAGTATTTTGTAATTAGCTAGATTTAAAATGACTGTTAGAGTTTGGTTTCATTACTTGATAAATCCAGTAAGTTCTGAGCTGAGAAGTATATAAAGCTGGTGACATTGATCAGTTTTAGTTGAGAAGGTGTCTTTGAGATGGTTATAATAGGACTGTGTGAGTCTCTCATAAGTGTGAAAAAGTGTACTACTTGTGTTTTATAATACCGAACCATAATAAATTAAACGTTTTTATTAAAGGGTAAAAACGTAACAATACGAATTAAAAAAAAATTGTTTGTAATTAATATGTGTTACTGCAAATGATATTTAAAATGTGGGGTAGACAGTTTTGGCAAGCCTTCTCTTTTTAATTATGTGACTTCGGCCAGTTGTTTCATTTAAAACAAAAAATAGACACATTTTTTCTCATATAAAATTTTTTTTAATTTTATTTGTTATTTTATTATGTACATAACGGGTGGCCCAAATGAGACCTAGTGAGCGTATTGCGGTAGAAGCTGTTGCACAATTTGAACTTTGTATGGATACATTTTCTGGGTATACCCAATTGGCCGGAACGGCGACGAGTTGAGACAGATGGATCATTTGCAACACTCTGCTGCACAGCTTCCACGTTGTCTTCAGTACGAATATTTCGATGAACACCTCTTCCTGGACAGCCGGCAACTGAGCCCAGTTTTTCAAAACGGCGAACTAAACTTGTATTCATGGAAGATGTCGGCGCTGATCTTACATTAAAAAAAAAAACGGCAATAATTTCGATGTGTCAGAACAATTGATCGTTGAGAAAAATAATAAAAATTGATAATTTTAATGCATTATTGTGGACTGTACGTGTTCATTTTAAATTTCTAAGAGTTCAGTTATAATCTGCAAAAAGAAAAAATAAATTATGTTAAAAAATAAAAAAGTTATTTGTGTTTCACATCAGCTGGTCTTATTTAGGCCACCCTGTAGCTTAATAAAATATACATTTAAATATTTTTTATTTTATTATTAAAAGGAAAACGCTAGTAGATAGTTTGTGTCGTCTTAAGGTCGCTTCGTAATACTTTAAACTCAATAATTAATGTTCTTTGAGTACCTTTTTCTATGCAAAAATAAATTTTAAAATCATTAAAATCGTTAACACTAAAGTGGAACTAAAACATCTTCGACTTTAACATTTTAAACAAACAAGCAAAACATAAAATACGAAATCACACTTTAAAAACTAGGGTGTTTTCAATTTTACTAAAGAAATTTTGTTTTTTTTTTTCAATGATAAACGTTTTTTAGCTAAAAATTTGGTTTTTAGGTTAGACGTGCTGTTAAAATTTGTAGCTATACTTAAAATTACTGCCATTTTGCAGTAGATCAAGAATACCTTTCTGTTAACGTGTAAGTTTAAATCTGCATAATTTTTTAAACAACTATTTTGAGCCTAACGTTCATACATTGAGTTTGAGTTGCCACTTAAAATTCTTAGTTGTATTTTGCAGCATTTGCAGTATTCTTTGTTACTTATGACAATCTCAGCTTTTCCGGCCTCTTGCCAATATCTCTCTCTCTCTCTTCCATCTTAAAACCTAGTTGAGCTACTTGAGCTTTTTTCTCTAACTTCTTTTAATTAATACAAATTAAAATAAACTTCCAATTAACCAGCTAGATTATATTTAATAAAAATGAAAAGAAAAATAATTTTTATTTCTAAGCATAAAAAAAATATCTACGCTTTCTGAATAGATATATAGATAGTGAGCAGACGTAAGAAATAGCAAAGATAATCTGACCCAAACAATCGCTTTATTGATCTAATAAAGCTTTAAAGAGCTCAATTAAGGTAGCAATAATGGGTAACTGCAGTTTTGGCAACCTCAAAATGAGTCTGCCATTTAATGTTTGCTGGATTATACGCAACAATTTCCATTCATAAGTAAAAGACTAAAATAATAAATAACTGAATGTGCTAATATTTAGTAATAAAACTAATGAGCGTATAACAAATAGTCTATTTGTACAAATTAAATAACTGTGGCAGTGTGGAAAAAGCCCTAAGTTACACTTTAAAAATTTTACAAAAGCAGCAAAAAAAAATCTCTCTTAATAAATAGTTTTAATCAATATTTTTCTAAAAAAATGTCCCCCCTAAGCTTTAGCAAAAGCTGTATATCATAATAATCAATCAAAAAATGTACTTTGAGGTTTTTGTAACTTAGGGCAAAGTGTATGTATGTAATTTTTGCTTACGCTCAAGAAATAAAAGATGTAAAATAATTTAATTAAGAGAAAAATCTAATCATTAATATTTTCACAAAAGAAAGCACAAGCCCCTCAGAAGCTTACCGACAAATATCTTGGAACTTTTAATGAATTAAAAATGGCAACGTAAAATTGAGTAAATCAAAACAGAAAAGTTCAATAAATTTAATTTAAATTAATTGAATTAATTTTAATTTAATTTAGTTTTTACGTTTTATTGAAAATTTAAGGTTTTCATTTCTTTTCAAAAAAAAAAAAATTATTTAAAAGCATATTTTCTGAAGATGCTACACAAAGATATAGCGAAATATCGAAATAAAATTAATAAAATGATATGTGACCTTGACAAGAGGTGGGCCTGCTGAAAAATTTTCGGCGAAATAAAATTACCTCTAAATTCATCAAATTCGATTTAGCATTATTTATATAGAATAGCATTCATGTCCGACTTTTATAGGATTGTGGCTATGAAAAGGTGGCAAAAAATTTTCCACTTCTTTTTTGGTTTCGATAGTTTTTGAGACGCTCTTTCACGTGGTGAAAACTAGAAAGTCCTAACTTGCTTAGAAGTGTACTAAAAATGTAGAGAAGAGCACAAATGAAAGAAAAACAGAATTTTATTGAAAATCCAGAATCAAGATAATAAATGGAATTGAAAAATTTAAAAACAGGATTGCTCTTTATATACACACACGAACTTATCTCATTTATGCTCTTTTGCCTTTTATGGTTGCCTTTTGGGCATGACTGTTCATAATGCAAAAGAAAAACTACTAAGAAACTGACGAAATGCATTGTTTATCTTTAACAATTGTTTCTCGCAATTTCTTTATTGAGTCATAAGCCACCTTTTCTTAGCCAGGGTCATATATTTTATAAAAAAAATAAAAAATTAATGAAAATGATTTCAAGCTCAAATAAATTTTACATAAAATGTTAATAAAAAAATTTTTATTTCTAAAAAAAAAAACAATCTTTTACTAAAACAAAAATTCCTTACATTCCTTCAATGAACCAACTTTGCACAAAATTTGCAATTTTTCTTTGCAAACGTCAAAGCTTCATTATTTGTTCCAACATGGAAAATGTATGTCTAACATTTGTAATTGTGCAAGGGTGATTGTGATTACTCGCACAAATTAAATGTAATTTGTACAGCGGTGGGAAATTTCTATTTTATTTTCATTCATGATAGTTCGCTATTGTTGTTGTTTTTGTTTTTGTTTTTATATGTATTTGTTACACTCAGTGTAATTTGGCAAATTGACTTGTTGGTGTGTTCAACAGTTCCAAATAGTGGTTAAATATATTTTTGTTTGTTTGTTGTTTTTTGGTTATTTTATTTGATGATTTGGTTAAATAAGTGGAATGGCGTTGTAGTATAGAGTTGTATGGCTGGCTCGTGGGCACATGATAGCGATTCAAGTTGTTGTTGTGGTAATAAAATGTATAAAAGTCCAATTAAATGGTCATAAGTAATAATAATTCCGCTTTGATTTGTGGTTCTACATAATATTGTGGCTCATTTAGCAAATGTACAAACGTTGTATGAGTGCTTATGTGTGTGTATGTATAAGAATGCTTTTTATTCACTACAAAATTCATCCTAAAAATATACTAAGAATATTATGTAGTATTTTAGTTTTCTTACTAAAACAAAATATGTACTTTGGTTGTTGTTGCTGTTGTATTTTATAAATAAAATGTTTGGCATTAGAGATATTAAAGTTTATGTTTTGATTCATTATATTCTTATGTTGTGTAAGTAGTAGATAAATTAACAAAAATAATTAGTATTGTTGGCATTCCTTTTCAGGACTATTTCTTTTATACGAATGAGTAAGTTTATACACACAAACCAAGAAAGAGGATTGTGTGTTAAGCATTTTAGAGTATTAATTAAAAGCGGATTTTTAATTACTTTAAAATATATTTCTTTTAATTTTAGAGAGTAAAAAATAATACTTTTTTTTTATTTATTTTGCATATTTCACTAATTAAATTGGTAGTCAAGGAAAAGCAACTCTAAAATGCAGAAATAATTAAAAGCATCACCGTTAGCAGTTTAGTTTTTTTGAGATTAAATTAAGACTTTTTTCTTAATTTTAGTTTGGAAATTTATAATTTTTATTTTTATTATTAAATATACAGAACTTTAATTAAAGTCATAAAATGAAGGCTTTAATTAAGAGCTTACTTTTGTAATCGTATTAAAAATATTCCGACATTAGCATGATTATAGGAATTTATTTGTTTTACTCTTGAATCAACTTTTTAATATATTTTTTTAGATTAAAGTTAAAAAATAATTATTAATTAAAATAAAATAAAAATTAAAATGGCTATTTTGTTAAGCTTGAGGTCTTATTTTTCAAAAATTTATTTTTATATCGATATTTCGCTCCAATTTTTGTAGCTTCTTCAGGATATAATTATAAATTAATCAAATTATTAAAAATACATATTTTAAAAAATTTTCTTGACAAAACATTTTTTAAAAATTTTTTAAAATATGTATTTTTAATAATTTGATTAATTTATAATTATATCCTGAAGAAGCTACAAAAATTGGAGCGAAATATCGATATAAAAATAAATTTTTGAAAAATAAGACCTCAAGCTTAACAAAATAGCCATCTTAATTAAAAAGAAAAAGGTCAAATAAAACTTACTAATAAATAAAATAAAAATAATAATTAAAGAAAATAATCATTAATTTAATTATACGATCTTTATATTTAAATTGTTTTGACAACACAAATTCTAATTCTTTATTATAATTAATTTTCCCTTAAGAAAAATTTTAAATCCAATACAGTTGAAATATTGGAAAATAAAAATGTAAACATTAACCCCCTTATCCAAAAAAGTTAACGCAGACTTTACAGTCAACGTTATCGAAATTTCTCATATAATTTTTTCATAAATTTTACTTTAAAATCTGCGTCAACTTTTTTTATATGAGAGCTGAATAAAATTTATAAATTAAATATTAAATCGAATTCCCTTTAAGCCATAGCTTTTCACCTGCTGGCAATGCTGTTAAGAAAACACAATCCACATATGACATTGTACTCCTTCTAAACCTATTTAAATGAATTTCTGTGTATGTTTTTAGGTTTCACCTTGGCAGGTGGCGCTACAATCGGTATTTGGCTTATTTGTTTACTACCTGTTTTTACCCGGTCTTGCACTGTCCTTACAAAAATTTTATAAATTAGTGAAAACCCAACTTAAATTTTTATACCGCGCCCATTACCACACCCACTTTTTAAATTTATCTCAAAACGGAGAATGGCTAAACCGTTTTGGCTAATTTTTTTATTATATGTTCGACATAGCGGAATCTTATTAATGATTTTTCAATATAAATAAAATTTGAAGGCAAAACAACGTTTGCGGGTCAGCTAGCAAAATATAAAACAAAAAAAGAGAAAAAAGAAATATTTATTTATTTATAATTATATCCTGAAGAAGCTACGCACATTGGAGCAAAATATCGATATAAAAATAAATTTTTTAAAAACAATGAGACCTCAAGATTAATAAAATAGTCATATTATTTTAAAGAAAAATGTCAAATAAAATTAACTAATAAAGAAAGAAGAAATATTTATTTTTCTTTATTTTATTATTTAGCAGATAAGCTAATGTTACACACTTTTTTATATGTACGCTCTGCACAAAAACTGTTTATTAAATATTTATTGCCTAATTTTGGGCATTGTAATAATATTCACACCAATACAAACAAACTGAAGCAGTGATAAGGATAATCATTTTATAGGTTTTTACATCGTTTTGTTCCAGTCGCGATGCTTTACTCCAAATAAATTTATTTTTATTCATATTTTCATATCTTTATGGCATCTGTAAACGTTTAACAAAAATGTTATTCTAAAATTTAAAGGACATATAAAATGTAATAAATATGACTGTTCCTTAGTTTAAATCAAGTCGAATTAAAGCCAATACGTTAAGCTATTCAACGCAATAACTAAGGAAGGAAGTTTTGACTAACAAGTGGCCGGAAAGAGGAACTGGTTACCTTTTTGGTGATAACTTGCTTAGTTTTTAAGCTATCGACTTGATTTCTATTGCGTTGAATAGATAATCGCATTGGCTTTAATAAGAATTTTTTTGTGTGCTGATAGTAGGAAAATAATTTTTTTTGCCAAAAATTACCATGGACTACCCCCTTTGCTTTTTTTTGAAAAAATTATAAAAAAATTTTTCGCACTATCCGCTAACAAAAAAATTCGAATTAAGGCCAATACGTTTTCTATCCAACGCAATAGCAATCAAGTCGATATATGGAAAACTTTGCCAGTTATGACCAAAAAGGAGAAAGCATGATAAAAATTGCCTTCTTTTCTTTAGTTTTTGTCATTGTATGTTTTTTTCTTGATTTTTCATAAAAATCATAACTATTATTTTGAATTTTAAACGATTGTTTTTCATTTTTTTCCTACCTTTTTTTGTGAGTTATTTAGCTTTTTCTAGCTTTCTCTTAGCTGATGTTTATCTAACTCCTAACAAGGCTGCACAACACATTGGTTGAATATGCTTTTGAATAGAAAGAATCGCCATGGTCTAAGTCCCAAAATAAATCGCCCTAAATTTCTTGTAGCTCTTTGGCTCATTGTATGTATATAAAAGTCAATCAAATCCTTTACTACAAACCATCAACTGGTTCATCATCTATATTCTCTTGCAAGCTGCAATCATGTTTTTTTTTAATTTTCTGCTTATTTATAAATGTCAGAAAATATTTAACCAAAAAATACCTAGAAACGATAAGATAAATAGAATGAAAATTTTATATAAAAAAGTTTCTAAATTATTCTGTAGTTTAAGATAACGTAGTACAAATCCCAATTCATTTAGACAATTTTCTTGTCGTTTCGAAATATTTTTTTATTAAACATTTTCTGAAATTTATAAATTGTAATTTTTTTTCAAATTCTTTCAGTTACAAGTTCCACTTTATTTGAAAAGCATTTCTCTGCAAGCATAAAGCAAGTATTTAATTCCTTTTCATTTTCTCTGAATTATTTTAAATGTTTATTTTAAAAATCACAAAACTCTTTTATCTATATTAGGCTGCCTGTATTTCATACTGATTATTTTCGGTAGGTATTTCAAATATCTTAGACAGTAATAAATTTCGATTTGTTTGCTGTTGTAATAAAAGTTATTTTGCCAAGCAAATGCCTAGTGAATTATAATCTTTTTAAAGTGCTTTACAATTAGAAAGAGGGGTGTACAATAAGCACCCCTTTTCTCAAACAATATTTTTTTTTAAGTAACTGACTTAAATATTTTTGACATGCCTTTTTAAATGCTGCAAATGTATTCTGGTTATCATTTTTGGTTACATTAAGCGTGCTTATTGTTAAAATGTATTAGAAAATTATAGAACATCTTTAGCAATTTAAATGTAAGTAAGTAAAACACCTATCATACCCTCACTCCTTTTACTTTACCTCCTTCTCCATCCTCAACATTTCTTAGCTGCAGTGTAGACTCATATTGAATGAATTTTTCAAAATTTAATGAAACATAAAACAAAACAAAAAAACCTAGAAAATCTTCTTGGAATGGTAATTTATGAATTAAAAAAAATATATAAAATAATTTAGCCAAATGTTTGCCAGGCTTCAAGACATTGTTCAGATACCACTGTTGCTAAAATTATTTTATTCTCTGTTTTCTTAGTTGGTTGGCTGGCTGACTTCTCTTACATCTTAACAGTTTTTTCTGCTGCTGCTATTAAAATCATAAGCGAAAAGCTTATGAAGAAAAAGGGTAATAAATCAATTCGTATTAGTTTTATAAAATTTATTCCTGCGGCGACTAAGCATAAGACTTTAAACACACAAATACATACACCAACGTTTGTGCACTCCTGCTTACTTGTTAGCTTGGCTTGACTTGACTGGCTGTTGGCTTGCCACAGGTATTAGTTAAGATTGCTGCCAAAGTAAAACATTAGTGTCTTCTTTTAGGCTGTTACGTACTTTTTTCTTTTCTTGCATTTTGCCACTTTTACCTCCTTAACATTTTAATAAGTCTAATGAGAAAATCTTTTTTGCCATTTCTCACTGTACGTTCAATGTTTTAGATATTTTATCACTGATACCACCAGCCAAAGACATTTTGAAATAAAGCAAAAAAGAACAAAAAACAAAAAAAAAGAAATCAAATTTTCCAGAAAAGTTTTATGTTCATACATATTTTTTATTTAATTTTTTTTTTTTTAATTTAAAATGTGTTTTGAAATTTGTGGTTTCAAAATTTTAAACGCCTTTGATAACTACTACGGCTGATTTTTTTATGTATGAAAAAATTATTTTTTAATTAATTTTATTAACAGCAGTAGTGCGATTCAGTAACTTTTATTTATTTTTTACTAAATATTTTTCGGTTTACACTAAGACCAGGACCACACACACCAATTTTAGTACGGCAATTTTTGATTTTGTAAGAGAGGAAGGAAAGAAGAATTGATAAGGGTAAAAACTGGTTCGTACTCCGCAATTCCCTTTTGTACTCTCTTTGTATCTTTTAAAGCTGTAGCTTGAATGCTGAATGGATGAATAAGAATGCAAAAATTTAAGAAACAAAGCAGCAATTTGAAAAGAGAATTAATAAAGAATTGCCCAACTAAAATTACTAAATGTGGTCCTGGTCTAACGAATGTGTAATTCTGTAATTTTCGTTTAACTTTAGGAGTTAAAAATTCACCACTGATATGAATACCGTGTAAAACAACCAAAAAGGCTACAAATTACCATGTACAAAAACCAAAAATGGCTTATTTATTATAGATTTTTTTTTTTGAGATTCATTCTGGGCCAAAATCACTGCATTCGATAGCGAACAACTCCTATCGAAATAAAAAAATTTTTTATACAAAAAAGCGCAAATTACGATAGCTTTCATTCGATATCGAATGCAATTGATTTGGATCCTGGCTTTTACTTAACTACACAGTAGACAGTTAACAATTTTATTAAATTAAAAATTCTTCAATTTGAAGATTAACTACTTTTAACCAAACCTTTTTTTTAAAACTGAATAGTGCATCTCATAACAGAGATTCTTTACCTTAAAGTTGTTTAAATTTTTTCATAAAGGTTATTTTTTGATAGGAAATTTTAAAGCAGAGGGTGGTTTTTAAATTTAAAAAATAAATTTTTAGTCCCTACCAAAGAGCTGAAATGGGTGTATATGATTTCTTCAACGCACAAAAAATCATGCACAACATCTAATTAAAACTTGTTGGAAACACGACTAAAAACTGATTGTCTTTTTTTATGCTGTTCGATACAATTGAATTTAAAAAGCAAAAAAAAAATATTCAAACACACAGAAATATGTAAAAAGGCATTAAATCAATGATCGTACATATTTGAGTAAATTTCTGGTTTCGTTTTGTTGGTATGCATTTGTATTGAAATAGGGCTTTGTGTTGTTGAATGTTTTAATCAAGGCATACAAATGCTAATGTTTGTATTTGAATTTTGCTTTTAAATGAATTCGTGTCAAACAACAATCAGTTTGTAATTGTGCTTCAAACATAATTTAATAAAATGCTGTACACGATTTTTAATCAAATTTTTAGTTTAGGTGGTGTGATTTTTTATACATAAAAATTTTTAATCAGGCACAATCAACAAAAATTTAATTTTTGCAATTCTCTAAATATCGTGGCACGACGGCTACAAGAATTCACAGCTTTCCAATTTTATTATTCTAATAATAAATTGCAGAGCCTTGTAATTCTTAGTTTTTTTCTACTATTTTTTTTCTAATATTCTGTCTCATTTTATTTTTTCTTTTAAGCTGTTAACATAATTTATTGGTACTTTTAAATACTGTAATGCTCATTCATATTCATAAATATTTTCTTACACATTTCTTTTTTTTTTTTTTTTTTTTGCCTTCAATGGGTAGTAAATATATGAAGTGAAATATAAAGTGTATAATGTTTCTGCTGCTTCATTTAAATCTTCATAAATCCTGAAAGAAAATGCATCATAATTCTTATAACAAACTTTTTTTTTGGCAAATGCTCCACCTGCTTTCCTAATGATATTCAGTTTTTTCTTTAACAACTTGTTGTTGTTGTTTTACTGGCACAGTAAATGAAATGAAAAAAAAAGGCTGCATTAATATTTGAACTGTTATATATTCGAAAATGGTATAAATCCATTTAAAAAAATAATGAGTAAGCGTTAAATTTAGTAAGAATTAACATGGACTAGTTTTTTTTTTAAAAAGAGGACTTATACCACTTTAAAATATAACAGCTCATTTGGTAGCTACTTGACCATTTAACTTTTATTTTAAAAGGAATAGAGGAAGTAAATGAATTATCGCTTTTGACAATGAGATTATCATTTTTACATTTTAGATGATGTCATAAAGCGTAGGTAAGTGCGTAAGAATTTATTTAAATAATTTTCTTTGAAAATAATAATTTTTTTTAGTTTGATTTTCTTCAAAATGTACGAGTGGTTGGTTTTTGTAAAGTTTTCTGTGTTGTTGTTGTTATTTTTGATTTTATATTATAAAATTGTTAGACTCTCTGGGGGGTAATTTGGTTTTTACATAATTATCCTCGTAAATTACATTTTCCACATTAAATCTTTTTTTGTTTTTACAATTTTTTGTTATCCTTGTGGTTTTATTTTTTTTTTATTAAAATGAATTGAATTAAATGGCTGTTTTCACACTTATTTAACGCGTCTTACATTTTTATTTGTTTTGTATTTTGTAGGCCAAAAAGTTTTTTAAGCGACTTTTGAAAAGTTTTCTTAATAAATGTTTTCTTTTTTCCTCCATTTTGTGTGTTTTTAAGACAATGCTTAAGGATACATGGGTATAAGAAAGGTTTTACTTATTTAAATTTGTTTTAAAGCTTTTTACTTTAACAATAAAAAAATTCAATAATAATTTTGTGTTTAAAACAAAAAAAAATTTATTTAATTCATCATATGCAGAAAAATCTAATTTAAGGTTTCATTAGACTAAAGATAACATTTCACGGATTTAATTAAATATTTCGTTTCATTTTAGCAAACTTCCGAAGTAATTTTTGGCAAAACCAAAAAGCGGGAATGATACCTCGGCAAAGTTGGATATTGTAAAATTCCCCCAGGCAAGGGGTATGACAGCATTTAAAATCTTTTTTTTTTTTTAATACTTCAAATCAATTTATGAGTTTTAAGGGAAAGGACTCCTCCTCTTTAAAATGATAAGTGTAATATTATTTTTTATAATTTAGCCATAAATATATGAAACATATCAATGTTTTCCAGCAGTTCGCCGATGAAAGTTTATTGTGAAATAAGGGACTACTAAGTCCCTTTAATTGTAATTTAAAGTCTAAATATTATTTTCTCTAAAAATTGCTTTTGAAATATTTTTTTCTAACTTGTACGTTACTTTTATAAATTGTCTTCTCACCGCTTTAATATCAGCTTAAAGCCATTAACTTAAATGTCTGTTAATATCAACATCATTTTCTTAAACTATTTTTAAAATAAATAAACTCACATACTCGTACGTTTCCATTAGATGCACTGAGAAAGTAAATTCTAAAAAATAAAATTAAAAAAATATTGCAACAAATGCATTAGAGTAAATAAATCTTAAGAATAAAATAAAAAGAAAAAGAAAGGAAAAGCAAAGCAGTTGTTAAAAAACGGAATCACAAAACTGATAAGGTATTAAAAATTACCAAGCAAAAATATTTAAAGGACTTGCTTTAGCAAACAAAAAGAGAAAAATAAAAACTTACAGGAAATCAAGTTGAACATTAAATGTTGTTGATGACATTTTGGTATAAATAAGAAAGACACAAACTTTTAAAATGCAGCAGCATTATTTTAATGAAGCGTATGCGAATCTCAATTGACACAAATCTACACACAGTTCTTTTGCAACAAATTGTTAAGATAACAAACAGTGAATGTTTATAAACCGTCAGCAACTGACACAAACAAACAGACATTTACTTATATTAACACATTCACAATGTAAGCAGGATACACAAACAATAAAAATCAAAGACTGTGAATGTTTGGTTGATTAACGATTGAAGACAACTTTTGACTTGACATAAGGTAAATATTAATAAGGTTATTCAGTCTTGCAGGCAAAAGCGAGTGAAGCGTTATAAAATTTACAACAACAACAAATAATAATTGATAATATTTTGCTAAACTAAATGAATTTGTGGAATGCGGGCAATAAAGCAAAAGCAAAATAGGTCTTTACGTGTAGGTATTAAATTAATTGAGTCCATATGACTAAATCTTTTAGCACTGCGCTTGGTGCGTTTTAGCTATTTCGAGGCGCTAAATGTTGGTGTTGGAACATTTTCATTAAAGTGCTTTTTTTACACTTTAGTGGCACTAAATTTCCATTCTTTTAGTAGTGCTTTATTTAGTAACCATTCCTTTCTTTCTATATTTTACAACAGCAAATCGCAGCCGGTTAAATTATCGGGCGCGTTTTATTTCCTGAGAAGAGCTATTTATTCAGTACAATAAGTACCGAAAAGGAAAATTTCATCAGAATTCAGAATAGCCTCAGACTACTCCCCTTAAAAGAAAAATAAAAAGAGATAATTATTCTAAAGGACGAATATAATAGAAATCAAATATATCATACTTCATCATAGTCTTTGGGTAAAAATTCTTTATTCGAGAATTCCAACAACTGGTTGTTTATGTAGCGTGTAGCATCGGCCATCTCAAAATTATTAAGCTGTTCAGCGAAGTCACAAGAAAGCCTAAGCGAACGAAAGCAAAACATATTTATATTGAAAACAAAACCAAATTTTCGTTCGCATTTAAGTGAACAGGCCCTATAGTCCATAAGCAGTTCCTGACAATTGTAACAATTGTTTGTAAAGAAAACTAAATGTATAAAAACCATTGTAACACTCAAAAACAAAAACAAATAATTTAAGTTATTTAAAAGATTTACAAAATGTCAAAAATTGGGTTGTGTGACTCTGCCTCTAAAGGCAGCTTAGAATTTATGATTTTAACATAACAAGCCTAACCGTAACACATTACTCTACTTTACTTATAAATCACAGTAAAAGAAAAAACTACTTATACTGTAGAGGTATGTATAAGTAGTTTGTGTGTACTATAAAACCATGGCTCCCTCCCTTGCTTATACCTTTTACTACATTCACTACTACTACGCAATAATATAATACTATTGTCTATATTAAGGTTTTGGTTTTTTTTGTTGTGAATAATGAGTGAAAATATAAGATTTTTCTGAGGAATTTCTTATCACAAAAAACAGAAAAACAATCACAATGAATAGACTTTCAAATGTATTGAAACAACAAATTTCAATACTAAAAAATCAAAAACTTACTTAACGTGCAAAGTATTTATAAAGAGAATGCCATCATCAACGAATAATAAGAAAATCATAAGCTTGTCGACATTCAACAACTTCATCGTTAAGGATAATTAGTGGTATTACCAAATGCTAAGCAAATTCAAATACACAGGACACCAACAATAGTTGGTGTAGAAGTATGTGCACAAATCACTTATTGTAGTTGTGGGGTGTGCCTGGTTACGTAAGTGTGACTGTATGCTTTTATCTGTTCATTATTCATTCAAATGTTGATGATGAAGATGATGTGAACTGTCACAGTTGAAATCACAAGTTAATACATTTTTTGTTTGGTTTTTTTTTTAATATTATTTTCAACATCTTAAGCGAGTTCTTAAAGACAATTTTGTTTGCTGTTACTGCTGTTATTATCGACCTCATCTATTTTATCAATTTACTAGATGTTTTTGCCCGGTCTCGCACGCGCCCTTTATTTTATTACTTATAGTATAGAGAAAGAATATAGCAATTTTTAGAGAAAAACGCTTAGATGTAGAATTTTAATCTTTCACTGCTTACATTTTTAAGTCCTTGATGACCGCAGAGTTGCCTTGAAGTGTTTGCTAAAACAAATGAATTTATTATGAATTGTAAAAGTATTAAAAATACTAATAAATGAATAATGAATAATGAATAAATTAATTCATTTCTTTACTAGATTAGTAGAGGCGTTAACTAAAGTGAAACATAAAATATTTCAAAGCATAACTACAGGCTTAAATTAAGTACAGGCACACATAGTTTAAAATAGTGGTGAGTGAAAATCCTTGAAAAGTAGGCGTTAAAATGGGCGAGGCTGATCAAAATGTTTATGGCTACCTTCCTTGGAGTATAGAGATTACATGCGTCATATTTCAGACTAATCCGTGGGAAAACAAAAGATTGTAAATCGAACAAACAAACAGAAAATGAGTTTTATTTATAAAGATTTATTTTGAATCTGTTTGCTGTGTGTGTGCTTGTAGTATTGTAAGACATCATTAGCTTTAAACTCACCTTCTACCGTATTTCTTTACATTTACGTTTTCCATTTTTCTTTTTCTTTTCTTTTTTTTGGTAAATGAATTGATACTTAAACTTGCTATACGTACAAAAATAAATATTTGTTTTTTTCTCATGCTTTTTGTCTACAGTTTTAATCCTTAAAACGCACTTTTAAGGATTTTTCTGTTCGTTTTGATAGAAAAAACAGATAAAAGAATTTTCCTTCTGTCTAGTGTTTTGTGTGTTGTTATTTTAAGCGTAGATTTTTATCTTTGTTTAATTGAAAAAAAATTTTTTTAATCTTTTATTTTTTTATACCAAAGTTTTGGTTAAAAAATTCGTCAACAATTTAAATTTTTTTTTTTTAGGAAAAAAATATCAAAAAAAAAAAAAGCAGCACAAGAAACTTATTTCGCTCTTTCCAAGAAAATTAAATTAGGAATAAAAATTTTTAAATCTAAAGTTTAGTGAGATTTAGCAAAACTTAAAAAAAAATCTTAAAAATTTACTATGATAATTTTTTTTCTCACTAGACTAGCTTTCCGAAACGAAAGTGAATTAAGTATATAAATCTTTGTATTGAAAAAAGGAAACTTTTTTTACTTAATTTATTTATCTACCTTGTTGTTTTTCTATTCTAGTTTAAGGCGTTACTTAATTTATTTCTCAAGAACCAAGATATCGCACAGCCAAACACCCAGGCTCTAGGCAGGAGTCGAACTTGTGACTGGATTGTGAGGTTAGCACACAAGGGTTCCCTTAATTTATATTTAATTTTGATTTAGTTTATTTTCTACGCTTGAAGGCTTCACTTACTTTTGGCTGAAATCATTTACCCAGAGAAAGAAGCTAAAAATGTTAAGCGGCTAAGCCAAACTATGTTTATCGGTGCCTGAAGTCGGCTGGAACTCATACAATGTCATATGATCTCATTTAAAAAATTTTAAAGAAGCTAAAAAATTCTATATGAAATTTTTTTTTTATAAATTTTTCAAAAATAAAATTCTCTCTAATAAGTCGAAGATTATAGCGGCGGCGTGGCTACTAGCCGGCTGATTCTACATGGCTGTTATCTCTGGTGCCACCTTTTAAGTGAAAATATTTCTGTAGGCGAAACTACCTCTGAGGGAAAATCTTGACCAAAGGCAGATTATGGAAAAAAATGTTCAAGCAAAGCCATAGTGACCATCGGCTTTGCTTCCAAACTTTTTTCCATAATCTGCCTTTGGTCAAGATTTTCCCTCAGAGGTAGTTTCGCTTAAAAAAAAGGGGATAATGTCTTAAAAATTTTATTCTCTTTGGCATGTCAAACACCGACTGCGCTTACAAAAGGTTTGTCTTAATATAAATTATTATTATTATCACTATTTAATATTAATCAAGCTTAAGATGATACATTTTCATATAAAATTTTATTTTATTATAAAAACAAATTTCCCTGAAGAAGACCTGCAAATGAAAGTCGAAATATCGGAAAATTTAAATAAAAACAGTTTTTTAAGATCTTAAGCTTGATTAATCTTAAATAATAATAAATTTATAACAATTAAAGTATATAAAAAGACCTAGAAGCTTAAAAAATATTTATTTATTTATTTTCAGATAAAAAAGGTCAAATAAACAAGATTTATATTTAAGTTTATAAGATCGAATAATTTAATAAAATTATTATTATTATCATTAAGGACTATGATCGCATCGCTACCTTTAAGATCTACTGTGCAGCCCAATTTTTAACTACAAACGGAGTATATAAATAGATCAAATATTACATAGAGTCACTCCAAAAGTGGAGGAAATTTTTGAAGGCAAACAACGTTATTCGTAACTTTTTTATTCGTTATTCAACTTCTCTTTAAAGTTTAAGTAATTAAATCTTATTGTTTTGTTAGACTAATTTAAAAGAAAAAAAAATGATTCACTTTGTCTTTTAAAAGAATAAAATTTAAAAAATTTTTTCAAGTACAATATCTGAATTTTCTTGGAAATATTCTTTAATAGAATCAGTTATATTTTTTATATTATTGACTGAATACTTTTTAGACCCGCTTTCCACTACAGTACTAAAATGTTGGGGGGGTTATTGTTCATTTCGATTCGAAACCAAATGGCTTTCGAAAAAAATTGCCAAAATCCAGCAGAGTTGCATTAACAATATATATTTTTTGGAATGTTCTAGATAATTAGTTCTCTTTTTTAATTGAAAATTGTCTTCGAAAGCCTTTTCGATTCGAATCGAAAATGACTCGTAAACTCCCAAATTTTAACATATTTTATCAATAATATGCAGATATAAAAATTTGCTTATCGATCTTAACTGAAGAATAATAAAACCATAAAATAAAATTCTCTGCTAAAGCGCAGCTATTCCTTTAAAATTAATCAAAATCCTCTAAAAATCATTTCGATGCAGAGATTAATTTCTCAATTCCAAAAAGTTTAGTTGTTCTATAAAATTCATGTTTTATTTCATAAAAAATCAGCCTATGATTTTTAGGTAACCTTCCCTTACCATAAACAAACGTTTCCACAACAAACTCTCATACCAAAAGCTAAAAAAAAATATTTTACTAAAATTATAAAAACACATAAAATAAAAAAAAACAAATTTTTTACTTTAGTAATCCAAAACAATTATTTTTATCAATATTTTGTGTGGCTGTGTAGAGACTTGCTTATCTTATCAATGCGAATGAGAATGAGACGTAAAAAAAGGGTCTCAAAATCCCAACACATCAACAGGTGAGTAATAATTGTTTTTACTGCTCACAGTTTTAAACGAGATTTGAACGAAGACACGAGTAGCGTTAAAAAAAAAAATAAAATGAAAATTTTTTTTATTAAATAAAAAATAAAAAACATAATTAAGAATGCTTGAAAATAACAATTATGTAATTCTAAAAATAATTTAAATATTAAAAAGAAAAAAACTTTTAATTAAAATAAAAAATTAATAAAAAAGAAAACTTTTTAAATAATTATTTGACATTAAGGAAAATGTGAAAAATACGTTTTATGAAAGTGTTTAAAAAGGCATTTTTCAATATTTTTTGTGTGTATTTAAATTGAAATTACAAAATTAAGTTTAAAGGTAAAGAAGAATATTGAGTTAATTTTAAATAAATAAATAATAAAAGCTTTTGCAGCTGTTGTTGTTGTTGTTAGCCTAGTTTTTTTATTTTTTATAAATTACAAAAACTTAACTATGAGACAAACTCAATATAAATTAATAGTTGTTGTACTCAACAGTAGTAGACGACAATGTTTACCTTAACTTTTTCTTATCACCAATTAGGTCGGTTACTTTTTCATTGAAAGAATACTCGTACTGTTAGCAAACATTCCAATGATTAAATGAGCAATATAGACTAGTAAGGCTGCCAGCTGATATGATAGTTGACATAAATAGAGTTTTGTCAAAATAGTCTACCCAGCAAACATTTTAATTATTAATAAATACCTTTTTAATATAAAAAAATCTTGTAACAATAAAAAACCAAAGTGTTTATAAAAAGTATAAAATTACTTTTGATAATTTTTAAAATTTTTTTGGAAATTTCCATATACCCCAGTGCTGTTGCTCTAAGTGATTTTAGCAACTTCTAAACGAACCATAGAAGATTGTGAGATGAGACATAAATCATTTTAAAGATTAGATTGTCTAGATTTGTAATCTACCACCTAAACTCTCAGAAGTTTGTTTGAATTATTTTTAAAATTTTTTTGAAATTTCCTTATACTCTGAATAGTATAAAAATCATTGGTACAAAATTTCAGAAAAATTCCTTGGATAACATAAATTTTTATAGCAAACAAACAGTAAATGAATTTTATTTATATAAAAGATGTATGGATTAGGTATTCACGAAACTCTTCATGGGAAAAGCTGGCTTTTTTTTTTAATTTTTATTAACTTCACTTTACTCCATTACACATTTAAAGAATTGCCGGCTTGAATATTTTATTATATATTAAATCGTAATATGTTTTCCTTAAAATATAATAAAAATATAGTTGGTTTTATTTTAAAATTAAAAAATTCACTCTTACTAGGACACCCTATATATAATTTTAAGCTTTTTCCCTTCACAGAAAACAATTTTAATTAAACTTGATTAAATTTTATATATAATTTGGCACATTCTGAAAACAAAAGGATTTCAAATCACGGAATAGCTATTCGGCTCTCAAAATTTGACGTTACGATATCAAATCATTTGGCGTTTTTGAAGCATTTTGATTTGAATACGTGGACAAAATTATTACATGCTAACAATTTCAATTAATTTTTTTTAGTTCAAAAAAAATGTAAATTTACTAACTTAAAAAGACACTTTATTTTATATGGACAATTAAATTTAAGTAATTTAATTATTCGATCTTTACAAATTTTAAATTATAATAAATAATTGTCCCTGAAGACTTTCATTACAAGAAAGCCGAAATATTGAATAAAAAAAAAAATAAAATATTAAAATCTTAAGCTTGAAAAATATTTATAAATAAAATAAAATTTTTTATTAAACATTTGATGGTGAAATATACTTTTTTACTAATTGAAATTAGTCTATTATATTTATTTTAAAAATAAAAAAAAAACTATGAATTTTATTTTCGTATATGATAAACATTTTTAAATGCTGATAAGCTTAGATAGCTCGCCTTGATAAGGAAAGTAATTTTTTTTTCTTTTTGCTTTATATGTGTTTATAATTGTTTTGTATGGGCTCGAGTGCGGAAAAAACAAAACAAAAATCAAAGGAAAAAAACTACATAATTAAAAACTAGTGCTTGTATTCAAACAAAATTAAAGTAGACTTGAAATCGATATTGTGACAAATTTGTATGAAAAATTTGTCATAATTTATACTTGAAGTCGTTATTAGTCTTATTGAACACCAGCCAAGCTGTTTCTCGCCGTCCTTTAATTTAGGTGCAGGAATTTTTAGACTAAGCAGTTTCAGAAAAATCTTTTTAAAATCTGGTTGCTAAAAAATCTGCGATGCTAAAAAAAACCATTCGCATCTGTATAATTTTTACATTAAGTTGCGATGCGTTTTCTTGTTCTTGTGTGGCCAGCACAAATTGGCGACCTTCCAACTGACCCGCGTAAAAGTGGTCTGGAAATATAGTGATTTTATGTACCAAAGTTTAAAGAAAATCGAATTTTAATTGTTAAATAATGCACCTAAAAGTGAATGTAGCTTTATGTTATGCAGCCTATGTTACTAGCTGATAAAGCATATTTATATTTATTAGTTAAAGAATTTTTAAAATTGGTTCGGTAGTTTTAGATTTTATCCATTATAAACGAAACTATAAAAAAACAACACTTACTTTTCCTCTTTATAATACTAGTAGAGATGAAAAATGTAACAGCGAAACAAAACTTTTTTATATTTAACATCAAAAATAAAGGATTTACTTTACAAATCGTATTTTACGTTCATTCTACAAGTTTCGTGGAACATGCTTGATTATTTTGTTAAAAAGATTTTTTTTTTTTTAATTTGGAAAACGTTTTTTCATTAAACATCTAATCAGAAATCGAGTATCATCTGTAGAATCAATTGTTTGGGGCTCAAATGCCCCAACAACACTGTTTTTAGCAGCTCATGTGTTTTCGTTTAACATGTTCAGTTTAGTCTATAATGTAATCATGAATCGACTTAGAAGCGAACAACGCTTGAATTTTATACTCAAAATTTAAGTTTGGACGACCTTCTGAGACGACTGTTGGGAATCTTGTGACTAAATTTTGCAACAAATTTACATAATTAGACACGCATATGTAAAATTCGGACAGAGGAAAATACTGCAGATGTACTCGTTAGTGTTACTTATGACCCTGAATTGGGCAGCAATTAGGCCTCTGGTTACTCTGTTTTTTTTTTTTTTTTGCTTAAAATTGAAGCGCTGACATTGGCTAACATATAGTTTCAGCAACAAGCCATGGCCCAATTGAGAAGCGAGTTCGGTGAACAGTTTATTTCATGTTTGGGGTTGGACAATTGACCGCCTATATGGTGCTATTTAATGCCTTATTTTTCTTTGAAGGACTAGCCTGTAACAGTTGACGTACTAGAAATTAATATTAAAAAATTAATTTGTAAAATACCGGCTGATATATTTCAGAATGCATGCCAAAACTAAGCCCAGTGTAGCCGCGCTCAACATTTACATAAAACCATCTTTAAATATTGAATTATACAGATCGTTCTATCGCCTCCATTTCATTCATTTCTCTAAATTTTATGTATTGTTGTTTAAATCAAATCCCCAAAATCTTAAAAAATCACCCAGTCTTTCTGAAATAAATACAAAAAAATGCTTAAGTGAGTCATTGACTTTAATGTTATCATTTTTGAGTCTGTTTGGTTTCCTGGTAGAAATTTTAATATATTAAATTTTTATAATATGTCAAAGTTTATGTTTTTTATTTTTTTATTTTTTTTTTATCTACTTGCAGCTCCCTTTTTTTTAATTTTAAACCAAAGAAAGCCATGCAAAGAGAGAAAAAGATGGCCCTACAAATAATTTTATTAAAATTGTTGACTAAATTACTCAGCTTTCTGTTGTTGTTGTGTTTAGTTCCACACATAGCAGCTACAAATTGTCCAGCCAACTGTAAATGTTCTTGGGTATTGGATAGTTTAGAAGTAAATTGTGCTCACAGCGGTCTCTTAGAGTATCCAGATTTTGGTTTAATGCCCATAGAACGTGTTGATTTGTCTAGCAACAATTTTTCAGAGTTTCCTAGTCATTTGTCATCTTATGACTCTTTAATTTATTTGGATTTGTCTTGTAATAAAATAGAATATTTACCAAGTAATGCTTTAGCTGGTTTTAATGCCTTAAGAACTTTAATATTGGCCAACAATACCATCAGTCATTGGTTAAATCTTAATCCAAATTCGGTATTTCTCAATGCAGTAAGCTTACAGCGTTTGGTATTAAATGGTAATCCTTTGAAGACATTTAATATGGACGATCCTCGGCTAGTGATAATTAGTAAATCGCTAACACATTTGGAGTTGGAAAATTGTGGCATTACCAAGGCTGATGGTGATATATTAGTGCAAAATATGCCCAATCTGCAGAGACTAAACTTGAACAGAAATTCTTTAAGCGCTTTGAGTATACTGCCTTCAAAAACTCTAACAATTTTAGAGCTGAGTAGCTGTAACTTGCAACGTATACCAGCAGCTCTATTGGCAGGTCTACCAGCCCTAGCGCATTTGCAACTGTCCTGGAATACAGCCTTGCAAGTGGGTACCTCTCAACGTCTAGACTCACCCACAATCAGCCAATTAGATTTATCTTATTGCAGCCTAGATGAAGTGGATCTTTCCGCTTTACCCAATTTGCAAAATTTACAATTACGTGGCAATATGATAAGGCTATTAAAGGCACAGTTTTTTGAAAACAATACTTTGCTGGAAACCATTGATTTGTCAAGAAATTCTTTGCGCTCTTTGGCAGCAGAAACATTTCAAAAATTAAAGAAATTATATTCCTTGGACTTAGCCTACAATGAAATAGCTCATTTGGATGGAAATGTTTTTCGCTACAACGATGATTTGGTGTTGTTAAATTTGAGCCACAACATTCTAGATAAATTCACTAAGCTCATATCGAATTCCTTGCGCAATATAAATTTGTCTTGGTGTGAAATAATATTGATTGAAGGCAGTGCCTTGTCCAGTCTATCATCTTTGCAGACGCTAGATTTGTCCAACAATTTATTAAGTGATTTACCAACAGGCATGAGATCAAATACTCTACAAAAGTTGGATTTGAGTTATTGTCGGTGAGTTATTCCAGCAAAGGATTATTTTAAAATCTGAAATTTTTCCCTCTCTCCCTCTCTTTCTGCTGTGATAGCTTGTCGGCTTTAAGCAATGCCACCTTTCAACACTTTCCTGAACTGGCCCAGCTGAAATTGAATGGAAATCGTTTTACCAATCCTTTTCCCAGGCAATTTTTCCATTCCAATAAATATTTGGATGCAATATGGTTGGGGGACAACACTTGGATATGTGATTGCCAGAATCCCATTTTTATACAGTTCTATGATTATTTGACAGCTCCTCCTACCAGAGTAACATAATGACATCTCATACTCATGCAAAGAACTCCATAATAATTTTTAATTTTCATATTAGCTCAAAGATCGCCACAGCTTGAGATGTGCTTCACCGACTCACAATTATGGCCAGACCTGGGTGACTGCTTGTGAAATAGAGTGGATAAAAAATGGCTATACTAGCAGCGGTGGCGAGAAAGTTTGGTCTACCATCATGTTATTGATTTTAGTTATGTTGGCTTTAATATTTCTAATAACTTGCTTCCAAAAATACTTGGCTCACAGAAAGCAGCGTTTAGATGCTGAAGAGTATAGTAGAAATCAAAATGCAATGAGAGAATTGTAAGTGTTGAACCAAATAATTTTTTTTTAGTTCTGAAATATTAATAAAAGCAATGAAAACAATTACAGACGCCGTTTTAATGAGCGCATTTTGAGTGAACCAGGAAGTCCAAATGCTCCTAATAGTTTTGAAAATAATTTACCCTCTTATGAAGACGCCCTTAGAATGCCTAGACCTGTGAGACCAGTCAAATCTATGTTGGATTTATCACTAGAATCCTCTAGAAGACGTCGCATTTTTCGTAAAATTCGCAACACTACTGATGACAATATCAGCGAAGAGAATGATGAGGATGTGCAATATGACTATACAAATCAATTTCGTAGTGAAGAAATGCTTTCAAGTCGTGCCATAGAGCGTTTACAACAAATCGTTCCCTTCAGGCGTACAGGCCATGTAGTTCACCATAATTCAGGCAGTCGCCGTTTAAGCATAGAGGACTCTCGTTTCCCAGCCGCCCATTTAAAATCACAAAATCTACAAAGTGCTGAACAAATTGGAAATTTTCAGAGTTATGAAAATAGTCCTTACACTAAACGAAAACCGAAAATTGCTGAAATACCACCTTTCAAAAGAGCCAATTTAAAGGCAGATAGTGTGGAGTTCTTAACAGATCCGGAGTATGAAGCCACAAGCAAGCCTAACAGTCCTTATGCTAGGCGCAAACCAAAAACACCTTCCCCAACAGGCACCATATCTTTGGCACCAGCCATGGAAGATTATTTTAGTGTAGACACAAAAATGTCAGATTCACTAAAAAGCAGCGATTTCCATGTAGTTATAGAGCCTGAGATACAATCACTTAAGGATGGCAACTTCTCTTCCATGGACTCCAATTCAGGTGATGAGCGTACAAAGGGTAAACGCAAAAAATTACGCAACTCATCTAGTCGTCGTGCTAGTGGAAGTTTTAATGCCGCAGCTGCTACCGCAGCAGTTAGTGGTGATACTTCAGAAGAAGATCCCATGATTGTAGTGCACCGGCCAATGCGTCAGACCTTATTTTAGTATTGGCTAAAAAATGTTAGTTTAATTTAATTATTTTTAGTTTTAAGGCGTTAAAGTATTTTAGTTTACTTTTTTTTTTTATTAAATGTGAAACGAAACTATGAAACGAAAATATGAAGATAAACAGTAGAGGACACTTAACGTTATCAGTCTTTAAAATTTAAAAAAAAAAATTTAATTTTTCCATAGAAAATATTTTCGGTTTTTTTACAACTCCTGAATAATTTATAATCAGCATGTCATTTAATGAGTTCACAGACTCAAATCTTTTACACCAATTTCTACTTCAAATAAAATTATAAGAACGCATTTTTTTATATAAAAAAAGATAATAAAACATTTTTATTTTTTTTGTTGGTTCCATAAAACGTTAGTAAAATACCAGCCCAACAGAACCAGTGAACGAAATATTAATCCATTCAAAAGTTATAGCAAAAAAAAGGAAAAGTAGACAAACATATCGAATTACAAGTTGTGATTGATCTACTTTTTTTATTTTTTTCTCTATAACTGATCAACGGGTTAATATTTTTAAATGCAACTCTAAACTCTCAACATTTAGTAGAAATGGAAATGGGCTACATTTCAGTTGAAGATTTTTATGAAATCGCTTTAACGCTAATAAAGTTATAAGCGTTTTTCTAATTAAAACGCTTTTTAAGTAAAGTGGATGTGGCATGTGGCAACATAAGTGGCATGTGGCAGATAGCCAATTTTCCACACTACCACATTGTGAAAGTTTCATTAAAAAATAGTGCTTCATTCCAAAGTTATTGCGGAAACACAAAATTGTATGCAAAATGCACGGCATGGCCCGAGAATTCAATGCAAGAATTGAAGTCAAACACCAGGCTAACAGAACCAGCAGTAGGTGATCTTTTGAGAATTAATTTTTGTTTTTTATTACAACTTTTGAACGGATTAATATTTTCGCAAGAGACTTGCACCATGTTATAGAGCAAGAAATGGGCTACTTGCCACATGCCACAAATAAGTTGCATAAAAAATGTTTTAATTGAAAAAACGCTTATAACTTTTTAAGCGTTTGACGAATTTTAAAAAAATGTTCAGTGAAACAATAGCCCACTTCCCGCTCTTTCACTTAGTGAAGGTTTCATTTAAAAATATTAAACCGTTCAAAAGTTGTAGCAAAGAAGAGATACGGAAGTAGCCCCTAAAAGAATGCAATGAAGTCAAAAACAAAAATTAAAAAGCTGCGATGAAATTTCGCCGCATAAAAAGAACGGTTGCTTTTCATTGTTTGAATTATAATTTGGGTGTGAATAGTTAATAAAGAGCGAATTATTTCCTTAAAAAGAAATTGGCTGCAAAGTTGTCCATGATAAATGGTGGTGAAAAAAAATATTTTGAATTTTAAATAATTAAAATTACAAAACCTACAAAATTGTTAACAGATGACGCAGTAACTATTAAAATTAGCAGATATGGTTTCTAACCTTACTAAATTGTTAACCAGACTACTCAACTCAAGGGCATTAATTTCTTGGACAAATAAAACGTAGCCAAGGATAACCACAACTCAGGACGAAGCTTGCTCGGGTACCGTGTGGCCATTTTTTTCTTCTTAGAAGACTATAAAACGAAGTTAAAATGGAAAAATAGGGTTACGCTTTGTTTGTTAAAAAATTTAAACACAACAAAAATTTTAAATTTTATTTACAAGTATCTTTATTAATTTTTAATAATTTTAAAATAAAATGAAATTTTTTTTTTATTTTAAAGTAGACTTAAAAAAAAACAAAACTTATATATTTTTTTCTCTTTAATTCCATGAAAACTAGAAAATTAGGCAGCTTAAGATTATTGAAAATATTGTAACTAAAACAAAACAATACACTTGTATGTTAAAAAAAATAATTTCATTTAACGACTCAATGCATTTAGGGAGGAGTATGTTAAGAAATACACTCATGTTGAATAGAAAATCTAAACGATTTATCATTAACAATTAAACAAAAAAAAAATATTTAGAGCTTTGGTATTATACTAGAATTTACTAAATTTTAAACAAAAAAAAATTAAATTAAAAAACTTAGGCTTTTAAAATTAAATTTAAAAATACTAGACTAAATTGTTAAAGTATTTTAAAGTTATTATTTTAGTTTTATAGGAAAACAGGCCTTAAATATTTTTATGTATTTAGTAAAAATCTTAAATATTTCTTATTATGCTACTAAAATTGGAATTCCATTTTGTTTTTCTTGCTTTAATAACCCCCTTTTCCAAAAAAAAAAAAAAAATAACGTAGACTTTAAAGTCAATGTTATCAAAATTATTCATATATTTTTTTTCATAAAGTAAACCAAATGACACTCAAACGCCTGCTGAATGCTTTATGTTAGAGTAAAATAAAAAGCGGAAATAAACTTTTTGCTGCGCTCTAGCTTACTTCTTGATTTCTACCACCTTAAATAGCTTTCAAAATTAAGGGCATCAAAAGCATTATGTAATGTTGTTATTTTTGTATTTTTAAACTCAGCTGGCTTTTTTTACACCATGAATTTTACTTTAAAGTCTACGCAATTTTTTTTTTTTTTTTTTTTTTTGGATAACAGCATAAAACTTTATGTAAGCAAGTTAGAGAAAAATTTAATTCTACCTTACGCTGTGGGTAGGCAAATGGAACCTTTGTAATGTAAGCTTTATAAATTTAAATTTAGTTTTTTTTTTAAAGATTTTTATAAAAATAAGTTTCTATAAAAATATATGCATTCTTTTAATAACTTTATTTAGTTTAGAATTTTTTTATTTATTGAAATCTATCACAATATGATGGATTTTTTTATTATGTATTTATAACAAATAAACTTTTAATTAAAACATAAAATTAAATCAATGATTTTTGCCGGCATTCACAAGTAGGAAAAACCAAAAAATTATAAAATTAAAATCAAAAAAACTTCATAGAAAATTTATTTATGAAAAAATTTTTTAAATCAATAATTTAGCTGAGAGGCTGAGCTAGTGCATTTTTAAAAATAAATTAGTTTATAAATACTAATGATACGAAAATTATTAATTATTTAATAACATTGAAAAAATTTATAAGCCAATTGAAAATTTTAATTATAAAATTTTTTTTAAATCAAATAAAATTTTTAATTAAAATAATTTCAAATTATACAAAGAAAATAATATAACGAAATTTTTTTAAAAATTTTTTTAAATTTTACTTTTAAGTCCAATTTTTTGTTTTGTATAAGAAAATTATTAACAAAAAAAAATTCATTTAATGTAGACTTTAAAATAAGCGTTAGAGAAATTTTTCATATAATTTTTTATTTATAAAAAGTGTGAAATTTATTTTTTTTTTCAATTTCGTCAAAATTAGAAAAAAGTAATTTTGAAAAACTTCCAAATGCATTATAGACTATTTAAGAAACCCTGAAATTTTTACTTCCGAATAAAATATTCGAAATCGATATATAACAGTACTCAAAGTTAATTTTAAATTCTTAAGTATTTTTTTTTTTTTGTATAAGAAATTTATTCACAAAAATAATTTAATTTTTCATATAATTTTTTTAAAAAAAGTGTGAAATTAATTTTTTTTTAATTGCGGCAAAATCAAGAAAAACTAATTTTAAAAAAATTTGCAAATGCATCATAGACTATTTAAGAACCGCTTCCAAATAAAATATTCGGATTCGGTATATAGAAAAGTACTGAAATTTTATTTTCAAGTCTACGTAATTTTTTTTTTTGATCACAAAATTCTTAACTTAACTGAAGAAATGTTTATATTGATTAAAAATTTAACTGATTCAAATTTTCTTAAATTGAAATTTTTAATGGGCTTATAGTTTTTTCTGTGAAATTATTCACTTATATAGCAGAGCAAAATTATTTAATTCATTTTAGACCCCAGCTAAAGTTATTAATTTCTGTTCTTTCTGTGTTTTTACACAAAAGCTTAAATGTGCGTGTTATTGTTTTCATTAAAAAAAAAATATTTATTAGACTCTTTTTGTAAAATAATACTAAGTCCCATTATTACAGCTTTCGATAGTTAAAGGTAGAATTTTGTGGGGCAAATAACCAATTTTTAGATTAAAGTTTGAAGATATTTAAGAACACTCTCTCCGATATTTTTAATTTAATATCCAAGGTTTATAAAATCTTAACTTTAACTATCGGTAACTTGTAAAAATGGCCCTAAATGAAAAAAAATAAAATAAAATAAAAAGAAAATTTCCCAGCTTATTTTAAAGTTTTTAATGGCCAAATTAAAAAAATGTTCTTGTTTCAAAAGGTTTTATTAAACAAAATTTTCTTTAAAAAAATTGTCTAATAAATTCTTTTAAGCAAAAAGAATTTTTTTTAATATAATAAATTTGGCTTTAATAATTATTTTCTGTTGCAAAATAAAAGAAATTAGTTGCTTTCGTTTTGGTTAGTTTAAAACAGAATATTAACGAGTTTCAATTAAAAGATTTTTTTTATTATTTTTATTATTTAACGTGGGTTATAAGACTGATTCTTGTTTCAATAAATCTTTAAAATTTATTTAAGTTCTGTAAGGCACTTTTACTTGGCACATTTTTTAATTATTTAATTTTGCAAACATTTCACTTAACAGATTTTTTTTTTTTTTTATTATACATGATGTCTTTACAATAGCTTTTTTTCAGAAAAAAGGTTCTCTTTAATGCCTTAAAATATATATATTTTTTTTATAGCATAACACTAAAAAATTTCATGATATAATTTTCTTTACGTTTAAATGTTACTCCTTATTTGTTCTTATATTACGACAAAATAAAAATAAAAAAATAAAAAAAAAATCATAATTTTATTTTTATGTTTATAAATTTTAATTAATCACAATTATTTGAGCTATTATTTTTGAGAGTAGTATAAGTCCACTAAAAAAAAAAAAAAATTAGAGCCGACTCAGTTTAAAAAAAATTGGACTTATACCACTTTCAAACAAAAAACCAGCTCATTTATTAAAAAGTTCTTAAGAAAAAGGGTCTTTTAAGTTGGGTTGAACGTTTTGAGGATTAAAAGTTTATTGTTAATAAGAGAAAGCTTTCTATTCTCTGTTAAAAAAGCTTTCTGTATGCTACATCTTGCTTAAGCAAAAGCTTCTTTTTCGTAAGTGTACCACCAACAGTTTAGTGAAAATTATAAAAAAAAGCCCGTTCAATGTCACACGTTAACGTTTGATTTAGTCAATTTAATTAATAAAAAAAAAATCTGTTACTAGTAAAACGAAATCGAAAGATAAATTTTAATCTCCCGAAATATGCTGTTAGTGTTTTGCAGATACTTCAAGGTATGAATTGTTTTTTTTTACATTTTAAAATAAAAATTAAATTTTTTTAATTCACATTCTAGTCCGTTTAAAAAATATGTTGAAATCTAAATCTTAAAGTGTTATTTTCTTAACACAAGCCATCAGCTTGTCTAGAAATTTTGTATGAAAATTACTTTGTCTTTCATATAAAATTTCTAGATGAGCTGTTGGATTGTGTTGTATTACCGAAATAGCACATACCTCTTACACCTTACATATTTAAAAACCTTTTCAAACGAGTTAGGCCTTACAAAAGCATTTCCACAATTTCAAATGATTTTAAATTGCCCCCTAATTTTTTCATTAAAATAGTTTTCTTCTACCAAACGCTTCTTTTAGAATTAATAATTTTAGCACAAACATTAATTAGTTAAATATTTAATAAAAATAATTATAAATAATAAATAATAAGATGTTGGTGATTGTGTTTTTAATTTTTTGCAGTTTTTTCTACCTCTTTTCTTTAATATTAAGTTTAACATTAATTTCGCTTAAAGCACCTTATTCACAGCATTTTAAACTCTATAATTTTTTTTTTTAAAAGTTTGTTGTTGGTAGGGGCGGTCGGTGATAACAAGGGTTATTTGGAGTGATTTGGATTGGTTTTTTCTTACTTACACAGAGTTTAACCCTTTCTGAGACTATCAATGATCCCCCACAGCATGTCCATTTGTGGCTGCTGTGTGTATGGGAGCGGGTCTGACAGGTGTGGTAATTATATCGCCGGCATTAGAACGACTGCGTGTCACCAGCATGGGCGTTTTTGGACGGGGTGTTTCACTCAGCTTGATTTTGACACGTCCGGTTTCAGGTGAGTACACGGGTGAATAACGACCTGATTTGGGCGATGAGGGCAGGTAAGGTTGACTGGGATCATTATTGTTGGGCTCGGCTTGCTGTGGTTGTTGGCTATATTTAGAAGCTCTGGGTGATTGTGGTGGCGGATATCTGGGTGAAATGGGATAATATTCATGGGGAGCTTGCAACTGTGAGTCAGGACGACTGTTTTCCGCTTCTTCTGCATGTACAGCACCATTTCCAGTGCCATTAGCAGCTCCATTACCATTTAGTAAAGGTTCATTTTGACTAGGACCATCTTTAGTATCGGCATCATAAGGCTTGGATCCATTAATTGGCTTCGCCATATCGGCTTTAGTTCTTTCTCCTATCAACGGCACATGCTCGGGTACACCATTGCGTAAAGGTTTACCCAACTGTTTCTTATCCATGTCTACTAATTCAGTTTGAGGATTTTCGGGGTCATGGCCGTGACCGTTCTGTTTGTGGCAACGTTTAATGGCCACAAAGAACAATAAACCAATAATTATGAGGCAAATAACACCCAATAGGAAGTAAGTAGCATTACTATCGTCTTTGGCCTCACCCATTTTAGCATGAGCCACAGCATCACTTGATGGACCTTCGGTTGAGTGTTCATTGCCTTCTCCCAAAGTGTTTACAACAACAGGTTTAATTTCTTCCTCTGTAACTACGGGTTCCTCTGTGCTGGGTCTGGGTTTTTCATCACCATCAAATATACCGAAAGAATGATGAAAGACATCTGAACTTACAGGTTCTTCAATATCACTATGGTCCTCCTCTTTCGATTCTGGTACATCGAAATCATCTGTTAAAACATGCTCATGTTTAATGGAGGGTATATATAAAATACCACCACCACTACCAGAACCTTCATCCTCATTTTCTAAAGGTGCTTCAGTGGTGAGTTCATTGGCAGCCGTAGTTTGAGTACTCGTTTCTAGCTTGTCTAACGGTAAACTCATTTCACTTAAGTCTCCGGAGCCTTCAACATCATCCATCAAGGTCAGAGCTGAACTTTGGGCACCGGCCAATTTTTTAGAGTTCATGTCGATGGGCATAAAGTCCTTACCAAGTTCTTCTTCATCTTGTTGCTCATCACCGGAAGCTTCATATGGCTGATCACCCATCATTAACTCATTTTCTTCCTCTTCGGTACCACCGTAACCCAAGCGCTTTTCCTTTTCACACACTGACGCTTGTTTCACTTGCAGCCATGATTTTCCTTTGTACAAAGCGGGATAATAACATTTTACCGGATGTTCCATGAAGACATGGCGTTCTTGTAACCAATTTCTTACCTCCAAAGTGTCACAAGAACAATTAATTTGATTATGAGCCAATTCCAAAGACTGCAACTGATGCAATTTAGTAAATTCTAGCGGTAAATTGGTTATGTCATTGTGCTGCAAATTTAAAATCTGCACATGCTGTGGCAGTTTTAACAATTTAGAGGAGTTAATGCGATTGTGCTTAAGATTGAGCTTCTTGATGCGCCTGCCCAAATGGCCGATTTCATGCAGCTCATTGTGCGACAAATCAATAGAAGTGAGATCATGCAGTTTTTCCAAAGAATGAGCTAAACGTGTTAAATTTAGATAAGACAAATCTATGGAATGTATAGGCAGTGTAGCTTGCAAGCTCTCCTCTGCCTGCAGACCCTTAAGGGAGGAACATTTAGCGTGCAAAAATGGTTTGTGTGTATTGTGAGCCAAAATACAGTGACAGTCTTGGGGACACAAGTAATTTTCTGCAGCTTTTAAATCTGTAGTTGGTAGAGAACTATTAGAAGTTGGGTTGGCCACAACCAGCGAGCCTAGTAAAAGGCCTAAAAAGGTTAGAATCGTTGTTAGGCTCGTCATTTTGTTGATGTTGATGTTAACGCTGCTGCTCTTATTTAAATGTTGCTCTGCTCTGTTTTATTCCTCTCTGCTAGCTTAATTGATATCGATTTAAGTGTTAATGTGAGAAATAATGGCAGAGTAAGTTGCTGCAAACTCCTTTAAGTTATTTAAGCTAAAAGTAAACAAAAATGGAAAACAAAAAATGTATTAGATGATGTAAAGATGGGCTTAAAAACTGGTAACATACTAGATATGTAAGTGCTTCTTAACACCTTAAAATAGAAAAACAATTGTTACTTTATTAACTGCAAATAACCAACTAATTTTGCTTTATTTACTGGCATTACTATCAAACCATATTGACTATAAAATTGTGTTGTTATTCTCCAATTTAGAAATAAGTTTGTAAACTTTTTTTTTTTTTGTATCAGAGTTACGTCATTTTTATTCATTCGAAATTTCGTTTCTCTTTGTGTGCCAACTGATAAGCATTTGTTTGCTTTCGGTTTGAATTTTATCTTTGAGTTCACTTGTTGTTATTGGGTTGCCTACGTCTCTTAGTCGATTTTCTTATCATTGTTTAGGGCTAAAGCACAACATACACTACGAAAGTAGGCATACGCCATCAAGTGGTTGAACTAATAAGCTCAAAATACATGGTATACCATTCACCTGTTGCACTACTCATTTCATTAAAGAAAAGCGACTGGAAGGAAATTTCTAGCCAAGAATTGTAAAAATTTTTAAAATACTGAAAAATTAATTTAAAAAAATAAATAAAAAAAATTTAATAATGAAAAACAAAAAGAACATTTTAAAGAAAAAAGCCTGCTTGGCTTAATTTTCTTTAACTGAGCTAATTTTGTCATACAAAACACCATTAATTTTAAGATATGTTTACTATCGCTACAGTCAAAAGTAAAGGGTGTTTTTTATAGACGTATAGAACTTTAAGTTGGCATTACTGTTCAAGATGGCGAACGATTTATTCTCAGTTTGGTTTGGCAATTCATCATGAATAGACTCACGCCTGAACAACGCTTGCAAATGGGCACAAAACGAGATTGCCGTTGTTCCCGATTTTCATAAGCGAATTTTGTTTAGCGATGAAGCGCACTTCTGGATGAATGGCTACGTCAACAAACAAAACTGCCGCATTTGGAGTGAAGCTAATGCCTCAAGTGTATGTCGAAACACCGTTACATCCAGAAAAACTGACTGTTTGGTGCGCTTTATGGGCTGGTGGAATCATTGGTCCGTACTTCTTCAAAAACGATATTGGCCAGAACGTTACAGTCAATGGTGATCGGTATAGAGCCATGATTACTAACTTTTTCATTCCTGAATTGAACAACCATGATGTCCAGGAGCTGTGGTTCCAACAAGACGGCGCAACATGTCACAATCGATTTATTGAAAGACACTTTTGGTGATCGCCTAATTTCACGTTTTGGACCTATGAATTGGCCTCCAAGATCTTGGGATTTAACACCGCTAGACTACTTTCTGTGGGGCTATGTAAAGTCATTGGTCTATGCGGATAAGCCACAAACGCTTGACCATTTGGAAGATACCATTCGCCATGTTATTGCCGATATACGGCCACAAATGTTGGAAAAAGTCATCGAAAATTGGACGTCCGTGGCGGTCATATGCCAGAAATCATATTTGAAATGTAATGCCATAAGATTATCTTTCGGATAAATAAAATTCATGTCAATCGAATAATCCATCGTTGTTTTATTGCAATTTAAAGTTCTATACGTCTATAAAAAAACACACAAAATGGCCATATAGGGCGAAGCCACTGAAACAAACTTTTGATTACGCATACATGCTGAAGTCGTGTATGGGCTGCTATTGTTAATATTAGAGTGCTTCCGTGTTTCATATAAAATATTTGGCAAAAGAGTGAATTTGCTAGAATTTTTTTTTTGCTGGAAAAAATAATAAGAAAGAGAAGAAGAAGCTATTTCACAGGTAAGTAATAATTTTTTTAATTGTGACAACATAATGTACTTTGAATAGGATTTTATAGTAAAAGTGACCTTTTTAATTTCATGTTGCAATAAAGCAATTGTGTCACTCGCTGTCTGGCAGATAGCGCCGTCTTACTGAGACCACATGTCGCCCAGATATTTGTCGTTCAGGTGATACCCCAATAACTCCGTTATCATGCTCCAGTAACGAATGCTGTTCACAGTCAACGCAATTTCAGTCTCATGCATGATGATTTTCCAAGCAAGTAAGTGAAGATATATATGCCGAGTTAAATATGTTTTAACGTAACCCGTTACGTTTTTTGGTATATGTAAATATCTTTTTAGTATTTATGGCATATTTATCAAATACGTCTTACGTCATTAAATATTTCTAAATATGTTTAGGAAAAATATAAGTGAATGGGTACAAATATGCATAAATACGTTGACTTCTCACAAAGATTACGGAATGGTACACATATAATTTTATAGGGGAGGTCGTCTAGATTTGTAATCTACCACCCAAATACTCAGAAAATACTTTGAACTATTTTTAAATTTTTTTTGAAATTTCCATATACCCTAGAACTTTTGTTCTAAAAGGATTTTGGCAGTTTCCGTTTTGTTCCTTAAATTAAAAACTACGAAGTTTCAGAAAATGTTAAAACACTTCCAGAAAGATTAGAACCTACAGATTAAATTCCCTTTTGATTTTGGTAAATTTCGTGGGCAAAATCGGGAATGGTAAAAATCTATCAGTGCAAAAGAGCTCGGGAGTAAAGAGTGATTTTTTTGCTATTATCTTTTTGGCAACACTAGTTTTGACAGCTCACGCACGTTTTGTATCTTGTGTCACTGTCAAACATCTTCAGTTTGGTCTATAATTTAATCATGAATCGTCTTACAAACGAACAACGCTTGCAAATTATTGAATTTTATTACCAAAATGCGTGCTCTGTTAAGAAAGTTCATCGCGCGCTTCTTCCATTTTATGGTCAGTTTAATCGACCTACTGAGGCTTCTATTCGGGCTATTGTAACAAAATTTCGCACCAAATTTACATTGTTGGACATTAAACCACCAACACGCTTACGTAGAGTGCGAACTGAAGAAAATATCGCAGCCGTATCGGCCAGTGTTGGTGATGACCGTGAATTATAGATTCGGCGCCGTTCGCAGCAATTGGGCCTCTGTTACTCCACTACGTGGAAAATTTTGCGGAAGGATTTGGGTGTGAAGCCTTATAAGATACAACTGGTGCAAGAATTGAAGCCAAACGACCTACCACAACGCCAAATTTTTGGTGAATGGGCTCTTGAAAAGTTAGATGAAGATCCACTTTTTTATCGAAGAATTGTGTTCAGCGACGAGGCTCATTTCTGGTTGAATGGATACGTGAACAAGCAAAACTGCCGTATTTGGAGTGAAGAGCAGCCAGAAGCATTGCAAGAGCTACCAATGCATCCACAAAAAACAACCGTTTGGTGCGGATTATGGGCTGGCGGCATCATTGGGCCGTATTTCTTCAAAGATGATGCGAATCACAACGTTACTGTGAATGGTGAGCGCTACCGTGCGATGATAACAAACTTTTTTTTGCCCAAAATGGAAGAGCTTGACTTGCATGACATGTGGTTTCAACAAGACGGTGCCACATGCCACACAGCACGCGAAACAATGGACCAATTGAGAGGCGAGTTCGGTGAACAGTTTATTCCACGCTTGGGACCAGTCAATTGGCCGCCCAGATCGTGCGATTTAACGCCTCTAGACTATTTTTTGTGGGGCTATGTTAAGGCTAATGTCTATAGGGACAAGCCCACCTTTTATAAGCGAATTTCAAAAAAATTTTAAAAATAGTCAAGTAACTTCAGAGTATTTGGGCGGTAGATTACAAATCTAGGTAGAATCCACTTTAAAATAATATTTGTCTTATTAGGTTCCATGCCTTAAGAAAGAAGGGTTTGGCCACAGTAGCCTTCCTCCCTCAGAGATCACATGTACGCTATTTTTGTACTAAGTGAAATTCTCAAAGTTTTCTAAAAAAATTTCACAAATAAAATTGGAAGAAACTGTATTCCCAGGATGATAGCCCTGTCCATTGTGGTTGTTTTAAATTAGGTTCCATTCCTTGAAATAAAAGGGTTTAGCCAGAATGACTTCATCTCTCAATAAACCTCTTTATGTGAAGAGTATGTGTGCGTGTGATATTTTTAAAAAACATTTAAATAGACGTTTTTATCTTTACACACATCTAAAAAATTTTCTTATTAAAAATGAAATTTTAATTTGAAAAAAAGAAAAATCATATTAAGTTTTACTTGATTTAAAAAAAAAAAAATCATTAATAATCTTTACACTTTTATTTGGCTTAAAAAAATAATTACAGCAACACGTCTTTAGACAAACTATTTTTAATAGTTTACCGCCACCAAGCACCAAATCAAATCAAGCGTAAAAGCAACCGTGACCATGTTTACAGATGCCAAGATGGTCTTTTGTGTTCATAGAAACTTGTCAATTCCAACTGGTTTATACCAATTAATTTTGTATGTCTGTATTTCCAGGGAATTTTCGTTTTAATAGCATAAAACTATTTTTATTTTGTGTTTATTTAGTGAAATTGTGGGTGCTTGTTCATTAAAGAAGCAAAAAAAAATATAAAATAAAAATAAAAATAAAATATAAAGATTAACAGATGCATTTTATTTACTCGTATCAGCATCATCATCAATATGGTTAACTGCCATCAATTGCATTCATTTAGCAATTAAATTAAATGGCATAAAATTAATGCAGTTTATAGGAGTAAAACTGCAATAACAACAACAACAAAAATAAAATAAAAAAAATAAACCAAGATTCCGTCAAACATGACATTTAGATAAAAATCAATCACTGCAGTCAGTCGCTTAAAACAAAGCACAAAATGAAAAAAAAAAAAAAGTTGCAGACACAACAACAATAATAAATAAAAAACAAAAGCAGAACGTCATTCAAATTGTTAATTAAGTTTAACAATGTTGTCAACCTGGTTTTTTTAAGCTTTATCTTTAGAGATACAAATACTTTTTGAAACCAAGACGATTTTGTTGATTAAGATGCACATCAAGCAAGTAAGCAAGTTCGTTACAAAGTGCAAGTGATCTGTATCTGCATGTAAATTGTTAATGTCGATCATTTGGAATTGATTCATTCATTAAAGAATTTACATGTGCAAATTGCAAAGTACGAGCGAGCAGTTACTACAAAGTAGTGCAAAACAACAATTCCAAAAAAATAAAGAAAATTTTTTTTTTATATTTATTAAAAGTTGATAACACAAGTGATCAACTCGTCTTAGAATTGTCAGACTAGTTGATCGTTTATGTTATAAAAACAACACATTAATGTAGTTTGGCTACTTTCTTGGAATTTAAACAAAAAATGTACTTTTAAGTGAAGCATATGAAAATGTTACCTTCAATTAATAGCAGCAAATAAAAAAAAAATTTTTCAAGGGAGAAAAACGTGAACAAAAAAAAAAGACGATTGGTAATTGAATAAAAGTGCAGGTGGGTTACTCTCTAGTGCGATGCGAAAGAAAACGCAGCGCAACTCAATGTAAAAATCATACAGATGCGAATGGTTTTTCTTTCGCATCGCAATATTACTCTCTATTCCAGTTCTTTTACAGTTAAAAAACTTAAAAATAATTCTCGCTGTAAGACCGATTTTCTATTGGCAGGATTAAAAAAAAAATACTTTTAGCACAGAATTTTTGATTGGTAAAATATTTAGTTCTGACAACTTAAGAAGTTTGCCCAGTGTACAAGCTAAATAGTAGAAGATAGCAGATCCTCAACACACCATAATGCACCAACAGTAAATAAAATGTCTTTTATTTTTGTCCACAAGAACGCAAGATTTAAATTTTAAATAAATGACTGATGCAGCAATTGAATTGTTTCTCTGGCTGTATGACATGTGGCGCCGTCTTGTTGAAACCACAAGCCCTCCACATTCATTTCTTCAATTCTAGGCAAGAAAAAACTGGTTATCATTTCACGATACCGAACACCATTGACTGTTTGCGCTTGACCTGCCTCATTTTCATAAAAAAAAAGGTCCAATGATTCCTCCAGCCCAAAAACCACACCAGTGACACGTTGAGGATGCATTTGCTTCTCGTGAATCACTCGAGGATTTTCCTCACCCCAAATGCGACAATTCTGCCTATTGACGATGCCATCAAGATGGAAATGGGCCTCGTCACTGAAGATGATTTTATCGGCAAAAATCAGCATTTTCATATTGTCTCTCCAATACCCAATTAACGAACTCCCTTCTCTGTCCATGGTCATTTTTTACTAACCTCGTACCTTCTACTAGCAAACAATAACAATTGTCCAAATGTCAAACAATGGGACTTCGAATGGCGCCAAATTTAAATCTTGCGTTCTTGTTGCGACAACCTTTATAATTTAAAAATAATTAAAATATAAAAAAGGTTAAAAAGAAGTTTAAAAAATTATTTTTTAATTTATTATTAGATAAAAAGATATCTGTAATAATTTCTATTTGGAATTTAAAAGTTTTTTTAAGTTTCTCAATTTCTTTGTTGTCTTTTTTTATTTTAAATTTTTCTCAAAAAAAAAAAAAAAAAAATAAAAAAACAAAGAAACTGAGAAACTTGAAAAAACAATATAATTTAAATTTGCATAACATTTAGTTTACTTTTCACCCATAGTGCATATAAATATTTTGCAAGTTACTCGCATCAAGCTAAAAAAAATAAAATCTCTATCAATGAAAACAACAAAATCTTCCCACTTAATTACTCACGTACAAGTAGATGAATGAAAATAAAAATCTTTAACATTGAACACTTGGACAAACATTAATATTTGTTAGCAAATTTGTCATAATAACTTTTGCTAAATTAACAGCTTTTCAAATTGTTAAAGAAATTTTCTTGATGGGAGCCATTAAGACAAACAGACAGACAGGCAAGATGGACAGAGACTTACAAAGAGAAAGTAAAAAAATAAATATTTAAGAAAAAAGGCGTTTTAAAAAATATAAACGAAAAACCATTTCAAAGGTGTCTATAATATTAAGCAAAACAAATTAAACCACGTAATCCTGCTCGTTTGT
This sequence comes from Thelaira solivaga, assembly GCA_947397855.1. Classification (NCBI taxonomy): domain Eukaryota; kingdom Metazoa; phylum Arthropoda; class Insecta; order Diptera; family Tachinidae; genus Thelaira; species Thelaira solivaga. The sequence goes on from OX377614.1 coordinate 10,607,628, forward strand.
CTTTATGTCATTAACAACAGCATTCAGTCAGTTAAGTTTTTTTTTTCTTTCACAAGCCATAAAAAAACTTTAATTGCAAGAGATTTAAAAATTATATGGATTCGAAATAAAAACAAATCTCCTCATTTATCTGGTAATAGAAAACATAATGGAAGCAAGCCCACCTATTTTTTATTTGTATTTTTATTTTTTCTAATGTGTAAACACAGCATTAAAACAACACACAGCTATTGTTGGGAATTAGTGAGAAAGAAAAAGAAAAAACAACAACCGAAATAGTTGTATTTATAGATTTGTTGTGATAAACAAATCTCATGCCAATATTGACAATTTTCCATTATTTTAATAACACTGCTGATCGTGCAGCAGCCAACAACAGTTGCAACAACATTTAAAACACCATATTTGTCAAAGTTGTCAGTTAGTGACCATTTTCAGTTAAATCAATAACTTCAACATCTGTTACATGTAACAGCAGCTGAAACAATAGAATAATTTATTACAGACACCGACAAAAACATAAATAAATCAGCCAATTCAAATGAATATCCTGCCAAATACTTACAAACGAAATGTTTCTAGAAGTTTTCTATAGAAATGGATCCAAAACGTTGGATTTGAGATCGTTAGAATTGCTTTTCTGTATGAAATCATTTTAAAATTTCGATACTACTCGCAATTTGTCATCTGGGGGTTACTCTCTATTGCGAAGCGAAAAAACGGTATGAAATAGAATCATCGAATCATTAATGTATTTGATAGTTTACTTTAAGCACTTATCTGGTATTACCCCGCTTTGTAATGCTTAAGTATATGTCAACCTCGTTTTATACACAGAAAGATCTTTGGGATAAGCAAAGAGGACTTTCGTATTGCAATTCCTTTCGCATCTCAGGAATTTGCATTGTGACGGGATTCAGGGCCGGACATTGCATAGTATTGACTAAAGGGCTGCACAAGCATACTTGAAATGGCTTACAAGCACTTTTTTAATATGATGTGATGTGTGTGTAGTGATGTGTGGCTTTCAAATATGCTTGTACAGCACTTGGCAAATGACATGTGCAGTAATGCTATTCAGTAACTTTTATTACGAACATTCGGTTCGAAAAAACAGATATAACGAGGTTTTATGGAACTTTCCGACAAAAATATTCGAAGTTTGCGACAAAGTCAACAGCACATAAATAATCATCGCAAATAATGATTTCTATCGTACCGAATACTTTTGTCGTAAAGTTACTGAATACAGCATTCGATAAAACCTCGTTATACTTGTTTTTCCGATACGAATGTTTGTAATAAAAGTTACAGGTTATGTAACGAAAACGAAAAGACAGCATTACACATATTGTGTCACTGTATTGGTCTAATTTGGACCCGTTTACGCTACAACCGTCGGCCAAGGCTCAAAAATTATCCAAGAAAGTCTTTGAATTCTTATAGAATACGAGACTAGGAGAAAACCACCCACAAGAAAGTGTTTGAATTCTTATAGAATACTCGAGAAGAGTAGTGTCACAATAGGTCTAAGTTGGCCGCAGTGATCAGGGGACTCGTTCCCGCTACTCATTCTAATTCTAATTCCAACAGAAAAACTCAATCTGTTTATTATAAAAATAAATTTTACTGGCACATAATTTCTATTATGAAAATATGCCTCTTTGTTTTCTGACTGTGCAAATTCACCAAGCGTTTGTTTGTTTGTCTGACATCATTTGTATTGTCTGAATGTCTGTTGTTGTGTGTTATTTTGAACCACAATAAATTGAATTCATTTTTAATTTTGTTTTCTTTTGTTTTAATAAATTTTACACACTGAATAATTTCATTTAATAAAAATCAAAAGTGACAATTGCCATTTTTATGATACTTTAATCATCTACTGTGTGTGTGTGTGTGTGTGTTGATTTTCTTGTATTGAATTATTTTTGTGTTACTTGTTTACAATAAATTATGTGTGAATTAGTGATAAAGACTTTGAAAACCCAGGGGGGATTTTAATGACACTGTGCAGTAGTAATAATAAAAATTTATTTTATAAAAATATTTGTTGTTGTTTAAGTGAATTAATAAATTAAAAATTTTTTTAAACAAAAAACATATTAAAAATATTTAAATTTGACTTAATTTCAGTTCATTAGTGATTTAGTGACTTTTAAAAAGAAATAAATTTTTTTTATTTTAATAAAATTAAAAAAAAAATTATATATTTAATTGATTAATTAACTTCAGCTTAGCTTATTTGTCATTTTTGTTTGCGTTTTAATTATTTATTTTTTCACACATAAATTTAATTTCAATTACACGCATGTCACGCATAAAACTAAACAAAAACTAAAAAAAAAAAAAAAAAAAAAAAAAACGTAAAAACAAAAAGAAATTACATTCAATTGTCCGTCCATTGTTTGTTAAGCCTTGATTGTGGAACAGCAGCAGAGAGCTATATGGGAAGACAAACTCTTGGCAAAGATACTTTTAAAATTAAGAAACAAAGCTGTAGACAAGCAATAAGTTGCAGACGGCATTGATTTAAGTCGAGTTACTAACAGCAAAATTTTTTTTCTTTTTCATGGAAAAGTCGTTTTTGCCAGACAGTGTGAATAAATGCACTGAAGTGAATCTTAAGTCTAATCATTCATTATTAACAGCAGCAACAATAAAAAAAAACTGTAGCAGCAGTGATAAAAACAACAACACTAATAAATACTTTAATAATAAAAACAGTGCCAATTTATGCAACTAATTTGAGTATTGGGATCTTGGTTAAATAATGCTTAAGTAAAGGAATGCTTTCACTATTTGCTAATTCAAATATTTAAGATATTGATAAGATACGTTCTATGTAAGACAGGGTGCTGGTTCAAACTTTAATTTACTCCCATGTTCTGAAAAACGCGCGTTTTCAAAACGCCAAAGCATGTTCTGGAAAACGCCCATTTTGCGACATTTTTTTCATAGAATGTGAATGGGAAAACGCCACAATTGACAATATCAAAATAAATTTTTTTAAATCGTATTTTTTATGAAAAAATGCCAATTTTCTTTTCAATTTTGGTTAACATAAAAAGAAAACATATTTAATTTGAATTGTGCAAAATTTTATTTTCTATTTAATTCTTTATTTGTGCAAAATTCATCACTTCGCTTCAGTGTATGCTTGCGGTTAGAAAACACCAAAATTTGCGATTTTAAATCGTAGTCGCCAAAGTTAAAATAACTAACATACACACACACTCATATTTATGTTGAAATAAATTTCCAGACTGGTGGCTGTGACAACTAGTCACTGGACGATTGACAAGCAAGTCAGCAACATGGGACCGGAGAGTCTTTCACCGGCTCTTATTTCGTCGAGACACAGACTTCTCGGTGCACATTTCATGGCAGAATTATCTAGGTCACTCGTCTTGGCGAGTAGGTGGCTAAAAACGGAATCTGGAAGCAAATCTTTGAAGTCTTTTTAAACCCAATACTACAAATCAGTAGTTGGAATGTAGCAGTCCAGTCATAATGTTTGTCATTAAACCAAAGAATATTTCATTGAATTAATAAAATATTTTATTTATTATTATTGTAAATTAGGTCATGTGTACCGCAACCCAGAGAATATTTTATACAGCCCATGTATTCACTGTTAAAGATTTAGCCTGGGAATGAAACCAAATACTCTGTTCAGTGAGAGGACCACCTATTTTTCTGTGAGTCAACAAGAAGTCTTGCCCTACTAGACTCTAAGACCAAGTAGTCACAAAGTATATGTTCTGAGGTTTTGTCATGCAAACCACAAAGCTTGCATTGGCTGATTCTAATATATCCTATTTTAAACCGATGGTATCTAAGATCGCAATGCCCGGCCAAGCATCCAATTAGAAGGCTGAGGTCAAGTTAGGGCCTTCTAGAAAGTGTACCTCGATAGCGTGATAAGAGTTCAGTGAACGACTCCCAAAGTTTTGATAATTGTAGTGCAACACAGGAACCACTTTAATCACTAATGTATCACAGAAAGTTACCAAGGCAGTGTTGTGGATTTATTAACATACGACAGGTCCCTCTGTTAGCCAAGTAGTCTACAGTCTAATAAAACGTGTCATCGGTAAAAATATAATTTTTTTTTTCATTGGATTAACCCTGTCATCCTAATGTACTTAAAATTTACCTGCACTTTTTTTTTAATTTTACCTAATTTTACAAGTGCCTTCAACAATAGGTTTTAAAAAAAAAACACTAACCCCCTTATCCAAAAAAAAAAATTAACGCAGACTTTAAAGTCAACGTTATCGAAATTTTTCATATAATTTTTTCATAAATTTTACTTTAAAGTCTACGTCAACTCTTTTTGCATAAGAGCATAAGTCCCTAAATTAAAATTTACTCCATTATTTTTTATGTATTACAAAATGAAGTTAGTATTCCAGGGTTAATAAACAATATTCTTTTAGTATATGACATTAAGAATGAAATACCATTCCGATTAAGCAGTCTGCACATTTCTGTATTTAATAAACAGTTGAAATGGCTTACAAGCACTTTTTATTATAAAATGATGTATGGCTTTCAAATATGCTTGTGCAGCCCTTAAGTTTCTAATATTAATAAAATGTACCTTGTAAACTTAGATTATTTTTGTATTTATTTGCCATAACCCAGCCTGTATGGGCCAAAATCGGTTAAAAAGTTTCTACAAAGTTTTGAAAAAAAAAACTCAAATCTTAAACGTCCCAAGTTATTATTTTTTAAACGGTTTCCTGTGAAGCACCATAAATGGTTTCAGAGTTCCGTTCTGCTTAAATAAACTTCTTTTTATTTCAAACCGTTTTTGTTTCAAGTTTGACATCAATTCAAGACTGTCACGCAAGTAATTGTTTCATGAACAATAACGTCAGGCATAAATACAAAATAAAACTTTAAAAAGTTAAACAGATGTCATACTGGTCATTTCCACCCTTTTTTCCAACACGAGTAATTGAATGTACAAAAAGTTTGTCTCAAAAATATTTTAAAAATCAAACAGTAGAATCTAAGGAATCTAATTTTCTAAGAAGAATTTAAAAAATTGATTATTTAAATTTTACTTTATTTCTAAATGTATAACTTAAGCTGCGGTCACAGTAAACAAGTATGTGTAAAAGCTTCAAATAAAATATTAAATTTTATACTAACTGAGCTGCTGGGAAGCTAGACCAAAGTTAATAGATGGTGGAGTTAATTTAGTGATGTCTGTCTGCTTGTGTTGGTGTTAATTCAGCTTTTTTAAGTTCCTAAGCAACGTACATACGTTTTTGTTAGTTTTTGTTGGCTTGAAATTACTATTCAGCCCGATCGGTTTGTGAAAGGCGGAGTAATAAACAAAAAACGGGGACTACTTTTTTTTTTTTTTTTTTTTTTGAGAGAGAGAGTTTTTTAACGTGACATTACAAGCTCTTTATAAGGTATTAATAGACCAACCTGCACTACTGATATACAAAGTATACGATATCAGTTCCACAAAATATTTATAATTTTTTCATTGAATAGAAATTGAGAGGGATGTTTGTTAGCTCCTTGACTTTTTGAATTTCGCTGGCAGTAACTTTAAATGCAACACTGTCAAATTTTAAGCAGATTGCGTTATTTGTTTTGTGTTTAGCAGCCATTAACAGCAGACAAGCTTGTAAATATTAACAAAAATTTAAAAGAGGTGAATTTCGTGTGTTGTTTAAGCATTAAGGCAAAAATAAATAAATTGGCTTACAAACTGATATCCCAACCAGCAAATGCTTTAGATTTAGGCCTTTACGACCTACAGAAATAACTGCTTGGTAAGAGAGTAGGGTCGAATGAAGAGGTCTTTACTGAAACAAATTATAATTTTTTACTTCTTTATCTTTCATTGAAAAATCATCTTATGTGGCTGCATGTCATACACGCAAAGAAAAAGGCAAGAAATTTTTTTTTATACATACATATTTTAATTTGATTTAAAAAAATTTAATTTAAATTTTTTGTATAAATAAAGTTTTTTTTATTCCATTGATTTTTCTTTTCTATCAATTTGTATTTATTTACATATTACATAATACATCGAGTTTAAATTTATTTTTTTAAATTTTAGTTGACTCTACCAGGGCTCGCACTTGCGAACACTTAGTTAAGAAGCATTAACTCGCCACTCAACCACTTCAGCCACAAAGCTCAGTTGAGTTTGAATGATTAAGTTTTTGTTTTATACTCACTTTATTTACATGGTTGCGAAAGAGACAAAATAGAAAGCAATTTACATTCAACCACATTTTTATCATTATTATGTTTGCTATGAACATATTTATGATTTCAAGTAAAATTTTATTAAACATAATATGATAATTATATGGTTGATCTAAGACACTAAACATAATATGATTAAAAATAACTAGAAACATGTTTATCGTGATCAGAATAATCTTTAGATCTTTCAAATTAATAATAATATTTTTATGAAGAACACACTATGTTTGAGGTGACCATATTCAACCATTTTTTTTCTTTGCGTGTACCCATCAATATTCAATTCACTTGTTTAATTCTCTGATTACTTACAGCATTTACTAAAATAAATTAATAACAATGTTGCGCACCATTTGTCAAAGACCATTAAGAGGATGATGGCAAGTTGGCGATGATGGTAATCGTATGCTGGCATGCGTAAAGAAAATTAAATGATAAAATATAAGCTTAATTGAGCATGCGTAAAGTGAATAGATTTTATGTTGTTTTCTTCACTTAAATTGAGTGTAAAAAATTAAAAATTTTTTGTTAGCGATTTGTGGAATTTTAAATAAATAAATCAACAAAGAATCGGCATTGTAAAATTTGTTTATTAAATATTTTGATTGTTTCTTTGCAATTTCCGTTATTGTTTTCCCCCTTAAGTCGGTCTCTTTCTTTCGCTGGGGGGTTTTTTTTTTTTAAACTTAATTTTTTATTTCTTTTTTAGATATTTATCACAATTTCTTGTGTAGATTTTTAAGATGTTTCTTCCGTTGTTATAAAAAGAAGATTAACACGTTAAAGGCGTGCTAGTATCCAAATCATTAAACGAGGGCAGTTCAGGAGGGCTAAACTGAACTGAATTTAGTGTTATTATCGTCATCATGGACTATTGTGCGTAGGAATTGTTAACACTAATCTGGCAATAAAAAAAATAAAACTGTAGCAGCTCATAGAGGTTAAGTAAGGTATACAGGACTCAAAGTGCTTTCTTTTTTTTAATACGACAAAGGGGTTGCGCAGAGAACTCACAGCAATACACCGGGTTTCTACAAAGTAGTTTTGCATAAATTTTTAACTATTTTCAAGTACTCACAAAAAGAGAGAAAACAAAACTCATTTATTTGTTGTTAATTTTCTGTAGTCTGTGTTTTGCTATGGTGTCGACCTAAAAATCTGATCAACCATTAGCTAGCAACGAGTACGGTTTTTGTGTATTTTTTTTAATTTGCCTTTTGCCGTTTTCTTTTTCTTACCCTTAAATTTCTTAGTAGAGTTAGATATGTGTGCTCGTTTTGCATTTCATTCAATTGACTCGTATTCTAATTGTTTTGTAATTTATTTAAGTCATTTATTATGAATGAAAAAGTTTGTAGTACAAAAGGATTTCTAATGAAATGAAGATTAAACTACAGCCACACATGCGTATGTATGTTACGTAGATACAATTTCGACAATTGTATTTTTCTTTTTTTAAAAAAAAAGAGCTTCATATCGTCGTGTTTTGAAAAAAAATTTAAATTTAAAAAAAATTAATATTTAAGTTTTTGGTGCGTTATGATAAAACGCATCAATTAACAAGTTCTTCCAATATTTTCACTTCTAAAATTAAAAATAAAATTCTTCAACTTAAGCTTAAGCTGTAAAAAATTTTAAAAAGCTTTAAATAGTTTTTTTGTAATAAAAATTTTTTGGCTTCTATAAATTTTTTTTATTTATTTATTAGGGCTTTTTTGCAAACATATGGCAATATGTATACAGTATTTATTTAGTTTATTTTATTTTAACAAGAAATAAACTAATAATAAATTAACTTTTAGAATAAAACTAGCTGACCCGGCAAACGTTGTTTTGCCTTAAAATGTTTGTATATTCGATCTTCTTACTCTAAGAAATCGTACTCATAGAGTAAAGGACGGGGTAAAAACAGCCTGATACCGACTGTAGCACTACCTGCGAGCGGATTTGTGATGCGAAGCTTTCCAAGGCGTAATCCAAAGGCATACAGAGAAATTCAATTAAATAGGTCCAACCGTTTGGGAGAAGTACAATGTCAAACACATGTACAGTCGAATTTTATATTAGTTTGTATAAAATTTGGTTTTTTTATTAATTAATATTATTCAAGCTTTAGATCTCAGTAAAAAAATTGTTTTAATTTTTAATTATCCGATATTTCGACTTTCTTTTGAAGGTCTTCTTCGGGGAAATTTATTTTTATAATAAAATAAAATTTTATATGTCAAAATTATTAAATTTGAGAAATTAAAATATTAAAACTATAGCTCTTTAATTCATAATTCTGTTGCTCATCATCATCATTTGGTAATTATTAAAAAATAGAGATCTTAAGCTTGAATAATATTAATTAATAATAAATTTATAAGATCGAATAATTTACTAAAATTATTTGCTTTTTCTTTTATAAAAAATTAGTTAATTAATTGAACACGTACGTTTTTCTAATCTCACGCCCTATAGTAAACTCTTCATTTTCTTATTTTTCATGCGCCATCATCTGTCATGTGTCAGCTGTCATTTTAATTTCAATCCTATATGTATGTACATATTCCTTTTGAAAAAAAAAATTTAAGAATCATAAGATTTTTTTAAACTGTTTAATTTGCAATTCAAATCATCAATTGGTTTCTTTTGTAAAAATCTAGGATTAATTATGTTGGTAAGTCGAAGACCATTTTTTGAAAACCGTGTCCAAAACTGGATATTAGATTTGACACTTTTAAATTATGAATTTCTTAATAATTGATTTTTCAAATAGCTGCGGAATAATACTTAGTTGAACTGTACTTCTGCAATTTTAAAGGATGTTATAAATGCTTCTAGTTTTTTTTAAAATCGCATGCGATAAAAAAATTTCCATACACATTCTTCACAGATGTACTAAATTTAAAAGGGTTTATTGAGAGATGAAGCCATTCTGGCCAAATCCTTCTATCTCAAGAAATGAGACTTAATGGAAAACAACCACAATCGATAGGGCTATCATCCTGGGAATACAGTTTCTCCCAATTGTATTTGTGAAATTTTTTAGAAAACGTTGAAATTTCATTTAGTATAAAAATAGCGCATATGTTTTCTCTGAGAGATGAAGGCTACTGTGGCCAAACCCTTCTATCTCAAGAAATGAGACCTAATGGAAAACAACCACAATGGATAGGCAATGTCAACAGCCATATATATTGCAGTTTTTTTTTTATGTTCATACACAAAAATAAAACAATACACAAACATGCCAATTTTGAATATTCCCAAGGATTTTTTTCCTGGGAACATTTTGGTTTTTGGGAAAAAATTTCCTAAATCAGACGACATGCTACGATAAAAGAGGGAAGGAAAAAGTGAAAAAACTCCCGGGAAATTTCTATTCATAATTGGGCTGAAACAAATATTAAAATTAAATTTTAAAAGTTTCGAATTGCTCAAAATAATTACCAAAAAAAAGTATGACGTTGCCACTCTATATATTTATAGCAACGAAAAGTAGCCGGTATTCACAGCCCTAGTGCCACAATAAAAATATTATAAAAGTTATTTTATTAGAAACTTGTATTAATGGAAAAAAGTTATTGGTCACTTTATCATTTAGTTTAACTAAAGTTAATTATAACTATCTGGCACCTTATAAGTAAGTTGTGATAATGGCCTTTAATTTCACATCTAATTATAGATTTAAACCAAAGATTTATAAACGATTCTTTTGCAAATTTATGGTAGATAAGCATGTTTAATATGTAGTATTTCGAGTGAAAGATATGATAAAGACTTTCACACTATTAATTAAAATATTATTTTATCCATTTGGGAAAACATCTTTTTATATAAAAAAAATATAATTAAAAAAATGTTTTTACTTATGTAAGTAATGTAAGGGAAATTTATTAAATGTGTGTTGCCCTTAACCTTACTCCACTTGTGGGCTGTTTTTTTTTAACACAAAATTGCTTTCAAAGCTTTAATAGCCATCATGGTTATGGGGAAAGGCGATATGATATGTTTGTTGACTTTTTTGTTTCTTGTGTTTTTTTTTTAATAGAAAAACAATAGTGCTATACAATTCGAAGCTCAACACATTTGTTTGTTGTTGCATTTATTTATTGGCTTTTGTTTTTGGCAACTTCCGCTCGATTGAATAAGCAAAATCATTACATGAATTTTAATAACTAAAAAGTAAAATAAAAGAAATAAATACTTGTAAATTTATGTATTTATTCGCACATTGTGTTACAAATGCGACCGACGACTATTTTAAATCATTTTTTTTAAATGTATTTTTGTTTGTTAATGTGTATTTTATATTTCGTCTTTAGTTACAAGTTTATTGACATGAATAAAACAAACATGACATTAATTTTCATACACACAATTTTCATTTGTTGTTTTGTTTTTTTTTTTATTTTTCGTAGTCGTATACTTAATGATCTAATTCATGACACGTTTATGCTAAACTTGCAGTTTAAATAAATCAAAAAAAAAAAAAAAAAATATTAAAAAAAGAGAAAAACAATAATTTTCTTTTATAAATATTTTCAATGTTTTTTACTTTTACATTTTGCTCTTTTTTTCTTAAACCTTACTTATGCAAGACTTATGCTGGTTGTCTGTTAATCTGCATATCTGTCTATTTTTGCTGTCTGTCTACTTAACGACTTGTAGTAAAAAAAAAAAAGCAAACTGACTAAAAAGAACATTGACTTTACCAAAACGAATAATAAATTATAATTAAATAAATTTTAGTTTGAATTTTTTTTTAAACAACTTTAGTACAAAAGGGCGATTTATTTTATAAAATATATGTTTTGATGTTCTTCTTTTTTTTATTGCTAAAATGGTGAAAGAGTTTTTAATTAAAAGAATAATAAAAATAAGAATTTTATTCTTGTATCAAAATAACTTTTGAAGCTCTAAATTAATTTTTAAGATGTTTAGGTAATTAAAAATTTATTTTCTTATTTTTGTTTTGTACAAAAAAGAGAAGCGATACAATAATTGCAGACTTAGAAAAGTTAAATAAAAATTTAAAAAAAAAATCGTTTTTTTTCTTGTACTTCAAATGACACAATTTTAATTATACATAAAGATGTTCGACTCTATTAAAAAATTTTAAGGTTATTTGAGGTTAATAGCTCTTAAGGTTTCCACCTAAAAATGTTGGAAGCATTAGCAGTACGAGTCTGCAGCCTCATACAAAAGTTTTTAATGTGAGTTAACTTTTAATACGAATATTCGTAACGAAAAAACAAGAATAACGATATTTTATCGAATGCGGTATTTAGCAACTTTCCGACAAAAAAAGCAAACGGAAAGATCAAAAATGTAAGAAAAAATACAAAATTTTGCAAAATTAAAATGTGTTTTAGATTAATATGTTTTATTTTTCGAAAATAATTTTGTTTTATTTATTGAAAAATAATTTTCTTTTTGTTTATTTAAAATTCATTTTGATGTTAAAAAATGCAAGTTTTTTTCTTATCATCAAAAGCGGAAAAATTAACATAATTCAATCACAATAGACAATTTTTTAATTCACAATTAAATTAAACAATTCAAAATAATAAGATAATTCTGGAGGAATGAATAATATGAATAATTATCTCGTATATAGATATCTCGTTTACTTTTAAATGCTTGTTATTTTAATACACTAAATTCCACTGTGCGCTATTTTGAAAAGACGCAAAATTTAAAAATTAATATTTGTTTTCTTAAGTTTTCTAAAATTTCATATGCAGAAATACATGTGTTGCATGATGTTTGTATTTATGTGTTTCTGTTGTTTGTTTGTTGCAAAATTTTTGTGTTAAAATTTATAAAGCTTTTTAATTTAGGTCATTAGACGTTTAAGTAACAAAAAAAAAAAAAAAAAAAAAACCTCATAACTACTTGCAAACGATTCAACTAGCAATTATTCATACAAGTTTCAACTAAGGCTAAAGATTGATTTAAAAACAAATGGAAAATAAGCAAAGAAACATGGAATTGAAAACTACAGAAAATAATCAGTTACAAAATATATAAGACAGACAGATATCATACATGAAGTACAGAAAAAAATTAAAAGCGAAATATGCTAATTAGTCAGTATTATACCGCAAATAAACTGGAAAAATATAAAAAAAAAAACACCATCAAAAAACTGCAAGTTAAAGAAAATGAAAAATAAAACTAAGACACACAAATAATTTATAAAAAAAATTATTTTAAATGTTTTTATAAATTAAAATGCAAGTAATAACAATTACAAACGTACCCATGACTATTGCGAAAAATATTTTTTTACAAGTTCAATTATGGTTCTAGAAAGAATTTTACATAATAAATAAATTTGTATTTTTTGATTTAAATATTTGGTACATTGTTTTACATTGAAATTTTTATGAAACGAGGGTTATTCTACAAGTAACCAATAAATTTGGTTGAATGTTAAAAAAGGCTCTCAATTGAATTTTTTAATAAATTAACTGACAAATTGACAGCGTTGCAAAAAGCACCAAATTAAAAGCACTAAAATCTAAGCAAGCAGGAATCAAGTGTTTTTTTTTATTATTTTTTAAAGTAGAATTACAAAAAATCATTATCCACAGATATATTTTAACTAAATTGCCTTCAATATATTTTGCTCACAGTCTGTAGAATCCACGAAAAAAAATTTTTTAGAGGCACCATTTTAAAATACTCGTACATACGCTTGTTTTGTTCGAACTTTTCACACAAAAATTTAGTGATACTGACAAAGAAAAAAAATCATTAAACGAACTCGATAATTTACCGCATAGAAACTTTATTAGAAAGCACTAAAAACAGTGCTAAAAGCACTAAGTGGACAACTCTGCAAATTGTATTGAATTGCTTCATTACAAAAACGAACTAGTACATTGAAAACTTCATTTCACTAAAATCGACCTGGGGCAATATTACCTTATTCGATATCGTAAGAAATTTTGATCGATATCGGGTGAAATAATTTGGTCCCTCTAGAAAAAATGAGCAACAAAAAGAAATTGAACGACGTAATAATTAGCTGCGTTCCTGTACTCTACTTTGGGAGCCCGCGGATGCCCAAACTTAACCAAAACTGTTTCCTTACACAAAATTTTGAGAGAGTAGTATTCATCTTCTTTCGCAAAATTTCTTCTGACTGATTTGGTAAAACAATCAGCTGTTGTTGTAAACAATTAAATTGTAAAATAAAATTTCTTAAGAGTTTAAATAAAAATAAAATATTTCTATTTGTTTTGTAATGTTGGTTGAAAAATTGTTTGTTTATTTGGTTCAATGCCTACTTTGTTAGCATTTTATTTTATTGTTGGAGCATTTTAAAACTTTTTGTTTGCCCATTTAACTAAAATTCTCATTTGGTCGATTGGTATAACGAAATAAGTATTCAAGACTTGGGAGTAATATACTGAAGACTCAGAGTAGCGTCTGATGAAACAGCTGTATAGATATGATTTTGCTCTTAGTACTTGTTGTGCTAAGTAAACAATTTTTTGAAATTTTCCATGAGAATATCATGGAAAATAATGCATTTTGCACACTAATATAATTTTGGAATTAAGCTCGAATAAAAATTAAATTTTGTTAAAAATATTATTATTAAAAAATGTTGATAAATGCCAAAACTTTCATTTTTAAATAATAAAAATTATAATTTTGTTACCGCTTTTTACGCTGTACAAGAACTAAAATGTCAAAACACTTTAAATTTTTTTTTTTTTTAGCTAAAAATTTGTTTTTTTTTTGCTGTTTCCGTACTTTTAAGCATTTTATGCTCTTATCGAAAAAAATTAACGTAGGCATTAAAGTAAATTTTTTTTAAAAATTATATGAAAAATTTCGTTAACGTTGAAATTAAAGTCTACGTTAATTTTTTTTGGATAAGGGGGTTAGTCTTCAATTGAGAATTATTTGTCTTTAGTCCTTACTTTAGCCAAAAAGTACGGGATCGGAGCTATTAATAGCAAGAAAATCTAATATCAATACTGCAGCCAGTAGAATCTATGAAATTTAGCACTGAAGGAGTAGGGATACGACAGTAATTTTGTTACTCATCCCATCTCGAAAAATACTCTATTTGACGAAGTGTTTGAGAAGTCCCAAAAAACACTTCATTCCCTTCAAGTTGTCTACTTTTTCTTATGTTAAAAATAGGAAAAAAAAATTTTTTTTTATTAAAATTATAAAATTATGTCGGTATGTAATTACAGAACTAACCTCTTCTCATTTGTATGAATACGCCACTTATATTTTTGCTTGAAATTCAGTAAATGCATTTTTTTGTGTTTGATTTTTAAGAAAAATTTTCTTTTTTTCGGCCATTATAAATTAATTTTCATTTTCATTTAGTCTATAGCTGTAGACAGCAAAATATGTTTGCCTTTTTTCTTTAAAAAAAAATATATTTTTCTATTTTTTAAATGTCTTAGAGGTTTGATTTTCATTTTGTATAGCAAAAAATGCACTAGAAAATTATTTGCAGGGGCAGGCATGTTTTCAATGGCAACATAACGAACACTTATGAATATATTTTGGCAATGCGCCATTTAAGAACTTGAACTTTTAGTATTTTTATTGTGCACATTTTCTAGTAAATGAACTTGAAAAAATTAAAAATTATTAGTTAATATTTGATAATAAGAAAATAACATTAAGGCGTCAAAGTCATTTCTCTAATAGAAAAGAAATTAGCATTTCAATCAGCAGATAGACAGACAATCAATAAATCTGAATAATTTTACTTTGGAAAACGTTTTTGTTTTAAAACGAAATTTACTTGATAATAAACAGTTAGGAGAACTAGAAACATTTTTTTATATAATTAAATGTTTTCTAATGAAATTAAAAAGAAAAAATTGCACAATTAAAGCTTAACAACTAAAATTAGACCAGAGACCTGGTAAGATATTCCCACTCATAATTCTAAGATTAAATCTTGGCATTTAATATTAACGAAATTTTTAAATTATTTCATAAAAAAAAATTATTTTCAATCGTTTTCTTTCACTAACGAAAGCAATGAAAAATATTTAATAAAAAATAAATAAATTTTTAAGCAACATTCCGAAAAAGCCTAAAAGAAGTTGCCAAGGTAAGAAATATTAAATTTGGTGATAATTAATTTAACAGTCACATTTATGTGTTAATTAATTCTGGCTAATCTATGAGTTTGGCGGGTAAAAATTAGAAATAAAATAAAAAGAAATCCACTCTGAACAGTTGCTAACCAATTCGTTAAGAAAGGTGTTGGTGTAATAAGAAACAAAACTTACTTTATTTACATTCCAGCTTTTTTAAACTTTTTGGTGTCCCAAGATAAAAATTTACAAAAAATTTAGGGTATTTAAAATCCTTACCTGAAAAGAAACAAAAATAATAACAAATTAAATTAGTTATAACATAAACCAACGAAATATAATGTTAAATTAATAAGAAATATTCGTTTTGTTATAAATATTTAGATCTACAACATAATTCTGTATTTTAGTTTTTTTAAAAACCATAGGAACACAGGTGTCCTAAGCCAAAAATTTGATAAAACTTGAATTGTTTAAAAATTTTTTGGTTTTTATTTTTTTAATATTGAAGTAAGGAGTATGTATGTTCATAACCAGTTAACTGTTCCCAAATTTAATTTTTTTTTTCTTAAAAATCCTTTTTTTAGATTCCTTATTTAGCATTATATAAAACTAAATTACAGTTAAACCTCGATTAAGCGGGCCTTTGTTAATCGGTTACATCTATTAAACGGCATGCGGTTCTTGTTATTTTTTCCCTCTATTATCTATGGTTTACCTCTATTATCCGTGCCTTAGATTTATTCCTCTATTAACCGGTGGTTCCCCTTTTTAAGTTCATGTACCCACACATAAGCACATATTTGCGTTTTTATTCATTTAGTAAGTGAAATTTGATCTGCTAACACCTGTTTTGGAATGATGGCTCCTTCACATAGTAAATTACCAAAAAGAGCAAGAAAAGTTCTTTCCATTAAAGACAAAATTACTTTGATTCATGACTACGATAAAAACATATCTGTTAAGTTGTTGTCTGAAAAATATGGAGTTGGTAAGCAAGCTGTACGCGATTTGGTGAAAAGCAAAGAACAAATTTTGCTATATGGTTCCAAAAATGATCAATCGATATACTAGGACACTTAAAAATTCCGAACTTCCGAAAGTAGATTTTGCACTAAAAGACTGAAATAGAAACTCCAACGTAATGTTCTGTTAAAGTCTCCAGTTAATCAGAACCAGATAAAATCCAGATGCATCGTATTCAAAACCAATTATTGAGAGAAAAATTAAAAGCAAAGAGGCAAAGTAATATAAAAGAATATTTCGTCAGAAGAAATAAATTTCTTTATATTTTAATATAATCTCAATTAACCGTGTATTTCGATTATCCGTGCTGGTGCTGGTCCCACGAGGTTTAACAGTACCTGTTTTGTATGCAACACGCTTATGGTCTTTAAAGGGTTTGAACCAATTTTAAATGTTTTCATCCGAAATAGTAAAACACAGTGTTTGTTAGAACAAAATGTAAATAAAAATTTTGAAAATTGCTGCAGAGCCATCACCCTTATAAAATTGCTATGCCTTACAAAAAAAATTATTCTATTTATTAACAAAGTAAAATACATATAAAATTGAAATATTTAGCTACAAAAAATCATTCAAATACTTTTATTTTAAATATTTAATTTATTAATTTAAACGATTTAAATTTAGTTATTTTCATTTTGTCTCTACTCTTTCACTATTCTCTCATTTATTTTAAAATATGAGATATTTTGGCAGTTCTAGTGAGAGGTTTTTAGCAAAATTTTGTATTTGCATTTGCATTTTTCCAATAAATTACATAAAACTCACTAAAATAGCAAATGGTTCTCACAAAGAAAAATTACAGAAACACTTTTAATTGTGTAATAAATGACATTTTCTTTTAATTCTATTGTTTCTTGTGAAAATTTTTTTCAATGCGAGTGTTATAAAGGGTGTCCCAACAAGAACGCAAGATTTAAAATTTAAATAAAACACAGATATTTAAAAAAAAAATCGTGAAACTTTATTATATCGTAAAGTAGAGAAAATGAGGTTATGTATGGAACAACATATCGAGCAGATGGCCGCCGCAGCTTTGGTGGCACACACGCGATCTTTTAATGAAATTTTCAATGACCGTTTTGCATAAATGCTGCGGTATTTCATTAATGCAGTGTCCAATTTCCTCTTTTAAGGCTTGAGCCGTCGTCGGCTTATTCGCGTAAACCATCGACTTAAATCGCACGATCTAGGCGGCCAATTCTGGTCTCCAAAACGCGAAATAACACGACCGGGATGTGACTGATGCAGCATTTGAATTGTTTCTCTGGCTGTATGACATGTGGCGCCGTCTTGCTGAAACCACAAGCCCTTCACATTCATTTGTTCAATTCTAGGCAAGAAAAAACTGGTTATAATTTCACGATACCGAACGCCAAATTTAAATCTTGCGTTCTTGTTGGGACACCCTTTAGAAGCGAGGCACTGGAGTGAGTGAACGATGAACGAAATATTAAAAAATAATTTATAATGTATGAATAGATCAGTTTACTGAATCGTTTAATTTACTGAATCGTTCGCTTGAACTAGATCATGCATGAAGACTATTAGAATAAATAATGCACCCATGAAATGGTTTATAAATTTATCTGACACTTTTACTTGAGAACGACTGCATCGATTAACTTGACTTTTTTTATTAGAAATTCAAGAAATTCTAGAAAATTTATTAAAAAAGTTACAAACGGATTAAAAACCTTATGTTACATTCCCCTTGAGAAATAAAATAAATTTTACAAAATTAATGAGAGTTATAGGTGGAAGACCAGTAAGTCAAATTTTATAATTTCCTTTAGAATGGCTTTATGACAAATTGCATAAATACGACTAATTTATTAAACAATTAGAGTTAAACTGTCACTTAAAAATGTTTAAAACGTTTTTGATTTTAATGACATTAATTTTATTTTTCTTTTTAATTTTTTTATATTAAATATTATGGAACCCATAACTGTACGTTTCTTTTAGCTTTTGCTTGTTACTTTGTTTATTTTAAATATCAAGTTAATTAAAATTTTAATTGTTTATTATACAATAATCAAGTGCTTTTTTTCACAGATCGTTAGTATTGCAAATACCAATAATAAAAAAAAAAATTTAAATGCGAGTAAATAGGTAATAATTCTAAGTAATTGTAGTTTTCATTATATTTGTAGGAAACTTAATAAAAAATTGCAAATTCAATAATAAAACAAATAAATTGTTATTGAATAGCTTTTATTTAAATAATAACAATGCAATTATTATTATAAGAATATGATACGATTTGTGAAAAGAAAAAAAATTATAACAAAAGGCAAGTAAGCCTCTTAAGGGTCTTATGCAAGGCCTTTTTCAAATGATTTTTTTAGTGTAAATATAACACTAGTTTCATAAAATTTATAATTCTAAAATTTTATTGAAATTTTTTTCTAGTTACTAAATAAGAACCCAAATAAAATTTATTTTATTTGATCTCATATCGCTTAAATCATTTGTTTCCCACATGTTTTTTCAAATGATGTTTTTCGACGTTTTCTGGTTTAAAACCAGACATTCTCTTTACTTTAAATATCAACCTGTAAAAAACGTTTGCCTAAAAAATATTAGTCAGTAACTCAAGTGCTTTTTGCATGCACTACAAGATATCAGGCGTAAAATTATATTTCCCTGAGCTTAATATTTGAAATTGGTCTGTTCTGTGATTCACCAAGGGTTAAAAGTAGTTAACTTTTAAATTAAAGAACCTGTGCTTCAGTAAAATATTTAACTGTCACCTGTGTAGTTAAATAAAAGCCAGAATTTTGAGTGGTTTTTATAAAAAAGGCTGCACAAGCATACTTGAAATGGCTCTATAAGCACTTTTTATTATATAATATTACACAAGTTTGTAGTGATGTGTGGCCTTCAAGTTTGTTTGGGCAGTCCTTTAGTGTTTGCTTAATCGAAAAATAAAAGTGAATGACTCTCATCTAATAAAAAAAAAATAATAATAATAAGTGCGATATTTTTGTTTGTGGTGCATGGTAGTTTATAGCCTTTTTGGTTGTTGTCCAGGGTCCAGGTGAATTTGTAACTCCTAAAGTTAAGCAAAAATTACTGAATCACACATTCGTTAGTACAAACAGAAAAGTATAGAACTAAAAATAGCAGCATGTCGAACCCTTAAAAGTTACTGAATCGCACTATTGATTGATTTTCTTAAAGCTAAACGATTTGAAAAAATTTATCATTATTTTCTCTTAATACTTAATGCTAAAACCACCCAAATCAATAACAATTTAAAAATTTTTTTAAATTTTACAACTCCACAACTACATTAAGCCCTTCATTCTTAGGTAGCCAAACATTTAGTTATAAGGAAAATAAGAATTTTAACAGCAGTTCGTGTTAAATAAATTTTTAGTGCCAACTAACTACTGGTAATTGGCCTATAAATTTAATAACAAAGCACACCCTTTTTATCATTCCAAGTCAGTATTTTGTGTGGCGGTTTTAACGAGTTATACAAATTTAAAAAAAACTTTGGCAAATTTATTACTTTTCTTTTTCTTTGCAACTCACAAAATGACAAACCTGACTGAGACTTTCATAAATTGAATAATTTAAAACAAAAGTTGCAAAAAAAAAAAAATAATCACAAAACCAATGACGTGATTTGAGATGAACGCCTCAAAAATATAATCAATTTGTGGCAACAGCATCATCATCATCATACACATTTATTTAATTTTACTGCACCATCTACAAGTAAATTTTTCTTCGGTTATTTAATACTTTTTTGGCGAATATTGAGTTTAGATTTTTGACTTTAGTGAGTCAAGGTTAGTAATTTTAAATGCAAACGTGATTACGAGAGTGGTTAGAAAAATATTCAACTTGAAGAAAGTATACAATGATTGGCACAAAGGTTATCATAGCAACTGCTAACTATTTGTGAAATAAACAGACATTAAAGTCATTACCTATAACTCACTTTTAAGCGAACACATTTCATCGAAATCCAACACTAGTGACTTAACCAATTTTCATCTCTGTGTATTAGTGAAGTTAAAAATTCTGGCAAAACTTGCTAGTCTTTATAAGACGTTTTCAATTTAATATTGAGTTAATGCTTTAAATAAAAATAATATCACATGTAATGAATGCAGCGAATTAGTTGGTTGGTTAGTCGCAAGATTAAGTTTTGAACCATCTACTGGCCAAGAAAACAGAGTAATAAGGTGAAACAGACAAATACTGTGGCAGTAAAATATACTCTATCTTCGATATCTCAAGTAGTCTCGAAGGCACTCGCCTCCTTACTCTCAGTTGTTCGGCAGCTGCTGTAGTTTGTATTGTAAGACATTCCTAGCCAGCTGGTGTGTGTGCTACAAATTTCTTTCTTTAAGATCACAGCGAGGCTATAACTCACTCATAACTTTGCACGTCTTGAAACTCCATCAATTGATATCCGCGTTTCTTTGATATTATGCGAAATACCGCTTATGATGGCCAGCCTTGGCCAATTCGTCCACTTGACCATTGCCAATGAAACCTCTGTGTACAGGAAGTTATACCAAAGATACGTCAGCCTCACTTCCCCAATAGGATAATACAGTTCTGCATTGGATATTTTGAGCAGAGGAATGTTACATTCGATTGAAGTGCCAGGAGAAAAGCTTGGCTTTCTACGAAAATGGTCGCACAAAGACTGGCATGCCTTCCTAATGGCCAGTATCTCTGACTGAAGAACACTAGACCTATACGTGAGTCGGACTGAAAGTAGTATATCAAGTTCCCCGGAATAAGCTATTAAGCCTACACTGAGATCATTTTAGATGCGTAAGTGTTTACCCTAATGTCATAGAAGTGAGTTAAGATAGATATGCCGAGTTAAATCCGTTTTAAGATTAATAAAATAATTACGACCACATTAAGAAAGAAAGCAAGCAATTGATTTGATTGATTGATTGATTGATATGCATTTTAAAAACTTTGTTTTAAAGCCCATTTCAAATGAATTTTTTTTAGAAAACAACAAGGCTTGGAAGCAGTTTTTTTTATTTAATGCTGGTTAGTTAGAAAAATGTTTGAACACCCTTCGTATAAACTATAGAAAAATTTAAAGAAACTGTCAAATTTGTAAATTAATTTTTATGACTGTTTTTGCAGCCAACCTAAAATAACAACAACAAAAAGAATCTAAAAAACAAGCAAACTTAACTTATAGCAATAGCAGATATTACTTTTTAAGTGCAGTTAGTAGCAACAATAATTCGAATTGAATTCGTTAATGGTTTAATTTAAAACATATTGTGGATGATAAAAAAAAATCAACGTCTTGGCATTGAAGTCCTACCACCATCAGCTCAATTTTTCAAAGCAAACCAAAACAATGCTTTCTTTATGTTTTTTATCTTTTTTAATGCTCATTTATCATTTCTTAAGGAATTAATAAAAATTAAGTATTGGCCAGGCGTGCTTGGCTGCAGCATGATTTTGAAATTTAATATAAATACTGCGCGTACACGAAACAGATTTTGAAATTTTATATCTACAAGTACGTTGGATTTTTCTTATTGCGATTTTAAAAATTAAAATAAAATAGCACGGGTCAAGCAAGCAATCAGTAGTTGTTTGCACAGATTTAGTGTGAGTTTTGTAACGCCCAATTGTATTTATTTGGATTTTTTTTTATTTCGTGTTATTTGGCAGGGATTTAATGCATTCAAATGAGAGCCAGTGTCAATTACAAAATATGCAAATCAAATGCACTAAATAATTTCATGAGTAGAGAGCGACGTAACGTAGCTTGAATATGTTGCCTCATAAACAAAAATTTACAGATTTGTTGGCAATCGTTTACAAAATAAAAGTGTATTTATTAAGAAAGCTTATCTTTATTATACACAGAAAAAAATTTGAAGAATTAGTTTACGTATTTTTTTTTGTAAGAGAGTACGTAAATATTTACTTGATTTAAGTAAATTTTTAATAAAGGAGTAGAATTTTACAACATTTTAATCCGCTAACTCTCCCATTAATTGAAGAATTAGGGGCTAAAAGGCTCCACAAAAATATTGCTTGTAATATTATATTTGACTCAAGTTTGCTGAATATTTTATATATGAAAATGTAATATTCAATGATTCACAATTATAATTTGTAAAAACTAAAATGGCTATTTTGTTAAGCTTGAGGTCTTATTTTTCAAAAATTTATTTTTATATCGATATTTCGCTCCAATTTATAATTATATCCTGAAGAAGCTACAAAAATTGGAGCGAAATATCGATATAAAAATAAATTTTTGAAAAATAAGACCTCAAGCTTAACAAAATAGCCATTTTAATTAAAAAGAAAAAGGTCAAATAAAACTAACTAATAAATTTGTAAAAACTTTTAATTTGGCATATTTGGTGCCTTCTGCCTTATATCCTTTCTTAATTAAAAAAGAGGGCGTGGCATGTATACAGTTATATGGGCACATTCTTTAAAGTATAGAGATTGTATTTTAAGGAGTGGGACCTAATGAAAACCACAATGGATAGGGTGGGTTTTCATCCTGGTGATACAGTTTCTCCCAATTGTATTTGTAAACTTTTAAGAAAACGTTGAAAATTTCACTTAGTACAAAAATGGTGGTCTCTGAGGGATGAAGGCTACTGTGGCCAAACGCTTCCATCTTAAGGCATTTAGCTTCCATGCTAAAAAGGAAATTTGTTTACATTTTTAAAAAACGTATTTAACTTGACGTATTTATTTTCACATACATAAAAATATTGGGTTTACATTTCTATGTTCGTCAGCGGCGCTCTTTCAATTAGACACTTCATGGAAATTTATTTCAATAAGCTTTAAATAGACAATTGTTTTGAGGGTGTTGAAATCAGTTGCTGTTTATTAAAAACGAAAATGTAAATGAGAGCATTTTGCAACACAAAAAATAGAAAAAAAAACAAATATTTACTATGATGAAAGCACTTTTCAACTCTTGAATAAACTAAAATTTATAAATTGTGGAAATAAGCATGTTAAATATTTTATTTAAAGCAAACATCAATTTACTATTCAAAGAAGGTTTAAGAAATTGCTTCAAGAACAACTGACGTTATATGTATAGAATACCAGACCAGTAGCTTACGATAGAGGATTTATGTTTAATACAAATTGATTTCATAAATAATTAATTCTAATGCTGAGCATACATACTTAGACAAGTGATGGTGTCAGTACAAAATAAAACTTTTAGGTCTATTATTACAAGTTACCGATAGTTAAAGTTAAGATTTTATAAATCAATTATCAAACTTTTATTTGGACATTAAATTTACATTATCGATAAGTTAAATATCGGATAGTTTGTCCTTAAATATCTAAACAAATTTGGTTCCAAAATCTTAACTTTAACTATCAAAAGCTGTAATAACGGGCTTTAATAATAGTATAAGGGTTTAGTTTCGTAAATTATCGTTCGGTGGTGTTAGCTCAACGTGAATTTCGACATCTACTTTCTACCCATGTCGCATCAGCTCAACAAAAATTCTGCAGCTAAGACTGGAACCATAAAAAACTTTGCAGGGAGTGACCGGGCATTTTGTTAAAAATATTACATCTGAGGCTGAGGCGGATCTTTGGCAACAAGCACTAGACAATTGCAGCACTTAAAGAGGAGAGGTTTGGGAACAGTTATCACCACCCATGTGATAAAACTGACACAAAAAGTTGTAAAGGTCCAAAAAAAAATTCTATCACTCAAAATTAATTTTTCTTATTAAGTGAAAAAGTTATTCGAAAAGAAATGCCCTTATTATGGTTCACAACGCAACTCAGTTGGGTTGTAACTAAACTAAAGTAGAGTTGCAAACCATAATTAGACGAATATTATGTGCCCCCTTTTATATACAGAGTTGGCGGGCTGTGGTTTCAATTACCGTCTAATCCAACAATCCATATAAATAAAATAAATTTTCTATTTGTTTGTTTGTTCGCTATGCAAAATTTTCGTTTTCTAACGGATTTGTCTAAAATCTGACACATGTAATCTCTAAACTGCAAGAGAGACTTTTTGAACCAGCTACCAATTTTCACAACTGTTCATAGAGATGTGTGGCTATATTCAATTTAAGTATGCTTTGAAATATTTTATATATAGCTTTAGATGGAGCCTCTGCTAATAATGCTAGCAAAGACATGAGTCACTTTATAAAGTAAAAAGAGGCGGTATTTATTTGGATGGGTTTTTTAAGGTTTAGAATTCTAATTGTAAATAGATTTTTTTAAACTATAAAGATATCAACTTACGTAACATCTAGTTAATTATAAATTTAATAAATAATAATGAAAAAAGTACTTTCATATTTTTACTGTAGAAATTTTACTTATGGCCATAAATCAACTGTTTATAATTTATAAAATTTACAACATTTGAAAAAAAAAATAAGTTGACGTTTGCAAATGATTACACAATTAGTAATAATAGTTTACAACTAAATACTTAAAAAGGCATTTGCTATTAATAACGAAAATTAAACCCTCATTTAAACGCTAATTAAATGTGTTACATTAATTTGTGCATATCATGATTTATTTCAATTGTTTATTAATTGTTATTAATTGGCTGAGCGCTGGCTTTACTTATTATTTAGACCAAGACAAAAACATTTAAATCCCAATATTGAAACGACTTTGAAAAATTAATGCATTCGACAGAGCAAAATGGACACAAGGTTGGTTTTGAATAAATTGTAATGTCTGCAAGGAAGCTAATTTTTAAAAAAGATTATTGGAAATAGAAAACTCGTAAAAGATACAGGCATTAAATTTATTCCAATATTTTTTTTTTTTATAATTTCTTTAATTCAGCTGTAGCATTCATTGTCAGTTTTCTTATGGTTTTTCTTTTTTATTGTTTCCTTTCAATACGCTAGCTTTAATAGTTTCTCTTAAAATTTTTTTTCTTTCTTTTTTTACTAAATTAAATTAAATTTGAATGTCTTGAATCCCCTCCAGTGATAGACATTATTTTTAATAAACTCATTTTAGCTTTTGTTTTTGGCCCGCTGTCCAATTGACAATCAACCAGCAATAATCAAATGTGTAGGTGTCATACTTTTCATAACATTCAAATGATGGCAAAAACATAATAATAAGAAATAAAAAAAATCATGCCAAATGCAACATGCAACTTAGAAACCGCAGTCATATAGCACAAGGAGGTGGAGGGAAGGCATATGTCTTTCAAATGTACGAGACGACAAGGTATAAGCCGACTAAGAAAAAAAAATTGACAATTTATGACATTCAAAAGGTTATTAAGCTCCAGTTATAAGTTACAAACAAACAAATGCCACATGTTGAACTCACACAAAATGTGCCAAGAGCTGTGAATATGTAACTGAAAGTGGCAAAAAGCTTTTTGCAAACTAAATTAATCGTTTATAATAAAACTGTCAGCTAAGAAAATGTATAAAAAACAAATGAAATACTATAAAATCACCTTTCTCTCATTTTTTTCTATATGGGCGAGGAAAATGGAAAACTCTTTGGGTGTAAGTATGACTATGTAGATCGAAACTAAATTGAATGAATGGCTTTCAAATAGATTAACTGGCATACACACATATGTTTGCGATTAAAAAGTTGAAATCGGTTTAAGTGATTTTGTGAGTTAGTTAGTTGTTCATAATAAAATAAAAACTCAAACAAAGTTATCAATGAAAATTTTTATATAGAAAATATTCTCAAACAAGTTAAATTTGGCTGTTGTGCCGAGTCTTATATACCCTTCACTATTGTAGCCAAATATTTAATCATATTTTTCACTTTCCACCTTCTGCCTAAAAAATAATAAAGAAATGGCAAATATTAATTCGAATAATTTTTAGTTATTTCACAAAATAAATAAATTAATTTCAGTTTACGAAAAAATCTGTTGTGCCATTTTTTTTTTTTTTTTTTTTTTTTTTTTTTTTTTTTTTAAAACAATTATTTTTAAAAACAATAAATGTACTAAATTCTTAAACAAAAAATTAAAGAATTTATAAAAAAATATCTGATAAGAATACAAAATAAATTTAATTTTAAATATTTTTAAACAATTCTTAAACCAAACACATTTAATTATTTATTTAAAATCTAATAAAGAATTTAAAATTAACGCCAAAAATCAAAAAAATTCTTTTTGAATAAGATTTCTATATTCCTAGTTCGATTACACTGATACCTGACACACATCCATACACACGTTTGTATAAAACTGATGTGGTTTTGTATTTGTGTACATGTACAGCTTAAATACTTCCATTAAAAACAAAACAAATTAATGAAAATCTAAAATTTCAGTTGTATTTTTGATTTTTCTAGGTCATTTTTGGACCAATCTTTCTGATTTTTGATACAGACATTATGACTTTGATTTGTAATAAAACTACGTACCACATTTTTCTGTACGTTTTGTATTTTATTTTTTTATCTAAGATTAAAATTGTTAACGAGAACTGTTAACTTGAACCATTGGCTCTCAGGGTTCGGGCAAGAATCAAGCCTGCGACATCCAGATTGATAGGTTAGCAGGCTATCGATCAATCTACAGGGCACCACCCAACATTTTGTATTTTACACAAAATACATACGTCAAAAACTCACTCAGAAAAATGGTAAAAAATATAGGTAGTTGCACTTTTTGACTCGTAGCTCCTTTATTTATAGACCGATCGGGCTGAATTTCAATAGCAACTAAAAGACAGAAACAACTGACAGATTGGTATGCTAAACTTTTCTCTATGTTTAATAGGGACGTCAGAAAGTTGATTTCAACGACTTGACGGACAGATAAATAGACATGTAGACAGGGAGACAAATGGGCATAGCCTATTCGAATCCGCTTTTTATAAGGATCCAGAATATATATCCCTTATAGGGTATGCCATGTACGGTGCAGAAATTACAAACGGAATCGCAAACTTTCTTACAGTGATTACTCACAGTGAAGAGCATAAAACAAATAAATTTTTCACTAAAAATATTAATATAGAAAATATTTTTAAACAAACTGTAGGTTTAGGTTAGGGAACCCCAATAGAAAAACAGAAGAGGTGCTTAGTTGGGCCCTTTTTAAATTTTTAACTTTTCTGTATCAATAAAAAACAATCACAGATAGGATATTAGATATCAGTTCCAAAATAGTTTAAGAATCTCTTGTCAAAAAGTTTAAATCTTCTGCTACAAGCCGCAATTTGTTTCGGCCAATAGTTCAATAGTTTTTTTTTTTTTTTATTTGTACCTACTTTCAGTCAACTCTTTTTAAATATCTGCTAGCCAGGCAAGCAGACGAATGAACTCAAATTCAAAACACCCATTAAAACTACTGATTTAATTTTTCGTATTATGATGACATCAATAAATTAATATTGATTGACTGATTGTCTTAAATTTTTGAAACTCTATTGAGCAAATAATACAGTTTTTCTGTTCTGATGATAAATTTTAACACAAATTCTTTTTATATTTTTAAATTTTGTTTATATTTTTTTTCTATTTTATTTTTTTGCACAATTTTGTTGAATAGCCAACACAATAAATTATAGTTAATGGGCAATTTTTCATAAAATTAATGTTCTTTCATTAAGCAAACATTATGATTATTTTTTTAACTATAAAACTTAAAAAAATATATACTTTTTTAAATTATTACTTATTTAATACTCTTAGACAAAGATTTTATTTATTTTGGTTACTGACAAAAGCATGTTTGTTTGTTTAGTATTTAAATAAATCTTAAAAATTGTTAGACATTTTTTTGTGCAAAAATGTTTATAAATAAATAAATTTGTCCTCCAATATTATGTGTAAATATGGCTGTGTGCTTGTATGTTTTTAAATAAATAAGTGTCATATATAATATTATGTTGTTTTAAAGCCAAACGCCAATATTTCTTTTTTTCTGGTGTAGGTGTTTATTTCTGTGTCATGAGTGCTTTTTATTTTGTCAAAAATTATTCTTTTAGTTTATTAATGTTAATTATTTTTTTTAGCCAAAGCATTTCATTCAGAAATACAGCTTACAGTTACTAAAATCAGGTGATCACTTTCCGGTGTTGGTTTTTTTTTTCTTACACATATTTTTAGTTTCTGTCACATTATATTTAGATATTTCGTTGTGTTTAGTTTTATAATATTTTTAGTGAATCATTTTATTTATCCGTCTAGCACTTTGACTGGTTTCTTGTTTTGAATTTCTTTTTCTTTTTTTTTTTGTACTTTTAATTTTGTTGACTATTTAGCTTAGCAATTATTTTGTTTTACTGAGTCACTACCAAAACTTATTACAGTGTATTAAATTTGTTATTAAATTTGAGACCAAGAATCTGTGAACACGTAAGAAATCACATATCGCTTATTTACTTTACAGGAGTCCTAATTCGACAAACATGATTTTACAGGAAAGCCTTTTAAGGCTTGCAACTTGCTAGCAGCCTTCTGGGAAAAATTTTTAAATATTTTATTATTAGTTTGGTATTTTTAGAGAATATAAACGCCCATGTTTTGATAAACACTATTCGCTAACCCAACCCAAATATCCGGAAAATAGCAACAGGCGTACATACACTTCTTCGGCAACGTCTTTAATAACACTAGTTTACATGGTTTATATCTTGCAAATGAAAAGTTTTCAAGATTCCCAAAGAAGAATGTGATATAATTCAAATGAAACGATTTAAAATTGGAACCAGCGACCTGGAACAAGTGACTTGGTCACTGCGGCCAACACAGGCTAATTGTGACACTCATGTTACAAATACTCCCTAAGTCTTGGTTGGTTGGTTTACATCACGTAAAAGCCCAACAGCCCTCAATTAGAGTCACAAGACTCCGTTTTGAACATAATCAGGTGTAATATTTATAATAATTCTTTCAGTGTAATTATTAAAAAAAACTTAATTTTACAACTTAAAGCACTTAATGTTCGTTTTGGCTGAACTTTTACGGTCTAGTTTGTTTAGTTCACTTAATTATTACATTTTTTAATAAGCTAAAAAAATTGTTTAAGTCATATTTATGTATTTTTAAGTTAATTTTAATTATATCTTTAATTAAAATGAATTTAAATGTCTCTTGATGACTGAAAAAATAGCAACAAAAAAAATATTAAAACCGAATGAAATCATAAAATAATTTTTAAACTGCACTTTTTAAATTTTTTTTTATTAAAATATATGATGCCATGGTTTAAATTTACTTACTCAGGCATAATTTTGTTAAGGCAATTTTAAATAGTTTAAAGAAAAAGAAAATACATTTTTTTAAATTATATTAAATCAGGGTTAGAATTACGCCAATCCAAAAAAATTAACGTAGACTTTAAAGTCAACGTTATCGAAATTTTTCATATAATTTTTTCATAAATTTTACTTCAAAGTCTACGTCAACTTTTTTTGGATAAGAGCATTAAACTTCAATAAGATTTAAATGGAAATTGAATGCTGTATTTTTAGCTTACAATAATTATAATTATATCGATATAAAAATAAATTTATAAAATAAGACCTCAAGCTTAATAAAATAGCCATATTAATTAAAAAGAAAAAGGTGAAATAAAACTAACAAATAAATTATAAAATGGGGCTGCCCACATGTGGGATCATATTTAAGTGCAATTCCTAAATCAGCACCGCCCTAATAACAGTTTTTTTTTTCTTTTTTTTTTTGTGCTGGACTTTATTTAAGTTCTAATGAACACAAAAATATCTTTGAAAATGTCTTGTAATCTGTTTCAAAGAATTGAAAATACTTTTTTGGTTTGTTTGAGCGGCTGCAAGTATAAAGTACCATTTTGAATGAAAGTGCGTTCCTGTTCAAAAGAATAAAGACAGATAAGCAACAACAAAATTGCTTAAGTTACCTTGTCGATCAAATTGATCATGCAATTTTAGTGTCAGGTAATATTGGACTGTCGCTGCAAATGCTTAAATGCACAAGGAAGATGTTTTCTTCTTTCTGTTTTGTTTTTAAGGCTTTCAATTTGATTGCATTTGCCAATGTTGTTGTTGACCAGGCAGTTGTTTTGATGAGTTGCCTAACCTGCAGGCTAATTTGTTGTTTCAAATAGTGTCTGGTTGGGTTTCTTTTTTCTTGTACTCTTTTAAATTTCTGCTGCCATTCTGATATCATAAAACAGCCTAAGTATGAATTGAGTTGATATAAAATGTTGCAAACAAGTTTCATAATCAACGTATTCTTTCATTAATGAAAATATTTTAGAATTTGAAAAGTGTATGTAATGGGTGTCTCAGTAAGAGTGTACTTTCTAAATTTAGTGTCATTTTTTTTTGCAAGTGGCAAGTCTATCACAAATTAAAAAATTTGTATTAAAGGCAGAAACAATATACGAAAATATGTTTTTGTTTTCAATACAATAGGTTTTATTTTGACATCGCTGAACAGGCTATATAAATAAGGGTGAGATACTGCCCTTTTTTTCTACAATTAAGCAAATTAATAAATTTGTATTTATATGAAATAGCAGATTCAACATAAAAATTAATTAAAAGGTCACTTTTGATTACATTTTTTGACAATAAAACTCGAAACATTTTAGTAGGGCAGAATAAATTTTTGTTAGAAAAGAAAATGCCATTAGCTTAAGCTAAAATTAAATCCCTCCTCCATTCAATTAAATTTTTGTTTTACATTTTTTTTTCTTTTTAAATTTCATTTATTTATAACCGCCATACAAGTATCATCAGTGTGTTTGCATTTTTAATCAGACAAAACACACTTTTACTTATATTTCCGGTAAAAAAAATATGAAAAGTGCAAATGTTTAGTTTATTTCTTGGTTTCCTTTTGTTTTTTTATGTACAAAAACTATTTCATTTTAATGTCTATAATTTATTTTGTGTCAGTCTGTCTGTAATTTTTTTTTTGTTTATAAATCTAAATGTTTGTTTATAAAATATTTATAAGGTAAGCTGGCAATTGAAATGTTTGCCTAGATTTAAGTGTGTTTTATAATATTTTGTTGTTGTTGTTGTTGTTATTGTTATTATTATTGTTCCTCTAACATACTAATATTTGTAAATGTCTAGTTCAAGTTGAGCGATTTTTTTCGTTTTGTTTTTGCGCTGCAACTAAACATGATCAACATTGCAGCAAAATAATTGCTTTTCCTGCTGAGTGACTAAGTTAAAGCAATTAGATTTATTTGTAGTTGAGTAAAACTAAAAATAACAACAACCATAACTAGCTTTAGCAAAAAAAAATATATAAAAATTAATATAAAAAAACATTTTAAGCAGTTTAAAAGTAACGTCCTTAAACTTGTGTTTTTATTTATCTGATCGAGCTAATTGCTTTTAGTAAATAAAGTTTCAGGCTTTTTAGTTAATAATTTCAATTTTATGCTTCAAATCTGCTCCACTGAAAAACTGTGAACTTGAATTCTTTTTGTTTTTCTAATAAAAATGGGAGTATTTCATTGATATTTCAAAAACTAGTAATACATTGTCAACATGTTGCAGCAACATAATAAATCAAAACGGTCTGTGTTATCTTTATTTAAAATTTACAACTTTTCAATATCAAAGCACTTCCTCGTTTAGTAAAAACTTTTACAAAACAAAAAGAGAAAAAAAAAGAATTACAAAATGCCCTATAAAGATAATTTTGTTTCCTGTTTTGCATACACTTACACAGAATCTTATTTAAATTCTTAGAATTTTAAAGTAAGCTTGGCGTTGTCTTATATTTAATTCAAGTCATTGACTGCAATAATTATCACTAGCAAAGAAAGAAGAAAATAAGAGCAAGAAATTACCCGTTTTATTTGCACAATTTCAAAAGAAAATCTGCATAGACTTTATGGGATTTTTAATGGGGCTTGTACCAGTTAAGTAAAATTTAAGTAACACAAAAAACCAAAAAAAAAAAAAAAAAAAAACTGCAGACTTTTACACACACAAGTTTGTATTTACGACTTCGTGGAAATCGATTTAAAAAGTAGAGACACAAAGTGTTAATGATAAAAAAAGTGTGATAAAAGTAAATGTTAAAAATTTCTCAATAACACGTTTATAAGTAAAAAAGAAAAAACAGTTTCAATTACAGAATAAAATGGTTTAATTCACGAGCATTAGCCAGCTTTTCTAATAGCTCGCATATGTTGTTGGGAATATCTCTCATGCCAATTATGAATATTCAGAAGGGATTTTTTTCCCTGTGAAAATTTTGGTTTTTGGGAGAAAATTCCCTAAATCAGATAACTTGCTATGTTAATAATAAGAGCAAAGGGAAAAGTGAAAAAACTCCCAGGGAATTTTTATTCATAATTGGGCTGTTTAAGAATATAATCAAGGCTGATCGACTTGGTTTTCTGCTGTACAAAATATTAATTATCTTAAAGCAACTAGATACTACTTGGGTCTTATTTTAAAGTAACTTTTAATTTATGTTTAACGCTAAAGTATTCTAAATTTTGTTATTAATTTTCATAAAAAACTAGCTGCTTTTACCCGGTCTTGCTCAATACTTTACTCTATGAGTGGCAATTCTAAGAGCAAGCTAAAAGTATTTATAAAAAGTGTAATAAATTTTTTTTTTTTTTAATCTGGTTTGTGTTTGCAATTTCCCCTTTTTTCAAATTTCAATTATTAATCGGCATAGGTAGCCACACTACATCTTGATTTTAGGTACATGAAATGCTAAACAAACTTATGTAAAACTACGAAAAATATTTTTGTGACTCTTCAATTAATGAAACTCTGACCCCAAATAGAAAAAAAAACTCCATAAGTTAAAGAGTTAGAGAGTTAAAATGTTTTAAAAAAAATATTTTTTTGTGCAATTTTGCTATTGGTCTCTAAACACAGCAAAAATAGAAATAAGTCAAAATTTATGGGTTAATTTCTTCTTATTTAGAGTTGGGCATAAACTGGATGGAACTCTTATACACATATAAGTTGTTTTTTGGTCATCTCTACCCTAAACAGTGGTCAGCATTTTATTATTTTGAAAAAAAAATTATATATCGCTGTATAACTTAATTTACATTTTTCTTACAATTAATTGTGCAAATGGTTAGTTTATTTAGAAAGCTTTTAGATTTTTAAGATTAATTGATTTGAAGATACTAAATTGAAATTTTCTACTTCGAAATTGTTCATTAATTTCATGATCAACAGGCAACCCACACATTTAATTAAATAAATTCACTTTCAGTTTGAAAGCACACACATATAAGAAAATTTATAATAATTTATAGGAAAAAAAGCTTTATTTTTCATACAAAATGAAATCAAGTTTATTTCATTGTTACTGCCGAATTGTTGTTGTTGTTGTATTTAAGAAACACATGAACACAAAAAAAAATGTTTGCCAAAAGCGCCGGCCGGCATGAAAAAAGCAAAATAAACCAAAAAACTTGTTTCTTTCAATTTTTTTTTTGTTTGCTTTTCTCAGATGTGAAGGTTTCTTTCTTAAAATATTTTCTGGCTGGTGTTTTTTTTTTCACATGTTTTCAAACTAACTTACAGTGGCAATCGAATTTTTTAAAGAGAAAAAAAGAATGAATTGAGTAGGACTGGTTTGGTGATATTTATTTACAATAAAAACAATTTAGTTGTTAGTTTTCAATGCTCAAACTGTAATGGCTACACTTTTTTATTTATTTATTTATTTTTTTGTTAAATGATCCTCAAAACCAAGTGAGCGAGTGAGTGTAAGGAAAGAGCTGGTATGTGGCGTGATCGGTTTTTGTATGTTTGAAAAAATTTGCAAAAAAAAAAAAAAACAAAAAAAAAATTTTTTTTTTAAATCGTGACTAAATGTACTCGTAAAGAAAAGATATATATATTTTTTTTTTTCTTAAAAATTTTGCATTTAGTCATGTTGTTGATGATGATGATTTAATGTAGAGAAATTACTTTTTAAAAGGTGTTCAAATTTTGGTGTCTTTTTAAATTTAATTATTTTCACAAGTTTAGTTTACGACTATCAAATGTGTAAATGTTGATTATCAGCATCGTAAAAGTGAGAAAAACATAAATTTAATTACCTTTTTTAAGACATAAATTTCATTGAGAAACTCTGGTTTTTCCTGTTAGATGCTGTTAAAAACTGTAAAGAAAGAGAGAGAGAAAAAATAAGAAAATTGAATTAAAATATTTGGTAATTCAAATATGAATAAAATATTAAAAATAATCATAAGCCACAAAATCATAGTCACAAAAAAGTAGGCTTTTATTAAGAGCTGACTTTTGTTCATAAGAATTATATGAAGTTAAAGTAGTTTTTTAAAGAGATGTGACTATGATTATGGCCCAATATTTCTTGTTAAAATATTTTGGGCTGCTCTATTTTAGAGCTACTTATAGCAGGTTGGACGGCTTTTAAGGCGTCAGGAAATTTGATTCCTAAAATTTTTTAACTTGTGTAATTCTATTAATAATTTTGTTTAGTAATATTAAATGCGATTTATTCATTTATCTGGAATTGAGTAAAAATTGTACGACAGAGACACTTGATACAATTAATAACACAAGTTTACAAAATTTAAGTAAACTTTATGACCACAGCCAATTTAAAATATACTTTCCAATGAAACCCTAAAATATCGATTAAAATATAAATTTTTTTTGTTTATAAAACAAAATTCAATGCGGGAATAATTTTTGAATTTCCACAATGAAGAAAAAAAACAACAAAAATAAGATATACCCCAAAAATACGCTCTTACACTTCCATTTTAATAAATAATAGCATTTCTGTATTTCATATTTTTAGCACACATATGACAACTAACACTCATACGCACCTACATATGTACAATCAGGCATGCTTACTTTCGTTGATACGAGTAAACGCATCCAAACATCTCGTTTATGACTTGAAGAGAAAAAATTTTTAATTTGTAAGCCGATTGCTTTGATTTTTGGCACATGTGTTATGACTGCCACATATGACAGCATAAGAAAATCACTCAAAATACAGGTAAACAGAATTTGTTACTTACAGCTGTGCCATTTATAGACCGATTAAGCTTAATAGAAACCTAATCTTATATAGGGAATTTAAAAAGTTCAAACAATAACATACAGCGGGTATAACAAGCACTAAAATTAAACAACTGGAGCCAAATTATGGCATTCAATTTCAATTTAAATTAAATTCGAAATTTCGTTCGATATCGAATGCCGTAATTTAACTCTTTATGTAATTTGTATTTGAAAAATACATTAAATTGTATATGTTACGAAGCCTTAAGCACATAAACTTTAGCAAAATTTGCCGCTCACTTTTGTTGAAAATTTACTCAAACACCGTTTTAATTAATAGACAATAATCGCAATTTACAAAAGTAAATTGTTTTCATTTATTTTAACTTTATTGTTCTTTGAATTTAAAATAATAAAAAAAAAGTAAAAAATAATTAAAATTTCTGGTAGTTATTGAATAAAAAAAAAAACAGAAGTAATAACCACAATTAAAATTACTATAAGGTTACCACTGGTCAAATAAGCCACAGAAAACAATAAATATTTAATTAAACGTTGTTTTTCTTTAGTAATAAAAGGGTTAATTATCTATAGCTTTAGTACTTCTCACATCAAAGTACTTGGAAATAAAACATTAGGGCAGATTATAGTGATATTTGTTAACGCCAGCATTATCACAAATTCGACTACTGCAAGAACTGTATTTACATTGACATACTAAAGTGCTTACCAACTGCTTACAAATAAGGACTTTAAATGGCAATAAATTAAAATAAAAAGATACCGCTATATTTGCATCACGAACTGTAAGACCTATTGAGCAGCCCAATTTATAATTAAAACAATACAAGACTCCTAACGAATCTAGTACTGGTTGTGCGGTTCATTTTGTTTAAGTCTTTTGGGGCCAGGTAAACAGAGTATGTTCCAATGCTTCTTGTTGTTTTTAACAAAAAACCATTTAATTTTTATGACTAGAATGTTTGTTACAGTATTTACCGTTTAATTAATTTTTATCTTTAAATTACCACAAAAAAAAGGAAAAATTAATAAAAAAATTTATTATAAAATAATTAATAATTAATTTTAATACTTTGAGAAATACCAAGCGATTAGAGCAGGGTTTCTAAGTTCACATAATGCCACTAGATAACACTAGAGTGACAAACAATGATATAGAAAAATATAAAATGTCGTCGGGAAAGTGTAAACGTGATACTGACACATTTTGTGGTCAATTTATTAAAGTTCGATATGTAAAATACGAATTAAAGACAGCTCATATTCTCTGTGAAGCCTATGAAACATATTTTGACTGTCTTGTTTGGCATCAAGGCAAGCCATGCGCTCCACCTGTTAGTTGTAGTTATTGTAAAATATGTTTGGAAGGTAAGCAATTTGTAATTAAGTGTTGACACGACCAGTTCTTAAGCCACTTGATTGTGAGGAAATAACAGAGCTGACAAGTTACTTAAGAATATGCTAAAAGAAATTGTAAGGTCATGGACTGCAGAATGTCATTAAAAGAACATATGCTGCATTTTCACTTAGATCAATTCAAAAACAATATGGGAGCGTATTCAGAAGATTAAGGAGAACGCTTTCATCAGAACATTATGAGCTTCGAATCAGGTTATTAAGGCCAATACAATAAAAACTGATGGAAGACTATATTTGATATTTATTGAGACAAAATACACACAGAAAACAACTTGGGTTATGAGAACTAAATTTGTTTCCACTCAAAAATTCAGTCGTGATAATCGAATTTTTTAATCTTGACAATAGAAATTCGTTTTTACAGCTCAAAATATTTTCAACAGAACTAATTTTTGGCCTTTATTATCGAATTCTAGTGGCTACAACAAATGAATTTTTGATTGAAAACAAATTTAGTTCTTACAACCGAAGTTGTTTTCTGTGGGTACTTATGAATATAAAAGAAAAAATGAAAGTGTGCACTTTCAATTGACTTTTAACTTTCTTGTAAGAAGATGTAATAAAGATGAATGGTTTCATATTCAATTATAAAATTAAAAGCACAGATTTTAAAAAATTTTCTTTCAATCGGTCTACTAAATACAAAAGTAAACTTCTTCATGTCCAACATATTTTTTTTCCTCCAATTAGGACCTAAAATATCGCAATTTTATGCTTTAAATTCAAAGTGAAATTTTGTGTTTACC
Source organism: Thelaira solivaga (assembly GCA_947397855.1). Lineage (NCBI taxonomy): Eukaryota > Metazoa > Arthropoda > Insecta > Diptera > Tachinidae > Thelaira > Thelaira solivaga. The sequence continues at coordinate 10,645,113 of OX377614.1, forward strand.
CGTGTAATTAGAAAGAAGTGGAAATAAAATGTTTTGCTGGGAATGCAATACCAAATTTAATTGCCAATTGATATTTTTTTTTTTTTAATTTTTAATAAATGAACTTGACATTAAATAAATTATATTTATGACTATAATTAAGAACAGATTTAAAGTAAAAGCATTAACAAGAATTCAATTATCGAGGTTTAATCCCGATGAAAAAATATAGAAAAAATATTTATAAAACAAACAAAAATTATGACAAATGATTTTAAGCAGATTAAAAAATTGCAAAGTCACTTATTGTAGTGACTTCAATAAGTATCAGAGAGCACACAATAATATTATCTTTCTTGCCCTTTTGTATAGAGAGAAAATTTAGATTATTTTACCTTTTTTTACTAAAGGGTGTTTTTTATAGACGTATAGAACTTTAAATTGCAATAAAACAACGATGGATTATTCGATTGACATGAATTTTATTTATCAGAAAGATAATCTTGTGGCATTAAATTTTAAATATGATTTCTGGCATATGACCACCACGGCTGGCTCGGATGTAGTCCAATATGGACGTTCAATTTTCGATGACTTTTTCCAACATTTGTGGCCGTATATCGGCAATAACACGGCGAATATTGTCTTCCAAATGGTCAAGCGTTTGTGGCTTATCCGCATAGACCTATGACTTTACATAGCCCCACAGAAAGTAGTCTAGCGGTTTTGTTTGTTGACGTAGCCATTCAACCAGAAGTGCGCTTCATCGCTAAACAAAATTCGTAAAATACGTATTCCGCACAGAACCATTATTTTCGAAATAAAATTGCACTATTTGCAAGCGTTGTTCAGGCGTGAGTCTATTCATGATGAATTGCCAAACCAAACTGAGAATAAATCAGTTGACAGCTGTTAAGTCGGTCGCCATCTTGAACAGTAATGGAAACTTAAAGTTCTATACATCTATAAAAAACACCCTTTATTTGAATGTTATATTTGTTTCGCCATCACAGAGGGCAAATCAAAATCGACTGATATAACCAGATCGCTGCTCATCTTAAATCTGCTCAAATTTTAGCTAGTACTTGTTTGTGTGATATCAATTGGCTTTAGCTCAAGTAACTCATTTCTTTTTTTTTTTTCGTAATCGTGTTATTTGTTCAATAAATAGCTGACATGATCGTATTTGCAAAGCTAAAGAAAAGTAAAATGCGTATTTTCTTTGCAACTAAATGGCACATTCGCACATGTTACCCTGAATCATAAATGCGTACCCGTTTAAGTTATAATTTATTTTGTCTATTATAAAAAATGACAGCCGTTGAATTTTCATTATGGTACGCAAAATGATACAAGTGAATTTCTGTTAAATTATTTCTACCGCAAAAATATACCAGATTACAATTATCTTATCTTAAAAATTCTTAAAAGGATTGGTAGTGGTGTGGTGATTACCACAAACTAGATAAACAAGCAACAAATGGAAAATCCTGTTGATTTATAAAAAGAAAATAAAATAAATTAATAAAAATATATAGAAAAATAAACACAACACACATTTTAGATTAATTTGTTTTATGGTGGTTTCTGGCTTTCCATTTCCATTGCAGCAAATATAGAACGAAACATACGAACGAATAGACAATTACGCAAAACAAAAAAAAATATTATTTCAACATTAAAACGCATACATGCATGCACTTATTGATTGCGTTTTATGAGAGGGAGACAGCTTGTGGTTGTCAAGTAAACTCAACAAACAAACGCAAGACCGAAATGCATTTTTATTTTCTAGGTCAAACTGTTAAACGTGTGTGTGTGTGCCTTGCATGGTTGCTAGTGTTTCCATAGTATATTTTTTGGTAGACATTGTGTGCACAAAAATATATGGACTGATTTACTTAAGAAGAAAAATTATTCAAGGTATTAAGGGGTAGATAGACTTTCCATTTCATTTAAAACAAAGAATCGAGGGTACTGCATAGATTTTTATTTAAATTTAAGAATTAAAAATGGTTCTTAGGGTTCTTAGAGCCGTTAACTTAGCAACAAAATCTATTTATTAATTTCATTAAATAGTGCTTAACGTTTTGTTAATTAGCACTCATCTGCCATGCGAGATGAGATTAAATTAATTAACTAGTTTTTCTATTAGAAACCGTCATTGCCCAGTAGGCAGTTTTTAGTTTAGAAAACATCATTGCCCAATAGACAGAGTAAAATTTAACTGGAATTATCAACAACCAGGTGAGGACTATATAAACTTCTAACCTCTTTTTATAAATTTTATTTTCAATGAATAATTAATTTTTTAATGATTTAATTTGTTAAATTTTATTGAATGTGAAGAAAATATATATTTGTCTCGGTTGCTTCAGATATCATCAGGAGATATTAAGATCAGCTTGATTCCATTGTTTGCTTGACGAAACTGCAGAACATGTAGTTGGCGATTATCTGGATGCAATGAGGCCTGCCTACTGACGTAAATTCGCTGACGGTAAACTGTGGTTTTGTGAGGCATTGGACAATTAGTTTATTTTTGACGCAATTTCTGCTGAGGGGCAATAATAGAAAAATCATTTTCAATAAATATTGTCACAATTTCCGCTCGTATTTCTCTATCATAAAATTTGGATATCTACACAACACAATGTGAGCTAAACGTTACATAACCAAGAAAGCGCGAAATCAAAATGGTAGCGCGACTTTTGCCCTACCTTGTACATGTATATCGATTTAGTTAAGTCTATCAAATATTTTTCTCAATTTAATTCTTTAATTTATTTTGGAAATTTCTAACTTTTGAAGACTAGAACTTTCAGTTTCTAATAGTCACTGGTTATTTATTTGATTTTGTTTGTAATTTTTTAATAATTAAAAATTAAAAAACAAAAACATTTAATTCATTTTTATTGCTCCACATTTGTTTGTGTGAACATTGTTTGGTCATAGTATGAGCTAATTTTTATGTGACAATTTGTTGAAAAAGCTCTTTAGGTGGGTGGTTAAATATTGATGGTGTTGTTTAAATTTTATACTGTTTTAAAATACTTTTTTTGTTTTTAATTTTTTATTTGTTGTCTAGTTTACAGTTTTATTTCTCTGTATTGCTATTATTTCAATTATTTATTAATAAAAAATATAAAGCATTATATGAATATGTTTTCTTAATTGCCGCGCCATAGTTACAACAGCATAAATTTTATTTTTTATTCTATTACAAATATGCTTGTATGTCTGTAATTTATAACATATCAAGCGTTAGTTTATAGTAAAATAATTTATAATTTTTTTTTTAATTTATTTTCATTTTAATTTTTATTACGTTCACAGATACTCTTTTCAACTCATGTTGATAACTTAATTTGATATGATTAATTTTATTTTAACTTAATAATTAGTGATTGATTTGCATTTACAGCGTGGAAATCTAGAATAAACTAATCACAATCTTATAATTTCTTTATAATAATATTTTTGTTATTTTTTTTATCTATATAGTTCAAGGTTTACTAAGCAAACAAAACTTTTTTATTTAGTAAATCACATGTGCCGAGAATTTATTGAAAATTTATTAAACACAAAGAAGAAAAGAAATGAGATTTATGAATCATTTGAAATTTATGTAGGCATTTTTCACGCCTTATTGACTTCAATTTTTTATTAAGTGTGCAATTTTAAAGAAACTATAAACAAACAATTATAAGCTTGAAACGTTTTTAAAATTTTAATGATTTTTGTAAAGAAAGAAATAAGCAAAACGAATTCAAAAAGAGAATTTAATTTAAAATTTTTAATTATACGTAGTCTCAATCATATTAAGTAGAATTAAAAATATTGAAAGTAGTCTAGTTTAATATCGTTTTTTAATACTGAATAGCAGCCTAGCAAATGCTTTTGTATGAGCAGTATTCACAGAAGCCCTGCTTAAATACTCTTAATAAGACGTAACTGTTGAGCTCAACTGCTACACAACTGTTGACTACAACAGTTACGTCTTAGACACGGTTTGATGAATATGCTACTAAATGAACAGCTGTTACATGTAGATAAGCAAGTGAAAAAAATAAAAAAGTGACAAAATAAATAATCAGGGCTGTCATAGAATCCAATGTTGTCGGTATTGGATTTGAAACCGACAAAAAAATTACTTTGGTGTCATAAAATCCAATGTTGTCGGTTTCATTTTCGAACTAGAATTAATGCCGGTTTTAGGTGTCACAGAAACCAATGTTATCTTAATACAAATTGGATTGAAACCAATCAGGTGACAGTTGTTGGTTTGTTTAATTTCAAATAAAGCAAGTGACTAAAACGGACTTTTGTCATTAAAAATTCACATGCAGTTAAATATTTAATAAAAATTTAAGTAAATTAATATTAATTCTGCAAAAATAAATTTTTACTCAAAATTTTTTTTACCTACCAAAACAAAAAAATATCACTTAAAACTCAATAATTATGCATTTTATAGAAAAATATCCTGACATTGCCAAGGAATTTACAAAACTTGATAAGCGAAATGTGTGATCTCTTTGACAACAGTTGGATGAATCAATAAAAAGCGTAGGTTCACGGCAAAAATATGTAAACAGAAAGCTTCTTTATTTAACCGGTAATTTCTGAATATTCTTTTTTACTTTCTGTGAGTGTTCTTCTTCTAATAATAAAAATCCTACAACGGCAAAAGTCATTTTATTTGACTAATTATATATATTATATTATAAAATTTCAATAAAAAAAACACATTTTTATTTTTATTTATACGAAAACACTACGATTTATTAAAATGGTTATCAAGCATTTACATAAACAATTTCATACAAATAAACTAATGTATAGAACAACTGATTCGAACATCGGATTTATTTGTCTTCGAAAATAACAAAAACCAATATTGGTTTACAAAACTGACAATTAGCAAAACCGACTTCGATTCTATGACATCCCTCAATAATAAAATAATTTAAATCAACTAAAAACAATTTCTTTAACCAAAAGTACGGATAATACAGAATTTTTAAGGGATTTTTTTCTTGACCGCTGCTGAAAAAACTATTATTTTTTAGCAAAATTAATAAATTTATCATTTTTAAAAAATTATTTAAAATTAAAGGACACAAAAATCATATTGTAGAAAAATGCAACCTTACTGACAACCCAAATGCATACAACTGTGACTTGTATTACACCTCTAGTATTACACCTTTTATTCTTCCCTTTTCTCTTCTAACCTTTAAGTGAATAACAGATTTAATAAATGAATTAATTATATTGAATTTATAAATGTAGCAAATCGAGTCTTCTCATTATTTTGGTTAAAAAGGTAATCACGCGAAATTCTACTTCGTAAATCTTTATTAGATTTTTTTATATGAGCATAGAGTCTCATAAGTTTCAAACAAAATGAGCCGTATTTCATTAAAATACACAACTTTCGATTGCATTCACTATTAAGTCATCTATCTCACACTACTTGTTTAGAAACAAAAGTTGCCACATTAGTTCGTTAATGTATCTTTGTTGTCTTGCTGACAAGTATGAAAATTCTGCACGCATATGGTTTTTTTTAACTCATTAGATTATAGGATTAAAGAAAAATGGCTAATTTTTAATTTAGTTTATTTTCAATAATTTTTTTTTAAACACTTAATTTTTTTGGCATCAAAAAGTTTAACAAACATTAATCTTTATTGGTGCTTAATTCCAATTATGTTGGCTTGAAAAATGCAGTTGTTTTCATGATAATTTTATCGAAAATTTAAAAAATATTTACTCAGGACAATTTTAACTTTTTTAATAAAAAATATTAATATTGATGCAGAATTTCGTATTTTCTTTATATAACAAACCGTAAATTTTATTGCAACCAATTAAAAAAAAAGGATTAGTGCCCAAAAAATACTTTGAAAACAGTTTTCAGTTGCTTTAGTCCAAAACCGTCTAAACTTGTGTTATTAATGAAAATTATTTAAAATTTTCTTGCTGTGCAGTCACTCTCTATTACTAGTAAAATGTTAAATTAATTGTTCTTTTACTACTTATTTATTTAAAAAAATTTTCGTGTTGTTTGGCAGGTTTTTTTTCACTGTCAAATTCATTTAAAAAAATTTACTTTTTTTTTTAATTTTGTGGGTTTTTTATGAGTGCAAATATTTGCTTCTTTTTTTTTTCTTCTTTTGTTTCATTCAATAATGAATCAAAAACTGGTTTCAATATTAACATCCCACAAAATGTTAATGAAAATAAAATTAATAAACGTTTTAGCTAAGATTTGAGGGGATTTTTAAACTTTATTTTATTTATTTTACAAATGACGTAAGACATACATTTTTTAAGATTAAAAATTAATTCGATTTAAATAAATTTATTTGTTCAAAATTCAATTCACTTTAATTTATTTTAATTTCTTTATTTTATTTGTTTTAAATTAAATTAATTTCTGTAAACACATTTACAAATACTAATTAGTAGTAACGTTAAGTCATGTGTTTGTTAGTCGTGTAGTTTGGTTCACTGACTGCCTGGCTGTTTGTATGTATGTACATGAATCAGAGATGTGAAAGTGAGTGGTATTTATTACAGAAGAATATTCTCAAGATACGCACGCTGGCGATCAAAATATTGACAACTATGATCAGGCATCACAATTATTAAATACCATGCGAATCAAGCATGAGTACGATTCAAATGCCTTTTTTTATTTTTAAAAATGTGTATTGAATTGTCATTAAAACATAAACTTAATGAATGGTGTCATTGCAAGATTCACTATATCACTGTGGTTTGAGTGAGTACGATTCAAATGCCTTTTTTTATTTTTAAAAATGTGTATTGAATTGTTATTAAAACATAAACTTAATGAATGGTGTCATTGCAAGATTCACCATATCACTGTGGTTTGTTACAAAATGTATGTCATTGCATGCATATTCTATAAGCACTAACTAATCACAAAAGACACGAATCAATTGATATTTTAAGAAGCTTTTTAAGTGATTTCTGAGTATTTGCGCAATAGATTACAAATCTAGACAAAATCCCCTTTAAAGTGATATGTGTCCCATTAGGTCACATGACTTAAGATAGAAAACATATACGCTATTTTTATACTAAATGAAATTTCAACGTTTTTTAAACAAATTTCACAAATACATTGTGGTTGTTTCCCAATACGTCCCATTCTTTGAGATAAAAGGGTTTGTCAAGAATGGCTTCATCTCTCTATAAACCCTTTTAAATTCAGTAAATATGTGAAGAATATGTATGGAAAAATTTTTTTATTGCATGCAATGTTTTTAAAAAATGTATTTAACTAGATGAAAAACATCAAATTTTCAGATGTTAGGAGAAGAGATAAGGCAATACTTCAAATTCAATATTTTATTCTTTGAATAATTATAACCATTTTATTTAAATTTTAGTTCACGAGCTCTACGTCTTTTATATAAGAAAGTTATATATTCATTTATTTTTTCTTTCGCTATTCTTAGGATAGCATCTTCAGATTTTTCTTTTTATATTTATAACAACAAAATTTTTGTGAATATAAAAAAATTAAAACTTTTCTTTTCGTTTGTCTATTTTTTATAAATCGAAAAATACTATTTTAAATATTTTTATTATTTCGGATGTCATTTTATTAAAGTAAAACGAATTTTGTTTCTTAAATTACACGGAAAATCATATTTAAAACCACTTAAGGCACTTATTTCGCAAATTATTTAGTTATTGCACACCTGGAGAAAAAATGACACCATGCGTTGTCAAAATGACCACAAACGTAGTCAATAGTGTAACAACCACGTAAGCGGCCACCTTGAAAATGCATGGTATCATTTGCAGAACACATTAATTACAACATAGCGTTGCAAAACTGACAACGAGTGGTGTCAAATTGACAGCATATTGGTATCGAAATTACACTATACCGGGGATAACTCGACACCAAATACCAGATACTATACGGTTGTTAAAATGACAACTTGTGGTGTCAATTTGAAAACGTTGGTTAATAAGTTGGAAATTTGACAACATATTGTAGTCAATTCCACTACGTTTGTTGACAAGTTGACAACGGTAGGTTGTCAAAAGTAGAAAACCAACCGTTGCCGGTTTAAATACGCTTATTAAAAACTTCAAAACACTCGTTGTTAATAAAAGAGAGCACGGGATGGTGTCAAAATGACCACATACGTTGTTGATATTGCAACGTGTTTTTTGGCTTAGTGCAAATAGTCATGAAGTTTGTACTGTTACCCAAAATCGTTTATTCAAACGCGTTCAATTTCAATTAATTTTTTTTTTTTGTCATGCACTAACTACGTGTATCAGTGAGAATTTTACATCACACGCCCACTACTAATTTTAACCTCAAGTTCAATGTCCCATTAAACAGAACCCATTCAAGTATTTCAGTACAGTTTCAATATGATTTATTTCCTTTTTAATATCGCCTCTTGATAATATTAAAAAGAAATGAGCATATTTTCAATTGTTTATGCAAAATTTCCATTTTGATGATTAAAAGCAAATGCCCTTTAGAAAAAAAATCATTTTTGTTGTTTGTATTTCATAGTTTTCATTCATTGATAAAACAACAGCCCATACCCTGGTGTACACTTAATGACATGTTTTGCATACTGATACCAGAAAGAGAGGAGAGTCGCTAAGAATGTCAAATGCCTACGTGTAGTTACTGTTAGTTTTTTTTTTTTTTTTTGTATGATTTAATAGTTTATTTTCATTACAGGTTGTCTAATCGATTTTCTTATGAAAAATACACCTTCATGTACTAGGAAAATGTCAATCAATAAGCTTTTCAAATAAGAAATTTTATTATAAATGATACAAAAGGAAATTCTTTTAAATAGAACTAGAAATTCTTATAAATTTATATGGTAAATGAAATATATTCAAAATACGATTCCAACAAGTCTGCCAATATAAGTCATCCCTTTACAACAGCTGAAAATAATAAAATGTCTCTCTAAGGCATGAGCATGATTCTCAAATTTTAGGATAGGATGGAAAAATACGATGCTCGCTATACACTAAGCATAATAATAGCATATTAATTTAAAAAAAAAGTCACAAATAAGCTAAGGATACTCTTATAAAGAAATTTTCAAAAAGTTAATCAGAAATTGTTTGTAAAATGTTTTTGATAAAATATCAAGTTATTGTTTGTTGTGTAATATTAAAAAAAATTTTAAATTTATGATTTAGTTTGTTAAATATTTGTTGATGATTTCAAGCATTTGTGCTCGCTTGATTCTGTATGCAACTTCTTTAAAGAACTCGCTTGGCTGTTAATTTTTTTTTTTTTTTTTTTTTTTTTTTAATTTGCGATTTGTTAAAATATTTTTTTTTTTAATATTGTTAACAACAAATATGCCAACTCATGTTAAAAAGTTCAAAAGCACAAAAAAAGGGTACGTATAAAACGTGTACTTTTTCTAATTCAGTGGAAAATTGATGAGGTGTAACGTATAATGAAACAAAAATAAAAAAAACCCGTAATTAAACAACGAAAAACATGAACTTTGTGGTTGGCAGTTTTTTTATGTTTATTTTTTGATTGTTGTTGTTGTTTTATTTGTATCAAAGGCGAGTGATTGTATGCCAGTTTCTAAAAATAAACAATTTGAAATTTATAAAAAAAAAAGTTCAAATGAACCAAATAACTAATTAAACAAAATAGGTGAGTGAGTTTAAACAAAAAAAAAAAATCTTAAAATAAAAAAAAATGTAACAAAAGTGACTTAAATAGTGAATCACTGCAGAGTGTTTTGCTCATAATAAAACTTTGTGAAAAATTATTTAAAATTTCCATCCACTAGAAAGTCAAATAGTCATTTTGTTAAACAGGTAAAACATTCGGCAAACTCTAACTTTTAATATTCTATTTTATTTAAATTTTTTTCAAATGTTCAAGAACTTTGGAATGACCTTAAGAAATAAAACACGCGAATATGTTAGTAGTTTTTTTTAAGTTAGCACATGAAATATAACAAATTTGAAAAATATAATAAAATGAGTGAAGGGCATTCAGAAAACAATTACAAATAAAAATTAACGCTCAAGTCAGCTTATGAACAAATTTACTTGTGGTATTATTATTGAAGTTGAGGGCAGAGATACAAGCCATATCGGGGCTCAGCTCTTTAGCAGCCGCACCACCGATATTTTCTTACAAGCCGCTCCGCTGCCGAAACCATAGGTCGTCTAGATTTGTAATCTACCGCCTCAGAAGATACTTTGAATTATATAAAAAAATTTTTTTGAAATTTCCATATAGGTCAGTGTTGTTGCTCTGAGGGATTTTCGCAGCTTCCAGGCGAATCATAGAAAATTAAGGGATGGACACATCATTTTAAAGGGGAGAACGTCTAGCTTTGTAATCTACAGGCCAAATACTCAGAAAATACTTTGGATTATTTTTAAAATTTTTTGGAAATTTCCATATACCCCAGTACTTTTGCTCTAAAAGGATTTTGGCAGTTTCCGTTTTGCATCATAAAATAAAAACTGCAAAGTTTTCAGAAAATATTAAAACACTTCCGGAAAGTTTAGAGCCTGCAGATTAAACTAATTTTTGATTTTGGAAATTTTAATAGGCAAAATCGGGAATAGTACCTCGGCAAATTTGGGAATTTTTAAAAACCCCTCAAAGCAACAGCACGGGGGTATATGGAAACTTAAAATTTTTTTTTTAAATAGTTCAAAGTTTTTTCTGAGTACTTGGATGATAGATTACAAATATAGACGACTTCTCCTTTAAAATGATGCACGTCTCACCTAGTCTTCTAAGGTTCGTTCGGCAATTACTTTGGATTTTTTTAAAAAAATTTTTTTAAATTTCTTTATACCCCAGTGCTGTTGCTCTGAGGGCTTTTAGTGACTTTCGGACATATCAGTTTAAAGGGGAGGTCGTCTAGATTTGTAATCTGTAATTTGTAAAGAATAAAACTAACTGCTAGTTACGGAAGAGAAAGCATTACTATCGGTAATTTACTATGTCTTGTTTTTGTCACAAAAGCCTACAACTCATCCAGTAGATTTGTGTGAGAAATACTCAAATAATTAAGAGTTTTCCATACAAATCTTCTAAAAAACTCTAATCATTTGTGTTGCAGAAACAGCTCTTTAATTAGAAGACTTAAACCCTTAAAAGTTTTCCATGCCTGGCTTACATACTTTGTTACTTAACTCTTTGAGTAATTTGAGTAACTCAAATTACAATAAAATTTTTACAAAATATTTTAAATGTTACCTAAACATTTTAGGCAAATACATATTAACAATTTTTATATACAGAGTATGAGAAATACTTGCACATAATACGAGTAAAGTTCAAGTAACTACATAACAGGCTAATTAAAAAATAAAAAATTAAAAATTTGTTGCTAAATTTATGGGATTGTGTAAAATATGAATGTCTATTGTATGTGTTTATATAAAAGCAGTAAAAACAATTAAATTTAGCAAAAAAAAATTATTTAAGCAGGGAAAAATGTGTTATAAAATTAAAAGGTTTTGAACGTAAAATAATGAAAATATTTTTAACGAATACGAGTAAAACTAAGTAACGATTAAATTTTATATGAAAACAAATTATACACATTCATGAGAAATTTTTATAAAAGAGCTGTTGTTTAAAAAAAAAAAAAAAAAACTAAGTTAAGGTAATTTTGGTAACTACCGAAAACCATTTTTTCTTTTTCAAAGTAGACTTACATCACTTTTAAAAATAACAGCTCAACGAGTTAAAAGCACATTCGTACTGACAAATATGTAAACGAATTGTAAATGAATTATAAACAATTAAAAAAAATCATAAAAATTAATTAATGAAATTATTATTGAATTTATTTGTTGTATAAGAAAACACAAAGTTATTTATGAGCACGACTTTTTAATAAAAATATTTAATATCTAAAAAAAATTTTTGATTTTTTATAAAAGTATACAGATTTTACAGACATCAGCAAGGCTGGCACATTTTAGCGATAATATGATTTTAACAAAATCATAGATTAACCAACATCACATTCGATTTTCGGTTTTTTATAAGAATGTAAACATTTGCATCACTTGGTAAAATAAAGCAAAAATAATTTAATATTCGCCAGGTTGTCCAACCTTTTCTTTTTAATTGAAACGTTTAGTTTATTAAGCTTGAGGTCGTGCTACATAAATTTATATTCTATATCGATATTTCGCTCCAACTTGCGTAGCCTTTCCAAGATTTTAATTTTTTATAATTATACAGCTGACCCGGCAAACGTTGTTTTGCTTTCAAATTTAATTTATATAAAAAAATAATTGAAAAGAGAGGAAAATAACTTATTTTTGATCTTGGCATAAAAACTTAATTGGGTTGTTTTGAACATACATACAAAAAGGTATAACCGCTCTTCAATATGAGATAAATTTGAAAAGTGAGTGTGAAGAGGAGCGTGGTAAATTTTTCTTTCTTAAGTTGGATTGTTCTGAAAAAAAAAAAAAAAAAAAAAAAAAAATTTGAGAAAAATTTAAAAAGTAGGGGTAGTAATAGGCGTGGCAAATTTTTTGCTTTCATTAAAATATAACTTGGGTTTTGATGAAAATATAAAATTTTTGTATATTCTAAGAAATCGTTATCATAGAGTAAAGTACCGTGTAAGACCGGGTAAAAACAGGTAGTAGATAAATAAGCTAGATATTGACTACAGCGCCACTTGGCGGACGGATTTGTGACGCTAAGCCTTCTAAGGCTAAATCTTCCAAGGTATATACAAAAATTCAAATAAATCGGTTCAGTCGTTTTTAGGAGGAGTACATTGTCAAGCACACGTACAGTCGAATTTTATATATTAAGATACTAAAGAAGCTATGTTAGCTGGAGCGAAATATCGATATAAAATATAATTTTATATAATATGACCTCTAGCTTGATCAACTAGCCATTTTAATCAAAAATTATTTTAGCTTAAGTTCACTTGGCTTGTTTGTTTACAGCAAAGATATTTAAAAAACTCTTGTGTAAAATTTTATAATTGTTGGTTAAGCTTTTTTGGCGGTCACGGCTCGATGTGTACGACAATTTCTATGTAGGATTATTCACAATACACCTAATTCTCTTTTTACACGATAGATAAGTTCCAAAAATATTCCTGTAAAAAGAGAATTAAATAATAAAAAATTCTTGTTAGAGTCCACTTCATTTATTTACAGCTTACACATTTTAATTCATTAATTATATAATAAAAAATAAATTAAATTTGGAAAAAAATTAATACCAGTTTCACTTTGTTCATTATGTTGTAAAATTATTTCTGACTTAGCATTTCTAAATTGCTTAAAAATCGTGTTAAAACAAAACAAGAAATTTTATTTTCTTTTTAACTCGTGCTAAATCAAATTTGTAGTAAACAAATTCGTGTAAAACAAGAATTAGGTGTAAATTCAAATGGAAATTTGATTAACTTGTGGATTTATTTGATCAAAATCAGAACGAAAATTATAGCGCAATTACGACAAAAAATTTCCCAACTGTTTTTGTTTAAATTTTTTTCTTTTCTCTTATTATAAATAAAATTTCGTTTCATAAAATTTATGCAATTCATTTTTATAATTTTAAAACTTGGACGCAATATTTTATTTTAATATAGGAAGTATACAAATATGCTACAAAATAGCTGATGGAGATAGAAAAAAATTTCAAAAATATTAGTTTTGAATACTCACTTGAAATTTTCATTTAATTTGCCACGTTTCGTACACTGAAATTAGAAAGGAAATATGAAAGGATTAAGTTATTAGTTAAAACTGATGTTTAGGTAAATAAAATTTTATTATTGAAATTGAGTTTTAAGTATTATTGAAGACAAAGTGATAGACAAGGTCATACAACATGTCATATTTTGTTTTTTTCTTTAAAATAAAAACATATATTTTGTTTTCTTTTATTTACAAATCTTTACAAATCTTTGTTTTTTGAAAAGAGAAATATTTTTTTTTATATTTGAAAAAATTACTACGAAATCAGTAAAGTAAAAAAATAAGAAGAAGATATGTACCACCAAGTCACAATTATTTATTTTTCTTCATATATTCATTTATAGATCATAATAACACTAAAAACTGTAAGATCTACTATGCAAACTTATCAAACACTTGCTATATCCTTTATGCCAGGTACACACTTTGCAAATGCAACGAGGCCTGTTTCACTTTTGGTTGTGTAGTCGTGTTTATAGTTTAATTTCGTGTTGCATTCGAAGTTTTAAAAAATATCAAAATATTTTGATATTATTGTGGTTTAATTGTTGGTTGCAGTGTTTGTATCAAAATATGCAACCCGAAAAAAGCATTGCGTACCTATACCTAGCATGACATATAGAACTTTAAATTGCAATAAAACAACAATGGATTATTCGATTGACATGAATTTTATTTATCCGAAAGATAATCTTGTGGCATTACATTTTAAATATGATTTCTGACATATGCCCGCCACGGCTGACTCGGATGTAGTCCAATCTGGACGTCCAATTTTCGATGACTTTTTCCAACATTTGTGGCCGTATATCGGCAATAACACGCCGAATGTTGTCTTCCAAATGGTCAAGCGTTTGTGGCTTATCCGCATAGAGCAATGACTTTACATAGCCTAACAGAAAGTAGTCTAGCGGTGCTAAATCACAAGATCTTGGAGGCCAATTCACAGGTCCAAAACGTGAAATTAGGCGGTCACCAAAAGTGTCTTTCAATAAATCGATTGTGGCACGAGCTGTGTTACATGTTGCGCCGTCTTCGACATCATGGTTGTTGAATTCAGGAATGAAAAAGTTAGTAATCATGGCTCTATACCGATCACCATTGACTGTAACGTTCTGGCCATCATCGTTTTTGAAGAAGTACGGACCAATGATTCCACCAGCCCATAAAGCGCACCAAACAGTCAGTTTTTCTGGATGTAACGGTGTTTCGACATACACTTGAGGATTAGCTTCATTCCAAATGCGGCAGTTTTGTTTGTTGACGTAGCCATTCAACCAGAAGTGCGCTTCATCGCTAAACAAAATTCGTAAAATACGTATTCCGCACAGAACCATTATTTTCGAAATAAAATTGCACTATTTGCAAGCGTTGTTCAGGCGTGAGTCTATTCATGATGAATTGCTAAACCAAACTGAGAATAAATCACTTGACAGCTGTTAAATCGTTCGCCATCTTGAACAGTAATGCCAACCTAAAGTTATATACGTCTATAAAAAACACCCTTTATAACAACATTTCCATGACCATCATGCCAAGGGTTTGGGGAATATATTGTAAGACTTTAAAATCAAACTTAATATTTGTATTTTATTTAAAAATGTTTTTTTGATAAGTTACAATCAAATTTTCAAAATTATAAAATCTAACTTTGTGACATTACCTCGAGCAATTGCTTCCTTTTTTATTGTTCTTATCGCAGACAGCTTAAAAAATTTGTTTTTAAGAAAACTATGTTTAATGCTTTCAAGCACAAGCATACATAAATTGAAAAACAAAAAAAATTATAAACACTTTTTCTTATCTCAAGGTCTGGGACATTTACGTCATTACTACCCATAGAATATAATCATAAAATTATGGGGGTCTCGCTGTTTTAAGCGCACGTTTATTATTGCAACAAAAAATATTTTTAGAAAGAAAAATACTCTTCTCTTCATCTATAACTAGTGCAGGTTTTATATTGTTAAATATGAAAATTTTTATATTTATAAAGATTTTGAATATAATCAAAAAAAACTTTATCAGTAATTCGCAACATTTAAGACAAGCAACTCAATATAAAATGAAGAAAAGAGAATGATGCATTTCTGTAATCAATTTTTATCATATTAAAAATCAATGAATGAACAAACATACAATTGATATCAATGTTGTCAAGGACTATGGAATTAAACATAAAAAAATTCATATTTTACTTGTTATAGAGAAAGAACAGTTATTCCATTTTCCAAATAAAATAGTTTAGCGCTTTTTTTTTAATTAATGGCATGATTGAGTTTCATTGTTTCTGTTGCATTATAAGAAATAAGTCAATTAATAATAATAAAAATTAATTTTTTTTTTTTTTTTGAAAGCTCTCTCTTTCTCTCTTTACGAATACATATACATATGGATCCTGGCAGAATTATACAAAAAATCTTCTGTTAACTTTAGTATTTGTCAAAATTTGTTTACATTCTCTGCGAACCGATTTTTTTACATAGCAAATGTAAATATATGAATGCAATACATTTTCTCTTTTAGTACTATATGTTTTTGACACATTAAAAAAAAGAAAGAAACGCCTGTTGTTTTTGCATTTTAATGGTTGTTGTAGATTTGTCATTACCTTGTCTAATTCTGCCATGAGATGGACATTTTATTTAAATTAATTTCTGTAGTTTGGATAAATTATTGCATGAAATTTTGTTGTAACAAATTTTTAGTTAGGATTTTGTTATGTAAATAATGAGGGTTTGGCCAAAATATAAAAATAAAATTCACTGGAAAATTAAGGACAGAACTTGCTTAAACAAAATCTTCATTTTATTAAAACTAATGAAAATCTATATTTTTTAAAAATTAAAATTTGTTTAAGTTTTTTTTTTAAATAAAATTATTTTAAGTACGGATTTTATGGAATTCAAAAGTTTAACAATATATTAATCTTTGTGCTTAATTCTTTGATAAAATTTTTATAAAATTATTTTTTTTTTAATATTTTATTAAAGAAAAATATTATATATATTTTATTTATTAATTTTATTTATAATTTATTTAATCATTAGAATAAATTCTAAGACTAAATGTAAATGAGGAGCGCTAGCTGCATAGGCTATCGGCTATAAATTATTTGTTAATTAAAAAGAAAAAAATTTTAAATATCAATTTATTAACAAAAAAAGTTTTAATATTTTTTCAATAAAAAAAAATAAAAATTTTTTGTTTATTTATTTTTTTTAGTTAAAAAAAATATTATAAATTTAAAATTTTTTTGAATTTTTTTTTAATATAAAAAAAATTATTTGAAATATATAAAAAAAATATTTCTTTTATTAAAAAATTTTAAATTTAAAAATAAAATATTTTTTAATTATTTTAAGTGCAGCTATCAATCTCAGAAAAAAAATCCCATTTTCCCCCCACCACCATTATTTCTGTCACCAACTTTCGGAGGTCTATGTTTTTTTAGTATTAAGAATTTTTGCTTTAATTTTCAAATTGATATTTTTTATTACTTTTTAATCATAACCAAAAAACTGCCTAAATTTTATCAATAAAAAAAATATAACAGAACTATTTTTTTTGTGATTTTAAATTACCAAATAATTGAATCAATTGAAAGCAATTTAATCTGTTTTTTATATGATTGAAATCAAATTTAATTCTTTTTTTTTTTTTTGTCTGTAAAAGAGATGAGAAAGTGAGTAAAAATCACAATTCTGAATGAGCGCCCATGTAAAATTTGATAGGTTGGTAATTAAAGAAAAATATGAAAAACTAATTTATTTCCAATACAAATAAACCGAATTTGGCACACTTTTTAAGGCTTATTATTTGCATGAGAATCCAAGGAAAGCCAAAAAAAAAAAAAATAAAAAAAAAAAATAAAAAAAATAAATAAAAAAATTAATAAAAATTATATTAATGGCAAAGAATATTAAAAGAAAATACTAATTAATTTCTATATTAAAAAGAATGATATTTTAGAAAAAAAAATTTCCCAATTTAATTATTTTTTAACAAAAAACCTTTTAACGACAAGACACAAAATAATCTTAGAATATTTTTATATATGAATCACGTGCACATCTCTGATTGGCACTATTTTCACTTCATGAAGTAATATTTTTAAATAAATTATTATTTCTTTTAGGTCAATGACTTTAAACTCAACACTTTTTGAAAAAAAAAGTCTGTTTAAGTGACAAACGAAATTTTATACAAAAAATTTATTTGTTTTTGCTTTAAAAGAAATAGTCCCCCACCAACAAATAAAATCAGAATTATAAACAAGCAATTAGAGAACATGAAGATTAAATGTGATATAAAATGATGTTCTCATATTTTTTTTTCTTTTTTTCAAGATAAAATAAACCTAAATAGTATAGTTTCCATAAACTCAAGTAGCTTGCAAAATGAGACTCATTTAGTTAGTTAAGAACATAATACGACTATGGCGCCCAAAATATGAAATTGCACTACAA
Source organism: Thelaira solivaga (assembly GCA_947397855.1). Classification (NCBI taxonomy): domain Eukaryota; kingdom Metazoa; phylum Arthropoda; class Insecta; order Diptera; family Tachinidae; genus Thelaira; species Thelaira solivaga. The sequence goes on from OX377614.1 coordinate 10,663,328, forward strand.
TGAAGAGCATAATAAAAACGAATATCAGTCAATATTGTGTTTTATGTAAAAAATTAAGTAAAAAATAAAAAGATTCTTTAAAAATGAGTCCATAAAAGCCACACTTGTTAATGCCTACACAGTTTTAATGTCTTTATTTATTAAAAAAATATCGCTCTAAATACATTAAATGTGTTTTTGCGTAATAATTTAATCAGGCATTAATCGAACGATTTATAATAAGTCGTATTATTGATTAAGCCCCAAAAGGAAAATTTTGCGGAAAGAAATAACGATCGATATGCAATTTGCTATTATCTTATTATTTTGAATTTTTTCAATTAATTGTGAATTAAAAATGTGTCTATTGTGAATGAATTGTGTTAAGAAAAATCTTGCATTTTTTAACATGAAAATAAATTTTAAACAAACAAAAAGAAAAGTAATTTTTAAGAAATAAAACGAAATTATTTTCGGAAAATAAAGCAAATTAAGCTAAAACGCATTTTATTTTTGCGAAATTTTGTATTTTTTCTTAAATTTTTGATTTTTCCGTGAGAAAATTTAAGTGTAAGCAAAATGTAGAATTTTATTTATATTACGGAATCAATAATTGCAAAATTTTGCTTCCGCAATCGCGAAACGGAATGTGTGTGAATAGTTACGACACTATACAGGCTCTGTAAGCATAAGCAGAAGACGCATTATAGCATTCGATATCGATCGAAATATTGTTCAATATCGAATGAAGTAATTTGTCTCTAGAATTTGTAGCTTGTAAGTTCTGCACACCTTTAGAAAAATCATTTAAATTGATTTAAAAGGGAGATTAGTTACACTTTAGCACAGTTTAGTGTAATTTGGCTGCTACTATAACAGCTCATCAGTAAAACTTGATTTGAAAAAGTCAATACTTATTTTGGGAATTTTTCACTTAATTTCATAATAAAAATCCTAAAAATTAATTTTTTTAAATCATCTAAATTTATATCTTTAGGCGAAAACTGAGGCAGTCGAAGATTAGGTTAGTTTACACAGGGCTCTTAAAAAAGAAAAACAGAAGCTGGGCTCACTGGGGCTCTCTGATGTGGAACAGATAAGAAAGTGAAAGGAAATATATAAGAAGATAGATAAAAGAAAATGAATCCATCGTTAAAACTTAAAGAGAGTGTTGTGGTAGTCTTTGCTTAAATTTTTTTTGGATGCGTTGCTTCTTGGCAATTATTTAATTTCACTGCCAATCTCGCTGATTGTCTTTAGAGAACCAATTTCCTTTATGACAGCATTTTCAGTTTTGTTGATTATCGGTTGTTGGCTAAGCCCCAGATTCCAAAATATATTTTTATATTAGCTTACATTACTTGCTGGCAAAAAGATAAAAGAAGATCTAGGTAAATATAACTTCTTTTTCATATTATTCTTAAACGATTTAAATTTTTTTCTTTTCAAAATTCTTTCGTAAGGCCCCTATTGACACACTACTGGCTGTGGTTTAAGCAGTGTTAATAATAGTGGCTAAACCGCAATCTTTACAAATTCAGCAATTAATAAATCTCTTTTCGTTAAAAGTATTTTATAGTGGATTTTATTTCCTTATTTTTATTTTTATTTGCATAAGATGCCAAATATAATTTGTGTATTGTGTTCAAGAAAGAATTTTCTCTTACTAAATTAGACGGTCAATATAATAGTACTTTCAATATACGAGTAGTACCCGTGAAATATTAAGACAAAAAGAAAGTCATTTATTTACTTATTGCTTTTCTAAATTTAAAATTTTTTTATGCACAAGTGTCGTGTGCATAAAACAAAAATTAAACAAAAATTCTACCTTTTTTGTATGTTCGTTATTTAAAACCCAAAACTTGTGACTTGAATTAAATTTCACTGGTGCCTCAACACTTTAAGCAGTTTAGTTTTGAGGCTTATTATGTCAATAGCATGAAAAAAGACGACACTACAAAAATAAACACAAAAGGCTAGAATAAAAAATATAAAAAATCAGAAACTAAGAAAAAAAACTTTTTCTAACTATTAATGAGAGACAATTTTATTATTTACTTGTTTAGTAATAGAAGTACTTTTTTGTGAATACTGTAAAGAAATTAAAAACTTGTGTTTTGCCTGGCAGTTTTTCATATCAATTGATAAGAATTTCCCAGTATTTAAAAAAATTATTATGAAGCACAGAGAGAGTAAGGGAGAGGGAGAAAATTGACTATTTTGTGCTTGGAAAATCAATAAAATTTATTAAAACAAGAGATTTTTAATTCTTCGTAACTTTAAAAGAAATTAAATAATTTTTTTTTAATGTGTTGATAAGCAGCTGCTTACTATTAACACTGTTTTCCACATGCAAGTTGAGTATATTACCCCCGTTTCCACATGCAAGTGCAAGTTCGAAAAACTCAATACACTCTCAGTTTTTCACTAACACACTCATATTTTTCGAGCTTGCAGCTGAACTGGCAACCAAATTCTCTTGCAAGTAAATTGGCAAATGAGAAACAGTGCTACCGAGTATGAGTTTTAAATTAATGTATTATTCTGTGGAAAAATAGAAGTTACGTTAGTAATTGATATTTAGCATATTTAAGAAAATTAATAAATAAAAAAGAACATAATGACCCAGCAATACATTTAAAAGTTAAATTTAATTATCAATTTCATATTTTTTACTTAAAAAATACTAACAAAATTTTTAGTTGGTGTTCACGGTGTTTGCAACGCGGCAACACTTCGTTCATATATTTTTATTCTCTATATCAATGGCACAGCCATTTTGTCATTAGAAGTGAAGCCGTTGCCAATATTTTAAAAATGAACTTGCACTGCTCTGTGTAGACACTCATACAATTTCCAAGATTTTCGACTATTTTTTCGGCTTTTTGGTAGTTAATACGTACACTCAACTTGCAAGCAATTACTTGCATGTGGAAACGGGGGTTAACAACGAAAAAGTCGAAAATCTTGCAAGTTGCACAAGTGTCTACACAGAACAGTGGCAAGTTAATTTTTAAAATATCGTCAAAGGCTACACTTTTAATGAAAAAATGGCTACGGCACTGGTGTAGACAATTAAAATGTAGTGTTACCGCGTTGTCAACATCATGAACATCAACTAAATATTTTGTTGTTAATACTTTTTTAAATCACAAATATGAAATTGATATTTAAATTAATTTTTTAAAAGTGTTGCTGTGTCATTGTGTTCTTTTTTATATATTAATTTTGTTACAATATCACTCAATATAAATTTTAAACGTAACTTTTATTTTCCGAAGACTAATGGGTCGATTATTGATTGCAACCAAATTTAAATTGCATTGCCAGTTACCAAACTGGCAACTAAAAACCAGCAATTTTAGATGCTAATTGAAATATTTCTTTGCGATTGCTTTTGTTTGTAAGAAAATAAAAATTAAAAGAAAACTAAACATTTTTTTTTATATTTTTCAGACTAAATAATGCTATTCTACAAGAATAGGAAATTTTGTTTTTTGAATAGAAAAAAACCTTCGTTTTGAGATTTTTTTCATTCGCCCCCATTAACTGCGGGCAAAATTTTTGTTTAATTAATTGAATTATTTCTGTTAACAGCACAGAAAATTTAGGTTGGGGCCTTGCCGTGTGACTGCTGAGAGATAGAATTGCTGTCGACTTTTCTGCAACTTTTGGCAGCTAAAAATAAGCTTTGACTAACAATAAATATTCATTAAAAATTATTTTTGAAACAAATATTATGATTTATACTCAGAGCGCATTCAATAGCTCTAGAGGATTAGAATTATCCCTCGAGCTTCCTCTATTAGCAGCCCGTCTTCAAAATAAAATTCGACGGAAGACCGCATTTTCAATGGTTTTTATTAGTTATTTTTTGCTTGTATTCAAAAAAAAAAAAAAAAAAAAAAAAAAAATTAATGTAGACTTTAAATCAAAAAATGTGTCATAATTTCTACTTTAAATCGTTATTAGTCATTTTGATTACCAGACTTTATCTTTTAAAAAAGCACGTTTTAACTTCTTAGTATTTATTTTGTTTATTTTTGGAATACATTCCCATTGAAAGGGCAACTAAAGTTTAGTTGCTATCCATAATAAATTAATTTAAAATTCATACTCGGTAACACTGCTCTTCACCTAACAATTTACTTTCTGCGAGTGTCAAAAATTTACTTGCAAGCAAAATGAATTTATATAAGGTGAAATAATGAAGCATTTCTGTTTTTAAAATTGTCTTTATTTGTCAAAAAAAAAGGCAGACATAACTTATATACTCCGATCATGTAAATGTAAAAATTTTGAAAAGTCAAGAAAAAACTTAAGGCGCTCAGCTGCTTTCTTGATATCAACTTATATGAATTCGCTTCGCTTGCCAGAAAATTTCGTTGCCAGTTCAGCTGCAAGTTCGACAATGTGAGTGTGTTGAGTTTGTCGAACTGTCAGTTGCATGTGGAAACGCTAGGCAATGGAGCTGTCACACTAAAATAATTTTCTTAAGGGAATTTTTTAACTTAAAAAAATAAATGAGAATTTAATAGTTTCATTTTACTGTTTATATTAACACTAAATATTTTGTTTAAATGAAATTCGTTAGTTTATGCTTTTAAATGTTAAGGCATCTCATGGCTTGTTTGAACACTTGTAAACATATTCTGCCATAAAATTAAAAAACAAATAATAATAAAATCAAATTAATATAAAAAGTATAGAAAAATCAAACCCCCAAATACGAGTATAAGAAAAAAAATAATTTTTTTTTTCTAAATAGGAAAATAAAATGCAATGAAATTGAACTGTTCCTGTTGTTTTTTTTTTTTTTTTTTTTTTTAATAAATTAAGAAAAGCACGCAAATACCAAGCAAACAATTTCCTCTTCATTTTCACTTTAAATTAAAAAAAAAAAATAAAGGAAAATTCGATAAATAAAATTAAAAAAAACCCGCAAAAACAAACATTCAAGCAACTTGAGGCGGAAGAGTAAAGGCAAGAAAGCAAATTGTAAGTGCCCTCTTCGCAAGAATTTTGTTTTTTTTATTCTGCTACATTTTATTGTTAAAAAATAAAGCAATTAATTTTTTTTTTTAATTCAACAAATAAAAAATTAAAAATACTGCAACAAGCAAGGTCACCAAAAATACATAGACACTCGCAAGAAAAAAGCGTTGAACTAAATTTTTAACAAAGGAATCTATAATTTGTAATTATTTCAGTTAAATTTTATTAGCTTTTGTTGTAAATGATGACAAAATATTGTTGGTTATTTGAGTTTTTCTTATTGTCTATCATAATCGTAGTTGTGTTTGCGTTCAATTTTATTTTATTTAACTTTGGTTTGCTTCTCAGATTACACTTTGTCTGTGACAAAATTACTTAATAATTGATATTGATATTACAGTCAGTACAAGTCGTTGAAGCCAAAAACTTGTCATCTGCTGTTTGCTTTTAAATGTTAACTACAATAACAAGGTTTTTAATGTGTTTTACATAAGCGCTAATTACCTCTGAGACAACTCATTTTGCCACATATTTATTAAATAAATAAACCCACAGAGTGAGATAATCAATTTTTGCTGAGGGCAAATTACGGCATTTGAATTTTCTAGCGAAATTGAATGCCATAATCCAATTACTGTTTCGAGTCGAGATTCGAAACCCAAAAAATAAAAACGTCTGTTTAAAAAATGCTCTAAAATCTAAACAAACACAAGTCCAAAACTTTATTTTTCGATAAGTATTTATGTTGCAATGCAGCTTATTTTTCTAGCCAGGGTGTGACTTAATCAACCAAAGGTCTGCTTCCTTTCAACGTGTTTTAAAGTTGATGTTTTCGTATTAACACAGCACAGTTAATTTTAAAATATTTTAAAATATTTTTTTTATTAAGCTTCCTGAAGAAGCTATGCAAGTTGGAGCGAAATATGGATATAAAAATAAATTTATAAAATAAGACGTCAAGCTTAATAAAATACCCATATGAAAAAAAAAATAAATCAAATAAATGATTTATTTTTTCCGATAGTTAGAACTTTAACTCCTCGTACATACGGCTGACTAATACTCGATGCTCTGAGACTGGACTTTCACAGTTGACTCACACTTTGTTCGTGCACTGTTTGATGGATTGACGCGGGTTGGCTGTGTTGTGATGTCACTGTTTCCGCTTTCTTTTGTTGAAGGTGTTAATGATTATCAGTTGTATACAAGTTAGCGATTAGTAATGGCAGTTTCCAAAAACCTTACACTCGAGAATTTCCAATACGAACACGAGGTAATTTCCAAAGCCCTTCGTATTCAGCTATTAAAGAGCTAGAAGTTATTAATTTTCAAAAACACTACACTGGCCTAATTACAGGTTAAATATGCCAATATAAACTTCGTACTAAAATTAAAGTAGCTTGCTCGTTACTATAATTCGTACCAAGTCAACCGACCATAGCTTGTCTACTTATCTAACTGCTCACATCTACTGTTTGAGAATTGCAACACACAGCTTTAATGTTATGTATTCAAACACACTGATGTGGTGTTTACAAGTACCCTATACATGGTGGGTTGGTCTATTAAAGTTTGGTAACTTCTTTGTAACGGTGACCTTACAATGTTATGTTTTTTTTTTTAACTAGATCTAAAATAACCACAGCTTATCAAAACTGCGTCAAAAACTGTTTTAATGAAACAATTGAAAACTTCATACGCGTGTTTTGTTTATAACCATCTACTTTTGTTTGGGAAAATGCACACACTGAAAATTAAAAAGCATTAATTCGAAAAGTGTTCGCCTAAAAAATGTTAGAAAGCTCTAAGTTGACAACGATGATTGCTAGCCCAGCAACAAGATGGGTTGGTTGCTTCTTTGAAATTTGTAATATAATTCTTGTACTTACGACAGAGTACAAACGATGCAACTGATGTGCAAAAATGCTTCGTTTTGCTCAGCATAGCAACAAAATCTATACACTTCTTTTTTGCTTCATTTTAACTAAAAATACCTATCACAAAGGGACCACGTCAGAGGACCCAAGTGAGCCCAGCTTTGTTTTATTTCTTTCGGGCCACCTGTTAACCTAACTAAAAATACCTTGAGCAAAATCTGTATTGCAATGCGCAAGCAGTTTCAATGCGATATAAATTGATGATGACATGCACTTAGGTTTTTTTTTTTGTAACGCCCAAAACAACAAACTCATGTACAACCTAGTCTAAAAAGATTCTCTTAAGTCATCAAACAGCCATCATCTAGCTGTTACTCTATAAGGGTTACGTGTTAGATTATTGTAGTGAAGCAGTCTACCAAACAACTCACAGATTGAGTTTGTTTCTTTTTTAAATACACAAGCCGTGAGGGTGTTATTTTTAAAAGCAAGACGGGCTATTATAAGATGCCATCTTTAGTTTGCTCATTTCTATCCAAAGTTTATATTTGGAAGAAAACTTTGGTTGTGAGAACTTAATTTGTCACCAATAAAAAACTCAGTTGTTGTAACTCAATAGTTTAGTTGTAACAATCGAAACTTGATTAAAATTTTCTCGTCTATTAGGTTGGTAACGATTTCAGTTCTCACAACCGTAGTTGTTTTCTCAGTGTATCATATTTGAAATTAATTTTTAATTTTTAAGCTTTTGGTTATTGTGTGTAATTTTTAAAACTTTTCTAATTAAATTTATATTAACATGTGAATTTGTTCGTTAATGAAATGTTTTATCACGAATTTCTTACTTTTTCTTCCACGTGCTTAAAAAATATACTGAACACATTTTTGTACTTAAACAGAGTTTGTACTTAATGCAAAATTTTTTATGATTTTTAAAATATATCCAGACTAGGCAAATATTTGATGAAATATTTTTTGGTAAATGTTAACACATGATACAGAATATTATTTGAATTTATTCAATTTAGGGCAAATGATTTAGGATTTTATAAAATCTAAGCCTAAACTTAACATGAAATTTACTTTTTAATTTTTAACTAAAAGTTGATCTCATGTTATTTGCAATATTAGAAAAAAAATTAATAAAATTAACTGGGTCTGAAGAAGTCGTTTTTAGCAAATTAGTAGCAAAGCTGGGGGTAATTGAATTGTTTTTTAGTTATATAACGTTTTTTAATGTTACATTACTATACATAATTTAGGGTGTTAGATTTTTTTTTAAATAATTTAATAAAAATCTAGAAAAAAAAAGCTTAGAAATATTTACATTCCATTTTTATGTTGCTATGAAATCTATCAATTTAATAATTAAATTATTAATTATAAATGTCAGAGAGAAGTGCCTTGATTGACGTTTTGTATCAACTTTCAAAACCAATGAGATTAATATAGACTTATCTACGAAAGGTGGCGCCTCAGCCACTCGTGATGCTAAAATAAAAAATAAAAACACTTTTAGTCCTCAATTCATCATCTTTAGTTAACTACTGATTATGGCTTAAGCAATGAAAATTATTATTATCTTTTTTATGGGCTATAATCACACCTCTACCTTTAAGATCTATATGAAAAAAGAATAATAGCAAGTTTACAAAATTTAGCTGTGCAGATACACGTCACCTATAAACTTCTGTATAAGCGATTAAATTGTGAGCAAAATAATTTTTCTTATTCTTGGTGACGTGTATCTAGACGGCTGAAGTCTGTAAACAGGGAAATATTTAATTTACTGCAGATGTAAATTTGTTTTCTATTATTTTTGGTATAATGGATGTACTTAAAGATGATCGTTCATGAGATATTTTTTTTAGGGGCAATGATAGAAAGACATGCGCATGATTTCTAGTTAACACATATCTCTCCCTCTCTTATTTAGCTAAAAAATATTAGCCAACACACATCGTGTGACGTAATATGTGCTACATATTTCTTGGTATTTAGTATTGGTTACATTTTTAAATGTATTAAGCTTTTTTTTAGAAATTATTTCAATTAAAATGGCTCTTTTATTATAAATTTTATAAATTTTTTTTTATAAATTTATTTTTATAACGATGTTTCGCTCCAATTTGCGTAGCTTCTTTAGGATATAATTATGAAATGTGTGTTCTCATACACATATAAAGCAGGCACACAATCAGTGTGTGTACAAATGTTTGTTGAACTGTCGCTTACGTTAGTGCTTCTTGGAAGCAATAAATTTCCATTTGAAACTGGTTTGTTCTTGGTATAGAATTTTGCACATTTAAGTTTTATGTTGTTTATCTAAAAATGCTCTCGTTTATCATTAAGAGAACATTTGAAAATGTTTCTTTAAAACTAATACATTTTTAATGCTTCTATGGAAGCACAAAACTGAACGAAATTCTGTTTTTAGTACATATTGAAGAGCTATTGTATTTTAAAATTCTTCTAATCTTCGCTATTGCTTCAAAATCAAGATATTTTTGCTGGCTACTTTTTTTTGTGTAAATTATGAACCACTTAAACACTGTTTAATAACAAATTACCAAACAAAGAAGCTGCAAAAATAGCATTGCACTTTTTAGACTATTTTTCCCTTGTTTGCCCTTAAAGAGAGACAGGTAAACAGACCAAAAAATTATTACTCTTATTAAAATGAATTTAAAAATTAAATAAGCAATGAGAAACGAAAACACCCTACCAAATTTTATTTATAGATAAAAATTAAAAATAAACAAAAAATTCCATGTTATGAAAAACCATTTCTGTTTTTTATATTTTTATGAGTTTAAAAATGTTAGTAATAGAAATTAGAAACCCAAAGAAAATGATTTATAAATTAAAAATTGGCTTTTCAATAAAGAATAGGTATTTAATATCGTAATACCTTTTTAGGGCACTTACATTTGTAAAACGTGTTTTCTGCTTCTTTTTTATAATCCTTTTTGTAAATTTAGTTTATTTTATTTTTCCTTGTTTTCAAATTGTATATAAAACAATTTTTTTTTTCAATTATTTAATATTTTTTTATTGTTTTCTGTAAAAAAAAATTTAAAAAAAAATATTGCAAATCATTTTAATATTTTATTTATTTCAATTTCACTTTTTACTACTGTTTCATAAAATATGTGTGTTACATAAACACTGTAACCTGAAACTGTATTTTTTGGGTCCTTTCTTAAGGCACTTTCTTTAAAACACACTTCACATAGTTTTTTATTAAATTTTCTGATTAATTTTTTTTTAACAAAAAAATAAATTGAAAAGGAAAACTTGATAAAAATGTGTTTTTTTCTTCTTTTATTTTTGAAATATTCCCAACGACTTTGGTCGTTGAAATTAAGGCAAAAGACTAAATAAATATTTTTATGAAAAAATACAAAAATGTTTGCGGCAGATATCAATTGCCAAGCAAACACAAACAGCACTACCGAAAAACTCAACTGAATATAGAAAAAAAAAAGTGGAAAAAGGCACACAACAAAAGCAACTTATTTGCACAGCAAAAAAATTTAAAAAATAAAATACAAATAAAGAAATTGAATTATAAAAAAAAGTGACAAAAATATTTAGTTTAAGACGAATATGGTTGACAACTAAAAAAATGAAAGAAAGAAAAGAAAATAAAGAACTCAAATGTAAAACAAGAAAAACAATAAAACAATTTATTTATTTTTACTTTTGCACGGCACAGTATTTTTTTTTTTTTATTTTTTATTATCTTTATTTAAGCACAATATACATTTATATACTTTTGGGTTTAAATTAAAATGTTTCAAATTTTTAAAAATTTATTAAGCGAATTGTGTTTTTAATTCAATTAAGGTTTTCAATAATTTTTTTTAAGCTTTTTATAAAATTTTTTTTATTTATTTTAGTTATTATTTATTTTTTTCAAGGCATAAGTTATTTGTTTATTTTAAATTCAACCGTTTTCCATTAAACTGTATCGTTTTTGTTAAGGAATATAAGTAACACGCGTTTTAAAGTATTAACAGTTCATTGAAGAAAAAAAAATCAAGTTTTGGCATGGTAGCAACACACACACACACACAGTAAATACAACAGGTATATTAAAGCAGCAACAACACAAGGCAAACACGGAATTAAAAATCGATCGTACGATTTATTTAGAAGCTTAAAACACCAGAGACAAACAGAGTGATTGGCACAGCACCGAAAACAACAACCGCTCAATAGTAGAGCTTTTCGTTAAATAAACGGCTAAAGTATTGAAACACAAAAAACCACTTGAAGTATTCGCATAGAGCAACAACAATAACGCAATAAAATACCAAAATTTACTCAAAGCAGCAACAGCAGCAATAACAACAACAACAACAACTACTACATACAATAATAATAATAATAACAGCATAATACTAACTCAACACTAAATAAGTGCACTCACTCATTTAGTAACTTAATTTTTCTCTTCTCTTCTTAATTGCTCATTCATACTCATCGAACTAAATTATTTGAAAGTCAACTCAATGCCTGCACGTCTGCCTGCCTACACAGCAATAACTCTCATAAGTGATAAAGAATTATCATTAATTCCACTATTACTCACTCTCCTCTATTAAATTAAAGCTCTAACTAACTTCCCAAACTGATTTAATTTCACAAAATTTTAAAAAATCACAAGAGCAGCTGTGTGCCAGTATGTATGTACACATAAATTAAACAATAATAAAAACAACTACATACGCACCTATTCAGCTAGACATGTACATAATTAAGTACCTAAAAACTTATGCTTGCCATTTACTTATTATGCCTTTGCAGTTTGTTTATTCACCGTAATGGGCTTTAAATCTTCAACCAGCAACAGCGAAAAAACCCCCCAAACCTTGTTAGAAACAATCGAAAATACCACAAAAAAAAATATTAAAAATAAAACGTGCAAAACCAACAAAGATCTTTGATTGGCTTAAGGTGGCCATATGGTGTTTAAAAATTAAATTAACTTTTTTTTTTTAACTCAAATTCGTAACATTATTTCTTGCATGTTCTATGATCTTTTGCTGAAATATACAAAAAATAGCAAATAACCCTAGACCTGGTGTCTAGAAAAATCTAAATAAATAACAGCCAAATTGGCTAAAATAAAAAGCCAAATTGGCTTAATTAAAAAGCTAGAAAAAACTCAAATTTAGGTTCGACTGTAATAATTTAGTTGGAACTGGAATGCTTTAGTTGAGACAAACTGTATTATTGAATTTTGGTCCTTGCAACTGCAAAATTTTATTATTTTATTTTTACTAAAATTTAAAAGTCAAATCGAGTGCGAAATTTTGAATGCAAAATCACATAGTTAACAGTGGAAGCACTTCGAAATGAATTTGTTGTAACAGAAAATCGTTATACACTGAGGAAATAATTCATTAGTTTTCAACCAATAACAACTTTTCATTAAACTAAGACTCCTTTTCATTTAATCAACGAAGTTATTTCATTAAATCAATAAATATTTCAGTTAATGAAACTAATATTAACTTAACGAAACAACAAACATTAAGTCTGTATTAATAAAAGTTAAACAATTACTAATGTTACACTCATGTCAACTATGACTTTTCTATTAAATCGCTTTTAATTGTTTAAATGCTCCAGTTACACAGGTAATAACAAATTTTTCATTTTCATAATGAACAAAAATCTTTCAGTGCTACATTTGTTGCACACTTAAGTAGTCTAACCGCTACTTTATAAACCAAAAAACAATTTTATTTTGCATTATAACACAAGGAATCAACTCGCCTGAAAATCAATATCAAATTTCCTCAAGAGTTGATCTTTAATAAGATTGATTTTTAATAAAAATTACCACACGGTGTTTGTTAAAACTCTTTTATTTAAACTTTAAAAAGTAATTCATTTCATTTTACCTGGCAGCCTCTGTGCAAACACCCTTAAAAGATCCATGAAAAGAGGTTTAATTATGTCTAACAAAAGCCGGTATTTCGTACTCATTTAAAATTTACTGAAATGCTTCTCAGAGCTTTTTTTCCATACTTGTTTTACAATTTAAATTGAGACTTGTTGTGCTCCCTGCTACTCTGTGATTTGAGTTTTGAGTGAAACAACTTAACAAAATTAGATGTTGACGTTTATTTATTTTTTTGTTTCTTTTTGAACAAAAAATTCTTACGTTTGTTTTGTGCGTGTTGTGTCTAATTTGCATTTAGTACGCACAAAATGAAAGCCCGCCAAATTGAAGACTCGAGAAAAAAAAATTTTAATAAAAATATGAACAGTAAAGAGCAAATGTAAATTGTAGACTTTCTAAGAAATATTAATTAATTTCAAATATACAATTGAATTTAATTATTAATGATTATTAATACTATTTTTTAAATCTTTTTTAAACAACAGAAACCCCCAAAGCTTCTTAGCTTTTCTTGAAAAATAAGACATAAAGTCTAATAGATCAGAACCCTACTAATAGCCCTCAGATTGGAAAGTTAGTACCAATTTTGTAAAACGATATTACAAGAATCGATTCCAAATTCAGTCGCTCTATGAAAATATTTTTTTTTTTTTTCAAAAGTAACTTGGTGTGACTTATGAAGCCGGCTGAGTCTAGATTACTTTATAATTCAGCTGTCTTGAAGCAAGGAAAAAGAATGATAAGATTCCATGTCAGGTCGCTATGCAAACCAACCAACCAACTTGGTGCGAACCCCTATCCCAAAGCTTTTACTTAATACGAGTTTTTAGTATGACAAAAAAAAAAAAATATTTATTAATGGCAGGAATTCATAAACATAAAAATGTGGTCCGATGTTTGGTAGCAACTCAAACTGACTTTTCTTTACTGACTTGTCAGCAGAATCCACCCCAGTTAAACCACATACGGCTTAGCTTATACCTAGGGCGACTATTAGCGAACTTAAATTCACTTCCAATGTCATTACTGATGTATCCACAAGTAAAATAGCATATACCGTCAAATTACTCTGAGTCGCCTTTTAAGACGAGTTCATGCCAGGTTAGCTCTGGAAATACATGCCAGAGAAAATCCAGCAGCAATAGCTATTATGTTTGTGTAAAATATAATTGGAAAATTAACTTGGGTAGACTTTTCTACGATTGTTTTTTCGCTTTCCTTGTTTTTTGTTAAAAATATTTTTATATTTTTAAGCACATTTGTTTGTTATAAAAAAAGTTTCTAACAAAAAAGCAAAACCAGGTTGTCAATTGGTAAAATGAGTCCATCTTTTAGAAATTCAAATTGTGCCTGTTAGAAAACAAAATTCTAGTATAGATGAGAATCAACAGATGAATGCTGTCACATAAGTAAAACGGGTGATACATAATTTAAATGTATTTAGTGCGTTTTTGTAGAAAATGGAATGAAATGTATGTGAATTTGACGAAAATCAAAACCAGTATGATACGCATACAAATGCATAATTTGATGTTGACATTTGATGTGTGTATCACGTATTGCCAACTACAGTAAAGTAGATTTTTACGTTGCAAACTTAGAAACCAGCTGAAACGTTTAGTTGAGCAAATATGATTTTACTAACCGAAACCTACAAGTGAAAAAGTAAGGAAAACTTTAAAGCAAGACGATACGATTTTACTAATTTTATTATTACTAACTTTTGCATAACAAAAATTTTGCAAATTTTATTAATAACAGACATTTTAAACTCTAGCCACCAAGTGGCTAATGTGCTGACATTCAGTGCAAAGAAATTAAAATAAAATATGGCAAAAGATAATTAAATAAAAAAGTTTTGAGCCACAAAAATTAATAAAAAGAAAGATATACACATACACACACACTTACGTACTTACATGTGTGCAGAAATTTGTAAATCAGAGATAATTTTCAAAAAAGCCAGTTCTGAAATTTATTGATTTTCTATATACAGGTATCACAAAGGGACCACGTCAGAGGACCTAAGCGGGCCCAGCTTTTGTCTTTCTTTTCGGGCGACCTGTTTAACCTAACCTAACCTAGAAGTTAGTGTTCTATGAAAAGTAAACTTTAGCTAAAGAGCTGCTAAAGCGAATTGACATTCTAGCTAGGCAGCTTGTTAGAGCGAGTTGCTAACTTTTTGATATGATTTACAAAAGTGGTACACCGAACACATTCTTACGCTACTGTTTCATCAAACCCAAACACTTACAAAAAGAGGTTTAATTTTTTAACCTGTAGATCACCACATTAAAAAAAAACAGTTACATACGAATATATTAAAAAGCGAAATGAAAAAGTAAAATAAATACAAAAAATAATAACAAGTTTTATTTAAATCTAAAAAGAAATTAAAAAAAAAAAAAAGAAAACAAAAATACGTCATGATGATGAACTAATATTAACTTAACGAAACAACAAACATTAAGTCTGTATTAATAAAAGTTAAACAATTACTAATGTTACACTCATGTCAACTATGACTTTTCTATTAAATCGCTTTTAATTGTTTAAATGCTCCAGTTACACAGGTAATAACAAATTTTTCATTTTCATAATGAACAAAAATCTTTCAGTGCTACATTTGTTGCACACTTAAGTAGTCTAACCGCTACTTTATAAACCAAAAAACAATTTTATTTTGCATTATAACACAAGGAATCAACTCGCCTGAAAATCAATATCAAATTTCCTCAAGAGTTGATCTTTAATAAGATTGATTTTTAATAAAAATTACCACACGGTGTTTGTTAAAACTCTTTTATTTAAACTTTAAAAAGTAATTCATTTCATTTTACCTGGCAGCCTCTGTGCAAACACCCTTAAAAGATCCATGAAAAGAGGTTTAATTATGTCTAACAAAAGCCGGTATTTCGTACTCATTTAAAATTTACTGAAATGCTTCTCAGAGCTTTTTTTCCATACTTGTTTTACAATTTAAATTGAGACTTGTTGTGCTCCCTGCTACTCTGTGATTTGAGTTTTGAGTGAAACAACTTAACAAAATTAGATGTTGACGTTTATTTATTTTTTTGTTTCTTTTTGAACAAAAAATTCTTACGTTTGTTTTGTGCGTGTTGTGTCTAATTTGCATTTAGTACGCACAAAATGAAAGCCCGCCAAATTGAAGACTCGAGAAAAAAAAATTTTAATAAAAATATGAACAGTAAAGAGCAAATGTAAATTGTAGACTTTCTAAGAAATATTAATTAATTTCAAATATACAATTGAATTTAATTATTAATGATTATTAATACTATTTTTTAAATCTTTTTTAAACAACAGAAACCCCCAAAGCTTCTTAGCTTTTCTTGAAAAATAAGACATAAAGTCTAATAGATCAGAACCCTACTAATAGCCCTCAGATTGGAAAGTTAGTACCAATTTTGTAAAACGATATTACAAGAATCGATTCCAAATTCAGTCGCTCTATGAAAATATTTTTTTTTTTTTTCAAAAGTAACTTGGTGTGACTTATGAAGCCGGCTGAGTCTAGATTACTTTATAATTCAGCTGTCTTGAAGCAAGGAAAAAGAATGATAAGATTCCATGTCAGGTCGCTATGCAAACCAACCAACCAACTTGGTGCGAACCCCTATCCCAAAGCTTTTACTTAATACGAGTTTTTAGTATGACAAAAAAAAAAAAATATTTATTAATGGCAGGAATTCATAAACATAAAAATGTGGTCCGATGTTTGGTAGCAACTCAAACTGACTTTTCTTTACTGACTTGTCAGCAGAATCCACCCCAGTTAAACCACATACGGCTTAGCTTATACCTAGGGCGACTATTAGCGAACTTAAATTCACTTCCAATGTCATTACTGATGTATCCACAAGTAAAATAGCATATACCGTCAAATTACTCTGAGTCGCCTTTTAAGACGAGTTCATGCCAGGTTAGCTCTGGAAATACATGCCAGAGAAAATCCAGCAGCAATAGCTATTATGTTTGTGTAAAATATAATTGGAAAATTAACTTGGGTAGACTTTTCTACGATTGTTTTTTCGCTTTCCTTGTTTTTTGTTAAAAATATTTTTATATTTTTAAGCACATTTGTTTGTTATAAAAAAAGTTTCTAACAAAAAAGCAAAACCAGGTTGTCAATTGGTAAAATGAGTCCATCTTTTAGAAATTCAAATTGTGCCTGTTAGAAAACAAAATTCTAGTATAGATGAGAATCAACAGATGAATGCTGTCACATAAGTAAAACGGGTGATACATAATTTAAATGTATTTAGTGCGTTTTTGTAGAAAATGGAATGAAATGTATGTGAATTTGACGAAAATCAAAACCAGTATGATACGCATACAAATGCATAATTTGATGTTGACATTTGATGTGTGTATCACGTATTGCCAACTACAGTAAAGTAGATTTTTACGTTGCAAACTTAGAAACCAGCTGAAACGTTTAGTTGAGCAAATATGATTTTACTAACCGAAACCTACAAGTGAAAAAGTAAGGAAAACTTTAAAGCAAGACGATACGATTTTACTAATTTTATTATTACTAACTTTTGCATAACAAAAATTTTGCAAATTTTATTAATAACAGACATTTTAAACTCTAGCCACCAAGTGGCTAATGTGCTGACATTCAGTGCAAAGAAATTAAAATAAAATATGGCAAAAGATAATTAAATAAAAAAGTTTTGAGCCACAAAAATTAATAAAAAGAAAGATATACACATACACACACACTTACGTACTTACATGTGTGCAGAAATTTGTAAATCAGAGATAATTTTCAAAAAAGCCAGTTCTGAAATTTATTGATTTTCTATATACAGGTATCACAAAGGGACCACGTCAGAGGACCTAAGCGGGCCCAGCTTTTGTCTTTCTTTTCGGGCGACCTGTTTAACCTAACCTAACCTAGAAGTTAGTGTTCTATGAAAAGTAAACTTTAGCTAAAGAGCTGCTAAAGCGAATTGACATTCTAGCTAGGCAGCTTGTTAGAGCGAGTTGCTAACTTTTTGATATGATTTACAAAAGTGGTACACCGAACACATTCTTACGCTACTGTTTCATCAAACCCAAACACTTACAAAAAGAGGTTTAATTTTTTAACCTGTAGATCACCACATTAAAAAAAAACAGTTACATACGAATATATTAAAAAGCGAAATGAAAAAGTAAAATAAATACAAAAAATAATAACAAGTTTTATTTAAATCTAAAAAGAAATTAAAAAAAAAAAAAAAAGAAAACAAAAATACGTCATGATGATGAACTAATATTAACTTAACGAAACAACAAACATTAAGTCTGTATTAATAAAAGTTAAACAATTACTAATGTTACACTCATGTCAACTATGACTTTTCTATTAAATCGCTTTTAATTATTTAAATGCTCCAGTTACACAGAGAACGTTTGATGAGATTTTAGAAATTATCTTATCACTAGAGTACGAACAATATTGTGTGTTGTTTTTAGCACTTATTATCGAAAAAGAAATCTACTTAAGCATTTTGTTTTATTTAGTTTGAAATTCGTGTCAAATTCCATGTCGTGAAAGATTATTGCTGTGTGTTGTTGTGTTTTATTTTATTTTTAATTTTAGTTTTCTGCAAATTCGAAAGACCAGGTGATTTTAAAAGGGACGACAATTCTTTTTTGCTTGTACATTTCAACGTCATATTTTTAAATTAGGTAAGCAAAATATGCAGACATGGGGTCTGGGTCTATTGTGGAAAATTTAAAATCAATTGAAAAAGAAAACTGTTAAATAAGCACAGTGGGACTGCGAAAGCAATACTTTCATAAGTAAGTGTAAGTTGCAGGCTTGTTCGAGTAAATCGAACGTTTAAAATGTTTTTCTGTCTATTTCATGCGACTCACGAAATTGTCATTTGGTGCACGGATGTATTTGTCGCAGTTGCTAATGAATTTTTTAGTGATTATGCTGGAATGGGCTATAATACGAGTATGTCCATAAAAATTCATTTCCTGCAGTCACATTTCAACTTCTTTCCAGACAACCTGGGCCAGTTCAGCGATGCACAAACTGATCATTTTCACCAAGAAGTGGTAGCAAAAATAAAATAAAAATAATTTCAGATGATAATGCTGAGTTAAAAAAAAAAAAACAGTGCCAAAACATTTTTGAGTAAAATGGCCAAAAACTGTGCTTCTAAAAAAAAAAAAATTTTAATAAAAAATTTAATAACAAAATAAGTTTTTACCGAATTATAAAAAAAAAAAAATTATTTTGAAAATTAATTCAAAAATTGCCAAAACCCCTCAGAGCATCAGTCTAAATTTAAAAACAAAATTTTAGCAATAATCCAAAGTGACAACTGAGTATTTGTGCAATAGATTAAAAATCTAAACAGCCTCCACTTTGAAATGATATCATTCCCCTCTCGTCATCTTCTATGGTTCATCCGCAAGTTGCTAAAATTACTCAGAGCAACAACACTGGGGTATATGGAAATTTTCAAAACGATTTTAAAAATAATCCAAAGTAGTTTCTGAGTATTTGTGCAATAGATTAAAAATCTAAACAACCTACTCTTAGAAATGATATCATTCCCATCTCGTTATCTTCTATGGTTCATTCGGAAATTGCTAAAATTACTGAGAGCAACAACACTGGGATATATGGAAATTTCGAAACAATCTAAAGTAACTTCCGGACGACCCATAGAAGATTACGGGCAAAGACTTACATCATTTTAAAGGGAACTTTGTCTAGATTTATAATCTAAAGCCCAAATACTTAGAAATTACTTTGGATTATTTAAAAAAAAATTTTTAAATTCTCTTATACCATTTTTACCATACCCCACTTTGCCGAGGTACCATTTACCATTTTGCCCATAAAAATTACTAAAATAAAAAAGGAATTTAATTTGTAGGTTCTCAACTTTCTGGAAGTCTATTAAGATTTTCCGAAAATTTCGTAGTTTTTATTTTATGATGCAAAATATTTTCAGTTGTCAAATGCTTTAAATGAGTAAGTTTATTTGAAATTTGTGAACACCCATATCAGTCACACCATTTTTTTGACTTCCTTTAAAGTCACCTGTATATTTAGCCAGGTTTGTGGGCTAAATATGTGAATAATTAACTTTTAAAAATGTATAAAACTAAAGCTTTTTTTGTTTATCGTAAATATTTATTTAATTTTTTTTTTTTTTTAACAAAAGTAGAAATAATTAAAATACTCAGGTAAATGAAGAAGAGTACTCATTCTTTTCTTACTTCACTTTGGTAAGCATTTCAAAATACACAATGAAAATTACAATAAGTCGTGTGCAGTTTCAGTTTTAATTTACTCATGCTCATTCTCTGTTCTTTTTTTTTTTTTTTTATTGTTATTAAATTTATCTTATCGGGAATTTATGTTGTTGCTTTTATCATTTGCATTTGTTATTGTACTCATTGTAGTCATAGATAAGAAAGCAAAATATTTGTTATTGGCCAATATCTCATTTATTTTATCTCATTTATTTTATTGTTTTAATTCACAAGAGACTAACGAAATGCTCAAGGTAAATAAAGAGGAAAAAAAAGAGTCAATAGAGACGTTATTAGGTTGAGTAAAACAGGCAAAATATTGCAAGTATGGTGGGAGCTTAACAAAGTACACAAACCGTATTTAATCAAAAATAAAAGAGGGAAAGCTTAAGCAACCAGATTTCATTTTTAATTTAATGCAATTTAATGAATTAATGGCAAGCAAATATTAAAAATATTTGAAAAAAATAAGTTGATTTGAAATTATAAAAATCACAAGATTGGAATGCTTTTAAAAACATTTATCTAGCTAGCCTTTTTCGGCTTCTTTTTTTGTTTAACAAAATATCTCAAATTCTATACAAATATATTTTACACTGAAAGAAAAGATGTACCAGAAATCCAATGAAATAATTGCATTGGGTGCGTAACTGTTGTGGTCAACAGTTATGTAGCAGTTGAGCTCAATAATTACGTCTTAGAAACGGCTTGATGAATATGCTACTAAATGACCAGCTGATACATGTAAGCAATTGAAAAAAAAGGAAAAAAAATTATACAAAATAAATAATAATAAAATAATGTTAACCAAAAGTGTGGATAATATAGAATTTGTAATAGCTCTTTTCTTGAGCGCTGCTGAAGAAGTTGTTTTAAATTTAGTTGACACAACACACAACATGTCGACTTTAGTTAGATAAAGCTAAAATATTCTATGATGGAAAAAATGTTGGTAAATATGCAACTGTTGCTTAACTCTGCGTTTCTAAGACAAGCACTCAACAGTTACGTCTTATGATATTGTCATTGAGTCAATGAAATTCTTAATAAATTATGCGATTTCTTTAATTAAATTAAATTTCATTCATTAATATTCCGTTGAACTAATGAAATTTTCATTTTAATTTACAATTCATTGCTTTTAATGAAAACCACTGTGCGGTAAAGCTATACTTCATCAAAACGGAAAAAAAACTATATATGAAAAGCTTAATAGACGACGCCAACTAGAATAACTAAAATTATGAGTGCACAAGGTAGGTATATCCAGATACAAGAAAGAGAAGTTACTAGATTGATAATGATGATACAAAAAGTCGTTCGTTTCAAATAGCGCGTTTGTATAGTAAAAATTTTTTCTTTTAATTATTTGTCAAATTCTCTTCTCCTTAAATCGATTGTCTTTAAATATTTACAAGAGTTGCACAAGAGACTTGCGCAGCTGATTTGCCTAATTAAGAGCCTTGCAATTTGAAATTGCCGTTTTTTTAACTCTATAATTTAAACTGGTACTATAACATATTGTTGTGTTTAGTTTTTATGTCATGCTTTTACCAATCGTTGCTATTGAAATAAAATTTAGAAAATAATTCATTTGAACTGCCGATTAATTCAACTTTTTTTTAACCTTTGAATTTTTAATTAATAAGAACTGGCGGTAAGTATTAAGTCATAATCGTTTTCTTTCAAATATATCAAAATTTATTTAATAAAATTACAATAGAGCTTAGAATACAAATATTTGATTTTTTAACCCAAAATTTGCTTACATAAATGTAAATCCCAGAAAAACCATTCGCATCTGTATGATTTTTACATTGAGTTGCGATGCGTTTTCTTTCGCATCGCAATAGAGAATAACCCCCCAGCATTCCCAAGTACACTTTAATAGAGCCTAGGTTCTACATTGTCGAAAATTGTTTAGAAAGCGTTCAAGAAAAAGGATAAAAGAAATTTGCTAAAAGAGAAACGCCCTCGAAAGTCCGGGAAAACTGCCAAAAGCTTTGAGGCACAAAATGTTTCAGTAAAAGTTGCATATTTTGTAAGTTTATTAATTAAACTGGAACAAAATATTAATTCAATGAAATGTCCATTCATTTAACGAAATATTTTATTGAAACGTTGTCATAGGTTGAAAAATATTGAATTAATCTTTCAGTGTAGTGTATGGTCTTGTTTGTTTCTTTTTTTTTATAAAACCAAACGTCAAATATATTTAAGCACAAGGACGATAAACACTCACCTTATTTATCCGAAAAATAATCTTGTGGCATTACATTTTAAATATGATTTCTGGCATATGACCGCCACGGACGTCCAATCTTCGATGACTTTTTCCAACATTTGTGGCCGTATATCGGCAATAACATGGCGAATGTTGTCTTCCAAATGGTCAAGCGTTTGTGGCTTATCCGCATAGACCAATGACTTTACATAGCCCCACAGAAAGTAGTCTAGCGGTGTTAAATCACAGTTTTGTTTGGTGACGTAGCCATTCAACCAGAAGTGCGCTTCATCGCTAAACAAAATTCGATTATGAAAATCAAAATTATGAACCATTATTTTCGAAATAAAATTGCACTATTTGCAAGCGTTGTTCAGGCGTGAGTCTATTCATGATGAATTGCCAAACCAAACTGAAAATAAATCACTTGATAGCTGTTAAATCGGTCGCCATCTTGAACAATAATGCCAACTTAAATTTATATACGTCTATAAAAAACACCCTTTATATTTAAGCACATAATGCACTCACCTTGTATAGTTGCGTCGTGTTTTCTATATTCTTTGAGTTTAGTCCAGTGCAAAATTCATAATTTTTTTTTTAACAAATTTATGCAATAAATTTTTTTTTAATGAATTTATGTTACATTAGAAATGTGAATCTTTTTCATTCAATGAACGATTATTTCTTTCTATTCATAGATTCTTTAAATTTTTTCTTTAATCCACAAAAAAAAAAAAAAAAAATTATTGAAATTAATGAAATTGTTTGTTGGATTAATGAAATTCCTTTAATTAAAATTATATGAATATTTTCTTAAAAACTAATGATGATATTTCATTGAAGTAACAAAACTATTTTAATGAATTCGCTTCATAGGATTTAACAAACATAATTCTTTCAGTGTACTTTAAAAAATAAATTTAAATTTTTTCGCAAGCCTTAAATAATACACGGAACATTATAAGAAGATGCAACTTAAAAAGTATGCATTTCAAGATGAAAAACACCCGGCTAAGTTTATGTACAGCTAAGGGTTAAACCTGTTTTTTTTTCCTTGAGATATTAAATCATGCGCGCTAAACAATTTTCAAACATACAAAAATGTTAAAAATTCGAAGTGAATTATGAATTAATAAAGCAAATACTTGTCATGTTGGCAGAATATTTTATAAAATTTTATTTTATATTTATGGTTTGTTTACCTTTTTTTTTAATAAAAATAACACTGATAATACAACAACAACAACTGTAAGACAGAAGAGCATATTGTTTACAAGCATTTCCCATGTTCATATACAACATCAACTCACTAATATTTTGACATGTCCGATATGTCAAACCATATGTCGGCATACAGGCTTATACAATCATTGTCTATCAATTAATATTCTGAAAACACCATAATGTCTTCTTTGTTTTACTAACAAGTGCACGAGTATGTATTCTAATAACAAATTATGTATTTGAATTTCATGAGTGTATTTTTAATATGAAGTTCTGAAAAATCAATTATGAATTTATAATTTGATTTTACAATTTCTTGACAAATTAGATAATGTTTACTTAACTTTTAATGCCAAAAAAATTTTTAATTACATGAATGAATGTACTTAGTTTTTGTTTAAAAAAATATATTAATTTTGTAATGTAAAGATATTAAATCGTTAAAGAAAAATACCACAAATATTTCACAATGACTTTTCAAACACCATTTGAAGTTTTATGATAGAAATACTTAATCCATTATTAAGTTTTGAAAGAGCTCACGCTTCTAAAAGAAGAATGCCTTTTTGAGTTTAATATTTTTATGGGCATAAGTGCTCATACTGAAAACTGGCCATACAAATTGTCTAGAAATTTTGTGTGAAAATTATCTATAAAAATTTTTCATTGCTTGTAGAAACAGCACAGGAGTGCACCAAATGTAGTGCAACACACTTACAGAGTAAAATTTTTTTAGCGTTACTTTTTTTTTCTTTTAATAAGGGGGGTATACGTTTCTTACAAGATTTTAAAGCCCCTCGATGCGACACATGACATCGCAATATTTCCTATCTCACACAAGTGATATATAAAACCACACTCTCTGAGAAAACATTCCGTTACGCTGGCCATACACACTCAAGTCGAATGCATGCCAGAGGCTGCCGTACTTTTGTACTAAAATTGCATTGAACTTGAGTGTGCATGGTCAGCACTACGAGCCTGAGTTTACTTTTTTTCTGTCTCTCTCTATCTTTCTCTCCCTCTTTCTATTTCTCTTTTGCTCTCACATTCATATTAGAAACTTATTTTTTTTATTTATTTTTTTCAATCTATAGAAAACACGTACACCTTTTCCTTCCCCTACTAAATTCACAAGTCTATTTTTTAATTTAAAGTTTCGCATAAAATATGATTCAAGTTCATTTAAAATGATATCATTTTTATCACACCTTTTATTGGAAATTTTTCTAAAAAAAAAAATTATCACCTTTCAGACAAAATTTATAAAAACCTTAGGTGGGCAAAAATACAAAAAAAAATCACAAATTTATGACTCAATTTATTCAAAAGCAGCTACAATTTCTTTAAATTTTCTTTATTTAGAAGAAAACAAGTAAATCAAAACAAAAAATAAAAAAAAGTTAAAAACAAATTTTTATGGCTAAAATAAATATTTACCAAAATTTTATGAGTGGTGACAGCATTTGTCAATTACAATTTAATTTAATTTAGCTGCTGTTTGTACTCTAAAGATTTTCAAAGTCAAATTTAATTATTATATTTATTAATTAGTAATCAAAACTATTAAGAATCAATAAGTTCTTAAAAATTATTATGATAGAGAAAATTGAGTAATTTTTTTTTACATCTAATTTGATTTAATACGAGTTAAAAAGAAAAAAATTTCATGGGCAAAATCGGGATGGGTAACTCGGCAAAGTGGGGAATTGTAAAAATTCCTTAAAGCAACAGCACGGGGTATATGGAAATTTAAAAAAAAAATTTTTAAAAGTAGTTCAAAGAAATTTCTGTGTGTTTAGTCGGTAGATTACAAATCTAGACGGCCTCCCCTTTAAAATGATATATGTGAAATCTAGCAATCTTCTATGGTTTTTCCGGGTATTTTTATATACCCCAGGTGCTGTTGCTCTGAGTGATTTTAGCAACTTCCCAACGATATCATTTTAAACAAGAGTTCGTCTAGATTTGCAATCTACCGCCGAAATACTTAGAAGTTTCTTTGAACTATTTAAATTTTTTTTGAAATTCCCATATACCCCAGTACTGTTCTTCTCAAGGATTTTGACAGTTTCCGTTTTGCATCATAAAATAAAAACTACGAATTTTTCAGACAATTTTAAAACACTTTCAAAAAGTTTAGAACCTACAGATTATATTCCTTTTTGATTTTGGTAATTTTCAAGGGCAAAATCATGAATGGTACTTCGGCAAAGTGGGGATAAGAAGAATAAGAAGAAAAGGGATTGGATTATATGGGCCGTTTATTTTTAATAATTTTTTAATCCAAGTTTACAACATTACAAAGCTTTGAAAAAGACACTTTTTAAGTTTAAAATGTATTTTTTCAAAATGGGATCTGGTCATATAAAATTCAAGTCTTTCAGATCATTAAAAGCGTTAGCGATCGCGTAACCATAAAAATCTTTTAAACGCCGCTAGTAGTGCGATTCAGTAACTTTTAAAGATTCCACATGGTGTTTTTTTTATCTCTATATTTTGCTGTTTTCAGCAATTCTTGGTTAATTTTACCACCACTAACATGAATACCGTAGACAACAACCAAAAAGGCTAAAAATAGCATGTACAACACTCAAAAAGTGGCTTATTTCATTCACTTTAATTTTGCCACACAAAATTCTGGCTTTTATCTAACTACACACAGCTGACTTAAAAGTTCTTTAATTTTAAGGTTAACTATTTTTAACCAAACAATTTCTTTAAAATTGAATACAGGTCTTTTGTGTTTTTTATCAGTGTATGTTAGAGTTTAGGAATTGCTATCCTGCCTTATTATAGTGGACGAAATCGTGTTGAATACATGTAAATCTGGCAACGCTGTATTAGTGCTGTCGAATTTCGGCTACAACTTTGAGAACCGTATTTTTTTAAATTTGATTTCCAGTTTGAATTTATTTTAATATCCCAGTTTATCATTTAATTTTTCTATTTTCTTAATGCGACTTGAAAACGAGGAGCGCATTAATTCTGATGCTTTGGCTAGACTCTTGACTAAAAAAAATCGTTGGTTAATAATTGTTATCCACAAGTCAACTGCTGCTGCGAGATGCATAATCATATAACAAGTTTCCTTTTTGTGCAGGTTTATGCTAAAAGCAATTTTGCATTTTGCCTTATGGCCATTATTAAGTGTGTAAGTACGTTTATTTGTCTGTTTTCAAGACCACCTGCATATAATTTTTGTGCTGCTGCTGCTGCTGCTTTATTTTCTACTTTAAGCTTGATTGTCTGTCGCTTTTGTGTTTTTCATGTTGCTGCTGTTGTTTTCTCTTTGGCTTTGTGTAATGATCCTTTAAATCGGTTTCTATTTTCCTTTGCGTTTTATTTTTTTTTTGTTCGTTTGTATTCCAATTGTTGTGTCTATTACAACATGCAATATTATTGACAGTTATGCCTCTTCATTATTGTCATTGTTATTGTTATTGTTGTTATTTTAGCTGGTTGTTACTGTTACTTAAAACTTTTTTTGTTTGTTTGCAAATTGTTGGCAACAATTTCATCAATTGTTTATTGTTTCAAATTGGCCATATGCACATGAATATAAATGAGTTGGTTGGAATAACTGGCTCGGTTTAATAAAGTTTATAGAGTCTGTTTTTTTTTTTTAATTTGCTTATGCTTTTTAAAGGTCTAAAGCAGAAACTCTGGGATATATGATTATTGTTGCAGTTGCAGTTGCAAATGAAAATTTCTTTAACTGTACGTGTGATTACTTTTTTGTAAATAAATTATTTATTTGTCTATATGACAAAAGTTTGCAACGTAATTGTTTTGTTTTTAAAATTAAAATTTATTTATTTAACTGAGAATATTGAAACAATAAGATTGTTGTTTTTTTTTTTTTAATTCATTCATTCTTATGACGAGTGTCGTTCTAGTAATTGAAGTTGTTATACAACCTAAGGCCGACTTGGCCACAAATCACTCCTTCCGTGACGACAACAACGACACTTATAAGCAGTCCTTTATTGTGTTAAAGAACTTTTTTTGTTTAAGAGATTCCTAACCCTGCAATTAAGTCGGCAAAGCTTTTAAAGGTCGTGTCTTTAAAATTTGCTTTAAATAGTCCAGTACTTTTCTCCTTAAGCCCAAATCTCACATCTTTAAATTTGGTGAAATCCCCACCTTGATGTATCACTATACCGAGGCTAGAAGGGTGCGCTAGCACCCTGAGCTGCTACGTGCTAGGATTTGGCAGAATAATACCCTTCAGGGTCCGAGAACCGGTAACCCCACAGACTAGACTTCATTTGATTGGATGCTCACGTACGATTAAATAGTGAGTGCTTGGAGTCAGTGGACCTAATTTCGTTCCTGATGTTCTGGGCTTCCCATTTTTGGTTACTTGTTCGGTCTGTGGATTTCACGCACAGTCTACTTAAAGGTAAGCGGGAAGTGGGGATCATGTTCACCTGTTGCACGGTGTGTCATGTTGCTTCGATGTGATGTTGCATAGCAACAGCAAGTCGTTTTGTGACACAGGTTTTAGATCGGCTCAACTTCTTTTACAAGGCATGTGTGTGTAATGTAGCTTTAGCAAACATAATTTGCTATAAAGATTGTAAAGTGGCACACATATTATTTTAAAGGGGAGGTCATCTAGACGTGTAATCTACCGTCGAAATACTCAGAAGTTTCTTTGAACTATTTAATTTTTTTTTTAAATTTCCATATACCCCAGTACTATTCTTCTCACGCATTTTGGCAGTTTCCGTTTTTAATCATAAAATAAAAACTAGCAACTTTTCAGAAAATGTTAAAACGCTTCCATAAAGCTTAGAGTCTGCAGATTAAATTAGTTTTTAATTTTGGAAATTTTCATGGGCAAAATCGGGAATGGTATCTCGGCAAATTGGGGAATAAAAAAAAAATTACTCAAAGCAACAGCACTGGGGTATATAAAAATTTCCAAAAATTTTGAAAAATAGTCTAAAGTAACTTCTGAGTATTTGGGCGGAAGATTACAAATCTAGATGACCACCCGTTTAGAATGATATGTGTCCCATCCCGTAATCTTCTTGCAAAATCAGTGTATTTATGCATATTTGTACCCATGCACTTATAGTTCTCTTAAACATATCATAATTACTGAAAAGTTATTTACAAATACTAAAAAAAACGTAACGGGTTACGTTAAAACATATCTTACTTATTTTTCTTTCTTTTGCCAACCAGACTATCCAATTTACTGTAAAAACAATATTCAAATAAATCAAATTGTGATAAAAATGTTTAGTCATTAATTATTACAAATGGACAAGAACACACACATCAATTTAATGAGTTTTAAAATGCACATCAGTCGCAACAGAGTTCCAGAAAACTGAAATAACATGCTCATCATACTCCCCTTTTAGAGGAAGGAGTGTGTAATTATTGCCTCTGCTACTGATTTGTAATAAAATAATTTCATTTTGAAAATGTAGCCATTAAAATAGTGTAAAAGTATTCTTTGTTTTGTAAAAACTACATAATTAATTTAAATTTAGTTGAACAATAAATTGTATCTTTCATTTGCTTAAAAATTGGGTGTGATTTTTATGGTGGATCGTTGACCAACACACTTATCCAACGCCGATAACATATTTTTTTTCATCTTTTTATGTTCATTTAGTTTTTTTTCTCATTATTCTTATTTTATGAAACCCCATTTCCATTCATTCAAATATTAATAAAAATAAATTAAAAATTCTACAGTCGGTGTGTTAAGCCTGTGAGTGGAGTGATCTTAAAAGAAGAGTTCACATTTTTTTCAAATATTACGAGTATCTTAGCACTATTTATTAATTAATTGTTATTGCCACTTGAGGAAAAACTTGCATAACATTTTGCGACAGGCTTTAATTAGCAATAATCTTATTAAACTATTTGATCATGAAAAGAAAATAACTGCGTACTTGATTCGGTCCCAAAGCCGATTTTAGCATGGAAGCTTCTGTGTCAATTGCTATCGCTATACAGCTTAAATGGCGGCATCAGAAGTGGCTTTCTTAAATACTATCGATAACAAATTTCAAGGCCTAGTGACATGCAATTTTCAGCGTCAAATATAGGCTTGTTATCATAGTAAGCGCTCTTTTCAGCTTTTAAGCGGGAGTTAGAAAGATAAATATCAAGAATGGTGACTGTGATAACTAGCTACTGGCGATTATCACACACCCTGTCAGACTGGGACTACCCTTTCAGAGTAAACAAACAGTTTTTCACCTCCTCTGCTAAATTCCATCTCTTCAGGCTGCGAGATACAAATTTATCGGTGAGCATTTAATGGAAGTCCTACCTGAGATACCGCAAAATAGAGTTAAAAAGTCTTTTTCTTCTTCTTAATGCCACAGGGTGAGTCTAGATCAGTTCATTACTCCGTTGTCTTGAGGAATAGGTGGTTCAAAATGGAATATTCCGATTCTAATTGATGATCATCAGGCTGCCAAGTAAATCAAATAACTTGATTAGGTATTCTTTAAGAGGGATGTAGTTGACGTATATACGTCAACGGATTTTAGATTTCTGAAATTGCGTAGGTTATGTTAAGAAAACAGAGTCATCTAAAGTGGTCCCATTGTGAAACCTGTATGAGAAGAAAGTCAGATATGAATAGAATGCGAAGAGTGAAACGAAGTAGGAAGATGGGAGGAGAAAGAATAAGGGTCCATCACTTAAGCCAATTGCAATTCCTAATGAAGGCAATAATAGAGCTTGCACTGATCTGTCAGGGCAGTGTAAAGGCAGAAAAGGTATTTCATAGTTTCTTCCTCTTTCTCATCTTGACAACTTCTACAGTTGTCATTCGATGGTAAATCCATTCCATAGAAATACGCTGTTTCTAACAAGAATATATCTCCCAATTAGAATATATAACAAGATTACTGAACTCTATTAAGTGTGAAAGTATGTCGCTGAACTAGTTTTTAAGGAAGAAATACCGTCAACAGACTAGCCGCAACAACGTTGCGATTTCCTACAAGGAAGTCAACTTCATGACGTGATATTAAGAAAATCGTAACCGATTTGTTCTACAATTGCTTATTATCCCAGCTAGAGTAGACCTATAAATGTGTTCAGGCGTTCATATACAGGGTGATCCAAATAAGACCAGCTGATGTGAAACACAAATAACTTTTTTATTTTTTAACATAATTTATTTTTTCTTTTTGCAGATTATAACTGAACTCTTGGAAATTTCTCAATGATCGATTGTTCTGACGCAGCGAAATTATCGCCGTTTTTTTTTTTAATGTAAGATCAGCGCCCACATTTTCCATGATTACAAGTTTAATTCGCCGTTTTGAGGAACTGCATTCGTACTGAAGACAATGTGGAAGCTGTGCAGCAGAGTGTTGCAAATGATCCATCTGTCTCAACTCGTCGCCGTTCCGGCCAATTGGGTATACCCAGAACAACATTACAGATAATTTTAAAGCTGGATCTTAAGATGTATCCATACAAAGTTCAAATTGTGCAACAACTTCTATCGCAAGACCCCCAAAAACGACTACAATACGCTCACTAGGTCTCATTTTGGCCACCCGTTACTAGCGTCTTTCTTGCTGTCTCATATAGAGTTCATGACTAAGGCCTGTTATTACAACTTTCGATAGTTACAGTTAGAATTTTTGAAGCAAATAATCGATTTGTGTCTGAAGCTTTAGAACTTTAGTTAAGAACACACTATCCGATATTTAACTTATCAATATTTTTATATTGATATCTTTAACTATCGGTAAATTGCAATAATGGCCCTAAATCTAAGAATTAGCGCACCACTGGTAACGTTATGACAGGCTTCTTTTCAATTTCAATTAAATTTTTTCTGTACTTTTTATTAAAATTTTGTATTGGGTTCAACCCGACTTAATGAAAAAGACTTTATAATCGTACTTAAAGCTCGATCTAAGTGCATCATAAACTTATTTTTTTTAATTTCATTTTTTATTTTTTTTTTCCAAGAGCAACACCCTCAATAAAGATTTAGTTTAATGCATACTTTGTTTCTGTATGGAATACAATTGGCGCTGATACGTCTGTTGCGCACTTGTATTAATCCAATTTGTGATCAAATCAGAAAATGTTGTATTTGTTAAAGCAGGCTTTTTGGATTGCCAGCCGGCTGGCCGCTCGTCTGGCTTTAACAACAATTACAACAGCTGACACAAAAACTGATAAAAAGTAATGAAGTTTCTTGGTTTTTTTTTTTTTTTTTTTTCAAAGTAAGCAAAGACAGACAATTACGAATGTGAACTTGAAGGAATGGTGGTTCTTCTGGCACTATTTTATCTATGAAAAACGATCAGAATGTTGTTGTTGTGGTTGTTAGTTGTCATGCTCATAAATTCTTAGCAAATGAAGATGAAAATAATCTGAAAAATAATGTACACATCATGTAAGAAGTACTCTTTAGATACAATCTCACTGTCATGCAACATGTATGTGCACCAAAATGCTTGTCGGTTGCTTACATTTTAGAAGAAACAACGAGTACTCATACTCATACTCATGTGTTGTTGGCTGGTTGTTGTACAATAATAATGATGACAATAATTGTTTTTAAACTGCACTTTGTTTTTTTTTCTGGCATTTAGTAGACATTTTTTTTTAATTTTGTTTTTTTAATTGCTTTCACTCTCTTTAAACGAGTATCTTTAGGTTATTCATCTACCATTAAGTGTCGTTTCTTTAAGTGAAACTTAAAATGTTTTGTCTAATTGTTCTAGTGACCTTTTATATCCGTCTGCGTATAATAAATATCAATTATCTAATGCTTATTGTTATCTAATTCGCTTAAATAACTTGTTTTGTGGTTGCATTGTGGTTTTTGTGAAAAGTGTGAATGATAGTGAAAAGCTAAGTATCAATTACAATTATGAATTGCAACAGACCTTAGAATGGAAAGAGTTGTAATAGAAAAACTTGATTTGTGGAAGATTCTTAGGAATAGTATTTTCAATTCCAAGATAACTGCAACCAGAATAGAGCTATTGTGCCACCCACTACTCTCATGTTACAAGTATTCACTAAAAATTCAAAGACTTGCTTAAGTGATTTGTTCAACATGTCCTAAGATTAGGACCACACACGGCATATTTAGTTGGTCAATTCTTTCTGCATTCTCTTTTAAAATTGTCGTTTTGTCCACACACTAATACTTTGTCTCGGCAATTTTGGCATTCTTATTCAGTCATTCATTTAGCCTTCTTCTTTTTTTGGATCTGTATAACAGATACGAAGAAAGATCAAAAGAGAATTGCCGAGTACTAGCAAGTTTATACCCCTTTCCATTCTTCTTTCCTCTCTCTGCTACAAAATCAAGAATTGCCCAAGTTAAATTGCTGTGTTAAAATCCTGGTAATAATAACAAAACCTGATCTGAATTAGACCATTACGATGAGACAGTATATGTTTAGCTGTTTTTTCATCTTCGACTGCTCCTTATGTTGGCCAAATGCTTCAATACTGTGCAATGCCCCGTAACGAATCCTAGCCATGCCCTGTAAGATATTACATCGACCTTCTTATTATAATCAAAATGAGCATTAATTTCCTTTGATACGGTTTTCAAAGTGTGATGTCCACAATAACATAAAAAGCATAAGAATAGAAACACTTTGTAGCGATTCATTTAGCATCCAGAGTTACAACTTGGATTTAGAAGAAGATCTCAAAGAAATATTTAAGCAGTAACCTATTTGGCACTCCTTGCAGTTCTGTATTTTCAAGTTGATCGTCTGTTATTTTTCTTGTTCTTCTGTTAAACTGTTAAATTGGCTGATCGCGACCAAAAATCATGTGTCATAAATGAGCCGTTGTACCTATGTAAATTTGCTCTCAAGCAAGCTGGCTCATTCATTACATAAACCTCAAAACTATGCTTCACTTCCTTAAAATTTTTTTTCATACTCCAAACTAATTTCTAGCCAATTGTTTGCCAGATTACAAACATAGAAGACCTTGTCTCTAAAACAGTGTGTATCAAATCTGGTTATCTGCTACGGTTCGTCCGGAAATTAAGAAAATCTCTCAAAACAACAGTACTGGGTTAAATGTTAAATACTAGAAATTAATTTTTTTTCTAATTCTTGGGTCTTAGATTACAAATATCGAGCACTGAAGTATGAGAGTATTTCTAAAAATGATTAAATTTAATCGAAAGTAATTTTTGCCCAATTTGTTAGCAAATCATTTGTATAGTACCTGCGCACAAATGCAGTGATAGTGGTTTACATTGAAACATATTTATTTTTGGCATATTTATCTTCAAGTGATTTGCCAGTAGAAAGAAAACAAAACAATTAGCCAAAAGTTTTGTAAATAATAAAGCAGCTGAAAGTAGTTTAAGCAAAAAGTACTTTAACGAAAAGTACTTTAGATAAGTACGTTCGAGATAAATTATTTTATGGAGAAAAACAAAACAAATAAATAAAATGAAGATTGAACTTGAATGAGCAAAAAAATTTGATTTTGTCAAACAAATCGAGCCACACTTTTGGAACTTTTCGCTCTTAACAGTAAAACTACTGAAAAAACTCTTAAAAAAATCAATAAAATAAAATTATGCTGAAAAAAATAGTTTAAAATTTTTTTAAATTTTAATGTTTTATTTTTCTATATTTTTTTTCCGAACCAAGTATTGTCACGTACATACATGCAATAGATGTGTGTTGATATTATTATTTATTGTTCATATTTCATAGACAATTATTTATAATTATAATTTCATTATCATTATTTTGCTGTTTATGGTGATTGTGATTAATATTTTCACAAATAGCATTTGGCTTTATCATGATGCATCATTGTTGCACTGATAACGTATTCAGTCAGTATCAGTGCTCCCATGCTGTTCGGCGGTGGTCACAACTATTTTGGTGACGACATTGACGATTGGCAGTAGGCAACAATAACAACCAACAAACAAAGCAAAGCAAAGGCTTAACTGACTGACTCTTCAAAGGCATTACAACCATTTATAGTTTTAAAGTCATTTGGCTAAATTTGGTTATTGAAATGACAAAAATGCAGTTGTTTCAATGTCTTAAATTTGCTGAGATTTTTATTTAAACTTTTTTTAATCTTTACATTTGTTGGAAAATCTTTTATAGAAAAAAAAAAAAAACAAAAGCCAAATGTTTTTTTTGTACATTTTTTTTTCTTTTATTTTCATTATTTGCGAGACTAGATATTCGTGCAAAAGAAAAATAAAGAAAAACAAAAACTTGTGCCTCTAAATGTTGTCAGTCAGTTGAATTTAGCAGTTGAATGGCGTTGTACAACACTACTCGTACTCAAAAGTAACCTTGACAGTTATGTTGGCTAAATGCCTGACTGTTGGTTTGGTTACTTGGCTGGAAGACAAACTGACTGTTCGTTCATCTGTCTGGTAGACTGATTGTTTTTTGTTTTTTTTTTAGAGTGTTTGTTTGCTTGTTTATCAAGTTGACTGACTGACTGCTGGCTTTTGCCCGCTTGCTGTACGTTTAAGTACTCTTATGTTGAAACTGTTTCATGTTTATTTGCTTTTATTTACAAACACATACTATAAACGTTTGTTTTCTTGCTACTTATTGCCGTTGTTTTCTTAACAAAATGTGGCATATTGCATACATAATAACTTTTAACATTAGCCAGTTACCAATTTTGGGAAATTACTTTCTTATAATGTTTTTGCTTAAATGATTTTTTGCGTTGTTATTTTGCAATATTTCTTGTTTGCAAAATTTTGCACAAACAACAAACATACAAATATTTTATTATTTTATGTGCATGTGATTAATTTTGTAACATTGGAAGCCTGAAACTCATGTTCATAAAATTTTTTAAAATATCCTGACACGTACAACATAACTACTGAATTAATATTAAGTTTAGCTATATTTTACACAGGCTTTTCGTAGGCCAGACTGTCTGCCAATTTAATTGGAAAATCACCATCCAAGACCGCCAAATTGTCACTGTTAATAGACTGAGGTTCTGTCACACCCTTCGCCTCAATTTAATTTATTGTTTATAAAAATCAAGCCTGTTTTAGTTTTCATTTCGTTTTCTTCTTCTAATACACTGAGAAAACAACTTTGGTTGTAAGAACTAAATTTGTTTCCAATCAAATAGTCGAATTTTTTAATCTTGACATTTGAAAATCGGTATTACAGTTTAAAATATATTTAGCAGAACTAAATTTTGCTCTTTATTATAAAATTTTGATTGCTACAACAAAAAAACTGAATTTGTGATAAGAAACAAATTTAGTTCTCACAACCGAAGTTGTTTTCTTTTTAGTTTGAACAATATAAAAATTTAAAACTTAAAAAAAAGCCCTTCGGAATCAGAAAAATATTCATTAAACTTGTTGGGTAAACTTAAAAGCGTAAAAAGTGGCTGGAATGTCGACCTCTTGTCTGAAGCAACTTTGTATGGCATTTTAAGAATAGGTATCTTTTGCCGAAGTGACTAATAGCATAAGTCACGACCTATTAAAGGTTTGACAATATTAAACAACAGTTTTTTTTTTTTTTGTCATACATTTTCAAAATTTTTCTTTTATTAATTTGTTTTTTTAATGACTTTTTGTAAAACACAATTAATAATTGGGTTATACAATTTCTGCATGAGTAATTTTTTAATCTTTTATACTTAACTATACCTACATAAATATGAAATCGTTTAGAAAAGCCAAGCCAAAAATTATGAAAATGACATCACGTATTAAAAATGATTAAACAACCACTGGGTAATTTGGTCTCCACACGTTCAAGACGTATATACGTACCACAATGATAGTAGGGAATCAACACAGAAAGACATTAAACGAGGCATAACAAACCGTGTAACAGGAAAAAAAAAAAAAAATTAATAAAAAATAAATTCTTTGAATTTAAAGTAAAAGTGTTTGAGAAGTAAACTGAAGTTAAAAAAAACAAACTCCTAAAAGTTTGATTTTTGTTGTTGTTGGTATTGTTTTAAGCTAAAATCTAAACACACCTTAAAAAGTATTTAATAGGAAGTCAAGTTAATTTCCAAAAATGGGTTAACGACATTAAGTGCATCAGCAATAATGCGTAGTGGCTAAAAAAATTTTATTTTATTTTATTTATTATTTTTTTTTAGATAGAAAGTTAAGTTAAAAGTTGTTTAAACAAAAATTTCTAAATTGCCGCAGTAACGTTTAGTTAAACGTTAATAAAATATATAATTATTGTTGTAATTGTAATTAAAATTACCTTCTCATGGAACTTAAGTTGCCGAGTCGGTTTGCTTTTTGTGTCCAAGTAGTAAAATTGTCATTTTACTTATTTGTAAATTAATTAAATTTGTTAAGATCCGGTTAAGTTGCATCTAATTTAAAAATATTCCGTAATCGATTGATAAATTTTTATTATGTACTAGCTGTCCCGGCACACTTTGTTTTGCCTTAAAAGTTTTGTATTTTCAATCTTCTTACTCTAATAAATCGTACCCATAGAGTAAAGGACCTTCTCTGGTAGTCCTCAAAAATACCGCCCCTGAAGAATTCCACAGTACAGACCACAGTTTAGTTCTATCAAAAATATTTTCACCTGGTAAGATTGATTTACTATTGTCACGATTAAAAAAATTCGACGGTCACAATTGAATTTTTAATGTGCAACAAATATAAAGGGTGTTTTTTTAAAGACGTATAGAACTTTAAATTTCAATAAAACAACGATGGATTATTCGATTGACATGAATTTTATTTATCCAAAAGATAATCTTGTGGCATTACATTTTAAATATGATTTCTGGCATATGACCGCCATGGCTGGCTCGGATGTAGTCCAATCTGGACGTCCAATTTTCGTTGAATTTTTCCACATTTGTGCCCGCATATCGGCAATAACACGGCGAATGTTGTCTTCCAAATGGTCAAGCGTTTGGGGCTTATCCGCATAAACCAATGACTTTACATAGCCCCACAGAAAGTAGTCTAGCGGTGTTAAGTCACAAGGTCTTGGAGGCCAATTCACAGGTCCAAAACGTGAAATTAGGCGGTCACCAAACGTGTCTTTCAATAAATCGATTGTGGCACGAGCTGTGTGACATGTTGCGCCGTCTTGTTGGAACCACAGCTCCTGGACATCATGGTTGTTCAATTCAGGAATGAAAAAGTTAGTAATCATGGCTCTATACCGATCACCATTGACTGTAACGTTCTGGCCAATATCGTTTTTGAAGAAGTACGGACCAATGATTCCACCAGCCCATAAAGCGCACCAAACAGTCAGTTTTTTCTGGATTTAACGGTGTTTCGACATACACTTGAGGATTAGCTTCACTCCAAATGCGGCAGTTTTGTTTGTTGACGTGGCCGTTGAACCAGAAGTGCGCTTCAGCGCTAAACAAAATTCGCTTATGAAAAATCAAAATTATAAACCATTATTTTCGAAATAAAATTGCACTATTTGCAAGCGTTGTTCAAGCGTGAGTCTATTCATGATGAATTGCCAAACCAAACTGAAAATAAATCACTTGATAGCTGTTAAATCGGTCGCCATCTTGAACAGTAATGTCAACTTAAAATTCTATACGTCTACACCCTTTAGTTTTAACGATCAAATTTATATTTGCTCCTACTGCTTTTTAGCACATACTACGGTAGTTGCTGTGCACCTTCTTAGGTTTCTTATGCCCCTATTATGGTTCACAACTCAACCAACTCAGTTAAGTTGTAATTGCAAAACAACTGCTATTGATGTCAGTTCTCAATCCATAAATTGTAATCAGTAATGACACAAATAGGTTGTACATAATATCAAAATTACAACTAAGGGTTGAGTTGTGAACCATAATAGAGGCATTATGCTTGTAATTAGACAGTGCCTAACTTCCTTTGTAAGTGCTTAGTTGTTCGGGCTTCAGCACAAAAATTTCTCAGTGCATATTTTAGGGCATCTGAGTTATCAGGGGATACCTTCCCAAATATCTCAATGCTAAGAGCTGAGTCTAGATCCCATCCGTCTAGTTTGTTTTTCGAAAGGGAATCCTGTCACCGCATATGTTTTACTTAATAATAAAATTAAAAAAGAAACCAAATCAATTGGCAAGCAGTCATGCTTGTTGTTTTGAAATTTGTCGATTAAAAATCACTGCAGCGTAATTAATTTAATTTCATCTTGAAAATATTATTCACAAAAAATTAAAACATTAAAAATATGAATGAATATTTCCAATTACTAGTGACTTATTTTATTTTATTTTATTTTCTGTTGCTTTTGTGTGTTGTGCCTGGCTCCAATTAGTCTGAGTTTAATTACATCGGTTGTTCACTAACGAGTGCAGGCAATTAAAGAAAAATCACCAAAAACTTATTAAAATTAAAGCTGCAAAATAAAAATGAATATAAAATGTTAACTGTGATAAAAAAAAAATGAAAACAATTATATGCTTTGTGTGGAAACTGCATACACAGCAGGAAGTTAATACGAATGATACTAAATTGTTATAAAATTAACTCGCTTATAAACTAAAAATTGAGTACGAATTTTATTTTTGCTTATTTATTTCTTTTATATGCAAGTTGAATCTCATTTTATGGCAATTACAGCAAATGTACAAATTTTATTACATTTAATTCAGTAAAAAAGATTTAAAAAAATTAATTAAATAATTTTTAAAAAACAAAACTTTGTGTTAGATCTAACGAAAAACTATAGCCAAAAGGATTATAAAAACGGGTTTGGTTTTGCATTTGCTAGAAGCCGTTTAATTATTTTAATTAGCACCAAAATACTTTTTTTTTTTAAGTAATTAAAACTGAAGCAAATGAGTCATTTTTATTGGAGTTTCTGCTATCTTTATCATCACAGAGGATACTCTGTATTGTTGGTGTATTTTGTAAAGGAATATGGGCATTACCGTAAGACATTCTGCAGCATTACAACTTTTACGTTTTTGTAAAAAGAGTTTGATACCACTCATCGTGCTATGCGAATTCAGGGGAGTTATTATGTATTTCGATTCGCATGGAAAAGGTTTTCGAAGAGAATTTTTAATTTGAAAAAAATTTAATATTTTTAAAATCACCCTCAAAACTGCTGGATTTTCTAAAGTTCTACATATTAGATTTTTTTTTTTTTGCGAATTGAAAATTTATTTTCGAAAGTAATTTTGATTCGAATCGAAATACATAAGAACAGTTCTAACAGTCCCAGCAGTTCTAAACAAGAATCTCAAATCGCCAAAAACTTTAGTTTTTGATGAAACACAAGAAACAGAAAAAATAATATACTGTTTCTATAACACAAGCGATCAATTCGTCTAAAAAATTTATATGAAAAACACTCAATGAAATTTTCAGACGATTCGATCGCTTGTGTTATAAAAACTGCCCATAAATATCTTTTTTAGTCGAAAAGCCCCGATTTTTAAACACAAGCATTAAAAATGGCAGAATTAGTTCCCGAAAGTCCTATCGGTGTTATGGCAGCCTCATTAGCTATCATTTTCAGTGCTTTTATGAGCAACCTATGGTACAGCTAAATCTGGAACTGGTACTCGTATTCCTGCTGTGTCAGCTATGAGACCAGAATCGGTCATGAGATCAATTATTCCAGTTGTCTGCAGTTTGGCCGTAACTGTTCTCATTGCTGGTGATTTGGATAAACCACCAAAATACACACTTTTCACTGGTTATATCCATATGGATGTTGGTTTAATTGTAGGTTTCTTAGGCTTGACAGCCGGTTTGGTGATCTGTATTGCTGGTGATGTTGGTGTCAGAGGTATTGCCCAACAGCCAGTATGATTTTAATTCTCATTTTCGCTGCTTGGGTCTTTATGGTCTAATTGTTGTCATCACCTTGTAAACAAAACATTAATTCATATCCTGAAGAAGCTACGCAAGTTGAAGCGAAATATCGATATAAAATAAGACCTCAAGCTTGATAAAATAATCATATTCATTAAAAATACCTTTAAAAGCAACATCTTATTTCCATAATTCACGCCGTATAGCGCCATAGCCAATTGTTGAAAATTTTAATTGACTCAATTGAAAGCATTTAATTAAAATTTTTTATTCTTGCATAGTTTTTTTCTGTTGATCCTTTAACTTTTTTTAAATGCAATTTAGGCCGATTTATATGGCCATATTTACATAAGCAGTAAAGCCTACTTTATTTTGTACTCGTATTTACAGTAAAATTGCATGCCTGCAATTTTATTTTTCGTCAACCGTGAAATAAGCCACTTGCAAAAAAATAGTTCAACAAAAATAATATTAAAAAGTCATTAATCAG
Source organism: Thelaira solivaga (assembly GCA_947397855.1). NCBI lineage: Eukaryota > Metazoa > Arthropoda > Insecta > Diptera > Tachinidae > Thelaira > Thelaira solivaga. Next base: position 10,704,110 of record OX377614.1, read on the forward strand.
CCCTTAGCCTTTTAAAAATGGGAGAGGAAAACAACAAGTATAAATTAATCAGCATTAATGTTAAGTTTGTATAAAATTATTAATAACACTTGTTACACAGTAAAAAATAAATTTGGTCATTTGCTCAGTTTTACTTTAATATTCAATGTGGGCTAAAGTTTATTTTCGTTGTTAACATGAGTGAAGCTTAGGCTATAAAAGCACCTCGTTCTATAGAATCTAGATTCCAACTACAATCCGTGACTCCTTACGAATCTCGTAATTGCTGTAGTATTAATCACGCCTAAATCTTCTGAGACCAATGCCCCACTACCTAAGCATGCTGTGACGTTGCCTGTCCTACCCGACAGAACTGACAAGAGTCGTTTTCTAACACACCGATTTTACTCAAGTGATACAAGTCAAGTCTAATATGGCCCATTAGTAGCTCATTTGTAATTTGATTATGTCATTTCTGCTGAGGTTTAAAACAATCTGCCCTAATGCTCAATTAGTCTCTTTACCTGCCGCATGCCGAAGCGAAGTCTTGTAAACTTTGTTTCTATTCTTTGCTTAGAAAGGCACGAGTAAAGTTGTTGCTGACCCCGCAGAAGCGCTCTGAGCCTGCGAAAAAGTGTATCCGCGGTCTTTTTAGGCAGTTAGTCCACCATTTCATTGCCCACATGCCCTTCGTGCCCCGGTACCTACAGTGAGATAATCATGTTCGTCTCTGCTAAAGGATTGAGAATTTTATAGCAATATCATGCCAATCTTAAAAGAAACAGCTTGCCAATATAACTCCTTGACTGTCTGAGAAAATTTATATTCCTTAAACACAAATGCCGCTTCATAGACATTCCCTAGCATATAGGTCAAAGGCGTGGACCTCCGCCTGAAAAATTAAAATTTACTTACTGCAATTCCCTCACCAGCATTGCCATCTTACACTTTCGACCCATCAGTATACCACAATTATCGATTCCAGTCCAATATTATAACACCGTTCTCCAAGCTAAGCCTTCTTTGATGGTTTGGAGAATGTGAGCGTCCTACCAGAGACGGCGAGACAGATTCAAGAATTTGCCCATGCTTAAAATAATTTTCTTTATTCAAATTTTAAACCTTCAAACGAACACTCTTTACTTAAGTGATGATCTTGTTATGTCACCTTTTCATTTGCCAGGCTTTCTTTACAGCAAAAAAAAAACATTTCCGGTCATTTTAATTGTCATACAGACTTTTCAGTTGCTTTGCCATTGATGCAAACAAATAACAAAATAGCAGAAAATGATACGATTGCAAAATTTCTTTTGAAAAATCGGGTGTAAATCATTCATTATAATACTTGCCACTCTGCCATACAATTTTTTTTTGTCAGAAATTATATTTAGCAAGATTAAAAATTTGCATGTGTCACATTATTTTCACTTTGTCACCTAGAATAGTGCAAGAAAAAACCTTTAAATAATGATGTGACGTTGTGCTTGCATCTTTACAATTAAATATTTTTTTATTTTGCAACAGAGTCTATTTGAGTGTTTTATATTTTTTCCATTGATATCTCAAGTAATCTACAAGTGTTTTATATACTTTGTTGTTGTTGCTGTTCATTTGTGACAATTCTCAACCACAAGTGTGTTTGAAATGCATTTACTTTCCTATTTAATTTAATATGGTGCCATCATTTTCCATACAAGTGCAACTATAATTTGTTTTCTGATATAAAATTATCATTATAAACTGTGACTGGTAAAGTACTTATGTCGATTTAGTATAAATTTATTTAAATGTAAGTGATCAATGTTATACAAGCATTAAAAATTAGGCTTATAGGTCCCTTGGCTCTAACATTAGGAAGGCCTTCGTTTTCTAGTCTACCAAAATACAGTTACAGAAATAAAATTTGATTGTCACAAAAATAAAATTCGAATGTCTTATTTCTTTTCGAAACAAAAAATATGATGCCATTAAGAAATTGATCATTTCTATTTTATGATGCAAAACGGAAACTGCCAAAATCATTAAGAACAACACTCTCCACTCTACACTCCCCACTTTGTCGAAGTACCATTCAAGATTTTGCCCATGAAAATTACCAAAATCAAAAAGGAATTTAATCTGTACGCTTTAAACTTTTTGGAAGTGCCAAATCCTTAAGAACAACACTCTCCACTCTTAAGCAAATTCAATAGTTACACTTAATATTAAATGGTTAACTGGTAAACTAAAGATAAAAAAAAAAACATACACATTTTTATTCACACTGCAGGCGATCATTTCTGAATGATTCTCTAGAGTCTAGACTCATGAACAGAAAAAAAAAAGCAGAAAAGAGTACTTGTGGCCTCTTAACTGTCCATTCTTATACTTGTCCACGCGGCTAAACTGATTGTGAGGCATGTGTAAGCTGGAGTCTATTTCTTGTCATTTTTAATTCGAGACTCTTTTGCTTCACCTTGCAGCACCAAAGTAAGTTTAGCGTAAAAAGTATGGCAAATCAAAAAAAAAAATAATGAATAAAAAAAAAACTTGAAGTCTGTTTTTGCATATTCTGTTTTGTTTATTTTGCAGGTTTCTTGATTTTTTTTTTTAAATCTTTTAGTATTTTTTTAACGGTTTTATTTCTGGTTTTTATTTCAAGTTGACACAAGGTCAATGTTGTTTGCATTATATGGCCAGTGTCAAAGATTATAAATTGAAACAAAAACAGCAACGGCAACAGAACAGCAGGAGCAGAAATGACAACATCAACAACAACAACAATTGACAATAGTTTATTGCTGCTTTAGCCAATCCAAAAGTTTTTCCGAACATTAAAAACAATCAACAACATGTTGCATATGATGTTTGTGTGTGTGTGTGCGCAGATGGTAATGAAAGTTTTATTATACATTTTTTTTAATTTCTTCTTTTATTTTTTATGTGTGAAACTTTAAACTGCAGACAAATGAAAATAAATTAAAACCCGCCATTCAATTAAAGTCGCCGTCGTTGTTGTCGTCATCGTCCTCTTTATCGAATGAAAGTGGCTTGAGTGCGTTTACGAGAGATTGTGATTTTTTTCAATACAGATGTTTATTTTGCTCGTATGTTATTTATTAAATAAATTGATTGAAAAGCATCAAAAAAAATAACTTTTTTTTGGTAACTTTAAAAAAGTTAATAGACAGAAAAAAAGATTTAGCAGGTAAACATAAAGAAATACAGGAGCTCTTTTGACATTTGAGATAAAGTAACAGAGATTAACTAGCTACGTGATAACTAATAAACATGCAATGAACTGTAAAAGACAATATTTAGGCCATACTGAGACTTAATTATAAATCATCTATTAACTGCCTACGCAGTTAATAAAGGCAAACTTTACACCCCTACTTAAAATAGGACCAGATGTACGCCTTTTTGGTTCCCTGTATCAGGGGTTGCTAGCTCGTTATTAGTAAATATTATTCAAGTTTAAAATCTCAATGAAAAATTTTTTTTTAATTCATTGAGATCTTAAGATCGAATAACTTAATTAAAATTTTTTTTTAATCTTTGTTTAATTGTTTTTAATTTATTTAAAATTTTTTTTAATTTTTTTTTTTTTAATTTTCTTTAAAATTTTTCTTAATTTTTTTTTACTTTTTTTAATTTTCTTTAAAATTGTTCTTCATTTTTTTTAACTTTTTTTAATTTTCTTTAAAATTTTTCTTAATTTTTTTTTTACTTTTTTTAATTTTTTTTAATTTATTAAATTTTTTTTATATTCTTTTAAATTTTTTTTTTTTTTTTAATTTTTTTTTTTTTTTATATTGAACATGGCATTACACGACAGTTTATACCATCAGACCTAAAATTTGTTATAGCTCTGTTCGTAAATATTAGTTTGGACTGCAGAAAATGATAGCTTTTTTGGTAAATTTGCATTTGAAAGAAAAACTTTTTTTGATTTCAAGAAAGAAGATATTGTTCAGATACAGAGAAATTGATGAGATAAAAAGTGAGTGAACACAGTACTGTGGTATGAGAGAATTTCAAAATTTTTTTTAAAATATTCCAAATTAATTTCTAAACAATTTGGTGTCAGATTATAAATTTAGAGGACCTCCTCTTTAAAGCGATGTGTGTCCCATCCCGTAATTTTTTATGGTTCTTCTAAGAGTTTTTGGACGAAAGACAAAGAAAATACGTTTCCCGTAAGTGTATTTCATAAAGTACACACATGTACAGGTTGTTTTACAGTTTGGCAAATAAGTTTTGCACAAAGTAACGCATCAAATTTATATTATTTTGTACAAATTTTGTACAAAAATTGACAATGTGAACGCAAAATCATCTGTTGATGCATTTAATGTTAAATTCAGTATTTAACTTTCAGTGTGAAAACACTATAAACGGTAAACCGTATAGGAGTGCATACAACTCATCAATAGCAGTTGTTGTAATGTCAACTCCACTGAGTTGAGTTGTAGATCTTAATATTTTTTTTTTAATTGAATGCATTGCTTATAAACAGACATACTAATAACTGCATATTTAAATATTAAAAAAAAACATACTAATTAACAACATATTTTAGGGCTAAATTTTATTTACGATAAAGTATAATGGTTTCGAAAGAAACTAACGATAATTTTTTTAATTAAAAATTTAGTTTAGTCCTTAACCTTTCTTTGGAAATAATTCACCTCAGTATTTAGCTAAAACAAACATGGCCTCCATATGTTAACAAATTTGAGACGAAGTAAATTCCACAGAAATAGTGGGCGTTTTTTTTTTTAATTTTTATTTATTATACAAAAATGAACACATTAAAAACAGCAGGAAAAAAGAATTATTAAAACAGAGACAAGCGAAAAATCCAAACAGCAAACAGAGCAAAGAAAATCCAAACTAATAGCCGTATTCTTTTCACTACGGGGAATAAATAATTAAATTTACTCATTTAGTATGTTTTCGTTTTTAAAAGAGATCAAATGAACATGGAATATGAATAACAGAAATATGAATACTCACAAAGAATGTATTTATTTTATATTTAGCACAACTGTGTACTTGTTACAGAGCTGGATGCACAGCAAGTTGTAATTAAATTTAGATATCAATAAGAAAATACTTCTGTTTTAAAAACAGTTCTTTGTGGTTTGAAAAAAAAAATTTTAATGTTCTTATTATAAATGCTGCTAAAAAGTACTAAAAGTTAATAAATAAAAATGGCTGTCAAAAAAGAAAAAATTTCATTAAATACAGTTTAAGGCTTAATTTAGAAGCTTCCAATGATGCAAGCTTTGCTTTCACAGCTTTTGCCATGGCCTTAAATATTTTTCCAAGCCAACTACCATTAGATAAAAACAAACTAAGAATATTTTGAGTAACTCATAAAGATTTTCTACCGTAAGTTTTTTATATTTATCTTGCTTTGCTTAAATAGATCTAAAGAGAGATACAGAATTAATACACACTGGACTTGAAGTCCTCACTTTCCTTATTTTGAGCGATAGTATAACTGAAGTCTAATCCTTATATTCGATATCGAATGAAAATGAGCAATAAACTATTTTTTTTTTATAAATTTTAAAATTTCGATAGAAGTTGCTCGGTATCGAATGACACGATTTGGCCTCTGTACTTGTCAAAACATTTAAAAAAAGCTAAACAATTTAATTTCCAGATTCAATAGAGCAACATTATCCAACTCTGAAACAAAAATCAGAAAATGCAAGAGCGTATGCGTGTGTATGCATGTTAAAGTGAAAGAAGAGAGCATTACCACAAACTCACCACACTTTAACGTAACTGAAACAAAATTAAAGAGGCCTAAGGAGAGTTTTACCAAAAAACGGTTATTAAACGAAACAATTATGACGACGACTTCAGTTCAGTTTAACATCAACAGGTGTTAAAAACGTGTTACGATTTAAAGCGCTTCTAAAAGAACAAAAATACTTATTTAAATTTAAGAAACGATCTTGTAACTAAATTTAAGAAACGAAAAAAGGTTTAAAGAGTAATTTAAATAAGAATTCAATTAAGATAAACTTACTAAAACAGAAAAAGAAAAATTTAATAAAAAAAAATATACCTAAAAAATTTTAAACAAATTTAAGAAAAAGGTGAATAATTTTTGGAATTTAAAAAGTTAACGGGTAGAAAAGTGTTTGTTTTAACGAAAATAATTAAAATCAAGATTTAAAAATAATTTCAATCATTTGAGAACGCCATTTAAGGATTACCAAAAGCAGAAACAGATCACTCAAATACATACATAAAGCAAATACGCTTTAAAAAAGGCCCCAGGGGTGAGTTTTATGGGTAAAGTTGATAAAAAAAAATTATAAATAATAATTTTGTTATTGTTGTTAAGAACACAAATAGTGTCTATAACTTCTTTTTCAAATTAAGTTTTTTTTATCACAATTTTATTAAATCAAATTACAAGTAAATGTGAGTCAGTTAGTTTCAACGTCTGTCTGTCTGTTTGACTGTCTACTGCAATTAACTCACCTTAAGTCTGAGTGAAATAGTCTTTCAACGTACATACGAGTATTTCATCAGGCTGGTGTGAGTTTTTTATAAGCGAGTTGTTCTGTTAAAAAAAAAAAATGTTTGAATAAAATAAAAAGAGTTAATTGCTGGTGACTGTATAGTTGTTTCATTTTAACTCGTTTAAAATTTGCCGTCGTTAATTTGTTCAGGTACAATTTAAGTATTCAGTCGCATAAAATTAAAAATACAAGTAACTACAACTAGTTTATTTCATATGTATAATACGAGTGTACACTGGCTTTTTATTTCGTCTCAATTTCCACCATGGCCGATTTAAGGTACGACATATTCATCTAAACAACTAATCGCAATTCGTACCTATCACTCCTCATTTATTGCAATAGTTATAATTCAAAAACCACCATGATTTTACAGGAGTCATTTAAACTTTTATAAATTTGCTGGCAGTGTTATGGCAAACAAATTTTAAAAATTTTATTCTAAAAAAATTATATTTTTAAAATTAGTAAAAGTTCAAAACGGCATCTTGCTATTCTAATTGAGGATTGCTAGGCCGCCACGTAAATCAACCAACATAATAAGTAAAAAAAAAAATTTTTTTTAAGTTAAAAAAGATATTTTAGTTTTAGAGACTTTTAAAATAAAAACAAATTTATCTGTCAGCACCATGGCATGGCGTAACCATATAAAGAGATATCAATAGAGCAAGTGTGCGTTTCAGGGGGTTACTCTGTACCAAATCGAATCTTTAACGTGTTTTATAGTTTACTTTTTGCATTTATCCTGCTTTAGACGATCTCTCCTTTAAAATGATGTGTCAAATTCCTTAATCTTTTACGATTTGTCCGGAAGTTGCTAAAATCACTGGGGTATGGAAATTAAAAAAAAAAAAATAAAAATAGTCCAAAGTAATTTCTGAGTATTTAGTCAGTAGATTACAAATCTAGACAGCCTCCCCTTTAAAATGATATGTGTCCCATTAGGTTCCATTCCTTGAAATATAAAAGTTTGGCCACAGTAGCATTCATCCCTCAGAAACCACATATACGCTATTTTTGTACTAAGTGTAATTTTCAATGTTATCTAAAAAATTTCATAAATACAATTGAGAGAAACTGTATTCCCAGGATGATAGCCTTATCCATTCCTTGAGATAGAAGGGTTTGGCCAAAATGGCTGCATCTCTCTATAAACTCCTTTAAATTCAGAAGAATATGTATGGAAAATTTTTTTAACGCATGCGTTAGTTTTTAAAAACGTCTTTAACTGGAAGAAGTATTTATCTTCACACACACTACCGCTCTTACCCAAAAGAAATTGACGTAGATTTTAAAGAAAAATTTTTGAAAAAATTATATTAAAAATTTTGATAACGTTTACTTTAAAGTCTACGTTAATTTTTTGGGAGATAAGGGTGTACATATTTACATAGGCCCATTATTATCATATACATACGACTATAGTCTAACTAAATTGGTTATCTTTTCAAAATCAATTTTAAATCTTTATAATATTTATGAATAAAATAAGCTCTAAATAAAAACCTATTTTGGTTGCCTTGAAGATCGGTGGGTACCCTATTAAACTGGAGGAAGCAGGTTCTATTTCTGCCTAGACAATGGAAACCAATGGTTTCGTTAAAAATAAATTCGTTAAAAATAAATTCGTTAAAAATAAATTCTTAGAATTAATTTTTAATATTAAAAAAAAAATTCTATTTTTTTGTGAACTTCGGTTGTGAGAACCGAATCTGTTACAATTCAAAATAGCTTTTAACAAACCAAAAATTCGTAATGCAAACCAAAATTGAGTTTTCCTAATAATATTTCAGGCTTTATTACGGAATTTTTATTGTTACCACTGAAATGAATTTTTGATCAGTGACAGATTCGGTTCTCACAACCGAAGTGATTTTCTCTTATTGTTTTTACATTTAGATGTAATTATTTCAATAGTTTTTAATAACGGTTATTTTCCAATTGATAATTTAAATTTGCCTAACAACAAATTAAATTGTAATTTTTTTAAAACACTTATTCGCTTAACTCTTCTTCTCTTAGGTCCTCACAAAATTTATATTTTACCAGCTCTGCTAGCGAAACTGCAACAACATGCAAAGGTTGTTGTTTTCTTCTTTTTTTTTTGCTCTTTTCTTTGCAAGCTCCTCAAAAACTCGCTGCTGTCATCAAATTACACACATTTTGACCAGTTATTTCTACGTGATATTCCAGCATATTTTCTTACCCACATTCTCTCATGCTAACCAACCAACTTACCGAGCAACATACCAACACACTTAACAACGTTTACACAAATAACAAAATCTAACATAAGCATTTTAAATACTCAGATCTGTGTTGCCGCTGTTGTTTTTTTTTTTTTTTAATTATTTAAAATTATTGGTTCTTACAACTAATACGAAATAAAAAGCACTGAGCGTTTTTTGCTTGTTAAAATTTGTCAACTTTTAGCGCCTTCATGTAAACGTTTCCTTTTTTTTCTAGTAATTGCTGACTGGAACAAGGGTTGAAAGAGCTGTTCTGTGATTTTCAAATACAAATCCGTATTGAGATGTAATTTTTTAAATTGAATAAATTTCGTTGAAACCGGTTAGTCATTTGAAACTATTTCGGAAGCCATATTTTATAATTGCTATTTACTACCATTTAAATTATATTTTCTTTCTGCTGCTAATGCAGATTTAAGATTTTCGTTGGATTTTGTTGGCTGTTTTTGGTTCGTATGCAAAAATTTAACTCTGATACAATAAACATTTAGAAAATGGTTGAGAGCCGTACGACTGTCAAATTTTTATCCATATTTTTTGAAGTATTGTTTTCTTAAAAAATACCTTTTTCATTTTATTTAAGTTTTTGACAAGTCGTTTTACTTAGTATTATAGTGTAAAATACATGAAATGAAATTTTTCACAATTTAAGCGGTAAAATTTTAGTTTAATTAATTTGCTACTGGTAACTCTCTTTGAAATTCTCAGTTTTTAATTGCGTTTGTTGTTGTTATACCTACTTTTTTATAAATATAGAAATAGACCAGTTAATCAGTTAGAATATAATTTATAATTTTTTTTTTGTTACTGTATTTTTTTATTTAAAAATTCAACATAACAGAGGCCGTTCTCATTTTCCTTTTCATTGGCATTTACCTGTGAATGTGTAAAAAAAAATTCAATATTTATGGATTAATGGATAAGTTATTGTAGTGCTCTCTTCGCTTTCTCTCATCGCTCTTATTTTGTTAGTTTATTTGTTTAGTTTTGTTTTATCTTCTCATTTATGTTTTCATATTTTCTTGGTTTAACATTTTTCTTTTACGATCACTTTTTCATTAAGTAGTAAAATCAAAGATACTTTAGAAGGGAATTTTTTTTTATTATTTTATTTAAATAATTTGTAAAATATACTTAAAAAACAGCGCATTAATCAAATTGACAGCTGTTTAATTTAGTTTTCTGTAGCACAGTGGGGCTTAATTTTTTTTTTTTTATTTTTATGAGGTGTTCAAATGTCAAAAAGATCTTCAATTGAAGAATCAAAAAAGATATTGCTAATTTGGTTAGATTGACAATGAGTAAAAAAGCGCTTTTGTCTTATTAATTAATTTTAGAGCACTAAAATTGTTTTTAATAGAATTATTTCGATTCTAACAAATGATATGGTTTTCAACGATAAAGTTATTTTTGTTATGGAATAGCATTTTGTGACTATTTCGGGCCAGAATGTCATAACGAGAAGGGAACATTTTGTTTAATCTTTTTTTAAATAACATAAATCCGTACAGCTTCTTGGCTTGTCTGCAGAAAACATCCACGGTCTGACTCGCAGATTGGTAGGTTAGTACGCTAGTTACTGATCTATGGGGCTACCCCAAAATTAATAGCGACAACAAGTCAATTTTTACTTTACTTTAACTTAAGAGCGTTTACTCTATAAAGTAGCTGATAATTATTTTTATTGGCATTTAATATTTTAAAATTAAGGACACATCGAAAGGCCTTAAGTTAACTTTTAAAAAATTAATTTTTTTTTTATTTTATAAACTTTTGTCTACCTTTTTGTGAAGTCTACAAGAATTTTTGCCAAATTTTATTAAATTAAACAAATCGAGAAGACACCCAGATCTGCTATTTGCTACAAAATTTTATTCAGACGGAAGTTTGAAAACAAAATTTGTCATAGTATGATAGTTAGCAGACACCACTTCATTATCAACACTTACTTTACTTTAAGTGCATCTCAAAATTTAAAGATTAGTCTAGTCAAGTAGCAGCCCTTAATTAATTTTGTTAATTTTTTAAATACTTCCTACAGGTTTTTGTTTTCTTTGCAATGAACGCTAATGAGTTTTGTTTGTTTTATGATTTTTTTTTTAATGAAATCTTATCGTAATACTTCATGCATGATCATACTTAGTTAAATGCAAAAGTAAATCTACTACAAAAAGAATAATAATAAAATAAACTATTAAATTTGATGGCACTTATTATTTTATTTTAAGTTTTTAGAAGATAAAATAGTTCGAAAAGAAGATAATGAAATTTAATACTTAGAAAACTACACAAAAAAATGAATAACTGAATTTAAAATATATTTAACAAAGACAAATAATTTAAATGTCAAAATATTAAAGTTTTTCGAAAAAGAATGGCCAAATTTGTAATATGACTATAGAGGACTCAAAAACTCTTCAGTTTGCTTAACACAACAATAAAATATACACGCTTGAATTTTGCTTCATTTTCCTCCGTTTGCATATTTGCTCAAATGTCAATAAATCGAAAACAACAAACACATGTACAATTGACAGTTAAAGTTAAAGTTGTCAAAGTTTTCCTGGAGATTTTGTGTTAGCAAGCAAAAATTAGGGGAATTTGAAAAGAACACTCACGACTTAGTTCAATCTGCTCAGCATATTTATTTTCAATATGCAAAATTTACACAAATTAGACGTGATTACCCCTATTGCTTATTTATTTCGTACCTATCTGCTGTATTTCGGTACCTACTCCAACTACCGCGTTGTGACAACATCAAAGTGCTTTCTCATACAGATACAGCGCATAACAATTTCATAACAATTATTTTGCAAAAGGGCTACTTGAGCACTAATTAAACAATATACGACTTTGTTAAAAAATTTATTTCAGTTGAACTATAAAAAAAGGAGGAAAAGCATAGATGTCAAAAGTAACTCTAGCATGACTGATTTTAATTATTAAAAATTACAAGCAAGTAGAAAAATACAAAGTAAAAATTACCGCAAAATTAAATATTTATTAACAAAACAAGTAAAATATAAATTCAAAGTTGAACTTGAGTAATTTTAACAGCTTTTGTGGTTTTTATAAAAAAAAACATCATTTTGGTTTTTGAAAAGAAAAAAAATTAAAAAATTTTTGAGATGAAGAAAAAAATTTAAGATGTGTCATAAATGGTGTAAATAACTCAGTATAACCCCAAACTGCATTGAGTGAGAGAGAAATAATGCTAAGGAAAAATTAGACAAATAGACTGAAATTTTTATTTTTTTTTAAACATTTTATAAAATTTAACAAAATTTAATCCTTATTCGTGCTTAATTCCAAATTATATTGGTGTGCAAATTGCATTATTTTCCATGACATTCTCATGGATAATTTAAAAAAATTGTTTACTTACGAACATCTCTCGAGTATAAACATAAAATGTCAGACTTTTCATTTTACCAGAGTTGTATTTTTAATGTTAACAGTGACAACTGCGGCACGTTTTTTTTTGTTTTTTGTGTGAGCATATGTGTCAACTACTTTACCTTACGGCAACACATATTATGGTGATTCTACTTTATCTAAACGTGGCAAAAGGATTTTTTAATTGGATTTTATTTATTACGGAAATAATTTCATAATATTTTGTTTCCACAAAAAAATAAAATCAAATCAAATGTGTTATAGTCCACGTTAGGCTCTACTTTTTAAAGGGCATAAACACCCGGGATCTAGGCAGCAATCGAGTTATGTTTTACAAATACTAATAAAAATTTATTATTCCTGCTCTGACAACAAGTTTACATCTTTCTAACATTTTTTTAACCAAAGCAACTGAAAATGAATTTCCAAGTATTTTGGAAAGCTGAATTTTGTTTTTTTTTCTAGCCATATTTTCTTTAAATCGATGCACAACTTTTAATTTTTTCACAATTTTTAACAAGACACAAGAAGTTGCTAAAATCACTTAGAGCAACAGAAATTAAAAAAAATTTTTTTTAATAATCCAAAGTAATTTCTGAGTATTAGGGCGGTAGATTACAAATCGTCATGACTTCCCTTTTAAAATGATATGTATCCCATCCCGTAATCAGTTTTAGAAGTCAACGAATGTATTTATGCCTATTTCTCATAAACATATTTACAAATATTTCATAAATACTAAAAACATATTAATAATATTTCGTAATTAATTTTAAGCTTTTTTTTTAATTTACGTTACGACTTATAAGACGTAATTAACACACTATGATTTATAGAATAAAAAAAATAATATATACAATTTCATTAAATTCGGCATTGAAAGGCTAATTTCAATCACTTCTTATAAAAAAAATTTTTGTCCGTACAAAAAAATATTTTGTCAGCACAAAAAAAATTTTTTATATGTAATTTGAAAAGTTTCTAAGAAAAAGAAAGATCGAACAAAGTATAAAAAAATTTTGTACGGACAAAAAATTTTTTCGGAATGATTGGGGTGAATTCAATTTAAAGAAATCATCAATAGGTATTCTCGATTTATAGGCCAGCACATAGTAGCCATTTTACTAGTACTGAATTTTTATAATTTAAAACAAAAAGCTTAAAGGGCGGTTAATATTCATAAAGAATACTATGCGCGTGTGTGTGTGTTTGTATAAAATTACTTTATCTAATCTGTTGTTGCTCCCCACAATATTTATTTAAGGCTTAATAAATATTCAATTTAATTTCAAAACAAGAATAAAATGTCTTAAGCTTTTTTATGTTTATTTATTTATTAATTTATTCGATTAAAAAGATACCCCAACAAGTCAATAGCCAAATGGCATTCTCTTTTACATCCAGAAAAATTTCTCTTCAATATTTATAACACATTTTTTGTTTGTTTTCTATTTTTCCTCTTTGAACCAATAATTTATCAATAACGTTTACTTTACATATAAATAGTTGAAAAATAAAAATTTTAAAATATAAAAACCAGGCAAGAACGCCCACTGTTTATACCTCACATACACATTTGCACGCTTACAAATTGTATTGACGATAAACAAATTTCCATAAAGAAATGTGAGGCGCAATGAAACTATACGAAAGCGATATGCGATACGAGTACACTGGAATAGTTAAATAGTATTAGTCGATTTGTGGAAAAAAAAAATTGAAATAGTGCAGGAAAAGGGGGGGGAACAAATTATGTGGAAAAAAATAAAGGTTAACGGTTTTTTATCTGAAATACCACAAGACAAAAACAATAACAACAGCAAATAGTAAACAGACAGAAAAACATACATAACAAACAACATACAACACTAAAGTTAAAGTAAAATCCTAAAGGTACAAACGAGTTAAGAAAAATAATAATAAACAAAAAAGAAAAGCAGCCATGAAACTAGACTACCCACGGAATATTTTTTAATGCACGACGCAGCAGCAACCAGCATATGCAACCACAAAAAGTCATATTTTTTTCTCTTTTTTCTTTCCTTAAAAAATATAAAATTTAAAGAAAATAAACCTACAGACACACCGTGACTTCAAAAGATGAATTAAAATGATAAGCGGTTTATATAGTGATCATATGATACACTACACCACATACATACGTACATAATTTCATTTAGAATAGCAAAATTATGCAATTTAGTTTATAAATTCGTTTAATTAGTTTTCAAATCTTAATATGGAGGGTATGAGTAACTATTTGCTATGTGTGCAGACAGTTAAAGATAACTTGGGCGTTGAGGTTGACATTCGATATGAATTGTAAATGTATTCGTAGATTCTTGCTACCTATTGTGAATGTACAATGCAGCTGAATTTGATAACAGTTAACAACTCAGTTGTGCGAACCGAATTTTTTTTTTTTTTTTTTCAAGTTTTAATATTAAAAGAAGTAAATTTTACACTGTAGTCACAGTCATTTGGTCGTTGAAATTAAAACAAAATTTAACTATCACCACTAAAATTTTGACTGTTAAAAAATTCGTTTCCCAAAACAACCGAAGTTGTGTTCTGTGTGTGTATTTATAAATACTGAGCAAACAATTGCGGTTGTGATAAACGAATTTGTTAAAAAAATTTTTGTTGTGATTATTGAATGGTTTAGTTGTGACAAATGCTGTACGGTTACACAGCCCAAAATATCATTAGGAGAACTAAAATTTGGGTTGTGTTAACAAATTGCGGTCAGTACTACAAAAAAAATATATTTAAATGGCAAAAAACTTTATTACATCTGAAGTTGTTTATATTTTCTGCTTCCAAAGCAAATTTTTTCACGTTACAATTCGATTTTTTTATGGTACATGTTTCAGTCCTGTTTATATAATAAATAGATGTAAAAATTCGCATTGACATAAATGATATACCAAAGGTAGAGCATAACCAAAACCAATTGAACTCATTAACTAAGTGTTAGCTTACACTTCAAGTTAAGTAGTAAAACTCAGATACGCATGAGTTACTTGTCACACATACAAGATATAAAACAGCTTTTTTTCACCATTTTTTTTTTATTGCTTTAAATAAAATTATGCTTTACCCAAGAATTTTTAACTTTTACACATACAAAGACGCAGCTAAAGCAAAATAAATTGCAATAGAAGCAACATTGCATTTTCAGAAAAATACAAAATAAATAAAAAATAAATGCTTGCTCAATACAAAGCTAAGCAAAAATGCACAAGTAAACAGCACATGCCCAGAACATAAACTTACAAAAAAGTAGACAATCTTCTTACCTGAACTTTGTTTACCGAAGGTAGTGAAAATGTTGTTGTTGGTTAAAAAAAAACTTCAAGATATTTGAAAGAGTTTTTTGGGGCTTATTTGACTTTTTTTTTTTTTTTGTAAATTAAAAAAATTAATATGTACACACATACCCACAAGATAAGATAATGCTGACAATTCTGGCGGATGTGTATGTGTATGTGTGATGTTTACTCTTTAGCGTACAGATATTTCTTCTTAGTTTTTATTTTAACTTTTATAATGTGCAGTCAAGAGGGTAGTCCGAAAAATGTTCTTTTGTTTTAATAGAATTTTTGTTTTTAATTTTAATCAAAGTAATGGCGTTTTCTTTTCTAACAAAAATGTTGCATATATTTTGCCATCCAAGAATGTTTGCGTTCTCAATTTATAAGTGAGAGTGAGATACTGCCCTTTTTTCACAACTGTAACCACTACCTGTTTATAAATACAATTAAGCAAAATTGCTTAATTTATATTTATATGAAATAAGAGATTCAACATTTTCTCCCTCAAAATATTTTTTATAAAAATCCATTTTTGGTCAGTTTTGAAGCAAAATGTATTTTTATTTTATTTTCGGTTTTTTTGTGTCACAAATCCCTTTAAAAGCGTTAAGCATATAAAACGTTAATATACATTAGCGTTAAATTTATTATTTAATATTAGAAATTAATTCTATGATTAAAATTTTTAACGAGCACGGTTGACTTTAACCATTTGCTACCAGAAACTAGGCTGGAATCGAACCTGCTACCCCCAGGTTGATAGGTTAGTGCGCTATCCACACACATAATCTAAAGGGCGCCCCTAACAAAATTTATTTTTATTCTATTGAAACCATAAAAAAGGCATCGCTTTGTGCAGTTTTAGGCAACCTGCTTAAAATATTGCATAATTTAAAAGCAGAATATTTTTGAGTTGTAATTTTATAAGCAAAACATTTTTTAAAACACATTGCGTAAAGTAACCATTTTGTAGAAATTTATGTGCTGCTGCCATTCGTTTAGAAAATTGGTATGGAACGATTTGTTTGATAAATTGGTTATGAATATTTTCACAATATTTCTGCTGTAAATACTGGTACTTTCAAAACATTGATTGCATTTTAAAAAGAACTTTTGAGGCCTATCGTCGCAAAAATTAATACTATAAGATTTCAAAAAGCCACAAGGGGTTTTCAGTTGCTTGCAGATGCTGATGTTGTTTGTTTTTTTTTTTACAACAATAAAAATGCACAGTGGAATCACAAAAGCAATAGCTATTTTATAAATAAAGGCTAAAATTATAAAATAAATATTCAAGCGTATGCTATTTGGCGTCATCAAACACAACCAAGTCAGTTATTATCGTTTATGGTAAATCGGTATTAGAGTTCTTAATATTGATAAATATCTTTGCTTTCAATATTGACTGATGTTCATAGAAAAAAATTAAATTAAATTAATTAAAAAACAGCTGATTAAAATAGCAGCAGCCAATTCATAAAAAAATGTTTTTGTTTAATAAGAGCTTATTAAATACATTTTTCTTATTAAGTAAAAATTCTTTTTATGAATTTTCCAGTAGATATGTAAGTTAAAATTATCGGACAAACCGTCAAAGTCCCTATGATAGAGTAATTTAATTGATGTCGCCGAAAAAAAGTGATGTTGCTTTGAAATTGATGACGATGTTGTGGAGGCTAAATGGTATAAGGGTGAATATTATGATTTATAGGTTATTAATAAAATTTATTTTAAGAAAATAAAACAAAATTTTTAGGAAAAATTAGTAAATGCTGCCTTATTTTTTTTTTTTTTTTTTTTTGTGGGAATCTTAGGCTTTAAAAACAACAAAAAATCAATATCGAATAATGAAAGATATTAACAAACAGACTTTAATATTTTAAAATGTTTACTTAATCCATAATTAAAATGAGAATAAATACCTGTAAAAAAAATTATTTTAAACTTTAACCTCCTACTGTGCCAGTGATCTGCGCTCAAAAAAACCGGTACCTTAATGCATTTTTAAGATCAACGCAAAAAAAAAAAATACGTACAAAAGATAAAAAAAAAATAATGACAACCTCATGACTAAAGTCACCTTGTAAAGTTTATGAGAACTAACTACTATAAATACAACTACATTATCTCTCTCTAAATCATACTCTCTCTCTCTAAATCATACACACTCTCTCTCTCTCTCTTTTCGCGATAAAAACGAGCACTACGTTTAGTAAAATTTAATTTCAATTCAACCAATATTTGAACACTTACACTCACACATTCAATGAAGAAAAATACTCAATACAGACACACACATATTAATTTTTTTTAATAAAATAACAAATTTGTTAGGCTTAAGAAAAGTAGAAATAATACACGAATTATAACAATTAACTGCACATAAAATTACTTATGGTATTAAGCGGAGAGGGGGAGAGCAAAGTACAAAAAAAAGAGAAACAAGTTTTCTCTAATTTGATTAGTTTTTAATATTTTAGTTGCTGCCTCAAATTAAAAAAAAAAATTAATCTTTTTGTTAATAATTAATTGAAACTGATGGTGAGGATAAATTTGATAACAAAATTTTAAACGGCAAATTACCTTCAGCAGGCTGACTGATGACAGCTGATATTAAAAAAAAATATTAATTCATTAAATCGAAATTGTACATACATTTTATTTTCGGTCTTTTAAGTTTAATTTTCATAATTATTTTATCTAAAATAAAAAAAAATTCATTCACTTAAGTGACTAAGGTTAAGCCACACACATCAGTTTGCGAACTAGTGCGGTACAAAATTTATTTTTTTTTATATTTTACAAAAAAAAGAGCTCAAACTACCTAAAAAAAAATTTTGTAGCCAAAAGTAACGTCAACAAGCGATTTAACTTAAAGCATGAGACTTCAATGCCTAATAAACTTTCCTAAGTTAATTAATAACTTTAGTTTAGTCAATCATTGCCTCAGTTTTCAGGCTAATTAACTAACGAACACCTACTAAAAATTTCTAAATTAATCATTTTGTAAATGAAGGAAAAAAACCTTATAATAATTCAATAAAACCTTATCAATATTGAACAAAAATAGATAAACATTCCGCATATAAAAGTTATAAATCAAAGTAAATAATTTGTTATGGAAAATATTTCTCACAAACTATCACAATCACCAAAAGATAATATTGTTTACTTTTCTATATAACAAATGCATGACTATTTCAATAAAACAGTCCAAGAAAAAAAAAATCCTTCAGAGCATGCAGTGCTGTATATGGAAATTAAAAAAAAAAAAATTTAAAATAATCCAAAGTAATTTCTGAGTATTTGTGCAAGAGATAAAAAATCTAGATAGCCTCCCTTTTAAAATGATATCTTTTCCATCTCATTATCTTCTATGGTTCATCCGGAAGTTGGTGAAAATCCTCAGAGCAATAGCACTAGGGTATATGGAAATTTCAAAATAATCTAAAGTAACTTCCGAACGAACCATACATCATTTTAAAGGGAAGGTTGTGTAGATTTATAATCTAAAGCCCAACTACTCAGAAATTACTTTAGATTATTTAAAAAAAAAAAATTTTTAATTCCCAGTACTCTTGCTCTGCGAGATTTTTACCATTCCCGATTTTGCCCATGAAAATTCAACAAAATCAAAAAAGAATTTAATCTGTAGGTTCCACACTTTTTGCTTACTATTTTAGCAGGCTAAAAGAATTAGGTTAAATTTTGTCTTTATGGTCCTTCTAACCATAATATCTAAATCAATTTATAACTCGAATAAAGAATATTAAGTAAGACTAAAAATAGAATATGGAAGCCAAAAAATTCATAGCTACAAATTGGCTTAGCAAACAATTTATGAAATTAAAAGTTATAACAAAAAGTGGCGACATTGTTTTCTATATTAAAAACAAAAGAATTAAAAATATTCTTTGATAACAAAATACTCGTATCATGCATATAAATAAATAATTTATTTAAACATTTCATGAACAAATAAATCGACAACAGCTTTAGTTAGCACATGCCTGAATACAAAAATAAAAATTAAGTTTTCGTTTTAAATTATTTTCAATTCGTTTAATGTAAATTTCAATCAAATTAGCCCAACAAAATGCTGTGTACATGCAAAATAATTAGTTGTTAATAAATAAATGTGCAAAAAAAGTGTAAATGTTATTAAATGTCATCGATATTTTCGATACATATGAGTAGATATACATAAATGTTATTTATTTATTTTTTTTATTTAAAGCGTTAGCATGATGTCATTAAAATGAATAATGCCGTTTTATTGTTATTAATTTGAATAGACATACATGAGCAGTAGAGAAGTTAAAAAACACCTGGAAAAATAATTTTAGAGTGGCAAATTGCTTAGAAAAGAGACAACAACAAGGTTAGATAATTAAAAAAAAAAATTTGATATAAAATAGAAGCATCTTAGGAACTAAAGCGTTATGATAGACATCGCTATTTGCGATCAAACTTCGAAAAGTTACTGAATACCGAATTCAATAAAATATCGTTATACTTGCTTTCTCAATACGAATGTTCGTAATAAAATTTACTGAATCACACTAATGATGAATTTTGATTCCACTTAAAAGAAAAAACCGTATGTTTTGCTAATTCAACCCTGAATATGAATATTTTCAAAAAAAAATAAAAAATTAATCGGCTGTACTTGTTAGAGAATTTTATTTTTTCTAGTTAATTTTTTCAGTTATGCTGCTATAATAATTTCCCTCAGTGTACAAAAATAAATATTGTATGCCATAATGCTGTCGATAATTATTTTTTGTCAAGTCTTGTTTGCATACAAAAAACTTTAGGAAGGTCTTTTTACAATTCATTTGAATTTCAACTCAACCAAAAAGTTTTTAAATCACATGCGTAAGCAGTTTAATTTAACACAGTAACCAACCAACAATAACAAGAAATATAACACACAGTAATAAAATGTTTTCTTTTTTTTTTTTCTTTTTTTTTATGTTTTAATAGAAAAAAATGTGACCAAAAAATTAATTTAGCAAAAGACAGATAATAAAATTTAGAGAAAAACAAAAAGCCATCAAATGAATATTGAAAGTGGGTACACCTATACAACAGCAAGATGATAAATTTTATGGGTACATAAAAGTAAATTTGTATTTGTAAGAGTCCTCTTCTACAAGATTCTAAAGAAAGTGTTTTTTTAAATCAATTTCAACAGCGTAATTGGCATTTTTATTACGTGTTTGAAGTGTGTAACAGCATTTGAAAATTTAGTTTTTTTATTGCTGTTTCTAAAATGACTAAAAGTAAGCTTGGCACTGTCTCAAATCCATAATTGTGTTTAATGCGCAGCTCCCACTTTCACATTTTTTACCAGACGTTTTAACAAAAAACACTTAGACGGAAATTGTCTTCTTGATCCCAAAAAAAAACTGTTTTAGCACAAAAAAAATATTGTACAAGCAAAAATATGGCAAGCAGTGCCCCGTAAACTAGTGCATAGTGTACCAAACTCATAATCTGGGGAGCGGCGATTCTATGTGGCCTTTAAAAAAAAATGGCAATATATCCCACCTTTAACAGTTAGTGAATCGCACTAGTATAGGATTTATCAGAAATACACAGGTTTGTGTGCATAGTTTGCTCAAATAAATAATTTAGAAATAAAACCGAATAATATCGCTAACGAATTTTAAACCATTTAGTAGGACTTGTCAAAGCGCTGGAGATTAACCCTCTTATGCAAAAAAAAATTAACATAGACTTTAAAGTCAACGTTATCGAAATTTTTCATATAATTTTTTCATAAATTTGACTTTAACTAACAGTAAAATTTTGAAACGTACCTGCAACGATATGAAAAAGAAATTTTTATTAAAAACTTTTGCTTCAGCAAAAAAAAAAAAAATTAAAATGGCTATTTTGTTAAGCTTGAGGTCTTATTTTTCTAAAATTTATTTTTATATCGATATTTCGCTCCAATTTTTGTAGCTTTTATTAAAAAGAAAAAGCTCAAATAAAACTAACTAACAAAAAAAAATATATTTTTTATGGATAAGTTTATTTATAAAAAAAAAAAAAATTAGTAATTATTAAATTGAAGGTTTTTATTTTATAACAGAAAGTTTTTATAGTTTTAATATAATTTTCTGATGGATTCTTTTCATGTTAATTATTTTCGTTTTATAATTGTGATTTGAATGAAAACGATTCCACAGAAGTTTACTTCCATAACTTTACCATTAGGATTACATTTAGAATCAGGACTAGGACCTAGTATGTGTTCTGCTTTCTCTTCAGCTGAGTTGATCAAGCAGGCAAGTAAATTTTGACAGATATCGAAGAAAAAAGCAAGCGTTTGAAACAGAGGTGGAAAAGAAAAATGTGAAGTCTGTGTTGAAGAGATATTACATGGTTTTCTTCTGTCATGATCAAGATAATAAAAATATTTCGTGCATGATTAAAAATTATTTTTTTTTTTTTTTTTTTTTTGTTAGGGGTTGGGGGTATTGATCGTAAATCAAAATGTACCTAAGCCCACATTAAACAAAATTGCACAATTGTTTTTCTTGATTAAAATATTTTTTTATTTAATAATTTCTTATGCCAAACTAATGCTTTCATTCAAAATTTTGCTTACAAAATCTTATGGTTATCTACGTATTAGGAAGTTATTTGCCCACATTTTCCGCAATAAAATATTAAACAAACAGTTAACATTCAATTTACAAAAAACAAAGGTTTTTGTTGTTGTTCTGGTATAATAATGTTCCATTAAAATGTCGACATTTAAAAAATTAAAAATTATTTTTTAATTGATTTTAATTTAAAACAAAAACACAAAATATTCGGTGTGTGTGTGTGTATGTACATAAATTTATAATAACCATATGGTAAACATAAATCCACACTCATTGTTGTTTAATTTTAATATTTACAACTTATTAATTAAATTATGCGCAAATGTCAAGCTTCATTGATACACTTCAGGGTTAAGGTGAACGATTATAAAGCGATTTTGCAAATTAAAAATTAAAATTTTTTTTATTTGTAAATATATGAATTTGTATAGATAAATATTATTGTTGTTGTAAAATGAATTGCAATATTATCCAAAAAAATTTCACGTAGACTTTAATGTAAAGTTTATTAATAGGATAAGCTACAGAAATAACATCTTACATGGTTACAACAAACGTTAGAGGAATCGAGTTGTAGTGTGTCAAACCCTAAAAATATTGTAAAATTCTTCAACTCTATACAAAATTTGCGAAAAAAAATGCTAAAACGAAAAATTCTGCTCTTAGTAGAGCAAGGTAAGCGAATAGAGGGGAGTTCAAAGATTTCAGAACTGTGCCACTCATATTCCTAAACGTTAGAGGAATCGAGTTGTAGAGTGTCACACCTTAAAAATATTGTAAAATTCATTCAACTCTCTATACAAAATTTCTGCTAAATATTACCCTGTGCCCAAACACAGCATTTCTAATGTTTTTCAAAATAATTTTTTTTATTTTTTATGCTAAAATGACTGGCTAATGGTTTCGGCGTTTTCTTTCATTTTTTTAAATACTTCTACATGTTTAATTTAATTTCAAGTTCTTGCTGTTATATAGTGGGATACGGGTGTAATTCCATTTTTGTCTAAAATGAGCAATAATGTACCCAAGGAAGCATTTTTTACAAAGTCGAATTTTTCTACATTATAAATCTCTTGGAAGACGCTGAGAATATTCATCAGGTGCTTGTTTTCTCCTCCTGTTGAGTGCTTTACAGAGCTAAGTAAACTGCAAATTTGTCTATGTTAATTTGCAAGGTTTTTTTCTTGGCTAAAATTTCATATTTAAATACGTATTTATCTTCAGATTGTTTGCAAATCACTAAATTTCCTTTGATTTTCATAACTTTGATATACAAAATGTAAAGCATTAGTAAGTCAGGCCTTACAAAATCTTTATTTGTTTTAGGAGGATGTGGTGTTTAATATTTTTATTGTTATTCTTCTTTGACTGTAAAAATATATTGAGAATTAAAATCAAAATTTTCACATTCAGGTCTGCAACCTACAATAAATTCAATTGATATCTGTGCTGCTGCTGTCTTCTTTTTTATTTTCCAAAACGTTGACGAAAAAAAAAGTATTTATTGTAAATAAAAACTTACTGACACAAGCTTTAAGAAGTGCCAAGTCCAATTCTTTTTTTTAAAGAAATTTATTAGTACTCGTATTCCCTTATCAACGTTAAAAAAATGAAATTTAATCGTTTAAATCGCAGTCAAAAGAAAAGCAAACACAAATTATGATTAATAAATAAAAAATTTGCGATAGGAATTGTACAAAAAATTTTTTTAAAATAGTTTAAAGTAACTTCTGAGTATTTGGGCGGTAGACTACAAATCTGGACGACCTACTCTTTAAAATGATATGTATCCGATCCCATAATTTTTGAGCGAAGTCCACGTATTTATGCATAGTTGCATGGGTACAACTACTTCTCCTAAACATAAATAGTTTTATTTGACCTTTTTCTTTTTAATTAAAATGGCTATTTTGTTAAGCTTGAGATCTTATTTTTCAAAAATTTATTTTTATATCGATATTTCGCTCCAATTTTTGTAGCTTCTTCAGGATATAATTATAAATTAATCAAATTATTAAAAATACATATTTCAAAAATTTTCTTTACTAAAAAGATATTTACAAATACTATAAAACGTAACGAGTTACGTTAAAACACATTTCTCTTCACTCACTTGTATATTCTCATATTTGTCAAGTGTTTCAATACTCTGCAATGCCCCTTAACAATGCGGATTCCTGTCAAAATCAGGTCCAGAAAGTCATATGTTCATTGCCAAGCCATAAAGTAAAAATTTTAATTTTATCTGCTTAATTTAACATTCAAAAGATTACAGTTACACAAATCGTTCAAATCAAACGTAATCAACTGAAATTGATTTGTGTTTAAAAGTTTAATGTTCTTATAACGCGTCTGGACGCCACTTAAATAGACAAACAATATTTTTTTAATATTTCCTACTGAAATTGGACTAAAACTAAAGAAGGAAAAAAATCTAAAGAAAAAAAGCTATTAAAGAAAATAAAACTTTATATCAACAAAAGCGTATTTATTTAAATCAAGTCAATAAACTTTTAACAAACCATAAATTTATATATAAAAAAAACCTTTTTGATTATCAATTAAAAAAAACCCTAAATTTGAGTAGAGTTAAAAAGCTTAAATTTTAAGTATTTTAACAAATAAGTAAAAAAAAATAAACTGAATTTTTTGTTGTTGAAATAAATGAGCTTAAAATATGATCAACAAAAATTTGTCATACAACCCTGAAATATGAAACGATTTCTTATTTGGTTTTTTTTTTTTTTTTTTTTTAACAAACAAAGAAATATGTAAATTGAAATTTTAAAACTCTGTGTGTGACACAATATTACAATAAATGAAATTCTCATTTAATTTTCAGTTTCCAAATAAAATTTCAAACTAAAAACGTTTAGAATCGATCACATGTAGCTACAAAACTAAAACTACCTGCTGGTTTAGTTTCTAGTTTTCATTTTTCTTTTTGATATGTTTTCATACAGCTGCTGTTGTTGTTATTGTTTTTTATAGATAGCAAAATGAGTAACACTTCCTGTTTAGCAGGAACTCAACCTTAAACTCTTATAAATGGTTACACAGCTACCGCTTGCTCACAGAATCCTTGAGAGTAAATGTAGCTACAGATAACCAATTTATTTTTTAATTTTTCTCCTTTTAGTATATCTAGTTGTTTCAGCTTGCATTTCAGTTTTGTAAAGAATATTTAAAATCCTATAAGAGGTTTCATTTGTTTTTTTTTTTTCCTCTTTGTTTTTAATCTGCTGCCAAGGCAAAACTACCTGAATAAAGTGTGTATTTGACGATTAATTTCAAACAAAAATAAAAATAAATTGGAGTTTAACACTCAATGATAACTTAAGGTTATGACACACTATCAGACTTATGTGCTGTATATAGGATACCAGCAATAAATTTCCCAACAATTTTAAATAGCAAACAAACAGAAAATGAATTTTATTTATATGGAAGATTACGCTTGTTACAAATCAATTTGCAATTTTTGATTTGAAGTCGATTAAAACAAACTCACATTAACAATTATGTGCTGATAAAAACAAAACCCCCACAATTATCAATTTTCCTTTATTTTATAAATTATGCTTTTGTGAGCCATCAATAATTGTTTTATCTTCCTGTCAAATATTTACACATGTAGACTTTTTAATACAAGTAGATAACAACAAGCGGCCAGACATTAAGTATCCATCAGTTTTTTGTTATCTTACATTAGCATTGGCAATTTATTTTAAATCCTCTTAATGCTTGCTCACTTGTCATTAGCAGTCATCACACATTGGTCTCACATCAATTGACGTCACACTACACTTACATATTTGATGGCAGTAAATAAAGCAAGAAAAAATTAAAATTACTTGAAGGCAGTTTTTCTCTGTTTTTTTTAAATTTTTCAAAAAGCTTTCTTTCTAAAAGGTGATTTTATAAGAACTATCGGAAATTTAAAAAAAAAACACATAAAATTCACCATTCACAGTAACGTTGTGATTCGCATCATCTTTGAAGAAATACGGCCCAATGATGCCGCCAGCCCATAATCCGCACCAAACGGTTGTTTTTTGTGGATGCATTGTTAGCTCTTGCAATGCTTCTGGCTGCTCTTCACTCCAAATACGGCAGTTTTGCTTGTTCACGTATCCATTCAACCAGAAATGAGCCTCGTCGCTGAACACAATTCTTCGATAAAAAAGTGGATCTTCATCTAACTTTTCAAGAGCCCATTCACCAAAAATTTGGCGTTGTGGTAGGTCGTTTGGCTTCAATTCTTGCACCAGTTGTATCTTATAAGGCTTCACACCCAAATCCTTCCGCAAAATTTTCTACGTAGTGGAGTAACAGAGGCCCAATTGCTGCGAACGGCGCCGAATCGATAATTCACGGTCATCACCAACACTGGCCGATACGGCTGCGATATTTTCTTCAGTTCGCACTCTACGTAAGCGTGTTGGTGGTTTAATGTCCAACAATGTAAATTTGGTGCGAAATTTTGTTACAATAGCCCGAATAGAAGCCTCAGTAGGTCGATTAAACTGACCATAAAATGGAAGAAGCGCGCGATGAACTTTCTTAACAGAGCACGCATTTTGGTAATAAAATTCAATAATTTGCAAGCGTTGTTCATTTGTAAGACGATTCATGATTAAATTATAGACCAAACTGAAGATGTTTGACAGTGACACAAGATACAAAACGTGCGTGAGCTGTCAAAACTAGTGTTGCCAAAAAGATAATAGCAAAAAAAATACTCTTTATAATCACAGATTTAATTTGTACATGTAAGTAGATATCGATTGCAAAGCATTTTCATTTCATGTAAAGTACTTTGTGTGTTGGTACATTTAATTATTTACGAGTATTTTATTATTCTTTCTATTTCTATATGCCAGTTGAAACAAAAGTATTTAATTGCACTTACATTCAAGCATATTGAATTAATATTTACACTTAATTTTTAATTCATTTATCGTTATAAGCATGTTTGCTTTTAGTAACCTTTTGTTATTAATTTTTCTGTTGTGTTTTCTGTAAGTTGCATTAACGTAGTTTTCTTTCTTCTTTTATATCAATACGAGCATGATATCGTAAGCTTAAGTAGGATATTACGTAAAATGCAATAAGGTGGTATTCAATTTAATCAATTTCATGTGCCAAAATACAAAAATTAAATAAAAAGATTTGTGGTTAGAATTATTAACAATAACTTTTATTATTTGCAATACGCTTTAACAAAATGTTCAGGGAAATTTTAAAACTTGTAGTTGAGTGGTTTTGCATTACAATTAATTAGTAGAGTCGACGTGAAATGTGGCACGTAAATCAAATTATCTTTCCAGTTTGTTTATTTAAAACAACACAGACCTACGCAATTGAATTATTTTTTAGGTTATTTGTGCTATGAAACTTGAGAAAAAAAAAAAAAAAAAAAAAAAAAAAAAAAAAAAAAATTATTGTTTCAATGATCTTTGCTCTCTAGTATATTGTAATGTATACATGTTATATTCACTCATAACTCAAACCTCAAAAACTTTTTCAGATTGCACTTTAATATTTCCCACAGCTATTTTAGCCTGATTATAGGGCTGTCCCCTAGAAGCGATCGCACTACCCCTTGTGTGAATAGTTTTTCCATACCCAAATATTAATGTACTCTTTCGGTTAGGATGGCTACAACCTGATTTATTGCCCTTACTTGCATTCTTCCCTTCATTCCATAAATTTTATTAAATGTTTCTGGCATGATGATTTCTTTTGAGAGACCTGAAGGTTGATTTTCTTTGCAAAAATAAAAAATAAAAAAAAAAAACGTTTGTAATATGAATGTTGGCTTAGTAGCGTTTATTTTGGGATGCAGTTGCCAAACAAATGATTTTACAAATACACAGCATTAGCAAAGTTTAAGGACGTTCACTTCTTTAGTAAACCCTCTGTAGTCGGTTTGTTTGCTTGTTCGCTATACACAATTTGTCTGAAATTTGACACATATAATCTCTATACTTCGAGAAGATCGATATATGCTTTTGGATGAGCCACGCCCATATTTACGCCCACTTTTAACGATTTCCACTTAGCACTACTCATAGAGATATGTGTCCGTCTTAATTTACGCCTCAAATCATGCTTTAAAATAATTTATTTACCGCTTAGATTGGCGCCTCTGCTCATAATTTTAGCAAAGGCATGAACCATTTTTTTTTATTTATTTGGATGGGTTTTTTTAACGATTAAAGTTTCATTTGTAAACGGATTTCTTTAAAAATTATTACATATTTACGCTCTCTATACTCTATACGCTCTATCGACTCACGTAGTAAAATACCGGACCGGGTGAGATCGAACAAAAACCGCTAGTATTACCTAATTTCAGAAATGTTCTTTTAACTCAGCCAATATACCTTGAAATTAATAATAAAAGTTTAAAAAAACAATTACATTTTTGCTCAAGTTTATTGCCCATCATGTCTTTCACTTTGATTGCATCTCTTTTTGTTTTTGCTTCAGCTTAACTCTCAAAATAATAACTCGTCTCATCAAGTCATTTTTTTTTTTTTATTTTACTTTTCGTTTTGTTTTATATTCTTCAGTTCAGGTTCAGTTAAGTTCTTTTGCTTTTCTGGCAAAACCTTAAAAAACCAGAAGCCTGTCTTCCGCTTTTCTTACACAAAATCCAAAAAAAAAGGAGAGGAACGAAAAAAAAATTGCAGCTGTTAAATAAATGTTTTTGTTGTTGATAAACGACAGTTGTACTTTTTGTGCTACATGTTTTCAATTTTAAACTTTTTTAAAGAAACCAGTTGTGTGTCATCTTTGTTTTTTAAGTTTTGAATCTCTCTTTTTTTTATTTGGTCAAATGTCGAAAGTTAAGTTAGTAAATGAGAGGAGAAGGAAAACTCAAAATTGAGTTAAAACACAATCCAAAAATAAAAAAAACCGATGAAACTTTAAACGTGAAGAGGTAAATAACATGAGCAGCGCCATGTTAATATTGAAAGAGTTTAAACTCTTAAGGCAATGAAAAATTAAAGAAAAAAATTCTAATTTCAAAAATGATTACTTTTGAAGCATTAAATTTTTCACTTTGGTATTTGCAACAAAGATTTATTTGTAGTTTTTAATAGATTTAAAAGCTTCAATTTCAAGAAATTCCAATTTGTTAGACATTCAACTTGGTACCGAACAAAGTAGATGAACAAAGTAGTTTGTTTAAGCAACTGAATTAATTTTTTGGATAATAAAAAAAAACAATTATTCCAAATAATAATTAGTTACATTATCCGTAAGGCGAGTTTATTGCCTGTAATTTGAGGGGTATGCCCCTTCTCGGAAAAATCTCTAGTGTGGCCACTTTCACATCAATTTTTTTGTTGAAGAAAAATTTTTCTTGATAAAAATTGGTTACGGATTTGAAAAGGGGAGGAGCTCATTACCTTAGTTTGAGGTATATCTCGTCTCAAAATCTGTCTCTGATACAAGAATCTTGTAAGTGAACTTAATAATATTTTTTGTTGAAGAAAAATTGTTGCGAATTCTAAAAAGGGAGTTCATTACCTCCAGTTTGAGATGTGTCCCGTCTTCTCTGATGTGGCCTATATAAGAATCGCGTAAGGGGACTTGAATTTTTTTTTTTTTTTAAAGAAAAAATTGTTCTAAATAAAAATTGTTGCGAATTCCAAAAGGGGAGTTAATTACCTCCAGTTTGAGATGTGTTCCGTATTCTCTGTTGTAGCCGCTGTACAAAATTTCTTATAAAAAAATAAATTTTTCTGTTAAAGAAAATTGGTTTGGCCGAAAGTTACTTTGGATTATTTAAAAAAATTTTTTTTTAAATTTCCAGTTTCCATTTTGAATCATAAAATAAAAACTTCGAATTTTTCCGAAAATGTAAAAACACTTCCCGAAAGTTTAGAGCCCTACAGATTAAATTCCTTTTAGATTTTGGTAATTTTCATGGTTCTCGGCAAAATCTTTCAGAAGAAAAGTACTGGGGTATAAGGAAATTTCAAAAATAATTTTTAAATAGTTCAAAGTAACTTTTCAGTATTTGGGTGGTAGATTACAAATCTAGACGACCTCCCATTTAAAATGATATGTGTCCCATCTTGCAATCTTCTATGGTTCGTTAGGAAGTTACTTTGGATTATTTTGATGATCTCGAATTTCGACTATAACTTCGACAATCGTATAAAATGTAACTGTCAATCTATTCGATGAACATCGACATTTCGAAAGTCTGCACTAATTGCCGCATTCACACAAAAAACTATTGATTATTTAATTTGCAATTAAATAGCGTTAACGTTTACAGAACAACTTTTTATTATTTTCTAAATTTGCTGTGATAAATTAAAAACATTTCCTAATACACACAATGTTTTCGAAGCCTAATTAATATTTTAAATCATATCGAGTTAAGTTTTCAATAAAACTCAGTAATGTCTCACAAAATGCATTACATTCGTATACTTATTCAAAACTAGCAAATATGCAAAATTTTTTACATGAAAATTTACTTAAATGGCGGCAATTATAAACACAAAAATAAAAACAAAAACTTTATTTAAATATAAAAGAATATGAAATGCATTTTTATTAACAAGAAAATAACACAAGTACACTGCACGAGTTAAATAAAAATATAAACAATTTTTTTTTTCAATTACAATATGCTAATTAAGTTTTGTACTAAATTCAAATGTAAAAACAGAAAATAAACTTTAACAAAATTAATTCAGAGAGAACAAATAACCAACAGCTGAAAAAATGTATGTGCTTTTGAGCAAAGCAAAGCTTTAATTTAGTTTCTAAAACATTATTTAAAAAATCAACAACAATTACACTGTACAACAAAATAAATTTTTTTTGCAAATTTCCGTTATTACGTATGTCGTCATCGACACAAAATGTTTAAGCAGTATTACAGACAAATATTGACGACATCCGACAATAATTTGGTAAGAATGTTGTGTTTTTGGGCAACAAGTTGAAGAAACATAAAATTGAAAAAGTTCTAAAACTCGTATTTTTTGTTTATTACGATTTGTTTTATTTTATTTACTTCATAAAATGTTTCTGAAGTTAGTGTTAGGTGATGCCAAATAATAATTGAATTAATGTCGATGGCTATAAAAGAAGTTGTTACTTCGAAACAGAAATCCAAAACAATTTCTGAGTATTTGGTTAATAGATTACAAATTTAGATAGCCTCCCCTTTAAAATGATATGTGTCTCATTAGGTCCCATGCCTTAAGATAGAAGGATTTGGATACATTAGCCTTCATCCCTCAGAGACCACATATACGCTATTTTTTTACTAAGTGAAATTTTCAGTTTTCTAAAAAAAATTCACAAATACAATTGGGAGAAACTGTATTCCCAGGATGATAGCCTTGTACCATTGTGGTTGTTTTCCATTAGGTCCCATTCCTTGAGATAGAAGGGCTTGGCCAAAATGGTTTCATCTCTCTATAAGCCCCTTTAAATTTGGAAAAAAAAATTATCGCATGCGATTTTTTTTTAAAACGTATTTATCTGACCACACATTTTAAAAACAAGGTAGGCACCAGTTGAAGTAAATTTTAATCGAAAAATTTGGATTTTTGTCTTTAAGTTTGTAAGTAATACTCACAATTGGCTTGACACTTTATTTAGAAGATAACTAAAGCAAAAAACAGATTTCAAAACTGTATCCAGTTGCGGTGATTGAAAACTGCACATAATTGGGATTTGATGTTTTTTTTTTTTTTTTTTTTAATATATAATTTAAAACAACCAACTGAGATAAACTTAAATTAAATTATTATTAATGAATTTATTATTTTATATTAACATATTGCGACTTAGTCTGATTTATATAATCATAAAAAATAAAAGGCCATAATTACAGTCATACTCAAGTCGATATCTTTTTAAAATTGATTTTAAGTTTATAAAATTCTTATGAACAAAAGTCAGCTTTTATAAAAAGCCTACTTTTTTACTATATTTAAATTATTATTTATTTAAAAAAACAAGCAAAATTATCGTAACCAAGAGTTTTTTATTGAAATTGTATTGCCTTTTTTAATTCATATCACACGCAAAATTTTAATCTTCTTTTTTTTCAATTAATTGTTTTGAGCTGCCATTTTAAGCTTAATTTAGTCTACAAATTAAAAACAAATTTGTAATTTTTTTTTATAAAATTTAAAATTAAAAGCCACTTATTTAAGATAATAGTTGCATGTTGCTTAAAAACTTTAACAAATAAGTGGAATGCATTATGAATAATCAAAGATCGTTTTTCATATAATTAATTGATTAATTTTGCAAATAAATTCAATTCATTTACGATGCGCTTAATAAGGAAATTGTTGCAACAAAAGAAAAGCCAGCTGAGATTTTAAAATTTAAATTAAATAGACTTGAGACATTTTTGCATATAAAATGAATATTTTAAATATCATTTGAAGTCAATCTTTATTGACGTAACAAAGTAAATAATGTAAATGTGTAAATGTAGAGAAACAAGTTTATTAATCAGCATTGAATGCTAAATAAATTAATTTTATTTAATTAATATTTTATGGAAAACATCTTAGACTGTATTCAATTTAAGAGAGGTTCTATAAAGGAAATACATCATGTCAGATTCTATAATTTGAAGTAGCTCAGTGGCTATCGCCATGCCTGCATGTGAGCCTGAGGTCTATACTCAAAGGAACCATGATTTCTTAACTAGCAACCTGAATTCTCCCTATGAGTATTTGTAATGTAACATTTTTTATCCGTTCAAGCTATAATAGAGGCCATAAGCACGAGCATCTTGAGGGTTTATATTCCCTGTTTGCACGCAAGAATAATTTCACAAAATAATGATAAGAAAATATTACCAGGAAGCGATCAGAACGCATAGTTTAACATCATTAATAAATTTAAAACTTGTCGCACCAAAAAAAAATAGATATAATTATTTATTTAGATCTTTTTCGTACTGGTATATAGGCTGGTATTCAAAATGATTAATAACGATTTCAAGTAGAAATTATGACAAAATTTTTCATACAAATTTGTCACAATATCGATTTCAAGTCTACTTTAATCTTCTTTGAATACAAGCATTAATATTCAGTATATTTTTTATAAAATATTTATAAATTTTCCAAAAAAGAAAATTTAAAAATAAAAATAATTTATAAAAAACAGACTGAAGCTCAATAAATATTAATGACATATAATATAAATATAAAAATAAAAAAAATACACTGAATTTACATTAAAAAATTTTTTTTAAATTTCTAACATGCCGATGTCTCTAAATAAATATTATATTTAACACCTTTAAATTTAACTGAAAATTTAGACTTTACACGTTTTTAAAAGTAAAACAAAACGACTGGCGAAAGAGACAAACCAGCCAACCAACTATCCATTTCCATTAATTTTATGCTTTAAAACGCACGTAACACAAACATTTTTTATGCGTTCACAAATACGATTATAATAGCATTTGACATTATATTTCTACGAATAAGGTGTGAATGAAAACTAAAAGAAACAAATAACAAACGTTTTCCTAATAATTTCTTTTGTCCATAACTTGAAATACTTTGCAAACAATCAAAATTTGTTGTTAAATTATGTAGTTTACAATCGAGTCGACACAAAATAAAAAATAAAAAAAAAATTCTATAAACCATTCAAATAAGAAATAAAAACAACAGCTTAGTAACGTTTCATAGCACTCAAGTAAATGGCAGTTAAATTCGGAAATAGTCAGAAAAACAAACACTAAAAATCAGCTTTTATTTTAAAGCAAGTAAAATCCCTATTATTTTACTTACGCTCTAGAATAGGTAGTAGAACCAACGAAGCAAAAGCGAACCAAAATTACATGGGAGCAGTGTTTTAATAAAATAAAACTCCCTGATGAGCGAAATTGGAAGAATCCAGTTAAAACTAAAAATCATAATTTTTGTTCAAAGCATCTTTCGTACAGCCCATAATTTTAGTGTTCAAGGCCTCCTATGAAGTCAATTATCTTGCTCAGTCGTAGTTCTCTTATTTCTGTGGTATTTAAGAAAAACTCTCTCAGAAGTCTTGCCCTACAAGACCCTAAGGCTGGATACTGAGAGGTTTTGTTATACAAGTCACAGAACTTGGATTGGCTAAACCTCATATTTTCTATCCTGCACTGCCTATATTTAAGATCACAGTGTCTGGTAAACCAATACATTGTGTTTTATAAAATGTTTCGCTGGTCTTAGTCAAGTTAGAGTTTTAGAATGTTTTGCGAGCTGAAACCAGGCTTGTGGTTAACTAAAAAAAAATATTTTTCTATATAAAATTAAAATTTTTTACTTTTAAAAATTTTGAAATCAAAACTTTAACATCACAAAGAGCTTCTGTTTTGATGAAGAGCAAATCATTAAATTTATTTTAAACAAGATAAGCTCTTTTCCATTAAGGGTTCACAAATAAACTTTATTTTTAGTTGAAATTTCGAGATTACATACAATCTTTACGTGGTATTACCGATTACCACTTTGCGTTATAGTATGAATGACAAAAACCTAACAAAATTACAACTTCTCAATAGCCGTTATATCAATTACAACTCAACTAAGTTGAGTTGTATTTATTTCATTGTAATGGAATCCATTTGCAAAGGGCTTATTTTAAAATCACTTAAAAATAAATAAATTTTAAATAAAAAACCAACAAGAAAATATATTTCACAACAAAATTATGAATTAAATCTGAATAACAGATAAAGCGAATGGCTATATGGTTTGTTTCATTTCCAAGTGCACTAAAGATAAAATAAATTTAAAATTATAATTTTTAACACAAATTTTGTAAAAGTTTTTTTTAATGAAGAAAAAAAGTTTTGGAGTATTAAAAAATAACCTTTGTGACCAGCATATACAATATATAAACTTAAATAAATAAAAAATAAAACTTTGACAATCGAATTTTGTTAATCATTTGACAGTTTGACACCACAAAGCTTAAAGTCGGCTTAAAAATCTAAATATTTATTTAAAAAAATGCATTTCTTGTGCAACAGCTTTTTCTTAAGCTTAGATTTCTATTGTTTAATTAAAATTGTCAGTTTGTTAACACAAGCAAACACATTTTAATAATTTGTTTTTTTTTTTTAAGCAAACCTTAAAGCCAACATTAACAACAGGAAATATTATTTGTTTGGAGAATTTATGTTATGAAATGCAGATTTAATTTTTTTTTTTTGGCTAAACAAATAAGAAAAATTTATTTCTGAAAATTAATTTTAATAAAATATAAATGTTATTTATATTTTAAACTCTGTGTGTGTGTGTTATATTTATTAACATGCTGAGCTTTTCACATGATTAATAAGACTTTATTTTTATTTTGTAGATATTTTTCATTGTTTTATTTTTGTGCTGTAAATAAAAATGTTTATAAAGTAAGACTGTTTTTTTTTAAGTTAGAACGTGATAACGTTTGTCTCTTTTGTTCTGGTTGTTTTTTCCAGAGAGACTTACGTTATTTCCAATGTGTTTTACTTGTCATTCAATAGCTACAAATAGCTGCAATGGCTACAAATTTAAGTTTCTTTGTTTAAGCAAATCAAAGTGTTATTAGAAATATGAAAAAGAGAAAATAAATACACACTTTCTACAGCACAAATAAATCATAGACTTATTTTTATCGGTGACATTCCAATAAGCTAAGTACTTTACACTTATTTTTATTTTTAAGTATTTAATGTTAACATAAAAAGTAACAAAAAGTTATTATTGTAGTAGATTTTAACACTAGATTTGCCAAATATTTAAATATACCCATTTCCACCAAAACCAGTCAAAAAACTGCTTATTTTGGCTTCCAATCTTTATTCACTCTTAAGCCCATATGACACTTACTTTTTCGTGCCTTGATCAATTTTTGAAGAAGAGCAATGCAATGGGAGAATTTACCAAGTGCAAAGAGTGCAAACTATATCAAGATATATACGAAAAAGTCAAATAAAGGGTATCCGAACAAGAACGCAAGATTTAAATTTGGCGCCATTCGAAGTGTCATTGTTTGACATTTGAACAATTGTTATTGTTTGCTAGTAGAAGGTACGAGGTTAGTAAAAAATGACCATGGACAGCGAAGGGAGTTCGTTAATTGGGTATTGGAGAGACAACATGAAAATCCTGATTTTGCCGATAAAACATCTTCAGTGACGAGGCCCATTTCCATCTTGATGGCTTCGTCAATAGGCAGAATTGTCGCATTTGGGGTGAGGAAAATCCTCGAGTGATTCACGAGAAGCAAATGCATCCTCAACGTGTCACTGTGTGGTGTGGTTTTTGGGCTGGAGGAATCATTGGACCTTTTTTTTTATGAAAATGAGGCAGGTCAAGCGCAAACAGTCAATGGTGTTCGGTATCGTGAAATGATAACCAGTTTTTTCTTGCCTAGAATTGAAGAAATGAATGTGGAGGGCTTGTAGTTTCAACAAGACGGCGCCACATTTCATACAGCTACAGAAACAATTCAATTGCTGCATCAGTCATTTATTTAAAATTTAAATCTTGCGTTCTTGTTGGGACACCCTTTATATATTCAGTGTTATAGATAAAAATTGACTGTCTGTCAAAAAAAAATTTGAAATTTACAACTTGAAATTAATGTTGACAACTTAAAATCTTTTAAATGTTGAGCAGTTTTTGGATTACGCACGAATTCTGCAATTTTAAGCTTCGTTTTTCAACTTTTTTTTTTTGCTTGGCGTATTTTTTTTAAAAGAAGAAAGCAGCACTTAAAAGAAATTTTTTTATATTTATTTGATTCTTTCTATCAATTGATGTTTCTTTCTTTCAATTCTATATCAATAAAATGCGAGCATAATGAAGTGTCATAAGAGCTTTAAAGCCATTATTACAACTTACTCAAAAGGTCTCAGATAATTAGTTTTAGTTAAAGTAACGGACAAAGTGACCAATAACTTTATTTCATTAATACAAATTCTCAATAAGATAGGACCACACACATTTATTTTAGCAAACGTTCTTTTTTTGGAGGAGAAGCTCCGCTTCTGTTACATGTCTTGGTCATTTATTTGAATTTATTTATTTATTTACAAGCTGCATCAATGGCAATGGAATTGCAAAAATTTCCTTTATTCAACATATAACCTTCAACATGAATCTAAATGAATACCACAAAACTATCAAAAAAGAAAGACCTTCATCATAAATCCCTTAACAAAAAGAATACAAAAAGTTACCATCTGTTCACCCACATCTTTTCTTTTTTTCAATAGTCTAAAAACAGCTACCTGCTTGCGAAGTGCAGTCTTAATTTACACAATAGTAAGTTTCTTACTTGAATCTTTTTATCTGTCTAAAATTTAAAAAACAAAGCAAAAAATAAAAGAGTTTAACGTTTGTATGAGTCATGCTTAGGTTTATCAAGTTAATGATCAAATTACGCAAAAATTTCAAGAAACAAACACATGAAACAGACACAACCCAAATAATAAACACTCTTTTTAAAATATTTAACAAAAATGTCAACAAAATTTAATGGCTTTAAAGATGATTTCATTTAATTGCTTGTGAAATCAAATTTTTATGGAAATTTTTTTAATGGGATAATAAAATTAACTAAATTTTTTTTTATAGATTTCCTTTTAAGCGCTACTTAACTATACAATTGAGTAACAAAAGACTTTTAGCATAATTAGCAGAAAGAAGTAAATACGGCAGGATCTCACAAAAACAGACAACTTAATAATGTTTTTTTTTAAATACAGTTAAAAAAATAAATAATTCTAATGAAATAAAGATCTGCTGATGAGCTGGCCCCAGATGATTTAGATAAGATAAATAATAATAAATAAAAAAATAAAAATAAAAACACAAAGAAAAATTAAAAAAAAAATTAACTTTGACGTTGTACAGTGTTTAAAATAAATATTACGGTTACCTTCTACATCAATATGTTTTGGGTCAGCCATTGTAGGTTCTGTGGAGAGTAAACACAACTTTTTAAAAAGTTTTTGTTAACTAGTAAGAAGGTAAGTGATCTCCTTAGCCAAGACATAGACCTACAGCAATAAGCTTAGCTCATAGATGAGAAGACAATCCAAGTGAGTGAAGATAAATTTGTTGAAATAAATATGTTTTAACGTAACCCGTTACATTTTTTAGTATTTGTAAATATCTTTTCAGTATTTATGGCATATATATCTTACATCATATTCATATGTCTCCCATCCCGTAATCTTAGGAATTTTTTAAAAATAATGCAAAATAATTTCTGAGTATTTGGGCGGTATATAACAGCCTTTCCTTTAAAATGTCTCATTCCATTATCTTCTGTGGTTCGTTCGGAAGTTGCTAAAATCACTCAGAGCAACAAGTTCTAAATATTTGGGCGATAGATTACAAACCTTCTCTTTAAAATGATATGTGTTCCAACCCGTAATCTTCTTGAGAAATCAACATATTTATAAATATGATATAAATACTAAAAAACGTAAAGAGTTACGTTAAAACATATTTATCTCGTTAAAATATATTTAGACGAGCCTAATTATAACAAATTTTTGTCGTACAGCGTACAGCTCATTAAAAGTTATTTTCCAATTAAACTTTCTCTGTTAAGATTAATTTTAAAAATTATTTAAATTTTTAAGCAAGTTTGAATTGAAAACTGGGGTCTTGCTTCAGACCACATTAATTCGATTTATAAAAAAACAATTTCTTTGTATAACAAATCTATTTTAAAAAAACTATAGTTGCTTTTAAAATTAAAGTTTATTTAAAAATTTGCTTGTTAAGCCAACAAACATTTATTTAATAAATACAATAAAGGTGTGCTCATTTTTATACCCAGTTGCTGTCTGTCTATATACACAAATACATAACGAGTATAAAATTTTTCCTTAGACGATAAAAACTTAAGTCAGCACAAGCACACTCTTTAATAAGCTTGTCAATATTTACTTAAGTAAATAATTCTATAGTTAATGATGGGTTTAAGAAATGACAAATAAATACTAGTTTCAGGTGCATATTTATTTGTTATTATAAAAATAAGTTTCAGAGCAAATTAATTAATAGAAAAATAATACTTTTTTAAAATATAAAATTGAATTACGTTTTACTGCATTTGCATGACTCGTGCACCCTTCAAAATTATTTTATGAAAGCGGTATAAGCACACTTTTTCAAAAAATAAGTCAGCGATAATTTTAGTAAGATAGTGTATTACCAAGATTACCTCCAACGCATTTAATTAAAAGTGGACTTATACCACTTTCCAAAATAACGGCTTATATACTTTCTAAGCTATAACAAAGAACTTACCCTACACATATGGTTTAACACTAAAAATAGCAAATATTTACAAAACCACAGCCAAACCTTAACCGTTGGGTCTTAGATGGTTTTATGTTAACTATTTCTTAGTAAAGCTACAAAGTAATCAGTAAGTAATATTGAGAAAAAAAAAAAAACTGACGAAATTTCGCGGAAAGAAATATCGATCGATATGTAAAAATTGCTATAATTCATTCCTGAGGAATTATCTTATTATTTTGAATTGTTTCATTTAATTGTGAATTAAAAATTTGTCTATTGTGAATGAATTGTATTAATGTTTCAGCTGCTTGTGGATAAGGAAAAAAATGCATTTTTTTAACATCAAAACAAATTTTAAATAAACAAAAAGAAAATTAATTTTTAATAAATAAAACGAAATTTTGGAAAAATAAAACAAATTAATTGTGAATTAAAAATTTGTCTATTGTGAATGAATTGTACTAATGTTTCAGCTGCTTGTGGATAAGGAAAAAAATGCATTTTTTTAACATCAAAACAAATTTTAAATAAACTAAAAGAAAATCAATTTTTAATAAATAAAATGAAATTATTTTGGAAAAATTAGACAAATTAATTTGAAACACATTTTAATTTTGCGATATTTTGTATTTTTTCTGTGAGAAAATGTAAGCGTAAGCAAAATTTAGAAATTTATCTTTATTGCGGAATCAATAATTGCAAATTTTGCATTTATTTGCGGAACAGAATAAATATTTAGACCCATTATTGCAGCTATTTTTGAAAGTAGTATAAATCCACTGTAAAAAAAATAATTTTGGGGTAAGATATACAGCCTTATTCAAAGAAGAAAATTAGTTTCTATATGATATCTACTTTAGTTAATAAAGGCTTTAAGCTAATAATCCTATATTAACATTTTTATATTCAAGGAAGGTTTATTAACTAATATGCCCTTTAGCAAATTTTAAAATTCGATTCTGGCAATACTATTGTTTTGATTTGCCTTTTTGTGTATTATTGTTGTGCATAAAAGGTTACTTAATTATGCGGTATTCGCAAATATATATTTCAGTCGTACAAAAAGTTTATTTAATTTAAAGAACATGTTTACTAGTTTATCTTTAAAAAAAATTAAAAAAAAGTAACAAAATTATATAGATAATTTATGTAACCTCTTCACAACGAATAAAAAGAGAAATGACTATCCATTACTTTTTTATTTGTTTTGATTTTATACACGTCTCTGAAAATTAAAATTTAAAATTTGTGAATTTGTGTTAGTTTTAACAAAAAAAAAATTGTAATAAAAATGGAAAATATTAAAAGAAAAAGGTGTGATTCCATTTTTTTTTAATTAATTAATACTCTTTTTTCAGTAAAATAAAAAAATTATTTTTAATAAAATTTTTTTTTTAATATAGGCTCTAGGTCTAAAGAGAGCTCTATATTTAAAAAAATTGTAATTAAAAATCATAGAAAATAAAAAGGTCGAAAAAAGTATCAAATAAATAAAAAAGTTATATTAACATTTATTTTGTTTTAACACAATGTAATAAAAAAACAAACAATCACAGCTTAATATAGCTTTAAAGTAGGGTCATACTTTAAAATTTGTGGATTTAATAAAGGTTTAAAATAGGATTATTAAGATTAAAAACGTCTCTGAATATAAATTAAGCGATTTTAACTTAATAACGGCTTGCAAACCTATATTAAGTCTCTCTGAATAACGCTGATAGACTTTATCTTAATCTAAGTACCGTTAACAAACTTTTTTACAAAGTGGACTTATCTTATCTTTTGCTATGTTTTGTATTGTGTGTGCAAAAGAAATCTTATTTAAATAAAAAAATAATATAATAATTTCATATAAAAACGGAAATAAAATTTTATTGCATTTATTTCCTTTTACAAATACTAATGAAAAATGTGCTTAATTTACAATAAATAACACAAAAATATTTTTTTATTCAGCCATAAATAACATTTTGTTTTTTGTTTTGGTGACCGTGCACGAGTTTGTAAAGTAATAAATAAGAGAATTCTCAGAATTTTCTTTAAAATAAAGCCCAACATCTTAAGTAATTAGACGACAGATGTGTAAATAAATAAATTTATAATTAACTGGTTTAACTTTTTAAGGCGATATACTCTTGCTGGGACATAAATATTTTTTTTTTTTTAATTTTGTAAATGAATTTGTCAAAGCAAAAACTAATTGATTTGTTTTTCATTTTTATTTCTTACATTACAGATACATACGTTTTCTGCTTGTTAAAACAAATAACAGATTTTGTGAATACATAATTTAATTATTAATTATAAGGTAAGTAAGCGAAACATCAACGAAAACAACTTTTAAGCAACACATATAAAACAATGACTAATAACGAACAAATAAATAAGGTTTTTTTTTTGTATTTAAATAATTTATTTTCTTGAATATTATTTAGCATTTAATGGCTGTTCTAAGACTCCCACATACGTTACAATTTGTTTTTATCTTTTCAAAATGTTTTACTGTTAAGTTTTTAGGTCGGACCAAGTCTTTCGCCATTTTTCAAATGATTTTTGATTTGATTATCACTCTGCTATAAATAAATTTACTTCTCATACTAAAACTATTTGCTGTTTTTATGCA
Organism: Thelaira solivaga; assembly: GCA_947397855.1. Lineage (NCBI taxonomy): Eukaryota > Metazoa > Arthropoda > Insecta > Diptera > Tachinidae > Thelaira > Thelaira solivaga. The sequence goes on from OX377614.1 coordinate 10,746,136, forward strand.
TTGCAATTTGCAAATATAAAGATCAAGATAAAATATAAAATATTTTAACAAACGTTTTGTTTGTTTAATATTTTATTTTTAATGTTTTTTTTTTAACTGCAGTGACTGTTATTTAGCGAAATTAAAACAAATAATAAAGAAAATATTATAATATATTTTTATTTTATTTAGTTATTTTTTTATTTAAATATTACGAAAGTAGAATAGAGGTAATAATGTAATCCTCTTCCCCCACACATTAATTATTTTAATAAAATGAAGAGAATCAAAAAAATATAGACAAACTAAAGACCGTTCGAGCTGGCTAGAAGAGCTTGATAGAATGAAAAAAATTTCACAGTGCAATCAGTTCTTTGATGAGAAAAAAGCAGAGTTTTATTTTGCATCTCTTTTTTAAGAGATTTTTTTAAAGAGGGTAGATTTTCTTCGCATAAAATCGTACGATTGTGTAAGGTGGCTTTTAATCTAATCATACTAACAGTTACATCAAACTTTTATGTGTCCCTTCTCACAATCTTCTATGGCTCGTCCGGAAGTTAGTAAAATCACTCAGAGTAACAGCACTGGGATATATGGAAATTCCAAAAAAAAAAAATTTACATAATCTGAAGTAATTTCTCAGCATATAAAATTAAAGGACAAATACAAAATTGTGCCAAAAAAATGTGTTTTAGCTTAATTTGTTTTATTTTTCGAATTTAATTTCTTTTTATTTATTTAAAATTAATTTTTATGTTAAAAAATGTTAATTATGCTGACACAATAACATAATTCAATCACAATCGACAACTGTTTAATTCACAATTAAATGAAACAATTCAAAATAATAACATAATTCCGTAGGAATGAATAATAGCAATTTGTGCAGAACGATCTTTATTTATTTTTGCTAAATTTTACTTTCCATGTGGAATCAAAAATACGACCCATTGTTTACCCAGCGGTGTAAAGACGTATAATTAGCTACCTATAGGTAGTGGGGTACTGGCCACAAAAGACTAACCAAAAAAATTAACGCAGACTTTAAAGTCAACGTTATCGATATTTTTTATATAATTTTTACTTTAAAGTCTAAGAGCATTAGATAAAATGAATGCCACAACTAGTAAGGAATTCGTGGGAAGTCGTTGATTGTTTTAGTTTGGTACTGAGCTGTATTATAGCCCATAATACTAATAATAATTGTTTAAAAAAATTAAGGGAACACACCTGTTAATTTAAATATTGAATACTACTTTGTTTGAATACCATAAAATCTATAAAATAGATATTTATTCATGTGTATGACTACAATTTAAACTAAATGAAATATATACAATTTAGTATGTATTGTCACAATCAATTAACATATAGCATACGCACATACACACCTTGTTATATGTCTTAATGATTTACAAATAAAAAAAACTAACTCAATCTTGATTTAAAAAAAAGTATTAGAATTCATTCAAACAGTTTGTTATTATTTAATCACAGCAGTTACTTCTTTTTTTATGTATCTATAATAATTATGAATTTATTTGCAATTCATTTAAATATTTTTCTTCGGGCCTTTTATTTTTTTAACAAAGTGTGAAATTTGTACTTGTATGCTAGCGAAACATGACAGCGCGTACAAATTGTATTTAGTGTTTATGAATGTTGTTGAATTAAGTATCCATTAGATGGGTAAGTGTCAAAATAGTCTTTAAATATTTGTTTGTTTTCAATTTAGTTATTGTTAATTTGTTACAGTAGATGAATTATTTAGAAAATATTTATTTCATGCTTACAAAGAAAAAAAAATTTTTTTTATACAATTTTTATACAAATTAAAAAACAAATACGTAGACACAACATAATTTGATATTAAAAAATAAATAATAAAATTAAAATTTTTTCCTTAAAAAAAAGAAGAAAAAAATTGTTTAATTTGTTTCATTTGACTTTCTGATGAAAGAAATTAATGCTTAACTTGTTTATTAGAAGCCGCACCCTGTAACACCATCAACAATAAAATGGTGGCGGTCAGCATTTTAGGCAGATAAATAAATATTTACATAATAAACAATGATAAATAAAAAATTAAATACTATTTATATTTAACAACAATAACAAAAACAGGCAAATCATATTACAAAACAATCACAGCTGCGGTTGTCTAAAAACCAGTAAAGCCAATTTAAACGTCTTAAAGTTGAGGAAACACTTAGAAAAAGAAGTCAACTAATCTTCAAGCAGTCATTGTTTTAAATTAACAAAATTAAATTAAATTCTTCAGAAATATATAAAACACAAGAAAACGAAGGTAGCTGGTAAAAGTGGATATTCGTATAATGAAAAATCTTTACTTCGTTAATAACTCTGCAATTGCGCATTAAGTTCCTTCTTACTTTTCGTCTTCACTAGCAATAAATATGTTTAATATTAATTACAGCAAACATTTTTTTGTGATATATAAAAAAATAGAAAATAAATCGACAAATGTGTTGCTAAGCACAAAACTCGACAACGGCCTAAACTAGGGTAGCTAAAATATTTTTCTCATATTCATTTAAAAGTGTATTAAGCAAACCAAAATATAGAAAAAGAATACCAAAAGAATTATTGGGTCGTATTATTGATTCCGCACGGAAAGGAAAATTTTGCAAAAAGAAATATCGATCGCTATACAAATTGCTTTTATTCATTCCTGCGGAATTATTTTATTATTTTGAATTGTTTGTTTTAATTGTGAATTAAAAAGTTGTCTATTGTGAATGAATTGTGTTAATTATTCAGTTGTTGGTGATAGGAAAAAATTAGAATTTTTTTAACATCAAAATAAATTTTAAATAAATAAAAAGAAAATTAATTTTCAATAAATAAAACAAAATTATTTTCGAAAAATAAAACAAATTAAGCTAAAACACATTTCATTTTTGCCAAATTTTTTTTATTTTTTCTTACATTTTTGATCTTTCCATTTGCCTTCCGTGAGAAAATTTTAGCGTAAGAAATTTATCTATATCAATAATTGCAAATTTTGTTTCCGCATAAAAAAATGATTGCCGGAATAAATAATTAGACAGATTATTAAAAAAGAGAAAAAGTTCCTTTAATGATTTTCAAATGGAAACTAAGACAAGCAGAGTTTTGCTGGGTAAATGCGTAAAAGAAAGCATTACTTCTACAGGTGGTGACGAGAATCAATCAAAATATTATTGAATTAAAAAAATTTTTATGTCAACTACTGCCCAGCCCCCTGTCTACTGGGCCAAAGGCACGTACGGTGATTTAAATACAATCTAGGTTATTAAATGTAAATTAAGCTTTAAACTCTAGCTTCTACAGAAGTAAATACTAATACATTTAAAAAAAAAGAACAAAAGTGCCTTACGATAATATTGTTTTAGTAAAAACCTGCCTACAGCAATTGACCAATGAAGAATCTACTCTACACGAAAAGAGAAGCTAATAAAAATTTTTTTTAATTTTCCTTTTTTTATATAAAGATTATTTATCTTTAAATATTTTTAGTTTTATGTGAGATCATAATATATTTTAGGCATAACAAAGAATTTCATTAAAAAAAATTTATAAAAAATTTAATATTAAAAAAAAAATTTTAATTAAAAAAAAAATTAGAAACTAACCTGTGAATTTTCTTTTAGTTTTGTTTTGATGAAAGTTGTTATCCTTGTGCTCCTTGAAAATGTTATTGATAAACCATCACTATATATGCGGCATCTACCACAATTTTGCAGTTAATTGTTTTCCAATTCGAGTTCATTAATACGCGACATTTGCGACATAATTTTTTACGATTACGAACTCATTAAAGATCACGCACTTTAGTTTATTAATATTTTGTTTTGGTTTTTCATTCTATTCTTGAAAATCGTATACATAAACACTAACCCTCTTATCCATCAAAATTAATGTAGACTTTAAAGCAAAAAAGTATGAAAAATTTCGATAACGTTGACTTTAAAATTTACGTTAATTTTTTTTTTGGATAAGATCATTAATTTATTAATATTTTTAACACTGTAGTTGAAATTGTGATGGAGAGAGACCCTGACACCCGCGTGAATACACACGTAATCACAATTTTGCAGTTTTTTTATTCATTCAAGTGAAATACTACCGACGCTTACGCTTTTTAAGGGCCTGTTCAGCTAAATGCGAAAGAAAGCCTCGTTCGCATAATTTTATTGAAAACAAAAACAAATTTTCGTGTCTTGTTTTTGTTTTCAATAAAACTATTCGAACGAACTTTTCGTTTGCATTTAGCTGAACAGGCCCCTAAAGCCATCACGATCACTTACGATCGCGTACATGTTATCGTTCATGCATGACAGTTTTTTTAAAGCCATCAGCATAACTAACTTACATACAATCGAGTAACACATAACAGCATTTCTATGCTATTTCGCCTGACGCACGTTCACACACTGCAGTTTTGTACAACTTCAATGTCATCAAAAACCTAAAATGAAAAAAAGAAACCAATTACAGTACAACTTCGATATAATGAATCTGAAGGGGATGGAAAAATACTTCGTTATAGCTATTGATTCGTATCAGTGAAATTTTAAGAAATACGAAAAAAGTCGTCACACCTACAGGGTTTTTTTAATCCAAATTTCTTTTTTACACGAAAATGCTTTGTAACAAAAATGAACTATCAAGAGGTTAATAAAAATAAGGCAATAGAATCAACACTTCGTTATGTAGAGACTTTTGATAATGGGACTTTAAGCACTTTCATACTTAAATTGCTCTATTTATCAAGTATGACTGCGTTGTATAGAGGCTTTTAAAAGAATACTTCGTTATACATAAAGGCTTTATAGCTCAGAATGTCTTCATTGTAACTAAAGAGCATTTTTATAAGAAAAACTTTGCAATGAAAAGGGTTTTTCAAAGGACTCAGAAAAAAATGCGTTGCATTAAGTTATTCGTTATAACGAAGCTCGCTATATATATCGAAGTTCCACTGTATTTATCAAGCAAACAATTTAATATTACAAAATATAAATTAAATACTTTAAAATTTTGAAAATTTTTGGAAGAGTTAATTAATGAGAGCTGAATAGTTTAGTCACTGTGGGCTATGATCGCCCCGCGATCTTTAAGATCTATTGTGGAGGCAGAATAGTTTAGTAAAATAAGTACTAATTTGTTTCCATCTCATTTTATTAGACCGAGGAATTTGCAAATTTAACCACTCGATAATTCTTTTTATTTTCATTTAATTTTTCATTATAATTCAGTTTTTATTTCAGATTCAATTAAACAAGAAAAAAAGGGTGCCCTGTAGATTGATGGGTAGCGTGCTAACCTATCAATCTGAGAGTGGCAGGTTCAATTCCGGTGCGGACTTTGGGAGCCGATGGTCAAAGTACCAGTACTCTTTAATAAATTTAATCTTAGAATTAATTTCTAATATTAAATAATAACCATTTTAGAAAAATAGTACAATAAGTATTAAGAGCTAAAGCATATCTCTACTGCTATTTCATCAGATGCTACTCTGAATCTTCAGTGGATTACTCGCAAGTCTTGTTAATGTGTAGGCCAAGCATTTAAATACTTATGTCGTTATACCAAACGACCAAATGAGAGTTTTAGTCAATAGCAAAAAAATAATTTAAGCAAGAATATAAAAAACTAACAAAGTAGGCGTTGAGTTAAATAAAAGAAATTTCTCCACCAACATATTCATGCCAATTATGAATATTCAAAAGGATTTTTCCCTAAATCATTTTTACCCTTGCCATGTTAAAAAAGGGAAAATTTTTGTTTATAATAGAGGAAAGGGAAAAGGGAAAAAACTCCCGGGGAATTTTTATTCATAATTGGGCTGATTACAAAAGAATCTAGGCATAATTAGTCTTACAGCAATTACGAGATTCGTAAGAAGTCTCGGATTGCAGTTAGTAACTGGGCTGCACAATAGATCTTAGAGGTCACGGTGCGATTATAGCCCATAATGATAGTAAAAATAATAAAAGGTGATTTTATAAGAACTATCGGAAATTTAAAAAAAAAAAACACATAAAATTCAGAAAAATGCATGAAATATTTATTTGGATCGATAATTGGGTCGATATAATTTAATGTTTGAAGATTATTTCATGCAAATGTTGGCCGCGGCTGCGCCTCAAATGGTCCATCCGCTTAGTCCAATTTTGGCATACTCTTTCCAACATTTCGGCCGGTATCTCACGAATAATGTTGGCAATGTTGGCTTCCAGTGCGTCAATCGAAGCGGGCTTGTCCCTATAGATATTAGCCTTAACATAGCCCCACAAAAAATAGTCTAGAGGCGTTAAATCGCACGATCTGGGCGGCCAATTGACTGGTCCCAAGCGTGAAATAAACTGTTCACCGAACTCGCCTCTCAATTGGTCCATTGTTTCGCGTGCTGTGTGGCATGTGGCACCGTCTTGTTGAAACCACATGTCATGCAAGTCAAGCTCTTCCATTTTGGGCAAAAAAAAGTTTGTTATCATCGCACGGTAGCGCTCACCATTCACAGTAACGTTGTGATTCGCATCATCTTTGAAGAAATACGGCCCAATGATGCCGCCAGCCCATAATCCGCACCAAACGGTTGTTTTTTGTGGATGCATTGGTAGCTCTTGCAATGCTTCTGGCTGCTCTTCACTCCAAATACGGCAGTTTTGCTTGTTCACGTATCCATTCAACCAGAAATGAGCCTCGTCGCTGAACACAATTCTTCGATAAAAAAGTGGATCTTCATCTAACTTTTCAAGAGCCCATTCACCAAAAATTTGGCGTTGTGGTAGGTCGTTTGGCTTCAATTCTTGCACCAGTTGTATCTTATAAGGCTTCACACCCAAATCCTTCCGCAAAATTTTCCACGTAGTGGAGTAACAGAGGCCCAATTGCTGCGAACGGCGCCGAATCGATAATTCACGGTCATCACCAACACTGGCCGATACGGCTGCGATATTTCCTTCAGTTCGCACTCTACGTAAGCGTGTTGGTGGTTTAATGTCCAACAATGTAAATTTGGTGCGAAATTTTGTTACAATAGCCCGAATAGAAGCCTCAGTAGGTCGATTAAACTGACCATAAAATGGAAGAAGCGCGCGATGAACTTTCTTAACAGAGCACGCATTTTGGTAATAAAATTCAATAATTTGCAAGCGTTGTTCGTTTGTAAGACGATTCATGATTAAATTATAGACCAAACTGAAGATGTTTGACAGTGACACAAGATACAAAACGTGCGTGAGCTGTCAAAACTAGTGTTGCCAAAAAGATAATAGCAAAAAAATCACTCTTTATTACAAAAAAGTAGAAAAATGAGAATATCATTTTGCACACCAACAAAAATTAGAATTAAGCCCGAATAAAGATTACATTTTGTTAAGCTTTATGATTCCAAATAATTTAATATGTTGAAAATTCAATTTTGTCTATCCTCCAAGGAATTTGCGACATATGCTTTTTTATCAGCCACGCCCACTATTCACTAGAATATTTTTTACATGAATCTCACTAAAATTTAATACCAACCATCATAAACTTAACTTTTGTACTTGACACGCCCACATTTGGATAAAATTATTTTTATGTGTTCTGCAAGGACTATGACTAAAAACCCATTTTTTAATGGTTTTGCGATGAAGTTTTATAACTGAGGATTCCCTTTCAGAGAGCAAACGAACGGGTAAGCCCGGGTTTTGTTTTATTTAAAATATATTTTTAGCGAAAAAAAACCGTTTTGCATTCTTTTCTTCAGCTAGTCTATTTTATCATCAAGATATTAACAAAACGCTTACTTGTACCATTTGCAACTTAAACACATAAAGTGTAAAGTTTGCTTTCGTTCTTCTAAGAAATCCCTGAATATGTTATTACAATTTCCATATGAAAATAAAATTCAATTGAGGGGAAGTAAAATACAATAAATTGTACACAGAGAATATAACTTTTCGATGATGATCATTTGCCATGATTAACATGTTACAAAAGTGAATTTTTTTTTTAGAAAAAAAAAAAAAATTTTTCTCTGTGTTGAGTTATTTTTTTTTTTTTATTGAAGACCGCAATCCGATTAAATGTTGCCTATCAAAAGTGAAAAATTGAAGGCGACAAGTAAATTGTGTTTTACATTTGATTTTTTTTTTTTTTGTTTGTTTGTTAACTTCGTGCTGACTTTAATGACATTCTACACATACATGAAATTTATGTGGTAAATAAGTACAGAATTCATACGTTTGTATGATTAAAAGCAATCATAAAAAGGAAGATTACAATGATGATGATGGCGATGATAAGTGCGGTGATATTGGTGGTGTCTTGATTACCCATCATTTGCAACATGAAAACAAAATTTAAAAAAAAGGGTATTCAAATTTTCACACATGAACTTAAGGGAGTGAGGTAAACAAGAAAAATATTTATGTAAACGGCAAAAAATAAACTTTTGAAAGAAAAACCAAAAAAATAAGTCTTAAAAATGATTATTGTTGCTGTTAGCTTTTATTAAGGTGACACTTTTGACTGGGCACGATCACGTTTATTTTTTATTTTTTTTTCAGTTTTTTATGTGAATGCATGTAAGCAAGTTATTTGTGTGATTGTATTTCTGTCTTTTTTTTTGGTTTTAAAACTGGCATTACGTTCATTTCTTTTTTTAAACCAAAAGTATTTTTTCAAATTATTTTGTATTGCAGGGGCACTCCCATATGTCATTCATTTGTCTGTATAAACAAAACAAAAATGCAACTGCAACAACAAATCAGTGAGCACTTATAAAATCATCATTTAAATAATAAAAAATCATCATCTAAATTTAAAATTAGGTGGAGCTGCAGGGAGGTTAGCAAAACACAGTTTCATTCATTGACTTTTTAACAATTTAAACTTGAAAAAAAAAATTTTTTTTTGAAAAATAATTAGAAAGAGAAAAAAAATAACATTCAAATTGTTTTAGTTAAATTTATTAATTTTGTATAATCATGGTTTTGAATTGTGAAGAAATTAATTTTCTGTTTGTTTGTTTGTTTTTTATTTTCCAAAAGATTTCTGTAAAATTTGTTATATACGAACTCTATAGTCCAGGAAAGATTGTTATATAGCTTTGTTGTAGCCATGCCCACTTTTTTTGGGTTTTTTTAAGATTTGTCTCTTTACTTTAAGGATTTTAACTCATTGAGTAATTTACAGGGCCAAGACTCTAATTATCTAAAGCATTTGTATGAAAAACTCTGAAAAATATTTAAAAAAGTTGAGTTATTTTTGAAAATTTTTTGACGATTGGTTTGTTAGTTTCCTGTTATAATTAATTGCTTTAATTTTTTTTTAGTAATTAATTTTTTCTGAAAATGGACTTAAGCCACTTTCAAAGAAAACGGCTTATATTAACAAAACAATTTTTCCAATACATTAAAGTTGCACAAATTATGTATTCTTCATTTAAGTAAAAATAAATATTCTGCATTTCTAAATAAAATATAATTCTATAAATTTAAGTATACTAGAGAGCTCGACTTTGGGACTTTGTATATATTCATACTTATTATTGTTAACTAGTGTTTATTATAGTTTAAATTGTTATAGATTAAAAAAAAAAAATTAAATTCTTTGAGCCATAATCATGGTCACATAAAATTAGACTTTTGGTCACAAGAATTTATGGTTTTTTTTAGTAGTTTTTAAAAAGATGCCGACTTTAGTGTTTTTGGTATTTTATAATAAAATTTCGTTAAATTCTGCCAGACAGCTACTGTTCATTTGTTATATTGTTGTTGATATTTCATAGGGAGCTTTTTACCCTACCAGGTCTGCTGCCGCTTATTTATTTTTTTTTTTTTTTTTTTGTGTAAAAGATCTTTTATGATCTAATAAAAATATTTAAGCTATTAAAAAAGTAAATATATTTTATGCCATTTTTGCACTACAAAGCATAAATATTTATGTGTTCGTATAAACAAACTGTAATTAAATATTGCATGCCTCTATTTTGCACGAATGATGCAACCAAGCATTTTCAATTTTAATGCAGACACAGTTTTGTATACCAGTGCCAACAAACATTTTAAAATTGAATGCTTTAAAATAAGTTTTTTTTTTGGTTGTTGTTGTTGTTGAAACTCCTCTTTATATATATTTTTTTAGCGTTTGTGTTTTGTTTAATGATAAATTGTCATTATTCAAGCACGGTTTAAAGTAATTAATTTTTCTGTTTAGAGCCAACAAAATAATTCGACAGACAGTCAGACAGCATTGTTTTCGTATAAAATGCATGAATGTAATGAATGTTTAATATTTCGTAGCCATACACCCATTCATACTTACATAAATGTAATGAAAAGAAAAATGATTAAAAATGTCATAAATATTTATGTACTCGTATAGTTTTGTTTGTTAATGTGTGTAAGTTCAATTAATAGAAAACAAAAATTTTTTTTATGGCACCAATTAAACTGAAAGGGGAAAAAGTGGTTTTGTATACAAAATAAAAAAAACATTTATGGTTCAATTACTAGCTTAATTATTACAAATCTATATAAATAAAATGAATTTTCTGTTTGTTTGTTTGTTGGCTTAACAAATTTTTTTTTGAAATTTGACTCATATAATCTCTATATTCCAAAGTCGCCTTAGCGGACACGCAAACTTTTTAGCACTTTTCATAAAGAAGTGTGTTTGTACTTCATTAAAACCTGAAACTATGCTTTGAAATATTTTATTTTACACTTTAGTTGGCGCCTCTACTAATAATACTAGCAAAGGCTTGAGCCTGAGCCAAAGTAGTGAATGACTGTATTTATTTGAATGTGTTTTTGAAGATTAAAATTCTATTTATAAACGAATTTCTCTTAAAATTAAAACATACGCTCTCTACACTCTAAAGATACGACTCAAGTTATAAAGAAACGAACCGTTCCAAACCGACTAAAAGCATCTAGTTTTTTTTTTTTTTTTTATAAAATAATAAATATAAAAATTATAGGCCCATAATCATAGTCACACTAAAGTCGGTATTTTTTTAAATCGATTTTAAATTCATGAAATTCTTATTAAAAACAAGTCAGCTCTTACCTACTTTTTTGTGACTATGATTAGGGCCCATAAAATTTAGTTTAAAATTGTCTCTTTTTTTATAATGAAATCAGGTTTATAATTAATCGGAGTTTAAAAAAAGGAAAAACTATATTCCTGTAATGAATTTGTTCAAGATAACAATGGATTCTTCTAATTAAAAATGAGCTAAATAAGGAATTCATTGTATTGAAGAAAAAATTTCATAATTTTTTTTTTTAAATAAATAAAAATTTCCACCAAAAATTTAGTTGAAAATCACAGGTTAGATTTTGATTCTATTAGATTGTATTGCAATTTTAATATATAAAATTCGACTGTACGTGTGTTTGATACTGTACTACTTCTAAACGGCTGGACTGATTTATTTTTTTTTTTTAACAACACAAATCCGCGAAGGTTCTTGGCTTGTCTGTAGAAAACACCCAGGGTCTAGACAGGAATCGAACCTGCGACCCCCAGATTGGTGGGTTAGTATGCTACCTACTAATCTGTGTATGCCTTTGGGTTACGCGCTGAAGTTGGTCTCTGATTTATTTATTTACTACCTGTTTTTACCCGGTATTTCACGGTTTTTTACTTTGTGAGTACAATTTCTTAGAGTAAGAAGGTCGAATATACAAATTTTTTATATTTTAGTTAAAAACTAAACTTGAATTTTTATGAAAATTGTAATAGACCATGCCCACTTTTAAAATCGGAGAGCTTCTACATCGATTTGAATGATTTTTTTTCGAAATAACCCAACTTTTACTTTTCTTTTTCTCTTTTTAAATTGTTTTTCAATATAAATAAAATTTGAAGGCAAAAGAACATTTGCCGGGTCAGTTCTTTACTATTGAATAAATAACACAAAACTGCACAAACTAAACTTGTGCAGTGTATAGGCCTACTTATAATTTAATCTTTGCCAAGCACATCTCTTTAGAAAAGAATAGATGCACCACAAATCCCTAAAAACTACAACTACGACTCATGGTTGTTTCCCCACCAGAAATGTGTGATAGAAACTAACACCTATTCATTTGATCCATGTGTAAGAGAGAGATGCAAAATCACACTTTAACATAGTTTCTATTACATTTTTCCCAATGCCCTTAAGAACTTTATAGAGGCTTTCTTCTATGCTGTGATAGATATTTCTATTCACAATGTCAATCAAATTGAGTGTCACTGTTCTTGTAGGGTTTTTACGTTGCGTGCACTAGTTAATTGATTTCTTTGTCGGTTTCAATACAGCAAAATCCTTCAATGTTCTAAATTAGGTTTTATATTTTTAGGCACAGAATTTCAGTCATGCTTATGTTTGAAAAGAATTTCCACTGTATTTACAAGCATTTTTTTTTTTTTTTCATAAAATATTACACATGCTTTCAAGTATGCTTGTGCAGCCAGCCCTTTAGTTTGACTCACTTTAAGTTTTAGAAAATCCACAAAAACATTGAAAGTCAATAGTCATAATGTTTGATCTTAAATTCGGCTTTCGGAATTCAAACAAAAAATATTTCATTTACTAAACAAAGTTTTTTCTTCATTATCTTTGCCGCGCAATATTACTTTTTGTTTAGCACTTTAGTTTTTTTTTTTTTTTGGTTTTCTTTAAAGTTGACTAACAAGCGTCGTATTGACTTTACGGCGGCAGTCTTTTGATTTTTATTTATTTTTTTTTCTCTCTGAAAAAGTTACATTTTAAATGATTTTTGTCTGGTTCAGTCTTTGTGTTTAACACAAAATAAAAATATAAAAAAAAAATAAGTAAACGAGTGGGCTTTTATTTTTATTAAGCTGTTTAAATCGAGTTTTATAAATTGGAGTATTCGATTTGGAAAACGAAAGAAAAAAAAACTCTTAAAGACGCAAATACAATGTGCTGTACAGGAAGAAAAATATTAATTAAATTTTAATTTTATTATAAAATGAAGTAGCTACTACGGATTTTATAAACTATAATCATTGGCAGCATTAAACTGAAAATCAATGCTTTCTTAACAAACAAAAAAATTGTTATTTTCTACGTGATTTGCTTAAATATTAAATTTCAATTTTATTCCAAATTCTTATTTCAAAACAAAATTAAATAAATAATTTCTGTTTTAATTTATATTCAATACTTGTGCAATCACAAGTTCCTACAAAGTGCCGTAATGTTGCTAGTTGTGCTCCTTCTTAAATATTCAACTTGATATGTACGAGTGCAGTTGTATGTAATACTTAATAGCCTCAAGAATTTCAAAATTCTAATTAACATTCTTAATAAAAACTCTTATACAAATGTAGTCTCCAAGTAATCGTTAGAAAAATACTCGTATGACAAAAATTGTATAGCGGAATATCGTACAATAAAATAATTAATTAAAAGTTTTAAACAAAGTGTTGATATCATTTAAAATTGTTAGATAATTTACTTTTGTTTTGTAAATAGTACGAGCAGGCACATTGTATTTTGACTTCCATTTTTAATGTTTGTACGGCCGGTGTGATAAGAATCAGAGTTGATAAAAATTTTGTTTTTAAAATCAAAATACAATTAAAGAGTTCACTTCTCTGTGGTATGTGGAAAACTTGTTATTATTGTCATATAGGCTAGATTTGTAATCTGCCGTCCAAATACTCAGAAATTACTTTGGATTATTTTTAAAAAATTTTTGAAATTTCCATATACCCCAGGGAAGTTGCTCTGAGTGATTTTAGCAACTTCCAGACGAACCATAGAAGATTACGGAATAGGACGTATATCATTTTGAAGGGGAGGTCGTCTACATTTGTAATCTATCACCCAAATACTCAGAAATTACTTTGGATTATTTTTAAATTTTTTTTGAAATTTCCATATAACCCAGGGATGTTGCTCTGAGTGATTTTAGCAACTTCCAGACGAACCATAGAAGATTACGGAACAGGACGTATATCATTTTGAAGAGGAGGTCGTCTAGATTTGTAATCTGCCGCCAAAATACTCAGAAATTACTTTCGATTATTTTTAAAAAATGTTTGAAATTTCCATATACCCCAGGGATGTTGCTTAGAGTGGTTTTAGCAACTTCCGGACGAACCCTATAAGATTACGGATGAGTAGGACGTAAGATATATTTGATAAATATACAGAAAGATATTTACAAATACAAAAAAAACGTAACAGGTTACGTTAAAACATATTTAACTCGGCATATTTATCTTCACTCACTTAAATAAACTTTTAGAGTACCCACAGTATGCCATTTGACAGTCACTATTTATATATGCCAAATGTTATGTAATCTATTTGACTGACAATTACTCAAAAATCCTTTTGCTCTGTTCTCTAGATTGAGTTGCTATTAAAACAATCAAAGTAATAAGTCAAATAGCAGCGAAAATTGTTTAGAATTTTATACTTTAATAAAGGGTTTGTTTTATTCTTTAGCTAATACCGTGTAGAAGCTTCCAAGAAATACTTTAGTAACTATCATAATTTAAGACACCTGCAGATAGGCCTTACTCATGCACAGGGCCTTGTAAAGTTTTTTAAAAACGTATTTTAGTTTCCTGTTTTGCAGGTTATTTCAATTAATGCAATTAATGTCACTTAAAGACGTTAATTCATTTATTTTATTAAATTATTCTACTTAAGAGGGTCATTCAATTCGAACGTGAAGGTTTTAGTGGTACAGTCATGTTGTTATTTATGGCATCTATCTAATCTTCGGATTTTTTTCATTAAATTACATCACACTGTTCATAATGAAACTAAATATTTTCCCAATTTTAATGGAAAAGTCGTTTTTAGCCAGGCTGGGTAAATGAAAAAGCGAAATTTTTTAAATAAAATAACGCAAAAACCATAGCAACTGAGTTTTTTAAGTGACAGTTGTGCTATGTGGACGCAGTTGATATTTAGTCCCAACAGAAAGGCATGGCCCATAAATAATTTACATTTTGCAGAAATAATTTGTTAGTATGATCGTATCTCGCATCACTCTTTGAGCCTGTTTCTTGTGGGAATTTAACTGAAGTCACAACTCAGTCTATGTGAATAAGCTGCAATGGATTCCCTTAACGTTGTACCAAGACTGGTCCAAATTTACATTCTGCAGAAACAATTTGTTAGTATGAATTTCCTCTCAAAAGTTACATACAATTTTACACCTTTGGGACTATATTTTGTAAAATTAACTAAAAAGTCACACATCAGTCTATTCAAATAAACTGCAATCAATCTATTTAAACTTAATAAAAGGTGATTTTATAAGAACTATCGGATATAAAAAAAAAAACACATAAAATTCAGAAAAATGCATGAAATATTTATTTGGATCGATAGTTGGGTCGATATAATTTAATGTTTGAAGATTATTTCATGCAAATGTTGGCCGCGGCTGCGCCTCAAATGGTCCATCCGCTTAGTCCAATTTTGGCATACTCTTTCCAACATTTCGGCCGGTATCTCACGAATAATGTTGGCAATGTTGGCTTCCAGTGTGTCAATCGAAGCGGGCTTGTCCCTATAGACATTAGCCTTAACATAGCCCCACAAAAAATAGTCTAGAGGCGTTAAATCGCACGATCTGGGCGGCCAATTGACTGGTCCCAAGCGTGAAATAAACTGTTCACCGAACTCGCCTCTCAATTGGTCCATTGTTTCGCGTGCTGTGTGGCATGTGGCACCGTCTTGTTGAAACCACATGTCATGCAAGTCAAGCTCTTCCATTTTGGGCAAAAAAAAGTTTGTTATCATCGCACGGTAGCGCTCACCATTCACAGTAACGTTGTGATTCGCATCATCTTTGAAGAAATACGGCCCAATGATGCCGCCAGCCCATAATCCGCACCAAACGGTTGTTTTTTGTGGATGCATTGGTAGCTCTTGCAATGCTTCTGGCTGCTCTTCACTCCAAATACGGCAGTTTTGCTTGTTCACGTATCCATTCAACCAGAAATGAGCCTCGTCGCTGAACACAATTCTTCGATAAAAAAGTGGATCTTCATCTAACTTTTCAAGAGCCCATTCACCAAAAATTTGGCGTTGTGGTAGGTCGTTTGGCTTCAATTCTTGCACCAGTTGTATCTTATAAGGCTTCACACCCAAATCCTTCCGCAAAATTTTCCACGTAGTGGAGTAACAGAGGCCCAATTGCTGCGAACGGCGCCGAATCGATAATTCACGGTCATCACCAACACTGGCCGATACGGCTGCGATATTTTCTTCAGTTCGCACTCTACGTAAGCGTGTTGGTGGTTTAATGTCCAACAATGTAAATTTGGTGCGAAATTTTGTTACAATAGCCCGAATAGAAGCCTCAGTAGGTCGATTAAACTGACCATAAAATGGAAGAAGCGCGCGATGAACTTTCTTAACAGAGCACGCATTTTGGTAATAAAATTCAATAATTTGCAAGCGTTGTTCATTTGTAAGACGATTCATGATTAAATTATAGACCAAACTGAAGATGTTTGACAGTGACACAAGATACAAAACGTGCGTGAGCTGTCAATACTAGTGTTGCCAAAAAGATAATAGCAAAAAAATCACTCTTTACAACCGAGACCATCATTGAAATTTATCCAGAAACACTCAGAGCCATAATATTGTAAAAAGTCTTAGTTTTTTCTACAGGCCGTCTTGTAAATAATTGATACATCGCCCTTCTAGACGATTTCTTGTGAAATTTCCTGAAGTCACAGCTAAGTGTATGTGAATGAAATGCAGTTGCTGCTCTTAAAGTTAACATAACCCAGATTATTATTTGAATTTACCCAGCTTCTCTTCAGGAACACTCAGCTTTATGTTCTGCTAAGCAGCCTTACTTTATTCTACAAATGTTTTCTTAATAATTGACTCGTCAGCTTCGTAAACTATTTCTTAAAGTCATACATTAGTCTATGCGAAACCGAAATCATGGTTTAAATTTAAACAACTTCCCTTTAGAAATAACTATAGGCTTGTTGTTCTAAGAAGTTTTACTTTTTCTATCGTGGTAACTGAAACATCACTTTCCTGCGGATATTCCTGGAGTCACAGGAACTGTTATGAATCTCCGAAACGGAAATTTACTCAGCTTCCCTTTGAAAATACTCATGCTCTAAAAGTTTTACTTTCGCAAGGGAAACATCACTTAAAACAATTTCTTGTGGAATTTCCTGGAATCACAGCTCAGTCTAAGCGAACAAACTGTTATGGATCTCCGAAACCGAAATCATTTTTCAAATTTACAGAGCTTCCCTTCAGTCTTGCATTATTTTATAGCCGTTTGGCTATCAACTGACTCATCTAACTGGCCTTTTTGAAAAAACCCTTTATGGTTTTTATCAAATTTTCTATTTCAAGTATGAATGTTTTATTACTTAATATTTTTCTGTATAATTAATTATTTTGTTTATCTTATCAGGCACCACTAAATTTTATATTTGAGAGATAAACACAAAAATAGTTGCAGTAACTCGCAGAAGAAATAGTTTGTAATAGACGATATAGTAAATGAAAACAGAAAATATTGGTTGCTTAATGAATAGTTCTTTTCACAACTCGCAACTTTATTTTTAGAAATAAAAAGAAATATTTTTAATATTTTTTGTTTTTTATTTAAACAGATTGCAAAACTATCCATTATGTCACGCCAGTCTAGACTGGTGCTACTGTTACTCCTGTCGGTAGGGGTTTTCCAGTTAGTTCTTTCCAGCACAACCAGTTCACTTAATATTTTGCATGACAATACGCCAGACAATCAATTGGAGTCAGAGGTAATTATAGCCGATGAAAAACAACATATTAAAATTTCGACACCCAAAATAAAAGAAACACCAACAACAACAGCAACAGCAAGTAAGAAAAGTCACAGCAGTACAACTCCACAAGTAACAGTTAGCGATGACATGTTAAACGATTTGATGGAAGCTTCTAAGCACTCAAAAGTTTTGGCCCATGATGAAAGGTACATCGCAGAATTGTAAGTCTTAAATTGAGGTTTAATGCTAATCTTGAGCATTTTTTTCAGATTCAAACAACTTTTGGCCAAGAAGTTGAATGCAAGCAGCACAACAGTTGAGCCGATTGATGATAATTATGATGATGATTATGATAGTTATTATGACTATGATTATGGTTTAAATAATAATGAGCAATCAACAACGACTGCCACTAAGAAGGGCAAAAATAAGGAGAAATTGGCTAAGAAACCAATTGAAATGAAACCCATTAAGGAAGATATCAAGGTATGGTAGTCATAACGTAAATCTGTAAACGTAGAACTGATTAATTAACATAACCTATTTGAACAGACTTCCACTACTAAGGTTACTGTAGTAGATGATAATAAGGAATCAAACAATATTGAATTCCGTGACGACAACACTGTAACTGATGATGAGGAAGATGATGAAGATGATTACGATGATGAGGACGATGAGGATGATGAGTTTGAAAATGATAACGATATCAAGGATGATGAAGAAGTTATATTTACTGACAATGAAACCTGTCCACGTTACTGTACTTGTGAACGCAATGTCAACAATTATATGGTGGCCTACTGTAGTCGGTAAGTTGTTACAAAGCTGTTAAGTAAGTTGTAGTCCTGGCCTAATCATGAGTGTTTAAATATTTTCAGCATTGATCCTGGTACCCAAAAATTCGGCAAGTATATAATGGATTTGGTGGTAACGGATGTTGGTCCTAAATTTCCAATTTTATTGGGACCAAACTTCTTCTTGGAGTTGGGCTTAAAACATGTTTCTTCGATTAAGATTGCCAACTGCACTATTGAGTACTTGCATCCTGATGCCTTTAATGGTTTGGATGATTTATTCTCAGTTAATTTCACCAATGTTGGCTTGGCCATTATCAATCCCGATACCTTTGCCAAGAATAAGAAATTGCGTTTGTTGACCATATCTGGCAATGATTTAAGTGTCATGTCCAGCGTGCATTACTTGTTGAAGGTGGGTTTCCTGACAATATAAGAATTTCTGTTTCTATAATGGTTTTTTTTTTTTAGTCTGCCAGCATTGAAGAATTGGATTTATCGCGCAACAACTTAATGGAATTAAATCCTAATGCCTTCTCTCAATTGACCAATATTGTTTACATTAACTTGTCCCAAAATAACTTGCAAAAAATTCCTGAAGGTGTATTTGATAAGCTGGACACCATTGAGGAATTGGATCTTTCTTATAATGCCCTAAAAACTTTGCCAGCCAACATTTTCAATCGTACTGCTTTGGCTAATTTGTACTTGAAATACAACTCCATTACGAATGACTTGAAATTCGGTACACCTGATTTGCAACAATTGGATTTAAGTTTCAATCAAATACATGTTGTACATCATGGCATGTTCGATAAGATGAGCAGTTTGATAAATTTGAATTTAAAAGGCAATGGCTTGACTAAAGTGCAGCCCGATTCTTTTATGACTTTGAAGAACTTAAGAAATATTGATTTGTCCATCAATGAATTGGATCAGGTTTCCAGCATGATGTTCTTCAAGAATTCCGAATTGGATGTCATTCGTTTAAATGACAATCCTCGTTTGAGTCAATTGCCTACTGATGGTTTCCGCAGTTACAATGGCTATTTCACGGTGCACAAATTGGATGTTTCCAATTGTGCTATAGGGGCCTTAGGCCACAAAACCTTCTCCACCATGCCACATTTATCCACTCTAAAGTTGGCCTGGAACAATATTAACAATCTGGAGAGAGACACTTTTGCCAGTTTGAGAAAATTAATTAATTTGGATTTGAGCAACAATTTGATAGCCAAATTGGATGAATTGATCTTTATGAACAACAATGATTTAATCAGTTTGAATTTGGCTGGCAATCCCATACATAAATTGTCTGTACGGCTATTCTTGCCCTTGAATAAATTGCGTGAATTGGATGTTAGTGACTGCGAATTGAAGACCCTTTTGAGCGACAATCAATATGGTGTTGGTCGCAAATATAAATTCTATAACACTTTAAGATCATTCAATGTCTCTCTAAATCAAATTCATAAGATACACTCCAGTGATGTGCGCAATTTTAAGAATCTAAGAAGTCTAGACATCAGTCATAATCCTTTGAAATGCGATGATGACTTTAAGGACTTTATTAGTTATGTCTCACTCAGTCGCAAAATAATGCCGCACCCTATGCCCACAATGGCGAATTTGGAATTAGCGGATACTCAGCAGGTGGAGATAGAAAGCCAAACCGGTTGGAGTACTTTGAGTGAAGAGGTTTGCAAGCATGAAGATTTTGCACGTAAAAAGAGTTTGATTAGTGCCAATAAATTTGAAAGACGTTTACAAAAGGCTGACAAAGATCTGGATGAGGATGCCAAGAACTTATTGAATATTATGGAAAATAATAAATTAGAAAAGATTTTGCAAGATTCACATCATCAGGTATTGGTGCATAACGATGATATAATAACCATTGAAGATGACAAGGATGATGATGAGGAAGACTCTGATTATGATGACGTGGATGGAGATGAGGCTGATGGTGATGGTGATGCCGATGAGAACGATAATGAAAATGTTAACAACAATAAACAAGATGACTATGAGGATTATGAAAGAAAGGCTGAGATCTCCAAAAAGATTGTTGATCATGGCATACGTGTGCAAGAGATTGATTTAAGCAAGGAGACAAGTGATCGTTTCTTACTGGGTAAGTACTTATAAGAATAAGAATTATAACATCAGCAGTGTAAGATAGCATGTAATAGAATCAGTTGGCATAAAGATATGTACGGACTTAAGAAGTTGTAGGAAAAACTCTCAATTAGCAAAGTAATTGGCTTTAGGCAACAGTCAAGTTAGCCTGAGTCAAGCTATATATGGCCTGAGACTTAATTAAGACATTCGATATCGATCGAAATTACCATTTAAATTGCAATAAAATTTCGAGTGCCGTAAGATGCTTCCTGATTTTCATTAAATTTACTTTTTTAAAGTTAATTTTTCTCTACCATCAGTATTGCAGTAACTATTAATTGTTTTCAATTTCCAGATAAATTCATAGCCGATCGCAAAAAGCAATTGGAGCGCCAAAATGAGCAAGAGGATGATGATGAAGAGCAAAATGATGATAGTGATGAAGAATACATTATTGAACGTGGCCACATTTACTATAGTGGTGACAGATTCTTATTACCAACCATTATCACCATTACCTGTGCAGTTGTATTACTCTTGATTATAGCCAAGGTCATTATGATGGTTATGCGCAAGCGCGGAGAACGCTATCGCATGTCATTATTACAGGCCCATACAAATTCTATTGTATATCAAAAACTAACCGAAGACATTAAGCCACCCAAAGAGCCTAAACAACCTAAAGTACATCAATATACTCCCATAAATCAAGTTTAAAAGAACAACAAAAGGAGTAAATTAAATAAAAATTCAGGACAGTATAAAGAGAGACGAAAGCATATAAAGAGAAGTAGAGAAAGAGAGACATGATTATGTAAAGATTGTGTAAAAACGAAATTAACAATAACAAACACATACAAGCATACACTTGCAATACTGTTAAATATTATTGGGAAAGAGAACAAACACTTGTTAAAATAATCATGAAGAGAAGATCTAAAATTGAAGAGTTTATTGGCTTTTGAGTAGTTTTTAGTTAAATAGAGCAGCAGCAGCACATCTAGCAAGAGCGAGAAGTTTAAATATTTTCAGTTATTTTTATAGTTTTAAAAGAAAATCTTGAAACAAAATACTTTTTTTTAATGAAAGGAAATTAAAATTTATAATTTTTTTTTTTTTTTGCTTTTAATTCAAACTGAAAACCAATAATCGGTTTTTATATAAACTTACTAA
The DNA here is from genome assembly GCA_947397855.1 of Thelaira solivaga. NCBI lineage: Eukaryota > Metazoa > Arthropoda > Insecta > Diptera > Tachinidae > Thelaira > Thelaira solivaga. The sequence continues at coordinate 10,767,975 of OX377614.1, forward strand.
ATCTGTATTTATAAATAAATATGTACGCAAGTAAGCATATGAAATGAGTTTAACCAAGTTTTTCCACATTTAGCGAAATATTGCAAAAAATGCAAATAAGATTTATTTAATTTAATGAAACAAAAAATACCCACTAAAATAAGAGTATTAGGCATTCCCATTTAATCCTATGAAATTAAACATTTCCAAATTAGCATTCCATTCCAGTTGTAGTACTTGTACTTAAAACAAAACAAGCAAAATACAAAAAAAAAACAAAGTCAAATACATATTTTGCTATCAAATTGCATTTAATTTAAAAAAAAAAAAAATTTTCCAACCCTGGCTTATATATATATAAAGAAAATTAGAGTTATTTACTAGAGCCATGCTTTAAAAATACACAACATCACTTGAAAATGCTTGTAAGCCAGTCCAAGTATGCTTATGCAGCCCTTTATTATCTACTAGAACAAAGCCCAAGCATACTTGAAAGGGTTTACAAGCATGGTTGTAGTAATGTGTGGCTTGTGCAGTACTCTACTATTGAAAGTGCCATTATTTGGTGATCGTCATTTTTAACACAATTTCTACTTGTTTATTGAAAAGATTTAAAAAAAAAAAGAAAAGGAAAAGTCATTTCAAATTGTGTATGCATTTTTGATAACTTCAAATCCACGAAACAGATTTGCTTAACTGTTTTTTTTTTTATAAATTTCTATTTACAATTGGGCATGGCAGAAAAAAACCAGTTAAAATCCCCCCGTACTTGAATGGTATTGTTTAATTTTGGGACTTTTTTTTGTATTAACTTTGTTTTCTAACACTTTTTAAAATTATTATGATACATACATACAACATATACATACATACTACATATACACACACATACGTATTTAAATTAAACTTTTTGTTTTCCTCTGTATAAAATTTTTTTTGCAGTTATTTACATTAATAATTTAAAAATAAATTAAAAATTAATATAAACAAAATCAGCAAAAAATTTTTATTATTAGTAAAGCAGCAAAGCAACATAAAATTTACTATTAATTTTTAGTTTTAATGACAATAACAATTTTTTAAAAATGTTACGCTTTTTGGAAGAAAAATTTAACGAATGGCGTATTTAATAAACGTGTAAACGAAACAGTAAAACTTCCAAAAAGTTAAAATTGTTTTTTTCTTTCAAATGGCTGAAGGTGTTACTAATTGAGAGCAGGTATGTACGAGTATGTTAAGTGTGCTCCTTAAAAAAATCATGGCAGACTTAACAAGGTAAGACATTTAGTACAACAAACACTGAATTACAAAAACAAACTTATTTTATGTATCAAATAAAAAGTAGGAAGTTCTCTATTAGCCAAACTCATAAGATATATTTTTTTTTTTGTTAAGCGCTTATTAAACCAATTTCCCATAAAAAAAACTGCTTATTAAGTCCTTAATACACAAATATTGCTTTTATGAATTTGGACGAATGTATTTTAAACACAAAAACAATGGAGCGTACAGAATATAAACAAATTTTGACAATTGCAAAGACAGCTGCTTTATTTGCTTTCTGCCATTCTGTCATGGTACTAGCTTGATACAAACACTTGAGTGCAGGAGATGAAGCCATTCTACACAAACCCTTTTATCTCAAGGAATGGGACCTAATAGAAAACAACCACAATGGATAGGGCTAGCATCCTGCGAATACAATTTCTCCCAATTTCAATTAGTTTAAAAATAGCGTATATGTAATCTCTAAGAGATGGAGACTACTGTGGCGAAACTCTTCTATTTTAAGACATAGGACCTAATAGGACACATGTCATTTTAAAGGGGAGGCTGTAATCTACTGCCCAGTTAGCCAGAAATTGCTTTGGAATATTTTTAAAAAAATTTTGAAATTCCCTTATACTCCAATTCCCCATTTTGCCGAGGTACCATTCCCGATTTTGCCCATGAAAATTACTAAAATCAAAAAGGAGTTTAATCCAAGCTTTTCAGAAAATTTTGTAGTTTTTATTTTAAGAAACAAAACAGAAACTGCCAAAATCTTTTTAAAACAAAAGTACTAGTGTAAGAGTATATGGAAATTTCAAAAAAATTTTAAAAATAGTCCAAAGAAACTTCTGAGTATTTGGGCGATTGATTACAAACCTAGGCGACCTTCCCTTTAAAATTATATGTGTCCCATTATATAATCATCTTGGGTTCGTCCGTAAGTCAATAAAATCACTCAGAGCAACAGCACTGAGGTAAATGGAAAAAAATTTCAAAATAATCCAAAGTAACCATAGAAGACTACGGGTTGGGACATATATCATTTTGAAGGGGAGATCGTCTAGATAAGTAATCTACCGCCCAAATACTCAGAAGTTACTTTATACTATTTTAAAAAATTTTTGGAAATTTTTATATACCCCAGTGCTGTTGCTTTCAGGGATTTTTACCATTCCTCATTTTGCCGAGGTCCCATTTCCGATTTTCCACAAGAAAATTAACAAAACCGAAAGTGAATTTAGTCTGTACGTTCTAAGCTTTCTGGAAGGAAGTGTTTTAACATTTTCTGAATATTTCGTAGTTTTTATTTTATGATGCAAAACGGCAATTGCTTATAGAATATGCATGCAATGACATGCATTTTGTAACAAACCACATTGATATGGTGAATCTTGCAATGACATCATTGATTTAGTTTATGTTTAATGAAAATTCAAAACACATTTTTAAAAAAAATTAAAAAAGGAATTTGAAGCGTATTCAGGTAGAAAAGACCTGGGCTCGTTTGGGTCCTCTGACGTGGTCCCTTTGTGATACAGGTACATCTCCGATTAGCAGTAAGAAGCAAGTTTCTTTTGCACTTAAAATAACGACACATAAATTTCGTTTCTAAGCCAAGCTTGTAAATAACTAATATCAGAGCAAAAATTAATTGAATAAGAATACAGACAACAAAGACACGCTACTAAATCGCTACTAAATCACAACCCAGTCCAAGAAAATATTTTTTTTCTGTTTTACTTGAATTTTAGTTTTAATTTCGTGGAGAAGTTGAAGGTAAAGCAATGTAGCTAACAATTCGCATAAGTTGTTGCATACGTGTGGTCAAACACTTTAAAATGTGTTCATGTGCTGCATTTGTTCACATTTTTATATTAAAAAATAATCCGCGGGGGGTTGCTTTCAATTATAAAACATTAAATTTAAAAACAAACAGTTTCAAATATTGAATTCGCCAAATATATCTTTAAAATATTAAAGAGCTGCATTGTAAAGTTGACTGCTAGACAAAGTATTTGCTAGCAGGGATAATTTTATTATTTTTTTTCTTAATAATTATAATACTTGAAAAACTTGTAATTTTTAACGATAAATGCTTTTAGCATAATATTTAGTTTAAGTTTAAATGAGGAAGACTTTTGTGAAATGTAGCTCCATTTACATTTTTGCTTTTCAAACAGGATTTAAAAACATTGGCCCATAATCATATTCACACTATCTTTTTGAAACGATTTTAAATTCACAAAACTTTTATGAACTGACTTGCTCTTAATAAAAGCCTACTTTCTTGTGATTATGATTATGGCCCATTAATAATAAAACGAAAACATTATTTATTAAATGAAAGTTTGCCGTTTTTTTTAATTTTAAATAAATAATTAATTAAATATAAAATAAAATAAAAATCACTTTTACACAATCAGAACATTGAAGTGACATAAATCAATAAAAATTAAATTTTATAAAAAAAATAAACAATTGAAAATGGTCATTAGTTACAGTGAAAAATACATATAAGGATAACTAAATAATCAAATAAATAAATGAGATTTTGAATATAAAAAAAAAAAACAATAAATAAACAGCCTTGCTGTTGTTATGGCCTTTATTGATGATGACCGTCAGTCTACTTCGTGTTTTGGGCTAATATTTAGCTTTTGCTGAAACAATTGAAGTAACTGTTCAATTTCTGCTTTTCGCTGGTTTTCCTCTGCAACATCCTGCCATATATTTTCAAAATCAACAAGATCACTGCTAAAATCATTTACATAATTATACTCGTCAAATGTAAATGAAATTTCAAACTCTGCCATAGTGTGTAGAATTATTATGGGAAAAAAATCGTTATCTGAAATATATGCACAACGAAAAATCGTTTGAAAAATATAAAAATATTTTAGTATGATACATGCGTTTGGGTTAGTTCTTGTTAGCAGACTTGGAGAAAATGACCTATACATACGTAAAAAATCAAATCTGTTTACTACAAAAGGTGCAGTTTAGAAATTTTACATTCTTAAGACCAGCACCACACACGGCAACTTTAGTTGGGCAATTCTTTCTCAATTCTCTTTTAAAATTGTCGTTTTTTCCACACAAAATTTTATTGTTTCGGCAATTTTAGCATTCTTATTCAGTCATTCATTCAGCCTTCAAGCTACCTGTCTTCTTTTTTTACATCTTTTTTTACAGAGATACGAAGAGAGAACAAAAAGAAATTGCGGACTACAAGCAAGTTTGTATCCCTTTCCATTCTTCTTTCCTCACTCTCCTACAAAATCAAGAATAGCCCAACTAAAATTGCTGTGTGTGGTCCTGGTCTAAATATTTGAAGAAAGTAGTTTCTTGAAATTGAAACCTTGATTTAAAAAATTTTATCATTAAATTGATAGAGAGTTCTATAAATTATTCAGACAAATCTTCAATATAAGAAATTTAAAATGGTTCTTTAGACATTAAAAATTTTGGGCCACAATCATAGTCACAAAAAAGCACGCTTTTATTAAAAGCTGACTTTTGTTATTAAGAATTTCATGAATATCAGGGCTGTCATAGAATCCAAGTCGGTTTTGGTAATTGTCGGTTTTGCAAACTAATATTAGTTTCATTTGGTGTCATGAAACCAAGTCGTTTTTGTTATTTTCGAAGACAAATAAAACCTATGTTCGAATCAGTTGTTCTATACATTAGTTTATTTGTATGAAATTGTTTATGTAAATGCTTGATAACCATTTTAATAAATCGTAGTGTTTTCGTTTAAATAAAAATAAAAATGTGTTTTTTTTATTGAAAATTTATAATATAAAATATATAATTAGTGTCGGTAAAATTAGTCAAATAAAATGACTTTTGCCGTTGTAGGATTTTTATTATTAGAAGAAGAACACTCACAGAAAGTAAAAAAGAATATTCATAAATTACCGGTTAAATAAAGAAGCTCTCTGTTTACATCTTTTTGCCTTGAACCTGCGCTTTTTATTGATTCAGCCAACTGTTGTCAAAGAATTCATACAGTTGGCTTATCACGTTTTGTAAATTCCTTGGCAATGTCAGGATATTTTTCTATAAAATGCATAATTATTGAGTTTTAAGTGATATTTTTTTGTTTTGGTAGGTAAAAAAAATTTTGAGTAAAAATTTATTTTTTAGAAAATTATATTAATTTACTTAAATTTTTATTAAATATTTAACTGCATGTGAATTTTTAATGACAAAAGTCCGTTTTAGTCACTTGCTTTATTTGAAATTAAACAAACCAACAACTGTCACCTGATTGGTTTCAATCCAATTTGTATTAAGATAACATTGGTTTCTGTGACACCTAAAACCGACATTAATTCTAGTTCGAAAATGAAACCGACAACATTGGATCTCATGACACCAAAGTAATATTTTTGTCGGTTTCAAATCCAATACCGACAACATTGGATTCTATGACAGCCCTGAATATTTGGATTTGACAATGACATTAACGAAGAGCTATGGGAACTGAATGCAAAACTCAGCAAGCCACTACTGAATTATTCTTTCATTTTATCTCATTGTTACACATATCCTGGAGCAGTCACTAATGCACAGCGCGGTGAAGTTAACGAATGAATGTGTTCCAAAATTAATAAACAGGCCTGCTGCTAAGGAGACTTTTGAAATTATTTTTTTGCTGTTATTTTTTAAATGAACTTTTTAATTTTTTCAAGTGCTATTTTTGGTTTTGTTAATAAGGAAAAATCGCTTTAGTTAAAAATTGTTTTGTTGTCGCAATTAATTCAATAATTTTATTAGGGTGGATTAGGGAAGTTGGGCTTATATACTCGTATACCGCAAATAATGAGATGGCAATGAAAACTATGCCGTTTGCTAGCATCGAACTAATTTTAGGGCCGTTTTTACAAGTTACTGATATTTAAAGTTGAGATTTTAGTTGGACATTAAATTAAAAATATGGACAAGTTAAATATCGGATATTAGGCCTAATTAAGAATGCCGCTGTCGTAATCGAATTTACGACAAAAGCCGGCGTTGCCACATATCACTGTGTTTGTCACGGCAACGACACTCATAATTAAGCCTATTATATTTTTAACTATCCACTCAAATTTGTTTATAAAGTTTTAGCCAATAACCGGTTAAAATATCCTAACTTTAAGCCTTAGATCTTCTAAATTTATAGTCCTCTAAAATGACTTAAAAGACATTAGCGTTTTTCCACATTGATATATGCAATGCAGCTACATTCACATTACTTTTTAATGATTATCATTACGGCTATGAAAGTCGATAGCACGACTAGCCTGTAAAATCTTAATATATAAAATTTGACTGTACATGTGTTTGACATTGTACTCCTCCTAAACGGCTGGACCGATTTAATGAAATTTTAGTGTATGCCTTTGGGTTACACCTGGGAAGGTTTAGCGTCACAAATCCGACCGGCAGGTATCTGGCTTATTTATCTACTACCTGTTTTTACCCGATCTTGCACGGTTCTTTACTCTATGACATCGTACTCTAAGAGTAAGAAGATTTTCGACATACTCTAACTTATATTTTAATGAAAAGAAAAATTTGCCACGCCCATTAGTACACCTACTTTTTTAATTATTTTTTTTTTAATCGGAGAATGACTGAACCAATTTGACTAATCTTTTTATTATATGTTCTTCTCTTTTTAATTATTTTTCAATATAAATAAAATTTTAAAGCAAAACAACGTTTGCAGGGTCAGCTAGTAAGTTCATAAGTATTGAAGACATTTTAAGCGTTTTCGTCACGACAACAATACTTATAATAAAACCAAATATAATTGGCATTTCCCAAGTCAGCTTTTTAGTATCTTAGTTTGTGTTATGAAAAACAAAATTTTACGGCATATTGATTTTTTGGGTTCTTTTTTCCTATAAAATTTCTACACGAGTTTGTAAAATTCATTTAAAAATGGCAACTCTTAACATATTTTATTAAAATAATAAAAAAAAATAAATAATTTTCATACACTCTATTTATATGCACAATAACTGGTACTTCTCTCTATTAAGTTCTCTTTACCCAAGGCATATTGATGTGTATATGAATATGCCTTGCCTTTACGCATAAACAAAAGTTCTAGAGTTTGTTATCAAATTAGTACAATAGCAGCATTCAAGTGATCTACACAAAAATAAAATAATTTAAATAAATAGCAAACCGATCCTAATAAAAAAAATGTCACGAAAAAGCTTATTAAATTTAATGAATACAATCGCTCTTAATACGTAAGTTTATTAAATTGTTTTTCTCAAGTTATTAATCTTCTGTTAAAGAATAACATTCATATGTATGTGTTAATGTACATACAAATATGCTTTTGTAGGTGCAAATGTCCAGCCCACTCCAGTAATTATGGATCAAGTGCTGCAAATCTCCCACAAACCGGTAAAATGGAATATGCATTTGAGGTACTTGTGTATAACAAATTCCTTTTTTAAACTTTTTTTTAATAATTTCTCCACGTTTGTGTACTTATTAATGTCCAAGGTTCAAAGAGATGAGCCACTTCACTTGTCTGTATTAAATTTAATAGCTAGTGCTTTTTTAAATTTATTTAAACTTTTTTGTTTTTAGTGAAAACAAGTTGTTTAGTTGTTTTTAAATATTTAAATGAGTCTAATCAAAACAAATAAAATGTTTGTTAAAAAAAAATATCAGCCTCTTACTACACGATCTACAATTTTAAAACTTTCCCCACAATTGAGCTGTTATATTTGAAAGTGGTATAAGTCCATTTTTTTAATGAGTCGGCATTAATTCTAGTTTTACATGGTGTCCTTATCTTGCTAAAATTACCGCTAATTAATTATTTCTTTAAGTGTACTTCTACCACTTTCAAATATAACAGTTCAATATAACGAAACAAGTTTATTTCCACAAATAAAATTTGCTTTAATTTATGTTAATATTTAATTTCTTAAATTTGGAAGGAATGTTTTCCTTTTCCCCTTTAATAGATGTCCTCTTCCACAATAAGATTTGGACCTGGTGTAAGCGCTGAGCTTGGAGCCGATTTACTTAATGGGGGTGTAAAATCGGTGTGTGTGGTAACTGATAAAAATGTGATTAAATTGCAAAGTGTTTTAACAGCATTTGATTCTCTCAAAAAATGTGGAATAGAGTTTCAAGTCTATGATGAGACAAGAGTAGAGCCAACAGATGAGAGTTTGTGGAATGCTGCCACATTTGCTAGAACAAAGCAATTTGATGCTTTTGTAGCCATAGGTGGAGGTTCAGTAATTGACACTTGCAAGGCAGCGAATTTGTTTGCCTGCGACAAAGAGGCCGATTTTTTGGATTATGTTAATAAACCCATAGGAAAAGGCAAAGAAGTGAATGTACCATTGAAGCCATTAATTGCCTTGCCCACCACCGCTGGTACTGGTTCAGAGACAACTAGTGTAGTTATATTTGATTATAAAGAGTTGCATTGCAAAACTGGCATTTCTAGCAAATTTTTAAGACCTAAATTGGGTAAGCTTAAACCTATATGTAAATATCTGTGCTAATAAGGAAAAGTGGCTTAAGTGGACTTGAGTAAAAATTAACCGTATGCTAGAATCAGATTTATGGCTTCTACAGGTGTATGGCTCTAAAATGACTTAAGCGGTTCTTCCATATTGACATAGATATGTATAATTCTAGGTATGTATGTCATTGTCGATAATGAAATGTTACTTTTATAATTAAATAATCAGACAATCTTATGTGAGCAAATTGAAATCTGTTTCCAGCAAAAAATTATAATTATATCACCAAAAATTTAGTTCGACAATAACATATGTATGCCTGTATGTATGTATGTATGTATATATGTGCATGCAATATGGTAGTAAGTTTTTTATTACGTTTAATTTCCAGGTTTAATTGATCCCCTACATACTTTATGCCAACCCGAAAGAGTGGCTGCCTATTGTGGTTTTGATGTATTTTGCCATGCCTTGGAAAGCTTTACCGCAGTTGATTATAGAGAACGAGGATTAGCTCCTACAGATCCTAGCTTACGACCAGCTTATCAGGGTCGTAATCCCATTTCAGATGTTTGGGCTCGGTATGCTTTGACTACAATAAAGGATAATTTTCTATCCGCCATCTATCAACCGGATAACTTAAAAGCTCGTTCGCAAATGCATTTAGCTTCAACGATGGCCGGTGTAGGTTTCGGTAATGCTGGTGTTCACCTACCGCACGGCCTATCGTATCCCATATCAGGTAATGTACGCAGTTTTCGACCTAAGGGCTATGATGGCAATCATGCCATCATACCACACGGTTTGTCCGTGGTGATAACTGCTCCCGCAATATTTGAATATTTGGCGCCAGCTTGCCCGGAACGCCATCTTGAGGCAGCCCAATTGTTAGGCAAGGACATCAGCAATGCAAAAAATGCTGATGCTGGTAAAATATTGAGTGACTGTGTAAAAGAGTATATGCAACGGGCTGGTATAGAAAATGGTCTTAAAGAGCTGGGTTTTAATAAGTCTGACATTCCCGTTTTAGTGGAAGGAACTTTACCCCAAGAGCGCATTATAAAATTAGCCCCTTGTGAACAAAGTCGGGAACAATTGGCAAGTTTATTTGAAAATTCAATGGAAATTTATTAAAAGTAAAGAAATTAATCTAAAAACTTACATTTTAATTTGTAAAAATTTATTGTACACAAAATTTAACTAATCACACCACTACTTATAAATTCTAACGGTACTATATTTTTCTCAAGAATTAAACAGCTAAATTCATGCTTACAACTACAGTTTAATTGGTTTTATCATTGTCAAATCGTCGACTTGTTTTTCTGCTCGTTTACTTTTTTGTGTACATACTTTGACAGTTTCGAAATATTATAGGAGGGAATAAAATAGTATACTAAACTAGCTACATTTATGTTATTCGATATTTTTTTAAGGTCAGTGACGTCTACTGAGCGGTTTTTTAATGCACTCATACCTAAATTGTAATTATAAACAAAATCCACATTTATGTTGAGTTAATTATGTACTTATTTACTGCAAAAATTTTGATATTATTATCAAAAATATTTTAAATGCTATTTTTCCATAATAAAATAATTAAAAATAAATTATTTTAACTCTGTAATTGCATATAAACCTCTTATACACTGAATAGCTTAGTTTTTAGATAAAAGCAATTATATTATTTTTTTTTTTGTGGAAAAAATAACCTACCTATTTTTTTAATTTAAATCAAACATTTATTACTGCTCCACTGTTTTCCTATTAACACGTCTGTATTTTTATAAAAAGTGATGCCAAGTCTGTAGGAACCATTTGACACATTGTTTCAACGACAATTGCTTACAAGGCTTTGCTTTCACTTAATGCACGTGCATTTGTTTACAGACAACTTTTGTGAAAGCAAAAAAGAAACTAAATTAATTTAGAGAAATGGTATTTTTTACATGCAATAATTGTGGAGAGTCTGTTAAAAAGCCTTCTGTGGAAAAACACTACAACACAAAATGCCGTAATAATCCTATAAATGTTTCATGTATGGACTGCCAAAAAGATTTTCATGGCAATGAATATGTTGCACATACCAAATGTATAACAGAAGTTGAAAAGTATTCCGGCAAAAACTATATTGCAAAAGAAAAGAAAAACAGTGGAGAGAAGAAACAGGAAACTTGGATGGATATTGTGCGTTCAATTTTAGAGTCTTCTGAATATCAGTTGACAGAACAGACACGCAACATATTTCAACGTCTACAGAACTACGAAAACGTGCCACGCAAAAAAGCAAAGTTTCAAAATTTTGTGGCAAATTGCTTAAATATTCCAGCTAAACAAGCACATCCTGTATGGCAAGTCTTGGAAAAAGAATTAGAAAACATGAAAAAAATCAAGCAAGAAGAAATTGCCGCGACTAAAACGGCAATAGCAGAGTTTAAGAACTTGCAAGAAACTGCAACTAAACAGCAAAATGGCTTAAAACGGCCCATAGAAGAGGACAACCAAAATGAGAAAGTGGAAAAGAAAAAAATGAAAAAAGAGCAGCAACCTGAAATAAATAAGGAAAATAGTGCAGGAGAAATAACCGGAGAAGCTGATGCATTTCAATGGTCTGCGGTCTTAGAGAAAATTGTTGAAAAGCATAATGAGGGTTTGCCTTTAGATAAACTAAAAAAGAAATTGCTTAAGAAATATAAAAATAAACTAAATCTAGAAGAATTAAGCGAAAAGCAGCAAAAGAAATTTGAAAAGAAATTTTCCAAAGCTCTGAAGAAATGTCCGGCTTTACAAATCGAGAATGATATTGTAAAACCCAATTAAATATAGTACGTATCTGTTTTGTAAGTTAAGTTAAATAAAATGTGAATATAATTTATATGTATGCACATACAACTGAATATATTTAAATATTTTGCAACAAATTTATTTCAAAACAAAAACCACAAACACATTTTTTCTAACATGAATACAACAGTAGATGGTAAAACCATCATAATTTTTTTTCTTTAGTTTGTTTAGCCAAGAATTTATTAAAATTTTTGTATAAAAGTTTGGACATTTTAGAGAGACAACATCAAAAAGTTTCAGTTGTTCTGCACATACAGTTCGATAAACAGTTATTTTTATTACATTAAACAAAAAGATGGCTTTAGTTTGTGTTAAATTGATGGCTCTGTTTTTAATTGGAGTTGTGGGTATGGCAAAAGCTGCTCCTGGTCATTTACATGAGCATCATCCTGTTATTGTGTCGCATCCAGTTATTGTTCACGAGCCAGTTGTGGTCCATAAACCGGTGGTGGTGCATAAACCTGTTGTGGTACACAAAGCTGAGATAGTTCATGTGCCAGTGGTTGTCCATGAGCCAGTCTTTGTTGATCATCATCATCATCACCCTCATCATCACTTTTAAGATGTTCTGTTGAACGCATACGAATATTTTGCTCTTAAGCAATTTTTAAACGAAACGATTTTTAAAAGAAGCGACTTAAATATTGAATACTAAACATAAGTTAAATCCCTTTTACACATAAAAAAAAATTTTTTTAATAAATAAAGTTGTTACATAGTTTATACATACATATGTACATACATGTGTAATTGCATTTGTAAAACGAAAACTATTGATTGTTTTTATTAAGTCATTTTAAACGAATACAATTTAAATCCACTGGTTTTATAACTATTTACAACACAGCTTTTGAGGAATCGAAATTAGTTGTAAAGAACTGTGGGAGAGATTGAAGAGAATGACTTTCATTACTTTTTGCTGGGATATTATTGCAATATAATTTCAGAGAAAATATTTTTTAACAATATTTGGGCGTTGCATTGCAAAGATTTTCAAATTTGTTTTAATAAATTTTCGTTTTTTAATATTCAGTGAAGGGTATATAAAATTCACCACTAGCGACTACAACCTGTTAACTTTTAACAGATTATTTTGCTGGGCATGCAATTCTATACACTCGTACGTCATTTTAAGAAATTATTGCGCTACAAATAGCCGCAAATTAGACAAAGAATTACACCAGTGATATTCCACTAATTGTGTACCTGCTTTTTGTTTGTTTTTTTTTTTTTTTTTTTTTTTTTTTGCCTATTAAAACAGTGAAAACAACTAAATAGCAAATAAATAAGGAATAATTGACAATCAATTGTAATTAATTTTGATGTTTTTGTTTGTTTTTGAATAATAAAACAATAACGTGAATAGCGTTTTGCTTTTACAACTCAATTAATATGAAAATTGAAATCGATTTGAAACACATAAATCTTGACAACAACAATGCAAATGCACCAGATTGGAAACAGTTTGCAGTAAAAATTTTAAATGTTTTTGGCAGATTTTCCTTGCAAAAACTTGAATAAAAAAGCATTTTTAAGCGAAAAGATTTATGTTAGCCAATTATGAAACATTAAAATTAGTTTCCCAAACAAAAATCGTAGAAATTGTATAAAAGTAAAGTTAAGCTGATTATGAGGCAAGTAGTTAACATTTTACAATTGAAAGCAACAAGGCACAAAGCAAAAGTGATAAGCCGTAAAATGAAATTGTTGAATATATTCTTTTTGTTTGGTTTATTCGCTGTGTTGGCCACCATGGGCACTATGGTGCAGGCAGAACCTTTGCCCAGTCCTCGTGGTCGTCCTGCTACCACCAAACGTCCCAAAACAGATGGTGACAATGATGATGGGGGCGATAGGCGTTAGCTTAGCTCGGAAGAACAAACAGCAACTCAGAGAGTATCCTGCTCGAAGCCTACTAAATTAAATGATCGTAAGATAATGGTGCATTGTTATGGTGAAAATAAATTGCAAGCTGTTGAAATTTTGTTAATTTGAGTTTAAATTTAAAAGTTGAAAATTAAATAAAATTTTTTAATTCGATATCTCCTTTGTTGACTAAATTGTGGTGCTGCTCTCATTTTTCATAATTGATTTCAATAACGAATTAATATTTCTCTTATTCAATGAAATGCTGTGCAAAAAAAAGTAATAAAATTATTGCAAAAATTATTTAAAATTGTCCAGGATTCTCATAAGATTTCTTTAAATAGTAAAACATATTTTCGTGCTGAAGGACTCTGATTACACTATTTTTAAAACTATTTTTTTTGCGTAAGCCGTTGGTGAAATATTTTGGGGAGCTGATTTTTAATTGGTGCTTTGTTTTTCTAAGCACATCACGTTCCCGTATATACATACATACATTTAGCCAAGCACTTTAGTATCTGCCACGAACAAAAAACTTAAGACACAAGCTGAATTTTTGAAAAAATTATTTTTTTTACAAAACTTTGTGAATATCTGCTAAACTAAATATAACACTGATAAAAAAATTGATAATATAATTTAAAGGTTATTGTTTTTCTGATTTTTTTGGTGTTTTTGTAAATTTATTTAGAGGGGTAGTTCTCAAGTTATTGCAAATCATATGGCGCAAGCAATTTGCTTTTATGTATAACGGTATATCTCGAGATTTACACAGTAGAATTAGAGCGATTGAAGCTAACTATCATAGGTATTCAATGTTACCATGAAGCCTTCCGCACGGCAATAAAAATTTAATTTTGTAGTCCTGTGTAATATATCCAAAAATTATTTGTTGGCTTAAAAACTTTAATGTGCTCTTTTTATAACACAAGCGATCAATCGTCTAAAAAATTTGTTTTAAAAATACTTAATATTTTAAGTACTTTTCATATAAAATTTCCAGACAAGTTGATCGCTCGTGTAATAAAAACAGCATAAGTATTTTGGTGCTAAAAAGAAAAAAAAAATTGCTTAAGTCGACTTAAGAAAAAATGTACTTGTTGTCGCGTTTGACTTTTAGCATTGTGGTTCAGGAATAGTGGAGCAAGATATTTTACAATTAATAGCAATAATTTTTTAAGGAAATATTTTAGGGTTATTAAAGCTGTGGTCTTCTAAAGTAAATTAATTTATTGAATATTGCCCAAAATATACATTAATAATGGCCCATACTAAAGTCGGTATCTTTTTAAAAAGATTTCAAATTCATAAAATTCGTATGAACAAAAGTCATCTACTTTTTTGTGACCATGATTATGACCCCTTGACTTTAAATAAAAAATATTTCAATTGAATATTTATAATTATATCCAGAAAGAGCTACGTAAAGTTGGAGCAAAATATCGATATTAAAATAAATTTACATAATACGACCTTAAGCTTAATAAAAAAAAAGGTCAAACTAACTTACAAATAAAAATATTTCTTTTTTACTTTTTCGCTGCTTCTAACTATCACATCTTACCTTTAAACTTATTCAGAATTTCATTTTTAATTGAAAATTGTTTTGCAAAATTATTTAAAAAAAATAATCTGATAAATGTTGTTTTTTATTTCATTTTTCTACTTGAGAAAATTAAACACTTTACAATTTCTTGAATTTTATTTCATAGAATAGTAAGCTTTACGGCATTTCTGAAATATTTTGGGGAATACACTTTTTGAATTATTTTCTAACAAACATTTTTCGATTTCTTTAGGTCTGAAACGGTTGGGGCTCTACTAAATTTAAAAAAAAAATCACACAAAAATTACCTGAGACTCCACAATTTAAGAAGTTTTCTGTGTAGTAAGCCACTGGTCCGGAAAGAAATTTTTTAATGCAAAATTGTTTCTTTGGTTTTACAGGCATGAACATTTGCACAAAGAGGGTTTGCAAAAAAGGAACCGCTTGGTCTAATGCAAAGAACTATTTGGGAGCTGAACTTATTTAATTTTGGAATTTCTTTTCAATAAATAAATTACAAAGTAATGACAGAAGCACAAAAATTAGCAAGATAAATAATTAGCAGGTGCAGTTTTGTTGCAAAAACTCTGTAATTCATTGTGAGACAAGGACAAGACAAATATTTTGTTTTTTTTTTTAGGAAAATAAAATGAAATTCAGCTTTATTTACATCTCTGATTATTACGTGATTTTGAATTGAAACTTCCACGGCATATCTGCACTTCATCAATAGCACTTTTCTTGTAACCAATTGGAAAGGTCTCTCGTCTCATTTTTCCATTTTGTGAAAAAAGTTTTCCATTTTCTTTTTTGTGGCTTTTTATTCAGACTCTGTGTTGAATAAAGACCATGATCACATACCAAAGTTTCAGTTAGAGGGAAGCGGACTTGTGCATTATTTACATTTAGCGCAAGATGGTAAAAATCCTGAATGAAAATTGGTTGAAGGTTCCAAAAACCAAAATGACAGATATTTTTAAAAAATTAATTTTCAGTGTTGCAACTAATAGATGTTTATTAAAGTACCCAAATAAAATATTTGAGCCTAATAGTTGCAACACTGAAAATTAATTTAAAAAAATATTTTATTTTTGAAATCTCTACAAATTTTTTATTGAACTCAAAATGCACAATTTTGTTTACACGCTTATCATTGATTGAATTGCAATTTTTGACATGGTCTTCTTTAAATGCAGGACCTGAAAATAGAGATTTTTCAAAAGGAACTTTCATAAAATGGAAATGTTATAAAAAAGAGACGAGAGACCTTTTCAATTATAAGAGGAAATGTACCATTGATGATGTGCATCTGCACTGGAAGTTCAAATTCGTTAAATCAAGCCATAATCAGAGATGTAAATAAAGCTGAATTTCATTTATTTTCCTAAAAAAAAAAAAACAAAATATTTGTCTTGTCCTTGTCTCACAATGAATTGCAGAGTTTTTGTAACAAAACTGCACCTGCTAATTATTTATCTTGCTAATTTTTGTGCTTTTGTAATTAATTTGCAATTTATTTATTAAAAAGAAATTCCAAAAATTAAATAAATTCAGCTCCCAAATAGTTCTTTGCATAAGACCAAGCGGTTCCTTTTTTGCAAACCCTCTTTGTGCAAATTTTCATGCCTGTAAAACCAAAGAAACAATTTTGCATTAAAAAATTTCTTTCCGGACCAGTGGTTTACTACACAGAAAACTTCTTCAATTGTGGAGTCTCAGGTAATTTTTGTGTGATTTTTTTTTAAATTTAGTAGAGCCCCAACCGTATCAGACCTAAAGAAATCGAAAAATGTTTGTTAGAAAATAATTCAAAAAGTGTATTCCTCAAAATATTTCAGAAATGCCGTAAAGCTTACTATTCTATGAAATAAAATTCAAGAAATTGTAAAGTGTTTAATTTTCTCAAGTAGAAAAATGAAATAAAAAACAAAATCTATTAGATTTTTTAATAGTTTTGAAAAACAAATTTTAAATTTAACCTTTTCAATTGTTAATAAAAATTCCCCGGGAGTTTTTTCACTTTTCACTACCGTCTTATTTTGCATAAAATTACTCACTTGCTAGTTAAGGGAATTATTTATTTAAAACAAAATTTTTCCTGTGAAAGAAATTCTCTAAGAACGTGAAATTGTTAGTAAACTCAAATGTGAGGGTAATTTAAATGGGACCCGTGACTAGAAGCATAGAAAAAGCAAAGTGCTTTGCTATTTAAATTTTTTTTTTTATTTATTTATTTACATAAAAGTCTACACATTAATTGATACAAAATTTGGAAGTATTATTATATATAAATATAAATGTACAACTAAATAATTAAAAATTTTAATTCATTATTGATTTAAGTGTGTGTGATCACATCTAAAGAATTTCATTTCTTTTGGTATACACATTTTCTTTCACGGGTATTCTACGAGTATATTCCGACTTTAATTACAAAATGTGAAATAAAATATTTTTCTTCTTATTTAATGAACTTTTTGCTTTTTTTTAATTTTGCCAACTTTTTCCCAGCCAAAATAAAGCAAAAAAAAATTAAATAATTGTTACAAATTCGTAAAAAAGAACACAGACGCAGATATGAGGTGCTACATTTTACGCTGCCGAATAAAATATTCAAATTCGGTATAAGAACACTGTATGCCTTAAGAAACCTGTGCTTTTGACTTTTATTTACACCATGCCCATTTTTACGCCTATTTTTTGGTAACAAATTGATTTATTTTTTTGGTTGTGTTTTGATTTTATAACATGTTTTTAAAGCGGCTGCCCTAGGATTGGGAGCCGGTCCCATTTTTTTGCACACTAAAAGAATAATTCCTTATGTTTCATACAATAACATCATTTTATCAGTTTAATGATAAGAACTCATTGATTAAATGAATACATTTTTAATTGAATTAATGAATTATTTCATTCACAAAAATTTATTGATTTAAATAAATATTTCATTGAAAGTATGGATTATTTTGCTCACAAGAATTTATTGATTCAAGTAAATATTTAAATGAATCAATGAAATATTTCATTTACACTGAAAGAATAATTCGTTACGTTTCATTGATTCTATGAATACATTTTCATTGAATTAATGAATTATTTCACTCACAAGAATTCATTAAATCAATGAATATTTAATTGAATTAATGAAATATTTCATTTACACTGAGAGAATAATTCGTTACGTTTCATTGATTCTATGAATACATTTTCATTGAATTAATGAATTATTTCATTCACAAAAATTTATTGATTTCAATAAATATTTCATTGAAAGTATGGATTATTTGGCTCACAAGAATTTATTGATTCAAGTAAATATTTTATTAAATCAATAAATATTTAAATGAATTAATGAAATATTTCCTTTACACTGAAAGATTCTATGAATACATTTTCATTGAATTAATGAATTATTTCACTCACAAGAATTCCTTAAAGCAATGAATATTTAATTGAATTAATGAACTATTTCATTTACACTGAAAGAGTAATTCGTTATGTTTCATTGATTCTATGAATACATTTTCATTGAATTAATGAATTATTTCACTTACAAGAATTAATTGAAATATTGAAATTATGAATTATTTCGTTCACAAGAATTGATTGATTCAATGAAATATTTCATTAAATGAATGAATATTTCTTTTAAATTATGAATTATTTCACTCACAAGGATGCATTGAAATATTTTATTAAATGAATGAATATTTAATTGAATTAATGAATTATTTCATTCACAGAATTTGATTGGCTCAATGAAATATTTCATTAAATGAAGAAATATTTCATTGAACTAGGGCCCTTAAGAAAACGTGAAATTGCTCGAAAAATTATGAACGTTTTCATTACATTTAAGCCATCAAAAAAAAAAAAAAAAAAAAAACACAAGTGAAAGATGAAAAATTCTTTTCTTTTTACACATTTTTTAGTATTCTTCTCTATGACGATTCTCATTCATAAAATTCCATTCATAAATTCGGTTGTTTTTATTTTGTTTTTTTTTTTAATAAATTTTATTAAATCATGAAATTAAAACACTATTTAGCAAATAAAAACAATTTAATACGCTAGTATCTTGGGTATATTTCATGTGAACAATTTTTATCATTTAATTATTTAATTCTGTATAAAATAAATGCTTCTAGTAATTATTTTATTTGTGTTTCAGCTACAATGCAAGTAGGTGATTCCCATCGAATAAGGAAAATCCAAATGAACGCTGCAATTAAAACAGTTTAGTCATTTCAATCAAACAAATATAATAAAGGTGATCAACAAAAATAAAAAGCTTTTAATAGAAGAGGATAAAACCTCAACTGCAAAGCACTAAAACGATAGAGATTTATTGATGAGCCATAAGAGCAACAGGTCTACTAAATAATTTTAATAAAAATTGTAATAGAAATTAAGCATTCTTGAAGAATTTTTAACTAATTATAGTTCATGTTATTAATATTTTAAATTTGCTTGCAAAGTGAACTTAGACTTTTTGCATTGACTGTTCCCATTCATGCGATTTAATCTGTCTGTTTGCCTACTACGTCAATAATCATTGTTAGCAAATGTTCAAGTAATCGTTAAATCTTTTCCATTCTGTAGGTATTCGTAAAAATAAAATATCTGCTAATTAAGAGTGCATATGATCATGTTAAGATAAAAATGAAAATTAAATAAAATAATTTTTCCATAAAGAGTTGACTAAAATTTGTTTGTCTATAAAAACTATAAGCAGTTGCTGTTTCAATCATAGTTGCACTATTCAACTGAAAACTGTTGCAGAAAACATCTTTGCAATGCAAGTCTCGTATTTGTTATTAATTTTTATGGCGATTGTATCGATTTTCGGTACCCATCAAATGTTGGCTGAAGGTACTTTAAAAAAAGGCAGCAGCAGTGGCGGTAAAGGCAAGTCTGGTGGTGGTGGTTATGGTGGTGGTGGCTATGGTGGTGGCAAAGCTAGTGGTAAAAAAAGTTGCTAAATAAAAATGCAGTACCTTTTGCAATTTTAAGGACTTTATTTTGCCCAAAAAAATAAAAAATGGTGTGGGAAATTAGTTGAAAATAAAATGTATCCTTTATAAATGCAAAAATATAAAAAACTAAAATTTCATTAAAATTTTATATTAGTGTTCTTCAGACAGATTTTTGAGGTTCTGTACGCTTTGCTTTGGAATTGCTAGAGTAAATAGAGCATGCATACCAAAAATCAGAAAAATAAAATACAATAAAAATTGTGCTATTAAAAATAGAAAAAGTGGGCATGGCCGAAACAAAATTATATGGAAATCTGCCTAAGAAAACGTTTTTTATTCATTAAAGATCCAAATAAAGTTGTTTTACAGGAAAGTGGGCGTGGTTACCTTACTTAGAGTATACAAATTGTATGTATCAAATTGCAGATAAATCCGTTGGGAATTAAAAATTTGTATAGCGAAATAATAAACAAACAAATAGAAAATAAATTTAATTTACCATTTAATTTATATTAAAATAGTTTGATTGCAGAGCCTAAACTATTTTATAGTCTAAAACTTTTTGCCGTGCTGTGGCTATAAACTTATATTTAAAGCCATTTGTAATGTTTTCAAATTCTCTGAAATCGAATCTGAAATTAGTTTTTATGGTTTATGTGAGATTTTAATAATATTTAGAGCAGGCTTAAGTCCTTGTTAACTAAATCAATATTTTAAATTTAGGCGAGGAATAAAATATTCTCATATACACATATGACGAACGCCTACTACTTCTTCAAGAACACAGCAAATCGTCCGTTAATAAAAAACTTAAGACACGAATTTCAGTAACAAGGTTACACATAGCGCCCAATTAAGAAAAAAACAGAAGCTAAGTTCACTTGGGTCCTCTGACGTGGTCCATTTGTGATAGCTTAGGTTAGTTTACACAGTAACAAAGTAAAAAACTTTAGACGAGAACTTTAATATTATAGCGGATATGAAATACCTAAGATAAGAAGTTCAATAGTTGGTACAAGCAAAAGACTTAAGACACGAACTTCTTTAATCCATAACAATTAAAAAAACAAAACAAACACTAAAATATAAAAGATTTAAGACACGAAGTTCAAATTTTGTTAATACGTTCAGCCTGTATTAATGATACTCGAAATTCGTTGATAAGACAAGACCGTTTCTACAAACAATTTTTGATTAAAAACTGTTTTCTTTCGAAAATCTTGATAAATACAAAATTTTAGGATGGACTTTGCTTATATCTGAGCTGGTTATGAGCCGATTTTATTGATATTTATCACAGATCTCAGAAAAGTTCCCAGAATCTGTATGTAACTCTTTTCTCATGTTACTATTTGCAATCTTTTATAAAATTATTTGTCCTTAAACAGAGTTATTAATTGTGTTGACTGCATCTGATATATGCTTGGAACCTCTCAACAAATCATAACGTTCACACCGTCAACATTTTGCGAACGGTACTAATTTTTTAGTATTTACAATAGTTTATAAAAAATCAGTTTATGGTTTACAGGATCAGTTGTGCGATTCAGTAACTTTAATTACAAACAAGTATACCGATATTTCATCGAATTCGGTAATCAGTAACATTGCGATGAAATTATTTGCTACGATAGAAATTGTTGTTTACGATGATGATGTTAATTTTGTCGCAGACTGTATTGAGTGTCGCACTTAACAACAAATAACGATTTCTATCACATCGAATATGTTTGTCGGAAAGTTACTGAATAGCAAATTCGCTAAAATATCGTTATAATTATTTTTTCGATACGAATGTTCGTAATAAAAGTTACTGAATCGCACTACATGAGTCTCAAATAGATAAATAAACAAAAACAGAAACTTATGTGCGTACTCAAGCTGAAAGATTAATGAATGAATAATGGCATAAAACTTGCAGGTTGTCATGCATCTGGGCAGGCGATTAATTTTGAAAAGTTGTATGAAAACAAAGCTGACCCCTTTAATACTATATATTGGCTAATTGAAGGAAATTTAGCATTGAGAAGAAAATTCAAATTTGTACTTTACAACGCCATGCTAAAACCAATATAAGGCTACTGATGCCAGGAGCTGTCTCAGCTTAATTTTTAGAAAACATTCAGAGGCGCTAAAATAAAATTTCAAAAATTTTATCATACGCTACCTTAAGTATACACACGGATTGAAAAGTGCTTTTATTGAAAGCTGAGATAGAAACATAAGCACAAACTTATCCAGAAGTCATTGAAATATTCAAATCCTTAACTTTTTTTTAAAAGAAAAAGGCTTTTGAGAAGAAATTATATAATTTCTCAAGTTAAGTTATTTTCTATTTTTTTCTTAGCTATTAAAATTGTTGTTACGAATCACTTACCTTTAATTATTTGCAATTAAACTAAAAAATAAAAAAAAATATTTTTTTTGTTTTCATTTATTTTATGGGTTTCCTAACTTCCTTTCAGTAGTATTAAATTGGTCTTCTTTATTAAATTTAATTTTATTATTTTTTTTTTTTAATTTTTGAAAATATAAATAGACATTTAATTAATCTTTAATTTCTTAATAATTTTAGTAATAATAATAATATTTTACATTCAATACATAAATCTTTTTTATATTTAGTGTTAGATTGTTCATTCATTCACACTCATTTATTTAAGGTTTTCTTATTATTATTTTTTTAATTTTATTCAATTATCTTACCTAGTGTTTTTAGTCATAAATAATATTTTTGTGTCTATTTTTCGTTTTGATTTTTAATAGCTTTTTTTTTTTTTAATAAGGAATTTAAATGCTGTATTGAAATCGATTAATTTGCTTTAAGGAAATAATAATTTTATTGCTTAAAAAAAAAAAATTAATCTCTCCTTCAACCTTAATTTTTAATAAATTTATATTTTTTGAAGAACGAAGGCCACAGCAGCCAGTTCCTATAATGTTATTAATACGTAAATTTATTTACTATTAATAAATAAATATTTTTGGTTTAGCTAGGAAACAAAAAGGAAAAGAAAACTCAAAATTAAAGTACACACGTTTAAATGAAAACTATAATAATATTAATAACGTTTCTGCAAAATTTCTCTGGCTTAAAGTTGAAGCTTCCTGTTAAAAGGTTAACTTAGGTTAATTTAAAGAAGACACCCATAAGGAAAAAGATAGACGGAAGATCACTTGAATCTTCAGATATGCTCTCTTTGTGAGAAGAGAAAAAAAACGTTAAAGAGAGGAAGCAAAAAAGGAAAAACTAGACAAAAGAAATAAATAAAAGACAAATACGAATTAGAAGAAAAAAGAGGAAAGGGAATAGACGAGCAGAAACCATCACAACCTAGAGAGAAATAGCACAATTCCCACTGTAAAAATTATTTGAAAGGAATTAAATTTATGCGAGGCCTAGAACTGGAACAGTGAACTTATGGGCTGTCCAAAGGTCTTATGGGTCGCAGTACATATGGGCTACAGGAGTATCTCGCTCAGCGCATTAACAGAAACAACGTTATAAGACTTGCTATTTACACAAAAATATGGCGTTACGTTCTTCATTAAGACACTTCGAACTGCCGTTCAACGTACTCAACTCACCGAATAACATTAATTTTTATTTTCAACGTCCAGATTTTTATTTTTTTATATTTTATGAATTTTATTTATTTAATTAAAATTATTGAGGTCTATTCAGACCACATCAGTATTTCGAATGAAAACTATTTAATAAAAAATTTCACATTTTGGGATTCCCCGAATTAAAATTATTTTTGATATTTTTTTTTCTTTTTAAAAACAAAAGGTCATAATCATAGTCACAAAAAAGTATTCTTTTATTGAGAGCTCACTTCTGTTCATAAGAATTATATGAATTTAAAGTCGTTTTTAAAAAGATATCGACTTTAGTATGACTATGATTATGGCCTAAGGATTCCAAGAACAGTAAATTATAAATTTTCACATGAAATTAGAAAAGAAAATCTTTTAAAAAATATTTTTAAGTTAAAATAATTTTTTTTTTTTGAAAGTAGAGTTAATCGAGGTATGCCTGTAAAAATAGGACAAATGAACCGTACAAAAAACGTGTCACCGGTTTACCTGTGATTTAAATAACAGACTCTAATATGTAATTTTTATTTTATAAAATGTCATTTGAAAGATGATAAAGCCAGCAAGTGATAATAGCCTTGAAGCGTGGTACTATTATAACATCATTTTATATTTACACTGAGAGAATTTATTTCATATATATGTATTATGAATTTTGCCATATTATTATTATCACTATGGGCTATAATCGCAACGCGACCTTTAAGTTCTATTGTGCGGCCCAGTTCTTAATTACAATCCGAGAATCCTTACGAATTTCGTAATTGCTATAGGACTAATCTTGCCTAGATCTCCTGGGACCAATGCTCCACTTGCCACCTCTGGGCACTCGCAGAGAATGTGTTCCGACGTTTCCTTTGCCTCGCGACAGAAGGACAGGAGTTGTCTTGTACCACACCGACTTTACTCATGTGGCCCGTAAGTAGCTCAACGTAGAGTTTAATGCCATTTCTGCTAAGGTTCAAAACAGCATCTGCCCTAATACGCTCGGGGTCGATGAGTTTCTTTGACTGCCGCATGCCAACTTCGGAATTTTGCCATAAATTCTATGAAAAATGTATTATTTTTTAACCCCACAAGTTTTATTAGACTAATGAAATACTCAATTCTTTAATTAAAAAAATTCGTTAATTTGATTAAATAATTTCATTAATTTAATGAAAAATTTTTGTTAATTTAATGAAATAATTTGGTTAATTTGATGATATAATTTTGTTAATTTAATTAAATAATTTCGTTAATTTGCTGAAATAATTTTGGTAATTTAATGAAATAATTTCGTTAATTTAATGAAATAATTCTGTTAATTTAATTAAATAATTTCGTTAATTTGATGAAATAATTTTGGTAATTTAATGAAATAATTTCGTTAATTTAATGAAATCATTTCGTTAATCTGATGAAATAATTCCGTTAATTTAATGAAATAATTTCGTTAATTTGATGAAATAATTTTGTTAATTTAATTAAATAATTTCGTTAATTTTATGAAATAATTTTGGTAATTTAATGTAATAATTTCGTTAATTAATGAAATCATTTCGTTAATTTGATAAAATAATTTTGGTAATTTAATTAAATAATTTTGGTAATTTAATGAAACAATTTCGTTAATTTAATGAAATAATTTCGTTAATTAATGTAACAATTTCATTAAATAATATTTATTTAATTTAATGAAAATATTTCTTTAATTTAATGAAAATATTTTATTAATTTAATGAAAATATTTATTTAATTTAAAGAAAATAATTCATTAATTTAATGATAATATTTCATTAAGTATGTGATAATTTGTGAAACATTTCATTGAATAAATGAAACAATTTTAATGAAATCTTTTCATTAGATTTATTAAACATTTTATCTCTCAGTGTATAATTAAAAGTCATTAGAATAATGACAACATTTCATTGATTCAATGATATAATTCATTAAATAAAAGGAAATTTCAAATAATGTATGAATATTTCATTGAATTAATAAAATATTTCATAAGTGTAATGAAAATTTGGCATTGGTGGGAAAATAATGTTTTTTTTATTATATTAACGAATAACATTTTTTAAAAATTAAAATTATTTTGTTGTAACGCACAGGCCACTCAGTCACTCAGAAAATACGCTATTTCAAGCAAGATGTTATTTCTTTCGAAAATTTTTTATAAATATTATATATTTCACAGGTAAGTAACATGTCCTGCTGCATAATAATGAGTGCAGCATGGCTATTATTAAATGTGTATTTGATTTTGTTTTTTAACTAAAAGAAATGCTGGAAAATCATATTACACACAGCTCTTTTTGGAACACCTGCCATAAGAGGCTGAATATACAACAATTTCTCTCTTTTATTATAGTTTATGTTAAAAACTTTCCGTTTAATTAAACTCTTATCTTAAATGACAGCTGAAGTCGTGAGTTGTTTCAGAATTTCAAATATGCGTGTGTGTGTGTGTGTGAGTGTTTCGTTTACAATAAGTTTGTTTCTATTTAATATTAAATTCAAATTAGCTTTTCATAATATTAAACGGCAATTATGTATAAACCAAATACACCTGCTGCTGGCGGCTGCAACATGCTGCCTGGCTACCTACCTGCACTGCTATGAGTATTTGCTAATGTTTGAATATTTCCAATTATAATTGCACACAACTCAATTTGTGTATGTGTGGGGCTGCGTACACGAATATTATAATTCTATGAATGTTTGTGTTTATTATTTCTTAATTTTGCTTAAATATGCACAAATAATTTTAAAATTTAATAACATTGTTTTACCCTTTTGCCATATCGAAACAAAACAAAGAACAAAAAATAAATTGAACGTCTATAGAATTTTGTTACAGTGCGTGTTCTTGACTGCTGCATAAGAGTATTAAAATGGAAGTATTTAAAAGAATAAAATCCTTATAATTATTTAATTCCATAAAGCTTGATTTGGTACACAAGTCAGCAGCATAAAGAAAATTGGCATGAGTTTTAAATATCATTTACACAATGTTATATATTATGCCTTTATAATATTAAGAAATAATGTAAAAGAAGTTCAGTAAGAAGTAGAGAAAAATGGTTGAAAAAGTATAGAACATAAATTTAAAAAAAAATATGTACACATAAAGAGAAAAATCCCAGAGAGGAATCAGAAAGATGAAGCTTTTTGGTTTGCCATGCAGGAATCAAAGCTACGATTTTGATGGCTTAGTACCTGACTATTAAGCAGAGTTCGTAAAGAAGCGAAACGAAACAAATGCAAACGTTTCGTTTTGTAGTTTTTCAGAGCTTTATTATGGAAAACTACTTAACGAAACGTTTGTATTCCTTTCGTTAATCTGCGAACTCTTTTTTCATTTCAAGGACAAAAACTGTTTAGTGTAAAATAAAATGTTTTGACTTTTATTTCTATCCACTAACAGCTAGTTCTTTTTGCACAACCTTTAATCTTAAATTATTTAAATTAAATTCTTAATTGAATTTAAATTTTTTATATGATGAAAACTTTCTTAAGTGATAAAATTAACATGCAAATTTACTTTTAAAGAAACCACTCTTTGCTCAAACTGCAAAACATACATAAGCTTTAGTCAATATAACCCACAAAATAATTTAATCATTTTTTTTATTATTATTTTGTAAAATTCTCTTGCTTGCCACAAGTCGGACAAAATGGTGTATGAATACGAAAATAATAATTTTTTTTTAGAAAATCAAAAACAGAAACAACAGAAACATCCAAATTAATTATTATTTAGTATTTTTAAAACATTAAAATAATATTAAGCCCAACATGGCATTTGTGAGTAACCAAAATTAAAAAGGAGGTAGAAAGAGAGAGCGAAGAGCGAAGTAAAGAAATGGGAATTGACAGAGCTGACAAATTTGTGGAATATTTATTACGAAATTATACATTTATGTGTGTTCCACTAAATAACTCATCCTCTCAGTGGATTCATAATTGGCTTGTGCCACCCCAACAAAATTGCATTAAATGATTTATTGCAAAATTATGTTAAATTGCAACTGTAATTTTTTACTCTTTTTTTTATAATTATTTTAGTTGTAGCTACACACCGTTATTTTTTATTTTTTTTCTCTTTGTTTATTTAATAATTTTAATTATGTAAAAACTAACTACATATAACTAGCACTAATGAATAGTTTGTTTGTCGTAATTAAATCAAATTAAATACAGGAAAAAAAATGTAATTAAAAAAATTGAGAGAAAATTAATTTAGCCTACGTTTGTAATTTAATTTTATTTCAAGTTACAATATAAATCCTTTTTAGACAAAATATTTAGTTTATTTTATTCATGTTTTTGTTAATAAATTTATTTTTTTAATTACTCACTGTTATGTATTTTAATGCATGTATGAGTATGAGTGTGACTAATCTGTGTGTGTGTGTGTGTGCTTGTTAAATGCAAGCCCCCTAAGTAAAGGACTTACATAATTATTGATTCTCATACAGGTGAATTGGAGGATGCTGTTGAGGCATCTTGCGTATGTTCATGTATTATAGCACCAGCACCACTTAGACCGCTGCATATGCTGCTCGAATCAGCAGCACTGCCCAAAGCACCACCGCTGCTTAAGCGTTCGCGCCCCAAAGCTGACATTGAACCGTAAGCGGCGGTAGCTCCTATATCGTTGATGCTTTTGACACGTCTATGTTGCTCGTAAAGCAAATTTGGATCTGAAATGGCTTCAATGCTACTTCCAGCTGGTGGTGCACTTACACGATGAGCGGCTGCTGTGGCTGCATAATTTTGCAGTTGTTGTTGTTGAAAGTGATAGTGTTGTTGTTGGGTGGGTGGTGGAGGTGGTGCTGTTGTGGGTGGGGGAAAATGGTGGGTATATTGATGTGAACCACTTATAGTGGCGTAAATTCCTCCGCCGCCTTCTGAGCTACTAAACGATGGTGTTGGGGAGGTGGAGTTCCCAACAGAGGCGCGGTCGCCAATTGAGCTACCGCTGCGGGATGATTTTGCGTTAAAACGGAAGGCTTTTGAGAGAGAGCTCTGCAAAACAAAATGATAAAATAAAGCATCATATACCAAATTTTGGTTGGACATTAAATTAAAAATATTGATAAGTGAGTTCTTAGTTAGTCAAAAAAATTTAGCAAGAGAAAAGTTTTTTAGCTATCGAAAGTTGTAATAACGGCCTAAAGCGCCTGTTAGAATATCATGCTCGGCATATAAGTAGGGTATGATGAGAGTGAGTGAAAATATTAAACAAAATTTTGCAAGCATGTCAAACAGCAATTTTTCGCTATTACACTAGCATAATGGCAGTTCATCATACCGTGCTCACATACCGCGCATGATCGTGTAATAGGCGCTTAAGAAATTCTTTTGCTTCAGCTTTTAAAATCTCTTTTAATGTAGTTTATGGCTTTTATGAATTTATTTCTCCTGCTTTGTGAAATTTTTTGTTATTACTGATTCCAGTTAGGCTTTAGTGTGGTTGACAAAAACATTACAAAAATTATAAGCCATCAATAGCAGTTGCTTCAACTGCCTTGTTAATCATAGAGGCTGTTCCCTTAGACTACTGGCTAGCGTACTAATCTCACAACCTGCAGTCTGCAAGTTCCATTCATGAGTATTTAACTGTGCAAAAGATCTTTTCGATCACAGTACATATGAGTTACAAAAAACATAAAAGAGGCTTATACGACTATTTGATATATTTTATATTTCATTTAAAAAAAAAATTACAAGACTTCAAAAAATTAATATTTTTCATATTAAAAAAAAGAAATGACAAGAGACTCTAAAAAATTTTTTTTTGGTTGCTTATTTTTTAGCAAAAATTATACACTTTCGAATTAAATTTTAATTCGAAAGCAGTTGTAATCAAAAGTGTTTAAAAATTTGTGTCACAAAGACTTGGAAACCGAACTTTTGTAATAAATTTAATACGATACAACACTGGCAGTCTATTATTCTTAATAAATTAATGGTTTTTGTCTCACCTGTGATCCTTTCCATGCCGATATCTGTCCCATAGTAGATAAAATATAAAAATAAAGATAAAAATTATATTTAAAAATAAATGTAATAATTTCTATTTGGAATTTAAAAGTTTAACAAAATATTAATCTTTATTTGTGCTTAATTCCAGAAATTGTGTTGGTTTTAAAATTGCTTTTACAATATAAAGGTTCTAATGTTTGCAAGAAACGTTGGGAGTAACCTACTGAGGATTCGGAGTAGCGTCTGATGAAATGGTCCATATAGGTATGCTCTCCCCTTCAGTACTTATTGTACTGAATAAATAACTCATGAGAATATCATGAGTAAAAGAATAAATTTTAAAACCAACACAATTTCTGGAATTAAGCACAAATAAAGATTAATATTTAAAAATAAATTTAAATATTTTTAAACAGCATTTCAGGTAACTTAAAGCTTAATTATTTAAAATAACTCAAACTTTGTTTTCTTTTCGATAAACAAAATATTTTATTTGTTCATTAACTGATTGTTTCAAATTAAATTATAAAATAAGTTGTCGTAATAACTTCTGTTTAATGTATTTTTGTAATAAATAATAAATTTATTTAAAAGTACAGTAGAGAGCAAAATTAGTCACAAAATTAAAATTGCCTAATGGCATAAACAAATTGTGGTGGACTGTCAACTTTAAAAAAAACAGAAATTAATCTTTTGAAAAAACTAGTGTTTCAAATTAAATTCATTTTACTTAAAAAAAATTTTTATAATAGCTGACACTTTAATTGTGAACTAGTTTAAAACATTTTGAGCTGAAGGCCTAAGATACCATTGCTCCCCCCTTTTTTTTCTTAACTTATAATTTATAATTTAAGAGAATTAAATTGTGAACTAGCATTTAACTCGCTATTTTGCCAGCGAAGTACCATACTGTCGCTAATATTTATAATTTAAGTGAGTGAAGATAAATCTGCCCAGCTAAATATGTTTTAACGTAACCCGTTACGTTTTTTTAGTATTCGTAAATATCTTTTTAGTATTTATGGCATATTTATCAAATACGTTTTGCGTCATTAAATATTTCTAAATATGTTTAGGAGAAATAAAGGGTGGTGTTACCGACACAACAAAATCGCTACTTTTATTACCTACTCTATTGTACAACTGATAATATTTATTTAATTGTCAAACTTCAGATAAAACTACTAACATTAAACGCGGTAAAGGACCAGCCATATTTATTGTCATAAAAAAAACCGTTCTTTCGTTAAGTTAGCCATATTTACCATTATAAAAGCATGACTTCTTTTATATGATTGCATCATACATTACGAAGCCTTGCACGGAGTCTCCAAACGAAAAGTTAGTTGATATATATTTTTTATACTTATTTCTTATTAACAATTATTTTAAACTGCTGTAAAATTACAGGAATTTTAAAGTGAATTACAAGCAAATAAAGAATTTATTAAACTACAAATATCTTGTAATTGCGTTTACAATCTATCATTGGTTACAAAGTGCTTGGGAAGCTTCACCCGCCAACAGTTGGTTACATTTTAAGGGCCGATGTTGATTTTGAATAAAACACAAATTATTTGGGAAATTATTGTCATTTCTTTTTATTATGATAATATGATATGGTTCAATTATGTATGAAACAAAATATGGATCAAATGGCCAAATTTTCCATGACGCTGAGGCATAATTAAGGTTCTATGCCGTTAATGTGCCGAATTATCTCATCCTTTAGCTCTTGAATTGTTGCTGGCTTATCGACGTACACCTTTTCTTTCAAATAACCCCAAAGAAGGAAGTCCAACGGTGTCAAATCACATGATCTTGGCGGCCAATTGACATCGCCACCACGTGAGATAGTACGGCCATTGGACTTGTCGCGCAAAACAGCCATTCCTTCGTTAGCTGTGTGGCAAGTGGCACCGTCCTGTTGAAACCACATATCGTCCACATCCATACCTTCCAATTCGGGCCATAAAAAGTTCGTTATCGTCTCCCGATAGCGAACACCAATCACAGCAACTGCCTGACCGGCCTCATTTTGGAAAAAATACGGCCCGATAATGCCGTACATTGGTTTTTCGACAATCACTCTTGGATTATTCGCCCAAATGCGGCAATTCTGCTTATTGATGAATCCACTGAGGTGAAAATGTGTGAAGATGATTTTCTTCGAAAATTGATCATCCATTGTTGCCATTTCCTGCCACCATTCTGACCATTGACGATTGTGTATCTTTCCATGGTTAAAATTGAGTTAATCTTAAATTGAGAAATGTCAAATGAAATGCAGAAAAAAAATTGACGTTTAGGTGTGGTTCACATTCAACATCGGCCCTTAAAATGTAACCACGTTTTATAAGTGCATGGGTACAAATATGCATAAATACGTTGACTTCTCACAAAGATTACGGGATAGGAAATATATGATACTAAAGGGAAGATCCTCTAGATTTGTAATCTATTGCCCAAAAACTCAAAAGTTGCTTTGGACTATTTTAAAATTTTTTTTTGAAATTTCCATATACCCCAGTGCTGCTGCTCTGAGGGATTCTAGTGACTTCCGGACGAACTATAGAAGATTACGGGATGGGACACATATCATACTAAAGGGTAGATCGTCTAGATTTGTAATCTATTGCCCAAATACTCAGAAGTTGCTTTGGACTATTTTTAAAATTTTTTTGAAATTTCCATATACCCCAGTGCTTATTTAGCCGTACGCATACACATGTAGTTGTCGAGTTATTGCATATTATGCGGTGAAACAAAAACTTAGAAACTAAAATAACCGGTTAATGCTGTCTTTTTATATTAATTTCTTATATAATTGTAAACAATTTGGTGCTCTTCCTCTACTCTTTACTGTACTGTTCAGTTATTTATAAATTAAAGTTTTTATATTGTTTTTGCTTCTTTGGTAACTCTACAACTGATGATATCAATGTCATTAATTTTACCAATAATACGAGTACGTGAAACTTTCATAATATACAAGTGTGTGTAGGTATTTATATGTTTATGTGAAATGTCTGTGTGTGTGTGTGTTTGTTTAAATGTTTTTCATTAAAAATATAGTTTTAAGGCATGTAAATTTAGTTATTTTGTTGCAAGTAGGGGAAAAAATAAAAACCGGAAATCATTTTGAAAATAAAATTAAGGCACAAAAAACAACACAAATAGCGCATAAAGAAATAAAGTCATTAATAATAAAATGTAATTGAAAACGGAATTACTATTGTTTCCTGTTAAATTGAATATAATTGCTTAAAACTCATACATACATAAACACATTAAAAAAGAAATCAATTAAACACACTCATATACGAGCACTTACATACATAAATATTTATGTTTTTATGTATTCCTGCAAAAATTGTTGAACAAAGTGGCTTGTGTTAATTAAAGTGAAGTATTTGCAAACATATTTCTATAGGTTAGAAAGTTAAGGATTATAAAAATCATAAGGGAAACATTTAAGTGCCCTGACCCATTTTATGCGATATATGGAAAACATAGACTACATGGTCTTTTCTTAAAACATGGCACTAAAAAAAAACATTTTTCTTCATACAACTGGATTACTTTTGGAAGGTTTACTAGTACTAATCTCACAATCTAGAGCTAGCAGGTTCAATTCCTGCCTAACTCTTAGTTAATTGGCTGTAAAAAGGACCCTTTGACTAGCGGTACATATGCCCTTTAGAAAATAGAAAATAAAAATGCTTTTGGACTAGACTTAAATAATTATATTGATATGTGTCGCAATTGCTACAGGGATGTGTTTGTAAAGCGATCTAAGTATTAATAGAATTAAGGAAAAATAATTTAAATTCTTGTTAAAGTACTTAAAGTCTAACTAATGAATAAATTTAACATAAAATATTTATCTCCTAGAAACAACTTATTGAAATGCAATATTTCTCTAGAGCAACCTCCTGAAATCCTAATCACTGCTAATGTAAATATGCATTAACCCCTAAACACTCTCCAAGTTGGAATTTAGTTTTGCCGTTAAAGTTAAATTCTCATTATTAAAGCTTTCACAGACTTTTAATAGAATTTTATGAGGAATATTTTTCTAGAACATTTTAACCCTCTAACTTTACTATTTATTTTTTTAATTGTTTTTTAAATAAGAGTAAAAAAAATTATTTCTCTTACTCTTCAACTAATGGGTAGTTTTCAAAATCTAAAAATTTTACTTAATTGAAGATTTAGCGTGTTAAAATGTTAAACAAAAATAAGTTAAATTCGGCTATGCCGAGTCTTATATAACTTTCACTGTGACTTCCGGACGAACCATAGAAAATTACGGGATGGGACACATATTATTCTAAAGAGAAGGTCGTCTAGATTTTTAATCTACCGCCCAATTTCTCAGAAATTACTTTGGATTATTTAAATATTTTTTTTGAAATTGATTTTGGCAATTTGCAGAAAGCGTAGAACTAACAAATTGCATTCCACTTTGGTTTTAGTAATTTCCTGTTGCAAAATCGGGAATGGTACCTTGCCAAAATGGGGATTGATAAATTTCAAAAAAAAAAAAAAAAAAAAAAATTTAAAAATAATCCAAAGCAACTTCTGAGTATTTGCGCAATAATTTACAAATCTAGACAGCCTCCCCTTTAAAATGGTATATGTCCCATCCCACAATCTTTAATGGTCCATTGGGAAGTTGCTAAAATCACTTAGAGCAACAGCACTTGGGTATATAAAAATTTCAAAATAATCCAAAGTAACCTCCGAACGAACCATAGAAGACTGCGAGATGGGACATATATTATTTTAAATTGGAGGTCGGTAGGGTTGTTTTTTTTTGTTAGTGTGCATTGTAATATTTTAATCAAAGCATATGGCTATTTTTGAATTTTGCTTTTTAGAATCAATCGTGTTGAACAGCATAAAAAACAGTCAGTTGCTAATCGTTCCTCACACATGATTTAAGCAAATGGTGTTATTAATCAAGCTAGATTTAGCTTTTTTTCTCGAATTTAGCTTCAAAATTTATGATTTAGCCTCTAGCTTTTTTTCCTAGCCTTTTTTGTTTTTCAAAATATCCTTAAATAGCTTTTTTGAAAAAATGAAAACAAATCATACAGAAAGTAATATTTTGAATAAAATTTTGATATATAAATTGATAAATTGGTCGAACGAAGGTAATTTCATAATTAAAACAAGTATTTGGCTTCTAACTTGTAAAATAAAAATGCACTTTATTCCTAATTGTTTAATTAATTGTTCCATTTAGTTATCTAAAACTACCATTTAGTAATGCTGAGGTTGCTCGCCTTTGAGTACAATAAAGCAAGCGAAATATCAAATTAAAAATCTAAATTACTAAAAAGAATTTTAAATATTATTTTTTAACATTGAAATTGAAAAATAATTGAATCCGTTTAAAAGTATTTTCTTTAGTTTTTGGTATTTAATTTTTTTTTTGGGTTTTTTTTTTAAAAAAAAATTTTAATTAAAATTATTAATGTAATAAAGAATTAAGAAAATTTTTAATTTTAAGCTGTTTTTTAGCTTATATTTTCGGCATGATTTAGCCTTTTCTAGCATTTTTTTCTAGCTCCTGGCAACTCTGGTGATGGTATAGAGCCTTTAGCGACAAATATATTTTTAACAAATAATGTCACATGTGTTTTTTTTTTTAAACAAGTGGTCTGCCTATTAATTTGCGCAATCAAGTTTTGGCTGTGCATTACGTATGTATGAGTTTTCATTTCTAAACTAATTTAAACATTGATAAACACATTTAAAACATTTATTATAAATTTATTTATGTTGTTGTTGTTGTTTTCGTTTAATTTTTTTTTTTTGATTTTATCGTTTTATAACTTTATTGTGCTAAATTTCTTGACATGTAATTTTTGTTTTTAAATTTATTTAAAATTAAATTTATTTATTTTTTATGTTTTTCTTTAATAACTAGCGTAATATATAAAGTATAATTTATATTATTATTATCAATTATAAACAATTTTTTTTTATATATTAATGCATGATGTCTTACTAATTTTTTTTCTCTTTTGGTTTGTTTTTTTTAATGATTTTTTCTTTTAAAATTATTTACTTTTATAATAAAAAGAAAAAACAATAAAGTGCTAAGTTTGTCTGGTTTATTTTTATCAATATGATTTGAAAAGAGTTTTTTTTTAATTCTTGAAATTTACATTCATGCATTTCATTGTCTTTAATACACTCAAAAAATATAAATATTTAATCAAGCATATTTATTCAAATGAAATTTTGTAATTTAAAATGAAACTAAAAAAAGGGAAAAATGAGTTTAAAAGATCAAATAACAAATTGGAAAAAGTTAAAGTTGTGCATAAATTTTTTATTTTTGTATATGAAATAGACACAAAATATTATTAAATTATACAAGAACCCAGTTGGAAATTTTTATTAATATTTGCTAGTGGGATAGTGTAATTTAATAAACTTATTAAAAAAATGTATGATCGCATTCTACTATTTAATTATCAAGAAGTGTTGGTTATGACCTGTTGAAATTTACCAAATCAACTTTAAATAAAAATTACAATCTTCCTACAGCTGGCACTCGTTCCTAATTTTTCGCCATTGTATAAAAAGATTTAAATAATTTTAATTATCATATATTTCCAAATGGGTCTATTACTTAATCACATATACACACATAATACATACATACAAATATATACAACGAAAGCTTCACGTCTAAATGAGATAAAGCTAAACATACAAAGTTTTATATAAATTTTTATTACTTAATTTGAGAAATAGAAAATGTTTTTAAATAGTTTTTTATAAAATAGTTTGAAAATGTTAAAGCCAGTCATGTTGTAAAAAAATATATTTTTTTAAAGAACCACAAAACTCTTGTGTGAATGTATAAAAGCTACGTAGGTAAGTTAATATGCAAAAGGGAAATAATACACTGAGAAAACAACTTTGGTTGTGAGAACTAAATTTGTTTCCAATCAGAAATTCAGTTGTGACTGTCGAATTTTTTAATTGTGACAATAGATAATCAGTCTTACAGCTTTTGGTCTATATTATGGAATTCTGGTTACCACAACTAAAAATTTTAATTATCACAACTGAATTTTTGATTGGAAACAAATTTAGTTGGCACAACCGTAGTTGTTTCCTGTATGTAGCTCGTGTCATCTCAAGAATGATAGATATACAAAATTACGTTATGCTCATGATTTGCCGCCAGATTACATAGATTGTCCACTGTTTGAAGAAAAAAAATAATAAATATCTCTCTCTCTCTCTCTCTCTCTCTCTATTATTAAGCTGTAAATTATTAGTGACGTCATTTGTGTTGCATGTGCAAAAAATTTCAATTTTATATGCGGGTTGGCGTAATCTTGTATTTCTCCTCGTATCATTCTTGATGCCTTCTACACACAGAAAATAACTTCGGTTGTCAGAACTAAATTTGTTTCTAATTAAAAATTCAGCTGTGATAATCAATTTTTTTAGTTGTGGTAACAAAAATTCCATAACATAGACCAAAATTTAGTTCTCCTGAAAACATTTTGAGCTGTAAAACCGAAACAAATTTAGTTATCACAACCAAAGTTGTTTTCTCAGTGTAGCCTGTGAAAACTTAAATATATTTCGCTTTGTAATTATTTTACTTAAACATGTCAAAATAGTTTTCTTAATAAAAAAATTTCAAACAGACAAATAAAATTTTTAAAAAGAGACTAAACTGGCCATAACATTTCGTAAGACATACAGCTAACACTGATATACATACATAAATGGATTACAAAAAGATTAAAGAAGTAAGAAAATAATGCATATACGAGTATTTAAGTAGGTACTAAACTTACCCTCAAACTGCTCGTGGAACGTCTATCGGCTGTGCCATAGTGCTGCAAACCGCCTGGTCCCGTTATGGGTACTATACCACAACCGGAACGTATGCCTTGACCCAATGTAGCTCTAAACATTCAACAAACATCAAATGCACAAATCATAAATTTAAAATTAAAACATAAAAACAAAAGAAAATGTACAGGCAGGCAAAACATAGGCAGCCATTATGAAGTGCGCACAATATAAGCACGCACAATACACATACACAGAATTAAAGACACAATAAATTGATTTTGTTATATTTTTTTGTTAGTGTTATTGTATTAATAAATAGATAATAGAGAGCATAATAGAAGCCAGCCAGCCATTATTTAAATGCAGTAAGTATGCACGAGTGTATTATTATTATAAATCATTAATATCATCATCATTATTATCATTGTTGTCATCATTAACAAGAGCGTTCGGTGGTAAGGATTAATTAATCCAATTAAAATATTTTTGATTGTTTTTCATTTAAAGACGTGATGATTTTGGTTTATTTAAAGCGTATATTATACACACACACACATACAAATTCAAATGTTGTTGGTAGTTAATAAGAGGAAAACACGGAAACAAAAAAAAGAAACAAAATAATTTGTTGTTGTTTACAAACGCAGAAACAAGTATCACAGGAAATATAAAATAACAAAAAACATCAACAACAAAAATTTTTTTTAGATGAAAAACAAAGGCAAATTAGTTTAAGAGTGTGTTTATGGCAGAGTAGTAACAGTAAGAGAGAAAGAGCAGGAGATAGAGAGAGTTAAAGTTACACATAGAGAATATATAGCAGTAGAGTAGAGAGTGTAGTTATGGAGATTATTTGAATTGAATTCATTTGTTTATATACAGTTAGTATAATTTGGCATGTGTATGCGTGTGTGTGGGCATGCATTTGCATGAGTAAAATGTAGGAAGTAGAGATGCATGTATGTGCATATGAAATTTCGTTAGTGTTGTTGAGTGAATTGTTGGAATTGTTTTTTTTTTTTTTGTAAGAATTTTGTAAATATTTTTTGGTTTTGCAAAAAGTATTCAAATAATTTTTATCAAATTTTTTACATTTTGCACAAGTGTTTGTTAGGCACATGCATAAGAGTATATGTGTGTATAGGCATATATGGATGTGTATGAACAGTTGTTGTTATACAGCAAGTAAGCCATTTTGTTTGTTGATTTTAATGGTTTCAAATTTAATTTTATTATTATTAAATTTAAATTTCAATTGAGTGTGTGCGTGTGTGTGTTTGTTTTCCAATATTAATTTACATGAACCAAGAGTAATTAGTACGAGAGTAAGTAGAGTGAAAATAGATTTAAAATAAGAAGAAAAGAAAAGAGATTGAAAGAAAAACATTTATAAACATTAATTAACTTCATATTCAAAATTTGTCTCATAACTAAATAATATTAGTTAATTATTAAATTTATTTTATTTTTAATTAAATTTAAAATTTTTATTTAAATTTTCTTACATTCTAAGCAAAAAGGAAAAAAATTAAAAAAAAAAATATATAAAATTCTACTTGAAAAATAATTGTAATAAAACAAAAATTTTAAAAATCGTGCCATCAAAAATAAATAACAAGTAAATCT
Source organism: Thelaira solivaga (assembly GCA_947397855.1). NCBI lineage: Eukaryota > Metazoa > Arthropoda > Insecta > Diptera > Tachinidae > Thelaira > Thelaira solivaga. Next base: position 10,807,001 of record OX377614.1, read on the forward strand.
ATACATTTTGTTTAATATTTAAATCTATAAATAAATTTGTTATTTTTATGTTATTTTATATATAAATTTAATTTGGTAAATGTTGTTTGGTGTAGGCTTAATAATAAAAAGTTTTTTGTTTTGTTTTTACAAATATTGGTCTTACATTTGTTTTTGCATGAAAAACTGTTTAGTTTTATAGAGTCATTGATATAAATATTTATTTTTACTTCTTCTCTATTTCAATAATAATTAGTTTTTGTAAGTTAATTATAAAAATACCACAACACTTTATAAAGTTGAACTGGGAAAACAATTATATAATTTTAGTTTTGCTACTGCTTGGCTAAAAATAATAAATAATTCTTTTAAATGCTTTTTTTTAATTTATTAAAAATTTCCTGTATGAGTCATGTGTGAAATTCATTTAATCGATATCGAATACGAGTTGTATTACTCGTATGTTCGAATAAAAACTCTTAAGCATAAGAATACCAAAACTAACTGCCATTTTTAATTAAGAATATTATTTAAGCTGTTATTTTTGAAAGTGGTATAAGTCCACTTAAAAATAAAATTAAATAGCGGTAAATTTAGTCAGATAGATTTACTAGCATAATTTTTAAAAAAATATGGACTTATACCGTTTTGAAAAATAACAGCTAATTTAAAAGCACACTGCTAGACGCAAAGAAAAAATATGGTCGGTCACAAATAAATCTGAGTATTTGCTGGAAAACTACAAAACGAAACGAATGGCAAACGTTTTGTTTTGTTTCTTTGCGAACTCCACATTTTAAATGTTCAACTTTTCAAAGTGTTGTAGCATTCATTCAAGTCGTTGAATAGCAACCATTTTTGTGGGTTTTTTATTCTTTCTAAATTACTTAGCAAATAAAATTTAATTATACTTCTTTTGGTTGTTGTTGTCTTTTTAACAAGTGTAAATAATTTGATTTGATTTGTTTTTGCTTATTGATTTTTATTTCGAATACTCGTATGTGTTTTGTTTTTTTTTTTTTCTTTTTGGTTTGTTTTATCTCAAATAAATAAAGTAATTGTGCGATATTATTTGGTTAAATTGTAATTTCCCTATTTTTCTTTTGGTTGCTGTGGTTTTCATATTTTTAATCTATTTATTTTATATATTTTACCACAAAGTCTTTTCTATGTGAATGAAATTTAAATATTCTTATGAACTAAATACATGTATTTTTGGTTTTTAAAATTATTAAACAAAAAAAAAAACACAGACTAATTTTTTTTAAAGAATTGTAAAGGAATGGGTTTTATTTATTTTAATTTTAATTTAATTAATAAGAGCAAAGCAAATAAAGTGGAGACCTGCTGAAGAACATAGAATAAATATGTCTTAATAACACTCGAAATTAAAACTTTCGATAGTTAAAGTTAAGAGTTTGGAAAGAAATCTGGTTGTATAGTTAAGGTCACACTATCTAATATTTAACTTACCGATAATTTTAATTTAATGTGCAAACAAAAGCTTGATATCTTAACTTTAACTATTGGCAACTATTGCTAGAGTCATTAAGTAATTTTAGAAACCTATAACTTTAGCAGGTCTAGAACTTTTTCTTGTAAAATTTTTTCAATTCTAGCAAGCTGTATAATTTTTATTGCCATCTCGCTAATTGTGAAATATATCGCCAAGCATATAACCAATAACTTCGATTGTGAGAACTTTATTTGTTACCAAACAAAAATTCAGTTGTGAAAATTAAAATTTTTTAGCTGCAGAAACAGAATTCTATAATAGAGTTCACAACTTAATTCTATTGGAAATATTATATTTCGAGCTGTAACAAAAATTTTTTAGTTTCAAAATTCGATTATCGCAACTGAATTTGTGTTTGGTAGTAAAATTTACTTCTTACAAATGAAGTTGTTTTCTCTGTAAGCCACCCCTGTAGTGCAATGCAGTAACTTTTATTCAATTATTCGTATAGAAGAAACAAAAAAAAACAATTATAACGATATTCTGTCGAATTCGGTATTCAGTAACATTGCGATGAAAATATTCGGTACTCTAGAAATCGTTATTTGCGATGACTAATTGTGCATTGTTAACTTCGTTGCAAAATTCAGAAATTAGTTACAAAACTAATCTAACTTTATCTATTAAAAAGTGGGCGTTAAAATGGGCGTGTAAAAGTCAAAAGTATATGGCAAAGAATATAACGAAAGATTGTTATAAATTAGCAACATGCTTTAAAAGAGCCAACAGACTGCTTGGTTAACAGAGAACCTGTCGTATGGTATCTATCCTGAGGCCTGAGGCCTGTATAAAAACGAATCAAAAACAATTTCAAAGTTTTGACTGAAATTGCTCGATGTCGAATGCTCACAGCCTGTGGTTATATTGAAGAAAAAGCTTGTTCTTGGATGGAATTACTGCTTTCAAAATATTCAAAGCCGCTGTTTGAGCTCAGACAAATAAATTTTTTAGCTCACTATCGCGCAGCTAATCCCAATAGCTTTGGCACTCAATAAGAATTCTAAGGTTATGTTTTAACGGTAACTAAAATTCACATTAAACTACTTCAAGCGAATATTTCTTTAAATTATATATTTAAGGGCAAGTTAGATAGCTAATGAGCTCACCGAGCACCAGTGCAAAATGGATATATAAGTTTGTCATTACATGTGTAATTTTTAAATCGTAAATGAGACTTTCTATGAAGTCGATTAAAAGATGTTCACATGTTTATATGTCCGGGTGGATGTTGAAATCAATTTTTTGAAGTCAGTAAAAAACCTAAAGAAAAGTTTAGTATGCCAATTTGTTGGAAGTTTTAGTCTTCAGATAACTATTGAAATTCAGCTCAATTGGTTTATTAGTGGCTGAGCTATGATCTCTGAAGCGCAATAAGCTCTATTTCTTTTTTTTTTTTTAATTTTTGGTACGTTTTTTTTTAGTAATTTGTCGTTTTTTTAACTTTAACGAAGATGAAAAGACAACAGAACACATTGTAATTGTAATGATCTAATTTGGACCAGTTTTCGCTACTTGAGACAACCCAAAAGAAGTTTCTGAATTCTTAATGAATACCAGACTCTGAGATGATTTGTAACAATAGGTCTATTTTGGCCGCAGTGACCAGGTAACTTGTTCCTGCTCCTTATTCTAATTCTAACTTTAACTTTGCTCACTTTGCCAAAGATGCTATTAAAATAATTAAAACCCATTTCATACGCTAAATCTTAAAAATAATAAAAAACACTATATATCCTTAACTTTACAACTACAACAGCTAAAAATGTTTTTCAAATTGCATCACATAAATACTTAGTTTTCTGAAGCAGTTTCCTTTTTGTCTCTAATAATTTTGTTTTTTATTTCTTTTCCTAATTGTTTTTTCTAAATTTTCAAACTTTTACAATCAGCTCTAGAACAATTGACACAAACCTTTTTTTTTTTTAATTTTTGTTTGTTTTATTTTTAATGCTACGAGCTAATAAAGCAGACGATTTCTTTGATTATGAAATTTCTTTTTTACGATTTTTACATTTAACTTGCTTATTTTATTTATATAAAAAAAGTATCTTCTAAATAAATTAACTTAAACTTAAAACTCGTTATTGTTTAAATGGATTGTTTTTTGAAGTGCTATTTAATTACTAAAAACTGTAAATTGAAATGTTTGTTGTTAATGTTTTTTAGTGTAAATTTTTGTGTTTGATTTAAAATTTTTTTCTTTAGGTTTATTTTTTTTTTAAATTAATTTAAAAAAGTTTTAAAGAAAATTTAAATTTAATTTATTTAACGTCCTGTAGGTGGTGGTAGTTTTTGATTTAAACTTAATTGTCTTGCACTATTGTTATCCACTTGAAATTCATCCATTTGACAGTAAATCATGTATCTGCAGCATATAAATCATTTTGGGTAAGCCGTACAACAAATTTAAATTTGTTGTTGATTTAATTTTTATTTTTTTTTAGAGAATTTCAAATTGTTTTAGATTTATTTTATTTTATATTTTTTTTAGTTTGTTTTTATTCAACGAGAAAAAAAGGCAATATACACAGAGATTGATAGAAAAAAATAAATTAGGCAAATATTTTGTTTAACTATTTTTTCTTTTTAAATAATAAATTTTGTAAATTTTGCTTGTTTGTTGTTGCTTAACACTAAATCAAAAAATGCTAGTACAAACGATATATAAAACTCTAAATCATACACTAACAAAATTTATGAAGAAAAAATAAAATTAAATAGCCTACTTTTGATTTTGTTTTGTTTTTTTGTTTTTATTTATTTGGTGAAATAAACAATTTTGACAACATTTAGTACTAGAACTTTTATAAGAATAATAAAAATAGATGGACATGATTGACAAAGTGAGTCCTTTTTTTTTAAATAAATACGAGTATAAATGGTTAGTTTTACTAAATAATTTGATACTTAATAATTTTAAGCTTTATTTTTTTATAAGTAAAATAAGTAAATTTAAAACATTAATCGAAATTTATTTAACTTTTTTTTTCTTTTTAATAAAATACAGTGTAATAGAGCAAGTAATACAAATGCAGTCTCTAATTTTAATTTTATGCATAAAAAGCAATGAATGATTGTAGTTTAGATTTCTGGTTAATTAAATGATTTAAATTGAAGGAAAAAAATGTAGTTTAATTCATTTAGATTTAATGATTTAAGATAATTAATAAGCTAAATGAGAATGAGCATGAGGTATGATTTAAGCGAACAAACAAATTTTTTTATAAAAAACGTCTTGAAAATTTCTCAATTTTAGTCTTAATCTCTTTATGAACGTTAACTACTTTATTATTTCTGAATATAAGACTGGCAAGAAATTTTAGGATCTTGCAGCCATACCTAAATTACCGCAGCGTTTTTTTTAATTATTTATTATTTGAAAATAGAATTAATTCTAAGATTAAATTATTTAACGGGCACGGGTCATTTGTCCCCTAAATAAAGGCAGCAATCGAACCTAGGGCCCTCGCATCTTCAGGTTAAACTGTAAGCTTTTTTTATGTCAATAATTCTCATGCCCATACAAAATGTATGAGGCACACCAAAATAGTGCGACGACAACGCTGGTTGGAAAATCCAATTTTGTCACAGCGTTTTGCAGTGAAGTTGGCTGCAAAACAATTTTTTTTTTATTTTTGATTTGAAGACTGTCATACTTGGCAAGTGACTTGCGCAAGTAGGTTTTTAATTTTGTTTATATTTTCATAAGCTTGCAATTCAATTTGCCTTATGGCGTTTTCTTTTCTAATAAAAGTGTTGCATATATTTTACTATCCAAGAACGTTTGAGTTCTATTGTCAAAAAAAAAAAATGTAATATGACGTTCTGTTTTCAACATTTTGCATATAAAAGGTGCTAAAATGGTACATGTTTTGCACTCAATTTATTTATAAGTGAGAGTGAGATACTGCCCTTTTTTTATAACTGTAACCACTATTTGTTTATACAATTAAGTAAATTATTTAATTTGTATTCATATGAAAAAGGAGATTCAACATTTTCTCCGTCAAGAAAATCTATTATTGGTCACTTTTGAAGCAAAAACTAATTTTTATTTCATTTTAAGTGCAAAGTTTTTTTTTGTGTCAGCTGTTTATCGGATTTCGCAAATCGCTCTAAAAGCGGTAGACATATAAAAATTTTATATGATAAATTTAGTTTTGTTCTATTGAAACCATAAAAAAGCATCACTTTGTGCAGTTTTAGGCAGCCTGTTTAAAATATTACATAATTTAGAACAGAATGTTTTTTTGAGAACAGAAAACGCCATTAGACTTGTGGTGTTTCTGTAAAACCTCGTTCAAATGAAGGATTCAGTAAATTCAACAATCCGGACACTTAAATTTTTTTTTATAAATTTACATACATTTTGCCTTATTAACTATTCACAGAATCTAATGTCTGGTTGGTTTTTTCATCGTTCACCGACTCTTAAGTTCGTTTTCCAATTTAATTAAATTAATTAAAAAAATCTTAAAATTTTATGTGTTCTTTAATTTTTTATTGGAGAAATAATGCATTACCACTAAACTGGCTAAAGTAATGAGTCTGTAAGTCTGTAGTGTGGTTGTTTACTCCTTTTAAGAACGAAAAAAATTATATGACTTCATTTTAAAACGAAATTTTTTTCGGATTCAGCTTACAGAAGAGAGTTGTATTTTTTTAAAAAATACAATTAATCACTTTTCCCTAGATTTTAAAGCTAAAATTCAAAGGTAACTCAGGGACAAATCACCCAAAGGTATCCAGGGCAATTTAAAACTTTCATGTATGTGCTTGAGGGTGATATAAAAACCCAACCTAAGAAACTTATAATTCGGGTGGTGAGATGAAATTAAAGGGGAGAACAATTTTGCAAACCGGAAATTTGATTTACTTAAAAAATTCATTTTCTATTTATTATAATTAAATTTATATAATTTTTTTTTTAATTTTTTCTTGTATTAAATTTTTATAATTTAAAAAAAATAGAAAAAAAAATATTTTATTTTTTGTTAAAGTTTGTTTTTTTAATTCTTTTAATTTTTTTTTTAATGAATGAGAAAATTTATCATTAAAATTTTTCATGATAAAACAATACATTTTAATTAAAAATAATTATGTTTATGAATTGAATTAAAAATATGATTTTATAGCTGAATTTTTCAATAATGAATGATGCGCATAGAAACGTAATAAATCATAATTTGATGTACTCGTTTGGTGTAAATAATGCTTGTGTGAGCCAGCAAAATATTTTGTTGTTTAAAAATTAATTTTTATGCCATTAAGACAGAATTTGGAGGTAAAATGTAAAATAGTTCAGTGAAAAATTCAACGGTTTGGTTTTTGTAAGGATTCTGTGGTGTTCTTTTGTTAGATCAAGAAGTTAGTACCCATTACTATCTCTATTCTTTTTTTTTGTATTTGGATAAAACCCACAACTTTGAATTAGTTAAAAAAATCTCTAAGACTAGAGCTTCCTGTTAACTAAACGAACAAAGCACTCTGGCAGTATTCTAAAGTTCCACTGGGTCATTAATTAATAAATTAAAATTAATTAATGTTTTTTTTTTTTGGCTGAGCAATATTTGCTTATGCATTCTTTTTCTCTTGTAGCTTTAAAATGAACAATTGTTCAATTTCCTTTTATAGTACAAGTTACTATAATAGAGGCGTTTTGCACGAGGCCAGGTTTTAGTATTCAATTTGTGTAGAGCCACTTAAGAAAAAAGTTTCAGTCACAAGTTTCATATTTTAAAATAAATTATCAAGTGTCAGTTAGAGGTGGGGCAAAAGTCCCGCTACCATTTTGATTGCGCACCATATTGGTTATGTGACGTTTAGCTCAATTTCGCTTTAACCATTTAACCAAATTTTATTATGGATAAAAAAAGAACGAGAAATCATTGAAAATAATCGTTCCATTATTGTTAAAAAAAAGTTCTAATCATCCAATGCCTCTCAAATACACAGAACAGTCGGTTTTGGGGAACACAGACATCAATTAATCCATGAATTATCCACGAAAAACAACTGTATGGTGAGGTATTCATGCTGGAAACATCAAGGTGTTGGAGTTACTATTACTGCTGAACGATATTTTCTTCTGCCTTAAATGAAAAAGCAAGCACAAGAGTAAATGTGTTTTCAGCAAGATGGGGCCACAGTACACACAACTCGTTCAACAATTCAATTATTGAATGATGTTTTTCCACGAAGACTAATTTCTCGATTCTCGATAATGACGATTTATCATGTCTGGATTTAGCAGCACCAGACTTTTTCTTAAGAATAAAAAGCTTAAGTGAATAAGCCACAAAATATTTAACATCTTAAAGGAAATATTCATCACGAAACTGAAGAAATTCAGCCTGAGATATCATCACAAATGCCTTAAAAAGGGCCGAAAGTTGCATAATTTTCCAAATAAACTTTTTATGAAAACCAAACTTACTTATCTTCTCTTTGGTAGCGGGACTTTTTTCCCTCTTGTTATTTTATTTTTATTTGTTTCTTCAATAAATTGCTAATCAAATTTGTGGGATTAATGTGATCGATATTTTAATTTTTCTTGATTTAAAATCTGTTTCTATAACAACAAAATGTTTTGCTGGGTTTTTTTTTTTTTTTTTTTTTTAAATGATAAAATATTTTTATCTAACACTGACTGCTGATGATGATAAATGAAATCTAATAATAGAGCTAATTGCTAATTAATATCAATTTATTGGCACAATTATGAAATTAAAAACAAACAAAAAAATAAACAAATAATCTATAATTAGTCTAAAACTAAATTAAAGCCCACACAAACATACAAACATACATATAGAATTTATGTGCAAAATGTAAATCAAAAGGAAATATTAATTTTGTTTTGTTTTATTTTTGAACAAATAATAGAGATGAGTCGCAACAAAAGAAAAATAAAATTGCACACAATAACATAAATTTCTATTTAAAGTTTTAGTTGGAGAAGCCGCATAAAAACAAGTTTTAAAAATTATAAAATTATAAAAATTTTAGGCTACTTTACAAGCTACATACATACATACATAATGTAATCGTACTAAATGTAACAAATAAATTTAATTATTACTCTTATCTTTAGCACACAGTCATATTATACACACACACTCTCACATACATGTACCTCTACATTGAAACTATTACCACCTTTAAGCATAAATTATAATACTAAAGGTATTCAGTGGTGGTGGCAATTCTAAATCTTGTATCATGTTGATGGAAAACTAGCCAACTTTGTATTTGCAAACTAGGAATTCAATTTGCCTTAGACTTGTGGTTTTTCTGTACGAAATCGTTCAAATGAAGGATTCAGTAAATCCGGATTTTTTCCCTAACTTTACATATTAACCGTTCACTGAATCTAACGTTTGGTTGATTTTTTCATCATTCACTGACTTTTCAAGTCATTTACCATTCACTGAGTTTTACTATTTAGCCCATCTATTTATATCATCGAAACTTGGATTTTAAAGAGCTAGAATGTAACAAAATTATGCTGTAGATCTAAAAATTTGTTATGAAACGACTATGATCTCTTAATTAGATTCATTAAAAAAATTTCTAGTTAATTTAAAAACACATTTGGTTGAAGTCACTAATCGGTTGTTGTTACAGATCATTATAAAGGTTGGTTGGTTCAATTATCAGCGTGACCTCTAAGATCTATTATGCAGTGGTTCAATTAGAATGGCAAGATTCCGTTTGGAACCACCTACTCGCCAAGACTACGTAGTAATAAAGAGAGCTAGATGCAAGTGACATTAGATAAGCTTCTTTTGGGTGAGCCAAAAGTCAAGCATGCTTGTAAGAATTTAATATCACCAAGGGCTATAATTGCACCGTGACTTTTAAAGATCTATTGTGCAGTAAAAATTTAATAACTTTTTTGTTTAATATTATTTTACAGATTTTATTCTTTAAACCGTGTTACACCACCATGCTGAATTTAATGACCGAGCAACTAACCAAAGTGTTAGAAATTTATGTTTTCAATGGGCATTGAATATCGAAAATATTTCAGTAGCAGAAATGCAAATAGCCAAGCCACAATTAATCATTTAACTTGCAGACTTGCCACCACTAAGAAGAACGAGAATAGTGCAGAACCAACAGAACAGTGCTAAAGAATATCAAGACATTTCAAAGGGAAGATGTGCTAACAACTTTTACCAGTTGACTACCATCTAACTTGTGGCAGTTTTTGAGTGGCCTTATAACAGTTCATTTGAAAAAAAGAGTAAAACTGTAAACTTAAATTTGACATAATGCCAGCTATAAACTTTCAAAACGGTGGTACTAACAAAAAATCGATTTTAGCGTACAGGGTTTTTTAATAAAAAAACGTTGTTAAAATACTTTTTTTAAGCTTTAGGTCTTTCTTTCAAACAATGATGCAAATAAGTTTCTAATGATTTTTTTGGTTTCCTATTCAATCTAACCAGAAGTATATATTTTAATTGTGCTGATTTGCTATTGTTTTATGGAATAAAACAGAACGACCATTGTGCATTAATTATTAATTTGTGGTGAGTAACATTAAAATTAGAGAATAAAACAAAACTTTAACAATTCTTTTAAGAAAATGTAACAAAATTAGACTTTTGAGAGCAAATTATGGCATTAGAAATCGATTGAGATTTTAAAGCAAATTACCGGGAAATTTTGTCCGACATTGAAAGTCGAAATTTTCCTCTTATTTTTGTTACTCAGCGCAATAGGCCGTTGCTCGTGGTGGGTGTATTTGTTTCTCACATTTAGCATGATTATTTTATAAGCCCTGCATACAATAATTTTGTATATTCACGAAGCCTTTCAGATGGATTTTCACACATCCAAGAAGATGACTTTTTTTTTCGAAAAATTGTCATTGACTTCAGTTTGCTTTATTGCCTATTGAGCCACTTGCCAGCACATATATTTTATTCCTCACTTAATCGGAATATGTCTTCTGTAGAATGCAATAAAAAAAATCACAACTCTCTCAAGAAAAAAGAAGTGTACTGATTCTAAAGAAAATTATTTTTGAATCTCTCTCTCTCTCTCTCTCACTTGCAAACATACTCAAACACTTATTATTATTACTATTAGAATACATACATACATAATTTAAATTGATTACAAATATATAAAATGGCTATATATTGAATAACAAAGTATAATTATGTTTACTCAATAATAAATCTAACGAGAAAATGATAATTAATAACCCAAAACCACAAAAAATTAAATCAAATTTATAATAATTATTGCACAATTGAAAGAGAAGAAGAAAAAACTATAATTTACCTGGCGGGAAGTATCAGTGCATCAAATTCAGTTGATAAATGTCTTCGTATTATGTTCTTTGAGGCTGGTATACCCAGGGCTGTTGCCATTGTATCGCCTGAAAATGATGGTTCCAAAACAACTAAACCACCATGCACACCGCTATCTGCAATGACACAAAAGTAATAAATTTCATGTAGTAAAACAAAGCAAATTTAATAAAGAATAGTTAAGCTCTGAATTAATTAATTAATACCAAACAAAAGCATATCCTTTTCTTGGAAATAAAAGTCCCAACAGTTTGAAACTGCATGCTGACTGGCAGCCAACAGTGAGTGGACAGTCTTTTACCTTTTCTCTGAGTGCTTATCTCTTCTGGCTTAGAGATACAGGTCTCGCTTTATTTATAGATAAAATTTTTGAGTTATTGGGATTGAAGTTAGGCTACCTTTTAAGCTAACTTATTGTCAACAGGTTTATTTTAAAGCTGAGGTACGCTTGGTCTATCTAGAGCCCTTCTTTGTATTTACGCCACCACAGTCGTCTAATACTTTCTCGGCTCTTTTATGAAAATATACGAGTAAAATACTCCGTCGAGTTAAATGCTTCAGCCTCGACTAACTAACTACCATTTTTTAAAAATAAAGTTAAGCAATTTGCTCCAAATGAGGTTAAATACTTCGGTACCCGAACGCTACTTAAAATAATATAAGTAAAATACTCCGTCGAGCTAAAAGCTTCGGCCGTAAATAACAAGCCACAGTATAAAATAACACTAATAACTGCGATAATAACATCTACCGAAGCAAAGTGCGTGTGGAAATCAAAACTCTGCTCCCCGACTTGTTATTAAACTTGATGCTTTATGCGTTCTCTACTTTAGACTTAATGAGAATTATACATGTTACGTGTCTTTGACTGGTATCATACAAGGTGTTCACTACATATTTCGGGTTGATCTCTTAAGTTAACTTAAGTTTGTAATATCACATTACAAGATTGCAAATTGTTGTCTTGGCCAGTAATGTTATTCACACTGCCTGACACCCAAGAGTAAAAGAGACAGCCTTTTACCTTGTTTAGTCTGGCTGCATTTGCATTCATTTTATAAGTGAGTTATTTGAGTTATTGGGGTTGAAGTTAGAGAACCTTCTTAGCTTGTGGCTAATGGTTGGCTATAAATCTCTTTGTCTTGATTAGCGATGCTAATTGATGGCATTTGGCTGACAGTTCAACTTACTCTTACTAACTTAAATTATTTAATCAATAAATACATAAAATACCAACCTTTAAGATTATCAGCATATTCGGCTAAGTCAATGGAACGTGCCCAGCGTATAAATCGTTGATTGGTCCAAACAATAGGGTCGGTGTCAACATTTTCCGATTGTACTCGACGCATAGCCAAGTTTTGGCGATCATATTTAACGATACGTAAAACATGAATACCTAAAATAAAAATTTTTTCAAATTGATTTTCAAGCCAAATCACTGCACAAGCCTGAGTTTGCAATTAAAGAACCTCATTATGAGCTTAATTTAAAAAAACATTCATTTTATTTTTTTTTTTAAATTTACCATGCACAATGCTGGCTTGATGGAATTTTCTTGTAACGCCCAGAAATTTTTCCAGCTCTTTCTTCGATAGTGTATCCAACATGCGGGCATCGACAAGTGAATGTAAAAACGATTCAGCATATTGAGGCAAACCAATATCTGGCAGCCATTCTGAGGCCACCCAAGTATGACCCAGTTGTGTAATCATGGGATAGCGTACCAATTCCGGTCTTCTTTGCTCTTCAATAGCTAAACGTAGCTTTTTACGATGCATAGGATGTGCTAAGCCAAGACCAGCTTCTAATTCAATGTCGTTTAATTCTAATAACACTTTGCCGCTTTTAACATTTTCCGAGCAACGTGTGCTGTATTGAGGCATACCAAGAGCAACTTCTAGCCAGGCTAAAACTTGTGAGGCACGCCATCTTTCCATGGGTATTTGGGAGGCTTCCCGTAACAAGCGTAATTTTTCGGCATAACCTTCTTCGGAAAGGGGACTCCACGAGTATTCATTATCTATGAAAAAAGAGAGGAGAGACCAATTAGCTTTAGTTTAGAAAAGAATTAAATATGTGTGAATGTTACATTCAGTAGCTCCATCTGCTGATAAAGCCTTATTTTTATTCCTGGAACGTGCAAATACTCTTGATATGCTACCCCAAGTACCGCCTCGGCCATTGCGTGCCCCTAAAGCAGCTGTGTTGGTTTTGGGGGCGAATTTTCTGGCCACAGCTCCTGGGCCATCAGAATCAACTGGCGAACCTAATTGTTCCACAGATCTAAACAATTAAAGTTAATGATGCTGAAAACCTTTAATTAAAAAAAAAATTTATAAAATCTAACCTGGAATATGCGGCCGAATTTAAAGGAGAAAGCGTGGGACTTCTTTCCTTGGGAGTGCCATCTAAATAATAATTAAAATTTAAATAAATTAACGAAATTAAAACTATTAAATTAAATAAACTTCAGTTTAATGAATTTCATTTTAAAAGTTTGGGAAATTTTCTATTTAAAGGATGAAAGAAAGATAGAAACTTACATTGATACATATTTTGACTAGATACCAAGGATATGCTATCCGGATCCACTGTAATACAGGGGCCGTTATCCGATATGCCATCACTAAAATTGATGTCACCACCAGTGCTCTCACGATCACTATTATTGCGAAGCACTGAATCATTTGAACATGAATTGCGATCACCGGCGGTATTACCCGAACTATTGCTAAAAGCTGACAAAGAGTTTGAATTGCCACGGCCACTATCATCGTTACGATAACTCACAACACCGGCATTACTTCCAGAGGGCATTTGATTCAATAAGCCTGAAGCCGCTGAGGGCGGTGTAAGTGGAGCAAACGATATTATACTCTCTTGATCCGACAAACAGCCCGTCATTTGTCTTTGTAATTGCTCTTGCAGTTTTTGTAACTGCAAATCTCGTGCACTTAATTGTTGGGCCAAAGATAGTGATCTTTCGGCTTCATCTCTGGCCTGTTTCAAAAGCTGCCATCTTTCTCTTTCCCTATCACCCGTTAGCTTGGCATTATTGCTCTCCGACTCTCTTACTCTTTCTTGATAGTTGCGTATAAAATCTCTTAGTTCTTGCTCTTTTTCCTGCAATGAGGAACATAACTGTTTCACTTGACCCACTAATTCGTTTTTGTCACATCTCAGTTTTTTCCTTTCAATGCGCAGTGACATTAATTGACTCTTAGCAGAGCGTAACTCCTGTTCCAGGCGATCAATGCGCTGTTGAGTATTTGAGCCACTGCCATCAGTTGATTGTCCATCGCCACAGCTATTCGAGTCGGAAAGATCAATACCACCCACAGCACCTTCAGGTGAATTTTCCAGTAATTTTCTTAAACGATGAATTTCTGTATTAAGTCGTTCGTTTTCTTCGCGTAGTTTTGTCGGAGAATCTGTAATTAAAAAATCGATTTAAATTTTTTTTATTAAATTGTCTTTTAAAGCGGCGTGTAAATTAAGCGATAACTTTTTAAAATTTCAAAATTTTTTCCTCTTAAAATAGGTTTTGTATGAACACATTGGGCCATAATCATAGGCACAAAAAAGGGAAGCTTTTATTAAGAACTGACTTTTGTTCATAAGAATTATATAAATTTAAAATCGTTTTTGAAATGATACCGACTTTAGTGTGACTATGATTATGGCCCATTAAGTTCACCTACCATTTAGGTAATTAATTAATTAAAAGTTTTTTTTTGCAGGTGCCTGCAGACACAAATAACTGGCTGCTGTTTATTTAAACTAAAAAGTAAAGCCAAGAGTTTTTAAATTTTATTGTCAAATTCCAAGTGATTTGAGCTCATGATAGTGATGGCTTAAGTACCAAAAACTAGTATAAATTAGACTATTACAGTGATGCAATATATGTTCTGCTGTCTTTGTGTCTTCGTTACATAACCTGCAGAGCTTATTTAGACTAGTCCACGGTCATTAATTTCGTAACAATACGATTTACTGAACGAGTCAGGCCTAGTAAGTCATTTGTTTTCTTCCAATACCATAATGACTAAACACACAAAGCCATAAGTAGAAAATGACTGGTAAAATGTGTTGCTAAGCTCAAAACTTTAGAAGGGCTCAACCAATTTGGCCAATTTTTATTTTGATATTTTCATTAAGGCATAAATAAGGTTTTTATAGGGGGTATATTATAATGATATAGCAGCGTATGAGTGCTTGAGCAGCATGCTTACAAACTAGACACTTAAATTTAACTGAAACATTTTTAAAATAATTTTTATTTCTTGGGTACACAAAGCAACATTAGAACTTTTGTGATAATTATATTTTTGTGTTTGTAAAGTAGAAAGGCCAGTGCGATTTATTACAGTTATAAAACTGGCATTTTTTGATATTCAATCCTAAAATACTTGGTTTCGTATTTAAAAAAAATTAGCGTAGACTTTAAAGTAAACGTTATAAGAAATTTTTTCTTAACGTAAAATCTTCATTGATTTTTTAAATATTTTTTTTATTGTTGTATAAGACATCGAATTTTTCTATTACTGCATAATTTGTTTTTTACAACCAACTCATTGTATCAGTGTAAGAAATTTCTTTTCTTTCCTTTTTTATTTTTAATAAAATAATTTATCAGATTTAACAAGAATCCCACTCAATTTAAAATAAAAACATGCAACAAGTTGCGTGCTCCTCTTTTTATTTGTTTTGTTTAGTTTTTATTTCTCTTTAGCGAGTGTATGCGAGTGTTGGCAGACTCATACTAATAAATTTTCCTTTTTTTTTGTTTTTTGTTTTAGTGGCTTCCTTCGTGTAGTTGTTGCTTGTTAAAACAACTTTGTACAACTAATTAATGAACAATTACAACTAAACCAAAATCCTTTGAAAAAAAAGGAAGACACGTTGTGTTTGTGCTAAAGTTAAATAAAATTAAAAACGTAAAGAATTACTTGTGCCACGAAAAATTCTAGTTAAAGAAAGAAGTTAGAGAACAAAAAAAAAAAAAAAAAAACAACAAAAGAAGAATAAAACGACTAAACAATAATTAATTCAACAAAATGTAGAAAAAAGTTATAATTGCTAAAACACTCACACACACACTCAAAATAAAAATGAGATCACGATAGCATATTGAAGTTTCAAAGGAAATTAGGGCTTTAAATAAATGAAATATAAAAGGTGATTAAAGTTATTCAGTGCTGTTCTGAATTCCGAATCCGAATATTTTATCACCTCATAACTAATCTGTGGTCCATTTTAAAATTTTTTAAATTTTATTTTTGCTTAAATTAGTCTGCGAAATTATTGGTTGAATTAAAAAAATATAAAAGTTTTAATTTAATAATAAGAAAAAAATTTAATTCCACATATTTTCTAATTCGTGTGGAATACAGAACATACACGATTTATTCAATAAAATCAAATCAAATAAAATAAAAAGCCAGAGAGCAAAATTCTCTAAATGAATTAATAGTTTTTATTTAGTAAGCAATAGTAATTGGGCATGGCCAAAACCGAGGGTATGGGTATCTAACCATAAAAAGCTTGTTGAGTGTGCTAGAGAGCTAAAGAAGAGCTAAGACAAAGTTATGGTTAATCGGTTTTCCTAGTTAAACGAAAAACTTAGGTTAGCTGAGGAATTCCTAATGTGGGCTTTTTGTAGAAAAGCAAGAAAAAGTTATGGCGATGTAAAGACTTCAAAGAGTGAAAGCAGAAAGGTAAGCGATTGAGAAGCGAAATGAGCAGGTTTTTTTTTTAATTTTTTTTACCTACCAAAGGTTGTTATGGAATAGTTTTCGGAATATTTCGGACAAGAGAAATTTGTTTTAATCCGTAAAGCTTCTTAACTTGTCTTTAGAAAACACCCAGGGTCTAGACAGGAATCGAACTTGCGACCCCCAGATTGCTGAGTTAGTACTCGTACGCTACCTACTATTCTATGGTGAAGAAGATGAACAGCGTTGTCAACTTCTGCATTTTTAGAAAATAAATTAAACCAAAAAAAAAAACCCCACAAAAATCTGAACACCAATCTTGTGTCTATCCCGGTTGATAATTAAAAGATTAATTTAATCTACAAATCATGTACAGGGTTCGCCAAATAACATTTTTTTTTAAACAGGGCGCAAAACATCGAGTGTAGCTTCGGCTGTGTGGCACGTAGCGCCGTCCTGTTGAAACCAAATGTTGCCAATATCCTCCTCTTTAATTTTTGTGAGCAAAAATTTGTTCAACATGGCCCGATAACGATCGCCATTGACTGTAACGGCCACTTCTTGCTCATTTTCGAAGAAAAATGGCCCAATTATGTCTCTGGATCAAAATCCGCACCAAACAGTGACTCGTTTTGGATGCGTCGGCTTTTCAATGTATGCGTGCGGGTTTTCTGTGCCCCAAATGCGACAATTTTGCTTGTTTACATACCCGCCAAGATCAAAATGAGCTTCATCTGAAAATATGATTTTTTTTTGGCAAAATCAGCATCTTCTGTAAGTCGATCGCAGGCCCACTTAGCGAAGCGAAAACGCATTGGATGGTCAGTTGGCTTCAACTCCTGAACCAATTGGATTTTGTATGGCGTCATACCAAGGTCTTTATGCAAAATTCATCTCAATGATGTCTCCGAAATGTTCAATTGTTGAGAACAACGGTGAATTGATGTTGATGGCACTTCATGCACACTTTCTCCCACAGCAGCAATATTCACGCTTTGCTTTATCGATGAGGATGCCAGTTTCTTTCACTTTTCTCACAAGATAACGAACATACGGAGCTGACGGTGCTTCTCTTCTTCCAATTCTTCTGCGCAATTTTCGCACACATTTTGCAACATTACCATGATTTTCAAAGTAATGTCGCAATATTTCCCAGCGTTGTTCAAGCGTATACACAACCATATTCGTTCAGCGGAAGGATAAAACTAATTATCTCTCAAATCAGATATGAGCTAAGTGTTACCATTCACGAAATAAGCATTAGTTGAAAAAAAAAACGTTAGATTGCAGACCCTTTAGTTTTTTCGCACTGGAAAGCGATCGAAATTTTAATACAATTTAAATTTAATTCGATAACGAATGCGGTATTGTGGCTTCTGTACTATTTTTTAATGCTGAAGACCAGTTTAGTTGTGGTTGCTTAATTTATATTTAAAAGATTTAATTTACTTAATAATAAAACCCGTTCAAATATGAATATTTCTTAAAGAAATTTTACTTTTGGGCAAACATTTCACTAAAACACAGAATTTTCTATAGCAAAAAATAGTGCAATTTTATGCTTACAAAGGGAAAAAAGTGACATAAAACTCTCTACAAATTCTTATTTGATTTTCACTTAAATGATAACTGAAAGAAATACTTTCAGTTTAAGTTATCTTAGAAATAAAATAAGGGATTATTAGAATTCTTTAGAATTTTTAACAATAATTCTTTTTTACTCCTTGAGTGCTCTGCATTTACTATTTCATATTTCAAAGATGAACAATAGCTGCTACAATATGTTGAACATGAACTTTAAAAAGAGAAAAAGACAAAAAAAAAAAAAAATGCAAGAAAAGATTTTAGATTAAAGTGCTTCTCTACCAGAAACAGTAGAAGCAGAAAAAAAATTATCTAACAAAAGTGCTGAGTGCAAGCAATACGAGTACAAAAAAGAATTAATTAAAAATTTGCACAAACGGGAAAAAAGTTGAGAGATTGAAATAAAAAAAGATAAAGAAAACTATGAGTGCTGTAGATTAAAAATTTTCTCTTCTGTTCATTTAACCAAACGTTTTATTATAATTTCTTCAATTATTTTCATTAAAAGCAAAATAAAATAATGAAATTAGCATTTTTCAGGTGGAAATTATTAAAAAAAAATTTTTTAGTTGCATGTGTGTTTTATTATTTTTATTTACTAATGATTTCAATTACAAATTAAAATATATATTTTCCCAACATTTTATAAAAAAAAAAACAAGTTAAATTCAACTGTGCCGAGTCTGTGCTAGCGATATAAAGAGTGTCCCAACAAGAACGCAAAATTTAAATTTGGCGTTCGGTATCGTGAAATGATAACCAGTTTTTTCTTGCCTAGAATTGAAGAAATGAATGTGGAGGGCTTGTGGTTTCAACAAGACGGCGCCACATGTCATACAGCCAGAGAAACAATTCAATTGCTGCATCAGTCATTTCCCGGTCGTGTTATTTCGCGTTTTGGAGACCAGAATTGGCCGCCTAGATCGTGCGATTTAACACCATTAGACTTTTTTCTTTGCGGTTTTTTGAAGTCAATAGTTTACGCGAATAAGCCGACGACGACTCAAGCCTTAAAAGAGGAAATTGGACGCTGCATTACTGAAATACCGCAGCATTTATGCAAAACGGTCATTGAAAATTTCATTAAAAGATCGCGTGTGTGCCAGCAAAGCCGCGGCGGCCATCTGCCCGATATGTTGTTCCATACATAACTTCATTCTGTCTACTTTATAATATAATATATCTGTATTTTATTTAAAACACCCTTTATTAATACTTTTAACTTTAAACATTCTTGTGTAATATCAAAACCATATAAAAAATTAAGTGAGTGAAGTTAAATATCCCGCGTTAAATATATTTTAACGTATCCTTACGTTTTTTAGTATTTGAAAATATATTGTAAGTATTAAAGGCATATTTATCAAATACGGCTTTCTATAAAAGTTTAGCGGAGACCGTTTACATTTGTAATCTATCGTTCAAATACTATTCTTAAAATCTTTTGAAATTTCCATACACCCCAGTACTCTTGTTCTCAAGGATTTTGGCAGTTTCCGTTTTGCATCATTAAATAAAAACTACGAAGTTTATCGAAAATGTTAAAGTACTTCTAGAAATTCCTTTTAAATTTTGGTAATTTTCCTGGACAAAATCGGGAATGGTACCTCGGCAGAGTGGGGAATTGTAAAAACCTTTTAAAGCAACAGCACGGGGATATATGGAAATTTCAAAATAGTTCAAAGTAATTTCTGTGTATTTAGGCGGTAGATTACAAATCTAGACGACCTCCCCTTTAAAATGATATATGCTCCATCTAGCAATCTTCTGTGGTTCGTCTGGAAGTTACTTTGGATTATTTTGAAATTTTTATATACTCCAGTGCTGTTGGTTTGAGTGATTTTAGCAACTTTCCAACAAACCATTAAAGACTGTGAAATGGGACATATATCATATTAAAGGGGAGCTCGTCTAGCTTTGTAATTTACATTTGAATTATTTAATTTTTTTTTTCGAAATTTCTATATACCCAAGTGCGGTTGTATTTTTGATTTTTCGGGTCTTTTTGAAGAACGATCTTTTTGATTTTTTCCACAGACATTATGACTGTTATTTGCGATAAAATTGCATACTACGTTTTTTGGCCGTTTTGTTTTTTAGACATTTTGCTTTTTAAATTCAATGGCGTCGAACAGAAAAAAAAAATTTAGACAATCAATTTCTAATCGTGCCTCGAACATGATTTGATCAATTTGTTGAATAAATCACAAACACTAGTTTCAGCTCTCTGATACTCATAGTTATCTACGCCGATTTGAAAATTTGAAAACAAAAGGTGGAAACTTTAACAATATTAGGATATAAGGCCAGAAGCATACTTTCAAAACGCCAATATACGTGGCCTTTTTCTTAGTTTCCTCTCCCACAATCAAAGGCTAGTTAGTATTTTGTTATTTAAAAAATAATAATAATTTTTTCATAAATTGTTAGTGATAATTTTTGATTTCTTTGTCATTTAAATTTATTTTTATTCTTATTAATTAAATTTGTTAATTAATCGAACCTGCGATCAGTGTGCAAGACACTCTATTTCGAAGGATGAATTTTGTTTTCATTACAGAAAAAAATAAATTCTCCAGTAAACCACACCTTTTGCTTAATAAATTTATATTAAGCTGGTGAAAAACAAAAAAACATTTTATTTATTAATAAAAACACATTTTAAATATAATGCTTTAATTTAGAAAAAATTTTTGGTATAAAAATACTTTCAAGCAATTTAATAAGCGAAACTTAATTTTAGCGAAGCACATGTGACAGCGATAATAAGCTTAAGGAAAACATAAACAAAAAGCGTTATAAAAAACAAAGAAAAAAAAAATGACATGAAAAGCTGTGATTGAGATGCCATTTAATGAAAGTGACATATGTGGCAGGCAAGTGGTGTGTTGTGTATGCACGTGTGTGTTTGTGTATTTATTTCTTAATTTGCTTTTTGTTTGGTGATTAAAGCCTGGTCTTACCTTCATTATTATATTGTTGTTGTTGCTGTTGCAAATGCTGTTTCTGTTTCTGATGCTGTTGCTGTTGATATTGCAGTTGTTGTTGTTGTTGATGATGTAGCATAAATTTCATATCATTATTACGATTGCCATCACAATTGTTAAATGTATTAAATTGCATTGTTCCTGATGTTGTCTTGGTTACTTTTGTGGGTGTTGTTGTTGTTGTGGCATTTGTTGCTGTTGCTGCTGTTGATGACTCCATTATGCCACCAAATGTTGTTACACTTGTACACACAATATCATTGGCATTTCTCTTATCAACTGTGTATTAAACAAAAAATGGAAGCAGAAAAGTTTGTTGTTGCTTTTCTTTTTTTTTTCTCACTGTTTTTCTTATAATCCCTTCATTAGTATATATGTGTGTGTATGTGTGTGAGTAGGTGCACGTGAGTTTGGGATTGTGTTAAGTATACAAATAGAAACAGTAATGAGAGAAAGAGGGACAAGGACAGTTTGCTTATAATTATAATTTTGTATGTGTTTTAATTGGGTTTTGTTTGTGTTGCTCTTCTTGTCTTTTTTGTTCATCTTGTGGTAAGTCTTTCATTTTATTTTGTGTGTTGTATGATTTCTGATGAAATGGGTTTGGTTTTATTCAGATTAATAATTGTTTGTGTCAATAAGATTAACATAATTATTTTTAATGTGTATCACGTGAAGATTTTCTGATATAAAATGAACTGAATGTGGTGATAAAGAAAATGTAAAGGATTTGGCTCAAAGTAAACAAAGAATATTAAAAATGATCTGCAAAATATGTAGATCTTAGTGGTCACGGACCTAGACGAGCCATAATAAAAATTATAATTTGAATTATTAAGAAAACTAACGGCTCTTTATTTTATTCCTTTTTGAATTTTTCTTCTTTGACACAAAGAACGAAAAGACTCATGCTAAGTGTCCACAGATTTAATTTCACGGTGAGAATTGAGTTGTTGCCCTGTGTGTTCTAACACACACCTACAATTATGAATTTTCTTATATGTTTGACCACCACTAGCTTATTGAAATGCACAATTTTATTCATTCTTTTTAAGGCTGCATTTTTTTTTTATTATTTATCTATCCACTTAAACTTTTGTGCGGGCATACAAAGAATCTCAAATGCATGTTTTTAATTACAAAGAATGTTTTTAAAAAAAATAAAAAACAATTTAAAAAAAAACAAGAAACCACAAACCAGAAACCCATCTAGGAAGAATGTTCATGTAAAATACCTGCAATTGAATTCATTCACAAAACATACTGGAATCTTTGTAAATTAAATGAAATGAAATTATTAACAAGAATTAAATACTTGTGAACATATGTGTACCCATACATACATACAAGCTTATGTATGTAAATGGAATGTTGTTGCTTGAAAACTTTGAAAAAATTTATTAAAATATATCATAAATTGTTATAAAACAAAAAAAAAATCATAATTAATAAAAAATAATTGAAAATAATCTGCAACGAGAAAAATTTGCTACAAACATTTATTTTATGTCGGTTATTTAGGTTAATTAGGTATTAACCCTAGATTGACTTTTTTATTTTTAATACACTAAGTAATTTCTTCGTCGCATCAAGGATCCAACAGAATATAAGAACTTAATTTTATTCTTATTCATACTAAACTTTAATTTAAAAAAAGCAAAAAATATAATTCAAATTTTTTTTTAACATTTTCAAAATAAAAAATTTAATTAAATTTTTTTTATGAAAAATTTAAATTAAAAATTTTTTTTTTATAAAAAAATTAAAATAAAATTAATTTTTTAGGAAAAAATTTAATCAAAAACTTTCTTTAAAAAAAAACAAATAAAGTTTTTTTATAAATGGTCCGCCATCTAACGTTTTTTTTTTTTCAACTAATGCTTATTTCGTGAATGGTAACACTTAGTTCATGTCTGATTTGACAGATAATTAGTTTTATCCTTCCGCTGAACGAATATGGTTCTGTATACGCTTGAACAACGCTGGGAAATATTGCGACATTACTTTGAAAATCATAGTAATGTTGCAAATGTGTGCGAAAATTGCGTACAAAAAAAATCATCTTTTCAGATGAAGCTCGTTTTGATCTTGGCGGGTATGTAAACAAGCAAAATTGTCGCATTTGGGACACAGAAAACCCGGACGCATACCTTGAATAGCCGACGCACCCAAAACAAGTCACTGTTTGGTGCGGATTTTTGTCCAGAGGCATAATTGGGCCATTTTTCTTCGCATATGAACAAGGAGTGGCCATTGCAGTCAATGGTGATCGTTATCGGGCCATGTTAAACGAATTTTTGTTCACAAAAATTGAAGAGGAGGATATTGGCAACATTTGGTTTCAAAAGGACGGCGCTACGTGCCACACAGCTAAAGCTACACTCGATGTTTTGCGCCCTGTTTTTGATGATCGCATTATCAGCCGCAGAGCTGATCTCGTTTGGCCACCTCGGAGCAGCGATTTGACATCGTTGGACTATTATTTGTGGGGTGCCGTCAAAGATAAGTGTTACGCCGACAAGCCAGAGACAATTGACGCTTTAAAGGACAATATTCGTGAAGCCATTGGTGAAATACAGCTGCACGCAATCGATAATGTGCTTAAAAATTGGACCGATCGTGTAGGCTACTGCATGGCCAGCCGAGGCAGCCATTTGAATTAAATTATTAACCGGAAGGATTGTACTTTCAAATAAAAAAAGAAATTTGAGAAAATATTCAGTAGTTTTTTTTTTATAGCATTTTCAAAAAGTTATTTGGCGGACCCTATATAAACATTAAATTAAAAATTTATTTTTATAAAAAAATTAAATTAAATTTGTTGTTTTTTATAAAAAATTAGAATTTTTTATAAAAAAATTACATTAAATTTTTTTATAAACAAAATAAATGAAAAATTTTTTTTATAAAAAATTAAATTAAAAATATGTTTTTTTATAAAAAAATAAAATTAAAAAATTTTTTTTATTAAAAAATTAAATTAGAAATTTTTTTTATGAAAAACTTATATTAAAATGTTTTTTTTTTATAAAAATATTAAATTAAAATTTATTTTTTATGAAAAAAAATGTTTTTTTTTTAATAAAAAAATAAAATTAAATGAATTTTTTTTTTATAAAAAAATAAAATTAAAAAGATTTTTTTATTAAAAAATTATATATAAAATTTCTTTGCTTACAATTTTTTTTTTTGTATAATATTGTTTTTTCTTTAAATTTTTCAAAGTAAATTTACACATCCCAGCGGTTGTTCTTAGACTTTGGCTATTATTTTTTGAAACTGTTTTTGGGGCAAGATGGTATATTGAGATGGCTTATCTTAAAAGACGTAAAGACAAGCGAACGAGAAGTCAAACGGTAGTGAAGAAGTCAAAAGTGAGTGATTGGTTTTCTTTTGCTTTCATTTTAAGATCGAAATATAGAGCCTGGCTGTAACTATCAAATTTATTATTTTAAATTTTAAGCGTTAAGAAACAAGCAGCTCTGCTGTTAGCAGTTTTTTCTTCCTTTCAGAATTGCTTACTTTCAAACTCTTTTTTTTAGTGTGTAAAACATCTTAAAACAAATTTTTCGTAATTTCAAAAACTTTTCAATTTAAATAAAAACTTAAACTTGAGAATTTGTGCTTTTGAAAATTTAGCAAACATTAAGTAAACCAAGTATGCCTGCACATATTTGCGGACAATTATATAGATTTCAAAATTCCATTTAAGGAATTTGTACAAATATTTGTTTGTTGGTAGTTGGTTGTGTCTACACTTTTAAGTCGCATTTCCTTTGATACACGCACACACATGCTTAAGAAATTCTTGTAATCACAAATGAAATAGTATTTATTAACAATTAAGGACAATTAAAAATAGTATGTGCTTGAAAGCAGAGTAAATAAAAGCACAAATAACTTTTAAGTAAGTGAGTGCATAAGCACTAAATATCTATAAGTTAAAGTGTTTCGTTGTTATAAACAAAGCATGATAATTAGAGCACAAATATTTTACAACTTATGGCGCTGCACAGTAGTTCAACATGTCATAACGCATTTAAGACTTTAAGCTACTAGAGAGGTTGCGGAGTAAACAAACTGGATCTCTTAGGAGAAAACTTAAAACTTTTAAACATAAAATTTTTTGTTACCTGGATGAAGCACAAATTAGCTAAAAATGTCTTAAAATTTTTGGCTTAAAATGTTTCTTTACTATTAATGAATTTTAAAGTTTTATATTAAAAAAAATTTAAAGAAAATATTTTAAATAACATTTGGAATGTTTCAGTGAGTTAAATTTAATTAAAACTAAACAAAAGATGGGAATTTTATTATATAAAATCCATTAAACACAGTGAGTGTGTGTAAAGACAATTAAGAGAATGTTAAAATTCTAAATAAACTTTTAAATGCTTGCAACAATAACAATTCTAAACTAGAAACTTCTATTCTGCCTAGTCACATTTTGCAACATAAATTTGCTTTTGTATAAAAAAAGAATTAAATTTTCTTAAATACGAGCAGTTGATTAAGTTAAAGTGAATTTGTGTGCTAAAGTAAGCAGTTAACAAAACAATTGAATATAAAAGCAGTCATATACTGCATACAAAGAATACACTCACACATACCCACACAGCCACACTACATTGAGTGGTGGTGTGGTAGGAAATTGAAATTGAAATAGAGATTTATTTAGAGGAATGTCTTTTGCAGGGCACTTACCCAAAGATGTTTGTAAATTATTTGTGGCGGCTGTTGATGTTGAGTGTGTGCCAATTAGGTTATTGATATTGAAGACATTTGAGCCACTTAAACTGTTGCTATGATTGCTATTGTTGCTAGAGGAACCGCCACTACTACCGCTACTACCGGTTGTTATTGCTGCTGCTGATGCTAATGTGCTACCGCCATTAATTAAATGATGATTAGCTAATTGTTGCAGTTGTATATTATGCTGTTGTTGTTCGTTTAATAGGCCACCAACGCCACTACCACGTTGGCCACTACCGTTTTGCTGTTGCGTCATATGTGTGGTCTCAAGGCCACCAATTGTATTAACGCCAACACCTTTATTGATTGTTGTTGTGGTTGTTGTTGCTGCAGCAGATGTTGTGTGATAATTAATGCGATGTATTTGTTGCTGCTGATCAATCGTCATTGGTGAGGTAAGTGTATGATTGCTACCATTTGAACTTAAGGGTGAAATGGCACTCTCAGCACTACCGCCAGCAATACCACCGACACTACAACCACTGGGATTTAAATCATTTTGTTGTTGTTGTTGTTGCTGTTTTGATTGTTGTTTATTAAAATTTGGGCTACTGGATGTAGGTCCAGAGGGCGATTGTAAGTTATTTGCCGTTGTTATTACTTTGCCGCTTGCAGCAACAGTTGTTGATGTGCCTGTTGCTGTTGCTGCCGAGTCTAGAGATAAAATAGCTTTCAATGGTTTATTGTTGTTGACGGCTTTTTCATTCAACACTGAGGAGTCTAATGATTTAATATTTTTCTGTAACAGAAAATAAAAAAATTTTAAATTAATAAAAATAATTTTGTACACTCAGTGCTGGTCAAGCAAAAATGAAATTTTTTTATTGGAAAAGGGAAGTGGTGATAGAAATTTAAGAAAATTAATGAAAATTACAAGGTTGCAAAAGAACAAAGTTAAGATGCTGAGCTTAACAACAGAAAAACAGTTTTTATATCTAGTAAAATTGACAAAATTGGTAGTAAAAAAAACTGCTTAATAATTAAATGGCAAAAGTAAACGGTTGCAATATAATTAAAAATTTTTTTGAATGTATGTAACGTACAATCAGCTTTGTATGCATATTGAGAAAACAACTTCGAGTGCAATAACTAAATTTGTTATCAATAAAAAATTAAGCTGTGAATCTTAAAGCTGGAAATATTAAAAAGAAACTAATTTGATTATCGCGACTGAAGTTTTGATTGACAAAAAATGTAGTTGTCACAACCGAAGTAGTTTTTTCAGTATACATTGAGAAAACAACTTTGATTGTAATAACTAAATTTATTACCAATCGAAAATTCAATTGTAATACTCAAAAATAGAAAATCCCTCTTACAGCTGGAAATATTTTTAAGAGAACTGAACTTCGGAGTGTGTTATCGAATGCTGGTTGCTACAATCAATTTTTATTTTTATTTTATTATAACAACAGTATTTTTGTTTGGAAACAAATTTAGTTCTCTCAACCGAAAATGTTTTATGTGTGTAATGTCCTAAACAAACTTGTTTTTCTTAAAACTTAATTTACAGCCACGTAATAGATGTGGTTTGAGCTCTTTTTTGTGCCAGAAACTCCAAACTTGTATACTCAGAAAACAACATTGCTTTCAGCCGAAAATTGTGTTGTGATAATCAAATTTTTTAGTCTTAGTAACAAGAGCTCGATAATACAGTTCAAAAATTCTATTAAATATGTTTCGACTGATATAAGACTGATTTTCTATTATGACAACTAAAAAATTCGATTATCACAACTGAATTTTGGTTTAAAAAAAATTTAGTTCTCACAACGGAAGTTGTTTTATGTGGGTAGTGTGCTAATCAAACTTGTGTTTTATTAAAAATGAATTCACTGACTCAATACGGAAGTAATTTTTGTTCTTAAATTTTTTTTTTTTAGCTTGAGCTGTTTTTTGTAGAAGAGACTTCAAGATAGTACACACAGAAAACAATTTTGGTTATTAGAAATAAATTTGTTTTCAATCAAAAATTAGTTTTAATAATCAAAATTCGATAGTGTAGTCTAGAATTTAGTTCTCTCAAAAATATTTCAAGCTGTATCACCGATTCTCTATAGTTGCAATTAAAAAATAAATTTGTTTCCAATCAAATTTTAATTTTTTTTAGTTGTAGTAATCAAAATTCCTTATAGATTCAAATTTCGTTCTCCTAAAAATATTTTGAGCTGTAAGACCAATTTTCTATTTGCACGATTAAGAAATTTGATGCTCGAAATTAAACTTTTGATGGAAAAAAAATTTAGTTCTCACAACCAAAGCTGTTTTTTCTGCTGCGTACCATAGAGTTTTTTGAATTTCCAACTGCATGGCATTTGTAAATGCCTCGAGGTTAAGAATTGATAAGTACAAATTTTGTATACTTGTGTGGGTGTTTAATACCCTATTCCCCTTAACCACATATGTGTATGTGTGTGTATAAAAAGAAATTAATTATTGTTAAATCAATTATCAAAAGTCTTATATCAATTTTTCTATTAATTTTAAAATACATCAATTTTGTGAATAAATTTTAAAGATTTATGTTATTGACACTAATAATGTTTACTCCCCAAATTGAATAATTACTCATACATGACACACACACACATACACATGTCCACACATAGACACATGCCAAAGCACATGTGTGTGCTTTGCTGCTAAATTAATAAATAACGAACTCTCAAAAACATACACAAAATTTATATTGTTGAAATTTATGTATGTTGGTTGGTGTATGTACCCTGCAGAAATTTTTAAATTACGAAGTCTGTTTTAAAATGGAATTTGTATTTACAATTATTTATGGTGCTACACTGAAAGAATTTGATTTATTAATTCAGTTTAAAAAAAAAATCATTATTTTTCAACCAATGACAACGTTGAAATAATATAATTGAATTAATAAAATGTTACATTAGACTGAAGAAAAATTGTCATTGGTTGAAAATTGAACAAAATTGTTTCAGTGTAGTATCAATGGGTACTCCCAAGAGCTGAAATTACTTAATGAAGCCTTGATACATGCTAAGTTGCCAAAAAATGATCTTGTTACAACATCAAGCACAGCTCTAAGGAATAAGAGAGATACCTTCAGGTTAAAAAGCGTTAATTTAATAACAGATAATTGAGTAGTTGGTTCCAGTGGACCTTTGTCAGACAAAAAAACTTGTCAATTTATTAAGGCAGAATTTGTTCCAAGTCTCAGCTAAGAAAGAGCATTAAGCTACTCTGAATTAACAAAAAAATATGGAAGACATTGTCCAGTGTTAGGGAAATGCCCTCCTCTAATGCGATTCAGTAACTTTTAAGGGTTAGTTTCTGTTTGCTTTAGCGCATATGTGATTCAGTAATTCTTGGTTAACTTTAGAAGTTAAAAATTCACCACTGATATTTATACTGCAGGCAACAACCACAAAGGCTACAAATATGTTATCATATACAACAAACAAAAATGGCTTATTTACTAAATTTTTTTTAAAATTTTATTTATTATTATTATTATCATTTTGGGCTATGATCGCATCGTGTCGTTTAAGATCTATTATGCAGCCCAGTTCATAACTACAATCCAAGACTCCTTAAGAATCTCGTAATTGTTGTGGGACTAATCTTGCCTAGATATTCTGGGACCAATTATTTTATTTAAGGCTCACCACACAAAATTCTGGCTTTTATTTAACCACACAATAGACAGTTAACAATTTTACTGAATCACAAGTTCTTTAGTTTTAGGGTTAAATATTTTGAATTAATAAAATTGAATAGTGAATCGCACTACTGGGTAGTGGGGTACAGACCCCAAAAAACTTAAGTAAAATAAAGCCCAATACGATTAAGAAATTTATGAGAAATCAAGGATATTTGTATGCATAACAGGTAAATTATAATTGAGCATTTGAATTGAAAATTCCTTTCAAGACATACTTTCCAAGTAACACGTACTTTTCTAACTTTCCGATAAGTATCCAACATATTTTTGTTTGGTTACAAAAATTTCTCAGTGTGTGTGGGAATGCTGAATTATTGAAGAACATCTGCGAAGTGTCAGGTCTAGTTCAATGCTTTCATATATTAAACCTTTAATTTTTATAGCCTTTATTTTTGCTTTTGATTAAGCTACATGCCAGGACTCTACTCTATTACCAACCAAAAGCCAAACGTTTGAATTTTCAAAAATTTCCTTATCAAAGTTATCAATTGACAGGTTAATGCTTTAAATCAACAAAATTTTTTTATTGATGTCTCTTCTGTTATATTAAAACATTTTATAAGGATGTTTTTTTTAAGGTTTTAACATAATATTTTAATGCTCTAAAGATTTCTTTAAAACATGCAACAATATTTCAAACACTTTATGATGACAGGGAAAAGATAACAAAAAGAAATATTGGAAAAAAAAGGGAAGCAATAATAATAATAAAAGGAGTGAGTAATAATAATGTAAATGGAAACTTAAATATTAAATTCAAATTTTAGCCAAGAAGTGAAAACAACAGGTGTAATAGTGGACTAACAACAACAATTTAAACCTTTTTTTTTAGATTAAACAAAAAGTGTAATAGAGAGAAACGCATGCAAAAATATATTAAAACTAGAGAAATTTATTTTACATTTAGCAGAAGGCTAAACAGTGCAAACGGAAATGTAACAAGAAGTGTTAAACGGAAGGGGAAAGAAAAGTAAATGAAAGTAATGAATGTAAAAGTGAATGTATTAAATACAAGAATACGAGTTATAAAAAAGGGGGAGCGAACGCATTCATTATATTAAGGGATTGAGCAAAACTAATTGAAATTGTTAGAAGAAATGTACGGTAGGAAGAGTCTACTAAAAATGCATTTGCTTAATGCTCTCATAACACACATAAACACAACTGAAAGTACTTACAGATTCAGCCAATTTTTGCAATGTGGCATTTATGCGCTCTGGATTACGCGGTGGTGGTTCTGGTGGCTCTGATGCAGCCATTGTTGGACCAGTGCTTACAATATTTATTTGCATAATACAAGTAAGAAAATTTGCTATTGTATTGTATCTAGTTCTTCTCGTTTTTCTTCCTTTTTTTTGTTTCTTTGTTTCCTTGCTAACAAAAAATTTCTAAATTTAAATGCAACTTTGTGTAATTACCTCTTGTATATTATTTAACTCTAGGAGTTGTAAAATATTGTTAAAAGGTGGCTAAATGTTAAGAGGATTTTTACATTAATGCCCATGTTTTTTTTTTTTAATTTTATACTGGCCTATTTAGCTGAGTAGTTGGAATACGAGTTGAATAGTTTCTTGTTTTTGTATATTAAATTTAATTTTATTTTATGGTGAAGAAGTAATGGCTGTGATAAAAATAAAATTAAATAAATTATTTTCAATGCCATTCAGGCATTTTTCAATTTTTGTTTGTTAAAGGGTGTTGAAGTTATAACAAAATCTGCAAGAGAAGAAAACAAGCATACAAAAAATTAGTTGTGCAGAGAAATTAAATTAAAACTGCAAGTAAAATTTGTTTTTATTTTTTTAAATTGACTTAAAGTAATGTCTTCAAAAAACATTCAATCTTCTCTATCATCTCATTTGAAATACCCTATAAAAATAAAAATAAATACGTTTTCTAATTTTACTGTTGTGTTTTCTTTGTTGGAATTCTACAGAAAATCATATTGTAAAAGTATGTTTCCATTAGGACACATTTGTTGGAATAGTTCAATTGACATAGATTTTTATACACGATTTGGTTCATTTATTTAAGCATTTAATACCATGTGCTCTGAAAAGAAAATAAATACAAGTACAAGTGTTAGAAATAACAATAACAATAACAGTCAATACTGCAACTATTTAAATATTGAAACGAATAAATTACATTACAATTTTATTGAAAAGAATAGAAAAGACAAGAGTTTTCTGTGAATTCTTTTGAATTCAATTTAGAAAAACCAATTTCGTATAATTTGTTGAAAAGAAAAAAAAAACAAATATAAAAAATATTTTATAAAATTGATTTTTATTTAGCTTGGAATATTTCACTGAAGGCATGTGCCGGCTCATCAGCAAATTCTTTATTAATATTTTCCGCTTAAGCATTTAAAACTTCTATAAAAGAAGAGTACTTATACATTTCATAAATAAGAATGATATGGCCTCATCAGGCTCATCAGTGAACTTGTTATTCAAAGTTTAAGACATTTGAAATTGTTTTACATAATCCGTGTATTTTTTAACTTAAAAAGTTCTAAAATAATTAACAATTTGCTAATGATGTAATTAGGCTCTACGGGAAACTTCTCATTCATTTTGAACGTATGAAAAATATTTATCTAAATTAATAAAAAAGTTGCTTTAAATATGTTAAAAAAATTTGTATTTCACTAATGGCCCAAACAGGCTCATCAGGCAGCTTCTCATTGAAAGTTAAAAAAAAAAAATTTTTTTATAAAAATTAATGATCATTTTGCATTTGAATAATAAAATATTTTAACATAATTGATATTTCACTAATAGCCTAATGAAGCTCATCAGGAAACTTCTCATTAATTTTGAACGTATGAAAATAGTTTATAAAAATTAATGAAAATGTTGCTTTAAACTTTTTAGATATGCTATACTAAAAAAATTCATATTTCACTAATGGCCCAAACAGGCTCATCAGGCAACCTCTCATTAAAAGTTTTTAGAAAAAAATTTTTTTTAATAAAAATCATTTCAGTATTAAAATGTCTTAAAAAATTGATATTTCACTAATGATATAATTAGGCTCATCAGGGAACTTCGCATTAAAAGTTTTAAGAATAACAAAAAATTTGAATAAAAATCAATGAACATTTTCCATTTGAGTATTAAAATGTTTTAAAAAATTTATATTTCACTAATGGCCTAATTAAGCTCATCAGGAAGCTTTTTATTTATTTCAAAAACTAAAAATTATTTGCATGTAAAAATTTTAAAACAATTAATATTTCACAAATGAACTAAGCAGGCTCATCAGGAAACTTTTCATTAAAATGTTTTTCAATACCCAAAACAAATAACCATAACAAAAGCTTCATGCGAATTTTTTTAAAGTAATAATTTTAGATTAGCTCAGTGGGCAGTCAAGAAACACATATAAGGGGTTAAGCCTGCACTAGAGTCTTTGACTAGAGCCGGTGACTTGTATTCTTTTTCCCTTGGGTATCTATTACAGTTATAAACTTAATTATTTATTTATTTTAAAGTTGTAAATCAAACAGGTCTTTTTTCTTGGTAACTCTTTCAATATATTGAATGCAAAGTTTTGGATTTTCTATAGTATTTTTGGTTTATATAGGCCTCTCACTTTGCTTGTATAGTGAACTAAATTTAAGAAAAGTTTTTCATTAAAAAAATAGTTTTTGTAGAAAATATTCTTCAGATATATTTTGATGCAGTAATCATTGTGTATTTTATTTTTCTTTTCCTATTTTTCGGTTTAAGTATTTCTGTGTCAATCAAATAAATGTTTTGCAAATATCTCTAATTTTATCATCCTTTAATCTTCCGCATAAATACACATTCACCCAAACACACAAAGAGTCTTAGAGAATAAATTTATACAGCGCATTTACTACGATTTCCAAAGTATACTTGAGTTGAAAGTATTTTCAATAAAAAACAAAAACTTAAGATGAATTGGAAAATAACGAAATAAAATAAATAAACTTTTATATTAAACTAAAAGTTAAAGCAACAAAGGAGATCAACAGTCACCATCACATCACGTCTTCCGATAGCCCTAAAGGGAAAAATATTAAAACAAAAAATTAAACTAAAAGACAGCGAAGCTTTAAAAAGTTTGAAGTTTCAAAATTGAAGTCACCTTAAATTTTTAAAACAAATAAAATTGGTTTTTTAATGATTTGAAAGGACAGCTGAAACGAGCTTAACTTATAACTTGCAATTGTCGTTATTAATTTTATAGAAAAAAGTCTCTTTAAAATATTAAAATTAACGTTAAAAGCTATTATTGAAAGGGAAACTAACTAGACTTGGAATAGACATTGTGACAAATTTTTATGGAAAATTTGTTATACCTTTTATTTCAAAGCTTTGCTTGGTTTTCAACTGTGTATGTTAAAGTCTTTGGAGGCGCTGATTTCAAATCTAGATGGGGTAAGGTGTCCAAGATCTACCATTTGCAAAAGATGGCATGAAAATGATTCGCTTCTTGTTAAAAAAAAAAGATTTAAAAAAATATCTTGTGACAACAAAACTCCTTTTTTTAAATTTAAAAACTTTGAATTAAAAAAAATTAAGAAATTTTTTCTACAGTTGGATATCCTCATGAGTTTTAAACAAATCGAGGTATATTTGCATTTAAGTAAGAGTAGCCAGTTCAAATATCCTTGGAGTGCTTAGATCAAATTTAAAAAAAAAAACAAAAAAAATTAATTTATTTGTATATAAAATGTTCGCCTTTGGCGAGTGTTATAAATAACTATCCAGATACCTTTCGCGTATGATTATTATTTATTTTAACTTGTCAAGCATTCATAACCTACGATATCAAGAATAACTTTTTTTTGCTCTCTATAAAAACCTGCTGTTTTTATGCCTTAACGAAAATATGAAAAGCAAAGATAGATTGGTCGAGTCGTTTTCGAGTTTATCGCTTAGCAACACTTTCAGTTTTATTTCTACAGATTTTTAATTAAAATTTTATTAGTGTATTTGTGTGTTTTCTGTAGAATTTCTTTGTTGATTTGAATTTTGTTTTCATATTCATGAAATGTTTAAGTCATGTGATTTTTGTTTTAATATATTTTTCAACCTGACTCATCTTAATAGTGATTGTTAAACTCTGATGCATTAAAAAAACCTATTCTTACATTTTACTAAAACTTCACTAATGCATACACGAGTACAAGATATATTGTGTACTTGACATGTTTCGAGTTTTTTAAATTACAAACTCATGCTAAAAGATTACTTTTGTAATGGATCTTTATGCAGATAGAAAATAAATTGCAGAGATTTTCATTGCAGGTATGTATACGAGTCCGTTTGTTTAGATTTTAGTATCAAAAACACTCTGTAACAGATAATGAAAGTAAAAAGTAAAAAAAAAAAATTAAAATGTAAAACAAGATTTTTGTGTTGTTATACCAGAGACAGACTTTAAAATTTAAAGTCAAGCAGCAATAAATGCAAAATGTATGTATGCTCTGCAGGATATTAAGGACCTGTATGCAAATAGCTTCGAAAGTATTTGTTTAGTTGCTAAAAAAAGTATTATTTGTGCTGACATGAAGTCAAGTTTCAAGTTTCGTACAATTAGTTGGCCTTAAAAATCATTTGATGCATGAGTGACCAAAATCATGTGTGCTTTAGCTCCACTAGATGGCTTTTTCCATGATCTTTGAACTTGATTTTTGGAATTTACTGAAAATACAACTAAAAGATTGCAGAGAAAGCTTTGAAAGCAGCTAACTTTGCAAAATACTAGTAGGTTTTACAGGGTCTTGTCCGTAAACTCTACGGAAAAACAAATCAAATTATTCTAAATATTGAAAAGTGGGTGTGGCGCTCTTCCTCGAGACAAAAATGAGATAAAATGAAATTAGAGGCTCTAAAACAAGTTATCGTTAGTTAAAGTTAAGATTTTATAACTCAAATGTCCAGATACTGGTTGGACAATAAATTAAAAATGTGGATAAGTTAGATATCGGATAGTAAATATGTCCACCCAAATTTGTTTACAAAGTTTTAGTCAAAAACCAGTATTTTTTCCCCACAAAACTGTAATTTTAACTATCAAAAGTTAGAATAAAGGGCCTTTGAACTATTAAAGGTTACAGATAGTTAAAGTTAGTATTTTCTAAGCCACAGATCGAGCTTTTATTTGCACCTTAAATTGAAAATATCGATAAGTAAAATATTGAATAGTCTGTCCTTAAGTATTAACTGAAATTTGATGATAAACTTTAAGCTAAAACAGATTATTTGCATCACATAATTCTAACTTTAGCTATCGGTAACTTGTCTGCACATGTTAAAGGTAGCGTTGCGAATATAGCCCATAATGATATCGGTAACTTTGTAATAATGGCCTTTAGACACAATTATGTTTTGAAACTATAGGTTGAAAGTTTCTCATAAGTATTTTGTTTTAACACTATTAATTTCAATCTTTACACTCATCTTAAAATTTGATTCATTAAGGGATTTTTAAAAAATAATAACGGGGGCTTTTTACGCTAAATCTCTCAAAATGGTTCTACAACATCTTTACTTTCTTGACTTTCTTTGCTAAATCAGGTAATTATGCTACCAATCCTCTTCTTTTTTTAGCATATTCTTTCTCCTGTTCATGTAGTTTCAGTTGTGTACCAAATAAGAAAGGCTTCTAACCAAATGTATCTTCAATCTAGTTATTTTTTTTCAGAGAAAGCAAAAGTTTTTCTCTTACTGATTTATATTCGTTTCTATTTCTGTTTGTATTCATGTCATCATTATAGTTTTCATGTGAAGCTACAACAGGGGATAATTAAAATTGCTTGTGTTTACTCGTATTAAATCTGTTATTTTTACTTAAAAAGAAACTCATGAATTGTTCTCGAAATTAAAAAAAAAATTGTTAGTTTATTATGATTAACAAACTGTTGTATGTGTGTAAAGGTATAACAACTAGTTTTGTTGTTTTTGCTTTAAGCAACTCATTTACTTATTTAAAGGAAAAGTACCCAATTTTGTGAGGTGGGCTAGGGTAGCAGCTTAAAACATAATTAAAATAGTTTTTCTTTATAATAAAACTAAACATCTACTAGAATTGAGTTCTTCTTATTATTTTGAACTTAACGTAATTATACTAATTAAGCAAATTAAAGTAAGATGATTCCAGAATTTGCATTTTCTTGAATAACAAATGGGCTTAAAATGAATTAAAAAATTACTTTTTCTGACAAAAGTGACCTTGGAATTGCTAAAAATTTCTCGTTGTTTTGGTAGAGAAAAATTTTGTTGCTGTAGTGTGGGCTTTGGAATATGAAGCGCATTTGTATAATAAAACACTGGACCAGCTTGCTAAAACGATGTAGATCCTACTACCCAAAACTAATTTCTTTAGCAATTTCTGTAGCAATAAAAGTTGGCTTTACATTATTACAAGTCACCAATAGTTAGGATTTTAAAATACGCATAATAAAATCTTGGATAGACTTTAAAACTAAAAGATGTCTCAGTAAGAGTACAGTTTTTTATTTTAAAATAAAAATTAAATTTATGTGACTACATGTTGGTACACTTCATTTATGCTCTGTTACTGGAAAATAAAAAGTACATTAATAGAATTACTGATGAGTTACAGTGGGGCTTTGTCAGTCAAAAAGACTTATCACCTCCAGGCACAATTAAACGCAAACGAATAATAGAGTATTTGGTTTTAGTGGGCCTTGTCAGTCCAAAAAAAGTTATCAATTTATTAAGGAAGAATTTGTTCCAAGTCTCAGTTAAAAAAAGCATTAAACTACTCTGAATTAAAAAAAAAATATGGAAGACACTGTCCAGTGTTAGGAAAATGCCCTCCTCTAATGCGATTTAGTAATTTTTAAGGATAACACATGGTGTTAGTTTTAATTCCATATATTTCTGTTTGCATTAACGCATGTGTGATTCAGTAATTCTTGGTTAACTTTAGGAGTTAAAAAATTCACCACTGATATGAATACTGTAGACAACAACCACAAAGGCTACAAATATCATATACATGGCTTATTTACTAATTTTTTTATTTATTATTATTATTATCATTATAAGCTATGATCACATCGCGTCCTTTAAGATCAATTGTGCAGCCCAGTTCCTAAGCACAATCCGAGACTCCTTACGAATCTCGTAATTGTTGTGGGAATAATCTTGCCTAGATCTTTTGGGACCAATTATTTTTTTTATTTAACCACACAACAGACAGTTATCAATTTTGCTGAATTACAACATCTTTAGTTTTAGGATTAACTATTTTGAATTAATATTTTTCTATAAAATTGATTAGTAAATCGCACTACTGAGTAGTGGGGTACAGGCCCCAAAAAACTTGAGTGAAATAAAGCCCAAAACGATAAAAAAATTATGGGAAATCAAGGATATATTTAGGCATATTTATTATTCTTTTTTAAAAAAAAGCACAGCACACTAATTGAAATTGAACTCTAAAATTAGCAAAACAAAGTGAAGATAAAACTGAATTAAAATTGGGTTGATTTTCAGTTAGAAAGGGAATCCCTGAGTTTTGATGGCATGACGCATTTAGAAACAAGTCTTTTAGAAAAAAAAAAATTAAAGACTCGAACTCAAAACAACGCAACTTCGAAAATTCTACGGCGCACAGTGAAAATTTGTACTAATTCAGCAGCGACGTAACGTCGAAAAAACGCAAAAGGAAACGACGCAAATCTAGGTACTGGTGTATTTCATTTTACTCTTAAATAAATGATAAAAATCATTGCTTTTTCAAATTAAATTATTTGTCTTGTTATCTATGAAATTAATAAAATTAAATAAATAAATTAAATATCAAAATTTGTAAATCTCTAGCTATGAAAAAGAGTTAATGAAAGTTTCAGCACTCATTTTTTATGTATATTTTTCACAACTTATAAATCAGCTT
The DNA here is from genome assembly GCA_947397855.1 of Thelaira solivaga. Classification (NCBI taxonomy): domain Eukaryota; kingdom Metazoa; phylum Arthropoda; class Insecta; order Diptera; family Tachinidae; genus Thelaira; species Thelaira solivaga. The sequence continues at coordinate 10,845,460 of OX377614.1, forward strand.
AAAAGACCTTTTCTGTGTTTTATCGAACTAATTTTTTTTTTGAAGCAAAAAATTCTTTAAATATATATTTCCCTTGAAAATTTTTACAGTAGTTATTTATTGTACCGCTACAGCTTATTTTAATCTATTAAAGACAACTACACCTACAATCATAGAAACAAAATTTCATAGTAAATTATTTCGAATTTGTAATATTTTCTTGTTTGTTATTTGATTCCATATAATTTATTACATGTTGGTGATACACAGAAAAAAAATTAGGAATCAATTAAAAATTTTAATTAAAAAATTTGTTAAATCGATTAAATTTTTAATTGACTCAGTTAAATATTTAATTAATTTTATATATTTTTCAGTTATTTAATTGACTCAATTAAAAATTTAATTGATTTAACAAATTTTTTAATTAAATTTTTTATTTGGTTCTTAATTTTTGTTCTGTGTAAGCTTAATTGTTACTTTAAATAATTTATAAACTTTAAATTTATTATTATTTAGTTTTTAAAATAATAAATTATTCCTTTAGCAATAATAGCAAAAAAAATCTAAAAGAAGTAGAAGAAAATTACACCCCTACGTATGAGGAATATTTGGTTTAATTAAATATTACGCATACGTTTCCAATTTAGTGCCTTTTGCTTGTGTATACGATTCGAGAGCCACACTCGAAGGGGAAAAATGTAATTTATCAACAGCGTAATACAGTCAAACAGTAGTATGTAGTCATTTTGGGTTCTGCCGAGGCAACACAAACACGTTTTAACAATCATTGACAACAACAACAGCACATAAATAATATAAATAAAATTTTCTTTTTCATGTATTTTTATTATTCTTATTTTTATTACTGTATCAGCATGTGGGCTACAAAGAAAATATATGGGGAAAGCCTTATAAACAAATAATATCTAATTGAGGCTTGTTATTTAATATAACTTATTTTATATTTATATTGACAGAGTAGAGTAAAACATTTAGGACACATTTACAATAAGCGACAATTGTAATACATAATGGAACTGTGGAGGAAATCACAAATCGTATTTAACAAAAGGGTCTTAAATTGTCTTTACGAAAATTAAAAAAAAAAAAAAAGAAAAACCAACACGAACATATTTTGTAATACATACAGGGTGAGCTAAAAGAAACCAAGGGGTGTAAAAGTTTAATAACTTTTTTGTTTATGAACTTTTTTTTATTTTTTCTTTCAGATTATATAATATACAAAATGGAAATTTTTTTACACTAAGTATGAAAAATGATGTCTCTTAAATGACCACCGTTTTCAGCTTCGCACTGATGGGCTCTTTTTAGAGCATTTTCCATAACATCTTTCAAAACTTGTGGCTGTAGCGTTCGAATTTCTGCAACAATGTTTGCCTTGAGTTCAAGGATTGTCTCTGGCTTGTTCACATACACTCGCTTCTTCAAAAAACCCCAAAGAAAATAGTCGGGTGCTGTCAAATCTGGCGATCGCGCTGGCCAAATAATTTCCGAATTTCGAGAAATTATTCGCTCTCCAAAAATTTGACTTAAAAGTGCCATTGTGTCTCGGGCAGTATGGGCAGTGGCTCCGTCCTGCTGAAACCACATACCAGGTCTGTTTTCAAGAGCAGGACGTAAAATATTTTCTATCATAAAACGATACTGCTCTCCATTTACGGTTACAGCACTTCCATCTTCATTCTCGAAGAAGTAGGGCCCAATGACATTTTCAGATGTGATCCCACACCATACTGTACACCTGATGGGGTGCAATTGGCGTTGATGAATGGCTCTTGGATTTTGAGAACCCCAGAACCTACAGTTCTGCTTGTTAACAAAGCCATTCAAATGAAAATGAGCGTTAAAATAATTGATCTCTGGTTTAAATAATAAAATTCTATTGTTCTGGTTCTCTGTTCAGTTGTGAACCTCTCCATTATAAATTCTCCAAGTGTTGTCTATATAATCTGAAAGAAAAAATAAAAAAAAATTAATAAACAAAAAAGTTATTAAACTTTTACACCCCTTGGTTTCTTTTGGCCCACCCTGTAGAATTGGTAATAGTGATAAGAAGAAAATAACTAGTCAAAAACATGTCACTGGAATGGTCTTTGAGGTATGAAGGCCTGCCATTGCTTCGCTTTTTGCATATAGTGGAATAGTCTTTTTAATATTGCAAAATTTCTTTATATGCTTAGTGACTAATACAGTATCAGTCTTGTATCTTGTACTCTAACTATTCTAGATTATTTTCCTTAAGTGGTCAAGTCACTTGACTACATTGATAAACTAGAGAAAACAGAGCACTTGTACATTCCAAAAGTTGTTGGCAAAATTCAAATGCAATTGCTGCAAAAGTTGTGTAAAAATTCCAAAAAAACAAGGGTAAATTACGGCCTGCCATACAGATTAAATTTCAATTTCCATTACATTGAAATTTCGATTGATATCATATGGCGTACTTTGGCCCCAGGTATAATCAAAATCATATTCAAATATAGTTGGTATTACGTTCAAAATCAGTTTCATTGATATACAAAGTTTGTGTTTTTTTTATTGGATTTTTATTGAAAGTTGCGTATCTAAAAACAACACCCTTTATGTACAAATATACTCGTTAAATGTATAAGGCTTTCACATAAGCCTTAGTGCTGCCACAATTTTAAAAAAAAGGGCTTACAAAATGCCATCACTTACACCCACAAATGCAGCTGCTGAGAGAAGTGCTTTCTTTTACCTGTGGTAGAGGCCCCATTAATAAACAAGCACATATGAAAGACTTAAGCTTGAGTAAAATAATAAAAAAAGTTGCAGAAGAAAGACAAGTGCTTGCTGACGTCATAACAAAAGTATGGGAAAATGGTAAAAAATTTTGTGTAAAAGAAAATAAAAAATAATTGAGTTGAAAGGTGAAACAGCTTGTTTAAGCTGTAAGAATTTGCATTTAATTGATGAAAAAGCTGTAAGTGAAACAAGTTAAAGTTTTGCTTAGAAAGAGTAAAAGCTTTTTTGTAGTTCTTATTTTTTTAAGAAAACGCCATTAAAAGTTTATTCTCTTGTTGCTTTTGACATTGAATGGCATTTCCACAAGAGTTGTACTCTTTTTTCTAAAGCATTTTTTTTATTGAGCTTTAAATTTTGAGAAGCATTTTTATGGCAAGAAAATATTAAAAAAACTGTACAAAAATTAATGTAATTTTCCTAAATGGCTTCATTTTAGCACTAAAACAGATGCTGTGGGAGTTCTTTTAGAGGCTCACAACTTTGAGTTGGCAACAATGCTTTATTTGCCAATACATTTAATAGCTGATGGTTAAGCTTGGTTTGACATTTTCTTATGGATAGACTTGCACTAGTAACTTTTATTAGGAACATTTATATCGAAAAAACAAACTTAACGATATTTTATCGATTTCGGTGTTCAAAAAATTACCGACAAAAATATTCGATGTGATAGAAATCATTATTTGCGATGATTATTTATGTGCTGTGAACTTCGACGAACAATACAGTTTGCCACCAATCACAAACAATGATTTCTATCATAACGAATATTTTCTTCTGAAGATTTTTGAATACCGAATTCGCTAAAATATCGTTATACTGGTTTTTTCGATACGAATGTGATTTGCACTGCTGAACAACGCTTGCAAATGGTTAAAATTTGTTTTCTCAAAATAATAGTTTTGTTCGTCAAACTTATCTACAGAACGTGCACAACAATTGATTTATTCAAAGAAACTTTTGATGAAAACATAATTATTAGAATTATTGTTAGAAATTGGCAATGGGTGGCCAAAAGAATACTTTTAAGGGGTGAATAATATTTAACTTTATTAGTTCTAAAGGATGGTTAAATTTTAAGGGCCGATGTTGAGTGTGAACCACACCTAAACGTCAAGTTTTTTTTTTGCATTTCATATGACATTTCTCAGTTTCAGACCAACTCAATTTGAACCATGCTAAGATACATAATCGAGCCAAGCATTAAAGCTATTCAGGCTTATTATGAAAATGGGCGTTCAAATCAAAATGCACTTCGTGATTTTTGTCGGTCAATTTAATCGTCCAATTGAATCGTAAAAAAACACCCTGTAGAATTGTTAATAGAAATTGGCAACGGGTGGGCAAAAGTATACTTCTAAGGGGTGAATAATAATTTTACTAGTTCTATAGAATAACTGGCAGTCAGTGAAAATATGGAGCTAAAATATACCAAAAAAAAAAAAAATTCCGAAAAGGAAAAGCTATTCTGTATCTCAAAAAAACTATATTAAATTGAGTTGTAGGCACAATCCCTATTGCTCAGAAAATATTAAGAATTTAATCGCGAATAAAAATTAAACTTTTTTAATTTAATTTAATTTTTTTAATTTTTTTTCTTTTCAATGAGGTGCTTAAGTCGGCTTAACTTTTCTGTCGGATGCAGAAAAAATTATTTTAATTTAAACCCCATTTAATTTTTTTTTTTAAGTATAAATAAAACATTTTTTAATCAAACGTAACATAAATGTTTTTTTTAATAAGGAATTGTTTTTATTTGCTGAGTTATTGTTTGCTTTAAAGTTAATAAAAACTTTAATCATAATTTTCTGTTTCCTTTTTTTTGAAATTCTTATTCAAAAAAAAAAAAATATATTTTTGTTTAATTAATTAAGCATAAGTTCTTGCTTTAATTGAGCAATTGTACAAAACACATGCATTTGAAATATTTATTTAACGTTTGCACATAAATAAACTTCCGTTTCTGGAACATAAAAAACTCTTTTATTCTTTTTTTTTTTTGTATCATAAAATTTGTGTTATAATTACAGCTGCAACAAGTAAAACAAAGAAAAAAAGCAAACTCAGTCACAATAAAGGTGTGTGAGAAGGATTTCATGATAATTTAACAAAAAAAAAAAAAAATAAAAAAAAAAATGTTTTAATGGCACAAATAAAACTTGTTATCCCTGATGCAGCAACTGACATGCGAAAAAAGTAAAATTCAGATAAACATAACCACTTTCAGCATACATTTCGACACTGTAACGCATTTTGCACAATAAGCAGAATAATTTTTGTCTTTTATTTCTTTCTTTGTAGCTTAATTTATTTAAAGTTTTAAAAGAATTTAAGTTTGGTTTTCTTTTTTTTTTAATTTAATTTCCTCACCTTTAAAAAATAAAACAATTTTTATAAGGAAGTAGCAGGTTTTATTATAAAAAGCCTTTTTAATTGGTGTCCTTGACATCAAAAGTGAAGATAGAAATAAATTTTTTTTCTGGGGGTAAAGGGTAGGCAGCAGTATTATTGCATTTATAATTGGTCGTCACCATGCCGTGCGCATACCGTCAAAAAACCATCTTTATTTCCTCGCAATTGTTTTCCACCACGGATACGAATTCGTCTTACCTCGGGCTGGATTCTGAAAGGCCTATCCATGTCAACATCTACCTTAACTTTCTCTTTAAATATAATTTTAATTACACTAGTTTTTGTTCACAGCAGGGACACCATAGCCAATTTGAAAAAAAAAAACTAAGAGTAAATTTTGTAATCGGCGATTCCACATACTTTAGAAAAAGTTCTGAGTTGCTTTGTTTCACAAGTTGACTTAAATCTATAACCTTGTGTTATGGGTAATCCAAATTTTAATATTTTAAAAGAAAGAGACTTATTACGAGAGTCGTTATCGTATATATATAATATATGGCTGGCGTTGCCACTTATCATCGTTTTCGTTAGGACAACGGCTCTCATAATCAATCCTATTGAACCTAAACACCAGCTCATTCACTAATTCTTCAGTTAGCTTACCTATAAACTTTAGCTCTCCACTTAGCAAAAAATCGCTTAAATAATGAAAAAAAAATTTATGGGTTTTATATCTTGAGTGCAAAATATAAACACTTTGTGTTCGTGTTATAGAAAAAAACACGTTTGTTGTTGTTTTTCTATTTTTAATTAAAGTGCTGCCATAAACTACTTTAACAAAATACCAACAAATACCACTACAAATGAAACTCAAAATATAAAAGAAACAAACACACACACACAGGAAGAGGATATAAATTATGAAAATAAATATGACTAATAAAACTGTTTCAAGAGGATTGTGCTTAAAAAAAATAAATGGGTGGGTACAACTATAAAGTTATTGTTGTACAAGTCAGGCAAAAAAGAGAAAATTTATTAGGAAAAAAATAAAAATGATGAATAAAATTTATTGATGTATTGGACGTTATTGGTATACCATGATTTTATCAATAAAAAAATTTATAGTTTTGCAAATTTCAAATGAAATGTCTCTAGTAATTAATTAAAGTACTTGGCCCACATCATTTCATATCACAGAGTTTCTTCTAAAGGGTGAACTTTAGAGTGTGAAAGATAACAAAAAAATTTTTATTTTATAAAAAAAAATCGAAACATTAATATTTGAAAATGATTTCGGTCCGTATCACTTTCTGTACAAACAATTTAGAAAACTCCACCAGAAACATAATTTCAGTAGCCGACAACGAATCAATAATTTCGTTTACAGCAGTATTATTCTCTTTATAATCAATTCACAGTTCAATGAATAGAACGGTAACACTCAAAAAGTCATCTTTAAGTTGCGCGAATTACAATCATACCCAAAATGGCACTGGAAAAGTTCTCATGTATGAAGCATATCAAAATAGCTTGACGGCAACGCTGACCAATTGGAAAATCCAATTTTGACAGCGCGCTTTGTAGTGAAGTTGGCTGCAAAATAATTGTTTTTGTATTTTTGTTTTATTATTTTGACTAGTAGTGACATGTTAGCTAGTTCTTTTTTTAATTAGCGTGTTTCACTCTATTTTTAATTAACTTTAATGGGTTTTATTAAACCCAGAAAATATTCACCACCAACACTCTTATTTAGAAAGGCGCTAAAAACCCTAAGCTTTATCTTGGAGTGTTACGGTTTTTCAAATAAAATATGGGATTTAATCTCTGCAATCGATATCTAGTAAAATTTATCAAAATTCTTCATTTTCGTATTATTGCACTCGAAATACCGAGTAAAATGTAACGTAATTTGAGATGATGGCTTTCGATAGCGAGTCTGCGATCGTGTGTAATATTAGCAAAGTAGCAATTGGAAGCAAAACCAAAAGTAAAAAAAAAATTTAAAAAAAAAAAAAAATACGATTCGATAGCTTTCGAATAAGGTGATTTGCTTACTCTACACGTAACGAAATATTATTCGATACAATAGTCTACTCGCTATTAAATGCGGTTATTAAACCTCTGTTTCAACGTCAACTAATTCATCATGATTCCACAGATTATACTGATCATAAATTAATAACAAACAAAAAAACAATTAACAGTTCGCTTGTTAGTTAATACTTTCGTGAGTTCTACTGAGCTTACATCATTTTGCTAGATGACTTATGAGTAAATATATTTAAAAAAAAATATTTCTCTCACACATACAAACAGCCTCTCAAAAAGTAGTTTTGTAAAACAGTTTTGTGTCATCTATTTAAATAATTAAAATTATTATTTGTTTTTTTGTTTGTTCGTTATAAAAATTTTTGTTTTATAAAATTTTGTACGGAGTGGTACCATTATATTCCAAAAAAGTTTGGCATATACTTTTGGAGCGACCATGCCCATTTTTACGCCCACCTTTAAGCTATTTTCTCTTAAGATTGTTCACAAAAATGTGTGTCCGCACTTAATTTAAGCCTGAAATTCTAATTTTAAATAATTTATTTACCATTTTAGTTGGCGCCTCTGCTAATAATGCTAGCAAAGGCATAAGTTAGGGGGCTTTTTAGCAATTAGAATTATATTTGTAAAGGATTTATCTAAAAATTGGTACATACGCTCTTTAAGGATATTGACTCAAAGGATACTGACTTTAAGGATACGTGCAACTTTTGTAATAAGTGAGGTGCCAGGCGATTATGGAAAAAACCATATAGTTTCTAGAAAAGCATGAAACATATTGTAATTTTTTTGTTTCTGGTATAAAAGTTAAACTTTCATGAGTTAGGTATCTAGAGACTTATACGAGTAGTAGAATCTTGTGAGAAATATTTTTGTGGAACATTTTAATACTCTAACTCTACGACTGGTATGTATTTTTTGCCCCCTTTTAAATAGGAGTCAAAAAAGTCTTATTAATTGAAGAGTTATAGTGTTAAAATCTTCCACAAAAATATTCTTTGTAGAGTTTTACATAAGTTTGCCGAATATTTCATTTTTCTAAAAGGACTAATTCATCATAAAAATTTTAAAAGTATTGAGAAACTTTAAAAAACAATTTGTTATAAATGCAGATAAAAATGTTCAAAGACCCTGTTACATTTGTACTCTTTTCTGGTGTCTTTTACCACAATTAGTGGCCAGAACCTTATTATTTTTTGTGTTGCTCAATGTAATTTTAAATTATTTAAAAAGTTTAATTTAATAAACAACTTTAGAACAAAACTTTTAGTTTTAATTAAGCGAATGTATCTTTGAAACTAGTGAATAGTGGATGTCAAATGTTCATGGAATCCAAGACTTTATTTGATTTCTATTAATATTTAGAATATTAAGTAATAGAATTTAACAAACCTGCATTTTAATTTATTTATTTTCATATGAAACATAATAGTATTTAGTTTACATTCTGCAACAAACTACATGTTTACTCTTTAATTTCCTGTAATAATTTAATTTTAATCGATTTTATTTGCTTAAATTTCTGTAAACCAACTAAAGGTTCTTCTATTTAAAACAAAACAATAAACAAATTTCTAAGCCATTGTTGTTGAAGGTAAATCATATCAATATTTTATTTAATTAACTTTCATTTGCATTGAAGTAACTTAAAAATTATTTATTTATTTTTCAATTAGATTTTTTTTTATTTTGTAAATTTTTGTTTAAATAAATATTTTAATAAATTTCTTTTTTAAAATATCAATAACAATTAACTTTGTGTGTTTTACGGTATTGACTTTACAAAAAATTATATTTTCTGCCTTAAATCAACAAAAATCAAATGAAAAAAAGAGTAAAACAAACAGATGAAATCATGAATATGAGTCTTTTGTGGTAGACATTTTTGTTTAAACATTTAAAGGAAATGAAAAAGAGATGGTATCCTTTAGTTAAACTATAAAATGAAAAGGAAGATAATCAAACAAGAGAAAAATAGTAGGAAATTGCTTCAAGGTTTGTGTAGCAAAGACAACAGTTTTGTTGTAAAAATTAATTTTATTGCTTTAGCATAATTCTTGGTTTCAATAATAGTATTACAATCAATAAAGTGTTCAATGTAACTACTTCACAGCTAGCACCGCATTTAAGAATAATATTTAATTGATGACTAAGTATACGAAGCTGTGGTCCAGATCAACAGAAAACTTTATTCAAAGTCTGTGGGAGTTCTGTAGTAAGACTCATTATCCAATTTAAAAGAAAAATTTTTGGTTAAAAATAGTTAACCCTAAAATTAAAGAACTTGTGATTCGGGTGAGTGATTAAATAAAAGCCAGAATTTTAAGTGGTGTTTACTTAACCCCCAAAAAAAATATATATAAAATAAATAAACCATTTTTGGTTGTTGTATCTGGTAATCTATAGCTTTTTTGATTGTTGTACATGGTATTCATATCAGTGGTGAGCTTTTAACTCCTAAAGTTAACCAAGAATTACTGAACTACATATTCGTTAGACCAGAACCATACACAGAAATTCTCTTTTCAAATTGCCGCTGTGTCTATATATACACAGCAATTTTGTTTCGGCAATTTTTGCATTCTTATTCATTCCTTCATTTAGCATTCAAGCTACTTGTCTTCTTTTTTTTACAGCTTTAAAAAATACGAAGAGACAACGAAAGGGAATTGCTTTCCATTCTTCTCTCCTTTCTCTCCTACAAAATTAAGAATTGCCCAACTAAAACTGCTGTGTGTGGTTCTGGTCTTAGAGAAAGCAAAAAATACTGAGTTAAAAATAATAGCATGTGTCGAACCTTTAAAAGTTACTGAATCGCACTAATTTCAAATCTGCACTTTTTTTTTACTAGTTGCAAAAAAAAAAAAAAAAAAAAAAATTTAAGCGAAAAAAATTTTTATGCAAATTTTTAAAAAATTTATTTTTAAAAAAATTATTTAAAATAGATAAAGAAAAAAAAACTAATTTCCTTTTTCTACAATCATATAGCCTAACAAGTTTTAATTAAAGTGAGTCATATTTGATCCAAATCGGGGCCCAACTTTGGCTTTTATTTCTAACTAAGTGACGCTACTTCATTTGGGAAAAAAAAATTGCCATATGCATAGAGCAATAAGACACTTTCAGTCCAACACGCCAAGGAACCACTACCGAATTCATATAACAATACTTGTTTCTAAACAAGTAGTATTATAGATTGACTTAATTGTAATTAAGCTTAAAATCGAAAATTTTCTCAGATTTTAATAATTTTAAATATTTAAAACTCATGCCACTATGAGTTTGTCAAAAAAATGGAGAATTTTTATCTCCAATTTTAAATAATTTTTTTTTAAATTAAAAATTTCTTAATATTGCATAAAGAAACGTATTTTCTAACACAAGTTCTACGTTGTTTTTAAAACTACTACTAAATTAAAAGACATTAGGCCATAGTCACAAAAAAGTAGGCTTTTCTTACGAGCTGACTTTTGTTCATAAGAATTATATGAATATAAAGTCGTTTTAAAAAAAAATACCGACTTTAGTGGGACTATGATTATGGCAAATTGTAGGTAAGACTTAAAGGAAATTTTGTTTAGGAATTTTGAATTTCTTTATAATTAAAATTAATAAAATATTTTTAAGTAAATCTCACAAATGTCATTTCACCTCTTGAGTTAAGAGCGATTGAGTAACTTTTATTACAATGAGTCGCACTGTAAAAACAGGTGTATCGATATTTTAGCGAATCAGCACGATTAAAATTGTTATGTGTAATGATTGTTTATGTGTTGTTAACTTCATTGGAAACTGCATTTTGTCTTAAAAAAAAAAACAAACAGTTTTTAATTGTGCCTCGCACATGATTCTATCATACACATCGGCTGCAGCTCTCTGTTAGAAACCTTAAGGTATTTTACTTAAAGGATACCTTCCTCTTGCTCGCTATGCATTCCTTTTAATTGTCGGTTTAAAATATTTATCTTTAAACTTTTACAGACGCACATAAATAAATAGAAAAAGTCTCATATGTGCGAGTATATTGCGAATATTTTTTATAACATTTACATGGTGAATAAAAAAGGAAAAAAGAAGAATGTTAAAAATGTATGGATTATATTGGAATTTATGAACTTGTTCTAGGCTTCTCCATGAGTCATATTCTTACACACGCAATAAAGTAGCAACAACAACACGGACTGACTTTACTTACGTCCATGTAATTTATGTATTTCATGCATAACAAATGAGAATATTTTTTAATTTTTTTTTTATTTAACTTTATCAGTTTTTAGCAATTTCATGCTTAAAGTTAAACAAACTGATAGCAGGCACCACAGACATTTCATTTATTCATCTCTTATTAAGCATATGCAAAGCTGATTATAATTTACCAAATGGTTTTCTTATTAAACTAAATATAAACATTTTATTATTTAAAAATTAACAAGAATAAATTAAAAAAATGTCATTGATTGTTAGAAAAAGAATGCAGGTTAAAAGCAATAAGTGATGGAGCTGGAGAATGTGTATTTAAATTAAAATAAAATTAGTTTTTCAAGCTGTATTTATTAAAAAAAATTAAAGAAAATTAATGTAGGCTTGAAATCGATATTAAATATGACAAATTTGTATGAAAAATTTGTCATAATTTCTACATGAAATCGTTATTAATCATTTTGAATACCAACCTTAATCTTTATTTGTACTGGGTTATTTTCAATTTATTGTTTTACTCATGATATTCTCATGAGTTATTTATTCAGTACAATAAGTACTGAAAGGCATAGCATATCTATATGGCCGCTACTCTGAATTCTCACTAGATTACTCCCAACATTAGAACCTTTATTTTTGTAAAAACCTATATAAGAATTATTTGTCAATAGTTTCAAAAAGATTCAAGCATTCAAACAAAAAACTTAGTAAATTTCAAATTTGGGTTATGGAATTAAGCCCAAATAAAGATTAAGGTTGGTATTCAAAATGATTAATAACGATTTCAAGTAGAAATTATGACAAATTTTTCATACAAATTTGTCACAATATCGATTTAAAGCCTGCATTAATTTTCTTTAAATACAAGCGTAATTTTTTGTTAAGCTTTTGAATTTAAAATAAAATATATTTATTAAAAACTTTGTTTAGCATTCCATTTTAATAATAATTTTAAATTATAAAGAATTAAAAGGATGACGTACTTAAAAAAAGAGTTATTGATTCAACTTAATCCAAATAAATATTCTCCAAAAATTGTTTCCTAGAAAACTTGATTGCTAGCAAAAATTCCTTAATTTTCTATGATTAAATAGGGAGAAATGTTGTTCATAATAAAAGAAACTTGAAAAATCAAAATATTTGAGGGCGTGTCATCTGCCGCCCTATACTACATTGTCAGCCTTAGCAAAAGCGTCAATAGTTTTTTTTTTAAATCTTAAAAATTGATTTTATTTTTTGAAGTTTCCTGTTTTTTGTAGTAAAAGCATTCATAATAAATAAAATTTATATGCCAGCACATTTATTCTCCTCAATGATTTTTTGTTTTAAATAATTTTTTTTTTGATGTACAAAAATTAATTTTAATATTCTCACAAAATTTAAATATTTATTTTACGTTTTTGCGGTTGTACGGCTGAGCGAGTTTTATTTTTTTATATAACTAGAAATATTTAGAAAATTAAAATATTTATAAATACATATTTTATGGAAACTTTTTAAGCAAAAAAAAAAAAAAAAAAAAATTATAAATATTTGCTTGTATAGAATAATTTAAAAACCATTTTTGTGTTTTACTTTTAAAGCAAACAAGAAAGGACTATGAGAACTATTTCTATACGCTACAGGTAAGCATAAGAAGGTTCAACCTGCAAGCAGGATTGACAAGCTGCTTCAAAGAAATTAAAGAACTTGCAAAAGAGTTAGTTCTATTAGTTACAGCCAAAATTTTAAAAGGCAAATAATGGGTTTTTAGAATAAACTTAAGCTTACCATAAACGACGGCAGTATGTAAGTGTAATCATTAACTTTAAAAAATTTTTGAAGAGAAGAAAAGGGTACCAAAGAGAAATATACGAATACCACTTGCATATTTAAACTTTTTTAGTGCTACATTTTTGTATCCTTTTAAAGCCTAGAACTGTGCTTCTTAAATCTAACAATTCTAAGAAGAAAAAAAGAACTGCTAAAGGGGTAGAATGGTACTTTTTAGTTATTTTAATGGTACTTTTTCAGTTTTTAATATGAATGCACTGAGAACTAAATGTGAGACTGAGCTCAAACCTTATTGAGCAGAGTGAAAAATTATAAAAAATGAAAGAAATTGTACTCTTTCTTTAGTTTAATGTTTTTTTTTAATTAAATAAATAAATATTTTTGTAAGTTTTTGGTTTTATGGTTTTAATTTTTATATTTCGACATGTCTTTTTTAAAGAAAATAAAATAAAATCAATCTGCCAGGACCCTGGGTATTTTCTGCGGATTTGTATTGTGTTGTTAAAATAAAACCAAATTTAGCTTTCAATCCAGCTTAAACGTCACTAAGCAGAGTAAAAAATTAAATTAAAAAAGAAAAAAAATTTTAATTTAATTTACTTCAGTGATGCTAAGCGAACCCATAGCTGAGATTAAAGGCTTCCAAAACGATACTAGAACTCACAAAGATAAAAAATTTTATTCCTATCTAACTTGAAATTTGATAATGACAAACGAATTGATAAATTCATTTTAATAGAAATCTCTATAATGTGAAGGATATAATAACAGTATTTGCCTCTGTTGTAGACAATTTTAATTTAAAAATAATTTATTCAGTCTTAAAAAATATTTTTTTATTAACAGACATAAAAAGAATCACTCAATCATTTTTATTAATATTTAACAGCAAAAGAAATTTCCTTTCATATGTTCATACTCTCGCATACACACAGCTATGCATATAATTATACACATGAATGGAGCAAACACCATTTGTATTTGAATATGAGTTAAGAGTAGTAGCAGGGATATCATTATAATTATAATGGTAACCAGTCACAACATACTCGTAAGCCATCAAATGATTTTTTTCTTCCTTCTCTCTTTAATAATAAAGTATTTATGCTCATAGCGGATAAGATTAGAAAGACATAAAATTGAGTATCTGGTAAATTTTTACAATGTGTCATAGAAATTGTATATATGGGAGTGTGTGTTTTTATCAGATTTGACGGTTGAGTAGACTTTATTTGGTTAAATGACAGCAGCTTTAGGTTGACAGGCTATAAAATGGTTTAAGTACATACAAAAACAATTTAATAAGAAACTTGTTTTTCTTGTTACTCGTTATTTCCATAAATAAATAAATAAATATTAATATTAAAAATAATAAGGGTTAAATGCATGCTGTGATTAAATTTTTATATGAATAATTTTTTTTATAAAAAAAATATTGTGTTCCATGAAATAGTCACAACTATTGTCTGTCTGTGTTGGTAAAATGAACAATTGAAAAACAAATTCGAAGCTCAATAAAATCAGCTTCCATATAGTTCACTTTATAAAACCAGGTTTTTTCTTTAGTGCGAACCCTTCATAAGAAAAAATTTTCTGCCTGTGATTAGCGTTGTGCTTTTAAGGCTAAGCATTTAGAATCTAGATTTTTTCTAGTCTTAAAAAGCTAAAATAATACCAACTTCAGTTGTGAGAACTGAAATTTGCTTCCAATTAAAAATTCATTTGTGATAATCAAATTTTTCAGTTAATGCAACTAGAATTCGATAATGCAGGCTAAAAATTTCTTCTTTTTTTATTATTTAGGACCAGCACTCAGGGAATGGCCCCTACTTATGCAATGCATTGTAATGGAACTAGGAAAATAGGTTATGGGAAGGAGGATAGAGGGAGTAGTGTCTGTGAACATTCGATTTGAATTTTCTCAAATTGTAGGATTCAGGAAAGACGTCAGCAGGAATTTTATTCCACATGCGAACTGTAGGGCTAAAAATAAAACTCTGTCTGTAATGCATAGTGCGATCCACTGGCCAATCGACTACAAAGAGATGGCTCGTCTGAATGAGCGGGTTTCGGGAACAAGATCCCTAATTTCATCAGAACACCTTTCGTTGTAGTAACGATAGAAAAGTGTACCACAACCCACATTGCCACGGTGTTCCAGTGAGTCAATAGAGCCGGCTACCTTACTGTCACCGATAACCACTTTTGCCCTCTCCTGTAAGCGGTCGAGTAATTTCAAAGTAGATTTTGAAGCACCGGCCCATATACATATGTGAGTTGTATTCCATTCTCGGTGTAAATATGGAGGAGGTCATAATCGTAGTTGTTTTGTTAATGTAAAGAAAATGTTTTTAATCTAAAAGTAAAAAGCCAAAAATTTGAGATGCAGATAATAATTATTCTAAAAGAGGCCAGCGATTAACAGTTGCCAATCGTTTTTTATCGGTTAAAAATTCAAATGTATGAATCATAACGAAATAGTGAGGCGGCAACTCTAAGCAACAGCACGTTTTGTAGTGAAGTTGGCTGCAAATAAATTGTTTTCTTTTATTTTTGATCAATAATGAAATGTTAACTAGTTTTTTTTTTAATTTAGCGTTTTTAGCTCTATTTTTGTTTAAGTGTAGTGGGTTTTATTAAACAAAATGATTAACACTACTGTAGAAAATACTTTCTAATTTAAAGAAGACGCTTTAATAAATATAAATAGAAAACTCTAAAAAGCACTGCGCTGGCCGCTAAAATTTAAGTTGATTTGTAAGATAAAAAAAAGCTTTTGGTAATCATGAAAGTAGTAACAAACAGACTCTTAGATGCTGAAATGCGTTTTTCTTTATATCACTCCCAGATGTAGAGAGATAAACTCTCTCTTTTACAAGAATTTCATAACTTCACCACCAAAATACAAGGTGCTGGAATTCAGATTTTAAAGTCTTATCCCTTTTTGTTTAGTAGCTTTTATGTTACAAAATTATAATGTAAAGTTAAAGCAAAGACTTCAAACAATTTCAAGTGTTAAGCAAAAGCATTACTTTAATCTTTGGAAACAGCTATGGAGTTGCTTAACACAAAAAAAATATATTGTCGACCTCGTTTTCACTTTCTCTGTAGCCATTTAAAGAAAAATGTTATCTTAAGAAGGTAATCATAAAACACACTCAGCTTTAGGTTCTTGTTGAAAAAAACAGGTATTTTTTTTCTTTGCCCATTCAAAACAGTTTTATTTACACATGCATGTTGGTTAACATATCGTTACTTTAACGGGAAAAACTCATATGTGTCAACGAAAAATTAAAATAAAAGTTAAAGCTTAACCCTTTTATTCAACAAACAAAAAAAAAAAAATGGATGTAGACTTAAAGTAAAATTTTTAAAAAAATTTTATATAATAAAAAATTTTGATAATGTTGACATTAAAGTCTACTTAAATTTGTTTTTTTGGATAAAATTTTAATATATTTTTTTACTTTAATTTAATTTCATAAAAGCTGTGCTTGTTTTGAAATGGACGCAAGTCAGTGAAGGGTAAATAACATTTAATTTTAAATAGAAGGCAGATGATTTTAACTAAAAAAACTCAAGCTTTACTGCAGCTATAAGCAGTCATTTTTTTATTAATTTAAATAAAGTTTTTTATTAAGAAAAAAACACACAAATTTGTGGCAATTTTTTGTTTCTTTGTTTTCTATTTGAAAAATTAACCCAAATAAAATTGTTTTTTGAAATATTTTCTTTTCAAAAAGGAGCTAACGATATGCAGCATTACAAACTTGCATAAAAATTTAAAATCATGTTTACCGTATTCACATTTGAACTGATTATTCCATGCATAGGAAAATCTAAGATATTGTTTACTTAACCTCAAATTTACAAGACCAGTAATGGAAGCACAAAATGGAATGGAAAAAAAAGGTAAAAAACAAAAACGTAAAATAACCACAACGAATCTTGCAAGATGAACTGAATTTTTTTTTTAAGTTTTAAGTAAATTTGTGTCTGTATAGAATTCTAAAATAGTTCAGAGTAGTCGTGTATGTGTGTGTGTATGGGTTATGCTTTTGAGAGCAAAATATTGTTAGCATTAAACAGGCAAATAAATCGACAACAAAATTACATCACTGTTAGCTGCAACCAGCAATCGTAATCATGTTGCCATTATCCTTAAAAATACGAATTTTAGGACTTGAAATCTTTTGCCTGAATAATCGTTAAGAATCCTGCAGTTGTGTAGGTAAATATTGATTTAGACTAAAAATTTCAATAGCCAGAATTTCAATTGAAATTTAACATCAACTAGTCATTACTTAATTACAACAACAAAATAATTTTGCCATCACAAGTACATTACGGTTTGAGAAGAAGGTAATTTGAAAAGTTTCCAATTGGAAATTTGTGAAGTTGCATTCAAGCTAACGAAATGAAATCAATTTTGAAAGGCTTGAATTGCAAAACTATAAAGAAAAGTGTGCGAAAGAGATAGAGGGAAGCCAATTGAAGTAATTAATGCCAGAATTATTTTGTTCAAAAAGTTATTTCAAATATAAAATTTTAGTTTTTATTTTCATTTACATTTTCTAATGAGATTGAAATAAGTAAAGGATTTCAAGTGTGATAATAAAGTATTTTTTCAAGTGTCTGTACTTGAATAAAATAATTTATTATCAATTCATTAAATTAAAGACATCATTTCAATGATTTAATGAAATATTTTATTATTTGAATGCAATTTAATATCAGTTTTTGACATGACTTGGCTTAGCTTCAAGCTGTGAGCTTGAATTCATTGGTTTTGTAAAGACAAAATTAAAGGAATTCAAAAAAATTCCATGTAGTTTCAAATATGGCCTTATGTGTCTTCTATATAAATAAAATTATTTTTCTGAGTGTTGGTTTATTTGTTCGCTCTACAAATTTTTCTGAAATTTTGTATAATATATTTTTATTCTCTAATTTCTCTAATATATGGTACATATGCTGGCTATACTTTTTTACCGACCATGCCCACTTTTAAACAAAATAATTGAAATTACTTTTTAGTAATTAAAATTGTATTTTCTAACTAATTTTTCTGAAAGTTGATACACACACTTTTAAAGCTATTTTTGTAATAAAATAATTGAAATTGATATTTTAATGATCAAAATTATAAAGTTGAGGATATGATTGCAGGAATTTCAAATAATAGAGTCATGGACCTAGATTAATGAATTTTTAAATTCATTAAATCTACCCAGAATAACTTAGCATAAATTACTTGACCCACCAGCTGCACTTCCAAGAAATTTTGACTGCTTTAAACTTTGCATTGATGCAAGATTGCTGGTGAAAAATCTCTTACATTTTAAGAGTTTTTGTATCAAATATAGTCTTGATTTCAATTAATATTTACTTTGATTTTAAAATACTGCAATTCAAACATCTTGCATTTGGTATAACAATTTTAAAGGACAATGACAATCTTTTCAAGTAACATTTACTAACGTAGAGACGGCCTGAATCCTCAAAAGAGGATGATTAAAACAAATAAAGCAGCCAATTTTAAAATGTATAAAATTATTTCTTTAGTTTGATATAAATTTTTCTTATAACAAGTGTTTTGTTCACAAAAATGATGGGAAAATATGAAGAAAAAGCAACTCAATTCAAGAAGAATTTCATTAAATGAAAAAAAAAAAAAAATATATTTTTTTTATTTAACATTTCCATAAATTAAGTTTGTTGATATAAATTTTTATAGAAAAAATTACCTGAAATTTTTTAAGTAAATTTAAACTTATATAATTAAAAAAAAACTTTTGTTTTACCATTAAAATTTCCACTTTCAATTTTAATTGATTTTTTCTTTTCGCTTATCACAAAATGCAAATTTGTTTGGCTGATATTTTTCTTTTTTTTTATTTACAAAAAAAAAAAAAAAAAAAACAAAATAAATAAATTTGCTTCCTGTTTTGCGCTTTGAAATTAAAAACTTACAAAAATGTTTTTACTAACACAACCCCCTACGGAAATAAACTTGTATATCCGGTTGCAAGCAATCAACATAAATAACAACCTTTTAGGTTTTCCAATTTTATTTTTTATTTATTTTTTTTTTTCAAGCTAAAATGCTTGTAAATAGCAAAAGTTTAACCAAAACCTCTAAATGTAATCTCAGCCCAGCAATTACTTGTCTAAATCTAAAACCATACCTGATGAAATAGTTTTGTCAAAAGTGTATCCATCTAGTTGGTTTCAAGCAGTTTAAATAAACAAATTTTGTTATTGGCATTTTCAACAGGATTTGTTTCATCTGTAGAGACTTTTTTTATTTCAATTATTTTATTTTGTTTCTTTTTCTTTTTTTTTCTATTAACTTGGCTTGCGTCCATACAACCAACCAACCAACCAAGTGACCTACATGGCAGCTTTAGTTCATATGAGTGCTACTTACTGTAACTGAATACCCATGAAAACAAAACGAAAAATAACAAAAAGGGCAAAATGTTAACTAAACCAACCATGGCATCATTTTGGAAATAAAAAACTAAAAAAAATAAAAAAAAATAAAGAGAAATGCAAATAATAAATAGACAAATTTTCTCTCAATTTTTATGATGATTTATAGTTTAGAACAACAACAACAAAACTAAGTTAAAAGAACAGCTGTCCGGTGTTCCTTATGGTTGCATAATAACGATCATAATAATCTCTAAGCCATATTAATGGTGCAGGTGACTACTGACTGTATTTTCTAATATTTGTTTTTAACTTTAATGTTCTTTTTATTTTATTTCTTATTTTGATTTAAAAAAAATGAGTACATTGAGGATAACTAACCGCAATTTTGTAAAACATTGCTTGTTTATCCCCTCCCCTTTTTTTTTTGAGTTGTGTGTGCGAGGAAAAGTATGTGCAAGAAGAAATTTTTCTAGTTTAAAACGAAAACTCACTTCAAAAGTTCATGCTGTGAAGTAAAGTATTTTTAAAGTTATTTAATACCAACACCGACATACATTAGACAGAAATTCATTTGAAACACTTGGAAAACACTGACTAAGTCTAGACCAGCAAAATTAGTCAAACTATTACAGATTTAAGCCCACTTAGAAGATACTGCCACTCAACAAGAGCCATCATAGACTCCTAAGTGGATGGTTTACCGGTCAGTGTAAGATAGGATCTATTAGGACCAGCCAAAGCAGATTTTATGAATTACATAACGAAATTAATCTCAGAACATGTACTTTGTGACTGTACGGCCTTTGGGTCTTGTACTGCATGACTGCTTTTAAACAACACAAATCCGCCAAGCTTTTTGAATTGTCTGCAGACAACACCCAGGGTTTAGAAAGGAATTGAAGCTGCGATATACATATAGATTGGTGGGTTAATACGCTACCTAATTTTTTTTGCAATCGAAAATTCAGTTGTGAACGTAAAATTTTTTTAAAGTGTCATTAAAAAATCAGTCTTATAGCTCAAAATATATTTATTTGTTAGTTTATTTGACCTTTTTCTTTTTAATAAAAATTGCTATTTTATTAAGCTTAAGGTCTAATTTAAAAAAATTTATTTTTATGTCAATATTTCGGTCCAACAGCTCAAGAGTGTAGAACAAAATTTAGTTTTTCTAAATTTTTATTAAGCTTGAGGTCTAATTTAAAAAAAAATTATTTTTATGTCAATATTTTGCTTTAAAGCGAAATACGATCTTAAGCTTAATAAAATAGCCATTTTAGCTAAAAATATATTTAGGTAAACTAAATTTTGGTCTATAAACTTGAGCTGATGCCTCAGGACATGCCAATGTTCTGCTTTAATCTTGTTTTTTACATAAAATTCTGTACTTCTCTCATTTACATAAGCGCATTTCCGTTTACTAAATTTTTTTTTTTTATTTTTAGTCGATATTCGACACAAAAAGTTTTTATTTTACTGCTGGTCTTGCTGGCATCTTTTTAAATAAAAAATCTTGTAGCTTTCCAAGAACATGAAATTTGGAATTTATTTATGTTGTTCTTTTTTGTTTTTGTGAAAATCAAAAGTTTTTTTTTGTGGCCCTGCTTTGCAAACGCCATTATTAACATACTTTATCTACAAGAAAGTTTTGCGTTTGTGGATTTATTTTTAGTTGTAGTTAAAGTTCCTGACTACAGGGAACTTTATTATTATTTATTTTTATTTTAGCAACAGCTGTGAAGGCATGTTTTCTTAAAGCTGCATGCAGTTGCTTTGCTGTTTGCTGTGTTGTTTTTAGTTTTTTTGTAAGGCACAAGAAAAGGATTGTTGTTTTTGGTACTGTACCTGCTAACTTAACGAAAAATTAGGTCAAAATAAAAATAGAAAAGAACTCATTCATCAATTTTGTATGTGCTGCTGAAATTTAAACGTTTGAGGGGTAAAAAGATTCACTTAAATTTCAACTAAAAAAAATATAATTAAAAGCTAAATTCACTCTGTATTAAGAAGTGAAAGAAATCGTTTACTTTTTAAATTTGTCTGGTAGTACCCCGCTCTGTTAGGCGTAAACGCATAACATTTAGCTTTCGCATTGCAAAACAGAGTAGCCCCCAGATATTTGTTTAAAAAAATTTAAGTCAGTGATAACAAATGACAAATATTTTGATATTTTAGAGAACGATAATGTTCTCTAATTCGCCGTTAATTTTATAGCAAAATAAATTAAGAAAACTTTTGTTTTTTATATCAAACTTACCAAATTAAAAAATTAGTAAATGCTTTTCAATAAACCACCTCCACAAGCAGACAACATCTGAAATGATAGAGGGAAAGCAAGAATAAGAGATTGAAATTGAGGTAAAAATAATTAAAAATAAAAAGAAAATATGTGCTTTATATTGGTCAACTTTTGACTTTCCAAAAGTCATCGAAATTAAGAAAAAAACAACGTGTATTTTTTTTAAAGAAATATTAATAAAAACCTTTATTTTTTATTAGTTATTTGTAACTAAACTTAAAATGAGCTAACAAATGCCCAACGCTTACATTTTAAGCAACTTAATTTCACATATTCAATGCACAGTATATCAATTCCACTTATTACCAGGTTCAAAGGACTTCATTTAAATGTAGACTTGTTGTCGTTAGTCTGAGGCTCGCCTTAAGTTAATCAGTGTTGTTCTGTATTTTATTCGAAATTGAAAAATTCAGCACCTCATAACTACTCTGTGGTCCATCTTAAGATTTTTCAAATTTTGTTTTTGCTTTATTTTGGGTGCGAAATTATTAGTAGAATTAAAAAAACATAAAAGTTTTCATTTAATAAGAAGAAAAAAATTTAATTCAAAATTAAAAGGAAACTTAAAAGGAAGAAAACAAAAATTCATTGTGAAAAATTTCATTTAAATTGACATCAATATGCATTCATCATCATTCACTAACTTACTTAAAATCGCATTCTTTATATCATCTGCTTTTAACTGTTTTTGTCAATTTTCTATTTGCATTGCATTTAGTTACTTTTTTCATGCTATTCCTTATGATAGATATTCTCTTTCTTTTCTTCTTTTTAATTTGCTAAGACTGTTAGTTTGAAGTGTAACAAAAATGTTGGTTATAAATGTCCTTTTCTGGTTTTGAAGGGCTTCACTTTAAAAAAAGCAAGCGAGTTCTTTTCTATTTTCTAGTTGAAAAAAGAAAAATACAAGTAAATGTTTTCTTTTACTTATTGCTGCAAATGCTTTAATTTTTAAAATTTTTCTACTCAAAAAAAAAGCATGATTTTTTTAAATTAAATAATTTTTGTTAGAGCGATTCAGTAATTTTTATCGATTTCAGTGTATTCGGTATGATAGAAATGATTATATTCGATGATTATTGATGTGCTAATAACTTGGTCGCAAGCTGTATTGTGTGTCGAAGTTCAGAACACCATTCTATCAGCGGAATGTTTTTAAACACCGAAATCTATAAAATATCGTTGTACTTGTTTTTTCAATACGAAAGTTCGTAATAAAAGTTACCGAATTGCACTATTGCTCTGCAAAGTTAATTTTTTTTCTTAATTTTAAACAAAATGAAAGTCTTAGAACTAAAATAAATTTTTGGCCTTCTAACCGTATGAGCAATAAAATATTTCACATACGTAGTCAAATTTTTTTGTAGAGCTAAAAAAATTTATTAGTTTTTATTGTTAAACAAATTTATTAAGTCAACTTTTGAAAAAAAAAAAAAATTTAATAACTGTTCAAAAAGGGTACTGAATTCAAATAAACATTTCGCTTTTTTCAAATTACCAAAAAATCAAAAATTTTACATCGATTTTAATAAATTCAAGCTGGTTTTGTTTGAAACTTTAGCAGCAAATGCTAGTTTTTTGTCTCTTACTATTTGTAATAATTTTTTGGATATAAATTTTTTTTAAAATTTTGCATTAAAAACGCATTTTTCCATTTTTGAGCCAACTTGTGGCCTATCATTTGCAATTTAAAAACTGTAAGGCCTCACTAAAATCCGCATCAGACAGTGGTTTGTTGCTTGTTTCTTTTTCAAGAATTGCATGAGAATTTTTTGGGTATTGAAAAAGTCATTTAGATGAAAATGGGCTTCTTTGAAGAATTAGCATTGAATTCACTTTACTCCATTTGCCATTAAGTGAATGGCGGAGAGGATATTTTATTTTGTATTCAAGAGGAAAATTTCTTCTTTACAATTCTAAAAAAAACCAAAACTATTTAAAAAAAATAATTAAATAAAAAGTACACTCTTACTAAGACCCGCCTGATATTAACGGAAATTTAGCTTAATATTTTTTTTTCATGACTGCTTTTTTAACGAAAAAATTTACCATCAAATTCATAGACTTAAACATTTTATGTGTCATAAATGCTTTAAAATTGTAATATTTTTTCCAAACAAATTAGTTGTCATAAACTTCATTTTAGTTTCTCATTTTTCCTTTTTTTTATGGATTAAAAGTGGGATTAACATTTTATATTTGCAATGTAAACCAGAAAAAATGAACATACAGAAGCTTCAGTAATTAAACTAGACTATTGAGACACTTCCCTTGGCACTTTATTTCTTTAATAGAAGAACGATATAAAAGAATAAGGGATAAAAGAAAGAAGTGGCCATATGCACATACTTGCAAATATAAATACACACATTAATTAAAACTATAGTAAAAAGAAAAAAAAAATTTAAAGCAAATAATTCTATACAAAAATATTACTTTATGCTGCAAAATTTTTTTTTTCATAAAAATACAATTCCACATATTAAATAATTTGGAACTATAAATTTTTAAAAAATGTAATCTGTATTCATGCTTAGTCTACTGAAGATTTAGAAAAGCATCTGATATTTACTCGTATAGATATGCTTTCCTTCTTAACATTTTTTGAGATTTTCCATGAGAATATCATGGAAAAGAATGCATTTTGCACACCAACATAAATTGGAATTGATTACGAATTAAAGCTTAAATTTGGTTAAAAAATTATTTTCATAAATAAATCTAATTTTAAGCTAGAAGAAGTGAGGTTTTGCTTAAAAACTATCACTCCCAATTTTACAATATTTAATCTAAGCAACACTTTAAACTAAAATGTTGGCAAATAAATGATTCTTTTATTTGGGAAATACTTTGCAAGTTATCAATCCTGTAAAATATAAAAATTAATACAAATTATGCTTAAAAAATATATAAATTTATGGCAATATAAGCAAATATATGCATTTATAACAAAATATGCAAAAATATGCAATAACAAATTAATGTAATTTTTTCAATAAATTCTCGAATTCGAAGTGGATTTGAAATTACTGAGGAAAAACAGGCCTTTGCATGCCAATCCTTGCCCTAGTTATGAAAAAATGTATGAAGCAGCCTTTTCAAAAATTTTATATTTAAGAAAAAAAATCTAAAAAAAAATTTAGAAAGAGAATTTGAAATACTTTTGATTTTTATATTTAAGTCATTATAGAAAATCATGGTTATGGGCACAGTTTTATTTTACTTTTTCTAATGAGATAGAACTAGGCCTGATTATTTCCTCTTTTCACTATGAAAATCCTATTGCATGAGTACGTATTTTGTAGACAAGAGAGGGAAAAAATTTAAAAATAAGGACACACTTGTATATACTTGAAATTCGTTTTTTTCCTCATTCGTGAATCTCAAAATAATAAAAAAAACAGCCAAGATTTTAGGTAAGAAGCCATAGCCTCTATCAAAGATTTGGAAAATTACAGCAGCTAATGAAGTAACTGGAAATAAATCGAACTACTTTCCGCTACTTAAAAATATTTAAAAAAATAATTTCAGAAACCAGTTTTAATTTTTTTTTTTTCTTTCTAGCAACATCGCTTTAGTCATAAGGACTCATTTAGAATTTTTATTTGTTGACTATTTCGTATTATAAGACTTTCTGCTTTAATAACTTCATTATCTCTTGAATAATTCAAAACTAAAAATAAAAAGGTTTTTTTTATTAAATGACTCAGCATGAATCTTTTAACTTTATGTTTTTATGGTTGGCGTTGGCATAGTTATGCTCGCAGGGGGTTTAGATCAGCATTCACAGAATTGCTTTTATTTTCTAGCATTATTGCTTTAGACATAAAGTTTAATTGCCAAACAGATATTAGTTGGTTTCTATACACAAATACGAGTGTACACATAAAGCGGGTGTCAGTAAAAGTGCACATTTTTAATTTAATAATAACAAAAATCTGCAAAGCTTTTTTACTTGTCTGTAGAAAACAGCCAGGGGATCAGGACATGAATTGAACTTGCGACAACAAGACTGGTAAGTTAGAACACTATCCTTTAGTATAAGGGTTCTTTCCCTCACTGTGTGTCAGGTGGTGCAATCTTGCTGAGCCATGCCGTCTAGTTGAGACCACAAGAACTCCATTATAATGTTCCTATAACGAATGACATTCACAGTCTCTTGAATTTTTAGCTCATCTTCAAAAAAGTTAGTCTCTAATAGTAACTTATTCGTTGCGGAAACATTTGTTACTCATAGATTGCATGAGGATTTTCTGAGCCCTAAATTGGAAAATTTTTTGTGTATTCAGAAAGCCATTCAAATCAATAGGAGAAAATAATTTTTTTTTTCAAAAAACAATTATAATGCTTTGTTCTTTTGTAAAGCGCTCCATTTTTAATAATCGGAATAAATATATGTGACAGCTGTCATAATTCAGAATTGTCACTTGCATTAAAAAAAGTGACAAGAAATTTAAAAAATTCACTCTTACTGAAACACCCATTACAAACAAAATTCATACGTGAAAATCATATAAAGAAATGTGATACCCTGCGGAAATCGCGCCTTAAACACACAAGTTAGTAAAATTTACTCTAGCACTGATACCAAAGCTAATATATACGCTTTTATTGCCATTAAAAGCGTGGATCTAATCTCTTGCGCAGACTTAATGAAATGTGTATTCAACCATCTAAGATAAACTAGTTTTTTTTAAATAAGTTTTTGTCAGAAGGACCATTTAGTCGAAGTTATTATTCGCTGGAGTAGCTCAGTGCCTACAGAAAATAACTTCGGTTATGACAAGTAAATTTCTTTCCAATCAAAAATTCATTTGTGTCAATCAAAGTTTTTAGTTGTAACAACGCAAATTCTAGAACATGAAAATATTTCGAGCTGTAAAACCGATTTTATATTGTCAAGATTAAAAAATGTGACTGAATTTTTGATTGGAAATAAATTTACTTTTTACAACCGAAGTTATTTTCTGTGTGAGAATAGAATTGCTTATGCATGACTAATAAATATTCGTGTAAAGATAAAATATGCTTGCCTGACTGGCTAACAAAATATTTTTATTGTAACTTTTCAAATTTAGTTCAAATGTTGTGATGCCATTAATCAGTAGTAGTACTAGATAATTAATCGTAAGGTCATGTATTCGATACCAGACTAGATTCTTAATTAAATGGGCCAAGATTCTTTAATTACTCCATTGTCTTGGCTAGTAATGAATCAAAACAGAATCTTTTGAATCTAATTAAGGTCGCCTGGCCGTCCCGTAAAGCCCACCAAGCGATCAAGCACTAACTGTCTCAAGATAATGACAAATTTAACTGAAGAACTCTTCCTGTAGGGTAGTAGCATCATGAATGTGTGTGCGTATGATATGGCACATTTAACAGATATTACAAAAATAAAACTAAAACTACTTCCTTTTAATATAATAAGTTGTCAGATGCAATAAGAAAATTCTAAGAATTTTCATGTTTTATTAAACAACAAAATTTAAAAGATAAATTACTTTAGGTCATTTTAAAATTAAATAATTATTTTGTACGCTCTTATATACAAGTATTTTTTTATTAAAAAATATTTTTTATTTGATTAACAAAAAATTCTTTTTGCTTTTTGCGCAGTAAAATAGTTTCTCATAGAATTTTAAGTTGTTTTACAAAGTAAACACTTAAAATTACAAATCAAATGGCTTGGAATGATTTAAGTTAGACACTCATACTCGTATCTGAGATATAGTCAAAGAGCGTAATAACAAATCCAAGTTGCTGGTATGTTTGCCTGCAACAAATAACGCAAAGTTTGCATTCACATGAGCAAATAAATTTGCTTAAATGCACAAAGAAATTAATAATAACAACCCTTTCAGCAATTTGAAAATTATTTGAATCTACACTAATTAAATTTATTTTTAAATTAAATATTAAATCATTACACTGGTTAACGCTGAAAAATTATTCAGAGCATTTGTATGCGTTTTTTATTAATTAAATTACACTTTTCTAGCAGCTTTAGTTTTCTACTGCAGCTGAAGAAAAAATCTTCTTTTTTATGTCTTAAAATCAATAAAGATTCCAGCAATAATAAGCCATCTGTGTATCCTCTAGCCCCCTTGGTAAAGTTCTTCCACTGCAAAAATATTTTGGTGTAACTTTAATTAGTTTCGTATTCAAAGAAAATGAAAAATTTAAAAATTTCTTGATGAAATAATTCTACTTTTCTGCTTTTAGCACC
Source organism: Thelaira solivaga (assembly GCA_947397855.1). Classification (NCBI taxonomy): domain Eukaryota; kingdom Metazoa; phylum Arthropoda; class Insecta; order Diptera; family Tachinidae; genus Thelaira; species Thelaira solivaga. The sequence goes on from OX377614.1 coordinate 10,873,572, forward strand.
CTAAAAGAGGTTTAAGTTTTATTTAATTTTCATGCAGCATAATTTTTGACTTAAATAATGAATGAAAGTTAAGATTTTGAGTCTTAAGTCTTTTCATTTCTGTTCATACTCGAAGTTTTCATTTTAAGTCTTTTGATTTCTGTTCATACTCGAAGTTTTCGTTTTAAGTCTTTTGATTTCTGTTCATACTCGAAGTTTTCGTTTTAAGTCTTTTGATTTCTGTTCATACTCGAAGTTTTCGTTTTAAGTCTTTTGATTTCTTTTAATACTAAAGGTTTCTGTCTTAAGTCTTTTGATTTCTGTTCATACTCAAAGTTTTTGCTTTAAGTCTTTTAATTTTTTTTTCATAACCGAAGTTTTTGATTTCTTTTTATAATATAAGTTTTCGTTTTAAGTCTTTTGATTTCTTTTAATACTAAAGGTTTCTGTCTTAAGTCTTTTGATTTCTGTTCATACTCAAAGTTTTTGCTTTAAGTCTTTTGATTTTTTTCATAGCCGAAGTTTTTGATTTCTTTTTATAATATAAGTTTTCGTTTTAAGTCTTTTGATTTCTTTTAATACTAAAGGTTTCTGTCTTAAGTCTTTTGATTTCTGTTCATACTCAAAGTTTTTGCTTTAAGTCTTTTGATTTTTTTCATAGCCGAAGTTTTTGATTTCTTTTTGTAATATAAGTTTCTGTCTTAAGTCTTTTGATTTCTTTTTATACTAAAAGTTTTTATTTTAAGTCTCTTGATTTCTGTTCATACTCGAAGTTTTCGTTTTAAGTCTTTTGATTTCTGTTCGAAGTTTTCGTTTTAAGTCTTTTGATTTCTTTTAATACTAAAGGTTTCTGTCTTAAGTCTTTTGATTTCTTTTTTTACTAGAAGTTTTTGTCTTAAGCCTTTTATTATGACCGATAATAAAATTCGTTAAGTATAACCGACACCAAAGTTCGTGTCTTAAATTTTTTGTATTATTTTTTTTACATTTATTGACGAAACTAAGACATTTTCATAGAATTTTTGGATAATATTTTGCCTTTCAAAGCAAATGTAAAAATTTTTCAATACAAACACTACGACTTTTTTTTAATTTTAATTGAGATGGTCTAATTCCACATTAATCGAAACAAAATATAAAACTAAACTAATTCTATTGTATATAATTTAGTGACTCTCAAAGAGGAATGTCAGAAGGCATATTAAAAATTTTACTTTTATTTAGATAACTTTTCTGCAGAACGAATGAAGAGAATGAGAAAATATTTACTCTAAAGTTAATTATTGTGAAGTAAATAAAATTAGCAGCTTGTACGAAATCAGTAAACGATTTACGATACTGTCACAAGAATTTAGGGAAAATATTTAGTTACAGGCCGATGATCGCTAATATAAAGTAAATCATTCAAATTTTTTGCACTTCAAGTAATCCCTTCAAGCTTAAACTTTTTTTTTCATCTGTTAATTTAATTCTTGGGTAAATACACAACTTTCTAAATCTAGAAACATAAACGTTAATTTGGCAAAATAAAATCCTTACAACACTTTTGCATATGCGAGCACAACGCTTGGTTACGTTGTCAACACAACAACAAAAATTTAAATGTTTTACAATGTCTACGGGCCAACAGTTCTATAACAAGTTCAGGCAGAACACATGCACGTTAGATGTACATACGTACTATGTACTGTTTACACGTTCAAGTATTTAAATTTAAATTTAAATGTTGTTCTTCAGTACTTAAAGCTGCAGCAATTTAAGGTTGTCAATGTTAAGCAGTAAATTGCTGTTGTTATAAAAATTTCATATGACTTCTTTTGACTTGTAGAGTTGGCAAAGTTTAAAAAAAAAACACATACACAGCACAGCAACACAAATAAGCACTTGGTGTCACGATAAAGGCCACAGCACTCACTTACTTTGTAATATTTTCAATTTAAACAAATTAAGAGTTTCAAAACCAAAGTTTACTTTCACAAATTCTATTCATTTTCACTAAATATTTTTGTTACAAAGTAAATATTCCACTACAGTTTGTGTTTAAGTGGCAGAAATTTAGGCAAAACGAGAAAAGAAGTAGAGAGGAAGAGCGAGAGAAGGTTGTTTTTAAAAATTTAGAAATAAAAGTTGCCTTTACTGACTTTTTAGACTTTTATTATTTTTTATTTGCTGCTATTTATTAGAATCGAGTTCTTCTATGTCTACATTTCTACACAGCAATTTTAATTATGTTTTTTTGAAAAAAAGGGAGAGAGAGAGAAATAATTTAATCATTTTTCTAGCACTAAATTGGATTTTCTTTTGTAGCAAGTAAAATCAGAATCTGCAATAAGACAACAAAATAGTCACTAGTGAAACCAGCAATTTGACAATGTCATATCATCAAAGTCAATCCACATCAACAGCAGCTAAATACAGACAAATTGAAATGAATCTCAGATTTTTAGTTTCTTGAAAGAAGAAATTATTTTCTACTTAATGGAAAATATTCGTAGTTTTTTGTATCCTTCAATTTAAGCATGTATACCTATAGGAAAAAGCTTTTAATCCTTTCAAGAGGGACCATAAACGTACTGAATACAAAACAGTTAATTTAGTCATATAAAAACTGTTATATTTGAAAATGGTTTAAGTCCACTTTTTTTTAAAAATGAATGAGCAGTAATTCTAGCTAGATAGTGTCCTTTTCTCACTAAAATTAGCGCTAATGCATTATTTTTTAACTGAAATATTTTAAAAGGAAAATTTTTAAGAAAATCCAAAAAAAAATTTTTTCAAAAAAATACAATACAATACATGTCGATGCTCAGAAACACACCCGTTAATTCAATATACTCGTAAATAAAAACATAAAATCCACAAAAATTTTACAAAATTTTTTATCTTGGGACACGGGTGCCTTAATGGTTTTTAAAGGATTAAAAAATATTATCCATAAATATTTGTTGCTTTTTCAGAAACTATAAAAAAAAAGTAATTGCAATTCATTTACTTTCATGATTATCCGCGTTTTTGCCTTGATGAATCAAATTAACTGCTGCACAAGATTTTGATCTACCAAATTTTTAAAATATTTTTGAGGTCAGGCACAAGAGTACCATTTTTCTTTAATAAGGCTTCAACTATAGCAAAGTATTGTTTAATTGACCGAAGCTAGCGCTTCGGCAGTTTGGATATTTCATGATTTTTTTTCACTATATCAACCTGATGCAGTTTTTAAATAATCAGAAGGCACTAAAAAAATATTAAGAAAGGAATAAAGTTGTAGGCAAAATACATCTGCTATATTGTACAAGAATTAAATTAAAGAAACCTAAACGTAAAAAAGTAAAATACCAGGCCAACAAAACCGGCAGTAAGTGGATTTTTGGGGAATGTATTTTTTTTTTTTTGTTACAACCATTATATAGAATAAGAAATGGGCTAAAGGCCGCATACCCTACCGAAGTTTAATAAAAAGTTATTTCATGGAAAAAAGCCTTTTTAAAATTTTAAGCATTAGAAAAATAATAAATTTTCTTCTCTATCACTTGGAGAAAAGTTTAGTTTAAAAACTTTAACTTATTTAATATTTTTAAGTAAAAAACCAAAATGATAATGAAAACCTATTGCAACTAAAGCAAGTTCTTCGTATATTTGTGTAAGGGTGTATTATTGTGTGTGTCCATAATTTTAAGAACTTAAAAATTAAGAGCAATTCAATTTATATTCATATCTAGTTTCTAGATAAGATAAAAAGAAATATTTGTTTTTTTAATGAAATTGAAATAACGTTTCCACAAAACTAAATTTAAATTAAAAATTGTATTTCACTTCGTAACTTTGAATTGCGTTTAAGTTTTAAAATGTTTTGCTTCTTTGAAAAAATGTTTTTATGATTTGTTTTCTATCTTCTGGAAAGCCATTAAAAAGAGAGAGAAAAAAAATATAAAAGAAAAATAAAACTAAGTTGCATTTCATTTATTTTTACAAAATGCAAATTGTAACTGAAACTATTTGAAATTTTAGCACAATTTTGTTTTTTCTTGGCAAAAACTTTTAAAATTAAAAATTTCTTTTCAAAAAAAGAAAAAATATGTGGCTTGTATATGCAATGGGAGTTGAAATCCTTAAGCATTTCCTTTCAATTCCTACAACTACTGTAACTCGTAACAAAACTGCTCAAGTCATTAACACGCAATCGATTTAACAGACGATTTCATTTGGTGATGGGAATTTCTTTTTCTCTCTCTCTCTTAGAATAACAAGCAAGCGACGTGAGTGTGTGTACTTTCAAGTGACCCAATAAATCATTAGAAATATATAAAATAGATTGCAACACGTACAAGGAACAACATAAATACCGTATCGTAGTCGTAAGTGTATTCAGCTGTGTTGTAACTTTTTCAAATTCATCAGCTAAATAAGAAGCTGCAGTAACTACTAGCACCTGATAAGAAAGTTTGTTTTAGCAGATGAAATTTATTTCGTTTTGGGAATTTGAAAGAAAAGTTAAAAAATCTTTGCATTAAAAATTAAAAAAAAAGTTTTATATATTCTTCAAGCTTAGGTTCGAATTATATATTTTTTTCTTATAACTGTACTTCGCTTCAACCTTATGTAGCCTTTTCGCTTAAAAAACTAAGCGTTTTAATAAAAGAATATTTAGTGAAATCTAAAACTGAATCTGTGAGTAGTTTTTCAAAATGAAACCACTACCAGTAAGCTTGGATAGCACACACTAATCTAGTGAGAATCTTTTGATATATCAAAAATATATTCCATAGAAAACAGCAGTCTCCTAAATGTACAGGAAAAAGGGCTCTTCCTTTAATACTCGCATTATGTTCGCCGTATGCGAGCAGTACTGGCAATTAATTAGGGCAAAACAACACAAGTAAAAACGCTTACCCTAATACATATTTATTTTTAACAGTGTAGTGTCTCTTATTGTATGTTAGATTGATGTAAATTATAAATACTTTTTTTATTTTTAAGCAAAAATTATCACAAGCAAAAAAAGAATCTTATAAATCAGCTAAAATTTAAAAAAAAATTACAGTTTCCGCAAGGTTTTACAGAGTTTGAACGCTTATTTTGGTCTATGACCAAATCGTTAGCCTGCGTATTGCCCATGAAGCCACTGTGTGCTGGAATCTATCCTGATGTCAAAGGTTGAATAGCACATTCAGCTAGAGCAGAAAATGTAACTTTCGATTGAAGTATAAGAATAGCGGCTCAACTACCTAACAAAATGCCTATTGCTCTCCTGATACCTTCCTCGTGAGCCTAGACTTAACCGAGAGGTGAGTTCTCTACAATAAACTCTAGAGCCCACACTGCAAATCATCTTAAATTCGTTAGTATACATTTCAGTATCATACCTACAGACTTTGCCCCTTCCCCTTTTACTATAGAAGACCAGCTTGAAGTCCACATTAGAAATCAAATAGTCAGTAGAGTTCCTAAAGTCCCCACAAATCCTCTTCAATATCTTAGCTTCTACCAACCTGATACAAACTGCCTAATTAACTCAATGATTTTGTTATTGTGGTTCAGGGAAGCTTAGGCGATAGCAAGATAATTAAAACCATTTTCTGGAATCAAACTTATTTTATAAGAACAAATTTCAGAGCTTTTAAAATTGTAGTCCTCTCAAATAACTTAATAAAATATAAAAAATTTTTCCACAGATTTATTACCACTTTTTTTTTTAATTTTTAGCCACTGTGAGTCAGTACATCTCGGATATTTATATGTGTATTCGAGGGCCCTGCCAGTATATTCGTTGTTGTTGATGTGTGTGTGTGGCAAGTTCTATATACCAAAATTTTCAAACTGTTTCATGGCAAAATAGTAGCCTTTCTATTGATTGATTGCATTCTACATCGAATGCGACAATTTGGGTCCAGTATTAGCTTATTGGTGCTTTACATAAATTTTTAGCTTATATAAAGACAACGAAGAGTGTGGCCTAATGGTATAATTTGAAGCCGTTTTCATTACTTGCGGTATTACTATCTCTAACTGTTTGATAGAGCGTATGAATCTGCCAAAGAATTCTTGTGAACTCTTAATGAATACTAGATGGATGTTCTCTTATACTAAGGGGTAGTGTACTAACCTTACAAACTGGTAGCAGGTTCGATTAATGCCTATGCCTTGGATGCTTGGTTTTACAAAAGATACTTTGGATAGCAGTAATAATGGACTTTTTTAAAAGCTAAAATAGGGACTGAGAATAGTGTAACAATAGGCCGCAGTACCCAGATCACTTGTTCAAGCTACTGATTCTAGTTCTAGTTCTTCATTAGCACTCCTTTTTTTAAACTTAACTTTTTGTAAAAGTTATTTAATTAAAGACTTTTATTTCAGATTCTGGAAAAGCCTTCTTTCCAATTTCTAAGTTATTGATACAAAACTGATTTCTTTAATGTTTGCAAAAATGAAAATAAGACAAAAACTTAATTAAAGGAACAATCTTTAGCTGGTTTAATGGATCATGATTCTGATAACAACACATTTATGCACTCTCTAGGACGTATTGTATTGAAGAATTCAAAAATATTTAATTAAAGAAGCAATTTATACATCAGCCCTCAACTTTATTTTTTTCTTGCATTTAACGTGTTTAAAAAATTATAAATTCCACTTACAAAAAAAAACAAAACTCAGGTTTGCAATTTTTTAAACTTTTTGAGGTGTTTTCTTCTATTTTTTTCTGCAGTTATAAATTTTGTTCTATCTACTTACTTTGTATTTATTTCTTTCCACTTCTTTTTTTAGTTTTATGTCCAAATAGAAAAATATATTTTCAGCTTTTCAAAATTACAACTACTAGAATAGAATGTGGGAAATGTAGCAAAATGTAAAATTGTAATAAAAAAAAATCTAATCAAATAGTCAACTCATTGCTCGTTTACACACGTTTCATCAGCATCAGCATCATCACATGTCTTGTAAAAAATTTAATTTTTTTATAGTTTTTACAGAGTAAGTCTTGCTTACAAACAAATTTGTAACAAATTTGTTGCAAACCGGAATAGCAGAACGAACTTAAATGAATTTTCGAATGGTAAAATGTATGAACGAAAATTGAAGACCTTAAACTAAAAGTTGTTAGCACAAGTTTTGAATATTGTTATTTAAGAAGATTAATATGAGGGTGGTTTTAGAATTATCAAAAGCAAAAAAAAAAAAAAAACAAAATGTCCTCTTCTTACCATGTTGCAAGGTCCAATTGATTCACTTTTTGGTTTTTTCTCTAAAACTTCTCAAAGAGTAAATATTTTTTATGACAATTTCAGCAGTTAGAGAGTAAGAAACGGACTAAATTTGTGTTTAAAATGTTTTTAAAACCGCTTTAAGCCTTAAAATATTATTAACGCTTTTAATTAAAGTGGATGTGGCAGGAAGCCATTTTCTTACTCAGTTTCATTAAAAAAATATTCATTGATTATGTGAACTCCATAAATTTTTATGGACAAAAGTTTACTTTTTTTTCTATATATGAGATGTTATATTTGAAAGTGGTATAAGTTCTCTTTTTTTTTTTTAAATTAGTCAGTTTTAATTCTAGTTAGATGGTGTTTTTATTTTACTAAAATCACCGCTAAATCATAATTTTTTTAAATGGACTTATACCACTTTCAAATATAACAGCTCCTATATAAAAATCAAATATCATTCGTTTGTAATTGCATCACGTGAGAACGGCTTAGCCGATTTGACTTACTATTTTGTGAAATATTCGTTAAAGCCCAACTTGACCACGCCCATTTTTTAAGTTTATCTAAAATCAAAGAAGGACTAAATCAATTTCACAAAATTTTTTTATATGTTCGGCTTAACAAAACTTACGTTTTTATAAAAATAAAAAATTACCACGCCTATTTTTACACCCACTTTTTAATTTCATCTAGAACGGAGAACGGCGGGTTCGATTTGGCTAATATTTGTTTCTTGTCTGTTTGACACAATTCAACTTAGGTTTTAATGAAAAGAAAAAAATTTACCACGCCTATTTTTAAGCCCTTGTTTGGATTAACTTGACTAATTTGTTTTTAATTACACCAAAGCCATGAAAAAAAATTTGTTTATTGATTATATGAATATCCAATATAATTGGAATTGTAACTTTAAAATAAAATTTGAAGGATAGTTTTTCTTTAATTCTTTCATTCAAATTCAAATAAATGTCCTCTCAATTTCAAAAGGGTTCCTTAATATAAAAAAAAAAAGAAAGACCTGGAAAACTTAAAAACAGACTGTAAAAATATTTTACGTTTAATGAAATGCTGACATTTTCAAATTGATTCAAATAAATTACTTCATGTTTTCGTTAAAGGCAAACATTAAAAAATCAAACATCCACCTAATAATTTAAATTCCTAAGGGCATTGATTAATGCCAACTTAAGCAATTATCAGTTGTCTGACTGTCCATAATTAATTCTTGCATAAATCGGCATTTAAACGAACACTCACACATTAATGCTTTTTACCAGCAATTAATTTAAAAATTCATTCTAACACATGAAATAAAAATTCTAACGAAAAATTAATTTTCCTTTTTTTTCAATGTCCTACAAAATATTTTCCGAAACATGCAGACATTGTTTGTCATGTTTAAAAGCAATAAAAAAATATCAACGAATTAAAAAAAAATAAATTTATAAACACAATCATACTCCTTGACAAATGAAGGATATGTGTTTGTTGTTGTCGATTTAACCCTTTTATTAAAATTAAAAAAAAAGCACTCATTTATATGACTGCCAACAAACTGGAAGCACTTTAGAAAGTAAATAAAAACATGAAAAACAAGTTGAAAATGCATTAAGTTTAACAAAAAAAAAAAAAAAAAAAAAAAACAAACGCCCTTAATAATGACATTTAAATTTCTTTATCTACTGGGTGGCATAAATACATGTGCCTCTTAGAATCATGTCATGGCTCTGCAAGATATTTTTTCTACGCCCAATATTGACTGGCAGTTAATAACAAATCTCCTCCAGAATATAAAATGAGTCACTTAAAGCTCTTGAATAACGTGAGAAGAGTAAAAAAAAAATAAGAAATAGAGAAACGAAGATACACTTTCTTCAAATGTTGTTTTAATTATTATAAATAAAATATTTAAAGGGCTTAAATTTTATGGCATGGAATAGCCCTTATTTGGGCCCAGTTGTTGCTAAATTGCTAAATAAATTCAGCTCGATTAATTAGTAAATGGCCAAGTTAAGAGTGAATCATCCAAACCACCTCTACTTGTGTTTTGGCGATTTTTGTCTTAAATACAAAACTTACAAAAAATTGCTTTTTCAGTTATGATTGATAGTCAAAATTTTTGTGAAAAAAAAAGACAAAAAAAAGTTAGTCCACAAATGACCAAGAACTTAAAAAAATATTGACAGAATTTTTATTTTTATTTTAATTCTTTTGTGGACATTTTTAGACTGTAAATAAAATTCATTTTCTTTTTGTTTACTATACAAATTTGGGTTTTCCAAAAGATTTTTCTGAAATTTAGTACATATAGTCTCTATACTCCAAGGAAGGTCGCCATATACTTTTAAGTCGGCTAGGTCCATTTCTACCTCCCCCCCCCCCCCTTTTTCAACGATATTTACTTGCTACTTTTCAATAAGATGTTTGCTTAATGTAATCCTGAAAATTTTCTTTGAAATATTTTATTTACCACTTTAGTTGGGTGCCTTTCAGAATTAGTAGGTATCCTTCCAATCTGGGATTTTGATTCCTGACTAAGCTTTGGGTGTTTTCTGCAGACAAGCCAAAGAAGCTTTGCAGATTTGTGATGTTTAAAAAAAGAAAAAAGAGTTAACACTTCTGATAATAATGCTGGCATAAAAACAGCCAGTTTATAAAGTAGTGAATGGTTGTATTTATATGGATGGGCTTTTTAACAATTAAAATTCTATTGGTAAATGGACTTATCTAAAAATTGATACAGGTTACCGACTCACGTAATAAATAACCAGGCCGGATGAGACCGATCAAAAACTTCTAGTATTAAATAAAAACTTTCGCATTTGAATTGCTTTAAAAAATCTAAACTTAAGACATAAACTGAAGGACGCTTTAATTTGTCTGTTATGATTTTTGCAAGCAGATACTTTATTTCTAAATAAAAAAATTTATTTCAATATTTTTTCAAGTGGCGCCTGAAATTTCTTTTCTTAATATCCTGCTCTGTTCGTGGCCTAATTCGCACTTTTAAATAATAAGATTAAATCAAAGAAACTATCACATTTAAAGTCCTTTAAAAAAAGGATTTCGATTTCTCTCAAAATTTTCTATTTGAATCACATTGAAATTGAATTGAATAGGTTTGCAAATAATAAAGATTTTTCAAGCAAAAAAAAAAAAAATTAATGTTTTGAAAATTATCTTCAAGAGTCGCATTAAATATAAAGAATTTCTTTCCATCATGAAACATCCCAAGTGGAATGAATTAAGCATGGTTAAGGAAATAGTGCGAAGGTTAAACAAGCACACTTGGCTTAAGAAAGAGCCAGCCAGTATTATTACTCTGCTTCCTGCTTTAACATGGAGAAAATCACTCTACTAAAATCACACATGCAGCTTACAAATCTAAATCTCGTTAAGTTTTTATTTTTTATTTTTATTTTATTTCTTTTTTTTTTTTTTTGCGTTAATATAGAAATTTTTATATTCTTGTTTGTCAGTTGGATTTGCATACATTTTCTAGTTGACAAAAAATAAAATTTATTCAAACTTAAATTATGCACTTGTGAGTTAATTTATGTACACCACACACACACATACATACGCATAGTTAATCTTTGTTTGTGTATGTTCCAAGCAAATTTACTGTGCAATGAAGGTGGTAGAAAAAAAAGCCATTTCTGGCTGTTTGATATGTAGATGGGTGATGTTTGGTGGTTGGCTTAAATAAAATTGGGGGAGTTTTCATGTTTTAAATGTAGGAAAACTTTAGTTATTAGAAGAAAAAGTAGAAGAGTTAAATAGAAGACAACATTATAACCGTTTGAAAAACCTAGAAATTCATTCTGACAGAGTATGAAATGATAATTGATACCAAAATATTGCTGGTATATAGAATTTAATACACCCGTTGCACACCTCATACATACATTAACTCTATTTATGGTTGGTTGGTTTATGTGGCGGCCTAACGGCCTTCAATTAGAATCTCAAGATTCCATTTTGAACCACCCACTCGCCAAGACTGTTTAGCAGTAGAGTGACCTACATCTGACAAGATCCTCTAACCTTACTTCTGATATCTTAGGTAGTCCTTCCATCAGATGTGCACCGAGAAATCTGTGTCTCGAAGCCATAAGGGCCGGGCACTCGCAGAAAAGCTGAAAGACTGTCTCCTTACTTTCGGGTGCCCGGCAGCTGTGGCAGTTTTCATTGAAGGGTACTCTCAGCCTGTTGGCGTGCTTGATAATCGTCCAGTGCCTAGTTATCACAGTCACCAGTCTGGAAATGCCTTTTCTATTCCTGTTTACCAGTGAACAGAGCATATACCATCATATCGAGGCCATAATTGAGGCGTAACCTTACACGTTTCTAGAGTCCGCCATCTGGTATCCACCTTTCTCCGGTAGTGATCAAAAGTGGCGCTCCTGATACTACTCAGCAATATCTGGATTTCATTGACATAGAAGCCTCCATATTAGACTCAGCCTTACCCAATTCAACCGCCTGCTCATTACCAATAAAGCTGCTGTGTGCAGGAATCCATACCAAAGATACGTCAGCCTGACGTCCCAGATTAGATAACACAGCCTTACCTTGGCCCACTAGAACAGAGCATATAGCATGTAATTGAAGTGTCTGGAGAACCACTTGGATTTCAAATTACATATTAATATTTGGCTACTATAGTGATAGATAAAGCACAGGTGAATTTCACTTACTGTTTTTATTAATAAAAAAAATTTTTAGAAAAAAGCGCATTTTGTGGCTGCCCTTAACAAAAGCATAAAATGATTAAAACAAGCAACATATGCTTGAATTTGTGGTGACACGTGCGATAATATTGTTGTTAGATTTTTTTAACGCATCATGCACATGCACATGTTCATCACAGAGTTTTTTTTTTGTTTGTAGTCTCATTCAGTGTGGAGTTTGTCTGTTGCTTGCAAAAGTTTTCATAATGAAATATTTTTTTCCCCAACTGATGAAAATAAAGCGAACAAACCAACATGCATTTTAGTTTACTCCTCATTCTTAATATTGAAAAAAAAAACATGCAAAAGGAAAAAAATATAACCTGTAATTAGTGCCTTTATGTCATGCAAATGATTGATGTATGAAGCAATGAATAAATGAATGAATTCACTCAAAAAAGAAAAAAAACAAAGAAAAAGATTGATTTCATTTTCAGTTTTATTTCTAATTATCTGTAACCAAAAAATAAAAGTTGTTGAAAGAAAAATTACTTCTTTCCCAAGTCTTTATTTTATTAATGAAGCTGTTATTTTTAAAAGTGGTATAAGTGCCATTTAAAAAAGAATTAAGCCGTAATTAAAAAAAAGGCTGCAACCATCTTTCTAAAATCATATTTTTATAATTAATACTATTATTATTTCTTAATTTTTTTTTTAAGTTGGGCTTATACAAATTTTATTTACATATTTAAAACTTCAATGAAAATATATTTTTTTTAATTTCGTACCCACACATTTTTACAGTCCATCATAGCCTCGTGAAGATTTTTCAAACGAAACCTCTAAACAAATTCATACTTTAGTTTTGCTTTATTAATTTTTTTCTAGCAAATTCCAAAAAAAAGTTCATTTCATTAAACAAGAAAAAAAAAAACTTTAAAAACCGTGTTAAAACCACTAGCTAGATAAAGTTGCTTATTACAATTTATTTTACAAAAAAGTATTACACTTACCTAAAAATCAAGAGTTCAATCGATTAAGATGGTTCTGCAAAGAAAAAAATATTAATCAAAACAAAACTCCTTTAAATTAAAATAAATTATTGGAAAAGTAAGCAGCGAATCAGTTTTATTAAAATAATTCTTTAAAAATGTTAATCACCATCCCCCTTACCCAGAAAAACTAACGTAGACTTTAAAATTAATGTTATCAAAATTTTTCATATAATTTTTTCATAAATTTTACTTTAAAAACTACATAATTTTTTTTTTTTAATAAAAAGAAAAAAAATTTCTAATTAAAGACAACACGTTTAGCTACCCAAGCTAGATATCAAGTCGATATCTAGAAAACTAAAGAAGTAATGACTAAAAAGTGGCCGGAAAGAGGCAGTAACAGAACTGGTTACCTTTTTGGTCATAACTTGCTTAGTTTTCAAGCTATCGACTTGATTTCTATTGCGTTGAATAGATAATCGCATTGACTTAAATAAGGATTTTTTTTGTGCTGATAGTAGGAAAATTTTTTTTGCCAAAAAATACCATGGACTACCCCCTTTGCTTTTTTTTTGAAAAAATGATAAAAAAAATTTTTCGCACTATCCGCCAGAAAAAAAATTCGAATTAAGGCCAATACATTTTTTATCCAACGCAATAATAATCAAGTCGATATATGGAAAACTTAGCAAGTTATGACCAAAAAGGTAACCAGATATACCTAAAAGTGGCCGGAGAGTGGCAGTAGCAGAACTGGTTACCTTTTTGGTCATAACTTGCTTAGTTTTCAAGCTATCGACTTGATTTCTATTGCGTTGAATAGATAATCGCATTGACTTAAATAAGGATTTTTTTTGTGCTGATAGTAGGAAAATTTTTTTTGCCAAAAAATACCATGGACTACCCCCTTTGCTTTTTTTTTGAAAAAATGATAAAAAAAATTTTTCGCACTATCCGCCAGAAAAAAAATTCGAATTAAGGCCAATACATTTTTTATCCAACGCAATAATAATCAAGTCGATATATGGAAAACTTAGCAAGTTATGACCAAAAAGGTAACCAGATATACCTAAAAGTGGCCGGAGAGTGGCAGTAGCAGAACTGGTTACCTTTTTGGTCATAACTTGCTTAGTTTTCAAGCTATCGACTTGATTTCTATTGCGTTGAATAGATAATCGCATTGACTTTAATAAGAATTGTTTTTGTGCTGATAGTAGGAAAATTTTTTTTGCCAAAAAATACCATGGACTACCCCCTTTGCTTTTTTTTTTGAAAAAATGATAAAAAAAAAATTTTTCGCACTATGCGAAAAAAAAGACTAGAAAGAAAAAAGGGTTTTTAAGGCCTTTTTGAAAAAGCAAAACGGTTAGGAAAAAAGCTAGAGGCTAAATTTAAATTCCAAGGCCTAATACGAGAAAAAATGTTAAATCTAGCTTAAGAAAGGCTAAAATGGCAATGCTGCTTAAGTTGTTGAGACTCATTTAGAAGAAAACAAAATTACAAAAAAATAATGTTAAATTTTTTAGAAAAAATTAAAATTAATTTTCATATTTTGTATTTTGTTTGATGTTTTAAATTTCCAAAACATTCTAAATTTCAGACAATTAAGAACGTAAAAAGAAGTTAATACTGTCGCAGGTAATAATTTCTGAAAGAAAAAGTTGTTCTGCAAGTAGCAGGTACGCAAACAAATAAAACATTAAACATTTTCTCTGGGTGGTTGGTTACAAACAGTCAAAAGAGTTTTCTTTTTAAATAAAAATACCTGTGAATGGTACTTTCTTGTGGTGCAATAAAATTTTTCATCAACTTTGCTGTGGCCTGATCAGCAAATAAAAATTTTTAGAGTTAAAATTTCAGACATGCAATAACTGGATAAAAATTTTAGGTAAAATGCTGAGGTACAAATTTAAAAGGGATTCTAAACTTCAGTCAGTAGGTACTAGCCACCCCAAAAGGATTGGATTCTTGTGCAGGTAAAAGGTACCAGGTACGCAATTGCATTAGAATTTGGTTTTTGGAAATATTACCTGTAACTGAATGGTATATATTTGGTGTTTCTTGAAACACTCAGTCAATACCTTGTAAGCAGTCGTAGCGCATTGTAACAAGAGAATCATTGAAAAATAACAGAGATGGCACCGAAAAAGTTTAATTCAAAAAAACGCCAAATATCTTTGGAGAAACATCAGGAACAGATTGATATACTGTCCGCACTCTTCTCCAGTAGCAGCAATACACTATCTTGTACTACACAAAAGCCACAGAACAAAAACTGTACAAAAACGAAGAAACATGCTGATACAGTAAGTGGGATTGGAAGTACAACATCAGCAGCAACGGCAGTTCCACCATCCACATCATCTTGGTCTGGTTTATTTGCCACTTCCAAACATACTTCCTTGAGCGACCAACAGTTACAACGCCCTTCTATAGTGAAGCCCTACCAAACTGATTACTCGTTAAAATTTGCAGAGCTTTTAGCGAAATACAAGTACGATGGAGCCAATACTAAACTTGTGCCTAGAGGACTCAGAAACCGGGCAACATTTTGTTATATAAATTCAGTTTTGCAAGCTCTTCTGGGATGTTCGCCCCTATGCCAATTAATGAGATCTGTGCCAGAGGAAGCCTTAGAATTTTGTGCAGCCAATACACCCGCAATCAATGCCATGTAAGTCATTCATTTTACTCACACCAAATTTGTTTTTGCTTTTGTTTTCACACATTTTTTTTTCGTGAATTAAAAATTAATTGTTTGTTTTTATTCCCTTTTCTTTATAGGGCCACGTTTATGTCGAAATTTTCTATTTTATCTCACGCATCACATGACGTACGAGTACAGTGCGATCCAACCTTTGAGCCAACTGAGGTATACAAGGTATGGAGTCAAAGTCGTATAGAAGATGTTGTGGGCCAACAAGAAGATGCTGAAGAGTTTCTGAGTTTCATTCTGAATAAATTACACGATGAAATGCAACAGGTAAGATCATTATTAACGTTTTAATATTCACTTTTCATTAAAAGAAAATTTTAATTTGTTTTGTTTTTTTCTTGCTTTTGCAGGTGCTACAATTGACGAACAGGCCAGTTCATGCAGAGAAAGAGAATGAAGAAAACTCAAAGTTAAAGCCAAAAGAGGATGGTGATGTCTGGCAGATGATTTTAAATAATTGTAATGAAGGTACTCCTTTGAGTGAAATATTTGGTGGCTCATTGCTTTCGCGTTTGGAACGAGAGGGTGAACGTTCAACTAGTGTTAGGCAACCGTTCTTTACCCTACAATTAAATATTGAGGTAAGTGATGAGTTTTTGTTTTTTCAGCTTAAGCTAATCGTGACTTAAATTTTATTTACAGAAAGCAGCCTCAGTTAGGGAAGCTTTGGAAGTATTGGTGGGTCGTCAGCAAGTGGACGGTGTTACCAGCAGCAACAGCAGCAAGAGAGTGGTCGCTTGGCAGCAAACGAATTTGGAGGAATTGCCCCCAATTTTAATTTTACATCTAGAATGTTTTGCCTATCGCTCGGGTCGCATAACAAAGATTTTGAAGAGAATTGAATTTCCTGTTAATCTTCAAATTGATGCAAGTAAGTATTCAAGTAATTTATTTAAACAAACAAGCACACCATCAACTCGTCTAGAAATTTTATATGAAAATTATTAAAAACATTGAGTTCTTTACCTACAAATTTTCTTAATGAGTTGATTGGTTGTGTTATGGAATTTAATTTAATTTAATTTAAAAACTAAATTCTCTTCTTTTCTTCTCTTTTTTCTAACACAGAAATTTTAACATCCACAAATCATTGCCAGAACCAACGGGCTTACCGCCTTTTTGCCGTTGTTTATCATGATGGAAGGGATGCTACGAGAGGGCACTACATTACGGATGTTTATCACACCGGCTTTAACAGTTGGCTGCGTTGCGATGATAGATCGGTTCAGCCAGTTAGTGAAAGCGAAGTGTTACACCCACCAACACCCCGCGTGCCTTATTTGCTCTTCTATAGACGTCTATAGACAATGCGAGCAAAAATTACAAAATGACGAGATTTTTTTAAGAAATCAATTTTTTATTTAAAATTTTTTTGTACATAAACAAACCTATTTATTTTTAGTTAAATTTCTTGACTAGATTTTTTTAAGAAATCAATTTTTTATTTTAATTTTTGTTGTATAAATCTGATTATTTAACCTTTTCTGTCAGAAAATAAATAAATATTGTTAAAAAGACCAAAAATTTTTATATGTTTTAATTATTATTAAATTAATTTCCAATATTTCGACACGCCTTCGTGTGTCTTTCTCAAGGAAAATATTTCATAAATGTTGTTGTAAAGATTAATGTACCCAAATATTGGATGTAGGACTTATTAACTTTTAGAAATTTTCAGAAATTAATAATTTTTTAGAATGAGGACAATTTTTTGAGAAATTAATTTTGTATTTTAATTATTTTTCTTGCTTGTTGTTTTTGTTTTAAAACGAATATAATATTTATTTCCAAAATATTTCCTTAATTTAGAAGCAAAATTGATTAGAGCCACTAATTAGTTGTAGTTATTGAACATTGTATAGGTCATATGGTGCTCAAAAAGTGCCGGAAGCAAGAGCTTTTACTAATGACACCCAGAAAAAGGAAAGATGAAAAAGTTCTTTGAAAAGAAATTGAAAAATCTGAATAATTCATTGAAGTCAAATATTAATTATCATTTCTTTTCTTTTATTAATCTTGATATATTAATGCCGAAATATTTATGAATCCATATTTAAATCAGTTAAAAAACATTCCTAAGTGTCCTCTTAATTTCTAAACTTATTAAATATTTTTCATTTCATGTTGTTACTGATTGCTTTGGAAATTGTTAAAAACAGGAACTTTTGCATTTACTAAATTTATTTGCTTGATTTCCGTTAATTTCATTTGATTTCGTCCAAACATTAATTTCTCTATTCACTTGGCAAAACGTAATTTTCTCATAATGAAGTTAAAATTGATTGTCCGTGACACAGTTTTGTAATAAATTATTGACTCAAAATTGAAATGATGATTTTATTTTATATTTAGCATCAATATTTATTTATTTTTTGCTTTTATGTAAAATCATTACTGCGATACAATTACAATTAAATTGAAATTCAGAAAACAAGTACAATCGAAATAATAGCTGATTGTGAAAAAGCCCTTTAAATAGGAATTTCGTTTTAATGTTAATGTTAGGGTTCATATAATTTTTATAATTAAAAAAAAAACAGTAAAAAGAAAATGACAAACATTTTTAATGTAACTCTAGCCAGCCCAAATGAGCTTAAAATAGCTAGTAGAGGTATAAAAACAACAGCGTTCTCACTTTTTTTTTTGCTAGACTTAGCTTTTTCCCCGCTTTTAGCCTTGAAGCCTTTAGGTTTTTTCCTTGCCTTTTTTTATTTTTAAAATAGCCTTAAATAGCTTTTTTGCTTTTGTTTTAGTTTGAAGGTTTGGAAAAATGAAATTAAATCACACATAAACAAACTGAAGGCTGAAGAAAATTCTAGAAAAAAAAATTTTTTCTACTAAAAAGTGGCCGGAAAGAGGCAGTAGTAGAACTGGTTACCTTTTTGGTCATAATTTGCTTAGTTTTCTAGATATCGACATGATTTCTTTTGCTTTGGATAGCTAAGGAAGTTATGGTAACCAGTTCTACTACTGCCTCTTTACGGCCACTTTTTAGTAGCGGAAATAAATGCATAGTTAGACCTCGTAGGGATAGCGAGTGAAGACTTCTAAAGCATAAATCCGAAAAGCCATTTAAATATGTGCAGCCGTGTAGTACATAATTTTAGCAGACAAAAATAACAACATTTCCTATAGTGAATTGAATTCACTAAGCACTTGTGTATTGAATAAGGAAATTCACTTAGAGCCTGTTCAGCTAAATGCGAATGAAAGGTTCGTTCTCATGATTGTATTGAAAACAAAATCACATTTCCTATAGTGAATTGAATTCACTAAGCACTTGTGTATTGAATAAGGAAATTCACTTAGAGCCTGTTCAGCTAAATGCGAATGAAAGGTTCGTTCTCATGATTGTATTGAAAATAAAATCATATTTCGCGTATTATTTTTTATTGAAACGAAGCTTTTATTTGCATTTAACGGAACAGGCCCTTAATAAAGTTCAGCTGATTTCAGTGAACGATATTAGAAAATATTTATTTTTCCTGCTTTTGCTCCACAGGTTAGTTATGAAACTTCCATTTTAGAGCCAGCCTTAGCCAATTCATCCGCCTGCTCAAGAATACCAATAAAGCTGCTGCTTGATAGTTGCCTAAAGCGGCCCAGAAAATATGAAACAAAAATCAAGCTTAAACCAAAATTTTTTCTGTTTAAATTAATAAAATGCATGTCATCATGTGACTGCAAAAAAGCTTCAGAATAACATTAAAAAAAATATAAAAAAATTTCTTCATTTGAATAAAAGATTAATAAAAATTATAAAAAAATTGTTGGCTTAAACTCTATTTATTTTAATTACAAGAATTAGAAATTTTGCAAAAACATGTACTCCGCTCAAAATCAATCAAAAAGTTGAAACTAAAGTCTGCGTAACTTAGGGCTTTTTTAAAATCACATCATACTATAAAATGTTTAACCTCAAGGCTAGAAAACACATGAAAAGTTTTTAGAAATTATTTAAGGGTCATACAAATGCTATAAATAAACCTTCACTTACTCACCCCATCACCTGCATATGATTAACTTTATGTTGAGCGCGGAGAACCTTTAAAAAAAGTGTTAAATAATTTATTTTTTTAGCGTTTTAAAATATCAAGGACACGAGCTACACTAGCTGCTACTTAAGTGCTTGAGCACTCATATTCATAAAACTAAATAGCTTTGAAAACTCCCTTGAGATTTTTTAATGCTGCGCTTTTTCAATTTATTTCCTTGAAATCTTTTTTTATTTTTTAATTCTTTAAAGAAGAAAAATTTGTACTTTTGCAAATATAAAATTTTATTTGCTTGGAACAAGTCCCAGGCTGCTGAAAAAATATATAATAAAACTCTTACTTATTGAATGTTAAATGCTGTTCGTATGCCGAGTTGGAAAGGTATGGGTAAATAAATTACGACTATACACTGGCTGTTTGACTGCTATTATAAACTATAAATATTGATGGTGTTGGGTTCAATGTTGCTGTTATATTTCTTTTTGCTTTCCTTCCTAAACTTAATTTTTTTTTTTGTTAAATCGTCTAAGGATAGTATGCGCTCTAACCACTCAAAGAAAACTACTAACCATAATAAAAAATTTTCTCATGTTCCCTCAAATGAAAGGAGAGCAAAACCTAAGAGAAAGAGTAAAATCCATTAAGTAAAAAAAGGAAAAAAGAAGAAACTTACACACTCACTCACTCATTCGTAGCAAAATTGTTTAGACATAGAAATCAAATGCACAGATAAAATATACAGGTAGACAGATCGTTGCTGAAAATGTGAATGTCTGTTATCGACATAAATAAAATTCACTTTCAAATACGAGTATAGTTTGGCATTAGCTCGCTAATTATTAATTTATTTTCTGATTTGTTTTCCAACGGATCTAAATACTACTTTTCTATCAGCCACGCCCACTTTTCAATGATTTTCTTTCAGCACTGTTCACTAAGATGTGTGCCAAAAATTATGCTTTAAAATATTTTATTTATCATTTTGGTTGGCGCCTCTGCAAAAGCCATGAAGAGATGTATTTATTAAAGGGCTGCACAAGCACACATCACTACAAACATGTGCAAGAGCGGCGCATGATCCACTTCGGTGAGCGACGTCTGCAGGGTCTCACTGCGCTGTCGAATGCAAGTGTCGACAAGCTATATGGCTTTATTAGAAACAGCGGCTTGTTTTTGTGACGGACTCTCTCACTTTCTTTCTCTATCTTCTTTCCTCCCCTTCACTCTGCTGTTACTGTCCTTCCTTTTCTTTATTTTCCTCTATACAGGTATCACAAAGGGACCACTTCAGAGGACCTACGTAAGCCCAGCTCTTGTTTTCTTTTTTTCGGGCGACCTGTTTAACCTAACCTAATCTAAGCACAGTAGAAAAAATTTAATTATTTTAGGAATTTTTTGTTTGAATGACAACCAAAATTTTTTTTTAAATTATCAGAAAATAATATCACTTTAAGATTTTATAACTGATACGACACAAATGTTTTTACTCTATCATATTTTTTCATTTGATTTGAATTTTTTACAAGTCATTTTGTTCAGTATTTTAAAATATAAAACTTCTAAACTTATAGTCCAAGACATATTCCGCAACTGTTTCTTTGTCCTCAGCTTTTATTCTATTGAAAATTTACAAAAATGTTTGTTACTACACTTTGCATTTTATATGACGATATTGTCCTCTAATGGTAAACGTAATAAATGTGAATGTAACCATAAATATTTTTTTTTTCTTGGCTTATTCGCATTCTGGTTTGGCTGCTGATTGCATGTCTGATGGTCTAATACATTGGCTGGCTGCTTTTTATAGATAAAATAAGTTAAATTCGCCTACGCCTAGTCAAAGTGAAGATAAATATACCGAGTTTAATAGGCCGTAATCTTTTATGGGATATATGAAAACTTAAAAAAAATTTTAAATAATCCAAAGTAATTTCTGAGTGTTTGGGCGGTAGATTACAAATATAGATGACCTCCTCTTTAAAATGATAGGTATCAATTTGACATCATACGTTGTCAATTTTGCAACGCTATGTAGTCAATAATGCATAGTTAAAATGAAACCATGCGTTGTCAATACTGAGCACCAAAGTTTTCGATACACTTTTTATACGGATGGTGTCATTTAGACAACGGATGGTGTCATTTAGACAACGGATGGTGTCATTTTTTCTCTGCGTGTATATCTAAGCTTAGTAAAGTCTCAAGACAATCTGCAGAATGTTTCTGGGATAATGAAACTACTAGCAGAATCTTTTTTCGTCTGCCCCCTCGTTGACTATATCTAATTTTAACTGTCACTCTGCTATTGGATGCTAGTCTCTTCAGAACTGTTCCCATTTCATTTGGAAAGCCAAGGGTAACTCTTGTTATTTCCAAAACAAAAAAGTGTCTAAAAAAATGTTTAAGCCAAGGGGGTTATTATGTAGTTCGATTCGAATCGAAGAGAATTTTCAAATCGAAAAAAATTTTATTATGTAGAACATTTTAAAAAACTAACATTTTTAAAATTACCTTCAAAATTATTAATACAACTCTGCTGGATCTTCGAAAGGTCTACATATTAGCTTTTTCTTTCGAATTGAAAATTCTTTTTCGAAAGTCATTTCGATTCGAATCAAAATACATAATAACCCTCCAAGTCAGTAAAGAAATTGAAGACTTTAGATAAAACTACCCATGAAAAAGGAAATGTGTATTATTTAATTGGAAGTACATAAATTTAAAGGATAACAAAATTGACTTTAGTGCTTGAACCACCTCTTGCTGATACAATTTTTTAATTTACTTATTTTCCAACAACTTTTATTTTAATTTAATGAACTTAATAGACACATACTAGGACGTTATAAATTTTTTCACAACAAAGTTCTATACAATTCAAACTAAAAGCAAGAAATTCTTTTTTATAAAATTTTCCTTTTAGCATATTGCGTTCGATATCATTAAATCTTCAATGAAGTAAAAACAGGCTGTTCCTTTTAACCCTTTGAATACTTTAAAAAGATATTTTATTTGTATGAAACTTTTTTATTTCAAATGTGACATGTAATTTAATGACAATTTCCCCAACAAACATAAAATTAAGCATTTTTTTTTTAACATCATCACATCATTAGTCTAGAAAATGTTTTAAAACTTGAATTCTTTATTTATTGAAATCACACTAGTTTGTTTATTGGGTATATAAAACTTACAAAGGCTAACATGCCCACACCCACTAACAAACACAGATATTAATCTTCTACATAAAAATATTCCAACTGTCAGTCTGACTACCAACAAACAGATAAATAAAATTTTTATAAAAAAAAAGAAACTGCGCAAAAAACACCACCCATCACCCAACCACCATACAATTCGCTTAAAGTGTCAAATAGTCATTTCAAGTGCTTAAATATTATTTCTTTTTATTTTAACTAAGAAAAAATAAAAGAAAATAAAGCAAATGGAACTTAAAGAATTTTTAAAAAATTCTATGATGTAAAGAAAACCCCACATCCATATTAAATTAGGGCAAACTTTTTGCAATTTATTTTTATTATTAATGTGAGGGAAGCACTTATTAATGAGACTTTGGAATGATTGATGGCATTTCAAGAGTGTTTTTAGTACCAGCGTGTTAGTCGAAAACAGACACTCAAATGACAATTTTTAGAATATTTAAGTGACACTAAATTATAAAATTATATTACCAGTAAATAATTAAAGTGCTAATTAAAGAAATATAAAAATCAAGGGCTTAATATAAAAAAATAAATAAAAAAAGTAGGGGTTCGCCATTAAAAGACTAGTGCAGAAGCTGTCAGTATGAGATAGAGCAAAAAACTGTAGCACATTTTCTTTGCTTTTGCCCTTTACTGAAGTATCATAGCGAGCTATCTTTAGAGCCTTACTGCGCTTTCAGCGGCAGAATCGTCATGCTATTTAGCTTCGTTGGAGTTAGTAATTGGTTTGGGTGACAGACTTTTTTCTTACTGTTTTTACCTCTTATTTCTGGGACTTCTTTCATTCTGGTCTCAAAACAGAAATGAAAATCAAAGGTTTGTGTCTTAGATCTTTTGATTTCCTTTCCTACTAAAAGTTTTTGCCTTAAGTCTTTTGATTTATTTTCATGAATTTGAGCGCCAGCTTAAAAAAATTTATTTTTATATAAACAATATCAACAAAACATTCAATAAAATATTAATAAAATTAATTAATATGACTCTCTATTTTATTAAGCTTGAGGTCTTATTTTAGAAATTTATTTTTATATCAAAATAATCCTCAATCTTAATAAAATAAACATATTAATTAGAAAGAAAAAGGTCAAATAAAACTAACAAATATTTAATAAAATTCCCTATTTTTTAATTATTATTTTCATATAGAAATTTTAAGGAAAATTCCAATTTTATTGTTTTAAAATCTATTACTTTTCAAGGAAACTGAATTATTTTTTTTAGTAAAATGAGTCCTAAAAGGATATTGTTTGAATATGAAATATTTTTAATTCTTTTCCCCCATAGATATCTTGGCATTCAATTAATAAATACAAATTTAATATGCCTTTTAAGCTGCTGGATAATTTTTTGTTTGTTTGAATAGAATTGAAAAAAAATCCCTTGTGAAACATAATTCTTATAATCCTGCTTAACTTTTATTAAAGAAAATCTTCTTTTCATGTCAATAATTAGTTATTAACAGCATCGTAAGTCTATTTAAATGGAAAATGTCACATTATCAAAGCAAATTTTCTTGTTAAGCATAAAAAAAAAATCCTTTCGACATGAGCTTTGCAAATGTTTATTTCGTTTGCTCCATTTATTAAGCTTTTCTTTTCTACACTGTTTTGCTTGTAGTCAGATGCACATGAGTATGTAAACGTGTTATCAAAAGAAGTCAAAAGGATACAAAATGTTGCCGCTATTTTGTTAACCTAGAAAAAGAAAAACCTTTTTCTCATATTAAAAAAAAAATAAAAAAGAAAACAAAGTAAAGAAACATGGCAAAATGTATTTGTTTAATTTTTTTTTTTAAATGCGAGTACATAAAGGAATCTGTGTGTGTAAGCTCGCATATATTTCTCAGAGAAAGATTCCATGGTAAAGGTTAAACACTAACACACATACACAACCTGTGAAATTTACATTAAAATGAAAAAATGAAAAAAAAATGGAAATAATCAAATAATTTAAGCAAGAGTAGTAAGGACTGCCAGCAGTGCAAGTAAAATATTAAAAGTCCATTTTGTTTTTCATGAGAATGAGCAGGAAAGAAAAACTAGGCGCACAAAGTGGTCAAAGGCAACAATAGTTTTCTAATGCAGTAAGCCATAAGCAGTTAGGGTTAGAAACACAGTTTTTCTTTTCAAATTTTTAAAAATATTTATTTTAATTAAGGGTTTTTAAGTTTTCGATGGCTCGAAATATTCTGATTATAAAGTTAATTTCATCAAAAAGAAATTTAATTAAAAAAAAAAGTTACTGGGCCATAATCATAGTCACAAAAAAGTATACTTTTATTAAAAGCTGATTGCTGTTAATAAGAAATTCATGAATTTAAAATAATACCGATTTTATGGGCAACTGATTGTACAACTAATAAAATTACTTTTTTAATTTTTATTTTATTTTAACTCACGTTATTAATAAAATAAAGTTTTATATATAAAAAATAATGATTTGGCGGTTATTTTAGTAGGACAAGGACAGCATCTTTTTGAAAGTGGTATAAGTTTAGTTTTTAGAAAAAAACAAGTCGTCAGTAATTGGTAAGATCCCAGATGCCATCTTACTAAAACTAGCGCTGACTCACTTTAAAAAAAAGTGGATTTATAGCACGTTCAAATATAACAGTCCTGTGTGAGTAATTAAGGCTTAGAATACAAGCTAAGGCAGATTTTTCACAATATATGCTTTAAGTCTACTTTATTTTAATACCAGCCAAAGAATTTATCTGCTCGAACTCTTTAAATAAATTCAATGCGATTTTTTAAATGGCTTTGCCAAATTATTACTATTCAGCATACTTCAGAACAACTCAAAAAATTGAACTGCAAACGAAGAGGCATATTTTGTGTATCTGCTTTGCCCCGTAGAATCAGCAAAAACTACACTTTGCTCTATATTGTTGGCATGCCAGTTAAACTTTTAAAGCAGCAGCAAAGAGGTCACAATGAAACTTCATCTTAATCTTAATCTTATGAAAAAACTGTCTTTCGCTTCTACTTCAGACAGCAACCAGCTGATTTTTTACACCACAATTTTTATGAAAAGAAAATCTTACAATAGCGCAAATATTTCTATATGAAATTGAGGCCCACAAAAAATTTTCTTTCTCTTTGTACGAATACAAAAGCCAAAATCACTTACTTGTTTTCTTGTTGCCGCTTGGATATTTTTTTTTTAAATTAATTTAAATAATGCACAAAAATCACTAAAATTAGAAATAATTTTTTTTTTTCTTCTTCTAATAATGATAAAATTTCCTTTTTTTTAAAAAAAAATCAAATTTGAAACTTTTTGCTTTACAATTAGATTTTTGTGAATGTGTTTTTCTTTCTGCTCTCTTTCGTTGAGAGTTTAAGTAGTACATTTCTAGTTTACAGCGGGTTTTTTTTTTTTTTGAGACGCGTTTAATTTCTGAAACGGTTAATGTGACAACATTTTTTTTTTTTTTTTTTTTAACAACACAAATCCGCGAAGCTTTTTTGCTTGTCTGCAGAAAACACCCAGGGTAAGAGCAGGAATCGAACCTGCGACCCCTAAACTGATAGGTTAGCACTCTACCCACCAGTCTATGGGGGTGTATTGAGAGGGCTTACGTTAAAAAAGGTAAAGCCAAGCGAATGATAAGGCATAACTTAGTGAGTACCGTTTTCAGCGAAAATGAGTAAATGGTTTTTTTTCGCTTTCACTTCACATCAAAATAGGGATCCTGACAGTTAATTATTTTTGAACTGATAACATAGTTGAATTAGAGTAATGAAATATTTCATTAATTCAGAGAAAAATCAATAAAAATTACAGCCAGAGAAAAAATAACACCATGTGTTGTTAAAATGACCACAAACGGCAGCAGTAGTGTATAAACCATGTTTGAGCTGCCTTTTTATTAATGCAGTATTGACAACATAGCGTTGCAGAAGTGACAATGAATGGTGTCAAATTGATCTTCTGTTGACTCCCATAAAGATGGGAAATCTTTCAGTGAATAAGGTAACCTCGAATAGTGAACCCATAGGCCTTTACAGGTAATTTTTGGTTGTGATAAATATGGCCTAGTAAAAAAAATATACAATTTGACTATTATTTAATATTAATCAAGCTTAAGATCTTAAAATATTGTTTTTATTTAAATTTTCCAATATTTCGACTTTCTTTTGAATATTTATTATTTATTTTTATAAAAACAAATTTCCCTGAAGAAGACCTTCAAAAGAAAGTCGAAATATTGGAAACTTTAAATAAAAACAATTTTTTAAGATCTTAAGCTTGATTAATATTATATAATAATAAATTTATAAGATCGAATAATTTAATAAAATTATACAAATTGACTTAATAAACTTAATTGAAAATTAATTAAACTTTTTTTAAATTATGATTTTGGTTGGGACTTGGGTTTTAGTCAAATTTTTTTCTTTGCAAAACATATTTTGCACTTACTTCAATATAATTCTTAGCAGTCCTTTATTTCAAGCCCTCTTATCTGGTGCTTCTTTATTTTATTTTTTTTATTTTTTTTTGCACACGTAACTGATACATGTGCTTCTAATATTTTCTATTAAAATAAAACATTTCTTTCATATGTGCAAGTATGTGTATGAAAATGATAACAACTACAAGTAAATGCCTTTTTTTCTTTTCATCATTATCATTATCTCTTTCATATAAGAAATTAAGCAAATGCAAAAATAAAAATGAATAATTACAAGATAATAAAGAATTCTTGGAAGACTTGAAACATCCTTCATTTAGTTAGAAGAAATTTTTTAATAAAAAAAAAAAGTGACTTAAATGTAGGGCAAAAGCACATCAAAGTTTTATTTGTTTTTAATTTCTATTTATATCACAAAAGGTTATTATGGGGTTTCTTTCCTTGAATTTCTAAATTCTTAGGCTTTTGAATTTTAAGCAAAATCAAATACTAACGTAAAAAATACTAGGTTGAGGGTCTTTACTATAACTAAAAGTAAGATTTTATCACACAGATGAATGATTTTTTGTTAATATTATAGTGAGTGTCTCAGTAAGAGAGTTTTTTTTTAAATTTTGCCTTAGTCCATTAGGCGTCATCAATTTCAAAGCAATATCACTTTTTATTGTCTTCCACATCAATTCAATTATATTATAGAATTTCCTAATACTACTATGATGAAGTATACGGTTTATCAATAATTTTAACTCTTATGTCTTATACTTCAATCCGCTGTCTTATTTGGTTTACAATTTCTGATAAAAAAAATTTTTCTTTTAATTTATTTTATGAAAAACACAAGGCAATATTGATAGCAAAATTTATAACTATTGTAATACCGATTTACCATACACGATAAAAAGTAATGTGTTGATGATGCCAAATGGAATACAAGTGATTATTTTGTACAAATGGCAGCTGTCACATATGTTTTTAGCGAGTATTAAAAATAGAGCGCTTTACAGAAAAGAAAGCCTTATCTTCTTCTTCTTCTTCTATTTAAAGTAAAGCAAAAATTAATGAATATCTAAAAATTCGGTTGTATTTTTGATATTTCTGGTCCATTTGTGAACTTATCTTTTTCATTTATTGCACAGACATTATGATTAATATTTCAGATAAAACCGCATACCACACTTTTTAGTCCGTTTTGTATTTTAAGCCAATAATACAAAAAACGCACCAAAAAATGTTAAAAATTGGATGTAGTCACGATTTTCTAATTAATGGCTCCGTCATTTATGAACCTATGCAACTGATTTTTTAATCCAGATACTACCAATATGATGTTTGAAAAAACTGCGTACTATTTCTTTTTAGTTTAGATAAAATACCCAAAAAAAATAATAATGAAAATCTAAAATTTCGGTAGTATTTTTGATATTCCTCGTCCATTTGTGGACCGATTGCTTCGATTTTTTGCACAGTGTTTATGGTTATTATTTCTAATAAAACTGCAAGGAGTTAAGTTTTTATCTGTTCTGTAGCTTACATAAATTACGCAAATTATGCTCCAAAAATGATAAAAATATAAAGGTAGTTGTACTTCAAAGCTCATAGCTCAGCCATTTTATATCCAATTGAGTTGAATTTTAATAGCAAACTGACAACAGGCACTTTCAACAAATTTATATGCTAAAGTTTTCTGTAGATCTTCTAGGGACTTCCGGAAGCCGATTTCAACATACACACGGACAAACATCATTAGATCGACTCCGCTACTTATAAGGATCTATAATAAATATATTTTATAGGGTGTCCCATGTACGGTGTAGAAGTTACACACGTAATGACAAACTTATATATACCCTTTTCACTTTTTTGTGAAGGGTTGAAGTGGTTGAAGTTTTTGAAAAACTTTTTTGAAAATTTTCTTTTAGGCTTTGGAGTTAAATTTTTTTTTTATTAATTTTTTAAATTATTTTTTAAATTAATTTTTTTATCTTAAAAAAAGAAAGATCTATGCGAATTACCAAGTGTGATATTTTTAAAAATGGTTTCCTTATAGAAAATCTACTCCAAAAAATTCGACTATTCAGTTAACATTATTTTTTTAAAGGCCCATAAACAGCATAAAAAATATTACATACTTATACTTCTAGAGGGTATGAACACTAGAAGTATAAACACATGAAATGCCCCTTAAGATTCTAAAACTTATAGTAAATTCCTACAAGAAAAATTTAATATAAAAACGCTTGATAAAAAAAATATAATTTTAACTGGCCCTAAAAGGCTCTATTAAATAATATTTTTTTTTCTTTACGAATACGATGATAAATTCTCTGTTTGCTAAGCAAATTGATAAAAGATTTTATAAATATGAAATTTCTAAATGATTTTCTAAATTTCAAAATTCCAAAACTATTCATTTTACAACAAAATTTAATTTTAATAAAATAGAAAACCGGATAATAAAAATTTTATTACTTCCCAAAGGAAATGCTGGGGTCGTATGCTTAATATTTTGTATGTTTTAGTTGCACAACAAAATTATTGCTTATACACATCACAGTCTCGTTTTCTTAACAAAAAAAACAAGCCTAGAAAAATTCAGCAAAATACATATAATTTTCAACAAGATAAAAACATTTCAAATTATAGAAATTAAAGGCTGCAGTTAAAACAAAATTAAATGTTTTTCATACATTTTCATTTTCAGTATTCGTATTTGTGTTTACATAAAATAAACACACTGAATATAAATTAAATTTGCATTTCAATTGGTTGTCCACAATTTCGTAATTTTATCATTTTTAACTTTATAATAAAATTTATACCCACATGTATTGTTGCACTTAATCAAATAGTTGTTTACATAAATGTATTTACACACACACATATTCGTATACAAAAATAATTTGAAAAAAAATTTCATTAAAAGCAATAATTTTTTGTAACACACAAATCAGCCGTACAGTAGTCGTTATGAAAATCATGTTAATAAAAAAATAAATTTTTTTTTATGATTAAAAATATAAAATTTTATTGAAGTTATATTATTGGTAACAAAAAAAAATTAATTAATTTTATTTTTGAATAAGAAAGACCACACTGTCAATCAACAAATTATTTGCTACTTCAAAGAAAGATGCCTTTTGGCAGTCAATGCAAAAATAAATGCGTTAAAATATTAATCCTTTCACCATATATGGGACATAAATATGACAGGGAACATTTTTAATTTTATTGAATTAATACAAATTAATTTCTTTATTAATAATTATAAAAAAAAAGATTCTGCTTTACAAAAGCAAATAACGAAAAAAATTTTAATTTGATTTAATTTAGAAATTTTGTATTTTTGAGTGAAAAGCTGAAAGAAAAATTTTAAAAACAAAGGCTGTTCAAAAACTTTGTGATTTTTAAAATAATAAATTTTTTTTTTAAACATATAAAATTATTTGGAATAATAAAATTTAACAAAATTTAATCTTTATTTGTTTTGAATTCCAAAATTATGTTGGTGTGGAAAATGCATTATTTTCCAAGATATAAAATTTTCCATGAGAATATCATGGAAAATATTGCATTTTGCACACTAACATAATTTTGGAATTCAGAACAAATAAAGATTGAATTTTGTTAAATTTTGTTTAGTTAAAAAGCATTTTTTTAACCAACTTTTAGATCAATTTCATTTTTTAACATTTTTTTATTCCTTCTAATTATTAGGTTTTGCCAAAACTCTAAAAATAGGCTTGTAACTTTGATTTGTTACAAAAAAAAGGCCTAAAAACGATACAGGGTGACGAATAAATGATGCTTCATTAGTTACTTTTAGTACATTTTTTTTGGTTTTTGTTTATATAAATTCTTAGCTTTTGTTTCATTTTATTAAATCTTTTTAATGGTTTAAAAAAATAACCGATTTAAAGTGACCTTTACATCCCGAATCGCTTGCTTGAAAATTTCAGGCACATTGTCAAGTCAGAGTCTCCAATAATCTTTTTGTAGAAGATTTTTTAACCCTCTAACTTTATTTTTCTTTAGTTTGGAGTCAAATAGATCTTATTAAATGGAGAGCTAGAAGGTTGAAATGTTTTACAAAAAAAATCCTCACGTAAGTTTGCTGAATAAAATGTAGAATTCGCTTATTTATTTTCGCTTATTCACAATTAATATAGAAAACTTTCGTTCCCATTTAGATGAACAGACTTTCAGGTTTTCAAGCTAAACCTAAAAAAAATATTTTTGAAGTTCAAAAAAAGGGGTAAAACTTTGAACCCCAATTTAATAGAACTCTGATACACGTGTACAGTGATCAGAGCTTTGCTTTTTTGTTTTGGAAATAACACAAAATTAAACTTTATTTGGCATGAAAAACCAGTAGTGTGATGAAATGAACTGAAAAAGTATAATAGCGTGAAAACAATAAAACAAAAAATACTAATAGAAATTTGACAGTCGTAGGGCTCTTACCATTTTTAGGAAATTTTCTAAACATTTACCCCCTTTCCAAAAAAAATTAACGTAGACTTTAAAGTCAACGTTATCGAAATTTTTCATATAATTTTTTCATAAATTTTAATTTAAAGTTTACGTAAAATTTTTTTGGACAAGAGCATTATACTTTCTATTATATCAGTAGTGCGATTCAATAACATTTATTACGAACATTCGTATCGAAAAACCAAGTATAACGATTCAGTAATTTTCCGACAAAAATATTCGTTACGATAGAAATCGTTATTTGCTGTGAATATTTATATGCTGTTAGCTTTGACGCAAAGAAAACACAGGTTTTTTGGTTCAAAATTAGCTTTATTCATCAACGTAATCCCCATTAAGAGCAACGCAATCATTCCAGCGCCGCTCTAACATTTCAATACCACTTTTGCAGAACGATTTATCTTTTGTTTCAAAATAGGCCTCAGTTTCAGTGATAACCTCTTCATTCGTGCGAAATTTCTTACCGGCGAGCATTTTTTTGCAGGTCTGCGAACAGCCAGTAGTCGCTGGGAGCCAAATCTGGCGAATACGGTGGATGTGGGAGCAATTCGAAGTTCAATTCATGTAGTTTTGCCATGCTCAGAATCGTCAACACGTTCTCGTTTTTGGTCAACAGTGAGCAAACGTGGCACCCACTTTGAACAGAGCTTTCTCATTGTCAAATTCTCATGCAATATAAAGCCAACACGTTCTTTTAATATCTTTACGATGTCAGCTAACTCACGCAACTTCACTTTTCGATCATTCAAAACGATTTTGTTTATTTTTTTTATGTTTTCTGGTGTTACCGCCTTATTTGGACGTCCACTGCGTTCTGCATCATCGGTGTCTCTATGACCACGTTTGAAGTCAGCAAACCAAAGTTTTATTATTGTTTCTGATGGAGCGGAGTCACAACACTGTTCAAGCCATTGCTTCGCTTGAACGATATTTTTTCCCATCAAGAACCAGTGTAAAATTAAAACACGAAATTGTTTTTGATCCATTGTTTTGAAAATAACAAAAGTAGCATCACTCTTAGCACAATAAATCATAAACTAATGAATAGCATATCATGAAATTCTAACAGCTGTCTTTTGAAGGTTAGTATTAACTGAAAGAAAGGTGAATGCAATAAAACTAGCGCCATCTATGTGTTAGGCCCAGGACTTTTCAGCCCATGTGTTAATAACCGAATTCGATATGGAATAATGTTGATCGAAATTTTTCATTTTAGTATCAAGTAAATTATATCGTAATATGAGATGATAGCGTGCTTTCGAACAAGAATAATCTTAGTAAATATCAAACTGGCTATCGTAACCACAAAACAAATTACTTTTTTAACCCTGCAAAACCAATGTTAGTCGTTTCGACTACCATCCTTCTTTTATGGTAACTTTTATATTTCGTTAGCTCTTATTGATTTTTTAATTATAAAAGAAGTTAATTTAGTTTAAAAATATTAAAACTTGCTACAGGTTTTGATTTTAAGTAATTTTTGAACTACTTGGTTTCTTAGATGCAAATTGAAGAGCATGTTAATCGAAATTGTTGTAAATGTATTAAAAAAAAGGATAGGTTGTTCAGGGTTAAAGAACACGGTCAACAAAAAGTTAAAAAAAAAATAAATTTTATTTGGTTTTAGGTTATTGTAATTTTTAATAAATTTTAATCCTTTAAATTTGGAGAAAAACATGTCAGAAGAAAAAAGTTCTTCTTGCCAAATTGCTGCCTAAATTCACGCTACAGTTCTTTTTCATTTACTTTTATAAGACAAACAGGTCTGTGTAAATCTATTACAATTTGAAAAAAAATTAAAATTCGATAGATATCGTAGACAGTGATTTGCTTACTCTACTCGCATCGAAATATTAAGCGATACGTTAGCCTACTCGCTATCAAATGAGGTGATTAGACTTTGGGTACTTGTTGATCTCACAAAATTTGGAAAGTTTTGGATTGGCATTTCTAAATAGTATCAATTACCTAAGCAAATTGTAATTTAAATAATTTTTTGAAAAATTATATTTTCCTTTTAAAAAAAATTTATTTTCTTAGTGCAATGAAGTGGCTTCAATTCATATAAGCCACTAAATAATTCAGTTGTATTTGCTTTTCATTAGAACATCAACTTAATTAATTTACATTCTCAATATTCGAACTTCAATAAAGAAAACTCTTTGCTCAACACCAATGCAGCAGTACTACGTATGCAAGTATTATGTTTAAGTGTTTGCTTTTAATTTGCTTACACACACACACACACAAAGATTTAGTTGCTAAATAACATGATAAAATTATAATGACAGGCAAACATAAAACCAAAATGAATTATTTAAGTTTTTTTTTTATTTAAAATTGAATATAATCGTCTTTATAAAAAAAAAACACAAACATAAAAGTTGTTGTGGAAACAGATACGAAAGCTTATGTTCCTGTGCACACGTAGCTTCACATAAACACACACACACACACTGAGAATAATCTACATCTAAGACAGCATATGTATACAAGTATTGTGTAGTTTGTTCAAAATCAGTAAATCGGCAGCCATAAGAATTGAATGCAAAAACTACCGCATATTCTACTACTAAAGGGTGTTTTAATTTGCATAAACGAGCATTATTACTTGTGAAATGAAAGCTGCATACTATTTCTGGCAATAGATTGTTGGCACAGTGGTAGTAAAAATATTGAAATTAAGCTTCCAGTAGCAGTACTAAACTAGAATTCGAAAACAAACTTCCCTTGTGAGAACTGAATTTGCTACCAGTCAAAAATCCAGTTGTGATAATCGAATTTTTTTTACAAAATCTCACAAACCGGCAATCCACTGTGCCTACTGCATCATTTAGTAATGGCATCTACATACAAATTTATATAAACTTTAGATGTTTTTTACCCGGTTGTGCCCGGTCTAGTCCTACGCTATCCTTAAAGAGCGTATATCCAAAAAAAATCCGTTAATCGTTGGCAAAAAAACCCTCCATTCACTATTTTATAAACTGCTTCATGCCTTTGCTAGCATTATTAGCAGAGGCGTCCACTGAAGTAGTGAATAAAATGTTTGAAAGCATAATTTTAGGCTGAGGCCCTCTTTATAGAAACAATGGCGAGCGAAAATCTTTGAAAAGTGGTTTTAAAAATAGGCATGGTCAGTACAAAAGTATATGACGTCTTTCTTTAGCCGTTTTCGCCCCCGGATATATAAACGTGTAGGTACATTTTATGTATTTATGCATAAATGTCTAATTTTTATATATTTATATTTTGTCCCAAGCATACATATGTGTATGTCCTATTTCTAAGGACATGTATAGACAAATCCATTGGAAAACAAAAATTTGTATAGCAAACAAACAAACAAACAGAAAAAGAATTTAATTTATATACTCGTCGATAGATGTATCAGTAAATACATACACATGCATGTTAATCTTTATAGCATGTTGCTAGCACATAATAGAAATTTATATCAAATTTATTCATTATACCGGCACATTTACTACTACACGCTACCATTTGAAACTAAAGTTTTTACATTGAGATGAACGTACACAAGTACGTGTGTAGTTTTATAGAAAAGTCTACTAAAGTAGTACAGATTTTGATTGTTATAGAAAATTTTCACTTTAATCAGAAAATGAATGATGAGCAAAACTATTCATAATACACAATGCCGCAGCAGTGAGATCAACAAAAAAAAAAAACATTTCAATTCATAAAACAAAATCTCTTTAACGAAAATGATAAGCTGCTGTGGAGAAAAGAATTGTTAAAGGAAAGAGAAGCAATAAATTCAATAAATTTTAGACAATGAATGTATGGCTGTACAAAAATCCTTTTTAAGAAAAACAAGTTCAATTCGACTGTAATGAGTCTTATATAGCCTTCACTGTGTTAGCCAAATTTTCATATTTTTAAGTGAATGAAAATAAATATAGCGAGTTAACAGTGTTTTAACGTAATACCTTACGTTTTTTAGTATTTTGTCAAATACGTCTTACGTCATTAAATATTTCTAAATAAGTTTTGAAACACCCGATATTAAAAAAAAAATTGTTTTCCTCTATAAAGCACTTACGATCAGAAAACGTTAGCGTCATCGAATATTTAAGAAAAACAAGTTCAATTCGACTGTAATGAGTCTTTTATAGCCTTCACTGTGTTAGCCAAATTTTCATAGTTTTAAGTGAGTGAAAATAAATATAGCGAGTTAACAGTGTTTTAACGTAATACCTTACGTTTTTTTAGTATTTTGTCAAATACGTCTTAAGTCATTAAATATTTCTAAATAAGTTTTGAAACACCCGATATTAAAAAAAAAATTGTTTTCCTCTATAAAGCATTTACGATGAGAAAACGTTAGCGTCATCGAATATTTAAGAAAAACAAGTTCAATTCGACTGTAATGAGTCTTTTATAGCCTTCACTGTGTTAGCCAAATTTTCATAGTTTTAAGTGAGTGAAAATAAATATAGCGAGTTAACAGTGTTTTAACGTAATACCTTACGTTTTTTAGTATTTTGTCAAATACGTCTTATGTCATTAAATATTTCTAAATAAGTTTTGAAAAAATTGTTTTCCTCTATAAAGCATTTACGATGAGAAAACGTTAGCGTCATATTTAGTTTTCGAATTATTGTTAATTATATAATATGACGTAACCTCACTTGCAGAAACTACATATCCTTCAAATCTATGGCATCCAGTTAAGTCCACAAGAACTCCGTTGTCACGAAGCCATTATGAAGAAAATTAGCTTGATGAAAGCAGATGACTTTTTCGAAAAAAAATTTGCATTGTTCTTTTGCAAAGCGCTCCATTTTTTTTAATCAGAATAAAGAAAAGCAACGACGGCCACAGTTGAGGGTGACCACTTCCACAAACGAATGATATTTAAAAATTAGAATCGAACTATTTTAATTGAGGGCCGTTAGGCCGTCACGTAAGCTAATCATATTTAAACTGAGACACCCATTTATTTTTATACATAAAGTATTTTTTACTCTTGACAATGTTAGACGCCTGCTCTAGAGTTGGGAACCAACAAAGATAAGAAGAAAATACAGCCGAGCTAAGTAAAAGCGAATGACAACCTTTTTGGTGCATTTGTTGTGAAAACAAAAATAAAATAATAAAATTTTATATGTAATAATTTCTATTTGGAATTTAAAAGTTTAACAAAATACTAATCTTTATTTGTGCTTAATTCCAGAAATTGTGTTGGTTTTAAAATTTATTCTTTTACTCATGATATTCTCATGAGTTATTTATTCAGTACAATAAGTACTGAAGGGGATAGCATATCTTTTTGGACCCTTTCATCAGACGCTACTCTGAATCCTCAGTAGGTTACTCCCAACGTTTCTTGCAAACATTAGAACCTTTATATTGTAAAAGCAATTGACTAAATAAGAATTATTAATCAATAGTTATAAAAAAATTCAAATATTCAAACAAAAAACTCAGTAAGCATTGAACTGAATAAATTTTAATACAAATAAATTAACGAAACAAGTTGTCGTTCGCTTTTACGCTTTTAAGCTTTTCTTGTTCCCTTAATTATTTTACTCCTTCAAAAATCACATAAAATAATTTAAAATGAAAGATTTAATATTCCGTTTAACTGTTTTTGATCTCACTTTCCTGCTAAGCACTTGCATTGTATTATTTTGCGCAGCTATAAACGCACATAATCATACGAGCAGATATTCAATATGGAGTTCTTGATTGCGTTTATTGTTACTTTATTTTTTTTTTTTTTTTTGCCACAGTACAAGGTATTAAAAGTTTCATTATAACTTTATAGTTTTTGTTTTTATTGTTGTGTGTTCCTGAAAATGAATTTCTAATCTCTATTAAAGGGATCTCGTTAAATTGAAGCTCTTTAAGTAATCGACATTAAACTATAATAGAAATTTTAAAACAGATTTGCTAAACTGCATATGATAGTTTGATGATGAAATTAAATGAAATTTAATTCTTATCGTGCGATTTGTAAAATTTACAAAATTCATTTCAGCAATTGAAATCATCTCGCAAATGGAATTAAATTCATTATACAAAAAATTAATGTAGACTTTAAAGTCAACGTTATTTAAATTTTTTAAAAATTTTACTTTAAAGTCTACGTAAATTTTTTTCTTTTTTTTTTTTTTAAATTGTTGAAATTTAAAACTGGATTCTTAAAGCGCTGGTTGTATAATTAATTTTTTTCTTAAAACTTTGTTAACACGAAAGTTGTTTTCATTTTGTAGATAATTTGACTGCCGTAATAGATCATGTCGTTTTCCACATGGCTTGAAATACTTATAAGCGAATTCAATTCAATATTACAAAAATAATATTTAAAATTCCTTTAAGTAATAATACGTTTTCAATGCGATTTCTTTTCTAATATTTCGCTTCCTTTATCTTACTTAAAAGGGAGCCCTACTAAACGGTAAGTTTAGTGGAACAATTAAATTATCAATTAGGAATAAAGTGTTTTTTTTTTTTTATTTTACAAGTTAGAAGCCAAATAAATTTCTTCACTTATGAAATTACCTTCGTTCGACCAGTTTATCAATTTACATATCAAATATATTTTTTTTTAGATAATTTGTTTTCTTTTTTCCAAAAAAGGCTATTTAAGGATATTTTGAAAAACAAAAAAGGCTAGGAAAAAAGCTAGAGGCTAACCCCTTTATCCTTAAAAATTAAGGTAGACTTTAATGTCAATGTTAACGAAATTTTTCATACAGTTTTTTAAAAAAAAATTTTTTGTGGATAAGAGCATAAATTTTGAGGCTAAATGCGAGAAAAAAAGACTAAGTCTAGCCTTAAAAGGGCTAAATCTAGCCTTAAAAAGGCTAAGATGGCAACACTGGTTGTCATTTAATTTAGTTTAAATTTTAATTTAATTTTTTTTTATTTTACTGGCCTATCGATTTTGACATAATGCTAGAGTTTTTGTGTTCATCACTCTTTACCCAGAGTAGCTGTTTTATAGACACATTTTTGTTAATTAATTTTTAGCCTACACTTCTGCTTAAATCACCTGATCCTTTAAGCATACTACTTTAAGTCTTTTGATTATAATAAGTCAATCTCAATAATTCGTTTTTTTTTTTTTAATTTAAAACATTTCATACAAATAAATAAACTAATTGTAAGCGACAGCTCAGATCACTGTTTGACTTTTTTTATAGAGATTTCTGAAATTAACTTGAGTTTATTAAATTTAAATGCTTTTCATTCACTCTTAATAATCACATGGACTAGAGCAAACTGCCACAGAAAGCCATACATTTTGCTCTGCCACTAGGAATGTTATAAAATATTTCAAAAGCATTTGTATGTGTGAGGCATTTACACATGGCCATAAAAAAAAGCAAAAAAAACCATTTACATACATACATACGCCACACGATGTATGTACCCCGCACAAGCTGTGAAATGTCAATATAAATTAAATTATGAAAAATAAAAATGTCAAACATTAAAAGACGAAGTATAAATAAGCAAGAAGAATATTTTATATGAATTAATATTCATCAATTTCAGTTACACACACACACACACTCAGAGAGAAATAATAGGGGGCAAAACATAAGCTTAATGCCAATCATAATTCTATTATTATTATTTTCACATTTCAATTATTTTTATTAGTTCATATTTAATTATAATAAAAGCCGAGTTAATAAAAATTTTTTATTTAATTTTTTCAAAATATTAATCTTTATTTGTGCTTAATTCCAGAAATTGTGTGGGTTTTTAAATTTATTCCAACACAATTTCTGGAATTAAGCACAAATAAAATTAACGTGGACTTTAAAGTCAACGTTATCGAAATTTTTCATATAATTTTTTCATAAATTTTACTTAAAAGTCTACGTTAATTTCTTTTGTTTAAGAGCGAAGAAATTATTCACGTTTCTTTTAAGAAAAATAAAAAAATATTAATCTTTATTTGTGCTTAATTCCAGAAATTGTGTTGGTTTTAAAATTTATTCTTTTACTCATGATAAGTACTGAAGGGGATAGCATATCTATATGGACCATTTCCTCAGACGCTACTCTGATTCCTCATAGAATTCCAAATAGAAATTATTAAATAGAAAAATAAAAATTTAATAAAAATCAAGTGAAAATTTGATGGTTTTCCAAAGCTCCCGCACAATTATTTAAAGGAAGAATTATGAATTTTGTGTAGTGAGAGCTGGGCAGGATTTGAAATAAAATGTTTTATATTTGATATTTTAAATACAAGGCGGAGCAAAAGTTCCGCTACCATTTTGATTGCGCGCCATTTTGTTTATGTGATGTTTAGCTCAGTTTCGCTTTGATCATTTAATTAAATTTTATTATGGATAAATACATGCCACAAGAACAAGCAGAAATAGTGACAATATTTATTGAAAATAATCGTTCCAAAAATAAACTAATCGTTCAATGCCTCAGAAAACCACAATTTATTGTTTGCATGCGAATTTACGACAGCAGACATGCCTCGTTGCATAAACTAAAAATAACTGTAAGGTGTGGTATTCATGCTGAAAACATCCTTGGTCCTTATTTTTTGAAAATGATCAAGGTATTGGAGTTACTGTTACTGCTGAACGATATTTTCTTGTGCCTGAAATGGAAGAAAAAGCACTAGAGTACATGAGATTTCAGCAAGATGGGGCCACAGCACAAACAATCCCATTCAACAATTCAATTATTGACTGACGATTTTCCACAAAGACTAATTTCGCGAAAAAGCGATTTAGTACTGCCAGCCATTTAACAGCACCAGACTTTTTCTTAAGGAATTTTTTAAAATTCAAAAGTTTATGTGAATAAGCCCCAAGCGATTCATT
Organism: Thelaira solivaga; assembly: GCA_947397855.1. Lineage (NCBI taxonomy): Eukaryota > Metazoa > Arthropoda > Insecta > Diptera > Tachinidae > Thelaira > Thelaira solivaga. The sequence continues at coordinate 10,914,101 of OX377614.1, forward strand.
ATCTTAAAGACAATATTCGTCATGAAATTGAAGAAATTCAGGCTGAGATGTTGCAGAATGTCATTAAAAAAAAAACGAAACTTGCATAGCAAATACCGGTCATTATTTAACTGATATAATATTCCAATCATAAAGAAAAAAAAATGTAAAGACCAAATAAACTTTTTATGAAAGTTAAACTTAATTATCTTTTCTTTGAGCAAAGCTATTGTCGTTTAAAATGGAGAAAAAATTAAAAAACAAATTTTGTTTGGTGGAGAAAAACGCAGAAATAAAATATACCATTCAAACAGCTGCAATGTTTTTTTTTTTTAAGCTAAAAACCTCAAGATTTTGGAGGTGTTTTGGAAAATCCAAAAACAGATGCTTGTTGTATCAGAATAGTTATATCACTTGCCAGGCATTTGCATTTAATTTTTTTTTTTTTTTTTGTTTCACTGTGTTATTTATTGAACACGCCCTCTATTTCTATATTTGCTGAGAAACAGGCATAAATCAAAGAGAGACGAACACACATAATTTACCTCAAATCAAAAGTGTAAAATGCTTATAATTATTATCACTATCGGCTATAATCGGAAAGTGACCTTTAAGATCTATTTTGCAGCCCAGTTTCTAACTACAATACGAATCTTGTAATTGTTGTGGGACTAATCTTGCCTAGATCTTCTAATAAAATGCTTAATTTTAAACTTTAATTGGCATTTCGTTCCACTGTGCATATTTAAAATTTTATAGCTTGTTTGTGATAAATAAAACAGATACGAAAATCTATGCAAAATTTAAATGTATGATGACAATAATACCAATTCAAAAAAAAAAAAGAAAAAGTATGAGATGAAAAACACTTATGAGGAGGCACAAAGAAAAACGCCAGCAAGCCAACTGCAGGGAAAACAAGTAACGAATTGTGTGCATGAAATATGAAAAGAACAATAAAATTCTTAAAAGATAAACAAACAGAAAATGAATAAAGAAACCTTAATAATACAAAACTTAATAGAGCAAATAAATTCATATGCTGCTCTTCTACTCCCCTTCTTGGTGCTATTATTATTTTCATTTTTTAACAATATTTTTTTTTTTTTTTGTTATTATTTGTTGCACTCCAACTCATCACACGCACAAAAAAAAAAGTTCAATTGAAGATGAAAACTTTTAATAAAAACAAATTTAAAAATGCACACGAAAAAAAGTATATTAAAAAAAAACACAGTAGGAGAAACACATAAAAAAGGGAATGTGTAGGTGGTTGCATCTTTGTGTGCAAAAGTAACCAAGTAAATCAAACTTTGAAGCTCTCCCATGGCTGGCTGCTGCTGTTCTATGTAAGTTAGAGTGTGTACGTGTACTGTATTCTTTATAGTTTTATCCAGCATCACAACAGAAAAACAAGTTGTTGTTTTCCGGGTTACAGAACTATTAAAATGGCGCAGCTTTCAAATGAAAATGAATGAAAATGAACTGAAATATTTTTCATTTACCAGCTGTTGTTTGTTTTACTTACTGATTTCTCCCATTACCCATTACGCCCCTGCTGTTCATTATGTTAAAAAAAAACGAAAATATTTGTAACTTAATGCTGTCAACATTGGAAAAGTATTGACGATAAACAAAAAAAAAAATATTGTGGAAAAATAGCAATCAGCAATTGAATCGAAATGAAAATACACAATTTTACTTTAAATGAAAAGTAATAATAAAATAGCAAAAGAAGGAGGCAGGCAGTATAAGGAAACGCACTACTCCCACACAAGAAAATTAATTAAAAACTGCCAATCAATAGAAAATGCTGCAACTATTACAATGAATATTTCTACTGTCAGCTGTTTGTTGCTGGTTGTGGCTTCTTGTGTCACCAATAATACTATTGTTGTTGTCACAGATATTTTTCTCATTTTATTATTGTTGCCAAAACAAAAAAAACAAATAAAATTTCAAAAATAAAAAAGAAAAATAGCAATTGAAAATTAGAAAAAAAAAATAAAAACGTAAATAAAAATGTCACAAAGTCCCAGCAAGAGAATGAATGACTATCATCCCCGCTGAAATCACTAAAACATAAAAATCATTGAAAATAAAGGAGCAGCAAAAAATATCCAATATTACAAAATATTTGTAATTAAAAGCAGAGAGAAAGCAATAAATAAAACAATTTTACCGTTACAATTAAATATTTGTCCAGACACACAATCCCAAACCCACCCTAAATAGCATTTTCTAGTCACGCAGCAGCCATAACAAAACAAAAGTTTGATTTGTAATGAAAGATAAACTTGATAAAAATTGTAAATTTTCATTAAAATCAATGGATGAATGAATATCAGCCAGTCATAAATATTTATTGACAAGTGCGTGTGTTTATTTTTTTTATTAAGGGATTTTATAACAACAAAACACAAAGGAAACTGTGTTATGACGTTTTAATGTTTTCACTGCCACTGAATGCCAGTTAATTGTTACAATCATCAGATTTCAGCTAAAACAAAATAAAAATGTGTTTTATTTTTATAGCCTAAATCCCAGGTAATAACAGTATAAATCAGTTTCGCTTTGGATTTGTAATTTCTAGAGCCCTCTTCCATCTTTTTGCTTTGGTTACTCTGTTCTAGCAATGAAGGTCGAATAAACGATATTCATGTATGAGGTCATCCGCTGTTTTTTGTACTCGTATGTGCTGAAGATAGTGGACAACGGATTTCTATTACAGAGCACCAAGTCGTGCACGAAAGCTATCGTAATTCTAGTTTTTTTGTACAAAATAAATTAGTAATTTCAATTAAAAATTTTCAATCACTAGGGCGCTAATTTGGCCTCAAAAGCCAAAAATGTGCACTTGCAAGAAAAATATTATAAAAAGAGAAAGGATATTGTAGGATTTTTTTACAGCTTTAAATTAATTTTTCTAAATTAAATAATTATTTCAGCATAATTTGTTTTATTTTTTTAGTTTTTTTGCACAAATTTTTAATCAGCACTTTTAGCAACAAAAAAGGCCAATCATATTAAAGTCCCAAAAAGTAGGCTTTTTGAATTAAAATTAGTCTTTAAAAAGATATAGACCCTAGTGTGACTATGTTTATAGGCCAAAGTGTTTAGTATAAATAAGAATTGAAAAAAAAAATCTGTGCTATTGCAAGAGAAAGTAAAACAGAGTTCATAACACTTGTGGTTCCCCGCTGTAATATGCTTGCACTCACACATAATTTACTCCTACAATATTATTAAAAATTATTAAACAACTGATTGTTCAAGTATCTAGATTTTTTTTACACTATTGGCCTTTTGAAAAATCCTATCCGTTTTATTGTATTTTTTTTACACGCCATCTATATGTAAATTAATTCTATCTATCTTTTACTGTTGACAGTTTCTATAACATTTATTGCATTTTATCTTGTATCATGGTTTTAACGAAGCTTTTAGTTTTTTTTTGCGCTGCATGCAAAACCGAGCCATCTTAAGATCGAGGTATAGAAAATTTTGATTATTAAAAAGAAAAAGTTCAGAAAGTGAAGAACGCATCTCTTCAAATAAATTTTCTTTTGTTAATAAAAAGTGAAAAAACTACTTCCAAGGAAGCTTTTTCTTACAGGCTCTTGGGTTAAAAGGTAACTTCATACATTTTTTTTTAAGTTAATCTATTTTAAATTTTAATTAACTTCAAAATGAAAAATTTACTAGAATCATATATTCTAAGTGCAATATATTTGAGATACGTACATAGAGAAGAGAAAGGAAAAACCGAAACCCATATCTCTATTTTGTACATCATACTCATTGGTGCCATCTCCACTGGGTAAGACTCAATATATTTAGCTAAATTCTCGCTCCAGAAACATATAAAACCCTTTTATTATAATTATAAATTTAGATTTGGCACCCTATGTATAGCATAGATAATTGAATGGAATGGCTCTGAAAAAGTAGAAAACCTAGTTTTTACGAATCTTCCTGTCCTCTTTTCATCAGTCAGTGAGTAAGAAACATTAATAAATTGAGTACCTCAAATTAGTAGGTGACAATCATTCCTTACCGGTGGTACGAAAAGCCAAAATAAAGAATTTTTTTTAAAAACAAAAATTGGGTGCAAAGAAAAAAAAACATATAGTTAATATTTATAAAAATAATTAAAACTAAAGCTATAATCCTTACTAAAATAGGAAAAAAATTACAGAAAACCTAAAGAAAAAACAAAAAAAGATTTTAATGTATGTGAAAATATAAGTGTAAGTGAAAAAAAAATTTACATGTATGTATATATATACCCATATGCGTGTATAAAAAAATTTCTGAAAAAAAATCTTATTGTCGCCGTTATAAAAATTATAGTGGTAAAACTTATTTTTTTTTTTGCCCAAAATTCATACATATATTTATCCGTTATATATTTCTTTAAGAAAAAAAAATTTTTTATTTTTTTATCTAGAAAAAAAAATCATAATAGCAGATTAATAATATTGCAAATTTTTCTTATATACATGTTTACCTAAAATTATCAACAAAAGTTTATAGCAACATCATAAAACCAAGCTTCAGCAACATCAACAAAGATCTTTGGATGAGAGAGCAAAGCTAAGAAGAATTGAGTGAGTTTTTTTATAAGTTTTTATTAATTTCTTTTATTATGATTTTAATTGTATTTTGTTTTGCTACACATTTGAAATTTTTTTCTCTAAATAATATTAATTTCGAGTGACCAGCTAAACAATATTTTTCTTTTAACACAACATATGTTTTAACTTATTATTTAAGTAATTCAAATCTAAGATTCTATTTTCTTAAATTTTCATTACCAATTTTCATATAAAATTTTTGTTTTTTTTTTCTTTCAAAATGTGTTATATTAATTAACTTTTTATTGTTTTAATTATGTTAGTTCAGTATATATGTTAATAAATTAAATATGTCTCTTTAAACTAATTTAATCTGTTTGTTGGTTTAATCCAGGAATTACATAAGTGTGTTGTAACAAAAAAAAAAAAGGGAGATCATAATTAAAGGCAAATGGTTGAAATGATTGCCTATGATGATCAAGGTAGGAGGGGTTTCGTTGTTACAATCCAACCCGTAACACATACACATATTCCAGTTAGTCGTTTGCATAAGTTGGTATTGTATCTTTTAGAACACGCTTTGATATGGTAAAAATTATATTGTATTTGAATAGCAAAGGGTTTCTGAAGGCGTGAACCTCCCCTAATCTCGACGAGTTATAAGGCCGGTGTAAAAGCGTGTCCCTTACAGAATGACCCTAAACTACATCTGCTATTTCATCAAATTAAAACATTTTATATACAATAGTAAAATTTTTACACCGCAGTGAAGGATATGAATGAATTTTCTTTAAACAATTAAATAATTTATTTTTTAAATTTATTTGACCTTTTTCTTTTTAATTAAAATGGCTATTTTAGCAAGCTTGAGATCTTATTTTACAAATTTATTGTTATATCGATATTTCGCTCCAAATTGTGTAGCTTCTTCAGGATATAATTATAATTAATAAAGTAGCCATATTAAGTAATTAAATAATAAAAAAAACTGTTATTAAGGCATTCAATTATGCCAATTTTACAAACACACAAGAGTTGAACTATTAAGATAAAAGAAAATATTTAATTGCAGTTTCCATTTCAAAGGAAATATAACAAAAGAAAAAAAAACTAGTTTGCTAATTTAGCACTATTGTCTGTCTAGTTAAAAAATTTTTAATTAAAAGATTTTTCTTTTAAATAACAAACGCAATAATTAAATGCAAAACAAAAATTATAAATGTTCGCACAAACAACCCTCATAATTGAAAATATTCGTTCATTAGTCCTTAATCCTGCCAACTGAAATAACAATTTTGTGTTTTGTTTTTTTTTTTTTTTTCTTATTATTCAAACACACACCCACACAAATAGTTAAGCATGTGCACACATGCCAACGCCCCAACATGCTTGCAAAATTTAATTTCGTTATAGAATTTTTGTTTTTTTTTTTCATGATTTTTGGAACCTTTACTTATTTTATTATTTATCAAGATTAAACATGATACAAACGTATTTCTTTTCAATTCTTTTTTATGTTTTCCTTTTTCTATTTATTTATTTATTTATTTGCTTGTTTGTGCGTTCCTACAACTCTATGGGGAACCAGTTCACTTGTTACACTTCCTGAACTATTGCTTGCATTTGTGTGTACGATTATGTTAATGATACTGCAGAAGTGGAGTTGATAAATGGCCAACATATGGTACGAGTACTTTTCATTTGGAACAATTTTTCATAATGCTAAAGGTATACAAACGTATCGAGTGTACTACTCCACTAAAGAAATTATGGTTATACCAACTAATGAACTGTAGAGGCCATAATATTAGCTTTGGCATAAATTCAACTAATAATAAAGAGAATGAAAATGTTTTCTTTGTGATCTCAGTTGACTTTTCTTTGGTGATAAAGTCAAACAAATTCTATCAGATTTCCTTATTATGAAAAGGTATGCTTGTTCAGTAAAGTGAATCATGTCTTTAATTTCCACATTGCAGAAAGTCATTAAAAATATCACATTGACTCAAACAACATATTGTCTTTGGCTTTTTTTTTTTTTTTTTTGTGATAAACTCAAACAAAATGTTGTCAGATTTTCTATTATAAAAACGTAGGATTATGCAAAATTGTGAATCATATAAGGCCTTTCATTTTCAGGAACTCATTAAAAATATCACATTGACTCAAATGATATAAAGGGTGTCCCAACAAGAACGCAAGATCTAAATTTTAAATAAATGACTGATACAGCAATTGAATTGTTTCTCTGGCTGTATGACATGTGGCGCCGTCTTGTTGAAACCACAAGCCCTCCACATTCATTTCTTCAATTCTAGGCAAGAAAAAACTGGTTATGATTTCACGATACCGAACATCACTGACTGTTTGAGCTTGACCTGCCTCATTTTCATAAAAAAAAGGTCCAATGATTCCTCCAGCCCAAAAACCACACCACACAGTGACACGTTGAGGATGTATTTGCTTCTCGTGAATCACTCGAGGATGCGACAATTCTGCCTATTGACGAAGCCATCAAGATGGAAATGGGCCTCGTCACTGAAGATGATTTTATCGGCAAAATCAGCATTTTCATGTTGTCTCTCCAATACCCAATTAACGAACTCCCTTCGCTGTCCATGGTCATGTTTTACTAACTTCGTACCTTCTACTAGCAAAAAATAACAATTGTTCAAATGTCAAACAATGACACTTCGAATGGCGCCAAATTTAAATCTTACGTTCTTGTTGCAACACCCTTTATGTTTTTTGTCTAGTCGTCTAAGTACTATTTTTTTAGTAAAAAAAACTCCCTTTTGAATAGATTTATTTGGCTTATGACGTTCACAAAAGCAAAGCCCATATTTAGTTTTTTTTTTTTTTTTTTTTTTCTTATTCTCTAAGGCCAGACTTAAAAAAAGTACTCATAAATTTCCCTTTTATATATTTTCGTTAACCCCCAACACAGAAATTCATTCGTTGCGTGAGTATGTGAGTTTGTTTAGTGTTTGTATAACGTGTGTTGAATATCTATACAAGTGAGTGAATAAATGAATATTTTTATTGCACGTATGACTCATGTCTTGTGTTTAAGTGACACGTGCTTGAAACCATGAGTGAGTGCATCATATTTACTCGTATCTCCATATCGTTATGTCGTTAAAATACAATCAACAAAAACATTGCAAACAATTTTATTTTATTTTCCTTGTTTATGTATATGTGTGTGTGTGCATGTTTATAGAAATCAACTCGTGTATTAAATGAGTCTAAAATTAAATTATAAGTTTAATTTAAAACAAAAAAAAATTATTCAATAGAATGACATCAAACTAATTGAACTCATTCAAAAATGAAAAAAAAAAGATGAAACACATGTTTACGAAATATTTGAATTCCTTTTAATTAAGTTGAAATTACGAAAACATTAATTTAAATTAAAAGCTTAATTAACACGAATATAATTCGAATATTTAGTTAAGCAAAACAAGATTTTATATCGCTCGCTTAACATATAAGAATAAAATAAATCAGAAAATTACAAAAGTGTTCAAGGCAGGAAGTAAAATTTTCAATAAAAAACACTCAAAACATTTCTTTATATTAAACCCTGTGCTATTTAAAAATGGGCGTGGCTATGAATATTGTTTGTCTGTTACGAATAGATTTTTGATTTTTAAAAAATTGGGCTTGCAGATGGGCGTGACAGTAAAAAGTATTTACAGAAATTTGAGGATTTTATGAATTAAATTTCAGAGCAGTTCGTTGAAAACTAAAATAATTGTTAAAAATTAAGCATAAAGAGAAACAATCTAAATTATTGTATTAAAATTTGGGCATGGCCATCACAAAATTATATAAAGATCCAAGATGATAACGGACTTCTAGGTCAGAAATTGAGGATATGGGCCTGAACAATATATGTTTCCAATAGGATGGTGCCACTTGCCACACAGCCAACGAAACAATAGCTCTTTTGGGCTAGAAATTCAATGGCCATGTTATCTCATATCGTGGGGATGTTAATTGGCAATTTGACACCTTTACACTTCTTTTCTTAGGGATATTTAAAAGAAAAAGTGTAAGTCAATAAGGCAAAAACAATTTAAAAGCTACAGAATGACATAATTCGGCACATTAACAACATTAAACCTCAATTATGTCTCAGGGTCATTAAAAATATGGACCATCGAATAGAGGTATGCCACCGAAGCCGTGGCGAGCATATTTTGTTTCACACAAAATTTTTATAAACTCTTCTATCATAATAAAGATTCGTAATAATTTTATTAAATTATTCGATCTTATAAATTTAGTATTATTTAATATTAATCAAGCTGAAGATCTTAAAAAATTGTTTTTATTTAAATTTTCTGATATTTCGACTTTCTTTTGAAGGTCTTCTTCAGGGGAATTTATTTTTTATAATTAAATTAAATTTTATATGTCAAAATTATTAATTTTTAATTTTTCAAATTTAAAAATTTTGACATATAAAATTTTATTTTATTATAAAAATAAATTTCCCTGAAGAAGACCTTCAAAAGAAAGTCGAAATATGGGAAAATTTTTATAAAAATTAATTTCCCTAAAGAAGATCTTAAGCTTGATTAATATTAAATAATAACATATTAAGATTCTCTGAAAACTTTTTGTTTTATTTACAATTCACACGTAAAGAAAAAATATGGTTGAATATGATTACCGCAGTTTGCTCTTCACAAAAATATTATTATTAATTTGAAGCATCTAAACATTATTATGGTCACGATAAACATGTTTCTAGATATTTTTAACCATATTATGTTTAGTGTTTTAGATCAACCATATAATTATCATAGTATTTTTAATAAAATTTTAGCTGAAACCATAGATATGGTTATAGTAAACATAATAATGAGAAAATATGATTGAAAATAAATTGAGTAAATAAATAAAGTGAGTAAAATAAAGTGAGTATAAAACAAAAACTTAATCTTTTAAACTCAACTGAGCTTTGTGGCTGAAGTGGTGGAAGTATCTAGTTAATGCTTCTTAACTAAATATTGCAAGGTTCGAATCCTGGTAGAGTCAAATAAAATTAAAAAAATTCAAGCCCGCTGTACTCGTATTATGTAGTAAATAAATTAAATTAATGGAAAAGCAAAAGTCAATAGAATAAAAAAAATTTTATTTATACAAAAAATTTATATTAATTTTTTTTAAATTTATATTAAAATTTTTTTTACAAATATTTATATAAAAAATTTATGTATTTAAAATAATAAAAATATAATAAAAAATTAAAAAAAAAAATTTAGCCCTGACCGGGGGTTTAACGCAATTTTTAATATCTTTGATTTAAAAATACATTTGGTTAGATACAATCATAAATCTAACTGTGTTTCCACCAGAATATGGTTGCCTCAATTATATTTTTGCTTTGCGTGCACATCGTGCTCTCGCCAAAGTGCATTTTATGCTGCCCAACTTGTACCCCGTAAAGGCAAAGAAGCTTTTCTACAATATCCTATTTATTCTCATCATATTCTAATAATTTCCCCCTCTAATGGTTGCTGAAGTTACAATGGCCTATTATCCCTTGCATTGAATTCTATGAGACATCAGTAGATCACTGCCCGGGCTTTTATTCAATGCACAACAGATCATCGTTTACAAAAAGATGTTCTTGAGCTACTGTTTGCCTGAAGAGAGAGGTACATATATCACAAGGCATGTCAAAGTGCCTCAGGCTTTTTTAAGGTAAAAAATTTTTCAAATTTACTTATCATTTTTTGTTTTTCATTGATTTAAATAAATGACTTGAAAGTTAAGTATCGAGTGATTTAAATAAACAAAAATGTATGCCAAATGTGAAAAGTTTAATTAAACTTTCACGAAATTATCATTTCTTTTTTTTTTTTTTTAAACAGCAAGCACTACGTAGATAAATAATTATTTATTCTACAACTCGCAAAAGGACTTTATGTTTGGCACAATTAAATAAACCTTAACTTTTTCAACAGTCAGAATGTGTTTGTTTTTTTTTATTCCTCATTTACATAAATTATTTGTTGCTTTTCTTTTATTTTGTAACATTTTCAATATGTAGTTTTTCACTTTTTTTCTTCTACTGCTTCATCTCACTGTGTTTTGAATTTTCCGTATGTTGCCATATGCAAAATTTATTTAACACGTAAAACAAAATACAAGTGTTTGCATAAATATTCATGCAATGAAACTACAGGCACACACACACACTCAAAATAGTAAAACCTTGTGTTTCACACACATAAAATATTAAATTATCAAAATGAAAAGAAAACTGAATTTTTTTTCGCTCGAGCACAATAAAAAAATTTGGAAAAAAAAAAGAAAAACAAACAGCCAGCTTTAGAATCTTTAAGTACAAAATATAAAAACTTAAGCACATGTCAAGGATAAAGAAGATGAAAAATAAAACCAAAAAATAAATAAAATAAAAAGTGAAATGGGTGAATAAACAACAACTGCAGCGACAAGTTAAAGATGTTCCCAGCCATAACAAAAATAAACTCATACACTCTCATAAGCTTACACACGTCTGTATGTATTTAAAGGGCTGCACAAGCATACTTGAAATGTCTTACAAGCACTTTTCATTATAAAATATTACACATGTTTGTAGTGAAGTGCAACTTTCAAGTATGCTTGTGCAGCCCTTTAGTTTGTCCTTAAAGTGTGAACAAAACTAAGAATAACCAAAGTTCTGGCTTAAATTTTAAATTTCAGTTAAGTTTCAGTTTGTATATCTAGGAGTTGATTTTTATTTAGTTATCTGTGTGCGTGTGTGTGTGTGTGTGTGAAAAGTGTTTATGCTCGTACATTTTTAATAAAAAATAAGTGTGATTGTTTATACTCGTCCATGCGTGAATAACCTTTGAATCTAAACTTATGACTCTGAATACGTCATAAAATACCCTACAATGTTGTCCCGCTTTAACGAATCTATATAAATAAAACTCATTTTCGGTTTGTTGTTTTATTTCTGCGCTATACAAATTTTTGTTTTAAAAAAGTATGGCTCATAATTATAAACACAAAAAAGTAGTCTTTTATTAAGAGCTGACTTTTGTTCATAAGACTTTTATGAATTTAAAGTCGTTTTTAAAAAGATACCGACTTTAGTGGGACTTTGATTATGGGCTTATGTGTCTAAAATTTGATACAAATAATCTCTATACTCCAAGAAAGGTAATTTTTCACGCAAGCTTTTCTACAATTTAAACTCTCCACTGTTTATAAAAATGTGTGCCTCGTACTTAAAGTAAGCCTGAAATTATGCTTTGAAATATTTAATTTGGAATATTAGTGGGCGCTTCTGCTAGCAAAGGCATTAAGTATTTTATAAAGTATTAAGTTTTTTAAAAATTAAAATTCTCTTTGTTCAAAGATTTCTTTAAAAATTGGTATATACGCTCTTTATACTTTAAGGATATTGGCTCACATAATAAAAGACAAGGCCAGGTGAGAGTGAACAAAAACATGTAATACCCTCTATAACGAATAAACGATTCAACAAAACTCTTACCTTGTAGACATAAAAAACATAAATAAAGAAATTGTGTCTCATAAAAATTTTTTTCCAAATGAAAAAATAATCCAACCTGTTGACTACGTGATCCTGTGATTTCTACAATTCTGAGTCAATTATTATATAATACAAGCGATCAGCTCATCTGGAAATTTTATTTATTTAAAATATTTGGTGGTTTTCATATAAATTTTTTAGATGTATTGATTGCTTGTGTTATAAAAACAGCACATTAATTTAATTCATAAGATATCATGCTTTAAAGTAGCATTTTCATTCGTGCAAGGGTTTATTTTGAATCTTATAAAGAATTTGTTTAATCATGAAGGAAAGCATTTTGTAGTCCTAGAGGATTTCTCCCACAAGAGAAACTGTTACATGACTTATGTGCTATTTTTATAACACAAGCGATCAATTCGTCTGGAAATCTTATACGCAAATTATTGAGTGTTTTTCATACAAATTTTTTAGACGAGTTGATCACAGGATGACACAGTCAGTATCTACTGAAAAAATTTTATGAGACACAATTTCTTTATTTGTGTTTTTAATGTCTACAAAGTAAGACTTTTTTAGATGAGTTGATCGCTTGTGTTATAAAAACATTACATTGATTCCTCTGTGCAAAAAGTAATAAAAAAACGGTTTTGTTATTGCTACTCATCATATCATCTTCATACATAGAAAATATTATAACTTTGGTTATGAGAACCAATCAAAAATTCAGTTGCCATAATCAAAGTTTTTAGTTGTTGCAATTAAAATTCCATAACACAGTTCAAAATTTAGTTCTCTTGAAAATCATTTCTGCCTAATAGACAGATTTTCTATTGTCACATGAAAAAAATGCTACTATTACTGCTGAGCTTTGAAGTGGACATAAATTTAGTTCTCACAACCAAAGTTGTTTTCTCTGTGAAGAAGATTCTTTTGGGAGTTATTTATTAAACACAGCCTTTGCTTTTTGGGCCTGCTAATACAAAATATTTACACACACAGAAAATAACATCGGTTGTGAGAACTGAATTTGTTTAAAATCAAAAATTCAGTTGTCATACTTTAATTAATTTTTTAATTATTATACAAAAATTTAATTTTAATTTAGTTCCCTCAATAATATTTTGAACTGTATTGTCGAATTTTTATGGAATGACTATCACAGCTGATATCTTCTGCACAAGAGATCTTAAAGGTCACAGTGCGATTATAGCCCGTAATAATCACAATTGAATTTTTGACTGTTTAGTTCTCACAACCGAAGTTGTTTTCTTTGTACAGCCTTATTCCTAACAAAGCTCATTTGCTATTTCCTCTACATTGTTTTCCTGTCTATTTCCTTTTTTCAACCAAAATCATGTGTAGAGCAGCGTGAGGGAAAAGTTCAACTGAACTGTTGCTTGCTGACCTATTCCAAGCAAACAGTTTAACCTTTAGCTAACCTCAGCCAGAACCTTGATTTCACTTTATTTTAGGGATAAGTGTAATCAGTGAGTATTTGCTTGGGTTTATTTGCACTTTTTTATTTTTTTTATTTTTTTTTTGTTGGCCTTTCTTGGGGGTAGGTTTTCAATTTTAGTTACGTTTTGTTGAATTCAGTGTGAGTATGGTTGGTTGAGTGAGCGTGTGTGGCAAGTTGTTGTATCGTGTTTTATCCTTTTCCTCTTTCTTTTTTTTTTTTTTTGTTTTGTGCGAATTGCGGTTTTTCAACTTTATTGTGTTGTTGTTGCTGCTTGATGTGTTTTCTTTCAGTTTTTAATTCAGTTTTCAATTTTAACGCTTTTTGTTGAAAATAAGGGCTGCGGCAAAATAAAACAACAACAACAACAACACCAACACTAAATGAAGGGAAGAAAGTACAGGTAAAGTGAAGTATTGTGTTTATTTTAAAACAAATTTCTTACTGTTATTGTTGTTGTTACAGTTTCTTTTTTTTAGACACTCCATTGTCTTAAGCAGCTTGTTGTTTGTTGCTCAGTTAACAGTTGCCTGTGTTTCTCATACGCAATTTTCCTTTTTTGTTTCCCGTGCTTTTATACTTTTCAACAACATTAGACGTCAACAAAAACAGCCAAGAGCAAACAACGACCGTAGTATCAACATCATTATCATCTTCAAGCTTTTTTTATCATCTTTTATCATTATTCATCACTTTTGAAAAATAGAAACACTCGCTCAGGCATTCAGGGCTGTATTGTCTCTTTAGTTGCCCTCATACCAGTTTGCGTTTGAGTGCGTTTGTTTGAAAACAGTTTTTAGAGCATTTATCACGGCTCACACGCTACACGGCGCACCTTTTGTTAACTTTCATTGAGGTGTTTCTTTATTTATTTTTATTTTATTTCTTTAATTTCGTTTGTTTCGTTTTTATATATTTTCACTTTTTATTACGGTTTTAATAGTCTTCTAAGTGCTGTTGTTGGTTTTGTTGGACGTTAATGTTTACAAATTTTATTACTCCCTTTTATCACTGTTTGGTTTTTCTTTTGTTTTCATACAAACCTTACAAAACTTGCATGTATTTCTCTGATATTTTAAAGACAGTAACATTAAACTCGTGTTTCAACTGATAAAGGAGGCAGTAATAAGATAAATCCAGCTTGTTAAAAAACGTGTGGTGCTATAGAACTTGCTTTAGAGCGATTCAGTAACTTTTATTACCAACATTCGTATGGAAAAAGCAAGCATAAGGATATTTGATCGAATTCGGTTACTGAGTATAACTTTCCAACAAAAATATTCGAAGTTTGCGACGAAGCACATAATTCATCACAAATAACGATTTCTATCTCACTGAATATTCTTGTCGTAAAGTTACTGAATAGTGAATTCGATAAAATATCGTTATTCTTGCTTTTTTCATACGAATGTTGGTAATAAAAGTTACTGAATCGCACTGCTGGAATGCATGCTAGTCAATATGCATCTTAAATAGAAAAATCGTCGCTTACGATAACAAACAACTTAAATGGAAGTTCTAAAATTATTTTAAACCAAATAAAAATTGATATCATTAACCTGTTATAGAGATTTCTAAAAGATGAAAATTAGGACTAAAAAAAATAGAAGTCAACCGAAAATAAAGTCTGCCAATAGCAGTAAATGTCTAGAGTCGTTAATGAAGAATTTAAATTCAGTGGTGATAAGATAGCTGGCATTTAGCATCGGATATCATGAATTAGGGTAAACCAACAAACGTGTAAAAAACTCTCAAGAAAATAGCTAAATCAGCTGACTTTCATGAATGTATGTAAATATAATAGGATACCTTATAAATTATAATATATTCTAGATGTTTGTAAATAGCGGAGTCGATTTTGTGATGACTGTCTCTCTGACCGTCTGTCCATGTGTATGTTGAAATCAACTTTCTTAAGGCCCTAGAATACTTACAGAAAAGTTTTGCAGGCCAATTTGTTAAAAATTCTTGTCTTCAAATTGTTATTGAAACTCAGATTAATCGGCTTATAAATAGCTGAGCTATGAGCTCTGAAGAGCATTTATCTCTATTTTTGTACCATTTTTTGTTGGTTTTTTTTTTTTTTTTTTTGCTTAGCTTATCTAAATTATAAAGTGGTAAACAGTTTAATTAGAAATAATAATTGGAATGTCTGTAAAAAAAAAAAAGAAAACAATCGGTTTACAGTTGGTCGGGAAAAATCAAAATTACAAACGAAATTTTAAATTCTCATTAATTTCTTTCTTGTTTTTTTATGAAAGCTTTTAAGCTGTACATGTGCGTTATGTTTGTGCACACAAACACAAAACTCGGCAGTTTGTCTTATACAAATGTGTGTATATATGTGTGTATTGCATTATGTAGTGATGGCTCGCCAGTGTAATAGAACTACGAATTCTAAAATCTTATTGAAAAATTTATAGTTTTTGATTGTTGCTGTTAATTTAAATTTTTTTTAACCGAAATTAATTTTCAAAGAAAATGGTTACACTAAAGTCGGTTTTTTTTAAACGATTTAAAATTCATGAATAATAAAAGTGTACTTTTTTCTGACTATTGTTGTCCGAAAATTGTTTTAATCAACACTAGTTGACCCGGCAAATGTTGTCTTGCATTAAAATTTTTATATATTCGATCTTCTTACACTAAGAAATCGTACTCAAAGAGTAAAGAACCGTGCGAAACCGGGTAAAAACAGGTAGTAGGCAAATAAGCCAGACACCGACTATAGCGCTACCTGCCGGGCGGATTTGTGACGTTAAAACTTCCAAGATTATACATATAAACCTTCCTCTTGAATCACTCTATCTTTAAAAAAAAAAAAAACTGCATCAAAATCCGTTGTGTAGTTTTAAAGATCTAAGCATACATACAGACAGACGCGGGAAGCGACTTTGCTTTATAAAGGGTGTTCCAACAAGAACGCAAGATTTAAATTTTAAATAAATGACTGATGCAGCAATTGAATTGTTTCTCTGGCTGTATGACATGTGGCGCCGTCTTGTTGAAACCACAAGCCCTCCACATTCAGTTCTTCAATTCTAGGCAAGAAAAAACTGGTTATCATTTCACGATACCGAACACCATTGACTGTTTGCACTTCACCTGCCTCATTTTCATAAAAGAAAGGTCCACTGATTCCTCCAGCCCAAAAACCACACCACACAGTGACACGTTGAGGATGCATTTGCTACTCGTGAATCACTCGAGGATTTTCCTCACCCCAAATGCGACAATTCTGCCTATTGACGAAGCCATCAAAATGGAAATGGGCCTCGTCACTGAAGATAATTTTATCGGCAAAATCAGAATTTTTATGTTGTCTCTCCAACACCCAATTAACGAACTCCTTTCGCTGTCCATGGTCATTTTTTACTAACCTCGTACCTTCTACTAGCAAACAATAACAATTGTTCAAATGTCAAACAATGACACTTCGAATGGCGCCAAATTTAAATCTTACGTTCTTGTTCGGACACCCTTTACTATGTAGTGATTTGACACTTTTTTATAATTTTGTTTTCTTTGGGAAGGATATATAAGACCCTGTTCAGCCGAATTTAACTTGTTAATTTTGAAATTTTAAATTTTTTTCTATGCGATTTCGTTAACGCGAACAACAATATTTGCAAATTTTAAAAGTTATTGAATTGCACTACAGACTCCAACGTTACTGAGAAGAGTAAAAGAATTTTTTTTTGTTTCAATGGTACTTTTTTTTAATTTTTTTTATTTATATTTTTATTTTTATTAACCAACCTAGAATTATGCAATTGCAAAACAATATGAACACTAAGTAACGGCCAAATTACTATTTGATTGGAAAGTTAAATAAACTTTTGTCAAAAACCTAATTTTCAATGAAAACTGAAAGCAAAAGTTTGCCCTACTATTTGCAAAGGCAGTGCTAAACTACTTACCTACCATTCATTAATGAAAACTTTTATTCTTTTAAACAAAAAAAAAATCAGCAGACATTTTCTTATTAATAAAAAAGTTAAAGAATTAAAAAACACTTTATTTCGCTTGCCTAAAATTGTATTTGTTTAAAAGCAAATCGTTCCAATGTGCCTAAAAAGCATTTGAAATTCAATTTTATTTATTCATGTTAGTCTTGTGATGTCTTTTCTTTGATAAGTTTGTATGTGTGTGAGTCTTTTTTTTCATTTTCCTTGTGATATTTTACTCAACCTTCATCCTTTAAATGCATTCTTTGTTCTTCTTTTTGTGATAAGTCTTGCAACAAAGTGTTTGCTGCACTTTATAGTGTCTTTATCTACATCTTCTCTCTATCATTTTATGGCCAAATACATTGCACAAGCACATTGCACAATGTAATAAAGTTAAAGTAAAAATGAAACGAATACAATGTTTGAGGTTACGCTGTTTCAAGTAATAAAACATCAAAACTTGAGACTGAGTACTAGTGTGAGAGTGCATGATTTAGTGGCTGTACGAGTGAGTATTTTGGTATTAAGATAAGGAAATTGTGATTTCTAAAGTCAACAACAAATTGTAGATATTTACTTTTAACACACACAAACACACACAAACACACACATGCATACACATGACTTGTCTTTGATGCGCGTAGAATCTGCTTGTATTTGCTTAGAAATCTTTGAATTTATGTGCTCAAATTTTTATGAATACGAGTTTATGTTGGAAATGCATACGCACACACACACAGACACAAGTATGCATGTGCATTTGTAAGGCATTAGAAAAATATGTGGCTTTTAGATTGCAACAGTTTTGTTGCTGGCAGTATATTCTTGCCTTCATAAAATTGTAATTTTGCTGTGATTTTTGTAACTTTTTTTTTTAATTAAAAACGATGCAAAGACGTTAGAGGAAACAATAAAAAATTCTTAACTTTTAATTGAAATTTCGAAATGTAATGAATAAAAATTCCTAAAATAAAAAAATAAATTTTATTGTTGAATTTTTTTCCAAGCGGCATATTAATTTGTACTGGCAATAAAAAAAAACAATAATTTTGGTAGTAAAAGCCCTATAAATAAAACACAGACACTCTTTTAAAGGATCCATAACGCTTTTATAGGGTAAGCAATAACTGTACTCCTGACTTACTTTAGCAGGAGAAAACTACACTGAGCGAAAAATCGCTTTGCAATATCAACAACGTATGTAATCATTTTGTTACCATCCCGTTATCTTTTTTATTAACAACGACTGTTTTTAATTTTTTGACAAGCCAGCACAAATCGTCAACGGTTGGTTGTCAACTTAGAAAAAATGTTACGATTTTATTTTTTTGACTACGCACGTTGTCAACTTATTGACAAACGTTGTGGAATTGACTGCCCACAATGTGTTATCAAATTTATAACTTATTAAAAAGCGTTGTCAAATTGCCAATGCCTGTTGTCATTTCAACAACCGAATGCTGTCATTTTGACACCATTCGTTGTCAATTCTGCAATGCTATGTTGTCAATAATACGTTATAAAAATGACACTATGCGTTTTCAAAGTTAGTACAAACGTGATTGATACACTATTGACACCGCTTGTAGTCATTTTAGCAACGGGTAGTGTCATTTTTTGGTTTGCGTAGCCATCAATTAAAATCTTAGATTCCGTTTTGAACTACCTACTAGCCAAGACAACTGAATAATAAAGTAATCTAGAGCCCTTTCCCCGATATACTAGGCAGCCCGTTTATAAAATGTGTACCGAGAAATATGTGTGTCAAAGTCAGAAGAATATCTCCTTACTCTCAGATGCAACAAATTACGTTGAAAAGTGGGTGCAGCCTGTCGGTGTGCATGCCTCTTCGGTAGAATTCAAAAATTCCACTTCTAATGCTGCTAAATAAAATAACAACTGTCACTGACATACATAAATATTTATAAGCATCCATGTTAGAACTGACTTTGGTCAATTTAACCAACTGCTCTTTGGCAATGAAGCTGCAAAATAACAAAGAAACATCAGCTTGACATCCCAGAGGCCATAAGAACTATTTTTGAGAATTTATTAAACGAAAAAACTCATTAACCCCAAACGTATTAAAATACAAACTATTCTCAACCTCAAAAAAAATGAGATTGAAGTTTAATCTGTTCTGCTAACAACATATTCTACACTTCATTTCGAAGTAAGTAAAATGAGTGTCACAATACGTCTATTTTGGCCGCATTTTAATTTAATTCTAAAGTAAAATTACACTCAAAGAATTATGTTTCATAAATCTAAGAAATAAATTTCAATTAAATTTTATTTCATTCACATAATAAAATATTTTACGAATTATATTAATTAATAAAATATTTAGGGGATTCAAGCAGTAGTTATATTTAAAAGAAAAATAACGCGAAATAAATGGCTGCTAACAATTAAGAAAACAATTAAGAACCAATTAAAAATTTTAAATAAAAAAATTTTGCTAAATCAATTAAATTTTTAATTAAGTCAATTAAATATTTAATTAAACTGAATAATATATAAAATTAATTAAATATTTAACTGATTCAATTAAAAATGTAATTGATTTAACAAATTTTTTCTTAATTTTTTTTTCTGTGCAGTCTAGTTATGGCAAAATATAAAACAGAGTAGAAAAAGTCTAATTATTTTAGAAGCTTTTGGTTTGAAGCACAACAATAAATTTTTAGCCTGTTGTAAAATAATTTGACTTTATAAATGATAGGACGGACACCGGTGTGAATACCCCAATTTTGTGAATGAAATAATTTTGTTAGACCTGGGATATTTTTTTCTTTAATAGAATAAATATTTCATTGAATTAATAATATAAATTCACTAGTTCCAAGACAATATTCATATAATTTTAATGAAAGGAGTTTCATTTATTTTATAAACTTAATAATTTTAAAATCTTTAAAAACAAAATTCATTTACTGTTTGTTCGTTATACAAAATTTTTTTTTCCAACGGTTTTGTAGGAAATTTGGTACATATATATACTCCAAGAAAAGTCGCCATATACTTTTGGATAAGACACGCCCATTATTAAGCCCACTTTTTACAATTTTCACTCAAAACTGTTAAAAAAGATGTGTGCCCCTACCTACTTCATTTAAGCCTGAAATTGTGCTTTAAAATATTTTATTTTAAGCTTTGGCTGGCTGATAATAAAGCTAAAGCCTGAGCCACTTTATAAAGTAGTGAATGGCTTTTTTAAAAATTAAAACTCTATTTGTAGGGACACCGGGCAAGACCGGGCAAAAGCATTTAGTTATTTATAAAATATATCTTCATTAAAAAAAAATTTTTTTTTAATTTATTCAGAGAATGAAATAAAATTAATCTTTAATTAAAACAAGTTTCATCAATTTAACAAAGTTTTCATTAATCTAATGAAGCAATGTCGTTATTTAAAATATAGGCAATTTTAATTAGATTAATTACAAAATTCAGCGTGAGTTTTTTAAACAAATATTATAGACAAGATGAGCGATTGTGTTATAAAAAAGTCACTCTTAAATAACGAATATTTTTTGCTATTACTTAACGCTTCTATTTAAATTTCCTTTAGTTTCCAATAACCAATAGCCACAAACAATGCATGATATGATAAAAGATTTGAAGAATAATTTTTTTTTTCATATAAATATTTTACTTGTTTCTTCAATGACAAATTTTATAAAAAATTCAAAATAAAAATATAAATTACCTGAAGCGGTTTTAATTTAATTTGTAATAGGTATCCTTGGTTTCTTAAATAAGTCAGTGATAATTAAATATCACATTCATACGAAATACGTTTAATCCAACTGGCGGATGCAGTTATTTAAATTATTTACTTATTATTCATTCATTCACTTATTCATTTTTTAATAAAGCATCACGCCATACCACACGCTGTTGTACAATTAATTTTATCAAATACGTAGTTTAAAATATTACGCACAAGCACTTACAAAAAATTTTAAATATTTTTGATTTTTTTTTTTTTTCGTTTGCCAAGTACTTATTTAAATTAATTGTAATTTCCGATACACAGCTACGCATGCAAAAAAATAATTAAATGAAATTTAAAATTTTTTTATTATATTTTTTTTAATAATGAATAATTTGATAAAGATTTTTTTTATTAATTTTTATATTGCTTTAGAAATTTGTCAGCTTAACGAGGAAAATTACATTCACATTTTATTTTTTTTATTAAAAAAGTAACAAAACCATCATCAACAACAAAAAATTTGTTTGCCACAAAAACCAGAAAACTGAAAATAAAATTCATAAACTAAACTTTATTTTTTTTGCTGTTGATTTTTTTTTTAACTTTATTTATATCACACAATCACTTTTATACACACAAAATAACACACGTTTTTTTATTAAGCACAGAAATTTATAATTATTTTATATAAAAAATTTTTATATTTTTTTTTTTCCTATAAAAAAAGAAAACTCGCTTTAAATTGAAGTTTTAGGTTTGTTTTTTTTTATAAAAATTTAAAATTGCAACTTTAATATTCTCTTGCTTAAATATTTCATTTCAGAAATTCTCTAACGTTTAAAAAAAACTTATTTTTACCGTCATTTATGTTCAACACGCAAAACATCACTTGCAAAACTGATTCATAAACTCACCATTACTATCACAAGTAGTGATTTGAATTTGTTTACTACAGACCAGAGTTTAAAGCCCCAAAAACAACAAAAGAGAGTAAATCTAAAATGTATGACACAAACTTTCAATGAGAGCTGAAAAAATAACAGTCATATTGAGACATCTTTTCAAATAAAAAATAAAAAAATATTTCAACAAAAGCAAAAACAAATTCAAAATCAAACAAAACTGGGCAAGCGTACAATTTGGAAGCTTTTTTATTTATTCTTTTATATAGAGTATTTTCCAGCAACAGCAGAGAAACAAACAACAACAACAGCAATAATAATTAAAACTCACCATAAACAGCATAACAAAAAACACCCGCTATTCAATGAATTCGAAAGCACCCACCCATATAAGAAAATCACCACCGCCACCACCACCACCACCACCAAAATAAACAACAGTCATCACCATCACCGTCAGCAACGAAGCAACAATAACAATCAATAGCAACGACAACAAAATCATCATATCACGTCACAATTACTCAACAATGCACCACCACCATAAGCACCATAGAAAACACACACAATCAATTACATTGAAACTTATGATTAGAGTGGCCAGATTTAATTTTGCGTCAGGCGACATTTGTATTAAATTTTCATTAACTATATCGTACTTTGTTCATTAAAAAACACATAGAGGGACCTCTACCTCAATAGTTAGCATGTCGGCTTACTATTCATGAGATCCTTAATCTGATTTCACCCAGTTATTCTAGAAAAAAGTTTTGTCCGTACAGTATTGTTCTATTTTTGTGAGAGAGATTTCAGATGATATAAAAAAAATTTATGCTGATAAAAATCTTGTACGGAACTACTTTTAGTGCAGTCAACAACATATATTTTTCTGATGTATGGAAACAAGTTTTAATATCTACTACGGTGCACTCCTTCATCAAATATCTTTTTTTAAGTAAAAAAAATAAAAAAAATTTGGTTACAGATACAGGCATCGAAAACAAAAAAAAGGTTGCCAAACTGTACTAAAAAAATCATAAAAAAGTTTATTGAAAAATTGAACTCTAACTATTTAACACCCTTCTAAAAATGAATAAAAAAATACCCTTCAGTTGAAGAGTTAAAGGGTTAAAATGTTCACCAAATAACTATTTTGCAAAATTATACTATAAATCTCCAACGACATTAAGAATAAAATTTTATTTTAACGCCAAAAATAAATCCAAGCTTTTGTTAATTAGAAGAGGAATTTTCTCTCCATTTTCCTGGGCTCGTAAATACCCATTCACTAGAAATCTGGTGTATATTTTCTTAATATATAAAGTTCGGCTGCACTTCTCCGAAACGGCTAAACCGATTTAATTGAATTTCTGTGTATGGCTTTGGGTTACGCCTTGGAAAGCTTAGTGTCCCAAATCCAACTGGTATCTGGTCAGTATCTGGCTTATTTATCAACTATGAATGCGATTTATTAGAGTAAAAAGATCGAATATACAAAAATTTTATATTTTCGTAAAAACTCAACTTAAATTTTTATGAAAATTAAAATAGACCATACCCATTACCACGCCAATTTTTTTTCTGTAATCGGAGAACTTCTAAACCCATTGGCTATTTTTGGTATTATATGTTGGACATAACCCATTTTAATGAAAAGAAAAATTTATCACGCCCATTACTAGGCACTCTTTTTAAATTCATCTTAAAATTGAAAACAGCTAAACCAACTTGTCTGAATTTTTCCTTATATGTTGAGAACAACCCAACATAGATTTTATGAAATTAAAAATAAACCACGGGTATTTTTTAAATTTTTTCTGTAGCTTCTTCAGGATACAATTATAAATCAAATAAACTTACAAATATTTAATTGAAATTATTAGATTTCATTGAGCGTTTGTTAAATAAAAATGGTCACCTTATTACATATCATGTACTGACTCACATACGTAATTGCAAGTAAAGTACACCGTACTCTACCTCTAATGAAAACAAAAAAAAAAAAAAAAATACAGAAAAGCAACAATGAGCAGAAAAAATCCAAAAAAATCTACTATTTATATGTATGCATGTGAACACGTAGTTGTTGTTTTTGTTCTTTGTAGTTTTTTTTTTTTTTTTTTTTTTAATTTCTATTTACGGTAGCAGTAGAGTAGTAGAAGGTTAACAACAGCAGCAAAAGCAACAATAAAAAAAACATAAGTTTTTCTTTATTTACCCAACAACATGGGTTTGTGTATGTGTAGTATGCACTAGCACTTGTGTGTATGTATGTTTTTATGCATTTATTGTTGCTGTTTATGCTCAAATTGCTGCCACTTTTGTCAAACTTGCTGACTGAAATCATACAACTAAATAAAATTTCGTGTTGTTGTTTTACTTTATTTTTCTTTTTTGTTTATAATTTATTTATTTTATTTTTTAAACACTTGTCAACATTTATTAGAACAAACATTAGTTCAAGAAACTGTTGCTGCTATTGGGAGAGAGGGAAAATTAAATATTAAATTTGTTGTAGCCAATTAAATTATTTTGGTTAAATTTTTAGCATTTTATCGATACCAAAAGAGTAGATAAGTGACTTGTAAATACACTGAAAAAAATACTGATTGTATGAGCGGGTATTAAACTTAATTAAACTTAATTATTAAAACTTATTTTAGCATAAAAATATATCGGTTTATTAGCGAAAATTATAGATTTTTAAGCCAACATAATTAAAATTACTACCGGACTGGATTATTTTTTTAGAATAAATTTAGCTATTTCGTTGTTTATCAATTCTCATTTAATTTAAAAAAATTTTGTTAGCACAATTTTAAATTTCAGTTGTTATTTTTGAAAGTGCTATAAGTCCAATTTTTTTTTTAAATGAGTCGGGCTTTAATTTTAATAAGATTTTGCTAAGAATTTATTAAAATGACTACTACCTCGTTTTTTAAAAAAAAAATGGACTTATACCACTTTAAAAAATAACAGCTTTTTTGAATTGGGATTGCATTCAATGCTCTACTTTATAAACAGAATATCATATTTCTTCCTTTATGATTTATTAATTCGTTCGTTACTATTTAATCTAAGTCTCACAGTTCTAGGTTACTTGATATTAAAAGCTAAACAAGTAACATGAAAATAATTTTGTTCCTTTTAGGATATTTCGGTCTAAATCTCATAGTTCTAAAAATGTACAATAAATTATTTTTTTTTCTCTTATTAATAATTTTTCAATATAAATAAAATTTGAAGGCAAAACAACGTTTTCTAGTACCGTATAAATAATTTTGTATTTCACTGTAAATGCTGTACAACTCTACATCATGTGTAGTAACAAATGATAAATAGACACTCTGTATAATAAAAATAAAAATAAAAAAGATTCAATTATTAACTACATTCCACGTTTTTTTTTTTTTTTTTTTTTTTTTTTGTTACATTTTCAATTACATTATAAAAATTTGAACTGACATAATTGGTGCTTGGGGAGAGAGAGAGAGAGCTGAAGGTGGGGAGTAGATACCAACAAATACTCATGTTGATTTACAACAATATTAAATAAAAAGAAAATTTAATAAAAAATAAATAAAAAATATTTTACGCATCGTTGGTTATTAGAAATCATTTTCCTCTAGCGCTGTGTTGTGTCTACGTTAATTTTTTTTTTTGAGCTGGCATTTTTGTTTTTTTTTTATTATTGTTGTTTGTCGCATATTTTCTTTTGATGTCTCATTCTGTCTATTTTGTGACGCACATACAAAAATTATTAATTAGCAAAGCGCAGGCTCAAATTTTTTGTCCTGAAATTTGTGTTTTTCTTTTTTTTGTTAAATATTTTCCTTTCCTCATGAGAATAAACAGTGTGTGGTGAGTTTTTCAGAGTTGTTTTGAGCACATGAATTTGCATTTCATGTTTTTCCGCTCGTTATATTTACTGCAATTTTGTTGTTGTTGTTGTGCTTTTATTTTCCAGGGTGATTGTTTGCCTTGTTTTCTGAAGGTTGCAGGCAATCTTTGAATGGATTTGGCTGGGTGTTATTTTGTTTTGTGCGTTATGCCAAGTGGTGGGTTTGGGGAGAGATTTGTTTTGGGTTGTTTGGCATTTATCACATGGGGTCACTGATATCGGTCGTGATTTTACCACAATCATTATTAAGATGTTTCAATCGATTTTTATTAGTACATGTTGCTTTTCTATTTTTACTGTTGGTTGAATATTTACTTGCATTTAAAAAAAAAACAAAAAACAAAAAAGAAACTAAAATGAAAATGAAAGAAGAAACAACTCTTTTGCTTTATAAGTGTTAGCTTACGAGCAGTTCTCTATGAGTGTGTGTGTGTGTGTGTTTAATATTCTTACACAATATATTTTCTTTTTTACAATTTTGTTTGGTAATTAAAAATAATGTTGGTTGGTATGTAGTGTTATTGCTGTTTTATTTTCTGTTACTGTTGCTTTTTATTGCTTGGCGTGTTGCAAGAGTTGGTCATAACTTGATTTATATGAACATTGTCTAAAAATGTGTGTGCATGTACGAATTTATTTTTGGATTATTTTACACCTGCTCCACTTCTTTCTTATTTACTTTTACTATATTTGCCATAAATTTGTTTATGCTGGCCAGATTACTGTACTAAACTCAAAAAATTAAAATATAAATTTACATTTAAAAAAAAAGGCTTACGAAAGTAACCCAAGTTATAAAATGAATTATTTATTATTTATGTATCCCAGATTTTGGTGAGAAATTTGTTAGACTTGAAACAAAGCAGTTTTTTATTAATGACTGCATAATTAAAAAAAATAATAAATCTCTGGTTTTACAGAGCTTATGTTTTATAAAAAGTCATCATTATATATTTTTCCAAATTATTTGGAAAATTTATTTAATAGAGAAGTCATTTCGATTACAAATTGAGTTCAAATTTGTATGTCTGTAGCAGCATTTTACCAAGAGGCACTAAGTAATTCAGTTATTTACAGCCTAATTCATAACATAGAGATATTTAGCAGCTCCTTAGCCATTTTAGCCTGTTTAAGGCTAGATTGAGCCTTTTATTCTAGCCTTTTTTGTTTTTAAAAATAGAATTAAATAGTTTTTTTTTTGGAAAAACTAAAACAAATCATACATAAACAATTTAAGGCTAAAAAAATTTCTGAACATAAATGATGTCTGTATTCGTAATGCTATTATGCTTAATTCATTTAAAAGGCACACGTTATTCACTGATTTTGTATTTGTGTGGACAAGCATTACGCACATGTACAGCTAAAAAATTTCCATAAAAAAACAAAACAGAAATTAATTATAATCTAAAATATCGGTTGTATTTTTAGTTTTTCTCGGCCAATTGCTGGAATATAGTTCATAACTTTCATTTTTTTTTTTTTAATGGTGCGAGGGAGCTATCAAAAAGGTTGCCACCAGCTTGCTGCTAAGAGTTTCTAATGTGCTCTCTCTGTTGTTATAAAAAAAAGTTGCTAGTGTTGCAATTACTGTAACCTAATTCTCTCACTCGTGATCGAATAAAACTTCGTTAGTGCAAGATTGTCATATTCTAATACTCGATGTGTTGAAAAAAATACGAATGTTTGCAAAAACTGAGATAATTGAGAGTAAATTCAAAAATATTGCAACAGATTTTCCATAATTTTTATCCCAAATAGACTGCATAAAATAAACATTAATTGCCAGTTAAAGCTATTGCTGCTAGGTGGCTCATCATGCCTTATAAATGCCCTGTTGTAAGTGCTTCTCTATCGTTATCTGTCTTACTTGATGTGCCACCCTGTGTGATTCATATGAGTTGCAATTTATTAATCTTTTTCCTTCATTAAATTCAAATTTTCAAAATAATTTTTCTATTTGAATTCTTTTAAATCATTTAACAATTAAATCAGGTGGTTTTATATTTTTCCTGCTAAATCTTTCTGCTACTACACTTTATGCAAATCCTTTTATAGTAGCATTTTAGTGTCTTTATTTGCATAAAGCAGCAGCTTTGCTATTTCAATTTCATTACTCTTGAACTTGTATTATTTTTCCTTAATATGCCATTATGAAATTGCTGACATTATGTCTGCTTTTGCATATTATTTTCATGACTAGAAATAAATATGAAATGTAATTTTAGTTTTATTTCTTTTGTATTATATTTTTGTTAGTTTTAAGTTATTACTCGTACTTGGCATTTCATTTCAAACACTGAGTGCCATTATTGTTCTGACAGTCAGCCAGTCAGTCAGTCACTTTTATGATTTTTATTTTTATTTTTATTTATTTGGGTGTTCTGGGTTCTGCCACTAACTTGGCCATTTATGATGTTGGCTACTTCCGCTTGGTATTGGTTTTAGCTTAAATTATGATGCAGTGTAGTTTGGTTTGCTTTGCTTCGTTTCAGTTTTAGTTTAGTTCAGTCATGCTATTAATGAAAACACAAAGTGTGTCTGTGTGTGTTCTTTTGTACAATTTGCATGTCTAGTGTTTGCTTATGTCTCCAACAGTAATGGTTATTTTCTATTTATCTATTTACTTTCAGCTTCACCTTCCACCCATCAAACCATCCATCCATCTATTTACTTGGGATGCCTAATGTGGGTATGATTTTTTTCCTATTCCTGTTTATATACTGCTATTCTAGTCCTATAGAATATTTTTCTGAAAAATTCTTCTTGTAGGCGTTTCTTTGTAACACACGAATTTACATTTGCATTTTCATTTAAATTCACTTTGACATTCACTGTCATCCAAAATTCTAGTTCCTGTTAATTTAGTTTAAAAATTTCTTGCACATTTTAAAATTTCTTTTGTGAATTTTTCAATTGGGCAGTAGCTGCACCTGAAATCAAAATTGATCCAATGAAATTTTCTAAAGAGAAAAATTTAGTAGCAGTTGATTTTCATTACACAGTGCACAATGGGTTAGATTGAAAAATAATTGTTGGCATTTTTTTTTAGAAATTTGAACAAATAGGGAGTAAAAACTTCTGCTAATTACTACTGGGTACTTTTATATTTAATCTCTTTTAAATATCCCCTAAAGAAACAAGTCCAGTGGTGTCAAATTAGATGAAATGTAATCGTTATACTAGTTTTTTCTATACGAATATTCGTAGTAAAAGTTACTGAATCGCACTACTGATCTTAAACGTTTAGCATCTTGAGATCTTCAACAGTTTCTATGACCGTAACAGCCAATATGTCAAAAAAAGGTTTTCCTTATACGATTTATATGTCAGTTTCAGATCAGGGTTAGTTGTAAGTACAGTCGACAAACTTGTTAGCTGGAATCTCTTGATAAATGAAGCTGTTTCTCAAGTCTCTTGAAAAAAAAAATTGAATAAATTGAAAGTAAAGTGCAATTTGGTTTCCTCGGTAATTTGAAATTATTTCAATGGAAACTTGATCGCTAACTATGAAGTGAACTGCCATAGGACATTGCAAACCTGATTATTTCATTACAGTTGAGTAAGACAACAACTTTTTGTAACAGTTGCCCAGAAATGGGCAGATCCAAAATGAGTTACTTATTCAGTGGCATACTGGACGCAAAAAACCTGCGAAGTACGCAATGAGTAGTGGATTGTTTTAGTAAAGAATTGAGCTGTCCAATACTAAACCATGATGCGAATAATCACTTTGAATTCATATATTCACTTAAGCAAAATTTAAATAAAATATTTTCTTTGTTTTTGTATTTCTAAAAGGACTTAAAAATATGGCGTCAGCCGAAAATATTATTGTTGTGTTGTAAATAAATAAAAGTTTATGCATAAATAAAATTTCATTCATTATCACTATGAGGGTGTAAACTCCATATGTTGAATTTTCCTCTGCCATATGTTTTGGTTGGCAATTTAAGCCAACTGCTTTTTATCTTGTCGGGCACGTACAATTACTTTAATTTTAAAATAAAGTTTTAGTTTAAAAATCGATTTACAAATGTTTCCTTTTGTTTTAGCAGTTCGCACAAACTTCAAATATCAAATAACAAGGAATACCTGCTGAATGCAGATGGCTGCATATAGATTTGCATTTAACATCTTGCCTGCAGGTGGGAGTTCCCGATTACTTTTGTTGTATTGTTTCGGGTTGTCTATTTATGTGTGTACGAGTATGTTGCCTTTTTTTTTTTATAAAAATTTATAAATTTTATGTTTTGTATATTGTATACTTATCTCATTTTATAACATAATAGTCGTATTAGTTTTAAAACTAATAATATAAAATTGCAAAAAGTCACGCATTATAAACGTGTTACAGCTACCAGGAAGATGAAGTCGGATGATGATGATGATGATGATGTTGATAATAAACTTGCTACTAGTATCATGCTATTCTGTACTCAGTATCAGATATGGAAAATGCAAAGTTTTAAATAAAACTATTTTGTTAAGTCAATTATTTGGCATTTGTACTAGGCTTCAAATGAAGCCAATTACCTTATACAGTGAGAGCTTTTTTACCTGGCTGGGAGTCAACAAGAAGTCTCTTAAAAAGAAAATCTAAGGCCGCACATCACAAAGTACATGTTCTGAGGTTTGGTCAAGTAAACAACAGAACCTGCATTAACTAATCTTATCTATATCTTACACTAGTGATATCTAACATCATAATGACCAGCAAACCATCCCATTAGGAGTCTAAGATCAATCTTATTGAGTGACAATACCTTCTAACATGTACTCGTACTCCGATATTGTGTAAAGAAGCGCTTAGTTTTTCTAGGCTAGCCTTGCCAAACCTTTAAAAAAAATAAGCTACTCGTATATTCCCCTAAAAAAAATGCTAGAAAAGGCTAAATCACGCCAAAAAAAATAAGCTAAAACAAAGGTAAAAAGCTTCAGCTTAAAATTCAAAATTTTCTTAATTCTTTAATCTTAATTATAATTTCTATAAAAAAAAATATGATATACCAAAAACTAAAGAAAATAATGTCGTTTTCCACATGGCTTAAAATTACCAAAATTAAAAAAGAATTTAATCTATAGGCTCTAATCTTTCTCGAAGTGTTTTAACATTTTCGAATAATTTCGTAGTTTTTATTTTATGATTCAAAATATAAACTGTCAAAATCCTTGAGAATAACAGTACTGGGGTGTATGGAAATTTCAAAAATATTTTAAAAGTAATTCAAAGTAACTTCTGAGTAATTAAGCAAAAAATTACAAAACTAGGCAGCCCTCCTTTTAAACTAGGCAGTGAGTACTTAAGCGGTAGCTTATAAATTTGGAAAACCTTAGCTTTAAAATGATCCCGTAATCTTCTATAGTATTTAAATACTTTTTTCAAGTTCAATATTAAAAAATAATATTTAAAATTCCTTAAAGTAATAAATTATTTTTTGGATTTTTAATGCTTTTTTCTATTCTGATATTTTGCTTGCTTTGTCTTACTCAAAAGGGAGCAACCTCAGCCTTACTAAACGGTAGTTTTAGATAACTAAATACTAAATGGAACAATTAATTAAACAATTAGGAATAAAGTGTTTTTTTTATTTTACAAGTTAGAAGCCAAATACTTTTCTTCACTTATGAAATTACCGTCGTTCGACTAATTTATCAATTTACATTTCAAAGTTTTATCTAAAATATTAATTTAGCTAATTTGGTTTTAGTTTCAGATTTGTTTTCATTTTGCCAAAAAAGGCTATTTAATTCTACAGTCGACAGCATAAAAATAGCCAGCAGGTAGGGCTTCGTAAAGTGGAAATCACAGTGATTCCCTTGCAAAAGTCTTCATCCTAACAATTTCTGCAGTAAATCCTTTGATGACAAAACCATTCTGCTTTCATGGTTTCTAAATATAAAATTTTTTTTTAACACTCTTATTTAAAAAAAAAAAAAAAAAAAAAAAAAAAAAAAAAAAACTGTAGAGCAAAAGGATCAAAGCACTTAAATCTCATCCTAATGATATACATCGAATATTATAACGTGTTACTTTAAATGGTTTACGTGGCGGCCTAAACGGATTTCAATTAGAGTCGCAAGACTCTGTTTTGAACTTACTTTAAATAACTCCGGCAGAATTCGTTTTGTTAGAGAAAATTGTTAATCATAAATTCCAATAATAAAAATTAGAATCTTTTTATATCACAAAATATTTGAAAACCGAGGGGCCCATCTTGACTTCAAAAAGTCATAATCCTACTACGGTATTTCATTACAATAGGGAGAAAACAGTTTTAAAAATTTCAAGCCTCAAAACACTGGGAATCGCTGACCACAGTTGCCTTTTTAAGGCTAGATTTAGCCTTTTTTCTTGCATTTAGCCTCAAAATTTATGATTTAGCCTCTAGCCTTTTTCTTGGCCTTTTCTGTTCTTCATAGTCTCTCTTGTTTGAAGTCTTTTTATCGCTATGCCTTCTTCCTATCGACAGAAAGTTACCACATAAGTAACTTTTGCTATGCGAATAATCGGATTATAAAGCGACAGCACCGATAATGCGATTCTGTAAATTATTTATTTATAATGATTTTTTTTATATTCGCTAAATAAACGAAAACGGCAAAGGAGGTGCTTTGAACGTAGGTTTTTGTGTAAATATTTTTTTTTTTAATAACTTTTGTAATTAGTACAAAATACCTATAATGCGTCAATTGTTTTATTTCATTTCTTCCTAAATTAAAAAATTAATAATCTGAAACCATTTTCAACACAAAAATAATTCACGACCAACTGAATTACAAATAAATAATCATCACAACTCGTATAACGATTTTAACTCTACCGAAAACCTTGATCGCAATGTTTTTGAATACCGAATTCGATAAAATATCGTTATACTTATATTTACAATGCGATTCATTGTAATAAAAGTTACTGAATCGCACTACAGAAGACGCAGGTAGTAAAACGATGGATCTACTGGCCAAAAAGAAGGGAAATTTGTAGTAGTAAAAATATGATAATACTGACTAATAAACAAAATCCCAAACAAATATGAAATTTTCCATCACTGCTAAAGACGCCACAACAAAAAATACCACAACAACTACTCACTCCGGCTTATTATTTATATAGAACCCTACTAAATTTGATAACATCCTGATATTGTTTACTTTCATGTAGTTGCCCAATATAAGCAGCAGCAGGCAGTCTTTATGAATGCAACCGTTTCAAGAAAACAAATTTATTTTTTGTTGCAGACTAAAATTTAATTCAACAAAATGGGTTTTAACCCTGCCTGAAAAGGTAAAATTTCTTATTGTTTCTTGTTTTTGTAACAAGTTTTAAATATCCCAAAAATAATAATTTCCATTTAATCTTTTCAGTTTTACAAACTGTTTTATCAGTTAAAATTTATGATTAAACAAAAGGAAGAAAATGTGCTTTAAAAGTTTGTACTCGTACACGTTGTGGCATTATTTATGGTAAATAAATGCGAGTGCACATACGCAATTGCGAAACAAAAGAATCAGCAAACTATAAATTAAGAAAAAAGATATAATTTTGAGTGTAAAATTTATAAAATTAAAAGATTGAAAGATTGATCACTTGTTTTCTATTAGACCTGAAATTATTTTCTATTTTTTAATTTTTTTTTTTTTGTTAAAAACCAAATAAATAAAAAGAAATGCATGTCATCTGTATGAGCTAAATAATTGATGCATGATGCATTGATGCATCAGCCAGTAGTTGAATTTATTTTATTTTACACCTCTAACTCTCTTGCGGGCTGGCAAACTGCTAAATGATTTTAAATATGAAACTAGAAATATATTGTTTATGAATCAAGTTAAGTCATTCAATTTTAAATTAAAAAAAAAAATTCTAAGAAAAAACTCATTGAGGAACCAAAACCAAAGTATAAATTCTAAATGCAGTAAGTCATACGTAACATGTTCATTTTGCCCACGGCTTTTCACTAAAATGCAACACAAAAAAAATTATTTTCTGAATCTGGGATTTTTTGTTTATAGATTTTTTTTATTGTTTTTTTTTCCTTTTTTTTTTGTATTTTGTATTTCAATTTTAAAAAGCCATTCATGTGAAAAACTGTTGAATATGTGAATTGAATACAAAGGATGTAGGAAAGTTTAATACAAACACGTACTTACACACTTGCACACACACACCGGCATACACGTATGTGTGTACACTTCCCTGTTTGCAAAATTAAATTCATGAAAATAAAAATAAAAATTGTTTTGCTTAAAATTAAATTTATTTACATTCTTGTGATTTAAATTTTATTAAATAGCAGTTACCTAACGGATAAAGAATGTAAATTTTGAAACTAAATTTTTCTTAATCGTATTTTCGTTACTTTTTTCCCAAAGTTTCATATCATATATTTCTAGACTCGGAATCAGTTCATACCAATCAAAGCCGGTGTTGGGCAAACCAGCTGTATTTAATGTTAAGGGCTTAAAGCTTTTCTCTGCTTCTGCTTCGTTTACAAAAGATTTCCATATGGCCAGCCTGCAGCAAGCCTTAAGCATTTTGTTGTCTATGGGAAAGCGAACACCTTCTTTGTTTACAAAATAGTTTTTCACAATCGTTCTGAGGTTGGCAAGTATTTGCAAAATTGAAACAATTTCGCCTTTAAGCAAAAAAAAAAGGAAAATATCCTGCAGTATATCAACCCAACCAAATAGATGTAAAATTGAAGTGAATAAAGCCCGTGAGGATAAACTCCTCTCGTGCTTTATGTTTTTGGCTTTCGGCTGGGTTTTAGTATCAAATCAAAATGAAATTTAAATATATGAAATAGATGAATTAAGTCCTTAAAATTGTTGTTGTTTTTGTTTAATATAATAAAGGGTGTTTTTTATAAACGTATAGAACTTTAAATTGCAATAAAAACACGATGGATTATTCGATTGACATGAATTTTATTTATCCGAAAGATAATCTTGTGGCATTACATTTTAAATATGATTTCTGGCACATGACCGCCACGGCTGGCTCGGATGTAGTCCAATCTGGACGTCCAATTTTCGATGACTTTTTCCACATTTGTGCCCGCATATCGGCAATAACACGGCGAATGTTGTCTTCCAAATGGTCAAGCGTTTGTGGCTTATCCGCATAGACCAATGACTTTATATAGCCCCACAGAAAGTAGTCTAACTGTGTTAAATCACAAGATCTTGGAGGCCAATTCACAGGTCTAAAACGTGAAATTAAGCGGTCACCAAACGTGTCTCTCAATAAATCGATTGTGGCACGAGCTGTGTGACATGTTGCGCCGTCTTGTTGGAACCACAGCTCCTGGACATAATGGTTGTTCAATTCAGGAATGAAAAAGTTAGTAATCATGGCTCTATACCGATCACCATTGACTGTAACGTTCTGGCCAATATCGTTTTTGAAGAAGTACGGACCAATGATTCCACCAGCCCATAAAGCGCACCAAACAGTCAGTTTTTCTGGATGTAACGGTGTTTCGACATACACTTGAGGATTAGCTTCACTCCAAATGCGGCAGTTTTGTTTGTTGACGTAGCCATTCAACTAGAAGTGCGCTTCATCGCTAAACAAAATTCGCTTATGAAAATCGGGACCCCGGCAATCTTGTTTTGGGCGCTATTTGCAAGCGTTGTTCAGGCGTGAGTCTATTCATGATGAATTGCCAAACCAAACTGAGAATAAATCACTTGACAGCTGTTAAATCGGTCGCCATGTTGAAGAATAATGCCAACTTAAAATTCTATACGTCTATAAAAAAACACACTTTACAAAGATTTTTAAACTTAATTCATAAAAAGCATACGTTTTCAAAAAAATAATAAATAAATAAAAAAGAAAGTTAACTTCGATATGGAATAAAAATTATTAAAATTTCAGCCTTTTGTTAAGAAAAAATTTTTAAATTTTGGTCTCTGTACTCTAATTGCTTCATAATATATTGACCCATGTACAAGTATTTTTAAAAACAATTTTAAATCCATAATCTGATTTTTCTTATTATTATTTTCTTTGAGCCACAATTACATTACAACCTTTAAGATATATTGTGCAGTCCATTTCCAAGCTAGAATCCGAGACTCCTTATGAATCCCATGATTCTTGTAGGCTTTATTATATCAAGGTCCTTTGTTTCTTAGACAGTAAACACAGTAGGGGTTTACTGCAACTACAAAGAGCCCAATATGAGTCAATTTGTTTAAAACTTAAGATTATCTGAAGAAAATTACGAATAATCTTTTTTTGAAAATTAAAAAACAGTAAAAAATAGTAAAATTTTTCATTTGTTAGTTTATGTGACCATTTTCTTTTTAATTAATATGGCTATTTAATTAATATTATAAATTAATTTTTATATCGATATTCTTATCATAAAGGGACCACGTCAGAGGACCCAAGTGAGCCCAGCTTTTGTTTTTCTTTTCGGGCGACCTGTTTAACTTAACCTTCGCTCCTGAAGCTACGCAAATTTAAGCGAAATATCGATATAAAAATAAATTTATAAAATAAGACCTCAAGCTTAATAAAATAGCCATTTTAGCTCAAAATATATTTGGGAAAACTAAATTTTGTTCTACTCTCTTGAGCTGTTCGACCGAAATATTGACATAAAAATAAATTTTTTTAAACTAGACCTCAAGCTTAATAAAATAGCCATATAAAATTTTCTATAAAAAATGTTTTCAAATTTAAAATTTAAATCAAATTTAAGTTACAAAAAAAAAAACAAATTCATTTTTCATTTGTAGATTAAAATACATTTTGCTTTTATTCAAACATTTCAACCTCAGATTAACCTAATTTTGAAATATTTTCATACAAATAAATTGAAATAATTATAAAACAGAAATACTATTTATAATGGTAGAGGAGAAGGTTGCTTCATTGGCGAATTTGCTTAAAATTACAGTCACTTTTAAAATTTTAAAAGCTTTAATTAAGTTTTAAGCCATTTATGTTGATTTACGGTTGCAGCCCTTTTCGTAAGAATCTATGAATTTCACATTTTATGGCAAATTATTGTGAATGAGCCAACTTCACAAAACAAATAAATCATAAATCATATGAATAAAACAAAATTAAATAATTTTTTTTCGCTGCTGTTATTTATGAATATAGTCTGGGCTCTTTTCTACAGCAGGCAACAAATTTGTAATAGTCAATCATGTTTGCCACATACGAGTATTGAGAAGGATTGTATGTGTGTGTAGGTGTTACATATAAAATATATGGGCAACTACAATTTTCACACACTTGGCCTGTTTTGAGAATTAATGAGTTAGTCTCTGTGTGAATGAAAAAACAGGATAAAAAATTTTATAAATTTTGTTTTTCAACAAACGTTTGATGTCAAGCATACAAAAGTCTATAGCGATTCAGCTAGCAGAATTAAATGGATTTTAACTCCAACACACTGCACTCATATTCATGCACAAAAGAAGAAAAAAAAACAGCGGCGAACGCATACAATTTTGCAAAATCATGCTATTGGTGTGACCATTATCACCGTTTCAGTAGCTATTCCCCTCAATGCCAGCAAACTCATGGCTTTTGTAAGAAATTGCTCACCTTTGTACTCGTATCCAATATAATTGATGAAAGCTTTTGTCTGTAGCACCAAACTCACTAAGAATTAAAGCTTAACCCATTCCTGGTTTTTGTTACCCCTTTGAAGCAGTAAGCTCCATCCAAAAGTATTTTCATTTCAATAACAAAACATGCACACTTGTAATTAGAAACAATTTGAACATCCAGACAGGACTCACTGGTTTGTTTGGTTTAAAGCAGTAAACTTTGAACAAAAAAAAATTATTCATTAGGTTACGTTTTATGACATTCTGTACTCGGAAGAGAATAAATAACTCGAACTGATAGAAATTCGCTTTGTTATAGGCAGATTTAAGAACCCCTCATAATGATCTTTGATACTGCAAAACATATATTATGCCACTATATTTGTCTAACTTGGTCCTTTTTTTGTTAGCAAAAAAATCTCTCAAGAAAGTCTGTAAATTCTAAATGCATACTAGACATGAGAGTAGTGTCGCAGCGGTCTGCTGACTTGTTTCCTCTCCGTATTCCAATTCTACGTTTCCCTATATTAAAAAGCAATAATTGAAAAGGAATCAAAAATATATTAAATGTAATTTAATTGTAGTTAATAGAAGATAAAAGAAATTTGAGATTAAAAAAAAGACGGATCGAGGGCGCTAGAGCAGAATATGGACATGTCCTGTGGTATCATACACTCGATCGGCAACTAGCAGATGGACAGGACAAATGAATATGCTTTGGCCTAGACTTGAAAGCAATCGCGAACTTATTTCCTGGGACTCCAAAGACCCCAGTTGAGGAATGTGGTGG
Source organism: Thelaira solivaga (assembly GCA_947397855.1). Taxonomy (NCBI): domain Eukaryota; kingdom Metazoa; phylum Arthropoda; class Insecta; order Diptera; family Tachinidae; genus Thelaira; species Thelaira solivaga. The sequence continues at coordinate 10,952,488 of OX377614.1, forward strand.
CAGCAATAACAGGTCACTGTATTTTTTCCAATTATATTAAAAGAATGGGTTTGTTATCAAAGGACTAATATAGAAGAAGGTGGAAGCTGTATAACACCGTCTCTGCCTTTTTCTGGCACTGGAGGATCAGTGCGAGCTATCTGTAAAGCCTCACTGCGCTGTCTACTATAGAGGTCCGTTTATTATCTAACTTCATTGGAAGAAACAATTGGCTTAGGTGATGGACTCATATTCTTCTTCTCCTACCAATTCTCTATTTCTGTGCATGCCTTTGCCTCTTACTTCTTTTAAAACCTTAAATAGCCATCGCTATCTTTCTTAATTTTTCTTTTTTTACAGGTATCACAAAAAGATCACATGAGAGAAGCCAAGTGAGCTTTGGGGCGCTCTATGCTTACCGTGCGTACAGCATTTAATTTAAAAATTTATTTTTAGCTAAAAAAAACCCAGCATAATTGGCAACTGATTCCAGCATTTAGTTGTGAACTTCTTTCTTTCTCGAATATTTTCCATAAATCAGAAGACTGACTTCTTTTGCAAAAGACTTCTATAATTAATTTGATATTAAAGATTGTGTAAGCTTAACGCCAGCTTCGCTTACAGCAAAAAGTACATTTTCTTAAACATAAAGCAGTGGCAAATCTTATAAATTTTATTCACTAAATAACATGAGCAAGGCCAATACTTTGATCGCTTATGTAGTGTTTCTTACACTACCCGTTTTAAGTCAGGTATAACACTGTTTTCATTTACTTAAATCTTTTCGAATATCTTTCGATTCATTTGCAATTTATATGATTTATTACATTTTAAATTAGTTACCTCTCTTTTCGGACTTATTTCGCTATTTCATTATAAATTAAATTAAAATGGCTATTTTGTTAAGCTTGAGGTCTTATTTTTCAAAAATTTATTTTTATATCGATATTTCGCTCCAATTTTTGTATATCCTGAAGAAGCTACAAAAATTGGAGCGAAATATCGATATAAAAATAAATTTTTGAAAAATAAGACCTCAAGCTTAACAAAATAGCCATTTTAATTAAAAAGAAAAAGGTCAAATAAAACTAACTAATAAATAAATTAAACTCCTAATTTAAGGAAATAACTGTCCCTGAGACATTTTTGTTCTTTAACGCATTGTAACTGCCAACTGCAATTAGCTTATCTAGGGTTTCATAATGTAATTTTTTTTTTTTTTTTTTTTTGGAATCACATTCAAATTATGCAAACCATATTAAAATCAATTAGTGAATTGGAAACCTTTTTAACAAAGAAAACTTTAGATTATGAACTCTAAATGCTCTGGATAAGCCAAAATCCTTTACAAAATACACAAAGCCTGTACATACGTGTCACAGTATGCTGCTAGACACTCAATTAAATAAAGACAAACAAAAATTAAATGACAGGGATCGCAAGTGGCAGCAATAAGTGGCTTAAATAATTCTTAAGAAGGTGAATCGAACATTCTGGAAGTAATCGTTGAACTCAATAGCCTACAATTTTGCGTTTAATACAGCGCAGTTTGCTATTCAACTTATTTTAGATGGGACGATCTCTTTGGGTGTGAAAATCCTACAGTTTGTCTGAAGCCCTCCATATTTTGCCGTTGCTGACAAGATGTCTAGAATACTGGATTTCTCCTACTGCGGAATGAACACTAACTTTATTTATATCTTAAAGTTGAAATACAAAGTCTACGGAATTGGTGTAGAGAGTAAATGGGTATGCACAAATGAAGGAGACTCATTAACCCTGAACATAGTATAGGGCAGAACGGACATCAAGTTCTACGCTGAACTGTTGATACTCGTAGCACTTTGTAAACTAAGTTACCACATACACACATCTGCACAATAGTTCTTAAAAGTCGCTTATAGCTCGAGATAAAAATACCACAAGAAATTTGGGTGGTACATGATGACTGTTGTTGTTTCTGTCAGACACTAAATGTCAAAGCATATTCTGTGCATTGGAAAACACAAAATCAGCTACCTACTCAGTGGCATACTGACCACAGAAGACCTATAATATCAAATTCAGAATAAGTGGCTTTCAAAAGTATTTTTTTTTTTTTAATAATTTAATCCGAATTATTATTTTTTTAATAAACTTTTACGATCCCTGGCCAATGCACTTTAAATTATATTTTTTTATAAACACCGTCATATACGAGTGCAATGAAAGAGAATCATAATGAGAATATTTCAACTGTATGTGTATGTTGCTGTGTGTGCGTATGTATTACACAGAATTCTAGAATGATAGATTTACATTTTCAAAAAATTTGAAATAAATTTTACCGCCACCAATTCCAACCAATTCAGCCATATTCAAGCAGCCACCATTTATCATCTATTTGGTTACTCATTCCTCATTCATTCATTCATTCATCTATTTCATTGTATTCATTTGCTTGCTGGTTGATTATTTTGCATTCATTTTAAAGGAATTTCAATGTGTATTGCATATTCCCTAGTGTAAATTAAACTTATTACCATAATTATATGCGCATACAAACGATGCGATACATTCAAATACGAGTGTGTTTGTTGCATAAAAGTGTTTACTCAAATTCTAATGGAGAGTGAGAGTTTATACAATTACTTGTATACACACAAATGCACTCACGGAGATAAGTCAGTGAGTAAATTTTATAAAGAAATTATGATGAATAGCCTTAAATAAATAGAAAGATGCTGGTGGATGCTGACGATGCATGCAAATTAATAAAGTTTTTGTATGCAAATTGTTGTGTATCGTGGTATGTGGTGTCCTGCAAGAAACTAGGAGAGAAATTACTTTAAAATCTATATAAATAAAATTATGTTCTGTTTATTTGTTAAGCCAAATTTTTTATTTTTCAGTGGATTTTTCTGAAATTTGATATATAAAAATTGGCTTAGTACGAGTGCACTTTTTGAATTTAATCGAGAAAGTGTAAACAATTTGAAGAAACTGGGTCAATTATGTAAAGCAAGACTCTTGTGTGTCAACGTCCATATTGTTCTCTTGAATATATTTCTGCTCTAAAAGAGAGTATCGCTGAAAACTCGAAAAATTCAATTCGTTATCGTTCTCAATAACGGCATTAGTTACATTCCATGGCAGAATTAACACGGTAAAGGAAATAAAGCTGTTGTAAATTTTTTGCTCTCCATCGTCTTGTCTGCAAAGCTGTTTGTTTACATCTTGTGCGCGCCATTATTCTTGTGCTCAAAATACATAGAATGTGTGTGATTGTATGATCGGATCTGCATTGAATTTCCTATTTTTTATTTGACACAATACGGTTGTTTTTGTCTTACTAAATGCCTTACCTTGTTAATTCTGCCATGTTACATTCGAATCTGATAACGAAGTTCTTGAAGCTTCAACTGTACGGTATGCTTCTGGACGACTTGTAATTTCAGCTAGACAGCACACAATCGATTTATTACAGCAACGACTTTCAGAACCAAATATGGCAAGAAATTTTAATGTCAACTGGCCACCCAAAATATACGATTTAATTATGTTAAATTTTTTTCTTTGGGATTTTATGAAATGTCAAGTTTATGTGAATAAACCATAAATAATTCCTAAGCATAAATCCGATATCTAACGCCTTATCGTTAAGATATAGTCATATCTCTGTGGGAAAATCAATTAATATAGTCGGTCATTAGAAAAAAAGGGGGAGGGGTTTACCATTTGACGAATATTTTATGTGATACTCAATCGGATCATGTTTTCTTTACAATTCAATAAACAATTTACAACTTTCTCAAAAAATAGGCATTCTTTTATAACCGCTATACTTCAAAGTGGAAAGCCCTATATTTTATATCGGTCACGCCTCTTTTTATGCTCCTTTTTTCGATACCACTAACTGGTTTGATTTTTTAGTGATTAAAATTCTATTTTTGAATGAATTTCTCTGAAATTTAAAACATGTCTTTCTTTGATTGTAAGAACTCCAACTAAAAAAGTAAAGGAAAGGGCGAGATCGGGTATGTATGTAATATTTTTTTAGCTGAATTCAGTGCAACAAATTTTATTTAAATTTTGTAAATTTCAATTTATTTTTGTTTCATAAGCCCGAAAATAAAGATATTTTTCTATTGTGTTTTTAGGACGTTCACATTTTTGACTTTTGCTTTTTAAGTTTTTTAACAACAGCACCAATTAAGCATATTTAGTCAAAAGTCTGCCTCACTATATCCCAACAAGTCCTTAAATTTTAATTGAGTTTTTGCAAAGACTATTAACGAAAGCCTTTCTTACTTTCAACTCTTACATTCTTAAGTAAAGCTTTTATTTGCTTAAAATAAATCCAACAAAAAGAAGCTTCAAATTTGTTTTTGAGATCAATTACTAACTTAATCTCGTAATTAATTACGATTTTTTATTACTTTTTAAAGTAATTTAGCTCAAACTATTAAACTGTTGTCTCCAACATTTTATTTTCCAAGGTCTTTCGGATGCAGTGTCACACCATAAACCATCCAAAGCACACATTCTAGTATCCATTAATTTACTAATTTTTCTCTTAATTAATTCATTAAACAAAACTAAGTCACTGCTCATATCGAATGGATAAAATTTTTGTTGCAAGAGGGTGATGTTGAGTGGCTAAACGGGAGTGTATGCATGCGTGAATGCAACTAGCCAATTTTGGTAGAACATAGAATAGTGCAATTAAGCATTATGTAAAATTCCATTTTCAGAAACAGACATGACCATAAGCGTGTTGATTTTAAATGTTAATTTGTAAGTGCTACATGAGATGTTGGCTGCACAGTGGCACAAGAAACATTTAAAATTATGAGTACAATTATAATAAATATTTTTTTGATTTCTTAACAATCAAACGCATATAAAATTTGAATATGTAAATGCTATACTCTATAGGAAGGGTGGCAGTAGTTTCTAATTAATATTCCTATTACGTAAGAAAATATATGTGGCAGCCCTGAAAATCAATGGTCTGGCAGCACGTATAGCAAAAATCAAAAATTAATTCAAATAGTAATTTTTCCCGCTTCAGCTGTAAACCGCAAAAGAAATTTCATCTATTCTAACTTTAATGTTAAATGTTATTATTTGTTGAATAAATAAATCGAAAGAAAAATAGCAGATAGAAAAGAGAAGAAGTGGTGGCTAAGAGTAGGAAGAGGAACTAAATGCAATAGCATACCAAAAATCAAAGGTCTTCACAATATTCAATCAAATATTTTCTTTTTTATTTATTTATTTATTTATTTATTTGAATAATAAGTCTACATTAAATTACAGACTATATATGAATGATTTAAAATTACAAAAATTATAAAAATTTTTCAAAAACAATTAGCAATTTAAAAATAAAATTATATTTTGTTTAATAGTTTCCAAACTTAAAGACAAATCAATAAATTGATAAAAGGTATTAAAGCTGGCACAGATTCTTCTCAAAGGATCAGCATTGGCATAGTTGGTACGAAAAGTTTTGATCGAGAGCAATTGAAAATGACGTGTTGGACGAACTGGCACACTGAATGTAATATGGCGTAAAAGGAACTCTGATTGCACATTTCCTTTAATAACATTAAACACAAATGATACATTTAACATCGTTCTTCTACTTTTTAGTGTAGGCAGTTTTATAAGCACCAATCTTTGATGGTATGGAGGCAGATTTGTTGCTGAGTTCCAATTCAAGCTTCGCAAGCAAAATAAAAGAAATTGTTTTTGAACAGACTCAATGTGGTCGATATGTATATTATATATAGGGTCCCAGACAATCGAACCATATTCAAGTATGGGTCTAACTAAGGATGTATATAATAATCTTGTAACATAGGGATCTGTGAATTCTTTTGCCCATCTTTTAATGAAGGCTAAAACTCCTCTAGCTTTATTAACTGTCATATTAATGTGAGGAATAAAACTTAATTTAGCATCAAGCAAGATACCCAGATCAAGGAAAGAGGTTACTTGATCCAACGGTTGTCCACCCAGATAGAAGATTATATTAACAAAAGTGCGTCTATAAAATCTCATATGCTTGCACTTTTTAGTGTTCAGTTCCATTAGGTTTATATTGCACCATGTATACAAATTGTCAATGTCCCGTTGTAAGCAGGAATGATCAAAGATCCCATCATAGGTCAAAATAATTTTAACGTCGTCAGCAAACATTAATATATTACAATAGTTCAGGACAGAAGGCAGATCATTTATAAATAATGAGAAAAGGACCGGCCCAAGATGGCTCCCTTGTGGTACTCCAGATAAAACATTTAAAAAGTACACATTGTTTTCTATCGTTTAGATAAGACTTGATCCAAGACAGACTAATGGAGAAAACCCCATCATATATAATTTAGAAAGTAGCAGGTCATGGTTGACTTTATCGAAAGCTTTACTAAAATCGGTATATGTAGCATCAGTTTGCTGATTTTTAGCAAATCCTTTATTAACTATAGTAGTTAGTTGTAAAATGTTAGTAACAGTGGAGCATCCTTTTTTAAAACCATGTTGATGCTGGGATAGAAGATGTGATACATTATGACTTATATATCTAGTAATGAACTTTTCAAACAACTTAGGAATTGAACTAAGTTTTGCAATGCCTCTGTAGTTTGTTATGTTATACTTGCTGCCAGATTTAAATAAAGGTATTATATAGGAGCTCTTCCATTGAGTAGGGAAATATCCGTGTTTGATAGATAAGTTAAAAATATCACAAAGTGGTTTATAAGGGTTTGACACTATCATACAAGTTTTAAGATTTTCATAAGATTTTAATAGAGCAAAATCAAGCAAATCTTAAATACCTGACAGACAATCAATCATTCAATGTCAATCATGAGGGTATGTCCGTGTTTTTTAAAGATGGCTGTCATACGTATGCGTTGTGTGTGAATTTGACGAAAATTAAAACTAGTTTTCTAGTCTGGCACAACTTCTGTAATCACAATTTTTTTTGGGTAAAGTTCAGTGCGGAAATTTTAGAAATCAAAATGGAGGAAAAATTTTCTTTCAATAATTTTTTACAATCCTTCATTCAAATTGGTTTTTTTTTTTGCTAGTAAAATTTTGTGGCATCATCTTAATTTTTTCTTGATGTGCAATCAGAATAAAAGTGTTTTACAGACGGCAAAATGTACTATTTTTATTTAATGTGTCTTGCCGACAGCAAATTGTAAGTCTTTACACATTAAGAAAATCACATAAAAATGAGATTGATATCAATCAGCTTGATGTGTGTATCAGCCAATTTAATTTTTTCACTAGCGCAAATGCATAATTTGACGTTGATTGATTAAACGTCTAGCACCCCACTCTAATACAAGTGTTGGGATTTTTATGAAATTTTGTCAGCTGCTTTTGTTAGAAAATTTTCTAAAAATTGTGAGAGTGAAATTTCTATTCGTATTATTTGATATAACATATGGTTTACACACTATCTTAATTTTATATTTGATTTTTTTTTCAAAAATTCCTTTAATTCAGTATTACAGTGTAAAACCCCCATTAATACGATGAGCAAGCTTACAAAACAAGTGGAAAGAGATAGAAAATATTGCATGAGTCAGGGTGTTGAGTTTTTAAAGAAAATTCGTTTCAGGTCAAACAAAGTATTGCAATTGAATTCACCTCTGCAGCAGCTCTAAAAATAATTATTATTATAATTTACCAAAGAGAAAATTACGGCCCTCCATAACGATCGAAATTTCCATGCAATTTAAAAAGAAGTTTCGTTCGATATCGAGTTCTGTAATTTCTAACTCATTCATTTTAATTAATTAATTTTAAAAAACCTGATTTTACAGAAAAGCGATTTAAAGTTTGCAATTCGTTAGCACTTTTATACAAAAAAGTTTAATTTTTGTGTGATATTTTTGTAAAAAATTAAGCTGAAATATTGAAAAAAAAATTTTTTTATAAAAAAAAAAACAAAACACATTTTTTGTGTTACAACCCTATTGAAGTAAAGAAGCGATATGCATTTTCTATAATTATGCTATGGAATAAAAAAATTTACTTCCCCACTGTGCACTGTTTAGCTAGCTAGGTTAGTTAGTTGGTTGCCACTTTATAATAGAGTTAAATAAAAGTGCATGACGTCAACAACACCAAATGCTAACTGACTGTGTATGTGTGTGTAGTCGTAGTCACTATTACTATTCTTAACACATACGAAATATGAGCTTGTACTGCGTAAATAAATAGTATTCAACTTAATAAACCGAGTTAGTGTCAAATTTAAAAATGTTTTTGTAATTTTTCCCAAGTTGTTCTATGTTCATTGATGATGTTGTTGTCGGTTGCAATTAAAACAGGTTAACAAACTCATTTTACACCAACAACAATTTATTTATTTATTTGAAAAAAAAAATATTGTTTAAAATTCAGATAGACCGCACATGCACTCTACACTTTGTTTTATCACGTAAGAAAAGTAAAAAATAAAAAAAAAATAAACAGAAATTCGTTGAAATTTGTTGTAAAATCTATTTAATTTTTTTTTTCAATTTATTATAATTTAGTTTTTTAAACGCGTAATTGCAATTACGTCTAGTTTAAAATTTATTATTTTGCATAATATTCTCATGGCATATGGATCATTTCATGGAAGCTACTTCGATCGTCAGTGGATTGATTCTGATATGACATTTGCATACGTTCTTTGCTTTGCCTTCCCTGTAATCTTAAAACTGAACAAGAACAACAATTTGTTGAGAAAATAATACTCCTTAAGCGGGTTTCAGAGTATTGTATTTAGTATTAATACATGTCAAAAATTCATGTATTAAGTAAAAGTCCAATATTGTGAAAACAAAATGTTAAGCAAGTGTGGTGAAATACTTAAGAATTTTTTTGTCATTTTTAGAATTTTTTCTAAGCTATCACACGGCTCATTTTATTAGGGTTGCTTTTGTATGTACAAGCAATTAAAGAAAACACTATAAATCAGCTGTGAAATTATTAAATTTATTTAAAGTGTGATGGTATGAAAACAGAAAATTTTTTTCTTTAGATTTTTTGACAGTCTATTTGATTTGCATTTTATTTCAGTTTCACTCGATCTAATGAAAATGTTAATACTCTGTATTATAATGTGAAACCCGCTTTAACAATACTGGGAGATGCACATATTCTGTTCTGGATAAAGAGTTCAAACAACATAATTTTATGTGTAGCAAAATCTATTTTGGTTTTTATTATAACTTGATCTACAACTGTCATTTGAACATCATTCTTGAGCATCACATTTATTTACTTCAATGTGTGTAATTTGTGTGTGTATAAGTGCGTATTATTTAGTTTATATGTATCCACATATGTAACAAAATATTGGCATTATAGTGAAGCTGTTGTAAAACATTTGGTCACTTTGTAAAAAACCGTGTACAAGGCTGTTAGCCGCTAAGTTTTGTCAGCTAAACAAATCAACTTTTGCTGTTTTGCTATTCTTGTTGTAACTAATTTGTACAAATGTTATCGTGTGGCAGTGTTATTAATTGGAGTGGCAAAAACAACATCCATAACAATATCAACGACATTCATAATGTCATCGATAGTAGCGGCAATAGCAAACTAATCAAAAACAAACATTTTAACAAAATGTTAACATTGTTGTTGTGGGCGTCTCTAACAAATTAATGGTGTTTAGAGCATTCAAATTGCTTTGCAAATTTAATGTAATAAATTAGCAATAAATAAAATTTTAAAAAATGCTACTTGTAAATAATAGCAAAAATTTCAGTTAAAATTAAATGCTCAAATACGCTTCTTAAGATTTAAAGCTCTCTTTAATAAGAGTCCTTATTATGAGTGCAATTGTCATCATAAAAACAAAACTAAGTGGCAACACTGATCATATGTTTCATAATACAAAAATTCTCATCCTCATACACGCAAAGAAAAAATATGGTTGAATATGGTCACCGCAAACATAGTGTGCTCTTCACAAAAATATTATTATTAATTTGAAGCATCTAAACATTATTTTGATCACGATAAACATGTTTCTAGTTATTTTTAATCATATTATGTTTAGTGTCTTAGATCAACCATATAATTATCATATTATGTTTAATCAAATTTTACTTGAAATCATAAATATGTTATAGCAAACATAATAATGATAAAAATATGGTTGAATGTAAATTGTTTTCTATTTTGTCTCTTTCGCAATCATATAAATAAATTCAGTGTAAAACAAAAACTTAATCGTTCAAACTCAACTGAGCTTTGTGGCTGAAGTGGTTGAGTGGCGAGTTAATGCTTCTTAACTAAGTGTTCGCAAGTTCAAGCCCTGGCAGAATCAACTAAAATTTTAAAAAATTAATTTAAACCCGATGTATTATGTAATAAATAAATACAAATTGATAGAAAAGAAAAATCAATGGAATAAAAAAACTTTATTTATACAAAAAATTTAAATTAAATTTTTTTTTAAATCATATTAAAATATGTATGTATTAATAAAAAATTTCTTGCCTTGACCGGGGGTTGAACAACAACATCTGCAGTTGAAAGCTATTTTTAATATCTTTGATTTAAAAATATATATGGTTAGAAGCAATCATAAATCTAACCATACTATGATTCCACCAGAATATGGTTGACTCAACCATATTTTTTCTTTGCGTGTACAAAAGGTATGCAACGAAATGCAATAATGCGGCGACAACCAGAACCACACACAGCAAGTTTAGTTGGGTAATTCTTTCTCAATTCTCTTTAAAAATTGGCGCCGTCCTATACACAGCAATTTTGTTTCGGCAATTTTAGCATTCTTATTCAGTCATTCATTCGGCCTTCAAGCTACCTGTCTTCTTTTCTTACATCTTTATAAAAGATACGAAGAGAGAACAAAAAGGAATTGCCGAGTACGAGCAAGCTTGTACCCCTTTCCATTCCTCCTAAAAAATCAAGAATTGCCCAACTAAACTTGCTGTGTGTGGTCCTGGTCATAGGGAAATCCAATTTTGACAGTGCGTTTTTTTTTTATAATTTTTAATTTTTGTTTTAATATTAAATCAATTTTTTTAATTTTGCTTGTTGGTTTTTCTTAGTGATCGGCATCAGCACTCTTATTTAACTTAAAAATCCCTACGCATTTAGCCTAGGACCACACATATCAGTTTTAGTTGGGCAATTCTTGATTTTGTAGGACAGAGAGAGAGAGAGAGAGAGAGAGAGAGAGAGAGGAAAGAGAAATGTAAAATGGTACAGATAGGTAGCTTGAAGGTTAAATGAATGACTGAATAAGAATGCCCAACTAAACTTGGTGTGTGGTCCTGGTCTTAGATTGCTTGGCATTCGACTACGAGTACCACGCTTGTAATAAGGCTTATTTCTACTACTCGTAGTTATCTCGTAAAAAATAGCTTTTTTTTATTTTAAAAAGTCTGACATTTTCATGGCAGAACTTTCTTTTTAATTTTTTGTTTTGTTTGTACACAAAAAGTGAGAATAAAACCTTTAAAAGTCTTACTAGAACTTCCGTTATAAGTTTTTTTTTTTTTTTTATTTTATTATCATACAGCCGGATGTTTTAGCGGTATTTACAGAAAAACGTATTTTTATGGCTGCTCAGATTTGATTGCCAATAAAAAAACGAAAAGAACATTTTTATGCTTTTACTTTTTTATTACTACTTTCATTTCCTCCCTTAATGGTTCTGTCACACCAACTTGCATGTTGGCTTTAGTTTAAATAATAAAAAAAAACCTCTTCAGTTTAAGAACTGAAATTCTACTTTTTTTGTTAGATAAATGAAAGCTTTTTTTTCAATTGCAATGCGCTCAGCAGAGAAAACCACTTGTAATTCTAATATAATTTTATACTGTTAGCTGTAAGGCTTTGGTTTTGAACTTATGAGACTTGTCATCACTAACATTATGCTGTTTATAAAATATTAATATTTTATTTGCCATTTAGCAGACTTTCTAAAACTGATTTTAAGAATATTTTTGATAAACTGTGGGCTAGAAACAAAAAACAAATAAAAAGTCAAGGGAAAAATAAAAAAAATTGAAAGTCAAATTACTCAAATTTAAGTCATAAAATAAATTTGCAAGCATTTTTGGTTTTTTATTTTTAAATAAAAACTATCACAAGCGAAAAATCTTATAAATCGGTTTACTTTTACAGTATTTTAAAAGCCTTAATATATTTTTAACAGGCTGCTTGAAAGTTTAACTCTCCTACTAATAACCACAATTTTTTGCTCATCCAAATCCTTCCAGTAGTTAAAAAGTTCTGCATTTCTTTTTACAGTTTTACTATTGCGGTTCAGTGATGGTGCGGCGATGTGATGAAACTGTGTTATAGCGTAAAGAGCCTTTCTTCAAATTAATTTTCTAAAATCATTCAGAATAACAGCACTGAGGAATATTGAAACTTCAAAAAATATTTAAAAATAATTCAAAGTAATTTCTGAGTATTTAGGCAATAGATTACAAATCTAGACGACCTGGTCTGTAAAATGATATGTGTCTCATCTCTCTGTAATTTAAAAAACGTAACGGGTTACGTTAAAAATACTTAACTCAACATATTTATTTTCAATCAAATAAAAATATGAATATTTCGCTAAGACAGTGAAAGGTTTTTAAGACTCATTACAGTCGAATTTAACTTGTTTTAAATGGTTACTCCCCGGAACAGTAGTAACAGGTGTATGATCAAAGACATGCATGTATTTCTTAAAAAAAAGAAATAATTGAATAGTAGTTTTTGTTTATTCCACAAATTCTAATGAAATGATGTTTGGATATGACACACAGAAAATAACTTCGGTTGTGAGAATTAAGTTTGTTTTCAATCAAAAATTCTGTTGTGATAATAAATACATTTAGCTGTGGTAACCAGAATTCCATATTATAAACCAAAATTTATTTCTCCCAATAACATTTTGAGCTGTAAGACCGATTTTCTATTGTCATGATTAAAAAATTCGACGTTCACAGCTGAACAAACTTAGTTCTCACAACCGAAGTTGTTTTCTCAGTGCAAAACATTTCATTTGTTAAAGCTTCGATGATACTACAATTAATATTAATAACCAGAGGCAAGTTTTACTCGTATAAATTCTTCAGCAATCATGATGCTACATACAGAAAACAACTTCGGTTGTGAGAGCTAAATTTGTTTCCAATCAAAAATTTAGTTGTGATAATAAAAAATTTTAGCTTTAGCAACCAGAATTCGATAATGCATTTCAAAATTTAATTCTTTCAAATATATGTCAAGCTATCAGACCGATTTTCTATTGTTTCGACTAAAAAATTCTATTATCTGTACTGAAATTTTTAAGATGTATAAATTATCAATGTGTGCACTCAACAGCTAAAGAAAACACATCACTTGAAAGCGAATTAGTTGATAATGTGAACAACTGAGCTACAAAAATCGAAATTTCTTACATTTAAAATTAATTGCAAATTCTACAATTAAAGAAGAGTTTTCACTTTGCGGAATTTTATTTATTGATGCTGCAGTATTATTGAAAATTGTTTAATAAATTAAATCAACCTCTGATGCAGCTAAAGCCTTTGAATTTTTTGTCAAGGCTGCCTTATAAGCAAAAAGTATTAACAAACTTTGTTATAATTATTTTCTTATTAACTTGTCTAAATCTGGAGTAAAGGTTTAAAAAAAATTATTGCTTGGTGTAGTCAAGAACATTTATATTTCCGCATAAAACTAATTTCCGTTGACCGCTGACCGCTAGCTGGTAATTTATGTTTGGTTTTTTTTTTTATTACTTTTGAAAAGAAATGCAATAATAAAACATAAACAGAATAAAAGTTGAAAAGAAGTAGAGGTAAGTAAATATTTAAAGTAGTACGTTTGCTTCCACTGCTTTAGGTTGCAGTGGCAGAAAAAACTAATTCAATATTTCATATATTCACATGACCTAATTACAAAATAAAAAGTTAGTACTGCCACACCATTATAAAGAAAATTATTAAACCAAACACAAAACAACAACAAAATTCTTTATTTCTTACACTTTAGAAAGCAATCAACGGTAACAGGTATTTTGAGCGTTCCCTTATGTTAGTGCTTCTGGGAAGCAATAAATATTAATTTGAAACTGGTTTCTTTTTGTGATAGAAGTTTATGTAGGTTTGGCTGTTACTTATTTTTCACAACAAAAACTTCTTTTTATTTGTGTCACCAAATTCTAACTTTAACTATTGAGAACTGTTATTAAAGGGCTTAAATGTATTTTAAACATAACAAACACAACAAGACCATGATTCACTATTCTGATGGTTCTTTTCAATTTTAAGAAATCGCTTTAAAATGACTATAACAGCAAAATTACCCACCCTATTGATGCTTTTTTCTCATCGATAATATCAAGGGAGCAATTCTGATGACACATAAACCATTATTATTAATCAATGAGCAAATCGTACAGATCTGTCAAAAAAAAATGTGTAACAAATATTCACAATAGGTACTCACTATTCAACTTTTTTTACACACATGCTATTTGGTGGGTCTTTCTAAACCAGAAACGATAGTGCATCAAGGCCTTTATTGCCATTAGTTAATTCAGTTTTGTTTTTATTACAATTATTATTATTATTATTGTTATTATTATTATTGTTATTTTCATTTTTATTTTCTTTTTTATCACAAATTTAACGCTCAATCAAACACTCATATTTAACATGACCTAAAGTAATTTTTCGTTTATTGAAGATTTTTTTTCTTTGATACTTCATTTGAGTGCCAGACACACAAGAAGCCAAAACAAATTTTGTTGTTAGTTTTTCTGAAAATCATATATTTTTGTGTATAAATATGTGTGTGTACATGTGTATTTAAGCTATAAAAAAAAACTGTGAAATATTTAAAAATTGTAGAGGAGGCAACATCACAGAAAACCATAGCCACACCACATGGCCTTCCCTCCAGACTGGACGAATTGTTGTTGATTTTATTCTTTAATTTTTATTTTTATTTCTATATTGTTTCCCTTAATGGTAACAATAACAATAAAGACTTATTTGAATTTGGCCTTTTTTTTTTTTTTATCCACATTTAAATCGCGCAATAAATGTTAAATAAACTATTTATAGAAATGCCGAAAAAATATTTAAAGTGTTTGTTATATTTTCAATTAAAAATATTTAAAAAAAAAAAATTTTTTTTAAACTAATTTTATATTCATCCTGCTTTTTTATTCCTTTTGCCTAAGGTCAGCACAGCAATAAAAAATCCATTACGCAAAGTTTGTGTAAACTAGAATAGAAAAATAATTTTATGTAAATTTTTAATTTAAAATGTTTATAAAAATAAAAATAAAAATATGCAAAAAAAATATTTATTGTGTTAAAAATGTCATTACTAGTGTTATGTTATATTTGTAATTGACTTTCACTTTATTTAAATTGTCTAAAGGAACAGTATGACTCTTCTAAGCAGAACAACACTTAAGCAGAAAATACACGACAGCAGCATACATGCGAATTAAAGTGTTTGCTTCAACGGCTTGATCATGTAAAGGCATTTTTTATGATTTTGTATGCTGTGCTTTAGCTGATCGCAACGAATACCAACACTAGATTTTTTATATAACTTTACTAGAATATCAAATTTTTATTATTTAACTACATTTGGGAAAGCTTTAATCGAAATTTAATCCCATTTTTAATCACACTTAGTATGTTCGATACCGAGTTTGAGATCAATTGAACTATTTAGTTGCACACAAGCCTACTCTGTTATAGCGATATCAAACAGGGTATGATAATTTGCTCATGGTGGCACAGGTAGTTTAGTTGAGGAAAAAGTTGCCTAGCAGTAAAATACGCATTAAAAACAGTATTTATTGAAAATTAAGTTATTGCTTCGTCCAAACACTGTTGGTTCATTTAATTTTTTCTTGTTTCATTTTTTTTTTCTTTTTTTATAAAAAATGCCACGGTTTGCTGAAACATAATGCAGCTCAATTTTTTGCCCAAATTAATTTGACATTTCTCTGTTTCAGTGTTTGACAAATGCAACCATGGCGAGGTATATAATTGAGCTGCATTCAAATTAAAATGCATTTCATAAACGTCAGCATAATCGATTTAATGTGTAAACATTCAGGAGCATGTTCATCCAGTTCGTTCTGCACAAAACATTGCTGATGTCCGCTATAGTGTGCCAGAGAGCTGTCAAACTCGAAAATTGCAAAGTGATAACGGACTTATTGTGCTCAGAAGTTGAGGACATGGACCTGAACGAAATGTGCTTCCAACAGGATGATGCCACTTGCCACACAACCAACGAAACAGTAAAAACAGTGGCTCATTAGGCGAGAAACCAATGGCCGTATGTTTTAGCCACAACGATTATGAGATTTGACACCTTATGGACTTCTTTCCTTTGAATATATTTAAAAGAAAAAGTTTACGTCAATAAGCCAAAAACAATTCAAGAGCTAAATGATGTAAAACGGGTCAAAATTGACCTAGTCAGGCCAAATAATTCACTCGTTCTCTTCCAAAATCGGAATGGCATGAATGTTTTCGCTACCCTGATACTTTTTAGCTAAAACCACTATTTTTTCAATTTTCTTTCCAGCCACTACCTAAAACTGACTTTAATAGAGCTTCAAAACAGTTCGCAGAATGGTCTCTTAGGGCTTTTTAGCATAATCAAACTTATTGCAAATTATATGACATAACCTCTTGTCTTTTCTATATAACGAAAAATCTCGAGCATTAAAAAAGTAGGCATTCAACTTGAATCAGCTTATTGACTATACTAGCAATCAGTTTTAGTTTTGAAGGCACCAAATTCATTGTAGACCTGTGTGATTGTACGTTGTAAATTAAAGCCAATTATAAATTCTAAAAGTGTTTTTTGTTTCTTGTTATTGTTTACTAACCATATTTAATATTTTAATATTTTTTTATACAAAATTTAAAAATAAAACTAAAACAAACTTTGTGTATGTTTGTATGGCTCTTAGCTGCAAGCACGTAGCACATACACATACTTGTATGAACATGCAATTTGCAATGTATATGCAACATGAACATAAAACATGTAAATCTAAAATATATAAAATAAAAGTATTAGTCCGTAACATTAAGGTTTGTAAATGTTTTTTTTTTTTTTTTTTTTTTTTTGGTAGTTTATGAATTTGAATAGATTTTGGTACAAAAGAGAGAAAAAAGTACGTTCGAGGAAAAAAATTAAATTAAAATTTATACTTTATATTTTAACACTTTAACCGACAAACAAAAAGGAGTTATTTGAAGAAAAAAATTATTTAAAACAGAAAGAGACAAAAATTCAACGTACAGACCCATTTAATGAAATTATTCGATCTTATAAATTTATTATTTACGAGATTCGTAAGGAGTCTCGTATATAAAATCAAATGTGGTTCGCTTGTAACTGCTTCACATGAGAACGGCTAAGCCAATTTAGCAAACTTTTCTGTGCAGAATAACTCAAGTTAGGTTTTTATGGAAAGAAAAATTTACTACGCCTTTTTTTACGCCCACTTTTTAGTGATTAATCAAATTTTTTTGTTAAATGTTCGTCAAAACTTATCTTGTGTTTTTATGCAAACAAAAATTTAGCAAAATTTTAATGCCAAAAAAACTTAACCACGCCTATTTTTACGCCACTTTTGGAATTTATGTTTTAGGTCTTTAGGTAGAAGAAATTGATCATTCCCATTTGAACACTTGAACCGATTTGGTAAATTTTATAAAATGTTTGTCCAAAGAAATACGTTCTTTTCTTCTCTTTTTAACTATTTTTTTAATATGAAGAGAATTTTAAGGCAAAACAATGTTTACCGGGTCGACTAGTATTTTATAAAACTCGACGAACAAATTTTGATTTTATTCATATTGTTAAAAACAAATGTTGCCTGCCATATGTGTAATCCTAGTAATTCTTTGGCGTGTTTGATTTGCCAATTTTTTTCACAATGAGTTTTCATTACTTGATGGCCCATAAAATGAAAACTTAAGCACCGATTTCAACAATACATGCCTCGTTTTTGTGTGAAACTAATGAGGCTATATGCCTGGATAAAATAATGGCCAGTTTTTATCCTGATTTATTTTTAATAATTTTTAGAATAATTTTTAAAAATTTCTAAGTTTTGCTTAAAAAAAATTTTTTTTTCGTCAAAATTTCAAGAAAAAATCTTTGAAACCAGTAAACCATTTTGCAAAGGATGTACTATAATGAAATATAACACATAAATTTAAGGAAATCACAAATATTTATGTCACACTGCCTCTGTAATTTAGAAAGTAATGAAGATAACTGGAGATTAGAAATCAGCGCTCCAAAGTATATTAAAACAGTTGTCAGTTGATCTAGTGCAAAATCATGTATACTTGTGTTATTTGTTTAAAAATCTTTTAGAGTTTCAGTAGATTTTCCCAGCCATTTCTGGAAGTAGTTTCCTAGTTGTTATTTTATGATCCTTGAGAACAACAGTACTGGGGTGTATGGAAATTTAAAAAAAATTTTAAAAATAGTTGAAAGTAGCTTTTGAGTACATCGGCGGTAGATTACAAATCTAGACAGTCTTTTTTTTTAAATGATATGTGTCCCATCCCAAATTTAGTTTGTTTTAATGTAAAACAAATTATTTAAATTTAAAGTTGCACAACTCTTATTCGCTTAAACATTTCCGTTTCCACTCATAAATGGAATTACTTTTTTCAAACAAATACGTATCAAGTGGCATTAACTTTTACAAAATCTAAATACATTTCCTTTTGCTAATGAACTAAAGAGATTTTGAAATATAAATTGAACTTTACGAGTAAGTATGTTTGAGCTAACGTACGAATGTGTTTTATTTTGCTTAGTCTCACAATGGATTAATATT
The DNA here is from genome assembly GCA_947397855.1 of Thelaira solivaga. Taxonomy (NCBI): domain Eukaryota; kingdom Metazoa; phylum Arthropoda; class Insecta; order Diptera; family Tachinidae; genus Thelaira; species Thelaira solivaga. Next base: position 10,971,344 of record OX377614.1, read on the forward strand.
TATTAAGTGTAATGCCATGTAATACCTCCGATATACATACATTTAAGCAAATACAAGGAGGGTTTTTTTTTGCATTTTTGTATACAAAAGATTAAATGTTTTATGCAACAGCCATGCATATTAACCATCCGCATTTTTAAATAATATTTTTGTGCTCTTAAAATAAATGCTTTCATACAAGTCAGCTCTTGCGTATGAATGAATTTCGCACTTTTGCTGGTGAAACTGATGATAGATGCTGCAAAACACACAAAGGCTAACAAAGGATTTCACACACACACACTCCCAAACTCATAAAAAAGAGTGAATGCAACAAAACCCAGGCAACAGACAGAAGCAAAAAATATATAAATAAAAACACTTTTTGGAAAATGCATGCGCTTTTAAATGAAATTAAAATAGTGAAGACGTGTCCCATTTCTAGTTTATTTTTTTTTTCAACTCACATTTAATGATAAATAAATTTTTATAAACTGGTTGGTTGGTTGTGCAACAAAAAAGACAAACAGGAAAGTATTATTTTTAGCTGTGCGATTGTTATCAACAAATTTGTCAAAGAGATTTACAAATCAAGAGCAGCGCAAAACCAAAATTAAAGCTAAAAGGAAAATTTAATTTAACTTGAAACAGAAAATCTAAGAAAAATGGTTTACGATTACTATAAATATAAAGCTTCTCAATAGCTGCATTATTTATAAAAAAAAATTTGGAAAAAAGCTTAAATTATAAAATAAATGTGGCTTCTTGTCTCTAAGAATTGGCACAGGAAACACTCAAACGCGTGGCTAAGCAGGACCCAGAAAACTTCGATAAAACGATTAGGATATTCGTAAAAAATTTATTATTGTTCTAGTTAAATATTTAGGTGCACAGCAAATCTATCAGGCTAAGGATGGCTTTAAAATAAGAGCTGCTATGTAACGATCACTGCTATACCGCTTAGTACTATCAGGAGCGGCATCTTTGAGTTTTACCAAGGAGGACTAAGTACCAAAGATCACTTTTTCCAGACATATAAGGCTGTGCGAATTATGTAGCTTTATTATGATGGTAAATTCTCCGCTCAGCTGTTTTGCAGTATGCACACCAAAACGCTAAGAACCCCTTCCAACTCACACAGCTGTAGGTGCCGATCACCCAGAAGTAAAGAGATAGTATTTCACCTTCTCTGTGAGTATTTGACTCATTTAAGTTCAAGCTACAGATTTCTCAAGTCATCTTTTATGTATGACCTATCAGAAGTATCAGGGCTTTAGGTTAGGCTACATGTTCTCAGACAGTCAAACAGCTCTATGTGCTGTAAGCTATTTCTTTCATTCAAGATTGGCTTGGGATTTGCCATAAATTTCTCCATGCTTTGGCAAAGAGGAACATGGTTACCTTCATGTTACGAAGGGCATATTAGCAATGAAATGGCAAACTATCTGACTAAAAAGGCCGCGGAAGCCTCTTACATAGGTTCAGAGCTCTTCTGCGGAGTAACCAACAATTAGTGCCCTACTACGCAAGAAAGAGAATGAAGTATGCAAGACTGCTGGAGAGCAGTCTTGCACTCCTAGTCATTAGGGCAGAAGCTATTTTTAATCTCAGCAGAAATGACATAAAACTCTACGTTGAGCTACTTAAGGGCTATTGTAAAATTGGTGTTGTACAAATCGACTACTGTTCCTGTCGAGAAGAATAGAAAACGTTCGAGCGTGTTCTAGGCTAGTGCCCAGCGGTGGAAAGACGGAGAGCTGCTTAGGTAGTAGGACATTGGTCCCGGGAGACCTAAGCATGATTAATCCGAGACTGTAAAGAGTCTTCTCTTGTAGTTGAGAAATGGACTCCATAATTGATATTAAAAGTCGTGGTGCGTTTATAGCCCATGATGACAATAATAATTGTTTTTTTTATAATTTTTTAACAAGTTTTTTCACTCAAAATTTCACTGTGGGCTGAGGAAGTCAGCTGACTATGTGTTTTCGTGAGTAGCAGCAATTGATTTTAGTCATGACTGACTTATTTTCCCCTTCTTCTTGCTCTCTATTCTATTTTATGTGTTAATTCTTAGATTTTTGTTTTCATTCTTTGATGTTTTCCACCGTTTATTACTGCCACCGGTATCAGAAAAGGATTTGAGCGCTCTCCCATTTAATTTACCTAACTTATCTAAATAGAAATTCCCATGCTCTGTTATTTTTTAAACTGGTCTAACAAAACTTCATTTTAAATACTTAAAATTATCCTTTTGAAATTTTCATAATTTTCTTTCAGAAACTTAAAAATTTCTTAATAATTTTTATTGCTACTTTAGTTTATTTATGTTTTACTTTACTCCTACTAATTGCCATTAATATACAAGCCGTTGTTTTTAAAAGTGGTATAAGTCCACTTTTAAATAAAATTCATTACGGTTAAATTTTAGTAAATTGGTGTCTATATTTAGCTAAAACAAACTTTAAATATTTTTTTTTTTTCATTTTTGTAAAGTGGACTTATAACACTTATGTTAAAGTTGTAAGGAAAAAACATGAAAATAAGTTTCAATAAATACATTCGAAGAGAAATTTATCATGAAAATCTGTAAATCCGCTTACAAGTAGTTTTATAAACATGATATGAAGAAGAAAAATAAATAAATTCTTAAAATAAATGTTATTTTCAGCCAATATATTTTATACGGTACGAACAAGTCAGTAACATGAATTTCAATGAAAGGAACCATGTGTACTGTATTTCACTGAAATTTATTTTTGATAGTTTCGAGCATAAAGTGGAAGAAGTAGAAAAAAAGGAAACTATTGAACAAAAGTACTAGATTTAATGTTTAGTAAAAGTACTTACGTGCGTACATAATAGAATAGAACATTTAAAAAATGTTCAATTTATTGCACTTTTTTTTTTTTTTTTGAGTTGTAAATCATTTCAAGCGTTTAATATTTAAAATTCAAAGAGTTTTTACAGAAAAATGAACAAACAAAAAATAGTAAATGTAAAAATTTTCTAAGATTTAAGGCAAAGTTACAGCAGCATGCATAATAATCAAGTGCCATCAATTTGGTTCAATATTCATTTTATTAAGGAAAAGTAGCTTAAATTTTTTTTGCTATGAATTGTAAAAGTATTTAAAATACTAATAAATAAATTAATTTAAAAAAATAAGAAAGAACATGTGGCAGTTTTTACTCGTATACTGCAATACTGAGTAAAACGACTTGTCACAAATTAAAATAAACTGAAAAAGAATAATAGCATGAAAACAATACATTAAAAAATATGGATAGAAATTTGACAATCGAATGCTTCTCACCATTTTTAATAAATTTTCTAAACGTTTATACTTTTCAACGCATTTTTGCATGCGAACAAATAAATAACAAAACCAACTGACAAAATCCAATGAAAATCTTAAAGCTTGTATTATAGTGTAAAACCGCATAAGGATTATGATTTACTATCTTATTTAGTTATTTGAGTTGGCAAAAATTGCATGTGTACCTCAAAAGTAGGATAGTGAGTACCTATTGTGAATATTTGTTACAGATTTTTTGACAGCCCTGTACGTTTTTCTCATTTTATAAAAAGCTTCATAAAATAATAATTTTGTGCAATCAGAGTTGCTTTTTATGGTCTGTTATTTTCGATGTATAAAAATTTATTTAGATATAATAGAAAATACTTTTTATTTGCAATATTTTGTTGTTTATTTGCAATTTTATATATTCAGATCTTAATAAAAATTGAATTTTTGTTATTTTTATGTTTAAGGTTTCTAAACGAAATGTTGAATAAAAATATTGATTCTTAGAGCATATTTTCCGTTTTTTTTACAGCATTTTTAATGCACATGAAACACTATTTTAGAGCATATAAAGGGTGTTTTTTATAGACGTATAGAACTTTAAATTGCAATAAAAACACGATGGATTATTCGATTGACATGAATTTTATTTATCCGAAAGATAATCTTGTGGCATTACATTTTAAATATGATTTCTGGCACATGACCGCCACGGCTGGCTCGGATGTAGTCCAATCTGGACGTTCAATTTTCGATGACTTTTTCCAACATTTGTGCCCGTATATCGGCAATAACACGGCGAATTTTGTCTTCCAAATGGTCAAGCGTTTGTGGCTTATCCGCATAGACCAATGACTTTACATAGCCCCACAGAAAGTAGTCTAGCGGTGTTAAGTCACAAGATCTTGGAGGCCAATTCACAGGTCCAAAACGTGAAATTAGGCGGTCACCAAACGTGTCTTTCAATAAATCGATTGTGGCACGAGCTGTGTGACATGTTGCGCCGTCTTGTTGGAACCACAGTTCCTGGACATCATGGTTGTTCAATTCAGGAATGAAAAAGTGAGTAATCATGGCTCTATACCGATCACCATTGACTGTAACGTTCTGGCCATCATCGTTTTTGAAGAAGTACGGACCAATGATTCCACCAGCCCATGAAGCGCACCAAACAGTCAGTTTTTCTGGATGTAACGGTGTTTCGACATACACTTGAGGATTAGCTTCACTCCAAATGCGGCAGTTTTGTTTGTTGACGTAGCCATTCAACCAGAAGTGCGCTTCATCGCTAAATAAAATTCGCTTATGAAAATCGGGAACCACGGCAATCTCGTTTTGGGCGCTATTTGCAAGCGTTGTTCAGTGAGTCTATTCATGATGAATTACCAAGCCATACTGAGAATAAATCACTTGACAGCTGTTAAATCGGTCGCCATCTTGAACAGTAATGCCAACTTAAAGTTCTATACGTCTCTAAAAAACACCCTTTATATGTTTAGTTTTTCTGGTAATAATACAAGGTGAGGTGCCTCGAATTGAAGAAATGAATGTGGAGGGCTTGTGGTTTCAAGAAGATGGCGCCACAATTCAATTGCTGCATCAGTCATTTATTTAAAATTTAAATCTTACGTTCTTGTTGGGACACCCTTTAGAAGTAAAAATTTTTTTAATATTTTTAAGTAACTCATATATGTACTCGTATGTCTAAAATAATAGAAAAAAACCTCAAAAACCTTTAACAAGTCCATTTTTATTTAATTTTTTTTTATATAAAATTAAGCAGATAATATTTAAGGATACAACAATACATCATATAAGGATTACAAATAAACAAAAACAACAATATATTCTGCTTTGGCAGCATCAATACTAAACAAATAGTTTATTTCGATAGAAGATAAACAAGATTTCCTACAGTTTTTACAATTTTCTTTTTGTTATCTTCTCTTACGCATGCACAAAACTTCCGTATTTTATACCACAAGGGATGTCATTTCAATCAATCTGTTACAGGATATACAAACTGTCGCACTAATGCAACAGACAAACATGTTAAGAATTGGAATTTAATAGATTTTTTTTTTGTTTTGCTTTATAAACTGACAGATTTTTTTTTCTGTTCAGAAAGCAATACACAAAACCGCATTTTCGAATAAACAGAAAACCTGGTCCCCCACTGTGCAGACTCTTTCCATAAGTATGATATTGTTGTTAAATGAATCGAGTTACTTTACTATTAAGGAGAAAACAGTGACCCTCATAATGGTAAATCGAATGTTTGTTATGAAGGCAACATATTGCTTTGTTGAGCATCAGTATATATCTGCTTTAATTGCGGTCCATATTGAGCAGCTTTTAATTTTTTTGTACTTCTCATATTAACGTATGGCTTTCAGCTCTGCTGGTGGTAGTTGTTAAGGTTGTTGCATTGTTGTCATAGATTTCTATTTCTAAAAAAAATTGTTTTTAATTTAACCTTGTCCACTTTATGAGCTTTTAAGTGAAATAGTCTACCAAGCAAATCGTAGACCAAATAGTCTTTACAGACACATCTAAATTAGAGCAGCAAGCAATTTTTAGATATCGAAAATTCTCATGTTTATACAAAAAGTATAAAGCAAATCGCAATAATACAGCAGATAATCTGATTTTTACAAGGCTTTATGCAGTGAAGTTGGCTGCAAAACAATTGTGTTTTTATTTTTGTTTTGTTTATGTTGAAAAGTAATGACGTTTAGTATCTCTCTCTCTCTTTTTTTTCTTCTGTAGTGGGTGTTTAAACAAAATGATTTACTGATGACTGTTGAAGGTGCAATCCCAGCTCTATAATTTAGGTTTGCCATTTCAGCAGGAAAAAACGCTATGCTTGCTGCCCTATTACTTGGTTCCAAGCAATTTTAATCGAAACTTTGACTCTAGTTCATACAAAAATATTTAAATTTCGTTATCTAATGACACTTGGACTCAAAAGTATGCTACAGAATTTTGAATTATTTTTGTTTTATTACCAGCATGAGGCCACAACGATTTATTGTGCCGTCCAACTAAAAAACAATTCAAGACTCACTCCTGCGTGCCGGCCTCTTAACTAAAATTATGTTTTTAATAAGCCCAGTCGCCTTAAAATATTTTTTTTTTTTTTGTTTATTAATTTAAAATTGAGAACATTTTACATAAACAAAAACTACCCCAATTGATCTAGCTGTCAGTCATGATGAAGGGTATTTTTTAAAAACCAATACAGACCCCAAAATAGCAATCTTGTTTGTTTACTTTTCTTTTTAATTTTTTGTTAAATATTTGTCCATTTTTTCGGCTTGTCAAAGCAATAAGGGTTAATTTGTCTTGTTGTTGTTGTTGAAACACTTGTGTTTCAAAAATGCTTCAGATTACAATTGAATGCATTTCATATTAAGTGTTGTAAACAATGCAATAATGAATGACCAAAGATTACTTGTACCTGCATTTTAGCTTTCTGTTCGCAATTACTGGAAAATTGTTTGAAGGGTTTTTGTTGGCATTTAAATAAAGGGTCCGTACAACTTAAGTGCTTGTTAAAAGTAAAAACCCCATTAGTAAACTAATGGGATGGATAACACCTTCTTCTTTAAATGTAAAAATTTGTATCTATTTTTTCTGTAATTTTTTTTAAACTAAAATCAATCAGGCTCTTTCACATTGCACATCCTAGAAAAAAATTAAGCAAATTTTTGTGTTAATAGATTCACCATTTGTTGTTGTTACTACACATTATTTGCTCTTGTTATCAGTTTTCTCTGACACACTAGTGTTTTGTTGAGTCCATAGAAATAGAAAAACTTTTGTATAAAAATAATCAAAAAAAAATTTTAACTTTGTTTTCTTTACATTTACGAGTATTTACTTTTGTAAACGGGAACCAAAAACAAGTTAAATTCGGCTGTGCCGAGTCTTATAAACCCTTCACTGTGTTAGCCAAATATTCATATATTTAAGTGTGTGAAAATAAATAAATATTCCAAGCTAGAATGTTTTAATGTAACCCGTTACGTTTTTTAGATTACGGTATGAGACATATATCATTTTAAAGGGAAAGTCATCTAGTTTTGTAATCTATTGCCGAAATACTCACAAACTAATTTTGATTATTTGCAGTTTCCATATTCCCCAGTGCTGTTTTCTGCCAGATATTACGACTGTGGGTTTCGTAGTTAAGATAAAATACGCAAAAAAAACTCCCTCAGAATATTGTCAATAAAAGAGGTAGTCGCGGTTTTCCACTCATAGCTCTGCTATTTAAAAACCGATTTGCCTGAATTTTAATAGCAATTGAAAGACAGAAACAACTGACCGATTGTTATGCTAAATTTTTCTGTATGTTGCCTAAAAACTTCAGAAAGTTGATTTCAAGGACAGACTGACATCGTTAAATCGACTTCGGATTTAAAATATATGTACTTTATAGCGTATTGTATATACGACGTAGTTATTTACGAGTATACTCTTCTCACTGTTATACTTAGTGAAGGGTATAACAAAAACAACGCCTAAAAAGTTTTCTTTTGTTACAGATTTTATATGCTTTTGTTGTAATAAACTAAAGGGTGACAAAAATTGAGTTGGCTTACGTTAAATCACATCATAGCAAGTAAATATGCATGAGGTCAGATCTTTCACTACTTTTATTTGAGCCGTTATTTTTGAAAGTGGTGCAAGTCCATTTTTTTTAAAAATAATAATTTACTAATAATTTTAATATATTTTTATTAGAAAGATTTTAGTTTTCATTTTATGACAAAAAACGTATTTGAAAAAATACATGAATTCTGTATGAAAATGGAAATTTCGGGAGTCACCCATGAAGTGAACCAAAAGTAGACGGTATTAGTATTTACAGGCTTTGTCCTTTCTGATGGTGTTTTTATTTTTATTAGAAAGTTTTTAGTTTTTATTTTATGACACAAAACGTATTTGAAAAAATGCATGAATTCTGTATGAAAATGGAAATTTCGGGGGGTCAGCCATGAAGTGAACCAAAAGTAGACGGTATTAGTATCTACAGGCTTTGTCCTTTCTGATGGTGTTTTTATTTTTATTAGAAAGTTTTTAGTTTTTATTTTATGACACAAAACGTATTTGAAAAAATGCATGAATTCTGTATGAAAATGGAAATTTCGGGGGGTCAGCCATGAAGTGAACCAAAAGTAGACGGTATTAGTATCTACAGGCTTTGTCCTTTCTGATGGTGTTTTTATTTTTATTAGAAAGTTTTTAGTTTTTATTTTATGACACAAAACGTATTTGAAAAAATGCATGAATTCTTTATAAGAAACTTTTAAGTGGACTTGTACCACTTTCAAAAATAACGGCTAATTTTTTAGCTTTTCTTTGATTAACTCAGTACATACTTTTGTACCAACTACCTAAAAGTATTAATAAACTCTAAAGTTTTTGGTGTTAACAATCGCGTGAGTTTTTAGGGAAGAAAATTCCAATTAGTCTCTGTTTTTACTGTGCAAGCTTATGGCAAGCGGGGTATAGACTGCAGAAAAGTGTATACACTTGTAAGTAATTAAAGTTCGAATTTTTCTGTTATACACATACAATAAAATATGAGGAAAATTTAGGCAATAAGACCTGTGCTGTGAGACCGACAATAATAGTTCAAAGAAGAAAATGATGATAAGTAACAGCCCTTTCACACTTGGCAAAGGACTTGCGCAAGTAGCTTTTTAATATTTTTATATTTCCTTTTGAACTCAACTAGTCGTTCACATTACAAAAATTTAGTTTTCCATTAAAATGGCTATTTTGTTAATTATATCCTGAAGAAGCTACAAAAATTGGAGCGAAATATCGATATAAAAATAAATTTTTGAAAAATAAGACCTCAAGCTTAACAAAATAGCCATTTTAATTAAAAAGAAAAAGGTCAAATAAAACTAACTAATAAATTTAATTTTCCTTTTTTTCATTCTCTTTTGCTTAAAATTCTCAATTTTGTTAATTTTTTATATGATGTTTTTTTTTTAGTCACTCTGTTACAAAAGAAAGCGAAGTAACAAATCAACACACCAAGACTGAAAAAACAAAACGAATTGCCTAGTACTGAAAAAGTAAAAATTCTATTCCGTTCAACCCGATCATCTACAAACACAAGAGTTGCGCAAGTCATTTGCCAAGTGTGAAAGGGCTCTCATTTTAATAATTTATAGTGAAGACAGAGACTTGGTTGCCAAAGTCGCCTAAAGAATTTTAAACAAACAGTTTCACTATTTTGAGGAGCAAACTTGTCATGAGTTTTTGATAAATTTTTTCACATCCCAATTTTCTTTTGTAAAATTTTGTTATTGAAATTAAGGCTTCTTAAAAATCTTTAATATTTGAAAAGACACAGTAGTTGTCAGCATTATGTTACTAACTCAAATTATATCACCCATTAGAATAAATTGCCCTTTTTGTTAGGGAAGAAGGGGGGTGGATTAAAAATTGAAGTATTTTCTATTATAGTAAAATTTTTTCAATATTTTATTCACTTTACTAAATAAACAACTTTTGTGAAAAATAAGACACAATGAAACCACAAATATTTTCCATACTAACACTTTGCAGTGTAAACTTATGCAATTGAAAAACTGGGTTACATCAATAAAGCATTTTCATCAAAATAAACAACCCAAAATTACAATGAGATGAAATAAATTACTTAAACAAAATACAAATAAGAAAAATAAAAAAGGCAAGGAGAAATTCAGACAAAAAACACACTCATGAGCTAATACGTGAGTATTAGCCAAGACATAGTGAGCGACATTTTCATTTCCATATTCTTCAAACTATTATTTCCTACCCCAATCTTTATTTCCACTCCTCCTTCAAGAAAAACATTTATTTTTATGAGCTCGTCTAAGAAATTTGTATGAAAAACACTCAATATTTCGAGTACTTTTCATAAAAAACTTATAGACGAGTTGATTGCTTGTGTTATAAAGACAGCACATTAATTTCATTATAAATTATAAAAATAGAAAAAATATATGGGATCCACCCTAATAGTTGACAATAGAAAGTAACTGTGTTCTGAAAAGAAATTAAATTACAAAAAAATTCTACCGGCTGCCTTGAGGAGTTACAGAGAATCTCAATAATATTGGTTGGAGACAAAGAGTATCAGGGCAGCTACAACAATCATGACATTTCATACTCCGAAGAGAACAAATGACTTATTAGGAATTCGTATTAAAACACTTGGCAGTGAGAACCAGTAGATACGACCTCTGCAGATTATGTAGCGGAGATGAAGAGACAGCAGACAATAGTCTAATTTGAATTAGATTTCGTCACTTAGGACATCCATACCTATTACAAGCTAACATGGCGATTTTACTCATGTGATAATTAAATCTACAATGGCCCGTAACTAACTCAACGTAGAGTTTAATATCATTTCTGCTGAGATACTGCAATAATGCGTTCGCTGTTTAAGAGTGTTTGACTGCCGCATGCCCATTTCGGTCCTCCAGCAGTCTTGTAGATTTCGTTTCTCCTCCTTGCGTAGAAAAACACTAGTGAAGACTAAAGCAATCAATTATCACAAATAAATTTTTGATTATCACAAGTGAATTTGTTACGTAAGAGTAGTGTCTGCCCGCAGTATTCAGATAACTAGTTCCCGGTTCTAATTTTAATTCTAAATGATTTTATTAGAGCAACAAATTGGCGCTAGTATTTTGACGGTTTTTCTTGTGTCATCAAATTCTAAACAACTAAAAATAATTTCTTAAGTAAAGAAAGCCATTACCATTCATAAGCTATTTTCTGTTGGGCACTAATAGCATTAGGCTAAGATGGTATGAAAGAAACTTTACTTGCTCATCAATAATTTAGAAAATTAAAACACTTATGCCCTCACATATCATAAACGTATTTTGGCCAGTCAATGTTCCAAAAGCTGGTGGATACAACTCAATTGACTTTAATTAACTTTACAATTGAAAACACTTAAATGGCTTTCACAAAATTATTATTTTTAGTTGGCTTCTTGCTTAACCACTTAAAATTTAATATTTTGAGAGAAAGTTGTACAACAGCTACTGCTTACTTACAACCTTCTTTGTTTGGATGTTGTTTTGTTAACGAGTTTGTTGTTGGTTCTTGAATGGCGACAACAAAAATAAAATTAAATTAAATACCGGTAAATCAGGGGAAGTTTTCTGCACTGAGAAAAAAATTATAATTAATTTGAAATAAATAAACATAAAACTCTAATAGAAAATATAATTGAGAAAAACAACTTTAAATTATAAATTAATCAGTGGCCACAACTAATGTCAAAAAAACGAGCAACTTCATTTAAAATTTTTCAATTTTTCAAATACAAAAAGATAAAACTTTCGATTGTTTTTATTTGATATCAAATGCCTCCTGGTATATAAAAAAAATTATATTTTTGTAAATTTTATTACTGAAAAAATTTGTTGTTAGCAAAATTTTAATAAAATGAAATGAAAGTTTTATTAAGTAAGTCGCTACCCCACTGAAGTTTTGTTTGTACTTGTGATTAGTTTCTTTCAGTGTACTTAGTTAGCAAAGTGCTAGATAAGATAATGTTTAAAATAGTGTCTGTCCTCTAACTGAAACAATTTAAGTTATAAACACCTACTACACATAATACTTAAAATCTGTACGTGAAACAAACCAATTTCTTTTAATTTTCTTTAACAGAAATTGTTTTAAAAGAAAAACAATTTTTTGTGTTTTGGCCAAAGGATGCTGATAGCGTACGAGCTTTGGGCAAGTTTTAATTAAAACACTTTTGTGCGGAAATTACTTAAAAATTTATTTTTGTTTAAACGAAAACATGAGCTATTATTTTCGAAAGTGGTATAAAAACACTTTTTCAAAAAGAAATTAATTGTTAGAAAGTTTAGCAAATGGTGTCTATATCTGACTAAAATTACTGGTAACTTATTTTTTTAAGTGGACTTGTATCATTTTCAAGAATAGCTGCTCATATGTAAATATTAAAAACGTTTGTGTTTTAGGAAAAACTTTGTTTGGTCTCCTTTTCAATACAAATTTGCTTAATAAATTTTAAAATAAACCAATAATAGGGATATTCACTAGAGCACTGCGCAAGCATACTTGAAAGCCCCACATCACTGCAAACATGTATAATATTTGTGCAAATCTGCTGAGCATGTTGTATTTAGTAGGTCGTAAGTGTTCTTTTTTATTTTACCAAACTTTTCTTTGGTAAACACGATAAATAATCCTAGCAGCTGACAATACCCCAACCAAAAAATCTGGCAACATTAACACATTTGTTTGCTGTTTTTGTTACACCCTTCACTGTAAATAAGAAGGGTATATATACCTTAGTGATTCCGTACAGACGACACCCTATGAAGTACATATATTCTGAATCTGTCTGTCTTGTCGTTGAAATCAACTAACTGAAGTCTTTAGACAACATACAGAAAAATTTAGCATACCAATCTAACAGTTGCTTCTGCCTTTCAGTTGCTATTAAAATTCAGTCAAAACAGTTCATAAATGGTGAAGCTATGAGTCAGAAGCCGCGACTATTTCTATTATTGACAATTTTCTAAACGAATTTTTTCCGTATTTTGTCTAAGCTGCAAAAACGACTAAAAACGTGGTAAACAGTTTTGTCAGAAATGACAGTCACAATATCTGTGCAAAAAACAAATAGCCCAGAAAAATAAAGGGTGGTTAAGTTTTAAAGGCCGATGTTGAATTTAAACCACACCTAAACTTCAAGTTTTTTCTGCATTTTATTTGATATTTATAAATTTTAGGTTAACTCAATTTGAACGATGGAAAGATACACAATTGAGCAACGCGTTAAAGTTATTTAGGCTTATTATGAAAATGAGTTTTCAAATCAAAATGCACATCGTGCACTTTGTGATTTTTTAGGTCAGTTTAATCGTCCAATTGGAAAAATCGTGCAAAAATTTGAGAAAACCGGGTTTGTAAAAGATGTGTATGTTCGCACTGCAGAAAATATTGCTGTTGTTCGCGATAGTGTGGCTGAAGAGCTGTCCACCTCAACTCGTCGTCGTGCCCAACAACTGCACCCATTACGCTCGTCGTTGATGAACATTATGCATAAAGACTTGCATTTACACGCTTACAAGGTGCAATTCACTCAAGAACTAAAGCCCCTTGACCATTCCAAAATTTTCGTTTTCATTCATTCTTGTTTTGTGGATTGTGAAGACAAATATGAAGAGTAAAGTACGCTTTTTAATATTTGTAAATACCTTTTCAGTATTTATGGCATATTTATCAAATACGTCTTACGTCATCAAATAATTCTGAACATGTTTTTAGCATTTATGCCATATTTATAAATATGTTTAGATGAAATATAAGTGCATAGGTAGAAAATACATCTCTAGACGATAGATTACAGGATGGGACACATGCCACTTTAAAGGCGAGGTTGTCTAGATTTGCAATACTCAGAAATTACTTTGGATTATTTAAAAATTTTTTTTTTTTAATTTCCTTGTCAGTGCTGTTGTTCTGTGATGATGATGGTACACATACCATTTTAAAGGACCTCTCTGGCCGTGTGTAATCATAACTGTTAAAAAACATTTACATATACATAATGCTGCTTCTAAACGCCCCATCTGCCATTGTTTTTCTTAATTTATTTCTTGAACGTTGAATGATATTATTTTCTTTTTATTTTCTCTGAGCTGCCAGTTTGATTAAATAAAAACACAAACGTTATTTTAATAGTTTGCATCTGTAATTTGTTTCAATTTATTTCATAGTTTTTGGGCATGAGGGTCCAGTTTCTCTTTATATTTACTAGACAAGCTCCTGGAAACTTGTTTTTATTTGTATTTTTCTTTATTAAATTTTATTTTTATTTTCCTTTATTACAAAGAAAAAGTTTACATGTAAGAGCTACTAACAAACACTTACACATACATACGAGTACATAACGAATGTATTCGTTCATAAAGGATAATTTTGTGTTTATTCCCTGCTGCTTGTATACATACATCCACATTTCTGCTTACACTAACAAATTGTTACCGCTTTTAGAGAAAATAAGATATCAAAAAGAAAACGGAGACTGTAATTTTCATTTGGTTCTATTGTTCCATTGTTGGTCGCCATAATAATATTTTATGGCAAAATGTCACGAAAAACAAACGTGTCACTGTACAAATGGGACTGATATAAACAAATCAATATGATCATCATATATGGACTTGAATACAACAAACAACACCAAAAATAAATTTTTTTGTAACCATCAATGCTTTTAAATTTTATTTCAATTTCAAATTTATATTCTATCTTTAGCTGCGCTCTTTCCTTCCACTACAAATTTTATGACATTTGACACTGTTAAAGGTTTGATTTTTTTTATTATTATTATAACTCTTGTTGCTGTTGTTATTTTTGTGTGAGTACCTTTAAAAGGAAACAACGAACTCAATTTGTGAATCCTTAACAACACCACAACATTTAAATTCATTTCAGTCATTAGTGCTTTCCAAATGAAAACACTTTAACTGAAAGTATTTTTAGATGATTTAAACCATAAGCATTTCATGCACCTTGATTTTTATAAGAGTGAATTCTTTTATTTTAAAATAAAATAAAATAAAAGAGTTTTTTTTTAAAGACTTGTGATTTTTGTTATTGGATTGTAAAGAAGACATGTTGGGATTAATATTTCCGTAGCGAACGAACATACAAAAATACGAATAATATTTATGATACTTAGAATTGACTAATTTTACTTATTATAGTGCCCCTTGGTCATACAAAAAATAAAAAATAAAAAGTTTGTGTTCAACTGCTTTAGAGCTAGTGACTGTGCCGAGTCTTATATACCGTTCACTGTGTCAGCAAAATATTAATATTTTTCACATTCCGCAGCCTCCTAAAATATCAAAAATATATAAAAAAAAATTAAGGAAGTGAAGAGTTAAATACATTTCAACGTAACCCCTGAAGTTTTTTAGTATTTCTAAATATGTTTTCAGTTTTACTGGTATATTTATCAAATACGTCTTACGTCACTAAATACATACTTCTATAGATATTTTTAGCAGTATTTTATCGGAGGTCGTCTAGATTGTTAGTCTACTGCCCAAATACTCAGAAGTTACTTTGGATTATTTTTAATTTCCATATACCCATATGCCATTGCTCTAAGGGATTTTCCCAGCTTACGAACAACGACTACGGAATGGGACACATATCAGTTTAAAGAGTAGGTCGTCTAGCCCAAATACTCAGAAATTACTTTGGATTATTTAAAAAAAAATTTTGAAATTTCTGCTCTGAAGGATCTTATCAATTTCCGTTTTGCATAATAAAATAAAAACTGCGTGATTTCCCGTAAAAGTTAAAACACTTTCAGAAAGCGTAGAACTTACAAATTTCATTCCTGTTTTGTATCAGTAATTTCCTGTTACAAAATCGTTAATGGTGCCTCGCCAAAATGCGGAATGATAAAAACTTCTAGAGCAAGAGTACTGGGGTATGAGGGAATTTCAAAAATTTTTTTAATTAATCCAAAGTAACTTCTGAGCATTTGGGCAGAAGATTACAAATTTAGACAGCCTTCTCTTTAAAATGATATAAGTTCCATTCCACAATCTTTAATGGTTCGTTGGGGAGTTGCTAAAATCACTTAGAGCAACAGCACTGGGGTATATGGAAATTTCAAAATAATCCAAACTAACTGCCGAGCAATCCATAAAAGATTGCGCAAATCAACATATATCATGTTAAAGGGTAGGTCGTCTAGACCTCAGAAGTTGCTTTGAGCTATTTTTAAAAAATTTTTGAAATTTTTATATACCCCAGAGCTGTTGCTCTTTGCCGAGGTACCATTCCCGATTTTGCTCATGAAAATTACCAAAATCAAAAAGGAATTTAATTTATAGACTCTAAACATTCTGGAAGTGTTTTAACATTTTCTGAAAACTTTGTAATTTTTATTTTATGATGCAAAACGGAAACTGCCAAAATCCTTCAGAGCAACAGTACTGGGGCATACGGAAATTTCAAAAAAAAATTTTAAATAGTTCAAAAAAACTACTGAGTATTTCGGCAGTAGATTACAAATCTAGACAGTCTCTTCTTTAAATGTTTCAATTGAAAAAAACTTTTAAAAAGTATTTTAAAGTTAAAATAATAAAAAAAGACGTAGCGTTAATCGAGGTATGCCTGTATTGAGGAATTTAATTATTACCGCCGAGTTTTTTACTAGAAATAAATTCAATTGTTTCTTTTTTCATAGAGGTTTTAGTTTTCTCTGACAAAAAATAATGAAACACATTTAATCTATGAATTGTATTGAAAACAATGTCCAAACACTTTGACACCATTAACTAATTCCCTGCTAAAGGCAACAATTTTTTTTTTTTTGTTGTGGAGTTCTAGGTTTTCAATTTTAAGCATTTTAATTACATTATTTTGCATCGTTGTTATTTTAAGAAATTATCTTAATTTCCCACACCCAGAGCAAATATTTTTAGACAAAAATTATTCTTTCAGACTAAAAATTTTTCCTTTCTTTTTTCTTTTTTATTTTGCAAATCCTTGTTTAATTTATAGTGTTTATTTAAGCAGGAAGATGTAAAATGTACATAAATATTTTGTCTTGTCTTGTTCTGTTGTGTTGCATTGCGTTGCTTTGTGTTTTGTCTGTAATTTTACGATAATGGTGTTTGAAAAAATAGAAAAAACTTGAACAATAACACCAGAGACAGCACGAATAAAATGAAAACATTAAAGCTAAACTACAGCAGCAGCTTGTTGCATGTATTGTTGAGATGGCCACAACATTAACACAACCATAAACACCAAAAACAACAACAGTATAATAGATAAGCATAGAAACATAAATATAAGTAAATGCAACAACTAACATTTTTCTATATTTGTTAGTGTATCATTACTTTCCTTTATATCCTGTGCAAATTCCTTCCTGTTTCTTCTAATTTTTCTTTTTCTTTATTTAGTTAGATATTTTTTAACGCGCTTCAGTTTGTTCTAAAAAAATTTTTTTCTTTTTAAATAAATAAAAAAAATATAGTTTAAAATGTGTCTTAAGTAGTTTTTGCAAAATATTTGTGGGCAGCCAGCAAACAAAATGAAATTTTCCTTCATAAATAAACTGCAAACATGAATGCAAAATTGCAAAAGTGACTGCAAAAATGATGCAAATACAACAACTAAAAAATTGTTTCTATTTAATTTAAAAATATTTTAAATTTCTTCGAGTTTACTAAGCAAATTTTTAGATGGGAAATGTATTCAATAGTGCAACCCTTTTATATTTCCAATTCTAAAATTTATCGAATTTTATTAAATTTTTTTTTTTTTGCTAACCGCTTTTTAATGAGCTGAAATTTTATTTTAATTTAAAAAAGTTTTTGTTTTATTTTGTTTATCTGAAAAATAAGTTTTATACTTGCTAAGTGAATGCGATACAGCCAATACTTAAGTACATCTTGTGGTAATTTGTAAATGACCACTTTTACAAACTTAAATATAATAATTTGACGATGAGAATCATATTACAATAAATTTCCTTGAGATCCTATATAAAAGTTTCTTATCAGCAAAAGTTAAACGTTAACTTTGTAGGTACTAATAAAAAGTTTATCTTACAGATTCTTTTTTTTAATTTTTTTAGTCATAGAAAGTCCATTTTGTTAACTTTATTTATATAAATAAAATTAATTTTCTGTTTGCTGGCTATACAAATTTCTGTTTTCCAAAGTTTAGTTGTGCTAACCGAAATGGGAGATACAGGTTAATATAAACTTTTCATTGAACAGACATTTAGCGCTGACATTGCGTTACTGAAATTTGAGCATTAACAGAAACAGCGTTTACACTAAAATAAGGGCTTAAATTCTTAACTAAGATACTTCGTTTAATATTATTCATTTTCATCTCCAACATCAAGCTTTTTCTAGTTGCTGTAGGTGTCTGGGCTTCAATTGTTTTTTATTTAATGAATTTTATTTATTTAATTAAAATTACTAAGGTCTATATCAAGTTAAGAAAGTTTTCCATATACTTTTTGAACAGACCAAAAACATTACCCCTGCTGACATATTTTTTAAAAATTTTAATTTAATTTTTAACAAATTTAAAAAAATTTTGCTACATTTTCTTCAGACTTGAAAAAACATTACCACGAAATGGAGCAACCATGACCCTTTTTGCTCATATTTGAAAAAAGAAATAATTCAAATACTTTTTCTAAAAATTTTAAAATAAAATTTATGAAAAAATTAAATAACGTTGAGTTTAAAGTCTAAGTTAATTTTTTTATTTTTTTTTTTTTTAAAGTTAAAATTCAAGGTACAATTTCAGGAAGACAGATACGAGGTATAATCAAAAAATAACCGTTATTTTTTCAAAAAGTCTTTATTTATTCATCAATAACTATCTTGTCCCTTATGTTTAAAAAGCTGTATAATTACTCTTTCAAAAAAGTCAGCAATAGTTCTAGTAAGATAAATTTTTTTTAATTTAGTTATACAATCATACACCTAGAATTTTTAAAATTATTTAAATACAGCCGATATACTACATAAACAGCTAAAAATAGGAACAATTAAAAAAGATAAACAGCGAGATAGCATTTTCAGTTAAATAAAAACCAATAAAGATAAATTTATTTTTAAACGCTTATTTGAAGTCTTATTTTTTAAAGTGGTATAACTTTACTTTAAAAAAAAAGCAGCTTCAATTTTAGTAACAACAACTTCGGTTGTAAGAACTAAACTACATTTGTAACAATTGGTCTTACACATCGAAAACAATATTTTGGACTGTGTTATCGAATTATGGTTGCTACTATTATACAAAAATATTTTATTAACAGAACTGAAATTTAGTTCTCACAATTAATTTCTTTTAAAAAAGTTGGCTTTTACCACTTTGAAAACAAAAGCTTTAAATCTATTTTTAGTTTGAAAATAGAAATTGGCTTAACTTGGCTGCAGCGGAAATGGTGTGAAGTTCTTAAAATAATCGTTCATTTTAATTCTGATAATTTGTAGTTGGCAGCCTGTTGGGCTCTGTGGGCTTAATTCATTACTAACCATAAGCTGCTAAGTCTCTATTTACATGGTGAGTGCTAGAATTAATATTAGAATGAGGATCGAGAACGAGTCACTTGATCACTGCGGCCAAAAAAGACCTATTGTGACACTACTCTCAAGTTACAAATGCTTGCAAAATCTAGTATTCATTAAGAATTTAGAAACTTCTTTGGGTGATTTGTCCGCCATATCCGACAATTGTAGGTAATATTGGTGAGTTTTAATAATAAGAACTATAATTGAGTTTTGTGATTTTTTGACTTAGCTTATTAAGCAGTTCGATGGGGCAGTCATCAGTGAGAAGCATCAAAGCCAACACTTTTCTCGAAGCTTGTGAAAATCCAGACCATAAGAAATTCTTAGTCTGAGTGGACAAAGACATTGAAACTGTAATGGAAAAACACCGGCATGACCCTTAACTCATGAGTGGCTCTGAATACAGAGTGCAACGATTTGCTAAACTACATTGACAGCGAACGCTTTACCATCTACAGAAAAATTTTTAGATACAAATTGTATTGCGTTTATTTTTTCATAATAAATTAGCTGTTTTACCCGGTCTCGTTCGACGGCGTATGCTTTAAATTTATAGTTGATAAATTAATTTTTTTATAATTAAAAAATCTATTTAATTTGTGTTATTAAAAAGAGGGAGTTCAAAGGGGCGTGGTCGTTTTAAAAACCTTTTTATAGATTTGAAGATGTAAAGTTGTTAAACTTTTTTCTATTATTTTTTGAAAATTATATTATGAAAGCATAAATTCAACAGTTTTTTGTTACGTACTTTTGGAAAAACTAATATCGCAAAACTCTGAAAAACGCCACTATTCATTTACTTAAAATTTTTTGCAAAATGCTATTTATTATGGTTTGTGCCACTAAGCCACATGTCCTTACAGTTCCAGAATTTAAAAGAGTTTCGCTAATCTGAAATCGTAAATTAAAAGTTATAAGAATCAATCAGAAGCATAAGAAGTAAAAGATGATGGGAGTTAATGTTGTTGTAAGTTTAAGTTTTATAAATTTATAATTCATTTTAAGGGAAAATTTTTCCTCTACGAAAATTTCTGTGGAAATAAAACTAGTTTACCAACACTGTTTTGAGACCATAAACTTAAATAAAGCTCTCGGCTTTATTTTCTTTAGTATCTTAAATTTCATTTCTATTTATTTCTTCCTTCCTTCCGGTAAAAATACGAGCAGCATATGAACAAAAGATGCAAGTACACAGGTGGGTTTGAGAGAGTGTGTTGCTTAGTACTCACTGTAGCACCTCCAACTTTACTAATGCCAACACAATCACCGTCATCAACATCATAATTTATAGTTCCTTCTCACATCCTGAACTCTTAGAAAATAATTTTTTTTCTGCGGTTTCACTACCAAATGAAACTCTAAAAAAATAAGACAAGAAAAAACGCTATTTGTGTGAATATAAAAACTATAAAAAATGTAAGAGTACAAGTGTGCAGTCAAGAAAAAGAAACAGCATTTTTATAGCTGTAAGTAAGACCATAAAGGAACAAAAAAAATTTATAAAATTATGCGTGGTATACGCTGTTTGCAATTTAGCAGTTTCTACGAGAATTATGTTTTATTTTCTCTCTCTCTCTCTCTCTCTCTTTCTATCTCTCCCTATCTCTTCTTCATCAGAAAGATATTGTGATAAATTTAAACGTATGTTTGATATTTCCGCTTGTACGAGTCTTTCAAATTAAATTACATTCAAGTAAGCGTTGCATTGGAAGCTTTAAACATAAAAAAAGAGCAAAATAAATTTTACGCGTTAAAATAAAAGACATTTTTCTATTGCTTTGGTATGTACAAACTTGATTATGAGTGACTGCAGGAATGATGGAACGTTATAACTGAATAAAAAATGCAGCGGCTGCATTTTTTTCTTTCTTTGTACGCATAACAAAAGTTTTAAGTTTAAGTGAAGTTTTAAAAGCCGACATTTATGAGATCGATTATTTTTTTTTTTTTTTCAAAATAAATTATGAAAATTAATGTTGTAAAAATTTTATTACGAAATCTATAAGCAATTTGTTCTTTTTTTATGTAAATAAGATAAAAAGATTGTAAGCAAATTTATATAGGAAATTAGGCTCCAAATGGTATCGAATGAAATCAGTCGAAATTCTAGAATTTTTAAATGAAATAATTACCCATTAAGAAGTGCGGCAATTTGACCTCTGATAAATAATCCTTTTATAAATGAAATATATGAGTCAAGAAATTTATGTCTTGAAACGAGAAGAACCGTATATTAGAAGGTAAAGAAATGTCTCTTTATTCTTTGGTGCCCGGCAACTAAAACAGTTTACATTACATCGATCGCCCAGTGACCAGTCACCGTCTTTCTATTTCTGCTAAAAACGGAGCGAAGTAAATATTTATCGTGATAACGAAGCCTTATTAGATGCACAAGCTAGCACATCTTGAAACCCTGCCATTTAGCAGATATCTGTTTTTCTTAGTTTAGTTTTTACAACTTCTGTTGTGAGAACTAAATTTGTTTCAATCCAATATTCAGTTGTAATAATTGAAATTTGTAATCTTGACAATAGAAATTCAGTCTTACAGCTCGAAATATTTTTAACAGAACTAATCTTTGGCCTGTATATTATCGAATTCTAGTTGATATAATTGAAAAATTTGATTATCACAAATTAATTTTTGATTGGAAACAAATTTAGTTGTCACAACCGAAGTTCCTTTTCTGTGTGTACATAAATATTAATACCTATTTCCTTTGGTCACGGCATCATGCGTGAATGTCTGCACCAATTTCGCTAATACTTTTTTTATCGATTTTGTTTTTGTCGGCAGACAGTTCTTATAAAAAAAAATTGCTAGAAACATAGTGGGCCTAATTGTTAATTCCGTTCAGCGATTCCCTAAAGTATATTATTTGCAATTATTCATTCTTTAGTGTCTCTACTTTGGCAGTATAACTATATTATCGATTCCACAATATAGACAAAATTATACATTTCACTTACGCTTACATTTTCTCACAATAAACAAGCGGTAAAATTAAAATTGTAAGATAAAATACAAAATTTAGCCTTATTTGTTTTATTTTTCGAAAATATTTTTATTTTATTTATAGAAAACTAATTTTCTATTTGTTTATTTAAAATTTATTTTTATAATAAAAATTAAATCTTTTTTGAAGCCCCAACTGCTTACCCAATAACACAATTCACTCACAATACACAAATTTTTAATTCACAATTAAATGACACTTTTCAAAATAATAAGCTAATTCCGCAAGATTAAATAATAACAATTTCTAACCGCTAAATTTTCCTTTTCATGAGGAATCAATAATATTTACAACCCACTTTCTTTTGATGTGAGAGCTTATGAGTACTAAATAAATAAAATTTAATTACATAATAATCATACGTAGGAGTTGCCTGCATACGTATTTATGAATTTATTTATAAAGCTAGCCATACACATGTGATTTGTTCACACGGATTTATTGAGAGCATAACAACCACTAACATCAAACAAATCAGAATTACAAAAACGCGGACTAGTAAATATGAACTATGAAGCGAACGATGCAATTTCTCTTTTGGATATTTTTTTTTGGGTACTCAACAAGAAAAAAAGACAAGAAGCAACCAAAAATATTTTTGTTTGCAGTTTTGTTTTTACGAACATCCAAAATAAGAGTTTGTTCTTTTTTAATTGCAATAAATTATATTAAAAATTATTTGCTAGTCATCACCGCACGCTAAAATGAAAAAAAATTCGGAATATTCGCAACATTCAACATTCAACAAATCCATTGTAATTGAAAATTTTCAAACTCATTCTGACATGTTCGCTAACAGCTTCATACACATTCAACAAGTCAAAAATCCCACACACAAACCATATGTGTATGGCCAGCTTAACCCTGGTAGAAAAACTAGCATGAGTTTTTCTGAAATTTTATACATAAAATTTCTATATTTGGAACTGCCACGCCTACTTTAATGCCCAAATATATAAGAAGAAATTTTTAATGATTCAGATACACTGTAAGCGTAAAATGTATGGAGTATACTGAAATAGTGCTGAGAAATTTTAAAATATCTATCGCCCAAGTAATCTTTGGATTATTTTAAAAAAAATTTTTAAATTCCCTCATACCCCAGTACTCTTTTTCTGTGCAATTTTTACCATTCCCCACTTTGCCGAGATACCATTGCCGACTTGGTCTAGGAAAATTACCTTGAGAACAACAATACTGGAGTGTATGGAAATTTCAAAAAAAAAAATTAAAAATAGTCCAAAGTAATTTCTGAGTATTTTGTATTAAACAAAAATACGCAACGCCAGAGCTCTTATTTAAGGATGATGCTTTAATATAAATAGCGCCCTGCTTGTCGCTTCAATGTAGCTTCTAGTACTAATACCAATAGTTAATCGAAAAATTTTAAAACAAAACTAAGGCTTCCACACTATAACTAATTTCAAGTCTCTAGCCTTGGCCTTTGGCGCTAACACTTACTTATTCTAACTAAAATAACTTTTTTAACTTAA
This sequence comes from Thelaira solivaga, assembly GCA_947397855.1. Lineage (NCBI taxonomy): Eukaryota > Metazoa > Arthropoda > Insecta > Diptera > Tachinidae > Thelaira > Thelaira solivaga. Next base: position 10,995,281 of record OX377614.1, read on the forward strand.
GACATTTTCGTCTTTGCCATTTACTAGTGCAATACTTTCATGACAAACAAAATGCCTTAATAATGAAAAAAGAAAATCGTTTTATATATTTTAAGACTTTTTAAAGTCTTTAAAAAAAAATTCATGCTTTCAGATTTTCTCCTCCACTTAAATCTTGGTGGTTTTATTTTTTGTTATTCTACATTTGTTTTTACTATTTGATGACACAAACTATTCAACATATAAAGTTCACCAGTTCACAAGACCAAACAGGCTAAAAAGAAGGTTAAAAAAAAAGTTGATAAAAACACACACATACACACACAGAAGAGTAAAAACTTTTTAAATCGTTTTGCAGCAAAAGAACTAAAAAAATTAAAACTGCCTTACTTGCACACAACCGCATGTACACACACAAAAGCAAATATTAGTGTGCATGCATTTATGCTTTCTAGTGTAAAGTGTGACGGGCTGCATTGTAGTGTGGTTGTGCATATGCTTAAATAAATTGGTTTATTTGCGGAAACGGATATGTTAGCAAGAAGAGCAAACATATATTCATAAATTACACCTACAAACACTTATGTGTATACTAACTTACGCACACATACTTGCACACATACAAGACTCTGCACATTGTGGGCATAAGGGTGGTAGTTATTTGCCGTTTATTAAAATTTTTATTATTATTCTCACTCGGACCTATTTTAGTTAAAATGCATTTTCTGTTTGTTCGTTATAGAAATTTTTTTTCCCACGGATTTGTCTGCAATTTTTTATTTATAATATTTACACTTCGAAGAAGGTAGCAATACGAGTACACTTTTGAATCATACACAGATATTTTTACCCCCACACTCACGATTCAATGACTTTCCCTCAAAAGATGTGTGTCTCTACTTATTTCCAGCCTGAAATTATGCTTTGAAATATGTTATTTACCCCTATAGTGGCGCCTCTGCTAATAGTCCCAGCAAGGGGACAGAGAAAAAGCTTTCAGAAGTCGTAATCTTGTTTTCTATTTTTTTTTTTTTTTTCAATATTAGTGCATCATATTGCAACAATTTTTAAAACTTTACCACCCTAATAGCATATGAATTCCTAGCAAATAGTTAGCGATTACTCTTATAACTTGAGTAACTTTAAAGTGCCTGAATAAATGACTGACATTGTCTTGTTGTTGACAGGATTTGCACTTTCGGCTCAGAGTTCATGTTTAGCCATTATCGATGTTTCTAAGTGAAAACAAACTGAGGTCGGCATCTTTGAAAAACTTTGATAAACGATATGATATTTAATTATTCTATATAAAATCAAGAAAACTTTTAAAAAAAGTGTATAACAACAGAGAGAGAAAAAAAACTCATGAAATAAATAAATGTAAAAAATAGTTCCACTGTAGCCATTTGAATAGAGTGGAATTGGATGCCAGATTGCAAATCTATAAAGACGTTTAAATTCGAAGAGATAAATGAGATGCTGCTCACATTCAGCTAACTGCTATAAAAATTACGATTGAAATGATTTTTTTACCTAAGCTTTGAAAATTATTTTTATTAAAATAAATATGATTTTGCTACACAGTTGGTGCAGATTTTATAAGATTTTCTTACAGTCCAAAATAAATTGAAGCGGCAAGCGAGGCGTTTTATAACTGCCGCTATTTATATTAAAGCATCATCTTTAAATAAGAGCTCGGGCGGTGGGTATTTTTGTTTAATACAAAATACTCAGAAATTACTTTGGACTATTTTTAAAATTTTTTTTTGAAATTTCCATACATTCCAGTACTGTTATTCTCAAGGATTTTGGCAGTTAATCACAAAATAAAAATTACAATTGTTGCCGAAAATGTTAAAATACTTCCAGAAAGCTTAGAACCCACGGAATAGTACCTCGGCAAAATGGGGAATGGTAAAAATCGTACAGAACAAGAGTACTGGGGTATGATGGAATTTAAAAATTTTTTTTAAAATAATGCAAAGATTACTTGGGCGATAGATATTTTAAAATTTCTCAGCACTATTTCAGTACACTCCATACATTTTGTATGGTCATGCGAATTTTTGGTGAATAAAAAATACTTACCGCGCCAATTTATTTTTTTTAATTTTGTTAGCATTTTTTAAAATAAATTGCAGATTTATTTAGTGAACTCTATACTCTCCCTGGTACAATAATAAAAATAAAAAAGTGCCGCTTAGCTACGTTGCTTCATCAATTACTTTGTGTTGGGAATTACAACCAGGTAGTTACACGTAAAATATTTTTAATCTTTATTTTTAATTAAAATGGCTATTTTGTTCAGCTTGAGGTCTTATTTTTCAAAAATTTATTTTTATATCGATATTTCGCTCCAATTTTTGTAGCTTCTTCAGGATATAATTATAAATTAATCAAATTATTAAAAATAAATATTTCAAAAATTTTCTTGACAAAATTAAACTAGGGTGTTCAATAATAAGGTAATCCCAAACAAAATTTAAAAATTATTTTAAAGTAATACGTTAAAAATGTATATATAAAACAATTGTTATAAAAATGTGTGTGTTAAATGAATTATGTATGTATGTAACAAGTAACAATTAACAATAACATAATTTTTTTATTTATTCGCATGTTTTTTTTTTTTTTTTTTGCTTGAAATATAAAGTGATCTATTTATTTTGAAGCATGACCAATTAGTTATGAAAATGTTTTTATTTCTTGGACTAAGAAATAAAAATTAAACAGTTATAAGTTATAACTAACCCTTGAAATTTAAATTTATTACTTTTGTCATTCGTTGGTAATCGCCTCAATTCAGAACGGTTGCAAAGATTTGACAAATTTTGTTTAATATTCATTATAGCACGACTTAGGTTTTCACTGAAAAGAAAAATTATCCCGCCCACTTTTACTCCTATTTTTGTGTAATGTATTTCAAACCGGAGAATGACTGAATCTAATCGTCTATTTTGTTTTAATTTTCGTACAAATCCAATTTAAGTTTTTAAAAGAAAGAATTAACCACGCCAACCTAGCGGTTGTTCTATTCACTATTCAATTTTAAAGCAAAATGTTTGGTTAAAAATAGTTAACCTTAAAATTAAAGAACTTGTGATTTAGTAAAATTTTTAACTGTCTACACAGCCAAAATTTTGTGTGGTATTTATTTAACCGTCAATTAAAAATTAATAACTCTCACATAAAAAAAAATTATATAATAAACAAATAAAGCCATTTTTCCTTTTGTCCACGGTGTTAACATTAATGGTGAATTTTTAACTTCTAAAGTTAACCAAGCATTAATGAAACACACATTTGAAATGGAGTTAAAAACAACAGCTTGTCGAACTCTTAAAAGTTATTGAATCGCACTACTGAACGTCTGAACTGATTTAGTAATTTTTTAAATAATTGCAACTGTCCACGCCCACTTCTACTCCCACTTTTTTTTAATCACCAAATGATCAAAATCCTTTTTTTTTTCTTTTTAACTATAATATTTTTACACATTTCAATATAAATAAATAAAATGAAAACAACGTTTGGGGGGACATCTAAAGGGTGTTTTTATAGACGTATATAACTTTAAGTTGGCATTGAAGTTCAAGATGGCGACCGATTTAACAGCTGTCAAGTGATTTATTCTGAGTTTGGTTTGGCATCATGAATAGACTCACGCCTGAACAACGCTTGCAAATAGCGCCCAAAACAAGATTGCCGGGGTCCCGATTTTAATAAGCGAATTTTGTTTAGCGATGAAGCGCACTTCTAGTTGAATGGCTACGTCAACAAACAAAACTGCCGCATTTGGAGTGAAGCTAATCCTCAAGTGTATGTCGAAACACCGTTACATCCAGAAAAACTGACTGTTTGGTGCGCTTCATGGGCTTCTTCAAAAACGATGATGGCCAGAACGTTACAGTCAATGGTGATCGGTATAGAGCCATGATTACTAACTTTTTCATTCCTGAATTGAACAACCATGATGTCCAGGAACTGTGGTTCCAACAAGACGGTGCAACATGTCACACAGCTCGTGCCACAATCGATTTATTGAGAGACACGTTTGGTGACCGCCTAATTTCTCGTTTTGGACCTGTGAATTGGCCTCCAAGATCTTGTGATTTAACACAGCTAGACTACTTTCTGTGGGGCTATATAAAGTCATTGGTCTATGCGGATAAGCCCCAAACGCTTGACCATTTGGAAGACAACATTCGCCGTGTTATTGCCGATATGCGGGCACAAATGTGGAAAAAGTCATAGAAAATTGGACGTCCAGATTGGACTACATTCGAGCCAGCCGTGGCGGTCATATGCCAGAAATCATATTTAAAATGTAATGCCACAAGATTATCTTTTGGATAAATAAAATTCATGTCAATCGAATAATCCATCGTTGTTTTATTGCAATTTAAAGTTCTATACGTCTATAAAAAATACCCTTTAGTATAAATTATTTTTCTTACCTTTTTAATATAATTAAATAACTGAATAGTTTTAAAAACTCTCAAGGCAGAAGATGTGAAAAAAAATTATTTAAAAAAAGGCTCACTAGATAGAAAAGTGTCTCTCCTGGCACTTCAATCGAATGTTATATCCTCTGTGGGCCAAGGTAAGGCTGTGTTATACAATCTGGGACGTCAAGCTGACGTATCCTTGGTATGGATTCCTGCACATAGCAGCTTTATTAATAAGGAGTAGGTGGCTGGTTCTAATATAGAGACTTCTGTGTCAGTGAGAGTCCCGGTATCAGTAGTGGTATTTTTGATCACTACCGAGAAAAGCCGGATACCAGATGGTGAAGTCTAGAAATGTGTTATTTATGGCGCAGCTATGATGGCAAGGGCTCTGTTAAGCTAGTGAGCAGGAATAGAAGGAAAATTTCAAAAACTAGTGGCTGCGATAACTAGTCACTGTTCGATCGGCAAACACGTAAGAGGTTGGGACTGTCCTTCAACATAAACTGCCGCAGCTGCCGGTCACCCGACTGTGAAGAGACAGTCTTTCACCTTCTCTAAGAGTGACTTCCTGACATAAAACGAGTAAAATTAGGAGACCTTTTCAGATATCTAAATGTCACGAGATGGATCTAGGTCACTTTACGACTACATGGTCTTGGCGATTAGGTGGTTCAAAACGGAGTCTTGGGGACCTAATTGACCCTAACCTACCAATCAACCAACCACTAAGAAAAAATAAAATTTGTATTTAAAATTTCGTTCGTATTTCTTGTTAGATTGTGAAATCATGACTAAAATGCGCATAAACATAATTTTATTTGAACGAATTTAAAAAAAAAATCAGTATCGCATGCCATAGCTGGCAGCTTTTGGAGTTACCACAGGATGTAGAAAATTAAATTTAATGAAATTTTTTGTGATTTGAGATAATTTTTTTAAGACAATTAAAAATTATTTAAACTCATTTAACATGCCATATTTACGAATACCACAATAAATAAAAACATTATTATTTATTAAAATTGTGTTTGCATGACAAAACTTACTGCATTCAGTTGTAAATATCCTAAAACTCTGATAAAGAGCTGGGAAAGAGAGGAGCAGTAAAAGCAAGAGTATATTTTTTTTTACTAAAAATTTTAACCACAAAAACAAAACTGCAAGTAGCAGATGTATAAACATAGAAATTGAAATAAAAAAAGTATTAAGTTTGCACCAGTATACTCGTACATACTAAATTCTTAAGATGTACGGCAGATAAAAAAAGTAATTGTACTTTTGGGAATTCAATAGAAATGTAATAATAAGCTTGACCACTTGCCTACAGATACATAGATTTTTCTTTTAATATTTTATTTTATAAAATATATTTCTTATACACTTTACATGCACACATACATACACATTCGTGCATATATAATTATTTTTTTTAAATATTATATTTTTATATTTTTTAAAGAGAATTTGTATGTAATTTTTTTTTTTTTTTTGCTTTAATTATTTTTATCCTACGACTTGTATCAGCATCCGGTTGTGTTTGTATTTACGTGTATTAACAAATACATGTGTATTTGTTGTTTGTTTTCAGTTGTTTTTGTATGCAAGTGTGTTCGTATGGGTGTATGTTTATTTTAAGTTTGTATTTTTTCAAAATTGGGTTTGTGGTCTAGAATTCTTGCTGTAACAATTCTATGTAGGTATAGCTGTATTTATTATTTTTATGTTTAGGGTGTTCATTGAATTGGCTTGTTAGTTGCCAGATTGTTATTACAGAAATATTTTCGGCAAGCGATTATTTGTGTAGTGGAAATAAAAAGTAAAAAGTAAGCATTTTATTCACAGAATACTACACATTTTATAGATAAACACATTATTATATTTTTTAGGCTAAATACTCGGGAGGTTTTTTGGCTAAACGAAAGCCACAACAGCAGAGGTGTAGAGGAAAATAGTATAGCATAAAAATTAAATAGCTATGACCCGATTGCCTGGTTTCGTGTTTGTTTGCACAAACATAACGCACATGTACAACTTAAAAATTTCCATAAAAAAAATAAAGCAGAAATTAATGAAAATTTTAAATTTCGTTTGTATTTTTTTATCTTTTTCTCCCAACTCATTCATTTTTGACAAAACTGCATACCACGTTTTTCTGTTAATTTTGTATTTCAAATAAAATACGACAAAAAACCGACTCAGAAAAATGGTAAAAAGTCTACCATTTATAGACCTATTTGTTTGAATTTCAATAACGATTTAAAAACAACAACAGCTGATAGATTAGAATGCTTAACTCTTGTCTACGTTGCCTAGGGATTTAAGAAAATTGATTTCAACGACTACACAGACAGACAACATACGGATATTGTTTATTCAACTCCGATATTTAAAAGGTTGCAGTATATACATATCATGGTACATAATATCAGAAACTACAAACGGAATCATAAAGTTATATATACCTTTCTTACTTACAGTGAGGGCTATAAAAACACAGTCACACCCTTTATAACACTTCAGTTTTGTTTGATTGAAATAACGATTGATCATCACGATATTAATAGTTTTGAGGGGTCATCCTATTCAGCATACCAGTTTAAAGCATCGACATTTATACATACATACAAATAAACCATCTAATACGCTTGGCACACAGTACCACCATGTAAAATAATTGTATTTTCGTTTTATTTTGTTACAGTTTTTTACGTTATTATTACTTTTGCTGGTTTTTTTTTTTTTTTGTCAGGATTTTGCATGTTATTTGACTGAATTCGTGGCTGGCAATCATATAACATACAAGCACTCAACATGCAAACTTGCTTGTCTAAATCAAGCATACCTACGAGGGTAGTTTTGCAGCTACCTGACTTGTTGTATAATTAGTTGTCAGTAGAAGAAACTAAATAAAAGGAATGCGAATAAGCAGAATTTAAGTTGCAGATGTGGTTGCAAAGCAGCTGAGCTAAAAATTAATGGATTTTATACCAAAGTGTTTGCTGTGTCTTTGGAACGGACGTCGTTGACTCTAACCAAATATAAAAATTGTGCTGGAACCTGTTATGCATTTTAAATTATTTCCATTTTGCTGTTTGGCTTTTTTATCCTTCACTGTAAGTAGGAAGGGTGATTCTGTTTGTAGTTTCTACACCGTACATGCGACACCCTACAAAGTACATATAATCTGAATCGATTTAACGATGTCTGCCTGTCTGTCTGTACATCCTGACATTGAAATCAAGTTTCAGAAGTTTCATCCGGAACTTGCACAGCACTGGGGTATATCGATATTTAAAAAATTTTTTAAAAATAATCCAAAGTAATTTCTGAGTGTTTGGGCGGTAGATTAAAAATTTAGATGACCTGCCCTTTAAAATGATAATTTTCCATGGTTCGTTTGCAAATTGGTAAAATCTCTTAGAGATATATACGCACTTATATATCTCCTAAACAATTTTATAAATATGTATGTCATAAATACTAAAATTATATTTGGAAATATTTAATGACGTAAAACGTATTTTATAAATATGCCATAAATACCGAAAAGATATTTAAAAATACTAAAAAACGTAAGGGATTACGTTAAAACACTTTTAACTCGTCATATTTATTTTCACTCACTTAAAAATATGAATATTTGGCTAACATAGTGAAGGGCTTATAAGACCCATTACAGTCGAATTTAACTTGCTTTAGCTGAGCTTTATTTTTTATTTTTATTTTTGCCTTTTGTTGTTCCCTACAATTATTTAAAATCTTTCTTACTTTGCTTTTTTTTCTATACAACAATAGGTACCTTTGCTGTTGTTATTGTTGTTCATTTTTCACGCTACCCTGCAGATATTGCGACTAATCCTAATGCGAGTGTTAGGAGTTTTTGATAAAGGACGAACGACGAACGAAATTCAAAGAGAAACCTAGAGGAAAAGGTATAATCACAGGAAGTCGTTTAAGCCATATTTGTACAGGGTGGCAGGTATATTATGTCACAAATTTTACAAAACTCAATTAAATTTATCTTTGTAAATTAATAAAATTATTTTTGAAACGCATGTTCGTCATTTTACCAGAAAAATTGTTTATAACCTTTATTTTTAACTTTTCTTAAACAACACAAATCCGCCCAGCTTCCTGGCTTGTCTGCAGAAAACACTCAGGGTCTAGGCAGGAATAGAACCTGCGACCCCTAGATTGATAGCTTAGTACGCTACCTACTAATCTATGGCATAAGATATTGATCTGCCTGTCTTAAATCATGTTTTATTTACAGCAGCCCCACAAGAGAGGAAATATGGCAGTTTAAGTCCTGATACCAGGTAGGCCACCGAAAAACAAAATTTCTTGAAATATTTTTATTTAGGAAATTCCAGGCTTTAAATTGATTGTAGTTTGAAGCTGGTAAAAAAAATAACTGATAAACTTTGTTTAGAATTGCCTGCAACAACCGTGAACTGATATCCATTTGAGCAGACAACTCTCTATATGGCAGCTGCTACAGCGGTAATTGATTTTTAGATGCTAGCTGTAGGATTAGTAGTCTCCTGCTGGGAGCAGTGCTTTCAAAAGTGCTTCGACACTGCCTTTAGACAAAAATTTTAGACTCTACGCTTTTCATAAAATTTTCAATATTTTTATTAAATTTAAATTATAATTTTACACTTAAAAAAATTCAGCTGAATAAATCATTTTATTTTGCCAGTGCATTTCATCTGTTCCCTGTTACTATCTTAATTGCCAAATACACGACACCAGCATGCTGGGGCAAACAAATGATTGTGACAGCTGATTGGATATTTTTTTGATTGCACCAGCATGCTGGTATGGTGTATTGTAAATTAACTCATTTAAACCAAATTTTTTTTTAACTGGAAACATAATAATGACTGCGTGTGAAAAAAAAAGTTTGGAAGAAATTTCTCGATGGAAAATAAAAAGCAAAGACAATTGCAAATGCTACAACAAAATGGTAGAAACATTAATAGAAATAAATCAAGCGGCAAATAGAGAAAAATTAATGTTTTCCGGACAAAATTTATTGTCATTCATTTTGACCTCCTTTAGAGACGATTTACAAGAAAATGAAGCTTACACCAGCATGTTGGTGTCATGTATATGGCCTTTAACAGAGCACTTAAAGCTTTGTATGCTGGAACACGGTGCGTACCACAATAAATGCTTCTGTAGATATAAAATAATATTGGACTGTAATTCTAACTAAATCAATTTAACAAAATATTAATCTTTACTTGTGCTTAATTCCAGAAATTGTGTTGGTTTTAAAATTTATTCTTTTACTCATGATATTCTCATGAGTTATTTATTCAATACAATAAGTACTGAAGGGGGTAGCATACCTATATGGACCATTTCCATACCTATATGGACGCTACTCTGAATCCTCAGTAGGTTACTCTGGAATCAAGCACAAGTAAAGATTAATATTTTGTTAAACTTTTAAATTCCAAATAGAAATTATTACATAAATCAATTTATTTTAGTTAAATTAGATCACGTATGCTAACAATGTGTAGTGCACGTTTTCATCAAAGCACCAACATCACTGGGTAACAAATCACTTTTTCAGTCCATTGAAAAACTTGTTATGCAAAATAAAAGTTGCCTATTGTTGTTTCCTGTTTATGAAATCACTTTCATGTAATAAAACATGGCTTTGCACTAAAACTTTAAAGAAAAGGAAAATATTTCTATGAAATTGTTATGATTATTATTGTAATTTTGAATTAAAATAGTTGATATTAAAATTCTTTGTGGCTTGTACAGCAAGACAAAGAAAAAAAAAACTTTAAGGATTTCAAAAAATGTTCGTTTCTATCATAAATAAGACAATTTCATATTTTCTTCTAACAAAAAGTTATTAAAACTTTTGGAGTACATAAATAATGTGATATATCGTAAAATTGCGTATAAAAGAAAATATTTAGAAAAGAGAACATAAATAGAAAAATTATTTTTTAAACAGATCTTTTTTTCTTTTTTTGTAACAGGAAATATTATTTATGAAAATGTGAGAAGTTATTCAGCTTTTACTTTTGTACATTGAGATTGTATAAAACATATAACTTTGGGTTTTATTAAATGAAATTTATTCGTTTTGTTAGATACGAGTACACGCAAAGAAAGATGCGAGTGACAACAAGTTAAATTCGGCACGCTTTTTACAGCAGTGAGCCAAATATTTATAATTTTATACCCTTCACTGTAACTAAGAAGGGTATATAAATACAAGTTTGTGATTGCGTTTTTAATGTTTACACCGTATATGGGACACCCTATAAAGCACATACATATATTCTGGTATCGAGTAAGCGATGTCCGTCTGTCTCTCCTTCCTGTCGTTCAAATCAACTTTCTGCAGTCCCTAGAAGACCCACAAAAGAGTTAAGCATATCAATCTGTATGTTTTTTCAGCATTTCAATTGCACCAGACAATAAAATAAGTCATGAAATGAACAGAATTATGATATCACAGCAAAGCAATAGAAAACAAGTACTCATTTATTTGAATTGCTTAACTAAATGTAAATTCCAAAATAAGTTATTTTCTTATCTTTTCAACTATTTTTACGCATTTCTGTATAAATAAAGGCACGTCAACGTGTGCGGGATCAGTTAGTTGTTTTATATAAGAGCGTGTTTAATTAAGATTATCATTGAGCTTAATGGAACTTTCTGCTAGAAACCAAAAAAAAAATTTTAATCTTATTTTACATATTATCATGATCATGATCATAAGAGCGTGTGATTCCCATCAAAAAAAAAAAAAAAACTTAATAAAACTCACTTTGGATTTAAACTCATTTCGAATAAAGATCACATAAATTAGGACATGATGAAAATAAATGTATGTGATATTTTTGTTGAAATATGAAAATCTGTGCTCTTTTGCACAACTGGCATCCCTTACTCGCATTCTTCAAGCAAACAGCTTTTATATCATTAGCATGCCAACAGTTTTGTTAGTTCGACTACAAGATTGACACTCGTAATAAGGCTGAAAATTATTCGACTGAACAAAGTTTTTAGTAGAACTTTCGCACAACTTTTGCTTTGACTTGACTTTTCTGTTTTCGGTTTTCTCTTGCTTATCACGTTGACTTATGTGGTCCATATACTAATTATTAAATAAGATTTTTATAAGATAAGAATTTTAAAATCAATGTTTGTTTTTCATTATTTTTAACAATAAGTGTCGCATATTAAAGATAAAAATCTCATTTCCCTTATAAATAGAGCCCAACAACTCATTTGCTTCAGCAGTCAGTTTTTTATATTTTTTAAAGTGCCTACTAACGATGATAAAATATCAAAATCTTATAATGAAATACGTTTTTGTTTTGTGTTTAATTACTTTGACTACCACCGGCTTAAGCTACAGCCAATACCATGTTGATAACAAAATGTCTATAGAGCACGTCAAACTTTTTCTGGAAAAAATACTTGAGTTAACGGCTGAAAAAGGCCATCCATTATATTCGTAATTGCAACCTTTTTTATTTCAATTTATTTTTAGATAATATATTTTTTTTTTAATTCTTTTCAGAGTTGCTAAAACAAATTTGCCAACTGTTTACCAACACAATATACATATAAATGCTGATCTTATAGATCAAGAAGGGAATATAAAAAATTGCAATAATAAATTTGATGCTTGTGAAGATAAACCAAGTCGTTACATATTAACAATTGAGTGTGATAACGAAAAGATACTAAGTGAGACATATGATCCTATACTTATCTTACAAACTATGGTTCGCACTGCCCCAGGTCGCAATTTAAATAAAATAAATAATTAATAAATAATGGATTATAATACACACTCTTAGATTTGAAGCTATTAATTTATAAGCTGCCTACGTGCAACTCAATTAAAATTAAAATTAAATTTAAAATTTTCTTTCTATTTCTTTTAATTTAATACGAATAAAAACAAAAAATTTTGCAACGTCACTTTATTATTCAAATGAAATAAATGAGCTAATATTTTTCAAAGTGGTATAAGTCTACTTTTCTTTTAAATTAATTAATGGTATAATTATTATTACGATATATACAGCAGCTTACTAAATTTATTGCTTACTAGCTGATTTTTTAAAGGACTTATACCACTTTCAAAAATAGCAACTCAAATATTGTTTTATTAGACTTGCCACAATGGCTATTTTAACATGATTTAAAAGTATATGTATGTCACATATACATTTTTCTTAAATAAAAAAAAAATACTTTAAAAACATTAAGTACAGAGTGGGCCAAAAGAAACCAAAGGGTGTAAAAGTTTAATAACTTTTTTGTTTATTAACTTTTTTTTATTTTTTCTTTCAGATTATATAATATACAAAATGGAAATTTTTTTACACTAAGTATGAAAAATGATGTCTCTTAAATGACCACCGTTTTCAGCTTCGCACTGATGGGCTCTTTTTAGAGTATTTTCCATAACATCTTTCAAAACTTGTGGCTGTAGCGTTCGAATTTCTGCAACAATGTTTGCCTTGAGTTCAAGGATTGTCTCTGGCTTGTTCACATACACTTGCTCCTTCAAAAAACCCCAAAGAAAATAGTCGGGTGCTGTCAAATCTGGCGATCGCGCTGGCCAAATAATTTCCGAATTTCGAGAAATTATTCGCTCTCCAAAAATTTGACTTAAAAGTGCCATTGTGTCTCGGGCAGTATGGGCAGTGGCTCCGTCCTGCTGAAACCACATACCAGGTCTGTTTGCAAGAGCAGGACGTAAAAAATTTTCTATCATAAAACGATACCGCTCTCCATTTACGGTTACAGCACTTCCATCTTCATTCTCGAAGAAGTAGGGCCAAATGACATTTTCAGATGTGATCCCACACCATACTGTACACCTGATGGGGTGCAATTGGCGTTGATGAATGGCTCTTGGATTTTGAGAACCCCAGAACCTACAGTTCTGCTTGTTAACAAAGCCATTCAAATGAAAATGAGCGTTAAAATAATTCATCTCTGGTTTAAATAATAAAATTCTATTGTTCTGGTTCTCTGTTCAGTTGTGAACCTCTCCATTATAAATTCTCCAAGTGTTGTCTATATAATCTGAAAGAAAAAATAAAAAAAAAATTAATAAACAAAAAAGTTATTAAACTTTTACACCCCTTGGTTTCTTTTGGCCCACCCTGTATTAAGAATTTTTCAAGTTATTTTCCAGTTTTAACTTTTTGCATTTAACCACAAATCATATATAAAAGAAACAACCAAAAGTAAGTAAAAAAAAAAAAACTTTAAAAAACTAAAATACGTTTCTTTTCTGCTTATGTATAAGTGCTATTAATACCAAAAAAAAATCTTCTAAATCTTTTGCAAAATCCTTTTAAGTTTTATGTTAAGGATAATGTAATCCATATACACATTTAAATGTTTAATGAGCCGAGAAAAAAGCCACAATGCTTTCATAAAAATATTAACATGTTACTTTTAAGGGCTGTTGCATACACTCAGAAATCTCATATTGACAACACTGAAATAAAAAACGTTTTTGTAGTAAGTTCGGGAAATAACATTCATTCAATTAAGCTTCGTTTTAGCATTTTTATAAAAAAAAAAAAACTAAAAAGAAAATAACAAATACTTTTTTTAATTTGAATATCAATCAAAATAATCTTTTAGTTTATATTTGCGAAATAAGTGATCATCCACAGGGCCATTAGTACAAGTTACCGAAATTTAAAGTTAAGATTTTATAATTCAAATATCAACAGTATATTAAAAATATCGATAAATAAAGTATCGGATGTCGGGTTCTTAAGTATCCACCCAACTTTAGGGCCAAATTTTTAGCCAAAAACCGGCTATTTTGCCGTACGAAGTCTTAACTTTAACTATAGAAGGCTATATTACCGAGTCTAAGGGCAATTATTATAACTAAACAATAACTAAAAGTAGAATGCTATCGGACAGATAAATGGTTTTTAGATATTGCAAATAAATTCAATCACCTCTCGAGTTACTTTAGAATATTCAAATCAATGAAAATCCAGCGTTCAACATTTCTAGAGACAATGCGTTGGAAAAAGTTTTGCCACAAAGCAAACTGTTTGGTGGTGGAATGTTCATGTTATCTGGGATCAACCACAGCCTAATTAATACATGTTTGATGTCATCAGTTTTGTGAAAACGCAGCAATAAACTTAAATTAACTAGGAACATGCATAAATAAAGGCAAAGCAAGGCAACGTGTGCTGGAACAGCTAGTTGTTTTATATAAGAGCGTGTTTAATTAAGATTATTATTTAGCTCAATAGATATGTATATCAGAGATGGAAAGCTTAGAAATTTTAAATGGAACTTTCTGCTAGAAACCATATATATTTTATATATTATCATGATCATCACACGCTTTTCTAGTCAAATATTTTATTATAAATTTATAATATTACACTGGTCGACAAAAAAAAACTTGTTGTGTGTAACATGAAAACTTTTGTCTTGCTATGTTTAGGACAAGGATATGGATAATATAAATAAAATTAGAATGCTTCCAATACGAATAGTCTTTTTGTAATTAGATGTTATATAAATTTAGAAAATTTAAGATTTTGTTAACAAAAGTAAGTTATTTTATTATGTTACAGTATTAATTTAAATAAAATTTTATGATTTTCTGCTGTATTTTGCTTCAGGTACATCTCGTTGTAATGTCCAACAGTAATCCGCTAGCATACGTGGACTCCACTTCCCCTGGTATCGTTTTTCCATGGTAGAAATGTCTTGGTGGAATCTTTCACCATGTTCATCGCTGACGGCGCCCAAATTTTCAGGAAAAAAGTCTAAATGTGAATGAAGGAAGTGTATTTTCAATGACATATTACAACCCAAAGCCTTATAAGCAGATAGCAGCTCCGCGACAATAGTTTTACAGTCATTTGATCGGTGATTTCCTAGAAAATTAAAAGTTACTTTCATGAAAGATTCCCAAGCAGATTTTTCCAAATCACTGAGTTTTTCTTTAAATATGTCGTCTTTCATCAATTGTCTGATTTGTGGGCCAACAAATATGCCCTCTTTAATTTTTGCCTCACTCAATTTAGGAAACTTTTCCTTCAAATATAAAAAGCCGTCATCACTCCTGTCCATAACTTTCTGGTGGTTCTGGTACAGGTAGTTCCTCACTATGAGGGATCGGTCTTTTAGCAGATGGCAGGTCAGGATATGTTATTTTATTTTTTGTTTTAATTGTGATACCTTTCGTATCAGTAACACAAAAATAACAATCAGATGAGTGATTCGTTGGTTCTGTCCAAATTACGGGGATTGCAAATGGCATAGATCGAGATCTCCTCGCCCATCCAGTAAGAAGACCCACACATGTAACACAGCAGATGTGTGGAACCCACGCTTTGTCTTGCTGTCCGACGGCAAAGCCAAAATACTGTTCATATAGCTTAGTCACTAATGGTGTCAAATTCCTTCGCTGAGTTTTAAAAGTAATGTTACCACAAATATAACAAAACCTGTCAGGATCATTTTTGCACTTTCTTGACATTATTTAACAGTCGCTTAACTCAATAAATAGAAAAAAACACTATACTATTCACATAAATAAAATCTCTGAATGCAAAAGTGGAACAAAAATGGTTAATTTTAAATTTTACGGGTAGTAACTGTAACACGAAAACTAGAACTGATGGAATCAAAATAAATACGGTGATAAAATGAGGGTATTTAGGTAATTCCAAATTGTTAAGTACCTTTCTTGTTACAAAATTTTGTTGACCAGTGTTATTAGAGCGTGTGATTCGCATCAACTCAATAAAACTCACTTTGAATTTCACATAAATTAGGACATGATGAAAATAAATGTATGTGATATTTTTGTTGAAATATGAAAATCTGTGCTCTTTTGCACAACTGGCATCCCTTACTCGCATTCTTCAAGCAAACAGCTTTTATATCATTAGCATGCCAACAGTTTTGTTAGTTCGACTACAAGATTGACACTCGTAATAAGGCTGAAAATTATTCGACTGAACAAAGTTTTTAGTAGAACTTTCGCACAACTTTTGCTTTGACTTGACTTTTCTGTTTTCGGTTTTCTCTTGCTTATCATGTTGACTTATGTGGTCCATATACTAATTATTAAATAAGATTTCTATAAGATAAGAATTTTAAAATCAATGTTTGTTTTTCATTATTTTTAACAATAAGTCTCGCATATTAAAGATAAAAATCTCATTTCCCTTATAAATAGAGCCCAACAACTCATTTGCTTCAGCAGTCAGTTTTTTATATTTTTTAAAGTGCCTACTAACGATGATAAAATATCAAAATCTTATAATAAAATACATTTTTGTTTTGTGTTTAATTACTTTGACTACCACCGGCGTAACCTATAGCCAACAATACATTGATGACAAAATTTCTTTAGATCATGGCTACCTTTTTCTGGAAAAAATGCTTATATTAACAGCTGAAAAAGGCCATCCATTATACATGTAATTGTAACCTAATTTGTTTGAATTTATTTTTAGATAACATTTTTTCTTTTCAGAGTTTTTAAAACAAATTTCCTAACTGTTCACCAAGAAAATATACATATAAATGCTGATCTTATAAATCAACAAGGATATTTAAAAAATTGCAATAATAAATTTGATGCTTATCGGGATGAGCCAAGTCGTTACATATTAACAATTGAGTGTGATAACGAAAAGATCCTAACTGAGACATTTGATCCTGTTATTATTGTAAAAACTTTGATGCTCTCTGCCCCAGGTCACAAATTATATAGAACAAATAATTATATTCCTTTTGACTTTTAATAGATTACAAAGCTTAATTTTCGGGATATATTTAAAATTAATTATTTTAATGAATTATAATACACACTCGTATCTAGATTCGAAACAAGACATATTGATTTACATTAAATGAGTGCGCCTTGCTCGAAACTATTTGAAAGTTGCCTAGCTGCCATAGCTATAATATTAAGCAAAATATGTTTGTTAAATATACAAAACTTTTATTAAAATAAAATAAGCAAATGTGTTGTTGTAATAGCTTCTTATTGAAATAAAATAGCTACTAAACAAAATTTCTTTTGTCATAAAAGCTATAAAACAATTATATTAAGCAAATTATTATTATAACAAGTCAGTGTGAATCTAAAACCAGAACTAACGTCTTCTTAATTTCGCCGCACAACTAACTTTAAAATCATTAAATCATTTTCCATCACAATGGAAATGTGCTGAAGTAGTAATGGTATCTAAACCAGGGAAGTCTGAGAATGTTATCACATCATATCGTCCAATCAGCTTACTTGTAACATTCTCCAAAATATTTGAAAGAATATTATTGAGTAAAATGATGCCTTTACTGGA
The DNA here is from genome assembly GCA_947397855.1 of Thelaira solivaga. NCBI lineage: Eukaryota > Metazoa > Arthropoda > Insecta > Diptera > Tachinidae > Thelaira > Thelaira solivaga. The sequence goes on from OX377614.1 coordinate 11,013,081, forward strand.
AAAAAATAACATTATACCTGATTATCAATTTGGATTTCGACAAAGTCATGGCACACCCGAACAATGTCATCGAATAGTTAATTGTATACGGGATTCTTTAGAGACCAAAAAATTTTGTACAGGTGTATTTCTGGATATACAGCAGGCTTTCGACCGTGTTTGGCATAAGGGTTTATTTTTCAAATTAAAACAAATATTTCCAATGCATTTTTATTTGGTATTAAAATCATATCTTAGCGATAGATACTACTACGTGAAATATAATAAAGAATATTCGGATATTTTATAACATCGGAGCTGGTGTGCCTCAGGGTAGCGTATTGGCTCCCGTTTTATATACAATTTTTACATATGACATGCCCGTTAAAAACAACATTTTAGTTGCAACATACGCTGATGATACTGCAATTCTAGCCGCTAGCACTGATCCTACTGACGCATCAACTCAACTGGAAGAAGAATTGGATGACATCGAAAATTGGATGACAAAATGGAAAATAAAAGTTAACTCGCAAAAATCCTCCCAGGTAACATTTACATTACGTCGTGGAAATTGTTCAAACGTATCTCTTAATGGCCACCAAATACCTCAACACGATTCAGTAAAATATTTAGGATTACATATAGATCGTCGGCTGACATGGAAAAATCATATAAAAGCTAAAAGAACACATTTAAATCTGAAGTTTAAAAGACTTTACTGGTTGCTAGGATCAAGATCAACAGGATTTCAAAACAAACTTAGCCTTGAAAACAAACTCACCATCTACAAAACCTGTATGGACTTACGGTATACAGCTATGGGGAACAGCCAGTAATTCCAACATCGAAATTTTACAAAGGTTTCAGTCTAAAACCTTGAGATCAATAGTAAATTCCCTGTGGTTTATTTCAAACAAGGCTATTCATGACGACTTAAAAATACCTATGATTAAAGATGAAATAAACAGATTTACCAAGAACTACTTAAACAGGTTGAGTAACCATACTAATGTATTGGCAATATCACTGTTGGATGATACAACCGAAGTTCGTAGATTAAAACGAAATCATATTTTGGATTTGCCTTTCAGAAGTTAAAATACTCATTAAAATATGTTTGCATAATATAAGTATATGCATATAAATATATATATAAATATTTTCATACATGTAAAAACAAAAATTAGAAATTACGGCATATTTATATTATAAACTTAATTATCGGTATATAGCTTATAAGTCTAAATACAATATGTATTGCTGCTCCCAAGAAAGTTCAGCAACAAATGATATTTTAAATTTATATAAGATTTGCTTATTATCTTCGGATAGATTGTAAATAAAGTAAACGAGAGAAAAAAAAACTAACTTTAATACTAAAAAGTTATTTACAAATATTAAAACACGTAATGGGTTACGTTAAAATATACTTAACACGACATATTTATTTTCACTTACTTAAAAATTTAATGAATTTAACCGAATTTAGCTGAATTTAACCTGTTCGCATTAAACCTCTACTCGAAACACTTGTGAGTGTATTTTAGTCAGTTAAGGACATTAACCTTCTTCGTGCCAACGCGTTAAAGTTTAATAAAATGAACAAATAAAATGATTGTATTATTGAAAAGTATGAAAGAATTGGAAAAATGTCTCAGCAAAAAGTAAATAGTTACATTTTTTATAAAAAGCTTTGACATTCAAATATTGTCAGCAACACAAGTTGTTTGGTAACTCATGTATTCGAATATTTGCATCCGTTTGAGAAGAAGTTTTTATTCGTATGAGTGTGTTTGCTTATTTGTTTGTCTGTTTGCATGTATAAAAGTCTCAACTGTCAATTTATTGAAATACATACAAGTTTGTTGCCGTTAAATATACATTTTAAACGAGAAAAGTTTGTTGTGCACAAAAAGAAAAAAAGAACAAGGAATTTTTTTTTTCTTCTTTTTTTTGCAAATATCAACAGACTTTGTTATCAAATTCCATTTCCTTTAAGATGTCATACTCGTACATATTTTAACTTTTATATTCATGCAATATATAAAAATGAAGATGTAAGCGTGAAGTGATTGTATTCATTTTAAGTATGATCAGCCTCTAAAAACAATATTAATCACGTAGGGCTTAGGAGGTGAATATTAAGGGAGGTTTTTTAGTTTTCTATTTCTTCATGCGAAACAAAAAATTCTGAGATTTGCAAAATGTTAATTTATTATTTACGTTTTATATACTGAAAAAGAAATCACCTACGTCACTAAAACCGGTTTAACTATGCTTGAAGCGACTGCAGGAATAAGTGTCAATTGCCTAAAATGTATCTTTGGGCATTTGGCCTTAAAAAAATATAACTAAAATTCTATTTCTTAATTCAACCTTTTGAACGCTTAATGATTTAACAAATAACAAATCTTTGTTTGTGTATTTTTGTTTATTGAATTTTAATGCTTAAAGTTTTGCTTAAACTTTTTAAAAATTCAATTAACTAAAATACGAAATTGATTAAATGCTTTTATGTTTACGTGTAATAGGCCACTAACTAAAGTTCGGTGACTGTTAAAATGTATGCACGAGTGTGGTGTATGTACTCGTATGTATGTATTCTTTACATGTAAGCATGTGTGCATGTGCCTTATAAAATAAAAGTTGACACATATGCAAGTGTAAAATATTTTTTCAAACACTTTATTTCACAAGCGCTTAAACAAAATATCAACTGTTGGCAGAAAAAATAAAAAAAAAAAAACTTGGCTAAAGGAAATAACTTATCAGTTTATATTTATCAACGACAAGATGTGCTAAACTACGTTATAAACGATTGCAAGTGCGACAATGTTTGTGAGAGTATGAGTTTAATTTCACCATCACTCGTACTTTCCATTCATTTCATTACATTTTCATTCAACATATGCTGGCTGACATATCGGATACACTACATTCTTGTACCCTATACTAAAGCCGTGAGTGTAATTAAATGCAAATTCAGTTTGTATATTTTATATTGGCTCTGTTGACTTTTAATTTTGCTATTTACCTGAAATTATGCTTTGAAATATTTTATTTACCATTTTGATTGGCTACTCGGATAATAATGCTAACAAAACCATTAGCCACTTTGTAAATTAGTGTATGGCTGAATTTATTTGGCTGGGTTTTTTAACGATTAAAATTCTATTTGTAAATGCTATAGTGACTCACGTAATAAAGGACTGGGCCGGGCGAGTCCGGGCAAAAACATCTAGTTTAAGATAAAAAAAATCGTAACAATCTTGTTTATCAGTATCATTTTTTTAAACAAAAATATTTTTTTTTATAAATTTTGGAAATTAAATCGTATGCAACAGCTTCAAGTCTGTATTTTCTGTAAACAAACCATAAACTACACAAATTTAAATTGCCTTTAAATTCCAGCTTAAAAACAAAAAAGTTTTAAAAAAAAATTTCTTAAGATAGAAAAACGTTTTCATATCTAAACCCTTTTTTTTATTGGTACAAGAGAAGAGATTTTTAAGCTAAAAAAATTTATGACGTATAAGTTATATTTATTGATTCAACATGCTGTATTAATCATACGTACAGTGGCACTCAAATAATTATTTAGTTCCCCACAAATGCTGCCACTTTATACGAATTCCAGTATTGGCGAATTGATTTAAATTTTGCATGATTCATCATCAGATCCCAAACTCACAAGCTGTTGGCTTGTTCCAAATATGAAACAAAAAATATTAATTTAGTGCTCCTAGAAGTATGCAAGCTTTCAACATTAAGGCATTAAAATTATTTTTAAAAAATACATTTTACTTAGGAAGCAGATTTCAAATTCTACCCAAACCATTAATAAAACTATTTCTGGTCATAAATTATTTATTTCTTTTTTTTTTAATGAACTAGTTTAAATTTTTTTCACACACTTTTAGCATACATACAAAAAAAACAAATGTAGACGTTCTACCAACAACACTTCTGGTAACAGTTGATGAACTTATTTTTTTCTCCACATTTTGTAAACTTTTAGTTACTTTTATTTTTTCGAGTTGTTTTATAATTAAAAAAAAGTGTTATGCACATACATGTGCTTGGCTTGTGTGTGTACATATGTAGATGTAGATGCAGGATGTGCAACAAACATATTTTTCTACAACATTAAGCTGATGACTTGATGTTGGTAAATAAAATTCAAGTAGTTTTAAAATCAAACAAAAAAAAAAGTCAACACATTTTAATAATTAAATAAGTACATAAATGTACTTTAACAGAGGATTTAAATAAAATAAAAATAATTATCATAAACATTCAGATTAATAATACTTTAAGTAAGAAGGGTATATGTGATTGAATAGCGGAGACCATTTAGTAATGTCCGTCTGTCTATCTGTATGTCAGTGTATCAGCCTGTCAGTCTGACAGTCAGTCTGTCTGTCTGTCCGTCAAGTCGTTGAAATCAACTTTCTGAAGTCCCTAAGCCACGTACAGAAAAGTATAGCATACCAATCTGTCAGTTGCTTCTGTTAAATTCTTGCTATTGAAACTCAACCGGATAAATTCATAAATGGCGCAGCTACTACCTCTATTTTTGACCATTTTTCTGAGGGAGTTTTTTGCTCATTTTGTCTAAATAACGAGACGGACAAAAAATGTGGTATGCAGTTTTATCAGAAATAACAATCATAATATCTGTGCAAAAAATGAGAGCAAGTTATAGCAAAAATAGAACCGAAATTTTAGATTGTTAATAATTTCTACTTTTTTTTGCGAATTTTATCTAAACTAAAAAAAAGTAGTAAACAGTTTTTTTATACCTCATGTTCATGGTATCTGAACCAAAATTCAGCTGAACCCGTCCATAAATGGACGGAAGTCGCTACAATCCCTTGGATATACAAATTTCAAAAAAATTAAAAAAAAAATCCAAAGTAACTTCTGAGTATTTGCGCGGTAGACAAAAAATCTAGACCACCTCCCCTTTAAAAAGATATTTGTCCCCTCCCGTAATCTACTATGAGAAGCACAATCGTGGTATGTGAAATTAATAAAATAAAACAAAATATTAAACATTTAACCCCAAATTCATAAAAAATATTATGTGCTTAATAAGGGGTTATTTGACAAATACTGCATAGAAGTCTGTCAAATAAGCCCTTAATAAGCACATAATATTTTTTATGAATTTGGGGGTTAAAATATAGCTATTGGCGACTTTTTATCAATTTTCTTTTTCATATAATTTTGCAACTTCTGAATGCACATCAACAATGCAATATTATAACAATAACGTTAGGAGTTCCATTGAATATTTTAATAAAAGTTTGTGATTTTGAAACACATTGAAAATGCACTCGTAAATGTATAGATACATATCGTCACCTAAAATCTAAAAAGCCATACAAATAGTTGTGTAAGCACAATGAGATTCAGTTAGCCAATTCCAATTAAATACATGGGTGAGTAGTACACTAACTAATTAAACTGAACCTTAATTAATTTAACTAATAAGCATACGGCAATATACCTGCACAATTACCAAGCAAAACATAAAGAGTTTCATTTTTTTTATTTTAATGAAATAAAAAAATTAAGTAATTTAAAACAACAACCACTAGGAATAAAAAAATATAGAAAAAAAAATTAACTTTTCAAAATTTTAGCATTTTTGAGCCACTACATGCAGTTTTTTCAGGTTAGTTTGTTTTACACTTTTTTTCTCCTACTCTACAGCAACAATTGTGTCACGAAAAAAAGAGAGAGAGACAGAGCAGGCAGGAAACAAAATTCCAAAAGGTTGATAGGCAACTAAACTAGCAAAAGCCACTGTGGAGTTTTGTTATTTTCAAAAAGTACTTCAAGAAATTCTAGAGGAGGAGTTTGTGCTCGATTACTTCAAGAATGTTACACTGTGTATTTGTAGTAATGAAATTGTTTAAAAAAGGCAGTGATGCTAATCTTTTTTTGCACGTCCGAGTAACTTTTTTACCCTAAAAAAATTAACTTCAACAATTACGGATATCTATATCAAACCACGTCGTCCTATTTTTTATACGAGGGCTGTCTGATGACTCCGCGACTTTTTGAATCACCTTAGCAGTAACTACTGTCAAATTTTGAGCAAGCTGCGTCATTTGGTTTGTGCTTGGTAGCCATTAAAAGCAGAAAACCTGTGAATTGAAAAAAAAATTTAAAAAAAAAAAGTGAATTTTGCATGTTGATTAAATATTATGGCAAAAATACATATATTAGGCTATAGGCTGCTACCTCCTCCACAATATTCTAAAGATTTAGACTCCTGCAACTATTTTCTTTTTACCAATCTGAAGAAATGGCTGGGTGGTAAGAGAGTTGGCTCGAATGAAGAGATCATTACCGAAACTTATTATTTGGTAATAATAAAAAAAATTGGAAAAACGCTAAACGAAATGTATTCATCTTAAAGGATGACACGGTGTTATCAAACATCGATTAACTTAAAACCCAAATAATATTTTCTGTTAAAATTGTGTATGTAAAAATGTATTAAATGCTCAAAAATGTAATAATTAATACAATTTTAAAGAAAGTGTCTGAGTTTGATAATCGCTTAATTAACTTTTAATAAAGCATTCCAAGCATTTATATTTGTAGGATGTAATAATATGGCTCGTTGTATTAGTTTCAAGGAACGGTTGTTATCCATTGGTTGTAGGGCCCTACTGGCTATTAATAACGTTTCCGAATCCTCGGCACAATTGTTTCTGTGAAAAATATATTCCAAGAATAAATAAAGGAAATGAAATGGAATTTAAACTTACTTTCTGGTTTTACTGCCCCGCACCAAAGTAATTGAACTCAATGCTATTTGACTGGTGGCATTATGAAATTGACGTTTATGGCCATAATTATCTAGCAGAAAATTAGCCAATACTTTACGCAATTCAGCACAATGTGGAAAGATGTGTATACGCGTCATTATATATGCTAAGGCTTTGCCAAGCTGTTGCTAAAAATTCATTTCAAGAATATTTATTATATTTTTCTTTCTAAGCATTTGATTCTAATAATGAAAATAGTTTTTAGCTTACATTTGCTTTGTAATATTGTGCAGTCAAATAGGCTATATGGGCCGTATGTGGTTCAGAATTTTCATATTTCTTTAACTCAATTAGTATGGTTTCAGATAGTTGATTGTCCTGATGTAAGATACCCAAAGCACAGGCAGAATACAAGGCTTGTATTGGAGAATCTTTCAGTAGTATGCTAAAAGTTTAAAGAATTCGTTATAAAAAATAAAGTTTATATTCAATATTTTTTTAAATATTAAACTGCTTTACTTACCATTGATATAAAATAGTTTTTGTATCGTCTTCACCTTGAAAGGCATACACCATGGATGCCATGGCTACCAAAATGCGTGCTGCCTTATCATCCTCAATACCGGCAACACTTTTAAGCACGGAACTGTAAACCGAATACGATTCTTCGTGTTGTCCGGCTCTAAAATAGGCTAAAGCTAGACCAATTATAGGCTTAAATGCAATTTGTGTTACCCTATTGAAAGCATTAATCGCTTCATTGGGTTCATTTAGTTTTAAATATAAATAACCCAAATTAGTGTACATAAGATCACGCTCGGCACCATCTGCAGAGTTTTCAGCTGCTTTAATATAACATTTTAAGGCAGCCGTATAGAATTTATGTCGCTCACTTAAAAAACCTTGAAATGAATAGGACGCTGCTGATATTGATTTGTTTTCTTCTATAATGTTATACCAATTGATGGCATCCAAAGCTACTGTCTCCGCATACATGGATTCAAAAGCATATTTATAGTGTGGTAATTGACATTTGTTTTTGTCGGACAGAATGTGACAAATCCAATGGGCGTAACCGAGAGAAGCTTCAGGATGATATTCAAATTGTTGGCAATGCCGGTATAAATCTACAGCCTCTACCTCTTCTAGTATAGCTTCTGCAATCATTGCCTGCCCTATCCATGCGTTAGGATATGTAGGTGATGCTTGTTGAGCCTTTTGAAAAGCTTGATTTGCCAGTTTTATTTCTTTAATTCTTAAATATAAAACTCCCAAATTTGTCCAAGCTGTATAGGATTTGCGATCTATTTGTAGGGCTTGTATAAAGCAGTGTTGGGCCAAAGGTAAGTTATCTAAAACTGTTCATTAAAAGCATACGCAATTTATAAATATCTGTGTTCATATTTGAATTATTTAATTAAGTTATAGCGTACCGGGATGCATATTAATGACACCTAATAAATTCCAACTATGCCATCTATTCGTTTGTTCCTTAATAGCCATTTGGCAAGCCTGTGTTGCTACTTCTAAATGGCTTTTGACATCCTCAGCAAAATATTCAGCTGCATAGTAAGAACACAGAGCTAACTCATACCACATATAAGTATTTTGCTTGATTTTCAATGCACATGTATAAAACCTAAAAAATTTTAAATAATTAGAATATTTTTTTTTACAAAAAATTCGCTTTTTCCACCTTATGGCCAGATTTATCAAGTCTTTGCCAGTTAAGCAAACTATGTCAGTTTCTCTTTTAGCCAACATACCACTAACATCGAGGTTTGCTAGCGACTCCGGCAAATGGACCGTCATTACAAACACTGTTGCGGTCAAACGCCACAACCAAACCATGTTTAAGTTTTCCGAATTAAAGAAGCATCTATAAAAGAATATTTAATATAAAAATTATTTATTATTTACTATTGAAAAATACCTTTGCAGCATATTAATGGCCATTTGCAAATGATATTTAGCTCTGCCGAAACGATATTCTAATATCAATTTATTTGCCATGCCAATATGTGCTTCTGCTACACCCTTTAAAGCTGGCAAATAATTTTCATGCTCTTTAAGTAAATTATCAAAATCTTCTATAGCTTCTGAAAACATGCGTATCGTTGTCTTCATTACAGCAGTTTGTAATTGTGCATACAAATTATCTGGCTGCATTTCAAGAATCTTTTGAAATACTCTTATAGCTGAATTATATGAACCTCTCTCAGCATAAGCATCACCTAAAGATTCCCAATATATCATACAACTGACATCGTGCTTAATAGCAGAACGAAACGATTGTATTGCCTTTGGTTTATTTATTTATTGATAAGAAAAACTTTTTAAATTTATTTATGTAAGTAAATTTGAATTTAGTTAAAAATTACCTCGTCACACCTGCGAACGTTTAGATAATGTAAACCCAACTTGTAGTGAATTTGCTTAGTTCTTTCAGAGTTTGTTAAATATTTTAGTGTGCTCACCAGCAAAGACAAATTTAAATCCTTAAATATAAAGCAAAATATATATATACTCTGCACATTTTTTAAATATGTATGTGTGCATATTCGTATCAATGGAATGTTTTAGAGTTAAATTACCTCTTCTCCCAATTGTTGATATATAATTGAAAGAATTTCCACAGCTTTTTCATTTAAGGGATTTAGGGAGACAGTCTTTTCAAAGCATTTTCTAGAACGTGTGATATCCTTTATAACAAAATATATTCTACCCAAATAATAAAAACATTCGGAGCTATATGGCTTCAAACGAGTGGCTTTTAAGATATTTGTTAAGGCATTGTCATAATCTTGTACTTCGTAATAGCATTTTCCCAATAATAAAAGAACAGAATAGTTATCTAATTCTTGCACAGTAGAGTGTAAATACTCAATTGCTTCTGACGGCGGTCTGTAATTGAAATTTTAGTAGTTTTTACAAAATTTACATTATGTTGCTTACAATAAAAATTCTCCTTTATTAAGAGGATCAAGTTCCAAACCCTGTAGACTTTCAATATCTTTCAACTTGTAATAACACCTGAAAATATATTTCATTTTATAATTTATAACGATTTCTTTAATTTTTAATTGCACCTTGCTAATGATTCGTTTATCTCCTTAGACGAAGACTTAGTTTTTAGTATTTTTACAGCTTCAATTAATTTAGCATTTTCTTCACTGTAGGAAAGGCAAATAGCAAGTTCCGTACTATTATTTTCTTTAAATTGATACCATAATGACTCAGCTAACCCATAAGCTCCCAAATGCATTTCAATAACAGCCAATAATTTAATGGCTTCCTCATACTCTGGCTGTAGAGTTTTAATTTTATATAAATAATCTCTTGCTGCCACAAATTGTTGTGCACTATATAAGTTTATTGCTTTTACAAATAAACCCAAACATGATTTATCATTTAATTCCAAAAGTTTCGTTGCATAAAAATCTATTGGATGTTTCAAACTAGCAAGATATTTCTCAGAAGAATTACGTTGTTGACAATATATTTTACAAATCCACTCGTAGGCGTAGATATCTGCCGGATAAAAATCCACTATGTGACACGCTTTTTCTAAACAAGTTTTTAAATCATTGAGTCTGTATAGCAATTTTATAAGACGTTTATAAGTTGTCAAATAAATGTCTAAAGAATTATCCGATAATAAGGATTCTAGAGAAGATTTATACTAAAAGAAAAATTAATGATTATACGAGTATAATCAGTTTATCTGTTTAAAATTTTACCAATTGTTCGTCATCAGCTTCCAACGGTAAATCATGCTGTACCCAAATACGACCTAAATATTTAAGTAATATCATATTAATTTTTTCCTCTTTTGTGTTCAGTACAAGTTGTTTAAATATTGTGAAACACTCTTGGGCCAATTTTCTATTGGATGAAATATTGTAGAGTTTATCAAAATAATCCAATTGTTTTTCCCTAAAAATTTTAAGTCATTAGTACAAAAACTAAAATAAACAAATTTACTTCACATTATGCATGAGAATAACCATGCTATATTTTTATGGCTGAATTATCCCACAAAATATATTAAAAATAATTGCATTGTTCATTCATTCTCATGTACATAACATGAACTGTTATTTTTGAAAGTTGTGTAAGTTCTCTTAAAAAACTAGCTGTAATTTTAGTAAGATATAGGACATAATTTTAGTAAAATTAAGAAGTACTTATACCACTTTCAAAAACGACAACTCATGATAATTGCAAACGTACGGCACTAAACGGATCAATTGTTCATAAATTTTTGGTAACTCTTCGGGCGATGCGCAATTCGCTAGACCCTGCAAAGCAACAGTTGGCTGTTGAGGTGAGCTGTATTCAAGGGCCTTGCGCAAATACTTGGCAGCTTCTTCTTTGTCTAAATTTTGATAGGCAGCACCCATTAGCAAATGGCCCATATAACTATTAGGCTCTACTTTTAAGAGCTCCTATGCATGGAAAGAACTATAACAATGACGGATATAATGGTAGTTTGTTCCAACTTACTGTACACAATTTTATCGCATCTTTACATTTTTCTTCTTTTATAGCAGCCCTTATATCTTTCAACAAAGCTTTAGTCTCCTTTGTTGACATTATTTACTAATTGAGAAAATTTTTGTTTTGCAATGGAAATTAAATAACAAATATTCTTGTACAACTGGCCAGAGAATAGAAGCAAAAATAGTACAATCAGCTGTTTTTCTCCCTTACAATTGATAAATCACAATAACTAAATAAATTCGTATATAGTTGCCAGAAAAATTAGTATGAAATCGCAAAAGTTTGTAAAAATGTCGTCAGATTTTTCAATCACCAAGTAGCCAAAACAGCTTTCCTAGCTACTTTGATTTAGGTTTCTCGGTGGTTTTAGTTAGATCAGTTAGGTACGAATATGGTGGTATGCTTTATATTTACACGGCTACCTACCTTCGCCTTCACCTAAGTTCCAGTTTCCACAAGCAATTTTTATTGCAGTGCTGCCGAATCTTCGTTTACGCTTACACATTCAACATTTTGCTGCTAACCATTTTTTTTTTTTTGACAATTTTAAAAGGGGCGAATGGAAAAAATAGAATTGCAGAATAGGAGCAAGTTTGTACTTCCTTCCAAAAGTTTTTCTTATAAATTATGAAAAAAACATGTTTTTTGTTATTTAGAAAAAAAATTTAACTCAGAAAACCACGTATTAGATGACCCTTATCGGTAATATTTTCTTCTCAAATTAAGTAATTGATATCCAATATTTCATTAATAATTTTAATAAATACTTGTATTGTACGCATATATTTTACGTTTCTATAAAATATGTTATGTTGCAATTATTGTTTACTTAAATTGTTCAAAATTATTTTTAAGCCATATAATTTTAACATTTTGTAAAAATATTAAGGCCGCGTCTTTTCACTTTAAGTGAACAAAATGCCACTTATCAACTGGAATAAAAAAGAAAACAAAATTACATTATAGATAATTACTGTATAATAATAACTCTTATGCTAAAAATATTATGTATGCATTACAACAAAATTTTTTCTAGAAGTCTGTATTTTTAAGGATTCAAGTGATCAATTGAACAGATCAAATCGGTACTCAATTGTAAGGCATGAACTTAGAAATACATAATACGTATTCAAAGTTAAGGAAAGATGGGAATAAGCTAAAAGAACTTTTTTACAATATAGATAGCAGTGCAGCAAGAAGCGAAATTTTATTAAGTGCATTAGTACTAACTACAATTTTGAACATATATTGGTGAAAAGATAGAAATTCTTACCTATGTCAGAAACCTCTTCAACATCACCACCTTCAACAGCACCAGAAATAATTGCATCAGCCTCTTCTTGGCTTGTAAGAAATGGCGAATCAGCCACTGTAGTATTTAAACTAATATATAAAGAATTTTAATTACAAAAAAATCTTCAATGGATATTAAATGGCAATCTTACCAAGAAATAGAGCCTCCTTCTAATTGTTTATTGATTAAGCCTTGCCAGAACTTATGAGTTTCAGAAACAACATTAGTGGCAAAAGCAGCATTTTTGGCATCACCATTAAAAGCAAATTGGTTTTCGGGTTTACCATCGGGTATCTTATAGATTTTGAACCATTCGACGGTAGCACGCAATAAACCAGGGAAATGCTTATCGACATCGCTAATGTCATTCATTTTTTCAGCCAATGGATCATTTACATCAATAGCAATAATTTTCCAATCAGTTTCACCCTCGTCAATCAAAGCAATAGTACCTAAAATTTTAACTTGCACAACTTGACCACGTTTAGCTACACGGTAGCCAATTTCTAAAACATCAATAGGATCATTATCACCCTTGCAACCAGTACTGGGTTCAATATGATCGGGGTTCTCCCAAGTTTGTGGAAAAGCGCCATAATTCCAAATATAACCCTTATGTGGAAAACAGTTGGCTACAAAACGCAATTTACCCTTTTTAACATCTTGTTTAATAGGATTTAAGGGATTATTTAAGCTAATCTGTACAAATATTATCAATGTAATCCATATAAATTAATTAAATATTAATAAAATTAAAATGTGTTACATACCTCCATTTTAGCATTTGTCCAACGTGGAACTTCAACCACCATATTGTATAAAGTTTTCTCCTCATTAGCATATAGGGGAATATCATGTAAGGGTGACACTCCTTTGCCACAAGCTGTTTCTACAAAAAAAAATTATAATAGTCTTTCTAATTTAGTTCCAGTTTAATTAATTAGACAAACCAAATATGGTTAATTGTTTGATGGGTAAATACTAGAGCAATTTACAATCAAGCATACTTGAAATATCTTACAAGCACTTTTTATTATAAAATATTACAGATATTTGTAGTGATGTGTGCCTTTTAATTATGCTTCTGCATTGCTCTAGTAAATACATATATACCTATGTACATATGTAGAATGCATAACGTAAATTTTTTGTCCATACGTACAGGTACAGTTTACAATAAACACGAAACTAAGTATCTAAAATTGTTTTGTCATGAACTGAGTCGAAAGTCAAAGTTTGAGAAAGACTTGATATCAATGATTTTCATTAGCGTTTGCTGGGATAATTTTTCAAAACACAAACACATACATACGCAGAAGAAACATGCAATAACAGAGGAATACCGGGAAATAAAACCACCTCTATACAGTACAAAGTCAATTCTTATCACTAAATAAACAAAATAACAATCGTAATCCATAAATTGCATAAGGCCGTATTTGGTGTTATTTGCAATAACACATGCATTACAACTTTTATTTGTTTGCTACTTGCAATAACTGGCAAACTGAAGGTCAATGTCACTTTTTTGAATCCGATTTTTATTTTTTAACAATTTTTACTTACTGAAATAAATGCTGTAATTTGTGGAATTAGGTGCTCCCTTTTCAATAATTTGATACTCTGCCATTTTGCTGGTTGTCTTTATTTCCGAAGTATTTTGTTTAATTTTTAAAGTTAATACCGCTGCAGTTGTTCCCACCAATCGTTTATGTTTAAGAAAATTTGATGACGAACCCAAATTTTTCTTAAAAACTATTGAGGAAGATACCGGTCTGACCAACACGTTTTGCAAAATAGAAAACTGAACTCTTGTGAAAAAAAATCGTAAAGTGCTTGCAGACATTGCGTACTTCGGTGTGATTTTATCGAATCATTTAACAACACTGTGTTTATAATTTATTCTTCTTCAATGATGCCACTCTATCTTTAGAGTTATATATCTAAATCAAAACAACTCAGTCAACGATAAGAATAATGAAAATTCCTTTTTGGATATTGTTTTTGAGCTGAGTTAAAGGATCTTTTTTTCTACAAGCATGAATTTGAATTAAATTTTCATTTGGAGATTATAATTTAATGTATGTAACTTAATAATTACAAATTGAATCGCTTAAATCTGTAGTAAATAGTCTGGCACCACAAAATTATTCCATAAAATTGCAGCGAAAATTATTATTATATTTTCGCCTCAATTAAAGCAAAATATTCAGCTTCTTACAAAAAATCTACTACGTCCACGCTTACAAGTGAAAATTTGCTTATTTTCTTCAAAGTAGCAATAAAAACGTTTTATATTTAAAATAACTTAAAATCTAGAACTTGTTAGAACTAAAAAATAATAGTTTGTTGCAAAAGTTTTGTTGGGTGGAATTCAAGGGAACGTCAAGTATTAATCTGCCTGAACATTGACATTGGTTAATTTTGTCATTTTTACATAAATTCAATTCCCAAAGACTACGAACGTTTCCAAAACAACTGATAACATTCAATAATATTCTTGAGTGCAGATTTGTGAATTGTATATTTACTGGTTACATCTTTTAGAAATATTGATTGAAGCAATGAACGCTGAAAAAAACCTTAACAAAGCCGTCACCACTACGCAAGTTGGAGTTCTAAGTGATACGAATGTCACAATTGATGATAATGCGTGTGTGGTGTGCTTTAAAAACGTAGATCTTTTTTCTCTTGGAGAATGCGATCATCCCGTTTGTTACGAATGCTCAACACGAATGAGAGTCTTATGTCAACAAAACGAATGTCCTATATGTCGCCAAGTACTTTCCAAGGTAAATGAAAATAAACATTCAATAATCCTAATTCGTAGCTCATTCATAATTATTGATTCAGGTATATGTTCAATCTTATATCAGCCAAAATAATGGCGACTTGTGGATTACAAACTTTTATGATTATCTTTAAATTTAGACTTAAAAAAAATTTAAATATTTGTTCTTTCTAAAAGAAATTGTTATAGCAATTTTTCATCAAATGAAGAATAGTGTTTTTTTTTGCAAATAAAATTTTGCTTAACATTTTTTTCACCTGCTTTGTTTAAACTCCGAATTATACCACTATATTTTATCAAATAGCTTTTTAGAAGTTTGGACGTTTTTCATTTAATTTTTTTAACAAATAACATATTTATATACTATTTCTTTTTAGGTAATATTTACCTACGATAAATTGACCTATCGGGAACTGGAAGCAAAAAATCGTTCCGAGTACTATAGTAAAAAGTATAAAATTGGTTTCTATTCAAGTGAAATTCAACAAAAATTCTTTGAATTGCTTAATCATCCGTGTCCAAAGTGTGTTATTAATTGCTATTTTCTTTACTTCGTATATCAAGTAATTGTATGATGATTGTTATTTGCAGATGCAATTGTCTACCTTATCGCACATTTCAGGGATTACGTAATCATGTTCGTAAAGAGCATGATTTGTATTATTGTGATCTTTGTGTTGAAAACTTGAAAATTTTTACATTTGAAAGACGTTGTTATACTCAGGCTGAACTGGGACTGCACCGTACCAAAGGTGACCCTGACAATCGTTCGCACCGTGGTCATCCTTTGTGTGAATATTGTAATAAACGTTATTTAGATCGTGACGAGCTATTTCGACATTTACGCCGTGAGCATTATTACTGTCACTTTTGTGATGCCGATGGCTGCAATGAATTTTACCGTGACTACAATGCTCTGGCGGAGCATTTCCGACAAGATCACTTTTTGTGTGAAGAAGGTCGTTGTGCTACAGAAGAGTTCACTGGGGCCTTTCGGACTGAAATCGATTACAAAGTTCATGTAGCGAATGTTCATGGTAAGGGTATGAACAAGCAACAAGCTAAACAAACGCGTACTCTGCAATTGGAAATAACTTTGGGACCCAGAGGTCGTTTAGGACAAACAGAGCAGTCTGTAGCAAATATGAGAACAAGAGGGTAATTTTTATTTTTTTAAATACGATTTTGTTTTCAATTTTACACTAAAACTTTTTTTAAATAAAAGAAATAACGACGTTATGCCTGAATTAGATGAACCCTCGTATAATCAATTTCAAAACTTAAATCTACCACGAGCTAATATAGATCCTTGTAGTGAACGGGAGTTTCCTTCGTTAGCAGGCACATCAAATGTGCCAAATGTAACATTAACACGACCGCCTCCTCCTGCTATATTAAATCGAAGTCGTATGTCCGGTTTGGCGCGGACAAAAGAAAATTTTCCAGCATTAAATGGTTCTGGCAACAATGGTGGAGGCGGTGGTGCAATAGTTTCTAATCGTGCATCTCCGCCTATTTCAAATGTGATAAGAAAACAGCCTGCAGGCGCTACTGGTGCCATACCGCGCAGTAGTGTGTCCAACAATATGCCTTCAACAAGTACAAATGGCATGATTATACATGTTTCTAATCGGCCATCAAATAGTAGTAACATTTTTTCAGGTTCTAATAAAAAATCAAATTCTATGGAGTTTCCAGCTCTGCCAATGTGCAAAACTAAAAAGAACCAAACAAAAACATCAATTTTGGAGGAGGATATGCCTACCTCAGATATCCAATTGCCATTGTCTTCAGTTCCCTCGAAACATCGTTCGTTAGTCGATGATTATGTGTCGGTGGCAAATCCTGCAAATTTTCAAAAAATTCAAATGGTCCAAAAAGAAGAAATGGAATCAAAAGCCCGTAAAGAAGCCGAAGCTAGAAATGCTCCTAAACTCAACTCACAAGATTTCCCATCATTATGTGGTGGATCAGTCAAATCCAATACGTCAAGTGCTTGGGTCAAATCGCCTATGAGTGATAAAAAACAGAAAGATTTAGAAAATCGCAAAAGTAAAATTGCTCCTGCACCATTGTTGCCGACAACTAGTGTTACAGGTTCTACAAAGCAATCCCTCAATTATGGTCACAACCCCAATGGAAACAATCAAAATAATGCCACAAACGCTAAAAAAGATAAAAAACCCAAGGAAAAAAAGATTAAAGAACCGAACAATAACAATGAAAATAAAACATCGAACAATAATTTAACAAGCGGTAATAAACAATCGCCTCTTCGTCCTCCACCTGGTTTTCAAAACAGCTCTGCATCTGCTATGCCGCCACCAGGATTTAAACCAACAAATGTTACTGTTAATTCCGTCGCTAAATCTCCAAATAATTTAACGTTTACTAGTTCATTGGGAGAAAGCTATAGAATTTTACCATCTCATTCATATACTTCACCAGTGGATGCTTTAGCTCGTAATCAGGTATTCTATATTAATACAAATATTCATCACCTAAACTGCAAAAAGTGTTACACATTTGACATAAATTTACATTACAAATATAATACATAGTAATATAAAGCTAAGTGATGTAACAACTTATAGTTTTTGCTTTGTTTGTATACTCTTTTGCATTTCAGGTGACAATATTATATTTATTTTAATATTTTGTTACTAAAATGGTAAATTTTTTGACGGAACAGTTGTGTTCTTGTCTATATTTATTTAAAAAGTCGGTTCTGCTTTTAGATTGTACTTATTGATCTTAATGTTAATTATTTTGAATGAAAACAAAATTATATCGGTCGAAAACGGTTCTTATCTTGCTCTTTGTTATAAGAAAAATATTATGAAATTTTATCTATATATTTTTAGAAATTAGTTGGATTTTTCAAGGATGCATTAAAAACGTCTGAAGGTTTAGAGGAATTTCGTCATATTTCACAAAAGTTTCGCGAAGGCGTCTATAAGCCAGATGCATATTATGAACACTGTCAAGCTGCCTTAAAGGATAAATTTGATAAAGTTTTTCCAGAGCTTTTGGTATTATTACCAGACATTAACAAACAACAGGTTGTTACATAAAATTCTTTCAAATTGTATTCATAATTATTTTTTTTTTAATTATTTTTATCATATTAGGCCTTATATTTAGTACATCAGCAACGTTTAAACAATTTGTCACCGCAACAACGTAAAACACTGCCAAAACTAGAAGTTTGCTCAACTTGTAAGCAGGTATTGATACAAATTGATTTAGCAGATCATCAAAAAATGCATTCTCTAATAGAAAACTTTCCCAAGTTGAATAATGAACATAAGACTACTACTGTCTAATTGTTTTTATAACAAATAAAACACAGAAATGTTATTTTTTAAAGTGTGATCAATATTATTTATATAATAATGTTTTCGTTCAACAGTTTTGTAAAGAGTTTACTTAGAACATAAATTGAAATAAATGTTTGTTTTAAGTCTGTAATTTTGTAGTTTATAATTTGTGCAAAAGTTATTAATTAAACTTTATCTTAAAAATGATTTTTAAACTAGCTTTCATTATATTGTACAGGTATTTGAATTAAAAATTTAATCTAAATACCGTTTTCAAATATTGAAAGAAATTTTTAATAATTTTATTGACTTAAATCTTATTTTTAGATTTCAAATAAATTTTATATATTAGTACAATAACGAAGTTAAATCCGCATGACAATTAGAGGTGATAACAATTTGTCTTTAATAAAAATAACTTATAAATAACATAAGCATGAATATAAATGTAAAGTTATGTATTTAAAAAGCTTTTTTATAAAATAATGTAAAAAATAATATATGCAGTAAATATAATTAAAAAAAATATGTAATACGATAAAAGGGTTTATTTAATTTAAATAATCAATAGAAGTATTTAAATGTATTAAATTTGTACACACATGTCTTTTACAACATGATTAATCCAGTTTTCAACATTTAAAAAGGATTAAGATGAGTACTGGATGAAAGTACTCGATTTTGGTACTAATACAATCATCAGGATTTTGAGTATATCCAGCGTGTTTGGTAAACATTGCAATAAGAGGCCAAATTTTAATTTGTCTGCAAAAAATTTATTTTTTATAACCATGATTTCCATATTCTCTAATATTATTTTTTATAACCATGATTTCCATATTCCAATTAAGACCAGAAAATTGTTTCTCATGTGTTAGCCCAAGGCACATTTATTTACATCCTACAGCTGGATATTTTTTTTCATCGGTGTTTTTAAATGTACAGCCTTGTGTTAGCCTGTAGGTGAAAAGCTAAAAGTTTTTGATATTCTAAAATAAGGAGTGTTAACATAGAATCAGCAAATTAAATATAAGTATATATTTGTTTGAAAATTTAATATTTAATAAGTTAATTTTAAATAATTAAATTTTTAATCCTTGCCACGTTTAATTATTGTTATTGTGTATAAAAAATAAAATAGATATGAAGAGACCCATTGTTGTTGGTACAGCGTTTCCTGTGATTGTGAATACTTACAAACGCTAATTTTTATACATTAGCGCACTCTACAAGTATTTACATGGAGCTAAAGTGAGTTTTATTATCTATCCACAATATGTTGTGCTTGTAATAAATATAAAATTAAATACTATTTCTTGTCAATATAACCTACCGATATAATATATCACATATATCGTTTTACCTAAAACAATTTCAGAAATTTTTTTATTATATACAGAGAATTCACAATCTCTTAATCACAATAGGGGTTATGTATTGTAGCTACAGCGCCCCTACGTACTTCAAATGTTATTAAAATATTATGGCTTGGATTTTGACATTTGCGAGGTAAAGTAAAGTCATCCACCATCTTGAAAAAAAATTTAGTCAATCTGTCGAAAAGTGAAGCGCTGAGCAACCGTCGCAGTTAATCGCACATTATATTACGGAAAATTTAGATTTTACATAAAAATAACTTGCTAAAAACTAAAATGGCTACATTAGATCAAGAAGCATTGCAAGCTGAATTAAAAAAAAAGAAAATTTGTCGGTTTTGCTTAAGCCAAGATCAAACTAAAATAACAAATATTTATATGCGTGACACACGCATAAAATCTTCAGCACCGCTGCCTATACAGATTATGGCTATAGCATCAATTGAGGTAAGTTATAACTGCATCCATTTAGTATTCAATTATTATCCCTTGCTTGCTCTCATCGCTACACCTAGAGCGTCGTGACTTAGCCAATGCACACCATTTTGGCATGTTTTATTAGGCACGTATCTATATATGTACATAAGTATTTGTCTCCTAATTTTTTCCTCACTTTCTGGTGGGTTTATTAACTAAATAGACCACATACATATATATCTAATACATAATACATTTTTATGTTTAATATATATTTTTTATGTGTGTTGTAATTAGGTCTTTAGCAATGATGGTATGCCTTCTTTTGTATGCTCCGATTGTACAAACATGTTTGAGTACAGTTATCAATTTAAGCAGATGTGCAAAAAAGCTGACAATCTTTTGCGCCAATATCCATTAACAGGGAAATGGCCTGCTAGTTTGGAGAAACCCATTTTACATACAAAAACTTCACCGCACCAAATGACTGTGGGGCCTAGTAAAAGTACCAAAATGACACAAGTACGAATACAACATTCTAGTAAGCCATCTGCTCCACAGGAATCTCTTTTACTACCAAAAAAAATATTGAATGCGTCTGTGGCTACAAAAATTAGAACAGCCACCGCTGGTCCAGTACCAGATTTCTCAGCTGAACATGAAGAAAATGCAAAAGTAGTTACCAAAGTAGAAAGAATGGATGAAGATTGCAACATAACACTGTTTGACAAAATCGAAAATAACGATGAATTGTCTATGGATGACATACAGCAAATAGTAGACTCAGAAAATGTAAGTGATACAGAAATTTATAATATGGATAATATGCCAACTATGGTAGATTCCGGTCATGTGAATATCAAACCAAAATTATTAAATAAATCTTCTGTAAGAATTCTAAATAAGGAAGCCGAAGAAGAGAATGAGCCACGCCTGAGTTTACCTCAAATTAAACAAGATGTAAATGGTAAAATGGAAGTAGTTGCTCAAATTTTAAATGTAAATGAAAAATATGAACAGGAATCAGATCCAACCAATGCTGCTCCAATTGAAACGAATATTTTTCCTTGCAATTTTTGTGAGCGTACTTTTCCATTGTTACAACTTCGTGACATTCATATGAAAAACCATAGTCGTGACCGTAAATTTCAATGTGACAGTTGTGAAAAATCGTTCTATTCTAAGTATGACTTACAACGCCACTCATTTATACACAACGGTGAAAAGCCCTACAAATGTTCAGTTTGTGTAAAATCTTTTTCACGTTCAAGTCTATTATCACGTCACGAGAAATCACATACGGATGTACCAAAATTTATATGCGTCCATTGTGAGCGAGCATTTTTATCGAAAGCTGATATGGAAAAACATTCAGAAAAGCATAATATAAATCGACCATTCAAATGCAAAGTTTGTAAAAAGGGCTTTGCTTTTAAACAAGGCCTCGAGCGTCATGAAATCGTACATTCTCGTCAACAGCCCTATTCATGTCAATATTGTGATCGAAGCTTTTCAACAACTACTAAATTAGCTCGTCATTTAACGGCACATGCCGGTCTTAGACCATATCCTTGCAAATATTGTAAAAAATCTTACTTACTATCGCATCATTTGACACGCCACTTGAGATCTCATAAAAATGTAGATGATCCCATAAATTCAATTTCATTTATGTGCATGAGATGTAATACTAGTTTTGAATCACGTGATCAACTTATAACTCATTCTACTTCTCATGCAAATGAAACGAATCTATCTTGTCCTCTGTGCAAAGATACGTTCGGTACTATGTCAGAATTGACTTCGCATATACAAGATCATTCTGAAGGTGAAGCTTACGCTTGTGAATTCTGCGACTTAATCTTTATAACATCAGAAAAATTGCAAACACATACAGATCTTGATCACTCACAAGAAATGGAAGCATATCATGCAGATGATCGTGCTCAAGCAGATATGCAAAAACAAGAAGATAAAAAACAAGAAAACGTAGAGAATGCTGATGAAAAATTGCAATCTACAGTAAATGAATTTCTCAGTGATGACTTGTCCTTGAACGAAGGAAATAAATCAGCTACTTTATTGAAGAAAGATATCAAGAAAGAAGAAGGTATTATTAATTTAAATTTATTATTTATACTTAAAATTTATTTGTTATAATTTAAAAAAAAAATGTATTACATGAAAAGCGTTTCAATTTAATACAAATTAATATAATATGCACATTATATTTTGCAACATTTGAATACATTACATTCTTGCTAAACTAAATTTTTGTTTAAAATTTTTTTATTATATTTGAAGTTTGCCTATTTAGTTTAGAAAGCTTTTAATGTACTTAAAAAAAATAATTTCAACCGTCTTCATATATAAAACGTATCGAAGGCTTTACTAATTATCGACGCAAAAGTACCAATTATATATTTTATTTAACCGATAATTTTTCCAACGGTGCCTTAAATTTCTGAAGTTACTTTGACAATTAGTATTGCGAGTTTGGACTTTTTGTTTGTTTAAAATATGTGTATTTTAATATATTTTTATTTTAATTTGAACAGATCTAGAATCTCCGAAAATAATCAATCAAATAATAATACCAAATGTAAAACTCGCTGAAGAAAACAGTTTACTGACCCCAATGAGAAAACGCAAGATTATAGAACCGGTAACGCCATTACAAACGGAAGTAAGTCGAAAAACTATAAATGCTGGTGTAACTCCGAAAAGAGATGCAAACCAACCAACTATTCAGTCTTTGTTAAAATTGTCTAAAAGTGTTACGGTAACAAGAACACCATCTTCAAATACACCACCATTAAAAACAGCTATATTAAGAACGTCTACATCGAAAACACCTTCTTCATCAGAGACATCTCACACAAAGCCATCTCCAAAGATAATAACAGTTGAAAATGAGCCGTCTACATCTACACATCTACAACGGAATGACACCTCGAACAAGAACACGACTACAAAAAGAATTAAAGTGCAAAAGATTACTGTAACGAAAGCACAAGCTGCACTTATGGCAAAAGAGGGTCGCATTAAAATTAAAGATGGTAAAATAATATTGAAAAAAAAAATAAATATGTAAACCCAACAAGTATGGTAATCTTACTTACTTCATACATGTATGTCATCGTTGATTATTTTCTTCTGAAAATAACGATTTTTTTATAAATATCCTTAATGTTAAACATTGCTTTAAGTCAAGAGCAATGAAGATAGATAATAAAAATGAAATAAACAAAAATTAAAATTAATATAGAAATTATTTGTATAGCGTTTAAAGATTCTTATTATTAAAATTTTTGGTTTATATTAATTTTTATTTGCAATATTGCAAAATTTAAATTATTCCGACGCTTTCGAATAAATAAAAATAAAAATAAAAATAAAAATATTTACTATAACACAATAAGTTATCAAGAGTAATTGATTAACAAAAATGAAGTCAAATAAAATTTATTTTAAAATGAATCAAAAGACTATATTTTTATTGATTATTGAACAACAAACATTGCTATAACTCAACTCCAATCGAAACTAACGTAGATTTGGGAACGACTCAGGGTGAGATAGAGAAAGATTTGATGGATAGATAATTGAAATTAATGTCCTCATATATTCATAGTTCCTAGTTAGGCTATAAATGTGTTATTTGTTTTTAATACAAACTAACAAAATCTGTTTAAGCATATACCCCACATGTATTTCAAATTAAAAGAAATATTGCCATCTAAATGGAGGTCAAAGAAACAACCCATTTATGCAAATAACAGACAAATATACTTCTGCAGTTCCACCCGTTCCAATATCAAGTATAAAAAACCGGTTAAAGAACATATTAAATATCCGTAATCTAGGGTTAAAGTAAATGGCATCATCTTTTGAAGTTGATTAAGGTAGCAGAATAATGAATCAAAAAAAAAATTGCTTTCTAAAAAATAAATACATATCAGAGACACAAACATTTTTAGTTTAATTGAGTTGTGGCAATTGGAAAATTAAAAAGTGCAATTTCCTCATCAAAATGTAATTCGATATGAAAAGCATTTTCAATTTAAAAAACGTTTTGTATAAATTTTTTTCATTTAAAAAAAAATAATTTTCTTAAAAGTGTATTCGACGCTACTCAATTTTTACATTTGCAGCATTGCAATACTATTTGCAGCTAGCACTGAAACCCCCTATTGTTGTCACATCGGTTTTCCCAACCTGATATCTTTTTTCACAACCTTTACATATATACAAGGAAAAATATAAAAAAAAATTAAAGGAGAAGTATCTATATAGTTGACAGTAAATAAGTTTTTTTTTCGTGACTTGTGCTGCTTGTAATTTTCTTATTGTTTTTTTTTTTTTTTTGTGGGTAAAACTTCAAATTTTATATAGCTAAATCCTGCGTCTTTGCGTTCAGCTAACGCTTAACACGTATAGCTTGAAAGCGCTTTCTCAAACCATTCCGTGTTTATGTAGCCATCCAATATCTCTATACTAAAATAAAGTATAGAACGTAACATTTAATCGTGAATATTATCTAGATATCTATTATAGTTTGTTATCCCTAGTTATAGTCTATGCATTTTGTAATTGTCTATTTTATTTATTATTGTTATTTTTATATATTTTTTTCATGATTATGAAAATTTGAAAAAAATGTTTCCTTTTTTGGCCTTTAAACATTTTAATTCTGAATACTAAATAAAAATATTTTTACTAAATATTTACATTTTTTATATCTACAACGCTAGAAAAAATCAAGTGTTTGTTTTTACTTATCAAGTGACAAAATGTGAAGCGTTGCGTTTTATAAAATACCATTTTCAAGTATCTATTAATAATGACGTAAGAAACAGCTATAGCAACGCCAACAATCACTTTCTTGAACGCGGTGATTTATAATATATAAAAATTGACAACGCAGGGTGAATCAAGGCGTTACGTTTTACAAAATAAGGGAATTAATTATTTCCTACCATTGAACCGCAGCCGATTTCAGCACCTACTATATTAAAAGCAATAAGAATAGACAAGCTTGTCCGAATGAATATTTCTATGTAATCTCTCAATGACTAAAAATAAGATAACATATATTTATCTAACATAATAGGCTGGTGTTCCAGCCTCTGTTCGATGGGTATTGCAAATCTTTATAATTTAATTCCGAAACTTTATATTACCACCTAGGTAGCTCAGTCTGCGTATTTCCACCGCTTGGTAATCGAATTAAACGTATTCCGCTGTTTTCTGTACTCTTAACAGAGTCGACAGGTCATCAATTTTAATCATGCTGTGATTGACTACAAAATTCCAATAATGAAACACAAATTTTATTCAGTTTTGAATTCATATATATATATATATATGTACGTATGTATTATGTTTCAAAATGAAGAAAATGTTAAATGCATTAAACTAAAACTTAAATGTTAATAAATGGCAACCATTGTGGAAGGCAGAAAATTATTATATTTATGAAATTTTTTAATACAAGAAAATGAGCAATGATTAAAAATTTCTTAAAAATACCTTTATAAATAATAAATCTTTTTTTTTGTAGAATTCTACAAATGCTATGCAAAATGCTAAAATACATTTAAATTTATTTATTTTTTGTATATAAAGGCAAGTACTTGAAAGCCAAGTTAAAATTAAAATAGAAAAATTATTGAATGAGAAATAACCCTACAGTTAAATATGAAATTCAATTGCAAATAGAAAGAATATACATATTTAGCCTTAAAAGTTAAAATACATTAAACAGTAATTTCAAAAGATTGTTGTAATTCATTTAAAATAATTAATATAATTCTAATAAATTACAAAAAATTTAACAATTGTTTTCTAAAAGAATTTTTAAAATGTTTTTTTTTTGTTTTTTTGTAAATTTGTACGCAATTTGTATGACACATTGTTATTTGTTGTTGTTGTTAAGTTAATTATTAAATTTCAAATGATACTAGAAGTTTTAATTTTGTTTATTTTTATCAGTGAAACGTAAAATGCGTGTTAACATTGATGTTATACAGGGTATTTGCTTTTGTTGATCCATGATGGGGCGCGATGGTACACACGATTCAAAATCCATAGCCACACGCCGATTGACAAATGTG
The DNA here is from genome assembly GCA_947397855.1 of Thelaira solivaga. NCBI lineage: Eukaryota > Metazoa > Arthropoda > Insecta > Diptera > Tachinidae > Thelaira > Thelaira solivaga. Next base: position 11,039,665 of record OX377614.1, read on the forward strand.
AGTACCGTTAATAAATCATACTTCTTACCGTTATTATTAAATTCTTCGACAAGTGATTGTATAAACCATGAGCCATTTGTAGTATTTCGCCAGGAGTAAAAACCTTAAACAAATATAATTTTTTTTTTTGTATTCCACAACTATTTATGTTTGGTAAATTGAAAAAAGGCTGTTAAAAAATTAACATTGTTTATCTCTTAAAATTCTAAGATGAAAAAATTACAAACTACAACTTTCTATTTATTGACACTTAAATTTAATGAAATAATTCTTTTTGGTGTTAATTTTCATGATTTTTTAATGAAAAAATAGGATACATAGATCGGTCCAATAAATGCTTAATTTATTTATGTTTAAAATTGGGAAAGTGTAATTTTTTTAAACACTAGTTACATGGAACGTTGTTAGCATTATTTGTAGCTTTAATTACGTTAAGAGTTAGTTGAAGTTATTTACAAATTTTAACTTAACTTCAATTTAACTTGACAAAATCAGAGAATATAGGCTTTCAATTAGAATCGCAAGATTCCATTTTGAGCCCAGAGAATATATGATTTTTTATAAATTTCTGTGTATAAATTATAACAATTCCCAAACAGTATTTATGCGACAATTTTTAATAAAAAATATATGACCCCATTTACATATGACTAAGTGAAGTGTATTCGTATATCTAATATATTCACCTGGTATTGTTGAATAGGCTATTAGGAAATCTGCATGTACCGGTATACGATAACTCATTTCAGATGATGTTTCGCCATCTGTTTCAGTCTTGTGTAACTTAATGCCTGGATCTAAACGATCACCACGGCAGGCTTGTATAAAAAACAGTTTTGGTTTTCCAGCCAATGTCGGACAATCCCTAGCTGAGAAATAATGCCAAATGGTATCTAATTTGTACATAACATCTTTAGCATATAAATAGCCCTGTTCACCATGTGTTAATATTGCAATTGCGATACAATCATGTTCACTATGATCCTGTGCTGCAGCTAAAAGAAAAAATATTAATAGAAAAAATTGAATGAAGAATTAGAAGTATCTAAGTTGTCATGTAAACCTACCTTTATCGATGTGCTCGAGAAACTCGCGTAATTTACAATCTTTATAAATGAAAACTTCAAAATCTAAACTTTTAAATGTTTTCTTTAGCTTCTCACAATCGACGTTAGTACCCTTACGTTTTTCTAATGACGGTATGTCAAAAAACTCATGGTTAAATATCAACGCCAAACCACGTTTTTTGTGGTTCATATTATATTCCATGGCATTGCGTTCGGTTGGCATACGAGCCACCATGTATTTTAAATCAGAAACAGAACTGCAAAGAGGAAATAGTGAAAAAGAAAAAAATAAAAGAATTTAAAAGAAAAGTGATAACAAGGTTTGCATGTATAATCTTCAATTCGTATATAAGTTTTTGTAAAGATATGCTTGTAAAATAATCTACATATGTATTTTTCATTCACGGCAATAACGTTTTAATTCAAGAAATCTTATTTTTATTTTTTCAGAAAAAAATTATCACTGTTTACTAATTTTTATTTGAAAAAATGTATTCCTTATGGGCGCTTATAGTATTTTTAGTTTTTAAAATTCTTTTGAATATTAATATTTAATTAAAAAAACGTTTTGATAATATATTCTTCTATTTTTGTAAATATTAATAAAATTTTGATATCGTTAATTAATTTGTAAAACTTAAACTGAAACTGTTTTTCTAGTTCCAACAATTAATGTACGTATATTGTACACGTAGTGGGTATCCCGTTTGTGATGGCTCCAACAACAATTAGAGTGTAAAAAAGTAAAAATAGAAAACTGCAGCCAATCTTAGAACCAGGTGTTGAATATATTAAAAACTATAAAACTCAACAATCAATATAACAGTTAACTACCATTAAGCCACAAACATTTTTGTGAATGACTGCTAATTTACAAAAGAGAAATGAGTAGAGAAATTAAGCAAAAATTTTTTTTTTAAAAGCCAACGACCCCAAACTTTTTTGAATTTTAAAAACAATAAAATTATAATTTACAGAAAAAAATAGACAAAAGCCAATTAATTAAATGGAATCGTTTAATCAATTTATAATTATTTTATTTAAAAAATTACTGATAGGTATTTAACGTTCTGTAATTTGTAGCCTAAGACTTTATGGGAAATTTCTAATTAAATTTGTATCCAAATTATAAGAAAATATTTTAAAAACAGTAATTTGATCATCTCTAATAGAAAAAAAAATTAGAATTTTTATCCACGCGGCAAGTCCTGGTTGGGGTGACTTTACTGTGCGTACTTTTTTACGCTAATGAGTAAATAGAAACCTTTTACTAAAAATTGTATAATTAATTTCTTGTTACTTTTTTCATAAAACCCATACGGATATTGGAACATTTCAAAAATTTAATTTGACATTTGATTCTTAAGTACGCATAGTATAGGTACATATGTATTGTAATTTTATATACCAAAGCCATTATTATTAATTTACATAGATTAATTCAACTTACACAGTTGTGCCATTCGTGGGATAGGTACCACTATTTGTTGTTTCCTCACAACTCATCCCCAATGCATCGGGCTTATCAAAACTGTTTCTATTGCTAATACCATGGCTGCCAGCTGTATCGTCGTCATTAACACCATGAAAAACATCATCTTGCTGCTTGGTATTGCTCATTTTTAACGTTGAGCTGGTTATATACTCAATAGTCGATATGCATTCGTCCGTCATTATTGATAATTACTTGTTGTATACTAACTACATATGTATATTAATGCGACTTTTATATACAACTACTTATTAATTTTTTTTATAGTGATTAAAGTTTTCAATTTATATTTAAATATAACAATAGCAATATTAAGATTTGCGTTGTATTAGTTTAATTTTTTGCTATGATGATTTGTGGTTTTTCGGTTTCGTTTAATGCCTCTTTTATTATTTTACAATTTCAAGCAATTCTTTTCATCCTGTGCACTCACGTAAACACTTTTCCTATCCTCCTCAGTGCATTTATAAAACAAATAAATGCCAGACACGCCACGAAAAAACTCTAACTATTGTTTCAAGGCTAAGAACTTATTTAACAGGATAAAAAAGTTACCATGAAATATTTTCAAATGGGTTTTTCTTTACTTTATTAAATTTTCGTTCATAGTCTATGCTTTTTTTATAATTTGTCATCATCACTTTTTTCATTATTTAATGTTGGGAAAATTTTATTTTTACAATTAAGGTAAAAGACCGCTTTTATTATTATTGTTGTTGTTATACATGTATTTTTTGTGACGTTTATTTAACATTGTAGCAAGGTTAATAATTTGTTTTTAATTTAATTCAGTTTTATAGAACTATACACAGACATAATGTGTAAATTTGATGCTGAGATTAAACTTTTTAATGAATTGTATTAAGCGGCTTTTTTAAGCCAGTACCTACTATTACATGTTATACAAACGCTGATTTTTTTTCTTCTGTTTATCACATCAATTCGTTAGTATATCAAAACAAAAACTAAATACAAATGTAAAAAAATGGACGAATGCATCGAAAACATTCAGTGTGACCACATTAAAAAACAAATTATAGCTAAATAATCGCCACATAATAAAAGTAAATTACAAATCAAGTTGTAAAATTGCTAAAGGAGCCACATTGCATATAACGAACAATTACTTCTAAATCGGAAGCAGCGCAAATTGTATCCTGTTACGGAAGTAGCAAAAATTGTATTTATATATGTACAAAATTAAATAAAAGTGAATTTGGAAGAATGACTTGTTTGAATTTTCATAGTGTAATATTAAAATAATTAACAATTTATTGTCTTGAAACAAATTAATATAAATTTCAAAGATCAATACTTTTTATACCTATGTAGCTCTAAATAAACAATGTTAAAATTACATGTTAGATTCCTTTTGTATGTTGATGTATTGATTATGATTTTTATCAGGAGGTTAAGGGCAAACACACAGGGTTAAGGCAGGAATCAAAACTGCGAACCTTAAATTGATAATGTAGTATCCACAGGGCCACTGCAACCGTGAAATTCACCAAGTCTACCAACTTGGACGTCTAAAATTATGTATTATACTAATTTTTTACAGTGTGAGAGATGCTTTTTTTTAAACAGTATATTTTAATATGCATAAGAAACCTCTAAGCACTACACAAATATATGTCGAAATAAACGAAATCACTAGTTCTTGGGAAATATTTATAAAGTCCAACCACAAATTTCACTGTTTTAATGCTTCTTATTTTAAATAAAATAAAATTACAAAATTAACTTCTGCAGTAGTAGGGATACGGTCAGTACCTTTTATAAGCATTTTTCATAAAAATACCTTGAACTACATATTACTTACAAATAAATTTTACACTAAATAGTAATTATCTAGTGGTCTAAAATAGACTCCACGAAGCTTGAGTGTACTCTCCAGATTACTAAAAAAAAGCTTTGAGGATTTGTCATCTTTTATAAGAAAATAACAATAATTATACAATTGAAATTCTTTATTGATTCAATCGTTTTCCCAAATTTTACAAAAATGCAATCGATAGAATGTCAAATCGCTTATGTTTCATAACCATCAGGCAAAGCGTTTGTTTTGGGATTATGGAAAAAGCTTTTATTACCATCACCCCAGGGAAACCGCTTGTCGCGCTTGGCCAAATATTCATATTTGACAAATTCAGGACGGGGATGATGGGCATGTTCTTGATGGCCTAAATAAGCATTAACCATGCACAAACCAATACATGGGAAGGCAACAAAGAATGTTAAACGCTTCCATACTTTGTACCCACCTGCAAAGCAAGAAAGAAATATATATTTTTATATGTATACACATTTTCATTATTTTCAAAGATCAATATATTTCTGTTTTACATTACATAACCTTCATCCAGCCCCAGTAAACTTTTATCTTTTATTACCTGAGTGGTCACCAGCAGTGGCTGCTGTACCAAATCTTGGAACGGATGTCGCAATTTGCCGACGAATAATATGCGAAAGTATAGCAGACATTTTATACAATTTTTTATGCTTCGATTAAATGAAATAAATTTTTTCCAATGGTCATAAAAAATCAAGTTTGACAGTCAACAGAAACGTGCTACCAGACTGAACGAATTGAATTCACTTTGCTACTGCATACTGTGAATTATTAAGAATCTATTGCGAACTACTAAAATCTAGGCTGGAAAATCTGAAATTAAAATATTCAACTGAACAAATTCGATATATAAATACATTAAGTATTCTATCATGAAAAAAAAACTGAATTTTATGTTTAATATTTAGTAATCTATAAAAATATAACAAAATAAACAGAATAGGTATTAGAATATCCTAGAATTACCGTTATTACACAAAACTTCGATATTGTGATTGCTAACAATTAACTTATTATTGCACTTTCCAGTCCTGATTTTTTATACTGAAAATAAAGATATATATTGTCTTCGTGTGCAGATATTTAATATTTTACAACAGTTGATTAAAAGTTTTCAAATAAACTTTAAATAAAGGTAAGTAATATTTTCATAAAAGCCCATAATTGCAATAATTATTGCAATATACTAATTATATTGAGAAAAGTAAAACATTTTTATACATTTATTATTTTGCAATTATTAACTCTTTTGTGTAAATGCTATTGCAAGGATAAAAATATGAAGGTACAACAACTTAGTTTACACATTAATATTTTTTTAGTTATACTATATAATTAAATATAATGTTTTAAATTCACTATATAGCCCTGTGTTGTAAAATCGAAGAAGAAGAGAGCAGCACGAAAACGACAAACAATGAACACTAGTGAAGTAATTACAACAGAAATTAATACAGAAATCAAAGTTGAAGTACAATTGGAAACTGCTTCTATTGTTAAAGTCGAGACTACAAAAGGAGTTTGTAATAAAAACATAGCTGGCATTGAAAATTCAGAACTTAAAACTGCATCTTACACTGATATCAAGTCCAGACCAGCGATGGAAAAGGAAAAAACTCGAGAAGAAATTAAGGCGGAACGTGAAGCTAAAAAATTGGCCAAACAAGCTAAAAAGGTTAAGCCTGGCTGTGCTGATGTGAGCTGCAACATCACAACTGCAGGATCAACAAATAGAAACGCCGCTACTGTTAATAACATCTCTAATTCATCTATTACTACAGAGGATAGTAGTAATAAAACTCGTGAACAAGTTAAAGCAGATCGTGAAGCTAAAAAATTGGCAAAGCAAGCTGCAAAAACTTTTAAGGCTGGAGATGCCGCAAATATGTCAGTATCAATGGCGACAGATCAATTGAACAAACTTGAAATCAACGAAAAAAAACCAGTTAACAGCGGTGAAGCTTCAGTTGGAGATAAGGTAGTATAAAAATGTTGAACATTAGGCTCGACATATTTTTTAATAATTAAAAAAAGTTAGATAAATAATTGTTTTCAAAATTATTGCTTTAAACCGTTTCAAAATCTATTTTTTCGAATATTTCACAAACTTTATGATAGATTGAATCCTCGAGGTGCAAGTAAAGTTGCAGCAAAACTAATACTGATCACAAAATTTGATTTTCTTTATTAGTAAAATTTTACTGATTACTGAAAAATATTACAGCAGTCAGTATATTTTTACTGACAATGGCAATTTTCATTAAATATTAAAACTTTTTGTATCTTGTTAAGCAAATTTTTGCTTAATAGTTCTTATTAAACAAAAATATTGGCGCAAGTTAATATATTTTAGGCACAATCAACATGTATTTTTCTTACAGAAAAAACCAGTACTAACCAAAGCCGAAAGAAGGGCTATACAAGAAGCTCAGCGAGCAGCCAAAGCTCAAGCGCAAAATTCAACGGCAGTTAAAGGCAAAAAAGCAGATTCTAAAGGAAAACCTTCGATAACCACGGAATATAACGCAAATAACAAAAATTCTAAATCACAGATAAAATCAATATCACCATTATCTGCAGCAGAAACGAAAGTTGCGAAAAGAGCAACAAGTACGTCACCAGTTAAAAGTGTACGCTTCAATGATGGCAATGTCAAACTCTTCAGTCATTTAGAAAAACCTAATACGAACGTAAATTTATTTGTCAACAATATGAAAATACACCCCAGTATAGCTCGTTTGGGCGAAAAATACGCTAAGCGCACAATAGTGGGTTCGAATGCTAGATGTTTGGCCTTTTTGAATGTCATTAAAATGGTAAGTTGGACAAAAATCTTCTCAAAATACAAATTCTAAATTTTTAATTTGCACAGGTTATACAAGATTACGAGACACCAGCCAAAAAGGAGTTTAGCCGTAGCTTGGAATCGTTTATAGCAAACTGTGTGAACTATTTGCAAAAATGTCGTACATTAGCTGTATCAGTTATAAATGCTCATAAAAGTCTGAAACAAGTCTTAATGCAGTTGCCAAAAGATGAACCAGAATCTGAGGTAAACCTATTTTAACCTGTTTTTGTACTAAAATATATTAATAATTAGTTCTTGATTCTCTTTTTGCGCTTCGTTCTTGTTAGCTAAAAGAAAGATTATTTACTTTTATTGACACATATATCGAAAATCAAATTGGTAAAGCTGCACAAGCTATTAATTGCATGATGCAAAAGAAAATTAATGACGGTGATGTTATACTAACTTTTGGCTGGTAATATTCAAGAAATTTTTTTTTATTTTCTATAAATTTTATGTACATGCTTACCTAATTTGTATAATTCTAGCTCTTCTCTTATCAACTACATTTGCGAAGAAGCTCATGAACGTAAAGTCGATTTCCGTGTCATAGTGGTAGACTCACGCCCTTTCTGCGAAGGTCAAGAATTGTTGCGACGCTTAACTGCAAAAGAAATTCCTTGTTCATATGTTTTAATTAACGCAATAAGTTTTGTAATGCCAGAAGTTACAAAAGTTCTAATGGGAGCCCATGCTCTCTTGGCTAATGGTTATGTTATGGCTCGTACTGGTACAGCTCAAGTGGCGCTTGTAGCGCGCTCTTTTAATGTTCCAGTCTTAGTTTGCTGTGAGACGCACAAATTCAGCGAACGTTTTCAAACAGACGCCATAGTTTATAATGAATTAGGAAATCCCGATGATATTGTTGTTGACGACAAGTGTTGCCTTTCAAATTGGCAGGCCAAACATAAAATGTCACCATTAAATTTGAATTACGATATAACGCCGCCCGAACTAGTGACGGCCGTAGTTACCGAAGTCTCTGTATTGCCATGCACCAGTGTTCCTGTTATATTACGTATGAAACCAGACTGGCTAGTGTAGAACATTCATAATTCATGATAGTGATTTGTTTCTCATTAATATATATAAAAATATATATTTTTGTTTTTTTTTTTTATTTCCTACATACATGGGTATTGTTGGTTAGCATAATTTATTAATAAATATATGGCTAATAAAGATTTTTATATAAATGAGTGCTTCTCAGGGCATAATTTAACAGTCACTATTTAGTAAAGAAATGAAAATTTTGTGATTGGCAATGGGAAAGAAAATAAATAATTAATTTAATGGTTTTTTATATGTACAAATATATGGAAAAAGCTATCGTTTGCATTTAAATAAACAGGATTTTATATAGTTATGGCGATTACTGTGACGATGGAATTCTCCAAGAAATATAAAAAAAATGTAACATACTTTTCTCCGTCATTCAACAACAGTGTGAAGTATTTGATATATTAAGTAAATCTACATTATGCTGTAGTGAGGTCTTATGCAGAACTTTACAACTATAAAAACACTTAAAAATGAAATCCTAATAAATATAAAATATGTTTGTGTATGTTAGAGAAAATCTTTAAGGGTCATTAGTACAATTTATCGATAGCTTAAGCTAAGATTTTATAAGTTAAATATCAAGCTTTTGCTTAGACATTAAATTAAAAATATATCGATAAGTTAAAGATCAGATAGTGTGCCCGATGTGGGACCCACAAATCTTAACTTTAGCTATTGAAAGTTGGAATAACGGTCCTAAATATCTTTAATTAAAACTGCAGTATTCAAATTGTTTCTAAAGCAATAAATATATTTTTTTTTAATTTTGTTGTTGTCGAGTTTTTAATAAATATTAGTATATTATGGTGGTTTTTCTATTATAATTACAATATATTATTTTACTTAATATTTTTTGTAATTCATTACAATTTTATACGTTTATACACATACAAATATAGTATATGTATATAATTCTAATGGGGTGCGAATAAATAATTATTTTTACAGAGTTTATTCAAACACTTATGTGTGAATAAATTTTATTTTTAGGTTTTTTATTATTTATTATTACATAAAGTTGCACGGTTAATAGGGGAACTCACTCTCAATAGCAAACAACTAAGCAGGCTTTGCATATCTATTTAGCATGTGTTGTGAAATATGTGAACTTGCAAAACGTAGTCTTTTTTTAATTTTAGTTTTTTTGATATCCAAAAATCAAGAAACTTAGTCTATTTACTTTTAATTAATCTAACAAAATAGATCTATCGTAATAAGTCAAAGATCAAAGACTACACAAAACAAAAAATACTATTTTATTTAAAATAAAAGAATTTTACTTATATATATTTATCTGAAAATATAAAAAATGGAAATACTCGTATATAAAATCAAAATTGACTATTCAGTACTAGATTATTTCTTATCTTTTATTTACTATATAGGGCCTGTCTGAGCTTTGTACGTCAGACTTTTTTTATTATTATTTTGAAAATGGAAATGCAAAACTTTTAGGACTTTTCAAGTTTTAGCTTTCTAAAATTGCTTAATAGACATAAGCGGTTTTTCCATATTACCATAGATTTAAATTTAAAGCACATAAAGAGGGAAAAATTTTTATGGCGTTGTGGATATTCCGAGCCAAATAATTCCTTAAATGGGTCCCCTTTCTGTTTTGTTAAAGATAAAAAAGGAAAATTTGCTTTTTTGTATTTTTTTGTAATGGAGAAACTCTTAAACTACCAAACCGGTTTTAAACATTCTTTCACTACTATAAAGCTACATTATCAGTGAGTAACATAATTATATAACGTAACGCTAGGCCTATGTTTACGTCCATTATTCAATGACTTAGCAAATTAAAATTCTATTTTTCAACGAATTATTTATAAAATTAATACAAAAAATCAAGGTGGTCAATTTGTACAGGCTATGGGAAACTGGGTAAAAACAGCTAATTAAAAACCAGATGTTAGAGAGATTGCTATGAATTTTTATATATAAAATCTCCTCAGTCTAATAACTCCTACACATGATAAAAGCACAAAACAACCCGGGAGAGACCGGTAGGTAGCGTACTAACCTAGCAATCTGGGGGTCGCAGGCTCGATCCCTGCCTAGACAAGCCAAGAAGCTTCGCGGATTTGTGTTGTTTAAAAAAAATTATAATAATTGAAAAAATTATATCCAATTAATGATTTAAAATGCTGAAGATGAACCTTATGCTTTGAAGTACACGTTTTTTTATTTTATTTTAAAGAATCTACAGAAGAAATAAAAAAAAAAACTAAAATTTAATATAAAAATTTAGCTAGATAAATATCTAAATAAATAATTTAAATTGTTCTGCAACCAAATTGATTGTTTTACCTACTTTACAAACCAACCGTTTAAAATTTTTTTAAATTTAACAAAATATCAATCTGATGAAATGGTCCATATTATTCAGTACTTATTGTACTGAATAAATAACTCATGAGAATCTCATGAGTAAAAGAATAAATTTAAAAGAGCAAATAAATTTTAATACTTTGTTAAACTTTTAAATTCCAAATAGAAATTATAAGATTTTTTAAAATTGTAAAACACTATCATAATCACAAAAACTACACTTTTATTAATAAGAATTTCATAAATTTAAATTCGTTTTAAAAAAAATACCGACTTTAGCATGGGCCTATTAATTCGGGTTTAAATATCTACGCCCAAATTCATAAAAAATATTATGTGCTTAATAAGGGGTTATTTGACAAATACTGCATACTAGTCTGTCAAATAAGCCCTTAATAAGCACATAATATTTTTTATGAATTTGGGGGCTAGTATATATACTTTTTGTTCTGAACTCAATCTGTATTGGTTTTAAAATAATTCGTTTTTAATCCTTTAAAAAAAATTCTAAAATTTTAAAAGGATAATTGTTTTATTAAAACGATTGGGCCATAATCATAGTCACACTAAAGCCGGTATCTTTTTAAAAACAACTTTAAATTCATATAATACTCATAAACAAAAATCAGCTCTTAATAAAAGAATACTTTTGTGACTATGATTATGATCCATTATCTTTTGAAAGAGTGGCCGCAATATTATTATTATGTATTTGTTTCTTTGAATGACTAAATTATAATTTGTGCTAAAAATAAATTTTTCCTAAATAAATTACAAATAGACATACGAGTATAACTATGGGGCATTAAGTTTTAAATTTAAATTTAATACAATTTAAGGTAATAACAACAATACGATGGGAAACCTTAAATATAAATTTAAAATAAAATTGTATATAAATTAAATATAACATATTTAAAGAGATAGGTCTGCAACAGGAACATTGGGAGCAATTTTGTCTCTCATAAATGTTTATAGGCCCAGGTTTAATGAAGTTAGAGTAGGAAACACTCATATTGTTTTTGTAAGATTTTTTTTTTAAGTTTTCATATTACATATTTCGCTTTAAAATGCAGTTTGTATACATATATTTAGGTAATTATTGATTTGATTCATTTTGTTGTCATTAACTAGAATTTAAATTATTTTTGCGTTGCTTAATATTGTTTATGATCAACTGTTTTTGATATGAATGATGAGTGTTGAGTGTAGATAAGCCTGAGATAACCCCTTGACAACACTTAATTTATTTCAATAAAAAAAATTTAATACATTGGGACATAATCATAGTCAACAAAAAGTAGGCTTTTATTAAGAGCTGACTTTTATTTATAAGAATTTTATAAACTTAAAAAATACCGCCTATAGAGTGACTGTGATTATGGCCCATTGTTTATAAAAACAATAATTTTTGGTTAAATAAAAGTATATTAAACAAATTTCTATAGAAATATTTAATTTTTTTTTAATTCTGCCCGCCTTATCTAAAAAAAATTTATATAGACTTTAAAGTCAAAGTTATCGAAATTTTGTATATAATTTTTTCACCTATTTAAAAAAAATGAGGGGTTTATTTTTAGCAGAGAACATTTGAAACTAAAAATTTCTGTAATGAGTTAAATTTGTCATATTTTTATAACAGCAAAAGAATACTTTTTTTACCATAAAATGTGTCAGTTTATAAATCATCAATTTGTAATTTAATTAATTAATTTTTAAACTTTATCTGTAACAACATTATTAATTTCATTAAAAGGAAATGCTTTTTATCTTCATTTATAAAAATTTGTAACATCTTTTTGTGATTGAAAAAGAAAAAGAACACTCAAACACTCTTACATCAATCATGCTTATTTTTGATTTTGTTTTAATTATTTATTTATTAATTGTATATTGTTTTTATTTTCTTTAGACACACGCACGCACATACACACACTTACTTAATTGCTTACGCAGATTTTTATTTTAAAGAATTTTTATAATTACAATAGATTTTCTTTTGTAAGCATTGGCATTTCACATTCTGGCTTTACTCTTAACTTTTATTAAACTTATAGTGGTAAGCTATCCCACACATTTAACACAGCAGATTTGCGCTTAGTAAACAAGCGATAAAGGAATTCCGTTCGACCGAATAATTTTTGTTTCATCATGAATTTATGGGCTAATCTTTTGTACCAAACGAAAACATGTATGACATACGGGCACTGGTTTGCCACTATCCAAACCAGGCAAGGGGATGTTCTTATCGATACAACGCTCACAGAAAATATCACCGCATTTCCAGCAATGTGTTTTCTTGCTAAATTGATCGAATGGTGTTGAACATGAGCAAGCGGTTACATTGCGCATAGATTTCCAATCCACGGCCACTGAATTTAATTCATCATTTAAAGTACTGGGATCAGCTTCATCTGAAAGCTAAAAAAAATATATTGCACAGCTTAATTAAGAGCAATTGCTAGCAAGTCTTTTACATAAACACTCTGATCCAGAATAAATAAATCACAAGTTTAATTTTCTAATAACAAAATTTTAAGTACTTTCACAATTTAATAGAAAGCCATATAATAAACGGATTCTATATTCATTTATCTTAATTCATTCAGTTTTCAAGCGAGTTTGTTGAAGTATATTTATACTGGCATTTGATCCGTTACTTAATTAGCAGATTGTACTAGTGCCTCTTATGATTTCTCCTAGTTTCTCAGTTGCATAGTTCTAGACTCGTTAATATTACAAAAAAAGTACTATTAATATAAAGAAAAGTATCACATTGTACTTTTTATGATTTCTTATTTCATTAGGCTGCGTTTGATTCTAGTGTCACAGTTATGGCGAAAAACGTTTCACTAAAAAGAGGTAAAATATAATAAAATATACAACCCAATTATGAATAAAAATTCCCCGGGGGTTTTTCGCTTTTCGCTTTTTCCTTTTTATAAACAGTTATCTGATTTAGGGAAATTTCTCTCAAAAACCAAAATTCTACCAGGGAAAAAATTCTTGGGAATATTCATAATTGGCATGATAGTAAATATTTTTGCATTTTTCCCCCATGGTACCTTTTTCCCCCTTGCAAAATATTTTTTATTGTCTATGATAAATTGAAGAAAGAATATACAGCTTCAATTTATTGAAAAATGCATTTATGGGAAAAGTAACGAAAAAGGTTATGGTTTTTCCCTACTTTTTGTTCGAATTTATAAAAAGTACGAAAACATATTGGAACCTTTTTACGAAGAGAATAATATGTACAATTTTAATTTTACTGCTATCATTGTTACTTTATAAAATAAATGCGTTTAAAAAAAGTGCTAAAATGTGAGTTTTATCTTTTTTATCTCACAAATGTACAGATATAAAAAAAACACTTTATCAAGCTAAAATACCGGGCATAACCGGTTAAAAATAGTTAGTACAATATATAAAGCAAGTTGATCTTTCATATTATTTATTTTATCTTCAACATTAGTTGAATCTGAGAATATTTGTAACTAAATAATTAAATTTAAAAAAGAAAAAAAAATTAAACATACCGACAAACTAGCAAATGACATGCCGCCTCCACCGCCACTGCTACTAACACTTTCTCCACCCCCACCACCGGGAGGTTTCAACGGATGATCATCATCAGCCGAGGATAATTCACTCATCTTTTTATCATAATTGTATCTAAAAACACAATATATAAACACTGTAAAACCCACTGAAATTAAAAAAAAATGTCACCCACTTGTTATCATTGGTATCTGTGCTATTAGGAGATTCTTTGGTAGTGGACTTAGTAGAAGTAGCATCTTGTAGTTTTTTAGCAGACTTTGAGATGTAGTTTTTAAAGCTTGCAATACGCTAAAACATTATAAAGTAAATGCTAAAGTAAATATCAAAATGGAAATTAAAATACAAAATTACCTTTGTTAAATGTTGTACATGATCTTCTAAAGATGTCGTATGATCTTTGCTGGCCAATAGTAAATCACCTAAAGGTTCTCGAGGATGAACTCCACTTTCAAAACGACTATACATGCCACGCCAAAATCTATAACAAAAAATATATTTTTGTATATACAAAAATAATAATAAAATTAACCAAAAATAGTAATAAAATTAACTAACTTAATACATTGAGGTGCCAAATTAGCCTTGATCGTTTCATCAACATTGGGTTTGTACAGTGGATTAATATACTCGTTCATATGATTTGACATATAGCCCCATAAAGAATATGTTCTTTCGGATAATTTCAAGTCTAAGCGATCCTTTTCACAATTGCCCACAAAAGTACCATATTGACACGAATGCACATGATCATGTAATATCAAAAGGAAACGTTCGTTGAATTCAAAGGCATCACTACGTTGCGACATTAGCTGCCAAGTGCAATCCAAAAATTGTGTAAATATGGGTGACACTTCTCGAGCATCATTTTGTACATGACCACAACGATCACTAAATTTATGACCAAAAGCCAACCAGTCTTTCTCAATAAGAGCCTAAAAATATATTAAATAAAATTAAATTTGATGTGTTTATTATGTTCAATTATGTTCAATTTACTTGAAAACCCTTAATTGTTCGATAGTACGGATCCAACATTAATGAAGCTAATGAGCAAACTTGTGCAGTTCGATCCCAACCGTCAGAACAGTGAACAACCACGGATACTCCTTCATCAACAGCATTTGAAATGAAACTGTAATAAAAAGTATTTAAAAAAATTTTATAGCCAAAAAATTAATTTAATTTACAAATTAAAAATTAATTTACATATATTAACATAACAAGATGAAAATTTGAGGTACATTTTCGTAAATTAAGCCGCTATTTTAGTATTTTTGGGTTTGAGTCAATTATCGTTAATAGAATTGTTTAGAATTCAATTGTGTCAAATATAATTTTTTATATTGCCTGCATTAAAAAAACTTTCCTTTTTCCTAGGGTCATTTACATTTTAAAAATAAATTTCGATTTAGATTTTTATTGTAAATTTTATTTAATTATTTATGCTATTGTCGAAGTCGTCATGAACAAAAAAAAATGTGGCAATGCCTCCCAACTGCAAATTCGACAATCTTAAAAAGAGTCTTTAATTCATAAATGTAACTTCTTGAAGCCACCTGTTTTAATATTCTTCTTATAACCAACTCTACTAAAAAGTTGTTTAGTTCTCTAATAAAACTCACAAAAATGGCGAAGGTCTTTTTTATTAGAGGAAGATTCAATAAATAAATTTTTATGAAAAAAAGAGAAGTTTTTTTAAATAAAAAAATAAATTCTTTTGGAGAATCTTTACAATGGGATATCCAGCCACTAATTAAAAAAAATGATCTAGTTTAGCTGATTAGCCGAAGAGCCAATTTTACAACTAGACAATAACTAACGGCAGGATGTTATCAGGCAGATAAATGGTTTTTCGTTATGACAAGAGACTTTAACGAAAAGTGCTGAAAATTAAACTTTAACGTGAACTTTAAGAATTTAAAGTTGTCATAGGTAATTATCAGATTTGACTTTAGCTTTTTTATAAATCTTTCCAGTTATCAAAACAGGATATCATATACTGAACGTTTACATTTATTAAGAAATAAAATAAATAACAAAGAAATAAAATAAATAACAAGATACAATTTAAAATTGAGTGCATAAATTATTACCTTGAGGTATCCAAAATGGAGCGTATGTGCTTAAGCCAACCCGACGATTCTAAGGCATTCAAAAATCCACTCATAGTTGGTGTCTTCTGTTCACAAGCTTCAATTAATTTTTGCAAGCTGGTTCTTTGTGTGTGAATATTTTCAATACCAAGAAAATGAAATTTAATATTTTCATAAAATGCCTCATTTTCATAACCTTTGCCAGCAGCACGATTGGCTAGAGCATTTATCTACAAGATAAAAAATAAATTAAAGTTTGCAACAATAACATAAAATGTGTTGTTTTATTCTTATTTTCAATAACAAACATAAAAGCTTTTGAGTTAGAATATATAAAAAAAAAATGTTTGTTGTGCGAACAAACGAGTTCAGGAATTTAAAGGCATTTCAAAAGGAAGGATACTTGAAATTCTGCAGTTACGAGTAGTTCTCAAATATTGCAGATTTTACAGATTATTACTGGCATTTTTTTTTTATTATTTTGCTAAAATATTGTTTATGTTTTACATGATTTAACTTACTCTGGGTCTGGTATCCACAACACACATGTAATCTGTATTAGGATTTGTTTTGCGTATAGTTTCTAGCATCTGTTCATCTTCCAAGCAACGTGCACTAAAGCCTGATAGTGGTTGACTACAACGGCAAATGGAAGCCTGTAAAAAAGGAAATTTAAAAATAAATAAATAGAAATAAATAGAAATTGAAAGTATGCTGATATGAAAACATTAAACTTAAACAAATTTTAAAGCTCCCTCGCATACAACAAGTTTTAGTTTTGCTTCTAGTACTCGTATGAGAGGGAAAAGAGTGCATAAGCAGCATAAGTAGCACTTATTTATTCATAACAATAAAATTTTAAGCAAAATACTTAAATAGTTACAGCCATATTCATAACAAAAAGACATGATGAGTTACTCATCCTAATTAGAATGTTAATTTGTCATAGCAGCTGGTTGGCATAAAGTTTGTTCATAACAGAGTTCGCAAAGAAACGAAACAAATGCAAAAATTTCCTTTTGTATTATTATGGACAAAACGAAAAATTTGCATTTGTTTCGTTTAGAATATTTTTGGCAATATCAGCTCTGAGCTTTAATAAATTTTTGAAAATTATCCGCATTTTTTTAAATTTTTATGTAAATAAACACATACGAGTATATTTTTTATTTTACTTATTTACGCAGTTTTGATGTACAAAACTTCTTTAATTAATAACTTTCGGCAATATATTTTAATTTTTTTTGCGCAGTTTGACTGTTTGGCAAGAGTTTATAATGTGCATTAAGAATAAACTCTATGCTAGCCAGTTTCTATCTTTTTGTTATGAATAAGGCAACTCGTATCGAAATTTTAAAATTTGTCCATAAAAAAAAACACTAAAATTACGATAGTTTTCATTGTATATCGAACGCGGTGATTTGAGCCCTGTAATTCGAAAGGAACTAAAAAATGAGAAGTTAAATTTTTTTTTTTGTAAAATGAAGCACAAAGTACACATAAGTGCTGATATTGTAACTTCGGAATAAAATATTGGTTCCACTTACCTTATTGGAATGTAAATATGTTAATGCTGGCAATCTACCCTTTGAACGAAAACGTGAACTGCCAATTAACATGGCCGTATTAGCCTCTTGCGGTACATAAATTTGTCTGGGATAAGTATCACACAATTCATAATTCGTATTTAGGTTACATAATGTCCAAGTATCATTTGGCACACGCATACGCTTAAATTCATTTTCCAATTTGAAATATTCCCAGCCAGAATCTTTGGAAAAATCCTCTTTGGCAGGTTGATAATTGAAGCAATATAACTTATTGATGGAAACTATAAGAAAAATTTATATTTAATACATGAGAAAAGAGTGCTTTGCACAGAGAAGAAACATTTTTAGGTTGGGGAAATTTAATTTGTTGCTAGTCAAAACTTCAGTTGTGATGACTGAATTTTTTAATTGTGATACCTGAAGTATAGTTTTTTTTTAAATAATATTTTTGTCGTATCTAAAAAAAAACTCGTTTATCTCTACAAGCAAAGTTGTTTTCTTTTTGTAGATTAGCATAGCACAATACCTGGTTGATAGAGCTTTAAGAGGGATGTATAAACGTCATGACATTCCGAATCTTTGGGTATAACGAACGTAACAGAAAGAAAAGTTTTGCAACGTATTAATAATGGTGATCCAGTAGTGGTTAATGGTAGTTTTTCAATGTTTGCAATATGCATTTGTGGTACCTAAAATGTATAAAAACAAATAGTTATTCGTATTATTTATTATTATTTTACATAGAAAATGAGTTCTTTTTATTTATTTTATTTTATATTGATAAATAATTCTGCAGATATATCTGCCGTGTGATTGCTATTTAATTTAATTTTAATAAATCATACAGAGCAACAGCGATATTTAAAAAATTTTTTAAAAATAATCCGAAGCTACTTTTGAGTATTTAGGCGGTAGTTTACAAATCTAGGTGACCTCCCATTTAAAATGGTATTTGTCCCATTCCATAATCTTCTATGATTAGTCCGGAAGTAACTAAAGTCCCTCAGCAAAAAAGCACTGGGGTACAAGGGAATTTCAAAAATTTTTTAAAAATAATCCGAAGCTACTTTTGAGTATTTAGGTGGTAGTTTACAAATCTAGGTGACCTCCCATTTAAAATGGTATTTGTCCCATTCCATAATCTTCTATGATTAGTCCGGAAGTTGCTAAAGTCCCTCAGCAAAAAAGCACTGGGGTACAAGGGAATTTCAAAAATTTTTTAAAAATAATCCGAAGCAATTTTTGATTATCTAGGCGGTAGATTGCAAATCTAGACGATCTCCCCTTTAAAATGGTATTTGTCCCATTCCATAATCTTCTATGGTTCGTCCGGAAGTTGCTAAAGTCCCTCAGAGCAAAAGCACTGGGGTATAAGGGAATTTAAAAAATTTTTTTAAAATAATCCAAAACAACTTCTGAGTATCTAGGCGGTAGATTTCAAATCTAGACGACCTTCCCTTTAAAATGGTATTTGTCCCATTTCATAATCTTCTATGGTTCGTCCGGAAGTTGCTAAAGTCCCTCAGAGCAAAAGCACTGGGGTATAAGGGAATTTAAAAAATTTTTTTAAAATAATCCAAAACAACTTCTGAGTATCTAGGCGGTAGATTTCAAATCTAGACGACCTTCCCTTTAAAATGGTATTTGTCCCATTTCATAATCTTCTATGGTTCGTCCGGAAGTTGCTAAAGTCCTTCAGAGCAAAAGCACTGGGTAACAAGGGAATTTCAAAATTTTTTTTAAAATAATCCAAAACAACTTCTGAGTATTTAGGCGGTAGATTACAAGTCTAGACGACCTCCTCTTTAAAATGACAAGTTTTCCATCCCTAAAGTTTCTTGAGAAATCACCGTATTTATGCCTTTTTGTACCTACGCACTTATATTTCTCATAAACTGCAGTAATAAAATTTTGGAGTTAATTGCGATAATAATTAAATTTTTTCTTAAGTCAATTTAAGAGATTTTTGATTATTATCATAGATATCATATTGGTGTTTTCCTGATGCACACGTGATTTCTTTGTCATTATGAATTTTTTTGATGAGGAAGTGGAAAATAATTATTATACACGGACCTTTTTTTGTTTGTGAATACAAAAATACATCTAAAATTACAGGCCATGCTTTGATGGTAATTTAAGTTGGCCCTACATGCATACATGCACATAGGTAGGAACATACATGCTAACTTACATACACATTTTGTTTTACAATCGAGTAAAATATAGTGTACGATGCGTGCGAATGTGTATGACAATAAAGCGTTTGTTATGCATTGAATGAAATTATGTGCATCAACCTGTAAGTGATTAGTAAAGGGATTGTTAAAAATGTGTAAGTAAAATACGTAACATTTTTTTTTACTTTCCTGTGCTGAAATTATTGATTTGCTTGATAGTAATTGTTTTTTTTTTTCATCATGACCTTGGTATTTACATACACATTTTTTTGTTATCTGATTTTCAATTAAAATTTTTAATAAGCAGAAAAACAAACTAAAAAAAATAAAAAAAAAAAAACTTAAAAATTATTGTTTATCTTCTAAGTATGTGCACATGACTGTAAATAATTTTATTCAGTTAGACCAGGACCACACACAGCAATTTTAATTGGGCAATGATTGATTTTGTAGGAGAGAGAGAGAGGGGAAAGAGGAATATAAAAGGGTACAAGCATAGTGTAATTACACCAAGTGTTTTTTGTGCTGCTAACATGCACATTTTTCAAGTAGATAAGCTTGTTTTCACTACTTAAAACGTAAACAGCACGTTTTGTTTCAAATTAAAAGTTAGCAGCAATAAATATGGAGTGTTCGAATCCAAAATGTAATTCTTCAGAATCTGACCAGATCGTAACTTGCTGGCTATACATTATCATCTGAAATGTAGTGGTAGCACCCTTAGAGCACGCGATTTGGATGCCATTAATGACCCTCAAACGTTTTAAACTGGACATGTCCGAATTGCAAAGATGTTGGTATCGAATTTAAAAATTCAAAAATTGAATTTGAGAAAATAAATCATGATTTTCTATCACTGCAAAAAAAAACTGGAGAGGTTTGGTGAACTCTTTAATAACTATAATAAACTGGATAAATTTGCAGACTCTCTAAAAAATGTATCACCGAAAAATAAAAATAAAAAGAATAATACTGGAACAGGTGACAAATCAATACTGTTCCACATAATTGTATATCATATTTCATTTCGGTTTCCATATTGTATTTCTGAGGTGTTGTAAAAAATTTATACATTTATTTTATTTCTACATTTGTAGACTCAATACTAGGGACTTTAAGCTGAACTCTGCTCTAGATTAAATAAATCCTTGTAATAAATAAGATTTTCTTGTAGATATTTTTGTACTTGCTAACTAATTTTTGTTTTCTGTAATGCTTTCTATTTATAATTGAATTAAATAAAAATTTTTTTACTAAAATGATGTTTGTTAATTACACACAAATGTTTTTTCCTCTTCTTGGAGTATTTTAAATAAATATTCAATCAAACAAACAAACAAACATTAGTAACCATAGCAATCATTTACCATTTATATACACATTCATATTTATGCCTATGTAGTGGCAGTACGTGTATTTAATTAAGTAAAAACGTAAATAAAGCTAAAAGTTTTTATTAAATGTTTTCAATAGCAACAAAAAAGTTGTTTATTGATTGATAAATTATACTGAGCATAAAAATAAAAAACACTGTATGCAAAAAGGACCTTTTGGACTATTATTATAAATTTTATATAAGAAAATTTAACTAACCGATTCTTGTAACTTAAGAGCTACTCTGATGACATATCAAGAGCTTTTTCTGTATTTTTTCTGTATTTTGAACAGATACAATGGGGTGTCTCTTAGTAAAAAGAAAATATAAATTTTTATGGTGTTTTTGAGATCATCATAAAAGTAAACTTTTTGTACTCTATTTACGTTTAAAATTTAAAGCTTTTAATAATATTTAAATGGGCCTTTGTAATTGCCCATTAAAATATATTATGAATATTTTAAGGACTGCAGTTTTATTTGCATTTAGGTTTGTGTCATTTTCTTGCTGATTCATTAAAATATTTAATTTTTCTACAGAGTATTTCTGCAAGATATGTATTTAAATCCAGGTTTAAGAAATTCTTCTTTTACAATTAGCAATAGAGTATAAAGAGCAATCTGAAAAGTTTTTAATCATTAAAAAGCGTTAAAATGGGCATGGCCAGCACAAAAGTTTATGGCTTGAAGCAAAATTAATTTTAATCATTAAAGAATCAAGTGGATGTGGCCATTACTATGACTTATTTATTTATATTTATATGTCATTATTCACACAATATGTATCACCAATTATTAAAAATATCCTGTTTGATTTTACATACGATTATATATTTACACACACACATGCATATATATGTATGCATCATTTGCATAACTGCGTTCCAGGTTTTTAAAAAATGCAAAATTTTAACTCAACACATTCTACATGCATACGACAAACGAAGCAATTTTATAATTTTCGTGGTATAATTTTTATGTACACACATACACATTTGTATATATGTGTCTATGAAATATGCATACACACATTTTTGCTAACCATTTATGTTTATCAGGCATGTTCTGAAATCACGATGATTTTAAGCCACGAACGATTTTAAAATCACCTAAGTGATTTTTTAGTGTTTTGGAAATCACGAGATTTTTAGCTTTTGAGTACTGAATTGTACTGTTCTCAATCACGAGCTTAAAGCTCTTTTTCTATGTTTGCAATAAAATTTGTTCAGAACAAGAATTGAAAATCATGAAAAATATAAAAAGAAAAAAATTGTCCCCACAAAATAAAGGGTATTTTTAAATTAATAAATTTACGGTTCCGTTGTAAAAAATAATTACTTTTTTGACAAAAACTAATAAAAAACAATTCAAATTAAGTGTATTTAATCGTTTTGTTAAGGAATTTAAAATAAAATGCTTAAAATGATATCGTAAGGCAGTTAGCTGGCCGGTTTTAAATCACGAGATGTCAAATGATTTTTTGTGCAGAGCACAGCACCTTTTTCGTAATTTGAAATCACTTTGAGAAAAAGTGATTTTCAAAACATGCCTGTATGTAAATAAATTTTGATTCCGGCTACGATTTGTACTAAAATAAACGTTATCCTGTAAGTATGCTTCAACTAATTTTAATTTCAACATTTTTTGTTGTTAAATATTCTAAATGGTGGTGTGGTGGTGGTAAATGAAAAAAAAAAATATATCCTTAAGGCTGGTTAGTTAGTTGGTTGCTTGTTTTAAATGGTTGTGTGTTCTTCGAGCCATAAGGAAACGGAAATTAAAATAGAACAACAACAGAAAAGAGCTTAATGCTTTTCAAACTATGCAGTACACTTTATTATTTTATTTTATATTCATTTCTTTGAAGTTTAAAAAAATTTTTTTTTAGTTGCATATCATCCTTTAACAACTTGAGTTGCTATGGCTTTACTAGGAATATGAATACATAATACTTATTTTAGCAAAAATCTTTTTGAAGATTTTCTTTGCTTTTAGTTCAGCACAAGTTTCCTTTTGCTAAGGAGTCTTTCAATGGATTCTTTAAGTGAATGAAATTGAAGTGACAGTTTTTTTAAAGAAAAATTGTTGTAAAATCGAATTAAGAGGTAGCACCCCTCATTGGGGTCCGAAAAAAAAGTCTAGTAAAAAAGAGCACAAAAAATGCAATAATAGGCCTGATTATGAGTGTCGTTGTCGTAACGAAAACAGTGATATGTGGCAATGCCGGCCATATCATTTACATTAGCTTGTCGTAAATTCAACTACGACAGCGACAGTCGTAATTAAGCCTAATATTCAGAAGATGTGATTCTGAATTTATTAAAATTTAGATAATTTTCAAAGTCTTTCATTGGAATATGTGTTCTTTTAAAATGAATAAGCGATTAGAAGATCTAAAGCAGAGTACCGAAATATTGATCACGAATGGTTTTTAATTTGTATTTTTATTAGTTTAGAAAGAAGTAAAGAATTAAATAATTACAACTAGACCTATTTTATAATTCATAGACCAGGTGACACTGAGACGCCAGCTGAATTCTGCAATATTGAAGCCTCTCCTGTCAAAAGTGAAGAGACAGCAATGTGTTAAAGAGAGATCAAAAATGGAAACAAATTATTTGTTGCGCTCTAGCACGCTTCCTGATATCAATAAAAAAATGTTTTTTGTGTTGCCACTGCCACATTTCATTTTCATACATCACCAGTATTTAACTCATACTATTGCTCATATAATTTAAGTGAGTGAAGATAAATCTGCCGAGTTAAATATGTTTTAACGTAACCCGTTACGTTTTTTAGTATTTGTAAATATATTTTTAGTATCAAATACGTCTTACGTCATTAAATATTTCTAAATATGTTTAGGAGAAATATAAGTGCATGGGTTCAAATATGCATAAATACGTTGACTTCTTACAAAGATTACGGGATGGGACACATATCATTTTAAAGGGTAGGTCGTCTAGATTTGTAATTTACCGCCCAAATACTCAGAAGTTACTTTGGATTATTTAAAAAAAAATTTTTTTTGATAGTATAGAACCTACAGATTAAATTCCTTTTTGATTTTGGTAATTTTCATAAGATAAATCGGGGAATGGTAAAAACCCCTCAAAGCAACAGCACTAAGGTATATGGAAATTTCAAAAAAAAATTTGTAGAAATAGTCCAAAGTTACTTCTGAGTATTTGGGCGGTAGATTACAACTTAAGACGACCTCTCCGTAATCTTCTATGGTTCGTTCGATAAGTCAGTCAGTCAGTTAGTAACGTTATTCTTTTATATTTATAGATAAATATTACCATTAATTGAATAGATTTTATTTTTTTGTTCATTCATAAATTATAAAATTTATTTTTTTCGTTAACGATCGAAATTTCAAATTAATTTAAATGGAAATTTCAAACGATATCGAATGCCTTAAGGATTTTTTAAAAAGCTGTTTGTTTTATAGTTTTTATCACATCCCCAAAATAAAATGATGCATCTCAGATATGATTTCTGTGACAAGCAAATTATACTCGAATCGTTTATAAAATTTCACACAATTTTTTATTTATTTCTTAAAATATAAAACAATTTTTTTTTTAAATAAATTTATTCTCAGCTTAATACAATTCTTGTTGACATACAATTTTTAGCTAAAAATAACTTAAGCTGGCACAAGAAAAGGATAAAATAGAGTTTAGTGGTTGTTAACAAATTTATCAAGCATTTCATTCATCTCATTGAAATAGAAAATAAGAAAACAATAGACTCAATAATATTGAAACTAAGCCAAATCTTAAGTAGCCAAATGAAGTAGCTGACAGTTCAGACTGGCTGACATTTATGAGTTGTTTAAGCAATTTATTGTTATTGTAACAATTAATATACTTATTAGATAATTAAATGAAAAATTAGAAATTTTCATTTTAAATGGGTGTTAAGTTAATTATTAACCACCACTGTTAAATAATTCATATATTTTCTGCAAAACAGAAAATAATTTAAAAAAATAAAAATATTTTAACAAAACCACGATACAAGTAAAAATTACTGGGAAAGTCTTTTTTGTTTAAATATTTTCAAATGTTAAAGTTGGTTTATGATAAATCTCATTTTACATGTTGTTTTCTATGCCATGAATATTTTTCTCTCTGCTTAAAAAAAAACAAAAGAAAAACCTCATAACCTCTAATTGGATATTCTAAAATTGTTTCTCATGAGCTCATTACTGTGGATAATTACTGCCGGATATGAAAAAATGTGCTCATTACGATTTTATAAGTTTTTCGAAATAATAGTTGTTAGAGTAACAGCGTGTGCATAAAAGTAAACAAATAAAATATGAAAAAAAAAATATATATAAAATACTAGCTTTTTTTAAAAGGTCTCGCCCCCTTCTTTTTATAGGTAGGTAGTCTGAGATTAAGCAGATTGTATATACAAAAATTCAGAGCAATCTGCTCTTAATCCAGTCATGGATGGTTAGTACAAATTGGCGATCTTTTAACTGAATCGCTTAAAAGTGGGCGTGGACGTTCTAAGAGTATATGGCGACCATTCTTGGAATATAGTGATTTTATGTACCAAATTTCAAAGAAAATCTGTTGTAAAATAGAAATTTATTTGTTAAATCATTGAATAATGAACGCAAAAGTGGGTGTAGCATTATATTATATATATATATATATATATATATATATATATATATATATATATATATATATATATATATAACATATTAAATTAATTGGAATTATAAAATTTAACAAAATGTAATCTTTATTCACACTTAATACCAATTATGTTGGTGCGCAAATATCGTGTTGAGAATAATGCATTTTGCACACCAACATAATTGGAATTTAACACGAATAAAGATTACATTTTTATTATGTTATATAGATAGCCTATGCTACTCGCCGATAATGGAAATTTATACTTATTTAAAAAAAAAAATTAAAAACTAAAAAAAAATTAAAAAACGTTTTGAATTATCTGTGAAACAAGCCAAGTGGCTATTGAGAAAGAAATGAAACCCTATCATTTTTAAACTTTAATTGAATTTAAATATATTAGGCGTTTAAATATAAAAAAAAAAACTAGCTGATCCGGCAAACGTTCTTTTGTCTTCAAATTTTATTTATATTGAAAAATAATTAGAAAAAGAGGAAACTAACTTATTTTTGATCTTGGCATAAAAACTTAATTGGGTTGTTCTGAACATATAAGAAAAAAAAAATAGCCAAATCGGTCTAGCCGCTCTTCAATAAGAGATAAACTTGAAAAGTGGAGGGTGGTAAATTTTTATTTCATAAAAACCTAAGATGGATTGTTCTGAACATATAAAAAAAAATTCTCTGATTTGAGAAAAATGTATAATAAAAATTAGGGGTAGTAATGGGCGTGACAAATTTTTCTTTTCATTAAAATATAACTTGGATTTTGCTGAAAATATAAATTTTTTTAATTATTCGATTTTCTTAATCTAAGATATCGTAATCATAGAGTAAAGTACCGGGTCAAAACAGGTAGTAGATAAATAAGCCAGATACTGACTGCAGCGCCACCTACCGGCCAGATTTGTGACGCTAGACCTTCGAAGGTGTAACTTAAAGGTATACACAAAAATTCAATTAAATCCAGCCGTCCAGCCGTTGAGGAGGAGTACAATGTTAAACACACGTAGAGTCGAGTTTTATATATTAAAATAACTAAACTGGTATTCTTAAGCGTATTTCACAGGCTCTCATCTTTAATCATTGTTTTTACGTAAAGTTTAAAATTAAAACAAAAAAATGCTTCCAGAAAAAGGTGGTTACGGTTTTTTACCGATTGAGCTAAATTTCAATAGATTTGGAGCGTCCAACTTTACTTACAGTGAAGGGTATTCGCAAAAATTTCCAGGTTTCCCAAGATTTGCACTCGTATTAAAAAAGGCTTTATTATCACGACAACAAAATTTTTTTTTAATTTCACTGGTTTGTGTCTAGAGGTTGGAAGGAGATGAAGGTTCTGATGTGATATCTTTGTGATACATGTAGAAGTGGAAAAATCCTCTTTCCCATAACCCTGTCTAGGGCTATAAATTGGAAAATTGTAATTCGTATCAGAATTACATAATCTCATCCCTTATAATTTCGTTTGATTATAAAAACTTTGCATACTTTTTCTCTGCGTTATTACTAAAAAGATTAAGTAAGTCGTAGTGTACAACTAAATAAACAAACCTGTATTGTATTATATGGTATTACGAGTATATGTCCCTGTCATACAACTATACTCGTATATATGCTGGCGGCGACTATTAGATGGTGACGATATGAAGAGCAAACAAGCGTGCATATTCGTACGAGTATATCGAGTATAAAAATAAATAAACAATTTGCTAAAAATGAAAGCACACAAAAAACACAAGAAGCTGAAGGTTACAATTATATAATTGCGGTTGTTTATGTACGAACAACGAGTATGTGCTTGGGGAGCACTGTGAGTCATTTTTTTTCTTTTAATTTGTGCTTATCCTTAGACAATATTATTAAATTTGGCGTCGAATACTAACACTAATAAAGTTCTATTGCTAGTGGGGCTGTTGATATAGTTACTGATTATTTGCAAGGATAAAGTTGAGAGGGTAGGAAAGGCAACATACCACTAATTAGAAAATATTAACTAAAAAGTTTCAAATGGTTGCTTAATATAAAGTTATACAAAAAAAAAAAAGGTAGTTTTAATAGAGATACGAGTACAATAATAATTCAGTAACTAAAAAAGTTTTGTGTTTAAAACTAACTACGGTACACTGATAGAAAAATTGAGTATAAAACCACAGAAGCGATTACATTAAAATTAAATATTTCATGCTGACATGCTGCTTTTAATTTTTGAAGTTTATAATCACCGACTTGACGGCTGTCAATTACAATAGCGAGATTCCATTTTGAATTACGAGACAACGGACTGATTAAGGACTTAGAACCACCATAGGACATCTGAGAAGGTTACCCAATTCAATGCTTGATAGTAAATGTGCACTAAGAAATCCGTGTTGACATTTTATTTTAGTAAAGTTGGTTCAATTTGTATGTAAAACCGCAAAGCCTTTTTATTTTTAGTCATAGAATTTTTTTTTTAACTTAAAATTTTTCCTCTTTCTTGATACAGATGGAGTACAATTCTGTGAGATTTAGAAGGATTAAAATATAGTTTCACATACATATATTAGGCCCTTGAATAAGTTATCGCTTTTTGTTTTACAAAATAAAAGCTTTATTTAAATTATAAGGAACAAAAACATTTCACAGTAGACTCATCTACTTGTAATGTTTTTTTCAAAATTAGAGTCTGACATCGGTATTGATCGAGTAATTCCCCCAACTTTTCGGTGTGCCAGAACCTTCTTTATCCTCAAGTCGAAATCAGTGTCCTCATGTCGTATCCGACAAAGTGTTGTCACCATAAATCTCAACAAGAATTCTATGTGCTTCAGCTGCAGATTTCTTTTGAATAAAGTAGTGCAATAAAATTCACCATAAATACTTTATTTGGCACAAAAGTATACATTTTTACAAATAAAAAATATACTTTGTTCACACTAAAGTGAACCATCATAGGCTGAAATTAAAGGTTGGATACACTACTGTCTTGCATGTCTGTTACCATTCCAAATTCACGAACGGGTACTGCTACTACCACCTTTATAGAAACAGCGAGAACTCATTCAAGGTCCTAATATAATTACGAGAGACAAAATTTACCTTAATAGCTGTAGAAAATATCAACTTTATTAATTTGGTCAAGTGGGTATACCCACATATAAATGCACTTTCACATTAAAATTCCTATTTATTTTTACTTAACAAAAGGCAAATGAACTCGTTTGTATTAAATTTTATTTTATTTTTTTAAATCACTTAATGTAACACTTTTGTGGCAAAGGAAAATTATATCGATTAATTTTTAAGTTGCAAACAATTTGAATACAAAATAAAAACAATAAAAATACTCGTAAACCAGTGATGTTTAGTTGCAGTATGTTTGTATGTTTTGAAAAAAGGCTTAAGTTACAAAATATTAACATTCGACTTTTGCATGCATTCTGATGCACCACATAAATTTATAAGCTCCTGCAATATTTTTCACTTCTAAAATGAAAAATAAAGTTCTTGAGCTGAGGCCTAAATTGTAGCAATTTTTAAAAACTTTGGAATATTTTTCTTCATAAAGACTTTTTCGGCTACTCCTACAAAACTTTTGGAATGTAACTCAGGGCTTTTT
Source organism: Thelaira solivaga (assembly GCA_947397855.1). Taxonomy (NCBI): domain Eukaryota; kingdom Metazoa; phylum Arthropoda; class Insecta; order Diptera; family Tachinidae; genus Thelaira; species Thelaira solivaga. The sequence goes on from OX377614.1 coordinate 11,069,340, forward strand.
TGAAAATATAAAATGATATATATGTATGTAAGTATGTATATACTATTATTTACTTACCCATGTTTCTTTATTACTATCCGGTTCGACAAATATTAAGTGTGTTGCTGTCAAATATAAAGTGCCAACAATTGGATTTTTCGTATTGTAACGATCAATCATTCGCACATTTTCAACCTGGAAAAACAAAAACAAATTTTAATTAAGTTAGTTAAAATTATTTGCAATTAAATTGAAATTAATTACGCTTTTATTTAAGTTTATGCAAAAGCTTAGATTTGCGAAGACGTTTGAATCGTTAAGCACCTGAACAACCCCTGAACCTAACTGCATTAAACAACAACATGAAATCAATATCACAAGAAATAAAAATAAAATAACCTTTAATTTATAGTATTAAGCATTAAAAAAAACAAATTTGTCAAAAATATATAAAATTTTTTTTTAACCGATTAAAAATCTAAAATTAACGAAATTTTAAATTTTTTTCTTAACTTTGCCATATTTTCTTTAAATCTATTCTGAATTTACCCACAATTTAATGGTTGCACTTAAAACCCTGTAACATAAAATTTTCTTAATTGTTCTTAATTTAAAATATAATAAAATTTTATAAAAAAAAAATCTAAAATAGATTAATATTGAATAAAGTCAGAAATTGTTATCCAAATAAAAATAATAATTTATATTGATTGGGATAGTCAAATTGTCTGTGAAACTTTAATGGAAATGTATACTAGAAATGTTTGTTGAATAATGTCTTTGGCAATAAAGAATAAGCGCTTATGTCTTATTAAGTCATTTTAGAGACCAACAATTTTAAAAGCCCCAAAAGTTTTTCTTATTGTTGATATTGTTTTTTTTTTTTTTGACATCTAGTTAATTTTGAAATATGATGCCCCCATAATAAAGTTACTGAGTTCATTACGACTGCAAGTCAATTTTTACTTAAATTAACTTAAGCAATTTTTCCTTTTGCAAAATATGAAGAAGATTATGCTCTTGGTTCAATGAAATATCTAATTTTATTAATGCCTTACCCTTTTACACAGACATTAAAATAAACGATAGAGAAATTTTTCATATAAATTTTTGCATAAAACTTACTTTAAAGTCTACGTTTTTTTTTTTTTTTTTTTTTTTTTTTTTTTTTTTTTTTTTTTTTTTTTTTTTTTTTGGATAAGAAGGTTAATGTTTGTAATGAATACTTAATTCTATCGCATATCGTTCATTCATGTATACTAACTTTTTTTAATACCAAAAAATCATTAAAAAATATAGGTGGATCTGTAAATTCATCTTCAATCCATGAGACAACTTTTTCGGATACAAACGGTGGTACTGGTACACCCCAAAGGCGTTTATTTTCGGGTTCTTCCGTTTCCGGTGAAATATTGTCAAAACTTAAGCGTAAAGCAGAAGTAGGCGATAATTGTCGCTCCATTTCATTAAATTTATTCATAAATTTGGTAAAATCCATTTTATCAAAATCACAAAAATTTAATTTTAAAAAATCTTTGCTTCTTTTCGTTTGTTTTGTCTTTTTTATTTTTTGTAACTATTTTGCTTCTTTCTTGTTTAGGTTAACACTTTGTTAGGTGGAAATATTGATTTAATTATTTATGTGTTTTAAAGTAGCAGTAGCTGTTGATATGAAGGAATGTATAAACATCAATGAAGAAAGTAGGGTCATGTGAATGGGAAATACTTGCTGTTTAATCATGCATACTCATGTTTCTAGCATGAGTATACAGAATTTTTAAATTACATTTGCCACAAATTCTTTAACAATCAACAAAAATACAATTACTACACACTTTCACCTTTACTTTATTTTAATGCAAACATTATAAAATACACTCCCTCACACATGGACCAACCAACAATGCTTTTCAATCTTCAAAATTCAAATTTACTTTTATTTGTTTCTTCTTTGCATTGATATTGAAGCAAGACCAACCAACAATAAGGAAAACAAGAAAATTCGTCTCTAGGTTATGACGTCGTGTCGTACATACAAGTGTAAGCGTATATTTTAGTTGTTGTATTTATATTTATCCTTTTCTTTATATGATTGTTTTTGTTGTTGGTGTTGTAATGTTAAAAAAAGGACTTTTAGAAAATAACTTTTTTTTCGTTAGTGTACAAAACTTTCCGTGCACAGTTTTTCCAAAAATATAAAACCGTCTTGCCCGAGGTTCAAATATCAACTCATTTGTTTTCTACTTACAACTCGTAGTTATTTTCTTGTTTTGGTTTCCCTCCATTTACATAAATAGGGAAATTTATTTTAAAAATAAAGAGAGAGACTTTCACTAAGTCAGCGTCTCTTGTTACAAATTAAGAGAGCAAATTTACACCTGAAATCTATTAGATGCAAATTTTTTTCTAAACGATATGAAGCGTTTAATAAAGTTTATTTAAACTTTAATTAGTACCTTGTCATATGCAACAACAACAATTCTTTTATTATTAGTTAGTGTATCTTTAAAGCAAAAATATACTTTCTTTTTTGGGTGCCCTGTAGATTAGTGGGTAGCGCGGTAGCCTACCAATCTGGGGGCGCAGGTCCAATTTCTACTTAGACCCTCGGATGATCGGAAAGCATGCCAGCAGGCTGGGACTTCCCTTCAACGATAGCTGCCGCAGCTGTCGATCGAACGAGAGTGAGGAGACGGTCTTTCACCTTCTCTTATGGTTTCGAGACACAGATTTCTCGGTGCACATCTAATGGCCGAGCCACCTGAGATATCGAGAGTAAGGTTAGCGGACCTTCTCAGATATCTAAATGTCACGGGGTGGATCTAGATCACTTTACGGCTACATTGTCTTGGCGAGTAGGTGGTTCAAAACGGAGTCTTGCGACTCTAATTGAGGGCCGTTAGTCCGCCACGTAAACCAACCAACCAACATAGCCCTGGGACCAAATAGCTAGTCACCCTTGCTCGTTAAAATATTTAATCTTAGAATTAGTTTCGAATATCAAATAATAATAATACTACAGTGAAACGTCGATATAACAAAAAACTCAAATAACGATTTATTTCCGAGTCCCTTGATAAAATCTCTTTATTGCGAAATTTTGCATACAAAAATGCTCTATAGCTATTAAGAGCTATACAACTAAAGTCCCGTTATCAAAAGCCTCTACATAACGAAGTGTTGATTCTATAGCTCCTTAAGATTCGTTATATCGAAGTTTCACTGTACTTCAAAATTGTAGTTGTGGATATTTCTACATCGTTTTGTCTCCTTTTTGTGCTAGGTGCAATTCAATTAATATATCTCTTGAAGAATATGGATTTCGGTAAAAAATAAATTTGTTTTTACAATTATAGCTGGTGGTCACTGAAAGCAGTTCTAACTTTTGACAAAGTTTTGATGAATTGATACAATATTTAATTTTATGTTTGCTGGGATAGCAAATTACTGTTTTGCATGGCACTGTTAAACAGAACCGACAAATTTATTTTCGTTAACTAGCACTGCGCATAGAAAAACATCATGTTTGATTGTTATACTTTTAAGAGAAAAAGGTAATTTGCAAATAGTTAAATTGAAATGAATGCATCCATAAACTACAAACCTACTTATATATAATTTATTATAAAAATAATTATATACTTGTAATCAATAATGTATGTATATACTAAATCAACACCTGTTAGACAAAACTTGATTATTGTTAATTACTGCAGTTCTAAGAAAACATGAAGCGGCAGCAGCATCTTTGCTACTAAACCACAAGCTGACAAAATATAGAATTTAATGGCCTTGTACTAAATAAAGCATGCAATTTTACCATCGCCTTGCTTTGGGTTGCATAGTATTATATTAAAAAGATGTACAAAACTATGGAATGACTCAGGTCAGCACAACAAAAGTGCATTACAAAAAACCATACAAGATATTTATGGACCAATGTTAGTTGACCATGAGATTCAAAAGAATTACAACTTACCTTTGCTAATTTAATATGATCCATTGTGCAGGTACTTAGTATGTATATTTTTTATATTTTCTCTTTGTTAAATAATTATTTCTAATTGAAAAATGTAAAAACAATTGTTACAACAAACTTTGACAAAACACAGAAAAAATAAAACAAAATTTAGCACCACCTTACTTTACAAAATTTTCCATACAATAAATTAGTTTAATTCATTTAAAATTTTCATATTTTTTGAATTATATTACTTTTATATCTTTTACAATTTTTACACAATGAAAATAATATTTTTCTGCGAGACAAAAAATTTTTTTTCCGAGACGGCATAGGAAAAAAACAACCACAATTAATGAATTTCCAAATCAAAACAAACTTGAGCAAAATCAACGATAGGGAATAAGAACTGTCAAAATCAAGATACACAGTGATAGTAACAGCATTAAGTGCACACCATAAATAAAAGTGGGTTTACACTCTTCTTACTACTATTGTTATTTACTCAAGTAACAAAAGTGTATTGCTATTATTTAAGTATAAAAAATATAGTTATTTTTATCAGAAATATTAATATACAATGGCATTTAACAAACTTATCGATCTTTAATCGCTTTTCGATTACTGAATGCCGTCACTAAGCTGACAGTTTATAGCAGTGATGAATAATATTTTTTGGTACAATTTTACAAAATTAAATTAATAAATATGTAATTTTAATTACTTTTTTATGACCAAACTTTTATTTCTTCATTTTCAAAATATAAAAGATTTGCTGTTATATGCATTTGTTACTGCAATTTGAAAATAATATAATTTTGTTAGGTACTACTACGAAATAGTTTCAAATTTTTTGAGCATGCCTGTCATCTATACCACAGCTGTGCCACATTTATCATCACTGTTTTATTTTGTTGGCGATTCCAAAGCAGACGTTTTTTATGTTTAGTGAGTGATACGTAGTAAATAAAATGAAATTGTGTGAAATAAGTTGAAATCTTTTAAAATATTTAATATAATTGATAAAATTCCATTGCAAAATGTGATAATAATGCTTAAAGTTGTTTATTCAACAGAAAGATCTAAAATCAAGTAAAAGAGGAACACAATTTTTTGCAAAGTAACGTCGAACAACAACAAAAGAGCAAAGAATATAATAAATAAAAAGAGTGATTAAAAATTAAGAAAAAGTATTAATAAAAAAATTTCTCAAATTACAAATATTGGAATTTCAAAAGTAAAGAAAATGTTTTAAAGTTAATAAATTTAAATAAAACCTAGTGTAAAAGGAAATTTCTTCAAATTATCATGAGTTCTCGTAACAAGTGAGTAATTTCATAAAATTGATTACAAAACTCTGAAGGAGCTCGTAGTCTTTCCCATTGTTAATTGCTTTTTACTGTGTTTGTGTGTTCTGCTTCAGTGCATATGCTTATTTTTTTCTATCTATCTACAGACAATTTTATTCATCTTTCAGTCCAATTGAAAATAATGTTTTTTTAGATGATTTTTCTCCCCATCTTTTTCATAAAATTAAATTAATTTAAACAGCCAGCTTAATTTTTCTTTGTTTATACGTAATATTTCCAGAACTGATGTAAAAAAAATTTTCGAATATTGGTGTGAAGTATCGCGAACTCATGGCATTGACCACTCTACACAGCGATTAAACGGTCATATGGGTAATAGCTCATCAACACCCGAAGGTGTTATTATAGAGAGTTTCCCAGAAAATTATCGCGATGAAAAAACCATTGCCAACATACCTGCCTTTGCATTTCCCTGCGATTTCGAAAGGTGAGTAAGAATACAAAAACTAACCTATAACAGCTATACATACACATGACTACACCAACTTAATAGGCATAAATATAAAATATAACGTTCTATTAAGATGCCCCTTCTCTAAACCTAACACATGCACATTTGCTTCCGGTTATTAAATAAAAATAATCTCAAAGAAAATAAAGTATTGACCAACCGAATATGAATCCAGTTATTGTGAACGTTGCTGGACAAATTAGTGTAAAAAGTATAGTTAAAAATAAAAAATTATATGTGCTAAGACCTAGGGTTTGTTGTACATGCATATTTTATGTCTCCTGAAGCAAGTGCTATAAAGTTTTTGTATTCAAACAAACTTTATATACAAAAGACAACATTTCATGTAAAACAATAAGCAAGATTGACTTAATTACTTAAGCAATTCTTACGATTGAAGTAAAATAACTTTTTACATAAATAGTGGTTTTGTGCATACGAATGTATCTAAGTATATGATTATATTTGCACTTAAATATGCAAATTAAATAATAGAAATCAGTATTAAAAACATTTTACCATTCAAATCGAATATTACTTCGTTATGGTTTCGCCGAAACTTAAATAGGCTTAAAAATTTTTCCCCAAAACAGCAACAAAATGTCTTCATTTCTTAAACTGGAATGTTATTTATTATTTTTACTTTATATTTTGCTTTATTTCTTTATTTTCTGGCTCTCATTTGTAGACAAGTTGTGTCTGTCCGTTCTTACCGTGTTTTCTTAATAACAAGTTACCAAGACCTTCCACATCTTGGGTTTTTTTTTAGTTTTGCAACTAAATTTAATATCAACCTCACTCACAAAAATATATTTTTTTCATGCCTGATGATTCATTCATTCATACATTTTTATTGACTGGTTTTAAGTGTCTTTTTTCATTGTTTCATTTGTTTTACGTTGTTTTATTTGTGATTCAAGTATCACTGGCATATTTTGCATGATTCTCTCGGCAGCCCCTATTTCTTTTTATCTGTGTACGTACTGGTCTGTATGTAATAATAAAATTTAGAATCGTGTCTGCTAATTGTTTATTTTAAAAGTTTAATGTTTATTTGCAATAATTAATCATATAAATCTTTTATTTATATCTACTTATTTGTTCATTAGTTATTGTTTCGATCACTCGATGTCTAACTAGTAAAATAGAAAAGATGTAAGCATGTGAGTGAATTCTACATTTCTTTTTCATCCAGAAAAACTTTTGCAATTATTTGATGGTTCGCACATTACAAAATTAAAAAAAAAAAAAAAAAAAAGCTATAATTCATTGTCTCAGTACAATGATTTTAGAGGAGAACTAGTCTCTAATGGGCAAAATTTTATTCTGATAAGTAGAGCGTTTAAAATATTTGTTTAAATTTGTTACAGAATATAAAGTATGGTTTTGAGAGAAATTTTACTTATTAACTTATAAAATACATTTTTTTTTAATTATGACACTTTTGAAGTAAATGAACGATATGTGTACATTTAGTCCATTGTTTATGTTTTTTTGTTTTGAATCCTAAAATGCTTTTTGTAGTCAAAACAAGGACCTACGAATACGAATAATTCGTCACGATGGTAATGTGAGCGTTTTTACATCTTGCTTTCGTTGGCAATGAAAATGAACTCTTCATCTGGATTAAAAACACATCGGATTATGAAGTGACCTGTTTTATAACTCTAGTTGTAAATTGCTTCCTCAATGTTTTTCACCAAACGAAAAAGCGGTTAATAAGTAGTGTCCTGTTTTCCGAATCTAATTGTATTTTTGCTTTATTTTGGATGGGAGAAGATTGATAATATTAAACAAAGTGCAAATGAAAAAGCTTGATTTAAAAATTTTAACAAAAATTAATTATTTTTAAAATTGATATCTGAGAGGTGCTTTTTGCCTGCTTTGTCAATCAATAAATTAACTTATATACTTCTCCCACAGCCCTCGTAAATAAAAAATATGTATATGATAAAAATTTAACAAAAATACAGTGATTTTTAGAAATCGACCGCTAAACTATAACAATAATTAAATTTATGAAAGTGTGAATTGTAAAAATATTAAAATAACAACAAAAACCAAGTACATAATGATAAAAAAAACTCGTTATTTATATAATGCTTGCTTGCGGGCCATTGTCCATAACAATAAAAATATGCACATACATATGTATGAATGTACATTTATGTACATATGTATATATCTACATATGTATATGTGCAAATACTACAAATATGTACATGCATGGTTTTATAAATTAAATTTTTTAGCTGACACAATATATATTTACAAATTTATGTAATGCATACAAGTACATGCACATACAAGTACATTTCGTCATATGAAAAGAAAGAATCTCTAATGAGCTTCGGTAAATCTCGAGAATAACATGTAGGATTAAAAACAGAATAACACATCTTTCTTACTTTACTTCTGCTTCACTTACTTAACTTTTCCTGCACTGCCAGCTTTAGGTTTGACATTGATTTTTTATTACGGGTTATGTACATTACTGGATTTGTTTACAGTTTTCTCGAAAATTTTTAGGTTCAGTTGCTTTTTTTCTATTTTAGATATTTTCTCGTAATTAATACTTTCGTGGGTTAGTTAAATCCCCGGTGAATAATGCATTAAATGCTCAATTTTGGGGAATTATATAGTTTATTTATAACTTATTTTCAGTTTCAATTCATTACAAACGTTCGTTCATTTCTATGAAAAACAAAAACAAAATTTCATACATATTTTATTTTTGTTTTTAATAAAAATGTACGATAGAATTTAATGTTCGTAATGATGTGAATCAGTTAGTGTAGCCGTTTTGAATTCGGTTAAATCTTCTTTTGTGATACAATTAGTTACACACTTTTTTGAAACATGATTCATGAAATTTGAGAATATGATTAATTTTACATTTCCTATACAACATTAGCTTATTTCCAGACATAACGTTAAATAACTAGTTTGCAAATATGAAAAGTTTTCAGTACATTTTTATCCACTACAAACATACTTCTGTTCGTTTAATTTTAAATTGTTTCAAGTCAGTTCTATATAGTCGAGTATCAGCTCTTTTCATGGCGTGGTTCGTAACTTAAATTTTTCATTTTCTTAGCGTATAAATAGTATTTTATAAAATAAAATATTTCTTTTTTCTATTAATAAAAAGTTGAATAATTAAAAGGCCCGATTACTAGTGCCGTTGTCGCTGTGAAAATAGCGATATGTGGCAACGATGGCAATATAGTCAATAATTCGACTACTAGAACGACATTCGTAATAAGGCTGAATAATTAATTAATACTTTTAAAGCAACAAGAAAAGGAATTTTCTAATATAAACTAAAATTTCCGCTTCTCAAATTCTATCTAGTAAAATGAGTATCTTTTATTATATCTCACTCTTTTCTGAAAACAAAATTCAATGTTGTGTGGTACTACTAGTTCATGGTGTAAAAAATATTTGATTGTACATTTGATTACAATACAATTAAATTTATTTCGAAAGCAGTGTTATTCAGTGTTTTTTGCAAATGGTCTTGCAATATTACACAATGTAACATTTTGCAGCTTTCCAAGTAAACGAATAAAACTAAAAACGTGTGTTTATATTTATATTTTTACTTTCGGAAGAAAATTTGCCTTCAACATTGAATACCTCTATAAATTTTTATTAGCGTGTTTGCCATTTTGCCATTACTAAATAATTAAAAAATGCTTTAAACATGAAATCATAGCAAATCTTATTCAAAGTATTAAATTTTGTGTTTTTAATTAATTCAAACGTGATTTTATTGTATAACAAAACAAAACACACAATTTGTTTATTATTTTTGGAAGCTTGAATTGAAAAGTATTATATCCAGTAGATAGGGGCTACATCAGCATTAATATTTTTTAGGCGGGAAGGAAAGAAATTTACTATCAAAGCAAAAAAATCTTACAGACATGAGTGTTTAGAAAATGAAAAAAAATTATGTTAAAATTTTAAATACAGATACAGATACAGATACAGATAGATACAGATACAGATACAGATACAGATACAGATACAGATACAGATACAGATACAGATACAGATACAGATACAGATACAGATACAGATACAGATACAGCAGGTGTATTTAAAAAAATTTGTCGTCCCTTTTAATACCTTCAGGCGTTTTTTATGTACAAAAAAAAAACAAAAAAATATTGGTTTACAAAATATTACACATGTTTATAGTGTTGTATGGCTTTCAAGTATGATTGTGTATATAATTAGTAACAAATGATACAAAAGTCGATATTTCAAATAAAATTGTTGATTAATCTGATTAGTAATTTGTGGTTTGTATAGTATGATATAAAATGCAATAACTTATAAGTGTGTGTCCCGGCGTTGTATAGATCTCTGGGCTTTAAATTGCCATTAGAATAGTGTTAAATGAAAAAAGGTGAAATTATTAACAAATATTTGACACAAGAATGTATTAGTTACTTGGAAATACATATAGTTTGCAACGATTTTTAATGTGAAATTGTATGGAAAGTCCTTAAATTTAAATACACATATTTAATTTTATTATGCATAAAACTGTAAATGTCTAACGCATTAAAGACCATGGAAAAAGGTGTTTTCAAATTTTTACTGAATTTTTTTTTAATACGAAACACATTAATTCAGTAGTGACGCCCACAATTGTTGGAACAGAAATTAAAAAAAGCAACGGTTTATAAGAATTAGCTTGTATTTATAAAAACTAATTTTGTAAATTTTTCACGTCAGTTTTAAAAAACACAAACTGATTTTAAAATTAGGCATAACATTAACTAAACCTATGATTTGTTTATTCTATCGATAAAAAAAAAGTATGTGTATGCATGTATGTTTACATAAAACTAATTTGTAGATGTTTTGTTGATTTGCGCATGTGCACCGTGTGTACATTCATTATGGTTTTTCTTTTTTTAAGTTTTAGTTTATTTTACTATTTTATTTATTAGTGGAATTCAAAAGCCATTCACCTTTGTGCAATTGAAAATAGTTGGCATAAAAACACACATACACGTTATTAAGGTGGTTCAGTTCAAAAAAGAAAAAAAAAATTGAATACCAAAAATTATAATGACAATTTTATCAAGAAATTATGGGTCTAATTAAAAATTCTATATCGCACTAAAAAAAAAATAAAAAAAAAAACTACGAACTTAAAAAATCTTTAGATATTCAGGTTTAAAGATCTTGTTACGACAAATTTAAAATATGAACTACTATAAATGAAAGTGGTATAAGTCCTCTTAAAAAAATAATCAGTTAGTGGTGATTTTAGTAAGATAAGGACGCCATATAACTAAAATTAATGCTGACTCATTTTAAAAAATGGACTTATACCATTTTCATTGTGGTATCTAATTTAAGATTTACATTGATAGTTACGCCAATTCTCATTGCAAATTTGTAACAAGAAGGAAACTTTAAGCTCCAATATGAGATGTGACCAGAATTAAACTATTTTTGTCTTTATTTTTTTATCATTTTATTTTATCAATACAACTTGACCCGCACTAATAAATATATAGATGTACTTGTATACTATGGTTTTATTAAAAAATTAAAGAATTAATTACATACATATATGCATACAAAACCGACGTAATGGAATATTTAATTGTATTACGACTACATATTTTACTACGTCTACATTTGTACTGTGTATTTTAAAGGGTCGGCTTGCTTCATTCATTTCTTGTTCAAATTAAAGAAAATAATTGTTGGCATGTGCATATCGTCATATAATTTGAAAAAAGCCCTAAGATACAAAAAATTACAATTCAATTTATTAACAGTCACCGCATCCTAAAAATTTTTTCTTACTCCTTCAATTAAAAATAACATATGTAATTGAAAAAAAAAATTTTTTTTAAAATGTTCTTTAATCTTTCATTTTATTTTAGAGAGATTTTTTTTCTGTTAAATTTTTTAAATATAATGTAAGGCTTTTATGAGTTTATTCGGCGATATATAAGTACTTACATAGTAGATAAGTAGGTATTTGGATATAAATAGGAGGTACTTATAAACATATGTATGTATTTATGTACTTACCTATATATATTTTATGAATTTGGACGTAGGTCGCGGTGTGTAAAAGCAGCTGTTGTTTCATCATTTATTTCTAATGTGAAATACAAATTTAACCTGGATATTAAGAAGTTTCATATATTTTGCCCTACTAAATCTTAAATGCGCTTCATCAAAATAGACAATTATGAGCATTCAAATATTTTGTCAGAAATTTTTTTAACTTGGAAGTAATCCACTGAAGATCGGAGTAGCTTCCGTGAAATGGTTATCACTTATTGCAATAAGCTAGCAATTTTCGATTTAGAATTTTTATGTTAACAAATAAATATCTAAAATAATACTATTACGGCTTTTAAAATTGGTTTCCTCTAAAATGATACAATAAAAAAAACGGCTACATAAACAGATTTATTTTCCCATACAAATATGCTAGAAAAATATGTATGTACTCAATTATTTAAAATCTTTTTTTTATTTTTTAAATTTTATAGCGATTCCGTACAATTGTATTCCTTTGTGCTAACAACAGACGATTCAAAATGGCGTTTCGGTTTTTGCCGACATGATCCAAAGGCGGGTAGTACTATGGTCATCATTACTTTCTTGCCATGGCACGATACATTTCTTAAATTATTATCTGTACTGGCTGAACTGAGAAGAACTGATATAAAAGACTTTCATCAATTTTTAACAGAGGCTTATAATAGTGGAATACCAGATGTAGGCAGTCAGTTACGATTAATATATAGTCAAGGACAAAGTGTAAGTGCATATAATAAGAATAATAAAAATAAATAAAAAAAATTAGATTTACGTTGCAGTTGTTTTGTACAGTCGACTGTTGATAGTTTCCATTCTTTACAAAAAAAATAAAAATAAAATAATTTTTTGATTTAGTTTATTTGCGCTACGTTATACCTACATAGACGTGTCTTGCTCGTGATTTGAAGCTTTTCTTTTCTTTACATATGCTACTAGTAATAATTTGATCTATTAATGTGAATGTGTTCATGCTTTTAATACATCTGCCATGGGTGCTAGCGGCCTAAAAACTAAAATATAAAGTCTAGTCCATAAGAATTCTCTTTTATTATTTGAAATTTAATCTGGTCCCTTGAATTTCAAATTATCGAGAGCCCACAGTATTTTAAAAATTTATTTTTTAGGGTTATAAGAAGCTTATAAAATTTAGTAATATAGAAATTAATTTGTATTGCTGTTTCTAAGATTCTTATTAATATAATTTTTTTCATTTCATTTTTAATTTCTATATTAATAATTATAAGAGATTCAGCAATGCAAAAACAAAAATGTAAACTTATAAAATTTGCTTAATAAAATCGAATACACATAATATATTTTATTTTTCTATTATTAATAGCAATTTATATTTGAGCGCCCCAAGCAATTCCAGTTACCTAGTATACCAGAAAATGTAAGTGACTAGAAAATGCTTTTTGTTTTAATTTTCATTTTAATGGTTTCTGTTTTTTGTATTTTTATTTTTAGCACAATTTGAATTTGTATTATAATTTTGTTTATCCAAAGAATATGATTGCCGTTTTTGCGGCCATGTTAGCCGAGAGACGTATTATTTTTACCTCAAAACGTTTAGATCGGTTATCATCTTGCATACAAGCGGCCAATGCATTTTTATACCCCATGGTATGGCAGCATATATTTATACCAATGATGCCCATGAAACTAAAAGATTATTTGAGTGCACCCATGCCTTATTTAATAGGCGTACCTTCTATGGTATTAGAAACGGTATTTATTGTTTGTTTAATGAAAACAAATATTTTGCTTGCTTAAAATGATCATTTAAAATTTCAGATGATGCCTGAGGAATTGGGCGATGTAGTGATTTTAAACTGTGATAGAAATATTTTCGAAAGTCCTTTTGATGATGTTCATTCGATGCCCCCCGAAATTGTGGCCCACTTGAAGAAAGAATTAAGTCGCACTTATGAACATATGGGCGATCGAGTATCAAAAATATTCCTTGGAGTCTTAGTACAATTAATTGGTGGCTATAGAGACGCTGTGGAATTTCGTGATTCTGGCAAAACATTTAACACTGAAAAATTTATTGATTCACGACCTTCGCACTTAAAACCATTTCTTAGAAAAATGATGGAATTGCAAATATTTCGCCAATTTATTGATGAACGTTTGGAAATGATGAATACCGGCCTAGGATTTTCCGATGAATTTGAACAGGAAACAGTACGATATGCTGAAAAGCGCAAAAAGCATAGTCGTTTCTATCAATTCAAGGAAAAGGTATGAACGGATTTATTTTCAATTGATAATTAAAAAATTTGGTTTGCAATGAACTTTAGATTTGCAGCTTTTTAAGGAAAATTATTCAATTTTATTTTATTTCATGGTATAAAATTTACAAAAGTGTGTGTTTCTTTATTTTATTATGATTTCGCCATATATTTATGCATGTACATGTGTGTTTGTTATACTTTTTGGAATATATTAGATATATATGTACATGGAATTATAGTATTTATTTGCATAACTGCTTTTTAATGCTTAATTTAGATTTGGTAAAGCAAAAAATGTATTTCCATTCGACCACAATATTTTTTTAATTATTTTTTTTTCTCTCTAAACAAAATTTCTTAGGTTTTTGGTAATTTTTTAATAGTTTTCTGTTCATGTAAAATTTTTTCAAAAAGCACACAAAAAAAATTGTATTTAATGCCCCTATTATGGTTTACAACTCAACTTTACTATAGTTGAAATTTTGAAGTTACAACTTTTTGTGTTACCAACGATTACAACTTTTATGTTAGTCCGGCTCACATATACGAGTACATATAAAATTAGAACTCATCAATAGCAATTGTTTCAATTTCTATTCAATATCTAGTGGTGAATTGTAAACTAATAGTGGCATAAAAAATTACACACATCTAGTAGAACACGAATATTGCATGTGTTAAAAACATTTCCATAAAAATCGCCTAATATATACAGTGAAATTATAATTTTTTATATGATTTGCCAGACAATTAGATCTAGTGGATTTTCAGATTTGTGCGTTGTTTTTTTTTTTTTTTTTTTTTTTAATTAATAAATAGCCTTGCAAAATATGAATAAAATAAACAACTAAAATATATTAACCCTAAACTGTCTCCACTTTTGTGGAAAAACTATTGAATTTTACATTAACGTGTTACTGTAAGGCAGTTTTTTCTTTTGAAAGCTTTTCATTTAAAACTTTCCGCAATCTAACGTTTTTTTTTCAACTAGTGCTTATTTCGTGAATGGTAACACTTAGCTCATGTCTGATTTGACAGATAATTAGTTTTATCCTTCCGCTGAAAGAATATGGTTGTGTTTTCGCTTCGCTAAGTGGGCCTGCGATCGACTTACAGAAGATGCCGATTTTGCCAAAAAAAATCATCTTTTCAGATGAAGCTCATTTTGATCTTGGCGGATATGTAAACAAGCAAACCCGCACGCATACATTGAAAAGCCGACGCACCCACAACGAGTCACTGTTTGGTGCGGATTGGGCATAATTGGGCCATTTTTCTTCGAAAATCAGCAAGGAGTGGCCGTTAGTCAATGGCGATCGTTATCGGGCCATGTTGAACGAATTTTTGTCCACAAAAATTAAAGAGGAGGATATTGGCAACATTTGGTTTCAACAGAACGGCGCTGCGTGCCACACAGCCGAAGCTACACTCGATGTTTTTATAGCATTTTCAAAAAAAAAAAAAAGTTATTTGGCGGACTCTATATATAATCACCCCTATCGCGAATAAAAGTGAAATTCTTG
The DNA here is from genome assembly GCA_947397855.1 of Thelaira solivaga. Taxonomy (NCBI): domain Eukaryota; kingdom Metazoa; phylum Arthropoda; class Insecta; order Diptera; family Tachinidae; genus Thelaira; species Thelaira solivaga. The sequence goes on from OX377614.1 coordinate 11,084,951, forward strand.
TTCCCTTGAAATTTTCATTCCCCTCGAAGGGAAAATTGCTATCGGGAATTCACGTGAAATTTTGTTCACGCTATTAGTGCAGAGTGAATGTATAATAAAGAAGAATTTATTAAATTTTCTAAGTTTTCAATAGATAAACAATAAATTATTGCAATTTACGAATGGTTCTTGTGGTAAAGGTGTCAACTTTTGTTGTTAAGCAGTCTTCAGTGGCCAGTGCATATAAATAAAAAAATTTCTGTAATTTTATAAGATTTTAAGAGCAAAAAATACATTTTTTTACTAAAGGAGTCAACTGTTGTGGATATATGATTTTATTAGAAAATAATTGAATTTTTTATAGGTAGACAATACTTTTTAATTTTTTTGTTAAAAAATGGCTAAATTCTGATTGATAAATTAAATTTTAAGAAAAATACATGTGTTCGCCGCAAAAAGTGAACAAAACAAGGGGAAAACATTAATTACGATAAGGGGAACCTGTAGGGAATTCATTCATGATTGCTATCCCTGTGAAAGTGAAAAAAATTCGAGGGAAATGATATTCATGATAAGGGTGAAAGATTTTTATTTCCCATTCACTTATTAGGATTATTCACGCCTTAAAGTATTTTTACAATTAATGTATATTTACGAGAAATTTTAGCTACAAAACGTGATTGACTTTTTTCTAATAGTAGTAAACTAATTTTTAAACTTGTTTTTAGCTAATTAAAACCTGCACAATACGTGTGATCTCAAAGATAAAAGTTGGCACCATTTAGCGACAGCTGTTTTCATACCTGTTTTTACACTTACACAATTGTAAAACGTATTTGCTATTTGTATACGTATTGTATTTCTACGGTGTTATAGAAAATAGTAGTCTAATATATTTTGTTGTGTTTAAAAAATATTTTTATGTTTACAATTTTCCACGAGATATCGTGGACTTTACACTTAAGCGTATATTGTACTAATGTTTTTCAGTCATTTATTTTTTTCATTAAACTTTTTATTAAAATTTTTCGCACCATTAATTGAGTGAAACAAAAGCTGAACACCCTACATGTACATCACCATTGCATTGCTTTTCTAGTTGTAATTCTTTTACACTTATTTTATTTCCTTAAATACCAATACATTTACTTTTTTTCTTCTTGTTTTATTTAGTTTTATTTAATTTAATTTTTCATTCATCTTTGCAGTATAATTTGGGAAAACATGGTTTAGATAAAATTTTCAGTAAGAAAACCTACACAATTAATGCTACTTAAACATTAAAATTATATGCATACTTCTGCATTCTTTTACTTAAAAAATAAATGACTTTAAATACAAAAAAAAATCAACTCGTCTATGATCAGCCATCTATCTTATCTACCGCCAAATAAACTATTTATTTACAAACAAATAAAAAATAAAAAAAACAAAAAGTTCGTAAAATTCCAAATACTTAAAAACTATTTAGTAACAGTAACTCTACTAACTTTTGGGTTGACAGCACAGTAAATATACTTATCAATAATATTCGTCAGAAGCACAATTTCAAATTTTAGTTTTTATTTAAAATTTTGTAGTTTTAGACTCCATTAATTGCATTTAACATTTTTAATACTCAAATAACTCTCACCCACCTTTTTAGTTCGGTTTTAATTTTTGTTTTACATAATTTATATTTTTTTATATTGGTATCATTTAAAACTAAATGAAAAGATTATCAAGTCATGCTTAATAGTTTTTAGAAAAAAAAATATACAAAAAAAAAATTATATATAAAATTATTTCTTGTACTTTTTTATATTCTTTTCATATTGACATAACCCTACACGGAAACAACAACGTCAACTTAATAAATATTAAAAAAAAATACAAATTAAACAATAAAATGTTTGTCCTTTATTGCTTGCATAATACTCTGCCTATTCCTTAAAAAAATCATCCTTATTTAAATGTCGACTTAAAAAAAAATCACATTTTGCAGACTAATCCTGCTGTTAAATCCGCTGTTAAATCGGTGAGTGGTAAAATAAAAAAATAAATAAAACAGAGTTTGCAAAGAACGAAACGAAACAAAAGCCAACGTTTCGTTTTGTAGTTTTTCAGAGTATTAATATGGAAAACTGCAAAACGAAACGTTTGCATTAGTTTCGTTTTGTTTCTTGGCGAATTTTGAAATAAAATAAAACACATTAACATTAGTCCATAAGTATAGAAAGAGAGCTAGAGAGAGTATGTAAACACAAACTAATCTAATTTAACACTAACATTAACATAACATAAACGTAGTAATGACACAAAGCTTATACACATGGATGTGTACTTGATTAAAATTTATTTCATGTTTCGTTTAATATGATTTCTTATTTTATAACAAAAACAAAAATTATTTTGCAGGTGAAAGAAAGTTCTCAGAACGCTAAACATGCTTACAAAAATTTCAAGTCAAAATTGCGCGATATTACACCGCCACACATTACAACTAATAATACTACACATTTTCGTTCGCATTTAACTTCAAATTCTCAGCACGATCGCATAGATGGTGTAATTTATGGTAAAGATATGACAATAAAATCATATATGGGGCGTCATTCAGCACCAAGCTCTCCCATATTTGGTAAACGTGTAAATGGTGTTAATAGTACAACGTCAGCAGTGGGTTTTCAATATGCTTCCAAAGATCAAATTACAAATGCTTCTTTGCACCTGCGCCGTGCTCCCACACCTTTGGCAATGTCAAGCTCGAGTACGCACATACAGTCAAATGGTTTTCCGAAATCTTCTACAGGTTCTTATAATCTTAATAACAACTTGGCTTCATCTCCAACGGTCAGTCCGGCCAGTTCGTTATGCTCCTCTGAAATGAATTTATCGCAGGAACTACAAAATCATCCATTATTTAAGACCCCCATTGTGGATAGAAGTGTAAGTAATAAATAACGTTTTTTGCTATTTTTTTTTTTTTTGATAAATTTAATTTTATTTGTATAAATTTGTTGTTGTTGTTCTTAGTGTTTAAACATGTGTGTATGCCAAAGGGGAAGTTTCACTTTTACATATCAGTTTTAGTTTATTATCTTAATAGGAAAAATAGTTTTTCTTCACTATTGTTAGCTTGCCCAATAAAATATACGGGCTAACTAATTTATGGTAACAAAAATTTGTGTTCCTATCAGAAACAAAGAAATCAATCGAAATTTTAAAAAATTTTGATTGAAATCATGGTACAATAAAACTAGGTAACTTCAAAAATACAAAAATAACAGCATTACAAAAACCCCATATATTTTGTTATTGCTTTTGAGGCTTCCGCTGTCAAAAACTATTTCCGGTGGTTGATAGCAAGAAGTGTGCTAGAGTGAAACAAAATTTTTTTCTTCTTTTTTGATCTCTTAATTTTTGACATAATCAGCTTCAATCATGTAGGATTTAGCTGGCGATTACTTTTTGCTTCTGATTTTTCTAACCAATTCACTACAGTTTTCATGAGTGAAAAAATCAAAGCTACAATAGGGCCGTTTATAATTATTGGTTTTTATTTTTGTAAATGGGAATTTTCTAAAATAATTTAATATTTACATAACCTAACTTTGATTCAAAATAGTTGTTTTCAAATCAATTAAAAAAAATATGTTCTTCTGTGTCACAGAGTCCTTTTGTGCATTAAGATTTGCCTGTTTTAAAATAGATGCTAAATATTATCTGTTATCACTATCGCTTTATGTGTGCCATAAACATATTTACATACATGCTATATACCAACCCTAACCCATACATAAATACACAGCTACATACATACATATCTGCATATATTATTGTTTTTTTTTTTTTAATTTATTATATTTTTTGGATTGTTCTTTTCTTTTCTATGGTTTAATTGTACGTCTAATGTTGCCTAATATGTGCGGTCGTCCTCTTTCATTAAACATGAACTTCATATAATAATTTAAAAAAAAAAATATATATGTACCTACTACATACACAAATATATAATTAATCTATAAAAAAAACAGCTTAAACCATGTCTAAGTTTAGAGCCAAATCATCGCATAACGGCCACGCGTACAGGGGGACCAGCCCCAGCAAGGCCACCACCACCAGCACTTCATTTATTACAGCTTTATCAGCAACAGACGCACCAACAACAACAACAACTATCATATAATGGTCCAACATATTATAATCAACCCTATGGTTCACATCCTCGTGTAGAAGGAAAACCACCATTTGTACCCAGACCGGCACCGATTTACATTCCAAAATCAAAATCACATACCCTTAATACTGCAACCATTACAACTAGCAACACCAACACCATTACCACCCCAGGCACTAGCAATCATTTAACACAACATCAACAAAAACAGATGCTCTTACAGCAATTATCAGAACCCTCATATACTTCAGTTCCCAATAATCAATTTATGCAAACGACTGACTCGTCATATGACACTCCGCCCGATATGCAATCGCCGCCTGTTCCACCAAGACGTCAGGCAACCGCTACACCTCCAACACCCACACCATGCAATGAGGGTAGCGCCAATGTTCTGTCGAATGCTGTGGCCGCAACTGCCGCCGCTGTTACGGCTGGCATTACACGGCTAGAACGTAACTGCTGGCAGGACTATGCCGAGTCTCAACTATTACAAAATGATTCTGTACGTAGTTCAACTTCATCATCTCATAATTCAAACTCATCATCATCGAGTGCTTCTTTTGTAACGGCCGCTTCTCGTTTTTCACTTTACCAATCATCGCCACCTGGTTGTGAACCACCCGTGCCGGCTCCCCGTTTAAAAAAAGATAAAGACAAAGAGGTATACTTTTCAAACAAAACACTTCTTCACCACAGTAATGTTTTCCGATAAATTGTTCTATGTACATGTTCCTCTATTATCAGTAATTAAAAATGAAATGGGAAATTTATATGTCGCTCATGTGCTTCAATAACTAGCATAACAAAAAAAAAGTTGAAGGTTATTTTCTCAGTAAATAGTCAGTGGCTGTTCTGGGCTCCGAACGGAACTAAAAAAATGTGAAATGAAATGTTTTTCTTATTAAATTTACTTTTTTATTTCGCCAACTTTTTGTCAAACAAACTATAGCAAAAACAAATTTTATTTGAACATGCAAATGGAGCGAGTGCTGAAGTTTTAACTTTCCAATAAAATATTCGAATTCGAAATACAGACCAGCCATAAATTTTTGAAATTAAATGCTTTTTTTATAAAATCAACATTTTTAAGTTATGACAATATTGAAGTAAACGAGCAATATATGCAATTTTCATTTTGAAATATGTAAAATTTATTGCAAGAGAAGAAAAATTATCTAAAGTTGAATTTATTTAGAATATTTTTTGCCCAAAACAAAATTTTCTCTTTCAAAAAACTCTCTTTGAAATTGTTTGTTTTAGTGGTAAACTTAGCTTGCCAAGATGAGTATTTAAATCAGGGTATGAAAGGAAACAAAATGTTTCAAAAACGTTTGCTGCAAAGCCACAATCTCTCAATATTCTTAAATCGTTTCTTACATGTAAATATAAAACGTTAAACTAAAAACAGCTCTGTCATACAAAACGATTGAACTTGCGCTCGCTCCACTTGTATGTGCCTGCAAAACAAAAGCAGAAAAGCTTTTTTTGAGTGAATGAATCACTTATTGTTAGTTTGCTAGCAAGAGCATCATACCAACATGCTTCATGCTTTTCTGGCTACAAAATAAATCAGAACAAGTGTTTGCCTTGCTTTTTATTTGCTTTGGTTTTATTCTTTGAAAACTACGAAACGATACGAACGCAAATGTTTCATTTTGTTTCTTTTCCAACTCTGACTTAAATTGCAAACAATGATTCTGTTTTTCGAAAAAAAAACTCTGAAATTTAAATTAATTTAAACAACGAATTGTAAATATATTGGGCCATAATCATAGTCACAAAAAGTAGGCTTTTATTAAGAGCTGGCTTTTGTTCATAAGGATTTTATGAATTTAAACTGGTTTTTAAAAAGATACCGACTTTAGTATGACTATGATTATGGTCCATTTTGTTTAAAATCAGGCTAAACCAACAGAAATTTCCAAATGAAGAGAATTTTGGCTTATTAAATAAATTGAATACGTACCACTTGCATATGCATATAATGTTTTGATCTGTTAACATTACTGATGTCATACCTGCGTGTAGACGAAAAATAGAAACTCAACAACCTCTCGTACCTGCATTTGAAAACTTACCCTCTACAATTATAAATATTCATTTAATTATAACCAGCCAGAAAAAACTAAATAACTAATTACATATTCATATTTATTTACAAGTCCTTAACATATTAACAAGCAATTTAGCTCATTTAAAATTATTAACAAAAAATCATTTAGAAAATTAATTGTTGTAGTGTTTGGTAATTGTCCTTGTCCTATTTTTTGTTTGTTTTTTATTTTAAATTTCTGTTATTGTGCTCATATATTTACTATAGTGATCCTTAAATTGAAAGAAAAAATCTATTTATGTATAAATAAAATTTCTTTTTTCTTGATAAATTTACATTTAAAATGAACTAACAGTTAAATATTTTTGTTTGCCTTGTTTTGTCCTACTTTTTCTTTCTCTCGTTCTCTCTTTTTCTCTCTCTCATTCTCTCACTCTTCCCTCTTTAAAATAGTCTTTACGTTCTCTACAGCCCCAGCATATGACAGTGGGTATGAATGGTATTAATAAAACAGCTTCTTCTAGTGCTACAACAACAGCAGTTACTAATACGAATACTTCTGAGGATTCCATGAAAGATTTAATATCGTTGGACGATAGTCATAATAGTAGTTTTGATTTGGAAGATTTTGATCCTTTAAATCAAAATGCTCGCCCATTGCCAACACATATTGTTGGTGCTACTAAAACTAGCAATAGTATAAGTAAAAAAAAATCAACAACCTTGCCTACAAATGCTACAAATCCCTCAGTGCTTATGACTTCATCCAGCATAAGTAATCCTTTATATACCTATTATACACCACAGCATTTGCCGTCAACTGCTTTAAAACCTCCTACCGAAAAACCGCCACCCTTACCTAAAACAGTACCACCTCCTATGCCACCACCAGATGAAGATTTTGAATTGCTGCGCAAGTATGGTCTTGATCAATTTACGCTGATCACTACAACGGTAACATCCACTACTAATAGTGCAACAATAACCACGTCTGGCATGAGTAATTGGACAACATTTGATTGAAAACCAACTCTATTACATAAATATGTTTATCTCTCTTCATAAATGTATCTTGTATTTTCTATCGCCTAAATTAATTATTTATTACATACATACATACATACATATGCAGTTATTTTGTTTTTTCTTCTTTTTTTTTCGAAGTGTATGTAAATAAGTAGTCTGTATGTATTTAAAGGCAAATAAATAAAATAAATATATTTTTATTAATAAAAATTATTAATTAGTATGTATGTATGTATTTTGTGTGTTTTATAACCGCAAAGAATATACCATATGTGTAACTATGTAAAAATGCTAATAAAATTTATATTTGTAAATTAAATAAATTACCTATTTAAAAAAAAAAAACAAAAAATAATAAAAATCGAAATCAAAATAAAAAAACTGTATTATATAACCCCCTATTTTAAGTCTTATTTTTTTTGTTAGTATATATTTATGTTATACATAAAACAACACACACACACATACTCAAAATATACAGTTAGTTACACTTAGACATGCATTAATACATGTAGCTTGTAAAAAGTTTAGTTCTTAAAGCATTTTAATAAATCACATTTTAATTTTTTTATAAATACATATAATTGTAATTTCCTCTTGTCATTTATTCGTTTTATTTCGTTATATTTGAAAATGCATAATTAAGTTCACACAATATACACACATTAAAGACATACATACATATATAGTAAATATATGTATGTAAATACGAACGTACATGTATCGAAATTTCCTAGAAATTTTTTTTAATAAATTATTTTGAAATATGTTTACTAAAAGAAACCAAAATTGTTTTAATTAAAAACTTTTTTTTTTACTAAGGCTACTGTGTTGCGCTGTTAGTGATGCTCAACTTAAGTTGGGAGTTATGAATTTTTTCATCATTTCCCACTCTGCCACATGGTGAAAATTTTATTAAAAAATATTTATTCATTCAAAAGTTGTAAGGAAAAACCCAAAAATTAAATCAATCTGAGCTTGCAACATGATATTTTAGTCTAATGTTTCTTTTTTTGCTATAACTTTTAAACGGTTTAATATTTTGAAATAAAACTTGCACTAGGTGATAAAGCGGGAAATAAGCTCTCGTTCCCTAGAACGTATTTTTCAAATTCGTCCAACGCTTACTTAGCTATAAGCGTTTTTCTAATTAAAACGCTTTTTATCCAACTTGGGTGTTGCATGTGGCAACATATGAGGCATGTGGCAGATAGCCCATATCTTACTCTACCACATGGTGCAAGTCTCATGCAGAAATATTCACCCGTTCAAAAGTTGTAACAAAAAAACAAAAATTATTAACCAAAAATCTACTTACTACTGGTTTTGTGCGCCTGGTGTTTTACTTTTTTCGCTCAAGTTTCTTCAATTGAATTTTTGGACACTGACGGGTGGATTTTGCAAATAATTTTGTATTTTCGCAATAACTTTTGAATGGATCAATATTTTTTAATGAAAGTTTCACCATAAGGCAGAGTGGGAAATTAGCTATCTGCCACATGCCACTTATATTGCCACATGCCACATCCACTTTAATTAAAAAGCGTTTTAATACGAAAAACTGCTATAACTCTTTAAGCGTTAGAGCGATTTAAAAAAAATTTGGCACAAAAATGTAGCGCATTTCCCACTCTGCCGCCTAGTGCAAGTTTCATTTAAAAATTTTTATCCATTGAAAAGTTATTAAGAAAAAACTAAAAAGATGATCAATCGAAGCTTGCAACATGATGTTTTTGTTTACTGTTTCCGTTTTTTACTATAAATTTTGAACGGTTTAATATTTTTAAATGAAACTTGCACTAGGTGATGGAGCGGGAAATAACCTGACGTTATCTAGAACATATTTTTAAAATCGCTTCAGCGCTCAAAAAGCTATAAGCTTTTTTTAAATTAAAACATTTTTTATGCAACTTATTTGTGGCATGTGGCAACAATAGTTGCATGTCTCAGATAGCCAATTTTCCACTCTGCCACATGCTGAAAGTTTCATTAAAAAATATTGATCCATTCAAGAGTTGTAGCTTAAAGCAAAAATTAAGAAACAAGTACGGAAGTAGCGCCTAAGAGTCTGCACTGAAAATTTTTTTAAATTATTTAAAGAAAAAAACCTGATTTCATTGCAAGCTCTTAGGGGCTACTTCCGTATCTGTGACTGAATTTTTGTTTTTTGCTACAACTTTTGAACGGCTTAATATTTTCAAATGAAACTTTCAATAGGTTGTAGAACGGGAAATGGGCTATTTTTTCACCGAACATTTTTTGAAAATTCGTCAAACGCTTAAAAATTTACAAGCGTTTTTTCAATTAAAACATTTTTTTTGCAACTTATTTGTGGCAAGTGGCAACAAAAGTTGCATGTGGCAAGTAGCCCATTTCTTGCCCTACAACATGGTGCAAGTCCCATGCGAAAATATTTATCCATTCAAAAGTTGTAACAAAAAAACAAAAATTATTTCCCATAAATCCACCTACTGCTGGTTCTGTGCGCCTGGTGTTTCACATTTTTGAGCCCATTACTTCTTTATTGAAAAACAGTCACACTAAAAAGTGTTTTTTTTTTATTTTTGGTTTTTTGCTATAACTTTTGAATGGATAAATATTTTTAAATGAAATTTTGAACATATGGCAGAGTGGGAATTGGTCTTCATGTTGCTTGCCACATTTTTTGCCGCATGCCACATCCACTTTAATCAAAAAGCGTTTTAATTAGAAAAACGCTTATAACTTTTTAAGCGTTAGAGCGATTCTGAAAATATGTTCCAGCAAAATGTTGCCCATTTCGCACTCTGTCTCTTGGTGAAAATTTTTTTTAAAAATATTGATCCACTCAAAAGTTGTAAGGAAAAACCCAAAAATTAGATCAATCTGAACTTGCAACATGATATCTTAGTCTAATGTTTCTCTTTTTTTTTTTTTTGCTATAACTTTTGCTTGGGTTAAAATTTTTAAATAAAATTTAATTTTTTTATATTTATATTAATTAATTAATTTGAGCTTAGTCTTGATACTTAAAAATGTTTTTGTTTTATTATTTATTATTTTCAATATTTCGCTTTCCTGTGGAAAGCTTCTTCAGGAAAATTATAAATATTAATAACAAAAATAACGAAATTTTATTTGACATGAAATAAAAATATTTTCTTTTTCATTCATACATATTTTGAAAATATGAAAATATTTTCAATGAAAATACTTTTCTTTTTTTACAAAATTTTTAAAAAGAAAAATATTTTCTTCTCTATCTAACATATGTATAACTATATAATTTACAATTCAACCAATAAAAATTAAGTAATACATATAACAAACATTGTTACAAACAATATATAAAAATCAATTTTAATAACAAAATAATTAAATATTATATTATATTAATATATCTCTATTTTTTATGTATTAAATATCTATAGCTCTGAGCTATACTATCTATATCTGCCTTATAATTTATTCTTTTAGATGATGGTGTGCGAATTATCTGTAACATTTCTAACATGAACCTCTTTTTATAATTATTTTCTTTATTTAAAATTTTTGTATCTACAAAATTAGGATTATGATTGTGTTCAAAACAATGTAAAGTCAATGCAGTTTTTTGTGATGAAATATGTCTATATTTTTGGTCTGATTTATGTCCTGCTAATCTTGTTTTAAGTTTATTTTTAGAAGTACCTATATATAACTTATCACAATTTTCTTGATTATTCCCCCCACAAGGTATTTTATATACTATATTAGACATATCTAGTTTTTGTAATTTATCTTTAGTGTTATTAAATAATCTCCTTAATGTGTTACAAGATTTATGAGCAATATTATATTTTTCCGTATCAAATATTTTTGATCTTTTAATACGTTCAGATATGTTTGGTAAATAAGTCATTGATTTATATATTTTTGGTTCTATTCTATTATTAGTGTTATTAATAGTCATATTTGTTTTATTTTGTCTTATTAAATTATCGATAATTTTTATTGGAAAACTATTTTCTAATAATATATTCTTAATTTTTTCTATATTTACTTTATGAAACTCTTTATCACTTATTGTTAAAACTTTTTTTATTAAATTTCTAGCTGTATTCATTATCATCATTTTTGGATGTTTTGAATAATAATTAATAATTCTACCTGAAGCTGTAGGTTTTTGATACCAATCTAATAACAAATGATCATCTTTTCTAATTATTAATGTATCTAAATATGAAATTCTTGATTCTTTCTCTTCTTCAATAGTAAATTTAATATTTACATGAAAATTATTTAAAATTCCTAATATATTTTCTACTTCCCTTTTAGATACAATACAAAATAAATCGTCAACATATTTTGTCATAACTTTAGGTTTTATAATTAACTTTTCCATACAAGAATCAAGTAAATTTTCCATAACTATATCTGCTATAATAGGAGATGCTGGAGATCCCATAGGAAGACCTTCTTTTTGAATATATATTTTGTCATTATATTTAAAATATCTATTGTCTTCTATACAAAATTTTAAAATTCTTAAAAATAAAGATTTATTTATATTTGTAAATCTTTCTAATTTATTCCAATTATTATCTATAATATCTAAAGCCAGATCTAAGGGTATACTAGGAAAGAGAGATACTACATCAAAAGAAATTAATATATCATCATAATCAATTTTTTGGTTTTTAATTCTATTCTTGAATTCTATTGAATCTTTAAAAATCATTGTTAATCTATCTTGATATACTAAAAATAAAGAAATAGCAGAATTTTTAGTATATCAAGATAGATTAACAATGATTTTTGAAGAAAAAACAAAAGAAATACATATTAAGAAATATAAAAATCTTTGTTTATTACAACATTGTAATTTAGGTATAAAATATAATAATAAATATTTTGTTAATAAGACAAATTTAGAAATTCCAACAGACGTTCAATTAATTTTATCTCTTGGACAAAAACATTCATTACCAATGAAGAAAGAACATTTTCCTATGTTAAAAATAATATCAGAAGGAGAAGATCTTATACAGACATTAAAAGAAAAAGAAGAACAAGAAATAGCAAGGACTAAATTTACAACTATGATAGATAATCATATAAACAAAATAAAACTTACTAATGCAGATAAATTCATATTAAAAAAAGTGAATGAAACTCAAAAATTTTTAAAGAAAAATAGTAATTTATTAATTGTAAATGCAGATAAAGGAAATGTTACAGTAGCAATGGATAAAAATGATTATATTAAAAGAATAAATGATATTGTAGGTGATAGTACTAAATATAAAATTATAAATAAAGATCCAACTAGCAAATTACAAAAGATAAATAATAATTTTGTTGATGATCTTTTTAGTCAATCTATTATTACAAAAACAGAGAAAAATAAAATTAAAACTAATGTCTCAGTAGCACCACGATTATATGGTCTTCCCAAAATACATAAAGAAAACTTTCCTCTAAGACCTATTTGTTCGTTTATTAATTCACCTTCATATGAATTGTGCAAATACATAGTAAATATTTTAAAAAATATTACTGTTAATTCAAAATATAATGTTAAAGATTCAATAGAATTCAAGAATAGAATTAAAAACCAAAAAATTGATTATGATGATATATTAATTTCTTTTGATGTAGTATCTCTCTTTCCTAGTATACCCTTAGATCTGGCTTTAGATATTATAGATAATAATTGGAATAAATTAGAAAGATTTACAAATATAAATAAATCTTTATTTTTAAGAATTTTAAAATTTTGTATAGAAGACAATAGATATTTTAAATATAATGACAAAATATATATTCAAAAAGAAGGTCTTCCTATGGGATCTCCAGCATCTCCTATTATAGCAGATATAGTTATGGAAAATTTACTTGATTCTTGTATGGAAAAGTTAATTATAAAACCTAAAGTTATGACAAAATATGTTGACGATTTATTTTGTATTGTATCTAAAAGGGAAGTAGAAAATATATTAGGAATTTTAAATAATTTTCATGTAAATATTAAATTTACTATTGAAGAAGAGAAAGAATCAAGAATTTCATATTTAGATACATTAATAATTAGAAAAGATGATCATTTGTTATTAGATTGGTATCAAAAACCTACAGCTTCAGGTAGAATTATTAATTATTATTCAAAACATCCAAAAATGATGATAATGAATACAGCTAGAAATTTAATAAAAAAAGTTTTAACAATAAGTGATAAAGAGTTTCATAAAGTAAATATAGAAAAAATTAAGAATATATTATTAGAAAATAGTTTTCCAATAAAAATTATCGATAATTTAATAAGACAAAATAAAACAAATATGACTATTAATAACACTAATAATAGAATAGAACCAAAAATATATAAATCAATGACTTATTTACCAAACATATCTGAACGTATTAAAAGATCAAAAATATTTGATACGGAAAAATATAATATTGCTCATAAATCTTGTAACACATTAAGGAGATTATTTAATAACACTAAAGATAAATTACAAAAACTAGATATGTCTAATATAGTATATAAAATACCTTGTGGGGGGAATAATCAAGAAAATTGTGATAAGTTATATATAGGTACTTCTAAAAATAAACTTAAAACAAGATTAGCAGGACATAAATCAGACCAAAAATATAGACATATTTCATCACAAAAAACTGCATTGACTTTACATTGTTTTGAACACAATCATAATCCTAATTTTGTAGATACAAAAATTTTAAATAAAGAAAATAATTATAAAAAGAGGTTCATGTTAGAAATGTTACAGATAATTCGCACACCATCATCTAAAAGAATAAATTATAAGGCAGATATAGATAGTATAGCTCAGAGCTATAGATATTTAATACATAAAAAATAGAGATATATTAATATAATATAATATTTAATTATTTTGTTATTAAAATTGATTTTTATATATTGTTTGTAACAATGTTTGTTATATGTATTACTTAATTTTTATTGGTTGAATTGTAAATTATATAGTTATACATATGTTAGATAGAGAAGAAAATATTTTTCTTTTTAAAAATTTTGTAAAAAAAGAAAAGTATTTTCATTGAAAATATTTTCATATTTTCAAAATATGTATGAATGAAAAAGAAAATATTTTTATTTCATGTCAAATAAAATTTCGTTATTTTTGTTATTAATATTTATAATTTTCCTGAAGAAGCTTTCCACAGGAAAGCGAAATATTGAAAATAATAAATAATAAAACAAAAACATTTTTAAGTATCAAGACTAAGCTCAAATTAATTAATTAATATCAATAAAAAGTCTTAAATAATAATTATATAAATTTTTTATATTTAGCTTTACGTTTTTTTTTTTTGATCTCGACATTTTAATTGCCTTGTTAAATAGATTTTTTATTGAAAAATATTTTTTATTAATTTAAATATTTTTTCCTTGTCAAGGTAGAATATACGAGTACAAGGATTAAACATTTATAAAGTTGTCTATGCAATTTGTTTGATTCTAAATTAAATGTAGGATCTGTCGTAACTAAGAAATTTTAGTTTTTAAGTTAGTAACTCAAACTTACCCAGACATTCCGTGATATATAATAAATTTTATTCAAAGTTGGTTATTATATAAACAAGCATATTTAATAGATTTTAAAAATTTATTATAAACTTTTTATATATTTAAAAAAAAAAATTATTCTGATGATAAATTTGCGATTAAGCTACATATCTGACGAATTTTTAAAATTTTTTTATATCTGCTGCTTTTTTAATACAAGACAAATTATGCATTTGATTTAAATTTTGTTTCAGGCTCTGTACTACTACAAATTAATTTAAATTTTTAGCTTTATTTTCAGCCATAACCTCATTAATACGGGCACATAACGCCTCAGCTCCTTTAACGTTAACTTCTTCGTAGTCCGGCAATGACTTCATACGTTCCATCCAAGCGGTAATAAGCGGATACTTTCCGGCATCTACAGGCAGTAATTTGTGCAATGTTATAAGTGTTGTATTTATTGATATGTCCGCCACCGTCATTTCATTACCCACAACATATTGACCCTGTTTCAAAAACGCTTCCAAAAAACTGTATGCATTCTGACACATTTCAATAGTTTTAGGATTAATATCTCCTTCACCACCATAAATATGACGGGCCTAAATTTTTTTTATAGAGAAAATACGAATGTAAAGCACAACTGGTATCAGAAATTAATTTTATGTATAAAATCTATTAAAATCAAAATTATAAAAGAACCCCGGGAGGTTGACATACATACTTCTGATAAAACGTGTACCAATTTCAAGGTTTTTTCGACTAGAAATTATTTTTGCTCACTTTCTCAAAAAAAAAAGAAAAAAGAAGGAACTTCAAACTTAACAAATATTCTGCAATATTTATTGTGTTCTAACGATGCTATACGAGATATTACGGTTATTAAAGTCGTTATTCAAACAAGGAAATGTGCCGCTGTCGAATTCCCAGTACAACTTGGACAGCCATAATAAAGCTCATTATTTTGGCATTTTTTTATTTTATTAACGTTATATAAATACGTACATTCGCACTGAGAACACAATTTTTGCAAAACATCGCGAGAGAATGAATAGCTCCTGGAGAAATTTTAAACAAAACTTATGAATATGATGGACAAAATGTTTGTTAATCAAACGGGGAAAAAGAGAAGAAATTGTATAACTTTGGAATTTTTTTATATTTTCTTGCCCCTACATCTGCGCAAGCCCAACAACATACAACTCCTAAAACAAGATTGACTGATGTTTTATGAAAAACATTCATGGCAAATAAAAATTTATTATAAAATTTCTTTTTTTAATTTAATAAAAGTCTAATACTTACGACCATGTCTTTGATAACTTGAAATAAAACACCGTTTTCATAATGAAGGCGATGATCAACACGAGCTCTTTTACTTAAATCCTTGGGATATAATTTATCATCCTTCGCATATTTTGAGACCATGAAACAAATAATCGCATGACTGCAAGCAAAATTTAATACAGTGTTTAAAGTTTGTTAGTTTAAATTAAAATAATTTTATTTATTAAAAATATTATTCGTTGAATAGTGCCAAAGAAAAACTGTTTCCTGTGAAGTAGACTCTAGAAATCACTCAAAAATTTTATATGAATTAAGGAATTAGTTTAATCACAGCTGTAGTGATGTTCTCAATCATTTAGTTTTCTATATATGTGCGCATTATCAAGTCTAACCAAGACCTTGACTTGAAGGCCGGTATACCGTCACACAGCCAACCAAACAATGAAACACATTCAGGGCTTTCTTTCCGATATTTTATGTTAATATATAAAATTCGACTGTATGTATGTTCGATATCTTGAAAACTAAGCAAATTATGACCAAAAAGGTAACCAGCTCTACTAAAAAGTGGCCGGAAAGAGGCAGTAGTAGAATTGGTTACCTTTTTGGTCATAACTTGCTTAGCCTTCTAGATATCGACTTGATTTCTGTTGTGTTGGATAGATAAACGTATTAGCTTTAATTAGAAATTTTTTTTTGCCGATAGTGCAAAAAAAAAATTTTCCCCCAAAAATTACCATGGACTACCCCCTTTGTTTTTTTTGAAAAAATGATAAAAAAAAAAATTTCCACTATCGCCAAATCAAAAGTTTCTAATTAAAGCCAATTCGTTTAGCTTTCTAATGCAAAAGAAATCAAGTCGATATATTGAAAACTAAGCAAATTATGACCAAAAAGGTAACCAGCTCTACTAAAAAGTGGCCGGAAAGAGGCAGTAGTAGAACTGGTTACCTTTTTGGTCATAACTTGTTTAGTATTCTAGATATCGACTTGATTTCTATTGCGTTGGATAGATAAACGTATTAGATTTAATTAGGAATTTTTTTTTACGGGTAGTGTGAAAAAAATTTTTCCCCCAAAAATTACCATGGACTACCCCCTTTGCTTTTTTTGAAAAAATGATAAAAAAAATTTGTTGCACTATCCGCACGAAAAAATTTTCTAATTAAAGCCAATTCGCTTAGCTTTCTAATGCAAAAGAAATCAAGTCGATATATTGAAAACTTAGCAAGTTATGACCAAAAAGGTAATGTGAAAAAAAATGTTTCCCCAAAAATTTTTTGAAAAAATTATCAAAACATTTTTCGCACTATCCCCAACAAAAAAAATATCGAAAAAGAAAAAAGGCTATTTTGAAAATGAAAAAAGCTAAATTTCAAGGCTAAATGCGAGAAAAAAGGCTAAATTAGCCTAAAAAAGGCTAAAATGGCAATGCTAAACCCAACTTGTATTTTTCTTCTCTTCTTAATTATTTTTCAATATAAATAAAATTTGCAGGCAAGAAATATTTGCCGGGTTAGCTAGTTTTATTATAAAGTCCTACCTGTCGATATAAACTTCTCCATCCGTATCAACAAAGACCGGTATTTGATGTTGAGGATTCAACTAAATGTGAAAAAGAAAAATAGAATTAATATCAGTGTAATAAAAATAAATAATAATAATCATAACAGAAGTAATAAATAAATGTAAAAAGATGCACACTGAACCTAAAATAGCGTTGCAAAATCAACAACGTATGAGGTTATTTTGACACCAATTTGATACCAATTTTGAAACGCTATGCTGTCAAAAATGCGTTGTTGAAATGACACCATGCGTTGTCAAACTGAGCACCGACAATTTTCTTTTTTCAATCCATTAGTAAATTTTGTTTACGAAGCTTTCGCAAATATATAAAAAAAAGATTTCAGGTGAAATAAAATTGAATTCTAAAGAAAAAAAAAAAATTAAATAGTTAAAGAAGTTAAATACCTTTTAAGCTAATTAATGGCTTCCGAAGTTTCAAGTCTTTGTTGAGGCAATACGGGTAACAAATAAAATTTTATCAGATAGTAAATTAATAAAAAAATTTAAAAGTTTCACAAAATTTTATACTAAAACTCTGAAAACTTCTAAAGCCCGTAACTCGAGAAAAATGAGTTTATCCCGAATATTTATAGAATTTAGGGCCTGTTTGCATTGCAAACAAAAACAAATTTTCGTGTATTGCTTTTGGTTTCATTACAATTATGCGAACGGAGCTTTTGTTTGCATTAACCTGAACAGGCCCTTAATTATCTATCACATATAGTTTTGATTTTATTTGGCAGTGCTTTTTAAAACTAGATTTAAACGTATGAATTCAGTGTGGACTGCTGAACTAATGACCTTTTCAGCTAAATGCGCACGAAAATTTGTTTTTGTTTTCAATATAATTATGCAAACGAACCTTTCGTTCGCATTTAGCTAAGCATTCCCCCTTAATTCTAAATTTGCTTAATAAATATTGAAATATTGGCCTATAATCATACTCATACTAAGCACTTTTAAACCTTGTAAACAAAAGTAAACTTTTAAGAAAAGAATACTTCTTTCTAACTATGAGACTATGGGCCATCGTAATTATCAAGCCATAAACGCTAAAAAAAAAACTTAACCAACCTCAAATTCGATTTTCGGTTTTTTATTAAAATCACAAGAATGTGGACATTTGCATCACTTGTTAAAAATGTCATAGGCTTGTTTGCTTCCATCAAAAATATTTGAAAAACACCTTCTCTTGTAAAATTGTATGATCGGTGGTTAAGCTTTTTTTTGCGGTTATGGCTCGATATTTATGTTTAAATATATAAAATAAAATATGTGTGTAAAAGTATAAAATATGCATGTGTGTGTGCGTGCCATCATATTATCATTATGGGCCATAAAAATAACGCGACCTGTAAGATCTCTTGTGCATATAGCAGACGCATTGGTTGTTTTGATTGCAAACTGCAGTCGGCTTAACATGTAAACTCAACTGCACTGAAGCGACTATCAAATAATGTTGTTTTTCTACGATTATTTACCTTTAAGAATTCTTCACTTAAGTGCTGTTTTTGTGAAAAATCAACAAATCTATTTGAAGGAAAAATAATTATATAATTATGTAGCCATGTAAATAATCATATTGCACTTTAATGCACACAAATATTTATTTATTTACTTGTTTTACTTACTTTAAATCTAAATCCAGACCAATTAATTTTGCTGTAATCATGCAAGTTCTGGCCGGTGGACTAAAAAGCGCATAATATAACATGGGCTTACTGCTCATTGTCAATAATTATTTTTATTTTTGCTTTTCCTTAAACAGAAACTACGAAATGTATTTTTTCCACCTTTTTTTTTAATTAAAGCGAAGAAGTGTTTGTTTGTTAATAAATTGTTTTAAACTAAATAACAAATAGCTTTCATGGCATTATTTAAGTTAAAAGCATTAAGCTTTTGAAAGCTTGTTATAAACCCATACATATGTGGACCATTAGAGATGCATTTTTAAGCATTTCAAAGGTATTTACTAAAAGGCATGTACATTTTCTATTTAAGCGCAATAGCTGTTAAATGTATAAATTTTGAATCAAATTTTTTGTTTTCTAACAGATTTCTTTATAATAAATTTTATAATTTTATCTGCTGAAGAAGCTGCATAAAGTTGAAGCAAAATAACGATATAACAATAAATAATTATATTAATACTAGCTGATCCGGTAAACGTTGTTGAAAAAAAGTTGAAAATTTTTTTGGAGTGAACCAATCCCCCCGCCCTGCACCTCACTTAGGCGTTTAAAAATTAGTTATAAACCTATTCTCATACCAACTGAATATACATATTCAATTTCATAAAAATCGGTTAAGTCGAAAAATATTTTTTTGAGGTGACCCACCCCCACAATAAACCTATTCTCATACCAACTGAATATACATATTCAATTTTAATCAAAAAATTTTTGTTATTTATTATTATTAATATTTATAATTTGGTGACGAAGCTTTCCACAGGAAGGCGAAATATTGAAAATAATAAATAATTCTTATAAAAAGACTAAAGCTCCATAATAATTAATTATTTACTTATTAAATTTCATTAAAATCGGTTAAGTCGAAAAATATTTTTTTGAGGTGACCCACCCCCACAATAAACTTATTCTCAGACCTACTGAATATACATATTAAATTTAATTAAAATCGGTTAAGCCGTTTCGGAGGACACGAGAATTTTATATTAATTGAGGTCTTATTTTAAAAATTTATTTTTATATCGAGATTTCGCTCTAATTTGTGTAGCTTCTTCAGGATATAATTATAAATTAATCAAATTTGAAGAAGCTACACAAATTGGAGCGAAATATTTTTCAAAATAAGACCTCAAGCTTAATAAAATATTCATATTATTTAAGAAAATTTTATATATTAGATTATTAATATTTAATACTAGAAATTAATTCTAAGAATAAATCGGCTCTCAGACTGTGGGCAGAGGAATCGAACATGTGACCTTTAGATTGATAGGCTAGCATGCACCCTTAAATAATTATAATCCCACCTCGAGCTTGAAAAACTAGCCGTTGTATTTAATATAATTCATTTATACAATAACTTACCTTTAAAAATTCCTCATTCATTTGTTCCTGTTTTGAGCAATCAACTAACCTTTTTGAAAGAAAAGAAAAATATTTAAAAAAAAAAATTAAAATAAAGTAATAATTGATAATGTAAATATTTTATTCCAACAAAATAAAAGGCCAATTTCCGAGTGTCGCTGTCGCTAATGTAAATTATATGGCAGGCGTGGCCACATATTAATGTTTTTGCCACGACAACGACACTCATAATTAAGCCTAATGTCTTTTATGTGGGGGCTTGTAAACTATGGTCACATTAAAGAATTATTTATCGAAATAAGCATAAGCCAATATCTCAGTTTATGTACTTTAAAGAAATATTCGCTTAGATTGGTTTAATTGAATTAGTTTTATGTTATACAAATCTTGTTAGACCATAAAAATATTTCCAAATTAGTAATTACACTTATTTCGACCAGTATTTGTATAATGTGGCCGTTGCTTTAGTCAATTTTTTTAAATACTTATGATATTGAGCTTCCGTCCCTATAAATTCCTTTTTTTCTACTCTGGTTGTCAAGATTTTATAGTAAAAAGACTAGGTTTCAATAACTATCTATATCTATCTTCTAAGATCTATCTTCTAGCTTAAATATATTATGAAAGCACATAAGGATTGGGAATAAAGTAACCTTCAATTAATATTGTTATCAACTTTTGACAAGTCTACTAGCTTAGTAGATATTAAAAAACAAAACATATTTGCAAAAGAAAATTAAAAATTTTAATTTTCTTAAAAAAAACTCATTAAAAATCTACAATAAACAAAATCTTAAGTCTTGTTCCTTATCTTGGATATGTACGCTACAAATAAAATAAAATCGATTCTGAATTTATTCACAATTAAGTGAAGTGATATCATATATCAGCCACTTCTCCATTGCATCGATTAACAAAAAGCGTTTTAATTAAATGCTACAAACATTTTTAGCATTGGAAGTATTTGAATTTTTCTCTTCTATCAACTGAAAGTTTCATTAAAAAATATTAACCCGTTCAAAAGTTACGGTTAAAAAACTAAACAACTCCTTGCACAAATATTTTCGCATGCAACTTGCACGATGTTGCAGAGTAAGAAATAAGCTACATGACACCTGCTATAACCAAGTTGAGTAAAAAGCGTTTTAGTTAAAAAAAAGGCTTAAAACATTTTAAGCGTTCGAGTAACGATGGCCCATCTCTCGGTCTGCGAGTATGACGACCTAATGAAACTTTCATTTAAAAATATTATTCCGTTCAAAAGTTGTAGCTAAAAAAGGAAAAAATAGACAAAAGGGCAGAGTGAAAAATTTACTATCTGCCATAGGTCACATGCACTTTAATTAAAAAGCGTTTTAATTAGGAAAACACTTATTTTTGTTTTTTTCTTTAATTTAACAATTTCCCATTACTTTTTTTAAAGCTCAAAAGTGCTCTTACTTTTTGCTAATTTCCACAAGATGTAACATTTACAAACGTACTTACAGTCATACCATATTTGTACTCGTATGTACGAGACTTACTTTAAATCCAAATCTAGTCCAACCAACTTAGCAACAATCATGCAAGCTCTAACCGCTGGACAAAGAAGTGCATAATATAATATTGGTTTGCTGGCCATTGTTATCAATTGTTTGTTTGTATTTCTTTTTTACTTGTTTAATAAAAGCAAAGTGTCAAGTCGTTAATGAATTGTTGTTAACTAAATACAAAAAACAAAAATGTTCTGCATTTTATATAATATTTAAAAACATTTAATTATGAAAGCTTTTTATAACAGCATTTTTTTGTATTTATTTATCAGAAGTTTATATACCGTCATATACATATTACTGAGCTTTCCACATCCACATGCAATGCAAAGAATTTGGGATTTTTGTCTCTTTCTATTTTTTTTTTATATTTTTTTTATTAAAATGTTAAATGATTTTTTTATCACAACTTTTACGATACTATTGATGTAGCTATGATTTAAAGCAACGTTTATTACAAACCATTTTCACATTACACAAATATTTGTCGAAATAAGCGTAACCACCACTTTTTGGCAAATATTTTTATAGTCTAACATGACTTGTATTCAGCTTTGCCAGGAGCTAGAAAAAAGGCTAGAAAAAGCTAAATCACTCACAAAAAAAAAGCTAGATAAAGATTAAAAAACTATCCCTTAAAATTCAAAATAATAATTATGATTTTTATAAAAAATCAAGAAGAGAACATACAGTGACAAAAACTAAAGAAAACAAAGTCGCTTTAGAATGCGTTTTTTTTTTTGCGGATAGTGCGAAAAAAAATTCCCCCCAAAAATTACCAAGGACTATACCCTTTGGTTTTTTTTTTAAAAATTATAAAAAAAATTTTTCGCACTATCCCCAAGAAAAAAAATTCTAATGAAAGCCAATATGCTTAGCTATCCAACACAATAGAAATCAAGTCGATATCTAGAAGACTAAGCAAGTTATGACCAAAAAGGTAACCAGTTCTACTACTGCCACTTTCCGGCCACTTTTTAGTAGAACTGGTTACCTTTTTGATCATACCTTGCTTAGTTTTTAAGCTATCGACTTGATTTCTAATGCGTTGAATAGGCAAACGTATTGTGCGAAAAAAAATTTTTTCGCCAAAAATTACCATGGACTACCCCCTTTGCTTTTTTTGAAAAAATGATAAAAAAATGTTTTTGCACTATCCCCAAGAAAAAAATTTCTAATGACAGCCAATATGCTTAGCTATCCAACGCAATAGAAACCAAGTCGATATCTGGAAAACTAAGGAAGTTATGATTAAAAAGTGGCTGGAAAGAGGCAGTAGTAGAACTGGTTACCTTTTTGGACATAACTTGCTTAGTCTTCTAGATATCGACTTGATTTATATTGCATTGAATAGATAAATGTATTGAATTTAATTAGAATTTGTTCTGAAATAGACTACCTACCCCCTTTGCTTTTTTTTTTTTTTTTTTTTTTTGAAAAATTATAAAAAAAATTTTCCCACTATTCGCACTTGGAATTATCAATTAAAAATTTTTAATTATAAAGATTTTTTTTTGGGTATTCAAATTAAAAAGCTGAGCTAAATCGTCGAAATTTTAACATTTCTGGTTCAAATTAAGACAATTCAAACTATTTATTTTATACATGAAAGTGCTTGAAAACCATTTCAAGTATGCTTGTGCAGTCCTTTAGTTCAAATTAATTAAACTTGGTTTCGACTTGCTCTCTGATTTAAATAATCAAGTTGTAATATAAGAAAATATTTATTTATTTATTTGTTTTAATGTGTTAATTTACTTACTTCAAATCTAAGTCCAGACCAATTAATTTTGCTGTAATCAAGCAAGTTCTTGCCGGTGGACTAAAAAGCGCACAATACAACATTGGTTTACTGCTCATTTTCAACAATTAATTATATTTTTTTCTTTTCGTTTAACACAAAATATGTAATTGAATAAAATGTAATTCTTCTAAATACTGTTTTTTTTTTTTTTAATTAATTAAGGCGAAGAAGTGTTTATTTGTTAATACATTTTTTTAAACTAAATAACAAAAAAAGCTTTTATTGCATTAAAAAAATATTCACCAATATTGCAGTTGTCGTAATCAATAGATAACGACTTCGTTTATTGTCGACGGCTTTTAATTAGTATTCCAAATGGCGTAATCATCTTTCATCGATAACTGTTTGTTTATAACTGGAATTCTATAAGAATATGCGACTTTGATATTGTGTTGAAGCGACTATGATTTTTAAAAAGTAATAAAAAATAAATAAGAGACAAATATAAATCAAAACTTGTGGAATTTTTGTTAAAAAATTCTTCCGTTGCTATAGTAGCTACCATTCCAGATCCATTTCAAAGAAAATTGAGAATAAATTGCTATAAAAGAAATGCTTTTTTCTGAACCAGCATTTTTCAAACAATTGACAAAAAGAATCCTAAATTAAAATCGGTCCAGTCGTTCTCCGATTTTAGATAAATTTGAAACCTGGGTGTGCTCAATTTTCCTTTGACGAACATTTAAAAAAAATTAGCCAAAAAGGTCAAACTGCTCTCCGATTTTAGATAAATTAAAAAAGTGGGCGTGGTCAATTTTTCTTTCCATAAACATCTAACAAAGCAAAACAAAAATGGCCGTGATGACCCTATTGACCAAGGAACTATATATATGATTTCATTAAAGCCCTAAGTTACAATTAAAAAACTTTAATATGAAATATGAACAAAACTTTTTGAATTTTTTCACTAACATTCTGAAACTGAAGCTTAAATTTAACAAAACTTCAAAAAGTTTTGTTAAATTTTCATATTATCGACTTTTTTGGCTTCTCTAAAAATTTTTTAAATGTAACTTAAGGCTTTATTGAAATCATATCACGATATATAGATGTGATATTCATATATATATGTCTTGTCACTGACTTCATTTAGGAAATAACTTGTTGAATTTTAAATTGATTTCTTTTTCCCTCAGTGCACCTTAATTGTTAAGAAAAAATCCTTTTTTTTAAACAAAAATCGTTTAAACTAGGGTTGAGTGTAGTTGTCATTCGTGGTTTTACATGTAAATCATTAAAAACAAAAAATAACTCTTGTTAGCGTTGCTTTTAATTTTATTTTCTTGTTCAAAATTCGAGCCAACGATATCGAGGGCCTGACGGTAATATTTTTTATTATATGTAACAAGCAAACCGGTTTTATTTTCATCCAAGTGACTGACAACTAAAATGGATCACAATCATGTACGAAGCTCACACTCACGCGTGCTTATTTACTTTATTTTATCCCAAACATAAAATAATAATCAAAATAAAATTTAATCTTCATTCGGGCTTAATTACAAATTATGTTGGTGTGCAAAATGCATTATTTTCCATGATATTCTCATGGAAAATTTCAAAAAATTGTTTACTTAGTGCAATAAGTACTAAGAGGGAAAGCATATCTATACAGGAGGGTTACTCTCTATTGCGATGCGAAAGAAAAACCATTCGCATATGTATGATTTTTACATTGAGTTGCGATGCGTTTTCTTTCGCATCGCAATAGAGAGTAGCCCCCCAGCTGTTTCATCAGACTCTACTCTGAATTTTCAGTAAATTACTCCAAGTCTTGAGAATATCATCGAAAATAATGCATTTTGCATAACCAACATAATTTGGAATTAAGCACGAATAAAGATTAAATTTTGTTAAATTTTATATTCCAAATATAATTTAATATGTTGTATAATAATCAAAATATTTAATAATAAAATATATTTTGTGTGTGTATTTATTTTATTATAAAATTAGTTTGTACCACTTCTTGTACACAAAATACTCGTACAATTATGTAAAAATAACTTTTTTATTTATAATTTAAAATAGCACATGTAAATTGCGCCTATACATACGTGACCACCAAAAAGATTACACCATGCGCATGATTTCCCGTTAGATGGCGTAGTTTGTTCACTGGTTGAAGAAAATAATAATAAATTTCTCTATGTTTATAATAGATTATTTATTTATTAGTTAATAGGAACACATGGCGTGACGTCATTTGTGCTGTCATTATTGTACATCACACGTCACGTTCACGTTTAAATGTAATCGCATATATGAATAATAATATATGAATACATACACTTCTTTTCCTTAAAAAAAATAAGATTTCCCAGGAGGGCCCTTCACAGTGTGTAATTTGCTGACATTTATTATGGTAAAAATTTTTTAATATTTTACTTTGAAATGTAGAAAGTTTTAATTATTATTTTTTTTTTAATTTAACACAACGTTAAGTAAGATATTGAAAAAAAATAACTTAAAACACAACAGTTTTTGAGTTCTGACACTATAGGCGATATGTGTTTTTACTTATGTTTAATTGCAGTTAATTAAATGTCTTTTTTTAATTTATTTCAGTTTAAACATTAATGTCAATTATATATATTCTTAGATGTAGGTTTGTTTGTGTAAATAGGTACATATATAACTAATGCTGCTTTAAAAAATATAAAAACAATTTGTACCATTTTAAAAAATTGAAACCCAAATTTTAGAATAAGAACTACAAGTAGAATAAAGAAAAACAAATTCTGCGTTTCGTAAATTAGAAAACGATTGTGATTAAACTTTCGATAAAATATTTTAAAGTTAAAAAAAAAATTAATATATAACAGAATAAAGAAGCTGCATAATTGAATTCAAAGTCTACGTTAATTTTTTTTTTTTTTTTTTTGATAAGAGAGTTACAATCTAAAATTTAACAAAGCTCCAGTACTTTCACAAGATTAAAGAACATTTCTTGAGAAGCAGGAAATTTTTTATGAAAAAAAAGTTAACAAATTACTCGTACGTATGAAAAATTCAAAACTCATTTTTTTTATTTTTTTATTTTTTTATTTTTTTTTTTCGAATTATAAAATGTTGATTATTTACATTCCTAAAATAGCAAATTAACCGAAATTTTCTCAAGGATTTTGAATATTAAAAAAGTTTTCTTTTATAAATTATGGCTGACACAATTCATTTGTGCCCGGTCTTTTTGATTGCTTTAAATTTTTGTTTTTAAATTGCATGAATTTCTTTTTCTCTCTCTTTTTTAAGGTTAGTTTAGAGGTAAGGCTAAATCGAGCAAGCTCTATCGAAATGTTCAAATTAATTCATTCCATTGATTTCATTTGATTTCGCATGCGAAGATTTGGGCCCAGCTCTATTAAAAGTTAAACAGCAAGTAATTTGTGGCAAAAATTTATCTCTTAGAAACTAAAAAAAAAAACTTAAAACATAATTTTTTGGTCTATCTTTTACAGGCACTTTGCTTTTTATTACGCTGAGCTCCATCTGAGGTAAAATATTGAGTTTGATAAATATTCGTTGTTGTGGCTGCAGTTACGGAATCACCTTAAATATTCAAAAAAAAAAATGTACTTTGATAAAAACAAAAAAATATTTACAATAAAACTTTTTAAATATTTTTTTATCGGTTTTTATATACACCGATATACCCCACAATACAAACAAATATAAAAAATTTTTCCAGCAAATTTGTTGTATGAAAGTTTACTTAAAAATTTAATCTAATCACATTTTTGTTATCAAAACAAGACTTTTTCGCCAAATTACCTGAATCGTACTTGAAAAGTTTTTGTATTTAATATAAAATATAATTGATAAATTAAAAATACTGATTTGCGTGACAATTGAGCTGTTATTTTTGAGAGTGGTACGAGGGTTGCCTTTTATATTTTGGGATTAGAGAACAAAAACAAATATTAATCATCAAAAATCATTTTATAGTTTTTAAAAATATTCCCCATGAAGATCTATACACTTTTGCATGCGTTTGAACCAATTGTCGAAGCACTTTTGCAACTCTGACACGAGCCTTGTTTTGAGCGATTGACATATTGTGTGGAATCCAACGCGAACAAATTTTTTTGACAGTCAAATGTTTATGCAATATTGAATGTATGCTGGTCCCACTAATGCCTAAGGCTTGCTGGTATGTTATGCGGTGCGAGCTTATTAGCTCAATTACTTGATTACGCATGTATGCTGTACTCGTATATGGGCCGCTTTAGCTATTATACAAAATGAAATTTTTTTGTGGTGCCTAAGGTTGCATAGACAATTTGAATACACACATACATACATCAGTAAACTCCAATCGCTATACCTTTATTTAGAAAAAAAAAAGTAGGTTACACCATATAATTTGCAATAACTCGAACACTAGCTCTCTGATTAAATTGAAAAAAAAGAAAACACATAAAGGTACAATAAAATAACCTTGAAATTATGTGCTAATAACATCTTTACAACTGCTGTGGTTTCGGAGGTAATAAGAAAGTTTTATAATAAAAACATATTTTTTCAAGAAAATTGCAAATATTTTTTTCTTAAAAAAATTACTTAAAAATATAAAATGAACTAAATCTTAAATTTTGTGCTTAATATTGATAACTTCATATGATACATATAAAATGAGTAATATCTTATTAAAATCGATTTATAAGTTCTGAATTTATTCACCTAAAACCCTATTGCATAAAATTTTCTTTTGTCATTTTTTTTTTTTTTTTTTTTGTCATTTTTAAATATAAAAAATTTTATGGCGCAGGTTTTTAAGTGTAAATAAATTCAGAGCTTATGAATATATTTTAATGGAATATGACTTATGTAAAATGTTCATCAATTTAGACTTTCAATGAATTTTTTAAGAAAAGAATTTTGTTTTTTGAGAAAACTTTATGATTATCTTAGAAACTACAAGACTGGTAAAAGAATAAATAATTGCATAATTCAAAAGTTATTCTATTCTCAATTCTTACATGCTTTTTTAATTTAATGAAAGGACTAGTTCTCCAGTTATTGCAAAATTGTTTAACCTCTTCTTTTCTCTATGTAACGGTAAACCTGGATAACTAAATGAGCTAATTTAAACAAGATTAATTATGCTGGCATAACAGCTTCAACCCCGCATTACCAGATGAATTAATCCAGTGTGTTTTGGAAAGAACAAAAGTTAAGCGGACTAAAAATTAACCCAGTGTGAATTGGCTCAATAGGATTAAAAAAGTTTTGATGGCACCAAACATAATCAATAATTTTTTTACATATTCAAAATGAAATGACAAACAATCACTTAAAGATAATATAGAATTCAATATATACATACGAGTACATATGTATACACTTATGGTCATTAAAAAAGGTACCCTAAAAAATTTTTTTTTGTCAAAATTTTCAGAAATTGTTTTTTTTTAATTTCACTTTTATTTATTTAATTTTTATTATTTTTAATGGGCCATAATCATAGTCACAAAAAAGTACTTTTATTTAAAGCTGACTTGTTCGTAAGAATTATATGATTTGAAAGTCGTTTTTAAAAAGATACCGACTGTAGTGTGACTATGATTATGGCCCAATATCTTTAAAATAATTCCGTTTTATTGATGTTCAGAGCAAAATTTTTTTAAAAATAAGAAAATGATTGTGGTCAGTAAAATAGGTACCCTTATAAATTCTTTCCCATTTTTTGCAGATTATTTTATTAATTTAACTTTTCCCGCTATTTGTCCTGGAAAATTAATGTCGCATAATCGATACCGAACAGTTTTTGCCAAAATTTAATTGAATATTTTCGCTGCAGTCGCCTTTAATGACATCGTGTGCAGCATTGCAAAGTATCAATCTGTAATTTGGCCCTTTTCTATTATGTTTCGGAACTTCAGAGGATTAACAACTAAATTTGGTGATCGATCAATTCCATTTTCTATGAATTTATGCGACTTATGGTACTGTTATTCTATTCCCAAGGCCTGTCTATTCCCAAGACTGTACTTTATCAACCTACCATTAATGTTGGTAATAATTTTAGTTCATTATTATGCTAAATTAGATACCATCAATTGGGACCTCAACGTTCACAAAATGAGAAAGAGTTTACCTATTTTACTGACCACTAAAATATTCTTATCTATTCTCGATACCAATCAAAAGGAATTTTTTAAAGATATTGTAATAAGACTGTTTTCGCAATAAAATCTAAGTGAAATTAAAAAAAAAATTTATGTAATTTTTAACAAAAACACAGAAACTTTCAGGGTACCTATTTTAATGGCCATGTGTGTTCATACATATTTTTGTTTGTTATTATTTACCCTTATTTACGCTAACTGGACTTGCTGGAGGCGATGGAGAGTCTAATGATATTACATCATTATCTGTAAAATAAACAAAAATGCCATAAGCAAATTAATAAGCTTTTAATTTGGATGTACAAAAATTTAATTTTATCAACTGAAACCATTTCGTTACCTTAGATTTTATATACTTTTGAACAAGTTTTCTTTTTTTGTTTAAATTAAATGAATAAAACAACATTTTTTTTTAAAGTTAATCAATGTTTTTACACATTTTTTCCTCTTTATTAATAATATAATTCAATTTATAGTTAAATTTTTAATTAAATATTTTCTCTTTGTTTTTGTTTTGCTTAACTCTTATAAATGTAATGAATGATGTATTCCTTTTCAGTGACATATATGCTATTGTATTTTTGGGATAAGAAAGATTTCATGTGTTTTGTTTATATATTGTTTTCTTCTTTTCTTTTATTTTTTTCTTTAATTTTTAAAACTAAAACTAAAAAATATATTTTAAATGTATATACAGTTGCTTGAGAATCCTTTATAACATTTAAGGAGATTTTTTGTTTCTAAGTTTTATACTTTTTTGTTTTAAGATTTTATAAATAAAATTATAGCAGCTTCTTTTTTTAATTTTTTTTTAAATACGCTTTGTGGTTAATTTTTTTGTTTTTTATTTTTCATCTTTTCTAAACTTTTTTTAGTGAAATATTGTGGCAGAGTTGTTTGTTTACTCCCTAAATTAATTTCTTTAAAAAAAAGAAATAATTAAAATTAAAAGCAAAGAAAGAAAATTAAGAGGAACAAAAAAGATTACAGAAAGTTTTTTTTATATAAAATCAAGATATTGAAATGATTTCGTTACAGTTTTTTTTATAAATTAATATTATATAGAATACAAATATACGAGTACATAACTAGGTAAGTATGCAGTTGCAAACTAAATTACATATTTTAACATATTGTTACGAAAATCACTCTATTGTATGACTGTGTTTTATTATTCATAAGAAATGTTCACGCTTATCATGAATATCATTTCCCTCGAATTCACTTTCACTGGGATAGCAATCATGAATGAATTCCCTGCAGGTTCCCCTTATCGTAAATAATTTTTTTCCCTTGTTTTGTTCACTTTTTAGCTTTAATGTGTTCACTTACTTTTTGCGGCGAACACATGTATTTTTCTTAAAATTTAATTTATCAATCAGAATTTAGCAATTTTTTAACAAAAAAATTAAAAAGTATTGTCTACCTATAAAAAATTCAATTATTTTCTAATAAAATCATATATCCACAACAGTTGACTCCTTTAGTAAAAAAATGTATTTTTTTGCTCTTAAAATCTTATAAAATTACAGAAATTTTTTATTTATATGCACTGGCCACTGAAGACTGCTTAACAACAAAAGTTGACACCTTTACCACAAGAACCATTCGTAAATTACAATAATTTATTGTTTGTCTATGGAAAACTTAGAAAATTTAATAAATTCTGCTTTATTCACTCTGCACTGATAGCGTGAACAAAATTTCACGCGAGATTCCCGATAGCAATGTTCCCTTCGAGGGGAATGAAAATTTCAAGGGAACAAGAATTTCACTTTTATTCGCATAGGGATGATTATATATTTCGAAATATTCAATTTCAATACCTTTTACCTTGTATAATTACTTAAAAAAATTGTCGTAATTGTCTCGGACGACGTTGTTGAGGCTTTTATGCGAGCGCTTAGGGAGGGGAAACTTAAATAACCTAAATAACAATTGTAATTAATTTTTTATTTCAAATCCCAGTTTGTTCGTATTTTGATTGATTGTCTATTATTTTAATAAACTTGGTCTACGAGCCAAAAAGTGCAACCAATATCATTATCATTACATCATTAGACAATAAGAGAATTTTGCCCATCATATTTATATTTATTCTTTCCCATGCATCTTCCAGGAATACCAAATCTATCCCATTCCAAAAGGATAATCTAAGATAGAAATTTCGCCAAAATATTAGAGCAGTTGTAGCTCCTGAGGATCCCATTTACATCACCGACGGTATCTGGCATCACATGATTAAACTCGAATTACCGTGTGTGTCATTAGTCGTTACCCAACAAGACATTTCCCACCTTAATGACACCCTTGTTCTCCTGTCCTCCCTTTATATACAACTACAAGTGTTTGATGATACGTTTGGAACTGACGCAAGATTCCTTAGTGCAACGATGATATATAGATTTATAAGATCAAGCACTACATCTGTGTACAAAGATATAAAGAGTGTAAAAAACGTAGCCCAATATGCATGGGGTATATTTGACAAAAAGACTTGTCCTGATCTTCGAGTGTTCTCATTGGTTGAAAGACCAAGATTATGACAATTTAGAAGATCGCTCCTCGCCTGTTTCCAATTCTGTAGTCACTGAGTAGAAATTTGGATTAAGAGGTAAGAGATCGTCAAACTTTAACTTTTACCCAAAGTCCATGCCAACCTTCCACATACAATATCAGACTACTAATGAGTCACAGAGTTTGGATCATCAAAGTAACAAAGAGGATGACACAGTGCAGAGTGAATGCATATATAATAAAGAAAAATTTATAAAATTTTCAAAGTTTGCAAGAGCAAAACAATAAATTTTTTTAATTTACGAATGGTTCTTGTGGTAAAGGTATAATCTGTTGTGAATAAACGGTTTTATCAGGAAATAATTGAATAGATACTCCACCACTTTTAATTCTTTTGTCAAAAGATTGCCAAATTCTGTTTGCTACATTAAATTTTATGAAAAAAAGTCTGTTCAAAACAAAACAAGGCAAAATTTTTTTTATGATAAGAGAATTTGCAGGGAATTCATGATTCATATGACAGTAAAAGTGAATGAAATTCGAGGGAAATGATATTCATGAGAAGTATTGTGAAATACAGCCACATCCCTGTGAAAGTCATTGAAAATTTCATGTCTGTCATCGGGGCCATTTGATGCATTTTTTTTCCATACTTAATCGGAACATATTTTTTAAACAATCTAATAAAAAAAAATTTTAACTCTCTCAAAAAATGCATGTTTTTATATTAAAATGAAAAAGTAAACTGTTACTGAGACACCCTTTATACATACATAGTTATTTTATTCTGTCAAATTTCTTGCCAAAAAATCGTACGGGTATATAGGATAGTGAATCATGGCCTTCATTTCAAATATCACGCTTAGTTTGGGAGTAGTTTGTGTACTGAATTTAGGAACAAATTGCTTATGTGAATAGCAAAATCTATTTTGTATTTATGTTTATATGAAAAATACACGAAATGAAAAAAAAATTGTCAAATGACTTTTAAAGATTCATTAGGCCATATAATAATAATAATAATATTTATTTAGTTTTTAACAAGTAGGATGATTTTGATCATTTGCTCGCAGGGCAGGAATCGAATCTGCAATCCCCAGATTGATGGCATAACGCATTACCCATCAGCCTACAGGGCACTTTTAATAATAATCACCCCTATTCCAGTTGTCGCCGTAAGTTTTGTCGTCGTTTTTATTTCAATTTCGCTTTGCATTGTTGTCGTCATCAATTCGACACTGATTTAGTATTCTATAAGACCACCACCACAAACAGCAAGTTTAGTTGGGCAATTTCTCTTTTAAAATTGTCGTATTGTTCAAACACAAATTTTTTGTTTCGGCAATTTTAGCATTCTTATTGAGTCATTCATTCAGCCTTCAAGCTGCCTGTCTTCTTTTTTTTACATCTTTATAAAAGATACGAAAAGAGAACAAAAAGGAATTGCCGATTACGAGCAAATTTGTACTCCATTCTATTATTCTTTCCTCTCTCTCCTACAAAATCACGAATTGCACAACTAAAATTACTGTGTGTTGTCTTGGTCTAACAGTCTTACTACGGCAATGACAAAATTAATTTTTTTTACAAAGAGTTTTAAATTTTGAGAAGTTTTGTATTGGCATATAATTTTTCATCTAGAAAAAAATTCTTAAATAACAATTGTTTGTATAAGAAAATAATATTATAAAAAGAAAATAAAAGATACAGATTATGTATTGTATTTGTATAAATTGGTAAAATAAAAAAAAAAATCCAAAGCTTCTGCAAACCTAATATAAATTTGTTTTGTCATTACTAAACAAAGATATTTTATTATTCAATTACATGAACAGAATTTCTACATGGATACCTCCTCGTTGTTCAAAGAAAATACTCATGTCTGCTTTGAATTTATTAAACATTCTAAATATTGAGTTGAATAAAGAGTATTTACAATTTTATGTTAATGAACTGCCGGGCACACATCTAATTTTTTTTAATTTTAATGAACCACAAACATCTGTTCTTAATGTTAATTTTGATTATATTTTCTTGTTTAAAATAACGATAACTGGCTCAAAATTATCTTAATATCGTATGAGTAAACAAATTGTAGCGTAAGTGAAAAATCAATCATGATATATGTAACTATAATTTTTAAAATGTAACAGTTTATTTAACATGAACGATTTTCTTAGCCCAATTTTTGGTTTCTGTTGAAAAGACTAATTAATGAGCGTGTTCGTCTAAAAATGAATGAATTGAAACCAGAAACTTGCTCGGTTTACAAAAAATACCTAACTTCATATGCCTTCTATGTGAACTTCTATGCAACTTTTACCTAATTTATGATATTTTTAAAATAATAATAATCATGGAGATAATTGATTTAAAAAGACTTTGTTCAATTTGGATAATAGAAGCAAATAGTTTAAAAAACATAGCTGTAGTTTAAAAAAAAGAGATTTAAAATAAAATAATAGCTCAATATGAGGATAACAATAAGTTTGTTTGTAGAAATTGTTTGGTTTAAAATGTATGTATAATATAAAATAAATAAATGTTATATATTGTTTTTATATTATGGAAATTACAAAAAAAAATCTAATTAATTATACATAGTTAGTTACACATAAATGTATGTATGTATGCATGTACGTACATATGTACTTGATAAATTACATATATAAATTATTTTTTTACTTATTTATAACAAAAAATTTGGCATGAAATTAGCACAACGTTTACTAATTTGCATGGAGAAAAGTTACCGATACTTAAAGTAAAGATTTTATAAATCAAATATCAAGTTTTTTGCTGAACATTACATTAAAAATATATCGGATAGTGTGTCCTTCACTATCCACCCAAATTTGGGTTCAAAGTTGTAGTCAAAAGCCGTTAACTATCAAAAGTTGTAATAACGGGCCTAAAAAATAATAAAAAAAAGA
Organism: Thelaira solivaga; assembly: GCA_947397855.1. NCBI lineage: Eukaryota > Metazoa > Arthropoda > Insecta > Diptera > Tachinidae > Thelaira > Thelaira solivaga. The sequence continues at coordinate 11,120,516 of OX377614.1, forward strand.
TCAAGGCGAATCTCTTTATCAATGTGGCTGCACTAGCAATTCACTCATATTTTTTTTTTAATTTGCATGTAAATTTTTATTTATTTTTTTTTTTGCCACAGGATTTGCGAATTCCCTAATTCTGCCACCTTATAGATTATACATCTTGATTAAGATTCGGACTTGATTTTTTTAAATTTAGCACATGGTGAAAAATGTGTTATGGATAGATAAACTTTATAGTAACGAAGTGCTAAAGTAAATCGCCGGCCTTCTGGTTAGCAGCATATTAGAATAAATGGCTAACGATCCGCCAACATTTTTGTTACAAATAAGGGAGTTAATTTTTAACATACAACTACTTATACACAATTACCACTACATAATACACTTCTAGCTTTTTTTAGAACATTTTCAATTTAATTGTTTAAAGGACAGTAATGTAAAAGCAAAATTAAATCAATAACATACATGTTAATATATCAGCTAATATGGAAAAGAACATTTAAGTCGGCTTAGGTTAAAAAATTGACTTGCTGTGCTAAATTAGCTAAATAATTTAATTTCAGGGATGATAAGACGATATACATATTTCACAATTAACGAGATTCTTACGAAAACAATTGAAATAATGTAATTTTTTAAAATTGCAGTTTTTCCATATTACCCCATGTACGTATCATGGTGTAAGAAAACCAGGTGACACTGAGACGCCAGCTGAATCCTGCATGATTGAAGCTCGTTCTGTCAAAAGTGAAGAGATATCAATATGTTAAAGGGAGATCAAAAGCGGAAACAAAATTTTTGACAGGAGGAGCCTCAAAAGTATATATAGGCTTTTTGTAATGTTGTTATTTTTGAAGTTACCTGGTTTTATTGTACCATGGTAGTAGGTATTTAAATACATACTATATAAATATGTATAATAAAACAAAATACTATATAGACAGGGTGAGGGATAGAGGCAAACATTAATCAAAACAAATTATCTTCGAGCTGAAAATAAATTATAAAAAATACACAAATTATAAAAAAAAATTCAAATAATAAACAAAATCACAATAAACTAAAATCAAACTGTAATAAGGGCATTTTGTAAGGCAATACGAAGCACATACGAAAAATTTTATTGAAAGGTTAAGCAAAATTCCCAAAATAAAAAATTGCTAAAATTTTTTTAGCAATAAATTCCAATATTTGCAAACGTTTTGACTTACAAAACCACACCCTAAAACAAACAAATTAATTGTAATAAAAATAGCAAAATTTAATTAACAGAGATTATATAAATATAGACATCGACAATACAAAACTAGGAACTATTATTTTTCCAATAAATTAAGTGGCAGCAAGCCCAATTTATTCAATAATTTTCCGATATGAACATTAAACGTAAATGTACAATTAAAATATTTTTAAAAAAATTTTCTCTAGTTTAATAAGTTTTTTTTCGTTATTTTATGGTTACCATGCAGTTACATATTTTAAACGGCAAATTAAATAACATACTCGTACACAATAATTAAACGAAAAAAGGAAATTGCTTTTGTTACGGTTGTCAAAATTCGACAACACCAATATTTTAATTTTCTGCGCATGTAGCGTGACGTCATGATATGATCCTATTGGCTAATAATTTACAGCTAAATAAGAGAGAGAAATAGAGAGAAATTTATTATTTTTTCTTCAAACAGTGGGCAATCTATGCCATCTAACGGGAAATCATGCACATGGTGTAATTTTGTATTGTTATCATACTTGCTATCGTGCATGTTCTGTATTCCACACGGATTTGGAAAAAATGTGAAATTACATTTTTTTCTTCTTATTAAATTAAAACTTGTAAAAATATTAAAATGGGCCACAGAGTAGTTATGAGGTGCTGAACTTTTCAATTCCGAATAAAATATTCGGAATACAGAACAGCACTATATATATTATTTGCAACACCTACAATTATATTCTTTGGCAATAGATAAAGTAGAAGTCTTAAAACATTTTTATGTGACACTGAGACGCCAACTGAATCATGCATGATTGGTTTTCTTATACATGGTGTATTGTACGTCAATGTAATCTTCTGTTGACATTGATTTTTTGTTTCTTTTTTTCTAGTGTTGATGAACATTAATAAAGGGTGTTTTTTTAGACGTATAGAACTTTAAATTGCAATAAAACAACGATGGATTATTCGATTGACATGAATTTTATTTATCCGAAAGATAATCTTGTGGCATTACATTTTAAATATGATTTCTGGCATATGACCGCCACGGCTGGCTCGGATGTAGTCCAATCTGGACGTCCAATTTTCGGCAATAGCACGGCGAATGTTGTCTTCCAAATGGTCAAGCGTTTGTGATTTATCCGCATAGACCAATGACTTTACATAGCCCCACAGAAAGTAGTCTAGCGGTGTTAAATCACAAGATCTTGGAGGCCAATTCACAGGTCCTTCAATAAATCGATTGTGGCACGAGCTGTGTGACATGTTGCGCCGTCTTGTTGAAACCACAGTTCCTGGACATCATGGTTGTTCAATTCAGGAATGAAAAAGTTAGTAATCATGGCTCTATACCGATCACCATTGACTGTAACGTTCTGGCCATCATCGTTTTTGAAGAAGTACGGACCAATGATTCCACCAGCCCATAAAGCGCACAAAACAGCCAGTTTTTCTGGATGTAACGGTGCTTCACTCCAAATGCGGCAGTTTTGTTTGTTGACGTGGCCATTCAACCAGAAGTGCGCTTCATCGCTAAACAAAAATTCGCTTATGAAAATCAAAATTATGAACCATTATTTTCGAAATAAAATTGCACTATTTGCAAGCGTTGTTCAGTCGTGAGTCTATTCATGATGAATTGCCAAACCAAACTGAGAATAAATCACTTGACAGCTGTTAAATCGGTCGCCATCTTGAACAGTAATGCCAACTTAAAGTTCTATACGTCTATAAAAAAACACCCTTTATAAGAAGTTTTAAAACTGGGCAAAGTGATGTTAGTTTAAAATTGACGACAAATAAAAAAGCGAATATTTTCGAAAATTATTTCTACACGAAATATACGATATTTTTTACAAGTAAGCTTAATAGCTTAGCTTTTAAATAAAACTAGCCTCAAAAGGGAAAAACAAAAATATTAACAAACAAACAAAAAAATTACACAAAATTGTCAAATCTCGATGATATGGTGGCTGTGCAAATTTTCTGCAAACGAATTAAAAAACCCAAAAGATATAAGATAAGATACATAAGAAGGAAAAAATGTATGTATGTGAGGATTGCAAAAACTTGAAAAAGAAGTAAACAAACAAGTCAATATTTTAGTACTGTACTATTACTAAGAGTATTTTACATATTATTATTTTCATTTGAAGTATTATTATTAATTGCAAGCATTTGATTGGATGAACTAACAACAAGATTATGAGACAACCGTGTTGCTGATGGTGCTGCAATGGCAGCCGATAATGATGATGATGACGCTGTGGCTGGGGTAGGTGCCATTGCCGTTGCTGTAACCGTTGAAGAGGATGTTTTTATTGAATTATTTTGTCGTAAATCCATTAAAATTTGATCCTGCATTAAATCCATAGATATAGGGCTCTCTAAACATTATAAAAATTTATTTAAGTTCTACATCGGGTGTAATTTTAGGAAAAACAAAAACGATAAAGACAAAACTAAAACCGTGTCTTTTTCTTTAATAAAACCAGCAAAATTTAATGCAGAAAACGTTGTTTATGTGTGTAGATTTCCATATAAAAATATATTATATATATAAATGAAAGTTTGTATATATATTTATTAAGACGAGTGTTGGTCCATTACAATAATTTACTATAGACCCTTAACAAATAAAAAAATATATTAAATTAAAAAAAAACTACAGTTTATAAATATAATTCATTAATTAAAACAACACAAAAATTCACAAATGTAATATAAAAAAAAACAACAGTATTGTACGAGTATTGTATATAGCAAATAGAATTTTAAAAAGTATTGACGGAAAAGATTTAAAATTTTAAGCCAATATTATGGTTCACAACTCAACTCTACTTTAGATGTAATTTTGATATTACAGCCTATTTATGTGTTCATTCAGTTGAGAAAAACATACAAAAATGACAACAGTTATTTCAATTACAACTCAACTAAGTTGAGTTGTGAACTATAATAGGAGCAATAATTAGAATCTTTACATAATAGTACTCTCTACTCTGCAACAATATTATAATTTTTAATGACTTTATTTAAATGGAATACTGTTATTGTGATTATTATAGATTATATGCACTCCGTTTTGTAGCTCGAATATCATTTCATCAGTATTTTTAATGAGGGTATCAATTCGATTTATAATTTTGGTAAAATCCCTATCGGAAGAATTTTTTTCATTCATTAAACCTATTGGAAAGGAAATAAGTTTTTTCTTAAGAACAACAAATTAACAAATGAAAAAATATATGACAAATATGTAGCTTACAGATGCACATAATGCATGTGTACAGTAGCAATTTTAACAACGAGGCCCACTATTTCGAAAGTGAAAGAAAACCAGTCACTTCAGTCAGTAGACTGAAAAACTTCTATCAGATTAGCTATTAAAAATGTCTTCAACAAAAATAGCAAAACAATTAAGTTCAATTGAAATAGATTGTTAAATGTGTAATTTTAGTCATATAACTCTATTACATACAAGGTCATGTAGTTAAATAACTTTTTTTAATTTCCTGTACAGAGGGCCAGGCTAGTTATATGTCGTGCGCGAAAAATCAAGATCAGGGAACTTATTCCTGAGGAGCTGCGGGTAACTATCTTTTCCCCCATGTCAACCGACATTAATTTTTTTTATATATATTTCTTTTATTTTGTAATAGCTAGAGCGTAACACTTTTCACAACTCACTGTTATTTGTTTAACCATTAGTAAAAGTTTCACGAGAAATTCAAAATGGTAACAATTTGGCAATTAGAAACCATATTTCCACTCAGATTAAATTTGAATTTTTTAATTTAGTTTATTTACATTAAAAAAAGAAAATTTCGCCAATTAAATTTATTGAATTTCGGCTCAACAATTACTTTCACAGGAATCAGTATCAAGTAAAATTTTACTTTTACGTTTATTTTTACGATTGGTATTCAATTTCCTTTGTCTTTTGCAAGTACCTTGGGCTGAATTTAGAATATTATATTGTGGTACACACGGCAAATCAAAAATATTAAATGGCTCCTGTTTCACACAATTATTCTTCTGTCTCGATGCTGCAGAATCATAGCAACTATCCACAAATGTATTTACTTGGAAATTTTTAGTCCTTTTGAATAATTTCATGAATTCAGTGATGTATAACATAAATATAAATGTTACAACTCCCAATATTAGTCTTGTTATATAAAAGCCATCATTACGAATCCAGCTAGATAACTCGGGTGCATTAAACATTACAAATTTTTGATTAGCCGTAATAACATATTGACCAAGAAAGTGGCAAAATAAATCCAACAATTTGAGTGCCGGCAGCCATATTTGTCGAAGTAAGAAATCAGTAGAATATGATATCAAAACTAATTCTACCACAAAAATTAAAAACCTTAGTGGACTTAGCCCGTTTTGTGGTAAAAATGTTCGCAATTTTACAAACATACCCAGTACGGATATTGTAAATAGAGTGGAAGCTGCATTCGGAATCAAAATAGGTAGTTTCGTATAAAGTATATTGATGATGCTAATGCTGTACAAATGCATCAACAAGCCCATACAAATTATAATCGAAGATTCAATAAAACTTAATTTCATTGTTAGACTTTTATACTAAAAATTTTAATTTTTATTCAATTGTGTTGAAATTATATATTTTCAAAGAATTTTTAACGTAAAAAATTTGAAAACTTCTTAAATTATTTTTTTTTTTTTTTTTGAAAATAGTATCAGGTGAGAACTAGTTAAATTCGGCTGTGCCGAGTCTTATATACCCTTCACTGTGTCAGCAAAATATTAATATTTTTCACTTTCCACCGCCTTCTAATATATCAAAAACACACAAAAAAATTAAGGGAGTGAAGATAAATATGCCGAGTTAAATATGTTTTAACGTAACTCCTGAAGTTTTTTAGTATTTGTAAATGAGTTTTCAGTATTAATGGTATATTTATCAAATACGTCACTAAGTACTTCTATATATATTATATTTTTAGCAGTAGTTTAGTGGAGGTCGTCTAGATTGGTAACCTACTGCCCAAATACTCAGAAGTTACTTTGGATTATTTTTAATTTTTTTTTTTTTAATTTCCATATACCCATGTGCTATTGCTCTGAGGGATTCGCAGCTTACGGACGAAGATTACGGAATGGGACACATCATTTTAAAGAGAAAGTCGTCTGGCTTTGTAATCTACTACCCAAATACTCAGAAATTACTTTGGATTATTTAAAAAAAATTGTTTGAAATTTTGCATATACTCCAGTACTGTTGTTCTGAAGGATTTTGGCAATTTCCGTTTTGCATCATAAAATAAAAACTATGAAATTTCCCGTAAATGTAAAAACACTTCCAGCTGAGCGTTTTTATTGTTGAGCCAAAAGATGTTTTGTACGTTTTAAGTAATTAAAAACAAGCTTAAATAATTTAAAAAAATGTTTCACGCTTTGGAATTGTATGAATATCCTATCAAGCCTGAATTCTGCTTATATACAATACTGCGGGAACATTAAAATTTTCTATAGGATTCATAAATTTGTTTCCATTTTCTTAATCACTGAATATTTTCAGTTATAAAAAAAATATTTGCTACAACATTTTCTATGTCACCAAACCTCAATAACGAAAAAATTTGGTAGAACACTTACATACGTACATTCTACCTTTAATAAGGATGATGATCAAAAGTAGGAGAATCATAAAAAAGCAAAAGATAAGCAAACAAATAATAATAGAACAAAGTAATAGGAAAAATAGTAGATAATAAAGTAAAGCATATTTATACAATTAAATTGAAAATTAGATCTTTGACAAACTAGAAGTAAAAAAATTCAATTTTTTTAAGTGTGTAGCTACTTAAAATAAAACGAAATTAAACTATCTAACTGGCTACACTAAATATTTTAGAAATGAGTGAAATAGTATGTGAAGTAATCACCACTATTCCAGTTGTCACTGTAAGTTTCGTCGTCGTTTTCATTTCAACTTCGCTTTTCATTGTCACTAATTTGGTATTCTATAACATTACTTACTACGACGACAGTTTATCTTTTTTTTATGTAATAATTTCTATTTGGAATTTAAAAGTTTAACAAAATATTAATCTTTATTTGTGCTTAATTCCAGAAATTGTGTTGGTTTTAAAATTTATTCTTTTACTCATGATATTCTCATGAGTTATTTATTCAGTACAATTGTACAATGAAAAGAAAACATGCAGTGTTGTAAGGAATACCGAAAAAGCTCAGAAAATATGGAAAACTATATTTGACTCCAAACATAAACCTCCCCATCAATATAAGGAAGAGGACTTGGTGGTACTCGAGAGTGCAATTTCCAGTACAGGCGAATCGAAGAAGCTAGAGGTCAAGTATAGGGGACCATATGTGGTGAAGAAAGTCCTCAGATATGGCAGATATGTTGTGGGAGCTGATGTATAACACTGAAATAACACACATACTAATATGCCATAGGCAAAACACCCACACATAAAAAAACATCTTGTAAATATAAATATAGAATATAAGAAAAGTAAAATAAAGTTAGTCTGTATGAAGAAACCAATGTGTGTAGTTGATTTATAACAGGAGATATTGACGAAGCTCAGCGAAACCAGAGAATTTTCAACAATAACAAGTAGCGATAGAAGTTGCATGGGTGAGAAAACTTTGATTTGGAAACGCCACGCATAATCGTATTTAGTGCTTAGGCTGTTGGCAAATGGTGGATGGAGGCCTCCTTGCGCTGTTGCAAGCGTTCGACGACACAGGGCAAATCAGAAAAGTGGAGCTTATTTAACATTTGGTCTATATGAAATTGAATACTTTTAGTGACGTAAAAGAATATGTAAGCAAAATGATAATGATGTCTCTAAAGGTTAAGCAGATTGGCCTGAATATCGATGACGAATTTATTTTTCCAATTCAAATTTGTCCTTTTATATTTTTTAAATTTTTTTTATTTTTGTCGTTAACTAAAATGGTAAGAACAAAATCATAGTCGTTTCAATACAATATCGCAGTCGCATTTTCTTATAGAATACCAATTATAAACAAACACCTGTCGAGAAATAACGATAACGACAACTGAAATACTAATTAAAAGCCGTCGACAATTAACGACGTCATTATCTATTGATTACGACAACTGGAATAGGGGTAAATAATTGATAAAATATTTGTTGACTAAAAAAGGTGTATATGTATACATATAAATTTAATATAGATAAATTTATGTTATTGTGTAAATGTATATCGTATCCAATTATTTAAGTTGCAACATTTTGTCCTGACAACATATCTCGTAATCTTTCTTATACGAAATTAGAAATTAACTTAAATCTTAACTTTTTTGTTTATTTAATTTAGTACGAAAATGAATCCAACGTACCATTCTTTTGTTGCATATACATGCCTCTTTGATTACCGCCACCATTGCCATTTATAGTTGAGGATGGCTGCGCTGAATTAGAATTTGTTTTAGCCACAGGACGACGTTTGGCCAAGGGTAAATCATCATCTGAATCACTAAGTGTTAAATCCACCTAAAACATAATAACAAAAGTATTAAAAATCAAAAAATAAATAAGTAAAAATTATATATTCAGCCATGCCGAATTTTTCTCCTTTATGTATGTATGTTAATGTGTATAGCAATACAATTTTTTAGCTTGTAAAATGGTTAATGTATAACAGAATAGCCTAAATCAGTGCGATGAATGTAACCATTTTTTTAATAATTGGGGTTTACACTCAAATTCCATAGCTAAGTAAGAGGTTAACGTTATGTATTGAAAATTAATGGTAACCAACTTCACTGCACATAAACATAGTTTTTTTATAATTTTAAGACAAAAAAAAGTCCTAGCAAATTAATGAAAAAAATCAGAGTAAATAATTTTTCTGATAACAGAAATAGCTGATACACAGACGTTTCTCTATATTGTGTTGAAATTTAAAAAGGGGCCCCAAAAAAATTACTACGTTACATATAAGGATCTAAATATTTTTTATATATATACTTGGTCGTAAATGAATATTGTAGTATAATTACAAACGGACAAAGTTATGTATTCATACACTAGTGTTATATATGGAAAAATAAATTTTTTAAGTACTTACCGTTTCACTATTTGTAGTTGATGATGGTTGCTCGTTTATGTTAACGGAAGCAGAAGCCGCCGCTTTGACAGGTTTAACATCTTCTGTAGTAATAAGTTCTTTGAAATAATTTTATGTTATTTTGGAATAATATGAAATAAAAATTTTAAAAATGAAATCAAGAAATGTTAAAGAAAAACACTAAAGGTTTTTTGTTTTTGTCTATATAATTGTTTGTACATTTTTTTCTATTACTAATTTCTGGGAACAAATACATATTTCATTGTTTAAATCACCTAGAGCTAATACTGATCTAATAGAGTTTAAAAAACCTAAGTAAAGAAAGTTGTTTATAAAATCGAAAGTTGACATTTAAAAGAACAAGAAAAGGCAAAAACTTTTTGGCAATTGTATTTTGAAGCATTCTCTGCCAACACAGAGTAGTTCAAAAATCCAAGGGCCTTAACTTTTGTAATTTGAATCGATTGGCAGAAATATATCTTTACAATCTTATTTTATGTTATATTTTTTCATAATTATATCTTTTTTTGCTTTTGTTCCACTATTTTTTTAAATGTTAACGATTATATTTTTAAAATTAGTTTTGGTATGGCTACAAAATGGCACATAAAATGTTAACATTTTTCTGCCATATCTATCAAAACAATTACAATTTTCGCAAAAAAAAAATATGATTTATTTTTTGACATTTTTTCTAATTTGTAATATAGTTTTTATTAGAAATTGGAAATTATTTTAATCTAATTTTATCAAAATGACCAATATAAAATTTTTTTTCGATCTCGGGGTGAACCCGGTTAATTTTTTTAACATTTTTAATAAATAAATATGTTTTAATTGTGGGTTTTTCTACACAAAATTTGTTTTTTACGACTTTATTTTTAACTAAAATATTTGAAGAGAAACTCACAAAAATATTAAAAAAAAAGAACTAAGTGAGCAAGTAAAAATATAAAGCCTAGTATTGATATGTAAATGGTATTGGATTAACCACTGATTTTTTGTTGCTCTGCATAACCTAAAATTTGTTTTGTTTTGTTTTGAATACAAATAAAAAAAAATCTATTTTTTTTAATAGAAAAGAAATCAGTGTTAATTTTTTGTAGAAATTAGAAAATATTTACGCATATGGTAGACTTTCATTTGTTCGTATAGGTATACAATAAATAATTTGCACTTACCGATATCATCTGAAATAACTTCAACTTTTTCTACAGGTTTTGTAGGTGTATCTATAATTTGACCTTCATATCTTAAGCTATGTGTGCTCCAAGAGCCGTCTTTGTGCAACTGTATTTCAGTATCATCTGGCTTAAGTAAATTTGAGGCTAATACTTCTTGGAAGTAGCTGTATATTAACAAAAATTAAATATTTATTAATTGTAAATATTTTATAGCTATTCATAATATATTATTAATAAAAAATAAATGTACCCATCAATAACCAGATTATCATAAACGGCAGGTTTATCACAAACTGGACAATTCCATGTTGGCTTGCGTTCGTTCATTTGCAGGTAAAGACTGGCATCAAAACATTGCAAATGTGAACAAGTAGATGCACGACATGGTATAGACATTTTCATTTTACCCAAAGGACAATTAAGTGATACTTTTAACATGGTTGTAGCAATTTCACAGTCTGCATCTTCCGTTAACTTTTCTTTGACTAGAAAAAAAGCGAATCGATAAAAAAAATCGATACAAAACAAAAATAAAAAAAAATTACTTAGAGCTCTGGTATAATCGGCTGGTTTAACACCCTTCTGTTTCATTCTTTGCAATAACTGAGCTGATGTTAATTTCTTAACTAAATAAACTGCAATGCAGTAGCCTCTAGTATAATCTGGAACCCATTGCACAGTTATTGTATTTGTTACTGTCGGCGAAAGCTTAACATTTGATGTCACATTTACTGGCCTAGGTGGCCTCTTGGGTTCCACGTTAGGGCGATTTGTTGGAATGACATTCTTACACACATAAAACCATTATGATTGTTAAATAAATACAAAATATTTTGGTAATTGTATACTTACAGGCAGTTGACATAACTTATTATTTACTTTAACACTGACACTTGGCGGAAAACAATCTTCTTGATCACATGAAGTCTCTAAAAGGCAGAATCTTAACTGCACTTGTATGGCATGTTCAATTTTCGAACTATTCCGTATGTCTCGATTTGATGCTATTTCTGTGGCCTGTTGTGGAGTGAGTGTAAAATAAAACGGAACTTCCTGTATACGCTGTGCATTACGAGGTACTAATGATGAAGGTTTAATTAAAGTGCCTAACACATCATAAAATGCTAGTTTTTTCAAGCGGACATCTGGATGAATAGGCATTTGGGTTGGTATAGTGTGAAGGAATGGTACAACATTATTGCCAGGAGGTACACCTGGTTGCATTCCAGCCTGACTAGCGGGATTAAGTATTTGTTGTGGTGTTCCCATTTGGGCCGCGGTATTAGCACTTACCATACCACCTGCATTAGGTTGCATTTGCATTTGAGAATACATTCTTTTTGGATCCGTTGGACCGTATTGATTGCTTGGTTGTTCAACACTGAAAGAAGATAAAATGCTCACTTATATATTGAAGAAAAAAGGAACAGAGTGTACTTCACTATTTAATTTTTTTTGCAAAACTTACATGTACTGTACGTAGACTTCTCGCACTTTTGGTGCAATTAAATCAAAATTTGTGCGTAAAAATGCTAAAATTCTACGTTGATAGTCAATTTTACGCCCAGTAAAATTTATATTTAAATATGAAAGTATTTTTTGAAGTTCAACCACTCGAAGCAGGCTTATCATTTCCTCACATTCCTGCAATATAATCATAAAATCTACGTCAATATGTGAAAGCAAAAGTTTATTTATTTTTTTTTACTCTACATGAGTTAATACGATGATTGTGGCATCAGACAAAACTCACTGAACAACTTTGCTAATATTTGAAAACTGATACAATAATAAATTATTTCACATCTCCTTAGATGTGAATCCTCATGGCTTATGCTTTTCTGACCACTTTGTGTTAAAAAAGAAAATGCGTCAGCGAATAGATGAACAAGAAAAAAATTTGAACAGATTAATATTCTTTCAAATATAACTAACAGTAATATATTTCAAAACACATTGCTAGCTTTTAAGATCATCCCAAACAGCGTGTCTATAAAATCAATTTAAAAATTACTAAAATTGTATGGTCCCCGGAAAAATTACTAAAAATTTTAAAAATCTATATAATATCCTTTTATTTATTCGCGCCACTGCTGTCGAGAATGAAAAAGTTTTCTCAACAACTGGAAATTTTGTGACGAAAATAATAAAACGATTGCCAGATGAAACAATTGAATTTATCCCAATATTACAAAACGGAACCTTGCGATTCTAATTAATGGCCGCCAGATAAACCAATTAATCCCAAATATGATTTAGTAACCCACATGGGATATGAACAGCAGGTAAAATCTTTCTTAGAAATGTATGGCTTCTTTAGATCAGTGGGGCTACTCTGTATTGCGTTTGCTCTTTGCCCCCCAGGACCACACACAGCAATTTTATAAAGATGTAAAAAAAGAAGACAGGTGGTTTGGAGGCTGAATGAATGACTGAATAAGAATGCTAAAATAGCCGAAACAAAAAATTTGTGTGTGGACAAAACGACAATTTTTAGAGAGAATTGAGAAAAAATTGCCCAACTAAACTTGTTGTGTGGTCCTGGTCTTAGAATCTATCATAATTTGTTTAACTGTATTTTTTCTTCTTTTGTAGATGTATTTCAAATATGTATTTCAGTGTTTGTTGTAGGGATGACTTTACCAGGTGTTCTTAAAGCATGATACCATATATAAGTATGAAAATTTTGCATCAAAGTTAATAGATCGAGGAATCACAACCGGTAGCCGCACCACAAACTAATTTTAAGAACCTATTTCTTGATCCATTTCAACTACTTCTTTTCTATTAGCTTAGATACAACACTACAGATGTCATATAAATGTCACTATGTTTATTCAGTTTTTGTTTTGAAGTGTGTGTTTGTGTACCATAGTGTTCCTTTTGCTAAAGAAAAAGAGGTAGCATTATAGGCCTCGAAAATATACTTTCTACCTCTCTAGCAAACTTCTAATTTTTAATTGGAAATGCTACAGCAAGCTATCAAAATATACATTTAATTAACATACAACAAAACCCAATAATATATAAAAAATAAATCACATTTTTAAGGTGTCTAGCTCCGTCCGAAACCATAAACTGCACGATTAACTAAATTATTTATTTGCAAGATATCATCATAAGTATAATGCCATACACACCAAACTAAAGCACACTTACTACTGCAGTAACAAATTATTTATATACATATTTATATGTATTACAGAAATGCATTTATTAACAATGCATACACATACAACCCATCTCACACACTTTTATATTTCTAACAAAACAAAAGAAAAACAAAAATCTAAAAAAATACAAGTTGGCAACATTATGGAAGACACAAAAAACTATTATTCCCTTCCAAAGCACAAAATCTAGAAAAAAAAATTAATATAATGACATTTTTGTAAGATAATTTTCTACATATGTATTACTTTATATTCACTGTTTAGTTGAATTTAATTAAGGCATTCATGTCTCTAATTAATATAACTTTTCTTGTACCTTTCGAAAAATTTAACATTTTAAGATTCATATTTTCACTTTTCTCTTTTACTAAATGTGGAAAAAAAATATCACACAAATTTTGTTAATATTTTCGCACATAAGTATCACCTTTCCAAAGTGTTTGATATTTTTTTATTGTAGCTGAATTTATTTACTTGCGCTTTATGTATTTTATTCAAGAGTTTTTAGCATAAATTGCTGTTATTATATTTTTATTATTATATTTAATTGTTTTCTTTTATTTATGCTGATTTTTCATACACATTTTAACTTTTCTTTCTGCTCAACTAAATTGACTACAAAAAAATTAAATAAAATTCTATTCCAAAGAATATGGCGGCGAGTTTGGTCTTTTTAGACAGTAAAAATCCCAGTATTTTAAGTTTCATTCGGTTAAATGAACACAGCCATATGATAAAATCGCAAAGCTACACAGTTGCAATCACAGAGAAAAAATAAATGCAACCATGGATGCAATTGATATCAACAATCTGTAAAATTTCTCAAAATGTTTCACTTCATTGAATTATTCACTCACAATTGATTTTGACACTAGTATTTCTTTTTATTCTTTCAGAACATGAGCTTCTTGCCGTACCACGGGCACACTATAACTTACTATTACTTAAAGGGGTGATAGACATGTCAAATTTCAGCATCAAACTTGCATTTGGCTGTACATTTTGATTTTCGTCAAATTCACACACAATGTATACATGTTACTCCCATTTGAAAAAAAACTCACACAAATGTCGTTTGATGTTGAAATTTTACCAGAACCAGACATGGCGGATAGACGTGTCTATCCCCCTCAATTCGAAGCATCCAAAAATAATTCATTATGACCATTTAATACATAAAATTAAAATGGTATCACTGACAAATAATACTGGTTAATTTTATTTAAATAATGGGAAGTTACACAAAATTATTAAAAAATAATTTATAAGTAAATTTCTTTATGAAAATTTTGTTGCACACATATTTACATTTTGAACGTAAGACTATTGAACCTACCTTTAGCTTAACTGGATCAATATAATTGAGAGGAGCTGACGCTTGTATATTTCGCTTTTGTGAATTATTGGAATTTAATTGATGCTGCTGCTGATTTGTGGCGCTACTCGATGAAGATACAACACCAGAACGCGAACTGTTCATGGTGCCGCCAGATAGTAGCGCGTTTTCTGCTTGGGTTTGGGATCTCGTCTTACGCATTACAAACAAGACAATATTATTAAGTTTATTTCACAAAAGACAGACAGTGCACAATCAATCTAGCGATTTTAAGAAAAACAATCTAAGCACATGAAATAAATTACTAAAGTTCTTTTATGAATAAGCCTGTGCAATGTTTAAAATTGAATCTTGTATATTCCGTTTTAGATTAAGCCCACATAACTTTTGTGGCAAAATTTCAATAATCCAACTTTCGTGGTATGGTCTTTGGATACCAGAATTAATGCACTGAAAGCAAAAAACAGCTGTCGTTTAGATAGATGTATAGAAAATGCCAATTTTAAATTTCCCCGTATTCTATCTTGTCTGTGTTCACTTATACACTACACAAAAAAGTTATATTTTCAAAAGTGTAGTATAGCATATGTATAATTGCTTGGTTTAATAATTTTATGTGAAGAGATTTATCACGCTAATACATATTCATCAAAAAATTTGTAAGCAATAGTTTTGAATACACAAATTTGTTTTAATGTACATATATGTGCTATTCAGATCTATTGTGGGTGAAACATTTTGTTCGCTTTTGATTTCAGTCAACGTAAACATCCACAGGGTACCTTAATAACTTTTGATAGAATTTCTACACCGTACATGTACCACCCTATAAAGTATATATGAGGAGGAACAAAAATGGCAGTTTTAGTTGCGCAACTCGAGTTTATGGGAGAGATAGGAAAGGAATAAAAACTTCCTTTCCTCTCTTCTATAAACTCAAGTTCCGCAACTAAACTTACCATGTCTGTGAAGTCCTTACACGGCTTATGACACAGCGTTTAGAAAAGTTTACCACAACAATCTGTAAGATATGGCTGTCTTCAGGTTGCTGTTGGAACTCAGCTCGATCGTACCCCAAATGACGGAGCTATGAGTGAAAACCCGCAACTACCTAATTTTTTGAAGCCAATACGAAATATAAAGGGGGGGCCTAAAATTTCTTAATCTCACCAGTTACGAGTTTTTTCACTTTTTTCTCTTATAAAAAATCTTCCTTTTTTAACATAGAAAGTTCTCTCATATAATCAATGAAAAAAAATTTTTTCTTTGGGAAAAAATTCCTAGAGAATTTTCATGATTGGGTGAATAATTTATACTTTTTATGGAAATTTTTAAATATGTATATATTCTTATACATAAAATTAAAATTTCATCAAATTTCTGCTACTCGAAATAAATTGAAAATCGATTTTAATAACCTAAACAAATGGACCACAGAACATCTAAAGGTGCTAAATTTTATAGAATATATGTATAAAGATCTATACTTTTGTTATTGAAGAAAAATTAGATTTTTGGTTGCTCGGACTTGTAATATGTACTATTATTTAAACTGTGAATTTTATATTAAATAAAATCTTTTAAAATATACATATTTACTTTATTAATCTTATTTTTTTAGTTACACTTTAGTGCACCTATAGAATAAAAACAAGAAGGCTGTACACTGTAAACAAAGCTTGGCTCACTATAGTTCAAAAAAAGTCCATGTCTCCACAATTAACGTCCAAAAGATCATCGTCGTATGTTTGTAATGGTTTTTCTATAATGTCTTGAGAAGTCGAGGGTTTATTTGAGACATCAACTTCAATATCATTATTAACATGATTAATAGGTATTGATACTAAATCTAGTTCGTTTTCTTCAGAGGCTTCGGGCGATGGTGGAGGATTTGATACTGCAATTAAAAAAAGATTGAATTAAAATATAAACGGAACAAGTTTTGTATAAAGTCTTACAGTTGCCATCGTTTTCCTTTTGATTTAACTCATCTAAAAGCATTAAATCTTTTCTTGTGTTAAGATTGGGTAATTCAGCACCCTGTTCACAAAGACGCTTTTTTAGTTCTTTTACTTTTCGATCACGAATAATAGCTTTCATATCTTTCATTTTTTTGTTAGCAATATTACGGACTTCTGAAAATATGGCTTTTTGATCTTCCGCAGATAGCGAATCATGATGTTTTAATAGAAATAAAAACACACCTCCCGGAGTACGCCGCCGTTGACCATTCTAATAAGAAAAAAATAGAGTACATAAAATATGTATGTATGTACATAGTAATATAATATTTTTGTTTTCTTAATAAGCATACTTTGACTTACTTTTATTGTCATGCCACCTTCAGCCTCAATGCGCTGTGTTTCTTTGTAAATCTTTAAAGGCAATTCTGTTCCCAAAACTTCAACAACTCTTACTGAAATTGAAAAAATTTATAATATTCTAAGAGAAAATCAGTTTGTTACATATTACATCTACCTAGTAAATCATCATTTTCTTCATTTAATTTCATGGCCATTTCTCTTCCAGCATCGGCAGCGTCACGTCCTTCTAGATTTCCCAAATCTTCTATATACCTAGGGTCGTAAGAATTCGAATCGGAACCACCACTGTTGGGAGATGATCGTCGGCGTTCTCCGATGTTTCTCCGCTTGGCTAGACGTTCATGCACTGGACGTTTAATATTGTCACGACTAGATGGTCTTTGTCGCTTACTGTGCGGCTGATATTGTTCATTATCGGAAAAATCTTCGTTCGAATTTGACAATCTTCTTTTGAGACTATTTGCCCCATTTAAACGATATTTTATAGAAAAATCATAATTTTCTACGTTGCGATCATTAAAAGCACTTTTAGTGACATCACAGCCACGCATATTTTCAGTTAGAGCATCTTCTTGTAAAGCAGCTGTCCAAATATCGTACTTTTTGAAGCGTGTTTTTCTTTGATCGCTACTATCTGTTGTAGTGTTCACGCGTACCATCACAGTGCGTTTAACATGACGTTTCTTATGTTTCGAAATTTTTTCCCTATTTACGTTATCCAGACATGTGTCTGAAGAATCTCCAGACGATGATGAGTATTCTTCACTTTGGCACTCGTCTTCGTCGTCTATGTTACTTATACCGTTAACTTCATCATTTACAGCATCGGAATCCATTCTCAAGCATGTGATATCATTTGCCGATGGTATCGCTGTAATTGTTGCGTTATGGGTTAATGATGCAGGCCTTTGCAGTGGTTTGTATACTTCATCTGATGTATCTGAAAGCTTTTTAATGAAAGAAGTCAGCGATCATCAGTGATTTAATAGATATTTTGACGCCATGTCTAACGTCTTTCAATTACTCACCTCACCTTCTTCTATATCATCATTAGCGGCTATTAGCTCAGCATTCATCATCATGGTACTAAAATTATCAGGTTTTTTAATATTTTAAAAACGTCTTGAAAAATTTTACATTAAAAATATTTTTTGCAACTGCATCAAAAATGAATGCACCCTTGAATAAAAAAGCAACTGTCACATATTTTGCTTCTTCTTATTCACTTCAGATTAATTATTAAATATAATAGGGGGAGGAAAATGAATTTCCAAGGTCCGGTTTAAAAAAAATTAATATTTATTTTTAGAGACACGTATTAGCAATTAATAAAGTTATATTAGTTTAATCACTAAGCAAAGGCTTAATGCAATATTGGAAATACAGTCGAATTGAAATTAATTTTCATCAAAATGACAAATTGTATAAAAATATTTAAAAGTGTAACCAAGTTCAATTAAGGCAACGCGTCACTATTGTGAATATAATATAAGAAGTAGTACTGAAAAATTCTTTTAATTGGAAAAAGCTTATGTTCAAATAGAGATTAGGTTGAGAAGTTTTTCTATACTTCTAATAAATTATTAAAAATAACTTAAGTAACGAAAATGTGATACAATTTAAAAGAGTTTATAAAAAACCTGAATATCATAATGTAAAATAATTAAGAACTTATGTGTGGAAGAAGTTCCAAATAATAATTTATTTGATATACATACATACACGCATATACAAATGTGTTACAACTGAACAAAACCGCACCCCGATACTTTGAATAATTAGTCCCCTTTATCCTCCATTAAAAAGTGCACAATAAACCAGAAAAAGCCTTTCGTATAAACAGTTACTTCAACAGCGTAAGCAAAAACATTCAATGTGTCTTAAAGAAACATTTACCTGTAATATCAAACAAAGCATGTGTGTAACAGTGTGCATGAAGGAATTTTTCTTATAGATTATTACCTCTTCTATTTCTTTTAAAAGAATAGTACGTGTAAAAATATATAAAAAAAAGTGTAACAAGTGCCAAAGTGGGCGTGTTTGGCAAAAAAAAATATAGACGCCTATTTCACAAAGCAGTTCGACACCATGGAAAATGAGTCGGTCAAATCTGAACAAAGTAGCCGTTCCAGGCGCTCCAGAAATCACAATAATAATGGAGGAGGTGGGGGTTCCATAAATAATGGCTACCACCGAGATCGTACACGACATTCACATCGAAGTAATTCTCATTCAAAATCCAAAAGCAATCGCAATAGTGAATTGAATCCTTACCAAACAACAGTTAACATGACTGGAGATGAAGGTCGTGAAGGCCAAGAAATAATAGAGGTTCAAATTTTACCACAAGACGATAATTGGGGAGAAAACACGACAGCAGTAACCGGTAACACGTCAGAACAAAGCATATCTATGGAGGACATAAATAATGCCTGGCATCGTGAAATGGCTGACATTGGCCTAGGTTTTAAATGTCGACGGTATTTGGAGTCATTATTTTCATTTTTACTTGGTTTTGGAGCGTTTTTCTCCCCAGTAGCAATGGTAGTGATGCCTCATTTAGGATTTTTTCCCTCAGCCTTTGATCATCCTGAACTGACACAGACTGTAAGGACCCAATTGCTAGCATGCGGTAGTGAATGTAAAGGCTTATTAGTCTCAATGGCTGTACGACTGCTTCTATTGGCTATTGCTTTATGGGCATTATTTATGCGCCACTCTGCTGCAACAATGCCAAGAATATTTTTATACCGCGCAGTAGTTTTATTACTGGTCACATTATCCACATTCGCTTATTGGTTATTTTATATAGTGCAGGTAAGTTTAAATTTTCATAAGTCGATTTTTAGTAAAGTCCAAACCTTTGCAAACATTTTTTAGTAGCTAAGAAACGACTGAACCCTGGACCAAATAAAAAATACGCATATGTTTTTAGCAGGTCTTATTAACATATATTTAGTGTACTAGTAACATTTAAGAAATACATATATAATAATAGAATAGCTGTTTTTAATCGCGTTCTCCCTGTATCGTCCGCTTCTTTTATCTATGTGTAGAAATTCTTAGACTAAGGAGATTGTATACGTAAAAATTCAGAACATAAAAGCAGGCGTAGCCGATCCGAAAGTAAATTGTGACCATTCTTGGAGCGTTACCCGCTAATAATGTACGTTTATATTGGTGAAAGAATTTTTAAAATCGGCTTGGTAGTTTTATAGTTTATCCAATACCTACCCAGATACTGAATGAATCGTCACCTGTTGATATTTGAATCTAAACCATCCAGAGCGCCACTAAAATGCATATATATATACACGTGCAGTCGTAATATATATATATGCTAGATGTTTTTGTCCGGTCTCACCCGGCCCGTTCGGTATCCTTGGAAAGCATTTGTATCAATTTTTATCGACTTCCCTTTACAAATAGAATTTTAATTGTTAAAAAAATCAACCAAATAAATACAGTCATTAACTACTTTATAAAGTGGCTCATGTTTTTGCTAGCATTATTTTCATAAATGCCAAATAAAATATTTAAAACCATAATTTTAGACTTAAATTAAGTACGGGCTAGTCTATTATATATATCAGAGGCAATAAGAGTATTTATTTTGACATAGATCAATTTGTTACTAAGAAATATGTATTAGAAATAAATTATCAATTTCTATTGTAATTATGGTTCACTATTTTGACCATAATTGCTTCCACATAAGAGATAGACATATGCTGTCGCGGACTTCTTTGTAGGACTATTTATGATAAACATTACGTTCATACATTATATATGTGTAACTTCAACGATATTTGCGGCGCACGCCAAAACATGTCGCCGATTGTAGAATTTTTTCCTACTTACTTGACACCTATCGTTATATTTTGGACAATTTCCACAATATCCTTATAAATTATAGTGAAGTTTCATTAAAATTCATTCAGTAGTTTTTGCGTGAAAGAGGAACAAACATCCACACTCACAAACATCCACACTCACTAACATTCGGCTTTATAATATTAGTAGGATATATATAAAGATTACACATTGTAACAACAGTATACTATTTATCAGTCGTGTTGAAGTCAGTAAATTAAGTGCATATGTACTTATGTGAATATATGTATAAAAGTAAGAAAATAATTAGAATTTAATTTTTAGGTCACAAATGGGGCAAAAATTGTTGTCGAGACTGGAGGCGAAGCAGTAGATTATAAATCTCTAGTGGCATATGCAACAAATTTAGTTGACACTCTACTCTTTATTCATTACATTGCTGTCGTCTTGCTGGAATTGAGACACAATCAATCAATGTATTATGTAAAAATAATACGTTCTCCAGACGGAATATCACAATCATATACTTTGGGTCAGCTAAGTATACAGAGAGCCGCAGTATGGGTTCTACAGCGCTATTACGTCGACTTTCCTATTTATAATCCTTATTTGGAGCGTATACCAATATCTAAATCACAGAGAAATAAAATAACCACTAGTTTCAAGTACTACGAAGTGGATGGTGTTAACAACTCACAACAACAAAGCCAAAGTAGAGCAGTATTAGCTGCTAATGCTAGACGTCGGGATTCCTCACATAATGAGCGTTTTTATGAAGAACATGAATATGAACGTAGAGTGAAGAAACGAAGAGCGCGATTAATCACAGCTGCTGAAGAAGCATTTACGCACATTAAACGTATACACAATGAACCTGCTCCTGCAGTACCATTAGATCCAAATGAAGCAGCACAAGCTGTGTTTCCCTCAATGGCTCGTGCCTTGCAGAAATACTTACGTGTCACAAGACAGCAACCCAGACATACATTCGAAAGTATTTTAAAGCACTTGGCGCATTGCCTCAAACATGATCTATCACCACGAGCTTTTTTAGAGCCATATCTTACAGAATCACCAGTCTTACAAAGTGAAAAAGAACGCAGATGGGTGCAATCTTGGTCACTTATTTGCGATGAATTAGTATCACGGCCAATAGCTGGTAGTGTTACATTTCAACTAATACAAAATGATGTATCACTTATGGTTTCAATACACAAGTTGCCACACTTCAATATAGCTGAAGAGGTAGTTGATCCAAAAAGTAATAAATTTGTATTGAAACTCAACTCAGAGACTTCTGTATGACAACAGCAATCCCAAACAGCAACAACAACACCAACACACAGCAACGTTACTCAGTCCTCTTATTTGCATGTTTTCATATAAAATTTAACGAAAAAGTCGTTGCGAATGTTAAGGTCAGTGTTACTTTACAAAATAATTTTTATTTATTAATTTTTCTATATTGTGGTCAATAATACTAAAAAAAGTGCTCAAATTGTAATTCATAATATCAAACAAATCCAGTGTACTTAAATTTAATTTCAATTCCTTTAAGATATAATCATTTCTTCTTTATCTAAAATAATTTATTCCTTATAGAAAACATATCATTACGTAGAAATTAGTCAAAAAAAGAAGAAAAAAATTAATTAGGTACATATGTATATAACAGACCTGGTAAATGCATATGTATATATTAAATGTTTCCTAATCGGGTCTTATCTGGCCCCTCAATTTCCCTATAAAAAGTTGAACAACAAAAAGATTAAAATATTTTTCACTTGAATGTGGAAAACAGAACGTATGCTAATATTTATTTTGCACAGTTCGACTTATTTTTTTAACCTAAAAAATAATATACCTACTTACTTGTGTGTACTATATTTATGATATACATAAACAACATATAATATTTTCATTGGTAGACAACAGCTGAGAAAAGGTGAAAAATAAAATCGTAATTTTCGTTATATTCCGTTACAAAATTCAGAAAATAAAACGATATTTTATTTGTTCATTGAAATTAACATTAAAAATCTTAACAAATAACACAAAATAAGAGTTTGCCTTTTCCTTGTAAGAATTCTAGTAGGGGTAGAAGAAATACCTTAATGCTCCTTGTGTTATTTTTAAAAAGATGTAAATTGTACATACTTTTATTTTATTTTTATTATTTTAATAAAAATCCCTAAATTTCTATTTAAATTAATAATTTCATCAATCATCAAAACTCATAAATATATTATGCCCTAACTACTCGTATAACTTAAGATTCCTTAATAATACAATAATCAGAAGCAAAACAAGCATCCTATCAAAACTGAATAAAATAAATAAATTTAGACACATACATAAGCATACTCATACATATAACTAGATATTTACAAATAACTTTTAATAAACCTTAAAAAAACAAAATACCTATTAAAGCTTAAATACTTATTGAATAATTAATAATCATTGTATTACTTAGTAAAATACTCATTCAGGAATGTTCTGTAAGTGTACTTGAATTGACAAAAATTTTAAAATTGAAAATCATAATATCTGTGTGTACATAATTTTTTTCAAATTAAGAAAAAAAGACAGAACAATGCCAAATTATAAACACAAATTTTGTAACAATAAGACAACTTTGGAGACTGTATAAATATATATATATTACATACATATGTATTTATTTTATAATTATTAATATAATTTTTTTTTTACAAAAACCAAAACAAATTTATTTATTACAGAATGAAAAATGTTTAACGGGCATATTACAAACTGTCCAATTTCATAAATACACATACATACATACTAAATGTATGTATAAATACTAAATACTCTGTTTTATTTATCAATTATATTATTGTAATTATAATTTTAAAATTAATTTTTTAAGCAATAAATTACATATGTACATACATACATACATACATACATACATATGTGTAGGAATAACTTATTTGTTTACATCATTACTACTTTCTTTAATGATATATTGTATAGATTTAACGAGATCACTTTATTACAATATAAAAGACAAACTTAATAATCTACTGATGTTTTACATTTTATTGTTTGTCTGTGGTTCGTCTGTCCTCTCCCTCTGTTCTGTCCTAGCGTTTTCTTTTTCTCCTTCTGTGGTTGTCACTATATTATTGATTTGTTAGTTACGTTTTACCCCATTCAATCAAGTTGTTAATGATTTTCACTAAAAATCTTCATTTGTATCGCTTGATTAGTTTTTGATCATACTCAATCAACAAAAAATGTAAGTTTTACAATTCTCGGAATAGGTATGCATGAATGTATGTAGATACATAGATATAAAAAAATGAAGGGATCGCAATTAACTATTTAATAGTTGAAAAAAAGAATTCAAATATTAAAAAAATACATTTTTCAATTAAAACATAAAAGTCAAATATACATAATAGATATTTGTTGATTTTTTGCAATAATTACTATTTGCTTAGGGATTATGCTTATCCTTGCCATCAGGTAGAGATAATTGCCATTAAACAAGTGCACAAAAAAATTTAGTATGAAGTTAAGCTCTGGCTGTGTATGTACACTTTCAACATAGTTTGAGTATGTTAAAATAAAGATTTGGGCAACTGTATTGCAAGTTACGAGCAATGAAAAAGTTATGCCATTAATATATGTATAAAGTTAAAAAACTGGTGAAAAATAAAGTAATGTGTGCACATACATATCACTTTAAATGCAGTTTAGAGGAATTTTTTATTTTCTTTTATTCCTTTTTTTTACTAACTAAAGCTGAAGTTTTTTGTTTTTGATCTTTCCTGCTAACTTATAATTAAAAATGTAAATAATTTTTTTTCTCGTTTGAAATTTCCCCAATTTTTTTTCATGAACTCTTCTTTTACGCCAGGTTTTTTCTTCTTTAAATAAAAAAAAAATCTACTTATTTCCAAGAAAATACAAAATTTAATAAAGTTGTTTTGTATCATATCGGTGTCGCAATGTTATAATACAATTAGAAAAATGGTCTTAAATACTATTAACTTTCCGTTATCGAAAACCTAACTTACGTTTGCTTTAAAATTATTTATTAAATCATTTTTAAAGTTCATTCATTAATTATTTGATGTGAAAATTAATTTCTTAGAACTTTTTTTTCTACCTTCTTGATGTATTTTATCACTGCAGTGTATACTGCATAAGACTTTTCCTGGCTCTTGTGATTTGATTGGTTGGGTTACAGAAACCCACACAATTTTTTAAAGTTACATTTAAACGGTTTTTAAATCAACTTTCGGTGTATAACAGCAACATTAATTAGAAATAACAGCGAATTAATTAAACTAAGAATTCAGAAAAATTATCAATTAAATTCTCCACTAATTTTATTGTTTTATTACTTATTTTGATAAACCTGTTTGGATATAGAAAAATTTTATTTAGAAGAAAAGTTTTTTATGTAATTTTTTTTGCTATTTTGAGTTTGGAATTTACAAAATATTTAATGTTTGCAGCATAGTTTATAATGTCAGATATATACATATATACTACATATATACATATCACACACATCCATGCATATATGACAATTAGCTCTCAAAGCACATATTCCAAGAAAAAAATCTATAAACAGGTACTGTAAAACTTTCCATATTTTATAAATAATAGTTTTCTTCATTTTCATAAATAATTTTAAGTTTTGAATAATTTGTATTTTGTGATAAGTTCGCAAACAACAAATTATTGTAAATTAACTACATTTAATAGATTTTAAAATAAGTATTTTTTAATATAATAATGTGACAAGAGATTAATTGTGTTTAACTGAAATAATATTCTAGCTAATTTTTAGATACATATATTTTATTGATATTCTTTTTAAATCATTTACATTTTATTAATATTAAATAAGCATTTTTAATAGCTTTTAATCGATCAAAAATAATTTTAATTATGTAATAAATAAATTTATAGCATTTAATAGATTTTAAAACTAGTATTTTAGGTTATTGTATACACAACTTCTTATACGATCAATACACATATACAAACATATTTATGCATACCTTTGCAAAATTATAAAATAAAAAATTTTAAATAAATGCTAACAAAAATTACTTTTTTTACTGAAAATTTGTGTTTCATTTATAAATTTTTATTTATTGTGCATTTGGAAACCAAAAATTTTTATTTGCAAATTAAAAATTGTCATCTGCACTAATATGTATTAAATTTTATAATTTATCTTTATTTCATTTCTGGCATAGTGTAATTATATAATACACTATGATTTCGGGTATAATAATTTTAAATGAAATCTATTACAATCACACTTCTTTTTATAAGTGTATTAATTTTTGTATTAATTTAAAGCCTTTTAATTAAAAATATTTGTATTTTTCGATATTTTGTAGCTTCTTCAAGAGTTATTTATGTGTTTATTTCATAAAGCTACATAATGTTGAAACGAATTATCGAAAAAAATATGTTATTGTATTATTAGTACAACAAAGTCAAATCAAATATATGTATTATCAATTATTAAAAATGCTTGATGACATTTTTAATCTGCTTCTCTGATTTCGAACGTTCTCGGCACTTTATTTTCGAATGAAAATGGTAAAAATTTCAAGGATACTACTTTGCACTATTAGTTGGTTACTTACCTATTAGTTTTGGGAATAGAACTGGGACGAGCATGAATATATCTTAATATTATATTTTTTTTACATAAACGTTTATTTAATTCATTAAAAATAACATTTGGTTATGCAATAATAATGTATATAAAAATAAAACAACAAAAATCTGCATATATTTTTATGGTTAATCTGAAGACGAAGCAAGTCGAGTCTTAAATATTTATTATTTTTAAGATTCCAGAATTATATAAATTGTGCTAAATAAAAATAAATGCCCGTGTATTGTGCATGATCTAATGCAACTCAAATAAAATAGAACAAAAAATTAACAAACACATAACTGACTATTTTTTTTTTTTTTGCGAGTATATTTAAAAAATTAATGAGCTAAAGTTAAAATGAAATTCAATCTGTTTTTGGTTTTAAATCATTCACAGAAGGCTGTAAAAATTCTTCAACAATTGCGGTAACCATACGATCTAAAGTTTGTCTCAAGCTTTGCCAATTTTTTTCTTCTGGTTTACCGCATAACTCAGCGTAATATTTTATCTTTGGTTCGGTGCCGCTAGTGCGTAAAGTAATTACTAAGCCATTTTCAAAACTAAATGTAATCATTTGTGCACTAGCACTGACAGGTAAACGGGCTTTCCCATCTGCCTGGGACGTATCAAAACCTGTTGTCAAATCTCTAATATGCTTAATGCCAAACTCACCATCAAGTATAGAAGTTGGATAAGTATTGACTTTTCCATCTTGAAAATTGCGTAGACGATCAAAAATGCGAGTGATAACAGGGGCTTTATCGCAAAAGAGATATGAACAATTTGTACAATGATAGCCATATTTTTCATAAATTTGATTCAATTTTTCAGTTAGAGTTATGCCTTCAGTTTCTTTTATGTAGCAACACATAGTGGCAAG
The DNA here is from genome assembly GCA_947397855.1 of Thelaira solivaga. Lineage (NCBI taxonomy): Eukaryota > Metazoa > Arthropoda > Insecta > Diptera > Tachinidae > Thelaira > Thelaira solivaga. The sequence continues at coordinate 11,148,219 of OX377614.1, forward strand.
ATGTACGGCAGCACTTACACCATCTTTATCGAGTACAGCAGTGGAAAACATGAAACCAATTGCTTCTTCAAATGCAAACAAAACATGTTTACCTTCGGTCATTAACTCAATGCTACGGTTGCCCATCCACTTAAAGCCTGTTAGAGTTTCAATAAAATTGTATCCACCTTCTTTGGCCATTGAGCTTAGAATCTTGGAACTAACAGTGCTGGCCAAAAGATAACAATCGGATAGATTTACATCGGGATGCAAAGCTTTGTAATTCTCGACGGACCACCACCCTAAAAGAGCGCCAAGCTCGTTGCCATTGAAAACCTAATATATGTACATATTTACATACATAAATTTATTTATGTAATTTTTGTCAGTTACCTTCCATAGCCCAGTTTGTGGATCCTTTTCCGCATACGCCAATCGATCTGCATCTGGGTCATTAGCCAAAATTTTTGTTACCCCCTCTGCATCGGCTTTTTTAATGGATAATTCCAAAGCGCTTTTACCTTCTTCTGGATTTGGAAACTTAACTGTTGGAAATTCAGGATCAGCCTCTTTCTGTTCTTCAACCGGTAAAAGATTTGGCAGACTGGCTTCTTTAAAAGCTTGTTCTATGTAGGGCCACCCCACACCATGCATTGCTGTATAGACAAACTTGTTGCCAACAAATTTTTGTTTTTCATTGATTTCTAAAAACTTTATTGGAATGTTTTCTTTTAGAGCACTGAAATATGCTGAACACATTTCTTCGTAGGGGTCTTCTAAAAGTGGTGAGTATTTTAATAGTTCAGTATTCCATGATTCATCTTTTGGTTCTAAATTATGGAGAATCGACTGTTGTATTCCTTTGTCGTGGGGTGATATAATTTGAGCACCATTTCCCCAATACACTTTATATCCATTATCCTCTTTAGGATTATGAGATGCTGTTACCATAACACCAGCTAAACATTTTTTTTGCAAAATAGCAAAGGGAACAAAAGGCGTAGCTACCATACGAGTGTACAGAAGTATTTTTATGCCACTCTGTATAAATATGGTTGAAGACAGCTCAGCAAATCGTTTGCTATTGTAACGACCATCATAACCAAATACAACACCACGTTCGTAGTCTTCAGGTTTATATTGTTTTTTAATATATTCGCATAATCCTTGAGCGGTTTGGACTATTACCAAATCATTCATAGAGTCAAAACCAGCCCGCATGTAACCGCGTAAGCCTGCTGTGCCAAAAGCTAAACGTTTCAGTAAACGTGTACGCAATCGGTCCCAATCTTTCGATGCGACCATTTGGTTAACTTCGTTAATAGTATTTTCATTACGATCCCATTTTAGCCATAACTGTATTTGTGCATCCAATTCTACATTACCCGAATATGATGCCATTCTAATTAGAATTTAAGAAATATTTGTGTGTGAGAATGCAATTTGTGAATGAACAATTGTATTGCCTTATCTCGACGGGATAACCCCAGTTGATCACTCAATGACCTCTAGCACTTATAAACGATCAAAATTGGCAATTTTAATAACAATTATTAATAATTCTTAAAAATAATTATCGATAAACACCAGCAGGCTAGTCAATAAAATCATAGGAAAATGAAAGTGAAACAAGTCGACAAAAAATTTTCAACGGCGTTGGCTACACAAAACTCCTCCGGGAATAGCGGCTTTTTAGACCACATTGTAAAAACTGAACAGGCGGCACACTATCGTCTTCGGTCCGGCCGGCTTGTTTTATTAGTGTAGAACGCGGAGCAGATCTGGATATCCGAAAGAAAGTAGTTTCTTAAGTTTTCTAAAATATAGTACCGAGGAACATATAGTAGAAAATAATGGCCGATGTTTTGGATATTGATAATGCTGAAGAATTTGAAGTCGATGAAGATGGAGATCGTAAGTAACAACTGCAATTTTTATTATGCACTTGTCAATTGTAAAAATATAACAAATTCTCTTCTACATAATTTTTAAGAGGGTATCGTACGTTTAAAGGAGAAGGCTAAGCACCGAAAAGGTAGAGGATTTGGTAATGAAACAACGACACGCGAAACAATACACCAATATGAGCGTGTACGACACGAAGATGATGATGAATTAGAGCCGGGGCCACAGCGTTCAGTAGAGGGTTGGATTTTATTTGTCACAAATATACACGAAGAGGCTCAAGAAGATGAGATACAAGAAAAGTTTTGCGATTTTGGAGCAATTAAGAATATTCATTTGAATTTAGACCGAAGAACGGGTTTTTCCAAAGGCTATGCTTTAGTCGAATACGAAACACACAAGGAAGCGTGGGCCGCCAAAGAAGCTCTCAATGGAACCGAAATAATGGGCCAGCCAATACAAGTTGATTGGTGTTTTGTTAAAGGACCTAAAAGAATTAAAAAATCATCTGATAAGAGGCGCCGCTGAAAAATATGTACTTTTTTGTTTACCATAAGTCAGTACCACACACAAAAAATATTCATGTGTACATATGTATTTATAAAAACATTAAATTAGTTTAAACTTAAATTAAAGCCTTGTTTTGTGAAACCAGATAAAAAACGAACATTTATAGAAATATTCCTATTTAACCTTTGTACTTATTCTGCAAATATTTTAATGATATTTATAATAATTACATACATACCCACTTCATGGAAAACTAATTTTTAATTCAATATTTGGCTTCATGAAAATATGAAATAAATACCTATGTATGTATTTAATATTAATTTCACTAACAATATATATATATATATTTCAGAATAAGGACAAAAATACGAACAAATTTGTTCATAAATTTTGAGTTATTTTGCAAACAGTTTTTAAAATAACAGAACTAATTCATGAAATAAAAAATTTTTAAAGTCTGCAGATATATGCATGTGTGTTAATTGTAGTTTAGATAAATATACATACATTTATATTGTGAAATTATATATTTTTATATAGAAAAGTTACACGAATAATTTTTCTTAAAATTAGTATATAACAAACTCAATTTATTACGGTATTAAAAAAAGTTTATTATTATTTCATTTTCTTTATATGCAGTAAATGTTTTCTCATAGCCTGCTGCTTGTCGCGGAAACTCTTTTTCACTTTTGATCTAGCCTTGTGTCGCATCATAACGAAATTCTTACGTTTTGCTTTCTCACGATTAGTCTTTGAACAATTTTCGTTTTTACGACCATCTTTCCAACCGAATTTCTCGCGATCTGTGCGTCCACTTTGTACCGATTCCAGACGTGTTTCCTTATCATGCTTTCGTTTTTTATATATCATTTCAATTTTATCTAGTTTCACGAAATCTTCACGATCTTTTTCCAATGGCCTCTTGCGTGCGTTTGTAACGGCCTTTTTGGCGTTTGCAGCGCTAATACGTTTGAAGTCTTCGTCGGTAAAAATACGTGTGAGAGCTAATTCTTGCGCGGCCTCTTTCTCGTTAAGGATTGTAATTTTATCGGATCCCTCGGAAGACTTTTTATTGGCTGTAAATGAATTTTTTGAAATCACTGAAGAAACAGAATTAGAACGAGGCTTTTTATTTTTGATCGACTTCCTGTTTCGCTTGTTACTTTCTTCATTATCTTCCTCATCATCAACTTCTTCACTATCAGCACTTTCATCACCTTCATCTTCGATATTATCATCATTTTCCGAACTTTCGTCTACTTCATCATCACTGGCTTCTTTATCATCATCTTCCCCATCATCACTGGCTTCTTCGTCATCATCTTCCACATCATCTTCGCCTTCACTGTGACTTACATTAACCCAACCTCCATCATTGTCATCAGTATCATCATCACTGGGGATGTCAATGCTCTTTGAATTTTTTAACAATACCTCAGCTCCTGGAATAGTTTCATGCACCTCAACAGCTCCATAGGCTTTTGGCTTAAGTTCAGCTTGAGCCTCTGTTAAACGACCTCTATCTTTTTTGTGCAATAGAGCGGGCAACTGTTCTCTATACAACATAATTAGAGAACGAGCTGCCATCATAACTGATTTTTCTTTATATGTTTTATACATAGCCAGATCTCTAAGTAAATCTTCTCCCATGGCTAAAGGACATCTCTGACAAATTACTCGTGTGGCATTCAAACCTATTGCCATAACATCAGATGAATTTCTCTCTGTGATAAAATTATTGGCAATCATTTTTAAAATAGGTTCCACCACGTCACCCGGCACAAGTTCATGAGAAGCTTGTGCTGCGAATTGCAATATTCTTGTAACTTGTCTTTGATGTGGCTGTATAAAACGAGTTATATAGGGATAAAATGAGAATAAAAACAGTTCGTGTATACCAATAAGTCGTGAAATTACATCCAGGTGCATTAGTTTAACTTCAAAACGTTCGTTTCCTGTTTGCAATTGTTTAAAAAGGCCTTCGGCCATACCTTGGGGATTATGTATCAGGTGAATAGCTGAGAAATTAAAAGGTTCCGCATTTTTTTTCTTTTTCTGTTGTTTAACAGCTTGCTTTTTAATTTGTTCTAATTGCTTTTTCCGCTTTTTAGTTTTTTTGTTAACACGACTTTGAATTAGAGCAGATTTCAAATCAATCTCATTTTCCGTGTCTGAATCATCAGAACCTTTTTCATCTTCATCATGACCCAAGAAAAATTTTAATGACGCTACTTGCACCTAAAAATAGTTTAAAGTCAGCTAAATAAGCTGATATAGTGGTATGATATATCTACCTTGGTAAGTTTCGAAAAGCATCCAACTGTTGCAATTACATTAACGGTCTTTTCATCATTCCACACATTTTTCTTGTACAGCTCTATCATAACATCCACTGACATTTTTGCAGCCTTCGGATTTGCATCTTTTAACATTGAATACATAAAGTTTTGCAATGTCGAGTTTAATTTCATATCCTTGTGCTTGGCATTCATATTTTTAATATCGGTTATAATATGATTTTGCAAGAATGTACGTAAATGCTTATCGGGGCAACGCAACAACTGAAAAAATAATTCCAGTAAGTCCAAGGCAGGTATAAGATTTTTATTGCGCAACAATATCAAAGCCTTGACAAAGCAGTTACGCATCACAGTATCCAAGGTTGTAGCATGATTCTTCAGTAAATCAACCAATTGCTGAGGAAATTGTGTGCAAATATCTGGATAGCATTGAGCCACCTGAGCTATGAACATAACAAGTTCATCTAAAGACTTATTTTCCTCAGTAGGATTTAAGGCGAACACTTCCAAGCTACTAATGAAATGTCTATATTGTTGATGAAATTCATCTTTATAAGATCCCGGGTCACGTTTTATTAAATTCTGCAATTGTGGCAGATTGTCCGGTAGTTGATTATTATGCCTCACCATGACCAAAATTTTTTTTAATAAATTTCATAAATTTAAAAATGAGCACGTTTTAATATTATTATGTTGTCTCTTTTGTTGACGTTTTTTGACAATTGCATTATCAAAAGCATCGAAAAAGCTGCCACATTTTTCAAAATTTTATATATGATTTGTTGAAGTGAAATTTTTATTAAAAGTTGAAGTAAAATTTAACAAAATAAAATTTCATATACTTTTAAGCATTTTTATTTAATTTGTAACTTATTTGGGCTTGAAAATATTTATTTAATGGCATGATTGAATATATATGGGTATAATATGCACAACATTTTCACATCTGGCATTTCCAAATACTTTTTTGCCATATTAAAAAACAAAATAGGAAAAAAGAACGAAAAAGTCACACAACACAACAAAGTAATTTGGTTTTCCTTTGTATTTTTTCCAATTATTTTCGAAAATTTTCTTTCATATTCTAATAATTTCTTTGGGTTTTTAGTGTATATAAAATTTGTTTAAAATGGCAAAATGTTCTAAAACGAAAACTTTACTTATAAATAAAATAACAAAAATCTAAAATTGTAATATGAAGTATAAAAGTGACCGTCATCATTATCATATTTTTTTTGCAATTGCATACAAAACATCATACCTACAATAAAGTAATACTACTACTAAATAAGACTACTACCTGCCTTGACAATAATAAAAGTAACCAAAAGTCTTGGTATTTCTCCTTTGTATTTAAAAATTGATTCATATATTAATTGTAAATCAATGTCTTTACGCGCTATCAAGAAGCGCGAAAATCAATTACCTTCACCTGGTGTAAACAGTACAAATTCAAGAACCACTCTATTTAAAAAACTAGCCAATAAAAATAACAGCAGAGGTTTATTGCAACATCAAGAACAGCCAACTAGTGGCAGTTGTGAAGCAGGTGAGGGTGCTGCTGTTAGTGGGGGTTTTATACAAAATACAAATTGCAAACAATTCAATTTGTCAGCAACTAGTGTTAAACAACAATATCAGCTTCTAGGTAGATTAACGAAATCAAATTTGGAATTTGGAAAACCCTCTGAGATTATTAAACATTTGGAAGTAGAACGTCTTGTCAGAACGAAATCAGAAACGGACGTCGATAAATTATTGAGTAAAATTAACCAAACAAAGCAAGGAATTTTACTAAATGCAAAATCAGAAGTTTGTTTAAAAACCATATCAACTCATAGTTACCAAGCTTCTATTAGTAATTGTAATAACAACAGAGTAATAACGCCCACCAAATTACAGCGAAGCACACAAAAAACAATGATAAGTGGTGCGCGTTCTCATCGAGACTTAACGCAGTCGTCTTATGCCACTTCACAACACAATGTTGACATCAGCAATTGTGGTGTTCCTACCACGTGTCGTCGTATGAGTGAAGGTAGCTATATAAGATCACAAAGAACCAATTCAATGTCGACAAGTGAAATGACCTCTTCCTCAAATGCGGCCACTTCTTCTTTGCGACACTCAGTACCGCCCGTTGACCCAAACAGTATATTGCGCATACCCATCATTGGCTACGAGGTAATGGAAGAGAGAGCTCGTTTCACGGTCTATAAATTACGTGTAGAAAATCCTCATACAAATGACTGTTGGTTAGTTTTAAGACGTTACACTGATTTCGTACGTTTGAATACCAAATTGAAACAATCATTCCCTCATCTTGTTTTAAATTTGCCACGCAAAAAGATATTTGGCGATAATTTCAATGCAGTTTTTTTGGACAACCGCATTCAGGGCTTACAAATGTTTGTAAATTCCATAATGAGTAAAGAGGAATTGAGAAAATGCCAGCTGGTGCGTGAATTTTTCTGTTTAGACGAACCACCATCCTATTCGGAATCAATGGAAGAGTGTAGAGTAAGTTTTTTTATAATAATTTTTCTTTTAAGTACGTATGTATGTATGTAACCACATTTATATATTAATGAATCATAATTATTGGAGCATGTGTAAAAATAAATAATTGATCAATGTCTTACATTAATTAAATTCTACTACATGAAAATGCATTTTGGTTAGCACTGACTGTTTTGTATGTACATATAAATTATGAAATTTTGATCTCATAGTAATAAAATTTTAAATCAAACTAATTATATTAATTTGAAATTTTTTTATTTGTTTCAGGCGATTTTTGAAGCTCAAGAAGAAACTATAGCACATTTGAAGCTTCAAGTCAATACCAAAAATGATTTGATATTGCAGTTACAACAAAAACTAAGAGAGGAAATGCATGAAAAAGAACAACTCAAAGAAATGGTCAAGTAAGTAATTATAACTTTAAATAACATTTTATTACAGAATTATCTATAAAATTAATAATTTCTTATGTTTGCCATTTTATAGAAATCTCAATATAAAACCCACAAATGGTAACATATAGTTTAGTCATGAAAGGAATCGGTGCTTCTCATCTTATATTTTTGCGGTTCTAGCAACAAAGGTGTGTTTTTTAAATAGTTTAATTTATTTAAAAAAGTGGTGTCTACGGATTGTTAAGAAATTCAACGAAATGGTTGTTTTAATACAGGTTTTATGTTGAGCATAAATTAAGCAGCTAAGAAATCGCACTAATAATTATATTCACACAAATATATTTTTTTATTATTAAAATAACATATTTAGTGTACAATATAATCCAATCAATTAACAGTAAAGTAAAATTTAGCGCATTATTTACATTTTTCCGCAGTGACAAAAATATTATAATAGACTTCTTCTGGCACTGTTTTATTATTGTTTTATAAAATAAAGTTCTTGGAAGACAGTTAATTATATTATACATATATGATATACATATGTATATTATAATTTTTTTAATAATGCATTAAATGTAAACATACTTTAAAGGTGGTATTTTAATAGGATCCTTTTTAATTTTCCAAATAGTTTTTTTTTTAATTTTACATTAGTTTCTCATGTATCAAAACAATAATTATTACAAATTACATTATAAGTCTTAGAGATTAAGTTAATAGTTAAATTAAAGTGACCTTATAATTAAAACGTACATTTTCCAGATGTCCCTGCAAAAAAGACTTTCCTTTGAAATTTATACACTCAATAGTTTATACATATAATACATCTATGTAAGTAAGTGTGTAGAAAAAAAGTAAATAAAATTATTATAGAGCAATACAAAAAATAATAAATTAAATTTAAATAACTGTAAAATATTAAGAACTATCTGGCTTATTTGCAACGAAAAGTTGCAAAGCTCTTGCTATCGAGCTGCCAAGCACTGTGTGCTACCAATGTAAGAAAAAAAACTAAAAAATAATCGAAAAAACCCAGAAAGTGATTAAATAAAATAATTTTATAAAATAAAAGTGAATAAATAAAATAAATCCGTTTTAATGTCGCATAAAATTGATAGAAACTTTATGTTTTTGCCATCAAATTATTTTCAAAGTTCGTTGAGATCAAATGCATCGGCTTGGTCTTAGATTACGATATTGTTTTATATTTTAAGTTAACTGCAGCAAATGATCTATATAATCTTTTAGTTCCAAATATTGCAAAATTTATAAGCTTGTCATTGCTGGTGGCCTGGCATAGGCCTTTGGTATAAAACCATATTTACGTGTCTTGGGAGCATATGCCCATAGCCAACCGTCTACAGTTTGATTATTTAAATCAGCATAAATCCAATCGCCACGTCGTACACTTAAATCATCTGGAGCTTGTGCCTGGAAGGAAGAAATTGTTATTAATTTTTATCTTTGCAAAACTATTATTTTCAAAAACTGCTTAAAACAAAGCCATTACCACAAGTGTGCTCACCTTAACCAATGAAACTTTTTATTTAGTTATTGAAAACTGTTTGTTTTTATTGCTATTATTCAAGGCGAAACCAGTGTATATAAGGCTTATCTGCTGGTAGCTTAAATAAATTTGTTTGTTTGCTTATTATTTGTTATATTTTGCTAAAGTGATACAAGATAAATTTGCATTTAACATTATTTTTTCGATTAATTCGCACTTGTGCCACTTTGCTGATAGCTAGGGTACTTTAATTGTAAATCAAAACAAAAAAATTCATCAGGATGTGAAAGAGAAAGCATGAGAGAAAAATTATTCTCCCAATCAGAGCTTTGGTGAAAAAAACCAGGGTATGAGCAAAGTCTTTTAATTTAATATAATTTTTAATCTAACTAAAGTTGGTTGATAAGAAAAATATAAGCACAAATTCTTAATCAGCTTATCAAAAAGATTTATGAAATCCAGTCAGATTTTGTAAATTAAAAAATAAAAATATTACGACTGTTTTTTTAAATACTCCTTTAATTTCTTTTCGATTTACGTATGTAATTATCTATAAAATGAGACCAATAGTAGATCGAATCTAAGATTCGAGTTTTTCTTTCTTTTAATTGTCTGTAATTTTTAAATAAATACTTTTTTAATATTAGTTACCTTATAATCATACAGCATCACCAATTCTGTGCCGTATCTTAAGTCATCCGCAGTGGAATTTTGTGAATTCTGTTGTTGTTGCAAAGAATTCTCTAAACCATTATTTCCAATTGCTACTGGTTGGCTCAAGGAATTCAAATTACCCTGAGTAGGTCCCGAACTGGTTATCATGTCTGAAGTCAATTGTGTATTTGCTTTATTCAAATTATTTTCTAAAAGTTTTTGTTGTGTCTGCAATACACTATCGGCGGGATAGATAAAGGCGGAAGGCACAAACCCTTCTTGCCCATCACTGCGCACTATCCAAAACCAATCGGTATCATCCCTATTAAGCAGAGTAACAAACTCCCCTCTTTCAACCGATAAATCATTTTCATCGCGTGCTATAAAAGTATAAAGTACAATATATCGGCCATTGGGTTCCTTGTGAAACAGAGTACACTCGGGCTCTACAACTATGGGAGATGTAAGCTCGGCTACAGCATTTTTTAAAGCTACTTGAGCATTATTTACTTCTTCTATTAAATCCAATTTGGATTGGTCATTGCCTGACAATAGGGGTATACTTTCATTATGTTCGTCGGGTGCAGCAATTCCGCGTGGTAGTTTCTTTTTTATAGCCATATCCGCTAATTGTGTATTATAGGGAGCACAATAAGAATATGGTATAAAACCTTCTTGACGTGAATCTTCACCAATTACATAAACCCAATCATTTTCCCTATATAAAATATTCACAATTTGCCCACGTTTAACTTCAAGCTCATCGTCAACACAGGGTGTAAAGTCATGCAAAACTACCATTTTCGAGTCGGGGCTTAAGCCATGTTCTTTTTCAATGCCAACACGCACTAAGGTTTCTATGCTGGAGGAACCAGTAATGCGGCCCAAGCCAACACCGCCTGGTAAAGGTAAATCTCGTTCAATGTTGGCATTTGTTGCTAATTGAAAAAATAACAAAGAGGTGAGGTTTGGTTCTTAAAAATAAATAAAACACGTACGGGTCTAGTCTTTTATTAAAAAATTTTTTACAAGAAAATAACTGAAAACAAATATTGTTTTCATTTATGTTAAATTAAGTACGACAATGTGTTTTATTTATTTAATTTTAACTTATTCATCCGTACCTTTCTTTTTATCGCGTCTCATGCGTACTGGACACAAAAATGCCATAATAAATATTTATTTACTACTTTTATTACTATAATTACTTTAAAAAATACTTTTTACTACACAGATTATATTTATTTTACGCAAAGTTTTTGTGTTATCTCTTTTTATATATTATTTCTTTATTTTTATTGTTTAATGCCCTCTAACGATGGTATTTGGTACTTGATGTTACATATAAGAAACAGGCTATCAAAAAATTTTTTTTAGTAATTGTTAATAATACATAACATATTTGATTTTTGTCCTGTTATAGCCAAGCTTATACAAAGTTTTATCTGAAATAGATTTATATGTGTATGAATGTATGTATTTTATTTAATATAAAATAATTTTTCACCTACAGCTTTGTAATGCATACACTGGAACTACGTTTTCCGTCTCTGGCATGGACACTTGTATTTTTTTGAGAATTTGCTGAGAATATTTGATTTTTAAAAGAGAAGTTGTTGTAATCTCTCATAAGTTGCTCTCTTCTAACAACAAAACATAAACAAAGAATTGCATGTTTACTTATTTTTAGGGCTGCCACGGTCCACAACACTGTAAAAAGTAGAGGAAAAATAAATAATGTAAGTGAAAATAGACGTACTTGCATTAGTATGTACAAATGTAAAATTCATATAAAATTCAAAAGTGGAATTTTTTTTAATAAAGCGACTATGAATATGCTGAGAAAATATGAGGCCGACCGCATATACCAGTTAGAAAGAGTTTCTATAAATTGAATCTGAAATTTTACATGTTTAAGAAGCAATAATTTTTAAAATCAGTTTTTCTGTTAGCAATTCACGAATCTGGCTAAATTTTTAAATAAAAAAAAAATAAAAAAGATGTCTTATTATGTTTAGTGTGTTTTTATATAATTAAAACTTGTTTTAGGCTATTCTCTCTAATACTGGTAGGTATTTATTTTGATCACAATGTTTTGGCAGCTCTCAACATAAATTCACATTTTATTAGAATCAGTTGAATGAAATTCATTTTCTGTACGCAACTTCAACAATTTATTCGTGAGTTCAATTCCTGGCCTTGTGGCAAGAAAGAAATAAAATTTCTTAAAAAAATCAATTCATTTGAATTATTATTTTAAAGAAAATGTATTTAACGTGGGTTGCAGTGTACATATAAAATCTAAAATTAAACAATTACGGTTCTTCATTATAAAAACATACGGGTGTGTATATGCATAATTGCAACATTATATGCACATACATAATACATTCAGAGAAAAAGAAAGACGAAAAAAATTGTGTATAAATTAAAGTTAACAAAAAGTGAAAATAAGAAACACTTAAAAAAAAAAATTGAAGGCATATTTCATGTACAGGTATTCTATTTAATGAAAGTTTATTGAACTCTATTGCGGCAACGTATTGTCTGAGGTAAGTTACATACATATATGAATCTGTATATAGTATTTTATACATATTAAAAAGTAAAAAAATATTGTAAGTGTTTGATGTGTCTATTATCCATAATTTGTTTTTACAGTTAATCAAATGTACATATGTGTTGATGTATGTATAAGAAAATATCCACACAAACTCTGTTAAGTTGCTCTATATATATATATATATATACACCACGTGATGCCGTCTTGTATATAATTACGTAAAACTAGTTTTAAAAGTCCAGTTTCATTTTCAAAAAAAACGTATGCACATATATCGTGGTTTGCAGATCTCACATACAAACATTCGCAGGTACTTCGATATTTATATATGTACATAAGTGTTCATCGTTGTAGATGTAACAGTTCTTTGGGATTATGTACATATATTTCTATGTATATATATATGTCCGTAAATATGTATGTACCTATATTTTTATGTAAATATCTTCGAAAAGAAAATTGTTGAAATTGCCGTTGCTAAAATTGATATGAATAATTTTTTTTAGTAAATTTTACTTAGCAACCTGTAATTTATTTAATGAAATTTTTGATTCGTCTGTAGTGAATGTAACGTTGCTGCAGACTACACTTTTTCTTATTTGGCTTTTTTGGACAAATTTGATAAATGTGCCATAAATGCTAGAAAAAATATTTACAAATATACTAAAAAACGCAATGGGTTACTTTAAAAAAAATGACCAGTACACCTCTAGAGCAATTTTCAAAAAAAGTATTTTTTCATAATCAATTTTCTCAAATCCCAAAATTATTTCAGACTCATAGTGGACCCCTTGGACTACCATATCTCTATAGTGGAATACGTGTGCAAATTCATTTTTGTCCAAAATGGTCAATAAAAATCTCTTGGAAGACTTTTTGTATATTCTTTTATCAAAAGAAGAAATAATAATGATTTTAGAACTCAAGCATTAGATTTTGTATTGATGCCAGCCAGCTCTAAATACTTTCAAGTTAAACATTTCATAGATTGAATTGATACTCGTATACATATGTACCAAGTATTGCGTGTGGTTGCTTAATGCGCTTAAATAAAGTATGCTTTTGTTAAACTGCAGTTTCTTATTGATTCCAAATTGTGGAAGCTGTTTTTATTGATCAGCTAATGATTTCCAATCATATTTCAACAATCAGTTTCTTCTCAGTTGGCTTAGTTACGTAACACATACATTTTAATATGATCACTTTATCATGTGACTTAATTTGTTTAGTCGTTTTTAAACATTTTTTATTTTTTAGTACTTTTAAACAACCATACACTTACATAAGTACTTTACTCTTAATTATACACATTCATTCATTTGCACGTTTGTACATAAATCCACACATGCATCTGTGTTTGCATGCATATGTGTGTACTACATTTACTTAATTGCTTGCCTTGGCATTTTTTGAGGCAATTTCAGTGCATTCACCTCAAAGCGGTTAAAGTGAAATCTAATAAAATAAAATGAATTTGAAGCTGAAGCTGAAGCTGACGCATTATTGTACGAGTATGTTGTCACTTAAGAAGGGTGTAACCAATTATTTATTTTACATACATACATAAAATTTCAAAAGTTGCAGTTTTTAACTCTTCAGTTTTTTTTTCTTTTATTGCACTAATGACCACAGCTTTCGTATAAAAATTCCCACAGTTATATGTACGAGTAAATATGGATAATGACACAATTATACGCGGTAGAGCATTACCTACAACAAAAGCTGAATTATAAAAACAAACCTATAGTATGTGTCAAATAAAAAAGAAGAAATTTAATGCAGATCCGTTCATATATTCAAACTGCTATATGTATTTTGAGCATAAAAACAATGGCACACACAGAACTTAAACAAATTTTGACAACTACGAAGCCAAAATGAGGAGAGCAAAACATGGACAGCTGTCTTGAATACTTTACCGTGTATAATTCTGCTCATTTACTTATGGATGTGTGTGAAGATACATACGTCTAGTTAAATAAGTTTTTTTAATACATATTCTTCACATATGTGATATACTGAATTAAAAAAGGTTTATAGAGAGATTAAGCCATTCTGGCCAAATCCTTCTATCTCAAGGAATGGGACACAATGGGGCACATATCATTTTAAAGGGAAGGCTGTCTATATTTGTATTTTACTGCTTAAATACTGAGAAGTTACTTTGAACTATTTAAATTTTTTTTTTTAATTTTCATATACCCCAGTGTTGTTGCTCTGAGTGATTTGAGCAACTTCCCAACGAACCATTAGAGATTGTGGAATGGGACAGATATCATTTTGAACAAGAGGTCGTCTAGATTTGTAATCTACTGCCGAAATACTCAGAAGTTTCTTTGAACTATTTTAAATTTATTTTTGAAATTTCCATAAACTCCAGTACTGTTGTTCTCAAGGATTTTAGCAGTTTCCGTTTTGCATCATAAAAGAAAAACTACAAAGTTTTCAGAAAACGTTAAAACACTTCCATAAAGTTTAGAGCCTACAGATTAAATAAATTTTTGATTTTGGAAATTTTCATGGGTAAAATCGGGAATGGTACCTCGGTAAAGTGGGAATTGTAAAAACCCCTTATTCAAAATTTTTAAAAAATAGTTCAAAAATTTTTTAAATAGTTTAAAGAAACATCTGAGTATTTGGGCTGTAGATTACAAATCTAGACGACCTCCCCTTTAAAGTGATATATGTCCCATTCCGTAATCTTCGTTCGAAAGTTGCTTATAATCACTCAGAGCAACTGCGCTGCGGGATATGGACATTTCAAAAAAAAAATTTTAAATAATCCAAAGTAATTTCTGAGTATTTTTACAGTACATTACAATTTTAGACAGCTTTTTCTTTAAAATGATATGTGCCCCATTAGGTCCCATGACTTAAGATAGAAAGAGAGGCCACATATACGCTATTTTTGTACTAAGTGAAATTTTCAACGTTCTTTTTTTTAATTTCACAAATATACTCGGGGGAAACTGTATTCCCAGGATGGCAGCCCTATCCATTGTGATTGTTTTCCATTAGGTCCCATTGCTTGAGATAGAGGAGTTTGGCCACAATATCCGTCATCCCATAGAGACCACATTTACACTATTTTTGTACTAAGTGAAATTTTCAACGTTTTTTTTTTTTAAATTTCACAAATATACTCGGGGGAAACTGTATTCCCAGGATGGCAGCCCTATCCATTGTGATTGTTCTCCATTAGGTCCCATTTCTTGAGATAGAGGAGTTTCGCCACAATATCCGTCATCCCATAGAGACCACATTTACGCTATTTTTGTACTAAGTGAAATTTTCAACGTTTTCTAAAAAATTTCAGAAATACTTTTGGGAGAAACAAATTGATTGAAATTGATTGGATCCACTGTTGCAGGGTGCTAATAAATAATCTTATAGTTTTGTAGGCCACCTAACAGTGGTTTCAAATCTGAAATTCGGTTCCACAGACAACGTATAAGGTTTTTGAATGCAACTAAACTTTATTGCTTTTAATTGGCTTAACTAGATTTTTAGTCCCATTATAGCAAGTTGCCTGAACTTTAATAGATCACCCAACTCTAATTTAGACTATCAGCAACTTTTTATAGTGGATCTTAATAAACAAAATATTGAATTTTTTGTGATTCAAAATAACCTAAAAAATATTTAATCGAATACTGTACTTCTTGACAAAATGAGTTCATATTAGAATCATTAAATCCAAATTCAATATTTTAAATTTGGAAATTTTTCTAATGTTTATTAATACAGGCTTAAAGTAAATAAGAAAACAAAAATATATATACTCGTGTATGCACTTTCAGTTTGTTTTGCATTCTGATTCACATAAGTATAACCCACCTGTACATATTTTTATTCCGTATTTTTTTAATTAGAAGCTTAAGCATTGTAGGTCATTTTAAGGTCTTTCTTAGCCATTAATATACACACGATTAACTCTACTTACATACATATTTTTATATTTTATTTAATTTTTTTTGTATAAAATTTTCATTTATTTTACAACTTGTTGGCAATTTTTTTTGTATCATCATTGTTAAAGTGCAAGTGCATTCAAGGTAAAACAACATTAAATTTATTAGAAACACTGGCTCAAAAAAGTATGCATACTACAGCACAAATATAAATTTTTTTGAAATTTACTTGAACAAATAAGTTTCTTTGACAAAACTTTGTTAATATCTTCTAAACTATAACACTGGTAAAAAATTGTTGATAGAATAATTTTAAGGTTATTTTATTCCCCATCCTTTAAACAGAGAGCTAGTTCTTCAGTTATTGGAAATTATATTAGGTAACCTCCTCTGTTTTTTATATAATCAGTGTGTTGAGCATACTGGAAATCATTAGTTTGTATTATTTATAGACTAAAATGAAAAAAAAAAAATAAAATAAAATTAAAGTGAATTTTCTTACTCGTATCCTTTTTACAAGTATCTAAAGTGACACTGATAAATACGATGTGCCCAGTATACTTTTGGAGAAATTAATTTTTTGTGTATCAAATTAGCGGCAAGTGTCAAAAAATCAATTGCTCAGAAAACCATATTTTTCATAATTATGCTTTCTGTTATGAAAAACACCTGGAATTCTCCTTTGTTTTTTTCTTTCGCGTTCCTACAGACGAACATGTGGTCGGCAATGTTTTATGATTTGCCCCCAAAACAAACGCCAGGAAAAAGAGGTAAAGCAAATGTCAAATATCTCCGAGTCCCGAACACAAAAACTATTTTCTCTTTCCCATCCACAATCTACTACTAAAACTAAAAGTTTCCCTTCCAAATGCTTGCCCGTTTAAGCGAGGACACTGAGATCAATTTATAGTGACAGAAGGCTGCACAATAGATCGTAAAGGTCGCGGTGCGATTATAGCCCATAGTGATAATAATAATAGTGACAGAAGACAGTTATTTAGGCAACATCTTACATCAACTAAGTTCCAGTACTTGTAAAATGGTTGTTTCTTTTGTTTTCTAATTGTTTATTTATCTATTTATGTATGTGCAAAAGCTATTAATAATTCCTTGAAAATTACATTCTTGTCAAGGACAATGTCAAGTCAGGTTATTTAAGTTTTCTGGCTGCATTTTGTAATTTCTCTGCTTGGCTTTGTTTTTATTGTTGCTGTTACTACTTGGCACTACTTTGCTGAGGTTTCTAACTAGTCACATAACTATTGCATATATAGACATGTGTTAAACACACACACATACACATATACATTTCTCTTTAAGGGTTTAACATAAATAAACACCGACACCCATCCTCATACCCAATTTAAAAAAAAAAATTAGTTTTTTACAATTCATTATGAAAATGATGTGGCATACAAAGTGACAAATATCATACAGAGAGTGAATCTACCGCCAAACTAATTTAAAATAAATGCAGAAATTGCGTTTTACAAAAAAAGCAGTAAAAACTGAATTCTATTCTCTTTCGTTGGTTCATCTTGTTGACTTTTATTTGCCAAATGTTGCAAAAATGTACTTGAAAATATGAGTATGAACAAGGCCAGCCAATAGGGTGTAAGCATACAAGTGCTTAATTGTTATGTCCTAAAAGCATACTTGATATTGCTTACAAGCACTTTTTATTATAAAATATTACCCATGTTTGTAGTGATGTGTGGTTTTCAAGTATGCTTGTAGAGCCCTTTATTATGGGAGCATTTTTTGATAATTTCGTGGCTGACTGGATAAAATGAAAATGTTTCATTTAACAACAAAACCTTTTTTAAACTTGATAAATTTAGCCGGGCGTCTTTTTATTATTTTTTTTTTATTTTCTTCAAATAGGCCTTTGTTTCTTTTAAAACCCATTTTCACCCAGCTATTTCTTCTAATTTGAAAACAGACAAAAATCGCAAAGGGTTGCATCGGGAAAATGTACTGAATGGCTTAGCAATTCATAGTCATAGTGAGTGCACAAGTATTTTTCTCTTTTACTCTTCGCTACATGCGGTTAATCTCGCTTTAACTCAATATTGAATTTATCCAAAAGCTCTAAGACTAGAACCACACACGGCAAGTTTAGGTGGGCAATTTTTTCTCAATTCTGTTTTAAAATTGCCTTTGTATCTACACACAGCAATTTTTTTTCGGCAATTTTAGCATTCTTATTCAGTTATTCACTCAGCCTTCAAGCTAAGTGTCTTCTTTTTTACATCTTTATAAAAGATACGAAGAGAGAGATACGAACGAGTACGACCAAGCTTGTACCCCTTTCCATTCCTCTTTCCTCTCTCTCTCTCTCTCTCCTACTAAATCAGGAATTGCCCAACTAAAATTGCTGTGTGTGGTTCTGGTCTAAGTGAAGCTGTGAATGACACCGCTTACTTTTTGGTCTCTGAAGTACTGTGATGTATTCATGTTTACTCCACAGTTAGATTGTTCAAATCCTAAAAGAGTCAAATGAAATTAAAAAAAAAAATAAATTAAATAAAAATAAATACAAAAAATTTATATTAATTTTTTATTTCAATTCATATTAAAATTTTTTTTTTTAAATATTTATATAAAATATGTACGTATTAAAAAAAGAATAAAAAAATTAAAAAAAAATTAAAAAAAAATTTTTAGCCTTGACCGGGGTTGAACCGCAACATCTGCAGTTGAAATGTTTTTTTAATGTTTGATTTAAAAATATATATAAATCTAATCATACTATGTTTCCACCAGAATATGGTTGCCTCAATGATATTTTTCTTTGTGTGTACTTGTAGTCCAATGTAGGCCCATCGGTCTTAAAACTTTTACAAATATTCATGCAAAATGTGATGTATACTCAATATGACACTTTCACGGCTTGACTGTTTAATATAATTTTATTGATTTTTTCGTTTATTTCTGGAATAATTTTTCAAATATTTAACAGAAATAAAAATAATGGCCCATAATTATAGTTACACCAAACTTGCATACCAAGGCTGTACAAGCATACTTGCACCCCACACATCACTACAAACATGTGTAATATTTTATAACAAAAAGTGTTTGTTAGCCATTTCAAGTATGCTTGAATGTAGGAATTATTGTGAACATTTTTCTTTTAAGGAAAATTAAAATTCTTTCTTGTTTTTTGTTTATTTTAATAAAAAAAAATACATAAACAAATAGTTAGAATGTATTTTAAATAGAAAACCAACCTTAATTTTTAATTAAGCTTTTATAATAGTAAACGTTTTTATAAAAACAAAACCATAAAAGAATTTCATAAGGAGCACTCACAAAAAAAAGAGAAGCACACAAAAAAGGAAACAAAAATGTGGCCTTCATAAGGTTTCTGTTGTAGTTAATATAATGCGATGTAAAAATAATATTTTCAAACATTTAAAGCAGCATCGTACTGGCAAGGGGAAGCTGTTGATTCGATATACTCGTATGTTTGAAGAAACCCTTGTAATTTCCCAGAAAAACAGAAAATAAATATAAAAATAAAAAGTCAAAACAGTTATATATATATAATTGAGGCTTTTAAAAAGTTCTAAATAAGAAGAAATGCCGAATGCAGATTTTGTAACTTGTAAATGGCGCGAAATTTTCACAATTTGTGAAATTATTAAGTATCAGGTTTTTAATCTTGCGCATGCGCTAAATTATTGATGCAAATCTATAATATTTCTGGGGGGCGCTACATTACAGGGCCTTATGAGTATTAGTTGTTGATTTCAATTTCACTATAAAAAAAAATGTATATTGATGAAATCTATAATGTTTACTGAGTACATGCAAAAGCTCTATAATTCCAGTGTGACCACAATTTTCAAGACTTTAAGTAAGCGTTAAATTAACGGATAAAACTGCTGTTTCTTAAAGAGATATAAGCAGCAGCGAAATATTTCATAAATTAAAAATTTTTTCAAAATTCTTAAACGAGAGATAAACACACCAATTTAAAAAAAATGAAAGTTACATGTACTCGTGCGAATTTAACTGAAATCAAAACCAATTTGATGTGTCTACTCCACGTTTTAAAACTAAATATTCGCTTTGTGGTCTATTCCGTCTTTTCATTTGTCTATAAAACAGAAGCAGAACTCCGGGATTGATAGACATCAATCAATGACTTTGTGTGCGTACTACAAAAATTAAAATATTTTTGATTTTTGTCAAATTTACACACAACGTATACATGTCACTTTCATTAAAAAAAACCCACGGGTGGAACACATATCATTTTAAAGGGGTGGTCGTTTAGATTTGTAATCTACCGCCCAAATACTCAAAAATTACTTTGGACTATTTAAAAAATTTTTTTTTTTAAATTTCCATTTACCCCAGTGCTGTTGCTCTGAGGGATCTTAGCGATTTCCGGATAAACCATAGATAATTACGGGATGGGACAAATATCATTTTAAAGGGCAGGTCATCTAGATTTGTAGTCTATTGTGTAAACACTCAGAAGTTACTTTGGATTATTTTGAAAATTTTGTTTTAAATTTATTATGACTTTGTGGTTACTCTAAGTTAGAATTATTGGATTAAAATTGACTATAAATGCCTTATTTATGTAGTCGTCTAACAAATTGTTTACTGGGTATATTTAATACAAGTTGGGGTAGGCTATGACCAAAATACATGTTGTATAAATTAATAAAAACCAATTGCGCACCAGTTTTCCTCTTCTTTATTTAACATGATAGAATTTCATTTTAATATTTCCTAATATGAAAGCAATAAATTTAATATAATAGAACATGATGATGAAGTTTTTTATATATATATATATTTTTTTCAAAAAGTCATGTGTACTCACCGTACACATACATACATAAATATTTGTTGAATGAAATTGATGTTTCAGTTGATACGAATGTGCAAACATGATGAACATCGATATGAGTGTTTTTAAGAGCATTTTTATGTCACAGCATGACTGTGTGAGAAGGATTACATTAAACATGTTGTTTAATGGAAATAATAATTAAATTTGCTTCTGCATACAACTACACCCATACAAATGTGTAATCTAATTGTAATATATTGTATAAAAATTGTACATAATAGGCGAAAGAATTGTGTAATATAATTTACAACAATGTTGGTGAGTAATTAAATTGTTAAAATAAAAGATTCTCTAAAAATTTCACTGACCTAACTTAAAATGTTTTGATTTTTTAGCTTGAATTTAATGGCGTTTTCTATTCTACATCATGTAATATTTTAAACAGGTTGCTTAAAACTGCACAAAGTGATGCCTTTTTATGGTTTCAATAGAACAAAAATAAGTTTTTCATGCAACATTTAACGCTAATGTACATATATTTAGCGTTTTAAACAAAAAAAAAAAAAACTTTTCACCTAAAATAAAATTAAAATAAATTTTTGGTTTAAAAAGTGACCGATAATTGATTTTTGTGAAGAATATCTTGATGGAGAAAATGTTGAATCTCCTATTTCATATAAATACAAATTAAATAATTTATTTATTAATTGTATAAACAAGTAGTTGACAGAGTTGTAAAAAAGGGCAGTACGAGTATATCACCCTCATGTACCATTTTTGCATCTTTTATATGCAACATATTGAGAACAGAACGTGATATTAATTTTAACTATTACATTTTTTTAACAATAGAATGCAAATCTTCTTGGATGGTAAAATATATGTAACATTTTTGTTAGAATAGAAAACGCCTTAAAATGTAATGTCTCTACTAGCAAACGAAAGCTTCTTCTGTTCAAAATAGAAAACTTTGTTTTTGTTTGCAATACAAATATACGATAGAAACAATCGTTTGCTTCTGCAGATATGAGCAGGACAAATTTCTATTTTATGAGCGCCATTAATAAAAAAGATTTGCTGATAAGTTCGTTTCACTATCCAGCAAAATTATCTTCATCATAAAACTTCCTTAAATTCTGCAGCTTAGAAGAATACAGTTATTTTAAATCTGCTTGAAAATAAAAGTTGTTGAACAGCATCCATTTTTTTAGCGACACCTCTTTTAGCAGAAGGTCGAATAGCATTTCAAAAATGGGCAATTGACATCGTCCTGAGAGGTGATAACAGGATTGTTGCAAAGAAAATTTATGGTTTGGTGAGCTGGGTGACACGCAAACGCAGATTATACAAGCTTACATTCTTCATCTCCTAATCTCTTAATTTCCCTAATTACACTGTACAACAAAATCAATTTTTTTCCGAATAGCAAGGTTCTGATAACTGATGGTGGTAGAGAAGACCAAAAAATTTACACCGGTAACGGCGTTTTAAAAAGCTTACATCTGGCTTTATATCAAAATGGTGCCTAAAATTTAAAGGTATAATTGTGGATTGCAAATTGTGTATTTTAGATACATGAATGAAATGTTCAGCAAACTTCTGTAAAACATTACGGAAAACATTTTTTTGGAATTTTTTTAACCCTCTAACTCTTCAATTGATGGGACATTTTTGGCTCTTAATTAATAAAAGTACAATAAAGACCTTAAGTTGAAGAGTTAGAAGGTTAAAATTTTCTTCTACCATAAGTCTGTGAACACGTCAATTGTGATTTACAATTCAAGTTATTCTACTTCAGTTGAAATTTCAGCCTTTTTGTGTTAGACCAGGACCACACAGAGCAAGTTTAGTTGGGCAATTCTTTCTTAATTCTCGTTTAAAATTGCCGCTGTATCTACACACAGCAATTTTGTTTCGACAATTTTAGCATTCTTATTCAGTCATTCATTGAGCCTCAAGCTACCCGTCATCTTTTCTTACATCTTTATAAAAGATACGAAGAGAAAAAAAAAAGGAATTGAGGAGTACGAGCAAGCTTGTACCTCTTTCCTTTCTCTCCTACAAAATCAAGAATTGCCCAACTAAACTTGCCGTGTGTGGTACTGGTCTTATTACCGATTACAACTCTACAACTCTGTGTTACTTGGGGGTCACACGATCAAGTTTTCATTCAATTTTTAAAACTTCTCTCATTTTTTTACCAATACACTCACACTTTTAAAATTTGCTGAGAGTTTGCTTTCAATTTTTCGTTCAATTGAGTGTTTCAAATCATAGTCAAGAAAACAGCTGACTGCAGTTTTTTTATTCCAAATTTGAATTCTTATTCTGCCGCCAGTATTGTCTTGTTTTTTTTTTTAAATATGTTTGTGAACAAATTAAACAAATATAACGACATTTTGCAGTTCATAGAGATATACAGAAGGCATGAAGTTCTGTGGAACATGAATATTCCTGCATATAGACGGAATAATTTAAAAATTAAGGCATATAACTCTATTGCCGCCGAAACAAAACTGTCGGTTGAAGAGGTTAAAAAAAACTTCTTGTTGAAAAACTTGCTTTGAAATTGCGTGCAGACTACGTCACAGCTTTCAATTTTTGTGAATTTTGACAAGCAGTATATGTAAATTTCTTGAAAGACTTGATCGTGTGACTGCAGTGTTAATGCGGTTGCCAAAAACTTAAAAATTTTTTAACTCAACTGAATTGACCTATAAACAATAGTAAGATTTCAGAATGTCTTTAGCATACCCTATGGCTGTACTAAAAAATTAATTTAAAAGCATACATTTTCCCTATGTATGACATACTCGATACGAGTACATAAACTCATTGAAAATGTTTTTCTTGTTTGGGATTAAACCTCATCAAACGCAATTTATTTATTTAGTTTTATTAAAATTTTATATTTTAATTATATTTATTGTAATTTATTTATGTAATTTAAATCGCATGAATACTAAAATGTCAACCATTGAATTTTTATGCATGTTTGTGCATGTACTCGTATGACACGTATTTTGAAAGTGGGTTGTTGATGTTTGCAAATTTGTGCAAATATTGAATAGAAAGAAACTACGAACGAATGAAAGTAGTTGAAACTGTTAAAGTGTGTTTTATTGTTGTTGTTGTTTTTTACACTACATAGCATTTATTTTCTTTTTTGTTTGTTTGCCTACGTACACAATATCCTTGGCATCATTCGAGTGCATTGCCTGCAACAGTAACTGCTGTGCTCGTAGCATTGCTTTCTTGTATAAATAAAATTTTTATTGTTAATGGCGGCTTGCAAAAACTATCAGCAAGAAAACTTTGAAATTTCAAAGTTCAAAAATCTTTTTAAAAGAAAAAAAAAAGCAAAACGAAACAAAATCTATTAAAAAATGTAAATATGAAATTTAGATATGAAATTTTGCTGCCCCAAGAAAGCATTTAAAACTTAAAAAAGTACATTTTTTCCCTAAAGTTTTTAGTGTTTGTTGAAACAAAAACGAATTATTTTTTTGTGTTACACAAATTTTTAATTGCCAGCTTTAACTTTTAGCAAAACTTTTCTTTAGAAAAAAAAAAAACTGAATAGTTTTCATTAAGTTTTTTTTTAAGAAATTACAAGTTGGACAAAAAAAGTTTTTTTTTTAAATTTTAAAATTTTTAATTTTCCGAAAATTATTTAAAACTTTTACGGTCTTGCCTGGACGGTTCTCTGGTGGGTGAGTCTGTATCCTTCGAGTGTAGAGAGTGTATGTACCAATTACTCCCTTTACAAATAGAATTTTAATTGTTAAAAAAACCATAATGCAGCCATTCACCACTTTATAAAGGGGCTAATGCTTTTGATAGCAAAGGCGCCAAACTAAGGTGGCAAATAAAATATTTTGAAGCATAACTTCAGGCTTAAATTAAGTACATACACACATCTCTGCGAGCAGTTATGAATGAAAATCATTAAAAAGTGGGAGTAAAAATGGGCGTGTCTGTTCCAACAGCATATGGTGACGTTTGTATAGCAAACAAATAAACAAACATAAAATGAATTTTTATCTTGGACTACAATCGCACCGCGACCTTTAAGATCTATTGTGCAAAAAGCATTTTATTTATGAATATAGATAAAGCAAAATAAAAATCGGCCTCTATTTCATTAAAATCCTCTAAGTTTCAAACAAAACAACCCATATTTTATTGAAAAAGATGCACAACTTTTTATTTTATTTCCAATTAAGTGATTCTTTGCAGTCAAAAACGTCAAAGACACACCGCGAAGGGATATGGCAACATTTACTGTGTGATTGATTCAGTTAATTGTAAATGAAATCAAACGTTGTTTAACAATTTTATTAAAACAAAAATCATTTTGTTTGCATTTTATGGGGCTACATGCTTGAATAAAAAACCTGTGGATTTTGGTGACCTTCTGTTGTAAATAATTTTTTGAAAATTTTAAATTTCTTAATTTTGCATAGAAAACGTATTTTTTCGTTACATTTTTTTATATTACTTAAAAGCCAAGATTGTAAACTATTTTGTTTATACTGCAGGCTCCGTTTTGTGCGAAACAATCACTCAGCAGACATCGATATTTCTCTGATCGATTTAATGAATGTAATTAGAGAGACTGGAATCGTATAAAATTTATGATTATAATTACTGTTGTGAGAAAAAATTATATAATTCCAAACCTGAATCATTCTTTTTGTTTCAGTCCTTTGGATTTTATTATAAAAAAAATAAAAATTTTAAAGAAAATAAAATAATACTCAGTGTCATTGTCCTTTGTTTCTGTTTTGTTTTACTTCAAGATTTGTAGAGAAATAACTCCCAAATTGAATAGTCAGCCTTATTACGAGTGTCGTTGTCAAATTCACAACAAGTCCATATAAAATATATGGCCGGCGTTGCCACATATCACTGATTTCGTCACGACAACGACACTCGTAATCAGACCTATTTTCTTTACATTTAAAATTTTTTTTTTTTTTTTTTTTTTTTTTTTTTTTTTTTTTTTAACTTGACTCTCAGGCTATAATCAAATTAGTACTCGTATTTGTTTTAGTATTTTTTCATTTATTTCTATCAGTCTCCCTGTTCATTAAAATTCTTTTCCTACAAAAATTATTACAAAACAAAAATAAAGAAAAACATTAATTATATTTTAAGATTAAAATACAAATTGTCTTCTTCTAAACAGTTTTAAAATAATATTGATGATCAAAATACATTTTATTTTGCCCAACAACAACAACAAACTAAACAAAAAATGTGAATATTTAAAAAAATTTTGCCAAATGCGCAAAAATAAAGAAAATTAGAAACCACAAAAATAAATGAAATAAACACAAATTTTGTACTTGATTAAATTTAGCAATTAAAAAAAAATAATTAGTTTTGCCATAAAATATTAATTATTTACTAGACGATTGTAAATTATAAAAAGAACTACAGAATTTTTTGTTTTAATTTAAACAAACAATTCATACAACATCTTTTCATGAAAATAACAACCACACACATACACATGCACTTATCGCTCATGTACTTCAATAGTGTCATAACCAAGTTAACAAATTCAAGTCAATCTTGCTTAAATACATCATACACAAGGTGTTAAATTTCACTACTTTTTAGGGCAAGTCAAGTGAACAGATATTTAATGTTAAAGTCTGCTGAGTCAATCTTTTTTACCTCATTTGCTGTTAAACTATGCCCAAAGTATTTTGGAGCGCTGTTATCATATCTGTATTTCGTTACTTCAAACTGCTTCTGGTGTCCGAGAATTAATGGAGAAGGTGCTACAACTTATATGAGCGTTACTTGAAAACAGTTGGTTCGAGTGGCTAAAAAAATACCGAAATTCCGCAACAAAGTTTACTTTAAGACGTACCTGTGGTGGTAACGGGATTTCTGTCATAGCTGATGCATGTCACACCTAACAGCTGAGTTTTGTAACAAGAAAAACAACTCGCTGAAACCATCTAAATCTTGTTTACTCATATACTTATAAAGCATTTCCTTTTAATTCTCTCACTGTAGGATGACGTATGATCGATATTTTTTTTTTCTTAAATCAAAAATTAATTTAATACTCATACGGCCCAGTGGTTAAGTAAAAAGTAATTTCCTTGGAAATATAATTTTCTTTCCTTTTTTTTTTGTTTTTGTTATTGTCAACACTATTTATAGATGTGAGACAAAAGGAGCTCATGTCTAAGGATAAAAGAAAGCATGCAACTAGTTTTTGTTTTGTTTTGTTGTTGTAATTAAACTTTTTTTATAAACTTTGTCCTTGTGTATACAATGTTTGCGCATTTGTTTCGCAAAGTTGTTATTGTTGTTTTTGTTAACTTTACTTGTGGTATTCTTTTTTTAAACGGATTTATAGAAAACAAAGTGTTGCAAGGTTTTCTACTGACTCATTTTTGTTGTTTTTCTCTCTCTTACTTTTTCTTTTTTATTTATTATTATAAATTTATAAATAAATCGTAAAAATAAAAGTAATAAAAATCACTTAAACAAATCAAAACAAATGTTACGTGCCACTAATCGTATCATGCATGCCTGTCAATGATTTTTATTTTATGAAAGGTAAATCAACATAAGGCTACTATGACTTATGATTTTTATAAAATTTCTTTCATATATATTAATTTTAGCAGTGTACGTACTTTTTTTTGTAAAAAGTACGGTTTTTGAAATAATGGACCATTTTTTTGTACGCATATCGTTTTATTTCTGGACTGTTTTGAAGACCGCCAACCATAAAATATAATTTTCTTAAGGCAAAGTGATAAATCAAAAAGTCTTCTGTAGCAGATAATAAGGAAAATCGCTTAAGTCGGCTTAACAAAAAATTTACTTGCTGTCGCAATTAACTCTTCTTCTTAACTGACTTCTTACAACCTATTTAGGTATTCAGCCGAGGTTAGAATGGCTCTTCATTTAAAATATTTGCTTTGATATTTTTACAGAGTATAGAATAAGACATTGAAAAAAGAAAACTAACATATTTTAGTTATGACACTATTGAAATAAATGAGCTTTATGTTTATAAACTTTTAACGTATTAGATGTCTTAAGATTTTAATGGTTCTATGAATAACGCTTTCCAGAACACGAAATTAGACTTATGTTGGCCATTTACCAATTAAAAAAATTACAGTATACGATTTTCGCTTTTGTGTATGATTCTTCTGGTCCATTTTCTTGTGACAAATTTTCTCTATAGAAAAAATTTATTATTTCACATCTCAGATCGAGTGGGTTTATGTAGTGCGAGTGTGTTTTATATGTGTTTTATTTATATCACAGCCTGTGCGTCTGTTTCTTGTTGTTTGTTTAATGTACTCTTTCTGCAATCGGGCTGATGTTAGTTTATTGTGGTCTCGCGATGACTGAACATTTAAGTTTAAAATAGAAATTGAAAAAAGAACAAATCAAATAAAATCTTTTATAAAAAAAATACACTCAATGTAAACAATCACACTTTTTTTTTTCTTCAGAAAGTTACAAAAAACTGTGGTTTTAAATTACAAAATATTTATTTCAAATTAAGAAAGAAAAATGTGTTTTAATAACAATTGTTTATGCAGAAATTATTTGATTTATTGCAGTATTAATTACTAAATAATTTAGAAAATATTTGTGTGTTTGTCAGATCATGTGAGTTGACTCTGTGTTTTATCAATTTTATTTGTTGAAAAATTAATTGTTGGAATTTTTTTATGTTTAAGAAATAAATAATTACTTTTTCTTTCTTGTACTCAAAATCCAATTAATTCAATTTGTTTAGTTAAATAAAGTCAGATAAAATTAGTTTGAATAAATCTGTTTTTTTTTTGGAAGAACGTTTAGATTAAATTCCTTTTTGATTTTTTTAATTTTCATGGACAAAATCTACTTATGCTCACGAGCATAATTTTTTCCCTACTCTGGCATACCTATCATATGTATTAGAACATACGACTTACTGAAGCCTGAGGTAAAGGAGATATAAAAAAGAAATAACATTTTTTGTGTTAGAATTCGTTTATCGCATCGAAAATGCTTAAATTTTATTTTATTCAAAAATCTCATAATTTTGTATGCATGACGTAACGTACTCATATACTTGTTAGTCTCTATCTGAGTGAATGAATTAACAAATGATTTAATTAATTGACTATAATTGTCTTTGTGTTTTTGAAATTTATTAAAATTTTTTTTTTTCATTTATGTGTGAGTGTGTTTGTTTATTAAGCTTTTATTTTAGCACAATAAATTATAATCAGTTGTAATTTTACTTTCGTTTACTGAGATGTATTTGATATTTTTATTACGTCATATTTAAATTAATGCATTTTTTAGGTATCACTTTTAGTGTTATTGTGCTTCTCTCACTAAACAAATACAATTTTTAATTATTGTTGTTTGTTTTGCTTAAATATTTATGAAAATGTATTTGAGTAAAAGTTGTAGCATCTTATTGATTTGTTGCTTAATTTTACGCTTAGTGTACTCTTATTGAAATCACTCAATTCAGTTTATTCCATTCAACTTAATTTATGCTATAAAGATATCTGGGACGAACGACGAATTTTTCGTTGGGAATATTCGTCGTATATGAAAAAGCTCACAACCAGTGCATTGTACGAAATACGTCATGCGTAACGCACTATGCGATATTGGTAAATCGACGAACGGCGAATAAATGTCCGTAAAGTGACCATAGTATAAAAATGTTTTTTTTTATTATAGCAAATGTTGTCTTTTTAATTTAAAACAAAAAATATTAAATAATTTTTTATATGATAATATACACGCAAAAAAAAAATATGGTTGAGGCAACCATATTCTGGTGAAAACATAGTATATTTAGATTTATGATTGCATCTAACCATATATGTATATTTTTAAATCAAACATTAAAAAAACATTTCAACTGAAGATGTTGGGTTTAACCCCCGGTCAAGGCAAAAAAATTTTATTTAAATTTTTTGTATAAATAAAGTTTTTTTTATTCCATTATTTTTCTTTTCTATCAATTTTTACATTATTATTATTTACATATTACATAATACATCGAGTTTAAATTTATTTTTTTAAATTTTAGTTGACTCTACCAGGGCTCGAACTTGCGAGCACTTAGTTAAGGAGCATTAACTCGAAACTCAACAAATTCAGCCACAAAGCTCAGTTGAGTTTGAATGATTAAGTTTTTGTTTTATACTCACTTTATTTACATGGTTGCGGAAGAGACAAAATAGAAAGCAATTTACATTCAACCATATTTTTATCATTATTATGTTTGCTATGAACATATTTATGATTTCAAGTAAAATTTTATTAAACATAATATGATAATTATATGGTTCATCTAAGACACTAAACATAATATGGTTAAATATAACTAGAAACATGTTTATCGCGATCAGAATAATGTTTAGATGCTTCAAATTAATAATAATATTTTTGTGAAGAGCACACTATGTTTGCGGTGACCATATTCAACCATTTTTTTTCTTTGGGTATATATTATAATTAAATATTTTATTAAATTATTCGATCTTATAAATTTAATCCGATTTAATAAATTTCCCTGAAGAAGACCTTCAAAAGAAAGTGGAATTATTGGAAAATTAAAATAAAAATAATTTTTATTGAGATCTTAAGCTTGAATAATATTAATTAATAATAGAAGTAAATAGTTAAATTTTTATAATTTTTTTTTTTGTTAATATATTTTTGAATTATAACTATTTTCCGGTCACCCTATCACATGTAAACGAAAATTAAATTAAAAATTGCCGTGGACTTTAAGGTAAAAAATTATACGAAAAATTTCGTTACCGACTTTAAAGTAAAATTATTCGAAATATTTCGTTAACGTTGACTTTAAAGTCTATGTTAATTTTTTTGGATAAGGGGAAAAATGTTTTAAGGCATTTTTTTTAATGAAACAGCGTAATTGTTTTTCTAATTTTTCTCTTTTTCGACATACAGTCACATACTGACACCCAGTTTTTGACTTCGTATTTAAATCGAGAATTAGTTGATTGTCGTTTTGAACTTAAGTTGCACTTAAATACAGTTTCAGTTTTTCAGTCTTAAATGATTGTTCTTATTTATTTGCGACAAAAGTGTGGCAGCATCATAAATTATTAACAATTAATGATCATTATCCAAAAAACAGCTGTGTCAAAGCAACTGATACTAAAAAAGTAATATTTTGAAAATGGAAAAAACAACATTAAACCAAATGAAAAGAACTGAAACTTTTGTTTCAGCTGAAGTTCACTTTTTATGGTCTGCTGTAAAAAAGTACAGCAGCATAATTGAAAACATTGTTATTACTTATTGTTTTTTATTATATTTATTAAATTAAGCACCAGATACACAAAAAAACTCAAAATCATATGTTTAATATGTGCAACTTAAGTGGACTTTAAATGCCCAAAATTGGCCACTTAAATATGATTTAAGTTTATAGTTAAAAACTCAATTTTGTATCTAAATGGAATTTGAACTCATATGACACTTAAGTGCGAAGTCAAATACTGGGCATGAGACCGATTGCTTAAATAATATCGCGCGATGTGACGACAAAAATTTAACTGGTCCTTGTGATTATCATTAGTCAACAAAATAACGGCATAACGCTTGGCAACACCTGTTTGCTTAAAAGTTTACACATTTTAAACAGCTGGGGTCAATTGAGTACAGTGACTCCTAGTTTTTTAAGCTTGAGTTCGAATTATTTATATCAATATTTCGCTTCAAGTTTGCAAATCTGTTTTAGAATTTAAATTTTTTTAAGTATCAAAATGTATTCTAAACCTATAAAGCACATTTTTATTTGTGTATTTCAATATTGCTTTATATATTGACGTTATGATGGAATGAAGAAAACAAATTGCTGGTTATAAATATTTGCTTTTGCTTGTTTATTTGCTTTTCTGCATTGAACTATTGAGAATTGTTATTCAAGAGATTTATTTGCCGACTTTCAAGAAGCCTATGAAATATTTTTTCACTTGTGCTTTTACATGAATGCTTTTTTATAATGGAAAACTCATAATATAACTAGTACAAGCGATGCGGTTACCTGTATAATTGTATCACAGGTCTGGGGGGTTACTCTCTATTGCGATGCGAAAGAAAAACCATTCGCATCTGTATGATTTTTACATTGAGTTGCTATGCGTTTTCTTTCACATCGCAATAGAGAGTAACCCACCTGATCATTGATTGTAATGCATTTTAGCTATATGAAATGTTCAGCAAACTTGTGTAACATGTTAACCCTCTAACTCTAAAATTAATGGAACATTTTGGACTACTATTTCAAAATTAATAAAAAAAAATCTCAAAACGGGTTTCTTTGTAATTCGTTATTTTCGTTGTAAAAATTACATAAAATATTTATACTCACAATAATTGGCAGTTAGTTGCCCAGTTGAGTAATTGAGCCATTTAACCCAACATGTTCCAAGTGAGCACGTACATGAAACATGAAATCGATTATAAGGTTGTCAAAGTATTCATTCAATTGGCCAACACCTAATGAAATGACAATAAAAATGTGAACAATACAAATCAACTGCAACAAAATCAGAAACTGTTTTGTAAACACAATCAAATCATGGCAGAAATGCAATAATTGTAAGTAACAAACAACAGCAACTAGAACAACACCGGCAACAACAGAGACAATAAATTTTAATAAGAAAAAAAAATTGAAAAAAAAGTAAGAAATTAAAAATTAAATTACAATAAAACTAAAAACACATACAAAATTGAAGAGTTAAAAAAATTAAAAAAATAAAATGAAAAGAAATGGACTCTGCAAGCAGAACAACTGTAGCCCAAGCTTTGTATACAAAAATAAATAAATTCCTGGCAATTAATGTCAATTGATAGTAATTTATTAAAGTAAATAATAATTAAAAAAAAAAGGAAAAAGAACACTGAGTGCATCAAATGAACAAAACATGTGAGTTGGTTGTTAAAAATTGCATAATACCCTACAACAAAGTACTTGGCGAAAGGCAAGTTGTAAACTGTAGGCCAGGTCTAAAACAGTAGCACTTCCCGCTACTAAGAAGGCTGCTTATTTGTATGAATTTTAATTGCAATACGAGCGTCCTTAAGCAGGAACGATACAAATAGAAATTTCAATTCATATCGAGTGCCGTAATTTGGCCCCAAGTAAAAAAGTTTTTTGTGTGTGTATGTGTGTATTAGGGAGGGTCGATTTAAAAATCGCACAAATTACAAGGAAAATCGTATTCTATGGATCAAAATAAGAAACTTTGCCGAAGGAACCATACCTCTAAAATGTATTTTGATATGTCGACTTTTGATCTGAAGGGTCAAATTTTGAAAAATCTCACTGACCCATTTAGAGTGCCTCAATCGAGTCAAAATGTATGACCGACCCCCACTAACCTTGGAGGGCCGACCCACCTATGCCAGTGGCACACCCCCTGGAACCATACAAACATTTCAAAAAATCACCATTTTTGGCACTTTACAAGAAAAAGCAGCGAAATGGCTATGTTTTTTTATTTTTGGAGTTTATTTTTCTCTTTAGAAATTTATTTAGTCAGAATGAAATGAAAAAATGAATTTTACTTAGTAATAGAAAAGAAAATAAAAAAAATTATTGACCCTTTGGATCAAAAGTGGGGACATCAAAATACATTGTAGAGGTATGGTTCCTTTGGCAAAGTTTCTAATTTTGATCCCTAGATACGATTTTCCTTGTAATTTGAGCGATTTTTTTGCCTCCATACAAATCGACCCGCCCTAGTGTGTATGTATGTATAAGAGAGAGAGAGAGAGAGGTTGCTGTACTGTTTACTCTGCCACTGTCCGAATTCCGAAGATTGCAAATAATCATGCATGAATGCTAGCAAGTTTTCATGTCCTGTGTGATCGTGACCAAATTAAATTGTAAATCATATATAAGTGCGTGAATATATTTGTTGATACATAATATTAAATTCAATTAATAATAAGCAATCAAACCTCAAGTCTATGAGTAATTATTATGCTAAAGTCCGACCGGTTCTAGAAATAAATTCTTTTCACGCCTCATGTCTTTACAAAGTTAACGATATCGCTTCGAATATACTTTCTGCTGTTAAAGATATTACGGACTAAAGCCACGGTCACATTACACAAACATTTTTTAAATAAGCTTAAACCCTCTTTCCCACAACCTGTTTTCCTAGTTCCATCACAATGCATTGCATGAGTAGGGGCCAACCCCATAAAATTAATTGAAATAAAAAAAAAATTAAACTACTTTAAGCGAAAATTTCTTCAAAATAAAATTTTATCTTTATTCGTGCTTAATTCCAATTTATGTTGGTGTACAAAATACATTATTTTCCATTTAGAAAAATTGTTTACTTGCCTCAAAATATATAAACGTTCTAGCTGACCCGGCAAATGTTATTTTGACTTCAAGTTTTAGTATATTCGATCTTTTTACTCTAAAATATCGTATTCATAGAGTAAAAGTAGCTTCACAGGCGATGTTTAGTTTAAAGCGTTAAGAAAAAAGGTTTAGTTGTCTATGATTACAAAATTCCAACTGAATTTTTAAATGGTAATAAATATATTTACTTCTCATAACCGAAGTTGTTTACGCAGTGTAAAGCTATTATTTGATACCTTAATTGTGACTACTTTGGGAACTCATCATTAAGCTTATTATTGGAAAGCTATTAAGTAACAATGATAGAAATCTACAACAGAATAAATTGTCGACCAATTGTAGTTTGTCATCGTACATTTCGTGATTTAAATTATTTATGACAACGTCGCAACGTTAATATGGTTCGTTGGGAGTGTGTGTGCCTACACTCAGAGTGAAATCAAACAAGTGCTCGTATTACAAAAAAAATTGATTTTCCCAGAAAGGCCGTTTGATATCATTGCAGAGAGGAAGAATAAGTCATTCCATAAATTTCATATAAATTTGTTTAATAAACAAATACTACGACTGTTCAAAGTTCATTAATGTGTAACAGCAAAAAGAAAAACAAATATTTGTGTCTTAATAAATATTTAATTGCATAAATGTTTGTTGTTTTTCTAGCAGATATAAAAGTACACAACGATAAGAACATTCGTATTCGTATTTGAATTAAAATTAAATTAAGTGATGATGAAAATTGCATTCATTTCCTATAGTCAAGAGGGTAGATAATGTCGACACAATCATACAAACACACACACCCACATGTAGAGGAATTTACTGTTAAGCATTTAGATTTACTTTTTCAAAACTAATTAACTTTATTAAGAATACAAAGTAAGTAATTTCAATGTGCAACACGTAGGCAACCACCCTTTTTATCATTATTTTATCACTAGCAGACCGCGTCGCCTTTATACGGAAAGCATTTACTAATGAAAAAAAAATGTCAAATGCATTTGGTAATAAAAACAATTGTAAACACACACCAAAGAACTTTAAAAAGCCCATTTTTAGTTGATTGTGCATGATTAAAAATTTTTATGTTTAATCAATCAAACCCCACAAACATACAATTTGAGTAAAAATCGTGCCTAACATATGATTAAATCATGTTGGAAGCACAATTAGAAACTGTTTGTTTTTTATGCTGTTCAACACGATTGAATTTAAAAAACAAAATTCAAGCACATGCATTAGTATGCATGTGCTTTGATTGAAACATTCAACAATACTGCGCAGTAGTTTACTTAAGCATGTGTGATGGTTGATTTAATTTCTTTTTATATTTCATGTTTTTCAATGTTTGCATTTTGATTTTTCAATAAAATCGTGTCAGTTTTTAATCATGGCTGGCAAATGATTTAATCAAATATTGTGCAAAATTTTTTGTGTGCTGAATAAATCAGAAACACTGCTTTCAGCTCTCTAATATGCACACAAAATTCCATTATTAAAGCTCTTAATGTTTCCTGCTTGTAGGGGTTGCTCTCAACCTACCGTTTTTTTTAGTTATTTTGACACACAAAATTTAGACCATTTTATCGGCTTGGTTATAAAAACAGCACATTAATCTAGTGCTTTTCTATGATAAATATTTTATAAAATTAATAAATTCTTCACAGAAAGATTTAAAGAAGAATACTTCCTTGAGAAATCCATATGAACAAAGTATTCACTCTCTTATTTGGTCGTTTGAGCTGTTAAAAATAGCATGTGTGCGTAAGATAGTGAGTACCTATTATGAATATTTGTTACAGATTTTTTGACAGGCCTGTACGATTTGCTCACTTTATGAAAAGTTTCATAAAATAATAATTTTGTGCAATGAGAGTTGCTTTTTTTTATGGTTGATGAGAAAAAATGTATAGTGTCACATGCTTAGCCATTTTGAAGTGATATAATATATAGGGTACTATAATAGTATGGAATATAGCTTAAGTTAGGTTAGACAGGGCGTCCAAATAAGAAAAACAAAGCTGGGCTCACTTGGATCCTCTGATGTGGTCACTTTGTGAAGAAGGATAGCACTAGGGATAGAAACGTGAAAGGAAATAAATAGGAAAACTCATAGAAGATGATGAGTCCGTCACTCCTAACATATAGTTAGCATGTCGACCCTCATAGTTGACAGCCTAAGTGAATATACTTTTCCTCTTAGTACTTATTGTACTAAGTAAACAATTTTTTAAAACTTTCCATGAGAATATCATAAAAAATAATGCATTTTGCACACCAACATAATTTGCAATTAATTTTTGATAAACTTTATAATTCCAAATATTTTAATATGTTGTATAAAAAATAATATAAATTACCAATAAAATTTATAAAACATTTTTCTTTTATATAAAACACAGGATTTTATATATTTTTTTTTTACTTTTTCATATAATTAAACATTTTATTATAATAAATATTTTTCAAACTAAATATAATAATTTTTATTATTATAAAATTTATAAAAATAAAATATTTGCATTAAATTATATATAAAATTTTTTATTTTTTGTGTGTCTTTACAGATTTCAAAATGTTTGCGTAATTATGACAGCTAAGAAAAAAATTTAAAAAATAAAGTATAACAAACCGACCATAAACAGCAATAAACTCAAATGAATTTTCTAAAAAAAAATAAATTAAATTAATACGAACAAAAAAATAAAAATTACGAATATAATTAAGAATACAGAGAATAAAACAAACGTTAAACTTTTAATAAAACTTTGCTTATTGTGTTTAAAATGTATTGAAAAATATAAATAAATAAAACTATAAATGAATAACTAAAAAACGGGATGCTTTTCACAGTTTATTAACATAAAAAAAAGGCCAACCGATGACAAAATTAAAATAAATTTGCAAAATAATAAAGAGAGTTCTCATTCATGAGAGACAAATCAATTCATTTTTCTATAACATAAATGAGTAAGTCAAGCACATTTTGTATTTATGTATGTATTTACCAACAAACACACCCATTCATAAAAGCAAAAAAAAAGAAGACGAATCCATAAATATCATACTTTTGAAAGTTATAAAAACAGACTTCAATTTTAAGTAACTAAACCGAAAAAACTAAAATTGAAAATAATAAGCTGCCAAAAAAAAACTTTGCCCACAGGCTAAACTTACATATATAAATATTAAGAAGAAGAATGTTCTAGAATTTTATGCATAAAAATTTTCCATTGAAGTTTTTTTATTGCGCTCTCAATACTCAAAACCGGCAAAAAGTGCATTTGATTTTTGTGCATGAATAAATGGGTGGATGGAGCATAAAATCATACAAATTGTAATTATGCTCTTGTATATGACTCATTATTTTTTACGCATGAGCACTAAATTAAAAGAGAGATTTTTTATTCTTGTTTACTCTTTGTAATTTTTTTTTCGTCAATTAAGTTTACCAGATTCAAAGTTTTATGCACAATTTAAAGATAACTGAAATAGAATTTTTGGTAAAAATTTATAAAGAAAAGCTAAACAGCTGTGAGAGCCAACATCTGTAAAATTATATCATTAGCTGGGGCACAGGTAATTAAATTTAAATTAGAAATATAGTAAAAGGCAATCAGAATGAGAAATATAAATTGTTTTTGTAATATTTTTAATTATGAATTTTTTCATGAAATGAAAGAAAAATTGCATTAATTTTTTTACTTACGATCGTGACAAACACAATCAAAGCTAACCATTTAAAAAAATTATTCCCCTAATTAAAAAACTTTTAGTTTAATTTTTTAGTGAAACAAGAAAAACATTTTCTGGCAGCTCTTGTATAGAAACACGTTTGTATTTACTTGCATCATCAAAACATAAGTAATTTAATTGAATATCTATCCTAACACTAAACAAAATACATTTAGGGATGCAAAAGTTTGCAATAAGCAACACGATATTTTAAAAAGCTAACAAATCGACCCTAATAATGATTTAACTATTTAAGTTTTTTGAGCCCCATATAACTCAAAAAATAACAAAAAGTTAATCTATACAAACAAAAAAAAAAATAAAAAAAAAAAAATAAAAAAAAAAAAATTAAAATTAAAAAAAAAAAATTTAAATAAACAAAACAATTTAAAAAAAAATTGAAAATGCGTACATACAAATTTGAAAAAAAAGAAAATGAAAAGTAACTACAGAATATGTATATATATTTTACACAAACAAATGCCTGTTGTTTCTGTATTGTTTTACTTTTTGTCAAAGTGAGTTCAACTTGTATGAATTCGACTGGGTTTAGTTGAAGTAAAAATCTATGCGTGACTGGTTATAAATGTCAACATATCATAGTTACTAACTTTTTAAACATTAGCTTTTTAATCAAGTCGAGCTAGAAATAGTTGTGTAATTCCATGTGCTCTTATATTTATTTACCAAAGTGTATATGTATGAATAGTTTTATGGAAAGCAATACATATATCACTACACATAAAAAAAAAAAAACGTGAGAGAAACGTGAGTAATTACAATTTTAAAAAGAGAAAAAGTTGTTGTCATCAACAACAACGGCAATAACAGCTTAACCAAGACCAAGAGGCACAAAATTTATTTGAAACTTAAATATTACAATTCAGATACAAATCGTGTTTCTTTAAAGTAACAAGCGGTTAAGCGAGTGTTAACGGCTAAATTTCTTTCACGAAGAAAAAGGCCAATAAAAAATTTATCTCTGCATACACACATACATATGTATATGTATAATTAAAAAAAAAGGAAAATTTAAGAAAAAAAATATACAAATCCAATTAAAAAAAATTAAGGAAATCTAATTAGGAACAGTGAAAATACAGAAAAATACTGTCGATACTGAAAAGCCGAAACAATTTCTTTTCAGTATATGTTGAAACATTTAACAAACAATTAAAATAAAATTAATAAAAGTGATATCACATCAAAATTTTTATTAAAAAAATTGGTTAAAAATTGTGCTAAAACAGATATTAAGAAAAATTTTATGGAAAAAATATAATATACGCTACTCGTACACACTGTATGTATATTTATTGATTTACGAATTAACCTTACGAAAAACCACGATTTGCTCGTTCACAATTTTTGTAATTGTGTGAGCATTTGTTTAAAAATTTTTGCTAGCTTTTTTGTTTTTAATTGTTTTTCTTAAAAACGGCAAAAAGACGAGTTTTTGTACTTACTTAAATACCTCCTAATAAATACATACATATATACATTCATACTTACATATGTATATTACGTGCATACATATGTGGGTATTTTATTCTTCATATTAGAGTGCAGCTAGTTTTTCGGTTTTGCCAACGTGTTTGTTATATTTTATAAAATGTATTTTAATTGCAGGGTTGGAAGTTTTTAAAATAAAATGATGAAATTTTAGCTCGATTAATGAGTAGTCGTTGCCAAGAGATATGCCATTATAATAAAAAGAATTAAATAGCTAAAAAAAATTTCTGAGAAAATTATGTACTATTGATGTGTAAAATTAATGAAATTTTCAAACAAATTTACTGTTTCTCTAGTATATAGTATTTTCGTTTATTTTTGTTGCAAAATCACATATTTTGTATTAAATCTATGAAAAAAAATGATCCGCCTGAGTAAGGCAGAGGTATAGAAGGTATTGCACATTTTCCTCTTTTTCCTCGTCTTGACAACTTTTACAGTAATCATTCGATGGTAAACCCATGGTTGTTGCAAGATTACCAAAACTGCAGTGACCTGCTACCACCATATTTCTCAATTGGGCTCTCTGCTCCCCTACTGCGATTACTGTCCAGCCTACGCCAGATCATCTGCGTTGTATTACACGTTAACGTTACTACAGAATTGCAAAACGGATGACTAAAAATTACCGTGTTTAATAAACACTTTAAAGGCTGACCATAATTTGCCCATATCAATTTATGCAACTGTGTGTTAAATTAATGCACTTAAGAAGAAAACTTTTCTTCAAATTTCCTTGATTAAGTAAACTCCAAAGTTGAAACAAGACAATTTTATGCTGACGGAACCTTCTGACATATGATATCACTGATTTACTTCAATAGTGTCATAATATAGAAAATGTGATTTTACAAAAGAGCCATTTAAAGTTTGAAAATTTATAAAATTTCATATATTCTGAACAGCAGAGTAAAAAAATATTCGGCTTAGAGTATAAACCTAGAAAATTGTACAGGCCGAACAGAAAACTTCTTATTGCTGTTATTTGCGGTTGAAAACACAAACAATGAACTGTATAATAATTTTGTTTTTTTTAGCTGTAAATAACAAAATCAAGAAGTTTTTTGTCTGCCCTGTGACTTAGCAGGCTTACACTCTAAACCGACGATATAGAAAAATATTTTTTGTGTTGCAGTAAATCAGCAATATGTTTTTCATTTATAAATAATTAGTTATATTTTATTACTAATAAATGGTTAACTAACGCAAAAGTTTTTGTTTTAGTTTTCCTTTCAAAAGCATAAGCTGACTAACTTTATGTATCTGTAGCAATATGGAAAAATCGCTTATGCCTTATTAAGTTATTCAACAACTATTAAGTACTAACCCCCTTATACAAAAAAATTAACGTAGACTTTAAAGTCCACGTTATCAAAATTTTTCATATAATTTTTTCATAAATTTTACTTTAAAGTCTACGTCAACTTTTTTTTGGACAAGAGCATAAAACTTTAATAGTTCCTAAAAATTTGTTTTATAAAATTATTGCGATTCTAGTGTTTAAATGGTATTATTTTTATTGGCATCACTTTAATTATAGAGTACACCGCCCCCAACCACCTCTTGATTGCAATAAGTAAATTTTTATTTAGTCAACTTAAACGATTTTTCTTAATTAACACAGATATGATTTAATAAAAATTATTTGCATCAATATTAAATTTAGTTTACTAATAAATTATTACCATATGTATTTTCC
Organism: Thelaira solivaga; assembly: GCA_947397855.1. NCBI lineage: Eukaryota > Metazoa > Arthropoda > Insecta > Diptera > Tachinidae > Thelaira > Thelaira solivaga. The sequence continues at coordinate 11,189,654 of OX377614.1, forward strand.
ATCCCTGTTGTTCCTATATTAGTCTCTTCTTTTTTCAATTTTGTATTATATTTTATTGTTTTTGCTTTATGGTGTATATGGGTGTGTGTTTGTTGTTGTTGTAAACCGACCTTACTCACTCTCTTTCTTTATTTATTGCAGCAAAATAAAATTATTTCTATACATCCAATAATAGTGATTTGGTGAAGAAAAAAATTCGAAACTTAAAGATAAAAAAATCAACAGTGGAAAAACACCAAGAAAACATTAATTAAAAAAAACTATAGAAAAAAATGTTTTAAAGCAAAATTACTAAATATTTTTTTTATTTTTATTAATAAAAAAGTGTTTTTAATAAAATACAAATCAAGTCTAGATAATTGAATAAAAAAAACTAAGTAAAATTAAATGGCTGAAATAATAACACCAAAAACTAAAAAACATTGTTGATACAAAGTTGTTTTAATCTAAAGCTCCTTTAAACAACCCCCCTTCTCTTAAACAAATCCATGTTGAGATACAGACTTGTGTCGACACACTTTTTAAAACAACCGTAAATTACTGCAATCGAAAAATTACCTCAAGAACGGGTAAAAAAATTAAAAAAAAAATTAAGACCTTAAGGCTCGTTAAAGAAACAGAAAAAAAAATAAAGTTAAAAAAAAAAATAATAAAAATACAGCCTAAAACCATGCTTCACATATAAAATTCTGTGCAATACAATAAAATTAATTTAATTAAGTTTATGAGTGTGACTTAACGGTAAACGGAGCAAACGTAACGGAAAAAGAGAACTTAATAAAATCGAAGTAAGTGCGAGGAGAGCGAGAATAACGCCTGAAGCGAGAGAGAGCGAGAAAGAGGGAGCAGGCGTAATTAGCCAGAGAGATAGAGAGAGATAAAGAGAGCTAACAAAGATTGTAAATTGAGTATATAATATAATTAAATTTCTTTTTAAATATTCTGTGCTTGTCATTTCATACTTTACATACACTCAGCCATCAGTTACCACATCATTATAATCGTCAAACGCCAGTTAGCCTATAGGGGACAAACTAGAACACTCTAGCGTACAAAACTAACATTAAAATACTACACTCACGCTAAAATTTAACTGGCAGTTAACTTTTAACAAAAAGCTTAAGCTAAAACACTTGGGGTTTAATTAACAACATACACTTCTCGCATACAACTAATAAATTTTTATTTGTCGCCTAAACGCAGTTGTTAACCACACCCGACATTTATCCATCTACCAACAATAAAAGCCCATCATTTTAAACAAACGTTAGCAAAACGTCATCGCCTTTAACACAACGCGTTTAAACGTCCCTTTTGGAACGTCATTTCTTATAACCAGAGTTTTATTAATTTCGGCACAACGTATTCGCTAAACGTTTTCGGCCTATTCATCAAATATAATTATAATTTAATTAGCGAAAATGTGCAGAGATCGCGATATGATTTTGCTATAGACCAGCGTAATCGCCAATACAAAGTTAAGAAAAAAATCAATGTTTCATAAATTTAAAAATCTGAGGGAAAATATTAAAATCAAATAAACAAAAACACTTTCAAACAAAAAAGTCAAGTTGAAAATAAAATATTAAAAAAAAAAATTATTAAAAAAAAGAAAAAATAAATAGAAATTCTAAAGCTAAACTCATTTGTCGACTGAAGAAGAAAATAAAAGAAAAGTAAAAAATGTGACTTTAAGAACTACTTGAAATTCCCAGAAACAACAACCAAGTCCCGCTATAAATAACGCGTTTGAGAGTTAACGTGTGTAAAAGGGTTTGCAGTAGAAAAAAAAAACGTCAAAGCGTAACTACAGATTTGTGTTAACTGAAAACGAACAAAGAAGTGCATCAGAAAGGCCTGAAAAGGATTGAGGAAATAAAATAAAAAAATAAAAAAGTGATTGAAAAATATTAATATTTTGTGAGAATTTAATTTCTATCTTCGCTTTGACAAAACGAGTACAAAAGAAGAAGATCATCAAGAAGGACAACGCTTAAATACAACACAAGTTGTTTTGTCTCAAAGAAAAAACCAGCAAAATTGAAGACTTTGTAAAAAACCTTTGGAAGTCTGTTAAGGCTTGCGTTGTAAGTTACATTTTATTCTTATTATTATTATTATTATTATCATTATCGTAAATTATAGTGATGAGAAAATGCTTTTCAAGCATCGAAAGCACTTTTAATTACTTCATGACTACCTAGAATGAATATTTGTTTAAATTTTTAAAAAAGCTTCAAGCTGCAGCTTGCTTAGCCAATCTAAGACACGTTTTACGGGTATAAAAAATATGGCATTAAATTTATTTAAACAACTTAAAAAAATTTACAAAAATTAATACGAGTACTTGCGTGTAATTCTCATTACCTTTAATACAGACTTCTTTTTTATTTATTTTTTCTTTTCCAAAAAGATTTAACGAATTCATCATACCAGTCATTTCTCTTAGCTCTCATTTTCACGACACTATAAAAACTGCTTCTCTCTAAAAGAAAGTTTACGACATTTATTAAAACTAGATTTTCATAGATAAATCTTTTTCTTAAACTGAAATTCTGAAGTTATTTTCAAATTATACATAAAAATCGTATTAATTAATTAATCATGTGACTTTTTATGATGCCTTACAATTAAAAACTTTCGTGTGTAAATGACCTTAATAATAAAACAAAAAAAAAAAAACATTTGATGAGAGATTAAGGTGAACGCCTTAAAGTATGTTGGTAATTTTTAAATTTATTATAGCCGTAGTATATGCGCCAAAATTTTTTTAATGGAGTAAGAGTAAGAAAGAGAAGGCTAATGACATGCACATTTAACTTAAATGCTAAAAATGACAAAATTTTTCCATTTAAGAAAGAAAAACAATAATATTTTAAATAAATATTTCTTTAAGCATTAAACGTACATATAAATTGGTTTTTTTTTTTTTTTTTTTTTTGTCATTATGGAAAAATCTCTTAAATCGCTTTGTATGAAATTTTACTTGCTATTGCAACTTAGTCAATAACTTTATCAATAGCTTTATTATTGTGGTTCAGGGATGTTAATGTGATATTTTTCCCCACCACTAAGGAGATTTCAATGAAAGCAATTCAAAACGTTTACGGCTTTTAAATTTGTAGTTCTCGAAAATAACACAAATAAACAGATTTTTTCATATTCACACAAAAAATTTTTTAAGATGTGGTCCTCTGGGCGTGAATAACTAAATTTTCTGCAACATAAAATTTCTTCTAATTGCAATTTTGAATCGTTAAATTTAGTTTTTTTATTGCTTTTCGTTTCTGAATTATACCGGCATCTTCAGTACGACTTGGCATAATTTTTGGTCTACCTGGCTGAGTAAAAAGTTCGAAATTCACTATCAAAATTGCACTAGACTTAGAAAGAGGAGCGGGAATAAATCACCTGGTCACTGCGGCCAAAATAGACCTATTGTGACACTACTCTCAAGTTACAAATGGGCCCAGAGTCTTGTATTCATTAAGAATTAAAAAACTTCTTTGGGTGATTTCTCCGCCATATCCAAAGGTTGTAGGTAATGTTACCATAATTAGCGAAAACGGGTCCAGTGACATCTTACATCTTCGTTACATAACCTGCACTAACTTTGACCCATAATCGTAGTCGGCATCTTTTTAGAAATGATTTTAAATTCATAAAATTATTATTAAACGCATTCGATAGCGAGTAGACTATCGTATCGAATTATATTTCTGTACTTGTCGAGCAAGCAAGTCACTGCCTACGATCATTTAATAATATTGTTCAAATTGTAATAGATTTATGCAAACAACCCTCTGTCAAGTAATTAAAAAAAAAACTGTAGCATGAATTTAGGCAACAATTGTGCATCAAAAGATGAATAAAAATTCCCCGGGAGTTTTTTCACTTTTCCCTTTCCCCTTATTATAAACAAAATTTCTCCTTTTTTTAACATGGCATGTTATCTGATTTAGGGAAATTTGTCACGAAAACCAAAATTCTCCCAGTTAAAAAATCCTTGGAAAATTTACTAAAAATTTTAATTACTAATATTTTAACTTAAACTTAATTAAACATAATTTTTTTTAAACTTTTTGTTGATCGTGCTCGTTAAAAAAGTAATTTTTTTTTGGGTTACGATAGCTAGTTTGCCAAGATTCGAAGACTCGGTATCGAATGCCATGATAGCAAAATGACTCGATATCGAATGCGGTGATTGGAGTTCAACTCTTAATAAAAACCTACGATTTTGTGATTTTGATTATGATCCATTGTCTTTAAACCTGCTTAGTGGTTTCGCAAATAATGGCGAACATACAAACAATATAAATTCAGCTCTTCAACAAGCACAATTACAAAAATTTCCAGCTTGTTTTTGGCAAATTTTCACAAAAAAGAAAAATCAAACTAAAACAAAATTGTCGTATCTAAATCTAATTACTAATATTTCCATCCCTGATAAATGCGTTAGTACTTTAATCATGCTTCTTGTGTTTTGTGGTCTTAATCAACAACATTTTTATTTAAATTGAGCTTTCGGTAGGCAGAATTTTTAGTTCGTCTCAAAATACACTTTCGTTTTCTAATGAGTTCAAGTACCAACACCTTTTGCCTTAAAAAAGCATTTAAAACTGGATTATTACTTTATATCGTTTTTAAATTTAATTTTTGCTGTTGAAAGAAATACAGAGGAGTCTGTGTTGAGTGGAGTCCGAAAAGAGAAAGAAAATTAGGGGGCAACTGACGTTAGCATGCCTTCTAATAATATCCACCTAAAAAAGTTGTCCGTAATATGAGATTTCACTGTATTTGCAATATTTTCAAGGTCTTGGCTAACTTCAGATGAAGGCTGCTTTGGGTAATTAAAAGGCTTGTACTGCTTTTTTTTTTACAACAGTAACAAAATCGCAGGTGCCACAATTTATTTTTCGTTTAAAAATAAATAAAAATTAAATTAAATTTGCATACGAAGCTTTTAATCACTCGTACGGTTTGTTTGTGTCGTCAAAAAAACAACAGCAATAACAATTTAATGAATTTTAAACGTGGTTAAAAACACTGATGATTTTTTTCTTTTGTTGTTGTTTTTAATTTATTTTTTTATTGAAGAAAGAAAGCACATTTCCGCCATTTGGCTTAAAAATGAATTTTCTTTTAAGCACAAGGTAAAAATCATACATAATCCTACCAAGTTAAAGCCAAATATTTAAGGTGTGACCTCCCTGAATAATCTCAACTATGGCAAATCGGTAGCATAGAAAATTGAATTAAATTTAAAATTTATTAACGAATTACAATTTCTAGCGATAAGGAAACCAATGGCAGTGGCATATGCAGTTGATATTTTGTTTCCTGTCAAAAGTTTTTACTTCATTTCAACGACAAGTGGCGTTTGTTATGGAATTGTCAACAGTAGCAAACAAAATGTGTTTTCTGTTTTTAAAATCATAAATAAAGTAAAACGGTTTTATTTTAGAGGCCATAATAGCAGCGGTTTTTGTAAGAATTATTGAGAGCCGAATGCCCAATTAAAACAATTTTAGATTGCTGACGAAACTCATTTTACCTAGTTCTTCTGGGGGCAATGTGCCACTGCCTAAACAGCAAACTCATAGAATGATAAGCATCATTACTCTAATTTTACTCCTGTGGTAATAGAGTCTACAGTGTCCTGTCAGTTGTTCAGTGTAAAGTTTGAAGTTATTTCTGCTGAGATTCAAAAAAACCTCCGCTCTAATAAGTTTGAGCTTAGTTATTATAGATTTCTTGACTGTCACATGTCCTGCAGACCTCGTAAGACGCAAATGAAGTTATTAGTCCACACCTCGAAAACGTTTAGATCCTCTGACATGGATATTCATGCCGTCTTTAGCCATATAGTTTACCGCACATGCCTTTTTAGATTTTATGTCAATATCGCCGCTAGTGAAACACATGAAAGTTTTGCTTAAGACTGTTTCATCAGCGCCGTTGCCTTTAGAAAAGAAGTTTATTAAATATTATGATAAAGCCATGTATAATACGACTCTAGAGATTCTTTTCTACAGTCTATTTGTTACCAGTCCAGAAAACTCAAGAGTAATCGCTAAATCATGCGAAATTCTTTTCGCAAACCTTTTTTTCTTGTCTTTAAAAAACATCCAAAGTCTAGGCGGGAATCGAATCTGTGACTTCTAGATTAAGAGGTTAGTACACTACCCACTAATCTGCCATCTAGGGGGGCATCCCCCCTTGTATAGCAAACTTTGCTATTGATTAAGTAAAATTTGGAGATCTATTTTGCAGTCCATAATGTAAATTTATGCCCCAAACTAAAATGGAAAAGAGTATTGAAAGCTTTATGCATATTTTTGTGTACAGTCTAGTTTTAGTAAAAGTTTTTTATCACAATGTGGCAGCACTTACCTGAAGTCTAAGCCGGTTGAAAATAGTCGGCGGCAGAGGCCTTACCGGCTAAAGCCGACTTATTACAAAAGAAAAATATTTGTAGATTTTTTAAAGAATTTTTTTACAATTTTACCGGAGGTAAAAGCTGCTACGGGCTTGAACTTGGCAAAATGGCAAAATGACCGTGGTAGCCCCACGTATGAAGCCTCATTGGATTGTTAGGGTAAGAGTCGATAAAAGTGCCAGCAAAAAATGTTAGTTGCCTTTTATGTCGAGGGTGACATGAACCGCCAAATCGTCGCATTTGATATCGAGCAACTTTTATCGATATTTTGAAATGTTTTCTTGTAAAATTGCATACGATTTCGACTGTGAAGCACTAAAATAGTGATTAACACAGAAATCTAAATTAAACCAGCCTACTGTATAAGTATTCGTTAAAAATTCGTACTAAATTTGTTTTGTGTTAATGGATTTCTTAGTTAATTTACTTTGCTTATACAAAACCTGCTTCATGGTAAGCAAATGGTAATACCTTCTTATTCCTACTTTTATTTCTATGCGATTTTCGATGGCTCTTATTTTGAAATGCTTTTTTTTTTTAACGAAATTTTTACACAACATTAAAACCAGTATTTTTTCCATCAAAGAAGGAAATGATAGCAACAAAATAAAAATAAACAACTTGAATACAATGTTGCAAACTACACATAAATAACAATAATAAATTACGAAAAATTGCTTTTGAGTTAAAAAACAAAATTTCTTAAACAATTTTATGCCGACACACACAAAATCGTGAGTACGTTTTAAAGGGCTGCACAAGCATGCAAAAATATGTTGGTAGTGATGTGTGGCTTTCAAGCATGCTTGTGCAGTGTTTTAGCATGTATGTTGACATGCATATAACGCAATAATGATACGCTACACTGTGCCACAGTGAACAGAAAAAAAAAATAAAAAGTGAAATTCCAAAAGCTGCTTTTTGTAAATTGCTTTGTAATGGGGGCTTGTCACTGTAATACTGAAGAAAAGGACTTTGAATGAGCAGGTATGATATGAGTAGTATGAAAACAATGTGTCATAAAATACGGATAGAAATTTCACAATAGTACGGCTTTCATGATTTTTAGAAAGTTTTCTAAACGTTTATACTGTTCATTGTCTCAGGACTGAAGCCAAATCAGCGCATTCGATATCGAGCAACTCGTATCGAAATTAAAGAATTTTTTTTCATAAGAAAATACTAAAATTACGATATCGAATTTTTGTGCATACGAACAAAAAGTAACCAAAGCAGCCAACAAAATCCCATGAAAATCTTAACCCAGTGTAGGTAGTCCCAATAAGAAAAACAGAAATTGGCTCACTTGCGTCCTCACTTGTGAATAAGAAAAACAGAAGCTGGGCTCACTTGGATCCTCTGACGAGATACCTTTGTGATACCTGTATAGAAGGAATTGAGAAAGGATAGCGATAGAAGAGTGAAAGGAAAGGAGATAGAGATATTTGACAGCGCAGTGAGACCCTGCAGACTGGGCTCTCCAAAGTGAATCATGCGCCGCTCTTCTCAAAATCTGAAAATAGTTGTGCAATTTGGGGACGTGCATGAAATATAAAATAAAAAAAGAAAGACATATTGCACAAAAGCTTTCAGAAATAGATTGGAAGTCTTACCCAGCCGCGTTGTATCATTTATTTTATTATGACAAGCGCCCACACTTGTTATTTTGTTTCTTTTTCTTTTCACTTTTTCATGGGAAAATATTTTAGAGATTAAACACATACACACACACACACACATACGAGCTGTTATTTTTGAAAGTGATATAACTCCACTTTTTAATAATTTCAATAAGATATAAGCACAATCTTACTAAAAATAACGCTGACTCATTTTTTAAAAATGGTCTTATTCCACTTTAACAAAAAACATTTTAGAGACATACAAGCCTACATACACATCTGATTTTAGAAAATATATTTGATACGAGTATATTTAAGTGTCTTTTAGCATTTTGTGTTTATTTTTCTCTACACCAGCCGGTGAACTTAAATGAAAATTAAAAAAAAAAAAAACCAAAAACAAAAACAAAATATTTTATTACAAAATTATAATTTATTTTATTATACTAAAAAGAGAGCGTAGCTGAACGGTTAAAAGTCGTTAACCTTTTCTAAAGTCTTCCAGTTTCACATTTTTTTATGTTACGGCCATCGACGAATGTCTCTGAATTCCAATTTAGTTTAATTTTGGTGTCAATTTTTTATGTTCCGGTCTATTAGGGAGTGGCTGGAAAGAGAAGAAATATCAAGGTAGTGAATGTTAATTCATGACATTCCTTTTTATGAAAGAAAACACGTATATTTTAAAAAACTTGTGATTTTTTATTGGATTTTAAAGAAGACTTGTACCGGCTAAGTATGAAATAAAATATCCTTGACAGCAATTCGTTCAAAAGGCAAAGGCGCTAAGTCAACTCAATGTCAATTTTTTAAAAAAGTCATCTTGTCCATTTTCATGTGAAGAATGGCTTCGTGAATACAGAAAATTATTGAATTTGTGTTTCAGAAAATTCTCACAAAAATCCATGAGAAACAAAAGCACCCACAACGAACAACTGTTCGGTGCAGTTTTTGGTTAGGCCTTACCTTGTTACAGGAACATGATAACGGAGTTCTTGTGGCTTCAACTGGACAGCATGGATCTGGACGACATGTGGTTTCAGCCACACAGCAAGTGAAACAATCGATTTAGTGCTGCATAAGAAGAATCCTCTCTATATATAAAGTGTGGTTAAATTTTGAATAAAACAAAAATTATTTAGGAAATTATTGTCATTTCTTTTTTTTATGATCACATGGTATGGTTCAATTATGTATGGAACAAAATATTGGTCAAATGGCCCGTGAGCTCGGCGACACACTTCCATCCGATGGTTCAAATTTTCGATGACTCTGACGATTAATGTGCCGAATTATCTCATCATTTAGATCTTGAAAATATTGCTGGCTTATCGACGTACACCTTTTCTTACAAATAACCCCAAAGAAAGAAGTCCAACGGTGTCAAGTCACATGATCTTGGCGGCCAATTGACATCGCCATTGGATTTGTCGCGCAAAAGAGCCATTGTTTCGCTAGTTGTGTGTCAAGTGGCACCGTCCTGTTGAAACCACATATCGTCCACATCCATATCTTCCAATTTGGGACATAAAAAGTTCGTTATCATCTCACGATAACGAACATCATTAACAGTAACTGCCTGACCGGCCTCATTTTGGAAAAAAAATACGGCCCGATGATGCCGTCAGCCCATAAACTGCACCAAACAGTCACTCTTTGTGGGTGCATTGGTTTTTCGACAATCACTCTTGGATTATCATTCGCCCAAATGCGGCAATTCTGCTTATTGACGAATCCACTGAGGTGAAAATGTGCCTCATCACTGAAGATGATTTTCTTCGAAAATTGATCATCCACTGTGGCCATTTCCTGCCATCATTCTGACCACTGACGACGTTTGGAATGGTCAAGAGGCTTTAGTTCTTGAGATAAAAAAATATTTTTTTTTTGCTACTTAAATAAGTGAATTGTTAGTGAAAAAGGCCTACAAATACAATTTAATTTTAAGCGATTTCATCAATAGAATAATTATACGAGTGTAATCGTATTATTAATTATAAAATCATAAATTATAGAAAAACGTTTTAACGACAGCTGTCAAACAAAAAAAAAATACTTACTGATTATGAAGTCTAATTACTCACGAGTTATCAATAATAAAACAATTAGCAGCTTGTTTAGATTTATTTATTTTAATTTAAAACGATTAATTAAATGTTGTGTTTTAAATGAAACATTTTTATAATAGTTTCACCGCCATCATTATCATACTTTAGTTTTTTATTGTCACCGTAAACAACATGTTAAATGAATAAATAAATTAAAATAAAAATTTATCAGAACAAAATTTATTATTCTGTCCTATAAATTGCAACTTATCAATCTGGAGAGCCTAAAGTCGTTTTCTTTTCTAACAAAATTTTTTCATACATTCTGACATCCAAGAATGTCAAAAAAATTAGCTGAGTTTAGGAACTCAATCTCATTTTTCCAAAGGCCCCTAATCATCAGACTATTTGCGCGTTTTATTACAAAGCAGCTACTAGGTTATTTGAGCTATTATTTTTGAAAGTGGTATAAGTCCACTTTTTTTAAAAAATTATTCGGCTCTAATTTTAGTAAGATATGGCGTCCATATATTACTAAAAATAGCTTTAACTAATTTTTTTTTTAAAGTAGACTTACAACACTTTCAAAAATAACAGCTTATAAGGGAGATTAAAAAGACAACAAACCTTTGATAGAATTTAAAAGCTTAAAGCTTAAATCACCTCAATAGAGGGCAACTTAGTCAAGGAACGCCATACTAGTTCTTAGATAAATTAGGAAAATCGGTCCTTGTTTTGATCAAATAATAGATTAGTTACTTTAAGAGTGCGATGTCCTAGAAAGGAATTTACGTTTTGCTGTTACGTTATATTGCTTTTTTCACCAAAATATTTATTTAGACAAGTCAGAGAACATGTTCTTTTAGAGCAATTGGTTCAGTGCTTTCCCCAGAGACATGAAAGCTGAGCTGAGTGTATTTTGTATAAGCAGCATTTCATTCATAGGACCAAGTGAGTCCTAGTATTACAGAATTTCCTAAGATAAAAATTAGAGAAAGAAAAACTGTTGCTGAGCATCTGCCTTAAATTTTTTAATGAATATTTGTTTGCACTCGTCAAATAATTGTCAAGTGTTGTTTAATTGTCTGCTTAAAATCACCTAAAAAAATGGTGATTGACATAAATAATTAAAAATTTTATCTCTTGTATGCGCTTCATTTTATCTACACTCTGTTTTCACATTTAATATTAAATAAAAGAAAATAAAGCAGACTTGAAGAAGTAGATTTTTTTTTGTAGTACCGTGTTGTAAAAAATTAATAATCAATTTAACGCTTAATTTTTTTAAATTGTGAAAAATGTTCTCTTCTTATGTTTACATACTTCAATAATTGTTTTTTGTGTTGGTCACGTGCTCTCTTCTCTTGTGCCTTTTGAGAGGAAATTTCTTTAAAAAAAATTCAAAATGAGTGTGTGAATTAGATATTTTGAAAATTCATTACAATTGTGTGACACAAAAAACGAAATTTCAACAGTATTTTTCCATAAAATTCAGCTTTTTTATTGGATCGGTTTGTTTTGTAAGTTTTTTTTTTATGATCGAAATTTATTTTGATTAATTTAAAAAGAAACGTGACATTTTCTTAAGACATTTCTTATTGTGTAAACAACACTACTGTGAATTGTCTTTCACATGCAGCAACAAGAAAGAAACATTAATTTTTTATTCAAATTTTTAATGAATGAATGATGCAATGATGAATACAGATGATCAAAAGAACTGGTTAAAGCTTGCAACAACAATGTTTAGGCATGTCAAGGGGATTCATTTAAAGTTTAATTTACACGTGAACCCTCTTCTATAAAGAAATTGCTGTAGACTTTAAAGTAAAATTTATGAAAAAAAAAATACGAAAAATTTCCATAACGTTCACTTTGAAGTCTCCGTTAATTTTTTGGTTAAGAGGGTAAATTATTAGGAAAATCATTTATATATTCATATGGCGCAGATAAATGGTTAATAAAAACTTAGATTTGAGCGCTTGGCTATGCAAATGAGTATAAATAAGTGTCTCATATAATGAGGCTAATAGCTAATTCACAAGAGTTCAACGCATTTTTAAATATTTACTGTTTGAAGGGAATTTTGGCCGGTTGAACCGTTAATGCTGAGCATAACAGCAGAATAAAAACTTAATCTTAGAATAAATTGAACGTTATGGATGCAGGTTACTAGTGTAGATTCTGTATGAACAATGTGAAGGTGCACTGAGAGAGTTTTGTTCCTAAAACCTTTTAACTTTATCACTAAGCAAAATGGCTATTTTCCTTTTTTAGGGCCATTATTACAACTTACTTATAAGGTCTCAGATAGCTATAATTAACTTTAGTTAAAGTAACTGATAAAGTGATCAATAACTTTTTCTAAATAAGATAAATATGTGGCACCACTGCTGTGAATACCGATTACTTTTCGTTCCTATAAATAACGGGTGGCCCAAATGAGACCTAATGAGCGTATTGTAGTCGTTGTTGGGGGTCTTGCGGTAGAAGCTGTTGCACAATTTGAACTTTGTATGGATACATTTTAAGATCCAGCTTTAAAATTCTCTGTAATGTTATTCTGGGTATACCCAATTGGCCGGAACGGCGACGAGTTGAGACAGATGGGTCATTTGCAACATTCTGCTGCACAGCTTCCACGTTGTCTTCAGTACGAATATTTCGATGAACACCTCTTCGTGGACGGTCGGTTACTGAACCCAGTTCCTCAAAACGGCGAACTAAACTTGTACTCATGGAAGATGTGGGCGCTGATCTTAAGTTAAAAAAAACGGCGATAATTTCGCTGCGTCAGAACAATTGATCGTTGAGAAGAATAATAAAAATCGATAATTTTAATGCGTTGTTGTGGACTGTACGTATTCATTTTAAATTTCCAAGAGTTCAGTTATAATCTGCAAAAAGAAAAAATAAATTATGTTCAAAAATAAAAAAGTTATTTGTGTTTCACATCAGCTGGTCTTATTTGGGCCACCCTGTACATAATCGCAACGGCATGTTTTTTTTTGAATATTATTTTTTGAATAACTAAGAAATTCTTAAATTTTAAAATTTTATTTTAATATTTGTTATTTTATTGTGTAATTGTTTTGTTTTATTTTTGTGTATTAATAAAAAAATTATTCAATGTCTATGGATGCTGAGGTTGCCATATCTTAAATCGAAAATATGGCAACTTTAAATGCTTGAAGTTCACGTTAAAAGTTATGAGCAACTTAACTTACTTAAATGTATGTTTGTAATAATCAAAAATCATATATCTGTACGATAACATCCTACTTTTAGTTATCGTTTAGTTGTAATAATGGCCCTTAATGTCTTATTTTATATAGATATTTTGCTCCAACTTGCGTAGCTTCTTCAGGATATAATTAATTAATTAAGCTTAATAAAATAGCCATTTTAATTAAAAAAGGTTAAATAAATAAATTTATCACTAATCATTAGATTTATGAATTATTTCATTAATTTAATGAAATATTCATTCAGTTATTAAAATAATTTCATTTGAAAATTTTTCATTAATTCATTTAATTCTTGAAATATTTTTTTGAATGATGAAATTGCTTCATTAGATTTATGAAACATCATAAATAAGATTATAAGCAAACTATAAATTTTGCATTAATAGCTTAGTGAATCACCCTATTATTTTTTGTAATTGTTTTTTTAACATTTTATTGACAAAACATTTGATTTAATTAAAATTAAATTGTTTAGTGATTCGTTATGATGTAAAACTAAATAAAAATATGAAACAAAAAACTTAAAGGGAAAAATAGAATTATAAAAGCCAAGTCTTTTTAGGTTAACAAAAAAAAAAAAAAAAAAAAAGAGTGAGAGAGACAGTTGAATATAAATAAAAACTAGTTTAGTTAACCTGGGGCATACTGTTGCTTAAATTTAATGCACAGTGGTAAAAAGTTATATAAATAAAATAAATTTTGAATGCTGCATAAACTATTTATTAAGACATTATTCATTCAAGATTGGGTGGTCCCAAGAAATACCAGATTACGCCATTACACATAAAATATAAATTATCTAGGCATATAGCACAAATGACGTCACACGATGTGTTCCTATTGGCTAATAATTTACAGCTAAATAAGAGTGAGAGAAAGAGAGAGAGAGAAATGTATTAATTTTTTTCTTTAAACAGTGAAGAAACTACGTCGTCTAACGGGAAATCATGCCCACACTGAAAGAATTACGACCCATAAATCCAATGAAACAATTTAATTAATTATGAAGAAGTTTCATTATAATGAGATGAGATCCAGAGATGTTGTTTGAGAGATCTAGAATGATTCAACGGAATTCTTTCATTACGATTGCCACAAAAAATACAAACTTTTATTTATTATAAAAAAATTGTCTTCAAATGTGACGAATTTAAAAATTTTTATTTTCCTTATTTTCATATGGTTTTCTTAAGCCCAACATAAGTTCCAAACAAAACGAACCATATTTTATTAAAATGGATGCAAAACTTTCAATTTTATACACAATGAAGTCAAGCTATCATCCAATAAAAGGCAGTATTTTGTGAGAAATAAATGTTGCCATATGTGTTCCTTTCTTTGGCGTGTTTGACTGCAGGTGTGATGCTACTGTACGCATATGGCAGGCTTTTTTTTTTTACAAGAATGGGAATAAAATCAAAGGTTGTTTAACGATTTTAATAAAATAGGGCGCGTTTTCTTTTAAAAATTATTAGGCTTCATGCCTGGATAAAAAAAAGTGCCAGATTTTTGTTTTACTTTATTTTAAATTTTTTTTTGAAAATTAAGTTTCTAAATTTTGCCTAAAATTTTTTTTGTTTTATGTTACAACTTCAACTATATCTTTATTAAGAGTTAACCAATTTAAAAACGATGTAGGTACGACTTAAAGCAAATTTTGTTCCGGAATTTCGAATTTTTTTTATAATCAAATATAAAGCACCGTTTTTAAGGAAAATCTGACATTTGTCCGCATAGACCCATCTGGGGGTCTTAGGTTCGATTAATGTCTACACTCTGGGTGTTTTCTACAGACAAGCCAAGAAGCTTCGTAGATTTGTGTTGTTAAAAAAAATGTAAATTTAGGAAATAAAACCAATTAAAAAAAAAAATAAAGTGCAAATTTGAAATTGCCGCTCAAAAATACTTTAAGTTGCTCTAGTTCAAAACCGTGTATATTTTTGCGTTGTCGATGTCGATAATGTGATAAAAGTGTTATTTCAGAAATGATGACAATGTTGATTTAAAGGTGATTATTTTTTTTTTTTAAACAAAATGTTATTCTTGTTTGTTTTTTTAAGCGTTCAATTTACAAAAAAAAATTAAATTTCATAAAATAATTTTTTTTTTCAAACATGCCACAGTCCCACTGTAATGCTGTCACTTACATTTTGATATTAACCAAACATTGTATTGACATTGCGGTACCACTCGAAACAAATTTTATATAAACTTGTTTTAAATCACGTGAATTTAATTTTAGCAACATTTTTAGAACACAAGTATCGTTTTGTGCTGTGTCTGTCGTTATTTTATTATTAAAAGCAACACAACAATTGCATGCATGTCTTGTTACCATTTCAAATGAAATGAAAAAAATTGATAAACTAAAGAATAAAAAAAAATATTTTGGATGATTTAAAAATGCATGAATGATTGAATAATTTAAAACAAACATTTGCTTTACCCTTACGTTAGTTAGCCTTACAAATTTCCTTTTTTAAAAAGCCTAAAGTAACAGAATGCACAGTTACAGAGACTTTTTAGTCTATTTACTGACATCGAATTTTAAGGTAATTAAAAATATTTTATTGGTTTATTTAGTTTAAATTTGTTCTTTTTATTTATTTAATAGTTTTGTTACAGTCTCTATGGCTGCTAGAACCGCAGTACAGTGAGTAGCTGAGGGGCAGCTGTTTAATTTAATTTATTTATTTTTATTTTGTCAGTTTATTTCTCTAAAATTTAAAATGATTTTTTTTTTGCATACGATACTCACTACACAACCTTAAACGTTGTGCGAATTTCTTATAAATAAAAGACGTGAAAAGTTTTTAATTTTCAAACGTACACGTTTTTTGTTGAAACATAAAAAACTATCTTTTTATTACTGTTATCTAATTTCAAGGGTATTTTTTTTGTGTTAATTAAAAATGAATTTAAAAATAAAAATTTTGCAATAAATTTTTTAAATTTTATTTAAACACTTTTGTTTTGAAATGTTTTTTCGCTTTTACGCTCAGTTCGAATTAATAAAAAAAAATTTAATTAAAATTTTTAAGACCCTTTTACACTTGGCAATTGACTTGTGCAAGTATGTTTTTAATATTTTTATATTTCCTTTTGAGCTTGCGCAACCGTTCACATTACAAAAATTTCCTTTTTCTTTTGCTTAAAATTCAAAATGTTTTTTAATTTTATCAGAAACATAAACAAATTCTTGAAACATACACCCACACATAAAGAATGAAAGAGCAAAACGAATTAAAAGTGTGTACTGAAATAGTAAAAATTCTCTTCCCCTTAACCCGATCGTTTGACAAGCAAAAGAGTTGTGCCAGAGACTTGCCAAGTGTGAAAAGGCTCTAAGGTTTGTTTCACTCAAAAAGTGTGTTTGTTTGCTGTTCATTAAAATAAACTTTTGCTTGATTGATGAGGTAGACAAGAAAAGACTAAAACAAACTTTTATTTCATTAAAAAAAAAATAAAAATTAAACAAGCAGCTTTGAATATTTAATAAAGTTGCTGTGCAAATAATTGAGCTGTTATTTTTAAAAGTGGTATAAGTCCTCTTTAAAAAAATGATCACGTTAATTTTAGCTGACCCATTGTTTTTTAAAGTGGACTTATACCACTTTCAAAAATAACAGCTCAATTGTATCTCTCTTAAGTTTGCACATGTCAAACATTAAGTTTAATGGCTTTAACTTTTTTTTATTTGTTTGTAATTACGTTACTGGGTCAGAGTTATTTATAGAAATAAGTTTTTAAATAAATTTATGAACTCAAAAAAAAAAAAAAAAAATACAAAAAACTTTTTCTAATTGAAAACATTGAATTATTTGTTAAATTAGTTTTGGTGTTTAATTTGCAATTTATGTTAACCTTGAAATTGTATTTATTTGTTAAATTAATTAAACAAAAAATGAAAGTACAAAATTTAAATGCCCATCCATATGCTACACAAGTAAACAAGGTTTTGGACAAGAGCAAACTGTTTTTAAAGTATTTTCCAGCGCTGATATCAAATCTGCAGTTCGTTTTTTAAGTTGGTTGTAATTTCCTAAAATCAAAAGATGACATGAGATTTACTTAAAAACAATTTGTTATATTTGAAATTTAAAATTCCACAACAAAATTTGCTTTAAGCTGTGCCTACATCATTTTTAAATTGGCTCACCAGTTTAAAGACATCGTTGAAGTTGTAACAAAAAAATATATTTTATGAAAATTTTAAAAGTTTTAATTTTCCAAAAATTATTTAAAATAAAAGCAAAACAAAAATCAGCCACTTTTTTTATTCAATCATACATCCCCATAAGTTTTAAACAAAATGAGCCATATTTTATTGAAATCGATGCTCAACTTTTGATTTTATTTCCAATTAAGTGAGTCTACCTCATTGTGAAATAAAAAACACAAATCACATGCGTGCAGCTCAGCTATCATTAAACAGTATAAAGAAACACCAGCGAACATTTGTCTCTAATAAAATAGTGTCTTTAGAGAACAGACCCGTATTTGGATACTTTGGTACCATTTTACATGCGTGTGCAAAGTAGCCGCGATTTCTGCTTTATTTATTAATTTCTCTCTAAATCAATTCCGTTCGAAATGTTTGCTTTTAATGCTTTAATGCAGACAATATTTTTTCAATTTTTTTTTTTAATTTAGTTTATGTGTTTTTCAATATTTAATGCCGCTTGATAATTGTCTGTAATTTATAGCGCGTGTTTTTATTACAACAAACGAAAAGCACATGCACACGCACACACAGTTGAGTTGTAATTAAAGCAATTGCTTTTGATGAGTTGTACTCATATGTTTTTTTGTCAACGCACTAACAGAAAGTTGTAAACGGTAATAACACGAAAAACTTGTAATTTCAAAACTTCAACTAAAATAAAGTTGAGTTGTAAATCATAATAATAGGGGGGAGGGGGGAGGTTAATTAATTTGTTCATTTTCTTTCTTTCTATGTTAATATTTTTATTTGTTTTATTTTATTTATATAATTTAGTTTACTTTTTGTCTTCCACTATTTAATGTTTTTTTATTTCTTTATTTGCAAAGCAATTTAATTCATTAAAATAAAAGATAAAAAAAGTGTAATTAATGAGGGTTTATTTGAAATTTGTTTAACTTACATTAGGTGATGAATACTATTTTGCATGAAGCTCTAATTGATAAAAAAAAATAAATTATTTAAATAAAGAACATTTTGAAAACAGCTTTTGTCTCATGCCACTTGAGTGAGCCAAATTACTGAAGTAGTTGTTTTTATAATTCAAATAAGATGAATTAAAAAAATTTTTCTTTAATAATTTTTATTTTCCTAGAAAAAATTTTTTTAATGTAACAAAGGTTTTGTATGTGCCTCAGCATTTTTCTTTTCATCACTGATTTCAGTTTGAAATATTAGCTATTGACCTTAAAGAAATCACAGAGAAAAACCACAAGACATTTTGTAAATTTCTTTTGCTATTCATTTACTCCTTTTACTCTCTCACACAAGCGCTCTTTCTTGTTAACCTAACAATGCAGCTGAGATTTGGGTTTTACTTACCTGAAACCTAATCACTTATCTGTTTGAACCCTAAAAGGAAATCTTTAAGTATTCCCATTTAATTCCTTATACTAATTCTGTTGTTTAGCTCTCTTACCCCATTAACCATCTCCCCGCTTTAATTATAAATGCTCCAAACCCGCGAGTTATTACAATTAAGAGCTTCTGACAGCTGGCATTCCTCCCCCGCCAAGAAGATTAAAAACGTAAATCCCAAACGTTTTCACTTGTATTTAATTTTGTTGTTGTTTTTTTTTTTTTTTTGGTTTGTTATCAATGACTTTTCCATAATTAATATCATTCTTCTTCTTTCCTAAATGATCTCATATTTAAGTGAGTTCGAAAATCATGTGATACTTTTGTTATTGCGCTCGTATTTTTTTTTCGCTGGTGGTTGTTTTGTCTGTGATTAATTCATTTAATTAATCATAAATTTTAAATATTTAACAACTAAATCAAATGACAATGAATGAGTTTAATTGATTAAATATTTAAATTATTTTTGTTTTAAATTTTTCTTGTTTGGTATTTTCACGATGTTACAAGCAAGAATGATAGACACAAGATTATGGGCATGATTCCCATTGGAAGAAAAAAAATAATAAATTTCTCCACTGTTATGTTAACAGTAACCAATAGGACCACATCCCTACACGTCATTTGTGCTAAATGCGCACAAAATTTAAATTTTATGTACGGAATGGTGTACAACCAAAAAGAAAATAATAAAAGAATAATAAAAAAATTAAAGAAATAAAAGAAAAAAAAGTTATAAAAAAATTAAAAAAAAAATATAAAACTTTAAAAAAAAATTTAAAAAAGGAACAGTAAAAAAATAAAAAAAAAATTATAAAAAAAATTTAAATATGTATAAGAAAATAAAAAGTAATAAAAATTAAAAAATATATAAAAAATAAAACGATAAAAACTAATAAAAATAATAAAAACAAAAAAATTTTTTTTTAAATATAAGAAAATAAAAATGTAAAAAAAAATTATAAAAAACTTTTTTTTAAATATAAGAAAATAAAAATATAAAAAAAATTATAAAAAAACTTTTTTTAAATATAAGAAAATAAAAAAGAAAAACATAAAAAATATAAACAAAATAATAAAAACAAACAAAAATTGTTTTAAATATAAAAAAATTATAAAAAACTTTTTGAAAATATAAGAAAATAATAAAACAAAAAATAAAAAAATATAAACAAAATAATAAAAACAAAAACTAATTTTTTTTAAATAAATATAAGAAAATAAAAAACTATAAGAAAACAAAAATATAAAAAACTAAAAAAAATCAAAAATATAAAAAATAAAAAAAATTATAAAATATAAAGAAGTAAAAAAAATCAAAAAAAATTTTTTTTAAATATAAGAAAATAAAAAAATATAAAAAAAAATAAAAATAAAAAACAAAAAAATAAAATGAAAACTAAAAAATAATACAAACAACAAAAAATAATAAAAAAATAAAATAAATCAATAGAAAAAGTAAATTAAGAAATGAAAAACCAAAAAACTTATTTTGTTCTTATCTATTGCCACAGGTTCAATGCTCGAAACTGTTACCAATTACAAATGACATCAACTTTTCAAATTTAATTTTTGTTAATCCACAAGCAGATTTCTAAGACCCTGTGACTATTTTACATATTTCAGTTGATACTTTGGCCTATATGAATAACTGATTTCAATCCGATTAACATAATTTGAGAAAAAGAAAGAAAAAGAATTAAGTACAAAAATTTGTGTTTTGTTTTCAATGCAAATGAGTTTTGCTTTCGTTCGCTTAAGTTTTTTTGTGACATCGCTGAATGGGTTATGATCCATTATGATGTAAAGCTTGTCACCAAAAATGTCTAAATGTTGCGTGGTACTTTTATCCTTTCTAACTGCCAACGGTTTTTTGCCACTGCTTATAAGTTTTGTGTTTCGAAACGATTCATTAACCAAAGTAGTGCTAACGAGGAAAGAGCACTTCGGCTTGACGTGACAAATCCAAAGGATAAGACTGTTGAGTTTGAAGTCCATTTTCAAAAATGTTTTTTTTTTCAAATGCGACGGAAAACTGTAGCATGTCGTTAGGCTTACAATTAATATAGTTAACAGTGCTGTCATATTTAAAGAAAATTGCCTTTTTGTAGTGTTTTTTTTGCAGAATATTTGCATTTTTTATTTTAGTAAAAAAAATTTGAGTTTTATTATAGTTAAAATAATTTTTCTTACTTTTTTTTTTTTGCTTTTTACAAATTCTACATTTGTGTAGTTCGAATGAGTTGATATTTTTATGAATGAGGCTGCTAACGTCTGACTGCAATTTCAAGCACGATATTTCTTTTATTTCGATTTCGGTTATATCAATCGTTATATATTTTTAATAATTTTAATAAAAAAATTAAAAAAAAAAAAAGAAATTCACGATTCTACAGATTTGCAGACGTATAATTCTGACAGCTAAAATTAAAAATGTTGTTTTTGGGATTTGTGTGCCTTAAATGTGGTAAAAAAATTATTTTAAAATTCAGTTATTTTCCATGATGTCATGCTATGCCGCCTGAGTTCAATATTACCCCCACCCTACTCATTATTTAGACACCATCAATGTTCATTTTAGCTTGGGTTTTGGTTTCTACAAAATAATCAAAACTAATATTCTGTTTTTCCATTTAATTATCAAAAGTTATTTAAAAAAAATATATTTTAGATAAAGAGTTAATTGATCACCCAACAAAAGTATGTTTTTGTTTTGTTTGTGTTTGTTTTGAAGCATTTAAATCCCACTTTCTGCTGTCGGCTTTTGTCATTTGTTATGCTTTTTATTGCCTTTAATTAATGGCTGATAATTAAATAATTATTTTTTGGTTCAATATATTTTTATTGCTTTTCTTTATTTCATGGTGTTTTTAAGGTACGAGTAAATTTTGTATTTGTGTAACATTTACTGTAAATAAAAATAGTAGTTGTGTAGTTGCGCTACCTGTGTTGGCTCACCTTGCTAGTCAAGTAACATGAGAACTTAAAGCTGCAGTTAAGAATGTGTAACGCTCAGCTGATTAACGTGATCATGAGTTAATCATGATCATGAGTTAATGATTGCCTTGTGCTTAGGCACTTTCAAAAGGGTTGTTTCCATCTATGAATTTTGAATTCAGCGTTATTCTTCTGATAATAATTTGAAATGGTGTGACCATTAAATCTGTGTTAATAAAAAAAATTGCTTAAGTCGGCTTAAGTAAAAATTTACTTGTTATCTTAAATAACTCAATAATTTTACTATTGTGGTTCCCAGATGTGAAGGCCATCTATTCCACAATGAAAACAATACCCTTTGCTAGAATCATAATAATTGTATACTAAAAGTGGTAGTCCTCCAAAATAACGTATTAAAACATAAGCTGTTTTACCTTATTGCCACAAAAATAAAAGAAATGTGAAAACTAAGCTGCGTAGTTAAAAATAATTTAATAATTTTGTTTAGTTTTTAATCAAACTTTTAATTAACACTCATTCACGCCTCCCCAATTTCAATAATGACATTTTCAGGTTTTAATTAATTTTAAAACAAACCCGTTTCGTTAATTTATTTAACTATTTTCTTAGACGTCATTGTAGACAAAAAAAGACAAAAAAGAATTTTAAATTTATTGCGTTATTGCTGCAGACTACGCAACTGCAAATGCCGTATGCTGCATTCCTCGTTGTGTACCCTACCAGAAATGTCTAATAGAAACTAATATTTACATACTCATATCTTTCACCAATACTTTTACATCTCTTTTATGTTGAAATTCATTTGATCCATGTGTAAGAGTGAGATACAAAATCACACGTGCCCAAAAGTTTCTATTACATTTTTCACCATGGCCTTAAGAACTTGATAGAAACTTTCTATCAGCAATGCCAGTCAAACGACTCACTGAAAGAATTATGTTTCATAAATCCAATGAAACAATTTCATTAATTATACAGAATTTCATTGTGAGAATGAAGAAATTTCATTAGAATTGTTTCATTAGATTTCATAAAAAAAATTATTTAGGTAATGTTTTTTGCAAAAAAATATTGTTTCATTGGGGCAAAATAATGAATTTTTTTTATTGCATTAATGAAGAAATTCATTGAGTATAAGAACAAAATGCTTTCAGTGCAGATGTATTGAATGTCACTGTTCTTGTAGGGGTGGTCAACTACATAAATTATTCAGCCTTATTACGAGTGTTGCTGTCATTGTCGTTGTCGAATTTAAGACAAGTTAATATAGAATATATGGCCGCGCTGTTTTCATCACGACAACGACATTCACAATCAGGGGGATTGAAAACGACAGAAACATTGTAGCCGAAAAAATTTTTTTTTTATAGAAATAATTTTTCTTTCTTAAAAAAATTCTTTCGACTTTGATTTGTTTATTGAGAAATACTTGTTGTTAGAAAGAGGGGAGGAAGGGGGCAAGGGAGGGTACAAATATAAAATGTGTACGTGATTGCACACCATGTTTTCAATTTCATTTTCAAGATACAAAATTAATTGAAATGATTTGTTAAAATTATTTAAATGTGTTTTAATCACAGCGAGTCGAGGGCGAGGCGAGGCAAGGCAAGAAAACTTATAGCAAGGCCGTTGACGCAACTGAAATTGATATGTTGGCTTATGCAACAAATTCATTTGTATATATTTTGCTCAAACAAACTCAAATTCACTTTTAAATAAAAAAAAATTAAATAAAAAGCCTTAGGCCCCTTATTCAAAAAATTAACGTTGACTTTAAAGTCAACGTTATCGAAATTTTTCATATAATTCTTTCAAAAGTTTTACTTTAAAGTCTACTTTAATTTTTTTTTGATAAAAGCATAAAAAATTAAACAAAATAAGAAAAACAAATTTTTTTATTAAATAAGAAACTTCAACATCTAGCAACTTCAGTCAAAATTTTCCAAAATTTGCTTTTATTTATTCAATTTTTCGAACATAACGATTTGTCCTCAGTTTATTTCAGTGCCTTATATAAAGCTTACTTCTTAAGGAAAAGCAATGGCTAAAACGATATTCTTTCTCAGGAAAATTAATCGAAAAACCAACCCGTCATTTGGCAAATTCTACTTTGAATTCTTGTTCTTTAGAAGGTCACCTACATAAGATCTTAACTGAAAAACAAGAAAAAGCTACCTGGTGAGCTAAACAAACACCAATGAAATTCGCTACAGCTAGTTTATTAAAAAAAAAAAAAGTAGACGCGAAGAGTCGAATTTACAGCTAAACTCTGCTCAAATCACTGCATTCGATATCGAATTTTAGTTTACAAGGTACTCGATATGGAATGCTGTGATTTGGGGCCTGTTGCCTCTAATCTGTGATTTATTTAAAGAATTGCTCACACTAGTCTATCATACTATACATACATATTTTAAAGAATAAAGCTGTTATTTTTGAAAATGGTGTAAGTCCACTTTTTTTAAAAATTAATCAGCGGAATTTTACTAAATTTAGTAAAATATTTGACTTTAGTCTCATTCTAATTCTAATGAAGCTGTTATTTTTGAAAATGGCATAAATCCTTAATTAGCGTTAATTAAAATTAAAATTAAACGCTAATTAATTTCTTTAAAAAAGCGGACTTATGCCATTTTCAAAAATAACAGCTTCATTAAAATTAGAATGAGAAGCGGGAACAAGTCACCTGGTCACTGCGGCCAAAATAGACCAATTGTGGCTCTACTCTCAAGTTAAAAATCCTCCCAGAGTCTAGTATTCATTAAGAATTCAGAAACTTCTTTGGGTGATTTGTCCGCCATGGCCGACGGTTGTCCTAAGTAGCGAAAACGGGTTCAAATTAGACCTAGATAGTAATTTAAACTCCCCTTCTGCTCTCCTAGAGCTTCAATCGAATATTGTATCCTCGGCTGTGGTGGGCTAATGTAAGATTGTGTTATCCCATCTGCAGGCTTCTATGTCAGTGACAGTCGCTGTACCACTTAGTAACATCAGGAGCAAGAAGCTGGCAAGGAAAAGCGGATACCAGATGGCGGGTTCTAGAAAAGTGTAAAGTTATGCGTCAATGATAGTAAATGCTGTGTTCATCTGGTGAGCAAGAATAATAAGGGTATTTCCAAACTGGTATCTGTGAAAACTGGTCACTGGACGATCGGCAAGCAGGCTGGGACTGCCCTTCCAAGAAAACTGCCGCAGCTGCCGGTCACCTGAGAGTAAGTAGCCACTCTTTAACCTTCTCTTCTAATGCCAGGCTCTTATGACTTCGAGACATAGATTTCTCATTGCACATCTAATTAACGGACTATCTGTGATATCGGGAGTAGGATTAAGAGACCTTCTCAGACATCTTAATGTCACAGAGTGAACCTAGGTCACTTTATTACTACATAGTCTTGGCGTCTAGGTGGTTCAAAAAGGAATCTAAACTAACCCAACCAACCAGTTTAAACTTTTAATATATAAAAGAGAGTATGACAGACTAGCTTCTGTAGTTTCTCAAATATTTGGTTAATGTGAACGCATTTTAACTGACTGTTGTTGCCTTTTTGTTTTCTACGCATCTCGCGACGCAAAAAAGACCTTTTTACTAAAAAAAAAAAAGCAATTTGAAAACTCAATAAAAAATTATTTATTAAAAAAAATAATTAAATGTTTTTTCACATTAAAATTTAATTAATTAGTGGATGTTATGTTTACACAAAAAAAAAATATGAGACAAACAGATCATAAAATCTCTCGATCAAACTCGTTCGTATACAAGTCGTAATTTCGCATGTGGCTACAAAATGTCTGTGTGCGAACGTTTTTTTATTACTCATCTGGTAGAATCGTTGCCATCATATGACTGACTAACAACAACAATAAAACAAACTGGTAAAAGTTTTTAGCGTAGTTTTTTTTTTTTATTTATCTCCCTAGAAATGTGAGTGTGAGCGTAGAGTAATAAATTACGAAAAGCTCTAAATCTTGTTAGAACCGCTATTTGTTTTCTGAGTTCATTTAAATATTTTTTTTGTTCTATTTTTATTTGAAACTATTTTTTTATGTATTTGTTTAACGAAACCAGATGCTACCACTACAATCCGGTCGGAAGTGATTAAAATCTGTTTAGGTGCTAAATAGTAGCATTGTGCACTGTTAACGGAAACTATTGTTAATTAAATGGTGCAAAGTGCTGATGATACTAACCAACGTTGCCACTTTAAGATTTAACCTTTTTTTCTCGCATTTAGCCTTTAAATTTATGATTCAGCCACTAACTTTTTTCCTAGCCTTTTTTCTTTTTCGAATTTTTTTTTGTTGCAGATAGTGCAAACAATTTTTTTTTATCATTTTTTTCAAAAAAAAGCAAAGGGGGTAGTCCATGGTAATTTTTGGGGGAAAAATATTTTTTCGCACTATCCGAAAAAAAAAAATTTCTAATTAAAGCCAGTACGTTTATCTATTCAACGCAATCGATATCTTGAAAACTAAGCAAGTTATGGAAAAAAAGGTAACCAGTTCTGCTACTGCCTCTTTCCGGCCACTTTTTAGTAGAAGTGGTTACCTTTTTGGTCATAACTTGCTTAATCTTCTAGATATCGTATTAGCTTTATTTAGAAAATTTTTTTTTCGGATAGTGCGATTTCTTTTGCATTGGAAAGCTAAGCGAATTGACTTTAATTAGAATGTTTTGTACTTGCGGATAGTGCAAAAAATTTTTTTTATCATTTTTTCCAAAAAAGCAAAGGGGGTAGGTAGTCCATTCTAATTTTTGGGGGAAAAAATTTTTTTCGCACTATCCGAAAAAAAATTTCGGGTTAAAGCCAATACGTTTATCTATTCAACGCAATCCAAGTCGATATCTTAAAAACTAAGCAAGTTATGACCAAAAACTAAAAAGTGGCCGGAAAGAGGCAGTAGTAGAACAGGTTGCTTTTTTGGTCATAATCGACTTGATTTTTATTGCGTTGAATATATAAACGTATTGGCCTATGGTATGTTATAAAAACCAATTTGCTTATAAATAAAACAACTGATATGCTTTTACCAACAGAAGCCTAAAGTAGGAAAGTACGGAAAGCTTTATAATAAGACGATGCAATTCTACTAATGGTATCATTCAAAATTTTTTTTGCGGATAGTGCGGATTTTTGGCGGCAAAATTGTTTACAACTTTAAAAAAAAAAAGCAAGTTATAACCAAAAAGGAAAGCATGTTTAAAACGACCTTATTTTCTTTAGTTTTTGTCCATGTATGTTCTCTTCTTAATTTTTTATAAAAATCGTAATTATTATTTTAAATTTTAAGCGATAGTTTTTTTTAACTTTTTCCTAGTTTTTTTTTTTTTTTTTTTTTGTGAGTGATTTAACATTTTCTAGCCTTTTTTTAGGCAAATTAGCAATTGTAGCTTCTAGCAACGCTGATACTGACTGAGAACTTTGTTTGTGCACACACACATACGCACACGTGTAAAGCTAAGAGAGATGAGAAAAGGTGTTGTAAATTTTATTATCTTTTTGCATCTTATTGAATGAATGTCTGGCAATTAAATGTTTTTTTATTGTTAATTTGTAAAGAGAATCAAACAAGACTTCTTACAGTTTACAACATAATGCATAGTGGTTGATTTTTGTGCACAACAAAGGACATCTTGTATTCTTGTGTATAAATTTAATCTCGGTAGCTTAATTTTTTAAAACAAATTTGTTCGAATGGGTGAAATGTTGGGCAGAAAATTTTTACTAATAAAAATTTTTGCTAATAAAAATTTTCTGCAAAACAAATTTGTTTAAAAAATTAAGCTACCGAGATTAAATTTATACACAAGAATACAAGATTTTCCAGACAAAAATTTTGTTCGGAACAAAAATTTTGCTCGAAGTGTCTTTAGTGCGAAAAATCACAAATTTTGTCTCTAAAATTTGATGGAAAATAAGAATTTCTCTGAGAAAATTTATTTAATATTTTCTTCTTAGAATTAAATTTTCATCTGTGATAGTTTTTTTTTTAAATATTCCTTGGGTGGCTTAAGCAAATTTGTTGCGAAGTGTCTTTTACAAAAATAAAAGTAAACCTCAAAAAATTGTAGTACGGACAAAAATTTTTTTTTTGCAACTAGTAGGTGAATTCAGCCTTCAACTTCAACAAAATAAAAAAAAAAAAACAAAACAAAAAAATTGTTCAAACTAAAATTTTGTTTGGAACAAATTTTTTGGTCCAGACAATTTTCTGCAGAACAATATAGCCTTTGAGATTTGTCTTTGAAAAACAAGCTACCATATGAAAATAAAGCGAATGAATACCAATTTTCATATCTGAAATGAGTTTTTGGGTAAACAATTTATTAATTGGAATTTCAAAACTTTATCCACAATATTACTTTATTTGAATTGTTTAATGTTTTGCCTTTGTAAGCAAACACTAGGACTTTGTTCGAAGAATACGAAAATATGCGATCAAAATATTAATAAATTCAAGCCAAGAGCTTACCGAACAAATTTGTTTGCTTTTGTTTAAAGAAGAACGTCAGACTACACACAAAAAAAATAAGAATTGTGTTTAGACAAGAATTTCTTGTGGAACATGTAAGGGAATTCATTCCAACTATCGCTTACAATTGCAACTGAGTCTCCATGATGTCAGCAAAGTCTTAGTAAATTTTTGCTACAGTAACGGGCGCCACAACAAGAAAAACAGAAGTGGGCTCACTTGGCTTTTCTAATTTCCTGGAAAAACGAATTAAGTTAGCGATAGAACAAAAACGAGTAGTAGGAAAGTAGTCAGAGAAGAGAAGAGCTAAGAGTGAAAGGTTCGCCACTACCTAAACCAGTTGCTATTTCTAATGAAGCCAGATAGAATGCCGATCTCTGCAGTTCCTCGAAGTAAAGCTCACGCTGATCTTTTAATTCATTGCAGAAAAGTGTTCCATATTTTCTGCAATAAAATCTACAGAGAATCGATAAAACATTAAAAATTTGTTATTAACATAAACTAATTCAAATTATTTGTCCCCACTGTGCAGCCGCTACAGTTGACTTGCAAACTTAATTAAACTAATTTATTAATTTAATTATTTACTCGAGCTAATGTATTTTAAATGGGCTTTTTATACTGTTTTACATTTCAGCTGTTGCCGGTAAAAAACACACACAAAATAAATAAATAAATCTGTTAGTTAACGAAGTGAAACTTATTGTTTTATTGTATTTAGCACTGTGAGCAATGAAGTTTATTTATAGGTCAAAGACAATTTTTTTTCAATCGCAAAAAAAGAAACCCCATCCCAATTAAAAAATTAATGCTTCAAAACTCAACTTGATGGAGTTGTAATTGAGATTAAATTAATCTAAGCGAATAAAGATGTATTTATAAACGTATATGTAGATGCCAAAGTGGTTATGCATATATCGACAAATATTCGTTTAATGTGACCGTTGCTTATTTTGAAACGAAAAGGGTTGAAATAATTTTTTACAGAATTCAAAATAAAAATGTGGAGAAAAAAAATCAACATGTTTTTTGAGTTATGACACTATTAAAGTAAATGAGCGCTATGTACAATGTATTTTTTAGCAATCATGGGAACGACCCGTCATTAGGCAAATGAACAGGTGAATTTCCGGACTGCAACTCCCACTCATGTCACAGCAAAAACAAGAAAACAAAATTTTGTTTGTATTTCCAAAACAAATAAGTACTTGCAAAATGTTTAATTAAAAAAATAAATAAAATTAAATTAAATATTTTTAAGGTGGCAAAAAGGCTTACCCCTCCCCAGTAGACACAAAAATACGAGTGCATGCCTAGACAAACTGACAGACAAAAGGTACAAGAAATTACAAAAACAAAAAAATGGCATTGAACTCTTCAAATTAAATATTGAGTGGAAAATAAAATGAATTATGACATGATTGAATGGCAAAATTAAGTTCTCGATATAAATAAACAAATAAATAAGATTTTTAAATATTAATAATTTTATTCTTCTTGATCATTAAAATAAAATAACAAAAAAAAAAAAAAGTATTAATGATCACATGTTTAAACACACATAAAAAAAAAGAAAAAGAAAAACAGACATTGAATTATTTATTAAAAAAAAGAAAAAAAACAATCGTTAAATTGTATGACGCAAAAAAATAATTTTTTTTTTTAATTTTCATATAAATTGTTTTTTATGTGCAATGATGATGTTAAAAATTTGTAATAAAAGTTTAAATGATGAGACACAAGGCACGTCGCCAAAAGCTACATACAACTGTAGAACCATAAAAATTATTGAAATGCATCTCTATTGAGGTTCAGAAGTCCATCTACCCATCCATCCATCCATCCATCTCATCTGTCCATGTGTTGTGCTTAAATTGAAATTTATAGTAGAAGACATGTAACGAAAAAAAAAGAAGAAAACAAATTTTTATTTTAATGATGATGATGATGATGATGATGATGACGATTAAAAGCAGAAAACTCGTGCTCTTAAAAGGTGTAATATAATAGTTCGTTGTGCTGAGAGCAAATCATTTCAAATTTAAATTTAAGCACTCGCTTTTTTAATGTGTCAAAGCACTAACTTGCAAAAAGTGAAAATGTCACTTTTAGATCCTTTAAAGGGCCCATACACGACGATAGCATGTTGATTGTGCCATGCGATTGACAGTGTATGGGCTTGTGGTGTAATTGTACCAGCTGCTGGTACAAAATCAAAATTAGTTTGATATTTTTGTGATTGCAGCAGCATGCTGGTATCGTGTATTGTAAATTAACTCATTTAAAGCAAATTTTTTTAAGTGGTAACCCAAGTGGGAGGAATTCCTCGATTTCTATGAATCAATACCGTGCCTATGGAAAATAGAAAGCAAATATTATTGCAATCGTGACCTAAAAAAATAAAATCTAAAACAAAATGGTAAAAAAATTAAATAGAAAAAAATTTGTTAAAAAAATAAATGTTTTCCGGCCAAACTGTATCGCCATTCATTTCGACCTCGTTTAGAAACGATTGACAAAAAAAATGAAGATTGTGCCAGCATGCTGGTGTAATAGATGTTTGCGTTGTCGTGCACGGAAAGGTTGGTTGAATCTTGTCACCGCAAACATAGTTTGTTCTTCACAAAAATATTATTATTAATTTGAAGCATCTAAACATTATTTTGATCACAATAAACATGTTTCTAGTTACTTTTAACCACACTATACTTACCATCATAGATCAATCATATCATTATCATATTATTTTTAATAACATTTTAACTGAAACCATAGATATGGTTATAGTAAACATAATAATGAGATAATATGATTGAAAGAAAATTGTTTTCTATTTTGTCTCTTCCGCTGCCATATAAATAAAGTGAGTATAAAACAAAAACAAGCTCAACTGAGCTTTGTGGCTGAAGTGGTTGAGTTGCGAGTTAATGCTTCCTAACTAAATATTCCAAAGTTCGGATCCTGGTAGAGTCAAATAAAATTAAAAAACAAAAATAAATTCAAACCCGTTGTATTGTGTAATAAATAAATATAAATTAATAGAAATGAAGAAATCAATGAAATATAAAAATTTTATTTATACAAAAAATTTATATTAAATTTTTTTTTTAAAGTCATACAATTTTTTTTTAAATATATAAAATATGTACGTATTAAAAAAAAAATAAAAAAATTAAAAAAAAATTTTAGCCCTGACCGGGGCTTGAACCGGAACATCTGCAGTTGAAAAGTATTTTTAATATGTTGGATTTAAAAATTTATTTGGTTAGATAAATCTAACCATTCTATATTTCAACCAGAATACGGTTGCCTCAACCAATTTAGCTCATTTACTGCAATATCGTCATAATTAAAAAAAAAAAAATAATAATAATTTTACAGAGGAGCCATTTAAGTTCAAAATTTACTGGCTTCAATAGCAATCAGCCAAATCGGCACATCAAACCTTTTCATAAAAAAATATGAATTTATTTTATTTTTGCTGCCAAATGTACGCCAACTGCTTTTTTTGTATCTACAAACAGAGTGACAAACCTTTATTACACACATTGAAAAGTTTAAGGAATTGTAGGGTGTTTCATTTAATTTTTATATTAAAATTAAACACTAAATGATATAAATTAATCAATAAAACATTGACATGATTTATTAATGTGTGAATTTTTTGGGTTCGAAGTAAAAAAAACAGATTTGCAATTTTAAAAATAGAAATTTGCCATTAATAACACAATAATAACAATAACAATTACAACAATAATGAAATATTTAGCACTAGACTAGACACAAGTTGAAAGATTGATTTGTAAAGAAATCTGAAACATCAAAACAAAATAATTAGCACAATGACCAAAATGTGACACCTAAACCCAGGTAAGCAGCAAAAGTCGTCAACGTCGTCGTCGTCGTCGTTGTCTTAAATGCCACAATAAATTTAATTAACATGAAACTTTTTCTAACGTCACACCAATCACTTCTTTTTATTTTTTCACTTTCATAAAAATTTTATGCCCGCCCTCATATAAAATGTTTTAATGACAGGCGCTGTATTGACACATAAAATAATTAACAGAAAAATAAAAACAATTTACTAACAACTTGGGAAAAATACATACATACATATTCAACAGGAAGTCGTCATGGTATTCTTGCAATAAATGGTACCAAAATTTTAAGAGTTTTTCTTCAGCTATGTGAAGCTTCAGCTTTAGGCTGAATTCATACCAACTTGTTTCCAACACAACGTTTATTTTTTAAATGTAGGTTGCCGCCTCTCTTTGAGAGAAGGGAACAAATGAGTTTGTTTCTTAAGTGGGTGCTAGACGATCAATCATTCAACGTCAATCATGAGGGTGTGTGCGTGTTTTTTAAAGATGGCTGACACACGTATACGTTGTGTGCAATGACCATCTTTAAAAAAAACACCCATACACCCTCATGATTGACGTTGAATGATTGATCGTCTAGCAAACACTTTAAACTTCGAATTTTAATTGATTTAATTTCACAAGGGGTAATCACATTGATAGTTTTGCAAATATGTTGAGCATATTGAACTAAGTCGTGAGTGGCCTTTTTAAATTTTTTTAAATTTTTTGGTGAAAATGAAGCAAATGGGTTCATTTGGTTATTGTATTGACTAAATCAAAGAATTTTGTATTCATTTGCACTGTTAAGTACCCCTACCCTTAATTTTTTTTTGAAAAACAGCCATAATATTTGCATAGACAAATTTTTACATCTACTTTAGAAAAATAAATTAATTAAAATGGCAATCAATCAATTGATTGCTCAAACGATTACTTCAAAAATAAATTTTTCAAGACAAATTATTTTGAATGGGTAAATTGTTTTGCAGAAAATTCTCGTAAAAAAAATATTACTCCCATCAAAAATTTTATAATAGAATTCAGCCTAATTTTTTACTTGTAGATAAAAGAAAAAAAAAACGGGTGCTTGAAACTCAAAATTTCCGTTAAACCTTAAAAAAATACAAAATATACACACAGGAAACCACTTCGGTTGGGAGAAATAATTTTGTTTCCAATCAAAAATTTAGTTGTGATAATCAAATTTTTTTTTGTAAAGTGTGTTTTTTATAGACGTATAGAACTTTAAGTTGGCATTACTGTTCAAGATGGCGACCGATTTAACAGCTGTAAAGTGAGTTATTCTCAGTTTGGTTTGGCAATTCATCATGAATAGACTCACGCCTGAACAACGCTTGCAAATGGGCACAAAACGAGATTGCCGTTGTTCCCGATTTTCATAAGCGAATTTTGTTTAGCGATGAAGCGCACTTCTGGTTGAATGGCTACTTCAACAAACAAAACTGCCGCATTTGGAGTGAAGCTAATCCTCAAGTGTATGTCGAAACACCGTTACATCCAGAAAAACTGACTGTTTTGTGCGCTTTATGGGCTGGTGGAATCAGTGGTCCGTACTTCTTCAAAAACGATGATGGCCAGAACGTTACAGTCAATGGTGATCAGTATAGAGCCATGATTACTAACTTTTTCATTCCTGAATTGAACAACCATGATGTCCAGGAACTATGGTTCCAACAAGACGGCGCAACATGTCACACAGCTCGTGCCACAATCGATTTATTGAAAGACACGTTTGGTGACCGCCTAATTTAACGTTTTGGACCTGTGAATTGGCCTCCAAGATCTTGTGATTTAACACCGCTAGACTACTTTCTGTGGGGTTATGTAAAGTCATTGGTCTATGCGGATAAGCCACAAACGCTTGACCATTTGGAAGACAACATTCGCCGTATTATTGCCGATATATGGCCACAAATGTTGGAAAAAGTCATCGAAAATTGGACTACATCCGAGCCAACCGTGGCGGTTATATGCCAGATATCATATTTAAAATGTAATGCCACAAGATTATCTTTTGGATAAAGTTCTATACGTCTATAAAAAACATTATAGCAAACCAGTTTAGTTCTCTTAAAAATATTTCAAGCTGTATGACCGTCTTTCTATTGTCGCATTAAAAAAATTCGATTATCACAACTGAATTTTTGATTGGCAATAAATTTAGTTCTCACAACCGAAGTTGTTTTCTCAGTATACCGTTTATGAGCTCAGCCATAAGATTTAAAGGATACCTAGAAGCAGTAAATTTACATTAAAAGTAGTATGAATTTGTTGTTTTGTTTCGTTTCGATTTGTATGCTTTTGTTCTGCATATTCGGTTCTGTTTTGTTTTCTTTTGTTCCTTTTTGTCCGGTTTTTTTTTCCTTGGTATTTTTGTTGTTGTTGTTTTGTGTGTACCCTGTCCCTAATCTTCTAAAAACTATTTAATTTTCAGAACAAAGGTGGTTTGTTTAATTTTACTATTTATTATTTAAACGCTTGCAATGTTGGCCCATGAAGTAACACATTTAGACACCCTCACACACACAAATTACAAGTCCTAATGAACACGAAAAATCTAATCGTCTAAAAAATTTGTATGAAAAATTATCCAAAAAAAATTTATGAAAATATTATATCAAAAATTAACTTTTTAAAGTCTAAGGGCCATAATCATAAACACACTAAAGTCGGTATCTTTTTAAAAACGACTTTAAATTCATATAATTCTAATGAACAAAAGTCAGCTCTGAATAAAAGCCTAGTTTTTTATGACTATGATTATGGCCCTAAGTTAATTTTTTTGATAAGCGAAATATTGAAAATAATAAATAATTATATAAAAAAGACTAAAACTCAATAATTATTAATTATATATTAAATAAAAATATTAATAAAAAATATTTTTGTGCTAGAGGCATTCAAAAAACCAGCAGTTTTGCTTAATTTGTAATTTCGAAAGTATGGACGAATTCGAAAAAAATCACTTTTTGATGGTTTTTGCAGAAAATGTAAAAAATATCGATCCTTTAATAAATTATCAAAAAAAAAATTTAAGAAAAAATTTTTTTTTGTAAAGCAAAATAATTCAGATCCAATTACGGTTTAAAAAATTGTTAATGCCGTTCACAGCTGAAATAATATTTTAATTGTGCTCACTCTTTTATACATAAAGTGAACACAACCAAAATATTAATTTAGTTGAGACTGACAATGTCAACTTTCCAAACACCCCCAAATTTGTATAAAAATTGTGAGTCATAATATAGACATGAATTTCAAATTTAAAATCACATTCGCCTGTTTGCTGGGATTTTGTATTTAAATTAGTTTGTGTTTAAATAAACAACCGGCTTCTTTATATACATACATACACATATTATTTATCCATGCATGGACTTGTTTATTTCTTTTGTTATTGCAATGGAATTTTTTGTGTATTTTGATTTCCTTCTTCTTAATTTTTTCATTCAGTTGCTAAAAATTCTAATTAAATACACACGTGTATGTACATATGTATTTATGTATCTTTCCTTGTTTTCTTTCTTTAATTTATGAAATTTCATAACTTTTCCTCAGGCTATTTAGTTTTAAACAATTTTAATAAGTCACAGTAGCTTGGAAGTGTGTCAATTATTTCAAAAATTATATATACGAGTACATACTTATATATTTATATATTTTATGTTTATGGACACATATCTAGGTATATTGTCTGTCATTCCAAAAAAAAAAAAAACAACGACATTTTTTTATTTTGCTTCTTAAATCAACTAGATGTTAGAAAGTGTATTGAAAAAGCTGACTCAGTTCCTCACAAAGGAATTTTTTTTATTTTTAAGTTTTAGTCCAACCACTACACCGCACACAAGATAAACCAAAGTGTACATTCTAATCATTGATAAATAACAAGATGTTGTTAAAGAAAAAAAAATTGTTTACAAATAATAAAATCAAGATCATATTTGTTTACAAATCTGTTGTCAATGTGTTGGTATGTACTTACTACATACATACACTTCTACATGAGTTTAGCTGATTACATATTCAGATTTGTATCTATGAGCATGCGATCACACATCTAAACGTTTGATTTTTCGGCTTGTAATTGCTTTGATTTATGAGTTTATGTTTTGAATTGAAAAAATAGTAAACAAATTTTAAGGAAGACTGTAAGCGTTTTTGAGCTGTGTTGCCACATTAATTAAGGGATCTAATTATACATTCCCTTATGGGATTGCGGAAGGCATATTTTGTGCGGAAACAAAATTTTGCTTACGCTTAAATGTAAGAAAATATACAAAATTTCTTAAAATTAAATTTTGTTTTAGCTTAATATGTTTTATTATTAGTAGATATTATTCAAGCTTTGATGAAAAAATGGTTCTTGTTTTAATTTTCCAATATTTCGACTTTCTTTTGAAGGTCTTCTTCAGGGAATTTTAATTTAATTGTGAATTAAAAAAGCTGTCTATTGTGAATGAATTGTATTAATGTTTCCAGCTGTTGATGATGAGGAAAAAACTAGCTTTTTTTAAACATCAAAATAAATTTTAAATAAACAAAAAGAAAATGTATTAACGCGAAATTATTTTTGTAAAATAAAACAAATAATAATTAATAATTTAATAAAATTATTAAATTGTTTTATTTAAAATGGCTTGAGGTCTTATTTTATAAATTAATTTTTATGAAATATTTATAATTATATCCTGAAGAAGCTACGCAAGTTGGAGCGCAATATGGATAAAAAATAAATTTATAAAACAAGACCTCAAGCTTAATAAAATAGCCATTTTAATTAACAAATAAATTAACTTGCTTTATTTTACAAAAATAATTTCCTTTTATTTATTTTTTGTTTATATAAAATTTATTTCGATGTTAAAAAGGACAACAGCTGGAAACACTAACACAATTCATTTACAATAGACAACTTTTTAATTCACAATTAATATAAACAATTCCAAATAATAAGATAATTCTGAAGGAATGTAGAAAAGCAATTTAAATATCGATCGATATGTCTGTCTTTCTGTTAAATTTCTTTTCCGTGCAGAATCAATTTTATTTGATCGTCTTGGGCAATTTATTGCATCTGTTTTTAGTTTAGACTCACCTGCTCATTCCGAATTAAAAGTTTAAGCCTAAAAATTCTAGTTGCAGCTTTTTCTTTGTGAGGGAGATCTCAAACTCATATAAAAAACTTAAGTGCAGACAAAATTTTAGTCCTATGAAATTTTAGTTTTACTCAAAATTATCTGTAAAACTATTCATTCATAGAGAAAAATTTGTCTGGAAAAAATTTTTGTTTAGAACAAGTGTATTAATTTAGCCTCAGAGATTGTTTAGCAGACAAGTTCATTTTTAAAATATAATTCTTGTGAGTACATGTTACTAAATTTGTTAAGTATTGAAATAAATCGGGGTAAGCCTCTTTAATACGTTTTCCTAAAAAAGTAAACGTTGGGAGTAATCTACTGAGGATTCAGAGTAGCGTCTGATGAAATGGTCCATATAGATATGCATCCCCTTCAGTACTTGTTGTACTGAATAAATAACTCCTGAGAATATCATGAGTAAAAAGAATAAATTTAAAAACCAACACAATTTCTGGAATTAAGCACAAATAAAGATTAATATTTTGTTAATTTTAATTTAATTGAAACGGACAGTTTATTAAGCTTAAATTCGTATTGTAAAATTTTATTTTTGTACAGATTTTTCGCGCCAACTTTGCTTAGCTTCTTCATGATGTAATTATAAATTTATAATGTAGAAATTAGTTTAAAAAAAATTTTTTTTTTTTTCAATTAAAAAAGAATAATTTCAAATAAACTTACAAATAAATGTAATAATTTCTATTTGGAATTTAAAAGTTTAACAAAATGTTAATTAAGCACAAATAAAGATTAATATTTTGTTAATTTTAATTTAATTGAAACGGACAGTTTATTAAGCTTAAATTCGTATTGTAAAATTTTATTTTTGTACAGATTTTTCGCGCCAACTTTGCTTAGCTTCTTCATGATGTAATTATAAATTTATAATGTAGAAATTAGTTTAAAAAATTTTTTTTTTTTTCAATTAAAAAAGAATAATTTCAAATAAACTTACAAATAAATGTAATAATTTCTATTTGGAATTTAAAAGTTTAACAAAATGTTAATTAAGCATATTTTGTTAAACTTACAAATAAATTTTAAATTAAAAATGCTATTCGTCATTGAACATTTTTTGAATAAAATAACTGATTTTGCTTGTAAGATTCTGGCAACTCTTCTTTATTTATGAATGAGTAACTCAAATTTGCTCTTTTTTTTTCTTCAAGTATTTTGCTGTTCGGATAGAGCCTCGAAGAATACACTTCGTTTATTGTTTTTTATTTGTATTTTGTTTTTGTTTTTTAATTCTTGTCTTTTCATAACATTTTTATTTCTTTTTTTGCATATATTTTGCCTTGATGGGGAGAAATACATTTAATTGTATTTTAGATTTTGTACAGTGAGCAAGTAGATAAAATAAAAGAAGGAAATTAAAAAAGAAAAATTGTTAATTAAATTGCAAAATAAACAAAAAATAAATAAAATAAAAAATTGAAACAAGTGATAGTAAAATAAAGAAAGAGTAACTTATAAAAAAAATATAAAAACTAAACTAGAAAACCAAGTGACAAAAAGTTATCTATTCAAATATTATTATTTTAATAAAACTTAAAAACAGTTTTATAAAAATGATGCTACTGGTAAATAAAAATGCTTGAATATGAATTTAACATTAACAAATTTGTTTAAGAAAAAGTGGAATTGCTTTAAAATTTTTGTTTTTTTAATATAATTTTATAGCTTTTAATTTAATTTAAATAAAAAATAATAGAAAAATAAGCAAAAAATTTACTTAACGAATGTTAAGTGAAATCTAAGAAAAAAAAATTGAGTACCTGCTACTGTTCGGGAAATTTTCATACATTTCGTTATAAAAGTCTTCTGTAATATTCTTAATAATTATTTTGATTTATTGTGATTTTTTTCTCCATGTATGGTATGTCGAAAACCGGCTACGCTTATAAAACTTTTCTTTAGTCCCATCGGCCTTCTGCCAGGCTTAAAAATTCCTCTCGGCTTTTTTTTTAATAACTGAAAATTTATTGAACTGGTCCTCTTGTTAAACATTTTAGTTGATTTAAATAAACTTTTCATTAATTTTTTTTTTTATAAAAATAAAAATTTTTAAGAATAAATAAATTTTTTTTAAACAACAGCAAAAAGAAAATTCAGAACTTTTATTTGTTTTTATTAATTAAATTAAATTAAATTACGTAAAAGACAAACTCAGTGCAATAACTAGAGTATTGAAATTTCTAACAATTTTTTAAATGGCAAACACAAAAATTATTTTATTAAAAAAATTTTGAATTTACTAAAAAAAAAAAAAAAAAAATTGGTGAAAAAATATCCAATTAACAAATAAATATATTTTTCATAAAACTTTAATCAATTTCAAGTTTCAAATAACCATATTTCATTTCACCTTTTTTTTCGTATAGTTTGAAATTGTATTTATAAAATTATATACCGTTAATAACACAAAGAAGCAAAAGTCCACTTTATAAAATTTTCCCGAGTGTTTGTATTCACTTTCAATTCTTTTTGATTTTCGTTTTCGTTTTTTTTCTAAGAGCTCTAGTTTTTAAGATTACGCATTTAGGGTGCTGGTGCAATAACTCGAGAACCAGCTCTGCAATCAAACTTACAAAAACACGTAAGTATCGGGAATAAAATAAGCTTTAAATTATGTTATTATCAATTTTTTTACGAATTTTATAGGTAGTTTAGAAGAAAAATATTTTTTCAAGAATATTTCTTTTTAAAAAATTCATAAAAAATGTTATATAACCAACATCTAAAATTTTGTTCTTAATTTTTATACCTACGTATGTTACAAATAAAATGAAACATATTTCATCAAAATCCCTTCTTAAATGCGAAATTTATTCACAATTTAGTGATAGTACCTATAAACCTGCGCCATACAATTTTCTCCACAAATGTGTTTCTGTTATTTTAAAATATTTAAAAAAAATATATGGGGCGGGACAGTGGATTTTGATGAAATATGGCTCATTTTATTTGTAATATATGCAAGTATGAACATTAAAAACTAAATTTAAGATTTTGTTTATATTGAATTTTTTTTTAATTATTTTAAAAAGGAATTTTTTGAAATTTTCTTTATTTGACAAAACTTTGTAAATATTTGAGAAACTACAAGACTGGCAAAAAATTGATAATAATGTAATTTAATCGTTATTTTATATTTCCGATCCTTATTTATATTTGCAAGCTAGTTCTTGAGTTATTGCTAATTAAAAATGCAACGCCATCCTGTACGCAAATAACGGGTGGCCCAAATGAGACCTAGTGAGCGTATTGTAGTCGTTGTTGGGGGTCTTGCGGTAGAAGGTGTTGCACAATTTGAACTTTGTATGGATACATCTTAAGATGCAGCTTTAAAATTCTCTGTAATGTTGTTCTGGGTATACCCAATTGGACGGAACGGCGACGAGTTGAGACAGATGGATCATTTGCAACACTCTGCTGCACAGCTTCCACGTTGTCTTCAGTACGAATATTTCGATGAACACCTCTTCCTGGACGGTCGGCAACTGAACCCAGTTCCTCAAAACGGCGAACTAAACTTGTAATCATGGAAGATGTTGGCGCTGATCTTACGTTAAAAAAAAACGACGATAATTTCGCTGCGTTAGAACAATTGATCGTTGAGAAGAATAATAAAAATCGATAATTTTAATGCGTTGTTGTACTCCTTCTAAACGGCTGGATCGATTTAATTGAATTTCTGTGTATGCCTGTGGGTATACGCCTTAGCGTTACAAAACCGCCTGGCAGATGGCGCTGCAGTTGGTATCTGACTTATTTATCTACTACCTGTTTTTACCCGGTCTTGCATGGCCCTTTACTTTATGAGTACGATTTCTCAGAGTAAGAAGATCGAATATACAAAAATTTTATAATTTCATCAACTCAAATTTGTAAGAAATTAAAAATAGACCACGCCCACTTTATTAATTTTTCTCAAATCGGAGAACTTCTACACCTATTCGGCTAATTTTTTTTATATGTTCTGCATAACAAAACTTACATTTTAATGAAAAAAAAAAAAATTTTTGCCACGCCCATTACTACCCTTACTTTTTCATTTTATCTCAAAACGGAAAACGGCTAAACCGATTTGTAATAACCCAACTTATATTTTTCTTTTCTTTTTAATTATTTTTCAAAATAAATAAAATTTGAAGGCAAAACAGCGTTTGCCGGCTCAGCTAGTTCGTTTATATATTTTGAAAAAATTTTGTCCTTGAATAGTTTAATCTTTTATTAAAATGCAACATAAATTTTAAGTTATGACACTATTAAAGTA
The DNA here is from genome assembly GCA_947397855.1 of Thelaira solivaga. Lineage (NCBI taxonomy): Eukaryota > Metazoa > Arthropoda > Insecta > Diptera > Tachinidae > Thelaira > Thelaira solivaga. The sequence goes on from OX377614.1 coordinate 11,231,328, forward strand.
AATGAGCGATAGATATATTGCAAGACAACACACGACAAGGGTTTTATGTTCACAACTCAACTCTACTTTAGTTTTAATTTTGATGCTACAACCTGTTTGTGTTATTACAACTCTGTGTTCGTGTAGTTGACAAAAACATACAAAAATGACAACTCATCAATAGCAGTTGTTTGAATTAGAATAACAATTATAATTTAGAATTAAATTGGCAATAATTTGCTAAACAATAACATTTGAAAGGCTCAAAATCAAAATTAAACAATTTTTTTTTGCTTAAATATCCTTAAAAACTACATTTGAATAATTAATTGCGATATTAATTGACAGACAAACAAACGCAAGAGCAGAGGAAGTAAAAATATTGAAAGTTTTAAAATGGTTTTGTTTATAAATACTTTTTTTTATTTTAATTAAATCCACTGCATTCACATATTGGCCATGTGCTTCATAAATTTTGTAACATAATTAATTATCCATATTTAAAAATAATAAAAACATTTTTTTAATTATTTTCAAATTTCCGGAAATAAAAATGAAGACAAATCAATAATTCTTGAAAATAATTTAAAAATATAAATTTTTTTTGGAGACTATTAATAATCAAGACGAATTCATATCCAGGTGAACTCGTTTTCTTAGTTAAAAACCAGCTGTTTTTTAGTCTCTTGTTAAAAAAAAAAATTTTCTTTTTTTGTTATCGTTAAAAACAAAATTATGCAAAGAGAATATTAAAAAATTAATTTTTTTACATAAACAATGCATGTTAGAATTTTAACTGTTAAATTTGAACCTGATGATACCATTAGTAGAATTGCATCGTCTTATTGTAAAGCTTTCCGTACTTTCCTACTTTAGGCTTCTGTTGGTAAAAGCATATCAGTTGTTTTATTTATAAGCAATTTGGTTTTTATAACATACCATAGGCCAATACGTTTATCTATCCAACGCAATAGAAATCACGTCGATATCTAGAAGACTAAGCAAGTTATGACCAAAAAGGTAACCAGTTCTACTACTGCCTCTTTCCGGCCACTTTTTAGTAGAATTTTTTACCTTTTTGGTCATAACTTGGTAAGTTTTCAATATATCGACTTGATTTCTTTTGCATTGGAAAGCTAAGCGAATTGGCTTTAATTAGAAATTTTTTCGTGCGGATAGTGCAACAAATTTTTTTTATAAATTTTTCAAAAAAAGCAAAGGGGGTAGTCCATGATAATTTTTTGGGGAAAAATTTTTTTTCGCACTATCGGCAAAAAAAAAAATTTCTAATTAAAGCTAATACGTTTATCTATCCAACGCAATAGAAATCAAGTCGATATCTAGAAGACTAAGCAAGTTATGACCAAAAAGGTAACCAGTTCTACTACTGCCTCTTTCCGGCCACTTTTTAGTAGAATTTTTTACCTTTTTGGTCATAACTTGGTAAGTTTTCAATATATCGACTTGATTTCTTTTGCATTGGAAAGCTAAGCGAATTGGCTTTAATTAGAAATTTTTTCGTGCGGATAGTGCAACAAATTTTTTTTATCAATTTTTCAAAAAAAGCAAAGGGGGTAGTCCATGATAATTTTTTGGGGAAAAATTTTTTTTCGCACTATCGGCAAAAAAAAATTTCTAATTAAAGCTAATACGTTTATCTATCCAACGCAATAGAAATCAAGTCGATATCTAGAAGACTAAGCAAGTTATGACCAAAAAGGTAACCAGTTCTACTACTGCCTCTTTCCGGCCACTTTTTAGTAGAATTTTTTACCTTTTTGGTCATAACTTGGTAAGTTTTCAATATATCGACTTGATTTCTTTTGCATTGGAAAGCTAAGCGAATTGGCTTTAATTAGAAATTTTTTCGTGCGGATAGTGCAACAAATTTTTTTATAAATTTTTCAAAAAAAGCAAAGGGGGTAGTCCATGATAATTTTTTGGGGAAAAATTTTTTTTCGCACTATCGGCAAAAAAAAAATTTCTAATTAAAGCTAATACGTTTATCTATCCAACGCAATACAAATCAAGTCGATATCTAGAAGACTAAGCAAGTTATGACCAAAAAGGTAACCAGTTCTACTACTGCCTCTTTCCGGCCACTTTTTAGTAGAATTTTTTACCTTTTTGGTCATAACTTGGTAAGTTTTCAATATATCGACTTGATTTCTTTTGCATTGGAAAGCTAAGCGAATTGGCTTTAATTAGAAATTTTTTCGTGCGGATAGTGCAACAAATTTTTTTTATAAATTTTTCAAAAAAAGCAAAGGGGGTAGTCCATGATAATTTTTTGGGGAAAAATTTTTTTTCGCACTATCGGCAAAAAAAAAAAATTCTAATTAAAGCTAATACGTTTATCTATCCAACGCAATAGAAATCAAGTCGATATCTAGAAGACTAAGCAAGTTATGACCAAAAAGGTAACCAGTTCTACTACTGCCTCTTTCCGGCCACTTTTTAGTAGAATTTTTTACCTTTTTGGTCATAACTTGGTAAGTTTTCAATATATCGACTTGATTTCTTTTGCATTGGAAAGCTAAGCGAATTGGCTTTAATTAGAAATTTTTTCGTGCGGATAGTGCAACAAATTTTTTTTATCAATTTTTCAAAAAAAGCAAAGGGGGTAGTCCATGATAATTTTTTGGGGAAAAATTTTTTTTCGCACTATCGGCAAAAAAAAAATTTCTAATTAAAGCTAATACGTTTATCTATCCAACGCAATAGAAATCAAGTCGATATCTAGAAGACTAAGCAAGTTATGACCAAAAAGGTAACCAGTTCTACTACTGCCTCTTTCCGGCCACTTTTTAGTAGAATTTTTTACCTTTTTGGTCATAACTTGGTAAGTTTTCAATATATCGACTTGATTTCTTTTGCATTGGAAAGCTAAGCGAATTGGCTTTAATTAGAAATTTTTTCGTGCGGATAGTGCAACAAATTTTTTTTATCAATTTTTCAAAAAAAGCAAAGGGGGTAGTCCATGATAATTTTTTGGGGAAAAATTTTTTTTCGCACTATCGGCAAAAAAAAATTTCTAATTAAAGCTAATACGTTTATCTATCCAACGCAATAGAAATCAAGTCGATATCTAGAAGACTAAGCAAGTTATGACCAAAAAGGTAACCAGTTCTACTACTGCCTCTTTCCGGCCACTTTTTAGTAGAATTTTTTACCTTTTTGGTCATAACTTGGTAAGTTTTCAATATATCGACTTGATTTCTTTTGCATTGGAAAGCTAAGCGAATTGGCTTTAATTATAAATTTTTTCGTGCGGATAGTGCAACAAATTTTTTTTATAAATTTTTCAAAAAAAGCAAAGGGGGTAGTCCATGATAATTTTTTGGGGAAAAATTTTTTTTCGCACTATCGGCAAAAAAAAAATTTCTAATTAAAGCTAATACGTTTATCTATCCAACGCAATAGAAATCAAGTCGATATCTAGAAGACTAAGCAAGTTATGACCAAAAAGGTAACCAGTTCTACTACTGCCTCTTTCCGGCCACTTTTTAGTAGAATTTTTTACCTTTTTGGTCATAACTTGGTAAGTTTTCAATATATCGACTTGATTTCTTTTGCATTGGAAAGCTAAGCGAATTGGCTTTAATTATAAATTTTTTCGTGCGGATAGTGCAACAAATTTTTTTTATAAATTTTTCAAAAAAAGCAAAGGGGGTAGTCCATGATAATTTTTTGGGGAAAAATTTTTTTTCGCACTATCGGCAAAAAAAAAATTTCTAATTAAAGCTAATACGTTTATCTATCCAACGCAATAGAAATCAAGTCGATATCTAGAAGACTAAGCAAGTTATGACCAAAAAGGTAACCAGTTCTACTACTGCCTCTTTCCGGCCACTTTTTAGTAGAATTTTTTACCTTTTTGGTCATAACTTGGTAAGTTTTCAATATATCGACTTGATTTCTTTTGCATTGGAAAGCTAAGCGAATTGGCTTTAGTTATAAATTTTTTCGTGCGGATAGTGCAACAAATTTTTTTTATAAATTTTTCAAAAAAAGCAAAGGGGGTAGTCCATGATAATTTTTTGGGGAAAAATTTTTTTTCGCACTATCGGCAAAAAAAAAATTTCTAATTAAAGCTAATACGTTTATCTATCCAACGCAATAGAAATCAAGTCGATATCTAGAAGACTAAGCAAGTTATGACCAAAAAGGTAACCAGTTCTACTACTGCCTCTTTCCGGCCACTTTTTAGTAGAATTTTTTACCTTTTTGGTCATAACTTGGTAAGTTTTCAATATATCGACTTGATTTCTTTTGCATTGGAAAGCTAAGCGAATTGGCTTTAATTAGAAATTTTTTCGTGCGGATAGTGCAACAAATTTTTTTTATCAATTTTTCAAAAAAAGCAAAGGGGGTAGTCCATGATAATTTTTTGGGGAAAAATTTTTTTTCGCACTATCGGCAAAAAAAAAATTTCTAATTAAAGCTAATACGTTTATCTATCCAACGCAATAGAAATCAAGTCGATATCTAGAAGACTAAGCAAGTTATGACCAAAAAGGTAACCAGTTCTACTACTGCCTCTTTCCGGCCACTTTTTAGTAGAATTTTTTACCTTTTTGGTCATAACTTGGTAAGTTTTCAATATATCGACTTGATTTCTTTTGCATTGGAAAGCTAAGCGAATTGGCTTTAATTATAAATTTTTTCGTGCGGATAGTGCAACAAATTTTTTTTATAAATTTTTCAAAAAAAGCAAAGGGGGTAGTCCATGATAATTTTTTGGGGAAAAATTTTTTTTCGCACTATCGGCAAAAAAAAAATTTCTAATTAAAGCTAATACGTTTATCTATCCAACGCAATAGAAATCAAGTCGATATCTAGAAGACTAAGCAAGTTATGACCAAAAAGGTAACCAGTTCTACTACTGCCTCTTTCCGGCCACTTTTTAGTAGAATTTTTTACCTTTTTGGTCATAACTTGGTAAGTTTTCAATATATCGACTTGATTTCTTTTGCATTGGAAAGCTAAGCGAATTGGCTTTAATTATAAATTTTTTCGTGCGGATAGTGCAACAAATTTTTTTTATAAATTTTTCAAAAAAAGCAAAGGGGGTAGTCCATGATAATTTTTTGGGGAAAAATTTTTTTTCGCACTATCGGCAAAAAAAAAATTTCTAATTAAAGCTAATACGTTTATCTATCCAACGCAATAGAAATCAAGTCGATATCTAGAAGACTAAGCAAGTTATGACCAAAAAGGTAACCAGTTCTACTACTGCCTCTTTCCGGCCACTTTTTAGTAGAATTTTTTACCTTTTTGGTCATAACTTGGTAAGTTTTCAATATATCGACTTGATTTCTTTTGCATTGGAAAGCTAAGCGAATTGGCTTTAATTAGAAATTTTTTCGTGCGGATAGTGCAACAAATTTTTTTATAAATTTTTCAAAAAAAGCAAAGGGGGTAGTCCATGATAATTTTTTGGGGAAAAATTTTTTTTCGCACTATCGGCAAAAAAAAAATTTCTAATTAAAGCTAATACGTTTATCTATCCAACGCAATACAAATCAAGTCGATATCTAGAAGACTAAGCAAGTTATGACCAAAAAGGTAACCAGTTCTACTACTGCCTCTTTCCGGCCACTTTTTAGTAGAATTTTTTACCTTTTTGGTCATAACTTGGTAAGTTTTCAATATATCGACTTGATTTCTTTTGCATTGGAAAGCTAAGCGAATTGGCTTTAATTAGAAATTTTTTCGTGCGGATAGTGCAACAAATTTTTTTTATAAATTTTTCAAAAAAAGCAAAGGGGGTAGTCCATGATAATTTTTTGGGGAAAAATTTTTTTTCGCACTATCGGCAAAAAAAAAAAATTCTAATTAAAGCTAATACGTTTATCTATCCAACGCAATAGAAATCAAGTCGATATCTAGAAGACTAAGCAAGTTATGACCAAAAAGGTAACCAGTTCTACTACTGCCTCTTTCCGGCCACTTTTTAGTAGAATTTTTTACCTTTTTGGTCATAACTTGGTAAGTTTTCAATATATCGACTTGATTTCTTTTGCATTGGAAAGCTAAGCGAATTGGCTTTAATTAGAAATTTTTTCGTGCGGATAGTGCAACAAATTTTTTTTATCAATTTTTCAAAAAAAGCAAAGGGGGTAGTCCATGATAATTTTTTGGGGAAAAATTTTTTTTCGCACTATCGGCAAAAAAAAAATTTCTAATTAAAGCTAATACGTTTATCTATCCAACGCAATAGAAATCAAGTCGATATCTAGAAGACTAAGCAAGTTATGACCAAAAAGGTAACCAGTTCTACTACTGCCTCTTTCCGGCCACTTTTTAGTAGAATTTTTTACCTTTTTGGTCATAACTTGGTAAGTTTTCAATATATCGACTTGATTTCTTTTGCATTGGAAAGCTAAGCGAATTGGCTTTAATTAGAAATTTTTTCGTGCGGATAGTGCAACAAATTTTTTTTATCAATTTTTCAAAAAAAGCAAAGGGGGTAGTCCATGATAATTTTTTGGGGAAAAATTTTTTTTCGCACTATCGGCAAAAAAAAATTTCTAATTAAAGCTAATACGTTTATCTATCCAACGCAATAGAAATCAAGTCGATATCTAGAAGACTAAGCAAGTTATGACCAAAAAGGTAACCAGTTCTACTACTGCCTCTTTCCGGCCACTTTTTAGTAGAATTTTTTACCTTTTTGGTCATAACTTGGTAAGTTTTCAATATATCGACTTGATTTCTTTTGCATTGGAAAGCTAAGCGAATTGGCTTTAATTATAAATTTTTTCGTGCGGATAGTGCAACAAATTTTTTTTATAAATTTTTCAAAAAAAGCAAAGGGGGTAGTCCATGATAATTTTTTGGGGAAAAATTTTTTTTCGCACTATCGGCAAAAAAAAAATTTCTAATTAAAGCTAATACGTTTATCTATCCAACGCAATAGAAATCAAGTCGATATCTAGAAGACTAAGCAAGTTATGACCAAAAAGGTAACCAGTTCTACTACTGCCTCTTTCCGGCCACTTTTTAGTAGAATTTTTTACCTTTTTGGTCATAACTTGGTAAGTTTTCAATATATCGACTTGATTTCTTTTGCATTGGAAAGCTAAGCGAATTGGCTTTAATTATAAATTTTTTCGTGCGGATAGTGCAACAAATTTTTTTTATAAATTTTTCAAAAAAAGCAAAGGGGGTAGTCCATGATAATTTTTTGGGGAAAAATTTTTTTTCGCACTATCGGCAAAAAAAAAATTTCTAATTAAAGCTAATACGTTTATCTATCCAACGCAATAGAAATCAAGTCGATATCTAGAAGACTAAGCAAGTTATGACCAAAAAGGTAACCAGTTCTACTACTGCCTCTTTCCGGCCACTTTTTAGTAGAATTTTTTACCTTTTTGGTCATAACTTGGTAAGTTTTCAATATATCGACTTGATTTCTTTTGCATTGGAAAGCTAAGCGAATTGGCTTTAATTATAAATTTTTTCGTGCGGATAGTGCAACAAATTTTTTTTATAAATTTTTCAAAAAAAGCAAAGGGGGTAGTCCATGATAATTTTTTGGGGAAAAATTTTTTTTCGCACTATCGGCAAAAAAAAAATTTCTAATTAAAGCTAATACGTTTATCTATCCAACGCAATAGAAATCAAGTCGATATCTAGAAGACTAAGCAAGTTATGACCAAAAAGGTAACCAGTTCTACTACTGCCTCTTTCCGGCCACTTTTTAGTAGAATTTTTTACCTTTTTGGTCATAACTTGGTAAGTTTTCAATATATCGACTTGATTTCTTTTGCATTGGAAAGCTAAGCGAATTGGCTTTAATTAGAAATTTTTTCGTGCGGATAGTGCAACAAATTTTTTTTATCAATTTTTCAAAAAAAGCAAAGGGGGTAGTCCATGATAATTTTTTGGGGAAAAATTTTTTTTCGCACTATCGGCAAAAAAAAAATTTCTAATTAAAGCTAATACGTTTATCTATCCAACGCAATAGAAATCAAGTCGATATCTAGAAGACTAAGCAAGTTATGACCAAAAAGGTAACCAGTTCTACTACTGCCTCTTTCCGGCCACTTTTTAGTAGAATTTTTTACCTTTTTGGTCATAACTTGGTAAGTTTTCAATATATCGACTTGATTTCTTTTGCATTGGAAAGCTAAGCGAATTGGCTTTAATTAGAAATTTTTTCGTGCGGATAGTGCAACAAATTTTTTTTATAAATTTTTCAAAAAAAGCAAAGGGGGTAGTCCATGATAATTTTTTGGTGAAAAATTTTTTTTCGCACTGTCGGCAAAAAAAAAATTCTAATTAAAGCTAATACGTTTATCTATCCAACGCAATAGAAATCAAGTCGATATCTAGAAGACTAAGCAAGTTATGACCAAAAAGGTAACCAGTTCTACTACTGCCTCTTTCCGGCCACTTTTTAGTAGAATTTTTTACCTTTTTGGTCATAACTTGGTAAGTTTTCAATATATCGACTTGATTTCTTTTGCATTGGAAAGCTAAGCGAATTGGCTTTAATTAGAAATTTTTTCGTGCGGATAGTGCAACAAATTTTTTTTATAAATTTTTCAAAAAAAGCAAAGGGGGTGGTCCATGATAATTTTTTGGGGAAAAATTTTTTTTCGCACTATCGGCAAAAAAAAAATTTCTAATTAAAGCTAATACGTTTATCTATCCAACGCAATAGAAATCAAGTCGATATCTAGAAGACTAAGCAAGTTATGACCAAAAAGGTAATCAGTTCTACTACTGCCTCTTTCCGGCCACTTTTTAGTAGAATTTTTTACCTTTTTGGTCATAACTTGGTAAGTTTTCAATATATCGACTTGATTTCTTTTGCATTGGAAAGCTAAGCGAATTGGCTTTAATTAGAAATTTTTTCGTGCGGATAGTGCAACAAATTTTTTTATCAATTTTTCAAAAAAAGCAAAGGGGGTAGTCCATGATAATTTTTTGGGGAAAAATTTTTTGGGGAAAAATTTTTTTTCGCACTATCGGCAAAAAAAAAAATTTCTAATTAAAGCTAATACGTTTATCTATCCAACGCAATAGAAATCAAGTCGATATCTAGAAGACTAAGCAAGTTATGACCAAAAAGGTAACCAGTTCTACTACTGCCTCTTTCCGGCCACTTTTTAGTAGAATTTTTTTCCCTTTTTGGTCATAACTTGGTAAGTTTTCAATATATCGACTTGATTTCTTTTGCATTGGAAAGCTAAGCGAATTGGCTTTAATTAGAAATTTTTTCGTGCGGATAGTGCAACAAATTTTTTTTATCAATTTTTCAAAAAAAGCAAAGGGGGTAGTCCATGATAATTTTTTGGGGAAAAATTTTTTTTCCCACTATCGGCAAAAAAAAAATTTCTAATTAAAGCTAATACGTTTATCTATCCAACGCAATAGAAATCAAGTCGATATCTAGAAGACTAAGCAAGTTATGACCAAAAAGGTAACCAGTTCTACTACTGCCTCTTTCCGGCCACTTTTTAGTAGAATTTTTTACCTTTTTGGTCATAACTTGGTAAGTTTTCAATATATCGACTTGATTTCTTTTGCATTGGAAAGCTAAGCGAATTGGCTTTAATTAGAAATTTTTTCGTGCGGATAGTGCAACAAATTTTTTTTATAAATTTTTCAAAAAAAGCAAAGGGGGTAGTCCATGATAATTTTTTGGGGAAAAATTTTTTTTCGCACTATCGGCAAAAAAAAAATTTCTAATTAAAGCTAATACGTTTATCTATCCAACGCAATAGAAATCATATCTAGAAGACTAAGCAAGTTATGACCAAAAAGGTAACCAGTTCTACTACTGCCTCTTTCCGGCCACTTTTTAGTAGAATTTTTTACCTTTTTGGTCATAACTTGGTAAGTTTTCAATATATCGACTTGATTTCTTTTGCATTGGAAAGCTAAGCGAATTGGCTTTAATTAGAAATTTTTTCGTGCGGATAGTGCAACAAATTTTTTTTATCAATTTTTCAAAAAAAGCAAAGGGGGTAGTCCATGGTAATTTTTTGGGGAAAAATTTTTTTTCGCACTATCGGCAAAAAAAAAAAATTTCTAATTAAAGCTAATACGTTTATCTATCCAACGCAATAGAAATCAAGTCGATATCTAGAAGACTAAGCAAGTTATGACCAAAAAGGTAACCAGTTCTACTACTGCCTCTTTCCGGCCACTTTTTAGTAGAATTTTTTACCTTTTTGGTCATAACTTGGTAAGTTTTCAATATATCGACTTGATTTCTTTTGCATTGGAAAGCTAAGCGAATTGGCTTTAATTAGAAATTTTTTCGTGCGGATAGTGCAACAAATTTTTTTTATAAATTTTTCAAAAAAAGCAAAGGGGGTAGTCCATGATAATTTTTTGGGGAAAAATTTTTTTTCGCACTATCGGCAAAAAAAAAATTTCTAATTAAAGCTAATACGTTTATCTATCCAACGCAATAGAAATCATATCTAGAAGACTAAGCAAGTTATGACCAAAAAGGTAACCAGTTCTACTACTGCCTCTTTCCGGCCACTTTTTAGTAGAATTTTTTACCTTTTTGGTCATAACTTGGTAAGTTTTCAATATATCGACTTGATTTCTTTTGCATTGGAAAGCTAAGCGAATTGGCTTTAATTAGAAATTTTTTCGTGCGGATAGTGCAACAAATTTTTTTTATCAATTTTTCAAAAAAAGCAAAGGGGGTAGTCCATGGTAATTTTTTGGGGAAAAATTTTTTTTCGCACTATCGGCAAAAAAAAAATTTCTAATTAAAGCTAATACGTTTATCTATCCAACGCAATAGAAATCAAGTCGATATCTAGAAGACTAAGCAAGTTATGACCAAAAAGGTAACCAGTTCTACTACTGCCTCTTTCCGGCCACTTTTTAGTAGAATTTTTTACCTTTTTGGTCATAACTTGGTAAGTTTTCAATATATCGACTTGATTTCTTTTGCATTGGAAAGCTAAGCGAATTGGCTTTAGTTAGAAATTTTTTCGTGCGGATAGTGCAACAAATTTTTTTTATAAATTTTTCAAAAAAAGCAAAGGGGGTAGTCCATGGTAATTTTTTGGGGAAAAATTTTTTTTCGCACTATCGGCAAAAAAAAAAATTTCTAATTAAAGCTAATACGTTTATCTATCCAACGCAATAGAAATCAAGTCGATATCTAGAAGACTAAGCAAGTTATGACCAAAAAGGTAACCAGTTCTACTACTGCCTCTTTCCGGCCACTTTTTAGTAGAATTTTTTACCTTTTTGGTCATAACTTGGTAAGTTTTCAATATATCGACTTGATTTCTTTTGCATTGGAAAGCTAAGCGAATTGGCTTTAATTATAAATTTTTTCGTGCGGATAGTGCAACAAATTTTTTTTATAAATTTTTCAAAAAAAGCAAAGGGGGTAGTCCATGATAATTTTTTGGGGAAAAATTTTTTTTCGCACTATCGGCAAAAAAAAAATTTCTAATTAAAGCTAATACGTTTATCTATCCAACGCAATAGAAATCAAGTCGATATCTAGAAGACTAAGCAAGTTATGACCAAAAAGGTAACCAGTTCTACTACTGCCTCTTTCCGGCCACTTTTTAGTAGAATTTTTTACCTTTTTGGTCATAACTTGGTAAGTTTTCAATATATCGACTTGATTTCTTTTGCATTGGAAAGCTAAGCGAATTGGCTTTAATTATAAATTTTTTCGTGCGGATAGTGCAACAAATTTTTTTTATAAATTTTTCAAAAAAAGCAAAGGGGGTAGTCCATGGTAATTTTTTGGGGAAAAATTTTTTTTCGCACTATCGGCAAAAAAAAAAATTTCTAATTAAAGCTAATACGTTTATCTATCCAACGCAATAGAAATCAAGTCGATATCTAGAAGACTAAGCAAGTTATGACCAAAAAGGTAACCAGTTCTACTACTGCCTCTTTCCGGCCACTTTTTAGTAGAATTTTTTACCTTTTTGGTCATAACTTGGTAAGTTTTCAATATATCGACTTGATTTCTTTTGCATTGGAAAGCTAAGCGAATTGGCTTTAATTAGAAATTTTTTCGTGCGGATAGTGCAACAAATTTTTTTTATAAATTTTTCAAAAAAAGCAAAGGGGGTAGTCCATGATAATTTTTTGGGGAAAAATTTTTTTTCGCACTATCGGCAAAAAAAAAATTTCTAATTAAAGCTAATACGTTTATCTATCCAACGCAATAGAAATCATATCTAGAAGACTAAGCAAGTTATGACCAAAAAGGTAACCAGTTCTACTACTGCCTCTTTCCGGCCACTTTTTAGTAGAATTTTTTACCTTTTTGGTCATAACTTGGTAAGTTTTCAATATATCGACTTGATTTCTTTTGCATTGGAAAGCTAAGCGAATTGGCTTTAATTAGAAATTTTTTCGTGCGGATAGTGCAACAAATTTTTTTTATCAATTTTTCAAAAAAAGCAAAGGGGGTAGTCCATGGTAATTTTTTGGGGAAAAATTTTTTTTCGCACTATCGGCAAAAAAAAAATTTCTAATTAAAGCTAATACGTTTATCTATCCAACGCAATAGAAATCAAGTCGATATCTAGAAGACTAAGCAAGTTATGACCAAAAAGGTAACCAGTTCTACTACTGCCTCTTTCCGGCCACTTTTTAGTAGAATTTTTTACCTTTTTGGTCATAACTTGGTAAGTTTTCAATATATCGACTTGATTTCTTTTGCATTGGAAAGCTAAGCGAATTGGCTTTAGTTAGAAATTTTTTCGTGCGGATAGTGCAACAAATTTTTTTTATAAATTTTTCAAAAAAAGCAAAGGGGGTAGTCCATGGTAATTTTTTGGGGAAAAATTTTTTTTCGCACTATCGGCAAAAAAAAAAATTTCTAATTAAAGCTAATACGTTTATCTATCCAACGCAATAGAAATCAAGTCGATATCTAGAAGACTAAGCAAGTTATGACCAAAAAGGTAACCAGTTCTACTACTGCCTCTTTCCGGCCACTTTTTAGTAGAATTTTTTACCTTTTTGGTCATAACTTGGTAAGTTTTCAATATATCGACTTGATTTCTTTTGCATTGGAAAGCTAAGCGAATTGGCTTTAATTATAAATTTTTTCGTGCGGATAGTGCAACAAATTTTTTTTATAAATTTTTCAAAAAAAGCAAAGGGGGTAGTCCATGATAATTTTTTGGGGAAAAATTTTTTTTCGCACTATCGGCAAAAAAAAAATTTCTAATTAAAGCTAATACGTTTATCTATCCAACGCAATAGAAATCAAGTCGATATCTAGAAGACTAAGCAAGTTATGACCAAAAAGGTAACCAGTTCTACTACTGCCTCTTTCCGGCCACTTTTTAGTAGAATTTTTTACCTTTTTGGTCATAACTTGGTAAGTTTTCAATATATCGACTTGATTTCTTTTGCATTGGAAAGCTAAGCGAATTGGCTTTAATTATAAATTTTTTCGTGCGGATAGTGCAACAAATTTTTTTTATAAATTTTTCAAAAAAAGCAAAGGGGGTAGTCCATGGTAATTTTTTGGGGAAAAATTTTTTTTCGCACTATCGGCAAAAAAAAAAATTTCTAATTAAAGCTAATACGTTTATCTATCCAACGCAATAGAAATCAAGTCGATATCTAGAAGACTAAGCAAGTTATGACCAAAAAGGTAACCAGTTCTACTACTGCCTCTTTCCGGCCACTTTTTAGTAGAATTTTTTACCTTTTTGGTCATAACTTGGTAAGTTTTCAATATATCGACTTGATTTCTTTTGCATTGGAAAGCTAAGCGAATTGGCTTTAATTAGAAATTTTTTCGTGCGGATAGTGCAACAAATTTTTTTTATAAATTTTTCAAAAAAAGCAAAGGGGGTAGTCCATGATAATTTTTTGGGGAAAAATTTTTTTTCGCACTATCGGCAAAAAAAAAATTTCTAATTAAAGCTAATACGTTTATCTATCCAACGCAATAGAAATCAAGTCGATATCTAGAAGACTAATTTTTTTTCGCACTATCGGCAAAAAAAAAATTTCTAATTAAAGCTAATACGTTTATCTATCCAACGCAATAGAAATCAAGTCGATATCTAGAAGACTAATTTTTTTTCGCACTATCGGCAAAAAAAAATTTCTAATTAAAGCTAATACGTTTATCTATCCAACGCAATAGAAATCAAGTCGATATCTAGAAGACTAAGCAAGTTATGACCAAAAAGGTAACCAGTTCTACTACTGCCTCTTTCCGGCCACTTTTTAGTAGAATTTTTTACCTTTTTGGTCATAACTTGGTAAGTTTTCAATATATCGACTTGATTTCTTTTGCATTGGAAAGCTAAGCGAATTGGCTTTAATTAGAAATTTTTTCGTGCGGATAGTGCAACAAATTTTTTTTATCAATTTTTCAAAAAAAGCAAAGGGGGTAGTCCATGGTAATTTTTTGGGGAAAAATTTTTTTTCGCACTATCGGCAAAAAAAAAAATTTCTAATTAAAGCTAATACGTTTATCTATCCAACGCAATAGAAATCAAGTCGATATCTAGAAGACTAAGCAAGTTATGACCAAAAAGGTAACCAGTTCTACTACTGCCTCTTTCCGGCCACTTTTTAGTAGAATTTTTTACCTTTTTGGTCATAACTTGGTAAGTTTTCAATATATCGACTTGATTTCTTTTGCATTGGAAAGCTAAGCGAATTGGCTTTAATTAGAAATTTTTTCGTGCGGATAGTGCAACAAATTTTTTTTATCAATTTTTCAAAAAAAGCAAAGGGGGTAGTCCATGGTAATTTTTTGGGGAAAAATTTTTTTTCGCACTATCGGCAAAAAAAAAATTTCTAATTAAAGCTAATACGTTTATCTATCCAACGCAATAGAAATCAAGTCGATATCTAGAAGACTAAGCAAGTTATGACCAAAAAGGTAACCAGTTCTACTACTGCCTCTTTCCGGCCACTTTTTAGTAGAATTTTTTACCTTTTTGGTCATAACTTGGTAAGTTTTCAATATATCGACTTGATTTCTTTTGCATTGGAAAGCTAAGCGAATTGGCTTTAATTAGAAATTTTTTCGTGCGGATAGTGCAACAAATTTTTTTTATCAATTTTTCAAAAAAAGCAAAGGGGGTAGTCCATGGTAATTTTTTGGGGAAAAATTTTTTGGGGAAAAATTTTTTGGGGAAAAATTTCTAATTAAAGCTAATTCGTTTATCTATCCAACGCAATAGAAATCAAGTCGATATCTAGAAGACTAAGCAAGTTATGACCAAAAAGGTAACCAGTTCTACTACTGCCTCTTTCCGGCCACTTTTTAGTAGAATTTTTTACCTTTTTGGTCATAACTTGGTAAGTTTTCAATATATCGACTTGATTTCTTTTGCATTGGAAAGATAAGCGAATTGGCTTTAATTAGAAATTTTTTCGTGCGGATAGTGCAACAAATTTTTTTATCAATTTTTCAAAAAAAGCAAAAGGGGTAGTCCATGATAATTTTTTGGGGAAAAATTTCTAATTAAAGCTAATTCGTTTATCTATCCAACGCAATAGAAATCAAGTCGATATCTAGAAGACTAAGCAAGTTATGACCAAAAAGGTAACCAGTTCTACTACTGCCTCTTTCCGGCCACTTTTTAGTAGAATTTTTTACCTTTTTGGTCATAACTTGGTAAGTTTTCAATATATCGACTTGATTTCTTTTGCATTGGAAAGCTAAGCGAATTGGCTTTAATTAGAAATTTTTTCGTGCGGATAGTGCAACAAATTTTTTTTATAAATTTTTCAAAAAAAGCAAAGGGGGTAGTCCATGATAATTTTTTGGGGAAAAATTTTTTTTCGCACTATCGGCAAAAAAAAAATTTCTAATTAAAGCTAATACGTTTATCTATCCAACGCAATAGAAATCAAGTCGATATCTAGAAGACTAAGCAAGTTATGACCAAAAAGGTAACCAGTTCTACTACTGCCTCTTTCCGGCCACTTTTTAGTAGAATTTTTTACCTTTTTGGTCATAACTTGGTAAGTTTTCAATATATCGACTTGATTTCTTTTGCATTGGAAAGCTAAGCGAATTGGCTTTAATTAGAAATTTTTTCGTGCGGATAGTGCAACAAATTTTTTTTATCAATTTTTCAAAAAAAGCAAAGGGGGTAGTCCATGGTAATTTTTTGGGGAAAAATTTTTTTTCGCACTATCGGCAAAAAAAAAATTTCTAATTAAAGCTAATACGTTTATCTATCCAACGCAATAGAAATCAAGTCGATATCTAGAAGACTAAGCAAGTTATGACCAAAAAGGTAACCAGTTCTACTACTGCCTCTTTCCGGCCACTTTTTAGTAGAATTTTTTACCTTTTTGGTCATAACTTGGTAAGTTTTCAATATATCGACTTGATTTCTTTTGCATTGGAAAGCTAAGCGAATTGGCTTTAATTAGAAATTTTTTTTATAAGGGATAGTAAAAAACAATTTTTTATAATTAAAAAAAAGGAAATCGCAATATTTGTTATCCAGCAACTTGAATTGAAATTTTCTAAAAAGAAAAAATTCAATCATCATTCAATATCGAATACAAATATGGCCCTGGGGCTCTATTAATAAAAGCCATTTTTATTGTTGGTTTCTTTATAAAACTTTTATCCAAAAGTACATTTCGCATTAAAATTGTCACTAAAAATATTTGTCTATTAAATACGTTATGATAAAAAATTTTTTTTTTTTAATTTTAGTATTTTTTCCATCCAAACGTAAAATTATTTAGCTGCCTGTTAAAAATATAAAAAAAATGTAATTGAAACAATAAGAATTTAATTAGCAACACATTTATTTTATATTTGCTGAATGAACAACAACAAGAATTACATGTTTTGAAAATATTAAATAATAAAAACTTTTTTTTTAAGTTAAAATTTAGTAATTACATCTATTTCACTTATGATGAAGACAGAAAAAAAAGCACAAAGTCTAAAAAGTTCCAAGTTAATGATTAAAAATGAAATGCATGCAATCAAATAATTATCAATCATTCAGTTACAACTTATTAGGCTTGTTAACAGAAGATACATATTTAAAACAAATTTTAATTAAAAAAAAAATTATATTGAAGAAAAAAGCTATTCAAGTCATGCCAACTGGTGTCTGCCTGGTTGAGGTAAACCAACTAGGAAATTAATGAAAGTCGACTTTAAGGTGGCTGTGTGTCATAACGAATTTTAAATTTAAAATATAAAATAATATTTAAAAATCTTAAATTAAAATCAATAATAAATTGTAGCAAAAAAGAAAATAGTTAATTATGTAAGCTTTTCTATTATTCATACGCTTTGGATTAAAATTTAAGGAAAACAACCGAAGAAAATATCACTTTTTTTAGACAAAAGTCCACTTTAAGAAAAAAATTAATTTAACGGTAGTTTTAATAAGATACCACTAAATAATTTTTTTTTAAAAAGTAGACTTATAAAACTTTTAAAAATAATAGCTGAATATTGTTAATAAAAATGTTTTGCAGAAGATTAGTTCCTGTATTAAATACAAAAACACTCACTTACAAGAAAAGTTAGGTTAAGGCATCATTGATGTGACACTAACACTTTGAAAAGCATTTTCTGGCAACTAATGGAGCCGGTGAATATCATGGTTAATTCAAATATTTCGCACTGCTTTTCATCCAGTAAATTTTTTTTATTAATTTTTTGTATTTTAAAATAATAATAAAAAGCACTTGTTCAAAAAATAGGGTTGCTACCGCTAAATTGTGAATAAATTTACAATTTATTAATAGATTTTAATGCAATATGACTCATTTAATTTGTATTATTTACATGCAGGTATCAGTATTAAAAACAAAATTTACGATTTTGGGTTTTAAAAAAAATTTTTTCTTAAAATATTTTTTAATTTCCATTGTATCTAAGAAATGACAACACTGGAAAAAAATTTATAACAACATAATTTTAAGGTTATTTTATACCCGGTCCTAAGCTGTTTTTGTAAATTTAATCAGACAGCTAGTTCTCGAGCTATTGGAAATCATATGGCTTTTTATATTCAATCATGTTGAACATTATAAAAAACCATCGTGCCTCAAACATGATTTAATCAAATGTGGTTTGACATACAAATTTTTAATCATGACCAATCAACTAAAAATGCGATTTTTTCGATTTTTGAATCCTGATATCTATTTTAGGGAAATGTCAACTGCCTGGATTATCTTATCACAGATTGTGCACAATTTTATTAAATTTTCAGACACTGAAAATATTTTCTCTGAAAACAATAAATTGTTTTATATTGATTTCAGTAACTTTTAGTTTTAAAAAGTTTTTAAAATTAATTTTTTTTTAAATTGGCCAACAATTTTAGTGTATTCACTAAAGGGCTGCACAAGCATAACTTGAATAGACTTACAAGCATGTGGGCAATGGAATTGGGAACTATCTGGCTAAAAAGGTCATAGGTCCAGAGTCATTCTGCGGGGTGACCAACAACTTTATTAGTGCCCTTCTACGCAAGAAGGAGAAACTAAGGCTACAATACTACTGGAGGACTGAAGTGGGCATTAGGGCAAATGCTCTTTTTAACATGACATTAAACTCTACGTTGAACTACTTACGGGCCATTGTAGACTTAACTGAGTAAAATCGGTGTATCGTTTCTGTCGAGGAGGACAGGAAACGTCGAAACATATTCTCTGCCAGTGCCCAGCGGTACTAAGATGCAAAATAAGCTGCTTAGGTACTGGGGCATTGGTCCCAGAAGATCTAGGCAAGATTAGTCCTACAGCAATTACGAGATTTATAAAGAGTCTCAGATTGTAGTTAAGAACTGGGCTGCACAATAGATCTTATTGCGATCATAGCCCATGGTGATCATAAAAATATTACACATGTTTGTACTGATGTAGCCTTCAAGTATGCTTGTGCAGTCCTTTAGTATCCACTTACTCATACTACGGGTAATACGTGCATTTCAAACGTTATCGCATGCATGTCATGCCATTACTTATTTAAACCTCATTTGTATTTTCAAGTGCCTTTTCTAATAATTTCAAGCCACTAAAAATAGTATTTTTTTATTTATTTGTTTGATAATCCAAATAAATGATTTTAAGCATGAGCAAAAATACTTTTTTTATTTAAAATTTTCTAGTTTAATTTACTGAATGTTTAATGAAATACATATGTGTGGCTGGATGTTTGTATGTTTAGATAATTAACGAGGGAATCTTTTACGTTTATAAATTATTGAAAGGTTTTTGAGTTTGATTTAGAAACGTGACTTTAAAGTGAATGAAATGCTACCTGTGTTTGTTGTAAATATTCGATTCACTACACAATTTATCGGTTTAATATTCTCTGATAAGAAAAAGGTTGCTTCAATTCAACTAAATTATTAAGAATTCCAGGGTCACTAGTAATTTAATTTAACAAAAAAGAACAATTAAAATTAACTTTCCTTTATTAATGAAATTTAATTTTGATTTTAATTTTTTTTCTTTAATTTTAGTGCGGCATGCGCCATCCTAATACCGGACTAAGCGAAGACGACCTAAGTCGTCTTACTGGTTCTTCATCTTCGTCAGCATCTTGCCGTAATAATATTTGTAATACATTATCCTCTTCTTCCTCATCGTCGTCGTCGTCATCATCATCATCTTCCTCATCCTCGGCCTCGTCGTCACCGTCACCGTCAGCATCAACAGCCGGTGCAAATATATCTGATGATTGTAAAATACAACAACAACAACAACAACAACATATCAAAAAGAAACATGAATCAAAATCTCCTTCAAAACATCATCATCATCATCAACAACAACAAACATCATCGTTTCCAGAACAATTAGAAAATAATAAAAATACACAAACACGTTTTAACTCCACATATCTGCCGGAGATTATAAATCCTTTGGAATGGCAAAAATCACGTAAACGCAAAGAACGTCTCGACAGCAGTTCATCCACCACACAGGATCGTAAATTGCAGCGATCGAATAGCGAGGAACTTTTACCTCAGGACAACGATGGCAAATTAACAAACAACAACAATGTAGCCTCTACACCAGCAGATTTAGGTGTGAATGCGTTGAAATCTCTGCAAAATGCCGACAACATACGCCGAGTTTCATCGGAAGATTTCAAGCGCACACCGTACGAGGTGTATGAGCAGGAATTGAAAGAAAGTGAAAATGTCACCGGCTTAAAGGGTGGGTCAGATGAAAACGATGGCAGCTTGGCAAATCGTCAAGCACAGCGTCTGGCCTGGACAGTGGGTGTGCCCATTAAGGACATGACTAGAAGATCCCGTTACGAAACTAGTCCCGCACGCTCACAACGACATTCACCCATCCGAGTATGTTTCAGTAACAATGGGAATGGCAATGGCAACCGGCATCGTGATAATAGCGATGACAGCGAGTGTGAGCATGAACGTCGCCGCAGCAGTGAACGCTTCTGTAAGTCTAGAGCTCCCCCGGGTCGCAAGGCTTTAGGCATAACAAAAAAATCCCTAAATGCCTCAAATGCCATCAAATATTTTCCCTCTAAGCTAAACGATGAAAATGTCTACAAATATGATTTATCCACATTAAAACATGAACGACGCGGTTTTATTAGTAAAAAATCTTCGTCAGCCTCTTCAATGGCATCAACAAATGGATGCGAGAAAAATAATACCATCGATTTGAATGACAATAATTTGATTGATTTCAATAATGCGACCAGCAAAACATTGGCCAAATCTACTATATCACCAACAGCTTCCGCAAATGGTTCCACAGATGATGTCAACATTAATAACATACAACAACAAAAATCATCAGCCAACAATAGCAAAAACAGCAGTCAAACCAGCTTACACAAACTCCCTTTGACCACCTCAGCTCAAGACGCACTGCCCTGGGATCGTTCAGTACCCGAAGATCAGACACCTGTGCTTAGTAGACGCTACGCAACCGTACGTCCTCATTTAGTCGATTCCATAGATACGGCTGCAAAATTATCGAAAATCAAACCGTTTGCCCAGCCATATCATAAACAGCATCAAACTGCTGCTCAAATATTGGCCAACGATTTGGATGATGATGATTGCATGGAATCGACTTTTCGTTCTTTCACTTCTCTAGAAAATATGAAAACCCGTGAGCTCATGCAACAGGTTATACCAAATGTTATGGTATTTCAAACGCCCGAGGAACGCATGAAACAAATTAACAAACGCGTTACAGCCTTAAAGAAGAAACTAACACAACTGGAAGAATCTTATGAGGTGCGCTGTGGCTATAAACCCTCCCAAGCGGATCGTTTAAATGACAAATATATGAAACATATTTTAGCAGAGCTGAATAAATTGCGTAAGGAGCGTCATGACTTGAAAACAGATCCCATGGCAGCATTGGGCTTAAAGGTCAGCGGTGGCATGGATGCTGAGCAAAAACTATTGAAAATGAAAGGCACCTTATTGGAAATTGAGCAGGTGAGCTTTTAATTATTTTATTTCATTTGAGCTTTTCAAAGTGAAACGGAAAATTTTATTTAAAAAAAAAATTCCTATAGAAAATCTGCTGAAAAAGCTTAAACAAGAATTTATTTTTTTTTTAATTTGGCTGAAACTCTAAAGGAAATTAATTCGAAAAATAGATACAAAAGCCTGGCCCAGACAAGCTCATAAAAATCATTTTTTTTTTAAGGATTTAAGGAAATTTGGCGAATTAATTTTTTTTTTTTTTGTGAGTCAGTGATTTATTTGTAAAATCCATCACAAGTTTTATTTGTGTTTTAAATATTTTTCTTCTTTAATTTTGAAAATTCATGTAACCGGAAGTTATACAAATAAATAATTTGTTTCCGCCATAACAGACATTAAGTGCACCTGCAAATGCACATCTAGATGAAAAAGCAGACAAATAAATATTTGGCCTTGTGGTGCGGAGAAAAGAGAGAACAAAAAATTAATAACAAATAATGAAAATACAAAAAAAAAATTGTTTAAAAAAAGAAATTTTCTGCTTCATTTGTAATGATAGGGTATCCCGCGAATAAATAAAGTTTTTATCACAGCCGAATTTAACTTATTTAATTTGTGTCTATAAACACACACATACATACACATTTATGTGTTTATCTATTTTAAATTATGTAGTAGATGCGAGTATGAATGTACGCGCGTACGATTGTGTGTCTACATAACACAAAAATAGTGTAAACAATATGGGTGTCTCCATATAAAGTTTGCAAATGCACACATTAATTTTTGTTGTTTAGAAACTAAAATCAAATAGGCAAATAGAAAAGAAATAATTTTTTTTTTATATTCAATGAAAAATTACTTTAATAAAAATCGTTCAGTTAGGCACTTCAGCCACCGCGGAATACAGAACAAAATGCAAGTGCGGACAACTTTTGCAAGCAAAGCAGGTGTTCGCCATTCCTTATAGGATTACAAAAGTTTTTTTTTTTAGGTTTAGATTGTCCACACTTGCTAACCATTAAGCTTTTATAGGATGTAATACTATTCGGAATGGACTTTAGAAGTTCAAGAAACTATATTTAAAATTTTTGCTGCGTCAATTATTTTGCCCGATTTTTTTCAAGCTAAATATTCAATTCTCGCACTGATATAAAATAAAAAAAAAGTTATCATTTCTGGGATTTTTACTTAATACACTCAGAGTAAAAGTGACACCATTCGTTATCAAAATGACCACATACGTTGTTAAAATTGCAACGCAATTTTTGGCTTAGTGTAGTATCACCAATAGGGCAACAACATTAGCACTGTAACACAACAATTACTTGGTTTATGTTAAGGGTAGGGCAACACATTTTTATGTTAGAATTAGTATTAGGAGTGGGAACGAGTCACCTGGTCACTACGCTCAGTATAGACGTATTGTGATAATCCTTAAGTGATTTGCTCGCCATGTCAGACGGTTGTAGGTAATGATGCCCTGTTGCTCTGGGAAATCGAACAGAGCATAAAATTAACTAGTTACCTGGTCACTACGCTCAGTTTCTCAAGTTACAAATTCTCCTTAAGCCTAGTATTCGTTAAGAATTTAAAGATTTACTGTTATAACAGAGAGTTGTAGCTAGTGATGCCCTAAGTAACGAGCAGGCACCCAAATTAGACCACTTTCTCTTGGTCTTGGTTACATAACCTGAAACTCATATTCATCAAGTGTTTCAATACTCTGTAATGCCGAGTCATGACCCCCTGACAATACGAATTCCTGGCCAAGTCAGCTCTATTAAGTCATTTGCTCTAAATGTCGTGAATGTTTTCATTTTGACAACGGCTGATGTCACTTTTTCTCTAGGTGTATTAAGTAAAAAATCGCCAGTAATGATAACTTTTTATTATTTCATATCAGCGCAAAAAATATTTATTTATCTTTAAAAAAAAGTAGAGCAAAATAATTGACGGTACCGCCATATTTTAAATACAGTTTTTTGGACTTCTAACATTTTTTTTAAAATATTCCACATGTTTGTAGTGATGTGTGGCGTTTGAATATGCTTGCCCAAGCTTTATTTCAAACCAATCTTGTGCGATTTTAATAAAGCCGGTGGTAAAGCTTAATATGCTCTTATCCAAAAAAAAGTTGACACAGACTTTAAAGTAAAATTTATGAAAAATTTCGATAACGTTGACTTTAAAGTCTACGTTAATTTTTTTGGATAAGAGGGTTAATGTTTCTTTCGTCATAGTCAACCCTTGTATGGAAATACCCATATTAATAGTCACCTTAAAATGTGAACTTAAATTAAACAGTCTCAAGGTCATTAACTATTTTCCTTTCTTGGATGAATGAATGAATAGTTTTTAAATCGCAATTAAGTTATTTAAATCTGAAAAGCAATAAACTTAACGAAGTTTGTTTTTCTGTAAAAAAAAAAAAAAAAAAATTATTTAGAAAATATTTCTATGGTGAATTTACCGACTTTTCACCTGTGATTGCATAAAAATTGATATCATTAGAACAGAACTGACTTACATAATTGAGTCCGTCCGAGGACTCAACAAAACAGTTGTAGGTATTGTTTACAGAACAAATGTTTGTGCAAACCAAGCAATTTTTAAAAAATTTAGTAATATTTTTCTTGCATATTTTTTAGACGATTAAATTTGTTCGTTTAATATAAAATTTTGTTAAAAATAACCACAACACACATCTGCAAATTTTTTTTTAATATCAGCAAGTTTAGCCAAAAATCAACTTCAAAATCTTTGGCATTCATTGCCCTTTTCCCCCTCATGAAACGTAAAACGTTTCACTTTTGCTGGAATTTTGGTGTTTTCAAAGCGCTGGCACACACCCCAGCGAAGTTTGAATAAACTAAGAGGTAAAAAAAACAAGTTAAATTCGACAGGGCCTAGTCTTATATGCCCTTCACTCTAGTAGCCAGATATTTATATTTTGAAGTTCGTAAATTTTTCTTAAATATTTCGCATAAGAGGCAAATATCAATTAAAATTATTTGCTTTTAAATATTTTTTTTTTTTTTTGTTGATTCTTAAATAAATATTTAATTTTATACAAAGAACTTAAAATTACAAAATTCCTCTCTGGCATCACTCTCTATTAGAGACGTATAAAAGACAATACATACTTGGGTTTCACATTATAATACAGAGTATTAACATTTTCATTAGATCGAGATGCAAATCAAATAGACTAGAAAATATTTTCTGTTTTCATACCATCACACTTGAAATAAAATACAAAACGCGGCAAATAATTTCACAGCTTTAATTGCTTGTATAAAAGCAACCCTGATAAAATGAGCCGTGTGATAGCTTAGAAAAAATTCTAAAAATGATAAAAACCATAATACTCCCAAAAATACTTAAGTATTTTACCACACTTGCTTAACATTTTGTTTTTTTTACTTAATACATGAATTGTTGACTTGCATTAATACTGAATACAATAGTCTGAAACCCGCTTAAGCCCGACTGCCTGTTTTTGTAGGTGTAAAAAATTTTTGCATAAAGAAACAAAACAAAAATTATGGAAAACCCTAAATTTTGGTTGTATTTTGGATTTGTGATTTCTGATAAAACTGTTTAAAAAAAATTGAGGTACAGCAGCAGATCTCGTCTAGCGCTCATGTTAAGTTCCTGAAAATTGAGCTTTAATAGAAACAGCTTTAAAAGAGTTGATATTTACACTAAAATATGGGGTTACGTTTGTAATTACGACACTTCAGACTGTCCTCCACCGTTCTCAATTCGCCTAATAAAATTCTTTTCATCTCCAACGTCAAGCTTTTTCTAGATTGCTTAGCAACATGAGTCTATGGTTCAATAAATTTTTTTATTTATTTAATCAAAATTACTGAGGTCTATATCAAATCACATCAGTAAAAGAGGTATAACTGTTTTTTTTTACTCAAATCTCCCCCATTTATTGAGCGCTTGGGCTAAATTCAATAGTAACTTGAAGAAATAAATAATTAACAAATTGATATGCTAAAATTTTCTGTTAAGAAAGTTTAAAAAAGTTGATTTCAACACCTACACTGACAGAAAGACAGACAAACGGACTTCGCTAAATTGACTCCGCTATTTCTAAAGATCGAAAAAGGGTAAAATTCATATAAAATATATTTTCTTTTTCAAAATATTAATCTTTATTTGTGCTAAACTCCAGAAATTGTGTTGGTTTTTAAATTTATTCTTTTACTCATGATATTCTCATGAGTTATTTATTCAGCACAATAAGTACTGAAGGAGTATATGAACCATTTCATCATGCTGGAATTAAGCACAAATAAAGATTAATATTTTGTTAAACTTTTAAATTCCAAATAGAAATTATTACGTTTTCTTTTTCTTTAAATAAAAATTAAAAAAAAATTTAATTTTGTTAATTGTTTACTTAAAAGCTGGGGCCAAATTACGGCCGTACATCTATTAAAATTAAGATTTTATTGAAATTTCGATCGTTATCGAGTGCCGTAATTTGGCTTGTGGCGTTTTCACATTCATATTCTTTGATAAAACTTAGGCGCGGTTTCCACTACAAGCTTAAATAAATTTGCCGTTTTCAAAACGGAAAGCGCTTTGTAAAGCATGCGTTTGTCAGAACAAGGGTGTCAATTAATGTATTCAATGTACTAAAATTTTTAAATAATTTTTTTTTAATAAAAAATTCTAAAATTTTTTTCATATCGATATCGCGTGTGACTATTGGGACCCTACATTTTCTTGTGTGTTGAGCTTAACATTTTGCAATATTGTACAGTTATTATACAAAATACAATTTATTTTGGTTTTTTATTTATTTATTTAAAACGTTTTATTTTGGCCATATTTGCTAATTGCAAACAATTTGATTTGGCACCATTTCAATCTATACTAGAAACTACATATTTTAGAAATAAAAATAAAAATAAAAATATTGTCATATTTTAGCTGAGATGTTTTGATATTAAAAACAAATTTTATGTTTAATAACATCTCTAACGTAATTTGTATAAATAAATTCAAATTTTCAAAAATCTTGAAATTGTCTGTAGACATGGAAGTCAATCATGTCATTCTATATGAAATGGTGTGACTGTTACTGAATCATACAGATGAATGTGTCAATATGGCAATATGGAAAAACAGCTTAAGGCTTCTTACATTATTTTAGAATTTTTTCTTATAAAATTATTTTATTCATTGTCATCTCGTTAATTGTGGAATATATCGCTCCAGCATCCCTGTACCACAACAATAAAGTAATTGATTTAACTGCAACAACAATTCAATTATTTCCGCAGATATATAGAACCAGCAAATAAATAAAATAAAATCCATTATAAAAAAGACATTTCTTTAAGTGTTTTAGTTTAAATTAAAGTAATTAAATGAGATATTTTAATACATTTTTTATTAAAAAAAACAAAAACAAATTTTAAAGTTTTATTTTCGGATAATAGCGGAGTTCACCATTCAGTGTAAAATTCCTAAAAATATAATTTAACGCACTATTCTACACCACTTCAGAACTACAATATAAAAACCCAATGTAAATACGTTCTACAATAGTATATAACAGCTGTCGTTAAATGGTGCCAACTTTTAGTTTAAAATAAAACGTATTGATACGTTTCAAGTGCTGAAAATAAGCTTTTGTACTTGCAAAATAAATAAGTTAGCCCCACAGTAGTTTACATTTTATTAGTTCACAATTCCATCACGGTTTGTAGTTAAAATTTTCCGTAAATATAGATTAATTGTAAAAATACTTCCAAGCGTGAATTTCGCTATTGTTGTATTTATGTGTAAAAAAGTTATCGTTCTAGCGCCATTTTTTTTTTCTGTAGAAAAGCTGAGTTTTGATAACCAATTCTGGCAGTTAAATTTTAATCACAACATTTACAAATAATAAACAGCTTAAACAGGGTTTCAAGATTTAAAAATAAAAAAGGGGGAAACTTTAAACTCCATATGATATATATGTGTAAAGCCAGCTGTAAACTTTCAAAAAACACCGATAGATTTATAATTATTTTTGTTACCCTCTATTACAAACAGTGGCCAGCACCTTGTAATTAAAAAAATCATTATAATGAAGCTGGGAAAATCTAATACCCCTTTTATGCTGGAAAGTGTTACCATACATAATTTCAATAAACAGGATCCAAATCGTTGCACTCGATATCGAATAAAATTTAGCGACATTTTAGTCTTTAAATTTAAAAATTTCGATTGAATTTCCTCGCTCACAGGAATCAGGAATAGTTCTTTTTGAGTACAAATAATATTAAAATCAAATAAATTTAACTTGAATTAATTTTTATTATTGACATTTTTCTCTTCCACTGTAGAGTCTTGCCGAAAAGCGTGAAAATGCCAATCGTTGTGAAAATTTAGAGGAACTAAACGCTGAGCAATTGGTGCAAGAAAAGACTGCTGTACAGCATGGTCTCCTTTATTTTGAATCCCTATATGGCAGACCATCCACAAAAGATGAACGTGATGCAGCGAGACCGCTCTACGATCGTTATCGCCAACTGAAACGCATGGTTTCACGTAGTCTCACCTTAACAGGTTCGTGTCTGGGTGGTGCACCTGAATTGCCCACAATCTTAGAACACGAGGCTATGGTTTTTGAATCAACACCACTACAATATTCATCCAACAACAGTACTGAAAATACAAATTCACCTACAACCGAATCACAACAGATTACCAACACCAACACCACCACAGCCAGTTCAGATGAGTCTACCACCACCAATACAACCACCACAAATACAGAGAACAATACTCAGCCAAAACATCAGGAAAATATAAGTTTTCTTACCATCGAACAGTTGTGGGAGAATTTGGATAAAACGCGCGAGGAAAAGAAATTATTAAAACGCATAATACGGGAATATGAGACTGTATTTGAGGAACAAAATGGTCGCAAAATGTTAAAAAGTGATAGAAAAATCATTGAAGAAACTTATGCTCAGTATAAGGAAAAAAAGGCCAAAACTCGTCTCTTGCAGGCTTTAATTAAAAAGCAAATATCACGCTGAAAAAAAAACAAAGAACTGAAGTGGCATAAAAATTCATAGAGTAGTAGCAAAGTTTGCATGAAAGGGTTTAAGAAACAGCTTAATATACATAACAAGTAGAGAAAATTGAGTATAAAGCTTTTTTTTTGTAGAAGTTAGTTGGGCTAAGCACCTTTACAGTGTGTGTAATTGTGTAAATTAAAGCTTTTAAAATAGTTTTAATGTGTGGAATGATAAAATATGAAACAAACTTTGGCTTGCGTATGCAAATTGTTTTTTTTTTTTTGACATCTAGTGATTTCTAAATTGCTGTTTGAGGGGGAAGCAACGATGGAGGAAATGTTACTAGATTTTCTTTGCCTTTATCAATTCATTTGCTTCACACGTGAATTTCAATTAAGAAAAAAAAATAATTTCCCTGTTTAGAGGGCATTTAAAGGAATCTAGAGAAAAACTTAATACGCTGTTAATACGAAGAATCCTTTTTCTTGTATTTTTTAAAATAAAAAATGTAAAACTTAGCTGAAACACTTGTGTGCGTTATTTTTTAACAATAAAATTTATTAAATGTTTATTTTGCTTTTTTAAGGTCCTTTATTATAATTGGCAGTAGTTAAGGTTAAGATTTTGTGGGGCAAATCGGTTGTTTTTGGCTAAAACTTCGCAACCAAATTTAGGTGGACAGTTAAGGACACACTATTCGATATTAAGCTTTCCATATTTTTGATTTAAAGTCCCAAAGTTTAATATTTGACTAATAAAGTCTTAGCTTTAACTATCGGTAATTTGTAACAAAGGCCCTAAGAAGTATGAGTTCCAGTTTAGTTTGTCTAAATTAATTTTTATTAGTAAATCTTATTTAAGCTTAAGATCTCAATGAAAAAATTGTTTTTGTTTTAATTTTCTAATATTTCGACTTTCTTTTGAAGATCTTTTTCAAGGAAATTTATTATTATAAATTTAATTTAATTATAATAATTATAATAATAAATTTCCTTGAAAAAGATCTTCAAAAGAAAGTCGAAATATTGGAAAATTAAAACAAAAGCAATTTTTTCATTGAGATCTTAAGCTTGAATAAAATTTACTAATAATAAATTATAATATAAAATTATAAGATCAAATAATTTACTAAAATTATTATAAATTAATTTTTTTTTTTGTATGATTGTTTGAAGCAGAACTTTTTTTTTTGTGTTTGTATTGCTAATTGTCTCGTTTTGTTAGAGCTTGAATTTGTAAATCACATTTTTGGTATCATAATGGAGCGAAAATAATTGTTGTGTGGAACCCATTAAAAAAACCAGTTACCAAACGTTTTGATTTACAAAATCACTGCTTGTTGATACTAAAATCTTGTCATTTCCCTTCCCCCTCCCACCTTGGTGGTCTTAAAAATAATTAGAACAATAGGAATCTATATTTACTAAGAAGGCCTATTTCTTTTTATATACGCACGATAGCTTCTTTCATAAATCCTTATTGAAAACAATAACAGATATACGAAAAAAACTATCATACGCATGTACAGCAAGAGACCTTTATATCTTTTTTATTTTTATTTTAATGAATGTTTTTTGAAAATTTTTTTAAATTTCAAAAAAAATGCATATTCATTTTCAAGGCATATTCATGTATAAGGTAACAACAATCCTGAAGTTTTTTTCGTTTGTTGTAGTTGAAACTGTTGAAGTTTATTTATTATAAATTTAAAAAGGGGTCACCTTATACATTAATACTACCTGATGCATTTTTAAAATTGTTTGTTAAGAAATAAACTTAATTTAAACTTCACTTCTTTCACATTTATGTAAATATTGCATTGTTATTATTTATTTATGTATAATCTCTTATTTAAATATAACTATTATTCATTATTTTATATTTCATTTTATTTCCATTATTTAATTTGTATGCTTTACATTTGTTAAATAGACTAAAGATGTATGTAGGTATGCCATAAATACAATTTAAAACATTATATAAATTAAAAAAAAAAAAATAAATAAATATTCATGTATTAATTTCATTTAAAATAATTTTTTTTCTTGCAACTATTTTTTTTTTTTTTTATAAAAAAAAAAAAGTTGACCAAGCAGTAAGAAAAGCAGCATATTTTATAATCAAAAAAGAACCGAAAAAAAATTAAAATTATTTACAACAAAATATTCTTAATTTATCTTTGGTTTATAAAACAAAATATGTGTATGTTAAATATTATTATAAATAAGGTTATAATTGTTTCAAAAAAAAAAATATATATATATATATATTTTTTTATAAATAAATATCAAACAAGTTTATGAAAACTCTAAGACTTTTAATTTATGCATGTGTAACTCCATTTAAATTTTTATTTAATTTATATATGAAGTGAACTTCAATTAATTAAAATAGTATTTGATAAAAATGTATTTTAGTAAAATATTTTTTATCTACCATTAAAAAGTATTGATTCAGAAGGCAAATTACGGCAGACGATTAAATTTTTTAATATATTTTCCACAATTTCTCAAAGTTAATACAAAAGAAAGTAAAATTGGGAGAAAATGGCCATAATCATAGTCATAAAAAGTAGGCTTTTATTAAAAGCTAACTTTTATTTGTAAAAATTATATGAATTTAAAGTAATTTTTAAAATGATAATGAATTTAGGATGTTTTAAATATTTTTAAAAGCTTCGGTATTTAGTTTAAAAGAATAATTAATGCAAAATGTAGCAGTCAAGTAGTGAAGAAAACATTTTTCTTTAACAAAAAACCTTTTAAAACTTTTAAATCCTTAAAAAATTAAAATATTGCACTCATAAATAATAACGTTTAAAATTTTTTTTAGGTTTTCTACAAAATCGGCATTATTTAAAAAATTATTTTTTGTTTACAAAAAGCTTAAACAAATTTCCACTAGAAAATCGTTGGCTTAAATTTTAAACATCAAAAAAATTCAGCAAAATTATGAATATTCACAGGGGACACATTACCGCCCTCGATGGTGATCAAAATTTTAATAGAAATTTTGCTTGATATCGAATGGCGTAATTTGGCCAAAAAAAAATTTGGTCCGTGGAAAATAGATATTAATTTTGGAAAAAAATTCACCAAGCCTCAGAACTTTCTATGATAAAAGAAAGAGAAAGCAGAAAATGGAAAACAACTGCCGGCGAATTCGGTTGATAAATAAAAAATACACTAACCACAGCTATTTGTAGCTTTACCTGTTAATCAGCTCCACATCTTTATTTAGAACCACAAATATCTGTTGTTAAATAGTTGCTTTTGTCTATATTTTTTTTTATTTAGATATCGTGCAGCCGGCTGTAAAAATCACAAAAGCACGGCCAGCATTCCCTATAATATTATCAATATCAACTATATTAAGCCTGTGTACCGTAACCCAGCTTATACTGTTTCAGTTTTATGATTCAAATGAAACCCATTAATTACCTTTTTGTTTACAATAATAATTTTGTTAAAATTTTTTTACTTTTAAATATTTTTTACATAAATATTTTTTAATAAAAAAAAATAAATAGTTCTTGTAAATAATGCCAAATATGTTTAAACCAGGTATGGAGATTAAAATAAATTAACAAAAATAAAAGTTTCATCTAGATTGCAGTTAAACGAAGCAAAATTGTAGCGAATTGTATTAACTTTTTTACTTTTGGAAATACACGTTTTGATAATAATTGAAGTTTTAAGGAGCTGCCGATAATAACAGTTTACAAGCTTTCTATTGTTTGTCTTGGAACATTTTTATTTTTGTTATTTTTATTACTAATAAAGAGCATTGGCTAACTTTTGCCATCTCCAATAAAATATTTTTATTTTTTAATATTTTATACTGTCAGAATTGCATATTTTTTAAATCCAAGCAGGTTAAAGTACTTCAGTATATATAAACTTATTAAGCAAAACCAAAAAAAAAATCATCAAGTTACTGTAAAAAACAAAATACAATATGTGCTGTTGCCATAACACAAGCATATAACGCGTCTGATAGTGCAGGTACGATAATGACTTGATATTTCTTGAACAAAATTTTACTGTCAACCAAGATATGAACTCTTTTATTTGAAAGTGGTATAAGTCCACTTAAAAATATTCGTAAGGACACCTTAACTAGAATTACCGCTGACTCAATTAAAAAAAATAAAAGTGCACTTGTAGATACCACTTTCAAATATAACAGTTCATATCGAGCTATAACTGCCAAAAAACTTATATAACATCACTCTCAATTTTCAGTTATTTTTTTTTTTTTTTTTTTTTTTTGTATCACAAGAATGTGAACACTTGCCTCAACTGTTAAAATTTCATAGACCGTTAGAATTTTATAGCTTAAATTCACATTGCTTGTTTGTTCACATTAAATATATTTAAAAACACCTTCTCCTTTTTTGGCGGTCATGGCTCGATAGCGCTCATTTACTTCAATAGTGTCATAACTTAAATTTTTTTTTTTTTGTCAATTAGTAAGATATTTTATTTTTGTCAATATCTTTCCTTATATTCTTTTGAAAATATTTTTCGTTTTACCATCAAATTTTTAAGGTGGTTCCCGTTATAAAGTCAACAAATCACAAACTTTTTATATGACTCTCCAGTAAAATTATGATTCTTGAATTATGAAACTATTGAAGTAAATGAGCCAGCCATTGTTTACGTGGCGGCCTAAACGGCCTTCAATTAGAGTCGCAAGTTTAATTTGCTTTTTTTAATTTAATTTAATAAAATAAATTCACAAGACTGGTAGGTAGGTGTCCTCCGTCAGATTCCATTGTTTATAACATTTTTAATGTGTAATGATTAACCTTCATTCGCACCAATTGTTTTAAGCAAATAAATTACCTGCCTCTTTCTGCATAAACGAACGATAGCTTCTTTCATACATTTCTATTAAAAACAAAACGAAATTTTTGAAATTTGATTTCTGTTTTCCATATAAATAAAGGGAAGTAGCTTTCATTCGCTTGTGAAGAAATGGCCTTAAATAATTATTATATAGTCTAAAGTTAATTTAAAAACTGTCATAAAATAATAAAAAAAACATGCAAACAATTATAAATGATAGTAAAAAAAATATAGCGTAAAATGTTAAAATAACTATTTGACTGATATAAATGTTTAAATTTTATTACAAGTAAATTAATAGCATAATAATAACATAAGTTAAATTGTCATTATCTCATTATTATTATTATTATTATTATTATTATTATTATTATTATTATTGTTATTAAATATTGTATGTTTTCCTTTTTGCTCTTTCATTAAATAAAATAAAATAAATATAAATTTATACGTACATGTTATATTTTTTCATATATTGATGGTAGATTTTTGAAACAAATAAATGATAAAATATTAAACTCTAAAAGCAGAAATTATATAAAAACTAACATAACTTTAAATAATTAAAAATTAATAATAATTACAAATTAAAAGCAAATTAACAGTAAGTTAACTGATAATATTTTGCATACAATTTAATGTTAACAGAATTAAATTTAAATTTATATAAAAGTAAATATTTCAAAAATATTATGGTAAAAACTACGAGTACATTAAGGAATACAATAAAAGACTTTTGAACAAAATATACATAAATAAATTAAATAAAATAAATTAG
This sequence comes from Thelaira solivaga, assembly GCA_947397855.1. Classification (NCBI taxonomy): domain Eukaryota; kingdom Metazoa; phylum Arthropoda; class Insecta; order Diptera; family Tachinidae; genus Thelaira; species Thelaira solivaga. The sequence goes on from OX377614.1 coordinate 11,265,382, forward strand.
GACAAAAATCCAAAACAAAAATATACATATACATGCATGTGTATGTGTATACATACATCCATATGTAAATACATGCATGTATACCACACTTACATAATTAACAAAATATTTAGTATAAAATACAATAAATAAAATTAAAAAAATAATAATAACCTTAACTGATTGATTAAATAAAAAAAATATTTTTTTCTAATTACAAAAAAAAAAACTGAAGGTACATGGGATCTTAGTGTAGATTCAAGAAGGTAATGAAATACGTATGAAATACATTTAACAATAAAGAATATCAATGTTAAAAAAAATAGAAGAGAAAAAAAATTAACTTTTGTTTTATTTTCGGAGTAAAGCTGAAAGCTATAGAAAGAAAGAACTAGAAAACTCATAACATGGCATTCAGAGATGCAAATCATATCGGCTAACCGGGCTAGTAGCCACCTAAACCATCGGCTTATGTATAACCCAATTTTATCACTGATATTCCCTGTCTCCGTTCCAGTACTAATTTCATTAAAAATAAATAAACTGCTTCAAAGTTATGGCAAGAAAAACTAAAATTAAAAAGCAAACCGTAAAGAGTAATATATGATTGTAAGATGACTTTAATTATTTTCCCAAAGAAGACAATAAGGGCTATAATTAAGTAGAAATTATTCTTAAAATCCATAGAACGCTAAAGAGTTTGTAAGCGTTTTTAGAAGAAAGGCGCTTTTTAATTAATTAGAAGAGGGAATGAATGGCTTAGTACTCATGCCGCTGGTGCCCCTTTCTCCGTCACCCAGTCAAAATTTCAATAATAAAGAATAATCCGTTCAAAATATCTAAAATGAAAGCGTAATCGAAAGGAGCAATAATGATGATAAGATGATTTCCATTTTTTTTTTTTTGCTACAACTTTTGAACAATGGTTGTAAGAAGACTTCTGTCCAGAAGGAAGGAACGGCGCAAAGAGCATTCAAAACGTGAGGGTTTTACTCCTTAAACTTATCTTTAAGTATTTCATTCATTTTTATTTTGCATTACTATATGTATGTGCCCCCACACAATCAACTTTTGTTAATGAAAAAAAAAGCAAAACTACAGTAATATTTTTATCAATTGAAATATTTTTTCTCAAAATTATTTAACTTTTATCTATTATTAAAAACAATAATTAAATATTTAGTAGTGGAATTTGCTACAAGCTGATGTGCAACATATGGCAAGTCTTGCCACATTTTACTTTTTTGGTCAGAACATGGTGTAAGAAAACAGGTGACACTGAGACGCCAGCTGAATCATGCATGATTGGAGCTCATTCTGTCAAAAATTAAGAGATATCAATGTGCTAAAAAGAAATCAAAAGAGGAAACTAATTTTTTATTTCACTCTAGCATATAGCATGTTCACACGACGAGTTTCAATGCTGGTTTCGCTGTCTGAACCTCGATTGTGAAAATTTGCGTTCAGACGACACATAATGAGTTTCATTTGACAGTTGCTTTGTTTTGTTTTTTGTTGTTTCGCATTTGCCCGCGGTTGTTTTTTAGTTTTGAAATGGATAAAAAAGGTAAATTTTAATATATAAATATATGTATTTTTAGAAAAAATAATAATTTATAAAAAATTTATTTATTATTTCAAATAATTTAATATGTTGTGTTATTTATTATGTTTATTTTTATATTTAAGCAATTTAACACTCTTTCCTTTGTTTCTTACTAATACATTGAAATGCTTGCAAAACAATAATATTTCTTTGTTTACAATTTGTTTTGTTGGACAGCTAGTTAAGATAAACTAGCGATAGAAACTAGGGATGATACTAAATTTTCATGGTTTCGGCAAGAGTTTCAAAATGAAACCTGCAGATTCGCTCACTTAATTTTGTATGGCGAATCTTCCTGTTTCATTCGAGATTGGGATGTGAACCCTCGAAAGAGAGCGAACCTTGTCTCGTCTGAACATACTAATACTTCTTGATATCAACCACCGAAAATAGTTTTTGACAGTAGGAGCCTCAAAAGCAATAACAAACTGTTTGGGCTTTTTGTAATGTTGTTATTTTTGAATTTTTGAAGTTACCTGGTTTTATTGTACCATGGGTCAGAACAACGACACTCATAATCAGGTGGCCCATAGCAGAATTATACATGGAAATGACAGTAGAATAGCGTACATCTGCAATTATCTTTAGTAAATGTCAAAATTTGTTTGCGAGTCGATGTTTTATACCAACGTATACATAGAAAGTGTAAGTGTATGAGTGCATTAAATTAATTTTTTCTCTTTTATTAGGATAAGTGCTTGATATATAGGAGAAAAGAGACGTTTGTTGTTTTTGCATTTTAATGTTTGTTGTAGGTTTATCGTTACTTTGTATAATTCTGCCAAGAGGAGGCCTATATAAGTGCATATTTGTACTATGGCAGCCATAGTATAATTATACTATGGTAGCAGCATTGCTGTTTGTTAAAAATATATACATACATTTTTGACATTCGTAGATATATAAGTGAATTATTATTATTATTATTATGTATTATTTGTGTTAGAAATTAATTTTAAGACTACATTTTTTGACGAGCACGGGTGACTTCGACAATTTGTTCCCAGGATTAATAAAGAAATTGCCATGACCACACCAAGTAATAGAAAACGAGCAAAAAATTATACACCAGAAGAGGAATTTCTGTTATTGGAATTGGTAGGAAAATACAAAAGCTGTATTGAAAATAAAAAGTCAGATGCAGTTGTTTGGAAGCAAAAAGAAGACACATGGAAAATAATAGAGGAAGAGTTTGCTGCAAGAAGTGGTACCCAGCGTTACTGGAAAGCCTTGCGTGATAAATACGAATTTCAAAAACGTAAGTACAGAGCTGAAATGGAGCAACATAGGTTGGAAATCTATAGTACAGGTGACGGAGTGAGACGTCCACAAATTAGTACGTTGTCCAGTAAAATGGCTGCATTATTAGGGGATTCTGCCACCGGTTTGCAAAATGTATTCGATAGTGACTCATGTGAGTATTTCCTATCATATGTATGTATCAGAGATGTGCATGGCCATTGCAAGGTTCACCATATCAAGTGGTTTGTTACAAAATGCATGTTATTGCTTGCATATTCCATAAGCAATTACAATTCACAAAAGCAACGAATCCATATCAATAATATCAAAGCTTTTTAAGCAACTGTATTTTAGACTGTATTTAGTTGTATGTACCATAAATAATAATAGTAGGTATTCTCTTACAGAAAAAATATTTTCAAAAAATGTTATACATTTTTCAAATGTTAAGAGAAAAAATAAGGAAATACTTCAAATTCAGTATTTTATTATTAAAAAATTAATATAACTATTTTATTTAAATTTTAACCCCCTTATAAAAACAAATTAACGTAGACTTTAATGTCAACGTTAACGAAATTTTTCATATAATTTTTTCAAACATTTTACTTTAAAGCCTACGTCAATTTTTTTGGATAAGAGCATAAATGTCGAACTCTACATCTTTTATATAAAAAGTTAAATATTTATTTATTTTTTTTCGCTATTCATTATATAGCATCTGCAAATATTTATTTATATTTACAACAAAATTTTTATAAATATAAAAAATTCTAAATTTTGCTCTTGCTTTGTCTATTTTTTGTAAATCGAAAAACTCCAATTTTATTTAGGAGTTCATTTATCAAAATGATATTAATTTTGTTTCTTAAACCACACGCGAAAACTTATTTAAAACAAATTAATGCACTGATTTTACACTAGGTGTTCAACTTATCATTGAGCTTTTATGAATACTTTGCATAAATATAAAAACAGTAATATTTTTTGATTTGTTAATGCTAACGGCATATTTAAAAGAGATTGAGCAAAGGCAAGCAATTGTGGGAGAGCAAGCAATATTATTAGCTTATGCTAATAATTGAAAACAAAACTAAAGCAGTAAATTGATTCAAACAAGAAAGAAGCGAATCAATTCCTGTACATCTCTGGTATGTATGTATCAATGCAATTTTGTTATACACTAAATTTTTATTTTACAGTAAGCGAGAACATTGACATAAAATTCAAAGATTTAGAAAGCATTACTGCATATGATGAGAACAACTTTGAATATAATGAAAAAGTATGTTTGATGAATATAATCCTTTAGTTTTTATTTACATTGTATTACGCTGTGTATATTTTCAGTTTGAATTAGTGACTTCTTTAGAAGAAGAACGCATCCAATTAATAATTCTCCAACAACAATTTTACAGGGATGAGAATAATCGTGCTCAAGAAAAACATGAGCAAGAGATCCTATCATTAAAGCTAAAAAATGAAATCTTACAACTGGAATTGGCAGAAATGAAGTCAAAAAAAATTATTTAATATAAAATATTTGTGTACTCTTCCCTGAGTATAATTATGTTGTATATATAAGATTATCATTCCGTTTGAAAAAGCTATAACACTCATTGACTCACCTATAAAATATATAAAAATGTTACGTATCCTTATAGGAAGTAAAGTTGATTTAGCGCCGTCCGGATGTTCATGTATGTGGGTATTAAAATTGAGCTTACAAAATACCTAGGAGGCGTACTGAAAATTTTATTATACCAATTTGCGCTTGTTAAGTTAAGCCCGAAAGCTCTTTAAACGGCTAAACTATGAGCTTTTTTCAAGACAGTTAAATTTTCTTTTTAATAAAATGTAGAATTTATTAAAAATAAAACCAAATGTGCACTTTGATTTTAAAATTTTTTGCACAAGTTTCGTCTTATGGTCATTATTGTAATAAATAAAAACTGGTATTGCTTGTTAATATTTTTACACCAACATTTATGTAAATGTTTATTTATTTACATTTTCTTTAAATTATTTCGTTCATCGTTCACTGACTTTTACTGTTTACTATTAAAATATCTAAAATTTTATTTAGTTAAAATGTAGCAAAAATTATTGCAGACTTAAACATAAAAAACTTATAGTTAATTTAAAATCACATTTAATTCAATAATCAGTTGTAATTTCATATCATATGCATATATATGAACAAAAGGTACTATGAACGAAAGTTACAATTTTGTTGCCATACAGTGTACGAAACGAACGATGAACGAAAATCAAAAGTCACCGTCGCCGCCAATTTTGAAAAGGATTAGACCTGATCTTACTTCTAAAATTCGTTGTGTTGTGAAGATCATGGACTGCAGCAGTCGAATTTCCTACAAGCTGATGTTCAACATTTGGTTAGACTTGCCACAATCACTGTTTTGATCAGAACAATGACACTCATCAGGCGGCCCATAGCAGAATTATAGATGGTAATGACAGTAGAACAGCGAACATCTACTGCTATCTTTAGTAAAAATTTTTTGCGCGACGATGTTTTATACTCTTGCATACATAGAAAGTATAAGTGTTTAAGTGCATTACATTGATTTTTTTCTCTTTTAGTAGTGTATGTGGTTGACACATAGGAGAAAAGAGACGCTGCTGTTTTCGCATTTAATGTTTGTTGTAGATTTGTCGTTACCTTGTATAATTCTGCCAAGGAAGGCCTATATATGTGCATATTCGAATTGTGGCAGCATTGCTGTGGGTATCGACTACTTTTCTTTGTTCAAAATATATACATACATTTTTGACATTTGTAGATATATAAGTGAATTATTATTATTTGTGTTAGAAATTAATTTTAAGGCTAACGAGCACGGGCGACTTTGATCATTTGCTCCCAGGATTAATAAAGAAATTGTCATGACCACACCAAAGAAAGATGTGAGGCACTTATGCATGAGAAAACGAGCGAAAAATTATACACCAGAAGAGGAAGTTCTTTTATTGGAATTGGTGAGTAAATACAAAAGCTGTATTGAAAATAAAAAGTCAGATGCAGTTGTTTGGAAACAAAAAGAAGACGCATGGAAAAAAATAGAGGCAGAGTTTGAGGCAAGAAGTGGTACCCAGCGTTACTGGAAAGGCTTGCGTGAAAAATACGATTTTCTAAAACGTAGGTACAGATCTGAAAGGGAGCAACAAAGCTTGGAAATCTATAGTACAGGTGAAGCAGTGGAACGTCCACAAATCAGTACGTTGTCCAGTAAAATAGCTGCATTATTAGGGGATTCTGCCACCATCTTACCAAATGTGTTCGATAGCGACTCATGTAAGTATTCTCTATCATATGTATGTATCAGAGATGTGCATGGCCATTGCAAGGCTCACCATGTCAAGTGGTTTGTTACAAATGCATGTATTGCATATTCCATAAGCAATTACAATTCACAAAAGCAACGAATCCATATCAATAATATCAAAGCTTTTTAAGCAAAAATATATTTTGGACTGTATTTAGTTGTATGTGCTATAAAAAGTAATAGTATTCTCTTACAAAAAAAATATTATCAAAAAATGTTATACATTTTTCAAATGTTAAGAGAAGAAATAAGGAAATACTTCAAATTCAGTATTTTATTATTAAAAAATAAATGTAACTATTTTATTTAAATTTTAAATGTCGAACTCTACATCTTTTATATAAAAAGTTAAATATTTCTTTATTTTTCTTTCGGTTTATTTCGCTATTCATTATATAGCATCTACAAATATTTTTTTATATTTACAACAAAATTTTTATAAATAAAAAAATTCTAAATTTTGCTTTTGTTTTGTCTATTTTTTGTAAATCGAAAAACTCCAATTTTATTTGGGAGTTCATTTATCAAAATGAAATTAATTTTGTTTCTTAAATCACACGCGAAAACTTATTTAAAACAAATTAAAGCACTGATTTTACACTAGGTGTTCGACTTGTCATGGAGCTTTTATGAAAACTTTGCATAAATATAAAAACAGTAATATTTTTTGATTTGTTAATGCTAACGGCATATTTAAAAGAGATTGAACAAAGGCAAGCAATTGTGGGAGAGCAAGCAATATTATTAGCTTATGTTAATGATTGAAAACAAAACTAAAGCAGTAAATTGATTCAAACAAGAAATAAGCGAATCAATTCCTGTACATCTCTGGTATGTATGTATCAATGCAATTTTGTTATACACTAAATTTTTATTTTACAGTAAGCGAGAACATTGACATAAAATTCAAAGATTTAGAAAGCATTACTGCATATGATGAGAATAACTTTGAATATAATGAAAAAGTATGTTTGATGAATATAATCCTTTAGTTTTTATTTACATTGTATTACGCTGTGTATATTTTCAGTTTGAATTAGTGACTTCTTTAGAAGAAGAACGCATCCAATTAATAATTCTCCAACAACAATTTTACAGGGATGAGAATAATCGTGCTCAAGAAAAACATGAACAAGAGATCCTATCATTAAAGCTAAAAAATGAAATCTTACAACTGGAATTGGCAGAAATGAAGTCAAAAAAAATTATTTAATATAAAATATTTGTGTACTCTTCCCTGAGAATAATTATGTTGTATATATAAGATTATCATTCCGTTTGAAAAAGCTATAACACTCATTGACTCACCTATAAAATATATAAAAATGTTACGTATCCTTATAGGAAGTAAAGTTGATTTAGCGCCGTCCGGATGTTCATGTATGTGGGTATTAAAATTGAGCTTACAAAATACCTAGGAGGCGTACTGAAAATTTTATTATACCAATTTGCGCTTAAGTTAAGCCCGAAAGCTCTTTAAACGGCTAAACTATGAGCTTTTTTCAAGACAGTTAAATTTTCTTTTTAATAAAATGTAGAATTTATTAAAAATAAAACCAAATGTGCACTTTGATTTTAAAATTTTTTGCACAAGTTTCGTCTTATGGTCATTATTGTAATAAATAAAAACTGGTATTGCTTGTTAATATTTTTACACCAACATTTATGTAAATGTTTATTTATTTACATTTTCTTTAAATTATTTCGTTCATCGTTCACTGACTTTTACTGTTTACTATTAAAATATCTAAAATTTTATTTAGTTAAAATGTAGCAAAAATTATTGCAGACTTAAACATAAAAAACTTGTAGTTAATTTAAAATCACATTTAATTCAATAATCAGTTGTAATTTCATATCATATGCATATATATGAACAAAAGGTACTATGAACGAAAGTTACAATTTTGTTGCCATACAGTGTACGAAACGAACGATGAACGAAAATCAAAAGTCGTCGTCGCCGCCAATTTTGAAAAGGATCAGACCTGATCTTGCTTCTAAAATTCGTTGTGTTGTAAAGATCATGGACTGAAGCAGTCGAATTTCCTACAAGCTGATGTTCAACATTTGGTTAGACTTGCCACAATCACTGTTTTGATCAGAACAATGACACTCATCAGGCGGCCCATAGCAGAATTATAGATGGTAATGACAGTAGAACAGCGAACATCTACTGCTATCTTTAGTAAAAATTTTTTGCGCGACGATGTTTTATACTCTTGCATACATAGAAAGTATAAGTGTTTAAGTGCATTACATTGATTTTTTTCTCTTTTAGTAGTGTATGTGGTTGACACATAGGAGAAAAGAGACGCTGCTGTTTTCGCATTTAATGTTTGTTGTAGATTTGTCGTTACCTTGTATAATTCTGCCAAGGAAGGCCTATATATGTGCATATTCGAATTGTGGCAGCATTGCTGTGGGTATCGACTACTTTTCTTTGTTAAAAATATATACATACATTTTTGACATTTGTAGATATATAAGTGAATTATTATTATTTGTGTTAGAAATTAATTTTAAGGCTAAATTTCTTAACGAGCACGGCGACTTTGATCATTTGCTCCCAGGATTAATGAAAAAATTGGAATGACTACACCAAAGAAAGACGTGAGGCGCTTATGCATGAGAAAACGAGCAAAAAATTATTCACCAGAAGAGGAATTTCTGTTATTGGAATTGGTAGGAAAATATAAAAGCTGTATTGAAAATAAAAAGTCAGATGCAGTTGTTTGGAAGCAAAAAGAAGACACATGGAAAATAATAGAGGAAGAGTTTGCTGCAAGAAGTGGTACCCAGCGTTGCTGGAAAGGCTTGCGTGAGAAATACGATTTTCTAAAACGTAGGTACAGATCTGAAAGGGAAAGCTTGGAAATCTCTAGTACAGGTGAAGCAGTGGAACGTCCACAAATCAGTACGTTGTCAAGTAAAATAGCTGCTTTATTGGCTGATTCTGCCACCGGCTTACCAAATGTGCTCGATAGTGACTCGTGTGAGTATTCCCTATCATATATTATGTACGAGGCTAGATCAAAAAATAACCGTTATTTTCAATTCTTTCAAAAAATATTTATTTATCAATAACTATCTTGTCCCCTTCAAAGTATTCCCCCTCAGATATAATACACTTATGTCAACGTTTTTTCCAATCCTCGAAACACTTCTGAAACGCGCTTTTTGGCATCGCCAACAGCTCCTGTTTCGATTTTTCTTTTATCTCCTCAATCGTAGCAAAACGCTTTCCTTTGATCGGTGTCTTCAGTTTTGGGAAGAGGAAAAAGTCAGCGGGGGCCAAGTCCGGTGAATCGGTGGTTGAGGCAGGATTACGGTTTTGTTTTTGGCCATAAACTCGTGCACAAGCATCGACGTGTGAGCTGATGCGTTATCATGGTGCAAAATCCATGATTGGTTTTTCCCCAATTCTGTGCGTTTCTAACGAATTGCTTCGTGCAAACGGCGCATAACTTCAAGGTAGTATTCCTTATTGACTGTACGACCTTGTTTTCTTAATTGCGATGCACCACGCCATTGCAATTAAGAAAACAGTGAGCAAAACTTTCACATTTCACCAAATTTGACGAGCAGGACGAGCATCGTCATTGACATCTTCTCGGCCTTCCTTAAACCGTTTATACCACAATTGAACTTGTGTTCTGCTTATAGTAGTCTCGCTAAACGCCACAGTCTACATTTCAAATGTCCTTGCACATTTAATTTCATTTTTTACGCAAAACTTAATACAGTTTCTTTGATCCATTTTTTGAAATAGTAAAAAATCGAAGAGCACACCAAAACACGACTAGCTTTTTTATCTGACAATCCAAAATGGCTGATATTGTCAACATAAATACAGACATGTGTACCAACATAAAAAAATGTGAAAATCGAACATATGTACGTACCTCACGAAAATTGAAAATAACGGTTATTTTTTGATCATACCACGTATGTATCAGAGATGTGCATAGTGTTATTGCAAGATTCACCATATCAAGTGGTTTGTTACAAAATGCATGTTATTGCTTGCATATTCCATAAGCAATTACAATTCACAAAAGCAACGAATCCATATCAATAATATCAAAGCTTTTTAAGCAAAAATATATTTTGGACTGTATTTAGTTGTATGTGCTATAAAAAGTAATAGTATTCTCTTACAAAAAAAAATATTATCAAAAAATGTTATACATTTTTCAAATGTTAAGAGAAGAAATAAGGAAATACTTCAAATTCAGTATTTTATTATTAAAAAATAAATATAACTATTTTAAAATAAATAAATAAATATTTTTTAAGCTTTTAGGTCTTTTTATATATATTAATTGTTATTAAATTAATTTCCAATATTTCGACACGCCTTCGTATGTCTTTCTCAAGGAAAATAATTTTATAACTAATTGTTATAATAAAAAGTTAAATATTTCTTTATTTTTCTTTCGCTATATTTCGCTATTCATTATATAGCATCTACAAATATTTTTTTATATTTACAACAAAATTTTTATAAATAAAAAAAATTCTAAATTTTTCTTTTGCTTTATCTATTTTTTGTAAATCGAAAAACTCCAATTTTATTTGGGAGTTCATTTATCAAAATGAAATTAATTTTGTTTCTTAAATCACACGAAAACTTATTTAAAACAAATTAATGCACTGATATTACACGGTGTTCAACTTATCATTGAGCTTTTATGAATACTTTGCATAAAAAAAAACAGTATTTTTTGATTTGTTATTGCTAACGGCATATTTAAAAGAGATTGAACAAAGGCAAGCAATTGTGGAGAGCATGCAATATTATTAGCTTATGTTAATGATTGAAAACAAAACAAAAGCGTTGAATTGATTCAAACAAGAAAGAAGCGAATCAATTCCTGTACATCTCTGGTATGTATGTATTAATGCAATTTTGTTATATACTAAATTTTTATTTTACAGTAAGCGAGAGTGTTGACATAAAATTCAATGATTCAGAAATCACTACTGAATATGATGAGCAAAACTTTGAAGATAATGAAAAAGTATGTTTAATGAATATATTCCTTTACTCTTTTTTACATTGTATTACGCTGTGTATATTTTCAGTTTGAATTAGTGACTTCTTTAGAAGAAGAACGCATCCATTTAATAATTCTCCAACAACAATTTTACAAGGATGAGAACAATCGTGCTCAAGAAAAACATGAGCAAGAGATCCTATCATTAAAGCTAAAAAATGAAATCTTACAACTCGAATTGGCAGAAATGAAGTCAAAAAAAATTATATAATATAAAATATTTGTATACTCTTCCCTGAGTGTAATAAGGCATTAACACTCATTGACTCACCTATAAAATATATTAAAATGTTACGTATCCTTATAGGAAGCGAAGTTGATTTAGCGCCGTCCGGTTGTCCATGTATGTGGGTATTAAGATTGACTTTTGTTACGTGACTCTACAATATCATGCCCTACAGTTGTTGTGCCACCGGCCAGCAATTGTGAGCACACTATCAGGGCAGGTCCCACCCTCAACTGTAGAGTCCGTATCAATAAAATAATAATCATAACTAAATTAAATAAAAAAAAAATATAAAAAATTGACCATGAAGAAAAAGAAAAAAAAACTATAAACATACGCTTTAACCAATGGATATATTTAAGGAGAGTGCTGTTGGTAGTTCTACCCATACTTATCGGCCCATCCTGGGACATGCATTTTGCCCTACTATTATCACATGCCCCCCACACAATTATCCACACTTACCCACACATTACCCCTACAACAACCAACTTTTTCGTTTCTTTAACACAAACACATTGTTCTTTTCAATCTTAAAAACAAAATTATACATTTTTTTATTGTTCTAAATTAACCAAAGAAAATATAAAAAAATAGAAATTTCTTATAACTAATACATTATTTGTTCTTCCGTTTTTTTTTTATATATTTTTTTTTAATGTGTGTGAAGATAAATACGTATTTAAATATGAAATTTTAGCAAAGACAAAAACCTTACATATTAACATAGCTAAATTTGCAATTTACAGAGCTCTATAAAGCACTTAACATTGAGTTGTGAAATATTCAGGAGGAGAAAACAAGGACCTGGGGGCAAGGATTAACAAAAAAATATGCAAAAAGGTCTTCCAAGAGATTTATAATGTATCTATGTATTTCAGATATGTATAAATATAGCCGCAGAGCAGGAAAATTCGATTTTGTTAAAAATGCTCCCTTGGGTACATTATTGGCCATATTGGACAAAAATGAATTTACACACGTATCCTCGTGTGGTAGTCCAAGGGGTCCACTACAAGTCATGCTTAGTCACATTTCTGAAATAATTTTGGAACTCCAGAAAATCGACTTTGAAAAAAATAATTTTTTTTTGAAAATTGCTCTAGGGGACCACTGGCCATTTTGGACAAAAAAGGAATTACACACGTATCCCACTATATAGGTGTGGTAGTCCAAGGGGTCCACTGCAAGCCATGCTTAGTCACATTTCTAAATTAATTTTGGGATTCCAGAAAATCGACTTTGAAAATCATTTTTTGCAATTTTCGAAAATTTCTCTACAGGACCACTGGTCATTTTGGACTAAAATGGAATTACACACGTATCCCACTATATAGATATGGTAGTCCAAGGGGTCTACTACAAGTTGCGTTTAGTCGCATTTCTGAAATAATTTTGGGACTAAAGAAAATTGATTTTGAAAAAATCATTTTTTGCAATTTACGAAAATTTCTCTACAGGACCACTGGTTTTCTTGGACAACACTGAAATTACACACGTATCTCACTATATAGGTATGGTAGCGCCGGGGGTTCACTACAAGTTACGCTTAGTCACATTTCTGAAATAATTTTGGGACTCCAGAAAATCGACTAAAAAAAATAATTTTTTTTGAAAATTGCTCTAGGGGACCACTGGCCATTTTGGACAAAAAAGGAATTACACACGTATCCCAAGTCCAAGGGGTCCACTGCAAGCCATGCATAGTCACATTTCTGAAATAATTTTGGGATTCCAGAAAATGGACTTTGAAAAAAATCATTTTTTTCGAAAATTTCTCTACAGGACCACTGGTCATTTTGGACTAAAATGGAATTACACACGTATCCCACTATATAGATATGGTAGTCCAAGGGGTCCACTACAAGCCATGCTTAGTCACATTTCTAAAATAATTTTGGGATTCCAGAAAATTGACTTTGAAAAAAATAATTTTCGAAATTTTCAAAAATTTCTCTACACTGGTCTTATTAGACAAAAATGGCATTGCAAACGTATCCCACTATATAGGTATGGTAGTCCAAGGGGTCTACTACAAGTCTCACCTTACGATTGTTATTTAAAAGTAATAATTTTTGTATCGACAAGAATGCTAAAAATGAAAAAAAAAAACTTTATAGTTCACTTTATAGTTAACTTTATAGTTCACTTTATAGTTAACTATATAGTTCACTTTATAGTTAACTTTATAGTTCACTTTATAGTTTACTTTATAGTTAACTATAACTTTATAGTTAACTATAACTTTATAGTTAACTATAACTTTATAGTTAACTATAACTTTATAGTTAACTATAACTTTATAGTTCAGTTTATAGTTACCTCTAATGTTTACTTTATAGTTAACTATAACTTTAAAATTCACTTTATAGTTAACTTTATAGTTCACTTGATAGTTAACTTTATAGTTCACTGTATAGTTAACTTTATAGTTCACTTTATAGTTAACTTTAAAGTTTAATTTATAATTCACTTTATAGTTAACTATAACTTTAAAGTTCACTTTATAGTTAACTATAACTTTATAGTTCACTTTATAGTTCACTTTATAGTTAACTATAACTTTAAAGTTCACTTTATAGTTAACTTTAACCTTAAAGTTCACTATAACTTAAAGTTCACTTTAACTTAAAGTTCACTTTAACTTTAAAGTTCACTTTAACTTTAAAGTTAACTTTAACCTTAAAGTTCACTTTAACTTTAAAGTTAACTTTAACTTAAAGTGAACTTTAGCTTAAAGTGAACTTTAGCTTAAAGTGAACTTTAACTTAAAGTGAACTTTAACTTAAAGTGAACTTTAACTTAAAGTGAACTTTAGCTTAAAGTGAACTTTAGCTTAAAGTGAACTTTAGCTTAAAGTGAACTTTAACTTAAAGTGAACTTTAACTTAAAGTGAACTTTAGCTCAAAGTGAACTTTAGCTTAAAGTGAACTTTAGCTTAAAGTGAACTTTAAAGTGAACTTTAGCTTAAAGTGAACTTTAGCTTAAAGTGAACTTTAACTTAAAGTGAACTTTAACTTAGAGTGAACTTTAGCTTAAAGTGAACTTTAACTTAAAGTGAACTTTAGCTTAAAGTGAACTTTAGCTTATAGTGAACTTTAGCTTAAAGTGAACTTTAGCTTAAAGTGAACTTTAGCTTAAAGTGAACTTTAGCTTAAAGTGAACTTTAGCCTAAAGTGAACTTTAGTTTAAAGTGAACTTTAGCTTAAAGTGAACTTTAGCTTAAAGTGAACTTTAGCCTAAAGTGAACTTTAGCTTAAAGTGAACTTTAGCTTAAAGTGAACTTTAGCTTAAAGTGAACTTTAGCTTAAAGTGAACTTTAGCCTAAAGTGAACTTTAGCTTAAAGTGAACTTTAACTTAAAGTGAACTTTAACTTTAAAGTGAACTTTAGCTTAAAGTGAACTTTAACTTTAAAGTGAACTTTAGCTTAAAGTGAACTTTAAAGTGAACTTTAGCTTAAAGTGAACTTTAGCTTAAAGTGAACTTTAGCTTAAAGTGAACTTTAGCTTAAAGTGAACTTTAGCCTAAAGTGAACTTTAGCTTAAAGTGAACTTTAGCCTAAAGTGAACTTTAGCTTAAAGTGAACTTTAGCTTAAAGTGAACTTTAACTTAAAGTGAACTTTAGCTTTAAGTGAACTTTAACTTAAAGTGAACTTTAAAGTGAACTTTAACTTTAAAGTGAACTTTAGCTTAAAGTGAACTTTAAAGTGAACTTTAGCTTATAGTGAACTTTAGCTTAAAGTGAACTTTAACTTAAAGTGAACTTTAGCTTAAAGTGAACTTTAGCTTAAAGTGAACTTTAACTTAAAGTGAACTTTAGCTTTAAGTGAACTTTAACTTAAAGTGAACTTTAACTTAAAGTGAACTTTAACTTTAAAGTGAACTTTAACTTTAAAGTGAACTTTAGCTTAAAGTGAACTTTAACTTTAAAGTGAACTTTAGCTTAAAGTGAACTTTAACTTTAAAGTGAACTTTAGCTTAAAGTGAACTTTAACTTAAAGTGAACTTTAGCTTAAAGTGAACTTTAACTTAAAGTGAACTTTAACTTAAAGTGAACTATAGCTTAAAGTGAACTTTAGCTTAAAGTGAACTTTAACTTTAAAGTGAACTTTAGCTTAAAGTGAACTTTAGCTTATAGTGAACTTTAGCTTAAAGTGAACTTTAGCTTAAAGTGAACTTTAACTTAAAGTGAACTTCAACTTAAAGTGAACTTTAACTTAAAGTGAACTTTAGCTTAAAGTGAACTTTAGCTTAAACTTTAAAGTTAACTTTAAAGTTAACTTTAACTTAAAGTTCACGTTAACTTAAAGTTCACTATAACTTAAAGTTCACTTTAACTTTAAAGTTCACTTTAACTTTAAAGTTAACTTTAACTTAAAGTTCACTTTAACTTTAAAGTTAACTTTAACTTAAAGTTCACTTTAACTTTAAAGTTAACTTTAACTTAAAGTTCACTTTAACTTAAAGTTCACTTTAACTTAAAGTTCACTTTAACTTAAAGTTAACTTTAACCTTAAAGTTAACTTTAACTTTAAAGTTCACTTTAACTTAAAGTTCACTTTAACTTTAAAGTTCACTTTAACTTAAAGTTCACTTTAACTTTAAAGTTCACCTTAACTTAAAGTTCACTTTAACTTTAAAGTTCACTTTAACTTAAAGTTCACTTTAACTTTAAAGTTCACTTTAACTTTAAAGTTAACTTTAACTTAAAGTTCACTTTAACTTAAAGTTCACTATAACTTAAAGTTCACTTTAACTTAAAGTTCACTTTAACTTAAAGTTCACTTTAACTTTAAAGTTCACTTTAACCTTAAAGTTCACTTTAACTTTAAAGTTCACTTTAACTTAAAGTTCACTTTAACTTAAAGTTCACTTTAACTTAAAGTTCACTTTAACTTTATAGTTCACTTTATAGTTAACTTTAACTTTATAGTTAACTTTATAGTTCACTTTATAGTTAACTATAACTTTATAGTTCACTTTATAGTTAACTATAACTTTATAGTTAAATTTATAGCTAACTATAACTTTATAGTTATATAAAGTGAACTTTAAAGTTAACTATAAAGTGACCAAATTTTCTTACGCCAAGTGAGAGAGTGGCAATTTAATGAATTAAAATGTGTCATAAACGAGAATTAGTTCCTAATGCAGGCGGTTCATTTTTCTCCTATCTCTAATATTTCTCCCATTTCTAACATCTCTAGCTTATTCATACCTATATAGTTTGATGCGTATGCAATTCCATTTTTGTCCACAATGGCCAGTGGTCCTCTAGAGCAATTTAAAAAAATGATTTTTAACTTTAAAGTTAACTGTAACTTTAAAGTTCACTTTAACTTTAACATATGCTTAAATTCAATAATCAGTTGTAATAATATATCATAAAGGTGTATAACAAATACAATGAACGAAAGTCATATATCTGTGTAGTGTCCGAAATGAACGATGAACGAAAAGCAAAAATCATCGTAGTGTCCCAAATGAACTATGAACGATTAAATGAGCTAGGTCATTAATGTGATTTGAAAAATCTAAACGATTATGCCGAAGTCTATTTATTGTTAATAAGAAATTTGCAATGTTAACGATTCCGGAAAATTCGTACAATCGGCTAAAAACTGTCAAGTCTGGCAGCCGTGTAACGAGTAATTTCTCGGTAGTTGGTCTTAGAGTATAAGTACCGCAAATACTTGCATTTACCTTTGTTGCATAGCTTGTGAATTCGGCATCCAAAAATACATCTTTGTGTGTTGGAAAGATTTGTGCTGTATTATTAAGTATTTATTGAAAGCTTTGTGTACATATTTAAATATATACAATATGTTTCCTTCATCTTACGAGTTATTACAAAATATGACGCATAAGCAGGTAAATATGGAAAGTATGTGTATCTATTTACTACACACATACTTTATGTTTTTGCTGCATATGTTTTAGTTTTAATAAAACTTATATTTTCTTACCTATTACAATAATAACCACTAAATCCAAACTATTCAAATATTGTCTTTGTTTTATAAGAACCAATTTTTCTGGGCACTGGACTTGACTATACCTAGCCAGTTATCTAAAATCCGTCCACAGGAGAATACATAGAATTTTTTTTTTGCTACTGAGGTATAAGTGTGCAAAAATAGTATGTTACAGTTTTGTGTTTAGTTTATCCTGTTTGCATAAACTTTTTTATTGATTGAATTTTTGATTTCCTTATCTGTTGCACTAATAGTTCAGTTTATGTTAGTTTTCAATAACTCGTAACAATGCCTTATTATTTTTGAAGACAAATTAAAATTTTATGATTTGACAAAAAAAAATATTTTTGAAATGCAAAACAATTTAAATAAAACCCACACCGGTGTTGGTGTAAGGATGTTGTTTTAAAAGCGATCGCTGGTGAAGTATTATTTATTGTCGCCTTTTGCATAAACTACATTTTATTCTGTTGATTCCACAAGATTACGTTGTGGTTTAATACCGTTACAAGCAAGAATGATAGAAATACAAGATTACGCCATGCGCATTTCCCTTTGGCTAGATTGGTTGTAAGTACTTTCTACCAAGAATAATAGAAATACAGGATTACGCCATCCAACACATAAAATTAAAATTTTCTGCGCATCTAGTGCAAATGACGTCACGCGACGTGTTCGTATTGGCTAATAATTTACAAAAACTTAAATCACAGAAAATCAAGAAAAAATTAAATTTTGTTCTAAGCTAAAATGTAAGGCTAATCTTAATCTGAAACCGAATACCAGATTCGTTTTTGCAAATCTACCTTTTATATTGGACTTGAAAAATAAAAAGTTTTTCCATAAATTTTTTAATCCAAATAAAACAAGTTGTTTTAGATGACAGAAGAAAAACAAAAATGAATGAATGAATTTTTCTTTTTGTAAAATTCGTATTTTCAAAGTTTTAAAATAACATTTCTGACTGCACAACACTTTTATATACATATATTGTTATTTAGGCAAAAGATGTAATTGCTAAAAAGCTTGTTACTGGCGAGTATGTTAGAGGTACTACACATAAGGAAGGCTCGATTTGGACTATTTTTGCCACAATAAAAGATAAAAATGGTGAGGAGTTAAAAGGATTTTATCAATGTCGCGTGTGCGAACAAGTTTATATTTGCATGAAATTTTCAAGATCACATTTCACAAAACACAAGTGTTATATTGAGGAATATCCCAAATTGCTAAATTTGGAAAATTTTGGAAATTTAACATTAAATGAAATTCTAAACGTAGAACTCCACGAAAGTGAGAAATCGTCTGACAGTAACCATCCAATAACAAATGTTGAAAGCCAAAGTGTAGAGGTTAAGAATATTGATGGTTCCAACACCAACCATCTCTTAAAATTAATAACGAACTTTGTAATAAATGATTGCAAGTCTTTAAATATGATACAAGATCCTGGTATATTGAAAGTATTTCAAGAGATTGCGCATTTGGGATCTACATTTGGAAATAGTTTAGATATGGATAAATTTCTACCTAGTCCGAAAACAATTTCGAGAAATATTGCTAAAATATATGTACAGTATTTCGAAAAAGTAAAGATGGAAATAGCAACGATTAAAGATATTGGCTTTGGCTTAACAACTGATATTTGGACCGATAGCCACACAAAGCTAAACTATATTGCTCTAACCATACACTACACAAGAAATGCAGAATTGTCAGTTCGTTTACTAGCATTTAGGTTACTGGAAGACACAACAAGTAAGTAAAGTGTTTATAGAACAGATCAAAAATGAAATTTTAGGATGTATTTCCAAAACAACACGTTACATTTCAATTATTAATAAAAAAGGTAATTTTGAGTTTAAGCGAATAGAAAACAGGGTGTTTGCAGTCTTTAGCCTAGTTATTTTTATAATTTTACCGCGTTGGTTTGCACTATAAGAAAACGAAGTGCCGAGGTGCTTTCGTAGAACATCTTGAATCTCCTTAACAGCCTGTTATTCCAGAAAGCATCACGATAATTATGTCTATCTACAGCAAGGGGCTCTGCTATATCATTTTTGTTTTCTTCCCATTAACCGTATATATATTTTCAGATGGATGAATATTTAACAAATAAATCAGATGAAGCCGCAATGAATTTGTCAGAACCTGTGAACGAGTCTCAAATTTCTAACTCTGACACTAGTGCGGCCATAGAAGGTATTGCCATAGTGTTGGACGATCTGCGTCCCGAACCTACTGAAGCAAGTATCTATTCGTGCACTAACACTGCGTTGCTGGAGTGTACGCCAAATTGGCAGTCATCAGCATCAGAGGTAGTTTTGGGAATGAAAGGAAATATGCCTAAACTCGACAAAGCAGCAAGGAAACGCTTGAAATCTTACTTAGATAAGGGTGTAAATATTGAGGAGGCACGGTTACTGTCCCTAAAATCAAAGAGAGAGGCTCGAAAATTGCTGAAAACACTCCAAAATTCAACGCGTGAAAAACTCAAACCAAAAGAGGTAGCCGAAACTTTAGCAGGTTTTAGAAAAATTGACAACATTGCAAGTGAAACGGCAAGGGCGACTCTCAAGTCTGGAACTTTCTGCGAGGATTCAACGCAAGTGATAAAGTTAGGTGTCATTCCTCCTGACTTCCCAGTCAATGTGTGGCCACATGATAAGCTGAAAAAGATTCAAACGGCAGTCCTGGATAAGATTGTAGAGTTAAAAATGGGTTCGGTTAAACCGCAATTCGCAGGGTGCACTTTCAAGACAGGATGGCTTTTATTCAATTGCAAAGGGATTAGTTCAGCACAGTGGATCAGGGAACACGTTCCAACTCTGCAGCCATGGAGCAATGCTGTCCTAAAGGTAATTGCAGAAGAAGAGGTCCCTCGTGCAGAAATTTTTGTGGGATATTTCCCTGAAAAACCGGACACTTCTACTAACAGAATTCTGGCTTTAATTCGCGGACAAAATGATGGTCTTTTGGTTGATTTTTGGAAGATTCTGAACCGAATCGACAGAAATAGTATGGTAGAGCTCACTTTTGTAGTAGACCCAACATCGGGCTCCAAACTTAAAACCCATAATTATCACATAGGCTATAAGTTCGGAACAGTTCATATACGTCCCGTACATTCGTTGCAGTTGCGTGCTGTGAACGATGTGCCCAAAATGGAAAAGCTGGTCGCAGAGGTGGAGCGGAGTAAATTCAATACAAAGGAAAACAGCATTCCTAGTAGATCACATGATCTACCTGATATGGCAAACTCAACTGGATTGGTGGAACAAGGTTATGCGGTTGACAGGGAAGATGACAGTACAGAACGGTGTAAAAACTTATAACAGAATTCCAAACTAGGTAGAGAGGGTGGAAGATTATTGCAAACAACAGACCACCCAAGTGCCACATCACATTACCAGCAAAGTGGTGAAAAGTTATTAGTAAGCCCGATCTTATGAGTTGCGGTACTAAACGCCGTGTCGTAGGTGTTCTGTTTTGTATATTGACCATGAACGTTTTATATGTATGATTTGTCCAAATGTATCCAATTTATTTCTGCAGTAAGCAACGACTCCATAATGTCCATGGTAGGTTAAGTACAACAAAGTCCAACAATGAAAGCTCTATTAGTCAAAAAGTGACTGACCCACATATTTTCCAATTTCAGAACTTATACATGGGGAACTCGTGATGATCTGCTCTTGTGTCCTAACATTGGCAGGATCACATGAAGTGGCGGTAATTCTTGCCTACCTGGCGGGCGGGAATGATTCAGCATCTATTTCCGAAGTTTTTAATTTGGCTACTTTGGATAGTTAATTTTTGTGATGCGAATGTGCACCACACACACATTTCGCATAAATACTGATGTTAACGAACGTGGTGAGTCCCAACTTGAATTTATTTGTAATAACAATTTTACATTGCTAGCATGGGCAATAACCCTAGTTTTCAAAAGGCTATAAGTTATGTGGGAGGTTGCAGATCGCACTCTCACGAGTGCCATTAGTCTATCAAAGATTATACTTTGTTTGAAGAGTATTTTAGGCCTTCTGGTGGTATATGATAATAGTAACACTCGGGCTAAGAAACATTTGAGAAAAGAGATTACAGACATCTCTAAGACTACAATAGAATTCGATTTTTTTTTATCTTTAAATAAACTTGTGTTCCTAACCGACTTAAAATAAAATTTCGAATAATATATAGAGTCGAATAATTGTAATGTAACGTTTTGATAGTTATTAAATGCAATTTATATTACTGATGTTCTGTTATTTATTAATCTATTTTAATAATTTATATATTTTCAGTAAAAAATATAGAGTTTACAATAAAAGCTATTCTTAATGATTTTAATTGCAA
Source organism: Thelaira solivaga (assembly GCA_947397855.1). Classification (NCBI taxonomy): domain Eukaryota; kingdom Metazoa; phylum Arthropoda; class Insecta; order Diptera; family Tachinidae; genus Thelaira; species Thelaira solivaga. The sequence goes on from OX377614.1 coordinate 11,287,177, forward strand.
ATTGTCCAAGTCAATAATAGTAACGAATAATGATTGTAATGTCATGCAAGCACTCCCCAATATTAAAAAATTACCATGCATAAGTCTATTAATCAGAAATGTTTTACAACAATCCATAAATGAAGTAAATGAGGTTGCCGAACTCACAACTGCGTATGTAAAATTAACTAAATGTTTTAAAGAATCCAGTCTTAATGACAAATTCGTTAATTCACTGCCAACTTATACACCCAACAGTTGGTATTCAATATACAAAATATTAAATTTTATTGAACACAACTGGAGTAAAATCAATGAAACTTTAGAAGCTCAAAGTGAAAATCAACTACTTGCAGCTTTCAATATTAACTATGTAAAGGCTATGAAGAAAGCACTAGTGCCATTTAAAGAAGTTTTAGAAAGCCTAGAAGAATACCATGAAGTTAATTTCCACTTGGTACTGATATATTTGCATGGGCTAATCAAATCATGCAATACAGATGACAACGAGTTTAGAGACTTTGATTTTATTGAAAATTTCAAATCAAATATACGAAAAAATTTGATGAAATTATTCTGTGAAAATATAACAATTCTGCATAAAGTAGCACTATTTCTTTATCCGCCCACTAATAAGCTGTTGCTGTTTACCGATTACCAAAAGACATGTATTGAGGAGGCATGTATACATCTGTGTATGGAAAATGAATTAAACCCAGTGCATATAGTGCCAGTTACACAACTTACTACGTTCACGAAAATGCACAATCAATTATTTTTAGATTTTGTAGATGCTGCACCACAGTTAGAACCGATAGCACTTATTAATCAAGAGTTACAATGCTATAAAAATATGAATGTGAAAAACAGTGAAGATTTTGACTGTCTCGGTTGGTGGCAATCGCATAGACACGCTTTTCCTATTCTATACCATTTGAGCTGTAGTATATTCGCCGTACCATCAAATACCGCTTTAATACAGCATATTTTTTTCGTTGCTGGAAGATTTTTAGGTGAAATATCAGATTCCGGTTCAAATGAAACAGATGTAGAGAAAATTATGTTTATTAAATTTAACGAAAAATAAGTATTTTTTTCACGAAATTTCTAGTTTTATTTATTTATATAAATGAAATACATATATTTTTTAGACAATAAAAAATTTTTTTTTATTATTATTGTTTATTCAGATAAAACCAACGTAATAACAATTTCCACTGCTCGGAAGTGATCAGCATCTAGTGATTATTCTGTTTCATTTTGCAGTTTTTAAAAATTATTTTAGGTAAGAAAAACAATGTAATAAAAAAAATGTGTAATTTCACACTTTTAATTCCGTTCAGAATACAGAACAACACTAATTTTTTAATAGCAAAAAGTAACATTGTTTAAAACAAGTTTTTGATAACCATGGAAAGGGCAATATGGAAAAACCACATATTAAGCTATATTCTAGAACTACAACTTTAAAAGCCCTAAAAATTTTCTTTATAAAATTGTTTCGGTTCTAGCGTTCATTATCATCTCCTAATATATGGAATATATTCGAAACAATCCTAAACCACAATTTAAAGTTATTGAGTTAATTGCGACAAGACAATTTTTTCTTAAGTTAACTTAAGCTGATATAACTCATCACAGATGGATTTGATATACATACTTAAAAAGAATTTTATTAAATAACACAGATTTACAGATTCTTTATATTTTTCACTAATTGTTAAAATTGTGTAACGGAGAGAGCAGAACATTACTGCCACTGTAATAGGGTAATTTGGACTCATTTTCGTTGCTGAGGGCATCAGTACCTACAATCGTCTGACATGTGGAATAATCACTCAAGGAAATCTTTCAATTCTTAGGGAATATTTGTAACATGAGAGTAGTTTCGCAATGAACATATTCTGACAGCAGTGATCAAGTAACCTGTTCTCGCTCCTAATTTTAATTCTACACAAAACATTCGACATACAGCATTCTTAAATGATGCCATTGCAGAAGAACATCAGGCAAAATTTTCCACACATTCCGTCAGAGAAATGTATGGATTTTCTTTGAAAAAGAAAATTTTTCTTTGTTTACAAAGCCAGTGACTAATGTTTATTGGTGTTTGTGTTAATCTTTGTCAAGGGTAAAGATCATATGCAAATAAAGCAATTAAATAAAAAATTTTTCAATAATCACAATAAGAGAATTATTACTACCAATTTTATCTACTTATTCGTTTTTAATAAACTAGATAAAACTTTTTTGTGTATTTTTATTTATTTTGTAAAACCTGCACATATATTTTGGTTAATTTCCTTCCTTATAGAGACAGTAATGGTCAAGTATATCAACGAACACAGCCACGTTACTTGAACATATTTATATTCATTGCACTCTGTTTATTGTACAGTATTTATTATACCTATTATTATTATCTGTATTGCTTAAGAACACCGGGTAAAGTACATATTTCTTACAACAACTACTGAAATACAAAAACAAGTCTTAAGTATTAATGTATCTGCTATAAAATTAGGAAAAATTTAAAGTATAAGTGTTTACATTAAGTATAACAGCAATGGCGGTCTGAGAATTTAAAAAAAATTATAATAAAAAGAGAACCATAGCACAAGAACACTAATACCAAAGAAAAGACGAGAAGAGCAAAAGTCCCTATTCAGGCTAGCGAACATTTAGAAGAAACACATCTAGAATTTTCTTTTGTTTTCTCTTTTTGAGGTCATACAGACAAACATGTCGGCAATATTCCATTATTATTGTTAGCACACACACAATAAAAACAAAGCCAATGTCAACAAAAAAATATGGACAAAGCGTATCGAGGAGTGCCGAACACAAATATGATGCTCTCATCCCCACCCCAAATGTTAACCAACCAAATATTCGCCGGTCTAATTAACGACAAGCATGAGAGGAAGACTTCTTATCATAATTTTCTGTTTGTATTTGTGAGATGTGGAAAAAACATTTTGCATTGCAAATTATCTTCTGCACCCTGTCATCTCAGCATACTAGGTGGTGCATATGTATGTATATGCTAAAGCAACATACGTACGTTGAAGTTCCATTATTTTGCTCAATTAAATTTATGAATAACTGATTGAATGTTATTTATTTTTTGTTACATGTAGAAGATTTGGTATGTATTTGTAATGACTTTAAGAACATCAAATACGACAAATTTATTTGCAGTATATAAAATTAATAGAAAAAAATCTGACATTAATAATAAATATTGTTTCTCTCAGTACACTTCTAATACTCAAACAGGCCCCTATCCTACAGCAGTGAGAGTACTTACAGTTACTCACAGAAATATTTTGCTTAAATTTTTTAACAAAAATTTGTTTTATAGATAAATAATATGGAAGATATTAGATATATTTATAAATTTTTTTGTAGTACTAAAGCATAGTCTGTCCGATAATGCTTGCAAAAAAAGAAAAACAACAACAACTTTCAATTCGCTATAGTTTTTATGGCTTTTTATTTATCAACTGCGTAATTTTAACGTCACAAAAGTATTTTGCTTTTCGAAGACTGCCATTATTTTTTTTAAATTTGTGTTTTGTTTTTTATTCCTTTCTCTTGAAATACCACTTATTTAATATGGTTTTGCATCATAATTAGTTTACGCAAAGGTGTAAAGTTTTTATCTAAAAATGACAAAAGGAAAGGAATTAAATGTTTCAGAAAAAATATTATATTGCATCTCCATAATCAAGGCAAATCAATAAAATATATTTGTGATATATTTGATCTATGTCGGCAAACAATTGAAAACGTAATAAAACGAGGCAAAGAGCGCGTTAGTATCGAAAATATTCCACGAAAGGGTCGCGCAAAGTTGTTGACTTGAAGAAATGAAAGACAAATTCTTAAATAAAACTCTGAAAATCCCCATTTTTCAGCACCAAAAATTAATCAAAAGCTTACGGCGACGCTAGGAACAAGTGTAAGTGACGGGCGTATGTCTGCGTTAGGAGTCGGAAAGTTGGTGTTTATAGACGCCACTATGGATAAACTTCTGTATTTATCTATTTTAAAAGAAAATCTTCATGCTTGTGCTGAAAAAATGGGGTTATCTAGCAATGGGTACTACTTTCAACATGATAATGACCCTAAACATACAGCTTTAGACGTTAAACTATGGCTTTTATATGACGCCAAACATCTGCCAACACCACCACAAAGTCTCGATATAAATCCCATCGAAAACATTTGGGCTTATTTGGATGAAAAAGTTCGGGAACATAGAATTTCATCAAAAAAAAAAAAAAAAAACGTTGAAAAAATATTGGAAGAATAATGGTACAAGATATCTGTCGAAAAATGTAGGAATTTAGTGGAATCAGTTATATGTAACAATAGATACCATACAAAATATTAAAAATTAAATTTTTTTCTTAGAACAACCAAAGAGTGAATAAAAGTTAAAAAACAAAATACTTCAGTGAACTAAAAAATTAGCAACTATTTTATATTATTTTAAAGATCTCATGAACTGCAAATGCTTTTTAAACTTTTACAATAATGAATTAAAGCTTAAGTTTTCCTTAATTAATATATAATATATATTAATTTTTTTATATTTTACATTTTTTACAAAAGCAAAATATTTCTGTGAGTAACTGTATATGTAGTTTGTAGTATATACTTGAGTATAACGAAAAAAGCAGCTCAGTTATCTATTTTATGCTCTCTTTTATTAATATTATATGTATACTAAAGACGTGCACAAGTGTACCTACAAGTGTTCTCAAAACAAATATACCAAATAAGTATTTGTTACTGCTGGTATAAGGGAGAGAATGAGTATAACAAATATGGTATGGTTTTGTTTTTGCACACTAACTCAACTCATACACATATTCAGAGCTATAAATAATTTTGCAACGAGTGAGGAATTCATTTATTTCTCTGCTTCAAATAACTGTTGTTCTACAAATGTTTTCAAATAATTTGTTGTATAAACAGATATTTACGGCTCGGCTCCATAAAAACGAACGACAACTTCGTTCGTACATTTGTTGAAAACAAAGATACGAGTATATATACGAAATTCTGTTTTTGTTTTCAAACAAATGTATGAACGAAGCATTTATGTATGTATTTATATATGAATGTATGTTTGCTTTCAATATACAATAAGTAACTTATAGTATTTGCCTTAACATCTGTGTTATTTATTTGAGCAAATTAAAATAATAGGAATGTGTTACTTAATTTTCTCTATACTCACTCACATTCGATTTAGCAAAGAGAATAACAATACAAACTCATACTATGAACGCTACAAAAGTCACTAATACGCACTGAAAGCAGAAAAACACAGAACTGGTGCATTTGAATGTACCAGCCAAGACTTGATATATCAGTGTGAATACTACAAATGGTTTAGTATCTGTTTGTTATTCGATTCCTACGCAGTGACTGTAGCAGAAGACTTATTCAACTTATTATTTTGTATTTGAGGTATCTCATCTGTATGTGTATGTGAGGAATTTATTTATAAGAATGGAAAGTATTGAGGTATGAAAGTATATGTAGAAACGAGCATTATGTAAATATGTACGTATTTTAATTGTTTGTATTGTTTACGTGCTTAGTCACCAGTCGTTGTGCATGAAAGTATTGCTATTGTACAAAAGATTGCTAGTGGTCAACTGCTATTGTTGGACAAACCTGGTAAAAGCAGAGTATGGACAATCTTCTCCCGTCTAATAGATCGAAGTGGTACTGAACTATATGACTATGCTTACTGTAAATGTTGCAAAAAAGCTTTTAAATATAATAAAAGCACTTCTAATTTAAGAAAACACGCATTGAAATGCATGCGTAAGGATGTAGGAAATGAAAATCGAAAATTATTGTTTATTGAAAATGCCGAACATAACCTGATGAAACTATTAACAAACTGGTTAATAAAAGAGCGGAGGTCTTATGATTTGATAAATAATCAAAATCTAATAGCTGTTTTTCAAGAGATTGCTATGCTTGGCTCCAAATATGGTGCTGATATAGATATTGGGAAGTTGCTGCCAAGTTTTTCAGCAATTGCACAAAATATATCTACAATCTATGAGGAGTGCCTTCAGAGAGTGAAACAGGATATTAATGCAATAAAAGATAATGGCTTCGGATTATCAATCGATGAATGGACCGATAATTTTACCAATCAAAAATATATTGCTTTAAATATGCATTACCTGAAAAATGCTGTATTAACATTTGGTCTATTGGGATTAAGACCAATAGATGAAATTAATATGCGTAAGTATAGATATAATGCATTTATATATGTATCCTATGTACGTATGTATGAAATGTGAATTCGGCATAAAAAATAACAACTGTTACACTGCAAGTTGTGTATTGTTTGTGAAAAGAAAAAAAATGTAAACAACTGTATTACATTTTTTTGCAAATCTTTAAAACTTTTATTTGTTATTGATGTATTTGCAAGCTGTTTAATAAATCCTCATGTTTCTGACCACATAGAAAAGAAACAAAGATATATCTATAAATTAAAATGTTTTTATATGTTAAATAAAAGTTGTTCTTTTCAGATCAAAATATCACTGAAACAGTTGAGGAAATTTTATCTGATTTTGACTGTAAACTTTCAACCAAGTCGATAATAGTGACAAATGGAAGTGTCGATATGAGTAAGGCTTTTGCCAATACCCAAAATTTGCCATGTATAACCGAGTTAATCAATAATGCAATCCAAAAGGCTTTGGAATTTGTTCCTAAGGTTGCAGATATTATAAACAAAAGTTTTAAACTGACACAAATTCTGAAGAAAATGGAACTTTTACATCTATTGGATGGCTTTTCTGCAACCCTGTATCCAAATCGCTTCGAAACCGTATGCAAACTGTTAAACTCATTAGACGCAAACTGGAGTGAAATACATAACAGTCTGCAAAACACCGAAGAAATTGAATCAGTTTTAGTCATAAACATAAATCATTTGAAGGCAGTTGCTAAAACTCTGAAACCATTTGAGGAAGCCATAGAAGCCCTGGAGGAAGACAATTATGCAACGTTACATTTAGTAATAGTGTGTTTGCATGAATTAAAAAAATCCTGCGATACAAATGACAGCGAATTCAAAGATTTCGAATTTATAGAGATCTTTAAAGAAAATATACGTGTTAACTTGGAGGAAATGGTATCGAAAAATATTACAATTCTGCATAAATTAGCACTTTTCTTATATCCTCCAACAAATAAACTTTTACAGTTTAGCTTTGAAGAAAAGCAATCTACAGAAGATGAATGCATACGTTTAATGACAAGTTTTAATAACGACGTGCCAGTGTGTGTTAAGCAGGAAATAGAATCTCCTTCTACAACACCTTTGTCCAAACGGCGAAAATTATTTTCAGATTTTGTAGATTCAGAAGTAAATAACGATCCATTTGAACGTATTACGCAGGAAATACAATACTATAAAAATACTCGCGTTCCAAATAATGCTGACTTTGATGTATTTAGTTGGTGGGAATTGCAAAAGTACAATTTTCCTATTTTGTATAAACTAAGTTGTATGGTATTATCAACACCGGCTAGTTGTGCTGCCTCAAAACGAATATTTTCAGGTGCTAGCAGCTTATTATGCGAAAAATCAAATCTGGAAGTAGAGCACATTATGTTTATCAATTCAAACAGCGAATATATTGACTCGGACACAGAGTAATTTCTCACTTCAGAAAAAATATTTTAATAAAGCTTTTAAAAAAATTTACTAAAATACATTAGTGTATTTAAAAAGAATTTAAAGTTATTATACATAACATTTTTAATTTCACGGCTCCTCACTTTATTGAAAAAAAGTATTTTTAAATCTGTTACCCTATGCCATAAAAATTTAATTAAAAATATCTAAAGCTTAGTCTATTTGTTTTTGTTTATAGTAAGTATTAAGAAAGACAGATAATTACAAATGGTCTTACATTTGTAGTCGTTCTGATATATAGGATATATTCTTAACACAGGAAAAAATTATCGAAATTGTTCTCCGAAGTAAATTTGCATATTTTAGCTTTATAGCATTTTTGAGGCGCATGTTATTCAGTGGAGTTTTCAAAAAAGAACAACTTTCCAATGACACGTTAATGTCAAACTCATACATTGCTCCTAAAAAGTAAAAATACTTCTAATTTGTAGTTAAAATTTTTAATTACTTTGTATATGTATCATAGTGAATATGCAGCCAATGAGAAGGGAGACGAACTCGCAAGAAAAGGGGCGGCTAATAGATTCATTGATCCAGAACCATTCTGCGGAGTGGCTTGAAGCTCTATTAATCTCAGAGGATCGCAACAATACTGGCTGGAAATAAACGGTATCAGGGTAGCGAAAATATTCATTTCGATCTCGGCAGACAACAAAGTAATTACTTAGCTTGACCCGGTCAGGAATTCGCAATTGTCACGGGATTGCTGTCTGGACATTGCAGAGTATTGAAACACTTGGCGATTATGAGGAATAGTCAAAATTACCCTGCAGGTTATTTAACGAAGATGAAGAGATAGCAGAACACATAAGGCAACATTACCTACAACCGTCGGACATGGCGGACAAATCACCCAAATAAGTTTCTGAATTTTTAATGAGTACTAGACTGTGGGATGATTTGTAACTTGATAGTAGTGCCACAATAGGTTTATTTTGGCCGCAGTGACCAAGTGACTTGCTCCCATTCCTCATTCTAGTTCTAATCCTTGCATATGTGTGTACTTACATACATACAATAAAATATTGGTCATCTTTGAAAAACAGCGGTGTGTATGGCATAACAACACCACACAGTTGTTCATTTTTGTTGCTGTCCAAATTTTTTTATTTATTTATTTCATAAATTGCAATATGGAAGCCTGCAGGCCGAAGATACATTGCACAGAATATTATATGAGCTATGCATATACATAGATGTTACAAAAGAAATTATACAGAATATAACATAATAGTAAAAAAAATAGTTATACTAGCATAATATATGTAATATAATTAATTTTCTGATATATTCGACACATGCTTAGTGACGAAGGATTCGTTTGTGTAATTTAGTATTTGTTGTAGGGATGTCATTGCCTGACGTGCTGGTTTTCATAAGTTTAAATCATCCGCCGCTGAAATTATTGGGTTATCGACGGCTTGTTTTCAAGCTGATTTCATCGGCTTCGTTTTGAGTGTGAATGGATGTGCGAGTTAAAAACTCTTTTTGACAATTCCTATAAATTATAATGGAAACTGAAGAGGTAATATCTCTGTTTTAAATGTTTCACGTTAATTGCTTTATTGAAAACTGTTTGTTAAATTCTTTAGCGGTTAAAGGGGATTCAAAAAAATGATGTTCCTCAAAAAGTTCTCAATGGCGAACTTATTTTGTGTGATAAACCTCCCACAAGCACGATATGGACAGTGTACGCAAAATTGTTGACAAAAGATGGCTTGTATGTAAATGAATTTGTATACTGCAGAGTATGTAAAAAAGCCCTAAAATACAATAAACAAGTTTCTAATTTGGTAAAACATCCATGTTACTTGGGTAAATACAAAAATAAGGAGAAGATGGACTACAATTATACCGATGTTCTGACAACACTGTTAGCAAAATGGATAATAAGAGATTGCAGACCCTGTAATATTATCAATAATGATAGTTTAAAAGCTATTTTTAAAGAGTTTGCCAATCTTGGTAGATTACATGGGCCAGACAACGATGTTCATAGATTGATTCCAAAATTAACAACGGTGATTCAACATGTATCGGAGCTCTATGTCACCTGTTTCGAAAACGTTAAAGCAGAAATAGTTTCATTAAAAGAGAATGGTTTTGGCTTAACAACAGATATATGGACCGATAATATTACAAAACAAAGTTACATAGCATTGACAATGCATTACTTGAAGAATAGCGAATTAAAATTTCGGTTACTAGGAATAGAGGCGTTAGAAAAAGGTATAAGGAAGGATGTGTGTATGTACTTACAATACAATTCACAGATGAGTTAACTTCTGTTATGTCAAGCAACAACAAGATTTCTGTACATGCAATTTAATTAATATAAGTACATATGTATCTACATATATGTAGTTATATTGTTGCTAAAAAAATTTAAATCTAAATATACGACACAATTTTACGGAAGTTGACATTTTCCGTGGATTATCAAGTATTGTATGATTAACTTTTATTTGCTATTTAAATATGTGCTAAAAAAGTGGAACATTCTGTAAAACTCTGTTTTTTTATTTGCAGATCAATTTGTTCGAGAAAGAATTGTTAAAATTTTAGGAGATTTTGACTGTGAATTGTCAAGTAAAATAGTAATAGTATCCGATGACAGTTGTAATATTAAAGAAACTTGCCCGGATATTCAAATTTTATCATGTATAAATCAATTGATCAACAATCTGCTACAAACATGCGTGCAACAAGTTCCTGAAGTTGCACAGCTCGTTAGTGCCTGTATAGGTTTATTTAAATTTGTGCAGAAATCCGGCTTCTTACAAGACAAATTGCAGACTTTTTGTCCTAATCATTGGCAAGGTGTACACAAAATACTTCAGTCAATAGAAAGTAATTGGAATGAGATTACTGAAACTATAAAAGATATGAATGAAATATCAAAATTTTTATCTATAAATTTAATTCATCTGAGAGCTTTACTTAAAACTTTACATCCATTTGAAGAAGCCATGCAAGCTTTGGAGGACAACAGCTCTGCTACTTTGTATTTAGTAATAGTCTATTTGCATAAATTGAAAAAGGTGTGCGATACAAATGATTGTGAATTTAGAGATTTCGAGTTTATAGAGAATTTTAAAGAAACTATATGTTTATACTTGGACAAAATAATCACGGAAAACATTACACCGTTTCATAAATTAGCACTTTTTCTGTATCCTCCAACAAGTAAGCTGTTACAATTTACAGATGAAGAAAAGAAATCCATTGAGAATGAATGTATACGGCAGATAAAGTGTGTTAAGGTGGAAGAGGACCATGCTCAAGTCGCCATACCTGTGTCTAAACGCATAAAACTTTTCACAGATTTGGTGGTATCTGAACCAATCCAAGATCCAAATGAGTTAATAATTGAGGAGATACAATGTTATAAAAACATGCGTGTTGGAAAACTTGCTGACATTGACGCACTCAAGTGGTGGGAAGCGCAAAAGATTAATTATCCCATGCTGTATAAATTGAGTTGCGTCATACTGGCAATACCAGCTACCAGTGCTGCAGCGAGAAAAATTTTTGTAAATGCCAAGAGCTTACTAAGAGAAAAATCTAAATACGATTCAAACGAGATTGACATAGGAAAAGTAATGTTTATAAACACAAATTCTGAATACGCTAAAGGTGGTGATAATATTCAGAATATAATACATATTGAGTAATTCACATACGTTCAAATTGTAATAGATAAATAATGTTTTAATGTATGTATGTAAGTTTTGATTTGATGTTTTTATAAATTAATTAGGTGCATTGAAAATAAAGTGTAAAATATTAATTTTAAGGGCTTGACCTTTGATTTACAATAAAATTTTAGAGATTATAAGGCCGAATGTGGCATATTTATATTTTTTTAAATACAATGAAATTGACACACTACTGCTTTTGCTTAAAATATATTGCGAATAGAATAGGTATGCATGTACCTTTTTAAAATAGAATGATTTACAAATTTAATATTGAGAATTATCCTTTCCAAGGGCAATTGAACATTTTTCTGCAAGTAGCAAGATAATCAACGCAATCATGAATATTAACTAGGAATTTTTCTCAAAGAAAATTTTAGTTTTTGGGAAAATATTCCCTAAATTAGAGATATTTTTATGTTAAAAAACCGGGAAAATATTTTTTATTGATAAGAGGAAAAGGGAAAAGTGAAGAAACTTCCGGGTGTTAATATATCGAAATGTTAGACACTGTCTAAACTACTTGGTAAATAATGCACTAAAATTGAGGAACTTGCCAGTGCTTGCATAAAGTTGTTAAATTTTGTATTGTACCTGGAATCAAAAGTTTATGCCTTATTTTTTTGATCTCTATTCATAAACTGTGTGAATTAATTGTAGTGGAGTGGGATAAAATAGTTTTATTCGCAAATATTAACTTATACCATTTAGATTTAATAAAATTTGACCTTTTTTATGAATGGACTAAAAAATGTTAGTACTTACATAAATATCGTATAATTATAACTGGAATTACTTTGAAGGATTCAAAAGCTGCACATACTTTAGAATCTTTGCTTTTAAAAATCAAATGAAATTATTTTAAACTTTTCAATTGTTTTAATCACCAAGAAACGTTATAATTTTTCGTTTTATTTTTCATTTAAATGGCGCGCACAATTCCATACTTAAGAAATGAAAATTTTAAAATTTTGTGTTCTTGCTAATTTATACAAGGTGGCCAGTGGGTTCAACACTCAGCTGTTACTTTACCATGAGCAAGTAATGCAGCGATAATTCGATCTGGCAACTTTGCTGCAGTATATGTAAACAAAAGGCGAATAATTAAATGTATATATTGTTCAAACCTAAAACTGCAATTATTCTGCATTTCAAAGAAATCTGTATACATACATATAATTTAATTTTTCTGAGATCCATTAGAAAAAATATTAAATGGACGAGCTTTTAAAAGCATATCAGTCTTTTGCTGCACTTTGGGATCCTAAGCATCCAGACTATAAAAATCGTGGAGTAAGGCAAGCACAGTACGATGTCTTGCTACAAATTTACAGAAAAGAACGTCCTCATGCAAATTTAAGTGACTTGACCGGAAGAATATGCAGCATACGTAAAAGTTACTGCAAAGATTTGAGATTAAAACGACAACTAGAAAGGAATGGAGTACTGGGTAATTTCTCTCCGCGAAGTTATTACTATGAGGCTTTGAGCTTTTTAGAAGACATTGTATATCAAACAGCACTTACTAACACAATGGAGGTGAGTAAGAACTAAAGGGCTGCACAAGCATACTTAAAAGCCACACATACATACATATATTTTATAATAAAAATATATGTATGCAGCCTTTTAATAAGAACCAACTAAACCTTAACGCTTCAATGAAATGAATTTGCTATTCATACTTCAATAATACTTGTAAAAGCTACAAAAGCAATTGTAGAATAATGGTGTATAAGCTTAAATTTATGGTAAATGGAGATAAGTCAAAGTGATCAGCACTTTGTACCTATGCCATTTGGACCGTTATGATGGGAAATACCAAACATTAAAATTTTTTATACATATTTGTAAATTTGTATATACATATGTACGTATATATTTTATTATGTTATTTTGACAAAAAAAAACTGCTTCAGAGGTGTTTCAATTTACAAACTTAATCCTATTTAAAGTATGCTTGATATCAAAATCTGTCTCATATTGTATTTTTTTGATCTTTAAATTACCCCTTAAACAAAAACTGAAAGGGGACCCCTTTAAGGAATTATTTGGCTCGGAATATCCATAACGCCATAATAAAATCATATTGTATTTTGAAGACGGTTGCTAGTTCAGTTTGAAAGATTTTGCCAGTAAAGATGTTTATATCATTCTCCATACACAAAGGCCGTTTAATGCAGTGTGTCTGTATTATAGAATGCTCTCACGTCCCTTCTCACAGCCAGAGCAAGTTCAAGTAGCATTATGTACCAACCTTCGACCGGACATCTTGCTTACGAGCTGCAACTATCCATCGGCGAAAAGAAGTAGTAAGCAGGCCTTCTGGAAGACTTATTTGTCACAAACAAAGGCTTTTTACTCCATTTCATATTCATACATTTTTTTTACATACGATGCCCTAGCCAGCCAAAGCCTTTTGTGTTCCTTGCCTCAATAGGGCTATTGGTAGGTTTTCGTCGTTATGATTGCATCTACCCATATATTTTAATAAACCAAACATTAAAAATGTCTCAACCGGAGACGTCTTTGTTCAACCGCCGGTCAGGGCCAGCATATTTTAATGTTTTATACACAATTTTTATTAAAAACCTAATGGCGCAAACAATGTAAACAAATTTTGACAGCTTCTAAGACAAAACGATGGAGAGCAAAAAATGTACAGCTTTACCGCGTATAATTTTCCATGCTTTCAATTGTTTTAATTTTTATTTCGTTCTATTTTTAATTTAAATGCCGCGCACAAATCTATACATAAATAAATAATAAAAATTTTAACATTTGGGTGCAAGGCGTTAACTCTCAGCTGTCTTTTCAACATCAGCAAGTAATGGCGCTATGATTTGATATGGCAACTTAGATGAAGAATATATAAACAAATAAATAAATATATATATTGTTCAAGCCGTAAACAGCAATTATTCTCTATTTCAAGGAAATCTATATAAATACATACAAATAATTTAATTTTTGTGAAATCGATTAAAAAAAGTATTAAATGGAAGAGTTTTTAAAAGCATACCAGTCTTTTCCTGCACTGTGGAATCGTAAACATCCAGACCATAAAAATCGTGAAGTGAAGCAATCACAATACGAGCTCTTGCTAAAAATTTACCGAAAAAAACATCCTCATGCGAGTATGACAGGTTTGACCAGAAGAATATACAGCCTACGTAAAAGTTATTGGAAAGATTTGAAAGTAAAACGACAACTTGAAAGGAATGGTGCACTGGCTAATTTCTCTCCACGAGGTTATTACTATCACTCTTTGACCTTTTTAGAAGATGCTGTTGTATATCGCACTTCCCGTGCAAAAACAGTGGAGGTGAGTAAGAACCAACTAAACCTCAACGCTTCAACGAAATGGATGTGCTAGCCATAGAACAATAATACTTGTAATACTACAAAATCAGTGGTAGCGTAGTGATGTACAAGCTAAAATTTATTATAAATGGAGATAGGTCAAAGTGATCAGTACTTTGCGCCTATGCCATTTGGACTGTAATGTTGGGAAATCCAAAAATTAAGATTTTATATACATACTAGCGCATCAGACAGGCGTTGTTTTGTCTAACTGGGGCGCTAGGCGTCGGCCTTATTTGTGAATCTGAACCATCCAGGGAAATTCATTCAAATCGGTCTCACCGGTTCGAAAAAATTCAATTACGTACACACGTTCCGTAGAATTTATATATAAAAATGTATGTAATCTATATATGCAGCGTTACCTGCCTGTTTAATTAGTGAAGCTAAACCACCCAAACGTATATAAAAAAATTCTTTCAAATCGGTCCAACCGCGTAGGAGGAATTCAAGGACATACACACGTACAGTAGAATTATATATACATATAAAGATATGTAAATATGTATATACATATATGTACATATATGTACGTACATAAGGTATATTGCGAGCATGGCTTATTGATATTGAACCATGATTAAGACTTTATTATTTTGACGAAAAAAAAAAAAAAACTGCTCCAGTGATGTTTCAGTTTATAAGCTAATCCAATTTAAGTATTAATATTAAAATATGTCCCTATTGAATAATGAACATCGTTGCTAGTAGTCAGTTTGAAAAATATTGCCAGTAAAGATGTTTCTGCATTATAGACTGCCTTTTTGGTCCGTAATCACAGTCGCAATAAAGTCAGTGTATTTTTGAAAATGAGCCATAATGTTTTATTAACAAAAGTAAACCTTCTTTTTTGTGACTGTGATTATGACCCTTTGTGTTTATAATATATTTTTGTACATATTTGGATTATTTTTAGGAGAAAAAAAAGATTACACACAAACTTGCTAATGGCGAATACGTGTTGAGCACTAAACAACATTGGCGCATCTTTAGCAAAATTGAAGATACGAATGGCAAAGAAATTGATGGGTACATTCAATGTAACCAATGTAAAGTCCTTTTGGTTCATAGGGTAGACAAATGTGATAGACCCCCAAAACATCAGTGTTACAAAAATTTGTTTGAAAAAAACTCGGATGTTTTTGAAATGGAAGAAAATGAAGAATCTCAAGAGACGTCAAAAAGTGAGATTTCAATAAATGTTGATAACACAGTTTTGGACTTTAGTGATAATTCTATACGGAAATTAATAACTAAATGGGTAGTAAATGACTGCAAGCCTTTTGGTATGACACAGGATGATGATCTATTGGAAGTATGTCAAGCGGTTATGACGTTGGGAGCTAAACTTCAAACTAACATTGACATTGATGCGTACCTGCCAAGTTCAGCGACTGTTGCCCGAAAAATTGGTGAGATGTACGAACAGCGTTTTGCTATAGTGAAAGCGGAAATATCAACTATTAAAGAGAACGGTTTCGGCTTAGTAGCTCACATTTGGACGGATATCTACACAAAACTTAGTTATATAGCTCTAACCATACATTACTTGAAATATGCTGAATTAAAAAATTGTTTGCTCGGATTTAAATTACTAGAAGCTGAAAATGGTGTAGGTAAGTACGTAATATGGATATGTTATCTTTATTCATAATCAAAAATAATATTTAATTTAATTACATTTCAGCACAAAATATCGGTGCTATAATCGAAATAATACTTAAAGATTTTGATTGCGAATTATCTCATAAATCAATAGTAGTCACAAATAATGATGATAATATCCTGCGAGGCCTGAATAGTATTAACAAAGTACCATGCGTAACTATTTCAATCAGTAATGCTTTACAACAATCTATCGAAGATGTCGTCGAGATTGCTCAACTAACGACTGCCTGCATTAAATTAAATAACTATCTTAAAAAATCTAATTCACCCTTTTCACTAACAGGTAACATTTCTACGAGTTGGTATTCAATATGTAAAATGTTTAGTTTTATTACTCGTAACTGGAGTAAAATCAAGCAAACTCTGCAAGTGCAAAATCAATGCCGTCGACTGGATGATATAAACGTTAATTATTTAAAGGCTGTAATAAGAACTTTACGGCCTTTTATAGAGGCTATAGAAACACTAGAGGATTACCATGAACCGACAATACATTTGGTGTTTATATATTTGCATCAATTAAAGAAAGCATGTGAGGCAAATAAAAGCGAGCATAACGATTTTGGTTTTATAGTCGATTTGAAAGCAAACATACAAACTTATTTGCATACAGTATTCTGGGAAAATATCACAATTATGCATAAAGTAGCACTTTTCCTGTATCCGCCCACGAATAAACTACTTGTATTTTGCGATGAGGAAAAGGAATGTATTGAGAAGGAGTGCATACGTCTATGCTTGGGAAATGAAGCTAATCCACTAATTTTAGTGGATCATACCACTATTAAAACAGAGCTTGTAGATAAGATGGAAGATGTAGTTGTAGTCTCGGACTTTGTACCATCTGAAACAGACAGGCCCAGAGATGTATTTTCAGACTTTGTACCACCAGAAACAAGAAAAGGACCTAAAGAGCTCATTAAACAAGAACTACTGTGCTATAAACAAATGTATGTCAAAAACAGTGAACATTTCAACTGTCTCCGTTGGTGGGAATCATATAAAGATGTTTTTCCTCATTTATATAAGCTAAGCTGCAGTGTATTAGCAACGCCAGCAAGTATGGCTTCAACGCAACAAGTTTTTTCAGCTGCCGAAAGCTTTTTACTTGACATATTAGATGCCGATTGCAACAACACAGATATAGAGAAAATTATGTTTATTAAATTTAACGAAGGTCAGGATAATCTTTAGTCATTTACATTTTTAATTCTAGTTTTTAAGAATGTTTTATAAAATACTCGTAAGCAGATGTGGAATATATTGTATGACCTAAAAAACAAAATAGATTCAGATTAAATGGTAACAATTTTTTTTCACTCTATTAACCAAATATTTGTGTTTTAGTCTGCTTTTGCTGTTCTCTTATAATGTAGTGTTACTTAGAAAAATTAGCTATTACTGCTTCACTAGATGGGAATTCACGTAACAGGAAAAAAAGTCTTTTCCAAACTTTCTAATTAGCAGACGTTGTAGTTTTAGTACTAAAACTATATTGCCCAAGAATGATAAAAATACAAGATTACGCCAAGGTCATGACTTCCCTTTAGACGACGTAGGTTGTTCACTATTTGAAGAAAAAAATTAATAAATTTCTCTGTCTATAAATTATTCGCATGACGTCTTTTATGCTGTATGCACAGAAAATTAAAATTTTATGCTTGAATTTTTATCATTCTTATAGAATTTCGAATGTTGGTTCTGGAATTTCTAAATTCTAGTGGCTATTTTATTGAGTGGAGGTGATCTCTTATTTTAAAAAATTTATTTTTTTATCGATATTTCGCTCCAACTTGTGCAGCTTCTTCAGGATATAATTATAAATATAAATTTATAAAATAAGACCTCAAGCTTAATAAAATAGCCATATTAATTCAAAAGAAAAAGGTCAAATAAAACTATCAAATAAATATTTATTTATTTTTCCCCTGTAAAAGACTAAATTATATATTAAAAAATAAAGGCACCTCTGCTAATTGTAAAATGCGAAAGCAGTTGCGATGCGAAAGGTGAATGTTTTGTGAACGTCATTGTCATGCGCTTACGCACTACAGAGCGGGATCAAACACATTAAAGATTCGATTTCGTACCGCTTTTTTTCACATCGCAATACAGAGTAACCCCCCTGATTATTATTTTTTAATTAATGGAGTCAACTGATTACATATAAGAAACAATTTAACTACTAAGCTGCTTGTAGGGTAAGCATGCACAACTTAACTAATAATGATCATTAAACTAATTAGGTATTTTGTAATTTATTTGCAATTATTGATACAAATACGAAACAAAAATGGAAAGAAATGAATGTGTACACACAAAACTATAGACATAAATAATTTTATGTTGGCTTTTTAAGTGCTTTTAGCTTTTTTATTCTCCTCTAGTTTCTCTTGTACAAGCTTGTACAAGATGTCGACGCCCTCTTGGTTATTCTTGCGATAGTAGGGCAATTCGGATAGACGTTCAACCCATGCTTTAACATTGGGGTATTTTTCTTGCTCGATTGGAGCGAAAAGCATGGCCGTAGAGATGGAGGCCACGCAACACAGATCAGCAATTGTCAGGTCATCACCGCACAGGTATTTCGAAGAGGTGAGACACTTTTCTAGGCCATCGTAAGCCTTCTGCATATACACCACTTTTTCCTCTGCAATTTTATCCCCACCAAAGTAGAGAATAGGCTCAACCATAAGACGGCAACGTGGAAATAAATGGCCGCAGTCGAAATATAATTTGGCATCGACTTTCATGCGCTGATGTTTATCTTTGGGATATAATGTTTCGTCTATGGCGTATTTATCGGCCAGATAAGCGCAAATAACATGAGAGTCTGAGACAACAATGCCGTTATCATCCAACACTGGTATCGTATGCAGAGGATTGAGTTTCAGAAATTCGGCTGTCAAGTGATCGCCTTCTTTCAAGTTCATAACTCTAATGAAAGATTTTCATGTGATTTTTATAACTTTTTCTTTACAAGTTTTTATAAATAAAAAATTATTCATGTAGCCCATTTACTAAAAACAAAATCACGAAACTAGATTTCTATCGTCATATTTAATTTGTGAATTGTAATGAAACTTTTACGATTTCGTTAGTTTCTGTTGTGTTTTGCATCTTTTAGTAAATGAATTACAATATGTAATTATCTAATGCAAAATTGTTTAAAGTTTCTTACCTCAAATCTAAATCAACTCCTAAAGCAGCGGCAGCTAATAAAACTGCACGGCATGGAGGACTGCGGGGTGTGTAATATAAAACTGGTTTCGTCATTTATGCTAGAGATTTTAAATAAAAAAATATTATGCGTTCGTTTAGTAAAGTCTGCTTACTGATGATGTTTGATTAAAATAATTCAAAAATTATTTTTGTTTTTACAAGTACCTGTTGTATTCCACTATGATATTTGTTTACCGTTCAGCTGGAGTGCAAATATACAACTGCTTACTAGATGAGAGGGAGTGAGTGTTTTTTCATTTTGTTTGGGGGAAACATGTTGGATCATTTTACGTTTATTTAACGTTGTAGGTATATGGCGCTGCCAAATCGATAAGAAAATAGTGAATAATATCTGTTGTATTGAGAGTTTTTTTTTTAATATTTTTTTTTTTTTTATAAAATTATACGAGAGAGAGAGAGAGAGTGCTTTTCATATCGCTCAGTCACTTCTATAGTGTCGTAAAAAAAACATGATTTTACAGGAGAGACATTTAATTTTTGCAATTTGCCAGCACTAATACTAAACAAGTTAAATTCGGCTATGCCGAGTCTTATATACCCTTCACTGTGTCAGAAAAATATTAATATTTTTCACTTTCCACAGCCTTCTAAAATATCAAAAACATACAAAAAAAAATTAAGCAAGTGAAGATAAATATGACGAGTTAAATATGTTTTAACGTAACCCCTGAAGTGTTTTTCGTATTTGTAAATCGTGCATGCTCTGTATTCCACACGGATTTGAAAAAATGTGGAATTAAATTTTCTTCTTCTTATTAAATGAAAACTTTTATGGTTTTTTATTTCAACCAATAATTTCGCACCCAAAAAAGAAGCAAAAATAAAATTTTAAAAATCTTAAAATGGACCACAGAGTAGTTATGAGGTGCTGCATTTTTCAATTCCGAATAAAATAATCGGATTTGGAATACAGAACAGCTCTGAATATCTTTCCAGCATTTACGGCCCATTTATCAAATACGCATTACGTTACTAAATACTTCTATATATATTTTTAGCAGTAGTTTAGCGGAAGTCGTCTAGATTGGTAACCTATTGCCCAAATACTCAGAAGTTACTTTGGACTATTTAAAAATTTTTTTTTTGAAATTTCCATATACTCCAGTACTGTTGCTCTGAAGGAATTGTGACTATTTCCGTTTAGCATCATAAATTAAAACTAGAAATTTTCCGTAAATGTTAAAACGAATTTCATTCCAGTTTGGTTTTAGTAATACCCTGTTGCAAAATCGGGAATGGTACCTCGTCAAAATGGGGCATGATAAAAATCCCCAGATAAAGAGTACTGGGGTAGAGAGCAATTTAAAATTTTTTTTAAAAATAATGCAAAGTTTTTTCTGAGTACTTGGGCGATAGATTGCAAATCTAGACGACCTCTCCTTTCCTAAAATGATATACGTCCCATTCCGTAATTTTCTATGATTCGTTCGGAAGTTAATTTAGATTATTTTGAAATTTCCATATACCCCAGTACTGTTGCTCTAAGTGATTTTAACAACTTGCCAACGAACCATTAAAGATTGTGAGATGGACACATACCATTTTAAAGCGGAGACTGTCTAGATGTGTAATCTACCGTCCAAAAACTCAGAAGCTACTTTGGATTAATTTTAAATTATTTTTGAAATTTCTATATACCCCAGTATATAAACAATTTTTTGTGTGCTATTTTTGGGGAATATATTTTTGAAAAATAGTGTAAATCAATCAAAGACTTCGTAAAATCTTATTACTTTAACTGTTGTAGAGTAAATATTGGCCATCTACACAAATCTTGGGTGGTTAACCTTAAGCTGAATGCACTCACTTATTCTGAAGGAAATTTATTTACGTATATTTTGTTTTTGTAATTTGACATCTCTCTTTGAGAGAAACCAAACTTTAGTCAGTTTAATTTTTTATTTTGTTTCGCATAATGCTGCATTGGGCCAGCATAATTTTAAATTTTTTTAAGGAAAAATCTTTGGCTAAATATTAAACAAAATTTGTATGAAAACATCGCTTTTTGAGTGATATGAATGATAAGAATATTCACTACTGCGCAGAAGCAAAAGATTTTAGTGCCGTCAATAAAGGTAAAAAAAAAAACAAAAAACTTAAGACACGAACTTTATTATCAGTCATAATAAAATAGTTACAACACAAAAGCCATGAGTATGAAACGAAATCAAAAGACTTAATACCAAAACTTCGAATGTGAAAAGAAATCAAAAGACTTAAGATAAAAACTTCGAATTTGAAAAGTATCAAAAAACTTAAGACCAAAACTTGGAGTATGAAAAGAAATTAAAAGACTTAAGACAAAAACTTTGTATATGAAAATGATCAAAAGACTTAAAACCAAAATTTGGAGTATGAAAAGAAATCAAAAGACTGAAGAAAATATTTCGAGTATAAAAATTAAAGACTTAAGACACTAAATTTTGAATCTCACTCATTATTTAAATCAAAAAATTATGCTGCATGAAAATTAAATAAAACTTATGCCTCTATAAGGGTATTAAAAGCAGCAATGTTTAGTCATTTCGTCAGAAAATATTAAAAATTTTCTTATCCTTTGCATGCGAGCTAGATTAAGGTTTCACAATAATAGAAAGTTATCGCGGGCTTGTAAGATGGCTGATGACTGCTGCAATCTTTGTTAAAGATCTCAGTAAATTAAAAAAAATTTTTTTAATTTATAAAAAGAGTTATGATGTTTAACCTGCCCATAAATTAAGTACTGTAGCTGCTAGAAAAAAATCAATGTTATTTTCGTAATCGAAAACGAATAGTAACAGTTTGGAAAAATTTTCAGTGTTGACTGGTGTTGAAAATAAGCTAGGAATATGACCCACAACGGAGACACGAACTATAAATCGCAGCAATTAATGCTGCGTCTTTCGACGCCAGCCTAAAATCAAAGCTCAAATTGTTGCTTTCGATATCGAATGAAATTCAATTTTTTTTTTTTATATGAAATATTAAAATAAATCTCGTTTGAAGTTGCTAAATACTAAATGTCGTGACTTAGGCTGTTAAAATATTCGAAAAATATTGACATTTGAATTTCATAAAGCTTTCTCGTAATCACTTGTAAAGGGTGTCCTATTTTCATTTCATGCTGCAATAAATCGATTGTTTCATGCGCTGTGTGGAATGTCTTACTGAAACCACATGTCACCAAGACTCATGCCCCTCCAGTTGAGGCCACAAGAACTCCGTTATCTTGTTCCTGTAACGAATGCCGTTCACAGGCACCGCAATTTCGGACTAATCTTCACAAAAGTAAAACCTGTCTTGACATCTGCTGGCTCATATGATGAGGATTTTCTGAGCCACAAATTGTACAATTTTGTGTAGTCACGAAACTTTCCAGATGGAAATAAGTTTATTAAGAGAAGAAGACTTTGCAATGACTAGACTTTGCTTCATTACCCATTGAACGAATTACCGGTTCAGATATTAAATAATTAATCGGAATATGTATATCTTCCTTATAATACAATAACAAAAAAATACATGTTTTTATTGTAAAATGAAAAAGTGCACTCTTACTGGGTCATCCTCTACTTGTTAACACTGATGTTTGCACATATTTAGAAAAAAAGTCCAAAGCATTAAAAAATTATTCTTTAAGAAAACAATTTATTGGGTAATTCAACTTTTATATAAAAAAAAATTTATAGTTTTCTTAGTTACTTGTAACTCAGCATGTAAAAGTATTTGTTTGTCAGTTTCAGTTTCAGCTTATGTAGTTATTCCAGAACATTAAAAATATGACTGCAAAAAAGAAAAAACACACCTAAAAATGCATGTTTCCTGGTTTATGTTTAAACTTAAACTCGTATTGAAACACTATATGGCTTACAAGTCCTTAAAACACTTACTTACACTAAAGGAGAAATGTAGACAGACATTGAAAGTAGATAAAACATAAAAAAAACATTTTAAATTCTGACATGCAGGCCAGGCATGTTGAAAGTAAGTATGTAATTGTATTCGGTTGTATCGAGTATTATATAGCCAGTGCAATAAGTAAATGTAAACCGAAAAGAAGTTTTCATACACTCAGTCACTTGTGTGGTTGGATATGATGCTACCGCTTGTGCTGAAGGTCATACTCTACCGTATACAACCCACCTACTCACTCACTTACCTTGTGCCTTGTGTTCATACAAAGTACGAAAAGAAAGCAGATTATTAAAAATAAAAATAAAAGTTTTTTTTTTTCTTTGTTAGCCACTTACAACATCCTGGCCATCATACAAAAAATGTTACAATAAAAGAAAACCAGAAAATTTTTTTTAATAATAAAATTCATTCTGAGTAAAGAAAGACAGAAACAAACTTAAATGGGTAAATGAAATTTATTTAAATTTATGAAAAAATTAAAAATTTAAATTTTCCAATTAGAAATTTAATAAATTTGAATTTATTGGATTAGAGATCGATTTTAAATAAAATTAATGGAAAAGAGATCACGAGTCATGGACCATTTCACGGGTCTTTGTTAGGCCAGTTGTTTGATAACTCCTGCGATATAATCAATAAAAATCTAAAATTTCGGTTGTATTTCGGCCCTTTGCTTACCGATTGTTCTGATTTTTTATTACAGACATTAAAGCTGTTATTTCTGATAAAACTGCATATAAAATTTTGCAGTTTAGAAAAATTACCCTGAAAACATACTCCAAAAATGATCATAAAATAGAGGTAGTGGCACTTCAGAGCTCATAGCTCAGCTATTTTTGAACCAATTAAGCTGAATTTTAAAAGCAAACTGACAACAGGAACTTGCAACAAATTGACTTGATAAACTTTTTTGTAGGTCTTCTAGAAACTTCAGAAAGCTGATTTCAACATACAAACAGACTGACGGACATCGCTAAATCATAAGTATCCAGAATATATGGTATATACTTTATGGGGTGTCTCATGTACGGTGTAGAAATTACACACATAAGCACAAACTTTTCCGTATTCGCGTCTTTGTGAAGCCTATCATGTCAATTAGGATTTTTTCCTTGGGAAAATTTTGGTTTTTGGGAGAAAATTTCCTTACTATGTTATAAATGGGAGAAATTTTGTTTATAATAAGAGGAAAGGGAAAAGGAAAATGGAAAAAAAACTTCCTGGTATTTTAATTCATAATTGGGCTGTATAATTATTGAAAATTTGAAATATCGGTTGTATTTTTGATATTTCTCGGCTCTCGTTTATTAAAAAAAAAAATTAAAATCTAAAATTTCTGTTGTATTTTTGATTTTCTTGGTGCGTTGTGGCCGACAGATATTACGAATGTTATTTCAGATAAAACTGTATATGATGTCTAGATTTGTTGCCTGTCGCCCAAACACTCAGAAGTTACTTTGGACTATTTTAAAAATTTTGTTTGAAATTTCCATATGCCCCAGTGCTGTTGCACTGAGGGATTTTAGAAACTTCCGGACGAACCATAAAAGATTACGGAATGGGTTACATATCATTTTAAAGGGGAGGCTGTATAGATTCGCAATCTATTGCTTAAATACTCAAAAATTACTTTGGATTATTTAAAATTTTTTTTTGAAATTTCCATATACCCCAGTACTGTTGCTCTCAGTGATTTTAGCAACTTCCGGACTAACTATAAAAGTCATCTAGATTTGTTATCTTCAGCCCAAATATTCAGATTAGATTGGATTATTTAAAAACATTTTTTGAAATTCCCTTTTACTCCCAGTGCTGTTGCTTTGAGGGATTTTTATCATTCAGCACTTTGGCGAGGTACCATTCCCGATTTTGCCCATAAAAATTACCTAAATCAAAAAGAAGTCTGTAGGTTCTAAGTGTTTTCGGAAAAATTCGTAGTTTTTATTTGATGATTCAAATCGGAAACTGTCAAAATCCTTGAGAACAACAGTACTGGGGTGTATAGAAATTTCAAAAAAATTTTAAAAATAGTCCAAAGTAACTTTGGATTGTTTGGGCGGTAGATTACACATCTAGACAGTCTCCTCTTTAAAATGATATGTGTCCCATCGCACAATCTTTAATGGTTCGTTGGCAAGTTGCTAAAATCACTTAGAGCAACAGTACTGGGGTATATGGAAATTTCAAATTAATCCAAAGTAACTTCCGAACGAATCATAGAAGATTACGGGATGGGACGTATATCATTTTAAAGGGAAGGCTGTCTAGATTTGTAATCTACCACCCAAATACTAAGAAGTTACTTTGGATTATTATTAACATTTTTTTGAATGTTCCATAAATCCCACGAAAGACATGTGGGTAATGAAATGGCAGACTATCTGGAGGGTATACGGCAGTCAAAGAGATTCATTGGCCCAGAGCGCATTAAGGCAGAGGTTGTTGTAAACCTCAGCAGCAATAACATAAAAGGCTACGTTGAGCTACTTATGGGCCATTGTAGACTTATGGCCTGTCCAGCGATGGCACAATATAAATAAAAACAAATTTTCTTACATTGTTTTTGCTTTTATGTGATACGAATGTGCTTTGCTTTCGTTCGCTTTGATTTTCTTGTGAGGGCATTAATTATTACATGAGTAAAATCTGTGTGGTAGAAAACGTCGGAGTGCCCAGTGGTCACAAGACACAGAATGAGCTGCTTAGGCAGTGGGACATTGGTGCCATTAGATCTAAGCATGATTAATCCTACAGCAATGACAACATGAAACATTTTCTGTTCTGTTCAGTAACACTTTGCTTTTGATAGGGGATCGTATAAGTTCTAGGTAAATTAAATTAAATTAAATAAGAATGATAAGTTAAAGATATCCGCATAACTTTTATGAATTTATTTATATCCCTGGCAGAAGACCAAATCAAATGCATCTTCTGTTTAATCCCCTCTTAAACGGAATATGTCTTCTTTACAATCCAATAAAAAAATACTTGTTTTTATTTTAAAATTAAAAAGTGCACTGGATCATCCTTTATGTTGGCAGTTCTGGATCCTATAAGGAGCATAGGGCCTCTTCCGAACCCTGTGATTTTTATTAAATATTTTTTGTGTGGCGTTGAAGCAATAATTTGCTAAGTATTGGCCGTGTTTTATGTAAATTTTAAAAAGTTTCCCATTTTTCTTGGTTTAACATTCACATGTACCCACCCACCCACAAACACACACTTCCTTTCTATTATTTAGTTTAGTTAACGTTGATGTTTATGCAAATTAGTTTTTGTTGTGAGTGATTTGGTTGTACTCTGTAACGATTTATTAATTTAAGAAAAGGAAAACAAACGAAATGGGCAAAAAAAGAACGATAAGATAAGCTGTGCCAGTAAAAAGTGTGTTTGTTGTCATTAATTTTAATTTCAAATTTATTAGACTCAAATGAAGTAAATGTTGTGCTAAAGCGCCACAGGCTTAGCACAACATTCTTCAAAATTGTCAGGCTGTGAATTTAAGACCGTTTTTTACAGAGGCTTGTCACCTTTGCAAATCACACACTTACATAAATTTTGGTAGGTTATTACCGTTTTACAGACCACTTTTATTAAGTGCTTTCTAAACGCATTTGCTATTTTAAAGTTTTTAAAAATACAATCTGATGGTTGGTGGCCAATGGCCATCAATTAGAAAAGCAAGACTCGCCAAGACAAGATTGCAAAATGATGAAGAAAATAAAATGAGTGTGAATTAATTTAAAAAAAAAATAAAAAATTTGGATTCTCTGAAAAGCTTGTGCTGCCAACAACTACTTGTGCCGATTATTGATAAACTGAAAGCAGGTTAAATAGTTGATGAATGTGATAGTTATTGTTTGCGCGAAAACACTTCATCAAAAATGTAAATGCATGTCATCACTCCTGCTTAAAATAATTTTCCAAAAAAAAAAAAAAAATTCATGAGTTCCAAGTGCTTTCGTTAGCATGGAATGTGACAGGTGTGCTGAAAAATAACCGTAAAGGCAGCAACACAAAAAAAAAAAAAACAAAAACAAAAAACAATTCATGTTTTTCATTCTTGTATTCTGAAACTGTGTACTCGCGCACAAACATATATTTTAAACTCATACTCACACTCACACAAACAAATTTAAACACAGGTAAAAGTCAAGATACGCCAGCTGTATTTGTGACAGATTAAATTTAATTTGGATGAAGGATTTCAACGCTACGTTTTAAATAAAAAGGAAATGAAATCATTATTATTCAAACAATTCTAAAAAATAATCATGAAAAGCAACAATAACAAATTAAAGATTAAAAGAAAAGATGAGTCTTTACTTCCTTCTACAAAAAAAAAAAAAAAATTTAAAAATGAAAAGAAATATAAAATAGATTTTACGATTTAAATAAAATTACATTTTCAATTCCATTTATTAATTAAACAAAAAAAAATTTTTTTTCTACGAGAAAAAGCGGATTAGAAGTCATACCTAAATTGGGGCGTTAAGCGTTTTTTATCTGTTAAAAAATTCTCATGCCCGAGCATACCGAAATAGCAACGCTGAACAATGACCAGATGGAGGAAAGAAGAATGGAAAGGGTACAAAATTGCTCGTACTTCTCTTTTGTTCTCTCTTTGTAGTTCTTAAAGCTGTAAAAAAAAGAAGACAGGTAGCTTGAATGCTGAATAAATAAGCATGCAAAAATTGCCGAAACAAAATTGCGGCAATTTTAAAAGAGAATTACTAAAGAATTGCTCAACTAAAATTGCTGTGTGTGGAAAATCTTATTTTGACAGCGCGTTTTGACCAGGACCATACACAGCAATTTTATTTTGTAGAAGAGAGAGGAAAGAGGATAGGAAAGTGCTACAAACTTGCTCGTACTCGACAATTCTCTTTTGTTCTCTCTTCATATCTTTTATAAAGATTTATAAAAAGAAGACAGGTAGCTTGAAGGCTGAATGAAGCACTGAATAAGAATTCTGAAATTGCCGAAATAAAAAAAATTTGTGTGTGGACAAAACGACAATTTTAAAAGAGAATTGAGAAAGTATTGCAAAACTAAAATTGATGTGTGTACTTCTCCTGGTCTTTGTAGTGAAGTTGGTTGTAAAAAAATAGTTTTTTATGTTTGTTTTCTTAGACCAGAGCCACACACAGCGCATTTTGTTTTAGCAATTTTAGCATTCTTATTCATTAACTTAATCATTATTCAAGCTACTTGTCTTCTTTTTTTATAGCTTTAAAAGATACGAATGGAGAACAAAAGAGTTGGTACCCTTTTCCATTCTCCTTTCCTCTCTCTCCTTCAAAAATCAAGAATTGCACAACTAGATATGCCGAGTCTGGTCCCGGTCTTATTGTTGACCAGTAATGACATTTTAGCTTTTTTTTAATTTAGCATTTTAACTCTGTTTTTGTTTGTTTTTAGTGTGTTTTATTTAAACAAGATGATTAACACTACTGTAGAGAATACGCACTGCCAGTGCTTCAATTTTAGTTGAACTGTCAAGAATTTTCTAAATTCTCAGCTGTTAGTTACGAATCAGTTTTAAATTTTTATTCAGTATTTTGTCTACGAAATTTAAAATAATCATAGACACCCTAAAATGACTTTAAATTAATATTATTCTTATGAAAAAAAGTCAGCTCATAATAAAAGCCTACTTTTTTGTGACTTTGATTGTGGCCCAATACCTTTGGAAAGTTTAAATCCAATTTTTAATCAGAATAAAAGAAAAGATTTTTTTTAAAAAAGAAACTCTATTGAAGCAAACAATTTAAAAATTTCGAATGTGGAAAATTTAAAAAGGACACTCTTGTGCTGTCTTAGAACAATAGGCTTTACAAACGTAAAGTTTTAGCATTTCATACTTCTACGAAAGGATTTGTTATAAATTGTGTATGAAAAATGTTATTCTCCCTTTATGTTGAATGTGTGATTTTAGTTAGCAGTCACAACTACTAAAACAATAAAAAGTTTATGGAAATAAAAAAAGAAAAAAAAAGAGATGTTTTGGCATCATTATGACTTTTGTTGTGGGTAGAATATTAAACAGGCCAAAAGTCATTTCGTGTGACTCTTAACCAAAATCCAAATTCAAAATAAGTTTTCAAACTTGTGAGCATAAATGTTTGGAAGGTTCTATTTACATATGAGAGATATTCAGTTTTTAATGCAAATGGTTTTACAAAAGTGCTGATTTTTACTTTATTTTTTTTTATAATTCAGGGGCTATTTTTCTAAAGCTCTTTTCTGGGACTTTTATTCCGATTTTTTTTCTGTGGATTTTTTACTAGTGTCATTACCGTTACGAAAACCGTAATAGTTGGCAATGCTGGCCATATGTTTTAAGTTTTGCCTTAGAGAGAGCTTTCATATTAGGCAATCCAGTTGCGCAAGTCTCTTGCTCAACTGCTGTTGGGTAGATTACTAGTTTTTCAGTTTCGTTTTGTTATCTCATTCTTTTGTGTGTGTATATTTGGGACTTAGCAAAGGTCTAACGGACTCGTACTTACTACTCTTAACTGTAGAGCTCATCTCCGTTTTTTTCTGAAAGAGCTCGAATCTATAGATCAGCGTTGACTTTAACATAAACAGTTTTTGTGCTAAATTATTTTCAATAACTGTTATTTACAGACCTGAAAAAAAATTAAAAAAAAAAGAAATTTTTAAGCAAAAGAAAACGCAAGAAAAAAAGTAAATTTGTGCTTAAAACAAGTTCAAAAGTTATTACGCTTGAATTAAACTAACTATTTTATTAAGCTTGGGGTTGTATTGTATACATTTATTTTTATATCGATATTTCGCTATAACTTATGCTCCAATTTGACTAATTTGTAATTATATCCTGGAGAAGCTACTCAAAAATAAATTTATACTTTACGACCTCAAGCTTAATAAAATAGCCATTTTAATTAAAAATAAAAATAGTTATTACGCTTGAAAAAATCATGCTAAAAACAATAAAGAAAAATATGGCAACGTTTCTTATATGTTTTAAATCGTCTTCGAGAAATTTCGACAATCATTAGCTTGTTGCAGCTTGGACTACAACAACGACACTCTTAATAAGTTTTACACGAACAAAAGTTTCTGTTTTAAAGTTTTCATATTTAAATTTTCAAAACGACTTGTGGAGTGAGTGTAATCTTATGCAAAAATTTAGCAAAATCAAATGAAAATAAATTTAATTTTTAGTTCTAATACGAGTGTTACAGTAGCTATTTTACCCTCTCTCAACTGATCCTTTGATTTATGAGTTAGAAGCCTTAGAGTTTCAGAGGAAGCGATTGAAAAATAGAATTTTTTGATTCAAAAGTATATGGAAATAATGGATTAATAATAAGTTTACTAGAGTTTAAAAACAAATTTCCTTTTTTTATATATAAAAATTGAGTACATTTTATTGCTTTTAAAAATAGGGATCCCAGAACGGATTTTTTTCGTTAATATTAATTTGAATTTTTCTAACTGAAATTAATTGTTTGTTAACAAGAAAATAGTTATTCAAAAAATATTATTTTAATCAATATTTGCCATTTCTTTTATGAAAAATATAAAGGGTGAAGGCACAGCCGAATTTAACTTTTTCCTTTTATTTAATTTAAATTTTAAACCTTAAAACTTTAAATAGTTGTATTAAAAACTGGACCAGCAACAGAATTTGCTTTATGAAGCCAATAATTTTAAGTAAAATATTTTTCAGGTATTTTGTTCTAGTTGAAACAAATTTTTCTTTTGCCTTTTTAAATGAAAAATTTTTGTTAAACTTGATTACAACTGGAGCGAGCTTTTCTACACTTGAACACGAATAAAAGAACGCTTGCGCTTTGGCGTATAAGCTTGTACTCAAATTACTAGAAAATTTTCTTTTAAAAGGCCAATTGGAGGCGGCACTCAGTTGAGTATTTGAAATCGTAACGAATTGTTGGAGGCGAGAATCTATAACGGAAGAAAAACGGTAAAATTAAAACACAGACAAAATTAAAAAAAAAAAAGAAAAAAAATGTTTTAAAAAAAGTTGTTTAACAAACACAGTGAACACACTTTAAAGTAACACACAGATTAGAGTAAAATTATAGTAAAATTAAAATAAAACAATTAAATTGATTTTCAAAACAAAACAAAACCAGAAGAAAAGAAAATTTTATTAAATAAATTGAGTAAAAAAAATTGTGAACTCTAAACTACAAAGTTTTGCTATTAAAATAAGAAAACTTTAATAAATTTTCAGTAATAAAAAGAGAAAAAAATATTTTAAAACAATTAAAAAAATTTTTAGACAAATTTAATTTTTTTTTTTTGAAGAAACACACAGAGGGGGTATTCGAAAAAAAGGCTTGTAAATCGGTTTATATCAAATTGTATTTGGATTTGGCCATATTTATGCCCCTCCAGTTGAGGCCACAAGAACTTTTATAACAAATGCCGTTCACAGTCACCGCAATTTCAATCTTATCTTCAAAAAAGTAAAGCCTGACCAAAATCTGTACCAGCGAGTTACTTGTTGCGAGTGCATTTTCTTCTCATGGTTTTTCTGAGAACCAAATTAAACAATTTTATGTATTCACAAAGGCCTTCATAGCGAAATGCGTTTTATCTGAGTAAATGACTTTTTACGAAAAATTGTTATTGACTTCAGTTTGTCTTCTTTACTTAAGACTCTGTCAAGAAATATGTGTTTTTTCAAAATGACATACTGGGACACAGTGTATTTCTATGAATTATGGATTACACTTTTTTAAAGAGAACTAAATTTATTTCCAATCAAAAATTCTGTTGTGATAACTAATTTTTTTGTATTTTAGTAACCAAGATTTAGTTTTTCTAAAAATATTTTTAGCTGTAAGACTGATTTTCTATTATCATGATTAAAGAATTCGATGGTCCCAACTGAATTTTTCATTAAAAACAAATTATTTTCTCATTGTGTGGTTCCTTTTTTGGTATCTGTGTAACAAACTACAACTTTCACAGCCTTACAAGTTTTTCAAATACTTTGGTTGTGAGAGCTTAATTTCTGACCAATCAAAATTCCAAATGTAACCAACGAATTTTCTAATCGTGATAATAGAAAATCAATCTGCAAGCTTTAAATATTTTTAGAACTAAATTTTGGTCTATATTAGGAAATTTTGGTTACTACAACTAAAAAAATTAATTATCACAACTAAATTTTTAAATTTTCTTTGCTATATCAATAAAAATTCGTTACACAGATCAAAATATTATGAAGAGAATAAAATTTTAGATTTTTACAATTAAAAAATCCGCTTACCACAACTGAATTTTTGACTGGTGACAAATTCAGTTCTCACAACCAAAGTTGTTTTCTCAGTGTAGTGTTGCGTATATAACGGAATTCTATTCGATTGAAAAAAAATCACCTCAAAATATCTGTTCGATAGCCAGAATGTCTTAAAAAAAAAGAAGCAAAAAACATAACAGCCAGATGATGAAAGAAATAGTTTGAGGTTTAAATTAAAAAATAAAAATATTATGAACAGTTGGAAAATATTATTTTACCAAATATTTTATAACCAAGAAAATTGGTTAGGCAGTGTAATAGTGCCCTAGAAAACCCAGCTACAATGAAGTCCATATGTGCTCGATCGAGATTTATGGAGAGTCTAGAGTTATTTTTGTTGGCCATTAAGCTGCATAATAGATCTCGTATTCATTTTAAAAGCCCTTCCTGCAACTTTTGACAGATCTAACGACTAAGTGTGAAGGTGTATCATAATTTTTTTTCTTAACATACAAAAACTGAGGAAAATTTCATTTGCGTTTGGCAACTACTCGTACATCTTTTAGAATTTTCGTCTCTAATAAATTAAAAAAAAAATTGTTTATGAAAAACAAAAGAAATAAAATACTAAAAATTATTTTTCAATAAATCTAAGTGCAAATATTTAATTATTGTTTATCTTATCAGAAATATCTGTTGTATAAATACGTGTGCAGCAGGCATTTAAAATAAAATCCATTGTGGTTTAATAATAATAATGAAAAACAAAATATTTATGAAAATCTAATAAAAAAAACTAAATTTAAATAAACACAAAGAAAAAAAAAACGAAACAAAATAGACAAACTATGTAATTAACAGCACCAATATCACTACCGCCCAGAGAAATAATTACAGACGTCACTGGGTAAGTAAAGTTTTACAATAAAACTTTTTTTATTTGTTTTTTAGTCAATAAAAATTTTTAATTAAATTTTCTGTAAAAATTGTAAAATGCTTACATTAAAAATCGTATAGAAAACAAAAAGATTGAAACGCATTTTTATTTTTTTTATATCTAATCAATCAAGCCACTCTAAGTAAAAATTGTGCACAACATTTCATTAAATCGAGTGCCAGGCACGATTAAAAACTGTTTGTTTTTTATGCTATTCCACATGATTGAATCTAAAAAGCAAAATTCAAATACAGGCATTATTATGCATAAAGTTATATTTCAATAAAAAAAGGCCCTGTCCATTTTACTACCAAGTAATTTGCTCAAAAATATGGGTTCATTGATTTAATGCCTTTTTGCATATTTGTGTTTTTGAATATTTACATTTTGCTTTTTAAATTCAATCGTGTGTAACAACATGAAAAAACTAACAGTTTTTTAATTGTGCCTTGAACATGATTTAATCAAGAGTTGTGCCTTGAATAAATCACTCACACCGCTTTCAACTCTCTAAATTGGAATCTCAAAAATAATCCAAGAAGCGATTTCTTCAATAGAAATTTGTCATTAAAGTTAATTTTTATCAATCTTAAAGCTGCTGTTCGTTTTAAAACGAGATACGAGCATGAAAAAAAAGACATTAATCTGACTTTGATTTCAAAACTAGTCAAGAGTCAAAACTTGAACGATTCAATCAAAGTAAATAAAACGACTTAGTAAGGAATTTGAAATTTTTAAATCTAGTTCTAAAGAAAATAAATTGAGAGAAAAAAAATTTTTTTCTCGGGAATCATAAATCCAGAAACTATTTTTTCATACTTATTTTCAATTTATGCCTATAAGAAATGCATTACGTGTGTTCAAACATGAAGAATGAAGGATGTCAGAGTAAGCATTTTCGATAAAAACAGTTGATGCACCATTTTTTTGTATGAAATTAAAAAATTATATTTTAGGCTGATTTTTTATGTAAAATATGTCAAAGAACTTGTATTAATAAATAATTATTTTTTTAATTTAACTACCGAACGTAAAACAAAGGCGAAGGGTATACACGATTTGGCACAGCAAAATTTTCTTTTATTTAAAAATAAATTTTATTTTTACCTATTTTTCTTGGTAATTTTGTCTGTGATTTTCATTTTTATTAACGAAAAATTTCCTAAGGCAAAAAAAAAATAAAAGAAATCGTTCAGTTACATCCATAATTGCTCTACTTAAAAATTAAAATTATTTTGATGTGTTTGATTTTACTTACTTACACACACGGCAGTGAAAATAACAACAAAAAAAATCTGTTTATTTTTAAAAATAAAAAAAAAAAAAAAAAATTAATAAACAAAGTATTAAAATTTTTCATTGCTCCTTGTACTACTTGAACTGGAAAAATAAACATTTGAAAATAAAACAAGAATAAACACACAGAGACACGAATGTATCAGTTCAGAGGCCGCTGTAAAATGAACCAAACAGCTTTGATTGCAACGGTGTTGGCATACCTCCCCCGTATGGTGCTTAAAAAAAATGTCTATTAATAGTGTGATAAATAAATGTGCGAATTTTAATTTTAATTTAAATTTTTCTTTGTTTACTTTTTTATTATTATTTAAGTTATTTTGTTTCAGTGCAAAATTTTTTATAAAAAAAAAAATTTTATGAAATAAATTGTGATTCATTAATAAAACTAATTTGATTAGTTGAATTAAAGTAATTTAGACTGGTATTCAAAGAGACTAATCACGACTTCAAGTAGAAATTATGACAAATTTTTCATACAAATTTGTCACAATATCGATTTCAAGTCTTCTTTAATTTTTTTTTAATACAAGCATAAATCTTTAGTCGGTATTTCTTATAACCATCAAAATATTATTTTAAAACACATACAAAGAGTATTACCGGGTCGGTCTAGTTGGGCCCATTCTTTTCTTTATTACGTGAGTTAGTATCTTTAGAGAGAGAGAATGTACAAATTTTTTACAGAGAACCGTTTAGAATTTTAATCGTTAAAAAACCCATTAAAATTTGTTATCAATAAAAAATTCAGTTGCGTTAATCAAATTTTTTAATTCTATCAACCATAATTCTAAAATAGAGTAAAAAATTTAATTTTTTAAATATATTTCGAGCTGCATTATCGATTTTCTTTTGTCCCAACTAAAAAACTTCAATTATTGCTACTGAATTTTTGTAAGGTGAAAATTTAGTTCTCACAACTGAAGTTGTTTTCTCTGTGGATACAGTCATTTTCTACTTTATAAAGTGGATCATGCCTTTGCTAGCATTATTAGCCTAGGCGCCAATTAAAGTGCTAAATAAAATTTTTCAAAGCATAATTTCAGGCTTAAATTATGAAAAGTGGGAGTGAAAATGGGAGTGGCTGGTTTTGGTGTATAGAGGGGTCATATTTCAAACAAACCCGCTAGAAAATAAAAAATTTTACAACGAGCACACAGAAAATTAATTTTATTTATATAGATTCTGATAACTAGGGATAAGCGACTAAATAAAATATTTCAAAGCATAATTTTAGGCCTAAATTAAGTACGATTACACATTTTTATAAATAATCATTGTAAATTGGTACTAAAAATTTGAGTGGCTGGTTGAAAAGCATCTGGCAACCTTCCTAGGAGTATAGAGATGTCAGACAGCTCCGATTTAAAACAAAAGTTTTTAATAATTAATAGAATTCTAAAAATCTTAGAATTCTAAAGTCCCATTACATCATGTAACTTTGAAAAATATTGAAAAAATTTCATTCAAAGAGATTCATAAATTTCTATGAGTACAAAATGTTAGCACTTCGCTTCCATTACCACTTCCCGTCAACATTTTTGTTTAAAGATTTTAAACAACTGCTTCATAAATACACGCTTCCATAATCAATCCTTTTCTTGGTTTGTTTTCGTGTTTGAACACTTAGAACTCGACTAAATTTAAATTTTAAAATTTTGTTTGTTCGTTGTTGTTTTAATTAAAATTTAATACAAACACATGCTGTTTTTTTTCTTGCTGTTGCTATTGATGCGGCTGTTATTGTACCGCCATAAAAAACAAGGATGATGATAATGTTGCTGATGTTGCTGCTGCTGTTGCTAATGTTTATTAGATATTTATTTACATACCGCAATTAGAAACACAACTGATTTGTTTTAATAAACATTCACACACACATAAATATCGGCACACTTGCACCCCCACCTAATCAAACGAATTTTTCCTCATCAGATTTTCTTTTAATGCCATAATATTTGTTTTATTTTTATAGGTATGTATGTTCGAGTAAGTATGTTTGATTTCATTTTCAATTATTTTTCATTTTGCCATAGTGAACGAGCAAAATGTTTCATTACCAATTACGAGGGCTGGTGGCAAAATTAATGCTGATTTTTAGCTTCAAGAAATTTTAGTTTTATTTATTTTTTATCTTTGTTAATAAAGAAAAATGCTTAAGTCGTTTTAAACAAAAATTGATTTCTTATTGCAATAATTTTGGTGCTTCAGATATGGTGAGGCGATATATTCAGTAATTAACAAGATAAAAATGAAAACACAACTCTTTTTTAGAAACGAATTGATTTTACACACAGAAATCAGCTTCGGTTGTGAGAACTGCATTTATCACCAGTCGAAAATTCAGTTGTGGTAAGCGAATTTTTTAATTGTAAAAATCTAAAATTTAAGTCTCTTAATAATGTTTTGAGCTGAGTAATCAAATTTGTATTGATACAATAAAGAAAATGAAAAAATTTTGTTGTGCTAATTATTTTTTTTAGTTGTAGTAACCAAATTTTTTTAATATAAACCTAAATTTAGTTTTCCTAAATATATTTTGAGCTGTAAGACTGATTTTTTATGTTCGCAATTAGAGAATTCAATGGTCACATTTGAATTTTTGATTGGTCATAAATTAAGCTGATTTTCTATTATCATGATTAGAGAATTCGATGGTCACATTAGTCACAAATTAAGCTCTCACCACCAAACTGGTTTTCTCAAAGTATTTGAAAAACTTGTAAGACTGTTAAAGTTGTAGTCTCATGCTCATGTTTTTGTTATACAAATATTAAAAAGGGCACAGCGTTTTGGATGCTCCAACTCAGAAATAATTATTTTCAAAGTTAATAGAATTTCTATAAAATTTTGTTTCCAGTTTTTTTTTTTTATAAAAAAAAAAAATTAAATTAAAAAAAAATTTTATTACAAGAACTTTGGGTTTGACTGAAAATCATGCTAACGACTATGCTTGAGTTTCAGTGAAATGAGACATATTTATATAGCCACCCTCGTGTGTAGTTTATTATGATTTTTTGGCCTTTTTTTCATCAAATCTGTATTCATTTCAAATGGCTGGTTGGTTCTTTCAAATTGTTTTTGAAATATTTTGTTTAATAAAATAACAAAATTCAAGAGCCCCTATTGAATTAATGAATGCAAGAAATATTTAATTTAGCAAAGAGATGCTAAGGAAATAATTTCTTTTGTTTTTATTTTTAGTTTATTTGTGAGCCCGTTTATTTAATGTGATAGAAAAATATGTTTTCAGCACATCACAAATAATTGATTATTATCAGTTAACGTGTGAATTGAAAGTTTCTTAACCCATGAAATATAATATATATTTTTTTTTGGATTATTTATTTATTTATTTATTATTAATTCTTAAACATCAAGACTAAGTCTTATAATTATAGTGCAGGGTTTTTAAAAAGTGTAAAAAATTTTAATTTTTCCTTACAAATTTTAGTTTTTAACTTTCTTTTTCTTAATGTTAACAGCCGCCAACTAACAATTATGGCTTTTAATTTTATTATTTTTCTTTTTATTTGATTTTTTATTAATAAAAAACTTTTTATTATTTAGACAAGCTGTTGAAATGTCCAACATTTTTTAAAGCTTTTAAAGTTTTGTTTTGCTTAATCTTAATTAAACATCAAAAGGCCGTACATTTACAGCCTTTGAAAAAAGAACAGGAACAGCAATCGCAATAAATTTTATTTTACATATTTTTCTTGCTTCGGAATATGTTTTCTACAAACTAATCAAAAATGCTACAAGTGTTTGTCGGAAGAGCAACATGTGGAAAGAAGCATGTGCTGAATTACGGAAAATAAAATGAAATAAAAAAGGAATAAAGGAAACAAGAGAAATTACAATAACACCAATAGTAACACACATAGCCACATAAGCACACACACACACATGCCAACTTTATAAAAGAAAAAAGAAAGTTTTGCATACATTTCCATACTAAATACTAAATAGGCTCTTGACGTGTTTTATTTATTTTTAGATTTTCCAGAATTTTACTTTTGAAATTCCCTTGATTATTTACACTTTACAATTGTTTCTATTATACGCCAGAGATGGAATATTTAAATTTATATCAACTTAAGCTGCTTAGTTTTTTTGAATTCAAAAAATTCTAAAATTTTTTCATTAAGAAAATATTATTTTTTTATCATGTTTTTGTATGTACTTGTATTTTGTTTTTGTTGAAGTGGTAATTTAAAATTTTATTAAAATAAGTTTAAATTTTTCTTCCTGACAAACGCTTTACTGCATTTTCCATGCCTGCACAATACTGTGTGATGAAATAATTAACTTTTTATTTATTGATATGAGTACAAAACACATAAACGACTTCAGAAAGTGTAATTTAAGGGAGAAAAGTACTATTTGCCATTACAAAATTGTAAAACAAATTTGGCTTTATTTTCTAAGTTTGCCATCCTAAACATGAATGAAATTATTATTTCAATTAATTTTAGTTACATTTACAAACGAAATAATTAAAATTTTTGAAAGATTAGGGCAACCCAAAATGTTGATCTTTAAAACTTGCAACTTGAGGTGTTTGTTTCTATTCCCTTTTTTTTTTGATACAACTTTTGCACAAATTATTATTTTTAAATTCAACTTTTTACAGGACAAATATATATTAGAATGCTTTTTGCTTGGTGCCCCCGTAGACTAGTAGGTAGCGTACTAACCTATCAATCTGGGGGTCGCAGGTTCGATCCCTGCCTGCAGACAAGCCAAGAAACTTCGCGGATTTGTGTTGTAAAAAAAAATTAAAAAGAACTCTGAAAAGTTAAAAACATTTCCCGAGACCCAAGATTAAAAAAAAGAACTTAAGACAGGAACTTGAGTATTACACCATCAAAAGACTTAAGACGGTAACTTTAAATAAGCAGAACAAGCAAACAAAATAAGTCATAAACTTCAATACCGCTCAGGAATAAAAAATAAAAAAGACTTAAGCCATGAACTCCAGTTCATTGAGCTGTCAACTTTTGAAGAGTGCGGTCGTGTTTACATTAGTAACTAAAAAACAATAAAACAAAAAAATAATATTAAAAAAAAAAGCAAAAAACCTAGTCCAGTTTGGCAGTAGATGCGTTCTTCGAACGAAATACTAGAGTTAAGTGTACTCGAGTTATTCAAAGTTCTATTAAAAATGTCTGTCAGTGTTATTTGCATGGCTGATTTTTCTTGGCTGAAACAATATGTCATGCACTTTTATACATTTTTTTTAATGAGATTCAGAAGCAACAAGGCCGGCCTCTGCTAATAATGCTAGCAGAAACATAAGCCACAATTAAAATTCTATTTGTAAACGGATTTCTCTAAAAATTAGTACATACGCTCTCTAAAGATACATAGTCAACATTATCGAAATTTTTCATACAATTTTTTCATAAATTTTACTTTAAAGTCTACGTCAAATTTTTTTTGGATACGAGCAGCAAGACTTTAAGGAAAGCCGAGCGAGACCGACTAAAAACAACTAGTATAAAAAATAATTTACAAAATTATCTCCGTTCTTGTTCTGAGTCTTTTAT
Organism: Thelaira solivaga; assembly: GCA_947397855.1. Classification (NCBI taxonomy): domain Eukaryota; kingdom Metazoa; phylum Arthropoda; class Insecta; order Diptera; family Tachinidae; genus Thelaira; species Thelaira solivaga. The sequence goes on from OX377614.1 coordinate 11,327,801, forward strand.
TGCTGGGTTATACTAAAGTTTAAGTCTTAATTTTTTTTATTCGTAAGCACTGCTGAAGTTCGTATTTATAGTGCCTACCTAAAGTTTCTGTCTTAATTCTTTTGACTAAGTGCAATACTAAAGTTCGTGTCTTAAGTTTTTTTACTTTTAGAGATAAAAAAATTTTTTTTAGTCTTTTCCGAGTTGTTTTTAATTGGTATTTTGTAAAGCAAAATGCCTACTAATACGTTTGGTCGGTTAAAAATAAAAAATTAATATTCTTGGGGACGATACACCGTTTTATTCAAAACTATTAAACCCTACAAAAGTTGTATCAAAAAATTTGAAAAGTAAACAAACACATCATCTACTTTTTAATTTTTTCAGCTTAAATTTTGAACGGGTTAATATTTTTTTAAGGAAATTTTTTACCCTGTGGCAAAATGTAAAATGGGCTAAATTTTTGGTCAAATCTGTTTTTTTAAATCGCTTTAAAGCTAAATTAGCATTTTTTAAAATTAAAAACAAGTGGCAACCTCCTGTTGGAACCATATATTGTTCAGGACCATATTCTCACTTTCTGGCCACAAGCAGTCCGTTCTATTGTTCAATTGTACCACACTAGCGCCAACAGCAGCAATGTTTTCCTCAGAACGAACTGAGTAAGCATGCACCGGTTTTTTCACATTTTCTACAGACCCGGCTTGCTGAAATTTTCACACGATTCTCCGGATTGTGAACATGTTATGCTAATCAATAAAATCACAAAGTAGACGCCCATTTTCGTAAAAGACTTCAACCATTTAACGCTTTACTGAATTGTGTACGAAGAATTTTCAAATTTATTTGGTAAAAAAACCTAACGTTAAGTTGTGACTCGCAATTAACAACGTGCATTATGGTTGGACCACCCTTTGTAATTTATTAACTTCGTTTGTAAAGAGACTCTCATTTAAAATTGCTTAAACTGAATACCTGCCTGACGTCAACAAACAAGGCTTAATCATTAAAGCACATAAATTTTGAAATCATCTTAAAACTTCAAACAAACTGACTGAAGTCTTCTTGTGGTTTTTTTTTTCTGACTACAGAAGCAACACTTTTTCTACGTAAATTATAAATATTTACATATTTTATTCTTTACAAGTTTTCAATAACTTTTGCTGCCTACAAAAATACACAGATTGTGTAATGTTTGTGTATGTGTGAATGGGAATCCTTTTGAAGTTTACTTAGAGCCTTTCAGCCTAAATGTTTCATTTCCATTAAGTTTCTTTTCCGTTTGTAAAGAAGAAAGAGAGAGAGATAGAGAGATAGAGAGAGAGAGAGAGAGCTTTTTCTTTTTCTCCCAATAATTTTATCGTTTACCCAGAACGGCATAGATTTCATAAAGTAAAAAGCAGTTGCACGGCTGAACTCGCATGGAAAACAATAAATAAACTAAAAAAATACGGAAAAGTGTTCAAAAAAAGAAAACAAGAATGTAGGAAAAATCCATATAAAAAAGTGTTAAAGTCTAAACAAATAATTATTTATGAAAAGCAGTTGTTTGCGTTACCTGTGAGCAGAAAAAATATTAAATTATAAGGGAATACAATGGCCCATAATAATGATGTTAAGCATGATGATGATTGCTTTGAGCAGAGTTCATTGTTGTGGTGACTTGTAGCCCGTAGAAAAAAGCTTTTTGTTGTTGTATGTCAATACCACTACAAAGACCAGGTTAACAGTCATCAAACGTTGGGTGGGTGGTGGTTAATTTATTTTTAATTTTTTTTTTTGTTTGTCAACGTTTTTTTTCCCTGTTAGTGTGTGTGATATGTTACTTACTGCTCTTAAGTGTATGAAAACTTTCATTATTTTAAATGTTAAATTTTATATGTAGAAAATTTATTTTTTTTTTATTAAAATTTTTTTTCTGCTTCTGCCTGTTACTGTTTGCCAAAACAAGAAGGAGCAGCATAAAATTGTGTGTTGACTGTTACAATTTTTTGAAGTAAAAATGGTCAAGTACTTATTACTTACATCCGGAAAACAACTTCAAATAGTTCTGCAACCTAAATTTGTTGCTAAACGGAAGTTCAATTGTAATAGTCGAATTCTTTGATTATGATAATGGAATTCAACAAGAAAATTATGTTTTTAAGTTTTTAACTGAAAAAACAAGCCATACATTTTTATAGAAATTTTTTTATGAACAAAAAAATTAAATCTGCTTTTGGAAAAAGATTAAAATTTAAGTGACAACAATAATTCTCACCATCTTATTCAGAAAAAATTGACGTAGACTAAAAAAATTATAAGAAAATCTTCGATAAAGTTAATTTTTTAAGTTCACGTTAATTATTTTTTTATTAAAGGGGTTACTATTTAAAAAATCAGAGGCCAAAATTATGATGGCACAACGAAATTTGGAAATTTTGATCAATTTTGTCAGTCTCTATAGTTGCAACAGAGAAATTTTTGTTTTTTAATATTCAAAGGAAAATAATTATAAATCTAGGGCCAAGTCCTTGCGTTCCATATCGAATAAACACAATTCAAAATTAATTTTTTTATACAAAAAATAATATCATGATTTGGTTTTTGTCCAGATTTAAACAACTAATACCTTTTAAAGTATTTGATATCTCTGAATACTTGGAGGTATTTTTAGAGCATATTGTGAAGGACTGTTTTAGAATAAAAAGGGTGTCTTAGTAAAGAGTGCACTTTTTTATTTTAAACCAAACTAACACATATTTTTGGAGAGAATTGTGATGTTTTTTATTAGAATGTAAAGAATAAAATAAAATAGCCTTTAAAAGGCTCCCACGGCCATTATTTTCTTTATAAAATTTTCAATGTTTTATTTGTTAGTTTCTTTGATCTTTTTCTTTTCAATTAAAACCATTAGTTCATTAAGCTTTTATTTTTATATTGATATTTTGCTCCAACTTACGCTCCAACTAGACTAACTTATAATTATATCCTGGAGTAAAATATCGATAAAAATAAATTTTTATAATACGATCTCAAGCTTAATAAACTAGTCTTTTTAATTGAAATTTTCAATGTTGTGGATCATCGATTAAAGCTCACGAATTGCTCGAGATTTTACAAAACATTAAACAAAAAATTAAATGATTTTGGTGGCCAGTTGACATTAGAATTTTTTGATATAATTTTTTCTGGAAATTTGTTTCAAGCATTGTGTGGCAGGTGGTGCCTACATGCTGGAACTATATGTCCTGCATATTCGTGTCATCCTCCAGTTGAGGACACAACACCTCCGCTGTAACGTAAGCCGTTCACAAGCACTGCAATTTCTGTCTTAATGTTTTCTGCAACACTGTTTTCAAGACATCTAACGGTATGTTCATGCAAATTCATAATCGTTTCTTAAAATTTTTTAACAACTCCTTGAATGGTTGATACACTAGCTACACTTTCTCGACTGAAAATTCTTCGAAGTTCGTGAGCGGTCTCAGCATAACTTACACAATTTTTTTGTAACAAGTTTTCACAAAGCGCTCGGAATAATCATAAGTAACACCTGGCAAAATTTCAAAGTTGCCACTTGCACAAAAAATAAAAAATAACAGCAAATTTAAAAAGGGCACTTACACTAACACACGTTAGAATTAAAAAACATGTATTGATTGGTTTATGTGGCAGCTAAAGGCTAGAAATCAAGGGCTAGAATCGGCTTTTAAGATCTATTGTGCAGCCCAGTTCTTAACTACAATCCGAAACTCTTTATGAATCTCGTAAATGCTGTAGAATTAATCATGTCTAGATCTTCTGGGATCAATGCCCCACTGTCTAAGCAGCTCATCCCGCTGGGCACTTGCAGAAGGTCAATAATTAGTAAACAAAACTCATGTATTATATCCTTATTACTTGTTATAAAATTGCTTTTTTTCTCATGAAAAAGTGTTGGCAGGATTTAGGCTGACAGTCACTGTTGAAGTTAATTTTTGTTTTTCTCTTGAATTTTAAAAAAAAACCGAGGAAAATGAAACTTTTAACAAAAAAAAAAAAAAAAATAGAAGGAAAATAGTTGTGCTACGAATTTATTTTATTTAAAACATAATTGAGTATTAATTTCATTTTAATATTCTTTTACATAAAGGAAATGGCCTAGAAAAATGAATTTACGCAGTTGAGAAGCCCAACAACAGTCAATTAATTATATTTAAATTGTCTAGAGCAAATTTGCCAACAATATTCCGGTGTTTTAGTAATTTATGAGGGATTTACAGTCTATGGTGCGTTACGTGAATGGCTGGCAAGCTGGCAGTTCGTTTGATTGGTTGGTTGGCTAGTAGACACTTGAATCTTTTTTTATTATTCTTACTTTTGGCCATTTATTTTTCTTTTTTTGCTTTAAAATAAAACTAAATTAAATAAGACTTACTTCTCGTTATGCCGCTAATATTTTTGTTTGTTTTGTTGTTTGCAAGACTTAATTTCTTTTCTTACCCAAATGTAATTGGATTTTCAAAAATTTGTAAGTTAATTATTGCCTGCTGATAGTATTTTCTTAAATTTATTCATGCTTTAACTGAAATAAAATTTAAATTTTAAAAATTTAAAAGAAATTTTAGTCGCTTATCTCTAGTTATCAGAATCTATATAAATAAAATTCATTTTCTGTGTGCTCGTTGTAAAAATTTTTATTTTCTAGCGGGTTTGTTTGAAATATTACCCCTAAGTACTCTTTACACCAAGAAAGGCCACCATGTACTTTTAAACCAGCCACTCCCATTTTCACGCCCACTTTTCATAGTTTAAGCCTGAAATTATGCTTTGAAATATTGTATTTAGCACTTTAGTTGGCGCCTCGCCTAATAATGCTAGCAAAGGCATGATCCACTTAATAAAGTAGTGAATGACTGTAATAACAGAGAAAAAAATTCAGTTCTGAGAACTAAATTTTCACCTAACAAAAATTCAGTAGCAATAATTGAAGTTTTTTAGTTGGGACAAAAGAAAATCGGTCTTTTAGAAAACAGATTTCTTTAAAAATTTGTACATACGCTCTCTATACGCTACGGACACCAACTCATGTAATGAACGATCGAACTAGGCGAGTCTTGGTCAGAAGCATGTAGTTTAGTATAAATTTTATTTGTTGTTTAAGACTCATTTATACTTTTAGATTCAATTTATTTAGGCCTGGTTATTTGCAACTTTCGATAGTTAAAATTAAGGTTTTGTGGGGCAAATAACCGGTTTTAGGCTAAAACTTCGGAACCAAATTTGGGTGCATAGTTAAGGACACACTATACAATATTTAACCTGTCGATATTTTTGATTTAATGTCCAACCAAAAACTTGATATCTGATTTATAAAATCTTAACTTTAGCTATCGGTAACTTGTATTAATGGCCCTTAATTTTAATATATAAAATTCGACTGTACATGGCTAGACCGATTTAATTGAATTTTTGTGTATGTTTAGCGTCACAAATCCACCCGTCAGGTGGCGCTACAGTGTGTATATGGCTTATTTATCTATTACCTGTTTTTACCCGGTCTTGTACGGTCCTTTACTTTATGGATAGGATTTCTTGAAGTAAGAAGATAGAATATAAAAAAATTGTATATTTTAATCAAAACCGAACTCAAATAATTATGAAAATTAGAATAGACCATGCCCATTACTACGCCCATTTAAATTTTTTTTTTTCAAATCGAAGAACTTCTAGATCGATTTGGCAAATTTTTTAAATTATATTTTTCTTCTTTTAAAATTTGAAGGCACAATAACTTTTGCCGGGCCAGCTTGTCTTTTATATTTTGCTAACCTTTAGTTTTGGTTTTGTTTTAAAAAAGTTTAATTAAACAGGGCATAGTTTTATTCCCATTTAATGAGGTTTACAAACATTTCATTTCATTTCATTTTGTTGGTTTTACCTGTTCCATTATTTAACATCATGAATTAAAAGCTTAGAACGAGATGAGTGCAAAACTTTTTTTTTTTTTTAATATTATTAATAATAAAGAGAAGAAAAACTTTTATGTTTCATATTGTATTTTACTTCAACCTTAATTTTTTTTTTAGTTATTTATTTTGTTGGCTAACCTCAGGCTAAAAAAAATAATTCTCACACTCGTGGATCCACATTAAACAGGACAAAAAACTTTAATAAAGTGGGCAAACATGTAAAAATGAATTTAAAGTTGAAAATCCGTTTAAGAAAATTTATTATTTCACTTCACCTAAAACTTAAATATTGAAATCATGCTTTAAAAACATAGAACGCCGCTGGCTACAAGTTACAAGTTGTCAAACTGAAAACACACAGGCTTATATGAAAGCGTTTATTTTGACGACTGAACAGCTATAAGGCCACACGAGTATCGTTGGCCCGGTAACTTTCTATTTTATTTTCATAAGGGGCATTAAATAGATTTAGTGCTGCCAGTATAAAAAAAAATATGAGTAAATAAGCGTTTAAAATAATTTTAATTTCATTTAACAGGAAATTTGAAATAAATTTTCTTTAGCCACGCATCGCAAATTGGAAAAAAAAATTTATCACAGATGATAGAAAATTAAATTCTAAGAAGAAACTATTAAGTAAATTTTCTCCAGGGAATTCGTGTTTGCCGAGTTATAGCCTCCAAAGTTTTTATAGTATCAATACAAAATTTTTAAATTTTCATAAAAAAAAATAGTGAGGCCTTTTATAGATAGAAAATTTAGTTTTAAGAAGAAAATATTAAGTAAAATTTTCCGCAAAAATTCATAGTTTCCGAGTAATAGACATTTGAAATTTTTAAGTCTTCTGTCATATTCTGGATGGTGAACACCCGGAACACCCGGAACACCCGGAACACACGGACTTAAAGATTTTTTCCTCTATGAAATGGCGAATAGCGGCTTCGCTTATAAAAGCTTTTTTGGGTAGACGGCTTTTTTTTTTAACAACACAAATCCACGAAGCTTCTTTCTTGCCTTATCTGCAGAAAGCATACAAATCTAGACTGGAATCGCACCTGAGACTCTTAGATTGATAGGTTAGTATGCTACCTACTAATCTATGAGGACAACCGGACTTAAAGATTTTTTTTCTATGGAATGGCGCACAGCGGCTTCGCTTACAAAAGTTAGCCGACCGTTGGCTGGACTTAAGGATTTCCTTAAGAAGAATATCACAGAAGCTTTCACAAAAAATCGAATCAAATTTGTCAAAGTCATTAATTTCATAAAATTTTTATGCAATTTCAAATTTGTTTAAATAAAATTTTCAATATTTTTTAAGAAAAATTTCTAATAATTTTTTTAAAATTTTTTCAATTATAGAGGTGTAACAGAAATAAAATTTTAGAATTAAAAAAAAAAACACTAGTTATTTTTAGGCGGTCTCACCTGGTCTTTGACTCTTGAAAGTAAATAAAGCCAGCTTAATAAATAAATTTCAATTACTTTGTTAGAAACTAGGTGTAAAAGTGGGCGTGGGCGGTACAAAATATAATGTGAGCTTTATTGGAGTATAAATCCATTAGAAAAGAAAAATTTTTAGGCGAAACAAAAATCTATTTTATGTTAGAATTGCATTTATAATTGAGATAAACATAATGTGGTCGCACATAACTAACATAGACTAAACTAGATCTTTAAGATTTAAAAAAATTGTAAATGACTAAAGTTAAAGTTTTGGTAGTCTTAATCATGATTTCTCAACATTCGTGCTCAAACTATTTTTGTAAATATTTGTTGTTCGGAAAGCAATTTCGGTTATTTTTTTCTTTGTCTGGGAGTTTAAAACTTGGGCCGGACATGGTAAAATTGTTATTCGAATTTGTAATAATAATCCAGCACAAAAGTATTTCATAAATTCATAAAGAAACAAAAAAAAAAAAAAAATTAAATAAAGATCCCAAATGTATGTGGGACGAAGGAATAAAAAAAGGAAAATAAAAAAGTTACTTAAAAAGCACTAAAAAACAAACACAGCCAAACACATACACATTTAAGTACATTTACCCACACATATGGACAAAAAAAAAATATATTAATAAAATAAAACAAACTTCCTTTTCTGGCTTAAAATTTTTTTTTTCAAAAGCTGAAGGTTAAAATACAAGAGATGCTTTTGTATTTACAAACGTATGAAGCAGAAACGTGATACAGAAATTCGTTACTGGATTTTAAAGATATACAAACAGAATGTCGATAAGGAAATGATAGTGTCATCTTTGAAAATTATTAAAACGGGTGTGTTTGTGTAAGCAGATCATTATTTTCATGGAATCTATAGAAAAAATATTTAAAAAAAATTCTAAAATTTGAGCACATAAATCAATACAATTTAATGGGGGGGGGGGGGGGGGGTGAGGAAATTACAGGATATTAAATTAAAAAAAAATGAATTGAAAAAACTAAGCCAAAAAGAAAGGAAATGAAAACAATTAAAGTTGAAGTTGGGAAGACTCAGAATAAAAGTATTTAGGCAGAAGCCCTAGGTAAAATGAGTTCTAGACTCATAAGGACTCTTGTTTTCTTTTAGTTGTGAATTGGGCCTAGCAAAAGAGATTACAGTTAAGTGTCAGTTTCTTTTATTTTATTTTTTTTATTTTACTTGTGGGCTAAAAAATTCTAGCAGCAATAAAAAATATAACAGGAAATGATGTCTTTAGAATAGAAAAGAACTGGAGTTTTATTACGGAATAGAATTTTAATCTTTAAAAAAACTCATTAAAAGAAATACAGCCATTCACTACTTTACAAAGTGACTCATGCCTCTGTTAACATTATTAGCAGAGGCGCCAACTAAAGTGCTAAATAAAATATTTTAAAGCATAACTTTAGGCTCAAATTAAGTACGGACATTTATTTTTATGAGCACTAATGGGTGAAAATCATTGAAAAGTTGGAGAAAAATGGGCGTGGTTGCTACAAAAGTAAATGACAATCTTCTTTAAAGAGATTGTTTGACATATTCAAATAAACATTTAAGCAAATGAAGCGAGTGAAATTAAATTCGTCAAGTTAAATTTGCAAAAACGTAACTATTTACGCAGTATAATTAATTACAGATGCCGAAAGGGGAGCTCATTACCTTCAGTTTGAGGTAGGCCCCCTATCTCTTTATAAACGGATTTCTAAGGATACAGAGTGACCGTTAAAAAACATTTAGCGCTAAATATAATTTGCATTCTTAAATGGTTATTAAACTTCTGGAAAAGACATTTCTTTTCCCTTTTTGTTTTTTTTTGTTTTGCTTTTTTTAACAGAATGAGTTTTTACTGTTTCGTAACTTTGTTGTCATTTTATGTATCCTTTTTTTGTTTCTTTGTTTGTTTTTTTAATTAACTAACTAACGTTGAAAAGTTATGTGAAACATATTGTTGAGTACCCAAAATAGGAAAATGATGGTGGTTTAGTTTGTAAAACAAAAATGTGGTTAAAAGTCTGTCCCTAAAAATGATAGTTAAAAATAAAAACGAAATAAGCACAGCAGGAGAATGCTTTTGATGGCAGAAGACACTAAATTAATGCGGTTAGAAAAGCATTTCATAAATTTATTTTTAAAGTGAAATAATTTGAAAAATTAATACAAAAATTAGTTTATACAAATTTTAATATGTAAATGCATGGATCGGTAATTAAGACCATTAACCAAGCAGAATGAAGTACTTGAGTTTATTTTGTAAAGCTTTACCTTTCAAGGTCTCATAGAGTTTTATGTGCGAGACAGTTTAGTAGACTAAATTTTGGCAGCTTCTTTAATGGTCTAGTGGATTGCCTGTCGCCTTGATCTAGTATAAATTTTGTTGCTTTTCGCAGCAAATTTGAATGCATAATGAAAAACTTCTTTATGTAGAATTTTCGTTGATTAAAAAATAAGTTTTGAAATACAAGTCAGGCTCACACTTTGCTCTAAGAATTCTTATTTATTGTATTTAAAATCGTTTAGTTTCTTAAAAAAAAAAATCAACTTTCTTTGAAAGCGACGACTTTAATCTCAAGTTCAGCAGTATTTTAATGCCAATAAAACCCTTTGCTACCCTGATTCGTCCATTAAATTTTCCTTCATTTATAAACGATCAGTTTAGGAATTCACAACAAAATTTTTAACATTTGTTGAAAACTTTGTGAGACTACAAACTTTTATGTTGTGTTCTGGCAAAATGCTTGTGACTTAAAAGTACTTAAAAGTAGTCCCTTTTACTATGGCTACTCAAAAGGCTTACCAATAAATGGGACATTACCAGGTCGAATGACAATATTGATGGTTTTTAGAATATTAAATAATTATATTATTGGAATTAATTTGAATAAAACAAAATTTTCTTTTATTAAAAAAAAAAAATATGGTTGAGGCAACCATATTCTGGTGGAACCATAGTATGGTTAAATTTATTTTTAAATCAAAGATAATAAAAATACCTCTCAACTGAAGATGTTGCGGTTCAACCCTGGTCAGGGCTAAATTTTTTTTTATACATTCATTTAAAAAAAAAAATGTAAAAAAATTTTTTTTTTAAAAATATAAAAAACAAATTTTTTTTTTATAAAAATTTTTTGTATAAATAAATAAATTTTTTATTGCATTGTATGAATTTTTTTTTTTTATTTTATTTGACTCTACCAGGATTCGAACTTTGGAATATTTAGCATTAACTCGCCACTCAACCACTTCAGCCCCAAAGCTCAGTTGAGTTTGAACGATTAAGTTTTTGTTTTAAGCTCACTTTATTTATATGGTAGCGGAAGAGACAAAATAGAAAACAATTTCATTTCAATCATATTTTCTCATTATTATGTTTACTATAACCATATCTATGGTTTTAGTTAACATTTTATTAAAAATAATATGATGATTGATCTATGATGGTAAGCATAGTGTGGTTAAAAATAACTAGAAACCTGTTTATCGGGATCATAATAATGTTTAGTTGCTTCAAATTTATAATAATATTTTTGTGAAGAACAAACTATGTTTGCGCTGACCATATTCAACCATCTTTTTTCTTTGCGTGTATTCTGTTTGTGGTTAGACTTAAATGTCAGGGAGTTATACTCGACAAGAGTTTAACCTTTGAAGATCATATTAACTCTCTTCGCATACTATATAATATTGATTTGACGGTCCCATTCAATGTGTCTCAGTAAGAGTGCACTTTTTCATTTATTATACAATTTAATAAATTGAAAATTGTGTTTGTATTGTTGTTTGGAAAGTTAATATATAGCCCCAGTAAACGCCATAAATAAAATAAAAATGAATCGAGTTAAGCACTCGGATTATTTTAGAAAAACAATTTTTAGTTTTACAACCAATTTTTTTTCTAAATAAATTTTTCGAGTTATGACACTATTGAAGCAAGTAAGCCGGTATACAATAAAGCAATGATATTATCAAATTTATTGCATTAATGCTTTCTTAAATGATACGATCTTTATAGGAGTACACATACGCCAGCAATTCGTTTGCCACATATAAAAATGAACAAAGAAAATCAAAAGAAAATATTTAAATAAAAAGAAAAAAGGACACAAAAAAAAAAATTTTATCTCATGAAGCACATATATATTTTATTTTATCATTTTTGTTTATTTAATAGAATTTATAAAATTCAGGACCTCCCAGGATATTGACTAAATAGCAGCAGCGGCAGCAGCAGCAACAAAACAAGCCATTCACAACTAAACTAATTCCAATTATAAGAATAAATGAATAGTTAACTAGGGGTTTGCAATAATAATAATAAAAAAAAAAAAACAACAACACAACAACAACAAAAAGAAAAAGCATAACTAAACTACCGGAAAAGGAAAGTCATACCTTCAGGGTGAGTATCAATTGCTTGTACAAGTTAATAAAAAATTGACACAATCAACAACAACAACACACACACACACACACACACACACACACATACACTTAAGGTATAAATTTTAATACCAATTTGTATTAATAACATTTATTTACTCACTATTTTAGTATTTGTTTTGCTTGTTTGTTTGTGTGACAAAATGCTTGTTCTTTTTTTTCACTTAAAAGGAAGACAACCAGAAAATATAATTAAATGTTTGCCGGATATTAAGGAAATCCATTTATATTTTTGGTAACTGCTTTACATGAATTAATTGCTTATGAGATGGATTTTGTATATCCTGTTGCCGTCATGGTGTCTGTCTTGTTAACTGAAAACAGTGTCTAGAACATCTTTAGGCAATTTTGTTTCAAAAGAAAATTGCCGCAACTAAAATAAAGGGAATTGACACCATTTACTTTCCTTTTTGTTGTTGCTAATTTGAATAATTATATTCTATGAAGGTAATTGTGTCACTAAGAAAATTTATTTAATTTTTTTTTCTATTTATATGAAAAAGGACACAAAGGCAATTCATATTAAATTTCTACTTAATTGCAAGTAATTGCGATACACAATTATTGCGTTATGTAATAATTAACTTGTATTATTAATCTTTTAGCTACAAATTTATTATTAACAGTCAAAAAAATAAAAAAAAACCTATTAAACAACATGAAGTTAATTATTTAATAAAGTTAATGCTAAACAAATTTTAGCAAAAAAATTCGTTTGTACTAAACGCTGGAAGCGCTATTGAAACCTTCAAAGACAAGCTGTCTTTAAGGCACTGGAAATAGGAAATAAAAATAAATTATTTATTAACTCACATACAAATCACAGAAAACTGCTACCCACGACTTGAAGCTTGAGTTTCCCAAAATATGTTTATGGTTACAGTGAAAAATTTTGAATTTAAATTTTTGACGTAAGCGATCTCAGTGTAAATTGCGTCAGAAAGCCGAATTTATTATTTGAAATACAAACTGCAATTCAGCCTCGTCACTTACTTTGTGGTGCAATAAATATTTAAAATTACACTGGTCAGAACTGAAAAATTTTCCAAAGTGTTTGTATTTGTTTTCGATTAATTAAAGTATCCTGATGAAAAGAGTACTGATTTTTTTGTTCTATTTTATAATTTATGGGCAGGTTTAAAGCAACGAAAATTGGAAGCTCACAAGTCACAGAAAACTACAAAGTTTGCTGATTGCTGATACCCACGAGATTCCAAAAATACAAATTTTTACTGCTAGAGTGAAAATTTTGAATTTGGATTTTTGACATGAGAGATATCAGCGTAATTTACAGCGGTTTTAAGTTCTGTAAGCCATTTGCAATTCAGTTGCATCACTTACTTTGAGGTGCAATAAATATTTAAAATTGCACTGGTCTGAACTGAAAAATTTTCCAAAGTATTTCTATTTGTTTTCGATTAATTAAATTACTGATTTATTCTACAAGCTTTCGTTTTTAATTTACGCACAGATTAAACATTATGACTCTTTTTATAAATTTTATTTCATATAGTTGCTGTGGCTGGAGAAAAAAAATATTTTTAATATCTTCGTATTAATAGGAAAAGAAAAATTTTTAAATTTTCTGACAAAACGATTAAACGTTTCTGCTTCTAAAGCCCTTAAATTGGTTAAAGTTCTATATAAATTATCAAATAAAGTTATGTTAAGTCCTTCAATTTATTTTTAAAGTCGATGTTTTTGTTTTCAGTCTCTTAAAAGCTTTTGATATTCGAAGTTTTTGTCTTCAGTCTTTCGTTCTCTTTTCATACTTGAAATTATAGTATATTAGTAATTTTCAATACTCGAAGTTATTGTCGCCTTAAGTAGTTTGAAAGCTTTCGATAATAAGGCTTTTGTCTTCAGTCTTTTCTTCTGTTTTCATACTCGAAGTTTTCGCCAATTAATAACTTTGATATTTGAAATTTTTCTCAATTACTAACTTTCAATACTTGAAGTTTTTGTCTTAAGGCTTTTGATAGCTTTCGATACTAAGAGTTTTTGTCTTCAGTCTTTTGATCTCTTTTCATAATCAAAAATTTTACCAATTAATAACTTTGATATTTAAAATTTTTCTCAATTACTGTTTTTGTCTTAAGTCTTTTGATAGCTTTCGATACTAAGAGTTTTTTTCTTCAGTCTTTTGATCTCTTTTCATAGTTGAAGTTTTTGTCAATTAATAACTTTGATATTTGAAATTTTTCTCAATTACTGTTTTTGTCTTAAGTCTTTTGATAGCTTTCGATACTAAAAGTTTTTGTCTTCAGTCTTTTGATCTCTTTTCATAATCAAAAATTTTACCAATTAATAACTTTGATATTTTAAATTTTTCTCAATTACTGTTTTTGTCTTAAGTCTTTTGATAGCTTTCGATACTAAGAGTTTTTTTCTTCAGTCTTTTGATCTCTTTTCATAGTTGAAGTTTTTGTCAATTAATAACTTTGATATTTGAAATTTTTCTCAATTACTGTTTTTGTCTTAAGTCTTTTGATAGCTTTCGATACTAAAAGTTTTTGTCTTCAGTCTTTTCATCTCTTTTCATATTCGAAATTTTTCTCTTCAGTCAAGCAATAGCATTCAATATATGAAGTTTTTGTCTGAAGTCTTTTCATTTCTTATTATGATTGGTAATAAAGTTTTTGTCTTAAGTTTTTTTTATATTTTTTTTAAACAATACAAATTCGCGAAGCTTCTTTGCTTGTCTGAAGAAAACATCCAGGAATCAAACCTGCGACCCCCAGATTGATAGGTTAGTACGCTACCTACATAATAATCTATCACGATACTAAAGTCTTTGCTCTCCTCACAGTATCGAATATTCTTATCATTCATATCACTCGAAAAACACTGAAATTCTGTGAAATATTTTGCCTTTCAAATCTTTACAAACGCTACGACTTTTCTTAAAAAAATTTTAAGTTGTTGTGGAACCAATTCAACATTATGCGTAACAAAATATAAAATGAAACTGATTCAAAGAGAGATACAAATTGACATCTCTCTTGGAGAGAGAGAAAACTACATATAAAAAAAGAACAAGTGGCTGAATGCAGCTTAAGTTTAACAGCCATGACTTTTGTAGATGGCAAATTTTTAATGTAAAATTGTAAAAACATACAGATTTTAGTAAGGCGGTGACTAGGCTAGAAATAGTACAAAAATTGTCTAGATCATTTGAACAAAGTCTTCTCTGCTTAGCCATTTTCTGAAATTTATTATTGAATAAAATTTGTATCACTTTAAAATAACATTAAATGGACCCACAATTTAAGAGCTGGTAAATTGAAAAATCTGTTACACAAAAAATAGTATGATTTTTTAAAATATCACACCGAAATACATCAAAAGTGAAGGTAATATTTTAGAAACATTTTATAAAGTAAACATTTGTTGGACAATTCTATGAATAGCATGATCTACATCCTCCTCTTTAATTTGAGATTAATAGACTTCAGTAATTCCATTACAAACAGTAAATAAACAAGCGAAATTTCAAATTTTATCACTAAAAATACTTGTTTTTTTTAAATCTTTTTACAACAAAGTTATGCCACAAAATTCATTTCATTCTCTAGTTTAGTTCAGCTACAGGTGAAACTTTTTTTTGGAAAAATTTTTTTCCTTAAAATTTGTTTTTGTAAGCTTTTTGTTAACAAATAATTAAAGACTTGTCAAAATTGCTTTGTTTATTAACAAAAATTTAAAGCAACAAATGTAACAAAAAATTTCACTCAATTAAACCTTTTCAAAGTGACATCAAAATATGAATGGGCTCATGTATGGAGCCACACGACATAATTAATTAGGAAATTTATTACATAAAACATAAAAAACATACATACACAGACATACTAAAAAATATTGTCTAACAATTTTAGCCTAAAGTTCCATGAAAAAGCCAGAATAATAAATTATTTAATGAAAACAATTTAACACATACAGATACACACATATGTGTGTTAATACTCATACACAAACATGCGCATAATTTGTTTCCCAGTAGAAGCTCCTGTTAATCTTGTAGTTCATCTTTAAACGACTTGCCATTGATGTCGCATTTATTTAAAGACCAGCCGTCTTATATTTACAAAAAAATTAACGTAGAATTTAAAGTCAACGTTATAGAAATTTTTCATATAATTTTTTCATAAATTTTACTTTAAAGTCTATGTGGATTTTTTTTGGATAAGAGGGTAGATGCCTGCCGCAGTCCTTTGTTACATAATTCGCTATTTTTAGAATATAGAGAGCGTATGGACCAATTTTTAAAGACATTCGTTTACAAGTTGAATTTTTATCTATAAAAATCCTGTTCAAATAAATACAGTCATTCACTATATTATAAAGTGACTGATGCCTCTGCTAGCATTATTAGCAGAGGCGCCAACTAAAGTGCTAAATAAAATATTTCAAATCATAATTTCAGGCCGAAATTCAGTACGGATGCATATCTTTATGAACAGAGGTGAGTGAAAAACTTTGAAAAACTGAGCGTGGTCGGTCCAAAAGTATATGACGATCTTCCTTAGAGGCAAATCTGTTTTAAAACAAAAATTTGTATTGAAAACAAACAGAAAATGAATTTTATTTGTACAGAAGATGCTCTCGTTTATCACAAAAAGAGAATTTGCAAAAAGTTTCTTCAACACCCTGACTTATTTAATGTTTCTGTGCAAACAAAAAACTAAATAAAATTTTGGTTTTAGCCTGGAAGAATATTTATTGAAAGCCAAAGGTCGGTATTGTTTCCAAATCAAAATTGTTTTATGCTGGCTGCTTAATACTTGTGTTTTATATTTATCCCTCTAATTAAAATTATTGGATCTGGAATAAATTTCTGAGAGCTTTACTTGTTCTTTAATAATTTTATTTTAATTGAAATATTTTCCATACAAAAATGAATCAATAGCTTTATGTTGGTTTTTAGAAACTTTATGGCCCATCATTTTTATTAGCAACTTTTAAGGGCAATTTAATATTCCAAAACAATAATAAAATAAAAAAAAAATACTCAAAACCATTGAGTGGCATTAGCAATTGGCAAGTGTATTCACCCCTGAATTAAAGGACATTTATTGAGTAACTAAAACACTTTAGGGTTTAACTTTATTTTGTATTTACTTTCCAATCGACATACGAATTTAGTGGCTGGCACTTGTAACTACTCGTGCATGTACTTAATAAACGTTTTACTCAAAAAATTCTCTTAATTTTGCGTTTATTTTTATTTCTGTTTCATCATGTTATATTTTACAAGTTTATGACTTGTAGGAGAGTGTTTAATCAAAATAATTTATTATGGACTAAAAAAAAACTAACTTTGGGGCTTTTTAGGGAGTGATCCATTATGAAAGATTTTTGTTACAGATTAGGCGTGTCAAATTTTCATGCTACTTAATTTAAGTGTTTTGGAAAATTTTATTTTTTTTAGAAAATTATTGGCTGAGTGAAATTAATGGTGACCCTTTAGTACTTCAAAAAATATTTTTATGATTTATGTGAGCAACCTAAGGAAAATAATAATAATTTTTATTAATAATTAACAGGGCATAAATTTTCTTAGACTATAAAGCGTCATTTAAAAAATAAACAAAAGAATTTAATGATGGCACTTTGCTTTACAAATTTTTTTGCCATGAGGGCCTAAATGGCTACTTTTATACGTTGGAGAGAACTGATATGTTACTAGACGTTTTTGTCTGGTCTTGCCCGGTTAGATTTTTTTACGTTAGTCGGTATCCTTAGAAATCGCAGGTACCAATTTTTATAGAAATCCCTTTACAAATATAATTTTAATTGTTAAAAAGCTCAGCCACTCACTATTTTATAAACGGGCTCATGCCTTTGCTAGAATAATTAGCAGAGGCGCCAACCAAAGTGGTAAATAAATTATTTCAAACCGTAATAAATAACATCTTTTAAAAATCGTTTAAAAGTGGGTGTGGCCGATCCAAAATTACATGGCGATCTTCCTTGCAGTATACAGACAAGTCCGTTGGAAAACAAAAATTTGTAAAGAACAGACAGAGAAGAAACAGAAAATGAATTTGGAAGTCATTCCAAATTTACTGTCTCTTTCTTTAGTTTCATTTTAATTAAAAACACATTAAACAAATTTGTTTAATAATAGAAAAAAGCCTCAACTAAAATCATTAAAAAACTACTCGATATACAAATTTCAAAAGAAAGAGTTTTATGCTGGCCATACACATGAACAATTCAAGCAAATATTAAAATGGTTTTGAGTTTTTCAATAAATTGATCAATCAACTAAAACCCATACATACACTATACAAACGCGCCAGAGGCTGGCGTAATTATACCCTTCACAAAAAGTGAAAAGGATATATATAAATTTGGCATTACGAGGGTAACTTAAACACCGTACATAGAACACAATATAAGGTATGAATCCTATATAATTATAGATAGCGGAATCGATGAAGCAATATTAGTCTGTCCGTTTAGATGTTGAAATCAAATTTCTGAAGACTCTAGAAGGCTTACAAGAAAGTTTAGTATGTCAATTTGTTAAAAATTCCAGTCTTTAAGTTACTATTTAAATTAAGCGCAGCTATATGCTCTAAAGTGCAAGTACTTCTATTTTTTGACCATATTCAAAAAAAACATTATTTTAATCAGTATTTATCTTGCCATTAAACAAATTTATTTATTAGTTTATTTGAACTTTTTATTTTTAATTAAAATGACTATTTTATTAAGCTTGAGGTCGTATTCTATAAATTTATTTTTATATCGATCCAACTTGCGTAACTTCTTCAAGATATAACGATATAATTAAATAAGTTGGAGCGAATTATCAATATAAAAATAAATTTGTAGAATACAATCTCAAGCTTAATAAAATAGCCTTTTTAAATATCATTAAAAAATTGTTTTTGTTGTGCAAAATTAATAATATTTGGCACAGAAAATACCAAATAAAAAAAAATTGAAACTTACTAGCAAGATTCAAAGCACTTAATACCAGTAAAATGAAAGAAAAAAAGTGTTAAGCATTTTTCATAGTAAAAGAAAAAAATAAAAACAAAAGCCCATAATGGCATTCACTATCAGTTTTTATAGGAGACAAAAACAAAAAAAAAGGTCAAAATAAAATCTTTAACAGCCAAGTCATCATCAATTTTCATTTGCTGGCTGTCAGCGGCCTATAAGAAAATAAAAATAAAATGTTTTTATGATGAAATATTTTGTTAAACATCTTTTTTCTACATTTTCATTTATGTTTTGCCATATTTAAATTTGTCATTTGTCACTGACAGTCAATAAATACAGATCATAAAAAATTTCTCAAATTTTCGTGTGAGTAACTGTGAAAGAATTTTTGTAGATTTTGTTTTTTTTTATGAAAATAGTTTTGTGATAAATGAAACTAAATATTTGTTAAACAAATCACGTTCTTTTGGAGTTTCTTTGAATTTTTCAAGCCATATTAATAGTCACTTAAAATAAAACTTCAACTTTATCCTGATTTATCCTCTTTAAGGCTATTTGTTATTTCAAAAATATTTTCAACATTTTCCAAGTGAATAAATTTAAATTTAATAAACTTTTCATGCTTTCACAAGCTGACTTATATACACTTACATATATTTGGGAAGGAAGTGAATAGAAAGTTTATTAAGTTTAATTTAATGCAGTTCATGATTTAAAGTTAAAAACATTCAACACAATAATTTAATATTTAAAAGAATGCACTGCACACATTCTCCTTATTTAAAGGCAACATTTTATGCTGCTTAATTTTATAAATCGATATTCTATTGTTGTAGAAGAAAATAAAAACCAGGACGCTGCTATTCAAACAAAAGGGGCGTAAAGTCATACGCAAAGAGATATTTTGTATTTTTATAACCCAGCAAAATATTTGTTTATACGAAAGCACCTGCAGGTTATTGTTGTGCTTTTACACAAATAATTTTTGAAATGTTTAGGGGGTTAATGTCAATTGCTCAAAATCAAAAACATTTTTCTGACAGCATAAAATTAGTTTAGTGTAGCTGAAGGATGACTATTAAGGTGTTGTAAGCTGTGACATAAAAAAAAAATAATTTTATAAATCAAACACAAGAACAAAAATTTTGTCAAAGTGTCAAGACATTCAAATGATGATAAACTTGGTTAAGTTTTTCTTTTCAAATTTACAAAATAAAATTATTTTAGGTGGTTTTTAAGACAAGTATGAAATTAAGGTTAAAGCGGTCTTTTCAAATATCTGTGCTTAAGCTGTGCACCGTGAAATTTGTTAAAAACTGTCTTCTTACTCTCAGATGCCCGTTAACTGCCACAGTTTACGTTGAGTGGCTTGTGTTACGATCGCCCAGTGACTAGTAATTATAGTCACCAGTCTAGAAATATCTTAATATTCCTGCTTAACAGCTGAGCATATAACCTCTTCGTTCACATACTTTTGTACCTGTCATGCCCATTTTTCTCCCACTTTTCATTGAAATCTTAATGATTAAAAATTATATTCTGTAAAATTGGCTACATACAATCTCTTTCTCTGTCTCTCTCTCTCTCTCTCTCTCTTTGCAAGGATTCCAGCTTTATAACTAAATGAAGGACAAGGCGAGATCGGGTAATTACAGCTGCCTTATATAAATATAAGGTGGTCTAACCCAAATGCACTATGTGAATTGTAAATAAAACAAAAAGCTTTCAGAAAACTACAAACGTCGGACATGGAGGACAAGTAACCCTAACAAGTCTTTGAATTCTTAATGAATACTAAACTCAGGGAAAATTTATAACTTGAGTGTAGTGTCACAATAGATAATTCTTGGCTGCAGTGACCAACTAACTTGTTAAGGCTCTTCATTATAATTCTAATTTTTATTATGATGGAAGGAAATTTAAATGTTCGCCAAGGCTTCTTTGACATAAATCTATCCGATGGTCCGTATTTTCAATAACTTTGAGACATAATTGAGGTTCAAGGGCATTAATGTGCAGAATTATCTCATAGTTGTAGTTGATTTGTATCATGCTTCTAGCAGCATGACTTAAGTACATGCCCACATACTGTAAGTAGTGCATATTAAAGAGGCCTTTTAACATCGGAGACTGAATTCTTACGTTTATTTATGTTTTAATAATTCATTTCATTACAATTATTTGCCTCTTCTAATGCTCTTAAGGATTATTTGTTTTTGAATTGAATGTCTGTATTCTCCTTTGAATTATTTTTGTAATCTGATTACTGGTAAAATAAAAAACCACTTTAAAATTTCAAATGGGATAATAAAAAACAAATAATCCGTTGCCATGTGTTCTTTTGTTTATTTGACTTAATTTTTTTATTATTTTTATCAACTTGATGTTTGGCATTATCCTTTATTTAAGTGCTCGATATTAAGTAAAATAATGACTTTTCAGGAACATTTTAATCTTTTAATTAAAGCAAAAATAAAAAACGTTTATTTTTACCAAGGATTAGCTTGTTTCAATGAGTTGACTTTAGTAGGTGGACACTGTTGTTGGCTGCTAGTGTCTTTAGAAGTATTAGACAGTCCCAGACCAGTTTTGATGTTACTTGCCAAGAACTGAGTGCTTTTACCAGATGTACCGGAAAGTCATTGCCGGTTTTTTCGAAAAAAAACTGCGCAATTTTCAAGAAAATGGAAAATTTATTTATTCAAAATATTGGCCACTTGATTCTATATATGTTGTCCATGCTTCTGGCAAATTTTTGGATGCCATCCCAAAAAAACTATTTGTCCTTTAAATAAACCATTTATCGAGCCATTTTCTAACTTCTTCGAAATTGGCGAAGTGCTGCTCTGCAAGCGCGTATCCCATCGATGCTGCTTTGCTGTCAGAGTGAATGATGATGTGACTCTTATTAGTGTCTCTTACAAGTTTTTTCTTAAGCAAAACTTGAGAGCGGACAATCAGTGAATGTTAGCCCCTGACAACATTAACAAGGTATTTAGGTGCCAACTTTAAATGTTTACCCAAAAGGCCAGTTCTATGGCTTAGATGACTGCCTCGTCATCAGACTAATCATCTGCTCATCTGAAGCAACTCAATTAATGAAAGTTCAAGTAATAAAGCTCGATACATGTAGTTCGGCCAAAAAAGGGAGTTCTCAGCATTAATGTAATGGGTGTCTAAATGGCAGGTCTGAAATTGGGCAGTTGTCACACGTTTTGTCTTATATGTATGTATTAATACTAAAGGGTGTCTCAGTAAGAGTGCTTTTTTTAAATTTAGTGTGAATTGTTCTTTTTTATGCAAGTGGCAACTCTGAAATTGGGCAGCTGTCATATAGGTTTATTCTGCTTATTAAAAATGAAACTCATGATGCACCAAAATGAAGTCAATTTCAATTTTTGTGAATAAATCCTTTTCTTAGATGAATTTAGGATGGCCTGTTAATCAACTCCGCTAAATTTAAGTATGCACACATACGAGCATGGTGTAAAAATCACTAACGAAATCACAAACTTACGTTTTATGTTTTCGAAAAGGCCTTAAGTTCCGTTAAAAAATGCTAGAGGAGAAAGAAAAAAATTAAACAAAATTTTTTATAAAAAAATATTTTTTTTTGGAGCAATTTACAACTCGATACAGACAAAATACGAATTTAATTTTTCAGAATTTAATTTTTCAGTTGCTGAAAGTGAAGTATGTTTTTTGTATTTCTGTGGACTTAAAAAAGACACAAAATTACTATATGGGAACCTTTGCATAATAAAAAAAAAATCTGCATTCGTAATAAATAAGCTCTTGTCAAGCACTCGTTAATAATACCCACTCTGTCTGTTAAAACATGCGACGTCTGCTCTTGTTGATTTTAGGCAAATATCTCGTATTACAATTTAAGAGCAAAAATAATAATTAAAACAGCAAGAAATTATCATATAAATGAAATTTTTACTTCTTTTCACTGGACTAGAGGGCTGCACAAAACATTTTAAAAGTATTTATTTGTAATAAAAAATTGATTACAAGCCATTCCTGTTATGCTTGTGCAGCTCTTTAGTATGTGTACACACATGTCTTGCTGTAACGTGTATGTGTGTGTGTGTAAAATATGCATAAATTTTAACATTAATTTAATACTTGAGTAATTCCCAGTTAAACACTAAATTTTAATAAGATTTTATAACTTGCACACATACACATACACGTATTTAAGAATGTAGTTGTTAACTGTCATAATTTTTTCTACATATTCAGCAGAGTTGCCTTCGTTTTAGCGGTATGTAGAGGCATTGTGGGGTACTTTTATGGCTGCTTTGGGTTTTCATATATAGCTCAGGGGTAATTTGAAATTTCAAGGTTGCCCCTTTCTTTCCTTTATTTTAAAAAAAGTTAAAAAAAAAGAAAAATTAAATAAAAAAAATTAAAAAAGTGCTTACAGATTGTTTTCCTGCGTTTTAGCTCTTTTTCTCTTCTATGCAAAAGTGAAAGTTTTATTAAAAAATTCTGAACCGTTCAAAAGTTATAGAAAAAAAAACTAAAGCCATCTTACAGCCATTATTTGCTCCTTCCGGTTACTTTTGTATTTTAGTGTTTTCGTCATAATTTTTGATTGGACTTTTATGCTCTTATCCAAAAAAAAAAAAAAAAAAAAATTAACGCAGACTTTAAACTAAAATTTTTTAAAAAATTATATGAAAAATTTCGTTAACGTTGACATTAAAGTCTACGTTAATTTTTTTTGGATAAGTTTCATTAAACAATAACCCCGTGTAATGAAACTTTTATTATATAAAAAAGGGGAATTTAGAATGTCTAAAAAACCTTTTGAAAGAGGACATAGTTACTTTTTTAGTCTTTTTTTTTTGGATTTTAAAGAAGCAGGTTCTCCAGTAGCTCCTTAAAGTTGCTTGTGTGTGCTTATCTCAAATGACTCCCCTTTGTTTTCCTTATTAGGGCGCCCTGTGCAACCTACATGTGCTTATGATTTTGATGCCATTTAAAGCGCTGCAAATATTTGTTTACGAGTCAATAAATTTAAAAAATTAAATTGCTTTTGCTGGCATAAACATAAAAATTAGATTTCATTCATATCGTTTTATGACACATAGACGAATATTAAATTTATTTTCCATTTTTTTTTCAGACAAATTATTCCTTTACTCACACATTCATGCATTTACATTTCAATTGCTTAGAAAATATGTTTTTCCTAAAAGAAAAAAAACTTTCTTTTTGTTACTCAAATTGAGATTTTATTTTTTTAAGTAATGACAAACACATTTATTTATATTTTAAAGGAATAGATGCAGGCACAGCAGCAGGCATCCTTTTATTTTAGGAAAATAAAAAAAAATTTATGCTCGTTTTGTAAAAGGTTTTTGTGCATGAAATTCAAGTTTCAAACTCGTACAAATAATTCTGATTTAGCGTTTATAAAACGTCACTGTTGAGCACAACAGTTACGTCTTAGAAACGGTTTGGTGAATATGCTACTAAATGCACAGCTGATACTTGTAAACAATTGAAAAAAAAAAGAGAAAAAAATGGGAAAATAAATAATTTCGTGTGAAATCAAAACGAGTGGAACTATGAAAATATTCGTAAGACCAGTTGGGCTATTCTTGATTTTAAAGGAGAGAGAAGAAAGAAGAATGGAAAGGGGTACAAACTTGCTCGTATTCGGCAATTTCTCTTTGTTCTCTCTTCGTATCTTTTAAAAGGAAGACACTTAGCTTGAAGGCTGAATAAAAATGCTAAAATTGCCGAAACAAAAAATTTGTGTGTAGACAAAACGACAATTTTAAAAGAGTATTGAGAAAGAATTGCCCAACTAAACTTGAGGGGTTAGGTTCAGAACGGAGTCTTACGACTCTTAATTGAATGCCGTTTAGGCCGCCACGTAAACCAAACTTGCCGGGTGTGGTCCTGGTTTAATGGAAATATTCAGAAATTAGCTGTTCTGAATTTCACATATTTTCTAATTTATTATTTGACATTTAAAAAAAATTACAAAACAATAAATTTAATTTCATCAAAACTTTTTTAGAAGGAATAAAAAAAAAATTCGAAAGTTTAATAATTCGGATTTTTTCATTAAAAATAGATTGCGGATTCGGAATACAGAACAGAACTGCATAATAAAATAATTTAAATCAACTAAACCAATTTCTTTAACGATAAGTATAAATAATACAGAGATTTTAAGGGATTTTGTCTTCAACGATGTTTTAAATTTAGTTGACGCAACACACAACATGTTGACTTTGGGTAGGTCGAATATTTTATGATGGAAAAAATGGCAGCAAATACGCAACTGTTAAGTTGAGCGGACCAACACTCAACAGTTGCATAACAGTTACGTCTTAAGCACGCACCCAATGTCGCACATGAAACACACAAACACACACACACACTCTTATAGTTTTAAAACATTTTAGTCTTGCCAATGTGATTGGCTAAAAATACTCTTTGATAATTTTTTTATCACTAAAAATCACTTTTGGTTTTTAAAATTTTTTTTCTTTCAAATATTTCCTATTTAAAGTTTTTTGTTATATTATTTACACAGTCCTACAATGATTTTGATGCCAGAGCGTAAAAAGCAGTAGCAGCACTTTACTCCCTTAAATGTACTAAAAGCTTTATTATTGAAAAATTTTTTTTTTTTAGAGTTTGATGGCTTAAAAAAATTTTACTACTGAATAGATTAAAGCTTGTCTTTCTCTTTTTTCCAACTTTTGTATGGAATGATCCATATTGTGTATTATAGTTGCAGTCTAATATTTTTTAAACAGTCACTAGAACAACAAAGTGCTGCTGCTTCACGCTAACAATCCTTAAATCTACTTTTAAGCCTTTCGAAAAAAAGAAATTGTTATTGTAACGTCACAAAAAAAATTAATAATAAAAAAATGAAACAAAAACATTTCACGTTTTAAGCATTATTTACGTTTCTTTTGTAAAACAGCTCGAATTTGCATAATCCAAGTTAAGAAATAAAAGGTATTTTTTTTTTATTTCAACTCCAAAAACAAGTATTTGTGTTGATATCATTGCGCTAATGGCAATAAGCTAGAAATCATCAAGATGTGATAACTTTATTGTCTCCATTTCAAGCTACATGTAAACAAAAATTATTTCTCTTGTTTGTTTTTCAGCTTTTAAATTTGATGTGAATGTAAAATAGGATTTTTGTTGTTTAATAAATTTGATGAAAATTTCATTTGAAAGCTTTTTCAAGCTACTGATGATTTATTAAAGCAGATAAAAATAAAATTAAAATAAATGCGTGAGAAAAGTTATTTAGAATTTTAACATGAGCCACTAAAGCAGGCCAGCAAGCGATTGTAGACAAATGACAGTCATTGTTTTATTTATTTAAATAAAAAAAAAAAAAACAGGTAAAACTAAAGTGACCTTATTAGCGAATTCGCTCAGCAGCTTGTTCAAATTTATTTCTATTTACAATTTGAATCACAAAAATTAGTCTAAAATAAAAAAAATAAATAAAAATGTGTAAATTTCATGCACAAAAATATTAAAATAAAAAGAATTTTGCTACTTTGAAAAAAAATTTTGAACGAAATGGAAAAAAATGTCATGCATATATCAGAAAACTGAAACTACTTAGAGTGATTTATTAAACGCACAAAAAATCGTCCACATCTTTTGATTAAATCAGGTGTGAAGCTTGATTACAAACTGATTGTTTCTGTGTGCTGTTCGACACGGTTGAATTTCACCCACTCGTTTAAAAAAAAAAAAAAAAATTATTTTGCATACAAATTTCTTACAAGTAGTTTGACATCTCTTTTCGAGAGAGATAAAGCCTGACTCAGTTTAATTTTATATTTTGTTGCTCATAACATTGAATTGGCCAATATAATTTAAAAATTTTTAAGAAAAAGAATCGAATTTAAGAAAAAAAAACTTCGAATTTGAAAAGAAAATAAAAAACTTAAGACAAAAACTTCAAGAAGGAAAATAAATCAAAAGACTTGAGAGAAAAACTTGGAGTATGAAAAGAGATCCAAAGACTTAAGACAAAAGCTTCGAATTTGAAAAGAATCAAAAGATTTAAGACTGAAATTCGGAGTATGAAAAGAAATCAAAAACAGCTAGTTTGAAAAGAATCAAAAAACTTAAAAGCAAAATTTGGAGTATGAAAAGAAATCAAAAGACTTGAGAGAAAAACTTGGAGTATGAAAAGAGATCCAAAGACTTAGGACAAAAACTTCGAATTTAAAATGTATCAAAAAACTGAAAAACAAAATGTGGAATATGAAAGGAGATCAAAAGACTTGAGACCAAAATTTGGAGTATGAGATTGAAAGACTTAAGACACAAAACTCTGACTCTCATTCATTATTTAACACAAAAATTATTTAGCATGAAAATTAAATAAAACTTAAGCCTCTATAAGGGTATTAAAAGCAGCAAGGTTTAGTCGTTTCGTCAGAAAATTTTTTTCAATTTGTCTTTTTCTGTGAATACCAGCCAGATTAAGTTAGCACGGGCTTGTGGGATGGCTGGAATTTTTGTTTAGGATCTAAGACAAACTGTCTCATTCAAGAAAATCTTATAAAAAATTAATTTTTCTTTGGGAAATAAAATGTGTAAAAAAGAGTTATTTTTTTTAGCTTGACTATAAATTAAAAACTAAAGCTGCTAGAACAAAAAATCAGTAGTCCGCATATTTTAATTAATCGAAAACAAATACAAACACTTTAAAAAATTTTTCAATGTTGACTAGTGTCTTACCTGAAAAAGAAAATATAGTTTTTTTTAAGGATTTCCTTTTGAGACTCTCTTAAAAAATCTAAAATTCTCTTCATTTGCATGCTAAAAGGGATATTAAATTTTTTATCTTTGTGAAATTTTGTTTTTTTTTAAATTTTTTTATTTTGACTTCATCTGAAGAAAATTCATGCAGTAACGACTTTCAGTGATTTAAATTTTTTTTTTTTAATATTTTTATAAAATTTTCTTTAACAAATTATTGCTCTTAAATAAAGAATTTTTGAAAATGAGAAAAATCTCAGCCAAAAGCAAAAAAAATTCAGTTGTTTGTTTGTCTGAAAATAAAATTAAGTATAAAAATATTGCTTAGCGGTATCATATTCACGGAGTTTAGGAAGGACAACTGACTCTGATGCTGAGCATCCAAATTATTATCATCATTTTCCTGGCTTTAACTGTCATGCTATTGGCAGGCTGGTTTTTAATCACTTTATAGTGGTAATTGTAAATCTATCTCAGCTTCTTGAATTTCATCCTCTCTGCTTTAGTTTAAGATTGGCTGTCAAAAAATAACCTAAATTCTTTAAATTGCTCAGATTTCTACCTTAAATTCTATTTTTAAATATTTTTTTTCAATAAAACCTACAACAAAAATTAAAAAAAAACCCAACTATTGTAAAATACAAATAAATCAAAAAGTTCAACATTTTTATTTGCAAATTCCTCAAATGCAAGAAGAAAAAAATTCTCTAACATGAAAATAGAAGATGAAATAAATACATCAACTTAAATTTAAATGCATTCAACCATTTACGATTCCGATATTTACATTTTAAACATGAAAGCTTTCACATGAGCAAAATAAAAAAAAAGAGAATGCAGTGCTGACCAAAATACAATCAGTTAAATTTATACAAAAAGGCAAGCTCGCGATCTTGTGAGAGAAAGAAGGCAATGACAGAAAACCACTTCGGTTGTAAGAAATAAATTTGTTGCCAATCAAATATTCAGAGCTGAAATCAAGCCATTCAAAATTAGATGGAAGTTAATGTAGTTTTAGTATTTTTATGTGAAAGAATTTGAAAATTTTGATACGAGCAACTCGATATTGAATTTGGTGATTGGAGCCTAGTTGCCATAATAAAATTTTTTGGTTGTAGCAACCAAAATTCAATAATACGGTTCAAAATTTAGTTCTCTAAAAAATAGTTCAAGCTGCAAGGCTTATTTTCTGGTGTCACAATTAAAAAATTCAATCATCGCAACTGAATATTTTGATAGGTAACAAATTGAGGTCTCAGAAACGAAGTTGCTTTCTCAGTGTACTTAATATTTAGTATGTTTGTTGGAAAGCTAAATAAATTAAATTTTACTATGAAGTGACCAATGTGCTCTTGTTTAGAAATTTTGTTAGTAAACTTATAGCTTAATCATACATATTCCCCAAGAAATTTTTCTTTTCTAGAAAATTTTGGTTTTAAAAAAAACTTCTTAAATGAAAAAAAAAAAAAAAATATTTCAATAAAGAGAAAAAACTGTACAGAATTTCTAGGTGATTTGAATGCTGCATGCAAATTACACAAATAAGAAAAAAAAACTAGAAAAATAATTGTAAAAACCAACAGTCCGTTGTAACTCGCCTAGGCTAAAGTCTCTAGTTTTATCTATCCTCAAGTAGTTTCAAATCTATTGCTAGCCAGCACACAAAATGTTTGCTTCACCAACCATATTTTTTTAACAGACATTTGCTTTTCTACTGCTGCTAGGTAAAGTGGCGAGTTTCTAATTTTTGCCAACTTTTGCCAACCTTCATGTCTCTGTACTTTTTTAACCACTTCAACTTTTCCTAGTCAATCTAAAAAATCCTCTTAGACCTTCAGATCTTCGTAAGCATTATGAATAAAAAAATTAGAAAATGGTTGTGAAAACTAAGTTTGTTCTTTAGTTGTAGCAACCATAATTCAATAATACAGTCTAAAATTTAGTTTATTAAAAAATAGTTCGAGCTGTAAGACTGATTTTTTATTGTCTAGGCTAGTAGGTAGCTTACTAACCTATCAATCTGGGGATCGCAGGTTTGATCCCTGCCTAGACCTTGGGTGTTTTCTGCAGACAAGCTAAGATTTGTGTTGTTAAAAAAAAATTCAAATTTGATTGGCAAGAAATTTGGTTCTCACAACCGAAGTTATTTTATTAGTAGCGCAAGTAAATCTAATTTGAAATTGAGGTGGACTGATAATTAAAATTTATCGGCCTACAAATAAGGAAACGAGCAATAAAATCACATTTCACTCAAGAACAAAAAAAAAACAAGTATCGCAAGTTCGATTCCTGCCCTAGCCCTGAGTATTTTCTGCAGACAAACCTAGCAGCTGCCTGGGATTTTTGTTGTTTATTTAAAAATTTAAAAATTTTGTTTGAAAAAACACTCAAACATATTAAAAAAAAAGTTTTTTAGACGAAGCGTACACGCGGCTTCCCATTAACAGCATATTAAACTGTTAAGTAATTCCACTCAAAAATAAAAAGAAGAAGAAGAGATTCAATACAAAATATTTGATGGTGCAAAATGGTTATAAAGTAGACGCTCGTAAATTAGAACTCTTATAAATTTGTATTTTTCACAAATTAGAACATGGCCTGCTCGCCTTGCGTTCCAACTGTAACATGATATTTTGTACGTTTTTTCTCTTGACTTTACTATTCTACAGAATTCTTTGTTGCTTCATTTAGAAATTACTTAAAGGGAATTAATTTTCTATTTGTTGGTTCGCTTTAGAAATTTTTGTTTTTAAAAGGGGTTTCGTCTAAAATTTGACGCATTTAATCTCTACACTGCCAGGTAAGTTGTCACATACTTTTGAAGTAGCCATGCCCATTTTTACAATAATTTTTCAATGATTTTCACTCACAAACATGTGTGGCCGTTTTTAGTTTAAGCCTAAGATTAGGCTTTGAAATATTTTATGTACCACTTTAAATGGCGCCTCTGCTAATTATGCTAGCCACTTTTTAAAGTAGTGAAGGGCTGGCTTTATTAACGATTAAAATTTTATGTGTACCCATTCACGTAATAAACAACCGAGCCCAGGCAAAAACATTTAATAAAAAATAAAACCAGTAGAACGCTACTGTTGTGTTAAACATTTTTGCTTGTATTCAAACTCCCAAATTCATAAAAAATATTATGTGCTTATTAAGGGCTTATTTGACAGACTTCTATGCAGTGTTTGTCAAATAACCCCTTATTAAGCACATAATATTTTTTATGAATTTGGGCGAGAGAAAATTAAAGTAGACTTGAAATCGATATTATGATAAATTTGTATGAAAAATTTGTCATAATTTATACTTGAAATCGTTATTAGTCTTTTTGAATACCAGCCTTTAATTGTAAATGCTCGTTTGACTACTGTTGCATGTTCCATACGAAATGAACATCCTTTTGTAAGATGGAGTGAGTAAAACAAGTTTTTCATTAAAAGAAAAATTCTTCCCAAATCGATTTCTCAATTTATTTATTTATTTTCTATTCGTTTATTTAAATTCTAAAGAGGATTAATAAAAAAAGTCACTGAAATGACAGAAAAACAAGTCAACCTACAGCAAAACCACATGTTCATTTCACTTACTAATGGTTGTGTTGTGTTTCTTTTAAACACGACTGTATAACTTGAATTTTTATGTAATTCTACTCTCGTATTTACATACATATTCAATATGATCAGGAGTTTATGTTTGCATTTGTCTACTTAAAGTATTTACATCAACGAGTATTTTGTTTAAAAATAAAAACTTTATTTTTTTTTTAATGGGATTAAGGATATTGCAACATGTGGACAAACACAAACACAAGTGTCTGGCGTGCATGCGTGTGCATGTGAATGTTTAAATAAAAATATTTTATTTAAATAAAATTTTATATTTTTTTTTCAGAGCCTGCGAAAGGTATTTCAAATGTACGCACAAAAAGCATTCAATTAAATTTTCTTAATGGAACAAATAATTTTATTGTAAAATAAATTTTATTAAAAGCTAATGAATGAATGAATAAATGACTGATTGAATACTTTATTAAATAAGAATGTCATTTTTAAGAAATAAAATAAAAATAATAAAAAATTAATTTAAATTTGCTGTTGAGGAAGGAATAGAATTAGAATTAGAATGAGAAGCGTTAGCAAGTTAGCTAGTCACTGGAGCCAACAAGGACCTATTGTGACACTACTCTCAAGCTATTCATTAAGAATTCAAAGGCTTTCTTAAGAGATTTTTTCGCGATGTCAGAAGATTTCAGTAGCAAAAACGAGTCCAAATAAACTATTACAGTGACACTGTCTCTTTATTTTCCTTACATAGCCTGCAGAGGTCCTTTTTACCTCTTTGTTTCAATACTCTGCAGTGGCCAATCCCGTAACAATTGTGAATTCCTGACTGGGTCAAGTTAAGAAATTTCTTTGTTCTCTTCCGAGATCGGAATAGCATGAATGTTGTCGCAACCCTGATACCTTTTATTTCCAGCCATTATTGTTGCGATTCTCTTTCCAGTTTCAAGACAGTTCGCAGAATGGTTCTAGGCCAATGAATCTATTAGCCACTTTATCATTGCAAGGCACTGAGTGCCAGTAATGCCGCTTTACTGTCCGAGTGAATTTAGAAGTGACTGTTATTTGTGTGTTGAGGAAGAAATTTTAATAAAATTTATTTAAAATGAAGGGCACAATTATTCGAGATTTTCTAAAACCCGGTTTTTAACAAATTTTGACATTCGATTTTTAATTTTAGAAATCAAAATTTCTTTAAATTTCTAAACTTTCGTTTAGCTAATTTTTATTCATAAAAAAAATATTTTTATTTAATAAAGGCTTAATAAGGTTTGCCATCACAATATAGAAGCTGTCAGGATGAGAATTTTTTTGTGTGGTAATGGCGGATCAGCGGAAGTTGGCACTCCAGCTGGCTTCGTTAATAAAATCAACTGCTTTATAAAGTAACGCACTCTTTCCTTCTCTTCATAATTACCTACTTCTCTTTCTCCCACTGCTGCCTATTTTCTTTGACTTCTTCCTATCGATAACACAACTGAATTTTTGCTTGACAACTAATTCAAATTACACAACCGAAGTTGCTTGCTGTGTTTATAATTGAGATATTTTTTGTTTAATCTTTAAATAACTTTACAGCTTAAGTATTGTTTTGGCATTTTTGTTGTTGCTATTATTACACGCGTATCCAAAATTCAGACACTCACGCCATTGCTTAGCAGTTTGGAGTGTCAAAATCAGCCAAAAATCAAACAATCGACAGGATATTAAAAAATATTCAATTAATTTATTTAGGACTTGAAAAATGAGACAGTGATGGGAAATTTTTCAATGTAATTTTTCTTAATTTCTGTTTAGTTCTATTTAAGGAAAAAAAAAATAAATTCACTGGTAACCAATAAGGCATTCTGTCTGGAACTAAAATTTGGGCAGATAATTTTTGTTTTACTTTTTTTTTAAATTAAAAATAATGGGCCACAAAAAAGTCCACTTTTATTAAGTGTTGACTTTTGTTAATAAGAATTTCATGAATTTTAATTCGTTTTTAAAAAAAATACCGACTTTATGGGCCAATTTTTTTAATTCTCATAATTTCTGTTGTTTTGTTAAAAAAGAAATTGATTGAGTTGTTTCGAAAGTAAAGGATTTTTGAATCCAAACTTATACTTAAGCCTTAAAATCTTTATATGTTTTGAGAGCTGATACAGCAAGTCTTGGGTGGGTGTAAAAAAGTTCAATTCATTCTATGCAAAAGCTTTTAGTTGGAGCCCTTTTAAATGCGGAGAGCAATAAGCCTCATTTTTCGATAGAAAAGATAAAAATGCTGTTCAAGGCAGCAAGAAATTAACCGATGTGTAGGAAGAAGAAGTATTGACGCCAGTGACAGAACTGGTTTTGAACATTTTCGATAGCAAAAATGCACGTTCTAGAAGTCCAGTTGGAGCTGCTTAAGATACGATAAAGGCATTAGTTAATGCAAATCGGCCTTAATAGAGCTCCAAGACAGTCCACAGAATGGTTCTAGGGCAATGAATCTATTAGCCACTTTCTCATTGCTTACATATTCACCTGACACCCCCAGCAAGTTAACCCTTCTTTTTTGAATTCAACTGAAAAAATTTTTAATTTTTCCACCAAAAAAAAAAAACTATTTATAATTATATCC
Source organism: Thelaira solivaga (assembly GCA_947397855.1). Lineage (NCBI taxonomy): Eukaryota > Metazoa > Arthropoda > Insecta > Diptera > Tachinidae > Thelaira > Thelaira solivaga. The sequence goes on from OX377614.1 coordinate 11,361,512, forward strand.
TGGAGCGAAATATCGCTATAAAAATAAATGTATAAAATAAGACCTCAAGCTTAATAAAAAAGCCATTTTAATTAAAAAAAAAATTAAATAAATAAATATTTTTTAAGCTTTTAGATCTTTTTATATATTTTTATTTAAAGCTTAAAAAATATTTATTTATTTACTTTCAGATGAAAAGATCAAAAAATCTAGATTTTTATTAAAAAAAACTTTAAGGGTATTTTTACAATTAACGTGTATTTACGGGAAATTTTAGCTACAAAGCGTGAGCGATTTTTTTCTGAAAAATTGTAAAGAAATGTAAACAACTGTGATGCTAACATACACTTCTTTAGCGCTTAAAACGTAAACAGCACGTTTTATCTTAGCGACAGCTGTTTTATACAATTGTAGACCGTATTTACAGTGGGCTTTCGTTTTCTATTTCTGAAGTGTTGTAGAATATGGTAAGATGGTAAATTTTTCAAATTAAATTTTTTACACTCAATACTAGGGACTTTACACTGAAGCGTGAACTTTACTTTTATAAATTTTAGCTGTAACTGGATAGAGTGCATTTTTGCATAAACTTTTCTTGAAAATTTATTTTATTTTAGTTTTCGTTTTTTTTTCTTTTTTACTGTTTTCCCTATCATTTTCAATGTCATTCAATTTTAGTTTTTTTGTTTTTATTTTTAACTCAGACCTTTAAAGCGTGAAATGCTTGTTAGTTTTTGTTTTTCACAACAAGCGAATCAGCATGAAAAAAGGAAAATTAGCAAAAAAAAAAAAAACAACAACAATAATTGAAATGAATTAAAAAAAAAAAATAAGAAAAATGAGTTTTAGTTTCAGCAATAAAGAAATAAAAAAAAAAATGGGTTTTGTGAAAATAAACTCGCAAGTACTTTGGCTAATGCAAAAAGTAATTTATGTTGTTGTTTGTAACCTCTTCTTTTCACGCCAAAATATCTATTTGCTGCTGTTCTTGAGTTGTTTTCATCTCCTTTTTTTTCTTCTTGTTTTGTTATGCGTGATAGAGTGATACTTATACGAGTTTGCGTTGGCTGGTTAAATAGTTGGTAGAAAATTGTCTGAATGTTGGATACGTAATTCTTAACAAGACACAAAAAATAGTAAAAAAAAAAAGAAACTACAACTGCACTGAAAGCACTTTTGCTTGAAATGGCTCAAATGGTTTTCTTTTCAGCTTGTGCTGGTGATTTTTTTTGTTTTTCTTTTTTTAAGGAAATGGCAAGACATTTGCCAACAAACATCATTTATCTTTCATCATTTACACAACGTACACATACACTTTACTAAAAGAAAGCATAAAACAAAATAACTAGAAAAATGAAATTGTGCCAAAATGTACTTGCATAAGCTCTTTATGATTAATCATGATTATTAACCTGAATGGGTATGTATCAGCCAACTTGTAAGATATTTTTGTGCAGAAAAAAAAAAAAAGAAGTTTTTATGGCAAACAAAAGTTAGATTCTTTGAGTGAAATGAATGTATTTTTAAACAAGTTTAGTTGTGGCATATTCATTCATTCATTCGTTCATTGTGATCAATTTATTTGAGGTAATTTATAAAACACATTGAAGTGTATTCAGAAGTATTCAGAAGTTATTGCAAGCATTTACTTAAATTTTCTTAAGGGAACAAATAATTTTATTTATATAAAATTCTTTTTCTGTTTGTTTGTTTCTATGTTTCCTATAAAAATTTTTGTTTTCCCCCAATTTTGTATGAAATTTGTTACATATAGGCTCTATATTTTAAGCAAGGAAAAGCCACGCCCATTTTAAGCCCATTTTTCAAAGATTTTCACTCGCCACTGTTCAAATAGATGTGTGACTCTACTTAATTTAAGCCTGAAATTATACTTTGAAATATTTTATTTACTAATTTGGTTGGCGCCTCTGCTAATGATGTTAGCAAAAGCATAAGCCACTTTATTTCTTTATTTCGGTAAGTGTTTTAGCAATTAAAATCTATTTATAAATGGATTTCTCTAAAGCTCTCAAAGGATATTGACTCACGAAGTAAAGGAGCGAACGGGGAGCGGGCCAGACCGGGCAAAAACATCTAGTTGTAAAATAAATTTTATTAAAAGCTAATGAGCGAATGAGCGAATGACTGATTGAATGTTTTGTTAAACAAAAATAAAATTTTAAGTAAAAAACAATAAAAAAATTTTTTATTTAACTTAAATGTTACTTAAAATGGCTATTTTGTTAAGCTTGAGGTCTTATTTTTCAAAAATTTATTTTTATATCGATATTTCGCTCCAACTTTTGTAGCTTCTTCAGGATATAATTATATCCTGAAAATTGGAGCGAAATATCGATTTAAAAATAAATTTTTGAAAAATAAGACTTCAAGCTTAACAAAATAGCCATTTTAATTAAAAAGAAAAAGGTCAAATAAAACTAACTAATTAAATGTTACTGTTGAGGGAAGATTTTTGATATAAATTATTTAGGGCCTTTATTACAAGTTAGCGATAGTTAAAGTTAAGATTTTATAAGTCAAATATCAAGCTTTTGGTTGAACATCAAATTAAAAGTATCGATAAGTCAAATATCGGATAGAGTGTCCTTAACTATCAACGCAAATTCGGTTCCAAAGGTTTACTTGCCCCACAAAATCCTAACGTTAACTTTTGGTAGTTGTAATATTTAATCAATTAGTCGAGATTTAAAAAAAACCGGTTTTGAAATAGAACTTAAAAATTTAGCTTATTAAAAGAAAAATCTTTAAAATGACTTTCATCCTGCACGAAATTAAGCACGAAAGTGTTGTACTTGTCTAAAGCTTACACGTAACAATTCCACTTAAACTCTGAATGTTTTCTTCAGTTAAGCGATTTTTCTTGTTTGAAACAAAAAAACTGTTTTGAAAGGTTAAAGGAAAATGTTATTTAAACTATCCCTCTCATCAGCAACATCCTACACAGAAACTCACTTACACGCCTCATTTATTATTTAAAACGTAAACAGATTATGTAGCAACTATTTATAGACAAACTCGTTGAGTTATACACCTGAAAAAGGTTTGCGATTTGCTGCCACATTTCCCAAAGAATATTTTCTTTTAAATAAATTTTTCAATTTAATTCTTAAATGGAAAATTGATGTTCCTTTTATTCTGTGTTTACTTTTCGTTTATATTTTTTATGTGTTTTTGCGTTCTTTTTTTTAATTTAATTTTATTTTAAATAAAAACTACCGTTAGCTTTAAGATAATTGAAATGAACCTTGTTTGTGTGTGTTTTTGTGTGTTTTTTTTTTTTTTATGAAACACATGGTGCTTTGGGGAAATTTGTGGCCGACAGGACTACAGCAGAGAATTTATTATGAAAAATTATGTAATAAAACAGGCGTTGGATTATTTATGGCAATTTTACAAACATAACTCGTAATTTAAATAAGATTGGATTTTCCTTTGTTTTTAATGCAAACCGTAGGTAAATAAACAGGCTCAATTTCCTTAATAAAACATGACACAAACACAAGTTTATATTCCACAGTAAGGAAAAAGAAAGGGAGAGATAGAGAGAGAGAGACATAAATAAAGATAGAATAAAAGAGAGAGACAAAGACAGATAAAGACTGACACATACACAGAGAGAGAGAGAGAGAGACAGACATGTGTAAAGATCACACACCCCTTGCCCTCAATGCAAAAAAAAAGAGAGACAGGAACAGAGACAGAGACAGAATCAAGGAAAAAATCTGAGAATGATAAAAAGACAAAGATAGAGATAAAGACAGAGACAGATAGAGACTGACATATACACAGAGAGAGAGACAGAGAGAGAGAGACAAACATCTATAAAGATTACACACCCCTTGCCCCGTAATGCAAAAAAAAAACAAAGAGAGACAGGGATAGAGACAGAAAGAGAAAGAGAGACAGAATCAGGGAGAGAGATAGAGAATGATAAAGAAAGAGAAAGATAAAAACAAAGATAGAGACAAAAATAGAGACAGAGAGAGAAAGACAGAGACAGATAGGGAGACAACGATAGAGAGAGATACAGAGACAGCTAAAGAAGTAAAGATGGAGACAAAAAAACTAAGACAGAACCAAGGAGAGAAATAGAGGATAGTAAAGAGACAAAGACAGAACCAAGGAGAGAAACAGAGAATGGTAAAGAGACAAAGACAGAGACAGAGAAAGAGACAGGGAAAAAGACAAACAGAGATAAAGACAGAGATAGCGACAGAAATAGAGACAGATATGTAAAGATACAAAGACAGAGATAAAGACAGAGACAAATAAGGATACAAAGACAGAGAGAGATAGAGAAACAGAAAGAGAGAGACAGCGGGAAACATTTTATTTTTCAATATAATCTGTTTTTGGATCAATGCGAATAGTCCAGCGTTTTTGCAATTTATTTATTCTTTCCAAATAATAGGTTTTTTCAAGTCCCTCAAAAGAGGCATTTGTTTCGGTAATAACTTTTCATTCGACCCTAACCCAGGAATTTTTCCAGGTTTGAAAAAAGAAAATACTCCCAGAAGAATATGCTGGATGAGGCAGCAGTTGGTAGCCCAATTTATGGATTTCTCCCATAATCAACACACGAAACTCAATGTTTTCCATTTTTATTTTTATTAGGTTGACTGCTTTTCTATTTATTAAAAAATGGTGATTGAAGCTATTGAAGTTACTATTTACGAGGAAGATCCAAGAAGTCACGAAGTTATCAAGCACACTTTTAATTAAGATTAGTTTTACTGTATTAAAAAGTCTTCTTTTGTTAGAAAAGGAATTTAAACTTTTTTAATTGTTTAATTTAAATTTAAAAAATGATTGGCAGCTATTTAGGGAAGCAGCAGGTGTAACACTCAATTAAAAAAAAAGTTTTATTATTACCTTTAATGCTTTTTCGTGAAATTTAATATTTTTTCAAACAATTTTTTTGGTGTTCATGCTCAAATAGCTTTTCAATTTCTAAATGTGATTTTTTTTTGCATGCGAAAGTCTTTTTTCTTTTTTTCTTTTAATGCTGATGAAAAGGTTTATGCTGCTTTCCATTTATGAATTTTATTAAATACGATTTAGTATGCTGGGGTTTTTACTATTTTGTGTAATTGCTTGCTAATGTGTGTGTGTATGGAATAGTGAAGTTGTTTTTATATCTTTTCAACTAAATTATTATTTTTTCTACCAGCTAAACATCTATTGTCCCACTTACACACACACTAGACAATTATTTTTTAGATGATTACTATAATCAAGTTGCCTTTCAAAAAGTAAATCCAAGCATAAGCGAATAGCAGAGATGGCGAGATAGAGAAAGTCTCAGAATGTTGAGTGGCTGTTGAATAAATTTTTCTTTTGTACGAGTGCCTGCAAGTATTTCAAAAATGATTTTAAAAAGATTTTTCTTCTTTTTTTTAATAATTTTAATTTTTTTTTTATTCATAAGAAACCCCTTAAATAAACTCAAGGTTTTTACAATCATCAGTAAGAATTTTATTTTTCTTTTACTTTTATTTTTCTAATTAATACGAAATTTATGCTTAAATGAACTTTGAATAAATTTTATGACTTTTTTAAGGGATAATTTCCGTTAAGCTTTAAGCACTAGAAAGTCAAATATTTTTTTTTAATTTTTTAATATTTTTTTTTTTAAGTACTAGATAAAAAAGACCAAAATAGGTTGAACAAAAGCTGTAAAAGGGCTCAGGTAAGGCTTTTAATGAGAAAAGGAAAAGCTGGAAAGAGAAATTTAAATAAATGGGTTGCATTATGTCAATGAAAAATCATTTCCTGGACTTATTCCCAAACAACCTTCAGCGCTGAACAAGGCGCATATTTTCGCCAAGAAATGGTGGCAAAAATAAACTAAAAATCATTTCAGAATATTTTTAGTCACTTCACTGACTCGTCTAAATAATTTGTATGAAAGACTTTCAATATTTTGAGTAATTTTCATATTAAATTTCCAAATTTCCAGCACATTCAAAAACTAAGTTGGGTTTTACTTATAACTAAACATATTTTGAAAATAAATTAAAAAATGTTAAGGTTCCTTAAAAAAATTCTGAGTAAAACGTCTGCAAACTTGAAAATTAGCGAAAAAATTAATAAAAAAAATTTGTTTAGTGGAGCAAGTTTACTTAAATAATTTATAAACCATTCAAAAGGACTCAATGATTTCTTTCTAAATCCGCTAAGAAACTTGAAATCGGTTTCTAAGTACATAAAGTTACGGAAAAACTAGTTTTTTAACTTAAACTCTTTTTGTACTCGACAACAGCTACCAGAAAATTAATATCACTTCTCAGGTATTTTTTTTTTGGGACACAGTGTTGTCAGCCTGTTTTTTTAATAAAAATAAAAAAATTATTTCCCGTAGAAAAAGCCCAAAATAATGGAATTTTGCAGGAAAAGAAAGAGAGAAATTTTATTTGTAATAAAAGAAAAAATAAAAAAATTCTTAAGAATTTTTCAACTATTTAATGGGGCAAAACGCCCTGCATTCTCAAGTTTTTTTTAAAGATTAACAGTAACGGTTTTCTTTCGTTAAAATTATGAAATTTTCTTAGCAATTGAATTTCCAAGCTCTATGTGAAACGTTTTTCATTTAAAGTTTTTTTTTTTTTATACCGAAAACCATTGTGAATTGTCTTCCTTCAGTCAATGATTTACTTCACTTATTTATTTAACGATTTTTTATTGTGTGTTGTGTGTGTGTGCTGTGTGTGTGTGTTGTGTGTGTGTGTGTGTGTGTGTATGTGTGTGTGTGTGTGTGTGTGTGTCATTGTCCTGCTTGATCAAATTAATTTTTATTTAATTTCTGCCAACAGCTTTTTTTTTTGTCAAGATTATTTTTTGTAAAAACTTTTCTTTTTGTTAAACTTTTCATAATTACTCTGTGCCCAATTTTTGTTTGTTTTTGGCATAATTTTTCTTTTCTTTTTCTGCTTGTTGTTGTTATAATGATGCCCATCAAAATATCAAACAAAACTTGAATGATTTCGTAATTTTAATGACCTCCTGTTTGAGTTACAACTTTTTAATTTTCATTTTAAAACTTTAACAAAACAAAAGGAAAACAATTTTAATTGAAACTGTTTTGCTTTATTCTAGTCAACTATTGCATTTTAACCAAAATATTACTTCGTTTCTATTAATTTTGTTAATGAAAGAATGCCAGAGAAAAAATCATTCAAAAACTTAAATTTTAGAGCCGTAGGAAAGGGAAAAAATAATCTTTTAAAAAAAACTTAATTGATTTTCATAAAAATTTTTTAGACGTTTATATTGGTCCTTTTGTCATAAAACACAAAAACACATGCCATATAAATGGATGGTTAGAAGAGCTATAATTTAATACAAAAACAACAGATTAAATACGTTAGCATTCGGCTGGCATCCCCTGCTAAAAACTCCTGATCAAAAAAGTACACCCAGACCGGACTCGCTGTTAATTTAAAAAAATTAAAAATAAAACGGCAGAGACTTTTAAGGCAGGTTAAACAAGTTGGCATCCCCGGCTGAACAGTCCTGATCAAAAAAAGTACACCCAGAGCGGACTCACTGTTAATTTTAAAAAATTAAAAAAAAAAAAAAACGGTAGAGACTTTTAAGGCTTAACTGCAGGTTAAACAAGTTGGCATCCCCGGCTGAACAGTCCTGATCAAAAAAAGTACACCCAGACCGGACTCGCTGTTAATTTTTAAAAATTAAAAAAAACGGTAGAGACTTTTAAGGTTTAACTGCAGGTTAAACAAGTTGGCATCGCCGCCTGAACAATCCTGAACAAAAAGTACACCCAGACTTGACTCGCTGTGAATATTTTTTGTAAGAATAAAAATAGTTATATTTAGTTTGATGCTGAATTTGATAAAAACAAAGAATCTAGCAGCAAGCTATTGGAAGGTATACCTCAGTTACGAGGGTTGTGTGATAAGACTGTGACTTTAAAAAAAAATTGTTTTTCATCAAATAAGCATAAAATTCTTTCATACATTGAGACCAGCATTTTCCCAATTTTTTTTATTCCTTCCAAATAATATAGGAATGGGTTTGTAATCAAACGACGACTTATGTAGAAGTTGTCAAGACGAGGAAGAGGAGCAAACTGTAAAATACCTTCTCTGCCGGTGTTCTGCTCTGGAAGAGCGCTTTTTTCAAAGTCTCACTGCGCTGTCGACTTTAAGGCTCGACATGCTATATGGTTGCGTTAATTTAATTAACGGACTCATTTTTTTCTATCTGTCTTCTTATTTATTTCCTTTCACTTTTCTATCCCTTCCTCTTATACAGGCTTCATAAAAGGACCAAGTGAGCCTAGCTCCTGTTTTTCTTATCTAAGCGCCCGGTGTAATCTAAGTAAATAATTTTTCATTCTCCATGTTGTTGAAATTAAGTGTCAAGAAAGACTGAGTTGATGTTTTCATAAGAAAATTGTTTGGAAAATACTAACGTAGACTTTAAAGTCAATTTTTTCAAATATTTTCCTTTAAAGTTTACGTCAATTTTTTTTTGGATAAAAGCATACATTTTTCATATGAATTGTTTTGGCGATTCGTTGATTTTTGTTAAACTTTTTTATTCCAAACAAAGTAAATAAATTTCCTTTATTTTCAGCTGCCTATTTAATAACGCATTTCCTGTTGCGGACATCCTCTATTTGCTAAATTTAATTTGTTTGTATGTGTGTTTTTTATTATACTTAATTAATATTCAATATCCAACTCAATTTTATAAATGATAATAATATTAAGAAGAGCACAACAACAATTTAAATAATCCACACAATGACTTTTAATACAAAAATTTATAAAATCATAAATTCGTTTTAATGCAGCAGCAGTAGCACGAGCACGTCTGACGCTGGTTTTAATCTCTTTCAATATTCATCAAGCTTATTTTCAATTATTTCTGCAACAATTGTTTATGTTTGTGTTAAAAAACACTTACATACATACATACATACATTCAATGTGTGTGTGTGTGTTTCAGTGTTGCATAATTTGTAATTTTCAAATAAAAGTCTGCCAAAACTAGTTGACAGCATTTTGTATTCATGTTGCATAATTAGCAATTGTGGCACTTGGTTATTTATGCAGCTGCTGGCCATATTTGCCACAAAAATGAAATTTTATTTAGAGAACAACACATAGCCAATCCAGGGACAAGACAACAACATTTAAATTCTATTGAGAGTTTACAAGCGTTTTTGTGTGACATTCCAAATATCAAATGGCGCATTAGCCAAATTCAATTAGCAATTGATATTGTCTTGCTACGAATTTTAAATTCGTATCATTTGTGCCACCATAAACTAGATAATAAAAAAAAAAAGAAAGAAAAAAAAAAAAAGCAAGTTTGGTTTTCATAAAAAGTTTATTTGTTTTTCGTTATGATTTTAAAATTATATCGGCCATTCGCTGTGCAACTTTCGGCTTCTTCAATTTAGAGGATGCAATAATGTTTCATGGATTAATTAAAGATTCTGTGCTCCCCAAAATCGCTTGTTTTGTTTATTGACTTGCTCACTGAGAAGGAAATGGGCTTCATTGCTCATGGTCAATTTACAAGATTGCATTGCATTGTTGTACTCAACTCGTTGTTTAAGATCTCTCGGTAGCAATTTTAGGTCTAATTGAATTTTGCACGGGAAAGTTTTCAAAATTCGCCTTAAACTAACTGGAAACCACTTCTTCGAATTGATGTTTCTGAAGACTCTGTAACACTATCGCGCACCAGAGCCACATTTTCGGCGTTGCGAAACATCTGTTGTCTTACAGAACGAGGTCTGTCTGCTTTCATACCGTACTGTCGATAAATTGTGGTTTTGGGAATCATTGACTAAAATTTCCGCTGAGTGGCAGTAATGGAACGATTATTTTCAAGAAATATTTCCACTATTTGTGCTCGTTCTTGTGGCTAAAGAGAAACTGAGCTAAACGTCACATAACCAAGATGGCGCGCAATCAAAATGGTAGCGAGAGTTTTGCCCCATCTTGTACGTTTGTTAAAAAGAAGCATGAAAATAAAAATCGTCGTTTACAAAATTAATCCAGAAACCGGTTTTTTTTAATATCACATGTCGTACAGATTCATGGCATTCAGTGAAGGGCACAAGAACTCCGTTAGCAAGTTCTTGTCATGAATATTGTTCACAGTCACCACAATTTCGAGCTCTTTTTCAAAAAAAATAAGACTAGGACCACACACACTGCAAGTTTAGTTGGGCAATTCTCTTTTAAAATTGTCGTTTTGCCCACACACAAATTTTTTGTTTCGGCAATTTTAGCATTTGTATTCAGTCTTTCATTCAGCCTTTAAACTATTTGCCTTCTCTTTTTACATCTTTATAAAAGATGCGAAGAGAGAACAATAAGAAATTGCCGAGTACGAGCAAGTTTGTACTCCTTTCCATTCTTCTTTCCTCTCTCTCTCCTACTTGCCCCACTAAAATTGCTGTGTGTGGTCCTTGTCTGACCAAAATTCTCAGCAGAAAGTTGCTTTTTGTAAGTGACTTTGTTTCTCAAGGATTGCATGAGCATTTGTTGAGCCTTAAATTCGAGAATTTTGTGAATTCACGAAACCTTTCAGCTAGAAATGCGCTTCATCGGAGTAAATGACTTGTTTCCAAAATTGTTATTGACTTCACTTTGCTTGATTTGTCATTAAGCGCCAGGATATTTATGCTTTCTTTCAAGCCAATACAAAAAGTCCTAGTTTTTTTTTTAAAGTATGTTTTTTTATTTTAAAATGAAAAAGTGCATTCTTACTGGGACATGCGTTATTTATTTAAATTTAAGCAAAATCGGTGTTTAAAAATTTTAAATCGGTTTGAGAGTCAATTTAAAAAAAATCTTAGTCAATAAAAAGCTGAAAAAACGTCTTTGCTAATAAAAACTTTAAAATTTAAGTGGACGTATTTGAAATTGTACTCATTTGAAAAGTAGATTTTCTTTGTCGCACTTAGGAAAATTAAAAGCTTAACAGTTTCAGTTTACTTTTTTGTTAGCCATTCCAGTAAATACGGAAGAGTAACTTTAGTTAGTTTAGGTGTATCCATACACACACTCGTAAATTTCCATACTCAAGTTTATAAAACGATTCAAATACCATTTGGTTAATTAAAATGCAAAATTTATTTATTTAACAAAAAGCATATTCCTGTGGGTATGTTTGTACTTGATATTCTTTAGTTTTAAAAACTTTTGACATAAAACTTATTTAATAAAAATAAAAAAAAAACAAAAAAGTTTTTTATTTATTTTTCATTTTATTTCACAAGTTTAATCTCAATGGAAACTAATTTCTGGTGATTGTAAAATTTCCCAAATTGTGTTTTATAATTTTATATTCAGAGATTTTCAATCAAAAATGAAATTTGCATTTATATTGATTTAATACAGCAAAACAAACTAGATAAAAACAGTAAATAAATAAATTAAAAAGGACAAAAGTTAACCAGCAAACAACAAAACAACAACTGAATAAATAAATAAACTTTATGAAAAATTATTTATTAAAACCAAAAACAACAAACAAAACAAAATCTAAACACACAAGGGAAACTAAATTTAAAAAAATTAAAACTGAAGGAAGACTTTGTTTTTGTTGAAAAATTTAAAGCAAAAATTTATTAATTCATTGAAAGCTTTTAAAAGCTTTTAGGCTGCCTCATGTAAATATTTTTATTTCACAGATTTTACGTAGAATAAAAGGGGAAATAAAAAATTTAAAGAAATTCATAAAAAAAATAATAAAGGAGCTGTTATTTTTGAAAGTGGTACAAGTCCATTTTTTTCAAATAATTAATTAGCGGTAATTTTAGTAAGTTTAGAACAACATCTTTTCAAAAATACTTCTGATTAAATTTTTAGAAAAACTGTACTTATACCACTTTTAAAAATAACAGCTTAAAAGTAACACTGTATAATATTAAAAAATTAACAACGTTCTGTTTATGTTAGAGAGAGCCAAAAAAAAAAAAAAAAGTATGGAAGCTTTGAAACTTTACATGAAGGCCCTCTGTCAAAATAGGATTCAAAGTTTTGTCGTCCTTTTCAATCTTCGGTGCCTAAAATTTTTAGCAAACTTATATAACATACTACAAGAAATATAAAGGGTGTCTGAACGAGAACGCAAGATTTAAATTTGGCGCCATTCGAAGTGTCATTGTTTGACATTTGAACAATTGTTATTGTTTGCTAGTAGAAGGTACGAGGTTAGTAAAAAATGACCATGGACAGCGAAGGGAGTTCGTTAATTGGGTATTGGAGAGACAACATGAAAATGCTGATTTTGCCGATAAAAGGCCCATTTCCATCTTGATGGCTTCGTCAATAGGCAGAATTGTCGCATTTGGGGTGAGGAAAATCCTCGAATGATTCACGAGAAGCAAATGCATCCTCAACGTGTCACTGTGTGCTGTGGTTTTTGGGCTGGAGGAATCATTGGACCTTTTTTTATAAAAATGAGGCAGGTCAAGCGCAAACAGTCAATGGTGTGCGGTATCATGAAATGATAACCAGTTTTTTCTTGCCTAGAATTGAAGAAATGAATGTGGAGGGCTTGTGGTTTCAACAAGACGGCGCCACATGTCTTACAGCTAGAGAAACAATCCAATTGCTGCATCAGTCATTTATTTAAAATTTAAATCTTGCGTTCTTGTTGGGACACCCTTTATTTGTGCAACATGTCAAAATTCTCTAACTGTTTAACTAATAGGACTTTTTTTGACTTTTAATTCAAGAAAGAAAAAAAACCCTCAAGTTGAAGAGTTACAGGGTTGGTAGCTAACGGTCAGCAATTAAAATCTCAAGATTTCGTTTTGAAACCAAAGGCAGTACCAGCCTTTGGCCATGCTTAACCATTGGCCAGTGATCAGTTATCTCAACCTCTCTATAGCTTAAGCAAAACTTTTACTGACATAGAAGAGACCATATTTGACTCACAACCTTGTAAGGCTCGAGACCTTGACATCTGGTGTTCCCCTACTTTTATTATAGGGTGTCCCACGAAGAGTGCACTTTTTTATTTTAAATTCATTTTTTTATTTAATTGTAAAGAAGACAGGTTCCCATTAAATATGAAAAAAAAAATATCAGCGCTGGAAGTGCGTTCAATCGGTAATAGAACAAAGTGAAGTCAATAACAGTTTTTCGAAAAAAGTCATCTGCTGCTAGAAAGTGAATTTCTTTTTGAATGGTTTAATGTATCTACAAAATTTTTGAATTTGGGGCTGAGAAAATTCTCATGCATTCCATGAGCAGTAAATACACTCACTGTAGGCTTAACAATCACATGAGTGAAATCGGTGTGATATAGAACGGCTTCTGTCGTTTTTGTCGGGAAGGACAAGAAACATCGGAAAATGTTCTGCAACATGCAGAATGAGCTGCTTAAGTAGGGGGACATTGGTCCCAAAAGATCTAGCATTGACAAAGTCTACAGCAATTACGAGATTCGTAAGGACGCTCGTATTTTAGTTGGGAACTGAGCAGCTCAAAAGATCTTAGAGTTCGGTTATAGCCCATGGCGATAATATAAATAATAAATGCACCCACAATAAGCTACTGTATGGTGCGAACTTTGCACCATACTTTGAACAAGACAAAAAAAAAAACCTAAAATGAATTGTAAAATTTGCATACTCGTATAGTTTCACAGGTAATCAAACAAGAGCAAATTTAAACTTTGCAATTTCAATTGAAAATCTATTTTAGCCAAAACTATTATCCGGCTCATCAGAATTGCTTTTTTTGTTGCCGGATGATGCAGAAGCTTTAAAAGAAACTAAGAAACATTTAAATGTCAAAGTACAGGGAGTTTATTAAGTTCATGTTTTTTTAATTTATTTATTTATTGAGTTGTTACAAAATGTTGATTCAAGAAGAACAAACAGCAAAGAAAAGGTTACCATTTTAGGGTTAAAGAGTCACATGCATTTAAGAAATAAAATTGGTTCAAGCAGCTAAAAGTTTTTAAAGTATTTTTTTTTGACACCAACAGAAAAAGTTAAATTTTTGACTTGAGCGATTTTTTCTTTTTTACACAAATTATTTTCCATGAAATCGTTTAAAAATATTCGATTGGTAAAACGATTTACGTGAATTGAGGAATCTTTCTGTGACTGAAAGATATTTTTCAACGGAAATTATTAATTGAATTTAATATTCAGCCAAAACAGCTGGAAGTCTCTTTTACTGTTTGCATAATCTGTGTCTGTACGCTTGTAGGTGTTTTTCTTCTAGGAATTCTATTGTTCAAATAAAAGAATCGATTGCAAACATGCATGTTTAGTTTTGTATGTATTGTGTGTGTGTGTGCGTATGTGTATTAATCTCTTTTGTTTTGTATCGCACATCTGTCTAGTTTCAAACAAGTTATTTGTCTAATCAAACTACAAAACTCTGGTACAACGAAATGCAATTTAAAGAGATTAAGTTCGATTGTTGTAGAGATTGCTTTACATTTTATGGATTGTTTGGTTTTATTTATGGTTGTTACTGTTTTTTTTTATTTTTTGGCAAATTCTGAAAACACGTACTGTACACTCGTTTTGTCTTGTATGTAATGAGGGGTCTCGATAAGAGTGCACTTTTTAAATTTAGTGGGAATTGTTTTTTATGCCGATTATTAAAAAGGAAACGTTTTACTAAAGAACAATTGTGATAACGCAAAAAGAAAAGTCAATGCTAATTTTTTGATAAAAAAAAAACTCCTCTTCTCCGATGAAGCTCATTCCCATCGAAATGTGTGAATAAAATAATCATGCAATCCATGAGAAAGAGCAAATGTCTGGTGTGAATTTTGGTCAGCTCTTACTTTTTTGAAGATGACGGTGAAATTTTGGTGACTGTGAGTGTTATTCGTTACAGCATCATGATAAGGGAGTTCTTAAAGCCCCAATTGGAAGGCATGGATCTAGAACAAAAATTACAGCATTAGCTAGCGATTTAAATGTCAATAGAATTCAAATGGAAAATTCGATCGGTATCGCATGCCGTGATGTAACCTTTGGAGGACATGTAATATCAGCCAGAAGGCGCCACCTATCACATAGCTAGAAAAATAATGAAATGGAAAAGTGCACTTTTACTTTCACACCTTTTATTTCTACACATTTTTGTTGATAAAATCATTTTTTTTTGCAGCAAAAATTGCTTTTCCATTAATGTTTGGTAAAATCTGTTTGTGGAGAGGGGAAGACACTATGAAAAATGAATTCTAATAAAAAAATTAAGAAAATTATTCTTTCTTCACACATTTTGGGCTAATGCCAGCAGGAGTGGTGTGTGGATTTCTGTTAGGCAGGGCAAACATGAGATAATGGATTTCAAGAAACACAAATAAATAAAATAAAAATTTAATTTACTAGATGAAACAACATAAAACATTTTGATAAATGAGCTGTTATTCTTCCACTTAAAAAAAATTAAAAAAAAATTCGTGGTAATTTTAAAAATTATTTTTTTAAAAATTAAAAATAAAATATCAGCTCAAGTAATGCATTTAATTTAAAATATTTTATTTTCTGTTGAAAGCTAAACTCCAAAAAAAAAATATTTTAAAAAGTTAAAAAATACGAGAGTTTTTTGAGACTGATTTTTCCATAATTTTTCATTAACTTGAAAAAGAACGAATAATTTTAAAATATCAATAAGCCATAAATATAGTGACCTTTGAGTCTGTATTTTTAATGATTTTAAATCTCTAAATTCTTACGAACAAAATTAAATTCTTCATAAAAGTTTTTTTTCCGTGAGTTCATGATTATGCTTTCCTATTTTTAAATTTAAAACTACAAACATGAAGCTCAGGCTAACAATTTTATATTAAGAGTTCTTACTCTCTCTCTCTCTCTCTCTAAAATTTAAAGATTCTGCGAATATTTTCTTAAACGAAATTCGTTCAAGAATTATGAGTAAAATCCATCAATCAATCACTGAAAAAAAAAAAACTCCCACAAAAAAATTGCCTTCCTAAAACAACCAAAACCGAGAATTGAAGGGTAAATAATCAGTCATTAAATTCTGTTCCACATTTTCTTTTGCTGAATATAAAGAATAGTAGACAAGTAAAACATTTTTTTTCTAAATTGAAATATTAACTGCCGTCTAAATCGAAGTTCTTATAGGTCAATTATGGATATCAATTATACTTTAGTTGTCTTTTAAATGGGCAATGCAAATGAAATGGAAATTGTTATTTTGCATGGCAACGATTTTTAGTTGTCAAAAAGTTATCGAAAACTCAATTTTCACAAATTGAAAATACATAAAATAAACAAAATAAATAATAAGAAATAAAACGGGGTTTTTTTAAGTATAAAAAATTTAATAAAAAACTATCGATAATTAAGATGAGTAATTATGCCAATTATGAATATTCCCTGGGATTTTTTTCCCAGGGAAAAGTGAAAAAACTCCCTGGGAATTTTTATTCATAATTGGGCTCATAGTGAATATGGCTGCTATTTGACACGACGACAGCATAATGATGAAATCAAGCCGATTGACCGCGCATAGGCTTGTGGTGTGATTGTATGTACGAGCTGCTGGTGCAAAATCAAAATGAGTTTGATATCTTTTTTGATTGCACCAGCATGCTAGTATCGTGTATTGTAAATTAACTCACTTAAAGCAAACATTTTTAAGTGGTAAAATGATAATGAACGCGCGGGAAAATTTTTTTTTTGGGAGAAATTGTTTGATTTATATTAATTGATGCCGTGACTTTGGAAAATAAAAAGCAAAGATTATTGCAATCGTGACCTAAAAAGTAAAAGCCACAACAAAATGGTAGAAAAATTATATAGAAAAAAAGTTGTTAAAAAAATTGCTTTCCGGCCAAACTGTATCGTTATGCATTTTGACGATTTACAAAAAAATTAAGATCCTGCCAGCCTGCTGGTATAATAGATATTTGCGTGCTGTTTTTTTTTTCAATTTCTTTTAATGTAGAAAAATTGTCTTTTGGGCAATCAGTTTCCTTTGAGAGTAGACTACTTTTGCTGTTTTTTATTACGTTTTATCTGCTTTGCTATACAGCTTTGACTTTGCTGCTCATTTTCTACTACATAATTTTTTGTTTTCAGCTTGAAATGTAAATAAATTCAAACTGTCTGCCGCATTAGTGGGTTTTTTTTCTTCCCCACAGCTTCTGTTGTGACTTTCTTTTGCCCAAAATTCCGCGAAAAACGTTTGTATAAAGGCCTCAAATTGTTGTTTGGTACTAATTGTAGTTCTTTTAACGCCCGACATGTGTGTATTAAGAAAAACAAACAACAAATAGGCCTTTTGAAATAAAGAAAATCTGCCAACTTACACCTTATGGTTCACCAGAGCGTATGATTGGTTTTTAATTTCCACAAAAGCAAATATTAATTATACGTGCTAGTGGATATTTTTATTAAAATAAAAATATTTTACATTTAATTTCGTTTTATGTTTCATTTCTATTTCTATACAAGTCGGACACTAAAAAAGGCTTTTTTAAAACGTGAAAGAAAAAAGATAAAAACAAATTGGAAGCTTTTAAAATTAATAATTTATTTAATTATTTTAAAAGCTTTAGTAAGTTGGAGTTTGTTTAGTAAAATTTGACTTGTAGTTGCAATTAAATCAATAACTTTATTTTTAAGGATCAGGAAATGTCAAATGAAAGCAATACTGTTTGCTAGCATCGAAATAATTTTATAAGAAGAACTTTGAGAACTTCAAAAATTGTAGTCCTCTAAAATAGCTTATCAAGACATAAAAGGTTTTTTCTTATTGCCACAGATTAATTGAGGTGCCATCTCTGACTATCAATAGTACTTGCTGTTTTTACTTGCAAACATGCGCTAGGCAAACTCAACTCCAAACCTGAAAATTATCAAAATTTTTTATTATTTTAATTAGAAAAAAAATTAATTTAGTGAACAAAAACAGAACTTGATAACTTCATTTATTTATAAACTAGATTATTTTAGCCGGTCTCTTTATTATTTAGAGAGCTTATGTATCGATTTTTAAAAATAAAATTCTAATTGTTAAAAAAACCTCTGCCAAATAAATATAAACATTCTCTTCTTTATAATAGAGTTTCTCATGCCTTTGCCAGCATAATTAGTAGAGGCGCTATATAATATGGTAAAAAATACTACAAAGCATAATTTCCGCTTTAAATTAAGTATAGACATACACCTTTATGAGCAGTGGTGAATGAAAATTGTTCAAAAGTGGGCGTAAAAATAGGCGTGGCTGGTTCAAAAGTTAATGGTGAATTTCCTTAAAATATATACAAAATTTTTCAGACAAGTCTGTTGGAAAACAAAATTTTTTATAGCGAATAAACAAACAAACAGAAAATTTATTTTATTTATATATTTAGATAGATGAAGAAATAGTTGAAAAAAATATTGCTGTTTTTAGTAAATCACACAAATATCAAATCTAATTATGGTTGTGATAAATTTTTTATTTAAAGGAAAAATGTACAGAGACTAAAGGGCTGCACAAGCATATTTGAAAGCCATAAATCACTATAAACTTGCGTAAAATTTTTTTATAAAAAAAGTGTTTCAAAGCCATTTCAAGTATGCTTGTGCAGTCCTCTAGTTAATACACTAGTCACTAGTCTAAGGGGGAAGGCAGTCTTAACACACTCGTATTTCTATTTTATGAACTTTTTTTCTCCAATTTATTTTACAGCAGTTAAAGCAACAATCAATATCTGATTTATAAAACACGATATTCCATAATTCCTTTTGAACTAAAAAAAGCTTAACAAAAAAAAAAAAAAAAAAAACATGTTAAAAATAATAAATTCTACTAAATATACTTTTCGACATATAAAACGAAATGTTTAACATTATAAGCAGATTATGGAGATAATACAAAATAAATACCCATTTTTACTGCCACATTCACATTCACATAAAAACTATTCTAGAGAGAAAACGAAATAGAAAAATAGAATTATCAATGATGCCATAACAATTACAATAATAATAAAGAAAGGAAAGAAACAGAAATACAGCAACACAACTAAAAACGAAAAAACTGTAAAAAAGAAAAAGAGAGCGAGAGAAACTAAATTTAAATTTAATAAAAACAATTTTTAATGTGATAATTGTGTGAAAAATTTAATGTCTGGTCAACGAAAATTTAAAAAAAAAAATAAAATTTAAATACAATTTTTTTTATTATATTAAAAATTCGTCTAAAACATTTGTCTAGAAAACACACAATTTTTTTTTAAATATTTTCTAGACAATTGGATTGCTCCTTGTCTAAAATTTGAAAATGAAAAATTAATTTTAAATAATTTGTGCGCTACATTTTTCTATACAGCTTTTTAGGTAAAAACAACAAGTTTAAAAAATTGGATATTAATACGAAAAATAAACTTGAAATTAAAATAAAAAATTTTGAGAGTCAATGAATATAATATGACTATTTTACTAAGCTTGAGGTTTTATTTAAAAAAAAAATTATTGTTATATCGATATTTCGCTCCAATTTGTAGCTTCTTCTTCAAATTATTCCTGAAAAATTGGAGCGAAATATCGATATAAAAATAATTTTTTTTAAAAATGAGACCTCAAGCTTAATAAAATAGTTATATTATTTTAAAAAAAAAAGGTCAAATAAAACTAACAAATAAAGCAATGAAAATTTTAAAAAGTTAAAAAAATTTTAAACTAGAAAATAGATTCGAAAAAACCAATAAAAAACTTAAAATTATTGATGCCAACAAAATTTAAATATCGTTGCCAGTTGCCAAATTGGTATTATAGAAAACAACTGGCAGCTTAACCTTTAACTATGGAGGTGAAATTATTTAACGCAGTCACTGCAGTGTTAGTAAATTTGATCCCTTTTAATTTTACCAGAAATTTTTGTTAAAAAAAAATTTTTTTTTATAACTATTTGTTTTTTTGTTAATATTTTTAACTAAAAACAACAATAAAAAATTTGATCATATTGAAAAAAAGGTACTTTATTTCAAAAACATACAAAATTTTGAACTAAAAAAGTATATAAAAATTTTTTTTTTTTTTAACTAAAAAGGCTTTTTTCTACAACTTAATACAACTAAAAGAAATAAAAAAAATAAGAAATAGTGCATTTTTTTTGGGTATTTTGTTTACGCAGTTTTATCAAAGTATTTTGCTAACAGTGATCTAGGCCCAGCCGAATTTAACTTGTTTTTAATTAAATTCAAATTTTAAATATTTCCCAAAAAAAAAGAAAAAGAAATAAAATAAAAAGACAGTTTTACGCTGCATTAAATTATCTCAGCTTTACAAATTTGAAGTTATGAAACCGAAATGTGTTTTACAGAATATCCAGCTACTATCCACAGGGCCCTACTGCACTGTAGACAGTTAGAGGTCGGCATGCTGTCGAGCTTAGTTAGAATAGCAGTGACCAACCCTTCTTTCTTCACTCTTCTCATCTCTTGTTGTTTACCTTTTTTTTTATCGTACCCACTGCTTCTTATAGTCCTTGCCATTTTTCTATCATTATCTTTCTTCTTATCAGAAGACCCAAGTGAGCCTCTGTGTAACTTTAAATTTTCAAAATAAATTTTTAAAATAATTTGATTGTGCAAGAGCATAAAGGCAGCAATTAAAATTTATTTCAAATCTCTTATAATCTTTCACACACACTTAGATACCACAAAACGTAAAATAAAAGATGAAATTTTGCTAAAGAATTTCGGGTTTTTTTTTATCAAGTATAACTAACCATTTTTACATAATATATCTCAGAAGCTAGAGCCATTTAAAAAAAGAAAACTAAATTAAAAATTTGAAACGAAAGCTTCAAAACAATTTAGAAATAGTTTTCACTTGTTTTAGTAGAAAGTTTACTTAAATTTTTAAGCTGAGGTAACTGATTATAAAATGTTTATTTTAAATATTTTTTTTGGGTAGTTTTTGTTTTCCTTGAAGTTTTTGATTATTCCCATTTTTAATAAACTCTGCTTTAATAATTTCTATAAAAATTAATTACATAAATTTTTATTTTTATATATGACAATTATTAGTTTTTTTTTTTTTTTTTTTTTTTTTTTTTTTTTTTTTAACAGGAGAAAAATTTAAATTTATCCTGATTTAAGTAAAATTTTAAAGCTGAAATATTTTAAAACCAAACGCTATATGAATTCAACTTGAAAAGTCAAAAATAAAGCAACAAAAATATCTTCTTCTTTGTAAAAAGATTTTATAAAGAATGACACAAACATTTTTTAATGTCATTAATTGACTGATTTATGGATTTTAATTCTATTTCTGTGCTTAAAACTGTTACAAAATTTGTTAAAATGTACTAAGCCGAAATGACACCAGTAACAAATAAATGGCTTTTTTACAACACAAAAAGAAATAAAGAAACAAATAGACTCGTAAAGTGAAAAAAGCCTTCAAGAGCAATTTATGGTTCACCGCACTACGTATGAGTTATTTTTATAATGCGCCACTTTAACAATCAATATCAATCATACGTCCTAGAGGATAACAGTGTGTTGATTTTTTTTCTAATGAATTTATTCTTAGAATTTCTTTTCCTTTCTTTCTTCTTGTTTATTTATTTATTTTTTTTTTGTAATAATTCTTACTCGGCTTTCATGTTTTGTATAAAATAAATTATTCAATATTTTTAGAAAACTTATTCTTTCTGGTTTCATGTTATTACTTACTCGTTGTTGTTGTTTTATTTCTATTTTTTTTCTTTTTTTTTTTTTTTATAGAAGAAAACCTCCAACTCAGCTTGTTAAGCTAAAAGAAAAATTATTATTTTTCATTGGCTTGTGTTTCATAGGAAACAAATTCGCTCAATTATTAAAGAAAAATATTTAGAAAACAAACTTTTATTGTTTTAGCAGCAAATTGATTTGATTTTATTTCATTTGATTTTTCTTTTTTAATATTTTTGGTGTTTATTTATAATATTTTTTTTCTTCTTTTATTTTTATAATTTTTATTTATGTTTTACTTCAGTGATTTTAAGTTTTTCTGGTTGTTTGCAAAATAAAAGGAAAAAAGGAAAAGTTTAAGCAAAGAAAACCTAAAAAAAAACTTTAAGAACATTTTTTTTGCCTTTACTAACTGGTTTATGAATAAAACTTTAATTTAAAAAATAAAAAAAAAAAATAAAAAATACTAAATAAATTAATGTTGACTAACTGGCATTTTTAATTAGAAATTTTTAGTTGATAAACTTTTTTATTTAAATATATTAATTAAACCCCAAACCTCTACATAGTTGTGTGGACAGACATAAAATCAGCGTAATTATGAGTATAAACGGAGAATTTTTCCGAGGAAAAAATTTTAGTTTAAAAAAAAATTTAGAAAAGGCAAAACAAATTTTTTCCATAAAAAACCAGAAATTTAATTCACACCTAAAAAAACCCAGGATGGTCGCCAACTGAACCCAGTTACTCAAAACGGCGAACTAAACTTGTAATCATGGAAGATGTGGGCGCTGATCTTACGTTAAAAAAAACGGCGATAATTTCGCTTCGTCAGAACAATTGATCGTTGAGAAGAATAATAAAAATCGATAATTTTAAGGCGTTGTTGTGGACTGTTCGTATTCATTTTAAATTTCCAAGACTTCAGTTATAATCTGCAAAAAGAAAAAATAAATTATGTTAAAAAATAAAAAAGTTATTTGTGTTTCACATCAGATGGTCTTATTTGAGCCACCCTGTATATTGAACAACAACAAAAATTATAAAAAATATTTTTCATTAAAAGAAAAATATTGATAAAAATAATTTTCTTTGAATATTTTCTATGAATTCTAAAATGAATAATTTCAGTTAAAGAAATTCAAATTAACGATATTCACGAAATAAAGTTTACAGAACAACTCAGTAACTTTTATTACGAACATTCGTATTGAAAAAACAAGTATAAAGATTTTTTTATCGAATTCGGTATTCAGTAAATTTCCGACAAAAATTATTTATGAGCTGTTAGCTTCGTTGCAAAATTCGAATATTTTTTTCGGAAAGTTGGTGAATACCGAATTCAGTAAAATATCGTTCGTAATAAAATTTACTGAATCGCTATACTGGCCTTCTTTTTTTTTAATTTTTGTTTTTATTGAATTTTTCAAAAAATTTACTATAAAATACTTAAATAATTATTACCAATTTAATAATAAATTAATTTAAAAATAAATTAATTGTCTCTTCTCACTAGGCGCTAGGTATCATTTATGTTAAGTTTCCTGGGTACTTCGAACTCTAGCAGCCACGTTAGTTGAGCTGTTTTTAGCCTTAAGGCTTCAATGTCATGTGAATATGTTAGAGGTCTATCTAGATGGATTTATAAATATTTAATCCGATTTTTTACCGTAACGTTGTTTATTTTTATTGTCGTACAATTATATTTATTGATTTATTGATTTTCGATTTATTTAGCCAAGCTTCGCGCTCGTTTATATGAGCTTGTAGGTCATCGAATGCAATCTTATCATTAAAAAAAGGTAACCAGTTCTGCTAGTGCCTTTTTCCGGCCACTTTTTGGTAGAACTAGTTACCTTTTTGGTCATAACTTGCTAAGTTTTCAATATATCGACTTGATTTCTTTTGCATGGGAAAGCTAAGCGAATTGGTTTTAATTAGAAATTTTTTTTTTGCGGATAGTGAGCAAAAAAATTTTTATCATTTTTTCAAAAAAAGCAAAGGGGGTAGTCCATGGTAATTTTTGGCAAAAAAATTATTTTTCCACTATCAGCACAAAAAAAATTCTTATTAAAGCTAATGTGATTATCTATTCAACGCAATAGAAATCAAGTCGATATCTTGAAAACTAAGCAAGTTATGACCAAAAAGGTCTTAATTGCTTCTTCATTAACAAAATAAAAACTGGAAACTTTGATTTTTTGCATCGTCAGTTGAACACCTCTAATATTTGAACACACCAACAAAATTAATAGAAATCGACAGCCATTACTAATTGTTTTGCAAAAACAAAATAAGCCATCCAATGCCCTCACTTTGCTTAATGTCACCTGAATTGCCATTAATTTGATTAAAACTTTTGCTCCAAGCAAATCGCAACAACGTAAAATTCGTGTAAAATTTTTTTTTTATCAAATTTTCTGTGTTTAATTTAATTATTAATTTGCTGCAGTTAATGTCATTATTATGTCAGCACACCAATTTAGTGCGACTGTTGACATTAAAACGTTCAGTGGTAGCAAATAAAGTGAAATTGATTTTCTTCAACAGCATTAAATTACATTAATAACAAATTCAATTTTATAGTTTTTATGGCTTTGCCTTTAATATTAAATTATAGCCTTCGCAAAAAGTGAAAAGTTTCACTAAAGTATAAGTTTGTCATTCTGATGTGTAATTTCTCTAACGTACATTTCTCAGCCTATAAAATATATATATTAGGTATTCCTTATAGATATCGAAACCGATTTAACAATGTCCGTCTGGCTATCCAGCTGTCCGTAAGGCTGTTGAAATCAGCTTTCAGAAGTCCCTAGTAGACCTACTGAAAAATTTAGTGTGCCAATTTGTTTGAAGTTCTTGTCTTTAGTTTGCTATTGAAATGCAGCTCAAAAAGTCCTTAAATGGCTGAGCTATGAGCTCTGAAGTGAAACTATCTCTATTTTTTTGGCCATTTTTCTCAGTGCGTATTTTGTCTAAAATATAAAACGTACAAAAATGTGGTACACAGTTTTTTCAAAAATAACAGTCATAATAGTTGGATAACACTGAACTAGGCCCAGCCGAATTAAACTTTTTTTAATTAAATTCAAGTCTTAAATATTTTCAAAAATAAAAAGACAGTTTTAAGCTGCATTAAATTATCTCAGCTTTACAAATTTGAAGTTATGAAACCGAAATGTGTTTTACAGAATATCCAGCTACTATACACAGGGCCCTACTGCACTGTAGACAGTTAGAGGTCGGCATGCTGTCGAGCTTAGTTAGAGTAGCAGTGACCAACCCTTCTCTCTTCACTCTTCTAATCTCTTGTTTTGTACCTATTTTTATCGTACCCACTGCTTCTTAGAGTCTTTGCCATTTTTCTATCATTATCTTTCTTATTAAAATTAGCAAATTAAATTTTTAAAACAACTCGATTGTACACGAGCACAAAGGCAGCAATTAAAATTTATTTCAAATCTCTTTTAATCTTTCACACGCACTTAGATACCACAAAACATAAAACAAAAGATGAATTAGAATCCAAAAATAATTGCTTCTTAATAGATGGATCAAATTACAGTTATTATTTGCACAGACACACATAATATTAAATTTAATATGACACTAAAGTAAATAACAATAAAATAATAAATAAAATTAAATAAAAAGAAGACAAAGAAAAGCCATAAACCAAAAACCATAAGCTACACAAGAGTGTTTGAGTGCGAGTGTGTGTGTGTGTGTATGTGAGTGTGATGTAAGCGGTTTGCAATAAAATTTCATTTTCAACTGAAGAGCACAAACTTATTTTTGAAAATGATTTCTTTCTCTGTCACTCGTTTTTTTAAAAGCTTTTCAAATACCCTCTCGTACACACACACACACACACACACACACACACTATTTTCAAGTGTTTACAAATTTTGTGGTCGGTAACACTTTCTTGTTAAGAACATCAAACTGCAATTTGTTGTTAAAATAGAAAAAAAATTATGAGTGTATGTATGAGCGTGTGCATGTGTCAGAGCTATTTTTTTTTGTTGGGAAAATCTGTCAGTAACAATTATAACGATTTATTATGACAATGAAGCTGAATGATGCAGTTGCTGATTATGTTGATGAAGATGATGATGATGACGTTACCAAATTAAGTTGAGCTTTCTAATTAGAAATACTTTGTGGCATAAACAACATCAAAGCACAAATGTCAAACAATCCTATGAGCTATTAATTGTGAAAGTGGTATAAGTCCACTTTAAAAAAAAATTATTTAGCGTTTATTTTGTTTATTTTGTAACTAAAATAACCGCTAGCAAATATTTTTTTTTTAAATGGACTTGTAACACTTGCAAAAATATTCAACTTCAACTTATAAATTTTTGTTTAAATTTTTTTTTTGATTATTTATGTGCGTCATGCAGTCGTTTCAATCGTTCATAATTTCTGTCTGTCTTTATGCGGTTGTAAATTACAGAGAATGGAATTTGCACAAAACCAACAAAGCAAATGCCAGTGGAGCAAAAATTTTGCTAAGCTAATTGAGCATAAAATGTAATTTTTTATGCAAACATGATTATCAGAAATAAAAATTCAAAATAAAATTAAATTTTTAAATGCTCGCGTACGGGTGAACTGAATCATTTAATGTGCGTATTTGCACACATTTGATTACTGAATTGAAATAAAATAAAATAAATTGATTGTCTACACACATGCTAACAGAAATGTGTGGCAAATTTGCCAAAAAAAAATTAAATTTTATTAAAAAGCCCTAAAGAGACTTCGGGTTGATGTGGATTTAAGCGCTGGACATGACCTTTTTTTAAAAAAATTTTTTTTTTTTAAATAAGTTGGAAATAATTTTAGTTTCGTTAAGTCTCAGGGAAAACTTAGTGAAAACTTCACTATTATAATACTTTTTGTAGTATTAATGGATGTACCAATAAGAAACGCCCTCACAGTGACGAGCGTTCAAATTAGTGCCAAATTGGCTGGAATGTTTTTAGTCTATTTTTTCAGATTGTGTAAGAAAATTGCATGTTCTAGTCGGTCAATAAAGACGAGTGCTATAGCCTGATGAACATTTTTCCAAATTATTTGTATTTGTTTTCGCTTAATTAAAGTGTGCTGAAAACGAAAATAATACTGATTTTTTCTAGCAGCTGTAGGATTTAATTTTCGGAAAGGTTACAAATTTCAATTCTTTTTATACTTTTTATTGCGTACAGTAACTGTGGTTGCAGAAAAACTGTGTTCTTTTTAAGATTTTAGGTTTATATCCCTAACAAGGATCCCAGCCATAATCAGTCATTTTATATCTGTCCCACCTGCCTTCGTAACCGTCTTCCATATTGTAAGAATATCAAGCTCATGTTCAAATTAAAAGAAAAATTTTCTAACGAAACCATTAAACACTTCTGCTTTTAATACCCTTAAAGAGATTTAAGTTTTATTTAATTTTCCAGCAGCATAAATTTTGATTTAAATAATAAAGGAGAAGCTTCAATTTCTTTTCATACTCGAAGTTTTTGTCTTAAGTCTATTCACCTCTTTTCATAACCAAAGTTTTTTCTTCAGTCTTTTGATCTCTTTTTATACTTGAAGTTTCTGCCTTCAGTCTTTTGATTTCTTTTCGTACATAAAGGTTTTGTCTCAAGTCTTTTGATCTCTTTTCAAACTAGAACGTTTTGTTTTAAGTTTTTTGTTCTTTTTTCATACTCGAATTTTTTTCTTAAGTCTTCTGGTCTCTTTTCATACTTGAAGTTTTTATCTTAAGTCTTTTGATCTCTTTTCATACTCGAAGTTTTTGTCTTAAGTCTTCTGATCTCTTTTCATACTAGAAGGTTTTGTCTTAAGTCTTTTGATCTCTTTTTGTACCCGAAGTTTTTGTCTTAAGTCTTTTGATCTCTTTTCATACTCGAAGTATTTGTCTTAAGTCTTCGGATCTCTTTTCATACCCGGAGTTTTTGTCTTAAGTCTTTTGATCTCTTTTCATACCCGGAGTTTTTGTCTTAAGTTTTTTGTTCTATTTTCATACTCGAATTTTTTTCTTAAGTCTTCTGGTCTCTTTTTATGCTCGAAGTTTTTCTCTTAAGTCTTCGAATCTCTTTTCATACCCGGAGTTTTTGTCTTAAGTCTTCTGATCTCTTTTCATAGTAGAAGTTTTTGTCTTAAGTTTTTTGTACTTTTTTTCATACTCGAATTTTTTTCCTAAGTCTTCTGGTCTCTTTTTATGCTGGAAGTTTTTATCTTAAGTTTTTTATTCTCTTTTCATACTCGAAGCTTGTGCCTTCAGTCTTTTGATTTACTTCGAAATTTTTTTTAAAGTTTTTTGTTCTCTTTTTATACTGAAATTATTTTTTTAAGTCTTTTGATTTCTTTTCAAAATCGAAATTTTCGTCGTAAGAATTTTTTTATATGATCGATAATAAAGCACATTTCTTGAGTTTTTTTAATTATAAGCGACATCAAAGTTCATCTCTTAATGTTTTTTATTTTTATTTTCTTTTACATTTATTGACGATATTAACGTGTCTTTGCTATGCGCAGTATTAAATATTCTCCTTATTCATATCACTCTGAAAGCGCTATTTCCATAGAAATTTTGTTTAATATTTTGCTTTCGAAAGCAGATGTAAAAAATTTTCTATGCAAACGCTACGACAAGTAAGCAAAATTTTACAAAGTCTATAAAGCACGTATATTTTGCAAAGGAATGTCGCCTCAAATTGTCTGAATCATTTCAAAAGCGTCTTTTCTCTGTAGCCATTTTTCGAAATTAATTGAACAACATAAACATGCTTAAGGTGATCAAGTGTGGTTAGCAGTTGACTTACAGTAAATAGCATAATGAGCCACATGTTATTAAAATCAATAAGCAACTTTTGATTTTATTTACTATGACAGCCAAATATGCAGCATATGGCTACCAACTTACATACTTTTCAACCGTGGATGGGCACTTTGTAGCAGCAGTAAAAGTAAAGTTGCAAATGTTTACTGAAAATAAATTCTCTAACTAATAAATTTTTAAATGAAATACCAAGTGACTAGAAATTCCAGTGTTCGTTAAACAAAATATTAGTTGTACGTACGAGTATTGGCTTTTAGCGAGTATTTTTTTTTAGCAAAAGCTTCTTGTTTTACATTTGTATTCCCATGTTTTTTTGTGTTTGGTTTTTAACTAACGTTAAAGAGCTTAGCGTTTGTTACACTTGATAGTAATTTCATGTTGAGCTGATGATCCTTTCTTAAAAAAAAGTTAAACTAGAGTTCATAAAAGGACACTCAATGACTGCATACAATTTTTTTAAGTTTATAAATAAAAATAATTTTAAAACTGGAAAAAAAAAATTAAGAGCGGATTTGCATTTCAGTTGAGCTTTTGAAAAGAATTTTTTTAAACGAAAATAGTTTTATATTTTGTAACTGAATTAACTTTTTAGTTTAGTTAAGAGGAGAGGAATTTCTCTATTTTGTAATCTCCTACCGCTACATACCAGCCTGATTTAAAGTAAATCATTAAATATTCTTAAGGATTTGCTTTTTGTTTGTAATTTAAAAAATAAAAAAATTGTGTGTGTGAGCTGAATGATTTTTATTTCATTGTAAATTCAATTCTATTGATTTATTTATTTATATTTTTAACATTCAGTTGATTGAACCGGAAAACAACTAAAAAAACAGGAAAATAAAAACAACGAACCATTTTTTTTTTGTGTGTACCCGTATTGCATGTAAAAGTACTTAAACCATTCAAATGTGTAGATTGTAATGGTGGCTGGCAATTAAACAGAAGCCAGCTGCTTGACTGCCAGCACCAATAAATACTCACTCGTTGGCTGTAAAATATTCAAGATTTAATTGAAATGAAAAAATCAACATGACAGCGTATTGATTGAAAATAACTAAAAACCACAAAATACACCAACACAACTAAAAGCTTTTGCATTAATTATTTTCCTAAAAGAATTGAAGTGAGTGAGATGTTTTGTATTTTTTTGTTTTTTTTTTTTTTAATTGCAAGTACATGCAGTTTATTGTTGATGATGCTTTACAGTCCAACCTAAATTGGAGCGGCAAGCGAAGGGTTTTTACCGCCTGGCTTTCATATTAAAGCATTTTTTCTACAGTAGTTAATCATTTTGTTTAATAAAACTCACTAAAGACAAACAAAAATAGAGTTGAAAACCCTAAATTAAGAAAAAAAACTAGCTAACATGTCATTACTGGTCAACAATAAAAAAACCACTGTTTTGCAGCCAACTTCGCTACAAAACGCGCTGTCAAAATCGCATTTTTTAACCGCCCAGCATGGCCGCCGCACTATTTCGGTATGATCCATACATTTTTAACAGATAAAAAAGGGCTTGCGGCCCCAATTAAAGTATGACTGTTAGTAAATTTTTTTTAAAGGCCAATTCGTTTTTGGGTAAAATATATTAGGATAGATGTACAAGATTTCCAAATAAGCAAACTTTATTAAGCTTGAGTTCGTGTTATATAAATTTATTTTTATAGCGATATTTCGCTGAAACTTGCGTGGCTTCTTCAGGATATAATTATAAAGTAGTCTAATTATTATAATGACTTATTTAAAAAAATTTTGTTGACAAAATTAAATTAGGGGGTGCAATAATAAGGTCATACCAAACCAAAAAAAAAAAAAAAAATTTTTTTAAATAAAAAGAAAAAAGCCAAATAAACTTACCAATAAAGAAACAAAATCTTTAAAGCAAAAGCTGCAGTCAAGCCAAAAACTTGAAATTTTAATTATTATTTAGTCATCGTTTCAATATATTAAAAATTTGTTTAAGAATCGAGTAGCTTTTGTTAATACTTATCAAACGTTAAACTCCACTACTGTTTGATTTAAAAGTGTAGTACGCTTTCCTGTTAGAAAAGTATGATTAGCTTTGCTGTTTGCTCAAGCCAATGAAAGTTGATTAAAAGTCTTCTGTATCTGTCATCTGAAGCTTGCTTTTTTACAATTGAATTTGTTTCATTCATTTGAAAGCCTTCACCACACAGAACTTTGTGTGAAGGCATAACAGCCTTAAGTTCGTCACTTATTTACAACAGTAACACTGACTACTAAGTGCCTGTTCAGTTAAATGCCAACGAAAGCTTCTTTGGCATAATTGTTTTCAATGAAAACTAAAACAAGTTTAGTGTATTTCAGGCCTTAAAAGTTACAAGTCTCGTGATTTCCAAACAAACAAATTTTCGCTATTTGGTTTTTGTCTTCAATACAATTATGCGAAAGAAGCGGTCGTTTGCATTACGAATCTAGTGATTTGGGTAATTTTCAATTCTTTCATGGTTTGATATCGAACTGATTTAATTTTTTTAATTGGACTTATACCATTTTGTAAAAAGAACAGCTCAAATATTAATAAAAGATGTTCCAATAAGAGGGCTTTGGTACATTTCATGCTGACACAAATTGATTGTTGCTCTGGCTCTTGCTGAAACCTAATTTTTCAATACTATTTACAATCACTGAAATTTTCCAAAAATTAAGTTCTAAGCAAACCCACACGAGACATTTACTTCTCATAGGTGTATTTGTTACTTATAAATGGTATTTATGAGGATTTTTTGGCCTTCCAAATTGGACAATTTTGTGTATTCACCAAGCACATTCTAATTTAAAATCGCTTCAGCGGAGAATTTGACTTTTTTTTTAAATTGCCATTGACTTCATAATACTTTATTATCCATTGAACTATTAGGCGCCTCAAATAATTTTTTTCATACTTGATCCGAACATGTCTGCTTTACAATTTTATAAAAAAAATTTTAACTTTCTCAAGAAAATACATGTTTTATTTTATTGGGACACCACCTCATAAAACAAAACTTTGTAAGAATGTATAACAGGCTTAAGGTCGTGATTTAAAACAAATAAAAGTCTCTTGATTTTCGTATGACAGCAAAAAATTACTTGCATGATTTTCAAATCGTTTGTGATTTGTTATCAACATGATTTCAAAACACAACTCTAAATCTTACTAAAATAACCATTAATTCATTTTATTTTAAATGGACTTATAGCACTTTTAAAAATAACAGCTCAAATATTAATAATTCTACAACTACAACTACAGCTGTTGCTTAAAGGAATTTTTTTTATAAATTTTCAGCTTTCACACACAGAACAGAAAATTTTACAAATTGAAGAGTTCGATTCTCTTTCTTGTGCGCTACTCACATGCCATCATAAATGACGTTATGTGAATCAATCATCATCACTTTCTGTACATTTTTATTTTGTGGCAGCTGCTCTTTTTCTAGCAAATCATCTGCAGAATTTGCACAAATAAATCTGTGTGGATGGCTGTGCCACCACACATTTCAACAACAAATTCTAGTAAAAAAATTTTTAATTAAGAAGAAATTCTACTCTAAGAAAAAACCTTCAGTTGCGTTAATCGAATTTGTTACCAACTTATAATCGAGTGTTTTAGTTGTGATAAACGAAATTCGGTTACTCAGCTAAAACTTTATTTAAGAGAATTAAATGTTAGACTGTATTAACGAATTTTGGTGGCTGCAATTTAACATCTACTTGTATAAAATTTGTTAATTAAAAAGTGCTTGTAAGACATTTCAAGTATGCTTGTGCAAACCATTAATAAAAATTTCAGTTGTCACATTCCCAGTTGTTCTCTGTGTTTAATAAAATTAATGTTTTCTGATTTGTTGTTTAATATGATTTCAGATCTGCTATAATCGAGCTAAAACAATAACATGAAATGAAAACGTAACAAGAATCTGTGAAATTGAATTTAAAAAGAAAGAAAAACATTAAGAACAAGAATAACGAGAGCAGCAATCAAATAATAAAACAATCACATTCAGAAATAAATGAAAGAAAGAAAAGCCAGCATCCTTTTGAGGAAAATACAAGAAAGGAAGCAGCAAACAATAAACAAAATGAAATAAAACAAATTTTAATAAAAAAAAGGCTTGTGCGCGATGAGGTCTTTGTGATGAAATAAAAGTGTTTTGTGTTGTAACATCATCATCATTTGGCTACAGCAGCTGAATGCTAATCAAAAGGGTACAACCAACTGTCAAATCAACTATTTTCACAAAGCGACACACACACATACAGAAAGTCATACATAATCCCAAACTTAAATAAAGGATCCCTCAATGACACAAAAGCGAAACATGACAAGCACCTAAAAATCAATTGATTTTAAAAGAAAACAGGAAAATAAACAAAAGGTTTGGAGGCAAAACGGTTGCTTTAGCTTAAAACAAAAAGAGAGAGAGAGAGAGAGAGAGAGAGGTGGAGAAAGCTTAAGAACAGAGTTGCTTGACTTTAACCAATATTCATAAATTAAAAAAAAATAAATAAAATTAAAAACACCAAAGTTCTAAAACCACCATAATGGCTGTGCCCATTGATGAGGGTGTTCTGAATGCCCTTAAGGGTGTCATCAGCCAAAATACCCGCCTACCAAAGCCTCTACTTATTAAGGTTTATATATCCAGTTTAAAACAAGGTGAGTTAATGAATTTAAATTAAACATTTAAAAAGCAATTAAATTTAAAAGCAAAATTACTTTAGCCTTTGCCGCATTAATTCAAGAATATGAAAATCATTTCAAGATTTTTAAAAATTTTCATGTTAAAGAACTTTTAGTGAACTTGACTGGGTATGAGTCGATTAAAAGAGAGAGAGAGAGATAGAGCAAATTACAAAGAAATATCTCCAAAGAAAACTTTCACACTTGGCAACTGACTTGCGCAACTTTTGTGTTTGCAGATAATCGGGTTTTTAGAAAGAGAATTTTTACTTGTTCACTACGCACTTGCCCGTACTCAACAATTCATTTGGTTCTTTCGTTCTTTCCTTCTTTGTGTGTGTGATTGTCTAAGAAATGTTTTTATGTTTTCGATTTGCTGGATTTTGTATTATTTTGTGAGTGAGTGAGTGAAACAACAAGAAAGTTCTCAAAATATTAAGTGTTTTTCAAACAAATTTTTTAAACGAGTTAATCGTTGTTTTATAAAAAGAGCCAAAGGATAAAAAACCAAAGAAAAGGAAAAAAAGGAAAAGTAAATTTTTGTAATGTGAACGGTACGTCAACTTCAAAAGAAAATAAGCCAAGTGTGAAAGGTCTCTCATGAACATTTTCTGCTTTTCAAAAAAGCCTCAAAATACAAAAAAAAAAAACTCGACTTTCTAACTGTCTGAACTGTATCAATTAAAAACTTCCGTAAATGTTTTTACTTCTAAAACTAAAAATATCATTTCTAAACTGCAGCTTAAGCTGTAAACATTTTGCATATTTTTTCTTAATAGCGACGTTTTCTTATCTCCTCTTTTAATTTTTTTTTTTTATTGAATGTAACTTAAAGCTTTTTTGAAAACCCACTATGACTTGGCGGCATAACGCCCATTTTTTATGGCCTTTTTGCTAGCCATGCAAAAGAATTTTTATTGTATTTAAAGTGTGTTTTAAATATTTAACTTTTTTTTTTGATTTCTAAGAATTTTATCAAGAGCGGCGCATGCTATTGGAAATGGTGGGTCCAGAGTTGCAGTCGTTATATGATGATCGTCAAATTGAAATTGAAATTGTTGACATGCATTTCGGTACCGGCTGTCTAGAAATAACAGAAGTTGAAAGAGATCCTTACATCCTGCAGGACTATTTGCATGAAATAGAAACCTGCGCCCGAAATTCCAAAAGCGTTTTCTTTATGGTAAGTAAATCAGAAAACAAGAATTTTTTATTATTGTGGGCTTATAATTGTACCAACAACAACTTCGGTTGTGAGAACTAAATTTATTACCAAACAAAAATTCTGGTATCACAAAGGAATCACATTAGGCTTCTGTATTTTTTTGTATTGGGTCACTCTGTACTACCTAACCTAGCCCTTGGCCCATAATTATAAACACATTGAAGTGGAGTTCTGCTTAAAAATGATTTTAAATTTATAAAGTTTTGTCAACCAAAGTAAGCCCTTACCCACAACATACGTTTTTGTGCGTGTGTGAGTATTTTGAAAAAAAATTTCGAATTAAAACCAGTACGCTTATCTATTCAACGCAATAAAAATCAAGTCGATACACTGAAAACTTAGCAAGTTATGACCAAAAAGGTAACTAGTTCTACCAAAAAGTGGCCGGAAAAAGGCAGTAGCAGAGCTGGTTACCTTTTTTTCCATAACTTGCTTAGTTTTCAAGATATCGACTTGTTTTCGATTGCGTTGAATAGATAAACGTATTGGCTTTAATACGAAATTTTTTTTTTCGGATAGTGCGAAAAAAATTTTTTTGCCAAAAATTACCATGGACTACCCCCTTTGCTTTTTTTGAAAAAATGATAAAAAATTTTTTGCTCACTATCCGCAAAAAAAAAAAATTTCGAATTAAAACCAGTACGCTTATCTATTCAACGCAATAAAAATCAAGTCGATAAACTGAAAACTTAGCAAGTTATGACCAAAAAGGTAACTAGTTCTACCAAAAAGTGGCCGGAAAAAGGCAGTAGCAGAGCTGGTTACCTTTTTTTCCATAACTTGCTTAGTTTTCAAGATATCGACTTGTTTTCGATTGCGTTGAATAGATAAACGTATTGGCTTTAATACGAAATTTTTTTTTTCGGATAGTGCGAAAAAAAATTTTTTTGCCAAAAATTACCATGGACTACCCCCTTTGCTTTTTTTGAAAAAATTATAAAAAATTTTTTGCTCACTATCCGCAAAAAAAAAAATTTCGAATTAAAACCAGTACGCTTATCTATTCAACGCAATAAAAATCAAGTCGATACACTGAAAACTTAGCAAGTTATGACCAAAAAGGTAACCAGTTCTACCAAAAAGCGGCCGGAAAAAGGCAGTAGCAGAGCTGGTTACCTTTTTTTCCATAACTTGCTTAGTTTTCAAGATATCGACTTGTTTTCGATTGCGTTGAATAGATAAACGTATTGGCTTTAATACGAAATTTTTTTTTTCGGATAGTGCGAAAAAAAATTTTTTTGCCAAAAATTAAAATGGACTACCCCCTTTGCTTTTTTTGAAAAAATTATAAAAAATTTTTTGCTCACTATCCGCAAAAAAAAAATTTCGAATTAAAACCAGTACGCTTATCTATTCAACGCAATAAAAATCAAGTCGATACACTGAAAACTTAGCAAGTTATGACCAAAAAGGTAACTAGTTCTACCAAAAAGTGGCCGGAAAAAGGCAGTAGCAGAGCTGGTTACCTTTTTTTCCATAACTTGCTTAGTTTTCAAGATATCGACTTGTTTTCGATTGCGTTGAATAGATAAACGTATTGGCTTTAATACGAAATTTTTTTTTCGGATAGTGCGAAAAAAAATTTTTTTGCCAAAAATTACCATGGACTACCCCCTTTGCTTTTTTTGAAAAAATTATAAAAAAAATTTTGCTCACTATCCGCAAAAAAAAAAATTTCGAATTAAAACCAGTACGCTTATCTGTTCAACGCAATAAAAATCAAGTCGATACACTGAAAACTTAGCAAGTTATGACCAAAAAGGTAACCAGTTCTACCAAAAAGCGGCCGGAAAAAGGCAGTAGCAGAGCTGGTTACCTTTTTTTCCATAACTTGCTTAGTTTTCAAGATATCGACTTGTTTTCGATTGCGTTGAATAGATAAACGTATTGGCTTTAATACGAAATTTTTTTTTTTCGGATAGTGCGAAAAAAAATTTTTTTGCCAAAAATTACCATGGACTACCCCCTTTGCTTTTTTTGAAAAAATTATAAAAAAAATTTTGCTCACTATCCGCAAAAAAAAAAAATTTCGAATTAAAACCAGTACGCTTATCTGTTCAACGCAATAAAAATCAAGTCGATACACTGAAAACTTAGCAAGTTATGACCAAAAAGGTAACCAGTTCTACCAAAAAGCGGCCGGAAAAAGGCAGTAGCAGAGCTGGTTACCTTTTTTTCCATAACTTGCTTAGTTTTCAAGATATCGACTTGTTTTCGATTGCGTTGAATAGATAAACGTATTGGCTTTAATACGAAATTTTTTTTTTTCGGATAGTGCGAAAAAAAATTTTTTTGCCAAAAATTACCATGGACTACCCCCTTTGCTTTTTTTGAAAAAATTATAAAAAAAATTTTGCTCACTATCCGCAAAAAAAAAAAATTTCGAATTAAAACCAGTACGCTTATCTGTTCAACGCAATAAAAATCAAGTCGATACACTGAAAACTTAGCAAGTTATGACCAAAAAGGTAACCAGTTCTACCAAAAAGCGGCCGGAAAAAGGCAGTAGCAGAGCTGGTTACCTTTTTTTCCATAACTTGCTTAGTTTTCAAGATATCGACTTGTTTTCGATTGCGTTGAATAGATAAACGTATTGGCTTTAATACGAAATTTTTTTTTTCGGATAGTGCGAAAAAAAATTTTTTTGCCAAAAATTACCATGGACTACCCCCTTTGCTTTTTTTGAAAAAATTATAAAAAATTTTTTGCTCACTATCCGCAAAAAAAAAAATTTCGAATTAAAACCAGTACGCTTATCTATTCAACGCAATAAAAATCAAGTCGATACACTGAAAACTTAGCAAGTTATGACCAAAAAGGTAACCAGTTCTACCAAAAAGCGGCCGGAAAAAGGCAGTAGCAGAGCTGGTTACCTTTTTTTCCATAACTTGCTTAGTTTTCAAGATATCGACTTGTTTTCGATTGCGTTGAATAGATAAACGTATTGGCTTTAATACGAAATTTTTTTTTTCGGATAGTGCGAAAAAAAATTTTTTTGCCAAAAATTACCATGGACTACCCCCTTTGCTTTTTTTGAAAAAATGATAAAAAATTTTTTGCTCACTATCCGCAAAAAAAAAAAATTTCGAATTAAAACCAGTACGCTTATCTATTCAACGCAATAAAAATCAAGTCGATAAACTGAAAACTTAGCAAGTTATGACCAAAAAGGTAACTAGTTCTACCAAAAAGTGGCCGGAAAAAGGCAGTAGCAGAGCTGGTTACCTTTTTTTCCATAACTTGCTTAGTTTTCAAGATATCGACTTGTTTTCGATTGCGTTGAATAGATAAACGTATTGGCTTTAATACGAAATTTTTTTTTTCGGATAGTGCGAAAAAAAATTTTTTTGCCAAAAATTACCATGGACTACCCCCTTTGCTTTTTTTGAAAAAATTATAAAAAATTTTTTGCTCACTATCCGCAAAAAAAAAAATTTCGAATTAAAACCAGTACGCTTATCTATTCAACGCAATAAAAATCAAGTCGATACACTGAAAACTTAGCAAGTTATGACCAAAAAGGTAACCAGTTCTACCAAAAAGCGGCCGGAAAAAGGCAGTAGCAGAGCTGGTTACCTTTTTTTCCATAACTTGCTTAGTTTTCAAGATATCGACTTGTTTTCGATTGCGTTGAATAGATAAACGTATTGGCTTTAATACGAAATTTTTTTTTTCGGATAGTGCGAAAAAAAATTTTTTTGCCAAAAATTACCATGGACTACCCCCTTTGCTTTTTTTGAAAAAATTATAAAAAATTTTTTGCTCACTATCCGCAAAAAAAAAATTTCGAATTAAAACCAGTACGCTTATCTATTCAACGCAATAAAAATCAAGTCGATACACTGAAAACTTAGCAAGTTATGACCAAAAAGGTAACTAGTTCTACCAAAAAGTGGCCGGAAAAAGGCAGTAGCAGAGCTGGTTACCTTTTTTTCCATAACTTGCTTAGTTTTCAAGATATCGACTTGTTTTCGATTGCGTTGAATAGATAAACGTATTGGCTTTAATACGAAATTTTTTTTTCGGATAGTGCGAAAAAAAATTTTTTTGCCAAAAATTACCATGGACTACCCCCTTTGCTTTTTTTGAAAAAATTATAAAAAAAATTTTGCTCACTATCCGCAAAAAAAAAAATTTCGAATTAAAACCAGTACGCTTATCTGTTCAACGCAATAAAAATCAAGTCGATACACTGAAAACTTAGCAAGTTATGACCAAAAAGGTAACCAGTTCTACCAAAAAGCGGCCGGAAAAAGGCAGTAGCAGAGCTGGTTACCTTTTTTTCCATAACTTGCTTAGTTTTCAAGATATCGACTTGTTTTCGATTGCGTTGAATAGATAAACGTATTGGCTTTAATACGAAATTTTTTTTTTTCGGATAGTGCGAAAAAAAATTTTTTTGCCAAAAATTACCATGGACTACCCCCTTTGCTTTTTTTGAAAAAATTATAAAAAAAATTTTGCTCACTATCCGCAAAAAAAAAAAATTTCGAATTAAAACCAGTACGCTTATCTGTTCAACGCAATAAAAATCAAGTCGATACACTGAAAACTTAGCAAGTTATGACCAAAAAGGTAACCAGTTCTACCAAAAAGCGGCCGGAAAAAGGCAGTAGCAGAGCTGGTTACCTTTTTTTCCATAACTTGCTTAGTTTTCAAGATATCGACTTGTTTTCGATTGCGTTGAATAGATAAACGTATTGGCTTTAATACGAAATTTTTTTTTTTCGGATAGTGCGAAAAAAAATTTTTTTGCCAAAAATTACCATGGACTACCCCCTTTGCTTTTTTTGAAAAAATTATAAAAAAAATTTTGCTCACTATCCG
Organism: Thelaira solivaga; assembly: GCA_947397855.1. Lineage (NCBI taxonomy): Eukaryota > Metazoa > Arthropoda > Insecta > Diptera > Tachinidae > Thelaira > Thelaira solivaga. The sequence continues at coordinate 11,400,752 of OX377614.1, forward strand.
CAAAAAAAAAAAATTTCGAATTAAAACCAGTACGCTTATCTGTTCAACGCAATAAAAATCAAGTCGATACACTGAAAACTTAGCAAGTTATGACCAAAAAGGTAACCAGTTCTACCAAAAAGCGGCCGGAAAAAGGCAGTAGCAGAGCTGGTTACCTTTTTTTCCATAACTTGCTTAGTTTTCAAGATATCGACTTGTTTTCGATTGCGTTGAATAGATAAACGTATTGGCTTTAATACGAAATTTTTTTTTTCGGATAGTGCGAAAAAAAATTTTTTTGCCAAAAATTACCATGGACTACCCCCTTTGCTTTTTTTGAAAAAATTATAAAAAAAATTTTGCTCACTATCCGCAAAAAAAAAAAATTTCGAATTAAAACCAGTACGCTTATCTGTTCAACGCAATAAAAATCAAGTCGATACACTGAAAACTTAGCAAGTTATGACCAAAAAGGTAACCAGTTCTACCAAAAAGTGGCCGGAAAAAGGCAGTAGCAGAGCTGGTTACCTTTTTTTCCATAACTTGCTTAGTTTTCAAGATATCGACTTGTTTTCGATTGCGTTGAATAGATAAACGTATTGGCTTTAATACGAAATTTTTTTTTTCGGATAGTGCGAAAAAAATTTTTTTGCCAAATATTACCATGGACTACCCCCTTTGCTTTTTTTGAAAAAATTATAAAAAATTTTTTGCTCACTATCCGCAAAAAAAAATTTTCGAATTAAAACCAGTACGCTTATCTATTCAACGCAATAAAAATCAAGTCGATACACTGAAAACTTAGCAAGTTATGACCAAAAAGGTAACTAGTTCTACCAAAAAGTGGCCGGAAAAAGGCAGTAGCAGAGCTGGTTACCTTTTTTTCCATAACTTGCTTAGTTTTCAAGATATCGACTTGTTTTCGATTGCGTTGAATAGATAAACGTATTGGCTTTAATACGAAATTTTTTTTTTCGGATAGTGCGAAAAAAAATTTTTTTGCCAAAAATTACCATGGACTACCCCCTTTGCTTTTTTTGAAAAAATTATAAAAAAAATTTTGCTCACTATCCGCAAAAAAAAAATTTCGAATTAAAACCAGTACGCTTATCTGTTCAACGCAATAAAAATCAAGTCGATACACTGAAAACTTAGCAAGTTATGACCAGAAAGGTAACCAGTTCTACCAAAAAGTGGCCGGAAAAAGGCAGTAGCAGAGCTGGTTACCTTTTTTTCCATAACTTGCTTAGTTTTCAAGATATCGACTTGTTTTCGATTGCGTTGAATAGATAAACGTATTGGCTTTAATACGAAATTTTTTTTTTTTCGGATAGTGCGAAAAAAAATTTTTTTGCCAAAAATTACCATGGACTACCCCCTTTGCTTTTTTTGAAAAAATTATAAAAAAAATTTTGCTCACTATCCGCAAAAAAAAAAAATTTCGAATTAAAACCAGTACGCTTATCTGTTCAACGCAATAAAAATCAAGTCGATACACTGAAAACTTAGCAAGTTATGACCAAAAAGGTAACCAGTTCTACCAAAAAGTGGCCGGAAAAAGGCAGTAGCAGAGCTGGTTACCTTTTTTTCCATAACTTGCTTAGTTTTCAAGATATCGACTTGTTTTCGATTGCGTTGAATAGATAAACGTATTGGCTTTAATACGAAATTTTTTTTTTCGGATAGTGCGAAAAAAAATTTTTTTGCCAAAAATTACCATGGACTACCCCCTTTGCTTTTTTTGAAAAAATGATAAAAAATTTTTTGCTCACTATCCGCAAAAAAAAAATTTCGAATTAAAACCAGTACGCTTATCTATTCAACGCAATAAAAATCAAGTCGATACACTGAAAACTTAGCAAGTTATGACCAAAAAGGTAACTAGTTCTACCAAAAAGTGGCCGGAAAAAGGCAGTAGCAGAGCTGGTTACCTTTTTTTCCATAACTTGCTTAGTTTTCAAGATATCGACTTGTTTTCGATTGCGTTGAATAGATAAACGTATTGGCTTTAATACGAAATTTTTTTTTTCGGATAGTGCGAAAAAAATTTTTTTGCCAAAAATTACCATGGACTACCCCCTTTGCTTTTTTTGAAAAATGATAAAAAATTTTTTGCTCACTATCCGCAAAAAAAAAATTTCGAATTAAAACCAGTACGCTTATCTATTCAACGCAATAAAAATCAAGTCGATACACTGAAAACTTAGCAAGTTATGACCAAAAAGGTAACTAGTTCTACCAAAAAGTGGCCGGAAAAAGGCAGTAGCAGAGCTGGTTACCTTTTTTTCCATAACTTGCTTAGTTTTCAAGATATCGACTTGTTTTCGATTGCGTTGAATAGATAAACGTATTGGCTTTAATACGAAATTTTTTTTTTCGGATAGTGCGAAAAAAAATTTTTTTGCCAAAAATTACCATGGACTACCCCCTTTGCTTTTTTTGAAAAAATTATAAAAAAATTTTTGCTCACTATCCGCAAAAAAAAAAATTTCGAATTAAAACCAGTACGCTTATCTATTCAACGCAGTAAAAATCAAGTCGATACACTGAAAACTTAGCAAGTTATGACCAAAAAGGTAACCAGTTCTACCAAAAAGTGGCCGGAAAAAGGCAGTAGCAGAGCTGGTTACCTTTTTTTCCATAACTTGCTTAGTTTTCAAGATATCGACTTGTTTTCGATTGCGTTGAATAGATAAACGTATTGGCTTTAATACGAAATTTTTTTTTTCGGATAGTGCGAAAAAAAATTTTTTTGCCAAAAATTACCATGGACTACCCCCTTTGCTTTTTTTGAAAAAATTATAAAAAAATTTTTGCTCACTATCCGCAAAAAAAAAATTTCGAATTAAAACCAGTACGCTTATCTATTCAACGCAATAAAAATCAAGTCGATACACTGAAAACTTAGCAAGTTATGACCAAAAAGGTAACCAGTTCTACCAAAAAGTGGCCGGAAAAAGGCAGTAGCAGAGCTGGTTACCTTTTTTTCCATAACTTGCTTAGTTTTCAAGATATCGACTTGTTTTCGATTGCGTTGAATAGATAAACGTATTGGCTTTAATACGAAATTTTTTTTTTCGGATAGTGCGAAAAAAAATTTTTTTGCCAAAAATTACCATGGACTACCCCCTTTGCTTTTTTTGAAAAAATTATAAAAAAATTTTTGCTCACTATCCGCAAAAAAAAAAATTTCGAATTAAAACCAGTACGCTTATCTATTCAACGCAGTAAAAATCAAGTCGATACACTGAAAACTTAGCAAGTTATGACCAAAAAGGTAACCAGTTCTACCAAAAAGTGGCCGGAAAAAGGCAGTAGCAGAGCTGGTTACCTTTTTTTCCATAACTTGCTTAGTTTTCAAGATATCGACTTGTTTTCGATTGCGTTGAATAGATAAACGTATTGGCTTTAATACGAAATTTTTTTTTTCGGATAGTGCGAAAAAAAATTTTTTTGCCAAAAATTACCATGGACTACCCCCTTTGCTTTTTTTGAAAAAATTATAAAAAAAATTTTGCTCACTATCCGCAAAAAAAAAAATTTCGAATTAAAACCAGTACGCTTATCTATTCAACGCAATAAAAATCAAGTCGATACACTGAAAACTTAGCAAGTTATGACCAAAAAGGTAACCAGTTCTACCAAAAAGTGGCCGGAAAAAGGCAGTAGCAGAGCTGGTTACTTTTTTTTCCATAACTTGCTTAGTTTTCAAGATATCGACTTGTTTTCGATTGCGTTGAATAGATAAACGTATTGGCTTTAATACGAAATTTTTTTTTTCCGGATAGTGCGAAAAAAAATTTTTTTGCCAAAAATTACCATGGACTACCCCCTTTGCTTTTTTTGAAAAAATGATAAAAAATTTTTTGCTCACTATCCGCAAAAAAAAAATTTCGAATTAAAACCAGTACGCTTATCTATTCAACGCAATAAAAATCAAGTCGATACACTGAAAACTTAGCAAGTTATGACCAAAAAGGTAAGCAGTTCTACCAAAAAGTGGCCGGAAAAAGGCAGTAGCAGAGCTGGTTACCTTTTTTTCCATAACTTGCTTAGTTTTCAAGATATCGACTTGTTTTCGATTGCGTTGAATAGATAAACGTATTGGCTTTAATACGAAATTTTTTTTTTCCGGATAGTGCGAAAAAAAATTTTTTTGCCAAAAATTACCATGGACTACCCCCTTTGCTTTTTTTGAAAAAATGATAAAAAATTTTTTGCTCACTATCCGCAAAAAAAAAAATTTCGAATTAAAACCAGTACGCTTATCTATTCAACGCAATAAAAATCAAGTCGATACACTGAAAACTTAGCAAGTTATGACCAAAAAGGTAAGCAGTTCTACCAAAAAGTGGCCGGAAAAAGGCAGTAGCAGAGCTGGTTACCTTTTTTTCCATAACTTGCTTAGTTTTCAAGATATCGACTTGTTTTCGATTGCGTTGAATAGATAAACGTATTGGCTTTAATACGAAATTTTTTTTTTCGGATAGTGCGAAAAAAAATTTGTTTGCCAAAAATTACCATGGACTACCCCCTTTGCTTTTTTTGAAAAAATTATAAAAAAATTTTTGCTCACTATCCGCAAAAAAAAAAATTTCGAATTAAAACCAGTACGCTTATCTATTCAACGCAGTAAAAATCAAGTCGATACACTGAAAACTTAGCAAGTTATGACCAAAAAGGTAACCAGTTCTACCAAAAAGTGGCCGGAAAAAGGCAGTAGCAGAGCTGGTTACCTTTTTTTCCATAACTTGCTTAGTTTTCAAGATATCGACTTGTTTTCGATTGCGTTGAATAGATAAACGTATTGGCTTTAATACGAAATTTTTTTTTTCGGATAGTGCGAAAAAAAATTTTTTTGCCAAAAATTACCATGGACTACCCCCTTTGCTTTTTTTGAAAAAATTATAAAAAAATTTTTGCTCACTATCCGCAAAAAAAAAATTTCGAATTAAAACCAGTACGCTTATCTATTCAACGCAATAAAAATCAAGTCGATACACTGAAAACTTAGCAAGTTATGACCAAAAAGGTAACCAGTTCTACCAAAAAGTGGCCGGAAAAAGGCAGTAGCAGAGCTGGTTACCTTTTTTTCCATAACTTGCTTAGTTTTCAAGATATCGACTTGTTTTCGATTGCGTTGAATAGATAAACGTATTGGCTTTAATACGAAATTTTTTTTTTCGGATAGTGCGAAAAAAAATTTTTTTGCCAAAAATTACCATGGACTACCCCCTTTGCTTTTTTTGAAAAAATTATAAAAAAATTTTTGCTCACTATCCGCAAAAAAAAAAATTTCGAATTAAAAAAAGTACGCTTATCTATTCAACGCAATAAAAATCAAGTCGATACACTGAAAACTTAGCAAGTTATGACCAAAAAGGTAACCAGTTCTACCAAAAAGTGGCCGGAAAAAGGCAGTAGCAGAGCTGGTTACCTTTTTTTCCATAACTTGCTTAGTTTTCAAGATATCGACTTGTTTTCGATTGCGTTGAATAGATAAACGTATTGGCTTTAATACGAAATTTTTTTTTTCGGATAGTGCGAAAAAAAATTTTTTTGCCAAAAATTACCATGGACTACCCCCTTTGCTTTTTTTGAAAAAATTATAAAAAAAATTTTGCTCACTATCCGCAAAAAAAAAAATTTCGAATTAAAACCAGTACGCTTATCTATTCAACGCAATAAAAATCAAGTCGATACACTGAAAACTTAGCAAGTTATGACCAAAAAGGTAACCAGTTCTACCAAAAAGTGGCCGGAAAAAGGCAGTAGCAGAGCTGGTTACTTTTTTTTCCATAACTTGCTTAGTTTTCAAGATATCGACTTGTTTTCGATTGCGTTGAATAGATAAACGTATTGGCTTTAATACGAAATTTTTTTTTTCCGGATAGTGCGAAAAAAAATTTTTTTGCCAAAAATTACCATGGACTACCCCCTTTGCTTTTTTTGAAAAAATGATAAAAAATTTTTTGCTCACTATCCGCAAAAAAAAAAATTTCGAATTAAAACCAGTACGCTTATCTATTCAACGCAATAAAAATCAAGTCGATACACTGAAAACTTAGCAAGTTATGACCAAAAAGGTAAGCAGTTCTACCAAAAAGTGGCCGGAAAAAGGCAGTAGCAGAGCTGGTTACCTTTTTTTCCATAACTTGCTTAGTTTTCAAGATATCGACTTGTTTTCGATTGCGTTGAATAGATAAACGTATTGGCTTTAATACGAAATTTTTTTTTTCGGATAGTGCGAAAAAAAATTTTTTTGCCAAAAATTACCATGGACTACCCCCTTTGCTTTTTTTGAAAAAATTATAAAAAAATTTTTGCTCACTATCCGCAAAAAAAAAATTTCGAATTAAAAAAAGTACGCTTATCTATTCAACGCAATAAAAATCAAGTCGATACACTGAAAACTTAGCAAGTTATGACCAAAAAGGTAACCAGTTCTACCAAAAAGTGGCCGGAAAAAGGCAGTAGCAGAGCTGGTTACCTTTTTTTCCATAACTTGCTTAGTTTTCAAGATATCGACTTGTTTTCGATTGCGTTGAATAGATAAACGTATTGGCTTTAATACGAAATTTTTTTTTTCGGATAGTGCGAAAAAAAATTTTTTTGTCAAAAATTACCATGGACTACCCCCTTTGCTTTTTTTGAAAAAATTATAAAAAAATTTTTGCTCACTATCCGCAAAAAAAAAATTTCGAATTAAAACCAGTACGCTTATCTATTCAACGCAATAAAAATCAAGTCGATACACTGAAAACTTAGCAAGTTATGACCAAAAAGGTAACCAGTTCTACCAAAAAGTGGCCGGAAAAAGGCAGTAGCAGAGCTGGTTACCTTTTTTTCCATAACTTGCTTAGTTTTCAAGATATCGACTTGTTTTCGATTGCGTTGAATAGATAAACGTATTGGCTTTAATACGAAATTTTTTTTTTCGGATAGTGCGAAAAAAAATTTTTTTGCCAAAAATTACCATTTACAACCCCCTTTGCTTTTTTTGAAAAAATGATAAAAAATTTTTTGCTCACTATCCGCAAAAAAAAAATTTCGAATTAAAACCAGTACGCTTATCTATTCAACGCAATAAAAATCAAGTCGATACACTGAAAACTTAGCAAGTTATGACCAAAAAGGTAAGCAGTTCTACCAAAAAGTGGCCGGAAAAAGGCAGTAGCAGAGCTGGTTACCTTTTTTTCCATAACTTGCTTAGTTTTCAAGATATCGACTTGTTTTCGATTGCGTTGAATAGATAAACGTATTGGCTTAAATACGAAATTTTTTTTTTCCGGATAGTGCGAAAAAAAATTTTTTTGCCAAAAATTACCATGGACTACCCCCTTTGCTTTTTTTGAAAAAATGATAAAAAATTTTTTGCTCACTATCCGCAAAAAAAAAAATTTCGAATTAAAACCAGTACGCTTATCTATTCAACGCAATAAAAATCAAGTCGATACACTGAAAACTTAGCAAGTTATGACCAAAAAGGTAAGCAGTTCTACCAAAAAGTGGCCGGAAAAAGGCAGTAGCAGAGCTGTTTACCTTTTTTTCCATAACTTGCTTAGTTTTCAAGATATCGACTTGTTTTCGATTGCGTTGAATAGATAAACGTATTGGCTTTAATACGAAATTTTTTTTTTTCGGATAGTGCGAAAAAAAATTTTTTTGCCAAAAATTACCATGGACTACCCCCTTTGCTTTTTTTGAAAAAATTATAAAAAAATTTTTGCTCACTATCCGCAAAAAAAAAAAATTCGAATTAAAACCAGTACGCTTATCTATTCAACGCAATAAAAATCAAGTCGATACACTGAAAACTTAGCAAGTTATGACCAAAAAGGTAACCAGTACTACCAAAAAGTGGCCGGAAAAAGGCAGTAGCAGAGCTGGTTACCTTTTTTTCCATAACTTGCTTAGTTTTCAAGATATCGACTTGTTTTCGATTGCGTTGAATAGATAAACGTATTGGCTTTAATACGAAATTTTTTTTTTCGGATAGTGCGAAAAAAAATTTTTTTGCCAAAAATTACCATTTACAACCCCCTTTGCTTTTTTTGAAAAAATGATAAAAAATTTTTTGCTCACTATCCGCAAAAAAAAAATTTCGAATTAAAACCAGTACGCTTATCTATTCAACGCAGTAAAAATCAAGTCGATACACTGAAAACTTAGCAAGTTATGACCAAAAAGGTAAGCAGTTCTACCAAAAAGTGGCCGGAAAAAGGCAGTAGCAGAGCTGGTTACCTTTTTTTCCATAACTTGCTTAGTTTTCAAGATATCGACTTGTTTTCGATTGCGTTGAATAGATAAACGTATTGGCTTAAATACGAAATTTTTTTTTTCCGGATAGTGCGAAAAAAAATTTTTTTGCCAAAAATTACCATGGACTACCCCCTTTGCTTTTTTTGAAAAAATGATAAAAAATTTTTTGCTCACTATCCGCAAAAAAAAAAATTTCGAATTAAAACCAGTACGCTTATCTATTCAACGCAATAAAAATCAAGTCGATACACTGAAAACTTAGCAAGTTATGACCAAAAAGGTAAGCAGTTCTACCAAAAAGTGGCCGGAAAAAGGCAGTAGCAGAGCTGTTTACCTTTTTTTCCATAACTTGCTTAGTTTTCAAGATATCGACTTGTTTTCGATTGCGTTGAATAGATAAACGTATTGGCTTTAATACGAAATTTTTTTTTTTCGGATAGTGCGAAAAAAAATTTTTTTGCCAAAAATTACCATGGACTACCCCCTTTGCTTTTTTTGAAAAAATTATAAAAAAATTTTTGCTCACTATCCGCAAAAAAAAAAAATTCGAATTAAAACCAGTACGCTTATCTATTCAACGCAATAAAAATCAAGTCGATACACTGAAAACTTAGCAAGTTATGACCAAAAAGGTAACCAGTTCTACCAAAAAGTGGCCGGAAAAAGGCAGTAGCAGAGCTGGTTACCTTTTTTTCCATAACTTGCTTAGTTTTCAAGATATCGACTTGTTTTCGATTGCGTTGAATAGATAAACGTATTGGCTTTAATACGAAATTTTTTTTTTCGGATAGTGCGAAAAAAAATTTTTTTGCCAAAAATTACCATTTACAACCCCCTTTGCTTTTTTTGAAAAAATGATAAAAAATTTTTTGCTCACTATCCGCAAAAAAAAAATTTCGAATTAAAACCAGTACGCTTATCTATTCAACGCAATAAAAATCAAGTCGATACACTGAAAACTTAGCAAGTTATGACCAAAAAGGTAAGCAGTTCTACCAAAAAGTGGCCGGAAAAAGGCAGTAGCAGAGCTGGTTACCTTTTTTTCCATAACTTGCTTAGTTTTCAAGATATCGACTTGTTTTCGATTGCGTTGAATAGATAAACGTATTGGCTTAAATACGAAATTTTTTTTTTCCGGATAGTGCGAAAAAAAATTTTTTTGCCAAAAATTACCATGGACTACCCCCTTTGCTTTTTTTGAAAAAATGATAAAAAATTTTTTGCTCACTATCCGCAAAAAAAAAAATTTCGAATTAAAACCAGTACGCTTATCTATTCAACGCAATAAAAATCAAGTCGATACACTGAAAACTTAGCAAGTTATGACCAAAAAGGTAAGCAGTTCTACCAAAAAGTGGCCGGAAAAAGGCAGTAGCAGAGCTGTTTACCTTTTTTTCCATAACTTGCTTAGTTTTCAAGATATCGACTTGTTTTCGATTGCGTTGAATAGATAAACGTATTGGCTTTAATACGAAATTTTTTTTTTTCGGATAGTGCGAAAAAAAATTTTTTTGCCAAAAATTACCATGGACTACCCCCTTTGCTTTTTTTGAAAAAATTATAAAAAAATTTTTGCTCACTATCCGCAAAAAAAAAAAATTCGAATTAAAACCAGTACGCTTATCTATTCAACGCAATAAAAATCAAGTCGATACACTGAAAACTTAGCAAGTTATGACCAAAAAGGTAACCAGTACTACCAAAAAGTGGCCGGAAAAAGGCAGTAGCAGAGCTGGTTACCTTTTTTTCCATAACTTGCTTAGTTTTCAAGATATCGACTTGTTTTCGATTGCGTTGAATAGATAAACGTATTGGCTTTAATACGAAATTTTTTTTTTCGGATAGTGCGAAAAAAAATTTTTTTGCCAAAAATTACCATGGACTACCCCCTTTGCTTTTTTTGAAAAAATGATAAAAAATTTTTTGCTCACTATCCGCAAAAAAAAAAATTCGAATTAAAACCAGTACGCTTATCTATTCAACGCAATAAAAATCAAGTCGATACACTGAAAACTTAGCAAGTTATGACCAAAAAGGTAACCAGTTCTACCAAAAAGTGGCCGGAAAAAGGCAGTAGCAGAGCTGGTTACCTTTTTTTCCATAACTTGCTTAGTTTTCAAGATATCGACTTGTTTTCGATTGCGTTGAATAGATAAACGTATTGGCTTTAATACGAAATTTTTTTTTTCGGATAGTGCGAAAAAAAATTTTTTTGTCAAAAATTACCATGGACTACCCCCTTTGCTTTTTTTGAAAAAATTATAAAAAAATTTTTGCTCACTATCCGCAAAAAAAAAATTTCGAATTAAAACCAGTACGCTTATCTATTCAACGCAATAAAAATCAAGTCGATACACTGAAAACTTAGCAAGTTATGACCAGAAAGGTAACCAGTTCTACCAAAAAGTGGCCGGAAAAAGGCAGTAGCAGAGCTGGTTACCTTTTTTTCCATAACTTGCTTAGTTTTCAAGATATCGACTTGTTTTCGATTGCGTTGAATAGATAAACGTATTGGCTTTAATACGAAATTTTTTTTTTCGGATAGTGCGAAAAAAAATTTTTTTGCCAAAAATTACCATTTACAACCCCCTTTGCTTTTTTTGAAAAAATGATAAAAAATTTTTTGCTCACTATCCGCAAAAAAAAAATTTCGAATTAAAACCAGTACGCTTATCTATTCAACGCAATAAAAATCAAGTCGATACACTGAAAACTTAGCAAGTTATGACCAAAAAGGTAACCAGTTCTACCAAAAAGTGGCCGGAAAAAGGCAGTAGCAGAGCTGGTTACCTTTTTTTCCATAACTTGCTTAGTTTTCAAGATATCGACTTGTTTTCGATTGCGTTGAATAGATAAACGTATTGGCTTTAATACGAAATTTTTTTTTTCGGATAGTGCGAAAAAAAATTTTTTTGCCAAAAATTACCATGGACTACCCCCTTTGCTTTTTTTGAAAAAATGATAAAAAATTTTTTGCTCACTATCCGCAAAAAAAAAATTTCGAATTAAAACCAGTACGCTTATCTATTCAACGCAATAAAAATCAAGTCGATACACTGAAAACTTAGCAAGTTATGACCAAAAAGGTAACCAGTTCTACCAAAAAGTGGCCGGAAAAAGGCAGTAGCAGAGCTGGTTACCTTTTTTTCCATAACTTGCTTAGTTTTCAAGATATCGACTTGTTTTCGATTGCGTTGAATAGATAAACGTATTGGCTTTAATACGAAATTTTTTTTTTTCGGATAGTGCGAAAAAAAATTTTTTTGCCAAAAATTACCATGGACTACCCCCTTTGCTTTTTTTGAAAAAATTATAAAAAAATTTTTGCTCACTATCCGCAAAAAAAAAAAATTCGAATTAAAACCAGTACGCTTATCTATTCAACGCAATAAAAATCAAGTCGATACACTGAAAACTTAGCAAGTTATGACCAAAAAGGTAACCAGTACTACCAAAAAGTGGCCGGAAAAAGGCAGTAGCAGAGCTGGTTACCTTTTTTTCCATAACTTGCTTAGTTTTCAAGATATCGACTTGTTTTCGATTGCGTTGAATAGATAAACGTATTGGCTTTAATACGAAATTTTTTTTTTCGGATAGTGCGAAAAAAAATTTTTTTGCCAAAAATTACCATGGACTACCCCCTTTGCTTTTTTTGAAAAAATGATAAAAAATTTTTTGCTCACTATCCGCAAAAAAAAAAATTCGAATTAAAACCAGTACGCTTATCTATTCAACGCAATAAAAATCAAGTCGATACACTGAAAACTTAGCAAGTTATGACCAAAAAGGTAACCAGTTCTACCAAAAAGTGGCCGGAAAAAGGCAGTAGCAGAGCTGGTTACCTTTTTTTCCATAACTTGCTTAGTTTTCAAGATATCGACTTGTTTTCGATTGCGTTGAATAGATAAACGTATTGGCTTTAATACGAAATTTTTTTTTTCGGATAGTGCGAAAAAAAATTTTTTTGCCAAAAATTACCATGGACTACCCCCTTTGCTTTTTTTGAAAAAATGATAAAAAATTTTTTGCTCACTATCCGCAAAAAAAAAAATTCGAATTAAAACCAGTACGCTTATCTATTCAACGCAATAAAAATCAAGTCGATACACTGAAAACTTAGCAAGTTATGACCAAAAAGGTAACCAGTTCTACCAAAAAGTGGCCGGAAAAAGGCAGTAGCAGAGCTGGTTACCTTTTTTTCCATAACTTGCTTAGTTTTCAAGATATCGACTAGTTTTCGATTGCGTTGAATAGATAAACGTATTGGCTTTAATACTAAATTTTTTTTTTTCGGATAGTGCGAAAAAAAATTTTTTTGCCAAAAATTACCATGGACTACCCCCTATGCTTTTTTTGAAAAAATGATAAAAAATTTTTTGCTCACTATCCGCAAAAAAAAAATTCGAATTAAAACCAGTACGCTTATCTATTCAACGCAATAAAAATCAAGTCGATACACTGAAAACTTAGCAAGTTATGACCAAAAAGGTAACCAGTACTACCAAAAAGTGGCCGGAAAAAGGCAGTAGCAGAGCTGGTTACCTTTTTTTCCATAACTTGCTTAGTTTTCAAGATATCGACTTGTTTTCGATTGCGTTGAATAGATAAACGTATTGGCTTTAATACTAAATTTTTTTTTTTCGGATAGTGCGAAAAAAAATTTTTTTGCCAAAAATTACTATGGACTACCCCCTTTGCTTTTTTTGAAAAAATGATAAAAAATTTTTTGCTCACTATCCGCAAAAAAAAAATTCGAATTAAAACCAGTACGCTTATCTATTCAACGCAATAAAAATCAAGTCGATACACTGAAAACTTAGCAAGTTATGACCAAAAAGGTAAGCAGTTCTACCAAAAAGTGGCCGGAAAAAGGCAGTAGCAGAGCTGTTTACCTTTTTTTCCATAACTTGCTTAGTTTTCAAGATATCGACTTGTTTTCGATTGCGTTGAATAGATAAACGTATTGGCTTTAATACGAAATTTTTTTTTTTCGGATAGTGCGAAAAAAAATTTTTTTGCCAAAAATTACCATGGACTACCCCCTTTGCTTTTTTTGAAAAAATGATAAAAAATTTTTTGCTCACTATCCGCAAAAAAAAAATTCGAATTAAAACCAGTACGCTTATCTATTCAACGCAATAAAAATCAAGTCGATACACTGAAAACTTAGCAAGTTATGACCAAAAAGGTAACCAGTTCTACCAAAAAGTGGCCGGAAAAAGGCAGTAGCAGAGCTGGTTACCTTTTTTTCCATAACTTGCTTAGTTTTCAAGATATCGACTTGTTTTCGATTGCGTTGAATAGATAAACGTATTGGCTTTAATACTAAATTTTTTTTTTTCGGATAGTGCGAAAAAAAATTTTTTTGCCAAAAATTACCATGGACTACCCCCTATGCTTTTTTTGAAAAAATGATAAAAAATTTTTTGCTCACTATCCGCAAAAAAAAAATTCGAATTAAAACCAGTACGCTTATCTATTCAACGCAATAAAAATCAAGTCGATACACTGAAAACTTAGCAAGTTATGACCAAAAAGGTAACCAGTACTACCAAAAAGTGGCCGGAAAAAGGCAGTAGCAGAGCTGGTTACCTTTTTTTCCATAACTTGCTTAGTTTTCAAGATATCGACTTGTTTTCGATTGCGTTGAATAGATAAACGTATTGGCTTTAATACGAAATTTTTTTTTTTCGGATAGTGCGAAAAAAAATTTTTTTGCCAAAAATTACCATGGACTACCCCCTTTGCTTTTTTTGAAAAAATGATAAAAAATTTTTTGCTCACTATCCGCAAAAAAAAAATTCGAATTAAAACCAGTACGCTTATCTATTCAACGCAATAAAAATCAAGTCGATACACTGAAAACTTAGCAAGTTATGACCAAAAAGGTAACCAGTACTACCAAAAAGTGGCCGGAAAAAGGCAGTAGCAGAGCTGGTTACCTTTTTTTCCATAACTTGCTTAGTTTTCAAGATATCGACTTGTTTTCGATTGCGTTGAATAGATAAACGTATTGGCTTTAATACGAAATTTTTTTTTTTCGGATAGTGCGAAAAAAAATTTTTTTGCCAAAAATTACCATGGACTACCCCCTTTGCTTTTTTTGAAAAAATGATAAAAAATTTTTTGCTCACTATCCGCAAAAAAAAAATTCGAATTAAAACCAGTACGCTTATCTATTCAACGCAATAAAAATCAAGTCGATACACTGAAAACTTAGCAAGTTATGACCAAAAAGGTAACCAGTACTACCAAAAAGTGGCCGGAAAAAGGCAGTAGCAGAGCTGGTTACCTTTTTTTCCATAAATTGCTTAGTTTTCAAGATATCGACTTGTTTTCGATTGCGTTGAATAGATAAACGTATTGGCTTTAATACGAAATTTTTTTTTTCGGATAGTGCGAAAAAAAATTTTTTTGCCAAAAATTACCATGGACTACCCCCTTTGCTTTTTTTGAAAAAATGATAAAAAATTTTTTGCTCACTATCCGCAAAAAAAAAATTCGAATTAAAACCAGTACGCTTATCTATTCAACGCAATAAAAATCAAGTCGATACACTGAAAACTTAGCAAGTTATGACCAAAAAGGTAACCAGTTCTACCAAAAAGTGGCCGGAAAAAGGCAGTAGCAGAGCTGGTTACCTTTTTTTCCATAACTTGCTTAGTTTTCAAGATATCGACTTGTTTTCGATTGCGTTGAATAGATAAACGTATTGGCTTTAATACGAAATTTTTTTTTTCGGATAGTGCGAAAAAAAATTTTTTTGCCAAAAATTACCATGGACTACCCCCTATGCTTTTTTTGAAAAAATGATAAAAAATTTTTTGCTCACTATCCGCAAAAAAAAAATTCGAATTAAAACCAGTACGCTTATCTATTCAACGCAATAAAAATCAAGTCGATACACTGAAAACTTAGCAAGTTATGACCAAAAAGGTAACCAGTTCTACCAAAAAGTGGCCGGAAAAAGGCAGTAGCAGAGCTGGTTACCTTTTTTTCCATAACTTGCTTAGTTTTCAAGATATCGACTTGTTTTCGATTGCGTTGAATAGATAAACGTATTGGCTTTAATACGAAATTTTTTTTTTCGGATAGTGCGAAAAAAAATTTTTTTGCCAAAAATTACCATGGACTACCCCCTTTGCTTTTTTTGAAAAAATGATAAAAAATTTTTTGCCACTATCCGCAAAAAAAAAATTCGAATTAAAACCAGTACGCTATCTATTCAACGCAATAAAAATCAAGTCGATACACTGAAAACTTAGCAAGTTATGACCAAAAAGGTAACCAGTACTACCAAAAAGTGGCCGGAAAAGGCAGTAGCAGAGCTGGTTACCTTTTTTTTCCATAACTTGCTTAGTTTTCAAGATATCGACTTGTTTTCGATTGCGTTGAATAGATAAACGTATTGGCTTTAATACGAAATTTTTTTTTTTCGGATAGTGCGAAAAAAAATTTTTTTGCCAAAAATTACCATGGACTACCCCCTTTGCTTTTTTTGAAAAAATGATAAAAAATTTTTTGCCACTATCCGCAAAAAAAAAATTCGAATTAAAACCAGTACGCTATCTATTCAACGCAATAAAAATCAAGTCGATACACTGAAAACTTAGCAAGTTATGACCAAAAAGGTAACCAGTACTACCAAAAAGTGGCCGGAAAAAGGCAGTAGCAGAGCTGGTTACCTTTTTTTCCATAACTTGCTTAGTTTTCAAGATATCGACTTGATTTCTGCTATCCGCATCTGTGTGAAATAATGATAAATTCTATTTAGGTTGAAGACAAGGAATCTCAGGGTAGCGAAATTAAATTTTAATTTTTGATTGTTTTAATGCCAAGAATTTTAACCAGTTCAAGCAATTTTCAGGCAGGCTGAATAGTGAATAGAAGCTTAATTATTTCATTCAGTTGCCATTTAAATTGCTTTGAAATTTAATTCGAAAGGAAAGCATTTTTTTATGAAATAATTTGCTGTGCGTGCTTGCAACAAGAGCTACTTGCCACAACGAAATGAGAACAATTGCTGGTAATGAGCATAAGTTACTTTTTTTCCTATTTTTTTTTTTTTTTTTATTTAATTTTATTGAATTCAAGTTAAAAAAAGTTTTTAATTCAATTTTCTAATTGAGGTTAACTGACAAGTTTTTTCTTCCTTTTTTTTGTGAGTGAAACCATTAATGGGATTTTTCTTCTGTTTTCTTTTTTCTTGTTTTTTCTTTCATTTTGCAATAAAATTATCCTTAATTAGGCATTAATAGGCGACAGTATTGGACGCATGCCATTACCCACACTATTGGAGAAAGAGATATTTGAGGCCATTTCAACTGAAACAACTTTGACATGCAGTGAGCGACAATTGTTTAGCAAGTGGTACACACTAGAGACCAATTACAGACAACAGGAGTTGATGACAAAGCAAACTGATGCACTAGGCAATGATAATGTCAAATGTGGTGGTGGTGAAGACACACTTAAAAAGATTCAATATAAACTTAAACAGGAATATCGGTAAGTACACTAGATGATGAAAAAATAAACGTAGACAGAAAGAGAGGGTGAGAAAGGTAGACAGGGAGAGACAGTGAGGTGTTAAAAACCCAATTTAAATTACAGGAATGAAAAATCCAATTTACTTTTGACACTTCTATTGAGTTCAATAAAAAAATATTTGTAATGAATGTAGTTCCCTATAGTGTGTTTTTTTACGTTATTTATTCATAATTCTAGTGTTTCTTAAAACATTTTATAAAGAAAATTCATTACTTTTTTTTAATGGTGGCTTTTGTAAGTTATTGCCTTCAAAAACCGGTCAAAGGGTACAAAAAATGTTGCCTTGGGGAGAAGAAAGAAGATAAACAAAATAAATCATTAAGCTTGAAGAAGCTTTTCTTCTAGTGTATAACATGCTTATGCCATTGTCAAACTGGAAAAGCTTAACGCTGCTTTTTGAGCCCCTTGGTTTTGTTTTTGGGTTGCCTGGTGCAACCTAACCTGAATTAATTCCCACGTATTTATAATGCCTTTTTTGTTTTTCTAAAAGGTGTCTCAGTAAGAGCGTCTTAGAATTAGTTTAAATTTGAGTTAATTATACCACTATTGGGTATGAAATATTTTTCTATGATATTCATTTTTCTAGTATGGGCCTTTCAAAATTAATGCTATAGAAATTCCAATTTTTTTGAAGTAGATTTTCTATTAAGAAAAAAAAATTTTAAATATCATTCTTTGCCCTTTTCGATTACAAAAAAAAATTATTTCAAGACTGGAAGTAAAAATTTCAAATGAGTTTTTCAAAAAACTTTGCCTATTTTTAAAAAAAAAAATTTTAAATCAAAAAATAGCTAAAAGTATATTTTAAATAGACTAGAAGTTCCAAAGTGGGCAGATTAATTAATGGCCTTTTCTTATCTAATAAAAGTGTTGCATATATTCTACCATCCAAGAATGCTTGCGTTCTATTTCAAAAAAATTTAATAGTCAAAATCAAAAGCGCGTTCGGTTCTCAAAATTTTGCATATAAAAAATGTGAAAATGATATATGTTTTGCACTCAATTTATAAGTGAGGGTGACATACTGCCCTTTTTTTACAACTGTGTCAGCTACTTGTTTATTTTATATTAAAAAGGAGATTCAATATTTTCTCCGTCAAAATATTCTTCATAAAAATCCATTATTGGTCACTTTTGAATAAAAAATTAATTTTTATTTTATTTTAGGTGCAAAAGTTTTTTGTGTCAGCTGTTTATCAGTTTCGCAAATCGCTCTAAAAGCGGCAAACATATAAAAATGTTGCATGATAAACTTGTTTTTGTTCTATTGACACATCATTTTGGGTAGTTTTAGGCAATCTGCTTAAAATATTACATAATTTAGAAGCAGAATGTTTTTTTTAAGAATAGAAAACGCCATAAATTCATGTACATACATGCATATCGCACTAAGTGTGACGTTACATACTAGTTTATGGCAGATGAATTTAGCAGACTGCTGTATTCACCTGTATCATTGCATTCAAGCTCCAACATTAATTTTGTTGAAAATTATAAGAAATTTAAAAATTTGGCTTTCGCCTTATATTTTTTTCTTTTTTTGCTCTTTAAATTAAATTTTTTTTAATTTTTCTTTTACATAAACTTTTCGTTCAAAATTAAAACTTAAACTGTTATTGTGTAAGAAAAAGGGTAAAACAGAGTTATTTACCTCTTGAAAAAAATAAAGAAAAAAATAAATATTTTTATTTGTTAAAGTCTTAGTTACATTTTCAAGTTTAGACAAACACACTTTAGCAACAATGGCAGAACGTCATGGTTAACTTGGTCAACTTGTCAAGGGATTTACCATTTCTGTACACTTTCGATTTAATGCTTGTTTATAAATAAAAGGCAACAAACAACAACTAAGAACACACACACTCAGAGTTGTGTATGAGAAAATAAGCTGAGCAAAAGATTATCATTTTAGTGCGTGTAATAGAGTCCACAAAGACGATTATTGAAAACTTTTTTTAAGTAGCAAATGAAATGCAAGTTACATACTTGGTTAAATGTCAAGTGTGTGGGTGTGCTAGGGGCCATATTTAAGGCTTCATGATGTGTCTTATTCTAATATGCTTTTGATGACATTAATCACTTTTACTAAGTCGTTTACTTACGTTACGTACTCCCAGTGCGTAGTTATTAGTTTCTTGTTGTTTAAATTTTCCCTGCTGGGAAATAAAATAACACCACCATCACCACAACCATTTAATTTCACTTTTATGAGCATGATTTGTTAACAATCTGTTTGAGATACACAGTCTTTGAAAATAATACGTTTTATATTATTTTTGTAAGGCCAGGACCACACACAGCAATTTTAGTTAAAGAATTCTTGATTTTGTAGGAGAGGGAAAAAAAAACAATTCAAAACGGTACAAACTTGCTTGTACTCCGCAATTCCCTTTTGTTCTCTCTTTGTATATTTTAAAACTGTAAAAAAAAGAAGACAGGTAGCTTGAAAGCTAAATGAATGAATGAATAAGAATGCAAAAATTGCTGAAATATAATTTTAAAATAGAATTAATAAGACTTTCTCAATTCTCTTTTAAAATTGCCGCTGTGTCTACACACAGCAATTTTGTTTCGGCAATTTTAGCATTGTTATTCAGTCATTCTTTCAGCCTCAAGCTACCTGTCTTCTTTTTTTACATCTTTATAAAAGATACGAAGAGAGAACAAAAGAGAATTGCCGAGTACGAACAAGTTTGTACCCCTTTCCATTCTTCTTTCCTCTCTCTCTCCTACAAAATCAAGAATTGCTTAACTAAGATTGCTGTGTATGGTCCAGGTCTAAAGAATTGCCCAGCTAAAATTGCTGTGTGTATGATCCTGGTCTAAAAGGAAAGAGAGTGAGGGAGGGAGAGAATGAAGGAGTTAATAAAAAACTAATTTTCTTGTAATGAATGTCACGGCAGAATTAACACGGTAAGGCATTTAGTACAACAAACACTGAATTACAAAAACAATCTTTCGTATCTGTCAAACAAAAAGGAGGAAATTTAATGCAGATCCGCTCATATTTACAATCGCACACACACAAGAACAATGGCGCTTACAGGATGTAAACAAATTTTGACATTTTTGTAGACAAAACGATGGAGAGCAATAAATGTACAGCTGCTTTATTTGCTTTACCGTGTTAATTGTGCCACGGCAAGAGTAATCTTTTTAAATTTAGTTTTATTTTTGTTTTGTGCAAGTGGTAACTCTGAAATTTGGCAGCTGTCACTTGTGCTTATGCCGATAATTGAAAAAGAAGCGCTTTAAAAATGAACAACGTGTTATAATTGTGAGGAAGCAAAGTGAAATCAAAGCCAATTTTCAGCATCTTCTCCGATAAAGCATTTTCATTTAAATGGCTTTAGTAAGACGGCACCGAAAAGTTGATTTGTTGCAGCAACAATTTCCAAAACAACTGAAGACAATTTTAGTTGTCACAACCGAAGCTATTTTTAAGAGAGGCCAATGAAAACAATTGTCAGAATTAAAATAACTTTAAAAGAAAAACTTTTAAGGCTTCTAAAGTTGTGTAGTCCTCTAATTGCCTTCTGTTCTGTTCTCTCTTAATCCTCGTTCATAACCTGGCAAAAGTTATTGTTGTGCTAATGTTCGGTGCGCTTACACTTTTACATCCTCACTTACATTTACACTTACAAAAAATATAGCCAATTTCCTGTTAAACGTGACAGTGTGTGTTACTTGTATGCTGACCATAATTAAGTTTAATTATATTAATAACAAACAAAGTTTTGTTCAGGCTAAAAATCTCCGCTAAAGCTTATGTAATCAATACTAATAAAGAATTAAAAATTTATTACCCTGTTAATGGATTTAATTAGCAAATAAATGAAATAAGTTTGTGCAGGATACAAACAAGCAAAACTGAAGGACCAATTACCAATTACACATACGAGTAACTAAATAATTTATAAGAGTAACATTTCAAGCCAGGCAAACATTTCCTTAAATAAGACTAAAATAAAAATCATTCAAATATTTACTGGCACTTAATTATTTGTTATTTTCTATAAGAAAATTACACTGTACAACATAGCAAAAATAGCAAGGTTGTGACTTAGGCTCATCGACTAGTACCTTTTCAATTTGTAATAGGTTTTGTGGAAATTTCAAGCTTATTTCTAGTGACAAATTTAACAAAATTAATTGTTGAAAGTAAAAACCATGAGATTCCATCTTGCAAATGCATTACAGCTACAGGATGGCTGATGAAAGCCGCCAAAAGAAAACTTAATAACTTTTTTTTTCTAATTAATCCGGAGTTTTTTGTTATTGTAGCTTGATACTTATATTTAATAAAAATGGAAAATACAATATCGGAAAAGAATCTGGATTATGCGTCGCTTTCATGATTTGGAGATTGTAGTTTCTAATATAAGCGCATTGGCGGCGATCCTCCGAGATGCTTCATTATGACACTAGTGAATATTTTAGCAGAGCATGGGACAGTCAAAACCCTTCCATTCGAACAGAAGAAAATTTTGCGGCCATACAAAGCAACACCAGAGTTTCAACAAGGAGATTATCTGCTCAAATGGGTGTCAGTAGACACAATAATTCATAAGGATTTGAACTTATTCCCTTACAAAATTCAATTGTCTATTAAACTTAAAGCAGCAGATTTGCTAATTCGCTTGGAATTTTGCCAGAAGATGCTTGAAAAGTTGGAAAAGAATGAGAACTTGCCAAATTGTCTTTTCATATCTGCATGAGAAGGAATTGCATTTAAATTCACGTTACAGTGTGTATGTATTCCCTTTCGTCTCAACAAACACGGTGCAACGTGATTTGTCTTGGTCAAGCAATTTTATTTCAACCCCAGTTTTTTTCATGCACATAGAAAACAGCTTCGATTGTGAGAAGTAAATTTGTTTCCAAACAAAAATTCATTTGTGATAATCAAATTTTTCAGTTGTAGCAACCAGAATTCGTTAATACATCCCAAAAATTAGTTCTATTAAAAATATTTCAAGCTGTAAGACCGATTTTCTGCTGTTAGGATTAAAATATTCGATTATCACAACTAAATTTTGATTAGAAACAAATTTATTTATCACAACTGAAATGGTTTTCTGTGAGTGGAAGCAATTTCAAGGTTGATTTGGCGGCTAAATGACTTCCCTTTCTACGATTGCCTTATGGATTCCAGCCCATTTTCGTTTTTTTTTTTTTATTTCAATAGCAACTGTGCTGAGAAAACAACTTCGGTTGTGAGAACTAAATTTGTTGTCACTCAAAAATTCAATTGTGATAGATGAATATTTTAATCGTCACTGGAGAAAATCAGTCTTACAGTTCGTAAAATTTTTTTTTAAAAGAACTAAATTTTGGTCTTTGCTATAGAATGCTAGTTGCTGCAGCTAAAAACTATGATTATCACAAGTAAATTTTTGATTGGCAACAAATTTAGTTCTTACAACCGAAGCTGTTTTCTGTGTGTGGTATCCATAAGCTGCTATTGTTGATTAAATTTGGTTAGAAGTTACGCATTAGTCTGTAGAGGCATTAATTAGCAAACACCTGAACTTTCTGGCCGTAAAACAGGACCGACTTTACGTTTGTATAAAATATTTTATGTTTCACTCAATGGGAAAGAGTACACGAGCTCCAAAGGGTTTGATGTGCAGTTTCTTTAAGCTGTATTGTCGGGCCATACTTCTTGGAACAAAACGCACACAGCGTTACGGTTACTGGAGACCGTTACTTGAGCATGCGAAGAGATTTTTTCTATACGGAACTACGCCTAAATAGAATACTTTTCTGGTCGGTTGGTTTACGTGGCAGCCTGTCGGCCTTTAAATAGAATCACGAGATTCTGTTTAAACCATCTACTAGCCAAGACTGTGTAGTAGTAAAGTGACCTAGATTCGCAACATGACATTAAGATATTTAAGAAGTTTCCTAACTTTACTCCCGATGTGTTGTTTCAACAAGATGATAGAACTGCTCAGCCGGTTATGGCCGAAGTACGTAGGAAATTTTATAACAGGCTCATTCCAAGAAACTCAAACTTCCGTTGGCCCCCAGGTGGCCTGACCTACTCCTAAACAGAAAGTGTACAATTCGAAGCCCACAAATGTAAATGAACAAAAAACAATGAATTCTAGGGACTATAGCTGCAATTCCAGCCTTAAATTTTACGGCCAGTAATGAGCAACTTTTTGCTAAGATACCGCACTTGTATCAACGAGCAGGGCGGGTATTTAAAATTAATTATCTTTGAGACTAAATAAACTCTTTCTAAGACAATTCAATGTGCTTTCAAATGGCGAAAGATTGAATAAATTCCATGAATTAAAAAAAATATATATGGCAGTTTCTTTATGTAGCAAATTTCATCAGTCACCCTGTAAAACCTTTTTTTTTTTGCAACGTTTAATATCGACATGGGAAACAATTTTTGTTATTTAATGTGCGAACGAAATTTATCGCTCAAGGTCAAGAAATAAGTATTTAATGGTTGCATTTAAATATGAAATTGTTACTCGTATGTTTGCAAAATGTTTACATCAAAACACTTACATGCACAACAGATGCTGCAAGTGGTATTAGGGGGCTAAAATAATAAAAACATTTAAATTGAAGAAGAAAACATTTAACCAAAAACTGTTTATGTCTACTTGTGGAGAAAAAAAATTTTTTTAAATTATAAAATTAAAAAATAGAAACAAAAGACATGCAAACATGATTAAATGCCACCCACCCCATCAGAAAAAGAAAAAAAGGATTTAATTATGAGATGCTGGATAATTAGAAATGTGCACGCTCAGAAGTTTTAGTTGGATTATAAGTTCTATTCATGTTCATTGATTAATAAAATATTCATGAAAAATTAAATTCAGCTTATGAAAAATAGTTTACATTCACATGATGGTTTTTGTGTAAGAAATATTTTTTAGAAATATTTCAATGAATTTATAGATTTTGTTTTAATGAAATGATTTTTATTCTGTTAGAATGCAGCCAAACACCCTGCCCTCAGCATCACGTCATCGTTTTTTGTTCTTAATGTGATGATTTGCTTTTTTATTAATAATTTTCTTAATGATTTTTTTACTCATATTTAACAGGGGAAGCTGACAATATTTATTGAAAAAAGAAATTTAATTGTTTTAAAAAAATTTTACCGGCACTCTATTTCTCTATCTTTCTCACTCTCTGTTACTCGTTACCAGCACCCCACACATCTCTCTCATTCTCTGTTACTCGTTACCCCATTTCTCTCTCTCCTACTCGATATTACGAAAGCTCTTTTTTGAATTTTTTTTGTTGCCAACAGCAATATGGAACTTGGGAAATGGCATGAAGAATTGGTAGAATTGCGTGACATTATCGATAAATGTCTGCAACGTATTTTACGCGGAGATACTACACTACCCATCACAAAGCCACTGACGTCTGATATGCAACAATATTTGCAAAAACTGCGACAAACTCAATTGGAACAAGAAGTACTTAAAGCTTTGGGTAAGTGCTAACGCTTGAGAATAAAAAATATTTCAATTAATTACCCAACAAAAAAAGGCTTGATTTGGAAGCAATAAAAAATATTGGACAAATCGTTACATGCAATATCAAAAGAAAACAATTAAAAAAAATTTAATTGTTTTTTTTATTTTTTTTTTTTGTATCAAAAAATTTTGTACTCTGAAAAAGTACAAAACAAATGTTTTTATTCGTTTTGTTTCTTTGCGACCTGTGCACTCAATCATTCATATTCAACAGAGCTTTGTGTCTGGTACGGTTGAGTGTCGAGTTAATGCTTGTTAACTGCAGATTCCCTGGTTCGAAATCAATTTAAATCAAAAAAAAAATCAAGTTTCTTGTTTTTATTTCTATAAAATATCGATGTAAATCAAATAAATTTTTTGCCAGCTAAAGCTATTGCCGCGAGGAGGTTCATTGCTAACAAAAGTCATGCCTTAAAAATGCGCTGTTGTATGCCTTATACAACTGCTTCTAGACAAGCACTATTTTTTGCTGGGTTAATGCATAAATTAATTTTGAATATGCAGTAAAGTGTTACATGTTGGGGCAAATTTCAGGTTTTTGTTTTTGCTTGAAACATAAATGAAGCACTTAAATTTCTGTATTAAGTTTTTCCACTTGATTTTTTTTTTTTTTTTTTTTTTTTTTAAGGGAATTTTATTGCCATGAATAAATTATTAATTTCCATTAAAACAAATTGCAATTTTTATTACTTTCTGTTTTATATTTATTTTCAGTTTATATGTGAAAATTAATTGATTTTTTTTACTTTTAATTTAATTTCATATAAACGCAAATTATTTGAAAACTTTATTTTCACAGAACTTTCCAATGAAAAAATTCTGGCCGTTTACCGTGAATGGTCATCAACGCAATTGACTGCAAAGGATGCCGACAGCTCAGAGCGTTTGCTTACATTAAAAGATCAATTGACAATGAATTTATCAACTGACAATTATACGACGTTGGTGTGAGTATTAAAAAAATAAAACAAAAATAAAAACTTGTTTGTTTAAAATTTTTTAAAAAGGTTTAAAAAAAACCAAAAATTACCTATTTTGCAGTCATTTTAAGGCTTAAAAATATCCTGGTTTAAAACTTTGAGTCCTGTACTTCGAAAAGCAATTTGTTTTTAATATAAATCTGTTCAAAATTCTAAATTTATTAACACTTTTTTATTTGCATCGCGCAATATTAAATGTTTTTTTTTTTTTTTAATTAAAGAATTATATTTTCTGATCAGGCATGTGTGTTTAAAAAGCCATGCTAGAAAAAACTATAAAAAAAACTATTTTTCTTCATAAAAAGGCCCCCAATTTATTTATTTTCTTTTCTTTAATTTTTTT
Organism: Thelaira solivaga; assembly: GCA_947397855.1. Lineage (NCBI taxonomy): Eukaryota > Metazoa > Arthropoda > Insecta > Diptera > Tachinidae > Thelaira > Thelaira solivaga. The sequence continues at coordinate 11,426,383 of OX377614.1, forward strand.
TTTTTATGTTCAGGGTGCCTGGTAATTGTTGTGAGAGCGGCATAGATCCTGATAACGAGGATCATGAAACGTATTTGAGTAAATTTAAGAATAAAGTTTTTGATAAATTGCGAAATCTTATTGAAGAACACATTGCCAATGATCCGGATGTCATTAAAGGAAGAAAGAAGACTGTACAGGTAAGTGCGTTCAAAATTAAAAAAAAAAATTAAAAAAAAAATTTTAAATTTTAGCAAAATGAAGCCAAATTGAATATTTAAAGAAAAAAAAACAAAGAATATTTCCGCTTAAGTTACTAACTTGAAAAGAAAAATTAATTGAGTCCCAGAGTAATAGAAAACCTCTCATTGAATAAAATACTCCTTAAGCAAATAAAGGGTGTCCCAACAGGAACGCAAGATTTAAATTTTAAATAAATGACTGATGCAGCAATTGAATTGTTTCTCTGGCTGTATGACATGTGGCGCCGTCTTGTTGAAACCACAAGCCCTCCACATTCATTTCTTCAATTCTAGGCAAGAAAAAACTGGTTATCATTTCACGATACCGAACACCATTGACTGTTTGCGCTTGACCTGCCTCATTTTCATAAAAAAAAAGTCCAATAATTCTTCCAGCCCAAAAACCACACCACACAGTGACACGTTGAGGATGCATTTGCTTCTTGTGAATCACTCGAGGATTTTCCTTACCCCAAATGCGACAATTCTGCTTATTGACTGAAGATGATTTTATCGGCAAAATCAGCATTTTCATGTTGTCTCTTCAATACCCAATTAACGAACTCCCTTCGCTGTCCATGGTAATTTTTTACTAACCTCGTACCTTCTACTAGCAAACAATAACAATTGTTTAAATGTCAAACAATGACACTTCGAATGGCGCCAAATTTAAATCTTGCGTTCTTGTTCGGACACCCTTTACAATTTAACCAGATATTTTGGCTGGGCCTCAGCCAAACCGGTAGTGCTATTCAGTAACTGTTATTACGAACATACCGATAGAAAAAACAAGTATAACGATATTTTATCGAATTCGGTATTCAGTAAATTTCCGACAAAAATGGTTCGAAGTGTGCGACAAAGTTAAAAGCTTAAAACAAAAAATCATCGCAAAATAACGATTTCTATCATAACGAATATTTTTGTTGGAAATTTACTTCGTTTACTTCGTTTTTCGCTACGAATTTTCGTAATAAAAGTTCCTGAATCGCACTACAAGGCCGAAAAAATTTGTAAATTATAATACGAGTTACTCGATATCGAATGCGGTTCTTTACCAAGTCTATATCTCTAGAGTATAGAAAACGTATTTAGCAATTTAACAAATAGAATTTGAATCCTTAAAAAACCTATGAAAAAAAGTGGTTCAAACTTTTGCCAGCATTATTAGCAGAGGCGCCATTTAAGGTGGTAAATGAAATATTTCAAGTCATAATTTAAGGCTGAAATTAAGTAGTGAGTAGGACGTAAAAATAGGCGTGGTCTTCCTTGGAGTATAGGAATTTCAGACACTTCAGTGGGTAAACAAAAAATTGTAAAGCGAACAAGCAAACAAACAGAAAATGAATTTTATTTAGCCCGTCTCGCCCGGTGCTTTACTCTATGCCTGGGACTACTTATAGGTTTTTAAATAGTAAAACTTAATAACTTACACTAATTTATTGCAAAGTAGATATGCCTGACATTTCCCTGAGTTTAGAAGATGTATAGATTTCACTTACGATATTTAGAATTAACAGCATTTAAAATTGCGCATACTTAAAGATTGACTGCCAACACTGAAGCAGGGAATAAGAAATACAAACAGTCTCTAAGTTAATAAATGTTGCTTTAAAAAACTTTCCTTGTCCTTTATCAATTGTCTTACCAAACGCAAGACATATTGAAAATTGCAGTAGTCTAAAATCAAGATTATTCCTGATGAAAAACATTTTACAGCCCTTTTGTTTTAAAGTATGAAAGCTTTTTCGAGAATAGTCTTGAATCATTGCAAAGTTTAATGCAACTTTTAAAGGTAATTTATGAGAAGGTTTTCTGGTTGGACTTAATATGTCCTATTATTGATTCCGCACGGAAAGGCAAAATTTAACGGAAAGAAATTTCGATTGCTGTTATTTATTCCTGCGAAATGATCTTATTATTTTGAATTATTTCATTTAATTGCGAATTGAAAAGTGGTCTATTGTGAATGAATTGTTTTAATTTTTCTGCTGTTGCTGATAAGAAAACACTTGCATTTTTTAACATCAAACTAAATTTAAAAAAAAAAAACAAAAAGAAAATTAATTTTCAATAAAAATAAAACAAATTAATCTAAAACTCATTTTAATTTTACGAAACTTTGTATTTTTTTTTACATTTATGATTTTTCCGTTTGCCTTCCGTGAGAAAATTTAAGCGTAAGGAAAATGTAGAAATTTATCTACATTGCGGAATCAATAATTCCAAATTTTGCTGCCGCATAAAAAATTCTCTTCGCAATCACCGAATATGTTTAAAAATTCTATTAGATAAACAACTTTAGAATTTTAATCATTAAAATACCAACTTCAATTAATTTATTTAAAAAAAGACGAAAAATTGGAGATGGTCCTTTCAAAACTAAATACAACCTTCAAGTGTAGAGAGCATTTGTACCAATTTTCAGATTAATTTGAAGAATAACAGGATTTTAATCATTTAAAGAACAATTTTAATTATTTTGCTTAAAAATTAGATACAAAAAATGGTATGATCGGTCCAGAAGCAGATGAAAACCTTCTTTGAAGTATAAACTTCAGTAAAATCTGTTAAAAATTATAATTTTAACTTCTAAAAAAACAATTTTAATTATTTTCTTTTTGTTAAAGAAGTAAAAGTAAAAGTAGGCATGGTCAGTCCAAAGCCACATGGCGACTTTCCTATAGATAAAATGAGCATATCAGAGAAATCGCTTGATAAATAAAATAGAAATCAATAAAAGACCCATATAAATTGTTTTAATCAAAACAAGGTGTAAACGTGGGCGTAAAGTGGGTGTGGCTAGTCCAAAAGTATAGAGCGACCTTCTTTGCAGTATAAAGATAATACCAACGTATTAACTATTCACAGAGCCAATAGTAATTGGCTTAAAAATATCCTTAAGGATTATAATACCGAACAATGCGCCTTGATATCCATTTACTTCAGCATATGGAAACTTAAATTTTTTTTAAACTTTTAAATTCAATTGTGTTATTAATTCTTAGTTCTTTCTGTTTTTTATCTCTTTTTGTTTTGAAATACTGCAAGAAAAGACCAGCAAAATCATACTTTGGCGCCTTCCCTATTGTTAAAGCAATTCAGTTTATTCATGCCACACAGTCAATATGCAAAGGAAGAAGGAAAAAAAGAACAAAGTTGATCACTTCCTTAAAATGACCAAATCATGTTGCAGAAAATACAAGAGAAGCGAAAAAAATGTTTCGTTATTTTTATTTGTTTTTGCTCAACAACACCTTTTGCTAATAATGAAATCCTCGTTAAACTTAGTTTTTACAGCAATTCTTTTCATTTTTTTTTTTTTTATTTTTAATCCACCAGTCGTGCCAGGAAAGATATGAAAATTGTAAAAATCCTTTTGCAGTAACAGCGATTGTAATGGATGTAAAGAGAAAGCTAAGGGAGTGGTGTAACGCTGGTGATGTAAATGCTGCTACACTTTGGTTTTTTCTTTTTAATTTTTTGTTTATTTTTTGCTTTCCTGTGCATGCAATAGTTGTTTGCCACAATTTCTAGCCAACCTTGTGGCATATTTAAACTTATTTCAATATTTTCCAATGGCAGCAACAACAATAACAGCCTTAACTGCAAATGGAGTTTATGAATTTCCTACTCGTACTCTGAGTTTTTATTTTTTTTTCAGGTACACAACACCATACTTTTTTTATTTTTCTCCATTTTTTTCCCTTTTTTTACACCCTCTTAGCTCAAGCTAAATTTGGCGCCAAAGCCCTGTGAAGAATTAAATTGGGGTTTTACAAAAACAGCAAAAATTCATCGACGTTTAGTTTGACTTAAGGCGATTTAAAAAGACAACGTTTGACTGAAAACTATTTTAAAAAAATCTGGGTATTTATCAAAATGACAATAAAAACTTGTGGTCAAGTGTTTTGCAGTGGAATACGATATTGACAGCATAGCTTAAATACACTCCTTTAACTTAATGGCAGAGGTTTTTGACCACTTTTTTTAAAAAGGTTTGTTTAAATTGTTTTCTAAATCTCATTTTCCTAATGAAGTGGAAAGTCACAAACCAAACAAACATGACAAACGGCAAAAGACACTAGTTTATTAGAGACCAAAGTTGTCATATGCGTTAGCTAGTGCTGCTCTGGCGTGTTTGCTGGCAGCTTTTGGCAATTTTTTTTCCAATAAAGTAGCAGCACTTAATTGCAAATAAAATCAAAATTTTGTTATTCCTTTCGATAAAATTTAACTCATTTTGTTTGAAACTTATGCGGCTATTTGCTTATATAAAAAAAATGGCTGATTTTTGTTTGGTTGTATTTTAAATAATTTTTTAAAAATTAAAAATTTCTAAAATTTTGCCTAAACTATTTTATTTTTCCTTCAAGGCTTCTACGATATCTTGGAAGATATTAAGCTTTTTTTAAAAAAGAAATTTCTTTTGTAAATTTAAAAAAGAAAAAATTAAACAATCTTTTAGAAATTTCTTCACTTTGTCGGCCTCATTGTTTAATTATAAAAAACGAATTTAAAAATTAAAAAAAAAATTTCTGAAGAATATTCAAAAAATTATCTTAATGTGTGGTTTTCCATGCATTTTGCACTCTGCTACCATGTTCTCGTCAAATATTTCTGTCTCAATACTCTATTGATATTTTCTCCACATTTTCTCCTCTCTTGACAACAGGAATCATCCTGTATAGCACCAATTTAACTTGTGTCATAATTGAGTTTACAAAGTTCAGAGTAAAGTTTAAAATAATTTCTGAAGAGGGCGTGAATAAGCTTTGGCCTATTGTGCTCGGGAATTGAATTACAATTCACTGTCCAGTAATCTTGTTTCTTTCTTTTTTCTCTTTCGCATAAAAATATAAATTTGCCTGCAGCAATTTTATCAGCATCGATCTAAAAAAAGCTTGTAAGTGAATTTGGACCACGAAATTGAAAATAACGGTTATTTTTTGATCATACCTCGTATATTTCCATACCACTCATGTATAGATTTTTGAAGGCATGAACCCTGGAAAATTGTAATTTATTACAATAATTTTTCTGCAAGATAAGCATTCACTGATGATCACTTAGAATATCCTAGCGGAGTATAATATTCTATCCATTCTACTTAAGATGGTGAGAAATAGACAGTTACAGAAATACAGACATACCGAATTTGTACATGATTTCTCTAAGTGACAAGTTGTAGAATAGCGACTCGAAAAAACACTATTAAAGGTAGCGTAGCGCAGGTCTTAATTGCTTCTGTTACTCTAAAACAGACTACCCACCCGGTGCACCTTGCTGCGGATTATCTAAGCTTGTTTTTATTTTATTTTTGCCCAAAGTACTCACTTGCCTAAAGTGAGGATACAAGAGATCTTTTTCTCTTTTCCTTATCAGGGCACCCTGTGCCAACTACCCAGACAACATAAGTAACCATTGATATCATTGTAATTCTGTAGAATCACTCAATAGTTTTTAATCTTACAACTCACGTTTAACTATACAGATTTTTGAATACCTAACGCTTAAATTTTTATTTAAAGTTAGATAGAATCTTATCTAGATGGTTCTACATCTTCTCAGATAGCGTTATATATAATAAAATGTCCTAATAAATTAATAAAATGATTTTATCCAAAAAATATCATGTTACTACTAGAAAATATATTGAAATGCCGTATGGGCAGAAAACAACAGAAGAGGGCACAACGTAAGTTTTCTTGAGGATGAGATGAAAGTTGAAGCAAATTCTGTTGCGGAATTTCAAGTTTTCTTTATAAGCAAATATAGCAAATATGTCACCTCTTGAATTTAGCAAATATAGGGTCCGCCAAATAACTTTTTTTTTTTTAAATGCTATAAAAAAGTCGAGTGTAGCTTCGGCTATGTGGCACGTAGCGCCATCCTGTTGAAACCAAATGTGGCCATTATCCTCCTCTTCAATTTTTGTGAACGAAAATTCGTTCAATATGGTCCAATAATGATCGCCATTGACTAACGGCCACTCCTTGCTCATTTTCGAAGAAAAATGGCCCAATTATGCCTCTGGACCAAAATCCGCACCAAACAGTGACTCGTTTTGGGTGCGTCGGCTTTTCAATGTATGCGTGCGGGTTTTCTGTGGCCCAAATGCGACAATTTTGCTTGTTTACATAACCGCCAAGATCAAAATGATTTTCATTTGAAAAGATGATTTTTTTTGGCAAAATCTGCATCTTCTGTAAGTCGATCGCAGGCCCACTTAGCGAAGCGAAAACACAACCATATTCTTTCAGCGGAAGGATAAAACTAATTATCTGTCAAATCAGACATGAGCTAAGTGTTACCATAGTTGCTAGAGCTAATTTAAAGAAACAAAGTGCAGATTTGCGAGCTTTCTTACTAAAGGGTGATTTTTTAGCAAATTTCTTTTCGGCAGCTTAGTTTTTTTCATGTAACATTTTAATGTAAAATCTTAAGTTACGGATAAAAAAAACATTTTTTTGTACGAGTTTAAATCAATAACTTAGTTGAATATCAATCGATTATAAAGAAAACATTGAGACCGTTTGAATTTTGTATATATTATTTAAGTAAACTTGAAAAATCTATAAACAAATTTTTTTTTTTATAGGTTCCCATTTTTCAAGCTTGGAACCGTTTGTACGCAGTATTTTTATAAATAAACCGTAAAATTTTTTAATTAATTTTCAAAATACCTTAATTAATGAATACAACAAAACTTTTTTCTTTAAAATTCGTTAAAAATTACGAGTTATTAGGCTTTTTATTAAAAAAAATTTTTCCCAGAAATAAAATTTTTGGCCTTTTCACTCAAAAATGTTTGCTGGGTAGGTTTTTTTTTTTTTTTTTTTTTTTTTTTTTTTAACTCAACATTATCAGTGAAGTGACCAAAAATATTGTGAAATCGTTTTTATTTTATTTTTGCAATTATTTCTTGATCAAAATGTTCGCCTTGGTCAACGCTAATAGTGAATTTACATTCAACCGAAATCTATTAGATTTGATATGAAATCTCTTTCAAAATCTATACAGTTTAAATTCGCTTTTGTTGAGATAATATAAAATTGCATTTTCGTAACAAAAATAAGCTGATCAACGAGTTAAATTGCATAAATATCCTTTATTGGTGTACGTATTTCCATCCATTTTAATTTAATGTGTTTAATTTTCTTTTATATATTTTTTTTAAATGTTAAATTTTCTTGTGCAGTTACGTTTTTTTTTTTTTTTTTTGTATTAATAAGAAAACCACAGTTGTAGTACAAAATTCATCAAGACTTTGACTAGATAACAAACTAGATTTTGTTTTGTAGGGGAAATCTAGTCAAAGTGAACTAGATTTCTCGTATGAACTAGATTTTGCCTATAAACTGGCCCAGGTTGTCTGGGAACAAGTCGAAATGTGACTACAGGAAATTAATTTTTAGGGACAAAAAAAATCAAATTGCAATTATTTTATTGGGTGGAAAGAATTTCTCTTAAGATTTTTTTAATAGATTTGAAATCGTTTAGCCTTATTTGTAACATTTCAATTGATTCATTTCTTTATCGTTGCTGTCATTTTAAGTGAATACAAAAATACCACAAAATGTGTACTCGTATCGTGCAACCACAATTCTCAAAATGCACTTAAACTCGATTGAAACCAGCAATTTTCATTATTTATCATACCCGTACTGTTATTGTCTTGTTTTGTCTATCTGTGTGCGTGTGTAATTGTAAAATATAAATTTTTGTTATTTATGACATTAAATTTTACCCCCTCCATTCAAATGAAATCGATACGGTGTGGCATCGCATTAAATAAAAACAACTTCCGTTTTATGAAAGGGAAGTATAAAAATAATTTCCACAGAAAGTGTGCTGTACGAGAATAGATTTCTCATATAAATACAACTGCAGGTAGCAAGCAGATACAATTTTTTAATACTTTTTTTTTTTTTAATTTTTCATTTGCTACTGAAAGCAAGAATATGGTGTGTAAGTGAAAATGTGTGCTTGTATGTTGTTGAAAACACATTTCAGGATAACACAACTGCATTTACATATTTACGAATATGTTTGGGTAAGTGAACATGTAGCACTTTTGCCAACATATTCATGAGTCTGTATTTGAATTTGTAGCAGATAGTGGATAAGACCTTGTAAACAATATTTCAACCTTGTTTTAAAATACTATAAGCATGTGCTTGTTCTTGTTCTTGTTCTTGTGCTACTGTAAAAGGTTTTTCCATCCATAGAAAATTCTAAATTTTTACAGCCAAACAAATAAAGGGTGATTTATTGCAGGGCTTCTTTTGCAGTTACGGCCATAATAGGCATTAAAAGGCAGACAAACGAAGTTTTTTTGACGAGTAACGTGTAAAATACAAGAGTGGCTTACAAACACTTTTTATTATAAAATATTACACATGTTTGAAGTGATGTGTGGCTTTCAAATCTGCTTGTGCAGCCCTTTAATTTTTACATAAACATCATGGGAAAAAATTAAAAAAAAATTTTGAGAAAAATGCCCACCAAATCAATTGGTCAAATTCGATGTTTTTATGAGAAAATGTTACAAACAGAAGGAAAATAAGAGTTCATATTTGTAGGCCTATATCTGTGGCAATATAGAAAATGTCGTATTAAAAGTGTTTCTTATAAAATGAGGGGCAATCACCTCGTTTATGTGCAAATTTGTATTTTTCAAATATGCTGAACATATTAAACTAGATCGTGAGTGTCGTTTTTAAATTTCCCAAATTTTTGTTTGCAGAAATACCAGATCACAAAACCCGCGAAAAAAATCTGGCAGTTTTAATTTTATCTGTCAATGTATATGGGTTTGTTGTTTTTGCATTATTGACACTTGCACACACACACACAACCATGCACAGTGATATTTGCTCCAGATATTTCCAGTGCATACGCAGGAAAATGAAGTAAAATGCAAAAGTGTATATTTTGCTGTTGTGTTGAGCAAAGCAAAATATTTTTGCACTCATTTGTATGGCTTGCAGTGTTTTTCAAACGAAATGTTTCCCTTCTAAATGTTTCTTCTTCTAAATAGGGACTATGTAGCATATAAAAGATACAAAAATTCTAGATGAGGGTGAGATACTGCCCTTTTTTTACAACTGTGTCAACTACTTGTTTATTTTATATGAAAAAGGAGATTTAATATTTTCTCCATCAAGATATTCTTCATAATAATCCATTATTGGTCACTTTTGAATAAAAAATTAATTTTTATTTTATTTTAGGTGCAAAAGTTTTTTTGTGTCAGCTGTTTATCAGTTTCGCAAATCGCTCTAAAAGCGGCAAACATATAAAAATGTTGCACATGATAAACTTATTTTTGTTCTATTGAAACAAATAAAACAAAAATAACAACTTAATAATTCTATTATTTGTGAAGCATGACAGCACTGTTTCACTCGTACCCCAAACCCAAACCCAAAACCCATAAAAAAATTACCATCTGTTGATTCAGAAACCATTTCATCTCATTAAAAGCCAACTAAAGACTACAAATTTATGCTGCACCTGCTAACATTTTACCTTCATAGACATTTTTCAAGTCTTTTTAAGCTTCAAAGGAAAATTCCATTTTGTGTTCGTTTGTATATGAAACCCCTTAAATTTTTGACTATGTTTGTCTTATTGTTAATTTATTAAAACATAAAAAAAATACCTTAAAAACTTTAAAATAAAATAAAATAAAAACTTTTTAATAAAGATTAATATTTTGTTATACCTTAAAAACTATAAAATCATAAAATCTTTTAATCACAAAATTTTACTTTTTAGTATTTGGAGCAGAATTTAAAAGCATTTAAATTATTTACCAACAAAAACTCAATGACACCTTCGAAAGTGTTATAAATACACTTTAAATATTTTAAAAGCAAAATTATTATTTAAATATTTTATGAGCATAAAATTACTTTAAACGAAGGTTGAAACTGCCATTAACACAATTCTTTATGAATAGAGAATTTTAAAGTGAATACGAATACAAAATCAAGTTATTTATTTTATTTTTTTTTTTCGGGCTCGACCGGTCTTAGAGGTAAGAAAGGTAATTAATTAGCAATTTAAAATAATAAAGTGGATACGCAAATTACATGGCGACAGAGGCTGTATTCAAAAATAGATTTCAAATACGATGTTTAAAACTGAAAAAAATTGTATTTATTTTTGGAGACTTTCAGGTTTTTCATTGGTGCATATAGTAAAAGATTGGCTATTGACTAGGCGACTTTAGAAAACTAGGAGTCTCTAACTTAATAACTTATTACTTTATTAGAATATCCTGATGCTTTATTAAAGGAATTGTAGTCTTTTAAAATCAAGCATATCACTTGAAATCAAAATTATTCTTGATACAAAAACAATTTCCAGCGCTTCTGCTTTAGTCAGTATAAGCAGTTGCTTCTAAAATACTAGCCAAAATCCCTCAGAGCATAGTTCAAAATAACTTCTGAGTATTTGGGAGGTAGATTACAAATACTTTTACTACTTCTTCCCCCCCCCCCCTCCTCTTTTTTTAATATCAAAAGGTTACAATTTTATATATTAAAACTAACGAAATTAATGTACTCGTATGATACCGTTTGCTGTTCTCTATCATATTTACTCTGGAAAGTAATATTTTATCTGCAACACATGAACATTTAATCATCATCATCATCATCGCCATCCTCATCATCATTACTTCTAGCTCTGAAGTTATTCAACTTGAAATTTATTATCATTTGAAAATCTTTCGTATCTTAATTTGTCGTTTTATACTCTGCTGCATGGCATGACTTGATAATAAAAAATAAAATAAAAATTAAAATGAAAAAACTTGCAATAAAAAAAAAACTAGTCACGATATGTGTCACTTTTAAAACGTTTAAGCGTATTATATATGAAAGTATTTCAAAGTTTATTGAAAAGTACAGTAGGAGAAAAAACCTTTTAGATTAAAATGATATTTTCATTTTCATATTTTTCTAAAATATGCTTTCGAAAGATGTGAGACTTGATAAATAAAACATAAGACTTAAGACATGATATATAACACATAAATAAAAAAATATAAAACGTAAGAAATATGATATAAGACACACGCATAAGACATAAGATATAAGACATAAGATATAAGACATAAGATATAAGACATAAACATAAGACATAAGATATAAAACATGAGATATATAACACATGACCTAAGACAGAAATCATGAGACATATGAGTGACGATATAAGACATAAACATAACAAATAAAAAATAAACATAAGACATAAACATAAAACATAGCACAACATAAACATAAAATATAAGACATAAACCTAAATTATTAGACTTAAGACATAAGATATAAGACAGAAACATAAGACATAAGATATAAGACATTGTGATATTTTATAGCCTGTAAGGATCTTGAATCCATAGGCATTAAATAAATAAATAAAGACATAAAACAAAAAACATGAGATATATGGCTCAAGACATAAGACATAAATCATGAGACATATGAGAGACGATGTAAGACGTAAACATAACACATACGAAATAAACATAAGACATAAACATAAAATACAACACAACACAAAAATAATACAACATATGACACACAACATAAACATAAAATATAAGACATAAACATAAAGTATGAGACTTAAAACATAAACATAAAATAAAAGACATAAAGAATAGCACAAAAGACATAAGCCGTAAGATATAAAAAAACTTTTTTTTTGGATTGCGGGCAAGGAGTGTGTGATCTTTTTAAACACCTATTGAACGGTGTTTGCACGACTCACCGCTAGGGCGCTTATACACTAAAGGGCTGCACAAGCATACTTGAAATGGCTTACAAGCACTTCTTATTATAAAATATTACACATGTTTGTAGTGAAGGGTGGCTTTCAAGTATGCTTGTGCAGCCCTTTATTATACACCAATCGTCCGCCACAACATTTACCCGCTCCCGACGGCACACCGTCAACTATATAAATACTGTATATGGCCACTTTGTCTGCTATGAAACTGAGCAATATAGTACAATAAGTTCCCATGCTCGCTTTCCGTTCAACTCTTCGGGTCACTAATAAACCTGCCTTTAATGTTGTTTGACTATCTATTCTGTCAAGTACTTATAAGCTCCTCATCCTTAGAGATTTCATCATTATAGTCTAACCTACACGTCCTAGCCAAAGATCTACAGGAATCATAATTGCTTTCATAAACGCAGGTTGCGTCTGCAGGTACAGCATATTTTTAAAACTGCCAATTTAATTTAGCGCAATACGAGTTGGATGTCATAGAGACTGTACCTATTGTAGCAGCGTATAATATAATCTGACGGAGCGATTCAACAGTTTTTTTTTATTTTATTTTATTTATTTAAGTCAATGTACCAAAATTCTACTAGCTATTCCTACTACGTGTTTAATATGACTCTTAACTGGTAGTCGTTTAGCCGTAGACCCATGGAAGCTAACCATGCCACACTGCACTGTACTTGCGGTGCCTGTTAACAAATGGGCTGCTTTTCTAAGCGTTTTGTTTAAAGAGATTGTCAATTTTAGAAGACATGACTGGCTCATTAAGCGGCCTATTTTCAGTATAAAAGTATTTGAATAAAATTTATTTTGTATGCTGCCCCAATTCTCACATTGAGGCGCCCCAGTACTTACCAAAAAATATTTTTATTATCGATTTCTAGTCACACGTTAAGGGAAGCTCAGCATTGACTTTCGGACTATGGGTGGATAGTATTCGAATGAAGAAACATTTAAGAAAATTTTGACAAATAAAAATATTATTTTATTGAAAGGATGGAAGCACAACATAAAAACACAAATTTCTTTTTTCTTTTTTTAATTTACTTCTTCTCAAGGTATGAGTGTACGAACGTAAAGTAACCATAGTTTGATAATAAATGCATAAAAAAGAATGAAATGAAAAATTTATATTCTTTCCACTTCCATTTATCTCAACTGGATTTTGTTTATAAGTCTCATGGCTGTAAGCGGTGCCTGATGCAGGCACCGACACCGCCACTACCGTTGATTTGTTGTAACTGCGTATTTGGATCATACTTTCATTTTGTCATTTCTACACAAAAAATAAAAAAAGAGAACAACCGCAGCACTTAACAAATTGAATTTCTTTTTTGTTGCTTTACAATTTCCTTGTTCGTACAAGATTAAATTCGGGTTTACTGGTTTGTTTGTGCTATTTAACATGGGAAAATTTGCAGTGTGACTTGGAAGATTATCTTGTTCACTTAAACTGATGGATTTAGTAAATAAACAAAACTTTTTGGTTACATTATTCCATCAACAGTGTCATTTTCTCTTAAGCACAAGCGTAAAGTTAATTAGAAGCGATAAATTTTTAAGCTTTGAAATGGAATAGTAAAGGGTGTCCCAACAAGAACGCAAGATTTAAATTTTAAATAAATGACTGATGCAGCAATTGAATTGTTTCTCTGGCTGTAAGATATGTGGCGCCGTCTTGTTGGAAACCACAAGCCCTCCACATTAATTTCTTCAATTCTAGGCAAGAAAAAACTGGTTATCATTTCACGATACCGAACACCATTGACTGTTTGCGCTTGACCTGCCTCATTTTCATAAAAAAAAAGTCCAATGATTCCTCCAGCCCAAAAACCACACCACACAGTGACACGTTGAGGATGCATTTGCTTCTCGTGAATCACTCGAGGATTTTCCTCACCCCAAATGCGACAATTCTGCCTATTGACGAAGCCATCAAGATGGAAATGGGCCTCGTCACTGAAGATGATTTTATCGGCAAAATCAGCATTTTCATGTTGTCTCTCCAATACCCAATTAACGAACTCCCTTCGCTGTCCATGGTAATTTTTTACTAACCTCGTACCTTCTACTAGCAAACAATAACAATTGTTTAAACGTCAAACAATGACACTTCGAATGGCACCAAATTTAAATCTTGCGTTCTTGTTCGGACACCCTTTATTTGTTTACTTCATTTTATTTAGTTTAACATGGGAATTTGGAATTCGCAGCAAAAAAAATCAAAAACTTCTTACGTTATTTGAACTTCTTAGGTCTTTGCCATCAAATAAAAAGCTAAAGTGTGATTATTTCCACCCACCTTTTATGTTAGATGTCTCGAGCTATTTGAATTTTTCAATTCTTATGATTAAATAAAACCAATGAACCACTTTCCTAGGGTTACATCACAATTCTCAAAAAATTATAAATCGCTAACTGGATAGGCGAAACGCTTTATCACGCTAGAAGGACAATGATCTCAATCAATGACCTAACCGGATGATAATTATACATCTTAGATATCACCAGGGTAAAATAGCAAATTTTATTATCAGCCAATGCAAGTGCTGTGTTTTGCATGATGAAACTTTAAGACTGTTCGGCCTTAGGGTGTCGTAGATCAAGACTTCTGGAAGACTTTTTCTTGACTCTCAGAAAAATTATGGGGCTCTCACTGAGCACGATTAATGACTTCATTAGAAACCTAAGTCTTGAACAGTGAAGTTATGAGCTGTACAAAAGATCTCTGGGTTGCGGTAATTTACAATAATAACAATCAAGTTAACTGCTTATTTCATGGTTATTGGTGTCTTATTGATACAAAAGGAATTGCCGGGCATTTTAAATAGTCACTTCCTAAAAGCTTTATAAAATAATGAGCAGTGATCCAATAAGGCCATCCTTAATCTTACAGTAAAATTTATTCAACAGCGAATTGTTTTATTTGCTCGTAAATGGCATCACAATCAAATAATTCCATGACAAAATCTAATTCCCAGTTCAGAGGGAGAATTCAAACTAATGAAAATATAGTTCATCACGAAATCTTGGGATTATATTTGAAGGCCCCCACGCAAGCCAAAGAAAACACAAAAAGTGTCCTCTGTTTTGCAACTTTAATTATTTTGGAAAAGATTTTTTTATGCAAAGATGGAATCATCAAGCATCTCTGGCCACAATTTTGACAAATCAGGCGAAAATCTTGAAACTTGAACCAAAAAGCAAAATCAAACTACTTTTTGTTTTAAATATTTCCTAATTTCTTTCATTAATTTTTTCATTTGCAGGAAATATTTCATGAGCATTCGACGCACTTGCGCATTTTGAAGGAACATCAAGATGCCAAGGCCTTAATTAAGTCACCCGTAGTGGCAACTTTAAAACAAAATTTAATGGCTAATTTTCGTAATGGCAGTCGTCATGCTCCTTATTTTATATGCGGCACTCATGGCAGTGGCAAAAGTACTTTAATAACGGAATTATATGAAGAGGTCAAGAGCTGGTTTCAGCTACCAACAAGAGTGCATCGCATAATACGTTTCGCCTCGGCCTCTCCCAGATCGGCCTACAATTTAGAAATGCTGAGAGTGCTGTGCCAGCAAATATCAATTATTTTTAATATTCCTGAAGGATATCTACCCAAAGATGCCTCTTTTGATCCCTTGTATATAAACAATTGGTTCCAGAATCTCTTAAGGCGCATAGAAGATATGAATTTTGATGTTTTATTTTTGTTTATCGATGATTTGCATTTATTAAATCCTTTGGATTGTGATATCGTGGCGGCATTGTCTTGGTTACCCACCTCTTTGCCATGGAATGTGCAACTGATATGCTCCACTACCACACCAGTGGAGCAGTTGAAATTCACGCAAATGCAAAAGGATCGTTTCAAATCAACGGAATACCTCTTTGATTTGGCCCACGAAAGGAATGAAACCCTGTTAAAAAAACAATTGTCCTGCGACAGTAAACTTAGTTTTACAGAGTTTTTAGAAAAGCAATTTGATTACCTAGAATTAAATTATGGTAAAAAGGGCTTTGGCCGCTTAGCAGCTTATCTAACACTCTCTGAATATGGTCTATCTGAAACGGAGCTGTTAGAACTGTTCATGCCAATCGATGATCCAGAAGCTTATATAACAACAGAAAAGGGCAATTTTTGTTTTTCTTCCTTCAAAAAGTTACACAATGAAATGAGTAAGTGAGATGGTAACAAGAAAATCTAGCACCTACATAATTTCCAACTCACACACACTCTATCTCTCTCTCTCTCCCTCTGTCTCTCTTTCTTCTTTTCTTTTTATGCTCTTAAGCATTTTTGTTGCGTGACAAAATCATGTCTGGGAAAGTTCTTTTACAATGGCGTTATCCCTACTGCAAACAATTGGCACGTTCACGTTACTTGGACACAAACACTGTGCGTTCTTTGCATAGCGCCATTGCAAATATATTTTTTCCCGCCGATACGGAAGACCAAGAAGAGGATGAGAATGAAGATGAAAGTACAGAACGTGAAAGTAGTGATGATAAGCAGTCACTGGCCAGTCAAACGACCATGAGGGATAAAGATACATTTTCGGGTGGGCGCAAGCCTTCAGGTCATGCGAACGATGACACTTCAACTTTTTATAATCCCATGGCGGCTGATGTCTCTTACAGTATGCGTCACGTAGAGGAGAGTTGGCATCATCTGATGCGCTCTGATGACATGGATAAATTTAAGCAAATTGCCGTGTGCAATTTCGATTTTCTACTAGCAGCGGTAAGTACATATGCCCACATGCAACCTAGTTAAGTGAATTGAATCTTTAAAGTTTTAAGAAGAGTTTTCTGTTGTAGAAAACCTTCTGAAAGCAACATTAAACTAAATTAATTATTTATAAGACTCTGACTCATATTGCCTGTCTTTTTTTTTCAATATTCGTATTATTTAAACCAATTAAAGAATTTACCCAAGTACGATGCCATTTTCTTGCAGGAATCACTGAATTTAAGCAGCTGAACAATTTCTTACTTTATATTAAACTCATCCATTTAAAATTTAAAACTGTCTTCCCTTGTTGACTTAATCTATTGATGAAATAAAATAATTTCTAGTTTTCTTCAACTCTAATCTTTAAATAAAACTTTTCTTTATTGTCATTCAAGCACCCAACGACAACAACAGGAGAATATTAAAACATTTTTTTGTTTTTGCTTTTGCTTTTTGTACGCTACACTTGTATTGCAATAAATGCAGCTGCACCAGCTTCTTTAAAATCATAAAATCAAAATATATAGTTAATGTTCTCTGCAAGCTTCTTAATTTATCAGGGTAGGGCTTTAAGCTATGCATCTGGGGGTCACAGGTTCAATTAATGCCTCGAGCCTTTGTAGTGTTTTCTACGGACAAACTAAAAAGCTTCGTAGATTTGTGCTGTTTTAAAAAAGAAAAAAAAGAATTCTTTTTCGTCGCTTTCGGCATGAAAAGTATGAGTATTTTAGCTCAGGTTATCCCTAAGGATGACTATCACGCATGACAAATATTTATTATTATCTCACGTACTGTAAGTCCCCTACAGACTAATCGAAATTCGAGTTTATCATGAAATAACGAATTTTAGAACACTGAGTTTAATAAAACCTACTAAAAAAACAACAAAAAAAAAGGCCAAAAACTGTAAATTTAAAAAAACAATAACTGAAATGTCACACCCAAAAAAATTGCTTTGCAGACAACTTCACTATCTAACAGTCCAACCTAAATTGGAGCGCTAAGCGTAGTGTTTTTTTACGCCCAGAATTTATGTTAACCGTCATACCTAAAAACCAAGACCACACACACCAGGTTTAGTTGGCCAATTCTTTTCAATTCTCTTTTCAAATTGCCGTTTGTCCACACAAAATTTTTTTTGTTTCAGCAATTTTAACACTCTTATTCAGTCATTCATTCAGCCTTCAAACTGTCTTTATAAAAGATACGAACAGAGAACAAAAGGGAATTTCTTAGTACGAGCAAGTTTGTACCCCTCTCTCTCCTACAAAATCAAGAATTGCTAAATTAAATTGCTGTGTGTAGTCCTGGGCAAACAAAAAAATAGATTTGAAAACGCTAGATTTAAAAAAACTGGTCAACAATAACAAAACAACAGTAAAAAAGCAACTGTTTTACAGCCAACTTCACTATCAACGCTCTGTCAAAATTAATTTTTCAACCGCTCAGCTCGTCGCAACGGTATTTTGGTTTGCCTCACACAGTTTGTTTGAGCATGTACATTTTTGATCGCTAAAAAACGGTTTGATAACTAAAAATTTAGGTTTGTCTGTTAAGCTCACTCACTCACTTTTGGAATGTCATCTCGACCAAAAATGTTTATGCAAAAATAAATAAAAAAATAGTGATCGTCCTTTCCAAATTTTACTATTTTACAGCAATTGTTTGTGGCTCGTTAAGCTTAATTTTAGGTCTGCAATGAAAGCCCATGCCGATCAAAAAAGATTTTATTAAAAAATTTTGGTGTATTTAATCAACAGACTTAAATTTTATTTAACTCAAATTATATTAGCCTAAATCTTTACTTTCTTAACCATAAAAAATAAACCAACTCTAAAGAAAACTTTTTAAAAAAATTATATGAAAAATTGCTTTAACGTTTACTTTAAATTTTTGTTGGATAAAAGGATTAATTTTAGATTTCAGAATCCAAATCATGGCATTCAATATAGAAAGAAATTGATTGCAATTCTAGTTTCTTTAAGTGGAATAATTTGAAAATGTGGTAGTTGTTAATGAGAAGCGCACAAAACTCAGTTGTAAGCCGACCTAAGCCAACAATACTTCACCACAGATTTTGCTGTTACAACTACTAAATTTGTTGAATCAGTAGTTGCAGTAAAATCTGTCGTCTTGCTTAATTTCTAATTATTTTTTTGTAAATAATTATTTTCAACTCTTAGAGCTTAAAACAACATAAACAACACCAATAACAATAACAAGAGCAACAAGAAAGCATCATCAGTAACAAAAGGAAACAGAGAAAATGTTTTTCTCGAAAACAATGAACCCCAGTTGGTGGAAACAACAGCTACAACAAACAAAACATTTATACTAATTATAACGAAAGAGAGAAAAAAAAAGAAAATCAAACAGCAAGTTCGCTTGTAATTATTTTTTTAACAAAAAAAAAATTATATTTAAGCTTTAAGAGTGGAAAAATTTGCTTGACTTTAAAAAATGTGTTCAGCTTTCTTTTTAAAGGCTTACGAGCGAACAAGTATTTATTTAAATTTACTAGAGTCAAATGTTCTGGAAAAAAAGAAAATTTTAAGGGAAACACAAACTAATTCAATTTAAGAAAATTAAGTTGGCTGAAAAAGTTTAAACATCTAGCGAATATGCAGTCAATATTTCCCCTGAGAGAGAGAATAGAAAATAGTCTTAAGAAAAGCCACTTAACTTTTATTTAAACTTTATATTTTACTAGATGTGTTTTTGCCCGGTCTCGCCCTTAATGACATGAGTCAATATACTTAGAATATAGAGAGCTTATGTATCAATTTTTAGAGAAAAACGTTTACAAATCGAATTTTAATCCTTGAAAACCCCCATTTAAGTTTAAAAATCAGTTGCGTTAATCCAATTTTTTACTTCTATCAACCATAATTCTATAATAGAGTACAAAATTTAAATCACTTAAATATAAAAGGTGATTTTATAAGAACTATCGGAAATTTAAAAACATAAAATTCAGAAAAATGCATGAAATATTTATTTGGATCGATAGTTGGGTCGATATAATTTAATGTTTGAAGATTATTTCATGCAAATGTTGGCCGCGGCTGCGCCTCAAATGGTCCATCCGCTTAGTCCAATTTTGGCATACTCTTTCCAACATTTCGGCCGGTATCTCACAAATAATGTTGGCAATGTTGGCTTCCAGTGCGTCAATCGAAGCGGGCTTGTCCCTATAGACATTAGCCTTAACATAGCCCCACAAAAAATAGTCTAGAGGCGTTAAATCGCACGATCTGGGCGGCCAATTGACTGGTCCCAAGCGTGAAATAAACTGTTCACCGAACTCGCCTCTCAATTGGTCCATTGTTTCGCGTGCTGTGTGACATGTGGCACCGTCTTGTTGCAAGTCAAGCTCTTCCATTTTGGGCAAAAAAAAGTTTGTTATCATCGCACGGTAGCGCTCACCATTCACAGTAACGTTGTGATTCGCATCATCTTTGAAGAAATACGGCCCAATGATGCCGCCAGCCCATAATCCGCACCAAACGGTTGTTTTTTGTGGATGCATTGGTAGCTCTTGCAATGCTTCTGGATGCTCTTCACTCCAAATATGGCAGTTTTGCTTGTTCACGTATCCATTCAACCAGAAATGAGCCTCGTCGCTGAACACAATTCTTCGATAAAAAAGTGGATCTTCATCTAACTTTTCAAGAGCCCATTCACCAAAAATTTGGCGTTGTGGTAGGTCGTTTGGCTTCAATTCTTGCACCAGTTGTATCTTATAAGGCTTCACACCCAAATCCTTCCGCAAAATTTTCCACGTAGTGGAGTAACAGAGGCCCAATTGCTGCGAACGGCGCCGAATCGATAATTCACGGTCATCACCAACACTGCCCGATACGGCTGCGATATTTTCTTCAGTTCGCACTCTACGTAAGCGTGTTGGTGGTTTAATGTCCAACAATGTAAATTTGGTGCGAAATTTTGTTACAATAGCCCGAATAGAAGCCTCAGTAGGTCGATTAAACTGACCATAAAATGGAAGAAGCGCGCGATGAACTTTCTTAACAGAGCACGCATTTTGGTAATAAAATTCAATAATTTGCAAGCGTTGTTCGTTTGTAAGACGATTCATGATTAAATTATAGACCAAACTGAAGATGTTTGACAGTGACACAAGATACAAAACGTGCGTGAGCTGTCAAAACTAGTGTTGCCAAAAAGATAATAGCAAAAAAATCACTCTTTATTTCCAGCTGCAGCACCGATTTTCTTTTGTCAATTATTGAGCCTAAATTTTTGATAGGTGACAATTTTTGATTCTCACAATTCAAGTTGTTTTCTCTGTGGTTACTGTCATTCACTACTTTATAAAGTGACTCATGCCTTTGCTAGCATTACTAGCAGAGGCGCCAACTAAAGTGCTAAACAAAATATTTCAAAGCATAATTTCAGGCATAAGCTAAGTACGGGCTCACATCTTTATGAAGAGTGATGAGTGAAAATCGTTGAAAAGTGTAGTTCAAAATGGGTGTGGAAAACAAAGTTTTGTATAGCCAACAAACAAACAAACAAACAAACCAAAAATAAATTTTATTTATATAAATTCAACTCCACAACGCTTCCATCTATTTGCTTTAATAAAATTAAGTTGGTAACAACATTGACAATAATTTAATTCATAGAAAAGCCATTCATTTCTATTTATTTGTTTTATTTATCAATACATTCACGCATTCGAACATAAAATTTATATGGAATCGTGATCATTTCAATTTATTATTCAATTCCAGTGGCAATATTTTCTTAAAATGCGGGTATACTTGCAGATTAAAGAACAAAACACACAAAAAAAGGCAAAAAGGGGAAAAGGGAATAATTTGTATGACATTTATTTGCTGCGTTTTTCATGTTATCCTTTCAAATAGACTAGTAAGTGTTGGATTCGATAGATGTAGTTCAACATGGTGACATTTAATTTTTTATTTATTTTTTATTTGTTAACATACCATTTCATGGCTTTTTGTTACTGTTACTGTTGCTGGTAATGTCCTTGTCGCTGGCCCAACTTATTTAGTTGTCTTCAACAAACATAAAGAAACAAAGTTTATATTGTACTCGTATGCGCTTTAATTAAGAAACATGAATGCTGATAACATTGACTTTTTACTTGTTGTAAGGGTTGTCAATTATTCAGATTTTATTGAATTTGTTAGATTAAATATTCACAAGCGGATAATGTGGGAGAATTTTTATGAGACTCTATTAAGAAAAAATTTAAATACTAATAAAATTTATTGGGAACTAGAGAGGGTCTAGGTTGCTAGAGCAAGGCATCAATATGGCATCCTACTCACGGGTTGCAAGCAGCAGATTAAGAAGATGGTTTTGCATACAGCACATTCCAAGGCGAGTGAACATACTTGTGAAATAGCGGCACTCGGTATTAATCGAAATTTTCATTTTAGTTATATTAAAATTTCAATCGATGTCGAGGGTCGTGATTGAAAGCCTGACCTAAACTGCATGGAGATTCATAGAGCTCAATCAAAAAATAATAATTCGCTACTGCAACTTTAGCGCTTCTATATAAATTTTCAGCAGGTGAACGATACCTGCACTATCGATTGTAAAAGCCGGGGGCTATACCGCTTCGTAAGAAACAGCAATTGGCTTAGAACTTTTCTATTTCTTCTTTACACTTCTTTGTACTTCTCAATCTTATTTTCTTCTCGAATTCCTTATATCGTCATTTCCATTTTCTTTTTTTTTTTCTTGCTTCAAAAAAAACCCAGTTTCATCCCTTACACCTGCTTTTTTGAGGGCAAGGGGGCCTTTTGTGAATAAAAATTTTATTAAAAATGAATACAGTTTTTATCGAATATTTTTATTCACCTAAAATTTTTATTCGAATAATTTTTTATGCTAAGAAATTTTCATAACCGACTACTTTTTAAACGAATATAAAAATATTTAAATTTATTTGTATAAAAACGTTTTTCAATTTAAAATATTATTCATTAAAATATTTTTTTAGTATTTTTGTATTCCATTCGGTTCGATTATTCGATTAAAATTATTCTGTTAAATATTAATAAAAAAAAAATTAAATTCGAATAAAAACAAACTAAATTTTTATGTAAATAAAGTTATTCGAATAAAAAATTTTTAATCGATTAAAAATATTAGTGTCAAATAAAACAAATTTTTATTCGAGTAAAAACATTCGACTAAAAATATGCTGTTGAAATTTAATCGAATAAACAAAAATTTTTTTTAATTATAAGCTTGTATTTTCGATTAAAATCAATTATTCCAGTCAAAATATTATTTAAATATTGTAAAAAAAAAATTAGCATTTTTCCAATGAGTAAATTGCGTATATTTTTGCTTCAATTGTAGTTAAAGCTTATTTTTTCGAATGAACGCTACTCCTTGCAAAGCAAAACAGCAGACAATTAATATTTAGCCATGTTGATAAATAAAAAGTCTGCTCTAATTTTTGTTATTGTTGTTTTTGTTATTGTTATTATTTTGTAATAAACTTGTTTCATGTTGTTTACACTTTCAATTTGTATTCGTAAAAAGAGACAAATTGATTAAATTAAATTAAAAAAATATATATATTTAAATAATTGATTTATATATTTAAATAGATGAATGGGCAGATTTGTGCTGATTTCATTTATTTTTATTTGGTGAACTGCAGGCAAACTGCTTACGAGTACATATTTTTAATAAAAATTAATTAAATTTTTGTATTATAACTTTCTGTTACAACATTCATTCACTTGGAATGAGAAATACAAAAGCATTAATTAATTAATTTCATTTAAATGCATGAGTTTTATTTCGTGTTAAATGAAAAATAAATTGTGAACAACGAACTGAATTTGTGTGGATTTTAAGTTTGAATTAAAGCCTTTAAGGACATTTTGCTAAAGTGTGTTTTTATTTTGTTTGCAAGTAATTTCGTTATGAATAAAAAAAAACTACAAAAAAACTTGCTTTCTTTGCTAAATAATATTTTTTTTTTTAATATTTTATTTTTGCTGTCACACCCTTTTTTGTTTCTTAAACTAGGTAACTCTAAATGCCTTGAATAATTTAATATTTCTACAAGCGTGTCCTAGTTGTAGAGCAGCTAAAAGCATATTTTTCTTTTATTTTTTTATTTTACTTCGTGTCTCATCAGCAAGTGTTGGAAATTGCAAACAAAAGTAAAATGTGACACACACAAAGTTGAAAACCAGCAAAAGTGTTTTTATAATGAAACACAGAAGAAAAAGTAGAACAGTGCATGTTCTAATGAAAATATGAGCATAAAATTTAATAAAATAAAAAAAAGTAATTCTAATAACAAGTCAGGTCTGGCAGCAAATTACCTTATTCGTTATCAAAAAAATTAAAATTTCGATCGGTATCGAGTATCAAACATTAACAAAATGTCCGCAACTCATGTAGGATTGAATGTTTTTTTTTCACAGCTACCACGGTATCTTTGAAATTATTGAGCCAACGGAAAAAGCGAAGTGAGGACGTCTTAAAGCAAATTTTGTTGCAAAATTTCGTATTTTATTTATAATCAAACTTGCTGACCCGCCACACGTTGTTTTTCTTTCAAATTTTATTTATATTAAAAAATTATTAAAAAGAAAAGAAAAATATAAGCTGGGTTATGCTGTTCTCCGATTTGAGATAAATTTAAAAAGAGGGCGTGGTCAATTTATGTTTTCATTAAAAATATGTTGGGTTATGCCGAACATATAATAAAAGAAATTAGCCAAATCTGTCTAGAAGTTCTTCAATTTGAAAAAAATTTAAAAAATGGGCGTGGTCAATTTATGTTTTCAAAAATATCTTTATTGTGTTGTTTTCAACATTTATGGGAAAAATTTACCAAATTGGTTCAGCCATTCTCCGTTTTAAGATAAATTTAAAAATTGGGCGTGGTCAATTTATGTTTTCATTAAAAATATGTTGGGTTATGCCGAACATATATTAAAAGATATTAGCCAAATCTGTCTAGAAGTTCTTCAATTTGAAAAAATTTAAAAAGTGGGCATGATAATGGGCGTGGTTCATAAAAATTTAAGTTGGGTTTTGATGAAAATTGAAAATTTTTGTATAGTAGATCTTTTTACTCTAAGAAATCGTGCTCATAAAGTAAAGAACCGTGCAAGACCGGGTAGATAAATGCCCAAGGCTTCCAAGGCGTAACACAACGGCATACAGAAATTCAATTGAATCGGTTCAGCCGTTTAGGAGGAGTACAATGTCAAACACACGTACCGTCTTCAAGTAAATGTCACATATGTCAAGTCACCTCTTTTATTTAGAAAATATCTCAGATAGAGCCAATTTAAACGAAGTGCAGATTTGAAGTTAGCACTTCGGAAACCAGACTGTATATACTTGTGTAATAAAAACGTCATTATTTATGGCGATTTGTAAGATCGCAAAAAGTTACAGAATCGCGCTATTGATGGATGTCAAGTGAAGTCTTCTTTTTCAACTAATTAAATTTTTCTTTTTTTTACATTTCATTAAATTCACAATATGAAATTTCGTTTTAAAAACTTTTTTTTAAATGTTTATTTGAACACAAAATTTAAACACTACTAGCAACTTATTCATGCTTCATGTTGCCTCTTAACATACAAAAGGATGTTTATCTCTCTTGTTTTACGTTTTACTTCATTTTAGCTTGAATCCATTAAATATTGAAGGTTTTATTGGTTTTGTGGTTTCTTATCTTTAATTAAACAGTTTACGCTTGATTAAAACTCAAACTGCATTACAAGTTTAAAGACAACAAATAAAGGGAGATTGACAGCCAAAACCCAAAAACAAACAAACAAGCTAAACTAACAATTTATACTTGTTTCAATATCCTTTGGCTTAAGCAACTCCTTTAAGCTGCAAACAATAGCAAAATTTTAATACAAGTTTTTGTTGTTGTACCCAATATAAAAAATAGAAAAAATATTATTTTAAATCCAACAATTTATTATTACAAAACTTTAAAATTTTAGTTTTTGAGTTCAAAAAAAAAATTGTTTAACGTTCATTTGCCAGGTACAAACTGTTTCCATAAGTTACTTACGTTGTCTAATCGAACATGTACGCTGTTATTTGTTGGATCGTGATATAGAACTTATTTATTATACGATAAGGAAGTCAAGTGATGTCTTAACACGTGACCCCATGCAACTAGGAGCCCAGGTAAGAGAAAAACAAACACCTTATAGCACGCAATTGTGAGTGTTTTCTTTTCACATTCAACTTCTTAAGTACACACCCTTACACACATACACATAAATACTTACACTATTTTGCACTTAATTGTTTTTAAAATTAATATTTTTTACTGTGTTTGTTTTTTTTTTTTGTTTTTTTTTTTTTTTTTTTTGTTTAGCTTATAGCCTGGCTAAGACCGATTAGTGAACATGATGAGAATGACACATCATTATTGAGTATGACAGTACGTTCAGCCACCGCCTGGTGTGATGGTTACACTGTGCCATTATTAGTGCCATTAACTGGCTGGTTGCCAGCACCATTGCCATCGCAAATACGCACAATGACGGTATCGGGCACTGGACCAATACGTGACGTTTGTGTGGCGCCCAGTAAACAGCATTTAATATTGGCAACCAAATCAGGTGATGTACAACTGTGGCATATAATGAGCAATTCCCTGGAACACGTATTTAAAGGTACAACAATAACGAATTTCTCTTTAAATTTTTAATTTTAAATTTATGTAAAGTGTTCATACAACTGATACGGCTGTCTTGTTTTCCTTTCAAATAAACAAAAATTAACTCATTTCGTGTTTCTTAATTTAAATAGAATTTAATTTCAGTGAAATTTAATTTTTTGTAATAAAATTTATTGACGTTTGAAGGTAACAAAGTTGCCTAATAGATCTTAAAGGTAGCCCATGGTGAAGGTAAAAGTTAGGAATTTAATACTGATAAGATAGAATTAGAACTAGAATCATAAGCGGGAATAATTCACCTAATCACTGCTTCCAAAGTAAGTTTGTAGTGAGCCTACTCTCAAGTTACAGCTCCTCCCTAACAATCTAATCTAAATTGGAGCGCCACGTAATATTTTTAAGCGCCCAGCATTTATGTTAAAGCGTCGTACCTAAATAAGAGCGCTAGCGGTGCGTTTGCTCTACAGTATTTTTTAAAACCCCCTAAAAACAAACAAAAATAGAGCTAAAAACTAGCTAAAATGTCATTACTGGTCAAGAAAACAATAAGCAATTGTTTTGCAGCCAACTTCACTACAAAAAGCGCTAACAAAATTGGATTTTCCAACCGCTCAGTGCTGCCGTCTTGGTGCATCGATATTCTCCATATATTTTTTATATGAACATGAGAATTTTTTGCAGATACAAAGCTATTCTCCCGCCAATTTAGGAATGACTGTTAGTCTAGTTTTCATTAAGAGTTCAAGAACTTCCTGGGGTGATTTTCCTGCCATGCAAATGGTTGAAACTAATGATGTTTTAAGTAAAAAAAACGTCTCAAAATTAGACCATTATAGCCATACAGTACATGTTCTGATGTCTCTTCGTCTTTATTACATAACCGGCAGAGGTCGTTTCAACTGATACTCATATTTGCAAAGTGTTTCGATGCTCTGCAATCCTTAGTTATGAACGCCCGTGACAATGCAAATTCTTGACATAGTTAGACCTAGAAAGCCATGTTTTCACTTCCCTGATATAAATTGTCTCCAACCAAAATTTTTTCCACTCCCTAATATAGAGTTTAATAGAGTTTCAAGTCAATACGCTATATGGTCTAAGGCCAATGAAGCTACTAGCCGCCTTTTCACTATCAGTGCTGGTCTGTATTCCGAATGCGAATATTTTATTCAGAATTGAAAAATTCAGGACTCTGTGGTCCATTTTAAGATTTTGAAAATGTTGTTTTCACTTTGTTTTGAATGCGAAATTATTGGTAGAATTAAAAAAAACATAAAAGTTTTCATTTAATACGAAGAAAAAAAATGTAATTTCACATTTTTTGAAATCCGTGTAAAGTAGAGAACATACACGTAAGACTTAGAACTCATACTAGGGTGGACCCTGTTGTTGAATGCTAGTCTCTTTACATGTGCTAGACAATCTCAAACCAGTTTTTTTTCTTACTTTGAAAACACTGAGTGCCTGTAATGCTGCTAGACTTACTGTTCTTTTTTTAGGCAGAGCTTGGTAGTATTTACGTACTTCGGTCTGAAGAACTGCTTGCTGGGACTTTAAACAAATACATCTTCAACCGTTTTCGAGTCATATGTGTACGATCGCTATGACCTAAAATCGGGATTGGATCTGTTCTAATTCACATTAACCCTAACTGTATTTGATGTAATAGTGTGATCGTTTAGGGTTATAAATTTCGCACTTGTTTCAACAATTTCTCCAAAAAGAGAACTGAAGACCCTCGATGAACCCTAATCATTTTTAAAAATGAGCTTTGCCATGAACTACAAAATTCCTTTCTTAATGAATAACTGAATTTAGCAAGCAAGTCTTTCTATTCTTCCTTCGAACATTTTGTGATTTTTGTTCCGAACTATATTGCTTTGGCTTTAGTAGTTACACTTTATTAATTTGTTATTAAATTGTTGTTGTGGTTTTATTTTAAATGATTATTTTACCTCAGCCCCTGATATTGTCGAAAATAGAATCATTTTATTGTACCCTTTTTCTGTGAAGGAGTGAATACGAGTTTTTTTTTTTTTTTAATTTTTTTATGAACATCAGGCATTAATCAATTCGTTATATTTTAAATCATCTATCATTCATTTGTAGCACAATCCCTTTTATCAGTCGTACTTGAGTTGCCAACAAACACGCACACTCTTTAAATTTTGAATCAAAAAACCATTTCATTTAGTAAGTTTTTGTACAGCATCTGCTTTTTTCTTTTTATTTTTTTTTTCTTTATGTAAACTCTAGTTTAATATAACAAATGTTACAGAAGAAATGTTTTAGTTTGGTTGAATGGGTGTGGGTGTAAATTCATGTTTATCCTTGACTTACTTGTTGCTTTTAAATGTCTTGTATAATTGTTTTTTTTTTTTTTTTTTTTTTTTTTTCTTTAGGACACACTGCTGCAGTCACGTGCCTGTTAGTGGCATCGCAAACTGATATTTTGTTGACCGGCTCTGAAGATGGCTCAGTGATTGTTTGGAACGTGTCAACACGTGAACTTCAAACCCACATTAAGTAAGTTTATTTTTTTTTTTTATTTAATTCTTTTACTGTCTTTACAAAATCTTTTTAAATTAAAAAAAAATCAAGTCAAACTTGTTAGTTTTTTTGGGTAAGAAACTTTTCCAATACACGCATATACATATACACGTATTGGGAAGTTTTTTTTGTTTATTTTAGAAAAGAAAAGGGGAATTTGTTGGAATTTGGTTTTTAAATAAAAAAAAATTAATAAATAAACACTCTTTTTATACCGCACCGTAGTTGTAAGCGAATCTGCGCCAAGCTAATATAAAATCTACGCCTAGAGTAGCTAAGCATTAACGTTTTCTTCATCTCAAGGTAACTCATAATCAGGCCTATAATTTTTTGATATAAATTTTTTTTTAGCTAAACACTCCACTGTATGATTGAATTGTTTGTAATATGATTCAGACCACAATTTATATTTATTGAAAAAAATTTTTCTATTTATCGAAAAATATTAACGATTTTTCTATTAAAAAAATTGCTAAAGAAATTTGTTAATTAAAAACAAACACACACAGACTACTCTATAATACTGAGTAAAACGACTTGTCAAAAATTTAAATAAAATAAAAAAATAAAACAAAAAAAAAAAACAATACATTAAAAAATACGGATAGAATTTTGGTAGTCTTAAGGCTCAAACCATTTTTAGAAAATTTTCTAAAAGTTTATACTTTTCAGGGTTGAATTTTTTCTACTAATAAAGAAATAACAAAAACAGCTGACAAAATTCAATGAAAATCTTATTATAAAGTAAAAATCCCGTATGATTTTTTGACAGTTGTATCATACAAAATTTGATTTTGCTTTTTCAAAATTCAATGAAAATCTTAACTCTTGTATTATAGTGTAGTTCGTCGTCGTGTAGTCCGCTACAGCATTATTGTAGGCAACTGTAAATTTATTGTTTCAGTGATGCCACTTAAAAATATTTTACTTTGACAAAGACGAAATGTTTTATTCAAAGAGTAAAAAACAACTTGCTAAAAATTTGTCATTATGAGTTATAAACGCGCCGCAATATTTAAGATCCATTGTGCAGATTTTAAAAAGTCATTCATATAATGCTTTATTTACTATTATTTTTTTTATTTCAAGATCGAATACTTCAATTGTGACCAGTGTTGCTGCCGGTGTTAATAATTCGCTGGTTATAAATGGCAGCGAAGATTCAACAATTGTTATTTCAGATATCAATTCGGGGAAGATGGTAAGTATTTGGTCAAATTTTTCAATGATTTTTTTACTAAAAAAAATTGCTATGACTAAACACACAAAAAAGACTTTCAAAAAATTTTAGGCTACTCTCACAAACAAGCTGCATTTTACAAAAAAAAAATTATTGATCTCATTTTCATAGGTCACATTTTTTTGCAATCCAAAATAGCGTCGTACCTTTAAAAATTATAAATAAATAATTGATTCATCTTAATTTAATCAAAATATAATTTCACAATAGACTCACTAAAATTAAGGGTAATAACGCACCAAGTATGATAAATAGAAATACAATATTACGCCATGAGCATGATTTGACGTTAGATGACGTAGATTGTCCCCTGTTTGAATAAGAAATTAAATACACTTCTCTTTCTCCTTCTTTCTCTCTGTCTCTCCCTCGCCCTCTCCCTCGCCCTCATCTCTCTCTCTCTCTCACTTCTTTCTCTCTGTCTCTCCCTCTCTCTCACTTCTTCTCTCACTTCTCTCTCACTCCCTCTCTCTCCTCCTATCTCTCCTCCTCATCCCTCCTCCTCTCACTCTCTCTCTTATGTAGCTGTAAACTATTTTAACACTCAAAACCTTGATAAAAGCAATCAATATTTGAGCTGTTGCTTTTGAAAATGGTATACGTCCACTTAAAAAAAATAGTTAAAGAAACACCATCTTAAAATTGATGATAACTTTTTTTTAAGTGGATTTGTACCACTTTGGAAAATAATACTTTATTTAATACTAATAAATAAAAACCAAAAAAAAACTTGTTCAATTTTTATTATCTTTCCACTCACAAAAAAAAAAGAACCAAAATTAGTTTTATATCCCATACTTTCTTCCATAACACTTGTACGTTTTTGTATGCTTATGTGAACGTGCTGTTCATCTTTTCCTGTTTAAGTATCACAAAGCAAAGTCGTAAAATTCAGGTGTAAATCGTAAAATAATTTAGTTTGACTCCACATTTCGTGTTTTTTTTATAATAAAAAGTTTAGCAAATTCAAAATGCGGCGTTTACACTTAACTAAACACACATAAAAACATGAATTTATATATGTGAAATAACATAAAAAAAACTGTATGAGTTGTTTTATTTAAAAGTAGTAAAAGTATCAAATAAATGGGTTACATGTTTCTAATAAAGAAGAACCCAAAAAAAACAAATATAAAATATTGAAAAAAAAAATTTTGTAAAATGACAAAAAAGAATACAAAATCAATTTAATTTGATTTAAAAAATTTGTAAGTATTTTTTAAAAATATCAATGCTAAAATCTAAATAAATAAAATGCATTTTTTGTTTGTTTATTTGCTATACAAATTTGTGTTTTCAACGGATTTTTCAGAAATTTTTTTCCAAGGAAGGTCGCTATAAACTAACCACGCCCACTTTACGCTCACGCTTACTCCCACTTTTGATTTATTAATTACAACTATATTTTCCAATCGATTTCTCTATGCTCACTATACCTCATCGAACGTTGACTGATCATGCAAACGCCCACTTTTTTAACAAAATAATTGCAATTTTTTTAGTAATTAAAAACCTATTTTTCAACGAATTTTTCGGAAAGTGGGTACATAAACTCTTTATACTTAAAGGAAGGTTGTCATCCACTTTTGGACTGACCAGTTTAATTTTTCCACTTACTTTTGAAGCAAGAAAATTAAAAGAAGTCCTTAAATAATTAAAATTACATAATTTTAACGGCTTTTTCTGAAATTTGGTACATAAACTCTTTATATTTTGAGAAAGGTTGGCATCTATTTTTGAACCGACCATGCCCACTGCTACACCTACTTTTTAAACGAAGTAATTAAAACTAAGTTTAATATGTTTTAACGTAAATCCTTACATTTTTTAGTATTTTCTTTTAAGTATTTATGGCATATTTATCAAATACGTGTTACGTCATTAAATATTTCTAAAGAAATTTATTAGTATTTATGACATATTTAATAATATGTCTAGGACAAATATAAGTGTGTAGGTACGAATGTGCATAAATACGTAACTAAGAGATTTTTACAATTTCCGGACGAACTATAAGAGATTACGTAATGGCACATACATCATTGTAAAGGAGAGTTCTTTTAGATTTGTAATCTACCGCCCAAATACTCAGAAATTACTTTGTATTATTTTTCAAAATTTTTAATATTCCTTCATACCCCAGTACTGTTAATCTGAGGGATTTTAACCATTCCCTTTTTGGCGAGGTAGCATTTGCGATATGGCACCTGAAAATTACCAAAACTAAAAGAAATTTAATCTGAAAATATTTTAAAATTTTCGTACTTTTTATTTTATGATGTAAAACGGAAATTGGCAAAATGCCTCAGAGCAGGCTTACAAGCACTTTTTATTAAAAAAAAAAGAATATTACACATATTTGTAGTGATGTGTAGCCTTAAAGTATGTTTGTGCAGTGCTCTAGTATGTACCCTACCTCGAATGTATTTAAATACAACCAACACATACAAATATTTTTTTTTTATTTACGACTTAAAGGCCGCTTATTTCCATGCTTCTTAACATTGTGGAAAATTCTGTGCAACACACACCCATACTTATAAGTGTATGTGCATGAATTTCTAAAATATACATTTACTTAACCGTATCCATGAGTAGAGTAAGAGTAAGTGTACTTGTTCAAGCATGTGCGTAAATGTTTAAGTAGTTGGCAATAATTTATAATTGTATTTGATACTGCTGAAGTCGTTGTTGGGTTTTCTAAAAATAAATTAAAGTAAATTGAAAAGGCTTCAAGCTGCGTTTAAAAAAAGGCAAAGAGAAGAAATGAAATATTAAATTTTTTAAGCATTTTTTTATTTCACATTAAATTTTTTCCTTTTGGTAATGTTGATAAATCTTAAGCATGACATGAAGGATTTATTCGAGAGCCTTTATATTATTAGTGCCACTAAACTCTTCACTATTTGTAGTCTATTCGCCGTCTACTTACTTCTTTTTAAAAATTTTTTTTTTAGCGGCTACGAATTAGACTTGTGTAATACACCATGGGAAGCGTTAAAGTTTACTGATGAGCTGTTTAACCTTTGAAAAAATTACCTCAAAAACAATTTTTTTTTATATTTAAATTTAATTTTTTTAATTAAAAATATTTTTTTCTGTGCAATACACCATTCGAAGCGTTAAAGTTTACTGATGAGCTGTTTGAACTTAAAAAAAATACCTCAAAAACAAATTTTTTTTAAATTTAAATTTAATTTTTTTAATTAAAAATATTTTTTTTTCTGTGTAACACACCATGGGAAGCGTTAAAGTTTACTGATGAGTTGTTTGAACTTTAAAAAATACCTTAAAAAAAATTTTTTTTAAATTTAAATTCAATATTTTTAATTAAAAATATTTTTTTTTTCTGTGTAACACACCATGGGAAGCGTTAAGTTAACTGATGAGTTGTTTGAACTTTAAAAAAATACCTCAAAAACAAAATTTTTTTTTAATTTAAATTTAATTTTTCTAATTAAAAATATTTTTTTCTGTGTAATACACCATGGGAAGTGTTAAAGTTTACTGATGAGTTGTTTGAACTTTAAAAAAATACCTCAAAAACAAAATTTTTTTTTTTATTTAAATTTAATTTTTTTTTTATTAAAAATATTTTTTTCCTGTGCAATACACGATTGGAAGCGTTACGATAGAAATGGTTATTTGTGATGACTATTTATGTGCTGTCAACTTTGTCGCAAACTTCGAATATTTTTGTCGGAAATTTACTGAATATCTCATTCGATAAAATATCGTTATACTTGTTTTTTCGATACGAATATTCGTAATAAAAGTTACTGAATCGCACTACTGAACTCATATAAAAACGAAAAATACAAAATTAAATGAATTAAGTAACATCACATGCATGTTAAAATATAATTAACATTCTACCTACAAAAATGATTTACATTTTACTGAAACTGAGTTTTCATTTTCATTTTCATTATTCCTTTTGCCACCAGCAAAAAGTTAATTTTTCTTTTATTTGACATCAACACCAACAGAAATATAACAAAAAAAATCCCAAACAATGACATGTTACACGTAAGAAAATTTTTAACAACAATTAATCTTGCTTACACTGATAGACAGTCAACACACAAAAGGAACAACAAAGAGGCAAACTAATTAAAGAATTTAATAAGGCTTGAAAAAAAAAACAATTTCCAATTATTTCATTATTAAAATTAATGTGCTGCTTTATTTAGCACCAGTTCGTCCTTTTTTTCTCTCTCTCTCTCTCACTCTTTTTTTTTTTAATAATTAATTTATAAATGAATTTCTTTTCATCTCTTTTTCAGTTGCATAAAATTACACATCATCGTGCTGCTGTGACGACAGTTAAAGTTGTGACTACTTGTGACGTTTTAATATCATCGAGTCATGATAAAACCATCTGTTTGTGGTCATTGGATGATTATTCACTATTGAATAGCATGCAAATGAATAGTCCAGTGTTGCGTATTGACATATCATGTGATTCGGTAAGTGCATCATGAAAACCCTCACAACTGGGTTTATTAAATCAATTAAAACAAGCTCAAAGTTTTCTATTTTGTTAATAAATTGAAATTTTTTATTAAAATGAAAATCACATAAACAATTTTACAGCAAAAAAAGAAAAAAAAAAGAAAAAGTTTTTACTGTTTGCATAATTTAATACAAATTCATTAAAAGGCTCAAACAAATTAAATGAAAGAAAATTAAATTTAAAAAATTAATTAAAATTAATAGCAAAAGGATGAAGGTTGTTCTGTGGTGAGTGTCAGTTATTTAATTTGTATATTGATGAACATAAATAATTTTCGTTTTCATTTTAATTATGAAAATATAAGGGATGAATGAGAACTATATTCTCATTCAGCGGCTGCTGGCATGGCAATTAGCCAGTGTTGTCCTTTAAAAAAAACTATCGATTGGAGAGTTACTAATTTTCTTTATGAAAACATAAATTATTTACAAAAAGCCTAAAATATACACACATCAACTCGCCTAGCTGCTGGATTTGTTTTTCTATATCTTTTTGATGTCACATTTATCTTTAAAAAAGCCATCAAGATGGAAATGGGCCTTTTATCGGCAAAATCAGCATTTTCATGTTGTCTCTTCAATACCCAATTAACGAACTCCCTTCGCTGTCCATGGTAATTTTTTACTAACCTCGTACCTTCTACTAGCAAACAATAACAATTGTTTAAACGTCAAACAATGACACTTCGAATGGAGCCAAATTTAAATCTTGCGTTCTTGTTCGGACACCCTTTATAAAGCCCGCATTAGAATAATGCGCTTAGGCTGACAAGTATTTGTGCCAGGGCTTTGGTAGGGTATCGGCGTTTTGTGTGATTGTATGCTGCGTTTTAGCGATATCAAACAGATTTTGCTTGTTGGTATTGTGTATCTAGAATGATAGAAATACAAGATTACGTGCATGATTTCCCGTTAGATGACGTAGACTGTGCACTACATGAAGAAAAAATTAAATACATATATCTCTCTCTCTCCCTCTTTCTCTCTCTATCCCTCTTTCTCACCCTCTCTCCTTCTTTCTCTCTTTCTCCCTCACTTTCCCTCTCTCCTTCCTCCTGTCTCTCTCCCTCTCTCTCTCTCTCTCCTACACTATCCCTCTTTCTTTTTCCCTTCCTCTCTCCCTTCCTCTCTCTCCCTCTATCTTTCTCTCTCTCTCCATCTCTCTCTTATGTAGCTGTAAATTATTAGCCAATAGTAACACATCGCGTTACATCTTTTGTGCTACATGCGCAGAAAATTTCAATTTTATATGCGGGATGGCGTAATCTTGTATTTCTATAATTTTTGTTGTTTATAACGAAAAGTTATCAAAGGGTAAACTTAGTGATACTGCGCATTAAAAATATTATTTAATGCAAATTAAGCAATTTCTTCGTCCAAAGACGTTTTTCTCTGTAAATTTTTTTTTGCATTTTCTTTTCCATTTTTTTTTTTTTATTTTTTTTTATCTATTTTTGTATTTATTACAATTTAAAATATTTTACAATTCATAGAAAAAAAATTATACGAGGTCTCTTTGATAACTTAATGACTTTTTGAATTTTCCTAGCAACATTGCTGGCGTCAACCACCATCTTTAAATAAACTACTGTCAAATTTTAAGCAAGCTGCGTTTGTTAGTTTTTGTTTGGCAGAAATTAAATAAAAGTAGATAACTTCGTGAAGAAAGTTGATTTCTTGTGATGTTTAAGTATTTTAGCAAAAATCCATAAATTCCACTCCGAACTGCTGCCCCATCCAGCATATAACCCCTCTCCAACTAGTTTCTTTTACCAAACGTGCAGAAATGGCTGGGAGGTAAGAGCTTTAAGTCGAATGAAATAAATGCCTATTTTTAAGGGTTTTGGAATACATTTTTTTTTTATTAAAAAAAATAAAAAATAACGGCAAGACATTTTTGCTTGTCTGCAAAAACACCCAGGGTCAGAGCAGGAATTTAAACAGATTAATAGGTTAGCTCACTACCCAACAGTCTATGGGGCCACAAAATTGGAGAAACTTCTTCTTTGCTAAAAAAAAAAAAAAAATTTTATTATTTAATTCAAAAAGTTGCTAAGTTTTCCAACAGACCTCGTAACGAAACTAAACGCTTTTCATTCCTGTAATGTTTCCTTAATGAAATGAATATTCCACCAAAGTTTGATAGTATTTTATGTCCTACGAGTTTATCAACTCAATCACATGATTGGTCATGCCTGTTGTTGCCATGTAATGGTTACTTAATATACATAAAATTTACTTTGGGGCTCCATAAAAGCGAACTATAGCTTTATTTGTTCATTTTTATTGAATACAAAAACAAATATATTTTTTTTTTTTGTTTTTAATAAAAAAGGACGCAAGAAGCTATTGTTGGCTTTTATGGGGCCCAGCCGTTAATCTAGCTGCTGTCAACTGCAATTAGTCTCATTGTTATTCTCAATTTGGTGTTCTCCTTGTAGGTAAAGTGTATTTGCACTTGGTTGTAAGGATTTTAAAATAGTTTTTCTTTTCTTTTTAAATAAAAATGAAATTTTTTATTATAAAATTTTGAATAATATTTTTTTTTAAATCATCGCATTCGCTAACAAATGAAAACTTTCATAATTTTAGAATTTTTGTATGAAAAAATTTTAAATTTCTACGAGCTGCTGTGTCAGGGTTATTTTTGTAATCAGGAACACTTTAATTAAACGAAACAAGCAAGACTTTTTGCTATAATTGCGGCTTTTTCTCTAATATTTACTTGGATGTGGAAAAGTAGAAGAAATTTTTTATTAAAAGTAAAAATACTGAAAATCATGGCATTCAATATCGAGCAACTTACCTTAAAATTTGCAAAATTATTTTATACAAAAATAGAAAATTTTAAAACAATTTTTTTTTTTGTGTTTTCATATTTCATTTTAAATTTAACACTTTCAACTTTCTTGTTGAGTTTATTTTGTTCTTTCAAGGATTTTAAAGTTTTTTTGTTTTTTCTTTGTCTCTAACTAAAATTCAAGGTTTCTTAGTTATAAAACAAAAGCAAAAGAAAATTAAATAAAAATCTATGTTAGCAGCAACATAATTTTTATGACTCAAATTAAGTTTGTTATCCTTAAAATGAAATTTTCTTATATTGGGCTTAGCACACACAAGTGACAATTTTTGTAATAAGTTTATGACCTTAATTTCAAAGAGATTATTGCTTTTTAACTAAAAACTAAAATAAATTTAAAATGACATTAAAAATTCTTAGAGATTTTGTTGGTGAAAAAGTTGAGCTTAAAAAAATATTGAAACAAAAATTAGGAAAAGAATGTTTTCTATGCTTTAAAGCAAATGGCGTTTTATATCACAAAATAAAAATACTTTTAAAAGCGATTCCATAGAAAAAGTGCAGTTACGTTATTTATTTGTTTGGACTAAATGCGGTATGCGAGTATCTAGTTTCTTGATTTAACTGGTAATAACTTGTGAGTCAGGCCTTAACGTCACGTTTTTTACCCAACTTAAATTAACTTTTCTTTGTTTCAGTGTTTGAAAAATTCCATCATAAAGATTTAGATTGTTGAAGCCTTTTACGAAAATATACGTTGAAATCAAAATGCATTTTGTGTTTTTTTTTTCTTTTTTTTTTTTTTTTTGGGGTCAGCATAATTCACCAAATGAGTTCACAATTGGTATGATTATGAGCAAATTTCAGCAAACCGAGTCTTAGTACGTTCTGCGGCAAACATTGCTGGGGGCGAAAAAAAACGTACGAAATCGTATATTTTTAAATTAAATGAACTTTAATTTTGTTTTCAATTATTTTAAGCACAGCTATTGTATAGAACTTGTTGTTAAGCTCTTCATAATTTTTAATATTTTTCTTTCTAATTTCCTCATTTAAATTCAATGCCAGTGAGTAATAAATATAATCTTCATATTAAGCTGGCTTATTTACATCAATATTAACGATATAAAATGGCATAATAAGTGGTCCACACTTTTAGAAACACATTTATGGTTAAAAAAAAAAAATTAAGCAAAAAAAGTTCATCTGTCGTGCATATAAATGAGTTTGTAATTGATTTTATCTTGATGGGGATTTAATATTTGTTTGTTGCCTGTTGCCTGCCGCAGTTTCTAGAGTTTAAGAAAAATTTCGTGTCTTAATTTTTTTTTTTTTTTGTCATTTTCCTTTTCTTTCTGATTCTATAATTCGTATAATTTAATTCTCATTTTGCTAATGTTTGTTTATGAAACAGAAAAACTCGAGGAAAAAAAAATCTTTGTAACTGCTGTGATTTTATTTTGATTTTTTTTTCTACAACGCTGTGTGTTCTGTAAGCAAGACAGGCATATGAATTTATAAAAAATCGTTTATAATTTTCCCAATTTTTATTTAATTTTTTTTTTTTTTTTTTTGTTGGACAAGATTTAGCTAAATAAACAAAAGAAACGTGTATAAAAAACATCAAGTTTCAACCTTTAATTAACTCTCAGGGCTAAGAACTACATAAATATATTTAATAAGAATAAAAAATAAATTTAATTTAATTTTAAATGTTTTTAAACCAAATATATACATAAGCCTCTATTATGGTTCACAAATCAACTCAATGGAATTGTAATTGAAACAACTGCTATTGATGAGTTGTCATTTTGTATATTTTTGCACGACTGCAGAGTTGCAACCAAGAGTAACACAAATAAATTGTAATTAATATCAAAATTACAACTAAAGTAGAGTTGAGTTGTAAACCATAATAGGGCATCACTGGAGTATATGGAAATTAAAAAAAAAATTTAAATAATTCAAAGGGATTTCTGAGTATTTGAGCGGCAGATTACAAATCGAGACAACCTCTTGTTTAAAATGATGTCTGCCCCATCCCACAATCTATATAGGTTCGTTGGGAAGTTGCTAAAATCACTTAGAGCAAAAAAAGTAAATTCCGAAACGAACCATAGAAGATTGCGAGATGGGATTTATATCATTCTAAAGGGGAGGTTGTCTAGATTTGTAATCTGTCGCCCAAATACTTAGCAATTACTTTGAACTATTTTTGAAAAATTTTTGAAATTTCCATATACTCCAGTGCTGTTGCTTTGAGCAACCATTCCCCACTTTGCCGATATACCATTCCCGATTTTGCCCAGGAAAATTATCAAAATCAAAAATAAATTTAATCTGTAGATTCTAAACTTTCTGGAAGTGTTTTAGCATTTTCTGAAAATTTCATAGTTTTTATTTTATGATGCAAAACGGAAACTGCCAAAATGCTTGAGAACAACAGTACTGGGGTTTATGTAAACTTAAAAAAAAAAATTAAATAGTTCAAACAAACTTCTGAGTATTTCGGCCGGTAGATTACAAATCTAGATAAAATCCCCTTTAAAATGATATTTGTCCCATCCCGTAATTTTCTATGGTTCGTTCGGAAGTTACTTTGGATTATCTTGAAATTTCCAAAAAATGCACTTAGGAAAATGTTAAAAAATAAAGGTAGTTGCGGGTTTTGACTCATATCTTCGCCACTTTTCTGTACTACATAGACAGACAGACAAATATCGTTTATCGATTCTGCTATTTATAAGTCTATACTTTATGGAGTGCCCCATGTACGGTATAAAAATTGCAAACGGAACTTTTTTAGTTATTTATTCCAAATTTTTTTTTACAATTTAAAAATTCTAATGTTTGTCAAGAAATGTTGGGAGTCGAGTTGAGGATTGAGAGTAGTGTCTTATGATATGGCCCATATAGGAAAACTATAAATTTAGAAAAACCCAACACAATTCTGAAATTAAGCACAAATATAGATTAATATTTTGCAGAATTTTTTTTTTTTTTTCTTTAATTTTTGTTTTTTTATATTTTCTTTTTGTTTAAAGTTTGTGTTGCCAATATTTTATTTCTGTATAAACTAGTGTGACAATAACAGAAACTCGATAATGGCAACAGTTAGTGTGATTGCCAGTTGTAAACCGGATGCATAAAAACATTTCGTTTGCTTTTCATTTCCGGTAGAATTAAATACACATTTATTGGTATGTGTATGATGGCGGGAAATCTTCGTTAACACATGTTTTCAAGTAATACGACGTTTCGTAAATGCCAGAAAGAAAATATAAAATAATTTTATTGCAGTTCCTTTGAAAAATAAATATTAAATATTTTTTAACTTTTTTTTTTTTATAAAAAAGCAAATGATTTCGTTTTTCGTTTAATATCTAAGCAATTTACCTATCACTAGGTCAGATTCTAATTTTTCTTAAGAATTTTTTATTTTTTCGCTAACATATGCAATTTTTGAAGAGGCTAGTTCACACATCTTTTCATAACTTTGAAACAACTTCTACGATTTGTTTAAAAAATATCTCAAAAAATTATTAATTTTAATTTGTTTGCACATTATTTTGTAGGTCAAGAAATATTTTTCGATTTATTTAAAAAAAATGTCATAAAAAATAAAAATATTTGTAACAAAATTATAAAATTTTTGTTTTTTTTTTTAAATTCACAAAAAATAGCAATCGAACAATACTAACCGATTTAATTATACTAGAAATAGTTTTAACCAAAAAACATAAAAACTCAGGTATAAATATTAACTTTATGTCCACTAAAGCGTAAGTATCCAGTGACCTAAATAAACTCTGAAATAGTTACGCAGCCGTATGACTATTTTTTTTTAAATATAATTTATGCAACACCAACAAGCAGAAATGTTCATTATTTCAAATTTTAAGTGTCTGTGAAGTTGGCATTGCTAATCTCACACTCTCACACTCATAATATCAATTAAAAATGTGCGCTAAAATTAACCTCTTGATTCATTCAAGTACGTCAACATACAATTTCAAGAACATAAATTTGCTTAATTTTTAATCTTTTCCACAAACAGTAACCATAACCCAAATAGGACTATACTATTCAATCGTCTATAAAGGCTGTTATTTATTAAGTTACGAACCTCCATTATATTTTAGATTTAGTTCACACCATGCAGGTTTTCTTGCTTCAATCACTGTTTTTACAGAAAAGAGAAAACAGCATCCGGAAATTTTGCTTCGAGTTAAAACACTCGTAAAACTGTAAGCCCACATTTCACATTTAGTGGACAACATGTCAAACGAAGTTTATTTTTATTGATTACCTCTGGTACAGTTGCGTTTGAAAGGAAAAAAGGAAGAATCATTCGTTTGCCGCCCTTTTACTTTAATACCAGAAAAATTGTTTTAATGCGTTTGTTGCTTTTGATTGATTATTTATTAAAGCCGTTTAAGTGTAAATTTTTACTTCTCTTAATAAAGTTGGTTGCACTCGCCTTTAAGGTTTTTTTTTTTTTTTGACTCACCCATTTCTCAATTTCAGGTCTTTCTACTTGCCCATTGTGATGACAATGAGCTTTATGTTAGAACATTGGCAACTGGTAAAGAGCTGCACACACTTAAGGGTCATAAATCTAGGGTAAGTACTCAAGTTTAAATACTCGCATTGTGAAATGAGAAGCCCAAATTTATTTGTGTTGCTTAGATACGCACAATATGTATTGCTCGTGACAGCCAACGTGCTGTGGTGGGCTGTGAAGATACCAGAGCCTTAATATACGATATGCATAGGGGACGTTTGGTAAGACCAATGCCACCAAATCCTGGTCCAGTGACAGCCCTCTATGCCATGGACAATGATGATTTTCTGATAACAGTAGGTGGCAATAAAATTACATTCTACTCGTTCCGCAATGAGGAATTGTATGTTCATCCATATTCGCACAATCAAAGAAGAAAACGTTCCTTGAAAAGGGCCGCCCACACACAAAGATCTCCCTCAACAACCTTACCACCGATTACTTATTTCGATGTGTCACGAGACTCCCAATTGGTGGCCATAGCCTCCAGTCGCCTTGTACATATAATGCAAATTAATACACCTGAATATCAGACCACATTTGATGGACATTCGGCACCCGTTACTTGTCTAAATTTTGCTCCCAACGGAGAATATTTGGCTACAGGCAGTGATGATCGCATGGTACATGTCTGGAGTTTAGCCATGGGCTCGGTAGCAAACTCATTTAAGGGTCATGTGGCTCCCATTTGCAGTGTGGCGGTGTTGATGGACTCAAGGCGTATTATGTCTGCAGATCGTGATGGTTTAATTTATGTATGGATGGCTAATGGTGGCAATCTTTTACAAACCCTACAAGGGCCGTATCGATCTTTGGCAGCCACAAATAATATGAAGTTTGCCGTCTCCACAAACGGTGAAAATTTTTTGAAAATATTTTCTCTAACGCGCGAAGATGAAAAGTACACCGTTTCCCATTCGGATGAAATTACGTGTTTCACCATAACGGCTGACAGTTTGTTTATTATAACGGGATCTCGTGACATGTCACTTAAAGTGTGGCAGGCCACTGGAGGTAAATTGGCTCAGGTTTTAGTAGGACATTCTGATGCTGTTACTTGTGCGGCAGTATCTGTGACTAATAAATCTCAGGTCACCTCCGGTTCCAAGGACACCAACTTGATCATATGGGACTTGCATACCGGCGAAGAGATACACACTTTGGCCGGCCACTTGGCACCCGTTATTGGTGTTAAAGTTTCAGCTGATGGTTCCACGGCTGTATCGGGTAGTGATGATAAAACGTTAATAGTGTGGGAAACAAAACGTGGTCTGGCTTTGACTTCCTTGCAGTTGCATCTACCATTTCCAAGATTCGATATTAGCATGGACTGCTCGCGCATATTGGTCCAACTAGTGGACAGTTTTAATTTACCCGTTATTTGTTTACACAATACGCCAGCACAATTTATTAAGCTGCCAACATACTCAGCGCCCGCCAGAGACGTGGAAGGTAAATAAAAAATTTTATAAGGAAAATTGTTTTCTTATGCTAATTTGTTTGTTTGTACCAATAAGATCTGAGACCACAAGGCCCCAAACGACAAATGAAACGTTTGCTAAAGAAGGAAGTATCACTAGACACATACACTTGGCAAAAGAAATATGGCCATTTAACGTCCTCCGTGATGATGGCTCAAGTAGATGAGAGGCTTAAAAGACGTTTTTCAGTATCAGCCAGCATGGAGGAAATTTCAAAAATTGCCGAAATGAAAACCATCACTTCACAAACAAATCTGGGGCCTGAACAGGCTGCTCTGGCACAATCACAACATTTTGATCAATTAGAAGCTTTGTGGAATAAACGATCGCCGCCACGTAGACGCCACAATGCGGTAAGTTGTAATTAAAAGCTTGGCCGCTTAAATAGTTGCCCTTCAAAAAAAAAATAATAATAATAATTGTAGCAGGTAAAAGCTTTGTAGTGCTAAGTAGACATTTTCTAAGATGCGAATACAATTACTGAAAAGTAAATAATAATAATTCTATATGCTTACTTGCCTTATGATTTGTTTGTTCCATATGGAATATTTAGTAAGCTCCTTAGGAGTTGTATGTCATGCTATGCAATTCAGAATTAATGAAGCTTTTAAAAATATCAAAACAAAATTAGCTTTAGAGTGCCATGTCTGTTTCAAGTTTTATTTTTAATTTTATTTTTATTATTTATTTGTTAATACCCAAAAAGCCACAAAGCTTTCACCAAAAATTTCAAAAAAAATTATTAATTTAAATATTTTAAAATTCAATGTTTTTTTGGATATCTAAATATTTACACGGAGGTCTGTCAAGAGGCAACAAAGCTTAAGAGCATTGAAATCTATGCAACGAAAAAAAAATGAAAATAAAAATTGTCTGCACTAAGTGAACGCTTGTGTTATAGCAACAGCTTGTTAGTGTCATCGCCAACTGAAAAAAGCATTAACTCAAAAATTTTTAAAAGCTTTAAAAACGTTCATAAAAGTACTGAGTTGACAACACTGAAAG
Source organism: Thelaira solivaga (assembly GCA_947397855.1). Lineage (NCBI taxonomy): Eukaryota > Metazoa > Arthropoda > Insecta > Diptera > Tachinidae > Thelaira > Thelaira solivaga. The sequence goes on from OX377614.1 coordinate 11,470,990, forward strand.
AACTTTTGTCCAAAAGTGTGCTGTCTTACGCTACTTTAAACAAAATTTGTCAAATAAAAAATTAAATATTTAGGGACATTATTCTTTCTCTCCAGACGGAAGTGGCAACTGGGCACATAGGTATGTAGATGTGACTCTAGAGCAGCGATTTCCAAACTGTGGGTCATGAAGTTTTTCATTTCATATTTAAAAAAATACTTAGAAAAATCTGTTTCATGCGAAATTTTTTTTTTGCGTTATTACTTTATTAGGAATCCCTGTAAATGTCGATAACGACGACGTTTTTCTCTATTTTACTATACCCTGAGCTTTAATTTGACAACTAAAAACAAAAACAAATGAAACTTTATTCAAAAAGTGTTCGAACTTAAAGATGAAATTGTGATCTTTCCTGCTGAAAATCTCTTTTCACAACGACTTTCTGTTTCAATGAGACAGCACATCGGAGAACATGCCACCCTGCTAGAGGTGACATGAACTCCATTACCAGCGTACCTTGTGGTCTCAACCACAGCCACCACGTGAACCCCCGAAGGGGACCTCACCAATAACCGGTCACAGATTCCGCCGACCATGCATTTGGGTGTGCACGAAGTCCATAGACCAAACGACGAACCAGGGATGTTGTCCCCAGAACATCATCCATTAAATCCCGTAGGATTGGAACGAAGTTCTATCTACAGACTCCAGCATTCAGCGTTCGAAATGAGCATCAGCTCTTAGCCCAATGCTAGGTCGTTATGTGATTCCTCTGTGGGGCTACCGGCTCCCGTGGTACCAGTGTTGAGAGTCACTGGTCGGACCCCGAACGTATACTTTAGGTGAACCCGGAGGTTTCCTTCTGCCAGATTCAAGCCCATGGCAGTTCCAGGTGCTGGCGCAGCTATTTACCCCGGATAGTGATACATCAGGGTGGGACATTTCACCGAGAAGAAAATATATAAAAGGTACGCAAGTACCTGCTCTGATTCAAAAAGGCATTCGCTAAAAGGTTGGATATCCAATGACATGTTTCCAATTTTAAATTACGCCGGTATCAGAAACATTTGCAAAGTTGACTAAGCATTTTTCATATTATTTCAACGATATTGATTTTACAAAGTTTTGCATGGATCCAAAATCCATTTTTGAATAACCAACTTGATTTATTTCAATTGACACAATTTTCGAAAAAGCACAGCTGATTGAAATATCTTGCAAATACTTTATTAGAACAGGAATTTTATGGTAAAATTTTAATTAAGTTTTAGGCGGAATGAAAAAATTTTGAAATACTTTGTCGAACAGAGCTTTAATAGATAGTGATGTTACCATTCGTAGAATCATGTTTTTATTTTTTTTTTCTTATAAGGGTCGCAGTATCAGAAAGTTGCGAGTCCACTGCAGTGATGGATGTAAGATGATCTGCGGTGTGGGCTCTAGAGTTTGTAACAGAGACTTTCAAGCAAAGAAAGCCTGTTAGTCTCTGTACAATAGGAGAATCAAGCGAACTATAGGCATCTTTGTAAATAGCCAAGCGACTCTGTTGGCATTTCAAGGGAATGTTACATCTTCTGCTCTAGTTGGACAATACAGTGCTGCTACCTTAACCAATCTGGGACGTTTAACTAATGTATCTTTGGTATAGATTGCTGTATATAGTGGCCTTATTGGCAACGAATATACGAAAGAATTGGCCAGGGCTCGCTCTAATATAGAGACTTCTATGTCAATAACGGTCGCTTAACCGCTGGATTACTACGAAAAGTAAGCGAATACTATATAGATGGCGGGGTATCGAGACGTATAAGATGACGCGTGAATTATGGCTTTGCTCAGCTGGTGAGCAGCAATAGAAAGCTTATTTCTAGACTGGTGGTAGTGATAACCGGCCACTGGGCAATTGGCACGCACACCAGCAGGCTAAGATTGCCCTTCAACGTAAATAAGTAGAAAATTAGTGTTTGGTTCTCTTAAGCTTTCTATATAGCTCTCGTATGTTCGTATATGTTTTAAAGGAGAAAAAACTTTAAATGATAAGCTCTTGACACTGAGTAAAAGTGTTTTACACAAAAGCTAATTTTAATTTCCAAACTTATTTGATATCAAAGTAAATGCCTTTTGATTGTTGTACTTGACAAACCTCTTGATATACAAACGTTTATGTATGTTACGTTATGTTTACAACAACACGATATTCTTTTATTATGTTGGCTTCCTTTTTTTTTTCATTTCTTTTTCCCTGCTGTAAAACAACTTTTTAATATGAAAATAATAAATCAATAAAATCAATAACACCCACCACCACTATGATTTGAAAATTGAAAATAAAAATAAAAAATAAAACGGCCAAATTCAAACAGGGTTTGTCAAGGCAAACATCATTGGTCGAAGATCGTTTGGAATCGTCCGATGATGATGATTATCATGATGAACGCACAGGTATGTTATCAGCCTCCTACGATGAAATTCATAGACTAGTACCATCACCAACACCTACACAAAGCATGAAAACAACTCCTAATCAAACACCTACACTGTTACGTAGAACAACAAGAGCCACAACAACAGTGACTTTACAACGTTTACGTCCTGTTTCTATGCATGCCTGGATCACTAGTAGTTGTAAAGCAATTCACAATAGTTGCAGCACCAGCAGCACTAATTTTATCAATAATAATAGTCAGGGGAATAGCAATACGAATGTCAATGAGTTGTTGTATTCTTTTAATTGTTGTCCAAGTGCAAATGTTGCCACTAGCGCTAACACTTTAGAAGCTAAAGCTCAAAGAGTAGAGCTTAAAAATCGCCAACAGCCAGATCTTGTTAGGGACTTGCAGCATTGCTTACCAACTGTTCAGCATGCGGATGCTTTAAGTCAGCATCGCCGTTTAAGGTTTCGTAGCTTTTTCAGATGGCGTAGCTTAAAATCACGAATTATGCCCACTCGTAATTGTAACTCCCTGCAGCTACAAGCCTTAAACCATGTCCATGTACCAGAGTCAGCTAAGATTATAAAACATAATCAACAGTCCACATTAGCAAACCGAACCACAGCAGCTATGGCACATATTAAGCGTCCTAATCCCATTATTATAGTAGAAAACTATGACAATCGCAATGTAAAACAAATACAAACACAAATACTGCTACATCCTCAATGCTCTCAGGCCACTTGGGGTCATATAATTCATCCAATACCCAATTTGCCAAAAACCCTAGAACCAACAACACCCCCTTTGCCCTTTAATCAATGCCAGTGCTCTAATAAAACTTTAAATCGGCACAAATGGTGCTTTTGGAAGACCAATAATAACTCCTGTGAACCAAAGAACTCACTAGCCAAAACTCAGAAAGACAAAAAATGTCAAAGCAACAACAAGAAAAGTAATAGCAGAAGAAATAGCAACAGCAGTGGTAGCAATTGTGATAATAGTAGCGGCAGCGGTTTTTGTGTCACTACTAGTGGTCACTCCAAAACAAAACTGAAATCCCCCCACTCAGAGAGTTTAACTAGTTCCAACAATTGTATTGCTCAATAAATTTATTTAAAAAATATTTCTGTAACCAACCAACGACACACATATGTTTCTTTCTCTTTTCTTACCTTTTTGCCCACTTCCTATACCTTTCCTTTTACTTGTTTCGATATGCATTTTATTTCTATTTATGTAATTAAATTTTTCTATTGGCGAGATCAGCATGATTTCAATTTCTATTTATGTATTTCAATTTATGTATGTAAATACAATAATTACTGTAGCACACATTTTGTTTGAAAAAATATATATAAAAACAATTTACTTATAAAAAACATTTAGTGGTTCTTTTTCTGATTTTTATTTATTTTTTTTATTTTTTTTTTCGTTTGTTCGATTATAAAAAGGTAAGTCAAAAGTTGGTCTGCACTTTATTAAGCTCGTATACACTATATAAAAAATTTTCATGGACTTTTCAAACAGCTTTCGTAGTTATTTGAAACTAGCCAACCCGGCAAATGTTGGTTTGCTTTCAAATTTCATTTATATTGAAAAATAGTTAGAAACTTAAAAAATTGAGTAGCAGATTACAAATAAAAAGGACCTCTTATTTAAAACGGTGTATGTCCTATACCTAGAAATTCTATGTTTCGTCCGGAAATTGACAAAATCCCTCAAAGCAACAATCCAGTAAACCTGCTCTGAGGGATTTTGCCAATCTCCGTTTTACATCATAAAATAAAAACTACGAAATTTTTCGAAAATTTTAAAACATTTTCAGATTAAATTTCGTTTAGTTTTGGTAATTTTCAGATGCCAAATTGGAAATGGTATCTCGCCAAAAAAGTGAGTGGTCAAAATCCCTCAGATTAAGAGTACTGGGGTATAAGGGAATTTAAAAAAAAAAAAATTTTTAAATAATCCAAAATAATTTCTGAGTATTTAAGCAAAAGATTACAAATCTAGTTAATCTCCCCTTTAAAATGATATAATTTCCATTCCGTAATCTTCTATGGTACGTCCGGAAGTTATTTTCGATTATTGTGAAACTTTTTTTGAAATTTCCCTATGCCCCAGTGTCTTTACTCTGAGGGATTTTGACAACTTCCGGATGAACTATAAAAGACTGCGAAGTGGAAAGTACAGCATTTTAAAGGGGAGACTATCTAGATTTGTAATCTACTGTGGAAATACTCAGAAATTACTTTGGATTATTTTTAAAAAATTTTTTAAGTTTCCATATACCCCAGTGCTATTGCTTTGGTTGATTTTGGCAGTTTCCGTTTTGCATCATAAAATAAAAACTACCAAGTTTTCCGTAAATCTTAAAACACTTGCAGAAAGTTTAGAGCCTACAGATTAAATTGTGGTAATTTTCATGGGCAAAATCGAGAATGCTACCTCGGCAAAATGAGGAATGGTAAAAAGCTTTCAAAGCAACAGCAAATTTAAAAAAAAAATGTTTAAGTAACCCAATCCAATCTGAATATTTTGGGCTGTATATAACAAATTTGGATGACCTCCCCTTTAAAAAAATATGCGTCCTATTCCGTTCGTTTGGAAGTTGCTAAAATCACTCAGAGCAAATTTCAAATATTTTTCAAAAATACTCCAAAGTAATTTCTGAGTATATGGACGGTAGACTACAAATCTAAACGACCTCCCCTTAAAAACAGTGTATATTCCATCCCATATTTATTTAATTGTTCTTCCAGTAATTGGAAATCTCTTAGAGCAACAGTACTGGGTTATAAGGGAATTAAAATTTTTTTTTTAAATATTCCAAACTAATTGCTGCCCGACTAGGTGATAGTTTACTAATATAGAGAACCTCAGCTTTAAAATGTTGTATAACTTATCTATTAATTTCTTATATTTCGTGCAGAAATTGATAAAATTTCTTAAAGCTTTAAAAATACTTTAAAGAAATTGGTGTCCAATTGGTTAGCAGCAGATAACACCTCCTTTTTTTAAAAGGTGTATGTCTCATTCCATATGGTTCGTACGAAAATTGACAAAACCCGTCAGTACTGGGGTTTAAGGGAATTTCAAAATTTATTTTAAAAATACTCCAAAGAAATTGGGTTTCAAATATAGGCTTGCCCTATAATTTGTATATGAATTTACCTAAGAATTTAAAAGAAGTAGGCGTGGTAAACAATTTATTTTTTCATACATACATTTAAAGAAAGATTTACAAAATCGTTCTAATTTTTCTTTCCCTAAAAAATTAGCCAAATCGGTTCAGACATTCTCCTTTTTAAAATAAATTATGTAAAAAAATTTACAGTTAAGATTTGGATACTTATTGTAATGTTCTTATAGAAAGATTCATAATAAAAAAAAATTATGTAATAATGGGCGTGGTCAATTTTGCTTTCACGTAATACAATTACAAAAGAACGGCCTTTGATTTTTATGTACATGAGATAAGATTAATTAATTTATGTACAGAATTAAAGTCTTTTTAGAGTTACGAAAACGGTAAGTATTTATTGAAATTATTTTTTTTTTTTATTATTTAAAATTCTTAACAATAAATTTTATTATTCAAGTTAAGCAAACAAATACTTATTCCCTACTCATTTCCTTATCACCTTACACAACCATTTTTTTAAACTTTTAAATAGAACATTTTTTCTAAGTGTCTATGTGGATTATTAAATTTAAATAAAAAAATTATTTGGCCAAAAAAAAAAAAAATATAATAAAATAGAATATGTTTTTTCCTATTTTCCATTTTCCTTACACAACACTTACATACATGATCACTACGCATATTGTTAATTAAAATTAAACTAAACTGAAACCGTGAAAAACTGCAATAAAAACCAAATCCACCAACCAACCCAGCAACAGTGCATTCAAAAACCAGCTCCCGAAGTTCTTTGCAACAGCCCATCATATAAGAAGCACTAGCAAGGCTTGCTAACAAATAAATGCCATTTAAAAAATTAAATAAAAAAAAAGGAGTTCAATTGAAACAAAACCAAAATGAATACCTTGATGATTTTTCCTCTCTAGCTGAGTTAACCCACATAATGTTTTAATTTTATTTGTTTTATAACTTAAAAAATTATTTTTTCATTTCACAACAAAAACACACAAACAATTGGATTTTACATGATTTTTAGATGAGTTTCCTGACTTTTAAACTGGCACGTTAATCATGTTTAAAATCAAAAGCTAAATTTTTTTTTTATTAAAAACAAAAAAAAAAAAAAATTTTAAGTAAATTTAAAAAATAAAAAATTAAAAATAAAAAAATATACCTCACATCTAGCTGAATTGTTAATACAAAACTGAATACATATAAAACGTTAATTAAAAATAAAATAATTACAAAAAGTTCTAAAGGATTAAATATCTATATGGAAGCTTGCGCAACAGCTATTGCATCAATCAGAGTAAGTATTTACTTATGTACGAGTATGTGTTACATATTTAGTTACTTGTAGTTACAACTCACTCGTTCTGTGCCTTAAATAAAATTAATGCCACACGCTACGCTGTTTAAATATTAATAAAATAAAACTGTTTTAGACATTTGCATACTTACAAACAAACATACACACATATGTACCTAGATTGCTTTTTGAATTAATGTGATTATTAAGTAGTAAATAGTAGTAGTTTTAGCTGAAATAATTTTAATAAAAAAAAAAATTTTTTTTTTTTAAAAACAAAAAAAAAATCACGCTTCTTTCCCAAATGAAATAAGAATGTTATTGCCAGGCCAAATCTACACAATAAGCTTTTCTCCTGATGGCAAACTCTCTTAAATACCTAAATGAACTGTTATTTTTGAAAGTGGTATAAGTCCACTTTTTAGTAAAAATTATTTAGCCCTAATTTTAGTATAAAATGGTGTCTGTACGAGTATTTTACTTAAAGTACCACTATCACATTTTCTTTTTATTATGGACTTATACCACTTTTAAAAATAACAGCTCATAAAATGAACAGAAAGCAAAAAAAATGATAACAGGCACGTTCTGAAAATCACTTCAAATCACAAAAATCATTTGACATCTCGTAAGTTAAAACAGGATAGCTGGCTGCCTTACGTTATGAGTATTTTAAGCATTTTGCTTTAAATTCCTTAATAAAATGCCTAAATAAACTTAATTTTAATTGTCTTTTATTAGTTTTTCTCAAAAAATTAATTATTTTTCACAACGGAACCGTAAATTTATTAATTTTAAAATACCCTTTATTGTATTTACAATTTTTTTTCTTTTGTTTATATTTTTCGTGATTTGTCAGTTTTTGTTCTTCTTTTTCTGATCAAATTTTATTCAGTCCAATTATGAGAGTTTTTTTCATTTTTCCCTTTCCTCTAATTATACACAAAATTTCTCCCTTTTATAACACCGCAAGTTATCCGATTTAGGGAAATTTCTTCCAAAATTCATAATTGGCATGATTGTAAGCAAAAGTCGTGCTTGAGAACAGTAAAATCACAAGTCAAAAGCTAAAAATCTCGTGATTTCCAGAACATTAAAAAATCACTTACGTGATTTTAAAATCGTTCGTGGTTTAAAATCACCGTGATTTCAGAACATGCCTGATTACAAGCTGCCGTTCAAAACAGAGTTTTCAAATTCTAATTAATGGCCGCCAGACCACCACGCAAACCAATAGTCGCTCTATCTTTTCATTTCTCGTTTATTCAAATGAAACTTAAAACGAGTACTTTTTGAATAAAAACTACGTGACTTTTTGAATAAAAAAATTTTTTTCTGCAAGTAAAAGTTTTATTTTTCAACATACAGGCATGTTCTGAAAATCACTTTCTCTTAAAGTGATTTAAAATCACGAAAAAGGTGTTCCTTGCACAAAATCATTTGACATCTCGTGATTTAAACCGGCCAGCAAACTGCCTTACGATATGAAATCACTTGCGACATTTTAAACATTTTGCTTTGAATTCCTTAACAAAATGATTAAATACACTAAATTTAAATTGTTTTTTATTAGTTTTTTTTTTTTTTTAACCATTAATTATTTTTCACAACGGAACCGTAAATTTTTGATAATTTTAAAATGCGCTTTATTTTGTGTGGAGAATTTTTTTTCTTTTGTTTATATTTTGTGTGATTTTTAGTTCTTGTTCTTCTTTTTCTGAGTAAATTTTATTGTAAACAATACAAAATCACTATTCACTCAAAATCTAAAATCTCGTGATTCAAAAGAATTTCATGAATTTAAAATCTTTTTTAAAAAAAATACCAACTTTAGTGTGACCATGATTATGAGCCATTGGGTTTATGGGAATCATAACATGTTTGCTATAAACATATTTATGTTTTAAACATAATAACTAAGTAAAAATAACTAGCAACATATTTATCGTTATTGTAAGTGTTTAAATGCTTTAAATTAATTATAATGTTTTTGGGGAGAACAAACTATGCTTGTGGTGACCATATTCAACCATATTTTTACTTTGCTACACGCAAATAATAGCAAACGAATTTGTATTGAAAACAAAAACGTTATACATTTGCTATCGTTCCCTTGTAGAGAAATATCAAATAAATTTATTAATAAAAATATTTTTTTTAATTAATTTAAAATTTATTATTTTCTAGCCTTAATGTATTAAAAATAAATAAAATACTAATTGTATTTCTACTTACTTTTTTTAAAGTTTTAAAAATTTTTGAATTACAAAAATTATAAAATTCCTTTAATTTTTTTTTCTACAGATCATTTCGCTACAGGAGGAGGATATCATTAGAGAGGACTAAGATCAAATAACGAATCAATATTTAGTACCGAAATATTCAAGTACTACAGGTGCAGATTTTCATACCAGAGCTTATAAAAAGAAATATTGTAATTCCAAATAGAAAAAAAAAATATCCTAGTGGTTGGTTGACATTTTTAAACCAATAGGGATTTTTTTTAACAAAACCATAAAACAAATTAATATTTTTAAACCAAATGATGAATGAAAAAAAAACCACCCGTGATTCTTTTTAAATAATGTTTTTTCTATAAATATTTTTCTAACTGTTAATTGTTAAAATTTATATAAAAGAAAAATAAATATTTAAATAAAATTAAAAAGAAGAAGAAAAATTCATATAAAAGAAAAATAGAAATTAAATACTTAAATAAAAAAAAATATTTTAAACACAAATAATTTGAAAATTACAAGTCAAGGGGTTAAAAGCTAAACTATGCTTATTTTTAAAAGTCAAACCAATAAAAACAATTACAAATACAATTTCAATAGCCCAAATAAATTTAAATACAAATTAGAAAATGCCTAAAAATCTTTTAAAATGAATGAAAGTAAATAGATTTTTGTTAAATAAAAACTAAACTTTTGAGCAATTTTTTTTTTTTTTTTCAAAATAAATTACACAGACTTAAAATGGTGTTGGTGCCGCCAAACCTAAAACTGATTTCTAGTAGAGCCGATAGCCTGATTCAAAGTATTTAATACTACCTGGAGCTCTCGAAAAATACACAGAAAATATTCAATTACGAAATTCATAAACACAGAATCCGTAAAACCAAACACTCTGTTAACATTTGCCTAATAGAAAAAAAAATCATTTTCCTAGTGAACATGAACAGAACCAAAATATCAAACAAAAACAATTGTAGATTTGAACAAAAAAAAAATAATAGTATAAAAAAAAAGTTTGTTAGCAAAAATTGTGCTCAAAATTTTTTCTGTGTGGGGGAGGTTATCCTTCCCTCTGATCTCTGATTAAATTTAAAAAATCACTTAAAGGCTCGCAACAAAATAACCTTAAAATTATGTTGAAATTTTTAGCTAGTGTTATAATTTAGAAAATATATACAAAGCGTTCTCAAGAAAACATATTTTTAAGAAAAAAAATTTCTTAAAATTTCTTTTCAAAAAAATCATTAAAAATTTAAAATAAACAAAATCTTAGAATTTATCTTTAATATTGATATCTGTACATGTTATAAACAATCCAGTTATAAGCTCTTCAATTCACAATTTAGTATTAGCATCTAAGACCCTGGCCCCTACAAAAAAAACACTTGTGAAAAAATTGTAGATAGACGTGTAATAAGGTTGGAGATGGCAGGATCGCCATGTAATAAGGTTGGAGATGGAATAGTTTTGTCCCTATAGCCCTTGTATTTATTTTAAACAGCTGAAAGGGTTCCAGCTAATAAATAGGCGTTCAAAAGAACTGCCAAAATATTTCGAGAATTAATCAAACAACTAGGCAAGATATGCCGAACTCTGTTATTCAATTAAGTCTGATTTATTAATAATTAATTTCAAGCTTACATACTAGTTTAACGGGCCTTTCTATCTTATGCTAGTATATTATAATATATCTCTATCTTACTTTAATACATTTACAACATAATTATTTTATTTGTTCATAATTATTAAGGTTTATTCTATGTACTGTGTACGCAGTATAGACTTGTGTGGTACACTACAGACGTATTGTCTTAGGTGCTACCACTAAATTTTGAATAAATTTGGAACCTGTGAATGGTTTTGAGTGAACTATGTCTCATTTTATTTGTAAAATATGCAGGTAGCAACCTTAAAGACAAACTTTAAAAATTTTTTATATAAAATTTTTAATGATTTTTTTAAAAATTTTCTTGAAAAAAATTTTTTTTTAACAAATTATAAGACTAGTAAAAAATTTATTAGAACATAATTTAAAGTTTATGGTATTACCAATTTTTCGATATTTTTATAAATGTAATCAGAGAAGAAGTTGTCGATTTATTGCAAATCATATGGCGCAACACTTGGGACTAAAAAAATAATTTCTAGGTATTCTATGTTATCATGAAACCTCCGGCACCACAAAAAAAAAATTAATTTTTTTATTCCTGTGTTATCATTTATTCCTGTTTTAAATTGATAAAAAAACACTTTTTTTTTTGCAGTGAGTACGACAGTGCAGCAGTTAAGATGTTATTCATAGCAGCACGTTATTATGAAGTTCACACATAGTTTATTCATAATACACTTTCCCAGCTATGGACAGAGCACTTTCAACAAGCTTTAATTAATCTTTCATGACTTATTCGATTCACTAATGGTGCAAGGCCATTCAGATAAAAAATTATTCCTCCGCAATTCACTCGTTTAACTTGAATAAACAATTTCATTCAGCATATTTGTTAATAACTATGGCTCACATAAAAAAATAATGCTACAATTAAATATTTTAATTTAAAAAATTTGTCATATTGATAAATAAAATTCCTTATTGAATCAATTAATTATTACAAGTTTTTTTGTTTATTAAAAAAAATTCAGTTAAATAATTAATCGATATGACAATTTTCAATTAAAATACATATTTAATTGGGAAAAGTGACATCTAAAATAAGAGATTTTAAATAGTTAACTAGTTCTTGGAAATATATTTTCCCTGACAAACAACACTTTAAAATATTCCTAGTGAAACAGTTCTCTAATCCTAATCTTAATGAATCAATTTTGTAAAAATTCTAAAAAAAAATTTTTCAAATTCTGCTGTAAAAAAAGCTCCCAATTGTTAAAATATTGTTTATACAGGGTGGGCCAAAAGTCACGTCTGCGTGTAAGTCATTATTGTTAGTCAACTGATAAAAGTTGTTGGGTCAATTGGACCTTGTATGAATGTAGGTGTAAGTGCCGCGATAAAATACATTAAAGTTATGTTCTAAGGATGCCCAATTGTTCAAAATGTGTTCAAGTCGAAGTCTCTAAATGTTTTTCAACACTGTGCCGTGAACGATCAATGTTCACTTGGTTCTGCACTATTCTCAGTTTTCCTGCTGATCGTGGCAAGTCTGACACTGCACCTTGTTCTCGAAATCGTTAAAATAAACCATTAATTGCGGTTTAGGCAGGTACTTTTCTCATGCTAAAATAATTTCAATATTGAAGGCCCATTGGAAAAGTAAAATTCCAACATTTTGGTTCGTTGCTCGGTCTGTTAATTTAGCATGGTGGTTCAAAGAATAAAATTTGGAAAAATAACACAATAATAAACAAAAAAGTTTTTAAATTTTTTCACAATTGCCTGACTTTTGTCCACCCTATATTATTTATTTATCCTTTGTTAACTTTTTTTCTATTAGCCCTTAATCACAATCACAGCTTTTATTAAAAGCTTTTACTTTTAAGTATTTTTAAATACCATACCGAGTTTAGTGTGACAATGATTATGAATCATTGTCTTTTCGGCAGGCTCAGCAATCACCTTTTTTTATTGATTAAAATTTATTAAATATTGATGTATTAAATATTGTATGAGTAGTTGAAACATTTTTATGTAAATAGATTAAGAATAATAAAAAAACAAGATAAATTTTAAGAAACAAAATATGAAGTCTTAAGACAAAATTTAAAATCTTTAGTTAACTAATGACTGTGGCTTAACAAATTTAAAATTAATAAAAATATTAATTCTGTTGCGGCGAATCTTAATATACTTCACCAGAGTAGACAAGTAATTTTAATGAAACTTTGATATAACAAATTTTCGTTATATAAAGCTCTTATTTCGTTATAGATGCATATGTAGTAGTGAAACCTTGGTATAATAGGGGTGCTAAACGATCAATCATTTAACGTCAAATTATGCATTTGTGCTAGTGAAAAAATTAAATTGACTGATAAACACATCAAACGGATTGATATCAATCTCATTTTTATGTGATTTTCTTAATGTGTTAAGACTTGCAATTTGCCATCGGCAAAACACATTAAATAAAATTGGTACATTTAGGCGTAGGTAAAATACTTTTATTCTGATTGCACATCAAGAAAAAAAGATGATGTCACAAAAAAATTTTTATTGCTATTGCATTGGTACTAGTAATAAAAAAAACCAATTTCAATGAAGGACTGTAAAAAATTATTGAAAAAATTTTTTTCTTCCATTTTTATTTTTAAAATTACCCCAAAAGAAATTATGATTACAGAATCAAACTAGTTTTGATTTTTGTCAAATTCACACACAACGTATATGTGTGACGGCCATCTTTAAAAAACACGCACACACCCTCATGATTGACGTTGAATGATTGATCGAGTATCAGGCACTTTACACGTAGTTAGACGAATACAAAATCTTTGGAAATTACTTATTATTCATATTGTATTTTAGGCAAACACGAAGTCTCTGGAAATTACTTTGTGCCCGTAACCTAGATTGCCGAGTGTAAAGTCTCTGGAAATTACTTTATAGGGGTGCTAGACGATCATCAATAAATTGCATATGTGTATCAGCCAATTTAATTTTTTCACTAGCCAAATGCATAATTTGATGTTGAATGAATGATAATGTAGCAGCCGCTTTACACTCATTATTATTCATATTGTAGTTAGCTGAGTATCTTTTTGCTCGTAGCCTGAATAACCGAACATACCGTATAAAACCGTAGTCGTAGTTAAACGTACATTACTTTCACTGGAAGAATAATCCGAGTCAACCGCAGTACAACGAACAGAGTGTGAAGTCAACTGAACAAGTCAAGTCTCAATAAATAGAGCAAGTATCTGGTTAGCCGTGTGAATGAGGAATTAAAGCCCGACCGACTGGAAGGCGTTGCCAACGATTCATTTAATTCTTCATATATTATTATGAATATTCCCAAGGACTTTCTCTGGGAAAATTATGGTTTTTGAGAGAAATTTCCCTAAATCACATAACTTGCCATGTTAAAAAAGGGTGAAATTTTGTTTATAATAAGAGGAAAGGGAAAAGTGAAAAAAACTCCCGGGGAATTATTATTCATAATTGGGCTGTATATCTATTAAGCTTAATCTTCGTAAATAAAATTATACTGTGTTAACACGAAAACATCAAAGGAAACAGTCCTTTGGTAAGCTCCTGGGTTGACTGAGTTATTCCCCCGTTGGGAAAACAAACTACATTACACAGGTACGATTTCGCTGTATAAAGGCTTCGGTTTATAGCTCTGAATTTCTTCATTATATTACAGCTTTAGAGCATTGTTGTATAAAAAATTTTGCAAAAAAGAGGTTTGTTCAAGGAAAATGCGTTATATGGAGTTTTTCGTTACATCGAAGTTTCGTTAAAAATGTTACAGAATCGCTAAATTTTATTAAACATACGATTACCGATTAAATTTATTATTAAACTTGGTGAATATATAGTGTATAAGATTCAGCACAACTGAAATTTAATTTATTAGTTAACCAAACACTGTAACCGAAAAAAAAAACTTTTATTTAATTAAAATTTTTTTGTTTTATTTCCTAACTATTGACAATCATTTTCACTATAAGGATATACTCACAAACAAACAAAATAATATTCACAAAATACAACATATACACTTACTGTCATAATATTGCATGAAATGTCGTCATTAGTTGTAGTTTCAAATCTAAAAAGAACAAGCTAAGTATTTATATAAAAAGTGTACCTTTCCGTAATTGAAGTAAAAATTTACACAAAAACGAAAAAAAAAATAATTTAATAAAAAATCACAACATTCAGCTAAAGCGTAACTGAAAACAAGAGTAATTTTTCAAATCCTAAAGATTTATTTTATTACGATTCGAATTCCTCTTGCTTTATGATTTTAGTTAAAAAAATATTTACAAAGTAAACAACAAGGCAAATTGAGAGAATTTGCAATAAAAATTTAGCAAGAAATTTCACTCTAATATTACTGAAACACAAAACTATTTTTTTTTTTTTTATACAAAGAGAAAAAACTAATGTTGATTAATCTAAAATTAATATTTTTTCTTTTCTATTGTCTATTTTCTATATTCAATATTCAGCATTTAACATCATTCCATTCCTGCAACAATTTTTCTATACAATTTGTATTTTTTTATAAACGAGATAAAGTATGTAGTTTAAATTAAATGTTCCTCTGCTAAAAAAAATAAAAAAAAGTATTATTTGTGTATATCTACTGGCTAATAAAATTAACTAAAATTAAAACTGATGTTAAAGCAAAAAGCAATCTTAATTTAAATTAATACAAGCAACTTCATATAATTTAAACATTTAATATTAAGTGAGTTAAGAGTAAAAAACAAAATCAATAATAATCATTTTCAGCACTTTTGCACACAAATTAATACAAAAACACAGGCATTCCGTTAAATTTTCAAATAAGGAAAAGTAAATTTAATAAAAAACGTGTTTACCGTAATATTATTAGTACATAAAAATGTAAGTAAAAGTTTAAATTGAAAAAAAAGAAAAAAAATAATAAATTAGGAAGAAATATCATTTAAAATAAATTTTAAAAAAGAATAATAGAAAATAAAAGTTTTAAATGTATAAAAGAAAATCTTTTTTGTGGTTTGATTTTTTATACCCTTCACTGTAAGTAAAAGGGATATAAGTTTGTGATTTCATTTGTAATTTCTACACCGTACAGGGGACACCCTATAAAGTATATAGTGACTTCCGGATGAACCATAGAAGATTACGGGATGGGACACATATCATTCTAAAGGGAAAATCGTCTAGATTTTTTACGATTCCCCACTTTGCCGAGGTACCATTCCCAAGTTTACTCAGGAAAATTACCAAAATCAAAAAGAAATTTAATCTGTAGGTTCTAAACTTTCTGGAAGTGTTTTAACATTTTCGGAAAATTTCGTAGTTTTTATTTTATGATGCAAAACGAAAACTGCCAAAATCCTTGAGAACAACAGTATTGGGGTGTGTAGAAATTTCAAAAAAAATTTTAAAAATAGTGCAAAGAAACTTCTGAGTATTTCGGCGGTAGATTACAAATTTAGACAACCTCCCCTTTCCACTTCGCAATCTTCTATGGATTATATTTTGAAATTTCCATATACCCCAGTGCTGTTGCTCAAAGTGACTTTAGCAACTTCCCGGCGAACCTATAAAGATTGTGGGATGCAACATATATCATTCTAGAACTGAGATCGTCTAGATTTGTAATCTGCCGCTTAAATACTCAGAAACTACTTTGGACTATTTATAAAAAAAATTTGAAATTTCCATATATATATTCCATTGTACTCTGAGAAGTAGAGCATTTATTCCCGCTTGAAGGAATTCATAGACTAATGAGATTTTATATATAAAATCTGGTAAAAGTGGGAGTAGCCATTCTTGGAATATATGGGTTTTGTGTACCAATTACTATTATAAATAATTGATTTAAAAAATTAAATAAAGAAATTGTAAACTCGCTCTTAAAAGTAGTAAAAAAAAATTTTTTTAAATTCTTGAGAAAATGGAGTTTTTATTGTTGAATCATTGAATAATTTACGTTGCGTCATGTTTTTTATAGCCTATGAAGCTTTATGTTGGTGAAAGAATTTTAAAAATCGATTCAGCAATTTTAGAGTTTATCCATTACAAACAAACACACAAATTCTTCCTCTTTATAAAGTTAGTATAGATGTTAGGTCATTTGTAATATTTGATCACCTTTTTTCAAATATTACACTATCTATTTTGGAATACAGCTAACAATTTGGTTTTAATATCCCGGAATATTTTTTAAGCTTGGCTTCCTGCCATTCCTTCGGGTGTATTTTTTTACGGTGAGCATGCATATTACCACATGAGTTAAAAGTTCTTGGACACCAAGGACACGTGTATAAAGGAGTTCCAGTATGTGACGCCATATGTTCCTGTAACAATAAAAGATATTAATTTTATATACCATTCATAACTACATTAGTTTTAATATACCCTGAGCACTTCAGCCCTTTTAAACATTTTTTCGCAAATAGTGCATTTGTAATCGAAGCCCTTTACGTGCATCGTATTAATGTGTTTACGTAAAGCTTTCAGTGTAGGAGATATTTTCGGACATTCAGGGCAATGGTGCTCTTTTTTTCCATCTACTGGATGTTGGGTATCTTTATGTCTTTTAAGTCCTCTTTCGGTAGTTAGACGCAAACCACATACATCACAGTTTATGATGGGTTGTGATATACCTTCATGTTTGTTCATATGCATTTTATAGTCGGCACTACAGCGAAGAAACTTTCCACAAATGTGACATATTTTAACGAATTTCTTCAAATGAACTGCTTGGATGTGTCTGTCTAGGAGAACAGAGCTACCGTAACTAAAAAAATTTATTTTAGTTGAATAAATTTAAGCAATCAGAAGAGTTATTGAAATCAAAAATGCACATCATACTTGGAAAATTAATCCTAAGAATACATAAGATCACGAATACCACGAAACCGAGGGGCCTCTTTTCAACCAAAAATTCCATATTCATAAAAAGGCTAGAATACAACACAATATGTTGCATTGCATATGGACATAATAAATTAATTAGTATATAAAAGCATACTTTAAATTATGCAAACGTTTTTGTGCACCATCATTTTGAATAAATAAGATAATAATAACTATTTCTATATCAATAATACACACCATCCCAAAGTGGTGACACAGATGGTTCTGATAAGGAGAAAGGCATTTCTGCGAAAGTGATAGCTCCACCAAACCAGTGTCTGGGTTAGTATCAATTTTTCTGCATTTCAAATAATATCTATTATCAGAAATGTAACAAAAAAAATTAAATATGATGTACCTTCAATACATCAGCTCGAAAATCTTTGCTGGAGGCCCCATTATTTTCAATAAAAGTGCGAAAAAATTAACGAAACTTGGAGTAGCTTTCGTGAAATGTTTCATATGGATATGCTAACAGTGTTAGTACTTATTTTACTAAGTAAATAACTTTCCATGAGATCATGAAATAAACTTTTTGATTCCAAATAATTTATGTTACAAAAAAATTTTTTAAATGTGAGTCCGATCATATAACTAGAGACTAAGCTTTAAAAACTAAAATTAATAATAAATTGTAATAGCAATAATAATTACATTTATCGATACTTACAATTTACCACATTCATCGCACGGAAATTTTTTCTCTTCTTCCGATAAATGAGTTGACTTATGACGACGTAAACAGTTGCCATTCGCAAATGATTTGCCGCATTCATTGCAACAATGTCTCTTGACATCTTTACCTGAACAATGTACCCTCATTACATGTTTATCTAAACGCAAACGATCCGACATAACTTTACCGCATTGTTCACACTTAAAGTAATCAGGATTTAAATGACTGTGTATGTGATCGCTTAAAAGACTTCTATATATATATTTCCTTTTACAGCAAACAAAATAGCCCTGTTGTCGGTGTGTATCTGAAAAGTGCTTTTGCATGTCGGAAAAATCTTTCAATGGTGCCTGACAAAGGTCACAGAACATGTGCTTAAAATGTTCGGCTATAAATTTATCATATTCTTTACGTTTTGTGAGGGATTTGTCATTAGATTTTCGTGGTTTACTTTTTACATTTCCCGTATTACTATCACCCGACATATAATTTGCGTTAGTGTCATCATTGTCGTTGTCACTAACACGGTCCGAATCAGTGCAATTTAAACCTCCTGCTTCCTCTTTAATTTTTAAATTACTCGATTTTAAATCTTCTTCTGATTTTTCCGATATAGCGTTCTTTTTATAATTTTTACTTTTTCTTGGCTTTTGACCATTTAACTTTTGTGATTTTGCAAGAGGATCTTTGCCCTTAATATCGTTTTGACATTTCTGACGTTTGTTCAATATATCACTTTGTGGCTTCTGCCGCTTGTATTCTTCTTCTGTGAGGGGAATCTTATCCATATCTACGTCAATCAAAGGCTTAATAATTTCAGTTTCCTTATCTGATATTCTATCTGCTTCTATCTCTGGCCGAGCTTCATCAATTAGTATTTCTGGTTCTAAAAAGCAATAAGACATGTCAACTTTTTGTGATTCTTCCCCAATATCCATTATTTTGGATATTTGTGTTATCAACTCATCTTTGCATTCTGTAATATCTTCAACTTTTATTTTATAAAAATTCATATGTGCGTCTTCTATGCGCAAATAAAATTTGTGAAAATCGTCTACTTCCTGCCAGCATGATGAACATATCCATGAATTGGGCTGTATGGTACTCTAAAATTAGTAAAGAAAATTATAAATTATAATAGGCACACCATGTTAATTATGCGATTATGTCGCCTATAGTAAAATATTTAATCATGTACATACATATCTCGTACATGCATTAGTACAACAATATGAGATATTAGGATATATATTCAATTTAATTTTATCAAGTCTATGGAGGAGAAATTCTTACATTGACTAAAAAGTGCAAACTTTATAATTTGCTATCGCTATTTAATATAATACATATTTTGGAACAATTATATATTTCTTCTCTCAAGGCTTCCTTAGTTGCAGTAGTAGATTGGTAATATGTGTGCAGAAGACGTGGAAAAAATTGGTAAGTCTTAGAATTAGGGGTGAGAAAGTCACCTGGTCACTGAGACAAGGATAAAACTTTTCTGTATATTTGATTATCAAAAACTAAAATATAGGAAATAAACTTTTAATACACATATGCAAGTGAACCCACCTTTTAATTAATATATACGTATATATACAATCATCTAGAAAAATAAAGTACAATCAAAGCAATTCTTTCCAGTTCTCGAAAATTATTATAAACTCTACGTACAAAATAATATAAAAAGTTTATCAAATTTTTAGGGGTCGTTAACAAAATGGGTAAGTAAAATCCCGACATATATTACCTTGAATCATCTTGGACTTTAGAAATTGCAGTCTTGGTGCTGCCAGAACAAGTTACAAAATCGAATAATTTATTACTTTGGTGTAAGTATTCCATATCAGTTTACTACGAGATACATTTTCTTTTAGAATTAAACTTATAAAAAACGATTTTAGTCTTCAAAAAAATTAATTCTAAGCATGTTATACGGGATTTATACAATAAATAAGTATTAACTACATAAGGAGGCGTTATATTACGTATAGGATTTAGCATGTAGTGAACACGTTATATATATATATATATATATATATATATATATATATATATATATATATATATATATATATATATATATATATATATATTCATCTGCAATTATAACTTAATAAAAATTACTCAGGGCAATCAAGCTCATTACGTACCAAAGACCAAAAATGTTTTTCCAATTTTTTTGATATATCAAGCTGCTGCCATAGTACTGAGCTTGTCTCTATAGAATCTATTTTATCTTTAATTGTATCTAAACATAATAGACATGGCGACATCATTATTTTATTATTTAGTTTTTAAGGAAAAAATCGGGCTTGTCTATTTTCTGCGGATTATTTATTTTATACAAAGATTTCAATTGTTTTTACAAATGATTAGTTGACACTAGATAAGCAAAAATCGCAATTTGGCAACTTAAAATAAATACTTTATTTGGCAACGTTGTACATTTCTCCATAAATTCTAAAACAATAACAATGTTGCAAGCTAGCGATTGAAAAACTTAGCTTTAATTATTACTTCTCAATAGGACCTACAAAAATAGCTGCGGCTACCGTGTTCAACAACCAAAATGACAACACAAACAACGAAAGGCTTATAGTTCACATTAGAAGTTAACTGTGAAACTTGCTCATGCCTATCAGACACTTTTGACTAAAGTCTATTTGTAACACTCAAAAGCCATTTATCTCTCCGATAATATCCTGTTATTACTAAGTGAAAATAAGGACCCTTGGGCCCAATACAATACATGTTAATTATTTTCATTATTTCATAATTGTTGACAATCATTTTCACTATAAGGAGATACTACCAAGCAAACAAAATAATATTGACAAGATACAACATACACACTTACAGTCATAATATTGCATGATGTCATTAGTTGTAGTTTTAAATCTAAAAGTAAATATGTACCAAAAACGAAATAATTTTATATAGAGCTGATATTATTAAACGGTATGGTTGTGTCTTAGGTATGAACAGATTGTACTTTTACTTCATGTTTTTAGTTATACAATAAAAGTGAAAATTTGGAAAGAAATTTCACTCTAATGGTACTGAAACACAAAACAATATTTCTTTTTTTTATTTTAATTCCATTTCAAAAAAATTCCTTTTTCTTCATCGGCAACATTTGTATCAACAAATTAATTTCTATATATTTTTTTTCTTTTCTATTGTCTATTTTTTATATTCAATATTCCGCACTTAACATTCATCCCTTTACCGCAACTAGTTTAAATTAAATGTTCCTCTGCTAAAAAAATTATTTATGTGTACGTACTATTATCAACAGCCTTATCTACATTTTAAAAGTAAAATGCAAAATCATTTTCAACACTTTTGCACACAAATTAGTACACACGCATTCCGTTAAATTTTTAAATAAAGAATGTAAATTTTTTTATAATAATACTGTCTTTATGCGGCCTCTCCCGGTCTTGCCCTGTCCCCAGATTGTATAAATAAAATAAAATCTGATTTATGATTAGCTGTTTTTACCCGGCCTTAAACTAACCCGCGTAAAAGTAAAGGTAGCCTATCCTAGAATAATGAACGTAAATGTGGGCGTAGCGTTATGTTATATATCCTATGTTACTAGCTGAGATTATAGCTTTATGTTGGTGGGTGAAAGAATTTTAAAAATCGATACAGTATTTTTAAGTTTATCCATTACAAACAAACACACAAATTCTTCCTCTTTATAATGTTGTATGGATATTCGCATCATTTTTAATATTTGATCAATTTTATTCAAATAATACACAATATATTTTGGAACACAGCTAGCAATTTGGTTTTAATATCCCGGAATATTTTTGAAGCTTGGCTTCTTCCCACTCCTTTGGGTGTATTTTTTTACGGTGAGCATGCATATTACCATTTGAATTAAAAGTTTTGGGACACCAAGGACACGTGTATAAAGGAGTTCCAGTATGTGACGCCATATGTTCCTGTAACAATAAAAGATATTAATTTTATATACCATTCATAACTACATGAGTTTTAATATACCCTGAGCACTTCAGCCCTTTTAAACATTTTTTCGCAAATAGTGCATTTGTAATCGAAGCCCTTTACGTGCATCGTATTAATGTGTTTACGTAAAGCTTTCAGTGTAGGAGATATTTTCGGACATTCTGGGCAATGGTGCTCTTTTTTTCCATCTACTGGATGTTGGGTATCTTTATGTCTTTTAAGTCCTTTTTCGCTAGTTAGACGCAAACCACATACATCACAGTTTATGATGGGTTGTGATATACCTTCATGTTTGTTCATATGGATTTTATAGTTAGCACTACAGCTAAGAAACTTTCCGCAAATGTGACATATTTTAACGAATTTCTTCAAATGAACTGCTTGGATATGTGTGTGCAGGAGATAAGAGCTGGCGTAACTGCAAGAAACATTTGTGTAATTTAAGTTGAATAATTTCAAGCAATCAGAAGAGTTATTGATATCAAAAATGCACATCATACTTGGGTAATCAATCGTAAGGATACATAAGAGTACAAGTATAACGAACCTGAATTGCTTGTTTTATTTATAATTTTTTCTCTGATTCACAAGGTACACACCCGGCGTCTTTTCAAAAAAAAAAACTTCCAAATTCATAAGACTAGATTTTTCCAAATTATTGTATTTATTGTAAAAAAAATTTTAATCCCTCAAAAATATTTGTAATATATTGCATTGCATATGGATATAATAAATTAATTAGTATATAAAAGCGTACTTTAAATTATGCAAACGTTTTTGTGCACCATCATTTTGAATAAATAAGATAATAATAACTATTTCTATATCAATAATACACACCATCCCAAAGTGGTGACACAGATGGTTCTGATAAGGAGAAAGGCATTTCTGCGAAAGTGATAGCTCCACCAAACCAGTGTCTGGGTTAGTATCAATTTTTCTGCATTTCAAATAATATCTATTATCAGAAATGTAACAAAAAAAATTAAATATGATGTACCTTCAATACATCAGCTCGAAAACCTTTGTTGTGAGGCCCCATTATTTTCAATAAAAGTGTTCAAATGTTTTGCGAAAAAATTAACGAAACTTGGAGTAGCTTTCGTGAAATGTTTCATATGGATATGCTATCATTGTTAGTAATTATTGTACTAAGTAAATAACTTTTCATTTTCCATGAGAAGATCATGGAATAAACTTTTTGATTCCAAATAATTTATGTTACAAAAAATTTTTTTAAATGTGAGTCCGATCATATAACTAGAGACTAAGCTTTAAAAACTAAAATTAATAATAAATATAATAACAATAATAATTACATTTATTGATACTTACAATTTACCACATTCATCGCACGGAAATTTTTTCTCTTCTTCCGATAAATGAGTTAACTTATGCATACGTAAATAATACCCATCCACGAAAGATTTCCCGCATTCATTACAACAATGTCTCTTGACATCTTCACCTGAACAATGTACCCTCATTACATGTTTATCTAAACCCAAACGATCCGACATAACTTTACCGCATTGTTCACACTTAAAGTAATCAGGATTTAAATGACTGTGTATGTGATCGCTTAAAAGACTTCTATATATATATTTCCTTTTACAGCAAACAAAATAGCCCTGTTGTCGGTGTGTATCTGAAAAGTGCTTTTGCATGTCGGAAAAATCTTTCAATGGTACCTGACAAAGGTCACAGAACATGTGCTTAAAATGTTCGGCTATAAATTTATCATATTCTTTACGTTTTGTGAGGGATTTGTCATTAGATTTTCGTGGTTTACTTTTTACATTTCCCGTATTACTATCACCCGACATATAATTTGCGTTAGTGTCATCATTGTCGTTGTCACTAACACGGTCCGAATCAGTACAATTTAAACCTCCTGCTTCCTCTTTAATTTTTAAATTACTCGATTTTAAATTTTCTTCTGATTTTTCCGATATAGCGTTCTTTTTATAATTTTTACTTTTTCTTGGCTTTTGACCATTTAACTTTTGTGATTTTGCAAGAGGATCTTTGCCCTTAATATCGTTTTGACATTTCTGACGTTTGTTCAATATATCACTTTGTGGCTTCTGCCGCTTGTATTCTTCTTCTGTGAGGGGAATCTTATCCATATCTACGTCAATCAAAGGCTTAATAATTTCAGTTTCCTTATCTGATATTCTGTCTGCTTCTATCTCTGGCCGAGTTTGATCAATTAGTATTTCTGGTTCTAAATAGCAATAAGACATGTCAACTTTTTGTGATTCTTCCCCAATATCCATTATTTTGGATATTTGTGTAATCAACTCATCTTTGCAGTCTGCACTATCTTCAACTTTTATTTTATAAAAATTCATATGAGCGTTTTCTATGCGCAAATAAAATTTGTGAAAATCGTCTACCTCCTGCCAACATGATAAACATATCCATGAATTGGGCTGTATGGTACTCTAAAATTAGTAAAGAAAATTATAAATTATAATAGGCACACCATGTTAATTATGCGATTATGTCGCCTATAGTAAAATATTCAATCATGTACATAAATATCTCGTACATGCATTAGTAAAACAATATGAGATAGTAGGATATATTTTCAACTTAGTATAATACATATTTTGTAACAATTATATAATTTAAATATTTTTTAACAAGTTTAACTAAAACTGTTCCATGATTTTTGTATCGGTAAATTGTTTACAATTAGTAGTCGGAAAAAGTTACCTTGTCACTCCGATCAGAACAAAACTATTCTGAGACTGGTATATAAGTATAGTCGCAATTGTTTCCAGTTCTCGGAAATTATTTTAACATCTATATACAATATACAACATAATATAAAAAGGATAACAAAATTTTATAACAAACTGGATAAATAGAATCACAACATAAATTACCTTGAATCATCTTGTACTTTAGAAATTGTAACACCAAAGAAATCGGAAAAGTTACAAAATGCAAGGATTTATAACTTAAGTATAAATATTACATAGAAGTTTAGTACGAGATAACTTTTCTTTTAGAAAAAAAAAACGATTTTGATTTTTAAAAAATTAATTCAAGGTACGTTGTACGGGTTTTATAGAATGAAGTATTATGTATTGCATTTAGCATATAGTGAACACGTTATAAAGGGTGGTTAAATTTTAAGGGCCGATGTTGAATGTGAACCACACCTAAACATCAAGTTTTTCTGCATTTCATTTGACATTTCTCATTTTCAGACTAACTCATTTTGAACCATGTAAAGATACACAATCGAGCAACGCGTTAAAGTTATTCAGGCTTATTATGAAAATGAGCGTTCAAATCAAAATGCATATCGTGCACTTCGTGATTTTTTCGGTGCATTTAATCGTCCAAATGTGCGTACAATCGGGAAAATAGTGCAAAAATTTTAGCAAACCGGGTCTGTAGGAGATGTGCATGCTCGTACTGCAGAAAATATTGCTGCTGTTCACGATAGTGTGGCTGAAGAGCCGTCCACTTCAACTCGACGTCGTGGCCAACAATTGCACCTCTCACGCTCGTCGTTGATGAACATTATGCATAAAGACTTGCATTTACACGCTTACAAGGTGCAATTGACTCAAGAACTAAAGCCTCTTGACCATTCCAAATGTCGTCAATGGTCAGAATGGTGGCAAGAAATGGTAACAGTGGATGATCAATTTTCGAAGAAAATCATCTTCAGTGATGAGGCACATTTTTACCTCAGTGGATTCGTCAATAAGCATAATTGCTGCATTTGGGCGAATGACAATCCAAGAGTGATTGTAGAGAGACTGTTTGGTGCGGTTTATGGGCTGGAGGGCATCATCGGGTCGTATTTTTCCCAAAATAAGGCCGGTCATTCAGTGAGGTGATAACGAGCTTTTTATGGCCCGAATTGGAAGATATGGATGTGGACGAAATGTGGTTTCAACAGAACGGTGCCACTTGCCACACATTTAACGAAACAATGGCTTTTTTGGGCGACAAATTCAATGGCCGTGTTATCTCACGTGGTGGCGATGTCAATTGGCCCCCAAGATCATGTGGTTTGACTTCTTTCTTTTGGGTTATTTTAAAGAAAAGGTGTACGTCGATAAACCAACAACAATTCAAGAGCTAAAGGATGAGATAATTCAGCACATTAACGGCATAGAACCTCAATTATGCTTCAGCGTCATCGAAAATTTGGACCATCGGATGGAGGTGTGCCGCCGAAGTCGCGGCGGCCATTTAGCCAATATTTTGTTTCATACATAATTGAACCATACCATATTATCATAATAAAAAGGAATGACAATAATTTCCAAATAATTCGTTTTATTCAAAATCAATATCGGCCCTTAAAATTTAACCACCCTTTATATACCATATAATTCATCGGCAATTATAACTTAATAAAAATTACTCAGGACAATCAAGCCCACTACGTACCAAAGACCAAAAATGTTTTTCCAACTTTTTCGCTACATCAAGCTGTTGCCATAGTGTCGAGTTTGTCTCTATGGAATATAGTTTATCTTTAATTGTATCTAAACATAATAAACATGACGACCCCATTATTCTCTTTTTTAGTTTTTATTTTTTATACAAAGATTTATGATTTCTAATTGTTTTTACAAATTAGTTGACACTAGATAAGCAAAAATTGCAATTTGGCAACTTAAAATAAATACTTTATTGGCAACGTTGTACATTTCTCCATAAATTCTAAAACAACAGCAATGTTGAAAACTAGCAATTAAGATGAGCAATTAATTTGCATTGCTTGTTAACATTCTTATTAATTCCATTTTTTAATTGTATATATTTTTTTATTTAATATAGAAAAATTTAAGTCATTCACAGGCACTGATTTGCTGGAGCGACGCTTTCAGAAAAATTCTTTTTTCTTCATCGGCAACATTTGTATCAACAAATTAATTTCTATATATTTTTTTTCTTTTCTATTGTCTATTTTTTATATCCAATATTCCCCACTTAACATTCATCCCTTTACCACAACTAGTTTAAATTAAATTTTCCTCTGCTAAAAAATTATTTATGTGTACGTACTATTATCAACAGCCTTATCTACATTTTAAAAGTAAAATGCAAAATCATTTTCAGCACTTTTGCTCACAAATTAGTACACGCATTCCGTTAAATTTTTAAATAAAGAATGTAAATTTTTTTATAATAATACTGTCTTTATGCGGCCCCTCCCGTTCTTGCCCTGTCCCCAGATTGTATAAATAAAATAAAATCTGATTTTTGATTAGCTGTTTTTACTCGGCCTTAAGACTTCTAACTAACCCGCGTAAAAGTAAAGGTAGCCTATCCTAGAATAATGAACGTAAATGTGGGCGTAGCGTTATGTTATATATCCTATGTTACTAGCTGAGATTATAGCTTTATGTTGGTGGGTGAAAGAATTTTAAAAATCGATACAGTATTTTTAAGTTTATCCATTACAAACAAACACACAAATTCCTCTTCTTTATAATGTTGTATGGATATTCGCATCATTTTTAATATTTGATCAATTTTATTCAAATAATACACAATATATTTTGGTAGACAGCTAACAATTTGATTTTAATATCACGGAATATTTTTGAAGCTTTGCTTCTTCCCATTCCTTTGGGTGTATTTTTTTACGGTGAGCATGCATATTACCATTTGAATTAAAAGTTTTGGGACACCAAGGACACGTGTATAAAGGAGTTCCAGTATGTGACGCCATATGTTCCTGTAACAATAAAAGATATTAATTTTATATACCATTCATAACCACATTAGTTTTAATATACCCTGAGCACTTCAGCCCTTTTAAACATTTTTTCGCAAATAGTACATTTGTAATCGAAGCCCTTTACGTGCATCCTATTAATGTGTTTACGTAAAGCTTTAAGTGTAGGAGATATTTTCGCACATTTAGGGCAATGGTGCTCTTTTTTTCCATCTACTGGGTGTTGGGCATCTTTATGTCTTTTAAGTCCTCTTTCGGTAGTTAGACGCAAACCACATACATCACAGTTTATGATGGGTTGTGATATACCTTCATGTTTGTTCATATGCATTTTATAGTCGGCACTACAGCGAAGAAACTTTCCACAAATGTGACATATTTTAACGAATTTCTTCAAATGAACTGCTTGGATGTGTCTGTCTAGGAGAACAGAGCTACCGTAACTAAAAAAATTTATTTTAGTTGAATAAATTTAAGCAATCAGAAGAGTTATTGAAATCAAAAATGCACATCATACTTGGAAAATCAATCCTAAGAATACATAAGATAACGAATGCAACGAAACCGAAGGGCCTCTTTTCAACCAAAAATTCCATATTGATAAAAATGCTAGAATACATGTTGCATTGCATATGGACATAATAAATTAATTAGTATATAAAAGCATACTTTAAATTATGCAAACGTTTTTGTGCACCATCATTTTGAATAAATAAGATAATAATAACTATTTCTATATCAATAATACACACCATCCCAAAGTGGTGACACAGATGGTTCTGATAAGGAGAAAGGCATTTCTGCGAAAGTGATAGCTCCACCAAACCAGTGTCTGGGTTAGTATCAATTTTTCTGCATTTCAAATAATATCTATTATCAGAAATGTAACAAAAAAAAATTAAATATGATGTACCTTCAATACATCAGCTCGAAAACCTTTGTTGTGAGGCCCCATTATTTTCAATAAAAGTGTTCAAATGTTTTGCGAAAAAATTAACGAAACTTGGAGTAGCTTTCGTGAAATGTTTCATATGGATATGCTATCATTGTTAGTAATTATTGTACTAAGTAAATAACTTTTCATTTTCCATGAGATCATGGAATAAACTTTTTGATTCCAAATAATTTATGTTACAAAAAATTTTTTTAAATGTGAGTCCGATCATATAACTAGAGACTAATAACAATAATAATTACATTTATCGATACTTACAATTTACCACATTCATCGCACGGAAATTTTTTCTCTTCTTCCGATAAATGAGTTAACTTATGCATACGTAAACAGTCGCCATTCGCAAAAGATTTGCTGCATTCATTGCAACAATGTCTCTTGACATCTTCACCTGAACAATGTACCCTCATTACATGTTTATCTAAACGCAAACGATCCGACATAACTTTACCGCATTGTTCACACTTAAAGTAATCAGGATTTAAATGACTGTGTATGTGATCGCTTAAAAGACTTCTATATATATATTTCCTTTTACAGCAAACAAAATAGCCCTGTTGTCGGTGTGTATCTGAAAAGTGCTTTTGCATGTCGGAAAAATCTTTCAATGGTGCCTGACAAAGGTCACAGAACATGTGCTTAAAATGTTCGGCTATAAATTTATCATATTCTTTACGTTTTGTGAGGGATTTGTCATTAGATTTTCGTGGTTTACTTTTTACATTTCCCGTATTACTATCACCCGACATATAATTTGCGTTAGTGTCATCATTGTCGTTGTCACTAACACGGTCCGAATCAGTACAATTTAAACCTCCTGCTTCCTCTTTAATTTTTAAATTACTCGATTTTAAATTTTCTTCTGATTTTTCCGATATAGCGTTCTTTTTATAATTTTTACTTTTTCTTGGCTTTTGACCATTTAACTTTTGTGATTTTGCAAGAGGATCTTTGCCCTTAATATCGTTTTGACATTTCTGACGTTTGTTCAATATATCACTTTGTGGCTTCTGCCGCTTGTATTCTTCTTCTGTGAGGGGAATCTTATCCATATCTACCTCAATCAAAGGCTTAATAATTTCAGTTTCCTTATCTGATATTCTATCTGCTTCTATCTCTGGCCGAGTTTGATCAATTAGTATTTCTGGTTCTAAAAAGCAATAAGACATGTCAACTTTTTGTGATTCTTCCCCAATATCCATTATTTTGGATATTTGTGTTATCAACTCATCTTTGCATTCTGTAATATCTTCAACTTTTATTTTATAAAAATTCATATGTGCGTCTTCTATGCGCAAATAAAATTTGTGAAAATCGTCTACTTCCTGCCAGCATGATGAACATATCCATGAATTGGGCTGTATGGTACTCTAAAATTAGTAAAGAAAATTATAAATTATAATAGGTACACCATGTTAATTATGCGATGCATTAGTACAACAATATGAGATATTAGGATATATATTCAATTTAATTTTATCAAGTCTATGGAGGAGAAATTCTTACATTGACTAAAAAGTGCAAACTTTATAATTTGCTATTGCTATTTAATATAATACATATTTTGGAACAATTACATATTTCTTCTCTCAAGGCTTCCTTAGTTGCAGTAGTAGATTGGTAATATGTGTGCAGAAGACGTGGAAAAAATTGGTAAGTCTTAGAATTAGGGGTGAGAAAGTCACCTGGTCACTGAGACAAGAATAAAACTTTTCTGTATATTTGATTATCAAAAACTAAAATATAGGAAATAAACTTTTAATACACATATGCAAGTGAACCCACCTTTTAATTAATATATACGTATATATACAATCATCTAGAAAAATAAAGTACAATCAAAGCAATTCTTTCCAGTTCTCGAAAATTATTATAAACTCTACGTACAAAATAATATAAAAAGTTTATCAAATTTTTAGGGGTCGTTACCAAAATGGGTAAGTAAAATCCCGACATATATTACCTTGAATCATCTTGGACTTTAGAAATTGCAGTCTTGGTGCTGCCAGAACAAGTTACAAAATCGAATAATTTATTACTTTGGTGTAAGTATTCCATAGCAGTTTACTACGAGATACATTTTCTCTTAGAATTAAACTTATAAAAAACGATTTTAGTCTTCAAAAAAATTAATTCTAAGCATGTTATACGGGATTTATACAATAAATAAGTATTAACTACATAAGGAGGCGTTATATTACGTATAGGATTTAGCATGTAGTGAACACGTTATATATATATATATATATATATATATATATATATATATATATATATATATAATTCATCCGCAATTATAACTTAATAAAAATTACTCAGGGCAATCAAGCCCATTACGTACCAAAGACCAAAAATGTTTTTCCAATTTTTTTGATATATCAAGCTGCTGCCATAGTAGTGAGTTTGTCTCTATAGAATCTATTTTATCTTTAATTGTATGTAAACATAATAGACATGGCGACACCATTATTTTATTATTTAGTTTTTAAGGAAAAAATCGGGCTTGTCTATTTCTGCGGATTATTTATTTTATACAAAGATTTCCAATTGTTTTTACAAATGATTAGTTGACACTAGATAAGCAAAAATCGCAAGTTGGCAACTTAAAATAAATACTTTATTTGGCAACGTTGTACATTTCTCCATAAATTCTAAAACAATAACAATGTTGCAAGCTAGCGATTGAAAAACTTAGCTTTAATTATTACTTCTCAATAGGACCTACAAAAATAGCTGCGGCTACCGTGTTCAACAACCAAAATGACAACACAAACAACGAAAGGCTTATAGTTCACATTAGAAGTTAACTGTGAAACTTGCCTCATGCCTATCAGACACTTTTGACTAAAGTCTATTTGTAACACTCAAAAGCCATTTATCTCTCCGATAATATCCTGCCGGTAGTTATTACTAAGTTAAAATAAGGACCCTTGGGCCCAATACATGTTAATTATTTTCATTATTTCATAACTGTTGACAATCATTCTCATTATAAGGATATACTACCAAACAAACAAAATAATATTGACAAGATACAGCATACACACTTACTGTCATAATATTGCATGATGTCATTAGTTGTAGTTTTAAATCTAAAAGTAAATATGTACCAAAAACGAAATAATTGTATATAGAGAAGTTGATATTATTAAACGGTATGGTTGTGTCTTAGGTATGAACAGATTGTACTTTTACTTCATGTTTTTAGTTATAAAAGTGAAAATTTAGAAAGAAATTTCACTCTAATGGTAGTGAAGCACAAAATAATATTTTTTTTTTTTATTTTAATTCCATTT
This sequence comes from Thelaira solivaga, assembly GCA_947397855.1. Taxonomy (NCBI): domain Eukaryota; kingdom Metazoa; phylum Arthropoda; class Insecta; order Diptera; family Tachinidae; genus Thelaira; species Thelaira solivaga. Next base: position 11,503,258 of record OX377614.1, read on the forward strand.
ATGTGTTGAAAAAAGAAAACACATTATTTTAATTAAATTAATATTAATATTTTTCTTTTTCCGTTTTCTTTTGTGTTAATTCTTAATATAGAAATTAATTTGCATTGCTTGTTAACATTCTTATTAATTCTATTTTTTAATTGTATATATTTTTTTATTTAATATAGAAAAATTTAAGTCATTCACAGGCACTGATTTGCTGGAGCGACGCTTTCAGAAAAATTCCTTTTTCTTCATCGGCAACATTTGTATCAACAAATTAATTTCTATATATTTTTTTTCTTTTCTATTGTCTATTTTTTATATTCAATATTCCGCACTTAACATTCATCCCTTTACCGCAACTAGTTTAAATTAAATGTTCCTCTGCTAAAAAAATTATTTATGTGTACGTACTATTATCAACAGCCTTATCTACATTTTAAAAGTAAAATGCAAAATCATTTTCAGCACTTTTGCACACAAATTAGTACACACGCATTCCGTTAAATTTTTAAATAAAGAATGTAAATTTTTTTATAATAATACTGTCTTTATGCGGCCCCTCCCGTTCTTGCCCTGTCCCCAGATTGTATAAATAAAATAAAATCTGATTTTTGATTAGCTGTTTTTACCCGGCCTTAAGACTTCTAACTAATCCGCGTAAAAGTAAAGGTAGCCTATCCTAGAATAATGAACGTAAATGTGGGCGTAGCGTTATGTTATATATCCTATGTTACTAGCTGATATTGAAGCTTTATGTTGGTGGGTGAAAGAATTTTAAAAATCGATACAGTATTTTTAAGTTTATCCATTACAAACAAACACACAAATTCTTCCTCTTTATAATGTTGTATGGATATTCGCATCATTTTTAATATTTGATCAATTTTATTCAAATAATACACAATATATTTTGGTAGACAGCTAACAATTTGGTTTTAATATCCCAGAATATTTTTGAAGCTTGGCTTCTTCCCATTCCTTTGGGTGTATTTTTTTACGGTGAGCATGCATATTACCATTTGAATTAAAAGTTTTGGGACACCAAGGACACGTGTATAAAGGAGTTCCAGTATGTGACGCCATATGTTCCTGTAACAATAAAAGATATTAATTTTATATACCATTCATAACCACATTAGTTTTAATATACCCTGAGCACTTCAGCCCTTTTAAACATTTTTTCGCAAATAGTGCATTTGTAATCGAAGCCCTTTACATGCATCGTATTAATGTGTTTACGTAAAGCTTTCAGTGTAGGAGATATTTTCGGACATTCTGGGCAATGGTGCTCTTTTTTTCCATCTACTGGATGTTGGGTATCTTTATGTCTTTTAAGTCCTCTTTCGGTAGTTAGACGCAAGCCACATACATCACAGTGTATGATAGGTTGTGGTATACCTTCATGTTTGTTCATATGCATTTTATAGTCGGCACTACAGCTAAGAAACTTTCCACAAATGTGACATATTTTAACGAATTTCTTCAAATGAACTGCTTGGATATGTCTGTGCAGGAGATAAGAACTGGCGTAACTGCAAGAAACATTTGTGTAATTTTAGTTGAATAATTTCAAGCAATCAGAAGGGTTATTGATATCAAAAATGCACATCATACTTGGGTAATCAATCGTAAGGATACATAAGAGTACGAATATAACGAACCTGAAGTGATTGTTTTATTTATAATTTTTTCCCTGATTCATAAGGCACACACCCGGCGTCTTTTCAAAAAAAAAACTTCCAAATTCATAAGACTAGATTTTTCCAAATTATTGTATTTATTGTAAAAAAATTTTTAATCCTTCAAAAATATTTGTAATATATTGCATTGCATATGGATATAATAAATTAATTAGTATATAAAAGCATACTTTAAGTTATGCAAACTTTTTTGTGCACCATCATTTTGAATAAGATAATAATAACTATTTCTATATCAATAATACACACCATCCCAAAGTGGTGACACAGATGGTTCTGATAAGGAGAAAGGCATTTCTGCGAAAGTGATAGCTCCACCAAACCAGTGTCTGGGTTAGTATCAATTTTTCTGCATTTCAAATAATATATATTATCAGAAATGTAACAAAAAAAAATTAAATATGATGTACCTTCAATACATCAGCTCGAAAACCTTTGTTGTGAGGCCCCATTATTTTCAATAAAAGTGTTCAAATGTTTTGCGAAAAAATTAACGAAACTTGGAGTAGCTTTCGTGAAATGTTTCATATGGATATGCTATCATTGTTAGTAATTATTGTACTAAGTAAATAACTTTTCATTTTCCATGAGATCATGGAATAAACTTTTTGATTCCAAATAATTTATGTTACAAAAAATTTTTTTAAATGTGAGTCCGATCATATAACTAGAGACTAATAACAATAATAATTACATTTATCGATACTTACAATTTACCACATTCATCGCACGGAAATTTTTTCTCTTCTTCCGATAAATGAGTTAACTTATGCATACGTAAATAATGCCCATCCGCGAAAGATTTCCCGCATTCATTACAACAATGTCTCTTGACATCTTCACCTGAACAATGTACCCTCATTACATGTTTATCTAAACGCAAACGATCCGACATAACTTTACCGCATTGTTCACACTTAAAGTAATCAGGATTTAAATGACTGTGTATGTGATCGCTTAAAAGACTTCTATATATATATTTCCTTTTACAGCAAACAAAATAACCCTGTTGTCGGTGTGTATCTGAAAAGTGCTTTTGCATGTCGGAAAAATCTTTCAATGGTGCCTGACAAAGGTCACAGAACATGTGCTTAAAATGTTCGGCTATAAATTTATCATATTCTTCACGTTTTGTGAGGGGTTTGTCATTAGATTTTCGTGGTTTACTTTTTACATTTCCTGTATTACTATCGCCCGATATAATATAATAAGCGTTAGTCTCATCATTGTCGTTGTCACTAGCACGGTCCGAATCAGTACAATTTAAACCGCCTGCTTCCTCTTTAATTTTTAAATTACTCGATTTTAAATCTTCTTCTGATTTTTCCTCTATAACTTTCTCTTTATAATTTTTACTTTTTCTTGGCTTTTGACTATTTAACTTTTGTGATTTTGCAAGAGGATCTTTGCACTCAATATCGCTTTGACACTTCTGACGTTTGTTCAATATATCACTTTGTGGCTTCTGCCGCTTGTATTCTTCTTCTGTGAGGGGAATCTTATCCATATCTACGTCAATCAAAGGCTTAATAATTTCTGTTTCCTTATCTGATATTCTGTCTGCTTCTATCTCTGGCCGAGTTTGATCAATTAGTATTTCTGGTTCTAAAAAGCAATAAGACATGTCAACCTTTTGTGATTCTTCCCCAATATCCATTATTTTGGATATTTGTGTTATCAACTCATCTTTGCATTCTGTAATATCTTCAACTTTTATTTTATAAAAATTCATATGTGCGTCTTCTATGCGCAAATAAAATTTGTGAAAATCGTCTACTTCCTGCCAGCATGATGAACATATCCATGAATTGGGCTGTATGGTACTCTAAAATTAGTAAAGAAAATTATAAATTATAATAGATACACCATGTTAATTATGCGATTATGTCGCCTATAGTAAAATATTTAATCATGTACATACATATCTCGTACATGCATTAGTACAACAATATGAGATATTAGGATATATATTCAATTTAATTTTATCAAGTCTATGGAGGAGAAATTCTTACATTGACTAAAAAGTGCAAACTTTATAATTTGCTATTGCTATTTAATATAATACATATTTTGGAACAATTACATATTTCTTCTCTCAAGGCTTCCTTAGTTGCAGTAGTAGATTGGTAATATGTGTGCAGAAGACGTGGAAAAAATTTGTAAGTCTTAGAATTAGGGGTGAGAAAGTCACCTGGTCACTGAGACAAGGATAAAACTTTTCTGTATATTTGATTATCAAAAACTAAAATATAGGAAATAAACTTTTAATACACATATGCAAGTGAACCCACCTTTTAATTAATATATACGTATATATACAATCATCTAGAAAAATAAAGTACAATCAAAGCAATTCTTTCCAGTTCTCGAAAATTATTATAAACTCTACGTACAAAATAATATAAAAAGTTTATCAAATTTTTAGGGGTCGTTACCAAAATGGGTAAGTAAAATCCCGACATATATTACCTTGAATCATCTTGGACTTTAGAAATTGCAGTCTTGGTGCTGCCAGAACAAGTTACAAATTCGAATAATTTATTACTTTGGTGTAAGTATTCCATATCAGTTTACTACGATACATTTTCTTTTAGAATTAAACTTATAAAAAACGATTTTGGTCTTCAAAAAAATTAATTCTAAGCATGTTATACGGGTTTTATACAATAAATAAGTATTAACTACATAAGGAGGCGCGTTATATTACGTATAGGATTTAGCATGTAGTGAACACGTTATATATATATAATTCATCCGCAATTATAACTTAATAAAAATTACTCAGGTCAATCAAGCCCATTACGTACCAAAGACCAAAAATGTTTTTCCAATTTTTTTGATATATCAAGCTGCTGCCATAGTACTGAGTTTGTCTCTATAGAATCTATTTTATCTTTAATTGTATCTAAACATAATAGACATGGCGACACCATTATTTTATTATTTAGTTTTTAAGGAAAAAATCGGGCTTGTCTATTTTCTGCGGATTATTTATTTTATACAAAGATTTCCAATTGTTTTTACAAATGATTAGTTGACACTAGATAAGCAAAAATCGCAAGTTGGCAACTTAAAATAAATACTTTATTTGGCAACGTTGTACATTTCTCCATAAATTGTAGAATAATGGCAATGTTGCAGGCTAGCGGTTTATTTTTTTTTTACCCACTCCTATGAATGCCGTGTACAACAACCACTGACAACACAGAGCAACAACGAAAGGCATTAAAAATTAACTGTGAGACAAACTTGCCTTTTGCTTATCGGACACTTTTAGTTAAATTATATATGTTATCTGTCCGATAACATCCTGACGGTAGTTATTACTTAGAATACATTCATATGTATTTAGTTCGTTCACAGAACTTAATTTTAATGGAAAACGATTTCCATTCTGTAAATTCGTTCTACAGAAAACCAACATTTTTCTTCTGAATTAAATCACAGTCTAACTTGTAAATCAGTTTGACGAACACAATTTCTATTGGCATTAAAACGGCCGTAATATAATAAATGTTAGATTTAATTAAACAAATGAAAACTTGCCAGTAAAAATTGTCTGATTACTGCATCATTAAATGCACTAAACATGTATGCAGTGTACTCATGTTTTATAAATGCTAAAATTGTAAATCTTAATTTATTACTGACTTTTTTAATATTCGATATATTTTTACCGATCTTGTCAGTGTATTATAATTATCCTTTAAAAAAAATTTAGTACTATTTTTTTAAGCCTTACCACTTTCAATTATATTTTTGTAGTTTTGATTCTAAATATTCTTTGGGATGTTTATTTTTGCGATGTGCATGCATATTGCCATTCGAATAGAACGTCTTTGGACACCAAGGACATACGTATAAAGGAGTTCCAGTATGTGAAGCCATATGGTCCTAATAAAGCACTTACTTAAACTATTTCGCATGATTTTGTTTTAAACTAACTTACCTTTAGTGTTTCTGGACGTCTAAATGCTTTCTGACACAAGGTACATTTATGATCTAGACCTTTTTCATGCATAGTATTTATATGTTTTTTAAGAGCTCTAGCCGTTGGTGATATTTTACCACACAAAAGACATGGATGATCCTGTTTGCCACCTACCGGATGTTGAGTTTCCGTATGGAGCTTAAGACTTCGTTTACTTGTGAGTCGTAACCCACATACATCACAATTTATAACGGGAGTAGGAAGTCCCTCATGTTTATCCATATGCGACTTAAATTCGACACTTGAATTTATTGCTTTGCCGCATATGTAACAGATTCTGACAAAACGCTTAAGATGCACAACTTGCCTATGCTGATTAAGTAAATAAGAACTTCCATAACTAGAGACGTAAATTTTAGTGAATACGTGTTAAAAAGGTTTAGTGAATTATGTATGCTTATACTTACTTTTTGCCACAATCGCTGCAAGGAAACTTTTTCTCTTCCTCCGGCAAATGGGTTAATTTATGAGTTCTCAACACGTATGCTTCTGTAAAAGACTTACCACATACGTTACAACTATGTTGTTTGACTACCTCATTTGCTCTATGTACACGCAACATATGTTTGACTAAGCGTGTTCGATCGGACATGACTTTACCGCATTCGTTGCATTTAAAATAATCAGGATTTAAATGGCAATGAAGGTGATCAACTAAACGAGCACGATCGAAAAATTTTCTCTTACAACAAACAACATATCCACGCTGTTTGTGAGAATCGGTAAAGTGTTTCTGCATAAATTGAAAATCTTTAAAATGTACTTGACAAATAGCACAAAACATTTCCTTAAAATTCTTCGCTATAAATTCGTCATGCTCTTTTCGAACACGTCTTTTTGATTCTGCAGTTTGTGCGGAATCTTTATTTATATCGGTAACATCATTGTCAATATCACTTACACTATCCGAGTTGTTATCATTATTTATATTCACTAACTCCTCTTTTATTTTAAAATTAAAGTTTGACTTAATTTGTAATTTTTTGTCTTCTACGAATTTTGCTTTTGATTTTTTATATTTGGTTTTATAAGATTTTTCTAGAGGGTCTTTTCTTCTTATGGTATTTTTTAATTTAATTCGCTTACATGTTTTGCTAATTTTTGCAGTATTTAAATCCAGCTTCTCTAGAGGTTCGGCTATATCGGTTTCACAAACAAATGTAATTTCTTCGGATTGCGGGAGGGGTATAAGTATTTTAGTTTCCAGCTGTTCAATTTGATCTATTAGTATTTCTGGTTCCAAAAACGCTAAGGATGCTAAGGATACATCATTTTTATCTAACTCTCGCTCATTGATTTTAACGTTTGATTTTTGTGTTGATAATTCCTCATTACCCTCGGTGGGCGTAACACACGTTTCCATCTTTATTTTACCAAAATTTCTGTGAGCCTCTTCTACTCGGACATAAAACTTATGAAAAGTGTTTACTTCTCTCCAGCATGACAAACATAGCCACGAATTGGGCAGACGGTTGTTCTAAGCAAAACGTTTTATTTTAACAAATGGGCAAAAGAAATAGTGCAGAATTATTTAAACTTACTAATGACCAAAAGTGCTTTTCTATTGTTTTCGCAATGTCAAGTTCTTGCCATTGTTTTGAGTTTACTCTAATGCCATTCCCAATATCTTTTCTTATTTCCAAACAAAGCAAACAGGAATGCATTATATAGTTTTTTTTACAAATAAAATAGGGACTTAAAGGTAAACAAAAAAATCGTTGGGCTGCAATAAAATATTCGATTAATCGGTAGTCGAAAACCTAGTTTTGGTTGTTTGATAAGAAGTTTTTAAAGCGGATGTCAAACATCAAAAAACCATAGTTTGCTAAGTAGCCTATGATTGCAGTGGGTCTGAAGCCACATAAAATATTTGTGGAGTTACTAAAATAAAAATCGTCTCGTCTCAATGACGAAGAAATTAAAATAAGAGCAGTCAGCTGTTTTGACTACCTTGTTGTTTTCAATATGTATACGCTTAGTAGAGTACTCGTTAGCCAGCTGCTTAATGCACTTACAACACTATAGGAAAAAATTTTTGTTTACAATTGTTAATACATGCTGTGAATATTTTATTAATCTGAGTAGTAAAATGGAGAGTTGCTTATTATGTTTAGAGTTAAATAAAGATTTACTGGACTCTATTGACGTAAACTCTGCAAGATGGCATGAGCTTGATGTAGAAAAAGTTTTAGAAAAACATTTTTGGCCACTGGTAAGTGATAAGACTCACAATCCATAGAGTATTTTTGAGTGTATGAATATACGTGTGTATGCATGGATATGAATGTACATATGTATGCTTTAAAAAACTTTAGAGTAGCATGAAGCAGCCAAACTCATGGATATGTTCATCTTGTTGGCAAGAACTTGAAAATTTCCACAAATTCTACTTGCGCATAGAAGAAGCACATATAAATTTTGGAAGAATAAAAATAGAGGAAGGAAATAGTTTGTTGGAGTCTAAAGAGGAATTAAATCCAGAAGTGAAAGATATTGATTATTGTCCAGAACAAGAAATCCTAATAGACCAGAATGCACTACAAGCTATAGTGGACGTTAAAGAATGCTCTGTAAAACTGGAGGAAGATAAAGTTGTTTCAAATGAGTGTACATCATCAAGTAAAGATCCGCTACAAAAACCATTTGTTTCGAAACGAAAAAGTTGTACAAAACCACAAACAAAATTTTCAATTAAAAAAAAATCTGAACAGAGCGAAGAATTACCTGAAATAAAAAAAGAAAATATTGACTCGAATAGTAATGACTCGGATAGTAATGAAAAATCAAGCGACGGAGATGATGATAGCTATAGCTACAATCTAGATAAAAACCCCGTAGAAAATAAAAATCGTAAAGTATTAGACAAGTTCATTGCAGCACATTTTAAGCAAATGTTTTGCAATATTTGCGATGTTCCATTCCTTAATTTCGCGGCTATGAAAAAACACTTTTTGTTAACACACTCGATACAGAAAGGCTATCTAGTTTGTTGCAGTAGAAAATTTTATCAGCGCAATCATCTAGTTGATCATCTTCAATGTCATTTGAATCCAGATCATTTCAAGTGTTCTGAATGTGGCAAAATCCTATCCGATCGTAAAAATTTACAAGGCCACATGCTTCGAGTACATCGGCCAGAAGAAATTGTTGCCAAACATTCCTGTGATATTTGCGGAAAGTCCTTCACAATGGCTTATGTATTACGCACCCATAAATTGACACATTTGTCAAAAGAAGAGAAAAAGTTTCCCTGCACGCAATGTGGAAAATTGTATGATAAAATATAACCGTAAAACTTGTGATCTATTATAACACATTTGGGCATTTTTTTCAGTTACGCAAGTTCCTACTTATTGAAAATACATACCGAAGTCATACACCTAAAGAAGCAGGCAAAAGTGTGTTACATTTGTGGGAAAACTTTAGGTACTAGTACGGAATATAAAAAACATATGAACAAGCATGAAGGCGTACGAGCACCAGTTATAAATTGTGATGTATGTGGCTTACGGCTAATGAGTGAACGAAGTCTCAAGCTTCACAAAGAATCCCAACATCCGGTAGGGGGCAAACAAGACCATCCGTGCCATCTATGCGATAAAATATCACCTACCGCTAGGGCTCTTAAAAAGCACATAAATACGATGCATGAAAAGGGATGCGATCACAAATGTACTATGTGTGAAAAAGCCTTTAGGCGGCCCGAAGCTTTAAAGGTAATCTACTTTAACCCGCTACGTTACTTAATAACTGATTACTCTTTTAGGAACATATGGCCTCTCACACTGGAACTCCTTTATATGTGTGTCCTTGGTGTCCAAAGACGTTTAATTCAAATGGCAATATGCATGCACATCGAAAAAATAAACATCCTAAAGAATATTTAGAATTAAAATTACAAAAATATAATTAGGAGACATAATTTTTAATTTAAGACACCCGCATAAATTATATGGATATAGCTACGTATGTACTAAATCTTCAAATCATGTAAATCTAGTTTACTAACATATTTTTTACTAAAGTTCAAAACAATATAAAAACAAAACTCAATAGAATACTAATACCCTTAATTTAATGATTTAATTTTTTATTTATTTACTTAAAATTAGAAATTTAGAATTAATTTTAACTTTGACCATTGGCTCGTATGGTCTACTTCTGCCTAGACCCTTAAACGTGAAATAGACACATAAAATTTCAACATCATATTATGAATTTGTTTGCGTATCAAGAAAAAATAAACTAGTTTTGATTTTCGTGAAATTCACACAACGTATACATGTGACTTCCATTAAAAACGTACACAAATGCACGATTGATATTGTAATTTGATGTGTCTTCCACCAGCTTTAGATTGATGGGTTCATAGTGTAATTATAATTACACCATGGATAGGTTCAAGGCAAATTCATCAATTTGCCTTAAGTTAGTACACTACAGGGCATACCTTTTTATGGTGTTGATGATTACAGCGAAGTAAGTCATCTGGTAAATATTTGTATGTTGCCAGACTAGCCTGGTAATTTTCTGTATTGAATGGTGCAATGGGCTATCGTTTATCGACAACCGATTCGCATTATCGATATTTTATAATAGAACGTAAAACTTTTTCACAAATATTTATTTGTATGCCTAATAAACAAAAATAATAAAATGGAGTCATGTATGCTCTGTTTGGAAATAAATAAAGATATATTGGACTGTATAATGGTCAATTCAACACAATGGCAAAAGCTCGATATTGCGAAAACAATAGAAAAACATTTTTGGTCTTTGGTGGGTGTATATGTATACAGTTTTGTTCATGATTTATCCATTATAATTTTCTATTCGTTATTAGAACACTGTTCTACCTACTTCTTGGATATGTTCATCATGCTGGAGAGAGGTAGATTGCTTTCACAGATTTTATTTACGTGTAGAAGAAGCTCATACAAATTTTGGAAAAGTAAAAGTTGAAGATTGTGCAGATTCTTTAGAATATAAGGAATCAAGAGAACAGGACTCCTATGAAGAAAAAATGACTAAAAATCATGTTGCCTTTTGTTTTTTGGAACCGGAAATATTGATAGATCAATCACAACAGCGAGACTTAACTGAAGAAGATATATTAATTTACCAGCCACAACCACATGAATTTGAAACTAATAATGAAACAGTAATTATGCCTCTAGATGATAAAGGCTTGGATAATTTATCAAATAAGACGGAATACAAACGTTTAAAATGTGAAATACCTGGCAAAGATCCTCTAGAGAAGCCAAAAAAATCAAAAAAACAAACTACCAAATTTAAAATCAATATGCAAGAAAAATCTACAAATAGAAGCAACGTTGAAGAATCGATGGTTAAAAAAGAGCCAACTGAATTCAATGATAGTAGCCCAGATAAAATGACCGATATTCGTAATGATGTCACGGATGACAGCAATCAGCTAGAGGCAAATTCATCTCACTCTGTGGAAACTAAAAAATGCAAAGATTACAATAAAAACCGCATAAGTCGAAAAGAAAATGATGAATTTATAATCAAGCACTTTAAGCAAATATTCTGCAATCTTTGTCAAGTACCATTTGAAGACTTTCCTACATTGCAAAAACATTTCACTAAGACCCACAAGCAACGTGGTTATCTTATATGCTGTCAACGAAAATTTTTTGATCGTACTCGGTTAGTAGATCACATTCACTGTCACTTAAACCCTGATCATTTTAGATGTAATCAATGTGGTAAAGCCATGTCCGAGCGCGTAAGTTATGCTAAGCACATGTTGCTCGTTCATAGGGCAAATGAAGTTGTTAAGCAACATCATTGTGACGTTTGTGGAAAATCATTTATAAAACCATACAAGTTAAGAGAACACAAATTGACTCATTTGTCAGAAGAGGAAAAAAAGTTTCCATGTAGCGATTGTGGTAAAAAGTATGTTATTGATCGAATATATCATTGTAATGAAAAATAATTTTTTCAACAAATAATTGTCGTTTTAGTTATGGAAGTTCATATATACTCAAACAACATAGGGAAGCTGTACATCTAAAGCGATTTGCTAAGATATGTTACATATGCGGCAAAGCAATAAACTCAAATGCTGAATTCAAAGTACATATGAACAAGCATGAAGGCGTTCCTTTACCCGTCAATTGTGATGTGTGTGGATTACGTCTGACTAGTGAGCGCGGATTAAAGCTACACAAAGAATCTCAACACCCCATTGGTGGAAAGCAAGAACATCATTGTCCCTTTTGTCCTAAAATATCACCTACTCCTAAAGCATTAAAAAAACATATAAATACAATGCACGGAAAAGGTTATAGTCACAAGTGCAGCATTTGTGAAAAGGCTTTTAAAAGAATGGAAGCATTAAGGGTAAATTATGACATGTATATAACATATTTATCTCAGACAAATTTTTTGTACTCTTTATTATAGGAACATATGGCCACACATACTGGCACAGCTTTATATACGTGTCCCTGGTGTCCTAAAACCTTTAATTCTAACGGCAATATGCACTCTCATCGTAAAAAAATGCATCCTAAGGAATGGATAGAGTCTAAATTGCAAAAATATTCAAATAATATACCACCAGAAATTTAAATAATTAAGAAAATATGTCTATTACTTGAATTAAAGTAATCGTAGGGTCTATGTATACATACGAGTATATACTTTCTACAAACTTCAGCGTTCCATTCCTATCATACTTTTAACAAGTATAGATCAACTTTTTTTTAATTTTATTTATAATATTTTGCCAAAGTATTTATAATCTGGATTCTTGTGAATAGGATAGTCGATGTAGCGAAGCTGGTTTTTCGGTGTACCTGGAGGAATCAAATTTTCAGACATTTCATTTATCAGAAAAGTTCCTATTCAGTTTTATATTGAAATTCAAATAGATCGGTTTGTAAATGAATACAATAAATAGTGAACTATGATCTACGTCCTATCTCAATTTTTTTGTGTTTACACATTGAGGAAAAAAAGCTGGACAAGTGTGTCAATTTATTTTATATAATTATAAATATTCCTAGGAAAATCTACATAACAAATAGTGAATAATACGTACGAATAAATTTGATGTACTGTTTCCATAATACAAGCAACTAACAATTACTCTAAAATTGAGTTTTCATAAAATTAACTAGACAACTTACGGAAACAGCACATAAATTTTATTGTTTAGTAAGACTATATCATTGTGTAATTACACCATTAACTTAAATAAATTATTATTTAGAATAAAAAGATCAAATAGTTAATTATTTCTTGGATACATGGTAGAACACCAAGTAAAATCTTCAACACTGTTGTACTTTTCCATGGGGCAATCTTGGCAGAATTATACAGGGTAATGACAATTTCTCTTGGGTAGTACTCGAACTATTCATTCCTATTGTACTGCTTACGAACGAATGACTAAACTTAAATGATGAAGCATATGGACTTTTTGTAATGTTTCTTCTGCCATGCCTGGTTTTATTGCACCCAAGGCGAATTCATACATGAATTCGCTTTGATTGTACCATGATCAAGGCGAATTCATAGGGGATGGACGCAATATGTATTTTGTTAGTGTAAAATATCAAACAAACTGTCAAAATAAATAAACAAAACAAAGAGAAAAATGGGGATGAAATAAAATTTTCAAGTAAACAAATAATAAAGTTTGTTATAAAGAAAAAGAAAATATTAATTTAATAATAAAAAAAGTAATAAGAAGCGTGCAACAAAATTAATTGAGTAATATAGTTTTATTACTATTTGTGAAATTATCCAGTGCTCAATTATCGCACAATTGTAGTTTTTGCATTTTTTTGATAAGGACGCTAAGCCATTTTACATTGGTAGTAGTGCCAAAAAAGTAGGAACTAAAAAGTTTCTTATAAACACACGCTTTTCTTATAAGAACGATTAAACAAATTTAATTTATAAATATATTGTAGGCACACAAAACAAAATGAATTAAAAATTTTTCTTATAAACACACACTTTTTTCAAAAGTTTTCTTATGAAGATGTTTAAATAAATTTCATTTCTAAGTATGTTGTTAATACAAAGCAAAATAAAAAAAAATTTGACGTTAAGACATATAAAACATAAATATAAATAAAAAAACATCTGATCAGTTGCGTCAACCTCCTATAAATTCGCCTTGACCATGATAAAATGAAAGCAAATGTTGACAGCCGTGGAACAAAAACGAAAACTGCACATGATTTGATAATATATTATTCGTCTGTACCAACCGTATTTGGATAGCAGACTGGCAACAGTGTCTATTTGTTATTTTAATATAAATGTGTTGCTCGGTGTAAATGTTACTCGGTGTTATAAATTAGGTACTACTTAATTAAAAAAAACTTTATAAAAGATAAAAAACATAATGGACTGCTGTTTATTATGTTTAGAAATAAATAAGGAAATGACACAGTCCATAAAAGTAATCTCCAAACGATGGGATGAACTTAACATAGCCAAAATGATAGATAAGCACTTTTGGTCAATGGTAAATGGAGCAATTTTGTATAGTTTCTCTCCTATTTTCTACTAATAAATCTTTTCGATTAGAACACAATTTCCCCTGATTCTTGGATATGTTTATCATGTTGGAAAGAATTAAACGCTTTTCACAATTTTTATTTGCGCATAGAAGAGGCTCATGCGAATTTTTGGAAAATAAAAGTGGAAGATTCATCTGTGAGCACAGATGGTAGCGATGCTTTTTCAAATATTAAAGACTGCGAGAAAGAAATATATACAAACAACGTTCCGTTTGGCTTTTTGGAACCAGAAATTTTAATAGATCAAAGTAATCAGCGGGAAACTGTTGATATTAAAGACCAAACAAACGAATTTTTTAATACTGGGGAAATAGCCGAAAATATGGACAAACAAGATTTAAATACTCTAACGATCAAGCAATCCGTGAAAAGCTTAAGCTTGCAAAGTGATTTCGCAAATAAAGATCCTCTTGAAAAATCGAATGAAATCAAAAAGAAAAAAGCATTAAAAACAAAAGTGCTTGTAAAAGAAGAAAAAACAAGAAATGAAACCAAGATTGATATTAAAATTAAAGAAGAACTATCTGATTACAGTGATGATGATAGTACAAGTGATGTTGATAATAGCATTACTGAGGTTAGTTATCAGCCAAGCAAAGATTCCACACAATCTGGAGAACCTGACAAGCGCGTTCGTAAAAATCATGACGAATTTATAGCGAAAAACTGCAAACAAATGTTTTGTGCTATTTGCCAAGTACAGTTTGAAAACTTTAGGGGCATGCAAAGACACTTTAATGACATTCATAAACAGCGTGGATATGTTATTTGTTGCAACAGAAAATATTTCGCTAAATCACGTTTAGTTGATCACCTTCACTGCCATTTAAATGCTGATCATTTTAAATGCAAAGAATGTGGTAAAGTAATGACCGATCGAAAAAACTTACAAGCTCATATGATTCGTGTACACCGGCCAGAAGATACTGTTGCAAAACATTCTTGTGATATTTGCGGAAAGTCTTTTGCGGTGGCCTATGTTCTACGCACTCATAAATTAACCCATTTACCGGAAGAAGACAAAAAGTTTCCTTGTACTGATTGTGGAAAAAAGTACGTCATAAATATATAATTATTGTAAAAAATGCAATTTTCCATATTTTCCAAACAAATTTCTTAGCTATGGCAGTCCTTATCTACTTAACCAACATAGGCAAGCTGTACATCTTAAGAGATTTGTCAAAATATGTTACATATGCGGTAAAGCAATAAATTCAAGTGCTGAATTTAAGGTGCATATGAACAAACACGAAGGCATTCCGCTACCAGTTATCAATTGCGATGTATGTGGACTTCGT
Organism: Thelaira solivaga; assembly: GCA_947397855.1. Classification (NCBI taxonomy): domain Eukaryota; kingdom Metazoa; phylum Arthropoda; class Insecta; order Diptera; family Tachinidae; genus Thelaira; species Thelaira solivaga. Next base: position 11,518,802 of record OX377614.1, read on the forward strand.
TTAACTAGTGAACGCGGTCTAAAGCTACACAAAGAATCCCAACATCCGATTGGAGGAAAACAGGAACATCACTGTCCAATCTGCCGGAAAATATCACCGACCGCTAGGGCTCTTAAAAAGCATATAAATACTATGCATAAAAAAGGCTTCGATCACAAGTGTACTATGTGTGAAAAAGCCTTTAGGCGGTCCGAAGCTTTAAAGGTAACTTGCTTTAACGCGCTAGGTTACTCAATAACTAATTACACTTTTAGGAACATATGGCCTCGCACACTGGAACTCCTTTATATGTGTGTCCTTGGTGCCCAAAGACGTTTCATTCGAATGGTAATATGTATTCACATCGCAAAAATGAACATCCTAAAGAATATTTAGAATTAAAATTACAAAAGTATAATTAATAGATAGGTATTTATTTTTAATTTAAGCCGCCAGCAGAAATTATATGGATATAAATAAGTGTATGTATTAAATCTTGAAAGTATATAAATATAAAAACGCGAAATTCACTAAAATAATAACATCTAAAACTGTGAAGGATGCCCTGTAGATTGATGGGTAGCGTGCTAACCTATTAATCTGGGGGACGCAGGTTCGATTCTTGCCCAGACCTTTGGCACAGATGGTTAAAGTTGCTAGTTCTTGTTAATCTTAGAATTTATATCTAGAATTAATAATAAAAACTATGTAACATTTACATGTATCTAACTTAAAAATTTTTTCATAAGAAAATTACTATGCTTTTGTTCTTAAATTATGCAGTTCCATGAGGATTAAAAACATAAAATACAAAAATTTTAAAATATATACATACCAATTTGAAAAAAAGGAAAATAAAAAATGAATACAGAATTTATCAAAGGTCTACAACATACGATACAAATGTATTAATTAAAGTCTCAATTATAGTAAAAAATAAAAGAAATAACTTGCAAAATTTGACGAAAGTCTATTTACGGTCCGTTTTGAGCAAAAATTTACTTGCTTTCATTCGTAGTATTTTTTTATTTTATTTGACTTCAATATACGTGATTTTTCTTATGGAAAAATTTTTGGTCTTATTCAAATGTTGCTCGGTGATTCAAATGCAAAAATTTTAAAGTTAAGTGCACAAATTATTGTTTTGCTCACTGTAATTAAAAAAAATTTAATTCGTTTTGACATGAAAAAACAAAAATAATTTGACAAGTCGCTATATTTTACAAAAACAAAATGCCTGTTGTTTCTGTATTGTGCTTCTTGTGAAAGCGACTTCACCTTGTATGAATTCGCTTGGTGTTTATTTGGCTTTTTGTTGCTTTATTACTTTTACTTAAAAAAAAAAAAAACTTTGTAAAAGAAAAAAAAAAAAAATAATGGACTGCTGCTTATTATGTTTAGAAATAAATAAGGATATTGTAGAGCCCATAAGAGTAACTTCTAAACGATGGGATGAACTTAACATAGCCAAAATGATAGATAAGCACTTTTGGTCAATGGTAAATGGAGCAATTTTGTATAGTTTCTCTTTCCTATTTTCTACTAATAAATCTTTTCGATTAGAACACAGTTTCCGCTGATTCTTGGATATGTTTACTATGCTGGAAAGAATTAAATGCCTTTCACAAATTTTATTTGCGGATAGAGGAGGCTCATGCTAATTTTGGGAACATAAAATTGGAAGATACCTCTTTGACCACAGATGGAAGCGATGCTTTGTCAATACACAAGTTAGTTATTAAAGACAGCGCGAAAGAAATATATACAAATAACGTTCCGTCTTGCTTTTTGGAGCCAGAAATTCTAATAGACCAAAGTCATCAACAGGAAACTGTTGATCTGAAAGACCACCCAAATGAAACTACATATAGTAGTAGAGCGGAAATAGCCGAACCTATGGAGAAAATAGACTTAAATACTCCACCGATTGAACAAACGTGGAAAAGCCTAAGTTTGGAAAGTGATTTAGTAAATAAAGATCCTCTTGAAAAATCAAATGAAACTAAAAAGAAAAAGGCATTAAAAACAAGAAGTGAAACCAAGATAGATATTAAGCTAAAAGAGGAGGTATCTGATTATAGTGATGATAATAGTACAAATGATGTTGATAATAGCATTACTGAGATTAGTTATCAGCCAAGTAAAGATTCCTCACAATCTGTAGAACGTAAAAGGCGCATTCGTAAAAAACATGATGAGTTTATAGCGAAAAACTTCAAACAAATGTTTTGTGCTATTTGCCAAGTACAGTTTGAAGACTTTCAGTGCATGCAAAAACACTTTAATGATATTCATAAACAACGTGGTTATGTTATTTGTTGCAACAGAAAGTATTTCGATCGTACACGTTTAGTTGAACACATTCACTGCCATTTAAATCCTGATCATTTTAAATGCAAGGAATGTGGTAAAGTAATGACCGATAGAAAAAACTTACAAAGTCATATGCTTCGCGTACATCGGCCAGAAGACATTGTTGCAAAACATTCTTGTGATATATGCGGAAAGTCTTTTTCGGTGGCCTATGTTTTACGCACTCATAAATTGACACATATGCCCAAAGAAGAGAAAAAGTTTCCCTGCACACAATGTGGAAAGTTGTATGATAATATATAAATAAAATTTTTACTCCATTTTACCCTCTTGAAATTTTTCAGTTATGCAAGCTCCTACCTTTTGAAATTACATACTGAAGTTATACACTTACAGAAGCAAGCGAAGGTATGTTACATTTGTGGCAAAACTTTACGCACTAGCACAGAGTATAAAGCTCATATGAACAAGCATGAAGGAGCTCCAGTTATAAATTGTGATGTATGTGGCTTACGGTTAATTAGTGAACGAAGTCTCAAGCTTCATAAAGAATCCCAACATCCAGTGGGTGGGAAACAGGATCATCCCTGTCATTTATGCGAGAAAATATCACCTACTGCTAGGGCTCTTAAAAAACATATAAGCACAATGCATGAAAAAGGCTTGGATCACAAATGTACCATGTGCGAAAAGTCCTTTAGGCGGCCAGAAACTCTAAAGGTAACACACTGAGCAGAGATATAATGAAAATTAGTTAATTGCCAACTAATTGTTCTTCCAGGAACATATGGCCTCACATACTGGAACTCCTCTATACATGTGTCCTTGGTGTCCAAAAACATTTAATTCTAATGGTAATATGCATTCTCATCGCAAAAAAATGCATCCCAAAGAATGGGAAGAATCTAAATTACAGAAGTATTCCAGTAATATTCTGCCAGAGATTTAATTTGAACAATGTGTATATTGCTAATTTGTACAGTAATAGCAAAGTACACAAACTTAAAATTATTTTTTAAATTATAGTAGTATAGTTATACCGAATAATAATGCACTCCAAAATATATGTAGTTACTGTGGCGAAGGGTGTATAAATTCGACTTGACCAATTATAGTACTCTTGCATTGGGTTTTGTGTTTAGTTTAAGCGATTTTTTAAAGTTGAAATATATTCTGGCAACTCTATTATTTGTAGTGATGTACTGTGCGAATAGACGAAAAAGGAACTTCAGCTACCGATTAATCGTGTATTTTATTATAGAGCAAAACATTTTCTTGTTTACCAATTAAATATAATTTGTATTTTTAATAATATAAACTAAGCAATAAAATGGAATCTTGTTTATTATGTTTAGAAATAAATAAAGGCACTAAGCAACCAGAGATGAAACTTTTGAGGTTAGAATTTTGAAAAACAGCGTTTTATTTGGGGCTTGTATGTAAGAGACAGATATAGTGTTTTAATATTACGAATAAGAGAAAATAAGCAAAATGAAAAATTTTTTGCTTTAAAAACCATTAATTAAAAAGTTATTTCCGATATGAAAATGCACATGCCGAAAATACTTTTATCTACGTTTTTTGTTATGAAGTATGGAATTTAATGTAAAAGTGATAACAAACACAAATTTTCATGTTTTAAAATTCATGTTTACGAAATGTAAATAATGAAAGTGTAAATTTTTTAGAAATACCTGAGCAAAACAAAATAAAAATTTTGAGTTCGTGCAAAAAAGACAGAAAGAAAATGTATACTATATCTGCACTCTGACACATCTGGTTGCTCGGTGGTAAAAGTGATAACAAACACAAATTTTCATGTTTACGAAATGTAAATCACCGAGCCACCAGAGTTGTCAGAGTGCATATATAGTATACATTTTCTTTCTGTCTTTTTTGCACGAACTCAAAATTTTTATTTTGTTTTGCTCAGGTATTTCTAAAAAATTTACACTTTCATTATTTACATTTCGTAAACATGAATTTTAAAACATGAAAATTTGTGTTTGTTATCACTTTTACATTAAATTCCATACTTCGTAACAAAAAAACGTAGATATCAGTTTTTCGGCATGTGCATTTTCATTATGGAAATAACTTTTTAATTAATGTTTTTAAAGCAAAACATTTTTCATTTTGCTTATTTTCTCTTATGCGTAATATTAAAACACTATATCTGTCTCTTACATACAAACCGCAAATAAAATGCTGTTTTTCAAAATTCTAACCTCAAAAGTTTCATCTCTGGTTGCTTAGTGGTATTGTGTTTCTTGTGAAAGTTCACCTTGTATGAATTCGCTTGGTGTTTATTTGGCTTTTTGTTGCTTTATTACTTTTACTTAAAAAAAAAAAACTTTGTAAAAGAAAAAAAAAAAAAATAATGGACTGCTGTTTATTATGTTTAGAAATAAATAAGGATATTGTAGAGCCCATAAGAGTAACTTCTAAACGATGGGATGAACTTAACATAGCCAAAATGATAGATAAGCACTTTTGGTCAATGGTAAATGGAGCAATTTTGTATAGTTTCTCCTATTTTCTACTAATAAATCTTTTCGATTAGAACACAGTTTCCGCTGATTCTTGGATATGTTTACTATGCTGGAAAGAATTAAATGCCTTTCACAAATTTTATTTGCGGATAGAGGAGGCTCATGCTAATTTTGGGAAAATAAAATTGGAAGATACCTCTTTGACCACAGATGGAAGCGATGCTTTGTCAATACACAAGTTAGTTATTAAAGACAGCGCGAAAGAAATATATACAAATAACGTTCCGTCTTGCTTTTTGGAGCCAGAAATTCTAATAGACCAAAGTCATCAACAGGAAACTGTTGATCTGAAAGACCACCCAAATGAAACTACATATAGTAGTAGAGCGGAAATAGCCGAACCTATGGAGAAAATAGACTTAAATACTCCACCGATTGAACAAACGTGGAAAAGCCTAAGTTTGCAAAGTGATTTAGTAAATAAAGATCCTCTTGAAAAATCAAATGAAACCAAAAAGAAAAAGGCATTAAAAACAAGAAGTGAAACCAAAATAGATATTAAGCTAAAAGAGGAGGTATCTGATTATAGTGATGATAATAGTACAAATGATGTTGATAATAGCATTACTGAGATTAGTTATCAGCCAAGTAAAGATTCCTCACAATCTGTAGAACGTAAAAGGCGCATTCGTAAAAAACAGGATGAGTTTATAGCGAAAAACTTCAAACAAATGTTATGTGCTATTTGCCAAGTACAGTTTGAAGACTTTCAGTGCATGCAAAAACACTTTAATGATATTCATAAACAACGTGGTTATGTTATTTGTTGCAACAGAAAGTATTTCAATCGTACAAATTTAGTTGAACACATTCACTGCCATTTAAATCCTGATCATTTTAAATGCAAGGAATGTGGTAAAGTAATGACCGAGAGAAAAAACTTACAAAGTCATATGCTTCGCGTACATCGGCCAGAAGACATTGTTGCAAAACATTCTTGTGATATATGCGGAAAGTCTTTTTCACTGGCCTATGTTTTACGCAATCATAAATTGACACATATGCCCAAAGAAGAGAAAAAGTTTCCCTGCACACAATGTGGAAAGTTGTATGATAATATATAAATAAAATTTTTACTCCATTTTACCCTCTTGAAATTTTTCAGTTATGCAAGCTCCTACCTTTTGAAATTACATACTGAAGTTACACACTTACAGAAGCAAGCGAAAGTATGTTACATTTGTGGCAAAACTTTACGCAATAGCACAGAGTATAAAGTTCATATGAACAAGCATGAAGGAGCTCCAGTTATAAATTGTGATGTATGTGGCTTACGGTTAATTAGTGAACGAAGTCTCAAGCTTCATAAAGAATCCCAACATCCAGTGGGTGGGAAACAGGATCATCCCTGTCATTTATGCGAGAAAATATCACCTACTGCTAGGGCTCTAAAAAAACATATAAGCACAATGCATGAAAAAGGCTTGGATCACAAATGTACCATGTGCGGAAAGTCCTTTAGGCGGCCAGAAACTCTAAAGGTAACTCACTGAGCAGAAATATAATGAAAATTAGTTAATTGCCAACTAATTATTCTTCCAGGAACATATGTCCTCACATACTGGAACTCCTCTATACATGTGTCCGTGGTGTCCAAAAACATTTAATTCTAATGGTAATATGTATTCTCATCGCAAAAAAATGCATCCCAAAGAATGGGAAGAATCTAAATTACAGAAGTATTCCAGTAATATTCTGCCAGAGATTTAATTTGAACAATGTGTATATTGCTAATTTGTACAGTAATAGCAAAGTACACAAACTTAAAATTATTTTTTAAATTATAGTAGTATAGTTATACCGAATAATAATGCACTCCAAAATATATGTAGTTAATGTGGCGAAGGGTGTATAAATTCGACTTGACCAATTATAGTACTCTTGCATTGGGTTTTGTGTTTAGTTTAAGCGATTTTTTAAAGTTGAAATATATTCTGGCAACTCTATTATTTGTAGTGATGTACTGTGCGAATAGACGAAAAAGGAACTTCAGCTACCGATTAATCGTGTATTTTATTATAGAGCAAAACATTTTCTTGTTTACCAATTAAATATAATTTGTATTTTTAATAATATAAACTAAGCAATAAAATGGAATCTTGTTTATTATGTTTAGAAATAAATAAAGGCACTAAGCAACCAGAGATGAAACTTTTGAGGTTAGAATTTTGAAAAACAGCGTTTTATTTGGGGCTTGTATGTAAGAGACAGATATAGTGTTTTAATATTACGAATAAGAGAAAATAAGCAAAATGAAAAATTTTTTGCTTTAAAAACCATTAATTAAAAAGTTATTTCCGATATGAAAATGCACATGCCGAAAATACTTTTATCTACGTTTTTTTTTATGAAGTATGGAATTTAATGTAAAAGTGATAACAAACACCAATTTTCATGTTTTAAAATTCATGCTTACGAAATGTAAATAATGAAAGTGTAAATTTTTTAGAAATACCTGAGTAAAACAAAATAAAAATTTTGGGTTCGTGCAAAAAAGACAGAAAGAAAATGTATACTATATATGCACTCTGACAACTCTGGTTGCTCGGTGATTTACATTTCGTAAACATGAAAATTTGTGTTTGTTATCACTTTTACCACCGAGCAACCAGATGTGTCAGAGTGCAGATATAGTATACATTTTCTTTCTGTCTTTTTTGCACGAACTCAAAATTTTTATTTTGTTTTGCTCAGGTATTTCTAAAAAATTTACACTTTCATTATTTACATTTCGTAAACATGAATTTTAAAACATGAAAATTTGTGTTTGTTATCACTTTTACATTAAATTCCATACTTCGTAACAAAAAAACGTAGATATCAGTTTTTCGGCATGTGCATTTTCATTATGGAAATAACTTTTTAATTAATGTTTTTAAAGCAAAACATTTTTCATTTTGCTTATTTTCTCTTATGCGTAATATTAAAACACTATACCTGTCTCTTACATACAAACCGCAAATAAAATGCTGTTTTTCAAAATTCTAACCTCAAAAGTTTCATCTCTGGTTGCTTAGTGGTATTGTGTTTCTTGTGAAAGTTCACCTTGTATGAATTCGCTTGGTGTTTATTTGGCTTTTTGTTGCTTTATTACTTTTAGTTAAAAAAAAAAACTTTGTAAAAGAAAAAATAATGGACTGCTGTTTATTATGTTTAGAAATAAATAAGAATATTGTAGAGCCCATAAGAGTAACTTCTAAACGATGGGATGAACTTAACATAGCCAAAATGATAGATAAGCACTTTTGGTCAATGGTAAATGGAGCAATTTTGTATAGTTTCTCCTATTTTCTACTAATAAATCTTTTCGATTAGAACACAATTTTGCCTGATTCTTGGATATGTTTATCATGTTGGAAAGAATTAAACGCTTTTCACAATTTTTATTTGCGCATAGAGGAGGCTCATGCGAATTTTTGGAAAATAAAAGTGGAAGATACCTCTTTGACCACAGATGGAAGCGATGCTTTGTCAATACACAAGTTTGTTATTAAAGACAGCGCGAAAGAAATATATACAAATAACGTTCCGTCTTGCTTTTTGGAGCCAGAAATTCTAATAGACCAAAATCACCAACAGGAAACTGTTGATCTGAAAGACCACCCAAATGAAACTACATATAGTAGTAGAGCGGAAATAGCCGAACCTATGAAGAAAATAGACTTAAATACTCCACCGATTGAACAAACGTGGGAAAACCTAAGTTTGGAAAGTGATTTAGTAAATAAAGATCCTCTTGAAAAATCAAATGAAACCAAAAAGAAAAAGGCATTAAAAACAAGAAGTGAAACCAAGATAGATATTAAGATAAAAGAGGAGGTATCTGATTATAGTGATGATGATATTACAAGTTATGTTGATAATAGCATTACTGAGATTAGTTATCAGCCAAGTAAAGATTCCGCGCAATCTGTAGAACTTAAAAGGCGCATTCGTAAAAACCATGATGAGTTTATAGCAAAAAACTTCAAACAAATGTTATGTGCTATTTGCCAAGTACAGTTTGAAGACTTTCAGTGCATGCAAAAACACTTTAATGATATTCATAAACAACGTGGTTATGTTATTTGTTGCAACAGAAAGTATTTCGATCGTACACTTTTAGTTGAACACATTCACTGCCATTTAAATCCTGATCATTTTAAATGCAAGGAATGTGGTAAAGTAATGACCGATAGAAAAAACTTACAAAGTCATATGCTTCGCGTACATCGGCCAGAAGACATTGTTGCAAAACATTCTTGTGATATATGCGGAAAATCTTTTTCGGTGGCCTATGTTTTACGCACTCATAAATTGACACATATGCCCAAAGAAGAGAAAAAGTTTCCCTGCACACAATGTGGAAAGTTGTATGATAATATATAAATAAAATTTTTACTCCATTTTACCCTCTTGACATTTTTCAGTTATGCAAGCTCCTACCTTTTGAAATTACATACTGAAGTTACACACTTACAGAAGCAAGCGAAAGTATGTTACATTTGTGGCAAAACTTTACGCAATAGCACAGAGTATAAAGCTCATATGAACAAGCATGAAGGCGTACGAGCACCAGTTACAAATTGTGATGTATGTGGCTTACAGTTAATTAGTGAACGAAGTCTCAAGCTTCATAAAGAATCCCAACATCCAGTGGGTGGGAAACAGGATCATCCCTGTCATTTATGCGAGAAAATATCACCTACTGCTAGGGCTCTAAAAAAACATATAAGCACAATGCATGAAAAAGGCTTGGATCACAAATGTACCATGTGCGGAAAGTCCTTTAGGCGGCCAGAAACTCTAAAGGTAACTCACTGAGCAGAAATATAATGAAAATTAGTTAATTGCCAACTAATTATTCTTCCAGGAACATATGTCCTCACATACTGGAACTCCTCTATACATGTGTCCGTGGTGTCCAAAATCATTTAATTCTAATGGTAATATGCATTCTCATCGCAAAAAAATGCATCCCAAAGAATGGGCAGAATCTAAATTACAGAAGTATTCCAGTAATATTCTGCCAGAGATTTAATTTGAACAATGTGTATATTGCTAATTTGTACAGTAATAGCAAAGTACACAAACTTAAAATTATTTTTTAAATTATAGTAGTATAATTATATCGAATAATAATGCACTTCAAAATATATGTAGTTACTATGGCGAAGGGTGTATAAATTCGACTTGACCAATTATAGTACTCTTGCATTGGGTTTTGTGTTTAGTTTAAGCGATTTTTTAAAGTTGAAATATATTCTGGCAACTCTATTATTTGTAGTGATGTACTGTGCGAATAGACGAAAAAGGAACTTCAGCTACCGATTAATCGTGTATTTTATTATAGAGCAAAAAATTTTCTTGTTTACCAATTAAATATAATTTGTATTTTTAATGTTATAAACTAAGCAATAAAATGGAAACTTGTTTATTATGTTTAGAAATAAATAAAGGTATATTGGATTGTATAAAGGTAAACTCAACACGATGGCAAGAGCTCGATATTACAAAGACTTTAGAAAAACACTTTTGGTCATTGGTAAGTATAAATACACAGTTTTTCCATGGTGTAAAAAAAAATTTTGTCCCATTGCTCTGTTCACAAAAACCTTTTCGTTTAGAACACCATTCTACCCAGCTCATGTATATGTTTATCCTGTTGGGGAGAGGTGGACGGTTTTCACAAATTCTTTTTACGTATTGAAGAGGCTCATATTAATTTTGGAAAAATAAAAATTGAAGAGTGTGCAATGTCTGTAGAATGTAAAGAGGAATTAGCGGTACAAAACTCATACATTAAAAACAATGATACGGAATTGAATAAAGATAATGTTGTTTTTTGCTTTATGGAACCAGAAATACTAATAGATCATGCACAACAGCGGGATTTAACAGAACAAGAAATATTAATAGACCAGCCACAAACCCCTGAATTAAAAATTGATAATGATGATGTAGTCACTGCCCCTCTGGATGAACTAGATTTGGACAATATCCCACTAAATGAAGCTTGTAAACGTTTGAAATTACAAAGTAAAATAACAAGTAAAGATCCATTAGAGAAATCCAAAAAAGCTAAGAAGAAACAAATTCATAGACAAAGAGTCACTGCGCAAAAAAAGTCAACAGAAGAAACTAACGTGATTAATTCTAGTGTAAAAAAGGAGCCAGTGGAACTAAGTGATAACGATTCCGACAGTTTGAGTGATAGTCACAATCATGCCCCGAATGCCAGTTTTCAGCAAGGAAAAGATTTCCCACTCACTGCAGAAGCTAAAAGACGCAAAGCATACAGTAAACACCGCACAAGTCGTAAAGAAAACGATGAATTTATAGCCGAACATTTCAAGCAAATGTTTTGCGATTTATGCCAAGTGCCATTTGAAGACTTTCCGGACATGCAGAAGCATTTTACAGAGATTCACAAACAGCGAGGTTATGTTCTTTGTTGTAGAAGAAAATTTTTCGATCGTACTCGCTTAGTGGATCATTTGCACTGCCACTTAAACCCTGATCATTTTAAGTGCAATGAATGTGGTAAAGCCATGTCTGATCGTATAAGCTTTGATAGTCATATGCTGCGTGTACATAGGGCTAATGAGGTTGTTAAACAACATTGTTGTGATGTATGTGGTAAATCCTTTACTGAGGCGTATGTACTAAGAATTCATAAATTAACCCACTTACCGGAAGAAGAGAAAAAGTTTCCTTGTAGCGATTGTGGGAAAAAGTACGTCAAATATATGTATATACGTATATTATTGTAAAAAAAACAATTTTCAATGTTTTCCAAACAAATATTTTTAGCTACGGCAGTCCTTATCTACTTAACCAACATAGACAAGCTGTACATCTTAAGAGATTTGTCAAAATATGTTACATATGCGGTAAAGCAATAAATTCAAGTGCTGAATTTAAGGTGCATATGAACAAACACGAAGGGATTCCGCTACCAGTTATCAATTGCGATGTATGTGGACTTCGTTTAACTAGTGAACGCGGTCTAAAGCTACACAAAGAATCCCAACATCCGATTGGAGGAAAACAGGAACATCACTGTCCCATCTGCCCGAAAATATCACCTACACTTAAGGCACTTAAAAAGCATATAAATACAATGCATGAAAAAGGTTATGATCACAAGTGCAGTATTTGTGAAAAAGCTTTTAAGAGAACAGAAGCATTAAGGGTAAGTCTAGAAAAATTCAAGAGATATTTCTTGTTTAAATCTAGAACTTACTTCTTTTCAGGAACATATGGCTACACATACTGGAACGACCTTATATACATGCCCTTGGTGTCCGAAAACTTTCAATTCTAATGGGAATATGCATGCTCATCGTAAAAAAGTACATCCTAAGGAATGGGAAGAATGTAAATTACAAAAGTATTCCGGTAATATTCCACCAGAAATTTAAATACTAAGTTAAAAAACACGTTTCTTGTTTTAATAGAATAACTAAGGGTATTTTAATATGTATATTTGTTAATTTTTTAGTTTTATTTCTATAGATGTATGTAAATAAATACATACTTGTAATCAATGCTCATTGTATTAGCAACGCAAAGAGAAGTTAAACTTTTCGATAACGATATTTTGTACAAGTGGAGCTATTTTTAAAATTTTTTCCATTGATTATCCTCAACTTGATTTTTTTAAAAAAGTACATAAAATCATGGCAGAATTAATACGGTAAGGTATTTAGTACAACAAACGCTGCATTACAAAAACAACCTTATCGTATATGTCAAATAAATAGGAGGTAATTCAATGCAGATCCGGTTATACAATCACACACACTATGTATTTTGAGCACAAGAACAACTGCGAGCACAGTATGTGAACAAATTTTAACAGCTATGCAGACAAAACGATGGAGAGCAAAAAAAGTACTGCTGCTATATTTGCTTTAACAAGTTAATTCTACCAGGATTAAAAATAAAAAAAGATAGATAGAAATAACGGCGGTTGAGAGTATTATACATAAATTCGCCTTGCGCCCAACTGTATTAATTCGCCTTGAACACAATCGCTATTTAAATCGATAATTAAGCATTTACTATTTGTATTCTTTTATCTCATCACTATTGCCATTTTTTTATGGCATACAAATTTTTGCGCAGCGTTTGTTTAATTTACCTATTTATAAGATTTATAACATAAATTTTGTTTCAAAAAGATGGATTTTCAGCGCGACACACCTTTGTCACCTGCGAAAAGGTTGAATGATGGTTCTGGACCACATACATCACTAGTGAAGCACTCCAGTCCTAAAACCTTAGCCACTGGCCATCCGAAATGTGAATATAGTACAGAACCTTGCTCTAATACACATGAACCCTTCAATACTAAAGTAGGGGACATGTTTGAAAAGTGTTTCCTTTATCAAAAACAGATCATGCAGGCACCTTTGACACTACCAAAAACTGAAGAACTTTTTAAAGAATATTATCAATTTGAGTCGTTGCAAGAGTTGAAAACAAAACTAAATCAAGTAAAAAGCAAGTTGAATAATTATGTCCTTGAGGATTGGTCCTTACACACAAGACGACAAGACCCAGCAGGTGAAATACCTTGGCGTTTGAAATCGGAAACCAAAGCTGAATTTGTTACAGTTGCTTGGTGTAAAATGTATGAATGCCTAGGTAGATTTTCTGGACTGGTAAAAAGTCCCTATATAAATTCTCTGCATTTGTGTGAGGCTCCTGGCGCTTTTATCACAGCTCTTAATCACTATTTGTATACAAATTATGAGAAAAATGAGGTAAGTTAAATTTTGTCGATATGAATAGTAACTACATTTCAATTTAAAAAATATATGAACTCTTGTCCAATGACCAACGGTACTTATAAATACCGTAATAATAACAAGGTTATAATATAAAAACAAAACATACATAGATATATATTTTTCTTTGTGTTACCTAAAGGTATTTATGTGTATTTTGCCTATCAGCATTCTCATTTTTTCAGCATAACGATAAATAAAAATGTGCTTCTGGCGTAAACGTTCATACGAGTAGAACCAGCTAATAATATCACAGAGTTAAGGGAGTTTTGTTTTTGTAAAAACCTTATAACAATCCTATAAAGTTATGTCAACGACTACCTTTTTCTTTTTCACAGGTTCAGTGGAATTGGTTAGCAACTACATTAAATCCCTACTATGAAGCAAATCCTATAAATAAAATGATAATGGACGATCGTTTTCTCTTATACACTCTTGATAATTGGATTTTTCACAAAGACTTTACTGGTAACATTATAGATAAAGACAATTTGCAGGATATGCAACGCCAATGTGAAGAAAGGTTAGGAGAAGTAAATTTAATAACTGCAGATGGGTCCATTAATTGTATAGAGTCGCCTGAATGTCAGGAAGAGAATGTAGCTTTACTACATTTCGCTGAAATAATCACTGCTTTAACAATATTGGCAGATGGCGGATCGTTTATCATAAAGATGTTCACCATGTACGAGGCATCATCAGTTAGTAAATTATTTTTATTGAATTGTGTCTTTGAAAATGTTTATGTTTTTAAGCCATGCACCTCGAAACATGGAAATTCAGAAGTCTACGTTGTGTGCTTAAATTATAAAAAACATACAAAAAATTTGTCTTCGACTCTGGAGAAAATGAAACTTAAATTAAATATGGACAATTCGAAGTTATGGCCACTGTTTGGTAAAGCTTCTTTGCCTGAGGGATTTTTACTGCAACACGAAATATGTTGCCGAATATTTATGAATCATCAAATAAAAGCTATTGAACAAAATATATATAGTTATGAAGTAACACCTCATAAAACGACTATAAAGAATTTACAAAGCTTAAGATCACTTACATGCAATGAGTATTACAGGCGGTATAATATTCGAAAATTGCCCGATGAATTACAAATTCTTTATAAATTTGAGATATATATAGAAAAGGGTTACAAATATCAAATTTATAAAGGATCCCATTCGGAAAGAGAAATGCTTAAGGTAACTTCAAAGGAAGAGCAAATTTTTAAATTTCGTAAACATTTAAATGAACTGGAAAAAATGTTAAAAGAAAATATGCAACATAATCAAATAGTATATCAGTTTGACGCTTTAAAAGGTAAAGACGAAACAGATATAAAATTGACTCTATACAGAGGAAAAAGTGTGGTTACATTAAACAGTAGTCTATTTGCGGACGTGAATTTGTTAATAATGCGATCTAAATTAAACGAATTATTTACAGAGGAAACATATGATAGTTTGTGGCTGCAACAACCTAGAATGGAGTATAAAAGCAATAAATTAATTCTTTCAATTAATTTCGACGATTATTGCTGTACATATGATAAATTTTGCCTAGCACAGGAAAAATTTTTTAAAAAAATTATCTCAACAATTTTGGAGACAAAACCAAATGAAATTAAATTCATAAATATGCCATTTCTAACACATTATTCAGTTTCGATTTTACGTTATTTATCTTATGTAACATACACAAAATTATCATTTTCTTTTGAATCTAAATATGAAATTACTTTAAGTTCATGTACCCGTAACTTTGTGGCAAGTCTGGAAGAGCTAAAAATTGCATTGTATAGTAGCTTTGAACAGGATATTTTATGTTTTTTGAACATTTCACATTTACATCGGAATGACTTTAATAAAGCATTACGTGCATTTAACAACACATTGTTATTAAAAAACTTTATATATTTGTTAAATAATTAATGCTCATTTATATATATATATACATATGAAGTTCCATGCCTAAAAAGTATTATGAATTTGTTTCTTGAAATAATTTATTATATATATTTAGTTTTCGAAAATATGCATTCATAAACGATTGTAAAATTTAACGGCTTAGGAAGATCTTTTCTCATATCTTACTTATATTTACTTATGCGATTATAATTTGTTAACAAAGTGTAATTCAATATATCACTACCTGCACATAATTATAATAAAATATTTCTGTTTTTCGAATATTTGTACAAATTTGCAAACGTGTACTTGTTTCTGTATTTGTTACAGAAATACTTTTTAATAGAATAAATGGCAATACATTTATTTTTAATGACAGAAAGCTATATTAGGTCTAAAGCTAAATCTAATTTATAGTTGATCTCTCCCTTTGTTGTACTAGAGGAATCATAAATCGAAATTTTCCAAAAATAAATGGGTAATGGTTGAGGTTTTGTCATTGTGAGTTTCTATTAATATATCAAGCAATAGTATATAACTATGAGGTCTACCAAATTAAAAAGAGTAAATTAGTTAGTTAAAAGAAGTACACAATTTTATTTTAAACTTTTGGTTATCAATTTCATATACATATGTATCTCAATAGAACGCTTTACTTGAAATTGAATTATGTTATATTATTACAATTTCAATTAAAAACATGAAGATATTGAAACAAAAATAGTAGAAGTAAAAAAAGCATGTTTATTTATCACGAATGAATATTTTATATTACGTTCTCTTGGTAGTGGATTTGTATCTGGTAGTTTTGGTTATGTACTCACATAGGACAGCCAGCAGAGGTACATTTAAAAAATATTAATTCGCAAAAAATGGAAATCGTGGACAATTATGCTTAGCAGAGAAAAATGACAATTTTGTTCAAGTTTGTTTTTTAACGATTTTATCTTGATTACTTTACTAGTCAGCTGGCCGTTTTTCACTGTTTTTCCGAGTAAAATCTTCAGCATTCTTCATAAACTTTTTGCGATCTTTTAAAAATTCTTCTGCTAAGTCGGCACGCAATGGATGCTCTGGTTCTGGATCGTTAATCAAAGCAATTAGAGAGTTTATTACTTGATCTGTACGTGTGGCAGGTTTCCAATTTTCCGTACTTATAATGGGCAAACATACTTGACCCTTTTCATCGATATTCGGATGGTAGATTTTTGTTTTGAAATTTATCTTTGGGGGCTTAAATGGATACTCCGCCGGAAAATTAATCTCAATCCTAAATGCTCCTTTATTATAGGGTGGATTGTCGGGCACAATCAAACCAGTCCAACGCAAGAGATTATCATCATCAGTGGCAATTTCGCGAAAAGATTTAAGCTGACATTGTTGCAAATCTGTTAGTTCTTTACGTAAACGCCGTGGAGCTGTCATATTCTACTAAAATAAAACTTTCACGTCAATTTTTAAATATTTTAAATTTGTTAAATTTATATTCAAGTTATTTATACAGCAAAAAAATATTTCAGAATTTTTCTTCTAACACTGAATCAGACGTTTTCCTTATTAACTCTTCTTTTTAGAATACTCTCCTTCACCTCTTTGCAATTGCAACGAAATAGTGTGGCTAACTATATAAATTTATATTAACATGAGTGAAGCCGTAATATGACATATATAGCACACATTAACATTAATCGCAGAGTGGAAGCCACATGGAATTATTTTTCGGCTGTTAAACCGAAATGTAGAGCTCAACTATAGAAACGTAGTAACGTATCATGTGTTTTCTATAGTAAACAAAGAAGAAAAAAAAAATCCATACACAACACGCATACATCCCATCACTGATACATTTTGTTACGTGAAATTCTAATTTCAACAAATTGCTATGTTACATGTACGTCACATTTTAGTCAGCTAACCATTTGCATTACTTTCCATATAGGAGAAATGATCAGCTGACTTCTACATTTTTACATTTCTAACGTTCGCATAACCCGGCCTTTAGAGTATTAAAACAAAAGCGTGCATAGAAAGTAAACAAATTCTGAAACATACTACAACAACAAATGTACATATGTGCTAAAGACTATCTGGTTTCTTTATGTCATGCCATAGGATAAAGAAAAAAATATATATACATCTAAAGGAAATTTGCAAATCCCCGAATGTTAAAGCATGTGGGATAATGGCAGCTCTTCTGTTAAATGAGAATGCAGTTATTTAGAGCTGCCAAGTAAATTATTTGTGAAAATTAATACTTACATTCTCCCATAGTGTAATTATATCAAGTGGAAGCAAGTCTATATGTGTTTTTTGTTTAAATTTGTATTTTGTTAGACTTGAATATCAAAATTTTTTTTCATTTTGCTTTGTTTGTTTACGAAATAATATTATTATACTATGCTCTCTTCTTCATTTTGACATTCATATCTAATTTTTTACACTAACAAAATACATGGTACGTATACTTTGTATAATTATACTATGCATTCTCCTGATTATATATGTCGTAATATGAGCTTTTTCTATTTTAAAACACGTGGTTTTGTCATATTTGGCTTAATTAATATTGTGCAAGATTTGAAGTTTCTTTTTTGACGAACTTTTGTCTTTTTCCTATCTGAAGCATTAATTTTATGGTCAGAAAACTTTGTTCGTTAACTTGGAAAACAAAAATTTAGCTCTTTCCCAAAACTGTCACTTTTCAAATTTAAATCTGCCAAAAATGACGAAAATATTTCATTATAACTGAAAAAAGATAATAAGCAATACGAGAAGAAAAATAAACATGAAATTTTTAAGCATCACTATATTTAATGAGAAACGTAACTTTGACAACTCTATTTCTATTTTTAGTAACTTCGTAATATGTTTTGTTAGTCGTCTTTCAATTTTTCAACGAAGAGGAGGCGTGTGTTTAAGTTTGCGCTTGAAGAGACAAATTTTTTTGGAGTTTTCATTAATTAGTTACCTTTGGTTCATTATTTTGCGTTTATAACAATTACTAACTAAACAACTGCATTTGTACGAAATAAAAATCAAAACGTTAAAATTATAATTAAATAAACATTTGGTAATGCTTGAATAGCCTTACGGTATTACTTTATCTCCACGTGAAAGTGGGAGCGCTAGGCCATTTATCTACGCCTCACGAATATAGAAAACAAAATTTTCAGACATTATCATAAATTTTTTCTTTATTTTTGGTTATAATACTTCCATTTATTTCTTGCATACATATTCGTTAGAAACGAAAATTTTAGTTTAGTGTTTTTGCAACTTGAAAGACTGAATTAATTAAATTAAAATATAGAAAGAAAATAAAAGATGTTAAATTAAAAAAAAAATCCACGACGACATTTTTTCTTTGGATTAAAAAGTGAATGATGAATAATTACCGCAAATAAAAAAGTAAAAAATACGTCAGACGAACGAAAAATGCACGAAGAAAGTAGTACATAACAAACATTGTTTTACAAAAACAACAATAAGTAGTCAAACATATACAGCTGTTCCATAACATACAGCCCAAGTTAAAAGTATGAGTGCATGTGTGTTTTAAGAAGAGAGAAAAACCTTAAAAACAAAAAATTCCTGCGTTATTATTCAATAAATAATAGATAACTACATAGATATTAAGAAGAAAAAAAAACACATTGCAAAAAATTCTAAAAGTAAACGCATTATACCACAATTTTTACTTTAATCAGTTTTAGTGTAAAGATTTGTAACAAAAATATGAAAACTAAAGAGAAAATGAAAAACCAATTTTCGTGACAAGTGTTTGAAAAGAAAATAAAAAATTATTATTAAAAACGTGAAACCAATTTTTGTAAGAAATAATAAAAGAAGCAACCAAAGGAGAAAAAACTACAGACCTTGCTGCTAACAAAGGAGGGGCCAAATTGAAAAATATCGCCATCCGCTGTTATTAGTTTAATTTTTATTGAGCTTTTTATGTTTTCTTTTACTCGAGTTTCGTCTTTGCTTAAGCTTTGGTAAGTTTAATAAGTGTAACGCAAGGTAGTAAGTATTAATATATTGCTATAGGAGATTGTGTTACCAAAAGTCTTTAAAATGTAAATTAGAATCTAACGGTATTGAAATCAAGCAAAATTATATGTACGTATAATTAACTACCAGTACAGAAATGTATGTACTAAGGAGGGCGGCACAATCCGTTTCTAGTCTTACATGCACTTTATTATAAAATATTACAAATGTTTGTAGTGATGTGTTGCTTTCAAGTATGCTTGTGCTGCCCTTTAGTATATACTTTGCTAAGGACCATTATTACAACTAAGCAGTAACTAAAGGCTTGTTTAGCCGAATTTTGTTGAAAACCTTCCGCAAGGCTTCGTGACGTCAAAACGTTTGTGTAGTTATAGACTATTTAAAAACGTTTATTTTGATATAAGAAAACAAATTAAATTATCCCAACAATATTGGTCATTTTTTGTTAGTATTTCAATATAAAGAAATATTTATTTATGTAATAATTTCTATTTGGAATTTAAAAGTTTAACAAAATATTAATCTTTATTTGTGCTTAATTCCAGAAATTGTGTTGGTTTTAAAATTTATTCTTTTACTCATGATATTCTCATGAGTTATTTATTCAGTACAATAAGTACTGAAGGGGAGAGCATTCAAATGTAAAAGAGAAGAGAAGAATAAAAATAGAATATATAGTTTTCAATATTAAAAATGTTGGTTGGGAAATTTATTTGTTTATTCAGTTCAATGCTTACTGAGTTTTTTGTTTGAATATTTGAATCTTTTTGTGACTTTTGATTAATAATTCTTATTTAGTCAATTGCTTTTACAATATAAAGGTTCTAATGTTTGCAAGAAACGTTGGGAGTAACCTACTGAGGATTCGGAGTAGCGTCTGATGAAATGGTCCATATAGGTATGCTCTCCCCTTCAGTACTTATTGTACTGAATAAATAACTCATGAGAATATCATGAGTAAAAGAATAAATTTTAAAACCAACACAATTTCTGGAATTAAGCACAAATAAAGATTAATATTTTGTTGAAATATTTATTTTTTATCAAAATAATCATTAGCAATGGATATGGAAGAGTTGTTCATTAGTTTAAATTTGTTTGTACGAGCTTATCTTTCTCTTTTTTTTTTACAATAAAATACAAACCTTGCCATGCCGTCAACGTAACATTTGATTTCGATAAACTCTTTCATTGCTTTTCATACAACAAAAACGATCAGCTAGAATTAGCCGGCTGAATAAAAAAAATGTACAAGAAAAATATATTAAACTTTTTTATCTAGTTTTTTATAACAACAATGAAGTAAAATATATATATTTCTTTATACAAGCTTACCATCAAGTGGTTAAAAAAACAAATAAAATAATAATAACCACCACGCAATGGAAAATATTTGGTCACCGTAAATTACTTCTTGTAAAATATGTATACAATTAAATAGAAATCTGCTCTTAAAAAGAAGTAAATCAATTATGCTGTGATATATAAACAACGCAGGTCAATGTCAAGCAACCCTAGAACTCTGATATTGGGGCCAAACATTGTTAAGCAAAGTAAAAAATCATTAAGAGGCAAACAGTACTTTTTGTTAACATGTTTGAATTTTTAACATTAACGAACTAGAAGTATCAGAACGAGCTCAAACGGTGCTGAATAAATAATAAAATTAAAAATTGATAAACTGACCAACTGACCTTTTGATTTTATTTGTATTAAATGTGATTAAATGGTCTACAACGAAATAAGATATTATAATAGCGACAGTATGGTACTTCGCTGACGAAGTAGTTAGAAATGATAGAGTTAAAGGGCCCATACACGACGACAACATGCTGACGCAATCGAGTTATTGTGTATGGGCTTGTGGTGTGATTGTACCAGCTGCTGATGCCAAATCAAAATGAGTTTGATATTTTTGTGATGGCACCAGCATTCTGGTATCGCGGGAACATTTTTTTTGGCAGGAATTCCTTGATTTATAGTAATCGATGCCGTGCCTATGGAAAATAAAAAGCTAATATTATTGCAATCGTGACCTAAAAAATATATGCCACAACAAAATGGTAAAAAATTTAAATAGAGAAAGTTGTTAAAAAAATATATTTGTTTTCCGCCCAAACTGTATTCGTTAATTTTAACCTTGTTTAGAAACGATTTACAAAAAAATGAAGATTGTGCCAGCATGCTGGTGTAATAGATGTTTGCGTTTTATGGTGCAATCAAGTGATTGCACCAGCATGCTGTTGTTGTGTATGGGGCCCTTTAATAAAAATCTAAAGACCACACACAATAATTTTAGTTGAGCAACTCTTGATGTTGTAGGAGAAAAAAAAAAGAATTGAAAGGGGTACAATCCTGCTCGTACTTTGTAGTTCCCTTTTGTTCCCTCTTCTTATCTTTTATAAAGATGTAAAAAAAGAAGACAGGTAACTTGAATGCTGAAGGAATAATTACTGAAACAAAATTGCTTTAATTTTAAAATAGAATTAATAAATAATTGTCCATCTAAAATTGTTATGTGTGGTTCTGGTCAAAAAGTTGCAGCAAATTGAAATTCGCCGATCAAAATTTTTAAACCCGCAGCCAACAGACTGTTAAATTATGTATGCATGTGTATGACGCTTAACGGAAAATATTGACAGTAGAAAGAAAAAGAATTTTCTGGCAGAAAATAAAAATACTATAGAAAAAATAAAAAATAAATTATACATATTTGAATATGCATGCATATATGTAAGTACAAGTGCGGTTTTTTGAAGTGGGGATTTTATTCAAAACTTACCAGGAGGTATAAAACAATTTTTATGCTTTGCCATTAAATTTTTTTCATAAAAATAACTTTTTTGTTGTAAATTACCGCATTTTAAGCATGCGCAACAATTGGAAATTTAAAATTTTTTTCATTGCTGATACAAACGCTTTTATTGTTGTTTTTTGTGTTTTTTGTGTTTCCAGAAAATTAGCAGAGTGAGCATAAAAACTCGAATGAATAAAACCTCAATATAAAATAGTTAATAGAAGTATACAGAAGTGGAAGAAGAAATTGATAAAATTCCAAAATTTAAAAAAAAAACCAAAATAATATAATTAATACTTATGACAGAGCATACAACGAATCCATTTTAGATAAAGAGAAATGATATTGAAATAAATAAAAAATTTTATAAAAAAATAATATAAATTTTGATAAAAAAAAACCAGAAAAAACAAAGCGACTCTTACAATTATGAACACTTCTCAGGGTTCAGTTATTACTTCGTCTGCCAGTAGCGCAGTATCACTAGCGAACGGTGATATTGATGCTACGCCAAATGCAAACTACAACAATGAATTCAACCGTTTATTTATTACACACGTCGACTCTTTGGGACCATATCTTAAGATCAGTGGTCATCTTAACCCTAATGCTATGGGTGTAGTGCGTAGCCAAGTTCAAAAAATTTTAACCACATGCTATACGATTGACTCATCGTGGCCAGTAACACGTCAGCTGGCTCTACTGTTACCAGGTACTATATGTCTCTACAAACGCATTAATGGTGCTGCTCCAGCAGATTTTGAATTTGTAAGGTCTCGCATTCTTAAAGTTGTTGCCGCCAAAGCAATGGCTCCCCCTACTACAACTCCAAAAGTGGACATCGAAATTATAGATTATGGTCATACTGCAACAGTGGCCAGTGTTGAGGTAAGTTAATTTTAAAATTAAGTTTATTGAGTTAAAATTAAAATATTATGCCAACATGTACGTAGGCATTTCATGTGGCTTAAAATATTTTATTTACGTACCCATATGCATGTACATATATATTTAGTACATACATTCACCTTGATAAGCTTCATTGACTACCTTTGCTAATTAATATGCTAATGGTGTGGTTTCTTTAATTTATCATTATACGGGTAGAGAGTCGTATTTCTTATCGCCCATCTAGTATTTGATTTTCATACATAAAATGCTGATACAAGTCCCTATAAAATATAGAAAAACACTAATCTCAGTTGTTACTTCGCTGTCAGTCAAATGTAGGTCAAATGATAGCCATTATTTTTGTTCGTATTAGTTTTCATCATCCATTTCTGGTACAGATCTTACTGTGAGCGAATGTTTTTCAATCAGAGAATATAGGTTAATCTGGTTATGATTTGTTCTTTGCTTTATTTATATGTATTTTTCCAATACATAGTAATATAATTGCGGAGTTCGCAAGGGTAATCAATTTTCAAAAAAAAAAAAATGTTTTTAAAGAATCCAACTATCACTTTGCTCTGTGTATTGGTGCACTTATTTACTAAATGATTTAGTAAACGCACACAATTTGGTTCTCGAAATCTATATTTCTGGTAAAATACAAAACATGCATTTTCTGTGATGATTAGCTTAACAAACTTTTTAAAAATTAAAATATTTAAATTAAAATATTGTTTTGGCGCTTACCCACCCCATTAGTTAGTTATGTATTTGACGTGTATTAATTTATGAAAATATTTATTTGATAATTTTGTCGACCTTTAACTTCTATGGTTTTTATTTTATTTTTTATTATAGGCTCTAGGTCTAGAGCCTATAATAAAAAATAAAATAAAAACCAATTTATGAAAATTTAATGTATAAAGAAAGTTTATTTTTATTTCTATTTTTTCAGTTATTGTTTCCAGAAGACCCTGAGCAATTGTTAAATATGCCAACAATGTGTTCTCAATATATAGTTTTGGGTATTTCTGAAGATTGGAAAAAATCTCAACTCGACGAAATATTTCGGATGATAGCACATAATACACTTGAAATTTCCATTGTAAAGGAAGTAAGTATAAATATACACTGTTATTAATAAAAATTAAAGGGCTATTTTTTCAAGCTTAAAATCGCACTATAATTTTCGAAACACAATCTTAAGCTTGATAAAACTAACTTCCTTAATTATAAAAGAAAAAGTCAAATAATATTAAAACTAATTCATTTTTATAAAAAAATTGAATTAATAGAGCAAAAATAAAAAAATATACCCATATTTACCAGTATAAAGGTTAATTAATAATTGTACAACTAGTATAAACTTTTGTATTACATATATAAATATTAGTTAAAATGATTTTTTTTGTCTTCTTACTAATAGTTTAATCAATTTAAATTTATAACAATGAAATGGAAAGAATTTAATATGGCGGAATTTTTGATACATCAGAAAAAAATGGGTGCACCCATAGCAAATGATTTGTTGTTTGACAAATTTTCAAAATTACTTAAACAGCAGCAACAGCAACAACAACAGCAGCAGCAGCAGCTACAACAGCACAAACAAGCTGTGTTAAATAACAACAATATGCCTACTCCGAACAACAATAATAATGTAAACAATAATAACAACAATAATTATTATAATAAAAATCATAATATAGGACCATCATCTTCATCATCGTCATCTGTCTTTAATACAAATAGCTCAAACAACAATATTTTGGCAGTGGCGCAAGCAGCAGCCAAAACTATTTCAGCTGTTTCGATTGCTCCACATGAAGCAACAGGTGCCGCAAATAATCAATTGCTTGAACAAATGGTTGCTGGACGTTCCTTATCAGCACGATTGCAACAACTGCAACATCCACAATTACATCACCAACTGCGTATGCATCCAAATGTGGGACATATTACTTCAACTGGTCAAAGTGGTGGTGGTCATCATATGATAATTGTAAGTACATGTGTATATTGTTTCGTTTGCTGTTGTTTTCCTTTTTCTGTATACTATTTCGCATATCTTTTGACCATTTATGTACATATTAAGGTCATTTAATGTTTCATGCAAATATTGCAATAAAAAATTGAGGTGCTTGCCAACAGTTAAATACTAAAATAACGATATGTGACATTTGAACTTTCGCACTGTAATTTGCATGAAACACTTCATACATTTATTTAACTTTTATTATCTAGTCTTAGCCTGAAAAATATAATACTATCTTTCAAGTTTTATTTTTCTTTTTGCTTGAGGAAGAGCAGAGATCATTAGATATTAAATTAAATCCAGAAGAGTATGCAAATGTATAACTAACATGAATTTTTGCAAAGCTCTATATAAAAATTTTTAAATTCTTATTGTATACAATACAAAGTGTTGCGTACTATATATTTTTCCTGTTAACTATTTGTTTTTAATTATTTTTTATGTATTTTTATTTTGCGGTTTTTAGGTTAGTATATACTTATTATCAATATTTTCATATACATAGTTCCATATCATTGAAGGTACATAATACTTTGTTATTTAATTTGTAAATAATTTGATATTATTTGAAATGCAGAAAAAAATTATATTGGCCCCAAACACTGGTTTGGTGGAGCGATCATATTATGAGAAATCTCTTTCTCCTCATCAGCACCAAATGTGTCACCAATTTTGGGATGCTATGTATTGTTAAGTATTTTATTTAACTCAAGTATATTCGGAAATAGAATACGAATATTTTTTACCTCATCACAATTAAATTAAATTCAAATTATAATATCGATTTATTTTCCGATTAGTAAAATGCACACTTTTTATGGTTGTAACATTTTGTTGTTATTTTTTCCATCGCCGGCCGCAGCGTATTTTTAATTGAGTAAATAGATTTCTACATATATATTTTTTCTGCAACTATTTGTTTTTAATTATGTTTTTTGTATGTATTTTTATTTTACGCTTTTTAGTTCAGTATATGTACGATGTAATTCCATATTATTGAAGGTATATAATATTAATTTTTTGAGTTTTAAACAACTCGATCCTCGCGGTTACACTTTCAAAATATTATTTTTAAAAGAGTTTGAAGAAATAATGTATTATATAACTAATTTATAACTTTCAGACGTCACCTGTTCAACCACGTATGCCACAGTCCGTGGGCAATCTCAGATCAATGATGCAAGGTAAGTAGTTAATAAATCAATGCGTACTTATTAACTTATTATACTAGTTATGTAGCTTTTAGAATGTAGCCTTATGTATGTAGGTATACTACATTTGCCACTTCCTAAATTCATACCTAATATGTATGTACAGTGCCTGCAAAAATAATAGCAATTGCTGTTATTTTACTTACTACAGTACCAAATTCTAACAGCCAAATTCATAAAAAACAATTTTGTTTAATAAGCACTTAGTAAATAAATTTTCTATAGAAAAACCTTATTAAGCTCTTAATAAACAA
The DNA here is from genome assembly GCA_947397855.1 of Thelaira solivaga. Taxonomy (NCBI): domain Eukaryota; kingdom Metazoa; phylum Arthropoda; class Insecta; order Diptera; family Tachinidae; genus Thelaira; species Thelaira solivaga. The sequence continues at coordinate 11,545,523 of OX377614.1, forward strand.
AAATGTTTTTTATGAATTTGGACGCTATTATCTATTTTTGATATTTCTGTATCGCACTGTGATATAAATTTTATTTTCTTAGTTACCGGTTCTTCTCATATGAAACAAGTTCTTTACTGACATGTAAAAAAATAGCACTGAATGATCTCTTGCTAGTTTTAGCACATATTTTTTAGTTTATTGCTATACCTAATGTCAACAAGTGTATATAAAACATTTTTATAAATTAAAAAAAATAATAATAATAAAAAAATAACTGGTATATCATGGCGTTGCATAGAGCAGAGAAGAATTATTCAAAGAATGATTTTAGAAGGCAAAAGTTAAATAATACGTAATATAATAACATACTCAAAAAAAGTTGAAATTCGTAGAAGGAGAGTGGCAATGTCTCATTGATTGGTAAGCCTGTTAACTAGCCACAGTAAAAGGGACACTTTTAAGTCAGATGCAGAGCTAAACAAGAAGAATTGCAGATAAAAATATCTATCCAAACAGTTCATAAGCGTTTGCGAACACACAATATAAAGGTTTATAATCAAGTTACCATTGTTGACTACAGGGCATCTCAGAAAACGTTTAAAATTTAGTTATAAAACAACAATCTTTATTTAGAAGAAGATTTACCTCCACTTTGGATTATCCAACAGGACAATGACTCGAAGAATACTAACAAAAAGCCTTGTCAGTTGACATTTGACAGTTTTTAGCCAATGATATTAAAGTCATAGACTAGCCTACGGAGTCGCTAGACTTTAACTTAAAATAAAATCTATTAACTGAATTTAGGAAAAATGTGTGCGAACAAAAACCAACCAAAAACGAATAACTATGGGTTGTAGTTAAGAAGTTGTAAAAGGATTTCCAACACAAGATATGTTGTCCTGACTAACACGGACTCGAAGCACTACGCTACCGTTGTTGTCATCAATCAATTTTTGTGTTGAATTTTTGGGATTTTGCCCAGTTTAAAATGTTTTATCAACAATAGTGCTATTTTTCTGACCGGTCAAATTATTTTCATAAAAGCCAATAAATTTTGCATATCATAGACACTCCTTGTGCCTATTTAATTATTGTACAGAGTTTGTATCGACTTCAGTGCTATTTTTTTTTAAATTATCTGTATATTTTTTTTTTTTTTCATTTTCTTGTCAGGTATTCATTTACAAAATAACCGCATTCCCTATACTGGCCTCCATTATTCAGAACGTCATTCTAATTCCCATCATCAGCAACACCCACCTCCTATAGTTAATCTCTATAGCGGTTTGCCTGGTGTTATGCCGACCACGGTGCCTCAGTTTAACAATTTAAATCCGCGCTACCAACGACCACCACCATCAACACAGTTGGGTGCCATTAATATGCTTCAGCAACAAATAACACTATCACCGCCAACACGTACTTCGCCAGCAACGTTTAAATCAAATACATTGTCAGTGGGACGAGTATATGATGTAAGCGTGAGCTTTGTAGAGAACGGTCCCTTTTTATTTTCCGTCCAATTGGTAGCACTGCAAGACGATTTGACCGATATGATGAATCAAATCGAAAAGATGTATTTGAAACAGTTTAGTGAAAAGCCAATGTTAGGAACAGCTTGTATAGCACGCTACAGTGAGGATGGGCAACTGTACAGAGCTCTCATAACAGGTGTTCAGCCAACAGCGTGCAAGGTGGCATACATTGACTACGGCAATGCAGAGTTGGTACATTTTAGAGATTTGTATGAGATACCTGACGAATTTCTTAAGCATAAAGCATTTGCTATACGTTTCACTTTATCCGGACATAAAGAACTAGAACCTATTGATGACAGTTTGAAAAAGGCGTTTAAAGATTTGGTCCTTTACAAGAATTGTAAACTAAAAGTAACGCCATTAGAGGGTCCTCCTTTAGTGCAGTATTGTGAATTGTACTTACAAGAAAAAAATATTTTGCATGTTTTAAAGCAAATTCAAAAGACTCGCTTAGTATACGCTAAAGCTGAGGCATTGCGCAATAACGATGTAGTAGAGATACGTTATATTGATTCCCCCAAAAATTTTTATGTGCAAAAAGTCGGCAATATTCAGGCCTTCGAACAGCTTATGGATGATATGTTTTGTTATTATAATAAAAATCAAAATGTACCTAATCATTTGGCTTTGGGAGCTCCCTGTATTGTCAAATACGACAATGAATGGTATAGAGCAGAGGTGATGCGTGCTGATAGCACAGCAATTATAGTTAGGCACGTTGATTTTGGCTACGAGCAAAAAGTTACTAAAAATTTACTCAGTACCATTGCTGAGAAGCATTTGAAATTGCCGCGCCAAGCCGTGCAATGCTGTTTAAAAGGTTTCGAAAACAATGAATTAAGCAAAGACTTAGCTACAACTCAATTTGAAATGTTAGCAGAGGAATCAAATCGTCAACGAAGATCGTTTACTGTTAAAGTGTTTCGTATACAGCCCGATGGTGTAAATCTAGTGAATCTGTGCACCAAAGATTTAAATGTTATGAAAAAACTATATAAACTGTCAATGCCCTTTGAACAATATCTTACTCTAGAAAAGGAAGATTTTAATTTGCATGCTGATGCTAGCCACCATGGTCAGAACGGTCATCATAAGACTACGCCGGAAAACGGCAACAAAACCCCATCAGTTGTTTCATCTACAGACGCAGCCTCCATGCATTCAAACAAAAAAAATAACATACTAAATTCAACTACTCTGCAAAGCGAAGAACAACGCATGCAACAAAAACAACAACAAATGCAGTTGCAGCAAAAGCCCTATCGTAACAATAATATTCACAATTCTGGCTATTCAACCTCACTTCCAAACTCAGAGAACTGGGACAAACACAGTTCCAACAGTTCATTAACAACCGAAAATAGAGATTCTCGTTCTAGTTCTGGCGAATTTAAACAACAACAGCATGGTCAACGCAGGCAGAATTATTATAAAAACTATCCATCCAACAAGCAACAGCAACTACAAACGCAACAACAGCAGCAATATGTACCAAGCTCTAACAATTCAGTATCGAGTGATAAACGTAGTACAACAAGTAGTTATAGCAATCAAAAGCCATCATCAAATTCAAATACGCCGCCAAGGTTCCAAAAACAACAACAAAATAAGCAAAATTATCAACAACACCAAGAACATTCTCCACGCCAGTATAGGCAGCCACAACAACATCAAAGACCACAAAATGCTCCACAAGGTTTCTCACAACAACCGAAACATAACAAGGATAACGTAGTTTTAAGCAGCTCAAACAGTAGTGTCAAATCTTGCTCAGCCAATAGTGAAAGCTCGAAAAAGTCACAGGAACAAATTAATAAAAATGAATTAGACAATTCATCTACTACTACATCAAATCAGCTGCAGCAGCAGCAGCAGCAGCAACAACAACAGCAGCAGCAGCTGCAGAAAGAAAAACCTGTTGCAACGTACACATTTGTACCACTTAATAAAAACTTCCCCGTTAAACCTCTTGAAACACCTTGTCGCGAAGAAGTTATTATATCCTGGTGGATATCACCTCACCAATTCTTTACTCAACTAAAATCACGTGCCGCTGAATTTGAGCGTTTAATGAAGGACATACAACAGTTCTATCATAAGTTGCCTCTTCAACAATTGCAACTAAAGGTGGGTTCATACGTAATGGCACGTCAGCGCAAAGACAATATTATCTATCGTGCTCGCATCACAGCCTGTAACCAAATGTTGCGCAAATATAAAGTACATTTTGTTGATTTTGGCAATCAGTACACAGTAACTTCGGAAGATATTTGGCAGGTAGAAAAACGTTTTTCCGACTTTCCAGTTATGGCCTACTTGTGCGGTTTTGATGGCATCGTTTCCAACTATGATCATCTCTATATAATCGATCGCATGGACAAATATTTGCCACAAGGTGTTACACTTCAGTGTGAATACATTGAAAAGAATAATCAAGATTTGTACTATGTCAATGTAAAAGTGAACATGGTTTCATTAAAACAGACTCTATGCACAGAAGGTTTAATAACTGAAATATGTCCAGGTACATATATCACATATGTATTTACGTAGGTATTTAAAGTATTTTTTTTTTATTTCTTCAAACTAGAACTCCGTTTGGACTTGCTTGCCGGACAACAAATACGTGCGAAAATAATCTCCATTAATAATATGCTTAATTTTAAAATTCGAGTACCTTTTAATGGCTGTGATAACGTGCCAAATATTGAAATGTTGTGTTCATACGATGATGTACGTTTTGTTAAATCCAATCAAGATGTAGCTCGAAAGTTTAAGCAATTCTATGAGGGTAAATCCTGTATATTTAATATCAAGGATGTTAATGATAATAAAGTGTAAGTATTTTATTTATTTTTTAATTAGTCCAGCCATTATGGGTCAAATGTGAGTTAAAATATTTATAAAAAAGTTAAATTCCTTAGTTCTGAATTTTATGTAGCCTTCACTGACTAAAATTTTTATTATAATATATTTTTTTGAAAAATAAATCGTAAAATAATTTAATTGTGTAGGAACTTCATAAAGTTGGTCTCAACGATTATACAGTAAGACGGACAGCTTACATAGACTTAACTGTTAAAGAAACAAAAGCTGTTGTTTGCCTCATACTTCATTTTTTAGTTCTTTAATTTTTAATCAATATTTTACCTTTACGTTTGTAAGTAGGGTAATGCAATGGAAAGATAAATATGATGAATTTTTTTAAGTCAATCGAAGCACTAATTTTAAATTAAATTTTTAGAATTTTATTGCGACCTCTGATGCCGTTACTTAAAGAAGACATACCCTGGTATGTTTGTACACCTCCAGTTCTACTAGAAAGTTTTAATGTGCGTATTGTTTATGTACCAACGCCATATCGTTTATATGGGCAAATTGTTGCGAGTGAAATGGAAATGGCTCAATTGCTGGATGATATGTTTAGCTATTATGAAAATGAAGGTAAAAGAATATGACTTCTTTTTAAGTTTTTAAATCTTTACAGCGCTTAAATTTCGTTTCAAATTTCATAATTTTCTTCAGGAATGCCACTTGATATTTTCGATTTGGAACAGGTGTGTGCTGCTAAAGGCAGCGATGGCAATTGGTATCGTGCACGTATTAAAAGCAATCAGAATTCTGAAGGTACATTTAACGTGAATTACTTTGATTACGGCAACACCGAACCAGTGGAAAAGTTACTATTAAAGAAATTAGAAGAGAAATTCTATTTAAATAAGAATGCCTACGCGCTCGAAATAAATCTGCCATTGAAAACATTAGCAGCTGATGTACAACAAAGACAAAAGGGCAAAAAATCGACGGGTAATAATTCATCTGTCAGTGCTTCAAACGAAAGTGATATTGCAGTTATTAAATCGTTGTCCAGTATGACTTTAGATAAGGAAATAACAGTTAAATGTTTGGAAGTAAAGAACAACCATTTGATTGCTGACCTTGTAATGCCTGATGGTAAAAACATGATTGACTTGTTAAAGGAACAAAAACTTATAAAATCACGAGATATAGAATTTATGAGAAAGTTATTAGAGAAAGAGAAACCAAATGCCTTGGAGTACATTGAATGTGTTGATCTGACTTTGGAAGATGAAGAGGAGGGAAATGAAGATAGGGTATCGAAGTCATGCAATAGAAGTAAACCATCGACTCCCAACAAAAAGAAGTCAAATAAAAAAGATGTTGAAATTGAGAAAAAGACTGTTGCAACTGCTGCTGTTCATACTGCTGTTAATCATCAAAAAGAAAAGAAAGTAGTCGAGGCAGCCGTTGCTAAAGAAAAACCAAAAGATATTTCTGAAGTTAAAACAGACATTTGTAAAGAAAACTCTACACTAGATGTTACAACACGCGGAGATGTGGAACTACTTCAGACAACTAAGACAGAAGATGTTGTACAGTCTCTGCCTGAACCTGAGCCCGAGGCGGAAGTCATTAGTAATCCTTATGCTGATATGGAGCATGGCGTATTGGCTCATTGCGATAATCCGGCCCAATTCTTTATACATCCCATGGATAAAGTAAAAGATTTGAAACGTTTGCAAGAAAATTTGCAAATTGTGGCTAGTTCTTTGCCACCACTAATGCGCATCATTAATGGTGCTTATTGTATATCTATGTATTCAGTGGATAAACAATGGTATCGTGCCAAAATCTTAGATGCTGAATTGATGGTCTTGCAATTTATAGACTATGGTAATACGGACTGTGTTACTGACACCACTGATTTAAAAGAAATGATAGTTTTTCCTGACGTCGAACCATTATGCATTCCATGCAGTCTTCCTATTCGACCAAATGGCACAGTCGATTGGCAAGATGCTGCCAATGCAACATTCAATGACTCATATACCAAGGTTTTGGACTATGAGTTCATTACCCATGGTGAACAGTTTAAAAAGAGCTACGTTAATCTGTACATAGAGGGTGTAAATATTATGGAGAAATTAATCAAGGATGGCTATGCCAAACCTTTGGAAGTTGTAGATTCAGGAGAGAATTGCTACATTTCACATGTAAACGGTATATCGGATTTCTATATTCAATACGAAAAGGATTCAAAAGGCTTAGAATTAATAGAAATCTATTTGGCGGACTATGAAAAGCTTATGAAATTGGAAAAGTTTGAAAAGTTCAAAATTGTGGCTGCTCTATTTCCTGATGATGAAATGTGGTATCGTGCTAAATTGTTGCAACAAGTAGGAGAGGGTTTTGAGGTGCTATTTATAGATTATGGCAATACCAGCATAAGTCCCGAGTGTCGTGAGATTTCACAAGAGATTGCAGAACTGCCTCCTCTATCGAAAAAATGTGCTTTAGAAGTGCCAATTAGTTGCGCGGGCTGGTCTGATGCGGCTGAAAAGAAATTTATGGAAATTGCAGATACCGGCGAGACCATATTTAGTGTAGAATTGCGTGAACCCTCTCAAGATCATGCAGTAGTTCATTTACTAATTGATGGTCATAACATTAATGAAGACCTAGAGGAGTTGTGCGAAAAGAAACCTATCTCGGAATCCTCTTCTGAAATGAATTCCAGTTTTAATAATTCTACTCTGCATACGTCAGTTTACGAATCGGGTACTTTATATGAAGCAATTGTTTCGCATGTTAACTCTCCTTGTGAATTTTATATTCAGTTCAATAAAAACTCTATACGACTAGAGGATATGACACAAAGTTTAAATACTTTGGCCATGGAAAAATTGGAAAATCCAGCCAAAATGCAATTGTGTGCCGCGCTCTACCCAGAGGACTCGAAACTTTATAGAGCTAAAATATTGGATATAATGGCTAACAATGAGTATCGAGTACTTTTTGTAGATTATGGCAACGAAGCTGTCACCACAGAGCTGAGAACTTTACCCCAAGACTTGATGGTGCTTAAAGAATTTTCTAAAAAGTGCCAACTCGAAAGTGCCATTAAATTTTCACAATTCGGTTCAATTGCCACAGAGTTTTTCAATAATTTAGTAAATAAATGTGAAGGCCTAGTCAAGATTGATATAATCAATGAGGGCATCAATAATCAACCAGCCATAGTAAAAGCTTTTACCATGAATACGGGGGAAAATATGTGTGAGAGTCTTAACAAACTATTAGGCCTTGATCATAAAACTCAAACTGTTACAATACCCACTCAAAGTGGCAGTTGTTTATTCGCTGAAGAAAACTTAGAAAAGGCAGCCAAAACATGTGTCATTTCGCATGCCATTTCGCCATCACACTTTTATATGCAACTAAAAGCCAATTCAAGCAAAATGGAAATTATCAAAAAAGTTCTGCTCAACTTAAATGATAACAAAGAATTGCAAGAAATAGTAGACCAACCAGAAGTAGGCCAGGTTTGTGCAGCTTATTCTGCCGAAGATGACTGTTTCTATAGAGGACGTATAGAAGGTGTTTTAGCTGGAAATAATGGTTATGAAGTATTTTTATTAGACTACGGAAATTCCATAATAGCGCAAGATATACGTCTGTTACCTGAAGAACTCAGATCAATTCCATCAATGGGCCTTAAATGCCAACTGAATTCTATACCCTCTGGCGTGAATGACTCCATACTTGAAGAACGTTTCTCTGCTTTGCTAGAAACTCATTTCGGTGAGATTTATGAAATTGAACAGGACGAAGTAGACGAGACAACACGTATGCATACCGTAAAACTTCAAGTCAATTATAAGGACTTGGCCGAGGAACTTGAAAAAGCCGTGGAATCCAATACTGCTGTTGAAGAAGTATTCTCTCCTTTACCTACTCTTTGTGACTGTAGTATCATACATGTAAATTCTCCCACCTCTTTCTATGTACAATTAACCAAAGACGTTTCTCAACTAGAACACATCACCGATGTTTTACTAGATGCAGAAACAGAATTTCCAGAATTCACCGATTTGCAAATAGGCGCTGTATGTGCTGCCCAATTTCCCGAAGATTTGGCTTACTATCGTGCTGAAATTGTTTCTCTATTGGAGGACAACAAATGTGAAGTTCATTACATAGATTTCGGCAATAATTCAATCACTGATAAATTCTATACACTACCCGAAGATCTACTCAAAATTGAAAGATATAGTAAACACTGTTCTTTGGATTCCACATGTCCACAGACACCTGAAATGTTGCAACACTTTATACAATTTGTTGATACACATTTCTCAGAGACATTCCAATTAGAATTTCTAAAAACCTCAGAAACTTTAAACATTGTAAGAGTATTCTATCAGGAAAAGAATATAATACAAGAAATTTTACAAATTATTAAAAATTGTGGAGTAATGCCTACTAACGAAGGTGCTATAGACAGCGAAAATGTTGTTCAAAACATTAATTAAAAGAAACAATATTAACAATATATGCAAGCAGAAGTTGCTAACGAACCTGAACAATAAGAAATATTAAAAAGAATAATTAAATAAAACGACTTACTAATATTAAAAAAGAAAAAGAAAACATGGATACTAAAATGTAAGAGATCCTATACGATCCGATCTTTTATAAAGTACTAAAAAATGAAGGCCCGGCCCCATAAAAGGTTACAAACAACTAGAAAAAGAGAGAGAAAAAAAGAAGAAAGAATTTATCATAAATGAAAGAAAAATATTTTAAAATCATTTAGAGTTGATGATGATGTTGTTACAACATTCAAAAAAGCTGAAGAAACAAATATAAATTATCACATCCATTTTAAATGATGTGTTAAGGATAATTAAAGAAAAATATAAACGGAAAAGGCAAATGAATGAAATAATACTGTTATGAAAATGAAAACAATTGCAGAAAAAAAAAATGAATGTGAAAAATACGAATTTAAGATAATTTACAAGAATGTCCTCTTAAATCTAACTACATAAATACATAGAGTAAATCAAATCTTTTTGTAAAACGTATTTTGTTTTTAAGAATCGTAATTTGCCAAAACAACATTTTTTAAAAGGTATGTTTAAACAAGATTATTATTTACTTTATTATGTTTTTCTCATTTATTTAAAAGTATCAGCAAACATTTATATGGAACACATACATACATACATAGTTTTTATAAAGTTTATTTAAGGCAAGTAAGATTTGAGCTATGCGGTGTTGTACAAAGTGCCACCAGTATGTTTCTTTGAGTGCAAAATAAAAAAAAGAAAGAAATGATTTTAACTAATAATTATTATAAGCTTGGCTTGGCTACATAAAATACCCATCCCAATTGAATTTAAGCATGCTGTGTAAAATGTAAGCGCTAGAAATTTGACACTTTCAAATCGCAAGCGTACACGAAAGCGCACTGATGAATTTTGCATAAACTAAGAAAGATTTAAATATTTTTTTTATATGAATAATTTTATTTTCAACGCGTTTAAGTTCCTATTATGACATTTTCAATAATTTCCATGTTGAAATCTAACTTTTGTTTTTTTAACAAAAAATTCGCGAGATTTCTTGGCTTGTCTGCAGAAAAGATAAAGGGTCTAGACAGGAATCGAATCTAAGACCCCCCAGATTGGTTGATTAGTACACTAATCTTTAGTACAGTAATCTATGGGGACACCTTTTTTTTATAAAAAAAAAACAAAGCGAATTTTTTAATTTTTAATTAAAAATAAGACTAAAAAAATTTATTTTCATTTTGCCAATTGCGAGGGCCGCCAATTATTTACTTAAAATGCTGCTTTAAATGTTCCTCAATAAAAATTCAAGTAAAATGCGCCTTATGAAAAATACGCTTAAAAATTTTTGACGTTTTCCAAACAACGTTTGTTAAAAAGAATAAAAACTTCTCAACAACAGAAGCTTTACAACATTTTACTAGAAATAAAAATGACACAGTTATGCAAGATTATTAAAAAGTATAATTTTTAAATTATCTCTATCTATCTCTTTACTTTGACCCCGATTTACAGAGATGCCTGCAGGCACCACATAAGCATCTCTCTTCTGAGCTGACTGACTCTACAATCTAACCTAGCTAAAATAATAAATTAACTATAACATAAAAATGTATCAAATGCTTGCACTTTTTTTATTGATCTATTTTATGATTTCACTTACAAAACCTACATTTTGGCTTTACGAATATTCGTAACATTCTAACGTTTCTAGGACTTGTTGCTATACTAAAAATATTTTAAAATGTTTATTTTAATAATTCCAAAAATTTTCGACAGTTACAATTTATTAATTTTTTTGCATTAATAGTAATATCGATTTGATTGCACTAAAACTAAATTGCAATAATAAAGGGTGTCGCAACAAGAACGCAAGATTTAAATAAAAAAAAAAAACAGATATTTAAAAAAAATCGTCAAACTTTATTATATCGTAAAGTAGACAGAATGAGGTTATGTATGAAACAACATATCGGGCAGATGGCCGCCCGATATGTTGCTGGCACACACGCGATCTTTTAATGAAATTTTCAATGACCGTTTTGCATAAATGCTGCGCTATTTCATTAATGCAGCGTCCAATTTCCTCTTTTAAGACTTGAGTCGTCGTCGGCTTATTCGTGTAAACCATTGACTTCAAAAAACCCCAAAGAAAAAAGTCTAATGGTGTTAAATCGCAGGATCTAGGCGGCCAATTCTGGTCTCCAAAACGCGAAATAACACGACCGGGAAATGACTGATGTAGCAATTGAATTGTTTCTCTGGCTGTATGACATGTGGCGCCGTCTTGTTGAAACCACAAGCCCTCCACATTTTCTAGGCAAGCAAAAACTGGTTCAAATGTCAAACAATGACACTTCGAATGGCGCCAAATTTAAATCTTGCGTTCTTGTTGGGACACCCTTTATATTATATTCAGTCTATTAGGTAATTTAACAGTTAATATTATTAAGGTGGAGGGTGTAAATATATTAACATGGTGATCTGCTTAGTTGAATGTGTTAAAAAAAATAAGAATTTTCTTTAATAATAAATAATATAATTTTTATAAAACAAAAATTTAATAAAAAAAGTAATTGTACTAGCAGGTTCATAGAAGAAATATTTGGTAACCATTATCAAGTATTTACATTAAAATAGTAGGCCTTATTATAAGTGTCGTTATGGCGAAAACATTACTATCTGCCAATGTCGGTAGTATGTTTTATATTAGTTTGTCGAAAATTCGACTACGATAACGACACTTGCAATAAGGATTAATATTTGGTAGCTATAACCAACTGCATAAAAAACAGATACAACTAAATTCAAAAAAAATGCAAAACAAATTCATAAAAATAATTGGTAACAAAAATAAAAAATACTATCTACGTTCAAACTTAGTTAAAAAATCAATATTTGGTAGCTGTAAACAAATTTATTAAAAATATTTGGTAGCTACTCCAAATTTAGTAAAAAATAATCAATATTTGGTAGCTGTAACCAAATTCATTAAAAATGTTTGTTAGCTACTTTCAAATTTATTAAAAAAAAAAATAATTTTTGGTAGCTATAACCAAATTTTTATTTTAATAGTTAGATATTTAAAAAATCAATATTTGGTACCTGTAACAAAATTCATTAAAAATATTTAGTAGCTACTCAAAATTTAGCAAAAAATAATCAATATTTGGTAGCTGTAACCAAATTCATTAAAAATGTTTGTCAGCTACTTTCAAATTTATTAAAAAAAATAATATTTGGTAGCTATAACCAAATTTTTTTTTAAATAGTTGGTAGCTACGTCCAAAATTAGATATTTAAAATTTTTTATCAAGTTCATATAAAATATTTTGTGATTATCAAATAAATTTTTTAGATAATAGACGGATTTTTTATGAATTTGGCTAAAAATTAAATTTAAAAAAAAAAAATTTTGTATAAAATTTGAAATTATTTTTTCTATATTCAGCAGGTTGACAAACGCCAAAATACAAATTGTGCCAATACGTAATGGAATGGAAGGACGTAACAAAGTAAATATATAATAGTATGTCTCTCTGTAGCCATTCTATGAAGCATCAGCGGTGGCCTTCACAAATACAACAAGAAATTATTCATTAAATTTGTCTATCACTTGAAGGCAATAAAACCTACAATTGGGCCTATAAATAAAAATGAACAAATGTTGTATTTCAAATATGAAAAAATTTAATATTCTGAATGTGATAAAATCCTATTAAAAAAAATCCTTTTTTAATGTGTTTTTGTTTGGAGAAAAACAAAAACTAATACATAAAAAAAAATTTTTTAACGATATATAAAAGGTCCTTTTTCAGGGCTTTTTTAATAAATTAGATTTAAGACTTTATTTGAAACTTTGAAAACAAGCAGCTACTTGGAAATATAATTTAATATTTTTACGGTGGCAAAAATTAAAAAAAGAAGGGAAATTTAATTAAAAAAAGCGAAAAATAAAATTCTCTGCGCGCTGCCAAATGCACCAAAAAAAAAATATTTTTGATTTATTGGGGTATATAATAATAAAAATTTCCATAGAAAATTTTTTAAAAGAATTTTTTAAATCACAAATTTTTTTTTAAGAGTTTGGCTACAATATTAAAATGTTGAAAAAAATATTTTTTCTTATAGGAAATAAATTTGATGAATTTCAAAATTTGTTGTTCTCAACAAGACTTATTTAATTTTTTTTTTTTTGGTTTTGTAAATCTAATATTAATATTTTTTTTTATATAAACGAACGAATAATTTTTGTTTTTAAGAAAATGAAAATTATATTAAAAAAAAAACAAGTGCTCATTATTTTTTTTATTAACAAAAAAAAAAAAAAAAAAAAAAATTAAAAAAAAAGACTAAAATGTAATTGTGTAATGCACATTTATAAATAACCGTTGCTCATCATGGGGAAAGTTAAACTAATTTGATATTTTGCAATATTTAAAAGGTTGAATTGTTTAATTAGAATAAACATTTAAGGCCAAATTCATAAAATCTGGGCCAAATTGCAGCATTCGATATCGTACGAAATTTACATTTAGTTGTATTTAAATTTTGTTCGAAATCTTTTGCCGTAATTTGACTCCTAAATTTTTATTTTTGATTTATAAAAGTTTTATTGAACAAATTGAATTGAAATGTTGAAAATCAAAATAAATATTTTTGGTTTTTTACATTTTATATAAACATTTGCTTAGTTAGTAAAGCGTTTATAAATCAAAAATAATTTTTTTTTAAGATTTTAAATAAAGTATGAATTTTGTAGTTACTTTATATATTAACTGTTTTTTTTAATTTTTTTTTATAAATATTTAACAAACTCAATTAAAATTTTTTTGTTATATTGAATTAAATTTTTTTTTTTTAATTTATAAACAACATTTTTAAATGTGTATACTTATTTAGTTTCTTATACATTTAGTTAGTTGAATTTTCTTTAATTTTTTTGAAAAAAAAAAAAAAAAAAAAAAAAAAAAATAAAAAAAAAAGAACGAAAAACACATCAGAAAATTTACTAACTTTAAAGTATTGGAAGCCAAAATGTTAGAATGAAAATGAAATATTCATGAAAATAATAATTATATAACTAATGTCTTCTTTATATTATCCTTTATATTTTGCAATAAATTAACAAGCTGAAAACAGAAATCATAAAAAAAATCAACAAAAGCAATACAAAAATAAATAAAAAATCTAAAAAAAGCAATACAAAATAATATTCTTTGTTGGTTTTTTCTTAAAAATATTTTAGTTTGTTTTCATTTAAGGAAAAATGGATACATTCACTTTAACAGTAATAAAACCAATAGCAACATTTGGAAGTATTTTTACAATCTATACATATAAAAGAATAACCTTACTGACTGACTGACTGATTTATCATCATCGCCCAGCCCAAGCGGCTAAAGCTACGGGCTTGAAATTCGATGAGCAGGGGGGCTACTCTATCGCGATACGAAAGAAAAACCATTCGCATCTGTATGATTTTTACATTGAGTTGCGATGCGTTTTCTTTCGCCCCTGTTTCCTGTCCCAATGTGTAGGACGAATAAGAAGGAATTTTTGGAAATTCGAATATTAAGGGGGGTAAAAAAGCAACAACACTAGGGTATACGGAAATTTCAATAAATTTTTAAAAATAGTCCAAAGTAACTTTTGAGTATTTGGGCGGTAGATTACAAATCTAAATGATTTCCCCGTAATCTTCTATGGTTCGTCCGAAAGTCACTAAAATCCCTGAAGGCAACCGCACTGGGGTATATGGAAAATTCCAAAAAAATTTTAAAAATACTCAAAAGTTACTTTTGAGTATTTTTTTGGTAGATTACAAATCTAGACCAATAAAAAAAATATTTGTTCCCATTCACTTATATTTCTCCTAAACATAAATACTAAAAGCATATTTAGAAATATTTAATGACGTAAGACATATTTGATAAATATGCCATGGGTCCGCCATCGAACGTTTTTTTTCAACTAGTGCTTATTTCGTGAATGGTAACACTTAGCTCATGTCTGATTTGACAGATAATTAGTTTTATCCTTCCGCTGAAAGAATATGGTTGTGTTTTCGCTTCGATAAGTAGGCCTGCCATCGACTTACAGAAGATGCCGATTTTGCCAAAAAAATCATCTTTTCAGATGAAGATCATTTTGATCTTGGCGGTTATGTAAACAAGCAAAATTGTCGCATTTGGGGCACAGAAAACCCGCACGCATACATTGAAAAGCCGACGCACCCAAAACGAGTCACTGTTTGGTGCGGGTTTTGGTCCAGAGGCATAATTAGGCCATTTTTCTTCGAAAATGAGCAAGGAGTGGCCGTTATAGTCAATGGCGATCGTTATCAGGCCATGTTGAACGAATTTTTGTTCACAAAAATTGAAGATTAGGATATTGGCAACATTTGGTTTCAACAGGACGGCGCTACGTGCCACACAGCCGAAGCTACACTCGATGTTTTTATAGCATTTTCAAAAAAAAAGTTATTTGGCGGACTAAAAAGATATTTACAAATACTAAAAATAACGCAACGGGTTACGTTAAATCATATTTAACTCGGCAGATTTATCTTCAGTCACTTAAATTATATTAGCGACAGTAGGGTACTTCGCTGACGAAGTAGTAAATAATAAATCCCGGTAAGTTTTTCACTTTCTTTCTAAATTAATCAACTTATGAAGGTGTAAATGATCGATAAATTGTATTTCGCAAGAAAATAAAAAATCAAATTCTTTTTGGTTAGCAAGAAAATCACATGCATTAAAATTTGCTTAGAGCATGCAGTTTTAATTGCAGCAATTCTGTAAAATTTTTATTAAAAATAGCACTGGGTTCAGACATGCTATTTTGCTTTTTTCTTTTGTGGAATTTTGCCATTTACATTTTTTTAAATATTCTATAAAGGAAAAAATGAAAAACATGGATCCATTTTTTAATATGACTACTTCTCTTTCTTTTTTTTTCTCTTAATAACTCAGAAAGCCACTAATAAAAATTGAGTATGGTGAGCTGGGGCAAAATATTTGTAACGCCTAACAATATGCACTGCCTTGAATATTTAATTTTTTTTATGTTCAGTGGAAAAATTCAACAATAAAGTTTCAAAGAAGTAGAAGAAGAAACGTATTTAATTGATAAAATTATGTGAAGCATAATGCTTGTCTGACGTTTTAAAATTCAATTTGGACTTTGGCTGAGAAAATTTTTTTTTATTAAGCTAGCGCCTGAAGTCTGTTATGAAAAAATGTTTACCAACTATTTATGAGGACAATATGTAACACATGGTTCTTGTCTATATACTAAAGCGACTTCACCTTGTAATGAATTCGCCTTAGCTCGAACCAAGCTCACGAGGCATCGTCAACTTCATACTTTCAAACTTAACAATAACAAAAAAGTGTTTCTTATCAAAAATCTTTGTTTTTTCAAATTAATTTAATTTGTAGCATTTCAGTGTGTTTTTAATGTTGCTTTTGTTATTGTAAAAAATGGGTACAAGTGTAAAAATAAAATGAAACTAATTTAGCTGAGAGATTAGAACTGACATAATAATCCTAATAAAATAATATAAAAAAATATTCTTAATAGCAAGTTGAGCTTCAAATTTAGCTATTAATCTCGGCTATGCGAATTTCATGATCACATTTTATGGTTTTCAATCACAGCAAGTGAAAATAAAGTATTTTTGGTCGCTAATTTGAAATCTACTGCACTTTTTTTTTAAACAGGCTTTTGTTTATTAAATTGGGGAGGTAACACGACATATGTGAGCATTAAATGCAACAAAAAAAAAAAAAAAAAAAAATAAACCAAATTTCAGTTCGAAAATTCCTTTAAATTGGCTCAGTAGTTTCAACAAACAATTTGTTAATATATAAAAAAAATTATAAAAAATAGAAAAAAGTCTAAAGGCCGCGGTTTTTTTTTCTACAATCATAAAACCTTGTAAGTTTCAAAAAAAAAAAAAATGTTACATATTTCAAATCAGCGCTTTAGTAACAGTTTTCAGTTGCTCTGATTCGAAAGCTAACTTGAATAAATGGTTCTGGGTGTAAAAGTAGGCGTGCTCATTACAAAAGCATATGGCAGCCTTTCTTAAAATACAGAGTTACATCCAAATTCATAAAAAATATTTTTATTGAATAAGGGCTTATTAAGCCCATTTTCTATGGGAAATTTGTTTAATAAACGCTTATTAAACAGAAATGTTTTTTTATGAATTTGGCTGTTAATGTTTAACCAACAAATAAATAAGCAGAAACGTACGTATGTAGATAATACCGCTGACATGATAAATTACTTTCATTTTCTGTCAAGTTAATAAATAAAATAAAAAAAAAAATGTTTTTATATTTTTTTTCTTAGAGATTGTTATTTAATATCAACAAGTTTTTTGTTCTTTTATGTATGAGCGGCAATACAAATTTTTTAGTTTAACACTTTGGCTTAGATTTTCAAATAAATACATTTTGTTAAATTTTCATAGGCATAGGAAATACCGTTAGAATTTTATAGCAAAAACAATTTATTTGTTTACAGCAAAAGATATTTAAGAAACAGTTTCTCCTGTGAAATTGTATAATTGTTGGTCGATATTCCCTTCTTACTTACAGTAAAGGGTAGAAACACTAAGGATAAATGGGATTTAAGTAAACGTAGATGGCAGCCTTGTTTTCTGTTTAAGAGATTGTATAAACCTAAGCCTTAGCATGTGTGAGTAAGAATGAGAGTGCGAGTGAACAAGTATGAGTGTATTTGTCTTAAAGAAAGATGCATTTAAAAAAGAAAAATCTTCAATGTAAAAGAAAATTTGACTTGTAATCAAATGAATTTGGTTTTGTGGCTTAAATAAGGCGTCGAACTGTGTAACGGGGATGGGAGCACATACTCAGAACAAGTTGTTTGTGGTCTTTATATTTATATTTTATATGTGCAGGGTATGCATTTGGATATTAAAATTAAAAATGGCCTGGCTACGTTAGTGGCTCACAGTTAATAGCATTTTTTCTTGGCAGTTTCCACAACAGGACAGCAAGAAACCAAAAATCTTTCAGGTAAATTTATTTTTATTGATCTTTTGAAAATATGTAACTGGTTTTCACTTTATAAATGTAATTGAGCATTTTTATATCGTATATCGTTAACTGAACTGTCATCTTCTATAACTGTGTAACTTTATTAATTTTAAAGTAAAAGTAAAGGTTTACCTTGAGTGCAAATTGAATGAAATCAACTAAAAACTCTTAAGAAAATAGATTAAAAATAAGATTTTATAAATTTTAAACACTGACAATTAGAGAAACAACTTTTGTGAGGTTTTCGTTAAAGCTGTACTTTACTGCTTTTGATAACTTTTATTACTTAAATAAAATATTAAACGTGCACTAAATATTATTTTGTATGTTATATGAACGAAGAAAAACATTTATTGATTAGGACAATTAACAGAAATAATTATCTTAATCGATTATTGGACATCTATGAAAATTAAAGTAAATTTTTTTTTGAACGAACGTGTCTCATTTATTAACATGAAAGTCAAATGTTACACAAGACAAAAAAGTTTAAAAAAATTAAAATATTTTTTCATTCATTTCATACATACATACTCGTACCACAAAACAGAAAAAAAAATGAGGAGGCTGATTAGCTGAGAGTAGGAAAAACCAGTTGATAGACAGACATATAAGAGAGAGGGTCTTCGATTGCACCTCACAAGACAAGCAATATGCATATCAAAAGCGAAATCTACCACACATGTTTTACTAAACCTCACGTAGTTGTTTTTTTCTTATCTAATTACGATATCGCGTAAAATTAAACGAAATTTTTCATTTTTGGTATCATGGTACTCGATATGGAGCAAAATAGATCGCAATTCTTCCTTTTGGTATCATGGCACTCAATATTTAGTAAAATATATCGATAGCATTCGATAGCGGGTCTTTGATCAAGTATAATCTTGTTAAACATCATTCGATAGCAAACTAACTATTGACAGACCATAAGCAGTCACAGCAATTTTATTTGCTGAATTCTTGATTTTGTAGGAGAGAAGAATGCTCGTACTCCGCAAATTCACTTTTGTTCTCTCGTCGTATCTTTTAATTCTGTAAAAAAAAGAACACAAGTGGCTTGAATGCTGATTGAGTGAATGAATAAAAATGCTAAAATTGCTGAAACAAAATTGCTGTGTATAGACACAGCGGTAATTTTAAAAGAGAATTAAGAAAAAGTTGCGCAACTAAAATTGCCTGGTCTAACCAACAAATAAATTATTTTTTTTTTAACCCCACGATCAACAAAAAGTTAAAAAAATTTTTAGTTTTATTTAGTTATTGCAATTTTTAATAAATTTTCAGCTTAGGAATTTGAAGAAAAAATTGTCGGAAGTGGCAATTGTTCAGTCATATTTTCAAAAAGTCCTTTGCCTAAATTAATGCTACAATTTGAAAAAAAATTACGATTTGGTAGATAGACCCCTGATTCCTTTTACATTATTATAGCGCAGAAGGATTATGACGGATCCTAAGGGGAAAAATAATTAATTCTTTGCTGGAATAAACGAGTCTTAGGATTAAGGCGTTAAAAAGTTGTCCTCAGGGTGGGTTGCTCTCAACACTGTTGTTGTCCATTGTAGTAGCTGAATTACTAAACCTACTGAGTGGTAATGGTTTTAAAGTTCAGGAATATGCTGATGACTTTGCTGAGAATACCATATCAAACCTACTTCAAAAAGCACAGAACTTCTTATCAGACTGGTGCAGCAATGTTTGGTTGCATGTCGACGCAAAAAAAAAATTAAAAATTACCTGGGGCCTACATTGGATAAACTCAAATTTTCAATACAACTTAAATCGAAAAAATTTGGCTCTTATACCAAGAATGATAGACACAAGATTACGCCATGCCCATGATTTCCCGTTAGATGACATAGTTTGTCCACTGTTTGAAGAAAAAATTAATAAATTTTTCGTTTTGTATGCACGACATCTTTTCTGCTACATGCGCAGAAAATTTAAATTTTATGTTCTGAATGGGCTAATCTTGTGTCTATCATTTGTGTTACTATAACTTTAGGATAACTTTAGGGTATTACAATAGGTCTATTTTATCCGCAGTGATCAGGTAGCTTGTTCTCGCTCTTAATTCATAATTAGTTCTAGGGAATTTTTTTATTGTGGTGAATCTATAGCGTTCTGAAGAGAAGTTAAATATCTTCAAATCACTGGGAAATAGTAGCCCCCCCCCCCCCCCAAAAAAAAAAAGATTAAGCCAGGGCCATAATATAAACCACTAGAATGTTGTTTGGTAAAAACTGGGAGCTAAATCTTAAAATGACCCTGAGATTAGCAGGCCGCTGATTGCTTATGCGTTATCGGTCTGCTTCAAGAGAATTAGTAAGGTCCCAGTGAAGGCAAGGATCAATAGAATGGAAATACTATCTTGTGTCTATCTAACACGGTCAACGAGTTCAACTCCGACTGCTGCCTTTGATATCTTGCTAAATCTTTCGGCAATTCATCAAGAAAGAAGCTTTATAGTTTACTAGCTGACCCGGCAAACATTGTTTTGTCTTACTCTAAGAAATCGTACTCATAGAGTAAAGGACCCTGCAAGACCGGATAAAAACAGGTAGTAGATAAATAAGCCAGATACCGACTACAGCGTCACCTTGTGACGGCGGACTAGGGACGCTAAACCTTTCAAGGCGTAACCCAAAGGTGTGCACAGAAATTCAATTAAATCGGTGCAACCGTTTACAAGGAGTACAATGTCAAACACACGTACAGTCGAATTTTATATATTAAGATAGTAAAATCATTTAGCGTGATGTGGGGAAGGCCTCTTCTCTTGCATTAGAATTAGAATGAGAAGTGGGAACAAGACACCTGGTTACTGCGGCCAAAATAAAACTATTGTGACACTAGTCTCAAGTCTAGTATTCATTAAGAATTCAGAAACTTCTTTGGGTGATTTGTTCGCCATGTCCAACAGTTGTAAATAATGTTGTCCTAAGTAGCAAAAACAGATCCAAATTAGAGCATTACGATAACACAATATGTTTTCGGCTGTCTCTTCATCTTCCTTACAAAACCTGCAAAAGGTCATTTTGACTGATCCTCATATTCGCCAAGTGCTTCAATACTCTCCAATTAACAGTCAGGAATCCCGTGACAATGCGAATTCCTGACCAGGTTAAGTTAAATAATTCCCTTGTTCTCTTCCGAGAGCGGACTTCTCTGCATACAGTTACATATATTTTTGCTACTGCGTATACTTTCAGACATATCGATTATTTGCTTTGATAAAGTCATGCCAAAAAATTTTTTTTTGGACAAAACGCTTTTAAAATGTCCAATAAACTGGCAAAAGGAATTTATTTTTATTGCTGCCTGAAAAAAATACAATTTGTCGAGTTATGATACTATGGAATTAAATGAGCAACAGGTATTCGTTTCGAATTACTTCTTCAAATTTATATTTACTATAAACAGATGTTAAACAAGAGAAAAGAATAAGGTTGGTCAGTTAGCGCAAATAACAACAAAATAGAGAGTCACTTGATTTGACACTTATTTAGTCACTTTGCTAGAAAACTAGAAAAGTGATAAAAAAAGGCATCAGAGTAGGGATTTAATTAGAAAACTTAACATTTTTTAGAAGCCAGTTTTGTGATGGGTTTTGCCAAAGGCTCTTCTTGAAAAACCTACTTACTGGCCAATACAGCGTCGCTGATAGATGAAGACTTCTAGACTCAGTTCGCAGCAATAAAACAAAAACGAACCTACGAAAACTGTTTTAGATTAAAAAATAAATGAGACGGGACTCTAACACTTGAACTCAGCATTTATGTATGTAAGTGCCAAGTTATGTTTGCATTTACACATGTGTTGGTGTATGAGTGAATGTGTGTATTACCGTGTATCAGTCACAGTATTGAAGGGTGTCGTTACATATGGCATGGCATGCTTGCATTAAAACTAAATGAAAACTAAAACCGAGTGGAAATATTCTGCTCTGCTTTATCTATTCTACCTAAAAGTAAATACCCGCATACATACATGCACACATATTAAATATTCCTGCTGCATATAGCTAAATTGTACCGATTTGTTTGCTTCCAGACAAAGTAAAAACAAAGTGTCATTTAACAATTTGTTTGCTAATGGAAAGTAAAGCAAATAAGCAAAGAGATAATAAATAAATGAAAATACCTACTACCTATAAAATTACACACTCTATATATACAAAAATAAATAAAAGTTATATCTCATACGATGGTGGGATAGACCCAAAACTCATTCATTGCATTTATAGCCTTTTCAGTTTGTTATTTTTTTTTTTTGGAAAAATGAGACTTAAAGCAAATAAATATGTTTGCAGAATAAAATGATGGTTTTAAATGACAGCAACAACAACAATAAAAAATGTAATGTACTAGTAAGCTGGTGATTATTAACGTTATTTAATGCGTCTATAATTTAAGGTAAAAACGATTACCTGGACACTGGGTAAATAATGCTTTTGATAAAATGTTTCTTTAATTCTCTTTGCCAGACGGTGATAACAATTTGTAAATGCTCTTCTTTTTTATTCACTCTTTATATTTTACTGTGTTTATTGTAAGCAATGCTTTGAAACTTTTACAGTTTTTTTCTTTTTAGTAAATAAAATGCCAGGGTAGCCACTCTGTTTTTGTGTGTGTTTATTTCTAATTTTGGAATTTTTCTGTCTTAGGTTGGGTAATGTTAAACGGGTTAAATAGTTCATTTTGGACCGCCTATTCGCTAAGGCAACTGAATAATAAAGTGATCTGGACCCACCCTGTGATGTTGAGATATCTGAGAAGATACCTAACCCTCTCCCCTTTATACCAGGTAGGCCGTAAATAAAATATGCAGTTTATTTTTCAGCTGAGGTACGTTCAGTCTGTCTAAGTTCCACAAAGATCTGCTTGCTTTGTATTTATGCCACCACAGTCGCCTAATACTTCCTCGGTCTTAGCTGAAGCTACGGGTATATGAATATAAAAATAAAAAATTTCGGCCTCTACTATCGTTTGGTAAAAATAAAATTAAACAATTAGATTCGAATGAGCATGAATGCTTTGGTGCACGATCAGCGAATTACAATGCAACTAAAATATTCCCTCGAGGTAAATACTTCAATCTCGAATAACTGCTATAATAATACTAACTAGCTACTTGATTAATTTAGAAAGAAAGTGAAAAACTTCCCGGGAATTATTATTTATTCGTCAGCGAAGTACCCTACTGTCGCTAATATAATTTAAGTGACTGCAGATAAATCTGCCTAGTTAAATATGATTTAACGTAACCCGTTACGTTATTTTTAGAATTTGTAAATATCTTTTTAGTATTTATGGCATATTTATCAAATACGTCTTACGTCATTAAATTTTTCTAAATATGCTTTTAGTATTTATGTTTAGGAGAAATATAAGTGTATGAGTACAAATATGCATAAATACGTTGAATTCTCACAAAGATTACGGGATAGGACACATATCATTTTAAAGGGGACATCGTCAAGATTTGTCGCCCAAATACTCAGAAATTACTTTGCACTATTTCCGTTTTTCTCATAGAATATGAATGGGAAAACGCCAGTTTATGAATAAAGAATTGATAAAATCAAAGTAAATTTTTTTAAATCATTTTTTTATAGAAAAATGCCAATTTTCTTTCCTATTTCGGTTAAAATAAAAAGAAAATATATTTAATTTAAATTGTGCAAAATTCATCACTTCACTTGCGATTTGAAAACGCCAAAATTAACTTTTATAGTTGTAGTATTTTAGAGGAGTGTTTTTATTATTAGAACAAGAAGAGTAACGAAATTGTTTACCAAAAAATTTTCAAAAGAATGCTTTAACCTAAAAAACGTATAAAACTAGTCAAAATTCCTATAAATTGCAACATCTGACAGCTGCTTTTCTTGCAAAACCCTTCAAACTGTATTTACAAATCCTCTCTTTGACGATAATAAAACTATCACATGCTGTTGTTGCTCTCAATTTCCCTTTTATTACTTAAGTGCATATGGTTGTGTGCGTGTCCATCAAATGTTAAATTTTGTTTGATCACTGCGAGTTTTGTTTTCATTTTTCTTTGAGGTGTGAATGAGTGCATGTGTGTGGTTGCATTTTTGTTTATAAGATTAGTTAGTGCAGGCATTTTCCTCTAAAGAGTTTAAGTGTATGTGAGTGTGTGTGTGTTTTATTTTTTTCTTTTTCTTTTTCATAAAGCGCTCTTTCTTTTGAGTACTTCATACTTTTTTTTTTTTATTCTAAAATAAAACAATTGTGAGTGTGCATGAGTTTGTTTTTTTTTTTTTTTTTTTTTTTTTTAGCATGAACAACAAATTTTCTTTTAAGAGAATTTCTATGAACATCAATTTCATATACGGCTCTGTTACGTGCGGACGGCTATAATGATCGCTCTGTTGCTCTAAAATTAAACGTTAAATTTAAAAGGGAAATAATTTAAATGTCAATTACGCCTGTTTTGCAAATGATAAAACTAAATTTTATATTTTTTGTTGTTGTTCTGAATAGAAATATGAAAATAAATTAAGAAAAAAAAAAAGTATTTCAATAATCTGAAATTGAATTTCAATGCCATTTTGTAGGAATTAAAATTAAAATAAATAAAACGTGCCTTTTTAATACAACAAAATCAAAAGAAATGTGAAGATTAAAATAAATTTGTGCATTTTAATTTTTATTACTTTTTCTTTAACGTCTACGACTACGACTAGGACTACTTCTTATTTGGGATTACAACAGTTGGATCAATTTTGCTCATAGTCTAGCCTTAAAATTTTTAAAGGTGAGTAAAACTTTTTTTGGTTTTAAATAAATTATTTCAAAGTGTCCTTTTGCACGAGCAATCAACTCGTGTAAAAAATTTGTATGAAAAACCCTCAATATTTTGCGTACTTTTCATATATAATTTCTAGACAATTTGATCGCAAATTATTTTTTTATTTGTGTATAAGTTCTCATTTTGAATTTATACATATTTTTTGAGTTATAATTATTGTGTGATTAAAATAGAAATTCTTATCTTCAAAACGCTTAACACAATTTCAATTAAACCACCAAAAACAAAATTCTTTAAAACTTGAGAGCTAAATATTTAATATGAATGAAGGAAAGTCAACTTTGAATAGTCTGAAAACAATACACATCAGAAAATTCGAATAAAAATTTGACAGCTGTATGGGTCTAACGTTTGTACTTTTCATTGTATAAGGGAGGGTTGCATTTTAGCCTACTAACCCAGAAATAACAAAAACAGCTGACAGAATCTAATGAAAACCTTAACTTTTGTGTTATAGTGTAAAGCCCGAATTAACAGGATTTCCTTTTCCTCCATTTGCACTAAAAATAGCTTGAGCTCGAATGTAAATAAACCAAAAGCAACAAACATAAAACTGATAGATAAAATTAAAGTTACTAGATTTTTTGGACCGCATTGATTACGGTGTTTACCATTAAAAATTTTGGAATATTAATACTTACGACTTAGTCAAATGTGCTCAGCATATTTGCAAAATTTAAATTCTCGAACTTCCTTCGAAATTAAAAAACAAAAAAAAAAAAAAAAAGATTTGCTCAAATAAAACCTTTTAATCATTTTAATTGCTATTAAAATGTGTGTGTTTGTGTGTGCGACGATTTATTAATTAAGTGAATTTTTTTTATCAATAAACTAACTCTACCCCGCAAACATTTTTTATAACAAAAGTTTATTTCCAAAATGTTTTTTATCTTTTTTTTTTTTATTTTTTTAAAATGCAACCCTAAAATTTTAAAACTATTCTCAAATCATTCTCTCTTTTGGAAATTCGTAAAATGGTACACCTAATTCTCTTTTTGCACCATAGATATGTACGTGTGTTTGACATTGTACGCCTCCTAAACGGCTGGACCCATTAATTGAATTTCTCCGTATGCCTTTGGGTTACGCCCGGCAGGTGTCGCTGTTTTTACCCGGCCTTGCACGGTCCTTTACTTTATGAGCACGATTTCTTAGAGTAAGAAGATCGAATATACAAAAAATTTAAAGCCAAAACAACGTTTTGCCGGGTCAACTAGTTATATTATAAAAAAATAAATCAAATTTGGAAAAAAGGAATATCACCAGAATAATTTTGTTCATAATCTTGTGAAATTATTTCTGGAATATCGTTTCTAAATTGCCTAAAAATCGTGCTAAAACAAAAAAATAGTGTAAAAAGAGTAGAAGTACTTTTTTTTGTTGTAATAGTACTTTTTAATATATATAAATAAAATCAGTTTTTGTCTGAAATTTAAGAACTATAAGAAATTTACTTTTGGCCCTTTTTCAATCACCACTGTTCACTTAATTTAGATTTAAAATTATGCTTTGAAATATTTTATTTACCACTTTGGCAGAAGCGCCGCTACTTTAACCCTGGAATACTAACGTTACTTTGTAATACATACATAAAAACGTTGTAAATTTAAATTTAGTGACTTAAAATATTTTGTTTGCTTTTTCTTACTTAAAAACTGTTGTTGAAAGCACTTGTGAAATTTAATAAAATTAGTTGCATTGCACGTGTGTATACTTACATTGGTATTGCAGGGTTAAAAAGTAAAAAAGTAGTGAATGGCTGTATTTATTTATTACTTAATGATTAAAATTCTATTCGTAAACGAATTTCTCTAAACAAACGCTTTCTATACTCTAAGGAGTAGCAAAAACATCAAGTTTTTTTTTTTTTAATAATAAGAGGGTCAAGACTGAAATCATTGCATTCGATATTGAATAAAATCAATGGAAATTCTTCTAGTCTTTTTGTATGAAATACATAATTGGAAAATTGCTCGCTATTTACTGCAACTTCTTTAAATAACAACTTATTTCAGGAGCTGATTGTAAATAAATTTTAGTTACAAAATGATTGTCAATTCGAATATGTAAATAACGCAAGTAATACTTTTTACTTATGCAACTAGAATTAAGTTCAATTTAAGGGCTAAAAATTATTTTGTTTTTATAACACTTTTGCTACGTCTCCTATCATCAACCATCATCCAAATGCTTGGACGGAAAACATGATTGCTAGCTTTCATTTTGTATGAATGAAATGACTCAATATTTCTGATAAAATTTTATTTACAAAAAAAGCAAAAAAAAAAAAAAAAAATAATAAGAATTCAGAACGAGAAAACATAAAAAACTTAAATGCATAAAGAAAAAAAAGCAAAAATTTATCACATCAACGTTATAAAGTAGTTTATTTCAATTAAAACCAATTAAGAAAATAATAGTTCTTTAAGAATTGATATACAAGTGTGGCACAGGCCCACACTAACAAACCAATAACTTATTACTCTTTATTTTTTTTTTACTCTCGCTCTCTCTCACTTTTTTTCATGTGTAATAAATACATGAATAAAAAGTTCGTGAAAAAAATAATTTAACTGAAGGCAATTGGATTTTTTTTTGAGAAAATTAACTTTGGCTGTTAAAAGTTTTAAAATAAATTAAATTAATTAATTCTAAAAAAATATATTTCTGTAGGGTGCTCTGCAGATTGATAATAAAGGGACTTACTCACTACCCTACACGATCGTACGATTATGTCAAAATAATGTGTGATAGAAGTCTGTCCTACTTGAAGAAATCGCTTTAAAATGGCGAACTTTATGCCACACTATTATACAAAAAAAGATGCAAAAACATATGTTTACTCAGCTTAATACTTTTAAAAGTATTTATTTTCTTCTTTGTCGCAAAATATTTTTTTACAAATATGTACAATGAAAAATAACCTAAAAGTTTGTATAAACAAAACACAAGCTTGGTATTGTTGCTATTTTTCTGCCTTAAGCATAGAAAATGCAACTCTGATCGCACAGATAAAATTTATTTTATGAAAAATTTCATAACATTAAAAAATCGGACAGACCTGTCAAAAAGTCTGCTGGTTCAATACACACTATCATACTTTTTTAGCACACATGCGTCTTTAGACAGATCGTACGACTAAGTAGGATAGTGAGTCAGTACCTTAAGTAAATATGGTCACCGCAAACATAGTTTGTTCTTCACAAAAATATTTATTATTATTAATTTGAAGCATCTAAACATTATTATGGTCACGATAAACATGTTTCTAGTTATTTTTAACCATATTATGTTTAGCGTCTTAGATCAACTATAAAATTATCATATTATTTTTGATAAAATTTTACTTGAAACCATAAATATATTTATAATAAACATAATAATGATAAAAATATGGTTGAATGTAAATTGCTTTCTATTTTGTCTCTTCCGCAACCATATAAATAAAGTGAATATAAAACAAAAACTTAAAGGTTCAAATTCAACTGAGCTTTGTGGCTGAAGTGCTTGAGTGGCGAGTTAATGCTTCTTAACTAAGTTTTCACAAGTTCGAGTCCTGGTAGAGTCAAATAAAATTTAAAAAACTATATTTAAACCCGCTGTATTATGTAATAAATAAATATAAATTAAGAGAAAGGAAAAAATCAATAGAATAAGAAAAAACTTTTTTTATACAAAAAATTCAAATTCAAAATTTTTTTAAATTCATATTAAAATTTTTGTTAAAAATGTTTATATAAAATATGTATGTAAAGGGTGTTTTTTATAGACGTATAGAACTTTAAGTTGGCATTACTGTTCAAGATGGCGACCAATTTAACAGCTGTCAAGTGATTTATTCTCAGTTTGGCTTGGCAATTCATCATGAATAGACTCACGCCTGAACAACGCTTGCAATGGGCCCAAACGAGATTGCCGTTGTTCCCGATTTTCATAAGCGAATTTTGTTTAGCGATGAAGCGCATTTCTGGTTGAATGGCTACGTCAACAAACAAAACTGCCGCATTTGGAGTGAAGCTAATCCTCAAGTGTATGTCGAAACACCGTTACATCCAGAAAAACTGACTGTTTGGTGCGCTTTATGGGCTGGTGGCATCATTGGTCCGTACTTCTTCAAAAACGATGATGGCCAGAACGTTACAGTCAATGGTGATCGGCATAGAGCCACGATTACTAACTTTTTCATTCCTTATTGAACAACCATGATGTCCAGGAGCTGTGTTTCCAACAAGACGGCGCAACATGTCACACAGCTCGTGCTACAATCGATTTATTGAAAGACACGTTTGGTGACCGCCTAATTTCACGTTTTGGACCTGTGAATTGGCCTCCAAGATCTTGTGATTTAACACCGCTAGACTACTTTCTGTGGGGCTATGAAAAGTCATTGGTCTATGCGGATAAGCCACAAACGCTTGACAACATTCGCCGTGTTATTGCCGATATACGGCCACAAATGTTGGAAAAAGTCATCGAAAATTGGACGTCCAGATTGGACTACATCCGAGCCAGCCGTGGCGGTCATATGTCAGAAATCATATTTAAAATGTAATGCCACAAGATTATCTTTCGGATAAATAAAATTCATGTCAATCGAATAATCCATCGTTGTTTTATTGCAATTTAAAGTTGTATACGTCTTTAAAAAACACCCTTTATTTAAAAAAATTGCAAAATAATAAAAATTAAAAATTTTTTTTTTTGCTCTGACCGGGGAGTTGAACCGCAACATCTGCAGTTGGAAGCTATTTTTAATATCTTTGATTTAAAAATATATATGGTTAGATTCAATCATAAATCTAGCCATGCTATGTTTCCACCAGAATATGGTTGCCTCAACCATATTTTTTCTTTGAGGGTGGTAATCTATCAATCTGGTATTCTTGGCTTGGTAGTCAATGGTCAAAGTAACCAATTAATTTCTAATTATAAAAATAAATATTTTCTTATATGGCCCCCCTACCTTTTTTTCTATGTTTTAAACAGATATTTTCCACTAACTCTCAAACTTATTGATGATGTACAGCATGCTGAAGACGCACCTTTAGAGATATACATACATCAACCCCTGAGAAAATTGGCTTTTCTTGTAGTTTTCTAACATAAATAAACTCATGTAGCTCACACAATACTATTTTAATCACTTTTCTAATCTTTTTAATTTCTTTTAAAACTTTTCTTTAAATGTTTCACTTTTATTTTTTACATCACAAACTGCTCGTGTTAATTTGTAGCAGGAAAGAAAAATATTATAAAACACAAATATTAATTTATTAACCAGATACGTCTCATTACACGATTCTAATTTAAGATACAGACATGCATATACTTGCCCTCAAACGTTGCATTCATACGTTTGTGTAAGTGTCGTGTCTCAAACAAACACTCACCACACGCTAAGATAAAACACCTGTTATTATTCACGTAATACCAGTATCAAAAAAAAAAAATTTTTTTATCACAATTTTACGGTAAATTAATTTGAATACAAAAACATTTTGTAAAATTAAGTGCGAGTTTGTATTTTTACAAAGATCATTAAGACTTTTTAAGCCGTAAAATTTATAAATAAAAATAAATAATTTTTTTTTTAATTTCTGGCGTTCACATGAATTCTTACTCGTATGCACGTTTTGATTTACATTTGGAACTTTTGTTTTGTCACAGTTTTCTGCTACATTAATTTGCTCATTGTGCATAATATTGTTGTGATTTATGATTTGTGATCTTAGTGATTGTTTAATTATGACGGCAGTCTAAGAAGTACTTGAGAAGCATGTTTGTTTTTTAACACACTTTGTTAGCAATTGAAAATAAAATCATAAATTGGATATCGGTTTCAATCAAATATAACTCAATTTGTTTGAAACTCAAACAAAACAAGATCGATTTTCATCTCTTTCTAGTTTTAATAATTTTTTAAAAATTAGAAATGTCTTAAATTAATTTAAATAAATGATTTTTTTCTTCACATCTGCAACAATTTAAAGGAATTTTTTTTGCCGGAAATTCGTATTTTCTTTTTAATCAAATGTTTCCATTCGTTTTGCTTAGTTTCCATACATATCGTGTGACTTACTCTATTTAGGAAATAAAGGTGTATCTTGAAAACATGACGTGTTGAATTTTTTGATAATTTTTTTTTTCAAAACTCAGAACATCTCAGATTAACTTTAGGCTTCTTCAAGCGGAAAGAATCAAGCGACTCTCTTTGTTGTAGAATTAGAATGAGGAGCGGGAACAAGTGACACTATTCTCAAATTAAAATTCTTCCCAGAGTCTTTTATCTAATAAGACTTCAAAAACTTTGGGTGATTTGTCCGCTAGCGAAAACCTGTTCAAAAATTTACCAATAACGCTAATGTTGATAACGCTTCATTTTATCCTCAGATTTAAAAATTGATTTGAGTTGATTGTTCTATATATGTATTTTTAAAACATTTATCATTCCCAGTTTGTTTGTCGCAAATTAAAAAAAATCAGATTTTTCTCGTGCATATACAGGGTGGGCCAAAAGAAACCAAGGGGTGTAAAAGTTTAATAACTTTTTTATTTATTAATTTTTTTTTATTTTTTCTTTCAGATTATATAGACAACATTTGGAGAATTTATAATGGAGAGGTTCACAACTGAACAGAGAACCAGAACAATAGAATTTTATTATTTAAACCAGAGATCAATTATTTTAACGCTCATTTTCATTTGAATGGCTTTGTTAACAAGCAGAACTGTAGGTTCTGGGGTTCTCAAAATCCAAGAGCCATTCATCAACGCCAATTACACCCCATCAGGTGTACAGTATGGTGTGGGATCACATCTGAAAATGTCATTGGGCCCTACTTCTTCGAGAATGAAGATGGAAGTGCTGTAACCGTAAATGGAGAGCGGTATCGTTTTATGATAGATAATTTTTTACGTCCTGCTCTTGAAAACAGACCTGGTATGTGGTTTCAGCAGGACGGAGCCACTGCCCATACTGCCCGAGACACAATGGCACTTTTAAGTCAAATTTTTGGAGAGCGAATAATTTCTCGAAATTCGGAAATTATTTGGCCAGCGCGATCGCCAGATTTGACAGCACCCGACTATTTTCTTTGGGGTTTTTTGAAGGAGCGAGTGTATGTGAACAAGTCAGACACAATCCTTGAACTCAAGGCAAACATTGTTGCAGAAATTCGAACGCTACAGCCACAAGTTTTGAAAGATGTTATGGAAAATGCTCTAAAAAGAGCCCATCAGTGCGAAGCTGAAAACGGTGGTCATTTAAGAGACATCATTTTTCATACTTAGTGTAAAAAAATTTCCATTTTGTATATTATATAATCTGAAAGAAAAAATAAAAAAAAGTTAATAAGCAAAAAAGTTATTAAACTTTTACACCCCTTGGTTTCTTTTGGCCCACCCTGTACAAGGTGGGTCAAAACAAGTCATCCGATGTTGTTTGTTTGTTGTTTTTTTTCTAAATGAAAATGAAATGTATGCCGTTGCTGCGTCCTGTTGGAACCATATGTCCTCCAGTCCTAATTCGTTCAATTGCGGCAGCAAAAGCTCGGTTAACATGGCCCTATAGAGCGAACCGTCCACTGTTGTCGTTTGACCAGCCCGATGACCCCTCCAGCGTTCTCCAGCGTAAACAGCGACCCATGCAGACACTTTGAGGGGGTGTAATGGCTCTTCGTGCATCACTCGTGGATTTTCGGTGCCCCAGAAGCGACAGTTTTGTTTGTCACGTACCCGCTTATGATTTTTATCGCGTTCTTGGGCAGTGTATAGCTCCATGGCTTGTTCACTTGTATTCTAAATTTGTCTAGTTCACAAATGTCAAAACAGATTTGACATTGCCCGCCATTTGCAAATAGGTTGATTTCTTTTAGCCCACCTTGTACTACCACTCGTATAGGCATTTATGAGGGTGTGTGAGTGCAATTTGTGAGTATATTTTTCAATTTATTTAGTTAGTCGTTTAATTCTTAATCTCTCCCTCCATTTGCACGATCAATTTAAATCAATTAATGTTGGTTTTGTTGTCTCATTTTGCTTGTCTGCCTCTTTATTTTTTCCCATGTGTATTTACTTGAGTTTTTTTTATTTTTTGTTTTTCCAAAGAATTTTTAAAAGAAAAATTCAACAACTTGTTGATTTGATGTTATTTAGTTCCTTTGAAAAAAAAAATTAAACTTTGTTTTTGAAGCAGAAAGAGAGAGAAAATTAAATGATATTTACTTATCAACTAGTTTGGGTACAGCGATAACTTTTGAAAAAGACTCTTTATATCTCTACAACATATTTACAACATTTATACGTTTCGAAAAGGTGTACGGGACTTCTGAAAACTATTACAGCTTATTAATAGGAATTTTTGCTTCATTAAATTTAAAGATTTTTAAAACGAAATTTTTAAGTCTTTCAAAAATAATTGAAACTTAAAAACCAAAAAAAAAAAAAACTGATATCAAGTGATATATGGGCTGTTATGTGTATACAAATACAAGTATTGATAACATATCTCTTGTATATGTTAAGACGTTTCATTGTTGACATTAAATTGTTTCCCATTTGTCATTTTTTGTCTTTGATTATTTTTACTAAACACAAACCTGTCATTATTGGTATCACCAACTATTGTTAAAGTTGCCATTACAAAGATTGATGTCACCATCAATAATTTTTCTATTAGTGTGTGAGCAAAATTTCTTTCTTATTTACTTTACTTTACATAAAAAAAGTTTGGTGTTTACCCCAAAACTATTTGTTAGCGATTCAGTAAATTTTATAACAAGCATTCGCATCGAAAAAACAAGTATAACGATATTTGATCGAATTTAAGACAAAAATATTCGATACGATAGAAATAATATGCCCACTATTTCCCAATATTTCCGTTTTCCCAATTCAATTTCAATTTATTTTAAAAACATTTCGCCAAAATACAATTTATAAATAAAATCTTTCTTTTGGCCAAAATATAAAGTGAATAATTAAAAACAAATTTTTTTTTAAGAAAACATAAAACGAAAAAATAAAAAACATGTGATGTCTGACCCATAATAACAAGACACTTGAAAAATCTCATACACATGCTCCCGTTTTTCAGATAAAAAATTAATAATAACGAACAAATAAAATGAAATGAAACAATTTGTTCTTCTCTACTTAGCAAGTAAGATAAAGTTAAAAATATTAAAAAAAAAAAAATTAATTGAAAGAAAAAAGGAAAGGAAACAAATGAAAACTCTTGCAATTTATGGGTCTACAGTGGAGCTCAGTTTTAACAGATTTTGTAGCATAATGAAACTTGAAATTCTAGAATTGCACACACTATCGAGCAGATTATGTCAAAATGTTTAAATTATTTTCTAACCGATTTTGGCCTATATAGACTACTCGGTTATTGTAAATAAAATTAAAAAAATTTAAATGGATTTTATTAAATTTTTGTCATAACGCAGACACTCTTTTGCTAAAATATTATGATCTCAAGAGTTGGTTTTTAGAAAAGAAAATTCTCTACAACCAGGACAAGTTATAAATGAACTCTACTGTATTTGAGTGGAAAACTGTTTCATGATTTATTAATAATTTTAAGTAAACTTTTTCAAATTTAAATTATGTAAAAGTGCCAATTATCCTACACACATGCCAAGCAACTCTGACAAAATGATACGGTTTTATTTATTGCAAGTGGTAACGATGAGTAAAAAAATAAATTTTGAAAGAAATATTTTAAAGTTTTAGAAAAAAAAAGAGGGCATGAGAACAATTCATTTAGTTTTTACCTTAGTGATCTGACATAGAGATAGAGGGCTTTCACACTTGGAAAGTCTCTTGTGCAACTCTTGTGTTTGTAGATGAGAGTTTTTCAGGACCAGGACCACACACAGCAAGTTTAATTGGGCAATTATTTCTCAATTTTCTTTTAAAATTGCCTCTGTGTCTACCCACAGCAATTTCGTTTCGGAAATTTTAGCATTCTTGCATGATGGCATTTCCTCATACCGTGCTCACATGCTGCGCATGATCGTCTAATATGCGCTTGAGATTCATCACCTTATTAAAAAAAAAAAAAAAATTAACGTAGACTTTAAAGTTAACGTTATTAATTTTTTTTAATAAATTTCGGTTTTAAGTAAATATTTAAATTATTTAATAAAAAAAAAACTAGTAGAAATTTTTAGCCGATTTTGGCCTATATATGCTACTAGGTTATTGTAAATAAAATAAAATAAATTTTAATCGATTTTATTCCGCTGGTAATTAAAGTTTTTCTTATAACGTAGACACTCTTTTGCTAAAGTATTATGATCGCAAGAGTTGTTTCTTAGAAGGGAAATTTTTTTTTGGGATAAGATCCCCTTACAGTGAGTAGGAAAAGCCACAATTTCGTATTATTTTCTCCAACAGTTTACATAAAGCCAGTCGTATAGTCTAATTTTACTGCAATTTTATTTAACATAAACTGTGTTGCCTTTGTTTTATGTTTTAAAAAATATCCTCATTAATCATACGCTCCATATGCAAGGCATCACAATTATTGTTTACTATTTAGACAAATTAAACATTTTTTTTCCAAATATTTTTCGAATTGATCAAGTGATCGATCAAAAAAGAAAACTATTTTTTGTTTTATTAAGCCATATGGCTTATGAATTATTTATTGTTCAAGCAACATACTTCAAAATTATATTTTTAAAAATTTTTATTTAATAAACAATTAAGACAAAAACAAATTTCTGCATTAAAAAAAAAAAAAAATTAAGTAACACGTTGGACAAAAAAAAAAAAAAAGACTCAATTTATCACTCCAAGTGAACGTGTAATTAGTAAAATTAATGTTTACAATCCATCCAAGTGTCTCGTAATCTGTTCGTCCATCTGTCATTTTTGTAAAAATATTAAATAAAAATTCGATTTCTGAAGGCGTTATTTTTTTCTCCACAAATCTAATGCATTTCCCAAGTTTTGGCCATAAAATTCATTCATTTATTTTGAATACCAACATGCCGCTATACACATATTGTTGCATACCCTGAAGTTTTTTTTTAATATTCATGTGGCAAACAAGTATGTGCCGTGAATTGACTTAGGTTTGCCCTTATATTCTAAAACGCAACGTCTTATTTTAGCCTGGGTTGTCAATCATCAACACTTACAGTTCAATTGAATTTTTTAAATAAATTTTTTAATTTATAATAATTTTTGTAAAGAGTGGTCCAATCATAATGTACGCTGTTAATTGTGAGGCACACGTTAACGTCAAGTTTTGTGCCCAACTTAATTTGACATTTCTTTGTTTCAGTTTTTTACAAATTCAACCATGAAGAGCTAAACAATTCAGCTTAGAGGCTTTTGCGAAAATGGGCGTTCTAATCAAAATGCCTTTCAGGCACTTTGTCCACTTAATATGTTGCAATGCCGGCCATAAGCTTTATATTAGACTAGTTGCTTTTGCCTGGTCACGCCCGGCCCGGTCTTTCGAGCATAGAGATTGTATGTAAAATTGTTTTTAGAAAAATTCGCTTACAAATAGAATTTTAATCGGTGAAAACCCCAAAAAAATAAATACAATAAAGTGGCTCATGGCTTTGTTAGCATTATTAGCAGAGGCTCTAACTAAAGTGGTAAATAAAATATAGCAAAACATAATTTCAGGCTTAAATTAAGTACGGACATACCTTTTTATAAGAAGTGGGTGTAAAAATGGGCGTGGCTGGTCTCTATGCTATATTCCTTGGAATATAGAATTATATGTCTCAAATTTCAGACAAATCAGTTTAAAAACAAACATTTGTACAGCTAACAAATCATCAACAAACAGAAAAGGAATTTTATTTGAATAGATTTTTAAATTTTTTTTGCCCGTACTCACCTGAGAGTATAGCAATTTTTAGAAAAATATAATTTTAATGGCTAAAATACCCATCTAAATAAATAAAGTCATTTACTATCTATTGTATAAAGGCTTATATGCCTTTGCTAGCATTATTAGCAGAGCTGTCAATTAATGTGGTAAATAAAATTTTTCAAAGCATAGTTTCTGGCTTAAATGAAGTACGAACATACCTTTTTATAAAGAGTGGTGAGAGAAAATGTATATAAAATGTATTTTATTAAATTTCACAAGTGCTTTCAATAACAGTTTTTAAGTAAAAAAAAAGCAAACAAAACATTTTAAGTTACTAAATTTAAATTTATAACGTTTTTATTTATGTATTACAAAATAACGTTAGTATTCCAGGGTTAAAGTAGCGGCGCTTCTGCCAAAGTAGTAAATAAAACATTTCAAAGCCTTAAATAGTTAGGCCTAAATTAAGTGTGGTTTTATATCTCTATGAACAGTGGAGAGTGAAAGTCATTGAAAAGGGGGCGTAAAATGGGCGTGACTGGTCTATATTCTATATTCCTGGGAATTTATAATTATAATTATGCAACAAGAACGCAAGATTTAAATTTTAAATAAAACACAGATATAAAAAAAAAATCGTGAAACTTTATTATATCGTAAAGTAGACAGAATGAGGTTATGTATGGAATAACATATCGGGCAGATGGCCGCCGAGGCTTTGCTGGCACACACGCGATCTTTTAATGAAATTTTCAATGACCGTTTTGCATAAATGCTGCGGTATTTCATTAATGCAGCGTCCAATTTCCTCTTTTAAGGCTTGAGTCGTCGTCAGCTTATTCGCGTAAACCATCGACTTCAAAAAACCTTCAAAGAAAAAAGTCTAATGGTGTTAAATCGCAGGATCTAGGCGGCCAATTCTGGTCTCCAAAACGCGAAATAACACGACCGGGAAATGACTGATGTAGCAATTGAATTGTTTCTCTGGCTGTATGACATGTGGCGCCGTCTTGTTGAAACCACAAGCCCTCCACATTTTCTAGGCAAGCAAAAACTGGTTCAAATGTCAAACAATGACACTTCGAATGGCGCCAAATTTAAATCTTGCGTTCTTGTTGGGACACCCTTTATATGTCAAGTTGCAGATAAATCTGCTGCAAAACAAAAATTTTTATAGCGAACAAACAAACAGAAAATGAGTTTTATTTATATAAATGACAAATTCGACTACAAATATAGTAAATCAGTTAAGTGTGAGCTCTGACAGCTAAAAAAACATTCACTTGCCCATCTCTAATTTAATTTATGAACTTAAATATTTATTAAAGATTCATATCTTTAATAAAAAATAATCTACACATACCTACACACGTGTGTAGATAAAAATTATAATAAAAAATTGACTCACACAAATACGAAAAATGGCTCATAATTTATAACGTTAAAAAATCCTATTAAATAAAATTTAACAAAAATTCCTAAAATTTTCTTATAACTGATTCCAATTCTTGGCCATTTTATCTGTTCATAATTTTATTTATTTAATGTTTTATTTGAGAGCAGAAAAAACAAACTAAAATGTGTAACAAAATGTTGTAACAAAAATTTGTGGCGTGTTCTTGATTATGTTTCTGCTTACGAAAAGTTTTCAATTTGTTTAAAAGCTGTCAGAAACAATAACAAAAATGTTTACTTTGACATTAATGGGAAAATGCTTTAAAAAAAATTAATGTTGAATTGGAAGTGTTTTCTTAACACCTTACAAAAAAGACAAAAAAAAAATTTTTTTTTTTTTGATTTCTGTAATCGATAATTGCGTTTTGAAGGGCTACGGTGATGTTGTGTGGTAGGAAAAATTTTTTTTTTATGCTGTCAGTTGGTGCAGGGAAAGCAAATAAATAAACATATATTTTCATTTTCTATTTCCATTATTAAACAGCTGTTTTATAACGTTAAAAAAAATATTTTTAATAATTTTCCAATTTATGCGCTGCTTTCTAGGTAAAAGAACAAACAAAACACAAAACTTTTATCAAGATTTATTATTTTAATTTAGATTGATTTATTAATGTGTTTAATTTTCTTTATGTCTTTAACAAGAAAATAAAATGCTACTCTAGAGATTAATAAAATTTTAACAAAAAAAAAATTTTTTTTTTTTGGAACACGACAGTGCGGAATGAAAAAAAATTAATGTTCTGGAAATTTTATAAGAAAAGTACTTAAATATTGTGTTATAAAAACAGCATATAAATAAAATTGACTGGTATCATGATGTGCTGGCTGCAGATATATTTCCCTTCCACCTAAAATTTCGCAAAATTAGTTTGAATTTTAATTTTAAACGAAATATTTTCTGGTGACTTTTATCTATATACCCATTAGCATATTATTATTTAAACTAAGCGTAACCACTACTTTTTGGCCAATATTTTTTATGGTCTAACATGACTTTTATTACATACAATTAATTGAAATAATATAATAAATCAAACTAATCTAAGCACATACAAGTATTTCTTCAAAATATATAAAAGTATATAAAGCTGACATAGCGGTTATGCTTATTTCGACAAATATTTGCTTAATGTGACCGTATTTTTAAACACTTAAACGCAAGCAGGCAGTGTTGTATCATCGGGGATTTATTAATCGTCATTGAAAGTTGGGGTTTGTTTTTATTGTTTATGGGTCATAATATTACCGCATTTTGAATTTTCCCTACTTAAGGCATCATTCACTACAATCGTCAGCCATGCTGGACTAATTACCCAAGAAAGTCTTTGAATTCTTAATGAATACTACGACAATTGTGGTATACTGAGGGGTTTAAAATGGAAGATGTTAGTGCTGGTGCAGGAATTGTAGAACCACGTTTCCATAGGGAAGATGCAATGGGAAAAACAGTTTCCATTTTTCAGGCGGAGGTCCACGCTAGGGAATGTTTACGAAGGGACACTTTTAGTACCAGAATATATATTCTCTCTGACAAGCAAACAGTTCTATATGCATTGGTGGGCTATTCCTTTCAATCAAGATTAGTCTGGGACTGCTATAATATGCTCAATGCTTTGGCAGAGAGAAACACGGTTACCCTATTGTAGGTGCTGGGTCCCGAAGAGCATGTGGGCAACGAAATGGCGGACTATCTGGCTAAAAAGGGCGTGAACACCCCTTTCATAGGTCTAGAGTTCTTCGTCGGGGTAAAATACAACTTCACTTGTGTCTTACTGCGCAAGGAGAAGAGAAAAAGTCTATAAGACTGCTGGATGGCAGAAAGGGGCATGCGGCAGTCACAGAGACTAATCAGTCCCAAGCGCATTAGAGCAGAGGTTGTTTTAAATCTCAAAACAAATGATATGAAACTCTACGTTGAGCTACTTACGGGCCATTGTAGACTTAATTTTCACATGAGTACAGAACTATTCCTGTCGTTTTTGTCGAGAAGGAGTTCTTTGCGAGTGCCCAGCAGTGGCAAGATGCAGAACAAGCTGACTAGGTAGTAGAGCAGTGGTCCCAAAAGATCTAGGCATGATCAATCCTACAGCAATTACGAGATTCGTAAGGAGTCTCGGATTGTAGTTAGATCTTTAATGGTCGCGGTGATAAAAAGAATAATAATAAAGAATACTAGACTCAGGGAGAGTTTGTAACTTGAAAGTAGTGTCACAATTGGTATATTTGGGAGACTTGTTGCTACTCCTCATCTTAATTCTAATTTTAAGCATAAAGACAAGCACGTGAAGTATTTTAGTCGATTTTAGAGTTTTGCCTTCTGGCTAGACTATTCATCAACATAGACCAGGACCACACACAGCAAGTTTAGTTGGCAATTCTTTCTCTTTTACAATTCCAGCTGTATCTCTACACACAGCAATTTTGTTTTGACAATTTTAGCATTCTTATTCAGCCATTCATTCAGCCTTCCAGCTACCTGTCTCCTTTTTTTACATCTTTATGAGAGACAAAACTAAAAAAAAAAAAAAGGAATTGCAGGGCGAGAGCAATTTTGTACCAATTTCCATTCCTCTTTTCTCTCTCTCTCCTACACAATTAAGACTTGCCAACTAAACTTGCTGTGTGTGGTCCTGGTCATATGTGGTCAAGCTCCATATTTTTTTTTTTTTTTTTGTGAAAGCAGATATTCTTGCTTAATACTTTTGAGCAAAATTTCATAATTTTTATTTAGTTCTTTTTTTAGAAAATCTATTTCAATGAAGAAATCGTTTAAGAAAAAATTATTTTCTTTTAAAAGTCCAAATTTAATTTTTATCGACTTTGTGAAAATGTGGCCCAAACGCTTAAATGCAAAATTTTCCTTCAGATAAAATTTGGGTAAAGCTTGTGTTTTTTTTAAGAGAGGGCTTTTTGGAAGGTGATTTTCTGTCAGCTTTTTGATTTCCACCAGTTTGGTAAAGCGTAATACGTAATTTGAGAAAAACCCACAAAAATTTTGAGTGCATTAATTTAATATAATTTTTTTTTTGATTTTTTGCTGACATTTTGAAGACATTTTTTAAGCATTTTGTTTTTAGTATTTCAATTCTAAGTGGAATAATTTGCGTGCTAAGCAATATTATACAATAATTTGTTTAATTTTTTTTATTATTTATTTTTGTTTTGGCAAACTTGCAAACTGTTTTGTAAATTTGTTGATTGAAAAGGAAATACTCGCTCATATTTATTTACCTACCTAGACAATGACAAGACACCCTTAAATAAATAATCGTATTTGTGCAAGTATCAATTTAAAAACGTTGCACTAAAAATCTTTTTTATTTTTAATACAAAAAAAAAAAAAAACAAAAAAAAAACAAAAAGCATTTAAATAAACTGAAAATGACTAGTATTTGTTTTGTTAAAATGTATGATTAAATTTCATTTAAACTAAAAATTTCAAAATGACTAACTGAAAGTTACTGTTAAGCTTGATAGCAAACTTTTTTAGAAAAAATAATATTTTTTGTTGCTTTGCATTTGTGACAAACTTCTCTTTAGAAGCAAAACAATTACAATCATAATACAAGAGAGTTCGGCTATACTGAACTCTCCTTACTACGGAATTGGAATATGTTCGTTATAGCCTTAAGCCAATAAATATGAATGATTTTCTTAAGAAAAATTTTATTTATGTTTACAAAAGAAAATTAATTTTTTTTGGCAAACTATACAATTTAGTTGCATAATTAGTGTTTGCATTGCATACCAATCCTCTTATTGTATTCTCCATTTATTTTATTAAAATTATTTTTAGGCCCGGTTTTTGGCCAAAACTTTGGAACCAAATTTGTATGGATAGTTAATCAGACACTATTTGATCTTTAACTTATCGATATTTTTAATTTAATGTCCAACTTATGAAATCTTAACTTTAACTATCGGTAACATGTAAGAATAGTTCTTAGGTCAATAAATTTATACAAAGTTGTATTGCTTAATCGCAAAACGCATAACTTGATTTATTACTTTGAGGTAACAGTGATCTGTAGCACCTTCTTGGCCTGCAAAATTACTTAATTGCAAAAAATATTTTGATTTTGTAAAAAGTCTTTGCATGGCTGCAAAAGATATCCAGAACCTATTGCTCCGGCAGAAATAGCAATTGAAATACCCAGGCTGTAAAGTTAGACAAACATCAGTTTCTTTATTTCTCCACGATAAGACTATGAATTGAGTTAGTCTCTAGTATAAGGACTGATGAGAACTAGTTCAATATTGACTAATCATGGTACAGCTAATCTACTCCAGAATTGCACCGAAGCATGTAAAAATTTGGTTGATTCGGTAGTTTGTGAGGCGGCCAGAAAAACTGTCTAGTTACTTTCAGGTGATCGGCAGCTGGAGCCATTTTCGTTGAAGAGTATTCACAGAATGCTGGCATGACCAGTTATCACAGCCACCCCTTTGGATATGTGCCTTCTTTTTCTGTTCACCAGCTGAGTAGAGCCTTTAACATCATAGCGAAGCCATAAGTGATGCATAATCTTTTACGTCCCGAGACTCTGCCCTCTGATATGGCCCTTCTTTTGATAGTATTCAAGAATGCCACTTCTGATGATACTAATTGGCCTTTACTGACCCTAGGCCATCGCAAAGTTCAATTGACTAGTGAAAATCTGCAAAACAAGCTCCGATCTTTATAATTTAAGGCCTAGTCCAGTAACTATTATACTTCGTTTTCCCCCATCCCATTATTTAAAGTAAGAAAAATAATGAATTTTTTTATTAAAACAAACGATTCACATTAAAAATAAAATTGTTTTGAAGTGTTTATGATGAAATTACATCATCATGCTAAAGACTTGTGTAACTGGTAAAATTCTTTGCTTATCATTTCGTAAAATTTCAGTTTAGTAAAGAAAAAAAGATCTAGTTGACAACAACAACCACTTTTAGCAATATTTTGTTATCGCTGACACATTTTCTTAACACTTTCATAAAAATCTTATCTTTAAAAATATTTTTTCCTTCTCTTGGAATAGATGAAAAAAAGAGAAAAGAAACCAAATATTTTAGATAGAAAATTAATATTTATAAATACAAATCAAAATGTTTGCACTGTAACGTTTTGTTTTAAACAAAAAATACTTTTTTCACAAGCAGCTTAAGGCAGTTTACCAGAAATGGGAACTAGTCAACAAAAAATAATGCAATTTTAGTTGCGCATCTCTTGAGTTT
This sequence comes from Thelaira solivaga, assembly GCA_947397855.1. Classification (NCBI taxonomy): domain Eukaryota; kingdom Metazoa; phylum Arthropoda; class Insecta; order Diptera; family Tachinidae; genus Thelaira; species Thelaira solivaga. The sequence goes on from OX377614.1 coordinate 11,588,850, forward strand.
ATAGGAGAGAGAGGAAAGAAAAATAGAAAAGAGATCGACTTCATTTACTTTCTCTCCCATAAGCTTAAGAGTTGCGCAACTAAAATTGCTGTGTCTGTTTCTCGTCGTGTGATTTTAATTCGCTAAATTTTCTTCAACAATTTCATTAGCAAACCAAAAGAGTATCTACTGCATTTTGAAGCTTTTTAGATGAGCATTTAATTCAGTGAAAAGAAAAACTTCCTTTCAATGACACGCTAATTGGTTTTTTCTCTGAAGTAGAAGTACTTACTTCCAGACTGCGGTTGTAGTATTTTTTCTATTTCTTTGTCATTACTTTTTGTGTTGGATACATATAGAATTGCTTACATCATTATTATTTTTTATTGCGACTAGCACTCAGGGGATGACTCATGCCATGCATTGTGTTGGAACTAGTAACAATAAGTTATAGGAAAGAGGAAATAAGGAGTAGTGTCTGTAAACGTTCGATTTGAACCCTCCTATATTGAAAGTGGCAGGAAAAACTAATTCAGGAAGATTATTCCACATTCTTTCGGTAATGTGCTGTGCGATTCATTGGCCATTCCGCCACAAATGGATGAGCGTATGAAGTTACGGTGTTCGGGAACACATTCCATTTTAGTAGCGATAGAACAATGAAACACATCCCACGTTACGACGATGCTCCAGTGAATCAATATAATTGGCTACCGTACCTTCTGTACTCGGTCGAGCAGCTTCAAAATAGACTTTGAAGCTCCGTCCCATTCCATTTTCGGTCGGATATAGGTGATATAGATAATAAGCAGATCAGATGGAGTGAAGTATATCTTACACCGTTTCAAAAAACCTAGCGACCCGAAATATGTGTTCATTCCATCGAACATCACACTGAATCTTCATGCCAAGAACATCAAGAGCATCTGATTCCCTAATATCTACACCACCTATACTTACAGATGAAGCAGCATCTGTTGTCGCGTATCTATGCGTGAACATACAGCAGTAAGTCTTACGTGCATTGAAATCGAACCTGTTATGCGGCGCAGCAGAATATGGCCAGTTTTCCGACACCAAAGTCTAGTTGTTTTAAGGGCTGAAATTTCTTTTGAGAAGAAACGAGACTGATTTTGGTTTAATTGTTTATTGAAAAATTAGCTCATTAATGCCACTTAGAAGACGAGTACAGGGCCCAAAATATTGCATGCGATATTGAATAACGTATTGAACTGAAACGTTTATTTAGGATTTTAAATTGTTTCAAAAATACTCTTATTTTTTTGCATGAAAATGTCATATTAATTTAATTGATTAATAATTTAATTGAAAAATTAGCTCATTAGTGCCACTTAGAAGACGAGTACAGGGCCCAAAATATCGCATGCGATATTGAATACGATTGAACTGAATGGTTTCAAACTGCTTAAAATTTTAATATTACAAACAAAAATACTTTTATTTTTTTTGCATGAAATATCGTTTCTTGTTCTCATATTAATTTAATTAGTAATTTTTATAAACGCTGATTAATTGTTTACTTTTGCATCATTTCCTCGTGTTTATCTTTTAAGTTTAATTTGTCACCTACGGGAGCAAAATTTTAACAGACTTTGGATTACATGTGTTACTTACTTTCAGCTGAAACGCTTACTCACTCATTTCATTTCATTTCTTAATTAAATTATTTTTATTTATAATAAAAAAATGAAGGTTTTATTTCAAAACAATAAATTAATTTAGTAAGTGCGTGTGTGTGTATTTATATCTTAAAGTATGTATTTTGTCATATTCATATGGGCATTTCCATGGTTAAAAAAGCCAAAATATCTTTGTGATTAAATTTCAATAAGGCCGTGTAAATGAAAAAGCTGGGTGCCTTGTAGATTGATGGGTAGCGTGATAATTTACCAATCTGCGGACGGCAGGTTCAATTCCTGCCTAAACCCTGTAAGCCGATAGTCAAAGTTACTAGGGCTCATTTACAAATTTTATCTTAGAATTAATTTCTAATATTAAATAATAATAATGAATCAAGCTTTATGCAAGGCTGAGTAATATTCTGCAGTATTCAGGCTAAAATTATGCTTTGAAGTATTTCATTTACCACTTTAAATGGTGCCTCTGCTAATAGTGCTGGCAAAAGCTTGAATCACTTTTTTTCATAGGTTTTTTAAGGATTCAAATTCTATTTGTAAAATTGCTAAATACGTTTTCTATACTCTAGAGGTCTTAAATCATCGCATTCGATATGGAGTAGCTCGTATTATAATTCAGTAACTTTTATTACGAAAATTCGTAGTGATAAAAGAAGTATAACAATATTTTATCGAGTAACTTTCCGACAAAAATATTCGTTATGATAGAAATGGTTATTTTGCGCTGAATATTTATGTGCTTTTAACTTTGTCGCAAACTTCAAATATTTTTGACGGAAACTTACTGAATAGCGTATTCGATAAAATATCGTTATACTTGTTTTTTCGATGCGAATGTTTGTTATAAAAATTACTAAATCGCACTACAGATGGCGTATCATTTTTATCTAGGTTGCACATTCGGTTAATAAATAAAACGCACAATAAAGAAGAGGGGAAGTGTCTTAATTGAATTTTAATTTTTGGAATTATATAAAAATTAATGTTCTATTTTTATAACACAAGCGATCAGCTCCTCTGGAAATTTTATATAAAAACTACTCAAAATTTTAGACGATTTGATCGTTTGTGTTATAAAAACAACACATAAAATAGAAAACTTGATGACCCACATTGACACCTAATTAATTTCAGTTTTTATTAAATTTCTCATTATCACTTTGCAGTTAAATGACATTAAAAAATTTTTCTACAAAATAAAATTCTAAGGCCGTTTACATATAAAACATTCAAGTACCTGTACATAAAGCACTTTCCCTGTAAATTGAGTGTAAGTGATGGGGTATGTGCTAGTGTGTAAGTGAATTGAAAATTACACACCTTTAAATGCAAACAAGTAATGCGAACTTGAAAATTTATTTGATCTGCAAAAGCTTTGGCTGATCTGTCACTCCCATTACCAAACAACCAGTGTAGGTAGGTATGTGTGATGGATATTTTACTGTTTTCTATAGCTTATTAAGTCTGTGATAATTTATTTTGATGACAGCTTTAGTATTCCGTTAATGTGTGGCTTTTTTATTTAACAAAAGAGGAAAAAAAAACTACATTAAATCAAATATGTAAACGAAATGTATTTTTTTTGGCTTTCGTAATTGAAAAACACATCAAGACATTTAATTTTCACAATTTTCTACTGTTCTTTTGCACCTAGAAATTGAATCGAGTAAGTCTTTTGTGTTTGTTGTTTGCTATTTGAAAAGCGGCGATAGGCTTGAATGAATTTTGTTTGAAAAATAATTAAGAAAAAAAAAAAAACAAAAAACAAAAAACTTTTAAAAAGTTTATTGAGAAAGGCAGGCATTGATCTTCAAATAATCAATTAAATTTTTTTACGAGTCATGAAAAACTAAAGGGTGTTCCAATTCCCAACTAATGTGCTGTTTTTATAATACAATCAATCAAATTGCTGGAAATTTTATATGAAAAGAACTTTAGTTTTTCATAAAATTTTTTTAGATGAGTTGATTGTTTGTGTTATAAAAACAGCATTTAAAATTCCTGCTATACGATTTTTGAGTGGTAAATTCTGTGCTATTCAGGGTAGTCTTTTTCTAAGCAGAGCAAAAATCCAAATTATTCTACTGTGCAGATTTTGTAACACTAGCGATTAAACCGTTTAGAAAATTTTTATAAAAACCACTCGATTATTCGAGGACTTTTCATACAAAATTTGTAGATAGATTTACAGGAAACGAACAATTGTTTAAATCGTCAAAAAAATTTGTATGGAAAACTTTAAAAAATAGTTTAAAATGCATGTACTGTTTTTATAAGACAAGCGATCAACTCGTCTACAAAAAATTTTATGAAAAACTAAAGTTCTTTTCATATAAAATTTCCAGACTAATTGATCGCTTGTGATTAGTGTTTTCCATACAAAAATTTACGTTTATGTGGTTTTCCAATCGCTTAAAAATTTTTTATGGAAAACACTCAATTTTTAAAATATTTTTGAGTGTTTGCCATACAAATTTTTTAGACTTATAAAGGTAAATTTTTGAGCTGAAATATTTTTTAAAAGGAACAAAAGATTATGACAGAGGCGGTAGCTAAAAATACTTTCTTTTTCTTTTAAATAAATACTGGCTCTGGACCACTACTTATCAGGCTATTATTTTTATTATTGTGGCTTGTAATTGCACCTTGTGCAGCCCAATAGCCAATTTAAACAATCTAAGACCTCTCACGGATTACGTAATTATTGTGAGATTTTGTACGCCATGTCAGACAAAGAAGATATTGGAAAATATTAATGCGGCAACCTTTCTGGACAATTCGTGGTGTGTGAGCATTCATGACAAAAAATTTTATTATGGGAGGGCCTGACAAAAAATTTTAAAACTGAGAGGAATTATTTTCTGTTAATTATTGCCAATCGTTTGGCTGGTTTAGATTTAAATGATTATTTTGATTGATGTTCAAATTAAAAAAAAAAATATTTTCAATATGTGATTTCTGAGTGTCTGGCACAAATCTTTGAAAGTTTTAAAAATCAAACGGCTGGCAATTATACCTTTACAGCTGGTTAGCACCGTTTTTTCATTGAAAAGTTGTCAGTTGTACATGTTTCTTTATGCGGCCCTTACACACTCAAGTTAAATGCAATTTTACAACAAAAGTACAGCAGCCTTTAAAGAATTTGCTCAATTATTTGCTTTAATTCTTCACTTTGCCAGGATTTAGCATTTAATTTTAAATGAATTTAAGTGTGTATGGATCGCATTACATACTGTTTCGCTCTTTATCTCTCTCTATCTCTACTTTATATCATCTGGGCTTTTATTTAAAAGTAAATCTTTATGCACACACACACACAACATGCGTGTGTTTTAAAACACGTACTACACCAGAAGGATATCAAATTTCATATAAATACTCGCACTCGCAGGCTATTGTTTTCTGTTATTTTATATTTTATTTAAGTAAATCAAGTACCAAACTCAACATTTAAGTGCAAACAATGTAAATGCAAATAAATAAATATTTCATCATAATTTTTAAGAACGGCGCTACTATGGTATTTTAAATTTGTTGTAAGGCTTGTGGTAAATTTTAAAAATATGAAATTTATTTTATAGGAAACGAGCAATTCAATTGCCTATAAACAAAACCGCTCAAAAATATTTAAAAAATTTATGCTTTTATCCAAAATTTATGAAAAAGTAAATGAAAAATTTCGGTAACGTTGACTTTAAAGTATACGTTAATTTTTTTTTTTTTTTAGAATAAGGGACTTGGTGTTTTTCATAAAATTTATTTTTAGATGATTGGATTGTTCGTTTTTTAGAAACAGCACAGAAATTTGTTTTATTTTTTAATAAAAAAAATCAGCAATAAATTTCTTCCCAAGTAAAACAATTAAAGCTTAAAGGGCTGAGTGTGGTAAAGCTTTACATAAAAAAGAAGCCGCATAGCCTTTGCAAGGAAGTAAAGAAAATAAGCCATAATCCTAGTCAAAAAAAAAAAAGTAGGGCTTTATTAAGAGCCGACTTTTGTTAATAAGAATTGTTAGTTATTTTTACATATAAATGTAAAATGTGGAATGGTAACCAAAATGAAACACGTCCGAGTGATGATACAGAAAAATTATAATCCATTTTTATTGTCAGAAATAAACGTCTATACAATATGAAATTAAATAATCAAGTAGGCATGAAAAAATTGTACACAAGTTTTTTCACTATTATTGTTATACGTATTAATACAAGTATTATAACAGTTATACTTATATATAGGGTTTCAAGTTTTGGCTTGTAAGTTAAATATCCAACAAACTCCACCTCAAGCCAAATACATTTAAACAAAAAATTAATAATAATAGAAAATTACTATTTTAATTTTAAAAAATTACAACCAATGGAATGTTTGTTTTTAGTTAAAACTTTGGTTAAAATATCCGCTGCATTTTGTTCTGAAGGAATGTATTCAATGGTAACAGTTTTCCTCTCATACTGATCACGGATGTAATGATATCTAATATCAATATGTTTGCTTCTTTTATGTAAAGCAGGATTTTTTACCATAAAATTAGCACTTTGATTGTCACAAAAAATTGTTGTTGGACTTGTCAACAAATCATTCACTTTAAGTTCTTTTAGAAGATTTCTGTGAAAAATTATTTCCTTAGTTCCTTGACATAAAGCAACGTATTCAGCTTCCATTGTACTCAGAGCTACAATTAATTGCTTTCGAGACTCCCAAGCAATTGGACCTCCACTCATAAATACTACATGACCAGAGTAAGATTTTCTATCTGTTGAATCACATCCCCAGTCAGCATCTGTGAAACATTCAAATTCATTATAATTGGAAGAATAAGTTATTTTTAAACCCGGATTATTTTTAAGGTATCTTAAAACGTGTTTTGCTGCTTGAAAATGTTCTTGATGTGGATGACAGTTAAATTGAGATAATTTTGAAACGACATGAATTAAATCCGGTCTTGTTATTACTGCAAGATACATTAAAGAACCAATTAAACTTTGATACTTTTTATCATTTAAGTCTGTACAGCTTTTCTTACACTTCTCCAGCACTAGTCCACTTGGCCATGGTGTAAGCGCAAATTTACAATTTGACATATTCCACTGTTCTAAAATTTCCTGAGCATATTTGTTTTGATGTATTGTTATATCTCCTCTTAAATTTTCTCGTTCTATTTCCATTCCCAAATAAAATGATATTGGTCCGCGATCTACAGCCTCTACATGCTTGTTCAAATCAATAATTATGTTCTTCATATCCATCTCATTTGAACATGCTAGCAACATGTCATCTACATAAATTGCTATAATTATTAAACTTGATTTATTTTTCAGAATATAAACACAAGTATCTGATTTACATCTAGTAAAACCCAATTTCAACAAAATATCATTAACTTTCTTGTTCCACTCACGTCCAGCTTGTTTTAAACCGTATAAAGATTTATTTAATTTGCAAACTTTGTTAGGATTATTGTATTCTTCAAACATTGGCGGTTGTAACATATAAACATCTTCTTCAATATTTCCATTTAAATATGCTGCAACAATATCTACATGGTTTACTAATAATTTAAGTTTAGCTGCTAAGGCCAATAATAACCTTATTGTTGAATGTCGAACAACGGGTGCAAATGTTTCTTTATAGTCAATGTTTTGTTTTTGGGAACAACCTTGAGCAACAAGTCTTGCCTTGTATTTTTCTACTGAACCATCTGATTTACGCTTTAAAGCAAATACCCACTTGCAACCAATAATATTTTTCCCTTTTGGTTTTTCCACAAGATTCCATGTTCTATTTTTTATTAATGAGTCAAATTCTAACTTCATAGCTTCTTTCCATCTTAAAGAATCTTTAGAATTTAAAGCTTCAGCTACATTTTTAGGGTCTTCAATAATTGAGTTCAACATCTCAATACCATTTTCAGTACAGTATACTTTTCTTGGTCTACCTTTTCCACCACTTTTTACCAATTTTGGCCTGCCACGTTTTCTCTTATTTTCGACAATTATTGATTCATCTCTATCAGTTTCCTCACTACTAATATGATTTTCTTCATCTTCAACTAATTCTATGTTCTCATTATGTATTTCTGCGGGAACATTTACTTGTTCATTTGTTTTTAAAATATCAAAAAAATATTTATTTTCTTCTTCTGTTTCCTTAACAATATTTTTCTCAAATGATTGTTCAAAGAAAATAACATCTCTAGAAATAATTATTTGTCTAGAAATAGGATTATATAACCGATATCCCTTGGTTGTTAACTCGTAACCGACAAATTTTACTTTATTTCCTTTAGGCAAAAATTTACTTCCTTTTGGCTTTGGTCCTTTGTTTAATACCACTGCATCACATCCGAAAGTTTTTAAATGAAAAACTGATGGTTTTCTACCTATCCAACGCTCATATGGTGTCACATTATTCAAAACTTTTGTAGCAATACGATTTTTTAAATATGTTGCCGTATTAATAGCTTCTCCCCATAACATTTGTGGCAATCCTGATGATGATATTAAGCATCTTGCCATTTCAACTAATGTCCTATTTGCTCTCTCTGACACTCCGTTCTGTTGAGGTGAATAACTGACTGTTGTTTGATGTATAATACCTTTCTTTTTAAATAATTCTTTAAATTTAGAATTTACAAATTCCCTCCCATTATCACTTCTAACGACTTTAATTTGGCGGCCTGTCTGCTTCTCCGCAATCCCAGCAAAAGAACAAAATGCTTCAAAAGCATCTGATTTATTTTTTAAAAAATATGTTGTTGTATACCGTGAGTAATCGTCAATAAATGTGATAAAATAGGATGCACCACCCAAGGTTTTTGTACCAATTGATCCACATAAATCTGTATGCACCAATTCTAATAAATCATTTGTTTGTATACTGGCATAGCTTTTGTATGGTTTGGCAGAAATTTTACAAATCGCACAAGTAACACATTCAATGAATTTCGGCATTTTTATATCAAAACCTTTAAGAATATTGTTCTGACTCATCTTATTTAAATCATGCATATTTAAATGACCAAATCGTTGATGCCATTTAATGCCAGCATTTTCATCTATTACTCCAAAAACACTTTCATTGTTTTCACCCTTTTTTATAGATTTTATATTTACTACAAAAATATCTGATTTCAAGTCAGCTGTCAAAATTAGTCTATTATTTTTACTTCTCATTTCTGCTTTGTTTTTTATAAATTTTACAAAATGTTCGGCTTTAACTATTTTGTTAATTGACAAAAAATTTGAATGCAATTTTGGTACAAATAATACATTCTTCAGAGTAAGGTTGCAAAATTGTGTCTTTAATATAATATCACCTATTCCTTCTGCTGTAATACTCTCACCAGACGCTAACACAACTTTTTTTACAGATTTAGATAATGTTGTAAAATGTTTTTCTGAATTACACATGTGTGATGTTGCCCCGCTGTCTAATATCCATAAATTATCATAACTAAGTTTATTTTCATTTAATATAGAGCAAGCAAGATCACTTTCTAGATTTTCTTTACATTGTGAACGTATGTGGCCCTTTTTACCACAACGAAAACATTTAATATTATTGAAATTGTTAACATACCCATCATTCTTACTGTTGTTGTTGCTCTTTGACAAAATATTTCTGGTTCTGTTTTTGTTACTGCTATTGTTGTACTCTTTTTTATTTCCCTTTTCATAATTCTTTGATTTTACTGCAAAAACATTTTCCGTTTGATTATTTAATTTACTTGATTGTCTCATCTCTTCTTCTTTAATTTTAGAAATCAATTCCTCGTACGTTGGTAAATTATCCCGGCTTTCAATTGCTACCACAAAATTCTCCATTTCGTCAGGAAGGCTACACAATAATAAGATTGAAAGTAAATCATTATTCAATGTGATTCCTATTTCCTTTAACTCATCGACAATTGAACAAAATTCATTTATTTGACATGAAATTTTTTCATTACCATAAATTTTAAATTTGACAAGTTTTTTAAACAAATTCACTTTTCTGGAAGCCGTCTTTGATTTATATAAGGAGCTTAATACATACCAAGCATTCTTTGCTGTTGTACAATTCTTTATGTGAATCAACTCACTGGATTTCACACTAAGAGTTATTGTTGCAAGCGCCTTACTATCGCTCTTTTGCCATATACTCTTCTGAGGTTCTGCTGCTGGACAGTCTTCCGTTACTGTATCCCACAAATCCATTGTGATAAGCAGACTTTTGACTTGAATACACCATGCTGTGTAATTTTCTCCATTTAATTTTTCTATATTTGCAATTCCACTCGCCATTCTGTTTTTCTCTCTAAATTCCGGATAAAACAGGAAACCCAAAAAATCAAATTAAATTTGATCCACCGCAAAAATATATTATTTGCAAAAACCCAATTTAAAATCCTTCAGCTTAGTTACCAGGATCCTGGGCCCATAACCTTTGTTAGTTATTTTTACATATAAATGTAAAATGTGGAATGGTAACCAAAATGAAACACGTCCGAGTGATGATACAGAAAAATTATAATCCATTTTTATTGTCAGAAATAAACGTCTATACAATATGAAATTAAATAATCAAGTAGGCATGAAAAAATTGTACACAAGTTTTTTCACTATTATTGTTATACGTATTAATACAAGTATTATAACAGTTATACTTATATATAGGGTTTCAAGTTTTGGCTTGTAAGTTAAATATCCAACAAGAATTTTATAAATTTAAAATCATTTTTAAAAAGACACCGACGCTTAAAACGACTTTATATTCGCTTAAGCAATTTTTCATAGTGAACTTATGAAATTCGCTTCAACCGAAATAAAATTATAAAATTCACATGAATTGTCTGTCCTTTCTATTTGTTGTTAATAAATTTGAAAACGAAAATTATCCTGTCGCTCATTATTCATTCATTCATTTTCATTTTGGTCTCATTTCAGCATGAAACTCAGTTCAGTGATCTTGCAAATTTCATTTCTTACAATTTTTGGCAAAATGTTTTCATTTGGATTTGTGGGGCCTGAGGAGCGCAAATGTAAATACTTACGAGTGGATAAATTATTGAAAATACGCTGTTACGATATGAATCTAAAGGAGGTGCCGCAATATCTCAAGTCATCAGTAGAGGTAAGTCGTCATAATCGTTTATGTATGTGTTGTTTCTCTAATACAAGCTATCAATTCGCCTAGAAAATTGTACTCACAAAAATTGAGGGGTTTTTATAGAAATTTCTGAAACGAGTTGATCGCTTTAATCTAAATTTAAATCAATTACAGTGAATGAGAGTGCATGTGGTATTTTTTATTTCAGCAAACATACATACACGTATTTACATATGTATCAGAGAGTTAAGGACGGTGTGTGTGTGATTTATTCAAAGCACAAAAACTCATGTTAATTTTACTCAAACGATCAAACACTTTAAGTCTTCTTTCAATTTCAATCATTCAAAATAATGATTGTATGACGATGTTGCTCAAAAAATCATTAAAAAATATTTGATTAAGCCATGTTCAAGGCACGATTTAGAGTTTAGAATTAGAATGAGGCACGTTTGAAAATTGATAGTTTTTTAATGCTGTTTGTAGCAATTGAATATAAAAAATAAAATTAAAACAGGCATTACGCCTTGATGAAAAACATTCAACAAAGCCATATTTCACTACAAATACAGACATATAAATTTTTTACTCAAATATGTGTGCTCGTTGACTTAATGCCTTTTTTCAATATATGTGTTTTTTAATGTTTTGCATTTTGCTCTCTAAGTTCATTCATGTTGTAAAGTTTTTAATTGTGTATCGAATATGATTTAATCGATTACTGTAAACGGTTGTTTGTGTGCTGAATAAATCACATACAACGGTTTCAGAACTCTGTTTTTATTTTATTTTGTGAATGAAATACTGAAATGAAGTATTTTTCGACTGTGTATAGAATATTTTAATCAAGGCATATGCATGCCAATGCCTGTATTTCAATGTTGCTTTTTACATTCAATTGTGTCGAACAGCATAAAAAACAATTAGTTTTTAAATGTGCCACCAACATTATTTAATCACGATTTTTATTCAAATTGTTTGTTTATGTGGTTGGATTGATTATCCATAAAAAATCTAAAAATACGATTTTTGCAGTTCTCTGGCTTGCTTTAATTGAATTAGATGTTTAATTAGTTTTTAGCTTCATTTAAAGTGGTGGTTAACTTATTTGAACTTGATTTGCTGCATTTTGTATGCAGTTCTTTGGATGCCAATGGAAAACGAATGTACTTAAACGGTTTTGTGTGAGTGTTTTTTAATTAAATGAGAAAATATTACTAACTATCTGAGTGACTCTAGTCGATGTCATTCACTTTTTTTTGAGTACCCACTTCTTTGTTTTGCAATTTCACTGTAGTTTTTTTTATTGTTTTTCCAAATGTGTTGGTCAGGGTTCGAAATAATTTAAAATAAATTCTTGCCTTGATTGAATTAACTACAGGCACACGAGTAAATTATAAATTAAAATCAATTGTGCAGCATCTTTTTATGAGAAAATATTTAAAACTTAAATTCAATAAATATCAAAGTCAAATCTACTATTCAAGTGAACATTTTGCCATTTTTCACTTAAGGTTTTGTTGAAGAAATAATTTTAGCATTTCTGGAAGTTTTTAGGAAATTCTCAAAATTATGTGACAGACACATAAGATAAGTTAGTAAAACAGATAAGAGAAAAAGGGGAAAATTAAATAAAGCCATAGGGGCATCTTAAACTCAAATGGATGCCATGATTCTAAATATTTTCCTTTATTGCCAAGCATTCATCGTAGAAAGGATGGGTGTAACGTTTTAGGGTGAAAAAGTAAATGAAAACTTATCACTGCATGAATGAATAATTGAACTCGAAAGGCTAACAGTCAATGTGTGCAAGCGTAATCAGACACAGCAAAATTAAATAAAAATTGGAGTAGAGCATTTTGCTAGAATTCGAGCGGCTATAAATAGCCCCTTAAGCAAATGATCTTTTTACCAAGCCTGTGGTGCAAAATAAGCACTTTATACCCGAAAGAGTGAAAGGAAATCACATATCACCAAAATATATCCTTTTAAGTTTTCTTTTTAGCTCAATTAAAAATAATCGTTTACAAACTTCACTTTCATTAAATACGAGTACTTTGGTAGAGGCCTGCACAATAGATCTTAAAGAACGCGGTGCAATTAAATTTCATGATGTTAAAAAAACTACTTTGCTTTTATTCATAAAACGCATTGTGTAGCAGTGAGAGGTATGTGATCTTTTTTCAGAATAAAAAAAAAATAACATGACAACATGCTACATCCGTTATAATATCAGCCTGGAATTAATGCAATTTGGGCTTCCAATAATTTTTTTAATTTATTTAAAAAAACTATTTTATCTAAAGTTTTTATCTTTGCCTTTATATTTTGGAGCCTATTCACCCCGAAACGGCTAACATCAGTTAACAAACTTTGAGAGCTGTTGGATAACTCCTTGACTTTTTGCATTTTTTTCGCAGTAACTTTAAATGCAAAACTGCTGGCCTTAACCACCATCTTTAAATAAGCTACTGTCAAATTTTGAGCAACCAGCGTCATTTAGTTTGTGTTTGACAGCCATTTAAAGCAGACAACCTAGTGAATTTTAACAAAAAATTCACTGTTCCATCAAGACAATGCACGAGTGTGTAGTTGCTATGGCAAAAATCCATAAATTGTACTACGAACTGCTACCCCATCCAACATATTCTCCAGATTTAGCCCCCTACGACTATTTTCTTTTTCCCAACCTAAAGAAATGGCTGGGTGGTAAGAGATTTGGCTCGTATGAAGAGCTTAATACTGAAACAAGCGCTTATTTTGAGGACTTTAAGAAAACCTATTATTTGGAAGGCTTAAAAAAAATTTTAAATACGCTGGACTAAAGACATTGATCTGAAAGAAGATTATGTTGAAAAAAATTTTTTTCAAAAAGTCCTGGAGTTATCAACCAGCCCTCGTACAAAAAATTTTGTTCATATTATTTTTTTGATTACAAGTTAACCTTTAGTTCGTAATTATTGCATAAAATTGTGATTTGCATGTGGCTCATTTACTACAATAGTGTCATAACTCCAGAAATGACTTTTTTTAAACTTAATAAATAAATTTTTTCTCAATTTCTTCCACCCAAAAGTTGATGGTTATCAGACCGCAATTTAAACCCAACGACACAATAGAAAATGTGTCTTTTGTCATATGAATTGGTAGATGGCCTGTAATTAGAATCGCAATTTGGGAGTTGAAATCAGATTAGATGAATACCGCGCCCCAAGAAAGAATAAGGCTCATGTGGATGCTCTGTTGTGGTTCTTTGGGAATACTTGTAAAAGAGTAAGGAGAAGTAGCGATGGTAAAACGAAAATATAACAGAAGATAAGCAGATAAGAAGCATCCGTTACGACCTAAAGTGAGATAGCCTTTTGATTCCTGCAATTGACAATGCTGAAAGTCTCAGCAGATATTGCTAAATGAGGTGGAGTTTATTCTGATCCCCTAGTGCTGTATTAAAGATCCTTTGGGTTGTGGTACATATGGCTTAATAATATTAATAGTGCTGGGTAAAGGCAGAGAAGATATTCCTTTACAAGCTCCTCTTCGTCCCCTTTCCTCTGCAGTAATAATTTGACTTTAAGCAGATTCTTATCTCATGCTTGCCAAAGTTGCACTCACCACATTTTCTAATTGAACTCTATTTAGTCCCAGTAGATCTCTGCTGTAATTGTAATTTCTTAATATTTTTTGAATACAAATTTTTTAGGCGTTCGCTTCTTATAAACACCATAAAACCCACGTGCAAACCCTAAATGTTGACAACAATAAAATAAAATCATTAATGAAACTCAATTGAATTTAATTGTTAAAACACTTGTACGAGTACAAAGCAAAATAAAATAAAATAAAGTCTGCAGGCAGCCGTCATTGTATGTAATGCTTTGAAAGACCATTGATTTTTTTTTATAAAAAAAAAAAAAAAAAAAAACATTAAATTCATTAACAAATATCTCGTCTTTTTTTCATGTTCTTATAATTGCAGGTTCTAGATTTGTCTTTTAATCGCATTAAAAAACTTAAACGCAGCTCATTTCAACCCTACACCAGCGTTAAATATTTATTGTTGTATGAAAATATGATACAGTCGATTGAGCCGGGTACTTTTTCGCAACTTACATCACTACAGGTACATAAATTTTACATTTACAAATTTGATTAACCGTTAAGAAGATTAAAAATTAATTTTTTTTTCATTAACTTGTGTGTTTTTTTTGTTGTTGTTGCAAAAACTGTTTCAAAACATTTTGCAAATTATGTGATTTCCGATTAATTACTTTCATTTGAGTTTAATTATTAAAACGAATCATTTAAAAAACATGCAATTGTCAAATTAACTAATTGCTGCTGACATTATTGTTATTGTTGTTCGCTGCTGGAACTGAAATTTAATAAAAAATTTCACACAATAATTTTAACACTTTCATGATACCAATTTTATAATTAAAAGCATTTGCTATTGGCAACAAAACTTAACAGGTTTTTTTTTTGATCTTCCTCAACAGGAAATTGATTTATCGAATAATGCACTCATGACGATTCCTTTGGAGTTATTGCAACTGCCTTCTTTAAGGAATTTGTATGTTGACAGCAACGAATTGGTATTTTTAGAAAGAGATTTAGAGGCCTTGGAAACGCCTATTAAGGCACCATTGGAATATTTAAATGTGGCCGACTGTGGTCTACAGGATATACCCGATTTGGGCATATTACCAAGTAAGTAAATATTCCTTATGGCTTCAATTGCTTAACAAACAAATTAAATATTTTTTATTTTCTCTTTTAGAACTTTGGCATATTAATGCCTCTCTGAATCCTTTATTGGATTTAAGTATTGATCGGTTTGCCAATATGTGCAATTTGAAAAGCATAGACTTAACACGCACTCATTTATCACAGTGCCAGTGCCAGCAGGTCAACAATCACTTAAGAACTCTAGCAGTTAAAACGAAATTTGTTCCAGTTTGTGTGGGTAAGTAAGGGAACAAGCTAGCCCAAGAAATTCTTTATAAATTTTCTTTTTTTAAGTTATTGAATTAATTTTCTAGAGAACTTGATTCTTTGGATTATAGCAACAGCACATACATTTTTGTTTCTCATTAGAATTCCCTGAATATTATAGCAAAGCATATCTGGAAAAATCGCTTATGGAGAAATCCTAACTGTACTGTTTTCATTGCTCTATCGTTAGCTGTGGAGTATATCGCTCAATATCCCTGAACCACAATAAAAAAATTATTGAGTAATTTATAACAAGAAGTCAATTTTTACTTTTATCGACTTACTTACAGTCCAACCTAAATTTAAGCGGTAGGCGGACAATTTTTTTGGGCCCTCTATTTATATTAAAGTGTCATTTCTAAATAAAAGCGCTGGCGAGTGCGTATTCCCTGAAGTTGTGTTAATCGTCTTGCTTCATAAAACCTACTAAAGACAAACAAAAATTGAGCTAAAAGCACTAAATTAGAAAAAAGAAATCAAAAATGTCATTACTAGTCAAAAATAAGAAAACAAAAATTAAAAAACATTTGTTTTGCAGCCAACTTCACTACAAAACATTTTGTCAAAATTACATTTTCTAATTGATCAGCATTACCGCTGCGCTGTTTCGGTATACTCCATAAATTTTTTACGGGCTTGAGAGGTTTTGACAGATAACAAACGTTTGCCGCGCCAATTTAGCCATGTCTGTTAAGCTACTTTTCCTTGTTTTGCTGGTTATAGTGGATGATTTTTTTACACTGTAATACATTAAGGTAACTTAATCCATTGATTTCGGTTAAAACAATTTTTTTTACTGGAAGCTTTTTTTGTACGATACGCAAAGCTTCTTGTCTTTTGTACAAAAATAAAAAAAGTCTAAGGCCTAGGCTAGAACGACTTAAGAATTTACTCAATCAATAATTTATTAGGGTTCACTCATTTTGAAAAGTTTGTCCATTAAGCACGTTAATTCTTCTAGGTAGCAGCTGATTATTATTAATTTTATTATTAGGCTATAAGTACCGCGACCCAAAGCGATTTTTTGCATAACCCCTAAATTTACTGTACCGGATCTAAACCCCGAATTAAAGCATTGCAGTATACTGCCCAATAAAAGCTTTTCTGCCTTTCAACAAGAAGTTTGCCAAAAGTCTTGCTGGACAGTCACATGTAAGCTACAAAGCCTAGAATGCCTAATTCTAATATTTTCTATCTTACACTGATGGTATCAGGACTACAATGCCTGGTAAATCATTCCGTTGAGTGACAGTAATTTATGGGATTAACTTTGCAAAAATGTGATGAATTGCTTAGATTGTTTGAGTATATTCAGCATTTCTCAATGTTTTGAGAATTATGATGTGACCCAGGATTCAATTTTTTTCTTAATGTATCACGCACAGATGTCTAGTAGGATTTTGGTTTTTTGCACATACGTTGTAGCAGTTGTTTACTTCTTTGCTCTTTTTTTTTTTAGTGTTAAACTGCATTAATAATTAAAAAATTTGTTCCACAATTCTTATCCTCTAATTATTTTTTAATATTTTGCTTGACAAAAAACATCAAAAAGAATTTCTATGCAAGCACTACAAACAGCTCTGTCTGAAAATATTTTAAATTTGTGCCAGCTGAAATAGAATTCATTCATTCATTTCGGAGCACATTTTTGTGAGCAAAAAATGTGTTTGTTAAAGAGACTTCAAAATATTAAAAAAAATTTTTTTTGGGACAAAAATTTTGTTCCCAACAACAGGGTTCAACTTTGTGCAAGCTAAATCAAATTGAGAGTTGTCCACACAACACCATTTCTATTTCTCTTTCTATCTCTATTTCTCTCTCTCTCTCTATCTCTATCTTTATATCTCCCTCTAAGTCTATCTCTAACTTTATGTCTCTCTTTATTTCTATTTCTATCTTTATGTCTCTCTCACTCTCTCTTGGGGTATAAGACAATTTTTTTTAGAAAAAACTGGCTTTTTTTGGGTTTCTCTGTAGAGTTAATCACTGTTTCTAGCGTTTTATTTTTATTTATTATTTTGATAAAGTCTTAAATTCTGAATACCGTTATTTTAATAATTAAGAAAACAATTACTTATAATTTAATTAAATTTTTATTTTTTTGAAAATAAATTTTTTTAATAATTAAAAAATTTAAAAAAATTCTTATTTTTGTATTTATTTATAGAGGGGAAAAATCCAAGAAATTACTTTTGAAATTTATTTAATTTTTTTTTTAATTTATTTTCTCTTAATAGAACTTTTAGATAAATCCGTATGCCCACTGCCATATAATTTCACCATCGATTCTAAAACATTTCAATCATGCAAAACTTCAGTTAAATTAGCCGAAGCCCGCAGCATGTGGCTATTTCTAGCCGGCTGTGCTGGAGCAATTCTGGCCGTGATCTTAAGTACGAAATAAAAAATAAAAAATTTTTAAAAACTTTCTTTTTAATATAGTTTTTCTTGTTGTTATAATTTTCTACAGTGATTTGGTATTGCGTCTACAGAAAACGTAAAAGACGCAATAAAAAATTGAGAGCAGCTGCCTTGCATCGGAAGAGTTTAGTCATTTCGCCAAAGAATGCCATACACAGAAACGATAAGGACTTTCGCTGCAGTCACAAGGATGATTTGTTACGCTGTGATAATGCCTAAAAATTATTTAAATTTTAAATTAATATTTTTATATTTAAAAACAAAAAACCATAAACTACTTTTCTCTCATAAAATAAATTTTATATTTTTTAGGTTTTAGTTTTTAAGCAAAAATATACCGCCGTTATAAATCATGTTTTGCCAAAATATTATTGTATTATTGTCGGGGAACACACAGAGCAATTTTAGTTGCACAAATTTTTGTTAATGCTTTTTTAAAATTGTTGTAGTGGTCATAGACAATAATTTTATTACGGCAATTTTAGCATTCTTAGGTAGAGAGAACAAAAGAGAATTCTCTCTGGAAGTTCTCTCTCTTATAAAGTTAAGAAATGAGCAACTAAAATTGTTGTTTGTGTTCCTGGATTAAACAGCGCTACTTCTACTCGTCAATTATTGTTATTGTTGTTGCTAAACTTTTAATTTTAGTAGAAGATTTTTTTTATTTTATTCTAGTAGCATCTAGTATTATTATTAAATAAGTTTAATTTAACTTTAAGAATGATTAGTTGATTTAGCTTTGTTTTTTATTAAAACAAAAATTAACCATTAAAAAGCCAATCAAAAACGGTGCCTTATTTACACGATTCTTAAAATTAAAATTTAAAAATAACTTTTGTTTTCCATTAGTTTAAGTAACACACTCGTATATACAAACACAAAGCGCTCACCGTAATTTAGAAAGAAAAAAAAAAAAAAAAAAAAAATGGAAAAAAATTTTAATAAAAAAAAAGCAGAAAAATTTTAAATGTCTTGTAGTTTTTTTTTGTTATTTTTGTAATGAATAATGCCAGGAAAAAAGTATTCCATTAACAAACAGTTCAGTGTCCTTTTATATTTAATTACCCGTGCAACACCCACATCAGACAGCAGAGCTGTAGCTAAACAAGTTTAAAATTGACAACAACAGAAAAGTTGTTAACGGATACAGCACAGCGATAGGGCCATCACAACCTACAACGGCCTAACATGGAGCACAAATCACATAAGGAAGTCTTTGGATACTAAATGAATACTAGACTCAGGGAGCATTTGTAACAACAGAGCAGTGTCACAATAGGACTATTCTGGCCAGAGTGACTAATTGCCGCTACTGATTCTAATTCTAATTCTAACAAAAAAGGAAGTGCAGATCGTTTAGTTGCTCTCTTGTCAGTTGCTCTACTCCAATAGTTGACTTGCATTTGTTAAATTGTTATTTAAGTAAATAGTTTTTTCTCTTTTTTTTATTAAATAGTGAAGGCTCAGCACGGCCGCAATTATCGCACATGTGATAGAAGTAGTTTTAAGTCCTCACCCCCTTATCAAAAAAATTAATATAGACTTTAAAGTCAATGTTGTCGAAATTTTTCATATAATTTTTTCATAAATTTTACTTTAACGTCTGCGTCAACTTTTTTTGGATAAAATGTATTTTACACTTGCCTTTCGTCCGAATACCTCTAAAGTTACGCTTCTGTTTTCTTTTCTGGAACATGCAAAACATGTTTTATTTTTTTTATTTTTTTTTTTAATTAAACAAACATTTTGCTTTTATTTATTTTTATTTGTGATGTGCTGAAATAAGTAACCCATTTTAATAAAATAAGGACTCTTTAACATGCAATATGCGAGCATAAACTGCATACACAACTAAATTTCCTTTGAATATTTTTTCAAAAATCCGCATTTAGTTTGAAAAATATTTTTAACGCGACCACAGCCATCACACGGTATAGACTTGCTCGCGCGCAACATGGCTTTAAAATCAAAACTTTTATTTGTAATTTTACCCCTTTACACGCTTCTTGTCGTTGATGAATTACTCTATACGAATGCATTTATGAAAAGTGTACGTGTTGAGGAGATTCCCTTTGCGGCCGCAATTAAATTACGTAACGGGACGCGTGAAAGCTCTTTAAGAATGCCAAACCCAAGAGATGCAAAAAGTATTTATGGCACAAAACGTTTGGATCAACATAAAAGTTTCTTAAAAATATTTAATATACCCTGTAAGTTAAAGGATTTAAAGTGCAAATGCTAGTGCATACTTTAAGGCCTAAAATCATAATGCAGAATCATAATCATTTGTCATTTATTCATTTCTTTCATTTTGTTGGTTGGTTGGTCGGTTGATTGATTTTATGCGGCTCTCAGATATAATTTGCTTTTATGCGGCCAAAGGCAAGTGGCCATTTATACCACCGTTTATGCAAAATCGTGTTGATGCAGCCGCTCGTACGCTGTTCAGTCAAAACGATAGTTTCATTAAACAATTTTGCCAAAAATGGATACAGATTAAGGAATGTTTTCGGCCCATATTTTGTAAGTAAATTTTAGTAATTGTTTTACATAAAATGTCACTAGTGTGAAAAATTTAAAGAAAACGCATTTTCCATTTAAATTGTTCTAGTGTATGTCATGAATGCAATATAATTCAAATTGAAATGAGGGGATTTATGTGCTTAATCAGATTGCACTCATGTGGCATCATGTTAATATCACAGGCGGTGCACATCTCAACTGCATAAGTCCAACATTGATTGCATATATCTGACATAAATAATGAGTGATTTTCTCAGACTAGTGCAAAGTACCATAAATCAAATTTTATTAAAAAAAAAATTGGATTTTTTTTTGCTGGAGAAAATCGTTCCTTAAACTTGAATTAAAAATTTAGTTAAACTAAAATTTAATTTAACATTTTTTTTTGTGTAAAAAAATAATAAAAAACATTAAGGTGATTCAAATTGGGAATAAATTTTAAATAAGAAAAAAAAATTAATAAAAAAGTTTCCAAAAAAGAATGACCAAATCACAAAAATTCAAATATTAATGGTGACATCTAGTTCATAGTAGTTCCACGAAATGCTAGCAAAGCATTTATTGGTTAAGCGAACAATGTTAATGCATAAACAGTGAATATATTCTAGTTCTGCAAAGTGAAAAGCACAGTTTTCATTCACACTGTATTTTTTCACAAACCAATTGAAAGATACCCGCCGCTGATATTTAACAATTTAGAAATGAATTTTTGTTTTCCAAGCGTTTGAGCCACTTAAAAAAAATATGTTCACCTAGCCGATTTCCTGCTCTGTCACATTAATCAGTTCAAAAGTTGTACCTAAGAAAAATACAAAAAAAAAAAAAAAATCACGTTGCAAGTTTCAATTTAAACTAATTTTTGGTTTTCACCAGGTAGCAGAGCGGGAAATGGGCTACATTTTAGTGCATCATTTTCTTCAAAACTCTCAAAAATTAAAAATTTGAAAACGTTTTTCTAATTTAAACTCTTTTAAATTAAAGTGGACTTAGCATGTGACAACATAAATGTTATGCAGCAGATAGTGCGAAAAAAAAATTTAAGAAATTTTAATGTAGATTCACCGATGTCTAATAAAATTTACTGGATAACACACACATATCTACACAAAAAATTAGAATGAGTAAATCATAAAAATCATACAATCACATTCATTTGTCACCTCACAGAAAAATTAAATGTTCGAAAATCTTCATTAAATCCCCAAAATTAACAGCTGACCCTTTTTATATCTCTACTAAATTTGAATGTGTTGCACTACTAAATCTACCGCAAATGCATTAAAAAGAGAAAAGGCTAAATCACTCAAAAAAAAATTCTACGAAAAAGTTAAAAAACTATCGCTTAAAATTCAAAATAAAATTTATGGTTTTTATAAAAAATCAAGAAGAGAACAACAATCACAAAAACTAAAGAAAATAAGGTCGTTTTAAAACATGGTTACCTTTTTGGTCATAACTTGCTAAGTTTTTCATATATCGACTTGATTGCTATTGCGTTGGATAGAAAACGTATTGGCCTTAATTCGAATTTTTTTATTAGCCGGATAGTGCGAAAAAATTTTTTTATAATTTTTTGAAAAAAAAGCAAAGGGGGTAGTCCATGGTAATTTTTGCCAAAAAAAAATTATTTTTCCACTATCAGCACAAAAAAAAGTTCTTATTAAAGCTAATGCGATTATCTATTCAACGCAATAGAAATCAAGTCGATAGCTTGAAAACTAAGCAAGTTATGACCAAAAAGGTAACCAGTTCTGCTACTGCCTCTTTCCGGCCACTTTTTGGTAGAACTGGTTACCTTTTTGGTCATAACTTTCTAAGTTGTCCATATATCGACTTGATTGTTATTGCGTTGGATAGAAAACGTATTGGCCTTAATTCGAATTTTTTTATTAGCGGATAGTGCGAAAAAAATTTTTTATAATTTTTTCAAAAAAAAGCAAAGGGGGTAGTCCATGGTAATTTTTTCCAAAAAAAATTATTTTTCCACTATCAGCACAAAAAAAGTTCTTATTAAAGCTAATGCGATTATCTATTCAACGCAATAGAAATCAAGTCGATAGCTTGAAAACTAAGCAAGTTATGACCAAAAAGGTAACCAGTTCTGCTACTGCCTCTTTCCGACCACTTTATGGTAGAACTGGTTACCTTTTTGGTCATAACTTTCTAAGTTGTCCATATATCGACTTGATTGTTATTGCGTTGGATAGAAAACGTATTGGCCTTAATTCGGATTTTTTTATTAGCGGATAGTGCGAAAAAAATTTTTATAATTTTTTCAAAAAAAAGCAAAGGGGGTAGTCCATGGTAATTTTTGCCAAACAAAATTATTTTTCCACTATCAGCACAAAAAAAAGTTCTTATTAAAGCTAATGCGATTATCTATTCAACGCAATAGAAATCAAGTCGATAGCTTGAAAACTAAGCAAGTTATGACCAAAAAGGTAACCAGTTCTGCTACTGCCTCTTTCCGACCACTTTTTGGTAGAACTGGTTACCTTTTTGGTCATAACTTTCTAAGTTGTCCATATATCGACTTAATTGTTATTGCGTTGGATAGAAAACGTATTGGCATTAATTCGAATTTTTTTATTAGCGGATAGTGCGAAAAAAATTTTTTATAATTTTTTCAAAAAAAAGCAAAGGGGGTAGTCCATGGTAATTTTTGCCAAAAAAAATTATTTTTCCACTATCAGCACAAAAAAAAGTTCTTATTAAAGCTAATGCGATTATATATTCAACGCAATAGAAATCAAGTCGATAGCTTGAAAACTAAGCAAGTTATGACCAAAAAGGTAACCAGTTCTGCTACTGCCTCTTTCCGGCCACTTTTTGGTAGAACTGGTTACCTTTTTGGTCATAACTTTCTAAGTTGTCCATATATCGACTTAATTGTTATTGCGTTGGATAGAAAACGTATTGGCATTAATTCGAATTTTTTTATTAGCGGATAGTGCGAAAAAAATTTTTTATAATTTTTTCAAAAAAAAGCAAAGGGGGTAGTCCATGGTAATTTTTTCCAAAAAAAATTATTTTTCCACTATCAGCACAAAAAAAAGTTCTTATTAAAGCTAATGCGATTATATATTCAACGCAATAGAAATCAAGTCGATAGCTTGAAAACTAAGCAAGTTATGACCAAAAAGGTAACCAGTTCTGCTACTGCCTCTTTCCGGCCACTTTTTGGTAGAACTGGTTACCTTTTTGGTCATAACTTTCTAAGTTGTCCATATATCGACTTAATTGTTATTGCGTTGGATAGAAAACGTATTGGCATTAATTCGAATTTTTTTATTAGCGGATAGTGCGAAAAAAATTTTTTATAATTTTTTCAAAAAAAAGCAAAGGGGGTAGTCCATGGTAATTTTTGCCAAAAAAAATTATTTTTCCACTATCAGCACAAAAAAAAGTTCTTATTAAAGCTAATGCGATTATCTATTCAACGCAATAGAAATGAAGTCGATAGCTTGAAAACTAAGCAAGTTATGACCAAAAAGGTAACCAGTTCTGCTACTGCCTCTTTCCGGCCACTTTTTGGTAGAACTGGTTACCTTTTTGGTCATAACTTTCTAAGTTGTCCATATATCGACTTGATTGTTATTGCGTTGGATAGAAAACGTATTGGCCTTAATTCGAATTTTTTTATTAGCGGATAGTGCGAAAAAAATTTTTTATAATTTTTTCAAAAAAAAGCAAAGGGGGTAGTCCATGGTAATTTTTGCCAAAAAAAATTATTTTTCCACTATCAGCACAAAAAAAAGTTCTTATTAAAGCTAATGCGATTATCTATTCAACGCAATAGAAATCAAGTCGATAGCTTGAAAACTAAGCAAGTTATGACCAAAAAGGTAACCAGTTCTGCTACTGCCTCTTTCCGACCACTTTTTGGTAGAACTGGTTACCTTTTTGGTCATAACTTTCTAAGTTGTCCATATATCGACTTGATTGTTATTGCGTTGGATAGAAAACGTATTGGCCTTAATTCGGATTTTTTTATTAGCGGATAGTGCGAAAAAAATTTTTTATAATTTTTTCAAAAAAAAGCAAAGGGGGTAGTCCATGGTAATTTTTGCCAAAAAAAATTATTTTTCCACTATCAGCACAAAAAAAAAGTTCTTATTAAAGCTAATGCGATTATCTATTCAACGCAATAGAAATCAAGTCGATAGCTTGAAAACTAAGCAAGTTATGACCAAAAAGGTAACCAGTTCTGCTACTGCCTCTTTCCGGCCACTTTTTGGTAGAACTGGTTACCTTTTTGGTCATAACTTTCTAAGTTGTCCATATATCGACTTGATTGTTATTGCGTTGGATAGAAAACGTATTGGCCTTAATTCGGATTTTTTTATTAGCGGATAGTGCGAAAAAAATTTTTTATAATTTTTTCAAAAAAAAGCAAAGGGGGTAGTCCATGGTAATTTTTGCCAAAAAAAATTATTTTTCCACTATCAGCACAAAAAAAAAGTTCTTATTAAAGCTAATGCGATTATCTGTTCAACGCAATAGAAATCAAGTCGATAGCTTGAAAACTAAGCAAGTTATGACCAAAAAGGTAACCAGTTCTGCTACTGCCTCTTTCCGACCACTTTTTGGTAGAACTGGTTACCTTTTTGGTCATAACTTTCTAAGTTGTCCATATATCGACTTGATTGTTATTGCGTTGGATAGAAAACGTATTGGCCTTAATTCGGATTTTTTTATTAGCGGATAGTGCGAAAAAAATTTTTTATAATTTTTTTAAAAAAAAGCAAAGGGGGTAGTCCATGGTAATTTTTGCCAAAAAAAATTATTTTTCCACTATCAGCACAAAAAAAAAGTTCTTATTAAAGCTAATGCGATTATCTGTTCAACGCAATAGAAATCAAGTCGATAGCTTGAAAACTAAGCAAGTTATGACCAAAAAGGTAACCAGTTCTGCTACTGCCTCTTTCCGACCACTTTTTGGTAGAACTGGTTACCTTTTTGGTCATAACTTTCTAAGTTGTCCATATATCGACTTGATTGTTATTGCGTTGGATAGAAAACGTATTGGCCTTAATTCGGATTTTTTTATTAGCGGATAGTGCGAAAAAAATTTTTTATAATTTTTTCAAAAAAAAGCAAAGGGGGTAGTCCATGGTAATTTTTGCCAAAAAAAATTATTTTTCCACTATCAGCACAAAAAAAAAGTTCTTATTAAAGCTAATGCGATTATCTGTTCAACGCAATAGAAATCAAGTCGATAGCTTGAAAACTAAGCAAGTTATGACCAAAAAGGTAACCAGTTCTGCTACTGCCTCTTTCCGACCACTTTTTGGTAGAACTGGTTACCTTTTTGGTCATAACTTTCTAAGTTGTCCATATATCGACTTGATTGTTATTGCGTTGGATAGAAAACGTATTGGCCTTAATTCGGATTTTTTTATTAGCGGATAGTGCGAAAAAAATTTTTTATAATTTTTTTAAAAAAAAGCAAAGGGGGTAGTCCATGGTAATTTTTGCCAAAAAAAATTATTTTTCCACTATCAGCACAAAAAAAAAGTTCTTATTAAAGCTAATGCGATTATCTGTTCAACGCAATAGAAATCAAGTCGATAGCTTGAAAACTAAGCAAGTTATGACCAAAAAGGTAACCAGTTCTGCTACTGCCTCTTTCCGACCACTTTTTGGTAGAACTGGTTACCTTTTTGGTCATAACTTTCTAAGTTGTCCATATATCGACTTGATTGTTATTGCGTTGGATAGAAAACGTATTGGCCTTAATTCGGATTTTTTTATTAGCGGATAGTGCGAAAAAAAATTTTTATAATTTTTTCAAAAAAAAGCAAAGGGGGTAGTCCATGGTAATTTTTGCCAAAAAAAATTATTTTTCCACTATCAGCACAAAAAAAAGTTCTTATTAAAGCTAATGCGATTATATATTCAACGCAATAGAAATCAAGTCGATAGCTTGAAAACTAAGCAAGTTATGACCAAAAAGGTAACCAGTTCTGCTACTGCCTCTTTCCGGCCACTTTTTGGTAGAACTGGTTACCTTTTTGGTCATAACTTTCTAAGTTGTCCATATATCGACTTGATTGTTATTGCGTTGGATAGAAAACGTATTGGCCTTAATTCGGATTTTTTTATTAGCGGATAGTGCGAAAAAAATTTTTTATAATTTTTTAAAAAAAAAGCAAAGGGGGTAGTCCATGGTAATTTTTGCCAAAAAAAATTATTTTTCCACTATCAGCACAAAAAAAAGTTCTTATTAAAGCTAATGCGATTATATATTCAACGCAATAGAAATCAAGTCGATAGCTTGAAAACTAAGCAAGTTATGACCAAAAAGGTAACCAGTTCTGCTACTGCCTCTTTCCGGCCACTTTTTGGTAGAACTGGTTACCTTTTTGGTCATAACTTTCTAAGTTGTCCATATATCGACTTGATTGTTATTGCGTTGGATAGAAAACGTATTGGCCTTAATTCGGATTTTTTTATTAGCGGATAGTGCGAAAAAAAATTTTTATAATTTTTTCAAAAAAAAGCAAAGGGGGTAGTCCATGGTAATTTTTGCCAAAAAAAATTATTTTTCCACTATCAGCACAAAAAAAAAGTTCTTATTAAAGCTAATGCGATTATCTGTTCAACGCAATAGAAATCAAGTCGATAGCTTGAAAACTAAGCAAGTTATGACCAAAAAGGTAACCAGTTCTGCTACTGCCTCTTTCCGACCACTTTTTGGTAGAACTGGTTACCTTTTTGGTCATAACTTTCTAAGTTGTCCATATATCGACTTGATTGTTATTGCGTTGGATAGAAAACGTATTGGCCTTAATTCGGATTTTTTTATTAGCGGATAGTGCGAAAAAAAATTTTTATAATTTTTTCAAAAAAAAGCAAAGGGGGTAGTCCATGGTAATTTTTGCCAAAAAAAATTATTTTTCCACTATCAGCACAAAAAAAAGTTCTTATTAAAGCTAATGCGATTATCTGTTCAACGCAATAGAAATCAAGTCGATAGCTTGAAAACTAAGCAAGTTATGACCAAAAAGATAACCAGTTCTGCTACTGCCTCTTTCCGACCACTTTTTGGTAGAACTGGTTACCTTTTTGGTCATAACTTTCTAAGTTGTCCATATATCGACTTGATTGTTATTGCGTTGGATAGAAAACGTATTGGCCTTAATTCGGATTTTTTTATTAGCGGATAGTGCGAAAAAAATTTTTTATAATTTTTTCAAAAAAAAGCAAAGGGGGTAGTCCATGGTAATTTTTGCCAAAAAAAATTATTTTTCCACTATCAGCACAAAAAAAAGTTCTTATTAAAGCTAATGCGATTATCTGTTCAACGCAATAGAAATCAAGTCGATAGCTTGAAAACTAAGCAAGTTATGACCAAAAAGGTAACCAGTTCTGCTACTGCCTCTTTCCGGCCACTTTTTGGTAGAACTGGTTACCTTTTTGGTCATAACTTTCTAAGTTGTCCATATATCGACTTGATTGTTATTGCGTTGGATAGAAAACGTATTGGCCTTAATTCGGATTTTTTTATTAGCGGATAGTGGAAAAAAATTTTTTATAATTTTTTCAAAAAAAAGCAAAGGGGGTAGTCCTTGGTAATTTTTGCCAAAAAAAATTATTTTTCCACTATCAGCACAAAAAAAAGTTCTTATTAAAGCTAATGCGATTATCTATTCAACGCAATAGAAATCAAGTCGATAGCTTGAAAACTAAGCAAGTTATGACCAAAAAGGTAACCAGTTCTGCTACTGCCTCTTTCCGGCCACTTTTTGGTAGAACTGGTTACCTTTTTGGTCATAACTTTCTAAGTTGTCCATATATCGACTTGATTGTTATTGCGTTGGATAGAAAACGTATTGGCCTTAATTCGGATTTTTTTATTAGCGGATAGTGCGAAAAAAAATTTTTATAATTTTTTCAAAAAAAAGCAAAGGGGGTAGTCCATGGTAATTTTTGCCAAAAAAAATTATTTTTCCACTATCAGCACAAAAAAAAGTTCTTATTAAAGCTAATGCGATTATCTATTCAACGCAATAGAAATCAAGTCGATAGCTTGAAAACTAAGCAAGTTATGACCAAAAAGGTAACCAGTTCTGCTACTGCCTCTTTCCGACCACTTTTTGGTAGAACTGGTTACCTTTTTGGTCATAACTTTCTAAGTTGTCCATATATCGACTTGATTGTTATTGCGTTGGATAGAAAACGTATTGGCCTTAATTCGGATTTTTTTATTAGCGGATAGTGCGAAAAAAAATTTTTATAATTTTTTCAAAAAAAAGCAAAGGGGGTAGTCCATGGTAATTTTTGCCAAAAAAAATTATTTTTCCACTATCAGCACAAAAAAAAGTTCTTATTAAAGCTAATGCGATTATCTGTTCAACGCAATAGAAATCAAGTCGATAGCTTGAAAACTAAGCAAGTTATGACCAAAAAGGTAACCAGTTCTGCTACTGCCTCTTTCCGGCCACTTTTTGGTAGAACTGGTTACCTTTTTGGTCATAACTTTCTAAGTTGTCCATATATCGACTTGATTGTTATTGCGTTGGATAGAAAACGTATTGGCCTTAATTCGGATTTTTTTATTAGCGGATAGTGGAAAAAAATTTTTTATAATTTTTTCAAAAAAAAGCAAAGGGGGTAGTCCTTGGTAATTTTTGCCAAAAAAAATTATTTTTCCACTATCAGCACAAAAAAAAGTTCTTATTAAAGCTAATGCGATTATCTATTCAACGCAATAGAAATCAAGTCGATAGCTTGAAAACTAAGCAAGTTATGACCAAAAAGGTAACCAGTTCTGCTACTGCCTCTTTCCGGCCACTTTTTGGTAGAACTGGTTACCTTTTTGGTCATAACTTTCTAAGTTGTCCATATATCGACTTGATTGTTATTGCGTTGGATAGAAAACGTATTGGCCTTAATTCGGATTTTTTTATTAGCGGATAGTGCGAAAAAAAATTTTTATAATTTTTTCAAAAAAAAGCAAAGGGGGTAGTCCATGGTAATTTTTGCCAAAAAAAATTATTTTTCCACTATCAGCACAAAAAAAAGTTCTTATTAAAGCTAATGCGATTATCTATTCAACGCAATAGAAATCAAGTCGATAGCTTGAAAACTAAGCAAGTTATGACCAAAAAGGTAACCAGTTCTGCTACTGCCTCTTTCCGACCACTTTTTGGTAGAACTGGTTACCTTTTTGGTCATAACTTTCTAAGTTGTCCATATATCGACTTGATTGTTATTGCGTTGGATAGAAAACGTATTGGCCTTAATTCGGATTTTTTTATTAGCGGATAGTGCGAAAAAAAATTTTTATAATTTTTTCAAAAAAAAGCAAAGGGGGTAGTCCATGGTAATTTTTGCCAAAAAAAATTATTTTTCCACTATCAGCACAAAAAAAAGTTCTTATTAAAGCTAATGCGATTATCTGTTCAACGCAATAGAAATCAAGTCGATAGCTTGAAAACTAAGCAAGTTATGACCAAAAAGGTAACCAGTTCTGCTACTGCCTCTTTCCGGCCACTTTTTGGTAGAACTGGTTACCTTTTTGGTCATAACTTTCTAAGTTGTCCATATATCGACTTGATTGTTATTGCGTTGGATAGAAAACGTATTGGCCTTAATTCGGATTTTTTTATTAGCGGATAGTGGAAAAAAATTTTTTATAATTTTTTCAAAAAAAAGCAAAGGGGGTAGTCCTTGGTAATTTTTGCCAAAAAAAATTATTTTTCCACTATCAGCACAAAAAAAAGTTCTTATTAAAGCTAATGCGATTATCTATTCAACGCAATAGAAATCAAGTCGATAGCTTGAAAACTAAGCAAGTTATGACCAAAAAGGTAACCAGTTCTGCTACTGCCTCTTTCCGGCCACTTTTTGGTAGAACTGGTTACCTTTTTGGTCATAACTTTCTAAGTTGTCCATATATCGACTTGATTGTTATTGCGTTGGATAGAAAACGTATTGGCCTTAATTCGGATTTTTTTATTAGCGGATAGTGCGAAAAAAAATTTTTATAATTTTTTCAAAAAAAAGCAAAGGGGGTAGTCCATGGTAATTTTTGCCAAAAAAAATTATTTTTCCACTATCAGCACAAAAAAAAGTTCTTATTAAAGCTAATGCGATTATCTATTCAACGCAATAGAAATCAAGTCGATAGCTTGAAAACTAAGCAAGTTATGACCAAAAAGGTAACCAGTTCTGCTACTGCCTCTTTCCGACCACTTTTTGGTAGAACTGGTTACCTTTTTGGTCATAACTTTCTAAGTTGTCCATATATCGACTTGATTGTTATTGCGTTGGATAGAAAACGTATTGGCCTTAATTCGGATTTTTTTATTAGCGGATAGTGCGAAAAAAAATTTTTATAATTTTTTCAAAAAAAAGCAAAGGGGGTAGTCCATGGTAATTTTTGCCAAAAAAAATTATTTTTCCACTATCAGCACAAAAAAAAGTTCTTATTAAAGCTAATGCGATTATCTGTTCAACGCAATAGAAATCAAGTCGATAGCTTGAAAACTAAGCAAGTTATGACCAAAAAGGTAACCAGTTCTGCTACTGCCTCCTTCCGACCACTTTTTGGTAGAACTGGTTACCTTTTTGGTCATAACTTTCTAAGTTGTCCATATATCGACTTGATTGTTATTGCGTTGGATAGAAAACGTATTGGCCTTAATTCGGATTTTTTTATTAGCGGATAGTGCGAAAAAAATTTTTTATAATTTTTTCAAAAAAAAGCAAAGGGGGTAGTCCATGGTAATTTTTGCCAAAAAAAATTATTTTTCCACTATCAGCACAAAAAAAAGTTCTTATTAAAGCTAATGCGATTATTTATTCAACGCAATAGAAATCAAGTCGATAGCTTGAAAACTAAGCAAGTTATGACCAAAAGGTAACCAGTTCTGCTACTGCCTCTTTCCGGCCACTTTTTGGTAGAACTGGTTACCTTTTTGGTCATAACTTTCTAAGTTGTCCATATATCGACTTGATTGTTATTGCGTTGGATAGAAAACGTATTGGCCTTAATTCGAATTTTTTTATTAGCGGATAGTGCGAAAAAAAATTTTATAATTTTTTCAAAAAAAAGCAAAGGGGGTAGTCCATGGTAATTTTTGCAAAAAATAAATTATTTTTCCACTATCAGCACAAAAGAAAGTTCTTATTAAAGCTAATGCGATTATCTATTCAACGCAATAGAAATCAAGTCGATAGCTTGAAAACTAAGCAAGTTATGACCAAAAAGGTAACCAGTTCTGCTACTGCCTCTTTCCGACCACTTTTTGGTAGAACTGGTTACCTTTTTGGTCATAACTTTCTAAGTTGTCCATATATCGACTTGATTGTTATTGCGTTGGATAGAAAACGTATTGGCCTTAATTCGAATTTTTTTATTAGCGGATAGTGCGAAAAAAATTTTTTATAATTTTTTCAAAAAAAAGCAAAGGGGGTAGTCCATGGTAATTTTTGCCAAAAAAAATTATTTTTCCACTATCAGCACAAAAAAAAGTTCTTATTAAAGCTAATGCGATTATCTATTCAACGCAATAGAAATCAAGTCGATAGCTTGAAAACTAAGCAAGTTATGACCAAAAAGGTAACCAGTTCTGCTACTGCCTCTTTCCGACCACTTTTTGGTAGAACTGGTTACCTTTTTGGTCATAACTTTCTAAGTTGTCCATATATCGACTTGATTGTTATTGCGTTGGATAGAAAACGTATTGGCCTTAATTCGAATTTTTTTATTAGCGGATAGTGCGAAAAAAATTTTTTATAATTTTTTCAAAAAAAAGCAAAGGGGGTAGTCCATGGTAATTTTTGCCAAAAAAAATTATTTTTCCACTATCAGCACAAAAAAAAGTTCTTATTAAAGCTAATGCGATTATCTATTCAACGCAATAGAAATCAAGTCGATAGCTTGAAAACTAAGCAAGTTATGACCAAAAAGGTAACCAGTTCTGCTACTGCCTCTTTCCGACCACTTTTTGGTAGAACTGGTTACCTTTTTGGTCATAACTTTCTAAGTTGTCCATATATCGACTTGATTGTTATTGCGTTGGATAGAAAACGTATTGGCCTTAATTCGAATTTTTTTATTAGCGGATAGTGCGAAAAAAATTTTTTATAATTTTTTCAAAAAAAAGCAAAGGGGGTAGTCCATGGTAATTTTTGCCAAAAAAAATTATTTTTCCACTATCAGCACAAAAAAAAGTTCTTATTAAAGCTAATGCGATTATCTATTCAACGCAATAGAAATCAAGTCGATAGCTTGAAAACTAAGCAAGTTATGACCAAAAAGGTAACCAGTTCTGCTACTGCCTCTTTCCGACCACTTTTTGGTAGAACTGGTTACCTTTTTGGTCATAACTTTCTAAGTTGTCCATATATCGACTTGATTGTTATTGCGTTGGATAGAAAACGTATTGGCCTTAATTCGAATTTTTTTATTAGCGGATAGTGCGAAAAAAAAATTTTATAATTTTTTCAAAAAAAAGCAAAGGGGGTAGTCCATGGTAATTTTTGCAAAAAAAAATTATTTTTCCACTATCAGCACAAAAAAAAGTTCTTATTAAAGCTAATGCGATTATCTATTCAACGCAATAGAAATCAAGTCGATAGCTTGAAAACTAAGCAAGTTATGACCAAAAAGGTAACCAGTTCTGCTACTGCCTCTTTCCGGCCACTTTTTGGTAGAACTGGTTACCTTTTTGGTCATAACTTTCTAAGTTGTCCATATATCGACTTGATTGTTATTGCGTTGGATAGAAAACGTATTGGCCTTAATTCGAATTTTTTTATTAGCGGATAGTGCGAAAAAAATTTTTTATAATTTTTTCAAAAAAAAGCAAAGGGGGTAGTCCATGGTAATTTTTGCCAAAAAAAATTATTTTTCCACTATCAGCACAAAAAAAAGTTCTTATTAAAGCTAATGCGATTATCTATTCAACGCAATAGAAATCAAGTCGATAGCTTGAAAACTAAGCAAGTTATGACCAAAAAGGTAACCAGTTCTGCTACTGCCTCTTTCCGACCACTTTTTGGTAGAACTGGTTACCTTTTTGGTCATAACTTTCTAAGTTGTCCATATATCGACTTGATTGTTATTGCGTTGGATAGAAAACGTATTGGCCTTAATTCGAATTTTTTTATTAGCGGATAGTGCGAAAAAAATTTTTTATAATTTTTTCAAAAAAAAGCAAAGGGGGTAGTCCATGGTAATTTTTGCCAAAAAAAATTATTTTTCCACTATCAGCACAAAAAAAAGTTCTTATTAAAGCTAATGCGATTATCTATTCAACGCAATAGAAATCAAGTCGATAGCTTGAAAACTAAGCAAGTTATGACCAAAAAGGTAACCAGTTCTGCTACTGCCTCTTTCCGACCACTTTTTGGTAGAACTGGTTACCTTTTTGGTCATAACTTTCTAAGTTGTCCATATATCGACTTGATTGTTATTGCGTTGGATAGAAAACGTATTGGCCTTAATTCGAATTTTTTTATTAGCGGATAGTGCGAAAAAAATTTTTTATAATTTTTTCAAAAAAAAGCAAAGGGGGTAGTCCATGGTAATTTTTGCAAAAAAAAATTATTTTTCCACTATCAGCACAAAAAAAAGTTCTTATTAAAGCTAATGCGATTATCTATTCAACGCAATAGAAATCAAGTCGATAGCTTGAAAACTAAGCAAGTTATGACCAAAAAGGTAACCAGTTCTGCTACTGCCTCTTTCCGGCCACTTTTTGGTAGAACTGGTTACCTTTTTGGTCATAACTTTCTAAGTTGTCCATATATCGACTTGATTGTTATTGCGTTGGATAGAAAACGTATTGGCCTTAATTCGAATTTTTTTTATTAGCGGATAGTGCGAAAAAAATTTTTTATAATTTTTTCAAAAAAAAGCAAAGGGGGTAGTCCATGGTAATTTTTGCCAAAAAAAATTATTTTTCCACTATCAGCACAAAAAAAAGTTCTTATTAAAGCTAATGCGATTATCTATTCAACGCAATAGAAATCAAGTCGATAGCTTGAAAACTAAGCAAGTTATGACCAAAAAGGTAACCAGTTCTGCTACTGCCTCTTTCCGACCACTTTTTGGTAGAACTGGTTACCTTTTTGGTCATAACTTTCTAAGTTGTCCATATATCGACTTGATTGTTATTGCGTTGGATAGAAAACGTATTGGCCTTAATTCGAATTTTTTTATTAGCGGATAGTGCGAAAAAAATTTTTTATAATTTTTTCAAAAAAAAGCAAAGGGGGTAGTCCATGGTAATTTTTGCCAAAAAAAATTATTTTTCCACTATCAGCACAAAAAAAAGTTCTTATTAAAGCTAATGCGATTATCTATTCAACGCAATAGAAATCAAGTCGATAGCTTGAAAACTAAGCAAGTTATGACCAAAAAGGTAACCAGTTCTGCTACTGCCTCCTTTCGACCACTTTTTGGTAGAACTGGTTACCTTTTTGGTCATAACTTTCTAAGTTGTCCATATATCGACTTGATTGTTATTGCGTTGGATAGAAAACGTATTGGCCTTAATTCGAATTTTTTTATTAGCGGATAGTGCGAAAAAAATTTTTTATAATTTTTTCAAAAAAAAGCAAAGGGGGTAGTCCATGGTAATTTTTGCCAAAAAAAATTATTTTTCCACTATCAGCACAAAAAAAAGTTCTTATTAAAGCTAATGCGATTATCTATTCAACGCAATAGAAATCAAGTCGATAGCTTGAAAACTAAGCAAGTTATGACCAAAAAGGTAACCAGTTCTGCTACTGCCTCTTTCCGACCACTTTTTGGTAGAACTGGTTACCTTTTTGGTCATAACTTTCTAAGTTGTCCATATATCGACTTGATTGTTATTGCGTTGGATAGAAAACGTATTGGCCTTAATTCGAATTTTTTTATTAGCGGATAGTGCGAAAAAAATTTTTTATAATTTTTTCAAAAAAAAGCAAAGGGGGTAGTCCATGGTAATTTTTGCCAAAAAAAATTATTTTTCCACTATCAGCACAAAAAAAAAGTTCTTGTTAAAGCTAATGCGATTATCTATTCAACGCAATAGAAATCAAGTCGATAGCTTGAAAACTAAGCAAGTTATGACCAAAAAGGTAACCAGTTTTGCTACTGCCTCTTTCCGACCACTTTTTGGTAGAACTGGTTACCTTTTTGGTCATAACTTTCTAAGTTGTCCATATATCGACTTGATTGTTATTGCGTTGGATAGAAAACGTATTGGCCTTAATTCGAATTTTTTTATTAGCGGATAGTGCGAAAAAAATTTTTTATAATTTTTTCAAAAAAAAGCAAAGGGGGTAGTCCATGGTAATTTTTGCCAAAAAAAATTATTTTTCCACTATCAGCACAAAAAAAAGTTCTTATTAAAGCTAATGCGATTATCTATTCAACGCAATAGAAATCAAGTCGATAGCTTGAAAACTAAGCATGTTATGACCAAAAAGGTAACCAGTTCTGCTACTGCCTCTTTCCGACCACTTTTTGGTAGAACTGGTTACCTTTTTGGTCATAACTTTCTAAGTTGTCCATATATCGACTTGATTGTTATTGCGTTGGATAGAAAACGTATTGGCCTTAATTCGAATTTTTTTATTAGCGGATAGTGCGAAAAAAATTTTTTATAATTTTTTCAAAAAAAAGCAAAGGGGGTAGTCCATGGTAATTTTTGCCAAACAAAATTATTTTTCCACTATCAGCACAAAAAAAATATCTTATTAAAGCTAATGCGATTATCTATTCAACGCAATAGAAATCAAGTCGATAGCTTGAAAACTAAGCATGTTATGACCAAAAAGGTAACCAGTTCTGCTACTGCCTCTTTCCGACCACTTTTTGGTAGAACTGGTTACCTTTTTGGTCATAACTTTCTAAGTTGTCCATATATCGACTTGATTGTTATTGCGTTGGATAGAAAACGTATTGGCCTTAATTCGAATTTTTTTATTAGCGGATAGTGCGAAAAAAATTTTTTATAATTTTTTCAAAAAAAAGCAAAGGGGGTAGTCCATGGTAATTTTTGCCAAAAAAAATTATTTTTCCACTATCAGCACAAAAAAAAGTTCTTATTAAAGCTAATGCGATTATCTATTCAACGCAATAGAAATCAAGTCGATAGCTTGAAAACTAAGCAAGTTATGACCAAAAAGGTAACCAGTTCTGCTACTGCCTCTTTCCGGCCACTTTTTGGTAGAACTGGTTACCTTTTTGGTCATAACTTTCTAAGTTGTCCATATATCGACTTGATTGTTATTGCGTTGGATAGAAAACGTATTGGCCTTAATTCGAATTTTTTTATTAGCGGATAGTGCGAAAAAAATTTTTTATAATTTTTTCAAAAAAAAGCAAAGGGGGTAGTCCATGGTAATTTTTGCCAAACAAAATTATTTTTCCACTATCAGCACAAAAAAAATATCTTATTAAAGCTAATGCGATTATCTATTCAACGCAATAGAAATCAAGTCGATAGCTTGAAAACTAAGCAAGTTATGACCAAAAAGGTAACCAGTTCTGCTACTGCCTCCTTTCGACCACTTTTTGGTAGAACTGGTTACCTTTTTGGTCATAACTTTCTAAGTTGTCCATATATCGACTTGATTGTTATTGCGTTGGATAGAAAACGTATTGGCCTTAATTCGAATTTTTTTATTAGCGGATAGTGCGAAAAAAATTTTTTATAATTTTTTCAAAAAAAAGCAAAGGGGGTAGTCCATGGTAATTTTTGCCAAAAAAAATTATTTTTCCACTATCAGCACAAAAAAAAAGTTCTTGTTAAAGCTAATGCGATTATCTATTCAACGCAATAGAAATCAAGTCGATAGCTTGAAAACTAAGCATGTTATGACCAAAAAGGTAACCAGTTCTGCTACTGCCTCTTTCCGGCCACTTTTTGGTAGAACTGGTTACCTTTTTGGTCATAACTTTCTAAGTTGTCCATATATCGACTTGATTGTTATTGCGTTGGATAGAAAACGTATTGGCCTTAATTCGGATTTTTTTATTAGCGGATAGTGCGAAAAAAATTTTTATAATTTTTTCAAAAAAAAGCAAAGGGGGTAGTCCATGGTAATTTTTGCCAAACAAAATTATTTTTCCACTATCAGCACAAAAAAAAAGTTCTTGTTAAAGCTAATGCGATTATCTATTCAACGCAATAGAAATCAAGTCGATAGCTTGAAAACTAAGCAAGTTATGACCAAAAAGGTAACCAGTTCTGCTACTGCCTCCTTTCGACCACTTTTTGGTAGAACTGGTTACCTTTTTGGTCATAACTTTCTAAGTTGTCCATATATCGACTTGATTGTTATTGCGTTGGATAGAAAACGTATTGGCCTTAATTCGAATTTTTTTATTAGCGGATAGTGCGAAAAAAATTTTTTATAATTTTTTCAAAAAAAAGCAAAGGGGGTAGTCCATGGTAATTTTTGCCAAAAAAAATTATTTTTCCACTATCAGCACAAAAAAAAAGTTCTTGTTAAAGCTAATGCGATTATCTATTCAACGCAATAGAAATCAAGTCGATAGCTTGAAAACTAAGCAAGTTATGACCAAAAAGGTAACCAGTTTTGCTACTGCCTCTTTCCGACCACTTTTTGGTAGAACTGGTTACCTTTTTGGTCATAACTTTCTAAGTTGTCCATATATCGACTTGATTGTTATTGCGTTGGATAGAAAACGTATTGGCCTTAATTCGAATTTTTTTATTAGCGGATAGTGCGAAAAAAATTTTTTATAATTTTTTCAAAAAAAAGCAAAGGGGGTAGTCCATGGTAATTTTTGCCAAAAAAAATTATTTTTCCACTATCAGCACAAAAAAAAGTTCTTATTAAAGCTAATGCGATTATCTATTCAACGCAATAGAAATCAAGTCGATAGCTTGAAAACTAAGCAAGTTATGACCAAAAAGGTAACCAGTTTTGCTACTGCCTCTTTCCGACCACTTTTTGGTAGAACTGGTTACCTTTTTGGTCATAACTTTCTAAGTTGTCCATATATCGACTTGATTGTTATTGCGTTGGATAGAAAACGTATTGGCCTTAATTCGAATTTTTTTATTAGCGGATAGTGCGAAAAAAATTTTTTATAATTTTTTCAAAAAAAAGCAAAGGGGGTAGTCCATGGTAATTTTTGCCAAACAAAATTATTTTTCCACTATCAGCACAAAAAAAAAGTTCTTGTTAAAGCTAATGCGATTATCTATTCAACGCAATAGAAATCAAGTCGATAGCTTGAAAACTAAGCAAGTTATGACCAAAAAGGTAACCAGTTCTGCTACTGCCTCCTTTCGACCACTTTTTGGTAGAACTGGTTACCTTTTTGGTCATAACTTTCTAAGTTGTCCATATATCGACTTGATTGTTATTGCGTTGGATAGAAAACGTATTGGCCTTAATTCGAATTTTTTTATTAGCGGATAGTGCGAAAAAAATTTTTTATAATTTTTTCAAAAAAAAGCAAAGGGGGTAGTCCATGGTAATTTTTGCCAAAAAAAATTATTTTTCCACTATCAGCACAAAAAAAAAGTTCTTGTTAAAGCTAATGCGATTATCTATTCAACGCAATAGAAATCAAGTCGATAGCTTGAAAACTAAGCAAGTTATGACCAAAAAGGTAACCAGTTCTGCTACTGCCTCTTTCCGGCCACTTTTTGGTAGAACTGGTTACCTTTTTGGTCATAACTTTCTAAGTTGTCCATATATCGACTTGATTGTTATTGCGTTGGATAGAAAACGTATTGGCCTTAATTCGGATTTTTTTATTAGCGGATAGTGCGAAAAAAATTTTTATAATTTTTTCAAAAAAAAGCAAAGGGGGTAGTCCATGGTAATTTTTGCCAAACAAAATTATTTTTCCACTATCAGCACAAAAAAAAAGTTCTTGTTAAAGCTAATGCGATTATCTATTCAACGCAATAGAAATCAAGTCGATAGCTTGAAAACTAAGCAAGTTATGACCAAAAAGGTAACCAGTTCTGCTACTGCCTCCTTTCGACCACTTTTTGGTAGAACTGGTTACCTTTTTGGTCATAACTTTCTAAGTTGTCCATATATCGACTTGATTGTTATTGCGTTGGATAGAAAACGTATTGGCCTTAATTCGAATTTTTTTATTAGCGGATAGTGCGAAAAAAATTTTTTATAATTTTTTCAAAAAAAAGCAAAGGGGGTAGTCCATGGT
The DNA here is from genome assembly GCA_947397855.1 of Thelaira solivaga. Classification (NCBI taxonomy): domain Eukaryota; kingdom Metazoa; phylum Arthropoda; class Insecta; order Diptera; family Tachinidae; genus Thelaira; species Thelaira solivaga. The sequence goes on from OX377614.1 coordinate 11,628,675, forward strand.
AATTTTTGCCAAAAAAAATTATTTTTCCACTATCAGCACAAAAAAAAAGTTCTTGTTAAAGCTAATGCGATTATCTATTCAACGCAATAGAAATCAAGTCGATAGCTTGAAAACTAAGCATGTTATGACCAAAAAGGTAACCAGTTCTGCTACTGCCTCTTTCCGGCCACTTTTTGGTAGAACTGGTTACCTTTTTGGTCATAACTTTCTAAGTTGTCCATATATCGACTTGATTGTTATTGCGTTGGATAGAAAACGTATTGGCCTTAATTCGGATTTTTTTATTAGCGGATAGTGCGAAAAAAATTTTTATAATTTTTTCAAAAAAAAGCAAAGGGGGTAGTCCATGGTAATTTTTGCCAAACAAAATTATTTTTCCACTATCAGCACAAAAAAAAGTTCTTATTAAAGCTAATGCGATTATCTATTCAACGCAATAGAAATCAAGTCGATAGCTTGAAAACTAAGCAAGTTATGACCAAAAAGGTAACCAGTTCTGCTACTGCCTCCTTTCGACCACTTTTTGGTAGAACTGGTTACCTTTTTGGTCATAACTTTCTAAGTTGTCCATATATCGACTTGATTGTTATTGCGTTGGATAGAAAACGTATTGGCCTTAATTCGGATTTTTTTATTAGCGGATAGTGCGAAAAAAATTTTTATAATTTTTTCAAAAAAAAGCAAAGGGGGTAGTCCATGGTAATTTTTGCCAAACAAAATTATTTTTCCACTATCAGCACAAAAAAAAATTCTTATTAAAGCTAATGCGATTATCTATTCAACGCAATAGAAATCAAGTCGATAGCTTGAAAACTAAGCAAGTTATGACCAAAAAGGTAACCAGTTCTGCTACTGCCTCCTTTCGACCACTTTTTGGTAGAACTGGTTACCTTTTTGGTCATAACTTTCTAAGTTGTCCATATATCGACTTGATTGTTATTGCGTTGGATAGAAAACGTATTGGCCTTAATTCGAATTTTTTTATTAGCGGATAGTGCGAAAAAAATTTTTTATAATTTTTTCAAAAAAAAGCAAAGGGGGTAGTCCATGGTAATTTTTGCCAAAAAAAATTATTTTTCCACTATCAGCACAAAAAAAAAGTTCTTGTTAAAGCTAATGCGATTATCTATTCAACGCAATAGAAATCAAGTCGATAGCTTGAAAACTAAGCATGTTATGACCAAAAAGGTAACCAGTTCTGCTACTGCCTCTTTCCGGCCACTTTTTGGTAGAACTGGTTACCTTTTTGGTCATAACTTTCTAAGTTGTCCATATATCGACTTGATTGTTATTGCGTTGGATAGAAAACGTATTGGCCTTAATTCGGATTTTTTTATTAGCGGATAGTGCGAAAAAAATTTTTATAATTTTTTCAAAAAAAAGCAAAGGGGGTAGTCCATGGTAATTTTTGCCAAACAAAATTATTTTTCCACTATCAGCACAAAAAAAAATTCTTATTAAAGCTAATGCGATTATCTATTCAACGCAATAGAAATCAAGTCGATAGCTTGAAAACTAAGCAAGTTATGACCAAAAAGGTAACCAGTTCTGCTACTGCCTCCTTTCGACCACTTTTTGGTAGAACTGGTTACCTTTTTGGTCATAACTTTCTAAGTTGTCCATATATCGACTTGATTGTTATTGCGTTGGATAGAAAACGTATTGGCCTTAATTCGAATTTTTTTATTAGCGGATAGTGCGAAAAAAATTTTTTATAATTTTTTCAAAAAAAAGCAAAGGGGGTAGTCCATGGTAATTTTTGCCAAAAAAAATTATTTTTCCACTATCAGCACAAAAAAAAAGTTCTTGTTAAAGCTAATGCGATTATCTATTCAACGCAATAGAAATCAAGTCGATAGCTTGAAAACTAAGCATGTTATGACCAAAAAGGTAACCAGTTCTGCTACTGCCTCTTTCCGGCCACTTTTTGGTAGAACTGGTTACCTTTTTGGTCATAACTTTCTAAGTTGTCCATATATCGACTTGATTGTTATTGCGTTGGATAGAAAACGTATTGGCCTTAATTCGGATTTTTTTATTAGCGGATAGTGCGAAAAAAATTTTTATAATTTTTTCAAAAAAAAGCAAAGGGGGTAGTCCATGGTAATTTTTGCCAAACAAAATTATTTTTCCACTATCAGCACAAAAAAAAGTTCTTATTAAAGCTAATGCGATTATCTATTCAACGCAATAGAAATCAAGTCGATAGCTTGAAAACTAAGCAAGTTATGACCAAAAAGGTAACCAGTTCTGCTACTGCCTCCTTTCGACCACTTTTTGGTAGAACTGGTTACCTTTTTGGTCATAACTTTCTAAGTTGTCCATATATCGACTTGATTGTTATTGCGTTGGATAGAAAACGTATTGGCCTTAATTCGAATTTTTTTATTAGCGGATAGTGCGAAAAAAATTTTTTATAATTTTTTCAAAAAAAAGCAAAGGGGGTAGTCCATGGTAATTTTTGCCAAAAAAAATTATTTTTCCACTATCAGCACAAAAAAAAAGTTCTTGTTAAAGCTAATGCGATTATCTATTCAACGCAATAGAAATCAAGTCGATAGCTTGAAAACTAAGCAAGTTATGACCAAAAAGGTAACCAGTTTTGCTACTGCCTCTTTCCGACCACTTTTTGGTAGAACTGGTTACCTTTTTGGTCATAACTTTCTAAGTTGTCCATATATCGACTTGATTGTTATTGCGTTGGATAGAAAACGTATTGGCCTTAATTCGAATTTTTTTATTAGCGGATAGTGCGAAAAAAATTTTTTATAATTTTTTCAAAAAAAAGCAAAGGGGGTAGTCCATGGTAATTTTTGCCAAAAAAAATTATTTTTCCACTATCAGCACAAAAAAAAGTTCTTATTAAAGCTAATGCGATTATCTATTCAACGCAATAGAAATCAAGTCGATAGCTTGAAAACTAAGCATGTTATGACCAAAAAGGTAACCAGTTCTGCTACTGCCTCTTTCCGACCACTTTTTGGTAGAACTGGTTACCTTTTTGGTCATAACTTTCTAAGTTGTCCATATATCGACTTGATTGTTATTGCGTTGGATAGAAAACGTATTGGCCTTAATTCGAATTTTTTTATTAGCGGATAGTGCGAAAAAAATTTTTTATAATTTTTTCAAAAAAAAGCAAAGGGGGTAGTCCATGGTAATTTTTGCCAAAAAAAATTATTTTTCCACTATCAGCACAAAAAAAAGTTCTTATTAAAGCTAATGCGATTATCTATTCAACGCAATAGAAATCAAGTCGATAGCTTGAAAACTAAGCATGTTATGACCAAAAAGGTAACCAGTTCTGCTACTGCCTCTTTCCGACCACTTTTTGGTAGAACTGGTTACCTTTTTGGTCATAACTTTCTAAGTTGTCCATATATCGACTTGATTGTTATTGCGTTGGATAGAAAACGTATTGGCCTTAATTCGAATTTTTTTATTAGCGGATAGTGCGAAAAAAATTTTTTATAATTTTTTCAAAAAAAAGCAAAGGGGGTAGTCCATGGTAATTTTTGCCAAAAAAAATTATTTTTCCACTATCAGCACAAAAAAAAGTTCTTATTAAAGCTAATGCGATTATCTATTCAACGCAATAGAAATCAAGTCGATAGCTTGAAAACTAAGCATGTTATGACCAAAAAGGTAACCAGTTCTGCTACTGCCTCTTTCCGGCCACTTTTTGGTAGAACTGGTCACCTTTTTGGTCATAACTTTCTAAGTTGTCCATATATCGACTTGATTGTTATTGCGTTGGATAGAAAACGTATTGGCCTTAATTCGAATTTTTTTATTAGCGGATAGTGCGAAAAAATTTTTTTTGAATTTTTTCAAAAAAAAGCAAAGGGGGTAGTCCATGGTAATTTTTGATAAAAAAAATTATTTTTCCACTATCAGCACAAAAAAAAGTTCTTATTAAAGCTAATGCGATTATCTATTCAACGCAATAGAAATCAAGTCGATAGCTTGAAAACTAAGCAAGTTATGACCAAAAAGGTAACCAGTTCTGCTACTGCCTCTTTCCGGCCACTTTTTGGTAGAACTGGTTACCTTTTTGGTCATAACTTTCTAAGTTGTCCATATATCGACTTGATTGTTATTGCGTTGGATAGAAAACGTATTGGCCTTAATTCGGATTTTTTTATTAGCGGATAGTGCGAAAAAAATTTTTATAATTTTTTCAAAAAAAAGCAAAGGGGGTAGTCCATGGTAATTTTTGCCAAACAAAATTATTTTTCCACTATCAGCACAAAAAAAAATTCTTATTAAAGCTAATGCGATTATCTATTCAACGCAATAGAAATCAAGTCGATAGCTTGAAAACTAAGCAAGTTATGACCAAAAAGGTAACCAGTTCTGCTACTGCCTCTTTCCGACCACTTTTTGGTAGAACTGGTTACCTTTTTGGTCATAACTTTTTAAGTTGTCCATATATCGACTTGATTGTTATTGCGTTGGATAGAAAACGTATTGGCCTTAATTCGGATTTTTTTATTAGCGGATAGTGCGAAAAAATTTTTTTATAATTTTTTAAAAAAAAAGCAAAGGGGGTAGTCCATGGTAATTTTTGCCAAAAAAAAAATTATTTTTCCACTATCAGCACAAAAAAAGTTCTTATTAAAGCTAATGCGATTATCTATTGAACGCAATAGAAATCAAGTCGATAGCTTGAAAACTAAGCAAGTTATGACCAAAAAGGTAACCAATTCTGCTACTGCCTCTTTCCGGCCACTTTTTGGTAGAACTGGTTACCTTTTTGGTCATAACTTTCTAAGTTGTCCATATATCGACTTGATTGTTATTGCGTTGGATAGAAAACGTATTGGCCTTAATTCGAATTTTTTTATTAGCGGATAGTGCGAAAAAAATTTTTTATAATTTTTTCAAAAAAAAGCAAAGGGGGTAGTCCATGGTAATTTTTGCCAAAAAAAATTATTTTTCCACTATCAGCACAAAAAAAAGTTCTTATTAAAGCTAATGCGATTATCTATTCAACGCAATAGAAATCAAGTCGATAGCTTGAAAACTAAGCATGTTATGACCAAAAAGGTAACCAGTTCTGCTACTGCCTCTTTCCGACCACTTTTTGGTAGAACTGGTTACCTTTTTGGTCATAACTTTCTAAGTTGTCCATATATCGACTTGATTGTTATTGCGTTGGATAGAAAACGTATTGGCCTTAATTCGAATTTTTTTATTAGCGGATAGTGCGAAAAAAATTTTTTATAATTTTTTCAAAAAAAAGCAAAGGGGGTAGTCCATGGTAATTTTTGCCAAAAAAAATTATTTTTCCACTATCAGCACAAAAAAAAAGTTCTTATTAAAGCTAATGCGATTATCTATTCAACGCAATAGAAATCAAGTCGATAGCTTGAAAACTAAGCAAGTTATGACCAAAAAGGTAACCAGTTCTGCTACTGCCTCTTTCCGGCCTTTTTTTGGTAGAACTGGTCACCTTTTTGGTCATAACTTTCTAAGTTGTCCATATATCGACTTGATTGTTATTGCGTTGGATAGAAAACGTATTGGCCTTAATTCGAATTTTTTTATTAGCGGATAGTGCGAAAAAAATTTTTTATAATTTTTTCAAAAAAAAGCAAAGGGGGTAGTCCATGGTAATTTTTGCCAAAAAAAAATTATTTTTCCACTATCAGCACAAAAAAAAGTTCTTATTAAAGCTAATGCGATTATCTATTCAACGCAATAGAAATCAAGTCGATAGCTTGAAAACTAAGCAAGTTATGACCAAAAAGGTAACCAGTTCTGCTACTGCCTCTTTCCGGCCACTTTTTGGTAGAACTGGTTACCTTTTTGGTCATAACTTTCTAAGTTGTCCATATATCGACTTGATTGTTATTGCGTTGGATAGAAAACGTATTTACCTTAATTCGGATTTTTTTATTAGCGGATAGTGCGAAAAAATTTTTTTATAATTTTTTCAAAAAAAAGCAAAGGGGGTAGTCCATGGTAATTTTTGCCAAACAAAATTATTTTTCCACTATCAGCACAAAAAAAAGTTCTTATTAAAGTTAATGCGATTATCTATTCAACGCAATAGAAATCAAGTCGATAGCTTGAAAACTAAGCAAGTTATGACCAAAAAGGTAACCAGTTCTGCTACTGCCTCTTTCCGGCCACTTTTTGGTAGAACTGGTTACCTTTTTGGTCATAACTTTCTAAGTTGTCCATATATCGACTTGATTGTTATTGCGTTGGATAGAAAACGTATTGGCCTTAATTCGGATTTTTTTATTAGCGGATAGTGTGAAAAAAATTTTTATAATTTTTTCAAAAAAAAAGCAAAGGGGGTAGTCCATGGTAATTTTTGCCAAACAAAATTATTTTTCCACTATCAGCACAAAAAAAAATTCTTATTAAAGCTAATGCGATTATCTATTCAACGCAATAGAAATCAAGTCGATAGCTTGAAAACTAAGCAAGTTATGACCAAAAAGGTAACCAGTTCTGCTACTGCCTCTTTCCGACCACTTTTTGGTAGAACTGGTTACCTTTTTGGTCATAACTTTTTAAGTTGTCCATATATCGACTTGATTGTTATTGCGTTGGATAGAAAACGTATTGGCCTTAATTCGGATTTTTTTATTAGCGGATAGTGCGAAAAAATTTTTTTATAATTTTTTAAAAAAAAAGCAGAGGGGGTAGTCCATGGTAATTTTTGCCAAAAAAAATTATTTTTCCACTATCAGCACAAAAAAAAGTTCTTATTAAAGCTAATGCGATTATCTATTCAACGCAATAGAAATCAAGTCGATAGCTTGAAAACTAAGCAAGTTATGACCAAAAAGGTAACCAGTTCTGCTACTGCCTCTTTCCGGCCACTTTTTGGTAGAACTTTTTACCTTTTGGTCATAACTTTCTAAGTTGTCCATATATCGACTTGATTGTTATTGCGTTGGATAGAAAACGTATTGGCCTTAATTCGGATTTTTTTATTAGCGGATAGTGCGAAAAAAATTTTTTATAATTTTTTCAAAAAAAAGCAAAGGGGGTAGTCCATGGTAATTTTTGCCAAAAAAAATTATTTTTCCACTATCAGCACAAAAAAAGTTCTTATTAAAGCTAATGCGATTATCTATTCAACGCAATAGAAATCAAGTCGATAGCTTGAAAACTAAGCAAGTTATGACCAAAAAGGTAACCAATTCTGCTACTGCCTCTTTCCGGCCACTTTTTGGTAGAACTGGTTACCTTTTTGGTCATAACTTTCTAAGTTGTCCATATATCGACTTGATTGTTATTGCGTTGGATAGAAAACGTATTGGCCTTAATTCGGATTTTTTTATTAGCGGATAGTGCGAAAAAAATTTTTTATAATTTTTTCAAAAAAAAGCAAAGGGGGTAGTCCATGGTAATTTTTGCCAAAAAAAATTATTTTTCCACTATCAGCACAAAAAAAGTTCTTATTAAAGCTAATGCGATTATCTATTCAACGCAATAGAAATCAAGTCGATAGCTTGAAAACTAAGCAAGTTATGACCAAAAAGGTAACCAATTCTGCTACTGCCTCTTTCCGGCCACTTTTTGGTAGAACTGGTTACCTTTTTGGTCATAACTTTCTAAGTTGTCCATATATCGACTTGATTGTTATTGCGTTGGATAGAAAACGTATTGGCCTTAATTCGGATTTTTTTATTAGCGGATAGTGCGAAAAAAATTTTTTATAATTTTTTCAAAAAAAAGCAAAGGGGGTAGTCCATGGTAATTTTTGCCAAAAAAAATTATTTTTCCACTATCAGCACAAAAAAAGTTCTTATTAAAGCTAATGCGATTATCTATTCAACGCAATAGAAATCAAGTCGATAGCTTGAAAACTAAGCAAGTTATGACCAAAAAGGTAACCAGTTCTGCTACTGCCTCTTTCCGGCCACTTTTTGGTAGAACTTTTTACCTTTTGGTCATAACTTTCTAAGTTGTCCATATATCGACTTGATTGTTATTGCGTTGGATAGAAAACGTATTGGCCTTAATTCGGATTTTTTTATTAGCGGATAGTGCGAAAAAAATTTTTTATAATTTTTTCAAAAAAAAGCAAAGGGGGTAGTCCATGGTAATTTTTGCCAAAAAAAATTATTTTTCCACTATCAGCACAAAAAAAAAGTTCTTATTAAAGCTAATGCGATTATCTATTCAACGCAATAGAAATCAAGTCGATAGCTTGAAAACTAAGCAAGTTATGACCAAAAAGGTAACCAGTTCTGCTACTGCCTCTTTCCGGCCACTTTTTGGTAGAACTGGTTACCTTTTTGGTCATAACTTTCTAAGTTGTCCATATATCGACTTGATTGTTATTGCGTTGGATAGAAAACGTATTGGCCTTAATTCGGATTTTTTTATTAGCGGATAGTGCGAAAAAAAAATTTTATAATTTTTTCAAAAAAAAGCAAAAGGGGTAGTCCATGGTAATTTTTGCCAAAAAAAATTATTTTTCCACTATCAGCACAAAAAAAAATTCTTATTAAAGCTAATGCGATTATCTATTCAACGCAATAGAAATCAAGTCGATAGCTTGAAAACTAAGCAAGTTATGACCAAAAAGGTAACCAGTTCTGCTACTGCCTCTTTCCGGCCACTTTTTGGTAGAACTGGTTACCTTTTTGGTCATAACTTTCTAAGTTGTCCATATATCGACTTGATTGTTATTGCGTTGGATAGAAAACGTATTGGCCTTAATTCGGATTTTTTTATTAGCGGATAGTGCGAAAAAATTTTTTTATAATTTTTTCAAAAAAAAGCAAAGGGGGTAGTCCATGGTAATTTTTGCCAAAAAAAATTATTTTTCCACTATCAGCACAAAAAAAAAGTTCTTATTAAAGCTAATGCGATTATCTATTCAACGCAATAGAAATCAAGTCGATAGCTTGAAAACTAAGCAAGTTATGACCAAAAAGGTAACCAGTTCTGCTACTGCCTCTTTCCGGCCACTTTTTGGTAGAACTGGTTACCTTTTTGGTCATAACTTTCTAAGTTGTCCATATATCGACTTGATTGTTATTGCGTTGGATAGAAAACGTATTGGCCTTAATTCGGATTTTTTTATTAGCGGATAGTGCGAAAAAAAAATTTTATAATTTTTTCAAAAAAAAGCAAAAGGGGTAGTCCATGGTAATTTTTGCCAAAAAAAATTATTTTTCCACTATCAGCACAAAAAAAAAGTTCTTATTAAAGCTAATGCGATTATCTATTCAACGCAATAGAAATCAAGTCGATAGCTTGAAAACTAAGCAAGTTATGACCAAAAAGGTAACCAGTTCTGCTACTGCCTCTTTCCGGCCACTTTTTGGTAGAACTGGTTACCTTTTTGGTCATAACTTTCTAAGTTGTCCATATATCGACTTGATTGTTATTGCGTTGGATAGAAAACGTATTGGCCTTAATTCGGATTTTTTTATTAGCGGATAGTGCGAAAAAAATTTTTTATAATTTTTTCAAAAAAAAACAAAGGGGGTAGTCCATGGTAATTTTTGCCAAAAAAAATTATTTTTCCACTATCAGCACAAAAAAAGTTCTTATTAAAGCTAATGCGATTATATATTCAACGCAATAGAAATCAAGTCGATAGCTTGAAAACTAAGCAAGTTATGACCAAAAAGGTAACCAGTTCTGCTACTGCCTCTTTCCGGCCACTTTTTGGTAGAACTGGTTACCTTTTTGGTCATAACTTTCTAAGTTGTCCATATATCGACTTGATTGTTATTGCGTTGGATAGAAAACGTATTGGCCTTAATTCGGATTTTTTTATTAGCGGATAGTGCGAAAAAAAAATTTTATAATTTTTTCAAAAAAAAGCAAAAGGGGTAGTCCATGGTAATTTTTGCCAAAAAAAATTATTTTTCCACTATCAGCACAAAAAAAAATTCTTATTAAAGCTAATGCGATTATCTATTCAACGCAATAGAAATCAAGTCGATAGCTTGAAAACTAAGCAAGTTATGACCAAAAAGGTAACCAGTTCTGCTACTGCCTCTTTCCGGCCACTTTTTGGTAGAACTGGTTACCTTTTTGGTCATAACTTTCTAAGTTGTCCATATATCGACTTGATTGTTATTGCGTTGGATAGAAAACGTATTGGCCTTAATTCGGATTTTTTTATTAGCGGATAGTGCGAAAAAATTTTTTTATAATTTTTTCAAAAAAAAGCAAAGGGGGTAGTCCATGGTAATTTTTGCCAAAAAAAATTATTTTTCCACTATCAGCACAAAAAAAAAGTTCTTATTAAAGCTAATGCGATTATCTATTCAACGCAATAGAAATCAAGTCGATAGCTTGAAAACTAAGCAAGTTATGACCAAAAAGGTAACCAGTTCTGCTACTGCCTCTTTCCGACCACTTTTTGGTAGAACTGGTTACCTTTTTGGTCATAACTTTCTGAGTTGTCCATATATCGACTTGATTGTTATTGCGTTGGATAGAAAACGTATTGGCCTTAATTCGAATTTTTTTATTAGCGGATAGTGCGAAAAAAATTTTTTATAATTTTTTCAAAAAAAAGCAAAGGGGGTAGTCCATGGTAATTTTTGCCAAAAAAAATTATTTTTCCACTATCAGCACAAAAAAAAGTTCTTATTAAAGCTAATGCGATTATCTATTCAACGCAATAGAAATCAAGTCGATAGCTTGAAAACTAAGCAAGTTATGACCAAAAAGGTAACCAGTTCTGCTACTGCCTCTTTCCGGCCACTTTTTGGTAGAACTTTTTACCTTTTGGTCATAACTTTCTAAGTTGTCCATATATCGACTTGATTGTTATTGCGTTGGATAGAAAACGTATTGGCCTTAATTCGGATTTTTTTATTAGCGGATAGTGCGAAAAAAATTTTTTATAATTTTTTCAAAAAAAAGCAAAGGGGGTAGTCCATGGTAATTTTTGCCAAAAAAAATTATTTTTCCACTATCAGCACAAAAAAAGTTCTTATTAAAGCTAATGCGATTATCTATTCAACGCAATAGAAATCAAGTCGATAGCTTGAAAACTAAGCAAGTTATGACCAAAAAGGTAACCAATTCTGCTACTGCCTCTTTCCGGCCACTTTTTGGTAGAACTGGTTACCTTTTTGGTCATAACTTTCTAAGTTGTCCATATATCGACTTGATTGTTATTGCGTTGGATAGAAAACGTATTGGCCTTAATTCGGATTTTTTTATTAGCGGATAGTGCGAAAAAAATTTTTTATAATTTTTTCAAAAAAAAGCAAAGGGGGTAGTCCATGGTAATTTTTGCCAAAAAAAATTATTTTTCCACTATCAGCACAAAAAAAGTTCTTATTAAAGCTAATGCGATTATCTATTCAACGCAATAGAAATCAAGTCGATAGCTTGAAAACTAAGCAAGTTATGACCAAAAAGGTAACCAATTCTGCTACTGCCTCTTTCCGGCCACTTTTTGGTAGAACTGGTTACCTTTTTGGTCATAACTTTCTAAGTTGTCCATATATCGACTTGATTGTTATTGCGTTGGATAGAAAACGTATTGGCCTTAATTCGGATTTTTTTATTAGCGGATAGTGCGAAAAAAATTTTTTATAATTTTTTCAAAAAAAAGCAAAGGGGGTAGTCCATGGTAATTTTTGCCAAAAAAAATTATTTTTCCACTATCAGCACAAAAAAAGTTCTTATTAAAGCTAATGCGATTATCTATTCAACGCAATAGAAATCAAGTCGATAGCTTGAAAACTAAGCAAGTTATGACCAAAAAGGTAACCAGTTCTGCTACTGCCTCTTTCCGGCCACTTTTTGGTAGAACTTTTTACCTTTTGGTCATAACTTTCTAAGTTGTCCATATATCGACTTGATTGTTATTGCGTTGGATAGAAAACGTATTGGCCTTAATTCGGATTTTTTTATTAGCGGATAGTGCGAAAAAAATTTTTTATAATTTTTTCAAAAAAAAGCAAAGGGGGTAGTCCATGGTAATTTTTGCCAAAAAAAATTATTTTTCCACTATCAGCACAAAAAAAAGTTCTTATTAAAGCTAATGCGATTATCTATTCAACGCAATAGAAATCAAGTCGATAGCTTGAAAACTAAGCAAGTTATGACCAAAAAGGTAACCAGTTCTGCTACTGCCTCTTTCCGGCCACTTTTTGGTAGAACTGGTTACCTTTTTGGTCATAACTTTCTAAGTTGTCCATATATCGACTTGATTGTTATTGCGTTGGATAGAAAACGTATTGGCCTTAATTCGGATTTTTTTATTAGCGGATAGTGCGAAAAAAATTTTTTATAATTTTTTCAAAAAAAAACAAAGGGGGTAGTCCATGGTAATTTTTGCCAAAAAAAATTATTTTTCCACTATCAGCACAAAAAAAAAGTTCTTATTAAAGCTAATGCGATTATCTATTCAACGCAATAGAAATCAAGTCGATAGCTTGAAAACTAAGCAAGTTATGACCAAAAAGGTAACCAGTTCTGCTACTGCCTCTTTCCGGCCACTTTTTGGTAGAACTGGTTACCTTTTTGGTCATAACTTTCTAAGTTGTCCATATATCGACTTGATTGTTATTGCGTTGGATAGAAAACGTATTGGCCTTAATTCGGATTTTTTTATTAGCGGATAGTGCGAAAAAAATTTTTTATAATTTTTTCAAAAAAAAACAAAGGGGGTAGTCCATGGTAATTTTTGCCAAAAAAAATTATTTTTCCACTATCAGCACAAAAAAAGTTCTTATTAAAGCTAATGCGATTATATATTCAACGCAATAGAAATCAAGTCGATAGCTTGAAAACTAAGCAAGTTATGACCAAAAAGGTAACCAGTTCTGCTACTGCCTCTTTCCGGCCACTTTTTGGTAGAACTGGTTACCTTTTTGGTCATAACTTTCTAAGTTGTCCATATATCGACTTGATTGTTATTGCGTTGGATAGAAAACGTATTGGCCTTAATTCGGATTTTTTTATTAGCGGATAGTGCGAAAAAAAAATTTTATAATTTTTTCAAAAAAAAGCAAAAGGGGTAGTCCATGGTAATTTTTGCCAAAAAAAATTATTTTTCCACTATCAGCACAAAAAAAAATTCTTATTAAAGCTAATGCGATTATCTATTCAACGCAATAGAAATCAAGTCGATAGCTTGAAAACTAAGCAAGTTATGACCAAAAAGGTAACCAGTTCTGCTACTGCCTCTTTCCGGCCACTTTTTGGTAGAACTGGTTACCTTTTTGGTCATAACTTTCTAAGTTGTCCATATATCGACTTGATTGTTATTGCGTTGGATAGAAAACGTATTGGCCTTAATTCGGATTTTTTTATTAGCGGATAGTGCGAAAAAATTTTTTTATAATTTTTTCAAAAAAAAGCAAAGGGGGTAGTCCATGGTAATTTTTGCCAAAAAAAATTATTTTTCCACTATCAGCACAAAAAAAAAGTTCTTATTAAAGCTAATGCGATTATCTATTCAACGCAATAGAAATCAAGTCGATAGCTTGAAAACTAAGCAAGTTATGACCAAAAAGGTAACCAGTTCTGCTACTGCCTCTTTCCGACCACTTTTTGGTAGAACTGGTTACCTTTTTGGTCATAACTTTCTGAGTTGTCCATATATCGACTTGATTGTTATTGCGTTGGATAGAAAACGTATTGGCCTTAATTCGAATTTTTTTATTAGCGGATAGTGCGAAAAAAATTTTTTATAATTTTTTCAAAAAAAAGCAAAGGGGGTAGTCCATGGTAATTTTTGCCAAAAAAAATTATTTTTCCACTATCAGCACAAAAAAAAGTTCTTATTAAAGCTAATGCGATTATCTATTCAACGCAATAGAAATCAAGTCGATAGCTTGAAAACTAAGCAAGTTATGACCAAAAAGGTAACCAGTTCTGCTACTGCCTCTTTCCGACCACTTTTTGGTAGAACTGGTTACCTTTTTGGTCATAACTTTCTAAGTTGTCCATATATCGACTTGATTGTTATTGCGTTGGATAGAAAACGTATTGGCCTTAATTCGAATTTTTTTATTAGCGGATAGTGCGAAAAAAATTTTTTATAATTTTTTCAAAAAAAAGCAAAGGGGGTAGTCCATGGTAATTTTTGCCAAAAAAAATTATTTTTCCACTATCAGCACAAAAAAAAAAATTCTTATTAAAGCTAATGCGATTATCTATTCAACGCAATAGAAATCAAGTCGATAGCTTGAAAACTAAGCAAGTTATGACCAAAAAGGTAACCAGTTCTGCTACTGCCTCTTTCCGACCACTTTTTGGTAGAACTGGTTACCTTTTTGGTCATAACTTTCTGAGTTGTCCATATATCGACTTGATTGTTATTGCGTTGGATAGAAAACGTATTGGCCTTAATTCGAATTTTTTTATTAGCGGATAGTGCGAAAAAAAATTTTTATAATTTTTTCAAAAAAAAGCAAAGGGGGTAGTCCATGGTAATTTTTGCCAAAAAAAATTATTTTTCCACTATCAGCACAAAAAAAAGTTCTTATTAAAGCTAATGCGATTATCTATTCAACGCAATAGAAATCAAGTCGATAGCTTGAAAACTAAGCAAGTTATGACCAAAAAGGTAACCAGTTCTGCTACTGCCTCTTTCCGGCCACTTTTTGGTAGAACTGGTTACCTTTTTGGTCATAACTTTCTAAGTTGTCCATATATCGACTTGATTGTTATTGCGTTGGATAGAAAACGTATTGGCCTTAATTCGAATTTTTTTATTAGCGGATAGTGCGAAAAAAATTTTTTATAATTTTTTCAAAAAAAAGCAAAGGGGGTAGTCCATGGTAATTTTTGCCAAAAAAAATTATTTTTCCACTATCAGCACAAAAAAAAGTTCTTATTAAAGCTAATGCGATTATCTATTCAACGCAATAGAAATCAAGTCGATAGCTTGAAAACTAAGCAAGTTATGACCAAAAAGGTAACCAGTTCTGCTACTGCCTATTTCCGGCCACTTTTTGGTAGAACTGGTTACCTTTTTGGTCATAACTTTCTAAGTTGTCCATATATCGACTTGATTGTTATTGCGTTGGATAGAAAACGTATTGGCCTTAATTCGAATTTTTTTATTAGCGGATAGTGCGAAAAAAATTTTTTATAATTTTTTCAAAAAAAAGCAAAGGGGGTAGTCCATGGTAATTTTTGCCAAAAAAAATTATTTTTCCACTATCAGCACAAAAAAAAGTTCTTATTAAAGCTAATGCGATTATCTATTCAACGCAATAGAAATCAAGTCGATAGCTTGAAAACTAAGCAAGTTATGACCAAAAAGGTAACCAGTTCTGCTACTGCCTCTTTCCGACCACTTTTTGGTAGAACTGGTTACCTTTTTGGTCATAACTTTCTAAGTTGTCCATATATCGACTTGATTGTTATTGCGTTGGATAGAAAACGTATTGGCCTTAATTCGAATTTTTTTATTAGCGGATAGTGCGAAAAAAATTTTTTATAATTTTTTCAAAAAAAAGCAAAGGGGGTAGTCCATGGTAATTTTTGCCAAAAAAAATTATTTTTCCACTATCAGCACAAAAAAAAAGTTCTTATTAAAGCTAATGCGATTATCTATTCAACGCAATAGAAATCAAGTCGATAGCTTGAAAACTAAGCAAGTTATGACCAAAAAGGTAACCAGTTCTGCTACTGCCTCTTTCCGGCCACTTTTTGGTAGAACTGGTTACCTTTTTGGTCATAACTTTCTAAGTTGTCCATATATCGACTTGATTGTTATTGCGTTGGATAGAAAACGTATTGGCCTTAATTCGGATTTTTTTATTAGCGGATAGTGCGAAAAAATTTTTTTATAATTTTTTCAAAAAAAAGCAAAGGGGGTAGTCCATGGTAATTTTTGCCAAAAAAAATTATTTTTCCACTATCAGCACAAAAAAAAAGTTCTTATTAAAGCTAATGCGATTATCTATTCAACGCAATAGAAATCAAGTCGATAGCTTGAAAACTAAGCAAGTTATGACCAAAAAGGTAACCAGTTCTGCTACTGCCTCTTTCCGACCACTTTTTGGTAGAACTGGTTACCTTTTTGGTCATAACTTTCTGAGTTGTCCATATATCGACTTGATTGTTATTGCGTTGGATAGAAAACGTATTGGCCTTAATTCGAATTTTTTTATTAGCGGATAGTGCGAAAAAAATTTTTTATAATTTTTTCAAAAAAAAGCAAAGGGGGTAGTCCATGGTAATTTTTGCCAAAAAAAATTATTTTTCCACTATCAGCACAAAAAAAAGTTCTTATTAAAGCTAATGCGATTATCTATTCAACGCAATAGAAATCAAGTCGATAGCTTGAAAACTAAGCAAGTTATGACCAAAAAGGTAACCAGTTCTGCTACTGCCTCTTTCCGACCACTTTTTGGTAGAACTGGTTACCTTTTTGGTCATAACTTTCTAAGTTGTCCATATATCGACTTGATTGTTATTGCGTTGGATAGAAAACGTATTGGCCTTAATTCGAATTTTTTTATTAGCGGATAGTGCGAAAAAAATTTTTTATAATTTTTTCAAAAAAAAGCAAAGGGGGTAGTCCATGGTAATTTTTGCCAAAAAAAATTATTTTTCCACTATCAGCACAAAAAAAAAAATTCTTATTAAAGCTAATGCGATTATCTATTCAACGCAATAGAAATCAAGTCGATAGCTTGAAAACTAAGCAAGTTATGACCAAAAAGGTAACCAGTTCTGCTACTGCCTCTTTCCGACCACTTTTTGGTAGAACTGGTTACCTTTTTGGTCATAACTTTCTGAGTTGTCCATATATCGACTTGATTGTTATTGCGTTGGATAGAAAACGTATTGGCCTTAATTCGAATTTTTTTATTAGCGGATAGTGCGAAAAAAAATTTTTATAATTTTTTCAAAAAAAAGCAAAGGGGGTAGTCCATGGTAATTTTTGCCAAAAAAAATTATTTTTCCACTATCAGCACAAAAAAAAGTTCTTATTAAAGCTAATGCGATTATCTATTCAACGCAATAGAAATCAAGTCGATAGCTTGAAAACTAAGCAAGTTATGACCAAAAAGGTAACCAGTTCTGCTACTGCCTCTTTCCGGCCACTTTTTGGTAGAACTGGTTACCTTTTTGGTCATAACTTTCTAAGTTGTCCATATATCGACTTGATTGTTATTGCGTTGGATAGAAAACGTATTGGCCTTAATTCGAATTTTTTTATTAGCGGATAGTGCGAAAAAAATTTTTTATAATTTTTTCAAAAAAAAGCAAAGGGGGTAGTCCATGGTAATTTTTGCCAAAAAAAATTATTTTTCCACTATCAGCACAAAAAAAAGTTCTTATTAAAGCTAATGCGATTATCTATTCAACGCAATAGAAATCAAGTCGATAGCTTGAAAACTAAGCAAGTTATGACCAAAAAGGTAACCAGTTCTGCTACTGCCTATTTCCGGCCACTTTTTGGTAGAACTGGTTACCTTTTTGGTCATAACTTTCTAAGTTGTCCATATATCGACTTGATTGTTATTGCGTTGGATAGAAAACGTATTGGCCTTAATTCGAATTTTTTTATTAGCGGATAGTGCGAAAAAAATTTTTTATAATTTTTTCAAAAAAAAGCAAAGGGGGTAGTCCATGGTAATTTTTGCCAAAAAAAATTATTTTTCCACTATCAGCACAAAAAAAAGTTCTTATTAAAGCTAATGCGATTATCTATTCAACGCAATAGAAATCAAGTCGATAGCTTGAAAACTAAGCAAGTTATGACCAAAAAGGTAACCAGTTCTGCTACTGCCTCTTTCCGACCACTTTTTGGTAGAACTGGTTACCTTTTTGGTCATAACTTTCTAAGTTGTCCATATATCGACTTGATTGTTATTGCGTTGGATAGAAAACGTATTGGCCTTAATTCGAATTTTTTTATTAGCGGATAGTGCGAAAAAAATTTTTTATAATTTTTTCAAAAAAAAGCAAAGGGGGTAGTCCATGGTAATTTTTGCCAAAAAAAATTATTTTTCCACTATCAGCACAAAAAAAAGTTCTTATTAAAGCTAATGCGATTATCTATTCAACGCAATAGAAATCAAGTCGATAGCTTGAAAACTAAGCAAGTTATGACCAAAAAGGTAACCAGTTCTGCTACTGCCTCTTTCCGACCACTTTTTGGTAGAACTGGTTACCTTTTTGGTCATAACTTTCTAAGTTGTCCATATATCGACTTGATTGTTATTGCGTTGGATAGAAAACGTATTGGCCTTAATTCGAATTTTTTTATTAGCGGATAGTGCGAAAAAAATTTTTTATAATTTTTTCAAAAAAAAGCAAAGGGGGTAGTCCATGGTAATTTTTGCCAAAAAAAATTATTTTTCCACTATCAGCACAAAAAAAAGTTCTTATTAAAGCTAATGCGATTATCTATTCAACGCAATAGAAATCAAGTCGATAGCTTGAAAACTAAGCAAGTTATGACCAAAAAGGTAACCAGTTCTGCTACTGCCTCTTTCCGACCACTTTTTGGTAGAACTGGTTACCTTTTTGGTCATAACTTTCTAAGTTGTAAATATATATCGACTTGATTGTTATTGCGTTGGATAGAAAACGTATTGGCCTTAATTCGAATTTTTTTATTAGCGGATAGTGCGAAAAAAATTTTTTATAATTTTTTCAAAAAAAAGCAAAGGGGGTAGTCCATGGTAATTTTTGCCAAAAAAAATTATTTTTCCACTATCAGCACAAAAAAAAAGTTCTTATTAAAGCTAATGCGATTATCTATTCAACGCAATAGAAATCAAGTCGATAGCTTGAAAACTAAGCAAGTTATGACCAAAAAGGTAACCAGTTCTGCTACTGCCTCTTTCCGGCCACTTTTTGGTAGAACTGGTTACCTTTTTGGTCATAACTTTCTAAGTTGTCCATATATCGACTTGATTGTTATTGCGTTGGATAGAAAACGTATTGGCCTTAATTCGAATTTTTTTATTAGCGGATAGTGCGAAAAAAATTTTTTATAATTTTTTCAAAAAAAAGCAAAGGGGGTAGTCCATGGTAATTTTTGCCAAAAAAAATTATTTTTCCACTATCAGCACAAAAAAAAGTTCTTATTAAAGCTAATGCGATTATCTATTCAACGCAATAGAAATCAAGTCGATAGCTTGAAAACTAAGCAAGTTATGACCAAAAAGGTAACCAGTTCTGCTACTGCCTCTTTCCGGCCACTTTTTGGTAGAACTGGTTACCTTTTTGGTCATAACTTTCTAAGTTGTCCATATATCGACTTGATTGTTATTGCGTTGGATAGAAAACGTATTGGCCTTAATTCGGATTTTTTTATTAGCGGATAGTGCGAAAAAAAATTTTTATAATTTTTTCAAAAAAAAGCAAAGGGGGTAGTCCATGGTAATTTTTGCCAAAAAAAATTATTTTTCCACTATCAGCACAAAAAAAAGTTCTTATTAAAGCTAATGCGATTATATATTCAACGCAATAGAAATCAAGTCGATAGCTTGAAAACTAAGCAAGTTATGACCAAAAAGGTAACCAGTTCTGCTACTGCCTCTTTCCGGCCACATTTTGGTAGAACTGGTTACCTTTTTGGTCATAACTTTCTAAGTTGTCCATATATCGACTTGATTGTTATTGCGTTGGATAGAAAACGTATTGGCCTTAATTCGAATTTTTTTATTAGCGGATAGTGCGAAAAAAATTTTTTATAATTTTTTCAAAAAAAAGCAAAGGGGGTAGTCCATGGTAATTTTTGCCAAAAAAAATTATTTTTCCACTATCAGCACAAAAAAAAAGTTCTTATTAAAGCTAATGCGATTATCTATTCAACGCAATAGAAATCAAGTCGATAGCTTGAAAACTAAGCAAGTTATGACCAGAAAGGTAACCAGTTCTGCTACTGCCTCTTTCCGACCACTTTTTGGTAGAACTGGTTACCTTTTTGGTCATAACTTTCTAAGTTGTCCATATATCGACTTGATTGTTATTGCGTTGGATAGAAAACGTATTGGCCTTAATTCGGATTTTTTTATTAGCGGATAGTGCGAAAAAAATTTTTTATAATTTTTTCAAAAAAAAACAAAGGGGGTAGTCCATGGTAATTTTTGCCAAAAAAAATTATTTTTCCACTATCAGCACAAAAAAAGTTCTTATTAAAGCTAATGCGATTATATATTCAACGCAATAGAAATCAAGTCGATAGCTTGAAAACTAAGCAAGTTATGACCAAAAAGGTAACCAGTTCTGCTACTGCCTCTTTCCGGCCACTTTTTGGTAGAACTGGTTACCTTTTTGGTCATAACTTTCTAAGTTGTCCATATATCGACTTGATTGTTATTGCGTTGGATAGAAAACGTATTGGCCTTAATTCGAATTTTTTTATTAGCGGATAGTGCGAAAAGAATTTTTTATAATTTTTTCAAAAAAAAGCAAAGAGGGTAGTCCATGGTAATTTTTGATAAAAAAAATTATTTTTCCACTATCAGCACAAAAAAAAGTTCTTATTAAAGCTTATGCGATTATCTATTCAACGCAATAGAAATCAAGTCGATAGCTTGAAAACTAAGCAAGTTATGACCAAAAAGGTAACCAGTTCTGCTACTGCCTCTTTCCGACCACTTTTTGGTAGAACTGGTTACCTTTTTGGTCATAACTTTCTAAGTTGTCCATATATCGACTTGATTGTTATTGCGTTGGATAGAAAACGTATTGGCCTTAATTCGGATTTTTTTGTATTAGCGGATAGTGCGAAAAAAATTTTGTAGAATTTTTTCAAAAAAAAGCAAAGGGGGTAGTCCATGGTAATTTTTGCCAAAAAAAATTATTTTTCCACTATCAGCACAAAAAAAAAGTTCTTATTAAAGCTAATGCGATTATCTATTCAACGCAATAGAAATCAAGTCGATAGCTTGAAAACTAAGCAAGTTATGACCAAAAAGGTAACCAGTTCTGCTACTGCCTCTTTCCGACCACTTTTTGGTAGAACTGGTTACCTTTTTGGTCATAACTTTCTAAGTTGTCCATATATCGACTTGATTGTTATTGCGTTGGATAGAAAACGTATTGGCCTTAATTCGAATTTTTTTATTAGCGGATAGTGCGAAAAAAAATTTTTATAATTTTTTCAAAAAAAAGCAAAGGGTGTAGTCCATGGTAATTTTTACCAAAAAAAATTATTTTTCCACTATCAGCACAAAAAAAAGTTCTTATTAAAGCTAATGCGATTATCTATTCAACGCAATAGAAATCAAGTCGATAGCTTGAAAACTAAGCAAGTTATGACCAAAAAGGTAACCAGTTCTGCTACTGCCTCTTTCCGACCACTTTTTGGTAGAACTGGTTACCTTTTTGGTCATAACTTTCTAAGTTGTCCATATATCGACTTGATTGTTATTGCGTTGGATAGAAAACGTATTGGCCTTAATTCGGATTTTTTTGTATTAGCGGATAGTGCGAAAAAAATTTTGTAGAATTTTTTCAAAAAAAAGCAAAGGGGGTAGTCCATGGTAATTTTTGATAAAAAAAATTATTTTTCCACTATCAGCACAAAAAAAAGTTCTTATTAAAGCTTATGCGATTATCTATTCAACGCAATAGAAATCAAGTCGATAGCTTGAAAACTAAGCAAGTTATGACCAGAAAGGTAACCAGTTCTGCTACTGCCTCTTTCCGACCACTTTTTGGTAGAACTGGTTACCTTTTTGGTCATAACTTTCTAAGTTGTCCATATATCGACTTGATTGTTATTGCGTTGGATAGAAAACGTATTGGCCTTAATTCGAATTTTTTTATTAGCGGATAGTGCGAAAAAAATTTTTTATAATTTTTTCAAAAAAAAGCAAAGGGGGTAGTCCATGGTAATTTTTACCAAAAAAAATTATTTTTCCACTATCAGCACAAAAAAAAGTTCTTATTAAAGCTAATGCGATTATCTATTCAACGCAATAGAAATCAAGTCGATAGCTTGAAAACTAAGCAAGTTATGACCAAAAAGGTAACCAGTTCTGCTACTGCCTCTTTCCGACCACTTTTTGGTAGAACTGGTTACCTTTTTGGTCATAACTTTCTAAGTTGTCCATATATCGACTTGATTGTTATTGCGTTGGATAGAAAACGTATTGGCCTTAATTCGAATTTTTTTATTAGCGGATAGTGCGAAAAAAATTTTTTAGAATTTTTTCAAAAAAAAGCAAAGGGGGTAGTCCATGGTAATTTTTGCCAAAAAAAATTATTTTTCCACTATCAGCACAAAAAAAAGTTCTTATTAAAGCTAATGCGATTATCTATTCAACGCAATAGAAATCAAGTCGATAGCTTGAAAACTAAGCAAGTTATGACCAAAAAGGTAACCAGTTCTGCTACTGCCTCTTTCCGACCACTTTTTGGTAGAACTGGTTACCTTTTTGGTCATAACTTTCTAAGTTGTCCATATATCGACTTGATTGTTATTGCGTTGGATAGAAAACGTATTGGCCTTAATTCGGATTTTTTTATTAGCGGATAGTGCGAAAAAAATTTTTTAGAATTTTTTCAAAAAAAAGCAAAGGGGGTAGTCCATGGTAATTTTTGCCAAAAAAAATTATTTTTCCACTATCAGCACAAAAAAAAGTTCTTATTAAAGCTAATGCGATTATCTATTCAACGCAATAGAAATCAAGTCGATAGCTTGAAAACTAAGCAAGTTATGACCAAAAAGGTAACCAGTTCTGCTACTGCCTCTTTCCGACCACTTTTTGGTAGAACTGGTTACCTTTTTGGTCATAACTTTCTAAGTTGTCCATATATCGACTTGATTGTTATTGCGTTGGATAGAAAACGTATTGGCCTTAATTCGAATTTTTTTATTAGCGGATAGTGCGAAAAAAATTTTTTATAATTTTTTCAAAAAAGAGCAAAGGGGGTAGTCCATGGTAATTTTTGCCAAAAAAAAATAATTTTTCCACTATCAGCACAAAAAAAAAGTTCTTATTAAAGCTAATGCGATTATCTATTCAACGCAATAGAAATCAAGTCGATAGCTTGAAAACTAAGCAAGTTATGACCAAAAAGGTAACCAGTTCTGCTACTGCCTCTTTCCGGCCACTTTTTGGTAGAACTGGTTACCTTTTTGGTCATAACTTTCTAAGTTGTCCATATATCGACTTGATTGTTATTGCGTCGGATAGAAAACGTATTGGCCTTAATTCGAATTTTTTTATTAGCGGATAGTGCGAAAAAAAATTTTTATAATTTTTTCAAAAAAAAGCAAAGGGGGTAGTCCATGGTAATTTTTGCCAAAAAAAATTATTTTTCCACTATCAGCACAAAAAAAAGTTCTTATTAAAGCTAATGCGATTATCTATTCAACGCAATAGAAATCAAGTCGATAGCTTGAAAACTAAGCAAGTTATGACCAAAAAGGTAACCAGTTCTGCTACTGCCTCTTTCCGACCACTTTTTGGTAGAACTGGTTACCTTTTTGGTCATAACTTTCTAAGTTGTCCATATATCGACTTGATTGTTATTGCGTTGGATAGAAAACGTATTGGCCTTAATTCGAATTTTTTTATTAGCGGATAGTGCGAAAAAAATTTTTTATAATTTTTTCAAAAAAAAGCAAAGGGGGTAGTCCATGGTAATTTTTGCCAAAAAAAATTATTTTTCCACTATCAGCACAAAAAAAAGTTCTTATTAAAGCTAATGCGATTATCTATTCAACGCAATAGAAATCAAGTCGATAGCTTGAAAACTAAGCAAGTTATGACCAAAAAGGTAACCAGTTCTGCTACTGCCTCTTTCCGGCCACTTTTTGGTAGAACTGGTTACCTTTTTGGTCATAACTTTCTAAGTTGTCCATATATCGACTTGATTGTTATTGCGTTGGATAGAAAACGTATTGGTTTTAATTCGGATTTTTTTATTAGCGGATAGTGCGAAAAAAATTTTTTATAATTTTTTAAAAAAAAACAAAGGGGGTAGTCCATGGTAATTTTTGCCAAAAAAAATTATTTTTCCACTATCAGCACAAAAAAAGTTCTTATTAAAGCTAATGCGATTATATATTCAACGCAATAGAAATCAAGTCGATAGCTTGAAAACTAAGCAAGTTATGACCAAAAAGGTAACCAGTTCTGCTACTGCCTCTTTCCGACCACTTTTTGGTAGAACTGGTTACCTTTTTGGTCATAACTTTCTAAGTTGTCCATATATCGACTTGATTGTTATTGCGTTGGATAGAAAACGTATTGGCCTTAATTCGGATTTTTTTATTAGCGGATAGTGCGAAAAAAATTTTTTATAATTTTTTCAAAAAAAAACAAAGGGGGTAGTCCATGGTAATTTTTGCCAAAAAAAATTATTTTTCCACTATCAGCACAAAAAAAGTTCTTATTAAAGCTAATGCGATTATATATTCAACGCAATAGAAATCAAGTCGATAGCTTGAAAACTAAGCAAGTTATGACCAAAAAGGTAACCAGTTCTGCTACTGCCTCTTTCCGGCCACTTTTTGGTAGAACTGGTTACCTTTTTGGTCATAACTTTCTAAGTTGTCCATATATCGACTTGATTGTTATTGCGTTGGATAGAAAACGTATTGGCCTTAATTCGAATTTTTTTATTAGCGGATAGTGCGAAAAGAATTTTTTATAATTTTTTCAAAAAAAAGCAAAGAGGGTAGTCCATGGTAATTTTTGATAAAAAAAATTATTTTTCCACTATCAGCACAAAAAAAAGTTCTTATTAAAGCTTATGCGATTATCTATTCAACGCAATAGAAATCAAGTCGATAGCTTGAAAACTAAGCAAGTTATGACCAAAAAGGTAACCAGTTCTGCTACTGCCTCTTTCCGACCACTTTTTGGTAGAACTGGTTACCTTTTTGGTCATAACTTTCTAAGTTGTCCATATATCGACTTGATTGTTATTGCGTTGGATAGAAAACGTATTGGCCTTAATTCGAATTTTTTTATTAGCGGATAGTGCTAAAAAAATTTTTTATAATTTTTTCAAAAAAAAGCAAAGGGGGTAGTCCATGGTAATTTTTACCAAAAAAAATTATTTTTCCACTATCAGCACAAAAAAAAGTTCTTAT
This sequence comes from Thelaira solivaga, assembly GCA_947397855.1. Lineage (NCBI taxonomy): Eukaryota > Metazoa > Arthropoda > Insecta > Diptera > Tachinidae > Thelaira > Thelaira solivaga. The sequence goes on from OX377614.1 coordinate 11,653,660, forward strand.
TAAAGCTAATGCGATTATCTATTCAACGCAATAGAAATCAAGTCGATAGCTTGAAAACTAAGCAAGTTATGACCAGAAAGGTAACCAGTTCTGCTACTGCCTCTTTCCGACCACTTTTTGGTAGAACTGGTTACCTTTTTGGTCATAACTTTCTAAGTTGTCCATATATCGACTTGATTGTTATTGCGTTGGATAGAAAACGTATTGGCCTTAATTCGAATTTTTTTATTAGCGGATAGTGCGAAAAAAATTTTTTATAATTTTTTCAAAAAAAAGCAAAGGGGGTAGTCCATGGTAATTTTTGCCAAAAAAAATTATTTTTCCACTATCAGCACAAAAAAAAAGTTCTTATTAAAGCTAATGCGATTATCTATTCAACGCAATAGAAATCAAGTCGATAGCTTGAAAACTAAGCAAGTTATGACCAAAAAGGTAACCAGTTCTGCTACTGCCTCTTTCCGACCACTTTTTGGTAGAACTGGTTACCTTTTTGGTCATAACTTTCTAAGTTGTCCATATATCGACTTGATTGTTATTGCGTTGGATAGAAAACGTATTGGCCTTAATTCGAATTTTTTTATTAGCGGATAGTGCGAAAAAAATTTTTTATAATTTTTTCAAAAAAAAGCAAAGGGGGTAGTCCATGGTAATTTTTGCCAAAAAAAATTATTTTTCCACTATCAGCACAAAAAAAAAGTTCTTATTAAAGCTAATGCGATTATCTATTCAACGCAATAGAAATCAAGTCGATAGCTTGAAAACTAAGCAAGTTATGACCAAAAAGGTAACCAGTTCTGCTACTGCCTCTTTCCGACCACTTTTTGGTAGAACTGGTTACCTTTTTGGTCATAACTTTCTAAGTTGTCCATATATCGACTTGATTGTTATTGCGTTGGATAGAAAACGTATTGGCCTTAATTCGGATTTTTTTATTAGCGGATAGTGCGAAAAAAATTTTTTAGAATTTTTTCAAAAAAAAGCAAAGGGGGTAGTCCATGGTAATTTTTGCCAAAAAAAATTATTTTTCCACTATCAGCACAAAAAAAAGTTCTTATTAAAGCTAATGCGATTATCTATTCAACGCAATAGAAATCAAGTCGATAGCTTGAAAACTAAGCAAGTTATGACCAAAAAGGTAACCAGTTCTGCTACTGCCTCTTTCCGACCACTTTTTGGTAGAACTGGTTACCTTTTTGGTCATAACTTTCTAAGTTGTCCATATATCGACTTGATTGTTATTGCGTTGGATAGAAAACGTATTGGCCTTAATTCGAATTTTTTTATTAGCGGATAGTGCGAAAAAAATTTTTTATAATTTTTTCAAAAAAAAGCAAAGGGGGTAGTCCATGGTAATTTTTACCAAAAAAAATTATTTTTCCACTATCAGCACAAAAAAAAGTTCTTATTAAAGCTAATGCGATTATCTATTCAACGCAATAGAAATCAAGTCGATAGCTTGAAAACTAAGCAAGTTATGACCAGAAAGGTAACCAGTTCTGCTACTGCCTCTTTCCGACCACTTTTTGGTAGAACTGGTTACCTTTTTGGTCATAACTTTCTAAGTTGTCCATATATCGACTTGATTGTTATTGCGTTGGATAGAAAACGTATTGGCCTTAATTCGAATTTTTTTATTAGCGGATAGTGCGAAAAAAATTTTTTATAATTTTTTCAAAAAAAAGCAAAGGGGGTAGTCCATGGTAATTTTTGCCAAAAAAAATTATTTTTCCACTATCAGCACAAAAAAAAAGTTCTTATTAAAGCTAATGCGATTATCTATTCAACGCAATAGAAATCAAGTCGATAGCTTGAAAACTAAGCAAGTTATGACCAAAAAGGTAACCAGTTCTGCTACTGCCTCTTTCCGACCACTTTTTGGTAGAACTGGTTACCTTTTTGGTCATAACTTTCTAAGTTGTCCATATATCGACTTGATTGTTATTGCGTTGGATAGAAAACGTATTGGCCTTAATTCGAATTTTTTTATTAGCGGATAGTGCGAAAAAAATTTTTTATAATTTTTTCAAAAAAAAGCAAAGGGGGTAGTCCATGGTAATTTTTGCCAAAAAAAATTATTTTTCCACTATCAGCACAAAAAAAAAGTTCTTATTAAAGCTAATGCGATTATCTATTCAACGCAATAGAAATCAAGTCGATAGCTTGAAAACTAAGCAAGTTATGACCAAAAAGGTAACCAGTTCTGCTACTGCCTCTTTCCGACCACTTTTTGGTAGAACTGGTTACCTTTTTGGTCATAACTTTCTAAGTTGTCCATATATCGACTTGATTGTTATTGCGTTGGATAGAAAACGTATTGGCCTTAATTCGGATTTTTTTATTAGCGGATAGTGCGAAAAAAATTTTTTAGAATTTTTTCAAAAAAAAGCAAAGGGGGTAGTCCATGGTAATTTTTGCCAAAAAAAATTATTTTTCCACTATCAGCACAAAAAAAAGTTCTTATTAAAGCTAATGCGATTATCTATTCAACGCAATAGAAATCAAGTCGATAGCTTGAAAACTAAGCAAGTTATGACCAAAAAGGTAACCAGTTCTGCTACTGCCTCTTTCCGGCCACTTTTTGGTAGAACTGGTTACCTTTTTGGTCATAACTTTCTAAGTTGTCCATATATCGACTTGATTGTTATTGCGTTGGATAGAAAACGTATTGGCCTTAATTCGAATTTTTTTATTAGCGGATAGTGCGAAAAAAATTTTTTATAATTTTTTAAAAAAAAAGCAAAAGAGGTAGTCCATGGTAATTTTTGCCAAAAAAAATTATTTTTCCACTATCAGCACAAAAAAAAGTTTTTATTAAAGCTAATGCGATTATATATTCAACGCAATAGAAATCAAGTCGATAGCTTGAAAACTAAGCAAGTTATGACCAAAAAGGTAACCAGTTCTGCTACTGCCTCTTTCCGGCCACTTTTTGGTAGAACTGGTTACCTTTTTGGTCATAACTTTCTAAGTTGTCCATATATCGACTTGATTGTTATTGCGTTGGATAGAAAACGTATTGGCCTTAATTCGGATTTTTTTTTATTAGCGGATAGTGCGAAAAAAATTTTTTATAATTTTTTCAAAAAAAAGCAAAGGGGGTAGTCCATGGTAATTTTTGCCAAAAAAAATTATTTTTCCACTATCAGCACAAAAAAAATTCTTATTAAAGCTAATGCGATTATATATTCAACGCAATAGAAATCAAGTCGATAGCTTGAAAACTAAGCAAGTTATGACCAAAAAGGTAACCAGTTCTGCTACTGCCTCTTTCCGGCCACTTTTTGGTAGAACTGGTTACCTTTTTGGTCATAACTTTCTAAGTTGTCCATATATCGACTTGATTGTTATTGCGTTGGATAGAAAACGTATTGGCCTTAATTCGGATTTTTTTTTATTAGCGGATAGTGCGAAAAAAATTTTTTATAATTTTTTCAAAAAAAAGCAAAGGGGGTAGTCCATGGTAATTTTTGCCAAAAAAAATTATTTTTCCACTATCAGCACAAAAAAAATTCTTATTAAAGCTAATGCGATTATATATTCAACGCAATAGAAATCAAGTCGATAGCTTGAAAACTAAGCAAGTTATGACCAAAAAGGTAACCAGTTCTGCTACTGCCTCTTTCCGGCCACTTTTTGGTAGAACTGGTTACCTTTTTGGTCATAACTTTCTAAGTTGTCCATATATCGACTTGATTGTTATTGCGTTGGATAGAAAACGTATTGGCCTTAATTCGGATTTTTTTTTATTAGCGGATAGTGCGAAAAAAATTTTTTATAATTTTTTCAAAAAAAAGCAAAGGGGGTAGTCCATGGTAATTTTTGCCAAAAAAAATTATTTTTCCACTATCAGCACAAAAAAAATTCTTATTAAAGCTAATGCGATTATATATTCAACGCAATAGAAATCAAGTCGATAGCTTGAAAACTAAGCAAGTTATGACCAAAAAGGTAACCAGTTCTGCTACTGCCTCTTTCCGGCCACTTTTTGGTAGAACTGGTTACCTTTTTGGTCATAACTTTCTAAGTTGTCCATATATCGACTTGATTGTTATTGCGTTGGATAGAAAACGTATTGGCCTTAATTCGGATTTTTTTTTATTAGCGGATAGTGCGAAAAAAATTTTTTATAATTTTTTCAAAAAAAAGCAAAGGGGGTAGTCCATGGTAATTTTTGCCAAAAAAAATTATTTTTCCACTATCAGCACAAAAAAAATTCTTATTAAAGCTAATGCGATTATATATTCAACGCAATAGAAATCAAGTCGATAGCTTGAAAACTAAGCAAGTTATGACCAAAAAGGTAACCAGTTCTGCTACTGCCTCTTTCCGGCCACTTTTTGGTAGAACTGGTTACCTTTTTGGTCATAACTTTCTAAGTTGTCCATATATCGACTTGATTGTTATTGCGTTGGATAGAAAACGTATTGGCCTTAATTCGGATTTTTTTTTATTAGCGGATAGTGCGAAAAAAATTTTGTAGAATTTTTTAAAAAAAAAGCAAAGGGGGTAGTCCATGGTAATTTTTGCCAAAAAAAATTATTTTTCCACTATCAGCACAAAAAAAAGTTCTTATTAAAGCTAATGCGATTATCTATTCAACGCAATAGAAATCAAGTCGATAGCTTGAAAACTAAGCAAGTTATGACCAAAAAGGTAACCAGCTCTGCTACTGCCTCTTTCCGACCACTTTTTGGTAGAACTGGTTACCTTTTTGGTCATAACTTTCTAAGTTGTCCATATATCGACTTGATTGTTATTGCGTTGGATAGAAAACTTATTGGCCTTAATTCGGATTTTTTTTTATTAGCGGATAGTGCGAAAAAAATTTTGTAGAATTTTTTCAAAAAAAAGCAAAGGGGGTAGGTAGTCCATGGTAATTTTTGCCAAAAAAAATTATTTTTCCACTATCAGCACAAAAAAAAGTTCTTATTAAAGCTAATGCGATTATCTATTCAACGCAATAGAAATCAAGTCGATAGCTTGAAAACTAAGCAAGTTATGACCAAAAAGGTAACCAGTTCTGCTACTGCCTCTTTCCGACCACTTTTTGGTAGAACTGGTTACCTTTTTGGTCATAACTTTCTAAGTTGTCCATATATCGACTTGATTGTTATTGCGTTGGATAGAAAACGTATTGGCCTTAATTCGAATTTTTTTATTAGCGGATAGTGCGAAAAAAATTTTTTATAATTTTTTCAAAAAAAAGCAAAGGGGGTAGTCCATGGTAATTTTTGCCAAAAAAAATTATTTTTCCACTATCAGCACAAAAAAAATTCTTATTAAAGCTAATGCGATTATCTATTCAACGCAATAGAAATCAAGTCGATAGCTTGAAAACTAAGCAAGTTATGACCAAAAAGGTAACCAGTTCTGCTACTGCCTCTTTCCGACCACTTTTTGGTAGAACTGGTTACCTTTTTGGTCATAACTTTCTAAGTTGTCCATATATCGACTTGATTGTTATTGCGTTGGATAGAAAACGTATTGGCCTTAATTCGAATTTTTTTATTAGCGGATAGTGCGAAAAAAATTTTTTATAATTTTTTCAAAAAAAGCAAAGGGGGTAGTCCATAGTAATTTTTGCCAAAAAAAATTATTTTTCCACTATCAGCACAACAAAAAGTTCTTATTAAAGCTAATACGATTATCTATTCAACGCAATAGAAATCAAGTCGATAGCTTGAAAACTAAGCAAGTTATGACCAAAAAGGTACCAACTCTGCTACTGCCTGGAAAAAGAAAAAAGGCTACTTGCTATTTTGAAAATAAAAAAAGGGTAGGAAAAAAACTATTAGATGCTAAGTCGAAAATTTGTAGGCTACATTCGAGAAAAATGGCATTATAGACCAAAAAAAGACTAAAATGGCAGCGCTGATTGGGACCCACAGCTAAGACCCAAACCAATTTATGTCTACATAAATATAAGTACTGCCAACCTTGATAATAAATAAGTTTTCATTCATGTCTAAGCTGAAACACAATTCAAATGAAATACAAATTTTATTATCAGATTCACACACATGGTTGTGGGCTCTATTTTGAGAAAATTTTTATTTACAACAAACCAATGACACTGGGAATTATTTATTTTAATCTCTCTTGCACTAAGTGTAGCCAAAAGTATTAAAAAAATTTTAATATAAAATGCGGGAACAGCAACTGTTATTCAAACGATTTATTTCATTAAAAAGCAACATAAAATCTCTATATATTTGTACTCTATATAGTGCGATTAATTATTCTATTTTAAAGTAAATTGTAACCCTAAAATAAAAGAACTTGTGATTCAGTAAAATTGTTAATTGTCAGCTGTGTGATTAAATAAAAGCCAGAATTTTGTGTGGCATTTACTTAACCGCAATACAAAACTGTTAAAAGTAAAAATAATATTATATTATAAGCCTTTTTTGGTTGTTGTTAACGGTATTCATATCAGTGACAAATTTTTAACTCTTAAAGTTAACCAAAAATTACTAATACAAACAGAAAAATATGGAATTAAAAAAAAGTTATTGAATCGCATTACCGGTGCGATACTGTGATCAATCTCAGGGGTCAACACTTGAAAGAGTGCCTGGTTAGAGAAAAAAAAATATTCAATTTAATTCTTTCGTTCAATATTCTTTAAATTAACTCTCGGGCAATGCGACAGCGAAACTTTCACCATGTGGCCGAATGAGGAATTGGCTTTCTGCCACACGCCACTTATGTTGCCACATTCAAACAGATTTTAATTAGACAAAAGCTTACAAATTTTTAAAGTGTCACAAAGATTTTAAAAAATGTTCCACTAAAATGTTTAATTAAAAAAAGTTATAGGGAAAAATCAAAAAGCAGTTCAATTGCAATTTGCAAAAAAGTATTTTTTCTATATTTGAATCACTTTTGGTGATGTAGAGCATCACTTGCTACAAACGTCTGATATAGCATACAAGTCTGGCAATGAAGTCTTTTTGGCTGCAGTAACTAGGTGACTTGTTCACGTTCCGGCTGCTAATTCTAGAAGTTTGTTGACATTTTCAATAGATAAAATTTTTTACTTTAAGAGTAATTTTTGTTTTTCCTACCCATCCGGCATTTTTTTTTTATCTTTTTACGTAAGCAGAATTAATTTTATGTTAATTTTCCTTTTACAGCCCCAACGACAGCAGCTACCAATGGAGATGTGGTTACTGTTTCGAATCAACGCTGTCAATGCGCAAATCTTGTTGCAACTGAAGCCCCCGTTCCAGTGGTTTATTTCGATCGTGATCATATAGGCAACATAAGCTTGGAAACCATTACAAACACCATAGAGTTTTTGCAAAATTTTCTACCGCCTCCAACCAAAAAAGGCAAACGAAAAAATCGTGTGCGTTCACGTGTAGATGAAATGGAAATTGAATAAAAATTTCTAATTGAATGAAATCAAATTCGTTAAAGGATATCCAATTTGTAAATAAAAAAACAACAAATTTAAATGGGTTTTAAAATGAACAACAATTCTTAATAATACTTCTTTGGAGCACAAACCAACATAAAATAAAATTAAATCAAATAAAACTAAATTAAAAAAAAAATATTTTTCCTTTAACTGAGCAAAATTTCATCCCAGAAGTTCATGCGTTCCACATTAAATTTATTATCAGTCTTTACAACAACTGCTGCCGTATCGTTTGTATTGTCATTTTCAAAGAGTTGATAGTCACAAATTGTTTCAGGCTTACATTGGAAAGCTGTTGCATTGCAGGTGTTAACGGCGGCCGTAAGTGCTTGAGGTGTACTAGAAATTAAACAGAAACATTAAATCCCTTATGATTTTATAAAAAAAAAACCAACACGAAAAAATACTTACTGAAATTTAGCAAAATGCACAAAATTCCCAACAAACATTTGTATGGCTTTGGCAGGCCAAGAATGTTTTGGAAAATCGGGAAACAATACTGGCGATCGAAACAAGTAAATCAAGTCATCACAATGGACCGCACTATAATTTCGTGTGGACATGCCACCGGTGAATAGACTGGCGTATGAATAGGGGCCGGTGTAATTGAAATTGTACATATAAATGGGATACTTGATTGTATCCACACTGTTTACATAATTCTTTATCGTATGGTAAAGAGGATGATGAAATCCACGATCTGAAATCAGCTGTAAAAGCAAATTTTAACAAATAATTATAAAGCAAAAGAAATTAATATTAAATTAGCGGTTATTTTTGAAAGTGGTATAAGTCCACTTTAAAAAAAAAATAATTAGCGGTAGTTTTAGTAAATAGATGTCTATAGCTTAATAAAATTGCCTTTAAATAATTTTTTTTTAAGTGGACTTATACCACTTTTCAAAACTAACGGCTCAAATTTATGCAGGGGTGTATGGGTGTGTATAACGGCAATTTTACACAATGATTCGGGTTTAAAGTTCACCATTTAAGGTTAGATTACACAGAGCGTCCCCTTTTAGAAAAAACAAAAAAGGCCTATGGCTTAACCATTGTAATTTGTATTTCGGGTCTTAAATATTTTTTTAATTTTTAGTTTAAATAACCACTTTTCATGATTCAATTCATAAAAAATCAATTTAAAAAATTCCCAATAAGTCCCAATAAGAGTACACTTTTTCATTTCATGCTGCAACAAATCGATTTTTTTCAGGGGCCGTCACAAGAACTCCGTAATCATGTTCACAGTCACCGCGATTTCAGCTGCATTGTCAAAAAATTAAGGCCTGTATAAAATCCTTACCAGACAGTTGCTTGTTTCTCATGGTTTGCATGAGAATCTTCTGAGTCAGTAATTCAACAATTTTGTGTATTCACTTAGTTATTCACATGGAAATGCGCTTCTTTGAACAAGATGATTTTTTCTTTAAATTGGCTTTGATTTCACTTTGTTCCATTAGCCTTTGAACAAATTGCCATCAAGGATTTTTTTTCTTTTATAATTAATCGGAACAAGTCATCTTTAATAAAAACATCACAAATTTCTCAAAAAATACGTGTGTTTACTTCCAAAGGAAAAAGTGCACTCTTACTAAGACACCCTTTAAATCATTTTCGCAAAACTTTATATTGTTTGTGTGAAGGCATACTTACATCCAGAAATCCTTGTTTTGTGTTTTCATTTATTTCCGGTTCTCCATTGAAATATTTTTCTATAATTTTGTGCATTATGTCGTTTAACTCCTCATCGCTAAGGTGTTTGGGAAATTCCAGAAATGTTTTTAAAATGTTGAAAAAGTCGGCATTAAATTGCGCTCTCAAATCGTCTGATTCCACAATAGCTAAAGCACGCACAGCACCTTCATTAGGCACACTACCCAACATGAATGGTACCGGTTGATAGAGACCACTTTTCAAAATCTCCGTAGGATGCTTAGTGAAGAAGGCATCCTTTACATGTTCCGGCTCCACTACCGGCCGATAATTTGTCAAGTGATCTACACTCCAAAATTTTAAACCATCTCCCGCTTTTATCAAGGTATCTTTATCTACAGCCCGCAAGGCCATTAATAATTCTTGAGAGCTTAGTGCTTGTACGTCCTCTATGCCACACAGTTCTGCCACGCGTATAGCTTGCTGTAGGGGCTCATCGGTTATAGCAAAAGGTACATTGGCTGTGCCACTGGCAGAAATTACCCCATGAAAGAGACCCTGTGATTGAGGACTTAGCATGTGCATGTGAGCCGATACTGCTCCTGCACTTTGACCAAACAGTGTGACTCTTGTTGGGTTACCTCCGAATGCTGCTATGTTCTTATTCACCCATTTTATAGCCAACAATTGATCTTTTAAACCAAAATTACCCGGCATAGATTCATCGCCCGTAGAAAGAAATCCAAATGCACCCACTCTATAGGAAAATGTCACCAGTATAACTTGTTCGGTATCCATAATGTATTCCGGACCAGTGATGGCGGGATGTGCTGTGCCACTGAAGAAGCCACCTCCATAAATATAAATCATAACGGGCAGGTTTTTGCGATAAGAACGGCGCTAGAGAAAAAGATAAATAAAAAATTTGTTTTTGTTTAGATCAACTCAAGGAGGCTGAGAAAGTAAAGGGACTAAATCGTGACATTCGATATCGAACAAAAATCTATTGCAATTACAGAAATTTTTCAATAGAAGTTGCTCGATATCAAATGCTACGGTTTGGCTTCTAGTGACCCCAACAATAATAACATTTTGTTATTTTGCTTTTGGTATACTGCCTGTCAAAAATTGTTTACTTTTGTTGAAGTTACAAGCGATTGTTGTGTGAAAATCATTGAAAAGTGGGCTTAAAAATGGGTGTGGCTCATAAAAAAGAAGCGAACTTCTTTAGATTATAGAGATTATCAGACTTATTATGAGTGTCGCTGTCGTAATCGAACTGACGACAAGGCCATATAAATAATACGGCGGGTGCCACCACATATTACTGTTTTCGACACGACAACGACACTCATAATTAGGCCTCATATTACAGACAAACAGAAAATAAATTTTATTTACATGAATTATAAAAAATCGTTTATCTACTACAAGTCTACTTCATTTTGTCCTTGAACAACTAAAGCCTAAAGTTTTAACATTAATTTTAATTACACATAATGAATAATAAAATTTCGACTCACCAGTGGTCTGTATACATTTAAATATAAACAATCTTCACTTCCTGAAACTGGGTAGCTCGGCAACAGATAATTCTTTTGTATACAATCTGGTTTTGCTTCGATGGCATTAAAAATATTTTCCAATTTTGGATATTCAATTGGAGTCTATTAAAAAAAAAGAAAACAAAAAAAAAACAGGTTTGTGTGTGAAACAGTTGAATGATTTAATAAGCCGTTTAATGACAGTTAAAAACCTACATTAAATCGTAAATTATCGACTGGCGGCAGAGCATACGGTATGCCCAGAAATGCTTCAAAAATTGGCTTGTTATAGCCTTTCATTAAGCCACCACGCATACAGCCAGCATATTTGGCGCACACCACCGTGGTATAAGAATTCTCTATAATTTGGCCTATGACCGTGATGGTCAGTGACATCAAAAGCATAAACAAAGCAAAAATTATCATTTTGAATATTTAAAAAAAGTTTTTTATTTAAATTTTATTTTCTGGTAGTTGTAGTTGTAGTTGTAGCTGTAGTTGTTGATACCAGTAACAACAATTTGTTATAAATTTGAATCTGTAATTAAAAAAGCAAAAAAAAAAAATTAATAAAACATAAACTTTAATTATGTAAAACTTAATTTAAAAATAAAACTAAAAATTTGTCGCGTTTGCTGTAACAACTAAATGGCTGCACAAACACCACAAACATGTGTAATATTTTATAACAAAAAGTGTTTCAAGTATGACCTGGAGCACACACAGCAATTTTTGGTTGAGCAATTCTATTTATTCGATATCGAAATATCGATAAAAAAAATATAATTTTTATAAAATAGCCATTTTAATTAAAAATAAAAAGGTCAATTAAAAAAATTTTAAATAATTTTATTAAATTAAGCGATTTTATAAATTTTTTATTAGTAAATATTAGTCAAGCTTAAGATCTCAATGAAAACTATTTTTATTTTCTTTTGAAGGTCTTCTTCAAGGAAATTTATTATTATAATTAAAAAATAATAAATTTCCCTGAAGAAGACCTGAAATAAAACGATTTTCATTGATTTACTAACAATAATTCATATATTTAAAGTGCTGCTGTTTTTTATCACAAGAAGTTGACCCATTCTTGCCACACAAAGATTTTACTTGTTTCTAATATTTTTTGTAATTAAATCTTTTCATTTCAATTTTCTTTAAATATAAAAATTTAAATTTTTCTACAAAAATGCTATTTTCATTTCTTCTGTTTTATTGAAAACAGACACAGCAGTTTCATTCTTCCACGAGAGCCCTGATTTTTTAAAAATCAGCCCTCAAATTATACACTACTCTGCGTTTCCTGGGGTTGTTACTAAAAAGCTGCACAAGGATAGACCAGGACCACACACAGCACTTTTAGTTGGGCAATTCTTTATTAATTCTCTTATAAAATTTGGTTTCAGTAATTTTTGTATTCTTATTCAGTCATTCATTTAGCCTTCAAGCTACCTGTCTTGTTTTTTTACATCTTTATAAAAAATACAAAGAGAGAACAAAAGGGAACTGCGTTGTACTAGCAAGTTTATACCCCTTCCATTCTTCTTACCTCCTTCTGCTACAGTCGAATTTTATATATTAAGATTATAAATAAATTATAAATATAAATAAATTTATAATTATATATATCCTGAAGAAACTGCGCAAGTTGCAGCGATATAAAAATAAATTTTATACAATACGACCTCAAGCTTAATAAAATAGCCATTTTAATTTTAATAATTCAAGCACTCTCGAAAATATCTCAGTGTTGATCAGTGTTATCAATTATTAAGACTTCAGGTTATGACGCAGTTTATTGGCGACGAATTTTTATTAGAATTCCAGTTGTCGTTAATCGTTATTTTCTTGTACTATTTTTCTATTTCTCTTTTTTTTTTTTAACAACACAAATCCTTGAGGCTTTTTTGCTATTTTGCAGTAAACATGCAGGTTCAGGGTAGAAATCGAACTTGTTAAGTCTATCGCTATAATTCTTCACAGCTCTCATTATTTGGGTGACTTGTGGTATAAGTCCATTTTAAAAAAATTATGAGTTAGCAGTAATTTTAAGGCCACCATTTAATTAGAATTAAGGCTCATTAATTTTTGAAAAAAGGGGACTTATACCGCTTTCAAATATAACAGCTCAAATATTAATGTAGCAAAGAAAAAATATATTAAAATATTTAAATGTTTTTTTTTTTTTTTGCTTTGGTGGTTTTTAAATGTTCACATGTGAGATCGGGACACACTGTTATATAACTCTAGCACTTTAATGAAAAAAAAATATATATTAACTGTTACTTTTGTTTGTTTGTTTGTTTTCTCATTTACAATTCAAATTTCTTTATTTTTTTTACATACTTTCATTCACGTGCATTATTTTTTAAAAATAGATCAAATTGCTGGCAAAATTTTTTAAACTGTTTTAGAGAAATGCTTATGAGACAAACACTTTTTTTTAAAAATTAATATTTCTTTTTTTATATTTTTGTTTATAGATAACGCCATAAGCACAACCAATACACACAGGCATTATCTAATTTTGATATTGACTTTCAATTAAAATAAAACACAAAATTAATTATTTTGTGTAGTTTTGCCTGAAGGTTTTAATTGGACAAAGCACGTGATTAACGTGCTTCATTTCAAATGCTTTTAAACATTTTTAAATATTTTGGCAATTTTTTTGTGCTGACGCTGGAAAAATCTAAAATTAAAAAGAAATCGAACGAAATTTCCACTAAGTCTCGGTGCGTATTTTTTTTTTCAGAATATGTAGCTGAAATAGTTGTTCGAAACACGAGAACTCACTTAAAGTTTGTACTAAAATTGTTGATGGTTGTTGTAAATTAATTTTTTTTCTTCTTATTAAATGAAAATTAATTTTTTTTTTTTGATTACCACCCAAAATAAAGCCAAAACAAAATTTTAAAAATCTGAAAATGAGGTGCTGAATTTTTCACTAGTGTATAAAATACTCGGATTAGTAGTATAGCGCAATTAATGTCTAATTAAATATGCAGAAATTAATATTTTATCACCCGTTACTAATTTTATTTAAATAGCTGGCCTCTAAAATTATTCTAAAAAAAAAATTATGTTTCCAGACGAATTATTATGCAAATGAAATTTTTTTTTTTTTTTTTGGCAAAATATTTGTTGTTGATTTTATGAATTGATTTAAAATTTTTCCGTTAAATATCTTGAACGATTTAAAATTAAAAAAGGTTACTGGCATAAAAATACAAAAAACATTTTTTTATTTTTATTGCTTTATGGATCATAATTGTTTTTTAATAGCAATAGAAACGACAAGCTGATTAAATAACAAAAAAAAAATTCAGATCTCTGCTTTTCATGTGTGTTATAAATGAACAAGTTAAGTGCGCCAGTGGCGAATATTAGGTACCCTTCACTAAGTCCTCATTTGGCAAAGGAAACATTTAGTTTGATCGTAATGTAATGTTGACATTTGCTTTACTTCTCTTTTGTATGTAAATAATAACAATAATAATGGAATGTTGCCGACAACATGTTTGTCTGTATTTACGCGAAAGAAAAAACAAAAAAGAATTCCAGATAGTTTTCTTCAAAATGATGCAAGATTGCAACTTGTTTTTCTTTAATACTTTGGGCCTTTTTATCACTTTTTTCTTTGAAAATTTCTTAAATTATTGCAGTGCCAAAAAGTGAGATTCAAAACAAAATTATATATGGGTCTCTTATGAATGAATGCAATAAAGATGTATCCTATCTTGACACCTCTATATGACCCTGTGACCCATACACTTGTTTTTTGATGATCTCCTCTACCATAATCAGTGTTCTGTTTGTTTTTGTTAAACAGTGTAATTTGAATTCTTTTAACATTTTCTATTAATGGAATCAATATATAAAGTTACATCATCTGCCAGCTTAAGCGGCTGAGCACGTTCCTGTCCCAAGGGATTTTTGGAAATTTGAATATTAAGGGGGTAAAAAAGTGTAAAATCAAATTCTTATTTCTCCGGAACTACAACAGATGGAGCCAAAGTTCGAACTACAAAATATTCTACTAAAACAATAAGCGGATGATTATTTGGTACTTTTTCGATATTTCTACATTAGCCGGATAAAAAGGGTAAAAACTAATTTTGGTACATTTTTTTAAACCTATTTACCTTTCAATGTAACCACCACAGCATCAAAAACTAAATTATACTCATCTCCAATTTATATAGACACTTTTTTTACAATTTGAGCAAATAAGAGGTAAAATATGTGCCCTTTTATACTATAATTTCCAAATATGTAGCATTATGTAAACTGATGCAGCATATAAACATTTTATTACTAATTTGTAACACCCAATAAAAAATTTTTTCAAGAGAGAAAAAAAGTACCAAAAGAGAGAAATATGATTTGTCTTTTATATTTAAACAAGTTTAGTGGTATTTTTAATGTTATTACAGTAGAATTAAACGGTTCTTAACAAAGTAAGAAATCATTAAGTGGACAAAATGGTACTTTTTATGTATTTTAATTGTACTTTTTGTTTTTTTTTAGTATTAACAGACCTAGAACTACAATACTGGGCTCAAAGCGTTCAGCTCAAAATAAAAAATCATTAAAAGACAAAATGGTACTTTTTATATATTTTAATGGTACATTTTGATTTTTTTAATGTAAAAGAATCTGGCAGCACGTTATTGGCCTCAAATACTTGGAAAATGAAAAATCATTAAGAGGACATATGGTACTTTTCATTATTTTTTTGGTACTTTTTGGTATTTTTTATTAAGGAATGTAAAAGTACGGGATTTGCCGCAAATGATTTAAAGCAAGGTGGAAAACCATGAATGGGAAAAAATTTTACTTTTTTTTGGTTTTTATTGGTACTTTTTGAGTTTTTCATGCTAACAACACTAGAACTATGTGATAAGGATCAAACGCTTTTTTTGATTTCAATGGTACTTTTTATTTATTTAGTATTAAAGAACTTAAAACTATTAGATTGATCTTAAACGGTTTAGGACAAGATGAAAAGTAATTAAGAGAAAAAAATCTATACTTTTTATTCATATACTATAAACGTACTTTTTGATTTTTTAATGTTTCCGAATCTAGAACTATCAGTATTTTTTATATACTTTAATGAAAACTTTTGATTTTATTTGCATTAAAAATGTAAAACTGAGATTAAATGGTCTACAAAGAAATAAGAAATTATAATAGCGACAGTATGGTACTTCGCTGACGAGTTAAATGCTCTACTCTATATAACTGCTTTATGGCTGGTTTTCATTGATAATAACTCTGTTTAGTAAATAGTTTTGTGTAGTACACAAACGAACTAAATCCCCATTTTACTATTCCATTAGTTGTACTGAACGAACTAGTTCCTATTTCATATTCTTACAGTTGCACTGTTTGCTTTACATATCAACGAAGAGATAAATTTTTTTTCACAAAAAAAAAAATATTTAATTTTTATTTAAATTTAAAAAGAAAGAAATATAAATTTTAACAAATTTTTTGTATGATTTTTGGAATTTTGTTCCGGTATTGTTTTGTTTTCTATTTTTCTACTAATTTCCGTCATCGCTTTCTCGTAATCATTTTACACAGTAAAAAGCGTTGATCAAGGGTATTTAAAATGAACAAACAAATTTTTTCCTCTTTAATTCTTGATTTAAGAAAAGCTCCTCTAAACGATCTTTGTAGCACAGATCTAGTGATTAACTAGTTCGTTCTTAATCCCCATTATAATTTATAGTGTTTTATGTTGTAAATACTTAGGTAAGGGTACATGCGTATGCTTGTTATTTAGAATAGCAATAACCTGTTATCTTTACAATTATCGGTATTTTAAGTATTCAAAATATGAGCTGTTTCGAAAAAGGTATAAGTCTAATTTAAAAACAAAATTAGTCAGCAGTAATTTGAGTATAAAAGATGGTGTCTATAATTTACTAAAATTAATGCTAATTAATTTTTTTTTTAAGTGGACTTAAGCCACTTTCAAAAATAACAAATACACATTTTGTTAAATATTTAATTACTCATATTAACAACAACAAATTTTTTTAAATAAATAAAAACTTCGCATTAGAAAACTATAAAGCAGGCTGTTTGATATAAGGCTAATTTGAAACTACTGCAGCAAACATTCGGCTACTAACGGCAGCCAATAGTTTTATTTCATTAAAAGGAAATCACCCATTACTAGTTAAAAATGGTCCACAACCATAGATACAACAAACTGAGAGAATTTTCTTCTTATACCTTCTGAATTTTATCATTAATTTAATGAAAAATTTATTTTTTTTTTTTTTGTAGATTTTTTGTTCTGTTCTGTATACAGTGCCGGTTGTTTTATTTACTACCGTACTAAACTTACGCAAAGTTGAAGCGAAGCAATTTTTTATTAGTAAGTTTTATTTGACCTTTTTACTTTTAATTAAAATGGCTATTTTGTTAAGCTTGAGGTCTTATTTTTCAAAAATTTATTTTTATATCGATATTTCGCTCCAATTTTTGTAGCTTCTTCAGGATATAATTTTTTGATTAATTTATAATTATATCCTGAAGAAGCTACAAAAATTGGAGCGAAATATCGATATAAAAATAAATTTTTAAAAAATAAGACCTCAAGCTTAACAAAATAGCCATTTTAATTAAAATAATTTCTTATTAAACCAGCCGTTTCAATTAAAAAAAAAAAAGTTAAATAAAATTACAAATAAATTAAAAATAGTACAATAGAAAATAATTGTCAGTAGCGTACTAAATGAACACAATATTTTCTATTATAGAAACCCTAAAAACATCAGTTTTCTATAGTTTCTGTGGAAAAAAGTGAAAAATTTATTTTTATATTTTTTTGTTGTGTTTAATTTCATTCAATCTGATTGTTTTATGTCAAATATTTTTCTGTGCACAGAAATCAATCACATTAGCTTGATCATTTATGATTGAAAATTTTTTGCTAAAAACTATAAATTAATGCAATTGTTGCTTAAATTAATTTACTACCATTTTTTCTTTAAATTATTGCTTGAACTATTTTTTTTTTTAAATTTAAAATTGAAATTTAGAGTTGTTGGAAACATTACAAAATTGTTTTTTTTCTTTTCTAGGCAGTAGCTCGTTTCTATAACTCTCATATCTACGAAATTTCCTTAAGAAACAATAGAATTGAACAAAAAAAATTATAAGACTTGAAACAAAATGTCATTTATTACACACAAGTGTTTCTGTAATTTTTCTTTATGAGCACCAACTGTCATTTTAGTGATTTTGATGGAAAATAAGTGTTGCTGTAACAAAAACGTCTCACTAAAACTGTCAAAATATCTCACATGATTCTCTCATGTGAAAAAGTAATGAAAAAATGATAATGACTAAATGTAAACCGTTTAAATTAATAAATTACATAAAATAAATCTATTGGAATGATTTTTAATTTTTATTTACATTTTGTATTAACCAATTTTCATATAAACAAAAAGGTCATGTAGAACTACATTCACCTTATAGAAATTCCTCTTTTTGTTGACACTTTCTATTGTATTTGACATTTGTATGATTGGAAAATTGCAATAAAGTCATTATTTAGACGAAGAAACATTTAGAAGGGAAACATTTCGTTTGTAGGCAAATTACGGGTGGAGAAGAGAGAATCATTTTTGTGTTCGGTACGCTTTGTTCACATGTTCTTTGTTAATATTTGCTTTAATTTTCTTTTCTTTCATTGTTTTGTGTGCAAATAATAACAATAATAATGGAATGTTGCCGGCAACATGTTCGTCTGTGTAACCGCGAAAGAAAATGCAAAAGAGAATTCCAGATGTTTTTCTTCGAAATGTTTCCTCGTCTAAATAGGGACAAAGACGTGTGACAGCTTTGCATTTTCTCACATTCAACTACAGCAACACTTTTTTTACCCACAAATCGAGGAACAGGGGAATTTGTTGTGTCACACTTTTCGATGTAAGAAGTTGTCACATAAAGTAACAGAAACTAGCCACAGGAGTCAAACCCATGGTACAATAAAACCAAGTAACTTCAAAAATACAAAAATAACAACATTGCAAAAAGTTCATATATTTTGTTATTGCTTTTATGGCTCCTCCTGTCAAAAATTATTTCCGGTGGTTGATATTAAGAAGTGTGCTAGAGTGTAACAAAAAAAAATTTTTCGCTTTTGATATCTCTTAGTTTTTGACAGAACGAGCTTCAATCATGCAGGATTCAACTGGCGTCTCAGTGTCACCTGGTTTTTTTGGCGGTCTTACTCAGGAATCTACTTGCAAATAGTTTAAAATTAAAAAAAAAATGTTGCCAGACAACAACAGCTATTTGTGTGTACAAACGAGCATGTGCATGCGCATTTAACCATTTTTGCACTCATTTATTATTATTTTTTTTTTAAACACTCGTTTTACAAAATACCCCACCCCACCTTACATAATTTAATTTTGTTTTTGTTTGTTTGTGTATGTGTGTTTTTTTTTAATTTTTATTAAACTCAAATAAAATTGTAAATATTTTTACTATTCGAATTTATTGATATTTTGCGCGTCTTTAAGTGATCAACCAACTGCAAGCCCATTTGATGAAACTAATTTATCTCATAACTCAACAACGACCTTTTATTTGTTAATTTATGTATAAAATAATAGACATTAAGGTGGACCAAATTTATTAAATGAAAAGGTAATAGAGCAAAAAATGAATGCAATTTCTGATATCAAAAAGAAAGTGCACATAAAAACAACAAAAATAAATAAACTATGACAACTTGAAGCAAAACAAAGACACCATTTACACAGGGAAAGTTTACTTTGACAAATTTTGTTGAATTCTCTTTTAAACTTTCTTTGGTGTTTATACAGGGAAAGTTTTGTTTCTCAAATTTTGTTTTGTTTTCAAATAAAAAGTTGCAGCTAACTTCAGTTATATAAACTACGAACAAAGAACAAAACGAATTTGCGAGTACAAGAAAGTCTGTACTGCCTCCCGTTCTCTTCACCCCTATCTCCTATAAACTCAAGACTTTGCAAAGTAAACTTTCCCTGTGTAAATGGTGTCAAATGAAGGATTGCTGGCTCAAGTCCTTCGTATATTATACTGCGACTTTTTCAAATGACAACTAAATATCTGAAAGTACAGTCATACCTCGTCTTACGCTACCTGTTTTAGGGCTGTTTTGCTTTAACGCTCTTTTGAATTTTTTTAAGAAAATTATTTATTTACTGAGGATTCAGAGTAGCGTCTGATGAAATGGTCCATATAGGTATGCTATCCCCTTCAGTACTTATTGTACTGAATAAATAACTCATGAGAATATCATGACTAAAAGAATAAATTTTAAAACCAACACAATTTCTGGAATTAAGCACAAAATTGATTAATATTTTGTTAAATTATTTTAACTTTAAAATATTTTTTAAAAGCTTTTCTTTTTCTAATTTCATATGAAAATTGATAAAATTTATGTGCTGCTTTTATAACACAAACGATAATTAATATTTTGAGTACTTTTCATATAAAATTTCCAGACGAATTGATCGCGTGTGGTATAAAAACTTGGAATAATTCTTTTTGAAAAGAAAAAAAAAATTATTTTAATTCTAGGAATCCCAAAATGTGAAATTTTGTATTCAATTTATCATTCGAAATACTGATATAGTCTGAGGGAGACCTCAATTATTTTGATTAAATAAATAAAACTCATTAAAATTAAAAAAACAATTGGTAAACAGACACATATTGCTAAGCAATCTAGAAAAATATGAAAATGATTGTATTAGACAAATGGAGAATGAAGAATGCTGAATGACCCCTCTCTTAACGCTCTTTCTGTTAACGCTCAATTTTACAGGAACTTAATATAAGCGCTAAACGAGGTGTGCTTGTACAAGCTTTCCTTGTGTCCTTCGAATAAAATTGCTTAATATGGCCTAAAATGCCTTTAGCGTCTTTGAAGACTTCAAGGCTCTGATTTGTACACAAAATTATTTTGTAATTTACCGATGAAATAATAATAATAAAAAAATTCCCTTAAAAAATATAAATTTTTTATTAAATTTAACGATGAACTCAAAAGGAACAAAAAAATCCAATTTCACTATGAAGAGCACTGCAAAAGCAAATGTCAAAATCAGAGTATACGTATGAAAGAGGGTGAGTAAGTAAAATCCAAATTTGTTCCAAAATGTGTGTTAGGTTGACTTTATTTTTCTTAAATTTTCTTTCGAAATTGTGAAACAGGCTGTAAATATTTTACGTCTAAATGTCAATTACTTAAGGGAGTTTTACACTGTAATAGTGAGTAAAATGAATTGTCAAAAACTGAAATCAAATGAAAAAGTATTATTAAGTCAAAATAAGACATCAAAAAATTTTCTAAACGTTTATACTTTTCACTGAATTCTTTCTTACAAAAAAAAGCAATAATAAAAACAGCTAAAAAAATCTAAAGAAAATCGTAATGACACTTATATTACAGTGTAAAACCTCCACATGATTTTTCGTTAGTCATATCAAATACCATTTGATTTTGCTTGTTCAAAATCCTATAAAAATTCTAATTCTTGTTCGCTAGTGTAAAATCCGTATTATAAGAAGTCGCTTTTTTAAGACTCTAAAAACCTTTTGAAATTTTTAAAAATATTGCACCATAACCACAGTCACGCTAAAGTCGGTACCTTTTTAAAAACGACTTTAAATTCATACATAATAATTCTTATGAAAGAAGTCAATTCTTAATAAAAGCCTACTTTTTTGTGACTATGATTATGGCCCATTATAATTTCTTGAAAAGATATTTTTTTTAGAATCGTATTTTTTGCTACTTGAAATTTTATCCTAAAAATTGAGCCACCCTATTGTAGGTATTTATTTTAGGCAACCTTGCTTAAAAACAATGGCTAAAGCCCTTAAATTTTGTTTTTTTGTTTTCATGTTTCCTATACTAAATACGATGGTAAATTTAAAAATTCCATCAATTATGATTGAAATAATTTTTTTTTTACGTTAATTAGTATTTTATTATGCACGCTTTAGTTCAGAAACTAATTAACGTAGAATTTACAATTCGATTAATATACACGGATTTGAAAAAATGTGAAAATATATATTTTTCTTCTTATTAAATGAAAACTTTTATACTTTTTTAATTCTACCAATAATTTCGCACCCAAAATAAAGCAAAAACAAAATTTTTAAAATCTTAAAATGGAAAACAGATTAGTTATGAGGTGCTGAACTTTTCAATTTCGAATAAAATATTGGGATTCGAAATACAGAACAGCACTGATTATTATTATTTTTTTTTTCGGGAATCGCTGAATCTTTAATTTTTATCTTAAAGTTGGATTTTTCTTAGCAATTTGTGAGTAAAAAAAAAAAGCGAAATAAACAAAAACAAATTTTCGTTTATTGTTTTTATTTTCAGTAGAATTAAACGAAAGAAGCGGTCGTACACATTTACCTGAACTGGCGCTAAGTGTTTTGAAAATTACTTTTTAGAGGACAAAAGGATAGTGAACAACAAAAAAACATAAAAAAGGACTTTCCATATCGAATGTAATCAAGCAAAATTTAAGATTCTGTTCACGTAAATACGAACGAAAGCTTCTTTTGTATAATTCTATTGAAAATAAAAACAATATATGAAAATTTATGAAAGAAGCTATCGTTCACTATTACCTAAACAGATCTATAAAATGTTATCGATTTCATTCGATATAGAATGCTGCGTTTTGGGCTTTGAATAACCTGCTGTTTATAGAAAATCTGCAATACAATCGTGAAAATTATTTTAAAAATTTAATATTTAAAATACGACTTTAAATTCATATACAGTGATGTTCCGTATTCCGAATCCGAATATTTTATTCGAAATTTAAAAATTCAGCACCTCATAACTACTCTGTGGTCCATTTTAAAATTTTTTAAATTTGGTTTTTGCTTTATTTTGGGTGCGAAATTATTGGTAGAATTAAAAAAGTATAAAAGTTTCCATTTAATACGAAGGAAAAAATTTAATTATAAATTTTTTTCAAATCCGTGTGAAATACAGAACATGCACTATCAGTCTTATGAACAAAAGTCAACTCTAAATTAAAGCCTACTTTTTTGTGACTATGATTATGGCCCAATTTTTTTTAAAAGATTGGACAATACGTTTCTTGTGAACATCACATAAATCCAAGATTTTTTATATATATTCTTCCAAATAAACTTTTCGATTATTTGTGCTCTAATAAATTTAATTTGTAACCTTCTTTCAATAACTTTAGGCATTATAATCCCTTGTTATTGCAGATAAATCATATTTTATTTTTCAATTTAATAATTAATATTTCAATTGAAATATTCCTTTCGAACAATTTACTGATTCAGGGGCCAAATTCAGCCATTCGATTTTTAATAGAATTTAAATTTCGATCACTATCGAAAAACTTTCTGGGCCTTTTGCAAATATTTTTTTTATTTGTTAGTTTTATTTGACCTTTTTCTTTTTAATTAATATGGCTATTTTATTAAGCTAAAGGTCTTATTTTATAAATTTAGTTTTTTTAAATATTTTTGGTGGGAAAGAGTTAACGAAATTGCCAAAAAAAAGAAAAAATTCATTTAATTACAAGGAAAAAAAAATTAATTCCACATATTTTTAATGCCATAAGAAATGCAGAACAGCAAGTCTAGTAGCGTAAATATGTACCCTTTAATTTCTTGTACAGGCCTAGTAGATCAGTCGCCATATTTACAAATCGAAAGCAAATAAATAAAACATGATTTAAAAACTCAGGCACACGAACAAAATATAATTATCATTGTTTTTTTTTTTTAACTATTTTAAAAACATACACACATTCGAACATTAATTTATTATTATTAAATAATTTTAAGTTTAAGCTTGCATTTCATTATCACCTACAAAACCCTTTGCCTTGCGCACACCGGTTCATCAGGTAAGTCAGTTTTTATATTTTCATAACTAAAATTAATGATTGATTAAAATACAGTCGAACTACTGTACAACGTACATGCATACATTCGTATCATAGCAAAGCAAAAATCGCTTTTTAATTTATTGTGCATGATTAAAAATTTATATGTTTAATCAATCAAGCCCCACAAACCAGCAATTTGCGAGGCACATTTAAAAACTTATTGTTTTTTATGCTGCTCTACACGATTTAATCTAAAAAGCAGAATATAATTTCAGGCATTTGAATGCCTCAGCCTTGAATAAAACATTCAACAATACAAAGCCGTATTTCAATACAATTGACCGCCTTTATTTTACTACGCAATGGTTTACTCAAACATGTGTGATTGTTGATTTAATGCCTTTTTGCATATTTGTGTTTTTTGAATGTTTGCAGTTTGGTTTCTAAATTCAATCAGTTTTTAATTGTGCCTCCAACATGATTTAATCAAATATCAACTTAACTAAATAACTTTCTTATGGTGGTAGGGCAAAATTTTCCAAAACTCTTAGGGCTTTGAAAATTGTAGTTCCCTATAAGGACATAACAAAACATAGCACTGAAAAACGGTACAGAAACCGCACCAGAAAAATTCGGAATGAACTGCTACTAGTAATTTTCAAAATAAATATTTTCTATTTAGTTTTTTATTTTTGAAGACAATAAATAAATTAAATTTATTCACATTAGGCCGTAACCATAGTCACATTAAAGTCGGTATCTTTTCAAAAATGACTTTAAATTCATAAAATTTTTATGAGCAAAAATCAGCTTTTAATAAAAGCCTACTTTTTGTGACTAGTCGAAATGCTCGAACGAGTCATCGAAAATTGGACTCAACGGATGGACCATCTGCGACGTAGCAACGGCAAAGATTTGATAGACATAATCTTCAAAAAATAAATGCCAAAGAATGTTCTTTCAAATGATAATAAACATTGTCCATTAAATTTGAATTTTTGGTTTTTTTCTTTATAAAAGTAGAGAACCTCGAAATGGATCACGCTTTATTAATTTTCAAAATAAATATTTTCTATTTAATTTTTGTTACTTTTTAAGACAAAATAATTAATAAGGCCGTAATCATAGTCACATTAAAAACGGTATCTCTTTAAAAATGACTTTAAATTCATAAAATTTATATGAGCAAAAGTCAGCTTTTACTGAAAGCCTACTTTTTCTGACTATAACTATGGCCCATTGAAATTAATTTTTCAAGCTTCAAATGTTTTTTTGTTCAAACGTAAATTTATTTATTAAAAATTCAATAAGACATAATGAGAGACACACTAAAGTCGGAATCTTTTTAAAAACGGCTTTACATATAAAAAAATTCTTATGAGCAGAAGTCAGCTTTTAATTAAAGCCTACTGTTTTTTATTTCGATCATCAACAATAATCATTTTTACAAAATTGATTCACTTCGTTTATTTGTCAGCCCTAATTTTAGGAAGAGGTTTTTGGTTTTTTTTTTTTTTTTTGTTTTTTGTAAAAACTGTACTTATACCACTTTCAAAAATAGTTAATTTTTAACTCTTTAATTTGTCTAAAATATTTTTCTAATACACAAATAATTAATTAAAAAAAAAATTTACTCACTCAGAATCAGTTTAGAATTCACTTAAAAAAATAATTTCAAAATTAAGTTTTGAAAAAAGAAAAACTGACCGTTACTGTTTGGATTTGAGTGTTCAGTGGGAGCACGTTAGACTTTTCAGTTTAAATGTTGCTTGAAAACTGAACACTTCACTGAGTTAAATCGTTCTTTTATAAAACTTGAAAGTTTCTTGCTGTTAAAATTTACTATTTCTGTTAAATAATATTTTGTTGTTGTTATTGTTATTATTATTAATAATATCATTATTATGGTGCTTAGTAGTTGTTGTTGGTTTTTGTTTACTATAATCAAAGCCGATAACCACAATGGCAGTCGAAATGTTGATTTACATGAATGCGAGTGTGAATGTAAGTATGAGTATGAGTATTACTATGAGTGTAAAAGAAAATACTCATGCGAGTAGAATAAACGTAGCATTTTTTTTTTTTTTTTTTTTTTGCTTCGTTACAACTTCATTCATTCAGTGAATCACTCATTCAGCATACGACTGTATGTGGGTATGTAAACTCCTTGTCATGCTTTGCAACATTGTAGGCGTATTCCTTTACAAAATCAGCCACAAATTAGAAATATCAAATGTTGAATTGTAAAACATGTCTGTCTATTAGTTATAGAAGCAGAAGAATTGGAATGGGTGTCTCAGTAAAAGTGCGCTTTTTAAATTTATATGCTGTTTTTGTAATACAAGCGATCAGCTCTTTTTAAAAATTTATATGAAAAACCGCACATTAGTGGCTTTTTCTGTGCAAGCGGCCACTCTGAAATTTGCCATCTGTTACTTGTGTTTATTTCGATTATTAAAAATGCAGCGTTTTACTTGAATATCAATTTTTTTTTTTTTAAAGTCCTTTCTTTGATGAATAGCGTTTCCATCTGAATGGATGGCATGTGAAACAATCGATATATTGCATTATGAAATGAAAAAGTGAACTCTTACTGCTACACCCTTTACATACAAGTACGTATAACACATTCTAATTACAATAAGAAACTTCTAATTACTTTGACTAATGTGTTGTTTCCATAACACAAGCGATCAATTTCAGGTCTGGCAAATTTATATTAAAAAATAAACACTAGATTTTTGTAAAACTTTTCATATAAAATTTCTAGACGAGTTAGCTGATCACTTGTAGTATAGAAACAGCATATTAGTTTTGCTTGTATAATTAGCTAATCTAAAAATGAATCTAATCCAATAATCAGGGGTAGAGTTAGAATCAAATGAGGAGCGGGAACAAGTCATTTGGTCACTGCGGTCAAAATAGACCTATTGTGACCCTACTCTCAAGTTACAAATCCTTCCAGAGTCTAGTATTCATTAAGAATTCAGAAACTTATTTATCTGGTTTGTCCGCCATGTCCGACGGTTGTAGATAATGTTGTCCTATGTAGCGAAAACGGTTCCAAATTAGACCATTGCAGTGACACAATATGTGTTATAGATTTGATGTGATGGGCATATTAAACGTTTATCATTGTTTGTTGGCCATTGGGCAGCTTAATAGAACTTTTAGGTCAGAAAGTTAGTCAAGCAGACCACTAGCTATTTGAGTTGCTTTTCGTTCCGCTATTGATCCTTCACAATAATAAACGATATGAATTCTTAGCTGACGTATATTTTAGTTTTGCTAAGTTCATCACTATTTTCAGTCTTCAGGCTTGTAAGTTAGACATTGGGAATGATTTTTTGTAGCCAGGGAGAAGTCAATTAATTTAAGCCCTTCCTTTTAAATTCACAGCATACTACCTAAGCACCCCATCTAGCGCAAAGTTTCATTTTCCATGCAGGTGATTTTTCTCCATCTACAAATTACAACCGTAATTGCCTCGAAAACTATTTTCTACACATTTTTCGAGTCTCTTTTCCTGTGATTTCATTCAAAGTTAAGTCTAATTTAAACTGGGGGCTCATTACTATCCACTAGGCTTTCTTATTTTAAGCGAACGATTCAGTAAATAGAAAAAATCAGACTAGTAAATTTTTTTTTAATAATTCAGTTTATCATTCACTGACTCTACATTCGTTTTGCACTGTTCATAGTTCTCAGAAACTTTCGTTTGGTTGCTTTATTCTTCGTTTGTCACTGTTCAAGGTTCATTAACTTTTACGATTTAGGATTAAAACTTGCAAACTTGGATTTTAAATAGCTAAAATGCAGCAAAATTATATTGTAATTTAAAATGCAACCAAAAGGTACTATGAATGCAAGTCATCGTATAGGGTGCGAAAGGAACCTCGAACGAACTTCATAAGTCCTCGTAAAGTGTAGGAAAGAAACGACAAACGAAAGTCACAAGTCATCGTACAGCATATGAAATTAACGATCAACGAAATACCTGACCCAAATCATTTAAATGAATTGAAAAATCTGAATAATTCAATGAAATGAATGATAATGCCAAAATTTGCTATCTACTGGTCAGGCTGTTTCACTCAATCTTTAATTAATTAATTTTACTTTTCTCTGCGCGACTTATTTTGTTAGTTCTCTAGTAGAGGCATACCTTAACCAAAGCCAAGGCAAAACTTTATTTTTCTTAAGAAAAAGCCTGCAAGATTTCTGAAGAGCCCAAGTCTGCAGCTGGTGTTGTTACTTAGTTAATGAGATGGTGGTCCTGGTGGCACTGAAGCTATTGTATGCCTAAAAAAAACCTGCACAATCTTTGATTAAATCATATTAGAGCCACGTTTAAGAACTGATTTTTTTTTATGCTGTTCAACACGATTGAATTTAAAAAGCAAAACGCAAATATTCACACATGTTTGAGTAAGCCATTGCGTAGTAAAATAAAGGCGGTTTCTTTTGTATGTACGAGTATGTATTTGTATTGAAATACAGCTTTGTATTGTTGAATATTTTAATCAAGGCATATGCATGCTAAAGCATTCATGTCGAACAGCATAAAAACAATCATTTTGTATTCGTCCTTCAGTTATGATTTAATCAAATATTGTCGACAATCACCAAAAATGCGTTTTTTCCAGTTCTCTGGTTCATATTTTAAATACAACTTTAAAGCTGAGGAAGTTCCTGCCCCTGTATTTAAATTCTAAATCAATTATTACATTCAGCACAAATTTATTCCATCAGTTTTATTTCAAACACTCTAGCAGAGTGTCATTTTCTCAATTTTATGATTTCTCACTTTGTTGAGAACCACCCGATTTCAGTTTGTTAATATTAAAAAATTAAAAAGTACAATCATTTATTGTCGCAGTTGTCCACGCTTAAAATATGAAAGTATCAATCATTTTTATATCTCTTGTTATCGTTTTTCCGCTTGAAAAAGTGTGTTTTTTTAGATTTATTTTTTTTGCGTGTTACAAATTGATTCCGCATCAATAACTTGGAATATAATTTTATTTTTATTTGTTCGAATTGGAATTAAAAAAAAAGCCAGAATTTGTTGGAAACTTTTCAAAGAGGAGAATAATACAATCAGCCCAATACGAATAAAAAATTAATAAAAATTCTACCGCAGC
This sequence comes from Thelaira solivaga, assembly GCA_947397855.1. Lineage (NCBI taxonomy): Eukaryota > Metazoa > Arthropoda > Insecta > Diptera > Tachinidae > Thelaira > Thelaira solivaga. The sequence continues at coordinate 11,682,353 of OX377614.1, forward strand.
TAGAACTGCCTACCTAGGAATAGGTTTAAGTGATTTTCTCGAATGGGTCCATATCACTTTGTTATTCAGTTGTCTTGGCGAGTGGCTAAGTAATTCAAAACAGAATCTTGAGATCGTTATTATGTGTGTGAAGACATCTTTGCTTTTAACTCTATTTTATCTCATATAACATTCTCCGACTTAAGGAAATTTTTTTTTCTAAGAGAAAAATTTTCTATAGAAAAATATAGCCTGCAGAATGAATATTCGTTATTGAGCTGAATATGAATTTTAATGGTCTTTTGTAGGCAGTGATAAATATTTAATCTGCAACCAGTCAATTAATTAAGCCCTTTAAACCCTTCCTTGCAAATGCACAGCGTACTACCTAAGCACCCTAAGCATTTAACAAAATGTAAATACAAAAATTCTTCAAGTACCAAACAACCATGCAGTTATTTTCACCTCTATAGCTTCAGCGGTTTAAACTAGGCAATGATGTATCAATCAGTTAGTTCGTTAATCAGTCAGTTTATCTTGAATTCTAGAATTTTTACAGCACCAGAAAATGAGAATCAATAGTTATTGTCTCTGTGTAACACTGGAGCTTATATAATAAACTAAACATTCTTTTACAGCTCTGCTTAAGTTGTAAATATTATTGATTACGCACGTGAAGGAAGGTTTAGCTTAAAGAAATAGCGATTCATAGCAGAATTAACACGGTAAAGCAAATAAAGCAGCTCTAAATTTTTTGCTCTCTATCCTTTTGTCTGCAAAGTTGTCAAAATTTGCTTACATCCTGTAAGCGCCATTATTCTTATGCTCAAAATACATAGAGTGTGTGTGATTGTCTGATCGGATCTGCATTGAATTTTCTACTTTTTATTTGACACATATTAAAGGTTATTTTTGTAATTCCTATGGAATTATCTTGTTATTTTGAATTGTTTCTTTTAATTGTGAATTGAAAGGTTGTTTACTGTGAATGAATTGTGGTGTTAACGTTTCTTTCAGCTGTTGGTGACAAGGAAAAAATTGCATATTTTTTAATTTCAAATAAACAAAAAGAAAATAAATTTTCAATAAATAGAACGCAATTACTTTCGAAAAATAAAACAATTTAAGCTAAAAAACCTATAATATATGCGAAATTTTGAATTTTTTTTTACGTTTTTGATCTTTCCGTTTGCTTTCCGTTAAAAAATTCAAGTTTAGATGTCAAAATAATTTGCGTTTTTTCTAAATTTTTTTTTTTCTTTTTTAAATCAACGTTATCAATTTTTAAATCAGTCCAGTAAATAAAACTTCGATAGAAATTTTGACGAAATTGCGTATTAGCCATATTTTTTTATATTTGAATTGGCAACACGTGTATTTATACAATTAAAAACAGTTAAAAACTTAAAAAAGCCCTCTTTTTAAAACACGTCACAGCAAATTGTTAGTTTAAAATCAAAACAAAAATTATCAAAAATGAAACTATAAAATTTTTGATAACAGTTACATTATACGATATGTATGTCTGTATACAAACATGCGTGAGAAAACAAAAACAAAAACTAATTTTTAAATGTAAATAATTAAAATATTTCTGTAGGTATGTAAATATTTATAAATAGATATAAACAAGTCACTTATGAGTACACTTAAGTTCTATTTAAAGCACCACTTAGAACCTTAAAATGTAAACAAAATTTAACTTTTGTATATGCCTTCGAAACACGTTGTTTCCCTTCGTAATATGCGTATTTCAGTAATTTAAATCACAAGTACGGAGAATGCTCGCACACAGCCCATTTTTCATTTATAATAGTAGATAAGACCTTTATGCTACAAAAAATATTGTCATGGGTTTTTTAGCCTGACACACCCACTTTCAAATATAACATGTGGTTTTTACAACAATTTTTTTTTTTTTTTTGCAATTAGATACAAATGATCTAATTCAGCTCTGTATTGGGTTAAATTTGTACAAGCTAAGTTCGGTGGTACTGAATCTTATATACCCTTCACTATTGTATTTCTAAGCTTGCATATTCTTGTGAAATATTAAAAAAGTAAAAATATATAAAATGGCATGGCAAGTATCACATTGGCGTCCTATAAGGTTTTAAGCTACGGTCACATTACACAAATATTTGCCATATCGTCTAATATGACTTAAATTACATAAAATTAATTCAAATAATATGATAATGATTTCATGATCTATTTTAATAAAAGATTCACCAAATATACAAGGTGGGCTAAAAGAAATTAAACTATTGGAAGATGCTCTTATTTTTGCAAATGGCGGCCAATGTCAAATCTGTTTTGACATTTGTGAACTAGACAGATGTAGAATATAAGTGAACAAGCCATGGAGCGATAATCGAAGTGGACGATCTTTCGACCAAAATCATAATGAGCGACGAGGCTCATTTCCATCTCAGTGGGTATGTGAACAAACAAAACTATCGCTTCTGGGGCACCGAAAATCCACGAGTGATGCACGAGAAGCCATTACACCCCCTCAAAGTGACTGTATGGTGCCCTGTTCACGCTGGAGGAGTCATCGGGCTGGTCAAACGACAATAGTGGACGGTGCGCGCTATAGGGCCATGTTAACCAAGTTTTTTCTAACGCAACTGAACAAATTAGGACTGGAGGACATGTGGTTCCAACAGTACGGAGCAACGACACATATTTCATTTTCATTTAGAAAAAAAAATGAGAGCCTAACAACATCGGATGACTTCTTTTGGCCCACCTTGTATAACATATATAGTGTGGGGGCTACGTTTATTTCGACAAATATTTGTGTAATGTGATCGCATCTTTAAAGTTATAGTATTTTCTGATAGATTAAGCAAAAAAGTAAGAAAAACAAACTATTTTCACTGGGCTGACTAATATGACGGGTCATATATTTTCGTGCAATTTTTTTAAAATATATGACGACTATATGACTACTATGTGAGTCCCCTAATTGTTTAAAATAATTTTCTGACATTTTATATTTTGCATTGTATATAATAGGTGTCTCAGTAAGAGTGCTCTTTCTAAATTTAGTGTCATTTTTTTTCTTTGCTCAGGTGGCAACTCTGAAATTTGACAGCGGTCACATACATTTGTCCCGTTTATTAAAAATTGAGCGCTTTACCCAATAATACCCTGTTCAGACATAAAAGATAATGAAGTCAATTAAGTTTTAAATTGTGTGACTGATTTGGATGTTCACACATATTCAATTAAGTTTACGCAATTAAGCATTTGACAACTGAAAATACTGACAGTTTTTTTTTTGTAAATATGTTTGAGTATTTATAAAACAAAAAATGAAAAGAAAGTCAAATTTAAAAAAAAAATGTTTTGAAGGCAAGCTATTGATTAAAAGAAATTAGTTATTTAAAAATTATTTTCAATAACAATTTTATAAAATTTATTTACCGGTAACTTCGGTTGTCATTTCCTTTTTATGACATTTATTTACGTTTTCTTTTTTTAATACTGAAAATATCAACTTTTCTCACTTTTGAGTTGATATTTAAGGGCACAACAAAGAGTTGCATTTTGATTTTGACTTCATTAACGTCCAATCAATTTTTAATTGCGCAATTATTGAATGGAAATTTGTATGGTAAATTGAGCTCAATAAAGGCGATAATTGCGTAAAATGCTTAATTGCTCAATTTACGTGTATGTCTGCACAGGGTATAATAAAGTGTTATAGCACAAATAAAAAAAATCAACTTCTCTTTGTGAACACACAAAGTTTTCTAATTTGGGGCTCATGCAATCCATGAGAAATAATTGTAGCTACAACAGCGGATTTCGGTCAAGCCTTACTTATTTGAAAATGAGACCGAAATTGCAGTGACAGTGATGGTATTTGTTACACGAACAAAGTTCTTGTGGCTTCAATTGGATGGCCTGAAACTGAAGTAGATGTGTTTTCAGTAAGAAAAAAATAACAAACGCAACCATGATACAACATGAAAACAAATTTTAAACATAATTATTTCGTTGAAGAATTTTATTTTAACAGTCAAATTCATAAAAATTATTAAACAAATAGAAAAACAGCTTATTAAGCTCTTAATAAACAAATGTTATAGTCCCATGCCTTAAGATAGAAAGGATTGGCCTTCGCCATTGACGTGTTCTTACTCATACAAGCTAGCAAACCAATCAATACATAAATTCATTAAAGGATTGAGAGAGCCATTGATATACCAAAGTTTTAAAAGTGAAAACGAAAAATATTTTGTTTCTTCATTAAAGCCTAAGACTCACTATCCTACTTAGTCGTACGATCTGTCTAAAAACCCATGTGTGTTAAAAAAGTATAATAGTGTGTATTGAAAAAGCAGACTTTTTGACAGGTCTGTCCGATTTTTTAATGTTATAAAAATTTTCATAAAATAAATTTTATCTGTGCGATCAGAGTTGCATTTTCTATGTTCAAAACAAAGAAATAGCAACAATACCATCTTGTGTTTTGTTTATAAATACAAACAAAATATTAATCTTTATTTGTGCTTAATTCCAGAAATTGTGTTGGTTTTAAAATTTATTCTTTTACTCATGATATTCTCATGAGTTATTTATTCAGTACTTATTGTACTGATATTCTCATGAGTTATTTATTCAGTACAATAAGTACTGAATAAATAACTCATGAGAATATCATGAGTAAAAGAATAAATTTTAAAACCAACACAATTTCTGGAATTAAGCACAAATAAAGATTAATATTTTGTTAAACTTTTAAATTCCAAATAGAAATTATTACATATATAAATACAAACTTTTAGGTTATTTTTCATTGTACATATTTTAAAAAAAAATATTTTGCGGCAAAGAAGAAAATGAATACTTTTAAAACTAATAAGGTGAGAAAACATGTTTTTTTTTCTTTTTTCTTTTTTTTTTTTTGTATAATAGTGTGTCATAAAGTTCGCCATTTTAAAGTGATTTCTTCAAGTAGGACAGAATTCTGTCACACATTATTTTGACATAATTGTACGATCGTGTAGGATAGTCAGTTAGTACCTTAAGTAATTGAAGTAAATGAATATGACCATAAAAGGCTATATCCTGTAAACCAGAATTGACTTAATTTAAATTGATCTGATTCAAATTAAAATTTAAAATTAAATTATATACTAATATGTAGAATTACCTTCAACGTGTTAAGTTTATTTGAATTTTTTTTTTTTTTTTTTTTTTTTTTAATGAAACCCAGGAGTTTTCATAAAAATCCTGATCAAGATTGATACACGATTTAAAAGTGTATCATTTTTCTTTTAGTTAAAAAAAAAAAAAATTTAATTGATTAAATTAAACTATTAATGTCATTCGTTGGTCTTCTGTCTACTCCAACAAATGGGTCACACGCGCTTTTTCTTGTGCATTTTGCATTACAACACAAACAAACCAACAAATCTTAAGATTATCAGCCGCCATACGTCATCCCTCTCACACACAGAAAAAAAAGCACAGTAATTGGCTTTGAACTACATTTTATAGGTGGTGGAAATGGAGTATGATAGATAACAATAAATGGAATAAGAATTAATTGAACATGTTCTGCAATAAAATATTAAAAAAAATGTGACCTAAAGACACATACTCGTCTGCATTGCAGCATTCAATTGATGCTAAAATGAGATGGGAAGTTTTGTTATTTTCAAGTAAAGAAGTAAAAGCATACAGAATTGCAATAAACGATAATACAAAAGAGAGTTTTTTTATTAAAAAAATTTTATTTCTTTTAGTGTAAAATGTAAAGTAGCTGTTCAGCTGTTAATTGGTTAGAGAGCTGCGAGTTATTATTTAACTACTGGGTTCCACACACACACACAACTTTACTGTTGCAATTTTTTAAATGCTTTGCAAAAAAAATGCTAAAAGTTGCTCAAATGTTTACCTTTTTTTTGAGTGAGTGCTTTTGCCATGGCTGTATTTCATTTAAAAGTTGTTACAACTGAAGCTTTTGTATTACATACTTACTTCACCTGTAGAACTGGTCTTTGCATAAAAAACCAGTAAATTTAATATAAAAAATATTTATTGAATTCATTTAATTTATTTATATTTATATAATTGACTACATAGTTTTTTTTTTTTCTATAAATAAATAAACTTGATTTTTATTGCAGACCATCACCCTTTAGAGATCATAAGACAGCAGTTCGTCCCATAATTTCATGCGTTCCATTTGATAGGCATCATTAACTCTGTATTTAAAGCCTTCATTCGAATTAACAAACTCTAAATATTTACACATGCCATTTGATTCAGCTGATGCTAAAAACTGTTGTTTGGTAGAAGATCCTATAGCCTTATAATGGAAGGATGTGCTAAAATAAAATGTAGGGCTAAAAAAAGTCTTTAAGCAAAATAGGAAGAATTGACTTGGAAAGTGATAAAAATAAATTAGAAAAATTTTTTTTATTAAAAACTTCAGTATTGAAACACTTGGCGAGTATGAGTATCAGTCAAAATGACCTTTGCAGGTTATGTAACGAATGTGAAGAGCCAGCAGAACATATATTGTGTTACCGTAATGATCTAATACCATGTTCACACCACGAGTTTCACTGCCGGTTTCGCTCTCTGAACCTCGATTGTGAAAATTTGGGTTCGGACGACACATAATGAGTTTCATTTGACAGTTGTTTTGTTTTGTTTTTTTCTTGTTTTTACATTTGCCCGCGTTTGTTTTTTAGTTTTGAAATGGATAAAAAAGGTAAGTTTTAAAATGCACAAGTTGGATTCTTCTAAAAATTTGATTCTTCTTTGAAATGAATTTTTTTTAATAATAGTGACCAGGTGACTTGTTCCCGCTCCTCATTCTAATTCTAATTCAGTCTAATCGATTAATTTTAAGTAAATTGTTCAATCAAGTGTTTTTCTTTACATTAATTTTGCTTTAAAATAATGAACCAACATTAAGCAATTGTCCCACTTTACACTAAGCAATTTTCATTGTGATATTTTTTTATTGAGATTTTGCTTAATTTCATTTTTGGAATTGTTATTTGAGCTGTTATTTTTAAAAGTAGTATAAGTCTACTTAAAAAAAAAAAAAGATTAGCGGTAATTTTAGTAAAACGAGTTTCAGACTATTCGTGTATTAAGTAAAAATCCAATAGTGTGAAAACAAAATGTTAAGCAAGTGTGATGAAATACTTAAGTATTTTTGGCAGTATTATGGTTTTTGTCATTTTTAGAATTTTTTTCTAAGCTATCACACTGCTCATTTTATCAGGGTTGCTTTTCTACAAGCAACCAAAGAAAAAACTAGAAATCAGCTGTGAAATTATTTGTCGCGTCTTGTATTTTATTTGAAGTGTGATGGTATGAAAACAGAAAATATTTTCTTTATATTTTTTGACAGTCTATTTGATTTGCATCTGATTTCGGTCTTACTCGATCTAATGAATATGTTAATACTCTGTATTATAATGTGAAGCCCGCTTAAGATATAGACACCATCTTACTAAAATTACTGCTGGCTTATTTATTATTTTTAAAAAATGGATTTAAACCAATTTCTCTTATACCATAAGTAACAAGAAGCAATTTCAGAATATGCCTGAACCGTTGCTCCAAGTCTTTTTATATATAATTTACTGACAATTTACATGACACTTAAATGGCCAAATTTTATCACTTCAATTCTGTTGAAAGTTGCCATACAACTTTGTGAGATTGTTGTTGGCTTATAAAAAAAAAACTCCCAACAATAAAAACAAATTTTTGTATACGCACTGTGTGTCTATAAAATGAATATTTAAATAAATAGTTTCTTGTTTAAATAGTTTAAATAAATTAAAATTAAATTGCGTTTATCTGACCACATTTATTCATTTCAATAAAAATGACGCGGTACCAAAATCAAATCACATGCATTTAAATATCAACTCAAAAATTCAATCTGTATTTAAATAAACCTTAAATTCAAGGTGTGCTGAGTTAATTGCGTATTTTAATATAAAATAAAAAAAAATTTAAATTTAATGCTAAAAGTGGAATAGTAATTTTAACGCCAGTAGGTAATAGAGCGGGAAATGGGCTATTGTTCCCTTACATTTTTTAAATCACTTAAAAAAAATCACTCTAAAAAAAGTTATAAGCGTTTTTTCAATTAAAACGCCAGGTAGAATATTTCGCACTCTGCATCATGGTGCAAATCTCATGCCACAATATTTACCTTTTCAAAAACTGTAACAAAAAAAAAAAAACAAAAATTCATTAATAAAATTCTTCTACTGCTGGTTCTATTGGCCTGGTATTTTACCTTTTTCGTTCAAGTTTCTTTAATTAATTTCTTGGATAAGAAGGCAGGTTGGTTTTGCCTATAATTATGTGTTTTAGCAATAGCTTTTGAATTAAACTTTCACCGTGTGAAAGAGTGGGAATGGGGCTATCTGTCACTTGTCACATCCATTTTAATTAAAAAACTTTTTAATTAGAAAAATGCTTATAGATTTTTTAGGGCTAAAAAGATTTTAAGAAAATGTTCCACTACCATGTAGCCCCTTGCCATATGCTAAAAAAAATAATAACCCATTCAAACATTATAGAGAAAGTTCCAAAAATTTGATCAATCGGAATTTGTAATGGATGTTTCTTCCTATTTTTTTTTTTTTTGCACAATTTTGAAACAGATTCTTCACTAGAACCCTTTTTTTCAAATCGGTCCAGCGCTTACAAATCTATCAGCTTTTTTTAAATTAAAATGGATTTTATTCAAGTTGTATGTGGCATATAGCAAAATGTAGCAAATAGCCCATTTTCTACTTTTTCTATCACCATATTGATTAAATTTCTGTTGAATCAGTTAATGTTTTTTATGTGAAATTTAAAAATTTTTTAGTTTGGAAAAAATTATTTAAAATAGAAAGAGATAAAACTTCACCGCTTTTTTCCTTATGAGTTTCAAAGAAATTCGGTTAAATTTTTTTTAAATCGACCTACAACTTTAAATTAAACTGCTCCACTGTGAATTATGTAAGTGAGTTTAAAAAATTGTGGGAAGGCAGGGTAAGATCATTAGATTTCCTATCCGTGCTACTAAGGCAAATCACATTCATATAAAGGAAAAGTAAAGGAGTGCTTTACATGAGTTACTATTACAACTTACCCACTTTTGGCATAGTCCACTAGTATATCCACAAATTCTTTTTGCAGCTGCTGATCTATCGACTCCTCTTCAAAATCCGAGAATAAAACTGTTTGATGGAACTGATATGGTAAATCATCTAAATGTACGACATCGTCACGCGTTTTAGTAACTCCTGCATATAAATCAGCGTATCTGTGAGGTCCCTGAAAAGAAAACTTGTAAATATAAACCGGACTAGTATCAGCATTTGGGTAGTTTAAATAGTATTTCAATGTCTTATACAGTGGGTAATAAGTGATAATCACTAAACAATTCAAAAAATCCATCTTTATTATTTGCATTCAATTCATGAATAGCCTGCATGTATTCATTTATTAAACGATTAAGCGTGGTTTCACTTTGTATATCCAGCAATTTTAACATTTTGGCATCAAAATTTTGATTTAGTTGGGCTCTCAAGGTGGAATTATTGTAAATTTTTAGTGCTATAACGGCCCTTAACCCCATTAGCTAAGGTTTCAATTCATAATTTCCTTGTTTTATAGTCACGTGGGGATGCTCAATTAAATAGGAATTTTCTATTACAGGTCCAAAATTAAATAGATTTTGATTAAACCAAAATTTTAAAGCATCTCCAGCATGAAGAATTACATCGGCATCTATGGCACGCAGCTTGTTGACCAATTCTGTAGGACTTGAAGTGTTTACGGATTCGAAGCCAAGTGCTGCCATCAAGTGCTTTAGTTGCTTAAACGGTTTATCGATGATCCCCACAAATGGAGCTAAAGCGTTGCCACTGCTAAGTATGCCTCGTTTGAAGAGACCTAGAAAGAAATTAAAAAAAAATATTGTTCCCGAAGAAGCTTGCTTTTTGCTTTTTTTCGAATTTTATTTGCGGTATTAATAAAATATTAAATTACCTTTTGCTTTGGAACTTATCATGTGAAAGTGTACCGAGCTGGCACCAGCACTATGCCCAAAGAGTGTTATTTCTTTAGGATCTCCACCAAATGCTGAAATATGTTCATGTACCCATTTCAAAGCTAATAACTGATCCTTTAAACCAAAGTTACCTGACAAGTCCTTAGTGCCAGAACTTAAAAAGCCTGCAATATACCCACACACACACACAATCTAAAACGCAAACATAAACAAATACTTACCAAAAGGTCCCAAACGATAAGCAATAACGACCACTATCACCTCACGCGTTGCCATAAAATATTCTGCTCCATAAAGTTAGGGACTTGCAGAGCCACTAAAAAATCCCCCGCAATTGATTTTCAAAATTAACTTTGGGTCTATAGATATTCATGTACAGGCAATCTTCCTCTCCCATGATGGGCCAATCGTTCAGCAAATAATTTCTTTGCTTACAAGCTGGCTTAGCTTCTTGTGCCATTAATATATCTGGCCAAGCCGCCACTGGTTCTGGATTACGAAATCTTAAATCACCAATAGGTGGCTTGGCATAGGGCATACCCAGCAATGCCTAACCACACATTTCCGTTCCCAGCACACAACCCAGATTATGAAGACAAACTTCTAATTCATCCTCACATTTTACTAACACTATGACTATGAGTAGAGCCGGTAATTCTAACCTGAATTTTGTTAACATTTCAATTTTACTCTTTCAGTTGGAAATAAATATATTTTTCATCAAGCAGCTGCGTTTTTATAAATTCGTTTAACAATAAAATTACTAAATTAAAAATAAATAAATACGTTTGTAGCTACGTGCACTTACATTTTAAATTACATAGAACTATCAGCAATTTGTGCGGCATCCACTGAATTTTATACTTAAAAAATTCACATACACCAGAAAAATAAAATTAATTTATTAAAATTTTAACATGAGCAACAGTTAATTATAGCGAATGATCTCAACGAACTCTGCAGATTATATGGTGACACTGTAATGGTCTAACTTGGACCCGTTTTCTTTATGGCATCACTGCATGGCGGATAAATCTCCCAAGGAAGTCTTTAAATTCTTAATGAGGACTAGACTTACAGAGTAGTTATTACAACAGAGTATTGTATAAATCGGGCTATTTAGGCCGCTGTGACCAGGTGCCTTGTTCCCGGTACTAGTTCTTATAAGTTTAGGGTCCCTAAAAAGACAAGTGGTAAAATAATTAATCTCTAGATTTATTTTCAAGAATGACACAATCACTTTGTTTTGTTACTAATTTTTTCTTTGAGTTTAACAAAAGCTAATGGTCCAGTGGATTTTCAGTTGTGCTAATATGCACTTAGTTTGTTCATTTAAGGCTCGATTTTATTAAATACTTTAAGCTTTTTATACCCTTCACCATAAGTAACAAAGTTTGTGATTTTGTTTGTAATTTCTACACCACACATGGGTCATCCTGTAAAGTATACATTAAAGGGCTGCACAAGCATATAAAATATTACACATATTTGTAGTGATGTGTGGCTTTCAAGTATGCCTCTGCAGCCCTTTAGTATATATATTCTGGATCCTTATAAATAGTGCAGTCGATTAAGTGGTGGCCGTCCGTCTATCTGTCTGTCTGTGTAGTCGTTGGAATCACCTTGGTCCACGTAACGAAAAATTATTGCTGCCTTCAGGTTGCAACCTAAAGCTATTGATATTCAGCCAGATCGGTTCAAAAATGACAGAGCTATGGGTCAAAAATTGCTACTAACTCAATTTTTGGACCATTTTTCTCACTATATTTTTTGTGTATTTTGTCTAAAATAGAAAACAAAAACAACTAGTTTTGTCTGAGCAGAAAATTAGGGAAATGGTTCGGCAAATGGCCAAGAAAAATAAAAAATAGCATCGTAATTTTTCCCTTTCATTAATTTCTGTTTTGTTTTTTTATGGAAATTTTTAAGCGGTACAAGTGCGAAATGTGTGTGCGCCCAACAAGATAATCGATTTTGTACAAAGATGTGTGTGTAGTAATAAAACTGCGAATACAGAACTCTTCTAGAAAGTGGATTTTTTGAATTTCTTTATTTAATATTAACCCTCTTATCAAAAAATAAAAAAATTATTTAGACTTTAAAGTCTCTTATCCAAAAAAAATTAACGTAAACTTTAAAGTGAACGTTATCGAAATTTTTTATATAATTTTTTCATAAATCTGCATCAAATTTTTTCGGATATAATCCTAAGACTACGGTCACACTAAACAAATATTTGTCGAAATAAGCATAAGCACTATGTCATCTACATATACGTTTATATAATTTAAAGAAATATTCGCTTTGTTTAATTAAATTATTATTTAAATACAGCTTACTTGCAGTATTATATTATTTGAATTAATTTTATGCAATACAAATCATGTTTGACTATAAAAATATATGCCAAAATGAAGTGGTTACACTAATTTCGACTAATATTTGTGTAATATGACCGTAGCTTAAGACTTCAAGTAGAAATTATGACAAATTTTTCATACAAATTTGTCACAATATCGATTTCAAATCTACTTTAATTTTCTTTGAATACAAGCATAAATATTTAATTAAATATGCTTGGTTAACAAAATTTTTTTTAACATTTTAAATTAAATTATTTTGTATCTATCGTATAATTTTTTTTTTTTGTATTAAGAAATTATGTCTACAGACATTTTATTGCTTTTCAAAATAATATTCCACAACGGATTTTTTTTTGGGAAGGTCATTAATAAAAATTTCTCCAATTGAAATTATTTATTTTTTTGGGCAAGACAAAAAATAAGTGATCAAAGAAAAATATTTTAATCATTATTTACAAAATAAATAAATATTGTTTAAGCTTTTAAGTCTCTTTTTATATATAATTTAATTATTATTAAATTAAATTTTAATATTTCGACACGTCTTCGTGTGTGTTTCTCAAGGGAAATAATTTTATAAAATTATTTATTTATTTATTTTCAGTTAAAAAAGGTCAAATAATCTATATTTAAAATCATTATTTATAATTAATTAAAAAAATTTTTTTTACAATTTGAATATTTTCGTTTGAATATATTTAAATCTCAATTATAAAATTAAGGTGGTGAATTAAAACCCCTACTTTTTTTTTTTTTTTTTTAATCCAGTTTATGTCTTCACGGCTTTTATTTTAATTTTATTTATAAATGTGATAATTAATTTAAATTTAATCTTAATTAATTTTTATTTTTTATTTTAAAATTATTTTCCTTGAGAAAGACATACGAAGGCGTGTCGAAATACTAGAATTTAATTTAATAATAAATACAAATATATAAAAAGACCTAAAAGCTTAAAAAATATTTATTTAGTTATTTATTTAATTTTTTTTTTTTTTGTACAAATATAATTTGTACACATTTTTTTAATATTTAAGAAGAATAAGCAAAGCTGAAAGTCTGAATATTTGCCTACAACAGTGTAGGATATATAAAACTCGGCACAGCCGAAATTAACGTATTTCTAACTAATAAAAGTGATAAGTTGTAATGCATTTACTGAAGCAGATATTTAACTATTTATTATATGCTTTGAAATAATAGCCAATTAATTATTTTGATTTGTTTTGTTTTTTTTTTTTATTTAGCCTTATTTGTTATTTAACAACAAAAGTTTTTTTTAATTGTTAAAAATATAATTGTTAAAAGTATAAATTATTTAATTTATTTTATGATTTTTAGCTTGAGTACATACATAAATTGTTATTTATTTATTTTAAATAATTTTTATGAAAAATTTATCATAATTTCCACTTTCATAACAAACAAAAAATGGAAGTTTGTAGGCACAGTTTTTATTCATAATGCACATTCCAAACGATTGACGATCTGCTAACGAGCGGTCATGCAGGGCTACCAACTTAAACAATATTAAGAAGTAATAAAAAATATTTGCAAAAAGTTTTCTAACACAAAAGAGAATAAATAAAATAAAATAAAATAAAATAAAATAAAATAAAATAAAATAAAATAAAATAAAATAAAATAAAATAAAATAAAATAAAATAAAATAAAATAAAATAAAATAAAATAAAATAAAATAAAATAAAATAAAATAAAATAAAATAAAATAAAATAAAATAAAATAAAATAAAATAAAATAAAATAAAATAAAATAAAATAAAATAAAATAAAATAAAATAAAATAAAATAAAATAAAATAAAATAAAATAAAATAAAATAAAATAAAATAAAATAAAATAAAATAAAATAAAATAAAATAAAATAAAATAAAATAAAATAAAATCAAATAAAATAAAATAAAATAAAATAAAATAAAATAAAATAAAATAAAATAAAATAAAATAAAATAAAATAAAATAAAATAAAATAAAATAAAATAAAATAAAATAAAATAAAATAAAATAAAATAAAATAAAATAAAATAAAATAAAATAAAATAAAATAAAATAAAATAAAATAAAATAAAATAAAATAAAATAAAATAAAATAAAATAAAATAAAATAAAATAAAATAAAATAAAATAAAATAAAATAAAATAAAATAAAATAAAATAAAATAAAATAAAATAAAATAAAATAAAATAAAATAAAATAAAATAAAATAAAATAAAATAAAATAAAATAAAATAAAATAAAATAAAATAAAATAAAATAAAATAAAATAAAATAAAATAAAATAAAATAAAATAAAATAAAATAAAATAAAATAAAATAAAATAAAATAAAATAAAATAAAATTAAATAAAATGAAATAAAATAAAATAAAATTAAATTAAATAAAATAATAATTATTTGTTGAATTACGAGTAAGTGATGATAACATATTTTTTAAATAAAATAAAAAATTTTTTTTAATGAAATGGCAAATATTGATTAAAATAATGTTCTTTAAATACTTATTTTTGTGTTAATGTTTGAAAACATTTTTTTTTTAACGAAACCAAATGCAAAATTAAATTTAAATCAAATTAAAACTTTCAAATTAAAGTACCAAAAAACCATTTTTCAATAAGATTTCTGTATTCGTAGCATAATTGCGTACAAAACCGATTTCCTGGTTGCACATGCACAGCTTTGCAAATTTCCATAAAAAAAACAAAACAAAAGTTAATGAAAAACTAATCGTGCATGTTCTGTATTCCACACGGATTTGAAAAAAATGTGGAATTAAATGTTTTTCTTCATATTTTATGTTTCGCAGCCAAAATAAAGCAACAGCAAAATTTAAAATATTTTAAAATGAACCACCGAGTAGTTATGAGGTGCTGAATTTTTCAATTTCGAATACAGAACAGCACTGAATATTTCGACTGTGTTTTTGATTTTCTCGCCCATTTTTTAGCTGATTGCTTGGATTTTTTTGTACAGACATTATGACTGTTGTTTCTGACAAAACTGGGTACCACGTTTTTTGTCAGTTTTGTATTGTAGACAAAATAAACAAAAAACGCCCACAGAGAGATTTTCAAAAAATGGAGGAAGTTGCATTTCAGGCTAAAAGAAATCACCCAATTGGAAGATGCTCAATCTGTTTTGACATTTGTGAACTAGACAGATGTAGAATACAAGTGAACAAGCCATGGAGCGATACACTTCCCAAGAACGCGGAATAATCGAAGTGGACGATTTTTCGACCAAAATCATAATGAGCGACGAGACTCATTTCCACCTCAGCGGGTTCGTGAACAAGCAAAACTATCGCTTCTGGGGCACCGAAAATCCACAAGTGATGCACTAGGAGCCATTACACCCCCTCAAAGTGACTGTATGGTGCCCTGTTCACGCTGGAGGAGTCATCTGGCTGGTCAAACGACAACAGTGGACGGTGCGCTCTATAGGGCCATGTTAACCGAGTTTTTTCTGCCGCAATTGAACGAATTAGGTTCCAACAGGACGGATTAACGGCGCACATTTCATTTTCATTTAGAAAAAAAATGAGAGCCAAACAGCATCGGATGACTTCTTTTGGTACACCTTGTATAATACAAAATGGGTTAAGAGTCACGCATGCGTATACAAATTAATAAGTTTTTTTTAATTATTATAATTTTTCAGATTTAATTCTTTGAACCGTATTACACCAGCATGCTTAGTATAACGACTGACCAATTAAAATTAAAAAAATAATAATAATAAACAAAAAAGTTAATACATTTTTACACGCATGTGTGACTTGTGGGCCACAGTTGCAGCTCCGCTATTTATGGATCGATTAAGTTGAATTTAAATAGCAACCTGCGCGCAAGAATTTCTAACAAATTGTCATACTAAATTTCTAGGGACCTCAAAAAGTTGATTTCAACATCTACACGGACAGACGTATAGACGGACTTCGCTTAATCGACTCCGCTATCTATAAGGCTCCAAATTATATATACATTATAGGAATGATAAGCTTTCACTTTTTCTGAAGGGTACAAAAAATCATCTTTACAGCAAGTCTAATGCTGCAAGAAATCATAGGGTAGAGTTATTAGTGATCGGAAAATTAAAAATATGCGATTTAGCTAACAATCCTATTAAGGTAAGAGGCAATAAAAGTGCTTAAATGACAATTTTGTTTTTTTTTTTAATTCTCTTCATTTGCCTCATGTCCTTCATCTCTTTGCTTTATTTTGTGATTTTTAAGGCTTGTCGTTCATCTGTTGACTTTCAAGGAATGCCTATCAAAGTCCATACAAATTTCTGTGGCTCTCCAAATTTTCTCTCCTTTTGTTTATCTCGTTGTTCTGTGACTGATCCTTCCAAAATATTTAAATAAAATGAACGCCCACTTTTTTTATTTAGTGAAATGTCTTTCTGTGATTTATTTAAGTAAGAAAGTAGAGCTGTTTGCAACAATTAAAACTAAAAATTATTATTTTAACAAACATTTTTGGTAATTTTTCCAACAGCACAACAATTACAACCTCTTGAGATACAAACGTTTTTTTTTTTAATTTAATAAAAAAAAATTCATTAAAAAATAAACAAAATAAAAAAAATTAACTAAAAAACTGCCGTTAAATGGGAGAGAGTGAAAGCAGCTGCTGGTCAGTTAAATCCGGATGCCAAACATCAACAATTAGGACCAAACGTAAGCCATTTTGACCCTCGTGCCAAACTTCGTGCTCAAAACTGTCATCGAATATTAGAAATTTCCCCTCTTGCCAAGAGCTACAAATTAGGTAAAATAAAAATAAAACAATAAAAACAAAATAAAAACTTCATGTAATACCGCTCTTCCTCGGCGACTCTTATGCGCGTTCCATTCGGCACAATCAAACCCAAATGAGCCCTTAGCCTACAATTGGTGGGCCCACAGTGAGGCCAAATATGAGTACCGGGATGCATAACACTGAACTTGACTTGACCACGACGACAATCTCTGGCCTTAGGGAATTGCTCAATTAGACTGCAGGTTATGGGAGCTTTTAAGCAATTGTGCCGATTTTGTTGACCCCGAGAGTACAACTCAAACTGTTGCCAGTCTCCTTTATTTTTAAGATTTTCTGTTTCATTCATAAAATAACCTTTTTTACTAAGAATATTGACACCTTCAGCTTGTATGGCCAGCCAGTTGTCTTGTAATTTTTTCAGAAACTTTTCGTAAGTGGTTTCTGCCACAGACCAAAATGGTTGAGCTTGCAAATTTAGCTCATTGTATAGAGAACGTTGATAAACTCCGGGAAATAATTTTAAAGCGGCTCCTTCGCGAAAAACATCTACAGCCTCACTTTGTTTGCCCAGTCTTTGTAGAGATTCTCCCAATTGAAAATAAAAACGACCATTTTGTGTGCCCTCAGCCTTACTCTCAATGCCCTGTCGTAAGTATATGCTGGCATTGTGATAATCGTGATCCAATTGCTTTAAAACGTAACCATAATGTACCAACGCTAAGCCATCTTGAGGCCACAATTGAAGAATTTCCTGCAGTACACGCTTGGCATCTAAGAGTCTAAACTAATTAAGTTTTAGCTTTAATTGTGTTGCCACAAATTGCTGGTCTTTTGATTATATTTACCGATTTAGCATTAAAAGTGTAACCACAAAGTCATTGCGTATGGCTGATTCCTGAGGAAATTTATCGATAAGCTGTTGGTGTATAGGCAAAGCTTGTTGGTAATTACCTTAATGAAAGCAAAGTAAATAAGAGAGAGTTGTAAATTATGTATAAAGCAGAGGAAGAAATTTATAAAAAAAAACTAAGTATTCAAGATGTGGCTTGAGAAGGACGAAACATGGCAATTTTAGTTGCCCAAATTTTTTTTAATTAAAATTTTAACCTTTTTATTTATTCACTCATTCTTTTTTTCAGCTTTAAATGATACGAAGAGAGAATAAAAGGGAATTGCGAAGTAGGAGCAAATTTTTACCCCTTTCCATCATTCTCTAATACAAAATCAAGAATTGCGCAACTAAAATTGCCCTGTCTGGTTAAAAGAATACAAGATAACGACATCCCTACAAATAGATCTTCTACAAAAGTAGGTAAAAATTAATAAACAAGAACTTTTTTTTCACTGCTTGACTTTTTTTTGGATTCTTATGAACGCAAAATTTAATGTGTTTTTTTTTTCAAACTTACCCAAAAATTGTATTCTCTTAATGCAATGCTCGCCAGCCGAACGATATTCCTGCCGTTGTGTGTCTTTTACATTAAATCTCAAATAGGTTTTATACAATGCAATTGCTTCCATTAACAGACGATTGCTTTGACGTTGCTCGGCATAGTGGTCCAGAGTTTGGGCTTTACCCAAATACACTTGCGGTTCATAGGGATATTTTTTGATTAGACGATCAAAAGATTTCAAAGCGTGATCATAACGCTTGAAAGGAGAGTTAAGGAGATTAACGGATGGATAATGGGGAGATTTAACAACAGTTTATTGATAAGCAAGGATCAAATAGGCAACAAGGCGCAACATAACAGCAGTTTATATATAAAAAAAAACAATAAATAAAAGCAAATTCATATTAAAAGCAAAATAAAAAATTATAAAAATAAAATGCATACAGAGTTTAGTATTTAAGAAGAAGCAACAGAGATTGCTTTAAAAAATGCAGTCAATATTTGTGATTTTATTAAAATCCTCAACATAATTGATTCAAATAAAAGTGGGTGTTTTAAATAATTATGCAAGAATTAATTGAATATTTTTGTTTAATTTTTCACAAACATCAAGTTCATTTTAATTAACGAAAACAGAAATGCAACAGACTTTGGCAAAAATAAAAAGGGAACTAAACTGTGTGTTTCAAATAAAATCATGCCCTGTGTAATTAATTTTTTTTTTATAAAAAATTATTTCATGTTTTTTATTAATTTTTTTCTGTTTTTTAGGGAATTGAAATCTTAAAAATCTATTTTTAAAAAAAGTAATAAAACACACATTAAAATGAATTTAAAGCTAAGGCAATTAGTTTTAAGTTAAATAAAAAAAATAATTAAAGGAAGGAGACATAATCTAATGATAGTTAAACTGATAAGGGTGAGAGAGAGAGAGAGAGAGAGAAAAGAAAATAATTGAAAGATGATTCATTATTTACTTATATAATTTTCTAAAATCAAAAAAAATAAAAAATAAATTTACCTCTCGCATCATTTCTTCATTGGCTTTTCGTAGTTCTCGTTCAAACGAATCGAGCTCATCTTCATTCAGTGATTGTGGACCACCACCGCTCTTTGGTTTAATTTCTGTGAAGTAAATTTTTTTTTATTAAAATAAAATTTAATTTTAACTTTTACAAAACTAAAACTAAGACCTGGCAATACCTAGTGTAGGCGAAAATTTCAAATTTCAAGGGCCAATTAACATTATTCGATATTGAGCGAAATTTAAATTTAAATTCTCTTGAAATTTCTATTAATATCGAGTGGGTTAATTAAAATATTTACCTTTTTTTTTAAATCTTGCGTTATTATATTTTACTAGATGAATTTAGAGGCACAAAGAAACTATCGTCAGTATTACCAGCTTATAAGGCAAATTTTTAATTCAATATTTTAGCTGTTAGACCAGGACCACACACAGCAAATTTAGTTATGCAATTTTTTCTCAATTCTCTTTTACAATTTTTTGTTTCGGCAATTTTACCATTCTTATTCAGCCTTCAAGCTACCTGTCTTCTTTTTTTACAAAGAGAGAACAAAAGGGAATTTCGGAGTACGAGCAAGGGGTATAACCTTTTCCATTCCTCTTTCCTCTCTCTCCTATAACATCAAAAATTGCTATATGTGGTCTTGGTCTTATTTTTGAGCTCTTCTGAGGGGTAAACAAATACTTTACTACTACGCAAGGAGGGGCAACAAAGTCTACAAGACTGCTGGAGAGCCAAAGAGGACATGCGACAGTTAAAGAGACTCATAATCCCCGAGCGCATTTGGGCAGAGGTTATTTTAAACCTCAACAGGAAGGGTATTCCATCTAAATGCCTTCGTAAATACAAAATATTTTCTCAGAAAATCCTCACTCAATACTCGTTGTACAAGGTGAGCTAAAAGAAATCACCCTATTCGAAGATGCTCTTATTTTTGCAAATGGCGGCCAATGTCAAATCTGTTTTGACATTTTTGAAGTAGACAGATGTAGAATACAAGTGAACAAGCCATGGAGCGATACACTCCCCAAGAACGCGGAATAATCGAAGTGAACGATTTTTGACCAAAAGCATAATGAGCGACGAGGCTCATTTCCACCTCAGCGGATTCGTGAACAAGCAAAACTATCGCTTCTGGGGCACCGAAAATCCACAAGTGATGCACGAGGAGCCATTACACCCCCTCAAAGTGACTGTATGGTGCCCCGTTCACACTGGAGGAGTCGTCGGGGTGGTTAAACGACAACAGTGTTCGGTGCGCGCTATAGAACCATGTTAACCGAGTTTTTTCTGCTGCAATTGAACAAACTAGGACTGGAGGACATGTGGTTCCAACAGGACGGAGCAAGGGCACATATTTCATTTAGAAAAAAATGAGATCCAAACAACATCGGATGACTTCTTTTTGCTCATCTTGTATATTTACAATTTAAGATAAGTTTAATAATCATAGACATACAGATACACACAAACATACTTTGAATAAAAATATAAAATGGACTTACTCTATTTAACTTAAAAATCTTATCCTAAAAAATGTAAATGATTTAAGTACTGATGAGACAGATAGCGATAGAGTGAGAGTGTATGTGTTTTTGTGATGAGTTATAATTTGTATTGCTTCTCTCTCTCTCTGGTGCCAATTAATTATTATTTGTGATTACTGAAGGAAGAATACACAGGATTTGTTTGTTTGTTTGGGTTTTAACGAGAAAAAAAGTAATTAATAAAATGAAAAGGATAGGGTTGACTTTAATTTTTATTTTTATAATTGTTTTCTTTAGTAATTACGTGTCCAAGTGGGATCGTCAGGATCTTCATCACTCTCATATTCTTTGGCCGGTAGTTTACCATATTTGGCTTCTAATCTACTCATTAATTCGGCATCATCTATATCAGAAACATCTTCATCTTCATCCTCCTCCAACTCTTCATCATCTAGATCTTCTGAATCACCATCGTCGTCCTCATCATCATCATAAATATCATCTTCATCATAAGCAATATCATCAGCCTCCAGCTGATAGTCCATGTCATGAGCAATTTCCTTTTTATGGGTAACTTCTTGAGGTTTCTCTTTTAATACGTTTTCATAATCCATATCATAAGTGACCTCTTTCTTTATGGGTTGCATTAAAGGCTGTGAAAGTTCTTTGTTTAACAAATGCTTGGTGGGTACACTAAAATGTGTTTCTTTTAGAGATGGCGGTTCTAATTCAAATTTTAGTGCATGGGACATGCCAGGATTCTTTTTGTTACTATTACTACTCTCACTAGCCATCGTATTATTTTTCGTAGAAGTTTGTAAGGCTTCATTTTTCGCAAATTTCGTATTAACACTTTTGTTTTTATTACTGTTATTGTTATTGTTAAAAACTGTTGTTGGTTTTGTTGTTGTATAAGCTGAAGAATACGAATGTGCTGCAGTTTGTGATGGCTTTGTTTCGATTTTTTGTTCTGTTTCATCTTTGTTTTTTTGTTCTTTTGGTCTGTACATGGCATTGAGTTGTTCAAATGTTTCGGGCACATAATCATTATCACCTGCATCAATTTCATTTTCCTCGCCCATGGGTTCTGCTTCCTCCTCAATATATTCAATTTCTTCTTCAATTTCAATCTCTTCCTCGGAATAATCTTTTTTGTTCATGTTGTTGTTGTTGTATTGAAAGAATTATTGTTTTAATTAATTATGTTTTTTTTTTTTGTTAATATTTGCTTCAATACATAAGCAAAGTTATAAGGAAAACATTTGAAAAATGTGAACAGAGAAAATTTCTTTTGACTTAACAAAAAAAAAAAAAAAAAAAAAATAAAAAAAGGAAGTCGATAGCGAGCGAAATTTCTATTTAAATTCGAGTACCGTAATGTGGACCTTGTAGTGCGATTCGGTAACTTTTATTAAGAACATTCGTATGGAAAAACTAGTACAACGATATTTTATCGAATTCGCTATTCAATAACTTTCTGACAAAAATATTCGATACGATAAAAATCGTTATTTCCGATATCGGAATAACGTTGTCGTTGTTATAAAAATAATGAATTTTTCTTTCAGTGTAGATGGCTGCTACTACTAAAGTTACCAATACAATTTGTGTAAGCTGATCCTCAACTCAGCAATAAGATTTTATTAATTTCATTTTAAGGCCTTTACATTTTTATGGCCTTAAAGTAGATTAAAAATGGTGTCCAAGATTAAAGCTTTTTTTGTAAAAAGAAAATTTACCCTAAAGTTATGCCATTTTCTTTTCTCAAAAAACATTCTGCTTCTAAATTATGTAATATTTTCAACAGGTTGCCTAAAACTGCACAAAGTGATGACAAAAATAAGTTTATCGAGCAACATTTTTATATGTTTAACGCTTTTAGAGCGATTTGATAAACAGCTGACACAAAAAAACTTTGCACTTAAAATAAAATAAAAATTAATTTTTGCTTCAAAAGCCAATAAATAATGGATTTTTATGAAGAATATCTTGACGGAGAAAATGTTGAGTCTCGTTTTTCATATAAATGCAAATGAAATAATTTACTTAAATGCATAAACAAGTAGTTAACACAGTTGTAAAAAAGGCAGTATCTCACACCTCACATGTACCATTTTTGCATCTTTTATATGCAACATGTTGAGGACAGAACGTGATATTAATTTTAACTATTAAATTTTTTTGACAATAAAACGCAAACATTCTTGGATGGTAGAATATATGCAACATTTTTATTAGAAAAGAAAACGCCATTATTTAAAAAGAACATTTTTTTATTTAAAAATATTCGCTCTTAATCCTCCTATACAGGGAGAAAGACCACATCAGAGGAGTTAAGTGAGCCACTACTTTCCTTACTTGGGGTGCCCTGTGCAGCCTAACCTAAGCTAACCTAACCATAACGAAGTCTACTTTTAATTTATAAGAAGTATTAAATTAAGGCCCGTTATTATAATTTTTGATAGTTAAAATTAGGATTTCGTAGGGCAAAAATACGGTTTTTGACTAAAACTTTAGGGCACACTTTCCGATATATAAGTTATCGATATTCATATTTGATTTATAAAATCTTAACTTTAACTATCGGTAACTTATAATGATGTTATTTAAGCTAAAAGCAAAAGTTGGAATTTTACAAGCCACTTAACCAGCTTTTGTTGAAACTTTAAAAAAGTTATTTTTTATATAATATCATTTTCTAGACAAAAACCGATTTTTTGCTTTACAAAAACCTAACTTTAACTATTGGTAGCTCGCCTTTAAAGTCATTTTTAAAAAGAAATCGCCTTTAACCTGACTATAATTATGACTTAGTTTTTTTTTATTTTCCTGCTATTCCTAATTTTCCTAGAAAAAACTAATTTCTTTAATATTTTATTTTAGTAACCATTTTTCAAGTGTTTCCTTATTTCATTAAAATTTTTTGTTTTTTTTAATTAATTAATTTCACAATTTTCATTTTTTTTTTTTTCTTTGTTTCAAATGAAAGCTGTGAAAATTGTATTATAAAATTAACCATCTTGGGGTAAAGGTTCATCGATATCATCTTCAAGTTCTAGTATATTCTCCTCGGGGTTGGCCAACGTCAACCGGCGCTTCATTAAAATTTCTGGAGCAGCAGTATCTTCATCTTAAGGGATAATTAAGTTATTTAGCAAATTTAAAAAATCAATATTTTTTAAACTCTTGAATAAAATTTATTGTGAATTAAAAAAAATTAATTAAATTCAAATTCAAATGGCAGCATACATACAATAATAATGGCATTTAGCGTTGTGCGAACATAAAATTTTAAATAATTCAAAAACTAAAAAATAAATAAATAAAATTCTTTGAAAAATAAAATAAAAAGAAATTATTTACATAGAAACAAATTAAGTAATTTAATAAATTACAATAAAATTAAATTTTAATAAAAATAAAAAACATTCACTAAATGGACACTTGGAGAAAAAGTTTTTGTACAGAGAAAGTAGTGGAATAAGCTTTGCTAGCTGTTTCTCTCTCTCTCACTCTCTTTCTCTCCAAAACAAAAAATGCATTTTATAGCCCGAAAACTTTTTTGTGTAAATGTGCCATAATGAACCATAATAACAACAACAATCATAAAAAAGTAAGGTTAAGCATTCCGCCAGTAATTTCTCTTTCTACAAAAGCTCAATTCTACTCTTATGTATAATCGTAAGTATGTATAACAAGAATAATAGAAAAGAAGAGAGAGAGAGAGAGAGAGCACATAAAAGCTCTTTTCCACGATTCCTGTTCTGATATGTCGTCATACTGAACAGCTGAGTTTTGTAAACAGAGAAATTAAACGCGGAATGCTTAATCTTACTTTCTTTATCATTCTTTTAATAACAAGTAGAGTTTATGGATTAGCAAGAAAGTGCAAAATAATTTGTATTGAGTAAGAAAAAAGAAACGCAACTTTGTTAAAACCATTAAAAATTAAAGTTAAATTATTAAAAAAAAAAAAATCCACAACATTTACATGCGGACATAGAAAAAGTTTAAAAACAAAATTTATGATTCACTTTTTTTATTTATTTTAGCATACACGTTTAAAGGTTAAGTGGCGCTTTTAAGTTAAACAGCTTGAAGCTTTAATAGACACATACATACATATTGACTAGTAAGTAGTAGTTGGTAGTTGGTAGTATTATGTGGCAAATAAAATATGAAACACAACTAAAAACTCACTTGAAATTGGTTTTTTCCTAATCAATACTAGACGTGCTACTAAGGCTAGAGCCAAACCGATGCCAATTTTAATCGTCACTGTAAAAATAGTTTACAATAAATGAGTTTTTTCTTTTGTTTGTTTGTTTCTAAATATTAAAATAAAAATTTTTTACATTTTTTTGCACTTTCTTTTTTACATTAAAATAAAAATTGCTTACGGCTTAACTTACAGTAGCAGAAATTTGCTTACAGTCTAACTTACAGTATTCGCTTTAATTTCAAATTACAAGCTGCCTAATTACGAATGTCGCTGTCGTAGTCGAATTTGCAACAAGCTAATGTAAATTATATGGCAGGCGTTGCCTTATATCACAGTTTTCGCCACGAAAACGACACTCATTATCAGGCTTTTCTTTCAACTGAAAAATGTTACTAAACTATTTTTAACTGAAAAAACAATTTTTTTTTTAATAATAATTTTGAACAAAAAGAGACAATCGATCCAAGAGCCCTCTCACACTTAACTAGTGACTTCTTTTTACATTTCCTTTTGAACTTGCCCGTTCACATTACAAAAATTTACTTTTTCGTTTTCTTTTGCTAAAAATTCTCAATTTTTTTTTTTTATGTTTTATATGTTGTTTCACTCACTCACTCACAAAACGAAAACATAAACACACACACACAAAATTTGAAAGAGCAAAAGGAATTGCCTAGTACGGCCGAGTGTGTACTGAAAAAGTAAAAAGTCTCTTCCCCTCAACCCGATTATCTACAAACAAGCATGAAAGCCTTCTAAAGGACTGCACAAGCATACTTGAAAGCCGCACATCACTACAAACATGTGTAATATTTTATAATAAAAAGTGTTTGTAAGCCTTTTAATTAATACCTATAGCTGACCTTCCATCACACTTATGTGCTGTTATTATAACACAAGCAATCAATTTGTTTGGAAATTTTATATGAAAAGTACTCAAAATATTGAGTGTTTTTCATACAAATTTTTTAGATAAGTTGATTGCTTGTGTTATAAAAACAACACATTAATCTTTCACCAAAATAAAAACGTCATAACACAACTTAAGTGGCTGCTAGGCGATCACACACAACGTATACGTGTGTCGGCCATTTTAAAAACAACGCACTCACCCTCATGATTGACGTTGAATGCATGATCGTCTAGTACCCACTTTAGGTTTTCACTGAAAGAAAAACTAACCACAACCACTTTTTTAATGTATTTAAAATCAGACAAGGGATTTTCTAAGTTTTTAACTTTTAGGGGAGAAAATTTACCACGCCCATTTTCACGCCCATTTCTTTTATATATATGCCTGGACCGATTTGGTAATTTTTTTTAATGTTTGTTATAGTCCATAAGCCTGCTTCTTATTCTAATTCTAAGTCTATAGTCCATAAGAGAAAAGAAAAATTCTCTACAGCCATTCCACGCTCCCTGTTTTTTAAATCCTCTGAAAGCTTCATGTATAACCTTAACTTTAATTTGGGTTTCCACCGGAACAATGACGTTATTTATTTTTATTGGCGAACAATTTGCCTTTCTTAGTGACCAATAAAAAAATTAAAGTGTCAGGTAAAATTTCTTTTGTGTGAACTTAAGAAAATAAATTTCTCATTTAAACAGTTTGCAAAAACATTAATTTTTGTATGCGCTCTCCACGATAACTGACAATGAGAACTACATATTTTTTGGACTCCTTTTTATTTTGTTCGTTGTTTTATTTACATTTCAATTTAATTTCTCTTATCTGCAAATGTGCATTAAGTGCTTATTATCAAATTGTGGAACAAATTAATCGCTTGATGACAAATAAAATAACTTGAGTGATTAATTATAATTTAATGTGCCGTTTTTATAACACAAGCAATTAATTCGTCAGGAAATTTTATATGAAACGTACTCAAGAAAATGAGTGTATTTCATACAAATTTTTTAGACGAGTTGATCGCTTATGTTATAGAAACAGCACATAAAATACTTTTGTGTTTCTGAAAAATCAGAATATAAACAAAAATTGCTGTTGTTTCTATACACAGCAATTTTGTGTTTCGGCAATTTTATTTATTTTTCTTCTTTTTTTACAATTTTAAACGATGTTCATAGAGAACAAAAGAGAACTGTGGAGTACGAGCCCCTTCTTTTCTATCTCTAATACAAAATCAAATTTTGCACCTGTTTCCGGTCTTATGAAGAAACGCCAAGAGATATTTTTAGCCTTTTCTTTTAGTCTTCCTCCTTATTAAACAATTTCCTGGGCAAAATACGAAGTCTGCTTAATAACTCTGGGACTTTTTGAATAAAAAATTGTTTTCGGTTAATAAGCGTTTTGTTTTTCAATATAATCTCTTTTTAGATCAATACATTTAGTCCCTTAAAATCGGTGTTTGTTTCGGTGATGACTCTTTATACTACCCAAATCTTTTACCATCCAGCCATTGCTTCAGCTTTGATAAAAAAAAAAGAAAATAGTCGCAAGAGAGAAGCTAAATCTGGAGAATATGCTGGATAGGATAACACTTCGTAGCCCAATTTCAGAATTTTTCCTGAGTCAACACACGAAATTCTCTATTTTCCATTTTTGTTTAAATTCCCGAAGTTGTCTGTTTTTTAATATCTACCAAACACAAACAAAATGACGCATCTTGCTCAAAATTTGACAGTAGCTTAGTTAAAGAAGGTGGTTGACGCCAGCAATGTGGCTTTTAAAGTTAACTGTTAGGGAAATTCAAAGAGTCATGTACTTATTAATAAGACACCATAAGTTGATTTTGCAAATGTCATTCATGTTGAGATTTTCATTGCATTTTGTAAGCGACTTTTGTAATTTTTTGTTCGTATGCAAGAACTATAGTTTTGACATAATGAAAAGTAAAAAATTTCTGAAAAATGATGAGAACCTTAGGACTGTCATCCATTTTTTTTTTTTCATATTATTTTCACACTGTCATACTTTTTCATTCGATTTGATTTGTTGGCAAGCCGTGTAAAGCCCCCGTGAGGAACATTCTATGAGATTATAAGTCTGTCCAATACTTCCCCTAGTTTTGGACGATTGATTATAATCATATTACTTTATTGTTGGTTTTTTTAATTTCCTATTTGGCTTACAAAATATAAAAATTCATTAATTTTTATGAAAAACACTCAAAAATATTTACAAAATTGAGTGTTTTCCTTAAAAATTGTTGAGACGATTGTATTATTCGTTTACTGTAAACAGCGCATAACTCAGTAATTGTTCTTTGTGAACTAGAGAACGACTGCAAAATTTAATTTTTCAGAATTTTTCTTTTTAATAAATAAATAAAAAATAAAAATGTACGACCATTAATTTTGGGATTTGCTGGCTGCTCTGTCTATCAGTTTCATTAATCATGCGATTTTTATAATATCGCTCATTTCATAAATAATCAAAAAAAAAAACATTTAAATTTTCTTAAAACCAAAGTTTTCTTTTAAATATCTCAAGCATTTAAGATGTTGGTCTGAAGTGACTACTTCGTCAGGAAATGAGCCATGTGGTGTGTTAATTTTATCGCCAGCAACATTGTGCTAAATAAAATATTTACTCACGTGATGAACCCCATGAGGGAGCCTTATCAGTATCGTCTTCAATATCATTTTCAGCGGAGGCGGCATTTTGTTTTGAGTCAGCGGCTGCCTGCTGACGAGCCTTCTCTTTCAATAGCTCCAATTCAGCAGCATCATTATCAACAATTTTTTCTAAAGAATCAAATGCACCATCATCGTCCTTGTTTTATAAAAAGGAAAAATGAAATGAAAAATGAATTTAAAAACTTCATTTAATTTCCCTACACAAAACTAACTTCATCAAAATTATCATCATCATCATCATCCTGAGCATCTTGTGAGGCAGGCTGTGAGGTTTCTTTGGTAACATTGTCATCTTCATTATTATTATCATCATCGTTTTCATCATCATCATCATCGTCATCTGCATTTTGTTCTAGAGTTACGTTCTCATCTTCGGCTGTAACATCATCGTCATCAGCCTCCTCAGGTGTAATATTATCAACAGTTTCAGCTGTTACATTATCTTGCTCTTCATCGTCATCCTCTTCCTCCTCTTCATCTTCCTCTTCAGCAGTAACATTTTCTGCTGTAGCATTATCTGCATCATCATCCTCCTCCTGCTCTTCGGGTGTTACATTATCATTTTCCTCTTCAGCTGCATCTTCATCATCGCCTTCAGAATGATCAGCTTCCTCTTCAAACGGCTCACCATGATCATCTTCATCATCATGATCATCGTGTTCATCTGCTTCCTCATGATCATCATGCTCTAAAGAGCCATGACTATCATGATGATCATCATGCTCATCACGATTTTCATCTACCCAACCATCGAAATAATTTGAAAATCTAGATTCCGACAACGGGGTATCCACTACATAATTTATTTTTATAAAATAAATACATTTTTCTTTTTAAGGAATTTAGCGAAAACTCACCATCTGATAGACCACGATTCTCTAATATTATCAGAGACACTAAACCCATTAAAATGACCATGAGGGCGAAAAATATGATTTTGGCACACCAATGACCGCCTGTGCCATGTTCTTCCTGCACATGTATGAGCACATCATCTGAACCCATTTTGGTCACATGCACACCATGTGAAGCTTCATCATCTTAACAAGTACAGAAATTAAATTTAAAAAGAAAATCAAAAAAATCTTTAGAGAAGCGGGAAAAATAACCTATTGGGTTTCGGTTAGTAAGTAGATATTCAAACTTATAAGCTTTTTAAGTAGTAAGAAAGCAGTGTGGATGGAAAGGTTTCTTGACAAAGCTTTCACTATTTTTTTTAAGCATTCAAAAGCCAAATCGTCAAATTCGATATCGCTCAACTTGTATCAAAATTTTTTTAATTTTTCATGCAATAATCGTTGTTACTCGTTATCGTATGTAACGACTTGGATCCAATTTTTGTTTTTCAATAATAAAGCTGTAAGGGTAAGCTTTTAGGAGCTTTTATTCATTTTCAATGAATGTTTTCTAATTTTAAAAATCGGCTACCTTGCAGGCTAGATTTGCGAGAAAATATTAATTCGCCTTCTGATCTACGGACATCAAGAGACTCTAGGCATTATAAATAAATGTTTAGAAAATATTAATTAATTCTTTTTTTAATATTATTAATCTGCTTAAATTAGTTTTTTTTTTTTTTGTTAATTTTTATGTAGCTGCTGTTTTCTTACTTCAAAACACACACACACTTTTACACACATAAATCCATACAAACGAAATAATTTTTTTTTCTTGTTTATTTTCTTTACAAAAAAAATGTTTTTAATGAACAATGGAACAAAAGGAAAACATGTACCTCTTGATCAGTACGCACACACATACATACATATGTTTGCTTGTAAATTCAATAAAACCCATTAAGGAAAAATATCATGTTGAAATGTTTCATTCAGCCATAAAATAATTTGTAGAAATTACATGGAAAACTGCCAATACTAAATTATCTACATTGTATTCAAAATTATTACAAACTAGACGCTTTTGCCCGGCTTAGAGTATAAAGAGCGTATGTACCAATTTTTAGAGAAACCCGTTTACAAATAGAATTTAAAGCATTAAAAACATCAACCAAATAAATACAGCCATTCACTGTTTTAGAAAGTTGCTTATGCCTTTGCTAGCATTTTTATCAGAGGCGCGAACCAAAGTGCTAAACAAAATATTTCAAAACATAATTTCAGGCTTAAGTTAAGTACAAACACACCTCCCTTTGAATAGTTTAGAGGGAACATCGTTGAGAAGTGGGCGTAAAAATGGCTGTGGTTAGTCCGAAAGTATATGCTGACCTTTCTGGGAGTATAGAGATCACACAAATCCATTTGTAAACAAAACTTTTTATAGCGAACTAACAGACAAACAGAAAATGCATTTTTTTTATATAGATTTGAGACGATTACCACCTTTTAAGCCTTAAAAGTCGATCTTATAAAATTACTAGCTGACCCGGCAAAAAACGTGGTTTTGCCATATGAATTATTTCTAAAGTATGAAAATATATCTTATTTATTTCATCAAAATCAGTTAAGTTTAAAAAATAAAATAAAAAGAGGAGGGTGAATCAACCACCCCCCCCCCCCCAAAAAATTTTTTTTTTACTTTTTCAACTTAATTTATTTTCATATTAAATGTCATCAAAATCGAAAAAAATTTTTTGGTAAATTTTTACTTTTTGTTTATTAAAATTTAAAAAAAAAATTTTTTTTAACATTTTAAATTCAGCCAACGATACACACATTAGATTGAGTCAGTTTTTACACTAGTAATCGTAGTGCTAGCACGTTATCTATAAAATTTCTAAAACCAAACTTTTATTTATGGCTGTAAAATCAAAAATTATTTTTTATCAATCGATAACAAAAAAGTATAAACATTTCAAGTGATTCACAATGGGCTAAAATAGGTTTTTATTGCGTTTCAGAATTTAAAATATCACAAACGAAATCAAGTAACTTTTATTACGAGCATTCGTATCGAAAAACAAGTATAACGATATTTTTATCGAATTCGGTATCTTTCCGACAAAATGCAGGTTCTGTGGGTTGCATGATGAAACCTCAGCACATGTACTTTGTGACTGTGCGGTCATAGTGTTTCGTAGGGCAACACTTCAGGAAGATTTCTTTTAGACTCTTAAAAAAATACTTGTGCTCTTACTGAATAGGATAATTGGCTTCAGTCGAAGCCTTAACCTAGACCAATAAACTTATGAGCTGTTGCGGTTCATATCGCCTAATTTACAATAACAATAATATCTGCCAATTTGTTATGAACTAAGCTTTGATATTGGACCCATTATTTTATTTATTTCTTTTATTCGTTTTGTATTTTCCTAAAAACATTTTGACCCACCCTAAAATATAAAGAATTAACTACGTAGTAATACATACACACATAGACAGTATATAGCCGTAAACCACATGTGGCACATCCATGTTAATACCTGGATATTTGCTGCAGTTACAAATTTCTTTTGTTCTTAAACATCAAGAAAAGTTAATGAACTTTAAATAGATTTTACACCAAAAACAAAAGAGATTTTTCTTGTTTAGTTTTGAAAAATAAAAATTTGTTTATAAAAAATATTTTTTACATTGAATTTATTTCCTTAACAACCCACGCAGCAATTTTTTTTTCTGAAGGCCATTGAGATTTTTCAAGTGACAGTGAGTCCGATTTATGCAAAAGAAATTAATTAAAATATAATTTTTGTGTCGGTATATTTTGTTTTCATGTTTAATAAAATCAAAATTATATTTGAAAATAAAATGAAAAGTTTTGGAAGGTCACAGTCAATGGTCTGTACAGTGGGGTTGCTGATTAAAAATAATCAATTTTGAAACGCTAAAAAAATAATAGAAGAATTAAAAAAAATAATAATAATAAATTACAGAATCACTAAGCTAATTTAAAGTCGATAAGTAAAATTGTTACAGTATTTTCTGTACAAGGGCTTTCAAGTCATTTAAGTCAAGTCAAGTCAAGTCAGTTGCACATCTTTGTAGATGTTTGGCTGAAGAGATAGAGAATAGCTAGATTTTAGTACAGACTTGCTTGAAATTTGTAAAAAAAATGTAAGCAAAGCAGTCCAAAAAAAATATAAAATAATTAAATACATTCTTGCCCAACTATGAGCAATAATTTATTGGGTCAAAATTGCCATGTTCGTATCTTAAGTCTTTTGATTCCTAGCATTATTCGACAGTCATAAATAAATTGATGTGTTAAGCGTTTTTTATCTGTCAAAAATTGAAATAACTCGACGACAGTGCTAAGCGTTCTTAAAATCAATTTTGACAGCACGTTTTGTAGTGAAGTTGGCTGCAAGACAATTGCTTTCTTAATTTTTGTTTTTTTATTGTTGACCAGTAATGACACTTAGCTAGTTTTTTTAGCTCGCATTTTTAATCTTATTTTTGTTTGTCTTTAGTGGGTTTTATTAAAAAAATTATTAACCGCCAGTTCTTTTATTTAGGTATAACGCTTTAACATAAATAATAGGCGCTAAAAAAATGCTACGTTTTGCCGTTCCAATTTAGGTTTGTCTGTGACTTGCCAAACGCGAAAATTGTCTATGTTTAAATCTCGAACAGTTTATAGCCTTATAATTGAAATTTTCTATTTCCTATAATTTTGCTTCTAAATTAAGCTAACTGATCTAGCTGACTGATTTTTTCCTGCTCCATAGAAATCTAGATTTAGTAACTAAATTATGAAGTAACAAAAGCAAAACTATAATGTTTTTACACACGAAAGAGGCAAAGAATCATTCAAGCGATAAGTTTAATCATTCAAAAATGAAATTCATCAGTTACAGCCAGGTGCGATATTTCAAACTAAAATGCAAGTCAAGGAAAATTGGTCACTCATTATCCACTGAAAAAGCGGCCCAATATCTTTTAAATTATCGTTCGTCTAGTTCAAAGC
Organism: Thelaira solivaga; assembly: GCA_947397855.1. Taxonomy (NCBI): domain Eukaryota; kingdom Metazoa; phylum Arthropoda; class Insecta; order Diptera; family Tachinidae; genus Thelaira; species Thelaira solivaga. The sequence goes on from OX377614.1 coordinate 11,716,130, forward strand.
AAAAAACGTTTGTATGTAAATGTCTTTTGAAAAACGCTACTCAGCACTACTTAAACTATCAACACATGCCAGTAAAAAAAAAAATTCCCTTTCAATGAAAAAAATTAAAAAAAAAATTTGGCCCTTAATCATAGTGCCAAAAAAGTAGGCTTTTATTAAGAGCTGATTTTTGTTCATAAGAATTATATGAAGTTAAAGTCGTTTTTAAAAAGATACCGACTTTAATGTAACTATGATCATGGCCCATAGCTTTTATAAAAAAAAAATGTACTTTAATACCCTAATGACTACAAGCAATTCTTTCTCAATTTTCTTTTAAAATTGCCGCTGTGTTTACACACAGCAATTTTGTTTCGGCAATTTCAGCATTCTTATTCAGTCAGTCATTGAGCGTCAAGCTACATGTCTTCTTTTTTTATATCTTTATAAAAGATACGAAGAGAGAACTAAAAGGAATTGCGGAGTACGAACAAGTTTGTACCTCTTTCCATTCCTCTTTCCTCTCTCTCCTACAAAATCAAGAATTGCCCAACTAAACTTGCCGTGTGTGGTCCTGGTGTTTAAATTCTTCTTTCCTCTCTCTCCTACAAAATCAAGAATTGCCCAACTAAAAGTGCTGTGTGTGGTCCTGGTCTAATTAACTGATTTTGATATTTGTGTTCAGGTAGTCCCTTTTCTCTCTGTAGCAAGAATGTTAGATCTTCAACAAAGGTTTGCACACAATCAAGAATACTAATGCAATTCAATTTTAAGAATATTGAAAAACAGCAAATTAGCAACATACAAACGCACATGCGTATGTGTACATGCAAACAAATTGACGTGTAAACAAAAAATTTAATGTAAAAATAAATTATTTACTAGATACTTTAAAACAAGCCAGACGGAAATTTGTTTACTAAATGAAAAACTTTAATGAAAAGTAAAATAAATTAAAACAATTTTTGCTCAGAGATGACTGTTTTAAGCTTTTTTTTCTCTCTGACAAGAATGTGCAAGACTTGAAAATCCCTCATTAAGGGGTAAGATTGAGAGTGGAAATGAAAAAGTAAAAAAAAACTCTACAAAAAAATTAAATATAATTAAAAGAAATACTGAAAAAGAAAACAAAAATAAGAAATACAAGTAAATATTACGATAATGCCTGCACATCGCTTTTTACTTCCTAATTAATAACACGGTTTTACACGGTTTTTAAACCAGAGCAACTGAAAACTGTTTTCACAGTATTTTAAAACAAATCTAGACAACCTCCCCTTTAAAAATAACTAGAAACATGTTTATTGTGATCATAATAATGCTTAGATGCTTCAAATTAACAATAACATTTTTGTGGAGAACAAACTAATTTTTTTTAAAAGTTTTAAATGTTTCTCAAACAAGATTTTTTTCCTGTAAACATTGTATTAAACATACATGCGGAAATTTGTACTAAATATATATAGGGTCCGCCAAATAATTTTTTTTTAATGCTATAAAAACATCGAGTGTAGCTTCGGCTGTGTGGCACGTAGCGCCGTCCAGTTGAAACTAAATGTTGCCAATATCCTCCTCTTCAATTTTTGTGAACAAAAATTCGTTCAACATGGCCCGATAACGATCGCCATTGACTAACAGCCACTCCTTGCTCATTTTCGAAGAAAAATGGCCCAATTATGCCTCTGGACCAAAATCCGCACCAAACAGTGACTCGTTTTGGGTGCGTCGGCTTTTCAATGTATGCGTGCGGGTTTTCTGTGGCCCAAATGCGACAATTTTGCTTGTTTACATACCCGCCAAGATCAAAATGAGCTTCATCTGAAAAGATGATTTTTTTTGGCAAAATCGGCATCTTCTGTAAGTCGATGGCAGGCCTACTTATCGAAGCGAAAACACAACCATATTCTTTCAGCGGAAGGATAAAACTAATTATCTGTCAAATCAGACATGAGCTAAGTGTTACCATTCACGAAATAAGCACTAGTTGAAAAAAAACGTTAGATTGCCGTTAAGCCAAGCTTTTTTTATAAAAAAAAATCAGGGGCCAAATCACCGCACCGCATTCTATGTCGAATTTTTCAAATTTTTTAACTTACTAAAATTCGATATCGAGTGCAGTGATTTGTGCCTATTTGTGAGTCTATTTCGAGTTCAGATAGAAATTATTATTTTTTTTTTTTCAACACTCATATGAAAATGAAAAAAAAAAATACATTGAGATCAAAGACCTTTTATAATAGCTGTGATCCCGTACATTTTGGGTAAAGTTAAAGCCAGTGAGAGTAAAGACTAAACTCTCAATTAGAGTATACAATATTTGAAAGTACAAGAACAGCAAAAAACAAAAATGGATCCAAAAAAAACTTCAGTGTTTTGACATTTTATTACAAGACAAAAAGGCGACAACAAAATTTTAATTTTTATTATTTAAAAATTAATTTTATTTTATTTATTTAATTTTTATTATTTAAAAATTTTTATTATTTGGCATTTACTTACATTTTTTAAATTTTTTAATAATAATTTCTTAATTTAAATTAAGAAATTTTCAATTAAGAAAGCTTTAAGAAATTATCAGCTCTTTTTCTACAATAAATAAACCTTTTTTTTCAAAATTATTATAAAACGTTTTGTTTTCAATTGAGCTAGTGTTGGTTAAAAGTAAAATTTAATTTTCAGGAAAATGTAATTTCCAGAAGAGATCTGGAAGAGTATACATTTTTCTTTTCTACTCCAAATCATGCTTAAAATGATTTGTGTCTTTAAATTTGAGTTTAAAAGTTTCGAAGTAGAGACACACACACTTTTCTATCTATAACGTTTTGAAAATTGTATTGAATAGGTATCTAAATAAAAAACAATATGTGCAAATTTAAGTACTCATGTGTGTGTGTAAGACAACAACATTTCTATCTACATATAAAATATAAATATATGTACGTATGTAGGTATGTAGCAACATATGCATTATGTTCATAAAGACAAAAAGAAAAATATTCATATGAAAATGAAGAAAATGAAAATTCAAAATTGTAGATAATTTTCATAAAATGAAAAAGTACCAAAAAATGTTTTATATAATAGGGCAAACGAACACTCACCACACACACGCGCACACATGTATATTCGCTTACTCGCATACAACGAAATTAAAAAAAAAAATTTATTCGAAATGAAAATATGTATGTACATATTCATGTGTATTTGTATGTATGTGTATACCATACATATAAGTGTGTATGTATGTATTTGAAGCATCGCCGACCTGAAAATTATTTGAATAAAAAAAAGATGACACTTTACTTACCTCGTTTCTTTTTTTTGTCCTTGCGTTTACGTGGCTGTACATCACCTGACATATTTCCTGCTTAAGGATATGAAAATTTTTCCTATTCTTTTTCACTAGGTTTATAACAAAAACTTAGGGAAGAAATTTTCAATCTGCTGCTACCCAATTGATGTGCTTGCCTCTTGTAAGTGAGGCTATTTTTAAGTTATTTTTACGGGGCGTTTTTTTTTTCTTCTTTCAAAAATTTATTTTTAAAATTTTATTGATTTCCACATGACACTCTAGATACAATATAGAATATTGAAATAAATTATTTAAATGAAATAAAAATTTATTAAAAATAATTTTAATAATAAATAATTGTTTTTTTTTTTTCTTTCACTTTGTACAAAATTTAATTATTTAAATAAATAATTTCAACTGCAAGTTATACTGCATGTACTCGGTATGTGTTTTCTTTATGGGAAAAATTATAATTTTCTAATTCTTTAGATTTATTTCAAACACACTTTATCTGCTTGTATGTATGTATGTACGATCATGCATGATTCTATGTATGTGTGCATGTACAAACGTTTGTGTTTAAATACGAGTAGTTTGTGTGTAGTATCTTTTTATGAATTTTGTTCCTAGTTGGTTGAACTTGTTGTTATTTGTTGCTTTTCCGATTCAGTGTAGTACCGTTTATATATTTCTCTGCTGTTTATTTGCTCCGCTCACGTTCGTTGTCGGTACACGTCTGATATTTACTAGCGGGCGATTTTTATGAAAAATTAGAAGAAAAACTTAAAAATACATTTTTTCTTCACACACTTTTGTTTTTACTTGTGATTAAAATCTTTTTGTTATTGTTAAACCCACTCTCTTGAGAGTGAATCAGAATAAAAGATTTTTTTTGTGAATTCATTCTGTGTTCGCATCTCATTTAATTTCTTTGACCGTTATGTATTGCAAAAACAAACATACACCCTACTTAGTATGGCTGTATGCATGTATGTATGCATGAACGTACTTTAATCTCTCATTATCACTCACAGTTGTACCACCATTGAGTTTTTGTTATTGTTTACATTCATTTACATACTTTTTGTTATTTTCTTTGTTTTCTGATCTCGTGCTGATATTTTCCTCATTTTGCCAGCATAAACGACCGGCAAATTTTCAATTTTATTTTGTTTCATCATAATGGTGGGCAGGTATTATTTAATTTTTTTGTTTTTCTTTTGATTTTGTCTTTTTTCTTACATATACTAACCGGGTATTGCTATTTACATATAAGTAGGTATGTATACAACAAAGTGATATTAACGAACATAATTAATTGACTCTTTTTTAAATTATAGTTTTTAAATAAATAATCCTTATTATTGTTTACAACACCATAAACATAAATAAATTGATTTTATTGATATTTTTGAAATTATTTCTATCAAAATTTGTTGTAGAAATTTTATTGATCTCGCTTCACACACGTCGCTCTTGTTTTTATAAATTGTAAACAATGTTAATCATTAGGATGGTAATTATGCAAGAATAAAAAAATGCAACTGTTGTCTTAACGCCATCTAGTTACTACAGCATGTTTGATAATTTCCTTATTCTGTTCTAAAACCTTTATAGTTTTTGCACAGCGTAGTATTTCTTAGTACATTTGAAAAAACGCTACTCTGATAATTAGTTTTATTTATTTTTTTAGTAGAGGAAAACTAGTAAATATTAAATAGATGTCGAACGAAATTTTAAATACACTGTACAATTTAAGAAAAGCGTTTGTGTCAGCCAATATCGCTAAATAGCTTAGGAATTTCTCTTAAAGTAATAATTGGTTTTGACTCAATATAAAATCGCTAAAAAACAAACGTCTTGAATACACTGCAAGTACTGAGCACTGAGTGTACAAGGAAAGACGAAGCACAACAAACGACAATAAATTTTGGAGAACTTCAAGAAATGCGAATAGAAAATTTTTTGTGGAAATGTCAACAATTAATAGAAACTAGTTACAATAAGTTTAGTTTTGAATAAAAAGACAAATAAAAAAAAAGAAAGATAAAAGTGGATGTATATTTAAAAAAACCGTTTTAAATCACAAATTCTTTTGGTTGCATTGTAAATAATAGTGGATAAAATCTTACAAGGGCTTAGAAGAAAAATGTCATCAATGTCACCGAGTGAGGTAAGTTTTATTTCTTTAAATTCAATATCAATTTACATATAAAAGTAGTATCGGCAATATCATCGCATATGGCGGAAATCACTGCAATGTGAGGCATCATGGACAGTATCGGAAATCCACTTCCATAACCATAAACCACTAAGAAACACTTTAATTTGTTTTTGTGAAAAGAGAAAACCACCCTATACCTCCTTATATTTTACGTCAATCACATTTTCAATGTTGCTTAGTGTTTTCCATATACGAACAAACATTCATACATTTTAGTATATAGCCAAGATACTGGCTTATATGCTTTAAACAAAAAGTGTTGCCGAAATCGCCATCATACATGTATTCCAGAATAAGAGAAAACAAGATTAAGCCTTCAGCAAGTTATTTCTGTGTTTACACATCACGTTTAGACCAAGAACAATAGAAAGAATTGTTGGTCTCAATTTAATCGCAAATACATACATTTATACATATACAGATGTGATGTGTATCTAGGCAGCTGAATTTTTTAAACAGAGGAATAACTTGCTGAAATCGTAATCTTCTTTTCTCTTATTCTTGATATGTATGTATTTATACAGTTATCCAGGAAAAAAAAGTGAGTTTAAAGAGGTGAACATATCACAAGTCACTACAATTACATCTTCTCTTACAAAAGATTTTTCCAAAGCCGTTCTTCGATAGGGATTAGCGTTTTCCTGCTCTATGGTATAGATATTAAAATTTTGTCGTACATACTTGTTAAAGCATACGTTCCGGTTTAATTATTTTTAGTTTATTTTGTGAAAATTCTATGTATTTATTTTATTAAGTAGTTTATATCTAATGAATTAAAGTCCCAATTGTGGCAAATAACTGAATTTTCCTCGTTGTAGAGCTACTTGACGTTTTTGAGGGCTTAGTTCGTTATATTTTATTATAAAGAAGTGTTACATTCTCGTTTTGGACACATAGTTTTTTGGACTCTTAATTCGTATAGCTAATCGAAAGATTTTTTAATTGCCACCATATTATTTAATAGGTGGCAAAGGCTTTAAAGCATCTTAATCAAATTATCGATTTTAATACAAAAATCAAGTGATATAAAGGCGAAAGATGCTCAAATTTGTTTTTGAGTTTGCTTGTGTTATACCATAAGTTTTATTTAATGACTCCATCACTGCCTATTTTATTATTTTTTATTCTTTAAAATAAAAATAATTCAGTTAACTATATTTCCTTGAACGTGCGTGATCGTAATAAATATTATGTGTAATTGCAAGAATTTTTTTTTTGTAAGCACCGCCGGGTTGTACTTGTAAAATGAAAGACTATTGAATTTTATTTAAATTAAATAAAATATTTTTTAATAATTACTCAAAGTATAAAGATGAAATAACTAACACAGTATTAAATTAAAATATAACCTTCAATTTAAACATTAATTATTTAAATATTCTTTTGCCTTCCCATGGATATATATAGTATGAGACTACCTTACAATTTTCCTAAAAGTCTACAACTAGCGGGCATTCTTCTTCTTTGTGAAAAAATTAACTTTTATTTGTTTTTTTTTCTTTATGAAGAAAATATTGTTTGCTAAAAAGTACTCTGTTTTCTTTAGAAAATTACTTTTGGCCAAGAGTTGCATGGGGAGTTGCTTCCACACATTTTGTAACTTTAAAAATAGAGGTGTTAGTTAAAATATAGTAAAATAATAATATTATTGTACCGGTCTTAGAACTTATACCACTTTGAATAATAACATCTCATATATCTAAATTTTAATTTGTGTTTATGATAATTGAATTTAAAATGTTTAACAACTGTTGTTAAAATTGTTTAAATTAAATTTCAAACTTTTACATGCAAAAATGTGACCTTATCTGCAATTAATTTATAAATAAATCTTTTTTATATTTTTTTATAAATAAACATTTAGACTTAATTGGCTTTTAAGGTCTAACATTTGGTTTAACTCAATTCAAATATAGTATATTTTAAATCTTTCCGTATTAAATATTTGTTAGGCAATATACATAATATAGATGTTAGGTATTAGAATATTTCGTCAGAAGAAAAAGAAACGTTGATAATATGTCCAGTGCAAAAGTGTCAATAGGATTGTGACGTGCAGCAACACATTAAACGCCATCAACTTGACACATGTAAGGACGGAAGTTCAGAAATTCTTGTTAAAACAAAATTTAATACAAATACCCTTGACTTATAAATAGGCAATATAAAGACAAAAAGTTGTATTTTTTTTTACTTGTTAATTCTTCTTTCATAAACAAATAAAAATTACGTTTTAAAATTTGTCTTTTGCTTCACTTTAAACTTAAATTTTAAAAGTTTATGTAAAGACATTTAGAAAATTTTTATATCTTGGTAATTGGCAATACATAATAAGAAAATATCGATAAATCAACAATTAAAAAAACATGAGTAAGACCCTTTAGAAAAATGTGTGTCGAACACATTTACCGTTTTTGAGCAGATTAAAATCTGTTCACTCTTGTTACATTTATACTACACGAATTCGGTTGATAATTCTAAAAACATGCTAAATTTGAACACCCTACTCGTTTCGCTTTTGCATATAGAACTCATTTCAAATACTGAAAAATCTGTAAATTTTTGTTATATAAGAAATATTAATAACGGTTCTTTTGTTGTTTAAAAACAAACACGTATAGCCTGTTCAGCGATGTCACAAGAAAACCTAAACGAACGAAAGTAAAGCACATTTGTATTATAAGCAAAAACAATGTACGAAAATTTGTTTTTTGTTTTTAATAAAAATGTGCTTTGCTTTTATTCGGTTTGATTTTCTTGCGACATCGCTGAATAGGCCTTAACCATTTAAAAATCGTTGCTAACAAAAATCCATAAACCAAATTTATTTTCGGAAGACTGTGATAAAAAGATACCAAATAAGTAATTTCAATTAATATATTTTTTTATAAAGATTTATTGAATTAAACTCGTACGAGTATGTATATATGTAAGTATAGTTGCTGCTATATGGGTATTAAAAGTGCAACAGTAAATATTGTAAAAGTGTTACTTTTTTTTCTTGCTTTATTTACAACTTGTAAACAAACCTACTAAAAAACTGTTTATGCAATTTCCTATCTAAATTTGACCTTAAAAGCAAACCTGAGAAAAAACAAAAGAATGAAAATACTAAATACTAATATAATATATTCTTTTGGTGCACTAAAAAAATCAACTAAAAAATTTAGTTAAATTAACTTGCCAACTAATTGTGGTAAATCCCAAAATAGTGAAAAAAATTTTTGATGCAAAGTTTTACGTTAAAAATTTCATAAAATTTTTAGTGAATATAAATTTGAAAAAAGTAAAAAATCATTGCGAACGCATGTCATGCAATTTTTTCTAAGTCACTGCACTTATTTCGTTCGTCATTTCGCTTCAATCCTGTGTAGCTTCTTCAGGCTATAATTCTACAAAAAGCTTTATAAGGTTCAAGCGAAATATCGCTTCAAACATAAATAATTTTAATTCGAACTTAAGTTAAAAAAACGGCCATTTAAAAAAAAAAAGCCAAGCAAACCTAAAAATAAATTTGTAATTTAAATATACAGGCTATATTTTCTTAGAAAAACTTATAAGAAGCAGTGAAAGGAATAGCAAATAATTTTCAAACCTAATTTTGCAGTTTATAAGCAACAAGTTCTCTTGGGAAGTATTATAAATTTTTATTGTTTGAAGCTTTTAGCGCTAACAACTTCTCAATAATAATGATAATAGTAAAACATTAGTGAATAAAAATACCCTTAAAATCAATTCTATTACTAACTGTACGCACACATATTTTGAGTGTAAAAGATTTTCTTTAACTAATAATTCACTACCACCCAAGAATGAGAGAAATACAAGATTACGCCATGCGTATGACTTCCCGTTAGATGACGTCTACTGTCCACTATTTAAAAAACATATATATATATATTTATAATCTTTCTCTTATTTAGCTGTAAATTATTATCCGATAGGACCACATCGCGTGACGTTATTTGTGCTACATGCGCAGAAAATTTTCAATTTTATGTGTGGGATGGCGTAATCATGTTCTTGTTGCCACCTACAGATACTGTTACACTTGCTTTTTCCTGTTTATTTCTTATTCTTTTTATTCAAATTTTCATTTCTATATTTATTTGCCGTTGGAATTATTTTTTTTTGTATGATGGGGTCTGTGTTGTTCAGCGAAAGTTCACAAGTTGATCTATAACCATTTTGTTATCAGTCAGCTATGGCACGCGAGTTTGTCTGGTTTTGTTTTTATAGTTTATTTTAAGTTTCTTTTAAAATAAAAGTTATAAAAAAAACGTCAATTATTGAGATTCGTGATATTAAATATTTTGTGTGCACACACAATATGCAAAAATAAATTTAAAAAAATATATGTTACTAATAAAAAGAAAAGAAAATTGTGAATTTAGTGTAAAAATAAAACATTTTTACATATATACATTTTCTTTATGATAAAAAAAAATTTAGCATTCAAACATTAAAGTATGGACACCAAATTTTGATAAAATTTAATTTTATTTTAGAGCAAAATAAGCAAATAATTCAGAATCTCTGATAAATATCAGGTGTATATTTTCGAATAAGCAAAATAGTTTAATAACCTGAAATATTAAATTAAAAAAAAAAATTCAAATTTTTATTAAAAATTTTTACATTTTTCGGAAAGTTTTTTTTGACAAAACTAAGATTATCTTAAAAACTATAAGACTGGTAAAAACAACATAATTTTATTTTTTTAAATTTAATCAGAGAACTAGTACGGGATTTATTGCGTGTAACGATATATCTCGAGAATAGTAATTTATAGCGATTATAACTTACTACCATAGGTATTGAAACTGACCATGCAGGATCACAAAAAATTGTCATTTTGTAGGCCTGTGTAATAACAACCTAAATGTAGAGTTTTAGAACAAAACTATTAAAATTAATTAATGTGTTTATTGCTAACTCCTGTTGAATGATTAGAAATTAATCATTTATTAACACTGGCGGTGCTTATCTTTAAATATTTTTTTTTTTTTTTTTCATTTTAATAGATAGACTGAAATAAGAAATTAAAAAAAAACAACTCAATTTATTATTATTCAATTTTATTAATTAATTTTTTATTTGCTGGTAATTTTAAGCCAAAAACTATTCACAAACCGGTCAATAATGGAAATTTTTCAAGTTTACAACACATAGTACTTACCTGTAATGATATGATAAAACGAAAGTTTTTAATTATTTTTTTTTTGTAATTATCTCTAAAACCTATAAGTTTTTAAATAAATAAGATATTAAACACACTAAATAGGCTAGTCAGCTCCTGTAGTTATTTCTTTTTTTATTTAAATTTAAAAATTTTCTGACATTTTATTGTCTATTTTTTATTGGACTTCAAAAAGTTTAGTAAGCCAACAGATTTTTGATTAAAAATGTTCTTAAAAATTTACAAGCTGTAACAAAACAAAGTCAATGGTTGCTAACTGTGAAAAGCTGTGATGCTTAAAACATACCCTTTGTTAAATTAATTAAATCAATTATTACATCACATCATCTAAGAGTGTAGTTTTCTAGTCGTGCATGAAATTCCGCTTTTGAGAAAAAATAAAATAAAATAAAAAATACGTCAATACAAAATGATTTGTTTATTAAACTTTTAATTTGTATAAGTAAATGCTATTGAAAGTTACAGTAAGAACGTAGTAAACTAAAAGTCACGGTGGGCTAGCATTGTGCTTAATGAAGGTCTTCGTTATTATGAATGAATGAAAGCAAAACTTCATTATTATGTGTGATAAATTAAGTTTGAATGCAAGTTATTATTACATTGAAACTTGAATTTAATTAATAAATAAAATATGGAATGTGCAAAGTACATTTTTTTTTGCATGAATGTGTGTGTGCTTAATATGATTTTTGTTTAGAAATGCATTTTATTTAATTAATTTATTAAAAAGAAAACCATATTCTAGGAAATTAAAGTGTCGAACAATTTTTGTAAAAAATTTCTTTAATAAATTTAGCCCATAACATTTTTTAACAGTTTAAGGGATGTTTGAATTAATTAAAATAATTAATTAAAATTACAGTAAAAATAATTTTTTATTGATACAGAAATTTTATTTTCATTATCACAAAATTATTATTATCGAAGACAGAAACGATTTGAAAATTATGTTTTCTTCATAATTTATCAACCGATTTTACTTATATACTTTGGAAGGATAGATTTTCTGACAAATCTGTTGTCTAATCGCCATTTCCATTTATAGGTATTCTGTAAAAATATAAAAAATATATAAATTACAAACTTTAAATATCTCTCCCCTAAAATCATGTTTATTGAATTATTTTTTGTTATTAAGGGATTTTTTTAGACTATCGGTTCTGTTAACAACTAAAATATTTATATCTACTACAAACATATTAATTTTTGCTGAGAATTTTTCTTGTCACTCACAAAAGTAAATTAAAAACAGAAATCATTTTAGTTACGTCTGTTATCTATTTAGTAAGCGATATGTGTGCCATTATGTGTGTATGTCGTCGTATATGTATCAATCTCCTAAATCGAAATGTAAATTACTTTTCATTTAATTATGTATGTATGTATGTACACCATGCTTGCTTGCATGTATTTCAATTTCAATGCGACACTTTTCTTTTTGTTTACTTTGTGTTTTTGCTTGTAATTTTTTTTTTTTTGAATGGGAATTCAGCACGTGAATTGTGCATGCAATTAAGAAAATGTAAATCTTTCAGTGAACTAAAAAAAAAACTATATCATCGATCATTTTTATTTAATTTTATTTTGCCTTTGCCAACTCAAGTCGGTATTTATGGTTGGGTTTTTGTTTGTGTTCTTGTGGTGAGCTCTGAAAGATAAACACGTTTTTTTTATGTGTTAAAATAAATTTTCATTTCATTTATTGTTTTAATTATTCATTCATTTCTGCGGTTGGGGCAATTGTCAAGTAATGATGAGTTGTGAATTAATAGTTTGCAAAGTTTAAAATAAGTAAGACAAGATAATGAATCTTGGCGGTTTAATATGAGTAAAGATTTCATTAAATATAAATAATTTGTTGCTAATTGCAAAAAATTGCAATTATAAATAGATTTCATAAATCAGTAATAAAATGATTAATAATAAGAATAAAGTCAAAAGTTCTACAACGATTTTTCCTTGGAATTATAATTTTATTTTTCATAAAGGGTTTGAACGAAAAAGACACGCGTTTACATAAGCAAAGAAAGAGTTATTGGTATCAGTCACTATTTCGTATTTATTTTCGTTGATGTCTATTAAATAATTCTAAAACTATGTATATTCATAAAATAACTATTATTTAATTTAACTAAAAAAAAACCTGAACAAAAAAAATTTATAATTTTGCAATAATGCTTTTTTTTTTGTAACGCAAAAGTTTTTTCAAAAATTTTCTACGAGTTTCGCTTAATGTTTAGTTAGATGTGATTTTCGTCACGAACTCTTAATGAAGTCGAATGATTCATAATCTGAATCACAGAGAAATTTCAATGTGCTGATTTTGTATTTTATTATTATTAGACAATTGCTATGCAAAATATTCTTCCTTTTTTTATAATTTTTAATTATTGTCAGGACAATTTAATGTTTTCCCGATTTAACCATGAGTAGCATTTTACACTTTGATTTTTTTAGTCTTCATTTTCTTTTTGTTTGTTTGTTCGCTATACGAAATATTTAGTTTTTCCACGGATTTGTCTGAAATTTGCCATATATGTATAATCTCTATATTCCAATTAAAATTGCCCTATACAGGATGTAACAAAAGTTACACATGCGTGTAAAAATTAAAAAAATTTGTTTTGTGGTGCTCAAAGAGTAAAATCTAAAAAATAATAATAACCAAAAAAAGTTATTAAATTTTTACAATCATGGGTGATTTTTGGCCTACCCTGTACTTTTGTATCAGCCACCCCAATATTTTTACGCCCACTTTTCAAGGATTTTCACTCACCATTGTTCAAAAAACTAATTTAAGCCTAAAATTATACTTTGAAATATTTTATTTACCATTTTATTTAGGTGCTTCTGCTAATAAAGGCATGAGCCATTTCATAAAGTAGTGGGTTTTTTTTAACGATTAAAATTCTATAAAAGGATTTTTTTTAATCTATACTCTAAGGTTTCCGACCCATGTTATAAAGAACTGGGCCGGGTGAGGCCGGGCAAAAACATCTATTTTCATTATAATTTTTATTTATTTTTTTTTTTATAAAAATAAAATTACTTCGCAATCAACAACAAACAAAAGCAAAATGTTGTTTAAATGAATATTTATTTGTTTTATTTATTGTTTTCCTGCTTATACGCTTTACCAAATTACTTATTTTAATCTGCGCCAAAAAGTAGGAGTGTTTTGATATGAAATTGGTTAACTTTCTTTGAACGTGTTCTATAAAATGCTTCCAATTCAAATTGTGCAATTGAAAAACAAAATTGTAATAATTGTGCAACTTCAACTGCTTTAAAATTAATTTTCCTACATGCGAACGATACACTTGCATTAAAAACGAAATACTTAAATGAGTTTTTTTTTTGTCAATACAAATGTACGAAAGAAGCTGTCATTCTTATGGAGAGAAATTATCTATAACTATCTCCTGAGAAAAGCTAAGAAAACAGGGACCGGGATCTGACTCTTCAAAAGAGTTTTATTTTATGAAACACACTTTTAAGGGTTTAATCTGAGCTTTTATTTTTACGTTGAAAACTATTTGTTCTAGATAAATTTTCTTTTTTGAATTCTCAAAATAACTTATAAAATAATTTTTTATATCGATTACTGTTATTTGCGATCCCTGCTAAAAAAAAATTATTTAAAAGCTATTGACTTTGGTATATTTATGTAATTTTTGCGATATAAAATGTGGAAAAAGAGAACTGTCTGTACAAGTAAAATATTACTTATATTTAACCCAGTCCAGATTAAAGAGCTACGCAAAACATATTACAACTCATACATAACACATGGGCTGAAAAGTCCCGGGCCTAACAAAGAAAACACAGTTTTTTTGGTTCAAAATTAGCTTTATTCATCAAGAGCAACGCAATCATTCCAGCGCCGCTCTAACATTTCAATACCACTTTTGTAGAACGATTTATCTTTTGCCTCAAAATAGGCCTCAGTTTCAGCGATAACCTCTTCATTCGTGCGAAATTTCTTACCGGCGAGCATTTTTTTCAGGTCTGCGAACAGCCAGTTACTTATACATTTTCTAATATTAAAATAATTTCTAATAATAATAAATTCAATCGTGTCGAACAGCATAAAAAACAAACAGTTTTTAATCGTGCCTCGAACTCTAGTCTAGGCTGGAGACTAGTTTAAAAATAAAAAAATTTTAATTATTAAAATAAAATATATATATGTAATCAAAGGGTACCATTGGACTGTGTCAGGGGCATCCTTTTAATTTTTAGTCTTATACTTATTCGTCTTTTTAATTCTGTGCTTTATTTATTTATTGCTCAAGAAAGCCAAAGTTCACGCTTCAGTGTAAAGTTCCTAGTATCGAGTGTACAAAAAGTAAAAATAAAATAAATGTAAAAATTTTGTAACAACAATAAAATTTACTATCCTACTATTTTCTACAACACTTGAGAAATACAATAAAAAAATCCAATTTAAATAAGTTCTACAATTGTGTAAAACAGCTGTCGCTAAATGATGCTAACTTTTAGGTTGAAATAAAGCATGTTGTTTACGTGCCCAAAACAAGCTTATCTACTTGAAAAATCTGTATGTTAGCATCACCGTTATTTACATTTTATTAGTTTACAGTTATTAGAAAAAAGTCGCTCACGCTTTGTAGCTAAAATTTCCCATAAATATACAATAATTGTAAAAAGACTACAAAGCATGGAAACCCCTAATAATTTACATTGTAGTTGCCATAACTGTGCTATCATGCGTACGCTGTGTGATATGAATTTAATATTTTTGCATGACAATTTTAAATTACAAGTGATCATATGGGGGAACACTTCAAATTTGTATCAGTTTATAGGGCTGCATGTATGTATGTATGTCCAACAATAGCAAAAAAGTAATTGAAAGTGATTTTAATCGATTGAAATTGAATGAAATAAAAGTAGATAGGTAATTGCAATTGTGTATGTTTCAATTGGTATATCAAACAATAACAAATGATTAATATTATTTATAGCAATTCTTAAAAAAAATAGATTTTTATTTAGTGTTGATTTTATACAGGCGGAGCTAGAAATCTGTTTTAAATAAAAACAAAATATGTAATAATTTCTATTTGGAATTTAAAAGTTTAACAAAATATTACTCTTTATTTGTGCTTAATTCCAGAAATGGTGTTGGTTTTAAAATTTATTCTTTTACTCATGATATTCTCATGAGTTATTTATTCAGTACAATAAGTACTGAAGGGGAGAGCATTCAAATGTAAAAGAGAAGAGAAGATTAAAAATAGAATATATAGTTTTCAATATTAAAAATGTTGGTTGGGAAATTTATTTGTTTATTCAGTTCAATGCTTACTGAGTTTTTTGTTTGAATATTTGAATCTTTTTGTAACTATTGACTAATAATTCTTATTTAGTCAATTCAATTGAGGATTCAAAGTAGCGTCTGATGAAATGGTCCATATAGGTATGCTATCCCCTTCAATACTTATTGTACTGAATAAATAACTCATGCGAATATCATGAGTAAAAGAATAAATTTTAAAACCAACACAATTTTTGGAATTAAGCACAAATAAAGATTAATATTTTGTTAAAAACAAAATAAATACAGGATGGGCCAAAAGAAACCAAGGGGTGTAAAAGTTTAATAACTTTTTTGTTTATTAACTTTTTTTATTTTTTCTTTCAGATTATATAATATACAAAATTGAAATTTTTTTACACTAAGTATGAAAAATGATGTCTCTTAAATGACCACCGTTTTCAGCTTCGCACTGATGGGCTCTTTTTAGAGCATTTTCCATAACATCTTTCAAAACTTGTGGCTGTAGCGTTCGAATTTCTGCAACAATGTTTGCCTTGAGTTCAAGGATTGTCTCTGGCTTGTTCACATACACTCGCTCCTTCAAAAAACCCCAAAGAAAATAGTCGGGTGCTGTCAAATCTGGCGATCGCGCTGGCCAAATAATTTCCGAATTTCGAGAAATTATTCGCTCTCCAAAAATTTGACTTAAAAGTGCCATTGTGTCTCGGGCAGTATGGGCAGTGGCTCCGTCCTGCTGAAACCACATACCAGGTCTGTTTTCAAGAGCAGGACGTAAAAAATTTTCTATCATAAAACGATACCGCTCTCCATTTACGGTTACAGCACTTCCATCTTCATTCTCGAAGAAGTAGGGCCCAATGACATTTTCAGTTGTGATCCCACACCATACTGTACACCTGATGGGGTGCAATTGGCGTTGATGAATAGCTCTTGGATTTTGAGAACCCCAGAACCTACAGTTCTGCTTGTTAACAAAGCCATTCAAATGAAAATGAGCTTCATCACTCATAATCAAATGTTAAAATAATTGATCTCTGGTTTAAATAATAAAATTCTATTGTTCTGGTTCTCTGTTCAGTTGTGAACCTCTCCATTATAAATTCTCCAAGTGTTGTCTATATAATCTGAAAGAAAAAATAAAAAAAAATTAATAAACAAAAAAGTTATTAAACTTTTACACCCCTTGCTTTATTTTGGCCCACCCTGTATAAAGTGAATATTATATGTTATACATTATATGTGTTTAAAGGAATGGTGGATTTTTAAAAATTAATAAGGCCACCAATCAAAAACAAATTGAAAACCCTAAAGTAATAAATTTAAATAGCAGTTAGCACCCTTTTGTAATTTTTATTTGGATACATATTTCCTTATATTGTTTAAACAAATAAATAAATATTGATGATTAATTTCAATAAAATACCTATTCGACTAGTACTTTTGAAGCAACCTTTGTGCATGTTCACTTTGCAAAAACCCCGCACTTTGGAGTTTTTTTTCTACCTTTCACTCTCTCTCTCTCTCTCTCTCACTCTCCAACTCTTTAAAAATAAAATAACTACTGGTGGAAATGTGCTCATTATGATATTTTAATATAATAGATACGATTAAAAAAAGTGTGTTGTAAGCATTTTATTTTCTTTTTTTTTTTTTTTGGTATTTATCTTTTTGCCATATTCTTTATTGTAAATATTTATTTTTTGATATCGCAAAGTTATAAAAAATAAAACAAAAAAAGCAGAAAAAAACAAATACAATTTCTATCAAAGGCTGCACATTCATCTACACAAATACATTAATATAATGCCGACGTTGTTTCTATTTTGATACAAATTGAATTTTCAATTTATTCTCATACCAAACGTAAACCATTAAACAGCTTGCAAATAAACAAGTGGTAGCATTAATTAAAAAAAAATCACACTTAAATAAAATTTTCTTTAAGCTAAAAATTTATAAAAATTTTTATTAAAAAATATTAATAGTAGAGAACTTCAAGACAAAAGTTTTTCTTTTAAATTAAATAAAATAATAAAATGTACTTGTAAATTTTAAATAGTTAAGAAGAAGAAATAGTTAACAAACAAAGTGAATCATGTCAAAAATTGCTAAATTATTTAAAAGTAAAAAAGACAAACCGCCAAAGGCGGAAATTATTGCAGAACCAAAGGAACCAGATCAACCATTAACCAAATGTGGAAAACCTTTAGTTTTGGATAATACACGCTGGGAGGCAAGTATCAAATTTCTAAAAAGGAACTTTCTTAGCTTAATCAAATTTTTAATAGTTCAATAGAATTTATGAACAGCCCATCTCCACCATTTTTTCAAAATAATTTAGCGTGTTCGTTACTTTGACTTTTAAAACTACTGGCATACAAATTGTTTGCTTTTACTTTCCCAGAAAACATATAAGTTCAGGGCCTATTTTTCTACAAGCGAACGATAGCCTTATTTCGTGCATTGGGTGTTACAACAAAAACAAAATATGTACGAAAATTTGCTTTTGTTCTCAATATAAATGTACGAAATAAGTTATCATACACAAAGAGGCAGTTAATTTCAAAATGAGAATAAGTGTAGAATAACAAATAACTTTTTTTAATTTTTATTATATTTGTTAGTTTATTTGACCTTTTTCTTTTTATTCAAATTGGAGGGAAATATCAATATAAAAATAAATTTATAAAATAAGACCTCAAGCTTAATAAAATAGCCATTTTAATTTATTATATTTGTTTTATTTAAATATAATTTAAAGCATAAATCGAGTTTCTTGATATTTGGCTCAGCTCCAAGCTTAATATTCAAAATTTATATTCGAGTGTTTTCTTTTCTAACAAAAATGATGCATATATTCTCCTACCCAATAATGCTTACGTTCTATAGTCAAAAAATGTAAGTAATAGTTAAAATTAATATCACGTTCTGTTGTCAACATGTTGCATATAAAAGATGCAAAAATGATACATGATTTGCACTCAATTTATAAGTGAGGGTGACGTACTGCCCTTTTTTACAACTTTGCCAACTACTTGCTTATAAATACAAATAAACAAATTAGAGATTCAACATGATTTTTGTCAAGATATTCTTCATAAAAATCCATTATTTTATTTTAGGCTCAAAAAAAAAATTTTTTTTTTTTTAAATTGATCTTAACGTAGTTAGATTTCGCAAATCCCTTTAAAATCGTTAAACAGATAAAAAGCTAAATATACATTAGCTTTAAATGTTACATAAAAACTTATTTTTAATCTATTGAAACCTGTTTAAAATTTTAAGGCAGAATATTTTTAAGAATAAAAAACGCTAATAGTTTGATGTTGATATTAAAGTAAATAATTTTATTATTAAAATATCCAGCATATTTTTAAACTTTTATTCAATAAAAACAAGTCAAGCTAAAATCACCAATAAATAATATGATTAAAAACAATAAACTATTAAAAAAAATATAGTAAATCAATAGAAACTTGCATATTTAAGTGCAATTATTGATTTCTAAATGAATGCATATGTATTTCTTATCATTTAATTATACTATATAATATGAATATGTACAATCCGTGGGGCGAATTTTTATATAATTACAATGATTTGGTTGTGTAAATTGCATTAATAAAAACTACAGCCAATGAATAGTTTTAATAAAAAGTCACAAAATCAGAAACTGATAATGAAAAGAACTGGATTAACACCAGTTGATAACACTGATAAACAATCTAAAATTGTTGAAAGTGTTTTCAAGTGCTAATGAACTAGTAGTAATCTTTTTTTAGCAAAGTAACCCTACCAGAAATGTGAGACAGAAACTAACACTTACTTATTTCTTTCACTAATACTTTTACATATTTTTTATGTTGACATTCATTTGATCCATATGTAAGAGTGAGATAAAAAATCACACCTACACAAAAGTTTCTATAGAACTTGATAGAAACTTCACTCTGTGATCAAATGACAGATCAATTGAGTGTCACTGAAGTTTTGAAGATAAGTCAAATATATTGCCTATCAGTAGATAGTACTTTTTTAAATGCAATGCCTAGAAAAGAAAGCCTAACTTCATTTGAATAAAATTTTACTTAAAAATCGTCATATAAATTTGTAAGAGCCCTAAAATATATTTAAAAACGTTTATAGCAAAAAGCAAGAAAAACCTAATTTTAATATATTAAAATTCAGTCCAGTGTGATATTTCGAATCTATATATACAAAAGAGTAACGTTACTGACTGATTGACTTACTGAGTTATCATCATCGCCCATACCAAACGGCTGAAGCTACGTACTAGAAATTCAATGAATAGGTTGCTCTTACAATGTGTAGGATGAATAAGAAATAATTTTTGGAACTTAAAATATAAAAAAAGGATAAAAAAGGGTAAAAACGGATAAAATCGGACTTTTCATATCTCCGGAACTACTCTAAAACTCAAATTACCTTTTTTGATATTTATACATTTGTAAAATAAAAAGTATAAAATAATAATGTTAGAACTTTTTTTAACCCCAATTATCTTTGAAAGTAAATATTACAGCTACAAAAAGTAAATTGTATTCTCTTCTTCTTAAAAAAGTCTCCCCTGTACATATATTGGCACTTTTTTAAAATTCGAGCAAATAAGGGGTAAAATATGTACGCTTTTTTACTACTACTTCCAAATATATACCTTTATGTAATTAAATGTAGCATTTTATTATTAATTTGCAGCTCCTTAATAAAAATCATTTAAAAAATATGTTTTCAAGGGAGAAAAAAAGTACCACAAGAAAGAAATACGATTGGTACTTTATGCTTAAGCAATTTCAGTGTTATTTTTTATATAATATGCAATTCTAACACTGTGACAGTATAATCAAACGGTACTGAATGACATAAGAAATCGTAAAAGGGACTTTACGGTACTTTTTGTGCCATCTAACGTTCATTATTTTTGCAAATTTTCATTTACTGATAGCTTAGTTTATAAATCACATTAAATAAAACCTTCAAACAGTCGTATCTAATCAAAGTACTTTAGAAGAAATTGAAACAAGAATATTGACGATGTCAACAAATATTGATATTGGTTATTTTGATAAAATGTTAATAAATAAAATTAAAAAAAAAAACTTATTATATGTAATGTAGTTTTGTTTTTTGTTTTGCGATTCTAATTAAAAATACCCGTCAGGCCACCATGCAAACCAACTAGATATCAAGTACAGAGTGTTTGTTCTCTCCTCAATATTTTCAGAATTGTATTTACAGAAAACATATGTATATAAAATTATCACAAACTTTCTTTTTTGTAGGTATAAATTAAATAAAAATTATAAAATATTACACATGTTTGAAGTGATGTGAGCCTTTCATTTATGATTGTGCAGGCCTTTTAGTATAAATGAGCTGTTATTTTTGAAAATTGTGCACTTAAAAAAAAAAATAAGTTAACTGTAATAAAGGGTGTCGCAACAAGAACGCAAGATTTAAATTTGGCGCCATTCGAAGTGTCATTGTTTGACATTTGAACAATTGTTATTGTTTGCTAGTAGAAGGTATGAGGTTAGTAAAAAATGACTATGGACAGCGAAGGGAGTTCGTTAATTGGGTATTGGAGAGACAACATGAAAATGCTGATTTTGCCGATAAAATCATCTTCAGTGACGAGGCCCATTTCCATCTTGATGGCTTCGTCAATAGGCAGAATTGTCGCATTTGGGGTGAGGAAAATCCTCGATTGATTCACGAGAAGCAAATGCATCCTCAACGTGTCACTGTGTGGTGTAGTTTTTGGGCTGGAGGAATCATTGGACCTTTTTTTTATGAAAATGAGGCAGGTCAAGCGCAAACAGTCAATGGTGTTCGGTATCGTGAAATGATAACCAGTTTTTTCTTGCCTAGAATTGAAGAAATGAATGTGGAGGGCTTGTGGTTTCAACAAGACGGCGCCACATGTCATACAGCCAGAGAAACAATTCAATTGCTACATCAGTCATTTATTTAAAATTTAAATCTTGCGTTCTTGTTGGGACACCCTTTATTAGTAAGATATAGACTTAATCTTACTAAAAATAATACTGACTCATTTTTTTAAGTGGACTTCTACCTCTTTCATATATATAGGCCTTTAGTACAATTATGCCGATCTTGAAATTAAAAAAAAATTTATATAATTGAACAAATTTTCAGTGGAAAACTTGTTTAATAAACTTATTTTTCATGAATTTGTTTATAAGATTTTTGGTTAAATTTATTTGTTAGTTTATTTTTTTCTTTTTAATTAAAATGGCTATTTTATTAAGCTTGAGGTCGTATTGTATATAATAAATTTATTTTTATATGGGTATTTCGCCCCAACTTGCGTAGCTTCTTCAGGATATAATTATAAATAAATTTAAATTTATAACCTGAAGAAGCTACACAAGTTAGAGCGATATATCGATATAAAAATAAATTTATATAATACCACCTCATTTTTATAAATTAGCCATTTTAATTTATATTAATCGATAAATATATATTGTAAATTTTCGATAATACAACTACTTGTTGCTGATGTTACTTTACTGTTTTGTTTTTTATTTGCTTTTTACAGAAAAGACTACAAAAAGAATTAATGTCATTGATTAAGGAACCACCACCAGGAGTTTCAGTCGACACTGAAAGTATAGCCTCTAACTTGTCAGAGTAAGTTAATGAACAAATTCGTTAATAATTATAATAAGGAAAACAATTCATATTAATATTTTTCTAGAACCCTTGGCCCATAATCATAGTCACACTAAAAAAAACGATTTTAAATTCATCAAATTCTTATGAACAAAAGTCAGCTCTTAATAAAAACCTACTTTTGTGACAATGATTATTTTAATTTAGTTTTTATACTTAAATAATTAATTATTTTAATTTGTTATTGAACAAGAATTTTGTTTACCAATAGAGGCATACTGGAATAGCCTTGCAGTTTTGACTTTTTGAATTGTTCGTATGTAGTAGACACTTCGAAAATGGCTACACTAAATTAGATTGCCAATTAATTGCTAGAAACTCATATTGAAATGATAAAAATTTACTATGTTAAATCTGTAAAATCGTTTTTTTTTTTATTGTCAAACAAAGTCCATTTTTATTTGACTGAATTCTTCAGCTATTACTTGCCTTCGACTTCGAGCAATTGTATAGCGTGGTCTGAAGGTGTGATTGATTAGGCAATTTTGATTTTATTTTTGTAAAAATTCGTGTGCAAATACGATAGATTACGCTATTCAGAAATGTTAACAACTAAATTTTGATTTGCACCTGTATGCGTAATCAGTTTTCATTTATATACTAAATGCTTTTGCCCGGTCTCGCCCGGCCCGATCCTTTATTACGTGAGTTATTATACGTAAAGAGCGAATGTAGCAAATAGAATTTTAATCGTTAAAAACCCATCCAAATAAATACAGACATTTACTACTTTATGAAATGGTTCATGCCTTATTAGCAGATATTTCAAAGCACAATTTCAGGCTTAAATTAAGTACGGGCGTAAAACTTTTTGAACAGTGGCAAGTGGGCGATCCAAATGTATATAGAGACTACATGTACCTAATTTCAGACAAATCTATTGGAAAACAAAAATTTGCATAGCGAACAAATAAACACGAATTATATTTATATAGATATCTTTCATCTTTGACTTGTTCAGGGTTTTATAGTAGAATTTTACGAACGATATCTCATTTTTTTTTGGAAAATTCATTTTGTGAAATTTATTTTTTTCATTTTATTTTTTAGATGGAAAATAAACATTGAGGGTTTTGAAGGAACTCTTTATGAAGGCGAACACTTTCAACTATTGTTTAAATTTAATAATAAATATCCATTTGATTCACCCGAAGTGACATTTATTGGCAATAACATACCCGTACATCCGCATGTCTATTCAAATGGTCATATCTGCCTTTCAATACTAACAGAAGACTGGTCACCGGCCCTATCCGTGCAATCGGTATGTTTAAGTATAGCATCAATGTTGAGTAGCTGTCGCGAAAAGAAACGTCCTCCAGATAATACCCTCTACGTTAAGACATGTAATAAAAATCCAAAAAAGACTAAATGGTGGTATCATGGTAAGTTTATATTAAACATAATTGTAGCTATGTGTTTTTAACCTACGCTTGTTTATTTTCAGACGATTCCGTTTAGTTATTTGATAAGTTAGAGGCCACTGTATGGGCTATACTGTATTATCCGTTCGAGGTGCTGAGTTATAAGTTAAAACAACAAATAAATAAAATGACTATTAAGTATAATTCTTCTGTGAAACAATTTCGCCAGCGTTAAAGAAAAAGTTATTGTTAAAAAGTTTCCAAATCAAAAGAGAAACGTTTGTGAAATTAAAATTAAAAATTATTTGTATATGTAGTATATAAAATTAACATTATGACATACTTTTATGTTTCATTAAAATCATGAAAGTCTAAATCTCATTAAAAATACATCTGCATACATACATATATTATTTCAGTTGTAATATACATACATACATACATAGTGAATAGCATGTATAAATAAAATTTATTTTATTTTATAAAAAATTAATTTAAATTGTGTATGCTGCATACAAATGGATTAATTCATGTATGACAAATTATATCAAATAAAACTATAAATTACAGTTTAGTGTTTAAAAATTTAAATTATACAATTTTAAAAATATATTTTTTATTTCTATTAACTATACATACAGATTTTATAAAAGAAATCAATATCAATGTATGTATGTAATCACAAATCAAAATTCTAATTGTGGGATGTTCTTTAAGCAGTTTTGTTTCATAATTTTAATACTAATTTCTCAATATTATATTTTTGGCTTAAATTTAAAAAGATACTGCCACATTCCATATAGCGATGCATAACTTTTTTTTTATTGTAAATACATACATACTTACATGGCAACAAAATCAATAATTTTAGTATTTATGAAATAAATTAACAAAGGAAATGAAATATATTTTTAAAAGTTTAAAATGTACCTCTTTAAATATATTATTTGCTATTTTGCTTCATATATCTTAGAAATTTATTCACGAGCATCTAATTGCGCACTCGTTTCATTTATTCCTTAATAAATTGTAGTAGAATATAATTTATGAAATTTAAGCAAATATATTAATAATAATAATAATAATACTGATTAAAAACAAACCAAACTAAACTTAATTAAAGAATTATATTTTTGTTTTCATTATACTCTTAAACGGAAGTATCTATTCCTCAGATGAAATGACAAAAAGCTGGTTATAAAAATTGTAAAGTGATTTTTCAGCAAAGCTTCTTTTGGAAACTTTGAAGAAGTGATTTTTAACTAATTTGTGTTGGAATCGTACACTACAACTAAACACAACAAGTCCAGCTATTAATTCTGTATTAAAACAAAAGGAAATAGTAGATCTGATACCTTTTTGATTGTGCATGATTAAAAATGTTTATGTCTAACCCATCAAACCACACAAACGAACAATTTTTCATATTTGTTTTGAATGTTTGCATTTTACTTTTTAAATTTAATCGTGTCGAACGGCATAAATAAAAAAACAATTTGTATTTGTATATGTAATAATTTCTATTTGGAATTTAAAAGTTTAACAAAATAATAATCTTTATTTATTATTATTATTATTTATTGATTAATAATTCTTATTTAGTCAACTGCTTTTACAATATAAAGGTTCTAATGTTTGCAAGAAACGTTGGGAGTAATCTACTGAGGATTCAGAGTAGCGTCTGACGAAATGGTCCATATAGATATGCTATCCCCTTCAGTACTTATTGTACTGAACAAATAACTCATGAGAATATCATGAGTAAAAGAATAAATTTTAAAACCAAGACAATTTCTGGAATTAAGCACAAATAAAGATTAATATTTTGTTTAAAAAAAAACAAGTTTTACTCCTACCTCGAACATGATTAATCAAATGTACCTTATTTTTTTGTGGTAAATAAATTAAACACCCCAGTTTCAGCTCTGCTGAAAATCATAATTTTCCTTCACACTGTTCAAATTTTTTTTTGGTTCATGAAATTATTATACTTTTATTTTTGCAAGATTTTTGATTCTAAAAACTCTATTTTTTAAAATTATAAATTTAAATAGATTTTGACAATTTGGAAAACAACAGCTGATGAGCGAATTAACTAATACGGCTACCGGATTTGCCGGCAATTATTTTACAGTGGCAACTATAATTTAATAATTGTGTTTTTCATTGCAAAAGTTCCACAAGCACAGTTTCAGTGATTTCAGCCTTCACGGTCTATTTATACAGTGCCACTAAGCAACACAGTGCTCTTACAACCATCAGGTATAACCTTCATTTTTTTTTTAATTTGAAGATAGTCTAAATTCATGGAACCTACTATGAATACATAAATTTGTATCTTAGAAAAACACCTAATACCTAAAAAATCGCCAAAGAAAATTACACTTGTAGCTATAAAATCTGGTGACTTTGTCAATAGGAATAAATAATTTTGGCGCAATAAAACAAAGTTAATCAAAAACATGGATTTTAGAAGAAAAACAAAAACTCGTACTGAATATAAGCCAGAATATGAAGATCTGGAACAGAAATATCCCCATAATGTGCTTATTTATCGTATGCCGCCCATCGATGACATACAAATACAAGAATTTGAGGAATTGGCTTTGGAACGTTTGAAAGTTTTGCGAATCTTAGAGCAGGCTCATACAAAAAATTTGCGGCTTTTATCAGACGATTGGAAGGAGTATGTACAATCAGAACTTTCCAGGGAAGGCTTAAAAGGTTATTTGCGTTTATGTACAAGTGGTGGTTCATCGTCAGCAAGCAATGCCACCAAACATGAGTTTGTGTTGCAAGCGAGACGTCGGGATTATATATCACATTTTATACTGAGATTAGTTTATTGTCGAACAATTGAATTAAAGCGGTATGTATGTGGTTGAAACCCAACAGAAATGCAATATACAAAAAATAAGATCAAGTCAATTCCATGCTTTTTTACAGTTGGTTTTTGGCACGTGAAATGGAACTTTTCAAATACAAATTTTCCACAATGTCCCCTGTAGAAATTAAAAGTTTCTTGGAGTTGCATAAACTAAACTATGTACCCTTGAATCCAGAACAGAAGAATTCTGTAAAAGATGGACTTTTTGAAAGTACAATGGGACAAAGTGTAGCAAAAATTGAAATGCTAGACTTTTATAAAGTGCCTTTTACCCAGGTCCTGGATTTAGTTCGATCCCGCCGTTGTTACCTAAAAGAAGGTCAAGCGTACGTCAACACGAATGATTTTATATCGATAGTGGCCGTAAAGCAAAATGACGAAATTGAACATGGCTTACAAGCAGCACAACGCACTATAAGAGACGTAGAAACAGATGAGCGCTTATTTCATTTACTTAAATCATTGCATACTTCATACACTGGAAAAGACTATACTGTTAACAAAAATGCATGTATACCCATTGAATCTTTGGATCAACTAGCTAAGAAATCGTATCCGTTGTGCATGCGCGGTTGCCATGATCACATACGTGCCAACCATCACATTAAACACGATGGTCGTATGCAATACGGATTATTTCTCAAGGGCATTGGTGTAACTTTAGAAGATTCTATTCGTTTTTGGCGTGAAGAATTCTGTAAAAAAATTGATCCCGAAAAGTTTGCAAAAAGTTATCAGTACAACATAGAGCATAATTATGGAAAAAGAGGTTCTATGGTCAATTATACACCTTTTTCGTGTCTAAAAATTATCCAAAACAATGCAATACCTGGCAGTTTCAGTGGATGTCCCTACAAAATGTACGATCAGTCAACGTTAAAAAATAAATTGTTAAGTGCAGGTTTATCTTCGGCCCATGTTCAAGAAGTTATGAGTTATGTAGGTAAAGGTCACTATCAATTGGCATGCGGTAAATTTTTCCAAATTTCACATGAGTCGTCTGAAGAAGTGGCCATAACGCATCCAAATCAGTACTTCGAACAAAGTCAAATTGTGCAAGGTAATCGAACTGCGGAGAAAAAGACTGGGAATGCTCCACGTAAGACAAAAAATAGTCAATTGATAAATGAAACTACTATGTTTATGAATAACAATGATGATGATGAATTATGGAATACGATTGATATACCAGAAAATATTGCAACTAGTACACAACAGCCATCAACAAATACACAAATAGATTGGGATGATGATTTAGATCTAACAGCTATTGAATATTAATGTAGTTATTATTGTATGTACTTTAGTACGAAGTCGGAACCGGCTCTTCATATATTTAGTTTCAAATATTAACGTTTAATAATTTGATAATAAATATTTATCGATTTAATGAAAGTATGTACCATTTTCTTTATTTTAGTTATAAATATGAGGCAGGTAAGTTTTTACAATCATTAAAAATTATTTTCTTCCGACGTTTTTTTTTTGTAATGAAATTGGTTTTCTATAAACAAGCAAAAACATTTTTAAATATCTTTTTTATTCATAATAAAATAAAAAGTGTAGTTAGAGTTAATTTAACAAATCAGCGCGTTACTACAAAGTCACTGCCCAAAGAAGACGAAAACTTAAAAATATCTATTATTAATATGCTATGGAACTATGAAATAATCCTTGCATTGCTTCCAGTAGAGCTCGTTGGCAAGCATATGTTGCACGGTAGCCTCCAGCTCTTTCAACTATATTTTCAGCTCGTACATGTGACATATAACCTTTGGATTCGATTTCTTGCACAGTAGGACATACAGGTCCTTCCATATTAATTATTAGAGTTTCATGTACGTACAACGGTCCTTCCTCAATTTTTGGGACAGGCAAAAATTGATGATCAGCTGAACGGCCAAATTTAATACCACTTGAAAACTGGGTTGCTGGTTTTGGAGGCGGTAGTTGTTTCTCTTCCTCTCTTAATTTTTCTACTTTCTCCGCAAACTCACTCACAATGGCGGAAGCATCTTTACCACTGCACATTAATTCATCAATCAAGGCTTCTTTCTCACGTGCCTTCTTTTTCTTTTGCTCTGTTTCCAAATCTATCAGCTCTTGTCGTCTGGCCTCCTCTTGAGCTTTCTCGAGTTCCAACATTTCTTCCAACTCATACTCTTCCCGGCCCATTCGAGTTTTATTTCGTTGTATTACTTCACGATTCTCCTTTTTGTATTGCTCTATTTTTTTATTTGTACCAATAATATCAATGTTATTACAAAGATTGTATATAATGCTTTCAATTTCCTCCAAATAGTCATTATATTCTTGCAACGAATTAAAGTCGTCTTCTTTTTTGTTATAATCTCTTAATATACGTTTTCGTATATCTACTTCTTTTTCTACCATAGGATCATCGAACAGTTGTAAGCGAAAGTTATTGCGTCTCAATGGTACCTTACATTCTGGACATGATCCGGAGCCTTTCAGAAACAGAAGGTCCACACATGATTCGCACAATGTATGCCCGCATACATTCACCATCAACTTTAGGGAAGGATTACGGTATTTCGTTGTCTTACAACGTGGGCACGCCTGATCATCCATTATAGATTATTATTATTAATACAATATCAAAATTTAAATCAACAAAACAAATGTTTATTTATTACTTATAGGCATGACAAAATATGTTACATCTGCTTATTAATCGATTTGTTTTATCGATAAGCAATGTGACTATTAGTGTAGAAACGGTGTTATATTCTTAAAAATTACGTTAATAAAACAATGTTGTTTGGTTTATATAAAATTGTAATTATTTTGCAAATAGTCGCCGGTAATAGTAGCGTTTTTTTTTCTTGCTAGTTTCTTTCTTTTTGAAGAACACTTCCCTGAGCTGTCATCAAGGCAATTTAATCAAAATCTATAAATTGCAATTTATTATAATAAATAAAAATATACAAATTATACAAAAAATAAAATATTTTATTACTTAACCCAATATATCGAAATCCTCATTAATTCTTAGATTAATTATATTACAAATTACTTTTAAGGACATATTTTGTAATGGCAAAAATTTCTCGTAACACAAGCGAAAACAATACAGAATAGAATTATTTACAACTAACCATAGAAAAAATTATTAAATAATTATAAATAGAAAGAAAAATGGAATCAAATCAAAAGCTGATGATCTTGAGTCTTTTAAACTTATATACGTCTTACGTGAACTTAAAAAGTACAAGTACGGAAAAACCAAACAAGAAACAAAATAATAATACTTTTTGTAATCGCTCTGGAACAAAAAGGTTTCAAACCAACAAATCATTAAATACGCAGTTACAAAGTAGTGCCAAAAATGTTCCTGTAGCCACTAAAGTTTCAACTGGCATCCAGAAAGTTCAGGTATTAATCATATTCATATGTACAGTCATATAGTGAAATAGCTAAATTACTAACATTTGTAAAAAATTTATTGTAAATGCAATTAAATTTTAGGAAAAAACAAATGATCGAAGAGAAAGTACTGCTCACTATGCATCGTTAGAATATCCCATATCCAGCGGCACAATTACTTTTCTGACTGATGAAAATGTGCGTTTTTATAACATTATATCTATCTACATGTATTTATGTTTAAATAGCTATTTTATTAATTTTTAAGGGGGAATCTCTGGCTGATAAAACAGAAACTACTACTCACTATGCATCGTCAAAATATCCCACATCTAGTGGTACAGTTACTGTTATGACTGATGATAAGGTACCTATTTTAACATTATATATACTTGCGTTTATATTTACATATATATCTAATAAATTTTTAAGGAGGAATCTGTGACTGAATGTTATATTGACAGCGAGCAAAATATTGTTATTGACCCTGCGTTGATAGCTAACATTTCTAACAATTACACAATTATTGCAGATGCAACGGATTCTGCAGCAGTAACAGAAAATGTATTTAATAATTGATTTGTAATGGAAATATGTAGGTATGTAGTTATTAATTATTGTATTCTAGGCAAAACCTGTTAAGCGAAGGAGAAGGGGCAAAAAGAAAACAGATGATGGCAAGCGTCTGCCACGTGTAAGAAGATGGCGGACTCGCCCAATAAACATAGATAGGGCTTTGACGGGATATCACCGCAAGGTTTTTAGTACTATAAAACAAATGGACAACCAAAAATTTTTCGAGCATACTAGAATGTCGAAGTCGTTATTTGATTGGTTACTAACATTCGTTCAGAGCTCTTTAAGAAAAAAGAGGCAGACAATTTACCCAGAAGAAAGATTAGCTATCACACTAAAGTGAGTAGATACTTATACAAAATTGGTATTAATAAAAAACGCAATATTCATTTAGCTATTTAGCATTTGGAACACCGTTACAGTCAATTGCTTTTAAACATAAAGTTGGTAAATCAACAGCTCGGCAAATTGTATTAGATACTTGCAGTGTTTTATGGGATTTGTTATCGCCAATTTACTTAAGTGAACCAACAACTTCTCAATATGCCGAAATTGCGAAATACATAAAAAATAAATGGGATATTCCAAATTGTGTTGGGGCTGCCGATGGCAGACATGCATCTATAAGAGATCCATCTAAGACGGCGCCAAATAATAACAAAATAACCATAAATATACCAATCTATGCAATATGTGACACAAAGTATAAATTTTTAGCGGCAAGTGTTGGAAACTTGGATAAAAGCAATGATGGTAATTAAAAAAATGTATTTGATGTTCTCTTATTAATTAAAATTCAAAATGATACTAAGATTACACAAATCAATTAAACTGGCTTTATAAATAGACTGAAATTCATTGAACTCTGGTAAAATTCTAATTTTTTCATAAAGATAACAAAACGACTGTTACTCTTTCCCGTTGACATATAAAAAATAAGCTTAACGAAAAACTTATTCCCATATACATATGTGTTTTTAACTTATTTTAAGAAACAGTTAAAGATTACTGTTGCAAATAACGAATCTATAATATTTTCAGAAATTAGTTTTTGGCTTGTGTGCATATTTTTAAATATCTTTTTTTTTTTAATTACAGGAATATTTCAATTGTCACCACAGAACAATGTAATAATCTCTGACAATTTGCCATTGCCATTAAACAAATTTATATCTCCGTTGTCGCCCTCTTTACCACACTATTTCATATCCAATACATCGTTCCCGTTGAGAAAGAATATTATGTGTCCTTATGCTGAAACAAATTTAGAAGCTAAAGAAAACGTTTTCAACTATAAAATGTCATGTGTTTCTTCATTCATAGATAATACATTTGGAGTACTAACAGCACGCTTTAGAGTTCTTTTGACTACAATTGAGTTTTTACCAGAAAATTGCAAAACCGTCATATTGGCATGCATTGCACTTCATAATTTTATTATGGCGAACGACGACGAACAATTGTATTGTCCAGCAGATTTTGTAGATCGAGAATCTGCAATTGGCATAGTGGAAGAAGGCGAATGGCGTAATGAGTTAAAAAATAATGGCGATGAACCACTACCTTCAATAATTTCAAACGAAAGAAGAGCTACTATTGAAGCTAAAAATATGAGGAATACACTGGCAAATTTATTTGAAAGTGAAATTATAACTTTTGATATTAAATTCTCTTAAGGTAACGTAAGAAATTTTTAAAGTTATTATAAAAGTAATAAAAAACACAAAAATAATAATAAGGTAATTAGTAAATCATTTAAATTTAACAAAAACTTGGTTGAAAGTGTATGGTGCAGAAGTTAGTTGGAAAAAGCAAACTATGTGCACGCACTTTGGAAAACTGAACTGAAGGGTTTGTGGTACGTATAAAATTAAACCAATATTTTTAAATTTGATTAAGAAATTATTATTGGAAGTATTCTAGACAAACATGCATGGACACTCAGTATAAAATACTTTCAAAATTACACTAATCAGTAAAATTTTACCAATGGCAATTAAATATCTGTGCCAGTATAAATTTACAGAAGACTGTAGTTTCACTGATACTGTAAATTGCCCATATATGATTGTAGATTAGCCTAACATCATTAAAAGAACTAAATTTCCAGTAATTGTATTAAAAAACAATTGAATGTTACAACAATATTTGATTAACTTTCTGAACATTCCAGTTATTGTATTAAAAAACAATTGAATGTTAAAACAATATTTGATTAACTTTCTGAACATGAGGGACAAATTTTATGTGAATAAATACAATTTTTTCATAGTTCCTGATCTATCAAGCATACTTCAAATGGCTTACAAACACTTTCAAGTACAAAATATTACACATGTTTGTATACATGTGTGTTTTTCAATTTAATATTTACCCTCTTATCCAAAAAAATTAACGTTACCGAAATTTTTCATAAATTTTATTGCAAAAACTATGTAATGTTTTTTTTTTTTTGGATAAGAGGTTCAGTATATATATGTATGTAGGGAGACCTAATCAATTTACCTATAAACATTATTACTGTTGATTTATATTGGTTTGTTCTTATATGTCTGTTTTCGCACTAGCAATAGGGTTTAAATAAAAAAAATATTTTTTTAATATACAACACGTACTATTTATTATTTATATAGGCTTTTTAATTTAATGGTAATACCAGTTAAATATCAACAATATTTTTTTTTACTTAAAAGTAAAACAGCAGTAAATGTACACAGAGGAGAAAGAAATATGTAAAGTTCTAACTACTTTTCCAAATATTAATATTATGTAGTTAAATTTCATATTTATATGTGTAACTTATTATGTATTTTATCTATTACATTATTTATATATTATGATACATGTATGTAAGTATGTATTTCTGGAAAAAAAGTATATATATGTATGTACAATAGTAATAAAAAAAAAAAAATAATAATATAATAAAAAATAATCACTTTCAGTGCAATAGTTTAATACATTTTTTGTTCTCTTTAATGTGTATACAATATTTAATTTATTATTTAAAAGCAATTTTATTTATGTTAGTTTTACAATTTTAATTTGTTAAAATTTTAATTCCCATATTTAATTAATTAAATTTAAATGTGAGAGTAATAAGCATAAAATTAAATCCAAGAATTTAAATTTAATTACACAAGCATAATTAAAACAAAACATATTTATTATTTATGTATGTATGCATGTAAGTTGTTATTAGTTGCTTTGTTTCAATTATTATTTACACACTTATTATATGCGCATGTACGAGTATGTGTGTAGTATAGTGTACGATTATGTACTTTATGCAGATAAATTTAAATCAAAAGCAATAAAACATTTTGTTTATATTTGTTTGTGTAAAGCTATCGATTTAAATAATTCAGAAATTATTCAAAACGAATCACTGTAAATATCACAATTTTTGTTTTAGTTAACATTATACGTGCACTTAATATGATACGATAGATAAATTATAATTATGTTTGTTATGTTTAATTAATCAGTTGTTTATTACAGTAATCGAATATAGTTATAATATTAATAATGATATTATTTAAGTGATGTTTTCCATAATTAACAAACTAACTGTATAAATTTAATTATATACTTATAAAAAGAAAGAAAAAACAAAGATTAACAAACAGCTAAAATTATTTAAAAACCTACATATACCTAAATATACATACATATCGTTAATGCTAATGCATAAAAGCCCTAAGTATATAAACATTTTTACAGGAGAAAAAAAATTCTCTTAATATAAAAGATTAGTCAACAGTTTTTTTTTTTAATTTTTTTCAGTTTAAGAATGTTATTTTAATTTTGTAAGAATTTAAAATCTTGCAAAAAACATGTAATTTTTACTGCAAGTAAAAAGTCGAATGATTTTTTTTTAGCTACGGCTTTTTTGAAATCATACAACGATGCGATGCATATTACAAGTTTGTGTCTGTTGTTAATAAAAATAAAACAAAGTTATTGAATATTATACATTATGCTAAATTATTATAAATATTATTCACATACATACGTACTCGTAAAGTTATTTTTAAAACAATTTGTTCATTTGATTTTGAATTTATTTGTAATTAGTTTTACATACAAAATTTAATTTATAGTTCCTATGTTTTGTTACATGTTTATCTAAATAGTTAAACAAAATAGTTATCCGTAAAATTTAAAGAAAAAATGTTATCTACGTATATATACGAGTATACTAAATACTTATTAAATATGTGAAAAAAAGAAATTAAAATTAACTGCAGTCGTATTTAGTGGAGGCTGTAAATAAAAGAAAAATTTGTAATTATTATAATTATTTATTTAATAAATACTAGAATTTAATTCTAAGATTAAGTTTAATTAAAGAGCACTGGCTACTTTGACACTCGGTTGTAAAGCCAAATTCTTTAAAAAATGTGACGGAATAAGGAAGAAGCTCTTTAGAAAGCTCTTTAGAAAGTGTAAGTGTCAAGCCATTTTGACTTAATATAGGGAAAATAGTCTCAGTATGATTTAATTAAAAATTCATGGCGTTTATGTAGTAATTATAGTAATTTAAGGGCCTGTTCAGCTAAATGCGAACGAAAAGTTATTTCTTTCCTATAATTGTATTGAAAAGAAAAACAAATTTTCGTATATTGTTTTTGTTTTCAATACAATTATAGGAAAGAAATGCTCGTTAGCATTTGCCTGAACAGTCAGTTTTTAAATATTTGTAGGTTTTATCGTTCTGATTCTTAATACTTCTTTTGCCCGTCTCGGTTAAACTGATCTAACACTAAAATGTTTTAAAAAATGTTGATTACATTTCAATATTACCTTTGCAAAGCAGTAGCTTCTTCCATTTCACCATCACCTTCATCAATTTTTGAACCACTGCAACTACGACACTTACAGCATATAATACAGGGAGCTGCTAGCAAAAGTAAAGGCGAAGCCACTAATAATAAAATACCAAAACCAGCAAAAATGCCTATCACTTGAGCTCGGTGCCACACAACCGATGCACGGGAATGTCCAAGTTTATTTTTACACGGTCCCTTATCATAATGGCGTAAAAGAAAATCATCCTGTAATCAAAATAATAAAAATGTGTATTTTTTTTTGCAAATCCAGAGTGGAATAACTATTACTTACATCCAAACTCGCTAGACAATACCAACAAAAAACGTGCTTACAACGTTTGCACATCATTTGAGCACAACCTTCATCCTTCTCAATAGGTACTGCACACATGGGACAACATTTGATGAGGTCATTATCAAAGGGAATTCCAATATCATCTTGGCCGTCTGCTACCAAACGGCGACCATGCTCTTCGCAACTAATATTTGGATGCCACTAAGGAAAAGCGAATATTTATTTTTTATTTAACGAATACAACAAGATATTAGTGAAAATTCATACATACACAAACATACATGTACATCAGTATGTGAATATGAATTTATTTTAAATTGAAAGATCATCTTACCGTCTTTTTACATGCCGAGCAAAATTCATCTTTGCAAGATGGACATTCCACGGCACACAACATTGTACCGGCATGTGTACCATTGGGAGTTGTCATTGGATTTATGGCTGATATGATAGTCGACGTGGCCGATGTGGCTGAGGAGGCCGATGTAGAGGGTGCAGCATCAGATTGGGAAGTAGTTGGGCCAATAAGACAAACAGTTTCGCAGCCCGCACGAGGACACCAGGTACGTGTTTTGTCCAACTCAATTTCTGCAAGTATATAGAAAAGGTTCTCATTAGTTTATTTGTTTTTCAAAACACATGTTGGAAAACAAAAATTTTTTTAAAATTATGAAATAATTCTCAAATGAAATTAAAAAAAAAATCTGCTGTCTAGCCTTTAACCGTTTTTAGTGTGAACATATCGAAAAGCGGATTCAATGAGTAAAATGGAAGAATTTTAAATTTCTATTTTTTAATTTAGTGTTAAATCATAATTTATTATTCAGAGTTGGCAGTTTTGTATTATAAAATTTTATAAAAATTTTTTTATTTTTATTTTGTAACTGTTTTGAAAAGTAAAATTTTCAGTTATTATACAATTAAAATGCAATTTTATAAAATATGTTTTGCATTAGAATAATGTTTAAATTTAATTTTATATTTTCCGAAACTTACCTCTGTTCAAACGATATCTGTGATGCCTTTTCATAAGGTTGCTTGTTGTTAAATTGGCTATTTCTGGCAATGTCATAGCTCCTTGTTCCGGGCATTGGGCGTCAGGACATGAGATCTCATAGGCACCCTCCGATATTTCAAATTCCACATATGCTCGCATACACTGTAATTATAAGATAATATGAATGCTCTTAGTTTTGGTTATAATGAGAAGTGTAAGGAGCGCGCTTTTAGTTGAGCTTTTTTCAATCATGCAGAAAATAGTTATGTATTGATTTTTAAAACGAACAAGATAAAAGCTGCAAATGTACTTATTATTAAAAAAACTTTTTACTAAGTAAATTCAAGCTTAATCATTAGTTATGTACTAGAGTACTGCATAAGCATAATCATATTTGAATGTTACACATCCCTACAAAAATGTGAAATAATTTATAATAAAAAGTGCTTGTAAACCCATATATATATTTTTTTTTTGCTGTGATATGTAATATGAATTTCCTTTGAACAAAAAATTTATTCACACTTCATAAAATAGGCA
Source organism: Thelaira solivaga (assembly GCA_947397855.1). NCBI lineage: Eukaryota > Metazoa > Arthropoda > Insecta > Diptera > Tachinidae > Thelaira > Thelaira solivaga. Next base: position 11,753,725 of record OX377614.1, read on the forward strand.
TTTTTTTTCATAGTAAATTATATAAATTACATACAAGTTGACAGCTCTACATTTGAACAAAGGTTGCTATTTCATTTAGCCAGATCATTTTTCAGTAATGAATCTGGCATCGCTTTAAATAGCTTCAATGAAATTAAAACTAACTACAACACACATTTCCAGTCATTATTGGAAGCTATTAACTTCCAATTGTCACGTGAAGTAAAAGCTTTTTTCAAATTATTGCAGTCAAGTACGTAGTAATGTCATTATTTCGTTGATCGTCGTAGCTCGGTGTGGCAGAAAAATTTCTGTTGGTAATTATCTGCAAATTAAAATTTATCGTCTGTTGGAAAATATAATAAAAAAAAAATTATTAAATTATTCCTATTTACATACAATTCATACTTATGTGAATGCTATAAAGAAAGAAATAAAAACAAACACAAAAAGGAATGAAAAAAAAACAATTATTGAGTGTTAAGTGATTTGTAAATCTTAAGTAAACTGGAAAGTGGGAATTAATAAAGAAAAGAAATTTTTTTATAAGTGTGCATGTGTGTGTGTGTGTGATTTATCAAGTGACTTAACTAATATGAAGTCAGCTGACACAAGTCAGTGGAAAAACGTATTTTAGAAGATAATTTTTAATTTTTCTACTTTTCATGTTTTTTTCTATTACTTTATCCCGTGAATAAAAACAATATATATTAATTTTGCCTTCTTTCAGTTTAAGCATTCCAAGTACACCTAAAAAAAGTAAGAAAGAACACAATATGTCCAACTTGAAAAGATTCGACGATGTAGAAGAAGAATCCAAATATGGCCGCGTATTTGCAGTATCAGGCCCAGGTGAGTTAAGATTCTTTGTATGCAAACATATTTAGTTTCCCCATCTTACTATTTTGCTTTTGCTTATATTTGATTGAATATAAAATTAGTTGTCACCGCCGAATGCATGTCCGGTTCAGCTATGTACGAGTTGGTACGTGTAGGTTACTATGAATTGGTGGGTGAAATTATCCGCTTGGAAGGTGATATGGCCACCATTCAAGTATACGAAGAAACATCTGGCGTAACCGTAGGTGATCCTGTCTTGCGTACTGGTAAACCATTATCTGTTGAATTGGGTCCCGGTATTATGGGTAGTATTTTTGACGGTATTCAACGTCCCTTGAAAGACATCAACGAATTAACTAGTTCCATTTACATTCCTAAGGGTGTTAATGTACCCTGTCTGTCTCGCACCGCCTCTTGGGAATTCAATCCATTAAATGTTAAAGTTGGCTCTCATATTACGGGAGGTGATTTGTATGGTTTAGTACATGAAAACACACTAGTAAAGCACAAAATGATTGTTAGCCCCCGTGCCAAAGGTACCGTCCGATACATTGCCCCTGCTGGTAACTACGATGTTGAAGATGTTGTTTTGGAAACAGAATTCGATGGTGAAATTACTAAACACACTATGTTGCAAGTGTGGCCAGTACGTCAGCCTCGTCCAGTGACTGAGAAATTGCCCGCTAATCACCCCTTGTTGACTGGCCAACGTGTGTTAGATTCATTGTTCCCTTGTGTACAAGGTGGTACCACAGCTGTACCTGGTGCTTTTGGTTGTGGCAAAACTGTCATTTCACAAGTGAGTTTTACTATTTTTGAATTTGTAGTTTATTAAATCGAAGATTTTTCTTCATTTCAGGCTTTGTCCAAATATTCCAATTCCGACGTTATTATCTACGTTGGTTGTGGTGAACGTGGTAATGAAATGTCTGAAGTATTGAGAGATTTCCCAGAATTGTCTGTTGAAATTGATGGTGTTACTGAATCTATCATGAAACGTACTGCTTTAGTAGCCAATACCTCTAATATGCCTGTCGCTGCCCGTGAAGCTTCTATTTATACCGGTATTACTTTGTCTGAATATTTCCGTGATATGGGTTACAATGTGTCTATGATGGCTGACTCTACTTCTCGTTGGGCTGAAGCTCTTCGTGAAATTTCCGGACGTTTGGCTGAAATGCCTGCCGATTCTGGTTACCCAGCTTACTTGGGTGCCCGTTTAGCTTCTTTCTATGAACGTGCTGGTCGTGTCAAGTGTTTGGGTAATCCTGAACGTGAAGGTTCCGTATCTATTGTGGGTGCTGTATCTCCTCCTGGTGGTGACTTCTCTGATCCTGTTACCTCTGCTACTCTGGGTATCGTACAAGTGTTTTGGGGTTTGGACAAGAAATTGGCTCAACGTAAACATTTCCCCTCTATTAATTGGTTGATTTCCTACTCGAAATATATGCGTGCTTTGGACGATTTCTATGACAAGAACTTCCCCGAATTTGTGCCATTGCGTACTAAGGTAAAAGAAATCTTGCAAGAAGAGGAAGATTTATCCGAAATTGTTCAATTAGTTGGTAAGGCCTCATTGGCCGAAACTGATAAGATCACTCTGGAAGTTGCCAAGTTGCTTAAGGATGATTTCCTGCAACAAAATTCATACTCATCGTATGATAGATTTTGTCCTTTTTACAAGAGTGTGGGAATGTTGAAAAACATTATTGCTTTCTATGACTTGGCCCGTCATTCAGTAGAATCCACCGCTCAATCGGAAAACAAAATCACATGGAATGTCATCCGTGAGGCTATGGGCAATATGATGTATCAATTATCTTCCATGAAATTCAAGGTAAAAAAATACTAAAAATTGTTTGTATATTTTTTAATTAATTCCTGGCAATTTTCTTGATTTTATAGGACCCCGTTAAGGATGGTGAAGCCAAGATCAAGGCTGATTTTGAGCAATTGCATGAAGATTTACAACAAGCTTTCAGAAATTTGGAAGATTAAATTTTTTGTGTTAATTTGTTTAAGTTTGTTCGTTCGTTTATTTCAAACTCTTCATCCTCAGTATTTCGAAATTGTTTTAACATTAAAATAATGCCACCACCAACAGTCACTGTTAAACTTTGATACAAAAAGGAGGAAATACCTTCTTTTATTATTTACTTAATATTAAACTAAAATATTGTCCAGGCACTGTTACAATTCCTTTTGCTTTTTTACTTAAAGGAGATGCCAATTTATTCCATTTAAATATTATAAATTTTTGATTATACATATTTTCTTTAGCGGTTTTTAAGTTTTAAACAAAAAAAAAAAAAGTGTTTTATTCCCTTTGTGCAAATTCTTTTATGTATTAATGTAGAAAAATGTTTATTAACGTTTATGTATAAAACTATATATTAAATAATAATAAAGATAAAAAAATGTAATAAAAATCAACTTGAGAAATGCTGAAATTATTTTTAATCGGAAGTGTGCTGCAATTATTGCTGGAATGCAACTTGACCGCGACTCTTACAACAGTTACGTTACATGAAAATCGATTAATTTAAGGCCAAAATTGTTCGGAAAAGTAGCAACTGAGTGTGTACATTGATGCAATTTAAATAATATATTATAATAATTTAAGAGGTTAGCAAAAATAAAAAATACTGCCTCTATTTTTTATTATCACAACAACTTTTGAAAGGATATGTACACTGAGACGTTTCAAGCTTGAGAAAAGTTTAAAGCAAGAAACAGAGTGAAGCACAAAATTAAAGCCAAATTCATAAGAAATATGAAACAAAAAATTTCTCATAAAAAAACGGCTTTTTAATCTCTAAAAAACAAAAATGTTTTTTATGCATTTGCAAATTAGGGCGAATTTCTTATGATATTTTACAATACGGAGAACTAAATTTGTTACGAGCTGCCTTCAAAGTGCGAACTCAACACAAACGTGGATGAATAAGTGTAAGGCGAGAGCTCCTTCACTTCAATGAACTATAAAAATCAATTTATATTGAGCATAAAAGGGGAATAAAATGACAAAAATTGTGACTTTTCAGAGGTGCTAACGATACAAAGTAACAATTCACGCAGAATTTACGTGTTAAAAAAATAACCGGTATCGTGAAGCAGTTAATAAGTCATAACAAAATACATAATGAAGCCACACTCACACCACCACAAAAAAGCTGTAAGAGAAAAAAAATTAGCATAAAATTGGGTGAGTCAGACGACCCTGTTCTGTAAACAGAATTAGGAAAGATTTTTCGTTTAAAAACGCATACACAATTTTGGTGTTCTCTAAATCGAATTCACATAATTTTATTCATTTTAAAATCGAATATTTAAGTAAACTTGTCGAAAGTAAACCGATATAGTAAGAAAAGGCTAAAGAACATGCAACACGAATTTAACCCATTAGTGATCATGAGTGACATACAAAAAAGCAGATCCCTTTCAATAATATATGTTACGCTTTAACAGTTTCTAAGCTAATAAGTCGTGAAGCACATGAAATTATTCCAAAGAAATACGGTTATAACAGTTATTAAGGCTTTTTTTTAAACAGAGACTAGTTTGAATGACGCAAGACCTGTTTCTAGCAGGTTTGATTTGGCATTTTTTTTTTCACAATAAAGTAGCATCACTTAATGGGGAATAAAATCAAAAATTGTGTATCGATTTGAATAAAGCATGTATCATTTTGTTTGGAACTCCTGAGGCTATATAACCATAGAAAATAATGTTAGATTTTTACTTTGCTTTAATTTAAATCATTTTTTTTAAATTAAAAATTTCTAGAATTCACACAAAAAACGTTTTTTTTTTCATCACAACTTTTAAGATTTCATTAAAACTAATAAGCAGATTCAAAAACAATGTAAATACAACTTGAAGCAAATTTTGTTGAGGAGTTTCGTATTTTCTTTATAATCAAATATAATCAACCGTTTTTAAGTAAATCTCACAAATGTCATGTCACCTCTTGCATTTAGGTAATAATGGTATATCCCGAAGATTAGAGGCAATAAAAAAAAAAAAAAAACGAAAGGCAGATTTCAAATCAGTGACCAAAATTGCTTCGGATACAGTTTTCAGTTGGTCGGGTACAAAACAGTGTATTTACATACATGGCGACTTGTGACAATCATGATAATATTTTCTTAAAATTAAATAATCAAAGCGCTGCACTGAATAAATAGAATAAGAGCATCCGAATTTTATTTGAAAGTTTATTTCTAGTGATGAGACACTCTTTTTTTATGATCATTAATATGTCTTCTTATACCTCCTGCATATAAAATTTTTTTATCTACTGGCCCTTATTCGAAAAAGTGTATTAAAAAATTAAACGATAAACCAATCAAAGTAACTCCTCAAATTTATCATATTTAATGTCCACATGCATGAATAAATTTTAAAATATTTTTTTGTTAACATGCGAGTAATTAATTGCAATCAGTTAATATTCGATTGAGTTTTAATTACACTTCATTTAACACGAATTATTCAATTGAATTAAATAAAATTAAATTAAAAAAAAATAAATATTAATAAGCAATTATGGATGCATTTGCTTTGTATGAATGCAATGAATATAAAAATGACATAATTTTCTATTGGTTTTTTTGTTTATTTTTGGTTTTAATATCAAAAATGGATGATTAGTTCCACTAAACTGAGTTTTAATTTATTAATTACATGCAATTTCTATAGTTAAAGACAAATACATACGAACAAACATGCATGCATATTTATTTATTATTCATATTTTTTGGCTTTCATTTTACTTAAATTCTGTGTGTATTTTAGAGATTTATTTATGTATCTTGTTACTTATTATCACAGTTTTCCATTTCCGTTTGCTGAAAAAGTTCCGGTCTAGACTTGAAATTTTATTTAATTTTAATGCGATTTCAGCATAAAAACAAACAAACTAAGAAGTGAGAGAAAATAACAAGCACACAAAATAAAAAATTAGGCATAAATTTAATGTACAGAATTCATTATCAAAATTAGCTGAGTTCGAGTACCCACAAATTTGATGAAGTTCGAAAAAATTAGTTTAAAAAAACTGTTTCAAAGTATGCAGACTCAAAAAAAAAAGTTCTTTTATGTGCTGTTTTTATAACACGTCTGAAAATTTTATATGAAAAGTACTCACAATTATCGAGTGCTTTTCAAACAAATTTATTAAACGAGTTCAGTGGTTGTTATAAAAACAGCACATAAGTTTCTTCATGTATAATCGAAGGATATTACTTCTAGGCCATTCTTATTTACTTGTATTATTTTATCTTAATATATAAAATTCGACTGTACGTGTGTTTGACATTCTACTCCTCCTAAATGGCTGTATCGATTTAATTGAGCTTCTGTGTATGCCTTTGGGTTATGCCTCACAAAACCGCCCTGCAGTCGGTATCTGGCTTATTTGTCTACTATTTGTTTCTACCCGGTCTTGCACGGTTATTTACTCTATGAGTACGATTTCTTAGAGTAAGAAGATTGAATATACAAAAATTTTATATTTTCATCAAGACCCAGCTTAAATTTGCAAGAAAATAAAAATATACCATGCCCATTAAAACGCCCACTTTTTAAAATTTGGCTAATTTTTGTATTATATGTTCGGCATAACCCAACTAATATGTTCTTCTCTTTTAATTATTTTTCAATATGAATAAAATTTGAAGACAAAACAACGTTTGCCGGCTCAGCTAGTTTTATCTAGCATAAAGTCAGATAAATAAATACTCTATCTGAAATACGAGATTAATAAGAATAAAAAGAAAATATTAAAGGAAAATAAATAAATAAACCATCAACTTACTCAAATAATTGAGGTGCAAAAATAATTTGTATTAAAAATTGAATTGTGTAGTAAATATTTACCTAAAAAGAAAGAGAAAAGATAAAACAAATTAAATTGATTATAAATATTTACATATTAATTCTCTTAAATTATAAGGTAAGAGGAAAATAAAGAGAGGAGCAATGGCATTTTAGGCCTTCAGCTCATGATTATAAAAAATAGTTGATAAAAATTTAAAAAGAAAATATTAAATAATTCATAATTTGTTTTTAGTGCTAGAGGTTCTGCCTATGATCACTGCAAACATAATTTTTTCTACGCAAAAATATTACAGTAGACGCTCGTTAATTAGAACTCTGAAAAATTTGAATCCTTAGGAAATTAGAACCAAAGTTTTTAATACAATACTTGCTCTGACATATATTTTGGTTCTCAACACTTTAAAAATGTTTTTGTAGCTTTTATTTGGCTTCTACATTCGTAGTAAAAAAAGGGGAATCCCATGTTACTTATATAATTTTCATTGTCAGTGCATTTTTGTTCATTAGTGAGTGACCTAGGCAGGAATCGAACTTACCACGCCCACACTAATAGGTTAGTACATTACCCACTCATCTATGGGGCCATGTTTGAAACGTGTGTACATAAAGTTCTGTTCTTTTTTATAAAATGCCAAATAAGCGCAAGAAGAATACTCTATCATTGCCAACCAAGGTAAAGATATTGGAAAATATTTATTGACAAAGATGTTTGATATTGCTTTTTGTCAATAAAATTCCAAGCTCATATTTTTTCGAAGCGTTTCCTCACTTTAACTGTTTTTTTTTTTTTTTTTTTTTATAAATTCATGCGACGCAAATTTTGAAAGCATTTTTTTTTTTACAAAATGTTGTATAAAAACAAAACCAACTAAATTACCTTTAAATAGAAAATAAATAAATAAAAATTTGTAGCAATTTCCTTTTAAAAGCTATAATCTCTTGAAAAAATTTTGTTAGGGGGTCCTATTCAAGTGTCAAGGAGTGCATATCGTTGAATTTATCATATTAGTTTTGCTACAATTTTAACTACTGAGACCCACTGTTACTATTTTTCATAAGAAACTGTATATATGTTGCTTAAACTAATACGTAGAATTTGTGTGTATTTATATCTGTATTAGTGTACTCGTATAGATTCAAAATGAAAGTTAAATTTATTTTTTTTACTTGCTTTAGTCATTCATTTTCAACCTTAAAAGTGAGTGCACTTGTCATTTAAAAATAATAAAAAACATTTTCAATTTATTTATGTTTAACCAATTTACATACATCCATAAATTAGTTCTGTGCACACTCGTATTATCTGTCTGTATACAATTTGTAAGTGTAATTGCACAAAGCCATTTATAAAAAAAAAAAAAAAAAAAAAAAAAAATAACAAAATAAATAGAAAATGAGCATACATATTACATACATAGTCGTGTAAATATAAATATTAAAAGAAATTTACCACTTTGGTAACAACATTTTTGTTGAATTTCAAAACCACAACACAGACACATAAACTGGTTGGAACATTTCTGTTTTAGAAGCATCACTATTTCCATTTATTTGAGAGACCCGTTTTCATTTGTTTTTGCTTTGCTTTTGTTTGGCATTAAATTATTGTTCCCAAAATAATTTAGTTTTCTCGAACCCAACTTTACACTTAAGCCGCATAATCATTGCATGTTTTGAGAGCTCATACAACAAGGCTTGTGTGTAAAAACGCCATAAATTAGTAGGTAGCTTACTAACCTATTAATCTGCTGATCGCAGGTTTGATTCATGCCTAAGCCCTGGGTGTTTTCTGCAGACAAGCCAAGAAGCTTGACAAATTTGGGTTGTTAAAAAAAAAATAAAAAAAATATTTGTTCTCGATATTACATTATTTTATGATTACATTATGATTTATGTTGAGGATATAATTAACTCTTGCATTATACCAAAAGCCAGTCACCGTCGTGTCTGATCAATATGTGAGGTTGTCAAGTTAATTTAACTGAAGCCTGTTAACGGCTTCGATCTCAATGAAAAAGTTGTTTTTGTTGCGACTTTTTTTTGAAGGTCTTCTTCAGGGAAATTTATTAATGAAAGTCGAAATATTGAAAAATTAAAACAAAACAATATTTTCATTAAGATCTTAAGCTTGAATAATATTTATTAATAATTATTTAATATATTTAAAAAAAATTTATTTTCGTCATATTTTACTTTATCACTCACTACAGAAATGGTAAAAATGCTGTTGAAGCCGGAAAGAAATTGTGTTCGGAGGAGTGTTGACAGTACGCCAGGGTTCAAATAAACGCATTTGATATCGAATGAAAACTATGGTAATTTTAATATTTTTGTATAAAATTTTATTTTTTTAATTTGAGGATCAATGGAAACGATGTCAGCAGGTTATGTAATGAACACGAAGAGACAGCAGAACATGTACTGTGTCACCTTAATGTTCTAATTTGTAGCCGTTTTCATTACTTGGGACATCAATAACTACAACCGTTTTATATAGCCTAGCAATTTCTAAAGTAAAGTCTTTAAATTCTTAATGAATACCAGACTTAGGAGGGATTTCTAAAGTTCGGCTAGTGTCACAATCGATTTATTCTGGCCACAGTGATCAGGTGACTCATTTCCGCTCCTATTTCTAGTTCTTAGAAGTGAAGAATGAATACAATTTTAATTTTACTGTTGGCTTTGTTACTTTAAAAGAAAAATTCTGTTAAGAAAACGTACCTTAATTTGGGTTTCACTCTTTATGAAAGTAATTAACTGAATTACATGTGTAATTCATTCCTTCAACTTAGTGCTTTTAGAATTAATTATTTTCCATTTGCTTAATTTTGTATATGTTGACAATAATAAAATCATGCCAAGAGCTTTTCGTATGCAAAACATTTTGGTAAATTTTTGTGTGTGAGGTGAACCATAACCTATAGGGTCAAGTGTAAAATGAATTTAAGCTTTCTGTACACATGTAAACATCAACAAAAACACACACACACACACAAATTTCCAAACAAATATTTAAAAAGTAAAACGTTTTACTTTCAATTTTCAAATGAGAAAGACAGCTTCTAATTGTATAAAAACCCATTTTTAATGTTGTTATTTTTATTGTAGAGGGATTTTATTCAAATTGAATATTAAAAAAAAAAAGAAAATGCTTTTTCATGAGCAAAGGATGTTGATATTTCCGTTCATGTGATTGCACGAATAGGGTTGGTGTTAGTGTTTGTGTGTTCGTTTTCAGTTTACCACAATAAAACTAAATACGTACGAGTACATACCTACTCCTATGTGTATGGGTAAGTGTGTGCATATTCAAATGAAATTGCAATTGCAGAACATGGATAGAATTCATTTGCTATTTGCTACTATTACATTCAATTGCAACAGTTGAAAGAATGTTATTGAAAGTTAAATGTTAATTTGGCCCAAAAATGTAATAATACACACACACTCTCTCACATGTGCCTTTCATAAACAGATAATCACACATAAACAAACATATTGTAATTGGCAAAACAGTCAGAGAGAGAGAGAGAGACAGAAAAAACATGCAGGAAACCTAAATGACCTAGCAAGACTGACCAGTCAGGAAGGCAACGTTTTATGTCAATTTTATTTAATTACAAAAATAAAAAATATAAAAGAGAAAAGAAAACATTTGAAAGTAAATAGTGGAAGTAGAAATAAGTTTTTGAATAATAAAATGGCCATAATAAATGGAAATGGCAATTCGGATTAAATGGAATTTTATGATGATTTAAAAAATAGCTCAATATGTAGAAGAAATTATTTTTCAATTATTAAAAAGGAATTCGTATAAAATTCAAGGAAATTGTGAACAAAACACTAAAGTGGTTTAAACATAATTTTATTGTGAAATGAAGGTAAAATGCAAATATGGAAATTATTAGAAAATAATTACGCTATCGGCTTAAGGTTTAAGGCTCATCAGTCTAATTAAAAAGATTTCTTAGGAATTTTTTCCCTAAGCAAAAAGAAAAAATATTGTTGATGCAACCAATATTTTTATATAAATCAAACGTATAAAAATTGTGTTTATCGAGAGAAGTCGAAGTTCAAATCAAGTAAGCTTAAATTTTTTTTGTATAAAATTTTTATAAAAATTTTTTACAATAAAATTTTTTTCATTAAACTCTTTCATTTGAATAGATAAACGTATTGGTTTTAATTAGAATTCATTTTTGTAACGCCAAAAATTATCATGGACTACCCCCTTTGCTTTTTTTGAAAAAATTATAACAAAAATTTTTTCCCACTATCCGCAAATAAAAAAATTCGAATTAAGGCCAATACGTTTTCTATCCAACGCAATAGCAATCAATTTGATATATGGAAAACTTAGCAAGTTATGACCAAAAAGGTAACCAGTTCTACCAAAAAGTGGCCGGAAAGAGGCAGTAGCAGAACTGGTTATCTTTTTGGTCATAACTTGCTTAGTTTTCAAGCTATCGACTTGATTTCTATTTCGTTGAATAGATAAACGTATTGGTTTTAATTAGAATTAATTTTTTTTCCTGATAGTGGAAAAAAAATTTTTAACGCCAAAAATTACCATGGACTACCCCCTTTGCTTTTTTTGAAAAAATTATAAAAAATTTTTTTCGCACTATCCGCAAATAAAAAAATTCGAATTAAGGCCAATACGTTTTCTATCCAACGCAATAGCAATCAAGTCGATATATGGAAAACTTAGCAAGTTATGACCAAAAAGGTAACCAGTTCTACCAAAAAGTGGCCGGAAAGAGGCAGTAGCAGAACTGGTTACCTTTTTGGTCATAACTTCCTTAGTTTTCAAGCTATCGACTTGATTTCTATTTCGTTGAATAGATAAACGTATTGGTTTTAATTGTAATTCATTTTTTTTCCTGATAGTGGAAAAAAAAATTTTTAACGCCAAAAATTACCATGGACTACCCCCGTTGCTTTTTTTGAAAAAATTATAACGAAAATTTTTTCGCACTATCCGCAAATAAAAAAATCCGAATTAAGGCCAATACGTTTTCTATCCAACGCAATAGCAATCAATTTGATATATGGAAAACTTAGAAAGTTATGACCAAAAAGGTAACCAGTTCTACCAGAAAGTGGCCGGAAAGAGGCAGTAGCAGAACTGGTTACCTTTTTGGTCATAACTTGCTTAGTTTTCAAGCTATCGACTTGATTTCTATTTCGTTGAATAGATAAACGTATTGGTTTTAATTGTAATTCATTTTTTTCCTGATAGTGGAAAAAAAATTTTTAATGCCAAAAATTACCATGGACTACCCCCTTTGCTTTTTTTGAAAAAATTATAAAAAATTTTTTTCGCACTATCCGCAAATAAAAAAATTCGAATTAAGGCCAATACGTTTTCTATCCAACGCAATAGCAATCAATTTGATATATGGAAAACTTAGCAAGTTATGACCAAAAAGGTAACCAGTTCTACCAAAAAGTGGCCGGAAAGAGGCAGTAGCAGAACTGGTTACCTTTTTGGTCATAACTTCCTTAGTTTTCAAGCTATCGACTTGATTTCTATTTCGTTGAATAGATAAACGTATTGGTTTTAATTGTAATTCATTTTTTTCCTGATAGTGGAAAAAAAAATTTTTAACGCCAAAAATTACCATGGACTACCCCCGTTGCTTTTTTTGAAAAAATTATAACGAAAATTTTTTCGCACTATCCGCAAATAAAAAAATCCGAATTAAGGCCAATACGTTTTCTATCCAACGCAATAGCAATCAATTTGATATATGGAAAACTTAGAAAGTTATGACCAAAAAGGTAACCAGTTCTACCAGAAAGTGGCCGGAAAGAGGCAGTAGCAGAACTGGTTACCTTTTTGGTCATAACTTGCTTAGTTTTCAAGCTATCGACTTGATTTCTATTTCGTTGAATAGATAAACGTATTGGTTTTAATTGTAATTCATTTTTTTCCTGATAGTGGAAAAAAAATTTTTAATGCCAAAAATTACCATGGACTACCCCCTTTGCTTTTTTTGAAAAAATTATAAAAAATTTTTTTCGCACTATCCGCAAATAAAAAAATTCGAATTAAGGCCAATACGTTTTCTATCCAACGCAATAGCAATCAATTTGATATATGGAAAACTTAGCAAGTTATGACCAAAAAGGTAACCAGTTCTACCAAAAAGTGGCCGGAAAGAGGCAGTAGCAGAACTGGTTACCTTTTTGGTCATAACTTCCTTAGTTTTCAAGCTATCGACTTGATTTCTATTTCGTTGAATAGATAAACGTATTGGTTTTAATTGTAATTCATTTTTTTCCTGATAGTGGAAAAAAAAATTTTTAACGCCAAAAATTACCATGGACTACCCCCGTTGCTTTTTTTGAAAAAATTATAACGAAAATTTTTTCGCACTATCCGCAAATAAAAAAATCCGAATTAAGGCCAATACGTTTTCTATCCAACGCAATAGCAATCAATTTGATATATGGAAAACTTAGAAAGTTATGACCAAAAAGGTAACCAGTTCTACCAGAAAGTGGCCGGAAAGAGGCAGTAGCAGAACTGGTTACCTTTTTGGTCATAACTTGCTTAGTTTTCAAGCTATCGACTTGATTTCTATTTCGTTGAATAGATAAACGTATTGGTTTTAATTGTAATTCATTTTTTTCCTGATAGTGGAAAAAAAATTTTTAATGCCAAAAATTACCATGGACTACCCCCTTTGCTTTTTTTGAAAAAATTATAAAAAATTTTTTTCGCACTATCCGCAAATAAAAAAATTCGAATTAAGGCCAATACGTTTTCTATCCAACGCAATAGCAATCAATTTGATATATGGAAAACTTAGCAAGTTATGACCAAAAAGGTAACCAGTTCTACCAAAAAGTGGCCGGAAAGAGGCAGTAGCAGAACTGGTTACCTTTTTGGTCATAACTTCCTTAGTTTTCAAGCTATCGACTTGATTTCTATTTCGTTGAATAGATAAACGTATTGGTTTTAATTGTAATTCATTTTTTTCCTGATAGTGGAAAAAAAAATTTTTAACGCCAAAAATTACCATGGACTACCCCCGTTGCTTTTTTTGAAAAAATTATAACGAAAATTTTTTCGCACTATCCGCAAATAAAAAAATCCGAATTAAGGCCAATACGTTTTCTATCCAACGCAATAGCAATCAATTTGATATATGGAAAACTTAGAAAGTTATGACCAAAAAGGTAACCAGTTCTACCAGAAAGTGGCCGGAAAGAGGCAGTAGCAGAACTGGTTACCTTTTTGGTCATAACTTGCTTAGTTTTCAAGCTATCGACTTGATTTCTATTTCGTTGAATAGATAAACGTATTGGTTTTAATTGTAATTCATTTTTTTCCTGATAGTGGAAAAAAAATTTTTAATGCCAAAAATTACCATGGACTACCCCCTTTGCTTTTTTTGAAAAAATTATAAAAAATTTTTTTCGCACTATCCGCAAATAAAAAAATTCGAATTAAGGCCAATACGTTTTCTATCCAACGCAATAGCAATCAATTTGATATATGGAAAACTTAGCAAGTTATGACCAAAAAGGTAACCAGTTCTACCAAAAAGTGGCCGGAAAGAGGCAGTAGCAGAACTGGTTACCTTTTTGGTCATAACTTCCTTAGTTTTCAAGCTATCGACTTGATTTCTATTTCGTTGAATAGATAAACGTATTGGTTTTAATTGTAATTCATTTTTTTCCTGATAGTGGAAAAAAAAATTTTTAACGCCAAAAATTACCATGGACTACCCCCGTTGCTTTTTTTGAAAAAATTATAACGAAAATTTTTTCGCACTATCCGCAAATAAAAAAATCCGAATTAAGGCCAATACGTTTTCTATCCAACGCAATAGCAATCAATTTGATATATGGAAAACTTAGAAAGTTATGACCAAAAAGGTAACCAGTTCTACCAGAAAGTGGCCGGAAAGAGGCAGTAGCAGAACTGGTTACCTTTTTGGTCATAACTTGCTTAGTTTTCAAGCTATCGACTTGATTTCTATTTCGTTGAATAGATAAACGTATTGGTTTTAATTGTAATTCATATTTTTCCTGATAGTGGAAAAAAAATTTTTAATGCCAAAAATTACCATGGACTACCCCCTTTGCTTTTTTTGAAAAAATTATAAAAAATTTTTTTCGCACTATCCGCAAATAAAAAAATTCGAATTAAGGCCAATACGTTTTCTATCCAACGCAATAGCAATCAAGTTGATATATGGAAAACTTAGAAAGTTATGACCAAAAAGGTAACCAGTTCTACCAGAAAGTGGCCGGAAAGAGGCAGTAGCAGAACTGGTTACCTTTTTGGTCATAACTTCCTTAGTTTTCAAGCTATCGACTTGATTTCTATTTCGTTGAATAGATAAACGTATTGGTTTTGTTGGATATTTAACTTACAAGCCAAAACTTGAAACCCTATATATAAGTATAACTGTTATAATACTTGTATTAATACGTATAACAATAATAGTGAAAAAACTTGTGTACAATTTTTTCATGCCTACTTGATTATTTAATTTCATATTGTATAGACGTTTATTTCTGACAATAAAAATATATTAAAATTTTTCTGTATCATCACTCGGACGTGTTTCATTTTGGTTACCATTCCACATTTTACATTTATATGTAAAAATAACTAACAAAGGTTATGGGCCCAGAATCCTGGTAACTAAGCTGAAGGATTTTAAATTGGGTTTTTGCAAATAATATATTTTTGCGGTGGATCAAATTTAATTTGATTTTTTGGGTTTCCTGTTTTATCCGGAATTTAGAGAGAAAAACAGAATGGCGAGTGGAATTGCAAATATAGAAAAATTAAATGGAGAAAATTACACAGCATGGTGTATTCAAGTCAAAAGTCTGCTTATCACAATGGATTTGTGGGATACAGTAACGGAAGACTGTCCAGCAGCAGAACCTCAGAAGAGTATATGGCAAAAGAGCGATAGTAAGGCGCTTGCAACAATAACTCTTAGTGTGAAATCCAGTGAGTTGATTCACATAAAGAATTGTACAACAGCAAAGAATGCTTGGTATGTATTAAGCTCCTTATATAAATCAAAGACGGCTTCCAGAAAAGTGAATTTGTTTAAAAAACTTGTCAAATTTAAAATTTATGGTAATGAAAAAATTTCATGTCAAATAAATGAATTTTGTTCAATTGTCGATGAGTTAAAGGAAATAGGAATCACATTGAATAATGATTTACTTTCAATCTTATTATTGTGTAGCCTTCCTGACGAAATGGAGAATTTTGTGGTAGCAATTGAAAGCCGGGATAATTTACCAACGTACGAGGAATTGATTTCTAAAATTAAAGAAGAAGAGATGAGACAATCAAGTAAATTAAATAATCAAACGGAAAATGTTTTTGCAGTAAAATCAAAGAATTATGAAAAGGGAAATAAAAAAGAGTACAACAATAGCAGTAACAAAAACAGAACCAGAAATATTTTGTCAAAGAGCAACAACAACAGTAAGAATGATGGGTATGTTAACAATTTCAATAATATTAAATGTTTTCGTTGTGGTAAAAAGGGCCACATACGTTCACAATGTAAAGAAAATCTAGAAAGTGATCTTGCTTGCTCTATATTAAATGAAAATAAACTTAGTTATGATAATTTATGGATATTAGACAGCGGGGCAACATCACACATGTGTAATTCAGAAAAACATTTTACAACATTATCTAAATCTGTAAAAAAAGTTGTGTTAGCGTCTGGTGAGAGTATTACAGCAGAAGGAATAGGTGATATTATATTAAAGACACAATTTTGCAACCTTACTCTGAAGAATGTATTATTTGTACCAAAATTGCATTCAAATTTTTTGTCAATTAACAAAATAGTTAAAGCCGAACATTTTGTAAAATTTATAAAAAACAAAGCAGAAATGAGAAGTAAAAATAATAGACTAATTTTGACAGCTGACTTGAAATCAGATATTTTTGTAGTAAATATAAAATCTATAAAAAAGGGTGAAAACAATGAAAGTGTTTTTGGAGTAATAGATGAAAATGCTGGCATTAAATGGCATCAACGATTTGGTCATTTAAATATGCATGATTTAAATAAGATGAGTCAGAACAATATTCTTAAAGGTTTTGATATAAAAATGCCGAAATTCATTGAATGTGTTACTTGTGCGATTTGTAAAATTTCTGCCAAACCATACAAAAGCTATGCCAGTATACAAACAAATGATTTATTAGAATTGGTGCATACAGATTTATGTGGACCAATTGGTACAAAAACCTTGGGTGGTGCATCCTATTTTATCACATTTATTGACGATTACTCACGGTATACAACAACATATTTTTTAAAAAATAAATCAGATGCTTTTGAAGCATTTTGTTCTTTTGCTGGGATTGCGGAGAAGCAGACAGGCCGCCAAATTAAAGTCGTTAGAAGTGATAATGGGAGGGAATTTGTAAATTCTAAATTTAAAGAATTATTTAAAAAGAAAAGTATTATAACAGTTATACTTATATATAGGGTTTCAAGTTTTGGCTTGTAAGTTAAATATCCAACAAACTCCACCTCAAGCCAAATACATTTAAACAAAAATTAATAATTTTTTAAAATTAAAATAGTAATTTTCTATTATTATTAATTTTTGTTTAAATGTATTTGGCTTGAGGTGGAGTTTGTTGGATATTTAACTTACAAGCCAAAACTTGAAACCCTATATATAAGTATAACTGTTATAATACTTGTATTAATACGTATAACAATAATAGTGAAAAAACTTGTGTACAATTTTTTCATGCCTACTTGATTATTTAATTTCATATTGTATAGACGTTTATTTCTGACAATAAAAATATATTAAAATTTTTCTGTATCATCACTCGGACGTGTTTCATTTTGGTTACCATTCCACATTTTACATTTATATGTAAAAATAACTAACAGGTTTTAATTGTAATTCATTTTTTTCCTGATAGTGGAAAAAAAATTTTTAATGCCAAAAATTACCATGGACTACCCCCTTTGCTTTTTTTGAAAAAATTATAAAAAATTTTTTTCGCACTATCCGCAAATAAAAAAATTCGAATTAAGGCCAATACGTTTTCTATCCAACGCAATAGCAATCAATTTGATATATGGAAAACTTAGCAAGTTATGACCAAAAAGGTAACCAGTTCTACCAAAAAGTGGCCGGAAAGAGGCAGTAGCAGAACTGGTTACCTTTTTGGTCATAACTTCCTTAGTTTTCAAGCTATCGACTTGATTTCTATTTCGTTGAATAGATAAACGTATTGGTTTTAATTGTAATTCATTTTTTTCCTGATAGTGGAAAAAAAATTTTTAACGCCAAAAATTACCATGGACTACCTACCCCCTTTGCTTTTTTTGAAAAAATTATAAAAAATTTTTTTCGCACTATCCGCAAATAAAAAAATACGAATTAAGGCCAATACGTTTTCTATCCAACGCAATAGCAATCAATTTGATATATGGAAAACTTAGCAAGTTATGACCAAAAAGGTAACCAGTTCTACCAAAAAGTGGCCGGAAAGAGGCAGTAGCAGAACTGGTTACCTTTTTGGTCATAACTTGCTTAGTTTTCAAGCTATCGACTTGATTTCTATTTCGTTGAATAGATAAACGTATTGGTTTTAATTGTAATTCATTTTTTTTCCTGATAGTGGAAAAAAAATTTTTAACGCCAAAAATTACCATGGACTACCCCCTTTGCTTTTTTTGAAAAAATTATAAAAATTTTTTTTCGCACTATCCGCAAATAAAAAAATCCGAATTAAGGCCAATACGTTTTCTATCCAACGCAATAGCAATCAATTCGATATATGGAAAACTTAGAAAGTTATGACCAAAAAGGTAACCAGTTCTACCAAAAAGTGGCCGGAAAGAGGCAGTAGCAGAACTGGTTACCTTTTTGGTCATAACTTGCTTAGTTTTCAAGCTATCGACTTGATTTCAATTTCGTTGAATAGATAAACGTATTGGTTTTAATTGTAATTAATTTTTTTCCTGATAGTGGAAAAAAAATTTTTAACGCCAAAAATTACCATGGACTACCCCCTTTGCTTTTTTTGAAAAAATTATAACGAAAATTTTTTCGCACTATCCGCAAATAAAAAAACTCGAATTAAGGCCAATACGTTTTCTATCCAACGCAGTAGCAATCAATTCGATATATGGAAAACTTAGAAAGTTATGACCAAAAAGGTAACCAGTTCTACCAAAAAGTGGCCGGAAAGAGGCAGTAGCAGAACTGGTTACCTTTTTGGTCATAACTTGCTTAGTTTTCAAGCTATCGACTTGATTTCTATTTCGTTGAATAGATAAACGTATTGGTTTTAATTGTAATTCATTTTTTTCCTGATAGTGGAAAAAAAATTTTTAATGCCAAAAATTACCATGGACTACCCCCTTTGCTTTTTTTGAAAAAATTATAAAAAATTTTTTTCGCACTATCCGCAAATAAAAAAATACGAATTAAGGCCAATACGTTTTCTATCCAACGCAATAGCAATCAATTTGATATATGGAAAACTTAGAAAGTTATGACCAAAAAGGTAACCAGTTCTACCAGAAAGTGGCCGGAAAGAGGCAGTAGCAGAACTGGTTACCTTTTTGGTCATAACTTGCTTAGTTTTCAAGCTATCGACTTGATTTCTATTTCGTTGAATAGATAAACGTATTGGTTTTAATTGTAATTCATTTTTTTCCTGATAGTGGAAAAAAAATTTTTAATGCCAAAAATTACCATGGACTACCCCCTTTGCTTTTTTTGAAAAAATTATAAAAAATTTTTTTCGCACTATCCGCAAATAAAAAAATACGAATTAAGGCCAATACGTTTTCTATCCAACGCAGTAGCAATCAATTCGATATATGGAAAACTTAGAAAGTTATGACCAAAAAGGTAACCAGTTCTACCAAAAAGTGGCCGGAAAGAGGCAGTAGCAGAACTGGTTACCTTTTTGGTCATAACTTCCTTAGTTTTCAAGCTATCGACTTGATTTCTATTTCGTTGAAAAGATAAACGTATTGGTTTTAATTGTAATTCATTTTTTTCCTGATAGTGGAAAAAAAAATTTTTAACGCCAAAAATTACCATGGACTACCCCCTTTGCTTTTTTTGAAAAAATTATAACGAAAATTTTTTCGCACTATCCGCAAATAAAAAAATTCGAATTAAGGCCAATACGTTTTCTATCCAACGCAATAGCAATCAATTTGATATATGGAAAACTTAGCAAGTTATGACCAAAAAGGTAACCAGTTCTACCAAAAAGTGGCCGGAAAGAGGCAGTAGCAGAACTGGTTATCTTTTTGGTCATAACTTGCTTAGTTTTCAAGCTATCGACTTGATTTCTATTTCGTTGAATAGATAAACGTATTGGTTTTAATTGTAATTCATTTTTTTCCTGATAGTGGAAAAAAAATTTTTAATGCCAAAAATTACCATGGACTACCCCCTTTGCTTTTTTTGAAAAAATTATAAAAAATTTTTTTCGCACTATCCGCAAATAAAAAAATCCGAATTAAGGCCAATACGTTTTCTATCCAACGCAATAGCAATCAATTTGATATATGGAAAACTTAGAAAGTTATGACCAAAAAGGTAACCAGTTCTACCAGAAAGTGGCCGGAAAGAGGCAGTAGCAGAACTGGTTACCTTTTTGGTCATAACTTGCTTAGTTTTCAAGCTATCGACTTGATTTCTATTTCGTTGAATAGATAAACGTATTGGTTTTAATTGTAATTCATTTTTTTCCTGATAGTGGAAAAAAAATTTTTAATGCCAAAAATTACCATGGACTACCCCCTTTGCTTTTTTTGAAAAAATTATAAAAAATTTTTTTCGCACTATCCGCAAATAAAAAAATCCGAATTAAGGCCAATACGTTTTCTATCCAACGCAATAGCAATCAATTCGATATATGGAAAACTTAGAAAGTTATGACCAAAAAGGTAACCAGTTCTACCAAAAAGTGGCCGGAAAGAGGCAGTAGCAGAACTGGTTACCTTTTTGGTCATAACTTGCTTAGTTTTCAAGCTATCGACTTGATTTCTATTTCGTTGAATAGATAAACGTATTGGTTTTAATTGTAATTCATTTTTTTTCCTGATAGTGGAAAAAAAATTTTTAACGCCAAAAATTACCATGGACTACCTGCCCCCTTTGCTTTTTTTGAAAAAATTATAAAAAATTTTTTTCGCACTATCCGCAAATAAAAAAATACGAATTAAGGCCAATACGTTTTCTATCCAACGCAATAGCAATCAATTTGATATATGGAAAACTTAGCAAGTTATGACCAAAAAGGTAACCAGTTCTACCAAAAAGTGGCCGGAAAGAGGCAGTAGCAGAACTGGTTACCTTTTTGGTCATAACTTGCTTAGTTTTCAAGCTATCGACTTGATTTCTATTTCGTTGAATAGATAAACGTATTGGTTTTAATTGTAATTCATTTTTTTCCTGATAGTGGAAAAAAAATTTTTAATGCCAAAAATTACCATGGACTACCCCCTTTGCTTTTTTTGAAAAAATTATAAAAAATTTTTTTCGCACTATCCGCAAATAAAAAAATCCGAATTAAGGCCAATACGTTTTCTATCCAACGCAATAGCAATCAATTCGATATATGGAAAACTTAGAAAGTTATGACCAAAAAGGTAACTAGTTCTACCAAAAAGTGGCCGGAAAGAGGCAGTAGCAGAACTGGTTACCTTTTTGGTCATAACTTGCTTAGTTTTCAAGCTATCGACTTGATTTCTATTTCGTTGAATAGATAAACGTATTGGTTTTAATTGTAATTCATTTTTTTTCCTGATAGTGGAAAAAAAATTTTTAACGCCAAAAATTACCATGGACTACCTACCCCCTTTGCTTTTTTTGAAAAAATTATAAAAAATTTTTTTCGCACTATCCGCAAATAAAAAAATACGAATTAAGGCCAATACGTTTTCTATAAAACGCAATAGCAATCAATTTGATGTATGGAAAACTTAGCAAGTTATGACCAAAAAGGTAACCAGTTCTACCAAAAAGTGGCCGGAAAGAGGCAGTAGCAGAACTGGTTACCTTTTTGGTCATAACTTGCTTAGTTTTCAAGCTATCGACTTGATTTCTATTTCGTTGAATAGATAAACGTATTGGTTTTAATTGTAATTCATTTTTTTTCCTGATAGTGGAAAAAAAATTTTTAACGCCAAAAATTACCATGGACTACCCCCTTTGCTTTTTTTGAAAAAATTATAAAAATTTTTTTTCGCACTATCCGCAAATAAAAAAATCCGAATTAAGGCCAATACGTTTTCTATCCAACGCAATAGCAATCAATTCGATATATGGAAAACTTAGAAAGTTATGACAAAAAAGGTAACCAGTTCTACCAAAAAGTGGCCGGAAAGAGGCAGTAGCAGAACTGGTTACCTTTTTGGTCATAACTTGCTTAGTTTTCAAGCTATCGACTTGATTTCAATTTCGTTGAATAGATAAACGTATTGGTTTTAATTGTAATTCATTTTTTTCCTGATAGTGGAAAAAAAATTTTTAACGCCAAAAATTACCATGGACTACCCCCTTTGCTTTTTTTGAAAAAATTATAAAAATTTTTTTTCGCACTATCCGCAAATAAAAAAATCCGAATTAAGGCCAATACGTTTTCTATCCAACGCAATAGCAATCAATTCGATACATGGAAAACTTAGAAAGTTATGACCAAAAAGGTAACCAGTTCTACCAGAAAGTGGCCGGAAAGAGGCAGTAGCAGAACTGGTTACCTTTTTGGTCATAACTTGCTTAGTTTTCAAGCTATCGACTTGATTTCTATTTCGTTGAATAGATAAACGTATTGGTTTTAATTGTAATTCATTTTTTTCCTGATAGTGGAAAAAAAATTTTTAATGCCAAAAATTACCATGGACTACCCCCTTTGCTTTTTTTGAAAAAATTATAAAAAATTTTTTTCGCACTATCCGCAAATAAAAAAATCCGAATTAAGGCCAATACGTTTTCTATCCAACGCAGTAGCAATCAATTCGATATATGGAAAACTTAGAAAGTTATGACCAAAAAGGTAACCAGTTCTACCAAAAAGTGGCCGGAAAGAGGCAGTAGCAGAACTGGTTACCTTTTTGGTCATAACTTGCTTAGTTTTCAAGCTATCGACTTGATTTCTATTTCGTTGAATAGATAAACGTATTGGTTTTAATTGTAATTAATTTTTTTCCTGATAGTGGAAAAAAAATTTTTAATGCCAAAAATTACCATGGACTACCCCCTTTGCTTTTTTTAAAAAAATTATAAAAAATTTTTTTCGCACTATCCGCAAATAAAAAAATCCGAATTAAGGCCAATACGTTTTCTATCCAACGCAGTAGCAATCAATTCGATATATGGAAAACTTAGAAAGTTATGACCAAAAAGGTAACCAGTTCTACCAAAAAGTGGCCGGAAAGAGGCAGTAGCAGAACTGGTTACCTTTTTGGTCATAACTTGCTTAGTTTTCAAGCTATCGACTTGATTTCTATTTCGTTGAATAGATAAACGTATTGGTTTTAATTGTAATTCATTTTTTTCCTGATAGTGGAAAAAAAATTTTTAATGCCAAAAATTACCATGGACTACCCCCTTTGCTTTTTTTGAAAAAATTATAAAAAATTTTTTTCGCACTATCCGCAAAAAAAAAAATTCGAATTAAGGCCAATACGTTTTCTATCCAACGCAATAGCAATCAATTCGATATATGGAAAACTTAGAAAGTTATGACCAAAAAGGTAACCAGTTCTACCAAAAAGTGGCCGGAAAGAGGCAGTAGCAGAACTGGTTACCTTTTTGGTCATAACTTGCTTAGTTTTCAAGCTATCGACTTGATTTCTATTTCGTTGAATAGATAAACGTATTGGTTTTAATTGTAATTCATTTTTTTCCTGATAGTGGAAAAAAAATTTTTAATGCCAAAAATTACCATGGACTACCCCCTTTGCTTTTTTTGAAAAAATTATAAAAAATTTTTTTCGCACTATCCGCAAATAAAAAAATACGAATTAAGGCCAATACGTTTTCTATCCAACGCAGTAGCAATCAATTCGATATATGGAAAACTTAGAAAGTTATGACCAAAAAGGTAACCAGTTCTACCAAAAAGTGGCCGGAAAGAGGCAGTAGCAGAACTGGTTACCTTTTTGGTCATAACTTGCTTAGTTTTCAAGCTATCGACTTGATTTCTATTTCGTTGAATAGATAAACGTATTGGTTTTAATTGTAATTCATTTTTTTCCTGATAGTGGAAAAAAAATTTTTAATGCCAAAAATTACCATGGACTACCCCCTTTGCTTTTTTTAAAAAAATTATAAAAAATTTTTTTCGCACTATCCGCAAAAAAAAAAATTCGAATTAAGGCCAATACGTTTTCTATCCAACGCAATAGCAATCAATTCGATATATGGAAAACTTAGAAAGTTATGACCAAAAAGGTAACCAGTTCTACCAAAAAGTGGCCGGAAAGAGGCAGTAGCAGAACTGGTTACCTTTTTGGTCATAACTTGCTTAGTTTTCAAGCTATCGACTTGATTTCTATTTCGTTGAATAGATAAACGTATTGGTTTTAATTGTAATTCATTTTTTTCCTGATAGTGGAAAAAAAATTTTTAACGCCAAAAATTACCATGGACTACCCCCTTTGCTTTTTTTAAAAAAATTATAAAAAATTTTTTTCGCACTATCCGCAAATAAAAAAATCCGAATTAAGGCCAATACGTTTTCTATCCAACGCAGTAGCAATCAATTCGATATATGGAAAACTTAGAAAGTTATGACCAAAAAGGTAACCAGTTCTACCAAAAAGTGGCCGGAAAGAGGCAGTAGCAGAACTGGTTACCTTTTTGGTCATAACTTGCTTAGTTTTCAAGCTATCGACTTGATTTCTATTTCGTTGAATAGATAAACGTATTGGTTTTAATTGTAATTCATTTTTTTCCTGATAGTGGAAAAAAAATTTTTAATGCCAAAAATTACCATGGACTACCCCCTTTGCTTTTTTTGAAAAAATTATAAAAAATTTTTTTCGCACTATCCGCAAATAAAAAAATACGAATTAAGGCCAATACGTTTTCTATCCAACCCAGTAGCAATCAATTCGATATATGGAAAACTTAGAAAGTTATGACCAAAAAGGTAACCAGTTCTACCAAAAAGTGGCCGGAAAGAGGCAGTAGCAGAACTGGTTACCTTTTTGGTCATAACTTGCTTAGTTTTCAAGCTATCGACTTGATTTCTATTTCGTTGAATAGATAAACGTATTGGTTTTAATTGTAATTCATTTTTTTCCTGATAGTGGAAAAAAAATTTTTAATGCCAAAAATTACCATGGACTACCCCCTTTGCTTTTTTTAAAAAAATTATAAAAAATTTTTTTCGCACTATCCGCAAAAAAAAAAATTCGAATTAAGGCCAATACGTTTTCTATCCAACGCAATAGCAATCAATTCGATATATGGAAAACTTAGAAAGTTATGACCAAAAAGGTAACCAGTTCTACCAAAAAGTGGCCGGAAAGAGGCAGTAGCAGAACTGGTTACCTTTTTGGTCATAACTTGCTTAGTTTTCAAGCTATCGACTTGATTTCTATTTCGTTGAATAGATAAACGTATTGGTTTTAATTGTAATTCATTTTTTTCCTGATAGTGGAAAAAAAATTTTTAACGCCAAAAATTACCATGGACTACCCCCTTTGCTTTTTTTAAAAAAATTATAAAAAATTTTTTTCGCACTATCCGCAAATAAAAAAATCCGAATTAAGGCCAATACGTTTTCTATCCAACGCAGTAGCAATCAATTCGATATATGGAAAACTTAGAAAGTTATGACCAAAAAGGTAACCAGTTCTACCAAAAAGTGGCCGGAAAGAGGCAGTAGCAGAACTGGTTACCTTTTTGGTCATAACTTGCTTAGTTTTCAAGCTATCGACTTGATTTCTATTTCGTTGAATAGATAAACGTATTGGTTTTAATTGTAATTCATTTTTTTCCTGATAGTGGAAAAAAAATTTTTAATGCCAAAAATTACCATGGACTACCCCCTTTGCTTTTTTTGAAAAAATTATAAAAAATTTTTTTCGCACTATCCGCAAAAAAAAAAATTCGAATTAAGGCCAATACGTTTTCTATCCAACGCAATAGCAATCAATTCGATATATGGAAAACTTAGAAAGTTATGACCAAAAAGGTAACCAGTTCTACCAAAAAGTGGCCGGAAAGAGGCAGTAGCAGAACTGGTTACCTTTTTGGTCATAACTTGCTTAGTTTTCAAGCTATCGACTTGATTTCTATTTCGTTGAATAGATAAACGTATTGGTTTTAATTGTAATTCATTTTTTTCCTGATAGTGGAAAAAAAATTTTTAATGCCAAAAATTACCATGGACTACCCCCTTTGCTTTTTTTGAAAAAATTATAAAAAATTTTTTTCGCACTATCCGCAAATAAAAAAATACGAATTAAGGCCAATACGTTTTCTATCCAACGCAGTAGCAATCAATTCGATATATGGAAAACTTAGAAAGTTATGACCAAAAAGGTAACCAGTTCTACCAGAAAGTGGCCGGAAAGAGGCAGTAGCAGAACTGGTTACCTTTTTGGTCATAACTTGCTTAGTTTTCAAGCTATCGACTTGATTTCTATTTCGTTGAATAGATAAACGTATTGGTTTTAATTGTAATTCATTTTTTTCCTGATAGTGGAAAAAAAATTTTTAACGCCAAAAATTACCATGGACTACCCCCTTTGCTTTTTTTAAAAAAATTATAAAAAATTTTTTTCGCACTATCCGCAAATAAAAAAATCCGAATTAAGGCCAATACGTTTTCTATCCAACGCAGTAGCAATCAATTCGATATATGGAAAACTTAGAAAGTTATGACCAAAAAGGTAACCAGTTCTACCAAAAAGTGGCCGGAAAGAGGCAGTAGCAGAACTGGTTACCTTTTTGGTCATAACTTGCTTAGTTTTCAAGCTATCGACTTGATTTCTATTTCGTTGAATAGATAAACGTATTGGTTTTAATTGTAATTCATTTTTTTCCTGATAGTGGAAAAAAAATTTTTAATGCCAAAAATTACCATGGACTACCCCCTTTGCTTTTTTTGAAAAAATTATAAAAAATTTTTTTCGCACTATCCGCAAAAAAAAAAATTCGAATTAAGGCCAATACGTTTTCTATCCAACGCAATAGCAATCAATTCGATATATGGAAAACTTAGAAAGTTATGACCAAAAAGGTAACCAGTTCTACCAAAAAGTGGCCGGAAAGAGGCAGTAGCAGAACTGGTTACCTTTTTGGTCATAACTTGCTTAGTTTTCAAGCTATCGACTTGATTTCTATTTCGTTGAATAGATAAACGTATTGGTTTTAATTGTAATTCATTTTTTTCCTGATAGTGGAAAAAAAATTTTTAATGCCAAAAATTACCATGGACTACCCCCTTTGCTTTTTTTGAAAAAATTATAAAAAAATTTTTTCGCACTATCCGCAAATAAAAAAATCCGAATTAAGGCCAATACGTTTTCTATCCAACGCAATAGCAATCAATTTGATATATGGAAAACTTAGAAAGTTATGACCAAAAAGGTAACCAGTTCTACCAGAAAGTGGCCGGAAAGAGGCAGTAGCAGAACTGGTTACCTTTTTGGTCATAACTTGCTTAGTTTTCAAGCTATCGACTTGATTTCTATTTCGTTGAATAGATAAACGTATTGGTTTTAATTGTAATTCATTTTTTTCCTGATAGTGGAAAAAAAATTTTTAATGCCAAAAATTACCATGGACTACCCCCTTTGCTTTTTTTGAAAAAATTATAAAAAATTTTTTTCGCACTATCCGCAAATAAAAAAATCCGAATTAAGGCCAATACGTTTTCTATCCAACGCAATAGCAATCAATTCGATATATGGAAAACTTAGAAAGTTATGACCAAAAAGGTAACCAGTTCTACCAAAAAGTGGCCGGAAAGAGGCAGTAGCAGAACTGGTTACCTTTTTGGTCATAACTTGCTTAGTTTTCAAGCTATCGACTTGATTTCTATTTCGTTGAATAGATAAACGTATTGGTTTTAATTGTAATTCATTTTTTTCCTGATAGTGGAAAAAAAATTTTTAATGCCAAAAATTACCATGGACTACCCCCTTTGCTTTTTTTGAAAAAATTATAAAAAATTTTTTTCGCACTATCCGCAAATAAAAAAATCCGAATTAAGGCCAATACGTTTTCTATCCAACGCAATAGCAATCAATTTGATATATGGAAAACTTAGAAAGTTATGACCAAAAAGGTAACCAGTTCTACCAGAAAGTGGCCGGAAAGAGGCAGTAGCAGAACTGGTTACCTTTTTGGTCATAACTTGCTTAGTTTTCAAGCTATCGACTTGATTTCTATTTCGTTGAATAGATAAACGTATTGGTTTTAATTGTAATTAATTTTTTTCCTGATAGTGGAAAAAAAATTTTTAATGCCAAAAATTACCATGGACTACCCCCTTTGCTTTTTTTGAAAAAATTATAAAAAATTTTTTTCGCACTATCCGCAAATAAAAAAATACGAATTAAGGCCAATACGTTTTCTATCCAACGCAATAGCAATCAATTCGATATATGGAAAACTTAGAAAGTTATGACCAAAAAGGTAACCAGTTCTACCAAAAAGTGGCCGGAAAGAGGCAGTAGCAGAACTGGTTACCTTTTTGGTCATAACTTGCTTAGTTTTCAAGCTATCGACTTGATTTCTATTTCGTTGAATAGATAAACGTATTGGTTTTAATTGTAATTCATTTTTTTTCCTGATAGTGGAAAAAAAATTTTTAACGCCAAAAATTACCATGGACTACCTACCCTCTTTGCTTTTTTTGAAAAAATTATAAAAAATTTTTTTCGCACTATCCGCAAATAAAAAAATCCGAATTAAGGCCAATACGTTTTCTATCCAACGCAATAGCAATCAATTCGATATATGGAAAACTTAGAAAGTTATGACCAAAAAGGTAACCAGTTCTACCAAAAAGTGGCCGGAAAGAGGCAGTAGCAGAACTGGTTACCTTTTTGGTCATAACTTGCTTAGTTTTCAAGCTATCGACTTGATTTCAATTTCGTTGAATAGATAAACGTATTGGTTTTAATTGTAATTAATTTTTTTCCTGATAGTGGAAAAAAAATTTTTAACGCCAAAAATTACCATGGACTACCCCCTTTGCTTTTTTTGAAAAAATTATAAAATTTTTTTTTCGCACTATCCGCAAATAAAAAAATACGAATTAAGGCCAATACGTTTTCTATCCAACGCAGTAGCAATCAATTCGATATATGGAAAACTTAGAAAGTTATGACCAAAAAGGTAACCAGTTCTACCAAAAAGTGGCCGGAAAGAGGCAGTAGCAGAACTGGTTACCTTTTTGGTCATAACTTGCTTAGTTTTCAAGCTATCGACTTGATTTCTATTTCGTTGAATAGATAAACGTATTGGTTTTAATTGTAATTCATTTTTTTCCTGATAGTGGAAAAAAAATTTTTAACGCCAAAAATTACCATGGACTACCCCCTTTGCTTTTTTTAAAAAAATTATAAAAAATTTTTTTCGCACTATCCGCAAATAAAAAAATCCGAATTAAGGCCAATACGTTTTCTATCCAACGCAGTAGCAATCAATTCGATATATGGAAAACTTAGAAAGTTATGACCAAAAAGGTAACCAGTTCTACCAAAAAGTGGCCGGAAAGAGGCAGTAGCAGAACTGGTTACCTTTTTGGTCATAACTTGCTTAGTTTTCAAGCTATCGACTTGATTTCTATTTCGTTGAATAGATAAACGTATTGGTTTTAATTGTAATTCATTTTTTTCCTGATAGTGGAAAAAAAAATTTTTAATGCCAAAAATTACCATGGACTACCCCCTTTGCTTTTTTTGAAAAAATTATAAAAAATTTTTTTCGCACTATCCGCAAATAAAAAAATACGAATTAAGGCCAATACGTTTTCTATCCAACCCAGTAGCAATCAATTCGATATATGGAAAACTTAGAAAGTTATGACCAAAAAGGTAACCAGTTCTACCAAAAAGTGGCCGGAAAGAGGCAGTAGCAGAACTGGTTACCTTTTTGGTCATAACTTGCTTAGTTTTCAAGCTATCGACTTGATTTCTATTTCGTTGAATAGATAAACGTATTGGTTTTAATTGTAATTCATTTTTTTCCTGATAGTGGAAAAAAAATTTTTAATGGCAAAAATTACCATGGACTACCCCCTTTGCTTTTTTTAAAAAAATTATAAAAAATTTTTTTCGCACTATCCGCAAAAAAAAAAATTCGAATTAAGGCCAATACGTTTTCTATCCAACGCAATAGCAATCAATTCGATATATGGAAAACTTAGAAAGTTATGACCAAAAAGGTAACCAGTTCTACCAAAAAGTGGCCGGAAAGAGGCAGTAGCAGAACTGGTTACCTTTTTGGTCATAACTTGCTTAGTTTTCAAGCTATCGACTTGATTTCTATTTCGTTGAATAGATAAACGTATTGGTTTTAATTGTAATTCATTTTTTTCCTGATAGTGGAAAAAAAATTTTTAACGCCAAAAATTACCATGGACTACCCCCTTTGCTTTTTTTAAAAAAATTATAAAAAATTTTTTTCGCACTATCCGCAAATAAAAAAATCCGAATTAAGGCCAATACGTTTTCTATCCAACGCAGTAGCAATCAATTCGATATATGGAAAACTTAGAAAGTTATGACCAAAAAGGTAACCAGTTCTACCAAAAAGTGGCCGGAAAGAGGCAGTAGCAGAACTGGTTACCTTTTTGGTCATAACTTGCTTAGTTTTCAAGCTATCGACTTGATTTCTATTTCGTTGAATAGATAAACGTATTGGTTTTAATTGTAATTCATTTTTTTCCTGATAGTGGAAAAAAAATTTTTAATGCCAAAAATTACCATGGACTACCCCCTTTGCTTTTTTTGAAAAAATTATAAAAAATTTTTTTCGCACTATCCGCAAAAAAAAAAATTCGAATTAAGGCCAATACGTTTTCTATCCAACGCAATAGCAATCAATTCGATATATGGAAAACTTAGAAAGTTATGACCAAAAAGGTAACCAGTTCTACCAAAAAGTGGCCGGAAAGAGGCAGTAGCAGAACTGGTTACCTTTTTGGTCATAACTTGCTTAGTTTTCAAGCTATCGACTTGATTTCTATTTCGTTGAATAGATAAACGTATTGGTTTTAATTGTAATTCATTTTTTTCCTGATAGTGGAAAAAAAATTTTTAATGCCAAAAATTACCATGGACTACCCCCTTTGCTTTTTTTGAAAAAATTATAAAAAATTTTTTTCGCACTATCCGCAAATAAAAAAATACGAATTAAGGCCAATACGTTTTCTATCCAACGCAGTAGCAATCAATTCGATATATGGAAAACTTAGAAAGTTATGACCAAAAAGGTAACCAGTTCTACCAGAAAGTGGCCGGAAAGAGGCAGTAGCAGAACTGGTTACCTTTTTGGTCATAACTTGCTTAGTTTTCAAGCTATCGACTTGATTTCTATTTCGTTGAATAGATAAACATATTGGTTTTAATTGTAATTCATTTTTTTCCTGATAGTGGAAAAAAAATTTTTAACGCCAAAAATTACCATGGACTACCCCCTTTGCTTTTTTTAAAAAAATTATAAAAAATTTTTTTCGCACTATCCGCAAATAAAAAAATCCGAATTAAGGCCAATACGTTTTCTATCCAACGCAGTAGCAATCAATTCGATATATGGAAAACTTAGAAAGTTATGACCAAAAAGGTAACCAGTTCTACCAAAAAGTGGCCGGAAAGAGGCAGTAGCAGAACTGGTTACCTTTTTGGTCATAACTTGCTTAGTTTTCAAGCTATCGACTTGATTTCTATTTCGTTGAATAGATAAACGTATTGGTTTTAATTGTAATTCATTTTTTTCCTGATAGTGGAAAAAAAATTTTTAATGCCAAAAATTACCATGGACTACCCCCTTTGCTTTTTTTGAAAAAATTATAAAAAATTTTTTTCGCACTATCCGCAAAAAAAAAAATTCGAATTAAGGCCAATACGTTTTCTATCCAACGCAATAGCAATCAATTCGATATATGGAAAACTTAGAAAGTTATGACCAAAAAGGTAACCAGTTCTACCAAAAAGTGGCCGGAAAGAGGCAGTAGCAGAACTGGTTACCTTTTTGGTCATAACTTGCTTAGTTTTCAAGCTATCGACTTGATTTCTATTTCGTTGAATAGATAAACGTATTGGTTTTAATTGTAATTCATTTTTTTCCTGATAGTGGAAAAAAAATTTTTAATGCCAAAAATTACCATGGACTACCCCCTTTGCTTTTTTTGAAAAAATTATAAAAAATTTTTTTCGCACTATCCGCAAATAAAAAAATCCGAATTAAGGCCAATACGTTTTCTATCCAACGCAATAGCAATCAATTTGATATATGGAAAACTTAGAAAGTTATGACCAAAAAGGTAACCAGTTCTACCAGAAAGTGGCCGGAAAGAGGCAGTAGCAGAACTGGTTACCTTTTTGGTCATAACTTGCTTAGTTTTCAAGCTATCGACTTGATTTCTATTTCGTTGAATAGATAAACGTATTGGTTTTAATTGTAATTCATTTTTTTCCTGATAGTGGAAAAAAAATTTTTAATGCCAAAAATTACCATGGACTACCCCCTTTGCTTTTTTTGAAAAAATTATAAAAAATTTTTTTCGCACTATCCGCAAATAAAAAAATCCGAATTAAGGCCAATACGTTTTCTATCCAACGCAATAGCAATCAATTCGATATATGGAAAACTTAGAAAGTTATGACCAAAAAGGTAACCAGTTCTACCAAAAAGTGGCCGGAAAGAGGCAGTAGCAGAACTGGTTACCTTTTTGGTCATAACTTGCTTAGTTTTCAAGCTATCGACTTGATTTCTATTTCGTTGAATAGATAAACGTATTGGTTTTAATTGTAATTCATTTTTTTCCTGATAGTGGAAAAAAAATTTTTAATGCCAAAAATTACCATGGACTACCCCCTTTGCTTTTTTTGAAAAAATTATAAAAAATTTTTTTCGCACTATCCGCAAATAAAAAAATCCGAATTAAGGCCAATACGTTTTCTATCCAACGCAATAGCAATCAATTTGATATATGGAAAACTTAGAAAGTTATGACCAAAAAGGTAACCAGTTCTACCAGAAAGTGGCCGGAAAGAGGCAGTAGCAGAACTGGTTACCTTTTTGGTCATAACTTGCTTAGTTTTCAAGCTATCGACTTGATTTCTATTTCGTTGAATAGATAAACGTATTGGTTTTAATTGTAATTAATTTTTTTCCTGATAGTGGAAAAAAAATTTTTAATGCCAAAAATTACCATGGACTACCCCCTTTGCTTTTTTTGAAAAAATTATAAAAAATTTTTTTCGCACTATCCGCAAATAAAAAAATACGAATTAAGGCCAATACGTTTTCTATCCAACGCAATAGCAATCAATTCGATATATGGAAAACTTAGAAAGTTATGACCAAAAAGGTAACCAGTTCTACCAAAAAGTGGCCGGAAAGAGGCAGTAGCAGAACTGGTTACCTTTTTGGTCATAACTTGCTTAGTTTTCAAGCTATCGACTTGATTTCTATTTCGTTGAATAGATAAACGTATTGGTTTTAATTGTAATTCATTTTTTTTCCTGATAGTGGAAAAAAAATTTTTAACGCCAAAAATTACCATGGACTACCTACCCTCTTTGCTTTTTTTGAAAAAATTATAAAAAATTTTTTTCGCACTATCCGCAAATAAAAAAATCCGAATTAAGGCCAATACGTTTTCTATCCAACGCAATAGCAATCAATTCGATATATGGAAAACTTAGAAAGTTATGACCAAAAAGGTAACCAGTTCTACCAAAAAGTGGCCGGAAAGAGGCAGTAGCAGAACTGGTTACCTTTTTGGTCATAACTTGCTTAGTTTTCAAGCTATCGACTTGATTTCAATTTCGTTGAATAGATAAACGTATTGGTTTTAATTGTAATTAATTTTTTTCCTGATAGTGGAAAAAAAATTTTTAACGCCAAAAATTACCATGGACTACCCCCTTTGCTTTTTTTGAAAAAATTATAAAATTTTTTTTTCGCACTATCCGCAAATAAAAAAATCCGAATTAAGGCCAATACGTTTTCTATCCAACGCAATAGCAATCAATTCGATACATGGAAAACTTAGAAAGTTATGACCAAAAAGGTAACCAGTTCTACTAAAAAGTGGCCGGAAAGAGGCAGTAGCAGAACTGGTTACCTTTTTGGTCATAACTTGCTTAGTTTTCAAGCTATCGACTTGATTTCTATTTCGTTGAATAGATAAACGTATTGGTTTTAATTGTAATTCATTTTTTTCCTGATAGTGGAAAAAAAATTTTTAATGCCAAAAATTACCATGGACTACCCCCTTTGCTTTTTTTGAAAAAATTATAAAAAATTTTTTTCGCACTATCCGCAAATAAAAAAATCCGAATTAAGGCCAATACGTTTTCTATCCAACGCAATAGCAATCAATTTGATATATGGAAAACTTAGAAAGTTATGACCAAAAAGGTAACCAGTTCTACCAGAAAGTGGCCGGAAAGAGGCAGTAGCAGAACTGGTTACCTTTTTGGTCATAACTTGCTTAGTTTTCAAGCTATCGACTTGATTTCTATTTCGTTGAATAGATAAACGTATTGGTTTTAATTGTAATTCATTTTTTTCCTGATAGTGGAAAAAAAATTTTTAATGCCAAAAATTACCATGGACTACCCCCTTTGCTTTTTTTGAAAAAATTATAAAAAATTTTTTTCGCACTATCCGCAAATAAAAAAATCCGAATTAAGGCCAATACGTTTTCTATCCAACGCAATAGCAATCAATTTGATATATGGAAAACTTAGAAAGTTATGACCAAAAAGGTAACCAGTTCTACCAGAAAGTGGCCGGAAAGAGGCAGTAGCAGAACTGGTTACCTTTTTGGCCATAACTTGCTTAGTTTTCAAGCTATCGACTTGATTTCTATTTCGTTGAATAGATAAACGTATTGGTTTTAATTGTAATTCATTTTTTTCCTGATAGTGGAAAAAAAATTTTTAATGCCAAAAATTACCATGGACTACCCCCTTTGCTTTTTTTGAAAAAATTATAAAAAATTTTTTTCGCACTATCCGCAAATAAAAAAATCCGAATTAAGGCCAATACGTTTTCTATCCAACGCAATAGCAATCAATTCGATATATGGAAAACTTAGAAAGTTATGACCAAAAAGGTAACCAGTTCTACCAAAAAGTGGCCGGAAAGAGGCAGTAGCAGAACTGGTTACCTTTTTGGTCATAACTTGCTTAGTTTTCAAGCTATCGACTTGATTTCTATTTCGTTGAATAGATAAACGTATTGGTTTTAATTGTAATTCATTTTTTTCCTGATAGTGGAAAAAAAATTTTTAATGCCAAAAATTACCATGGACTACCCCCTTTGCTTTTTTTGAAAAAATTATAAAAAATTTTTTTCGCACTATCCGCAAATAAAAAAATCCGAATTAAGGCCAATACGTTTTCTATCCAACGCAATAGCAATCAATTTGATATATGGAAAACTTAGAAAGTTATGACCAAAAAGGTAACCAGTTCTACCAGAAAGTGGCCGGAAAGAGGCAGTAGCAGAACTGGTTACCTTTTTGGTCATAACTTGCTTAGTTTTCAAGCTATCGACTTGATTTCTATTTCGTTGAATAGATAAACGTATTGGTTTTAATTGTAATTAATTTTTTTCCTGATAGTGGAAAAAAAATTTTTAATGCCAAAAATTACCATGGACTACCCCCTTTGCTTTTTTTGAAAAAATTATAAAAAATTTTTTTCGCACTATCCGCAAATAAAAAAATACGAATTAAGGCCAATACGTTTTCTATCCAACGCAATAGCAATCAATTCGATATATGGAAAACTTAGAAAGTTATGACCAAAAAGGTAACCAGTTCTACCAAAAAGTGGCCGGAAAGAGGCAGTAGCAGAACTGGTTACCTTTTTGGTCATAACTTGCTTAGTTTTCAAGCTATCGACTTGATTTCTATTTCGTTGAATAGAT
Organism: Thelaira solivaga; assembly: GCA_947397855.1. Taxonomy (NCBI): domain Eukaryota; kingdom Metazoa; phylum Arthropoda; class Insecta; order Diptera; family Tachinidae; genus Thelaira; species Thelaira solivaga. The sequence continues at coordinate 11,789,521 of OX377614.1, forward strand.
AAACGTATTGGTTTTAATTGTAATTCATTTTTTTTCCTGATAGTGGAAAAAAAATTTTTAACGCCAAAAATTACCATGGACTACCTACCCTCTTTGCTTTTTTTGAAAAAATTATAAAAAATTTTTTTCGCACTATCCGCAAATAAAAAAATCCGAATTAAGGCCAATACGTTTTCTATCCAACGCAATAGCAATCAATTCGATATATGGAAAACTTAGAAAGTTATGACCAAAAAGGTAACCAGTTCTACCAAAAAGTGGCCGGAAAGAGGCAGTAGCAGAACTGGTTACCTTTTTGGTCATAACTTGCTTAGTTTTCAAGCTATCGACTTGATTTCAATTTCGTTGAATAGATAAACGTATTGGTTTTAATTGTAATTAATTTTTTTCCTGATAGTGGAAAAAAAATTTTTAACGCCAAAAATTACCATGGACTACCCCCTTTGCTTTTTTTGAAAAAATTATAAAATTTTTTTTTCGCACTATCCGCAAATAAAAAAATCCGAATTAAGGCCAATACGTTTTCTATCCAACGCAATAGCAATCAATTCGATACATGGAAAACTTAGAAAGTTATGACCAAAAAGGTAACCAGTTCTACTAAAAAGTGGCCGGAAAGAGGCAGTAGCAGAACTGGTTACCTTTTTGGTCATAACTTGCTTAGTTTTCAAGCTATCGACTTGATTTCTATTTCGTTGAATAGATAAACGTATTGGTTTTAATTGTAATTCATTTTTTTCCTGATAGTGGAAAAAAAATTTTTAATGCCAAAAATTACCATGGACTACCCCCTTTGCTTTTTTTGAAAAAATTATAAAAAATTTTTTTCGCACTATCCGCAAATAAAAAAATCCGAATTAAGGCCAATACGTTTTCTATCCAACGCAATAGCAATCAATTTGATATATGGAAAACTTAGAAAGTTATGACCAAAAAGGTAACCAGTTCTACCAGAAAGTGGCCGGAAAGAGGCAGTAGCAGAACTGGTTACCTTTTTGGTCATAACTTGCTTAGTTTTCAAGCTATCGACTTGATTTCTATTTCGTTGAATAGATAAACGTATTGGTTTTAATTGTAATTCATTTTTTTCCTGATAGTGGAAAAAAAATTTTTAATGCCAAAAATTACCATGGACTACCCCCTTTGCTTTTTTTGAAAAAATTATAAAAAATTTTTTTCGCACTATCCGCAAATAAAAAAATCCGAATTAAGGCCAATACGTTTTCTATCCAACGCAATAGCAATCAATTTGATATATGGAAAACTTAGAAAGTTATGACCAAAAAGGTAACCAGTTCTACCAGAAAGTGGCCGGAAAGAGGCAGTAGCAGAACTGGTTACCTTTTTGGCCATAACTTGCTTAGTTTTCAAGCTATCGACTTGATTTCTATTTCGTTGAATAGATAAACGTATTGGTTTTAATTGTAATTCATTTTTTTCCTGATAGTGGAAAAAAAATTTTTAATGCCAAAAATTACCATGGACTACCCCCTTTGCTTTTTTTGAAAAAATTATAAAAAATTTTTTTCGCACTATCCGCAAATAAAAAAATCCGAATTAAGGCCAATACGTTTTCTATCCAACGCAATAGCAATCAATTCGATATATGGAAAACTTAGAAAGTTATGACCAAAAAGGTAACCAGTTCTACCAAAAAGTGGCCGGAAAGAGGCAGTAGCAGAACTGGTTACCTTTTTGGTCATAACTTGCTTAGTTTTCAAGCTATCGACTTGATTTCTATTTCGTTGAATAGATAAACGTATTGGTTTTAATTGTAATTAATTTTTTTCCTGATAGTGGAAAAAAAATTTTTAATGCCAAAAATTACCATGGACTACCCCCTTTGCTTTTTTTGAAAAAATTATAAAAAATTTTTTTCGCACTATCCGCAAATAAAAAAATACGAATTAAGGCCAATACGTTTTCTATCCAACGCAATAGCAATCAATTCGATATATGGAAAACTTAGAAAGTTATGACCAAAAAGGTAACCAGTTCTACCAAAAAGTGGCCGGAAAGAGGCAGTAGCAGAACTGGTTACCTTTTTGGTCATAACTTGCTTAGTTTTCAAGCTATCGACTTGATTTCTATTTCGTTGAATAGATAAACGTATTGGTTTTAATTGTAATTCATTTTTTTTCCTGATAGTGGAAAAAAAATTTTTAACGCCAAAAATTACCATGGACTACCTACCCCCTTTGCTTTTTTTGAAAAAATTATAAAAAATTTTTTTCGCACTATCCGCAAATAAAAAAATCCGAATTAAGGCCAATACGTTTTCTATCCAACGCAATAGCAATCAATTCGATATATGGAAAACTTAGAAAGTTATGACCAAAAAGGTAACCAGTTCTACCAAAAAGTGGCCGGAAAGAGGCAGTAGCAGAACTGGTTACCTTTTTGGTCATAACTTGCTTAGTTTTCAAGCTATCGACTTGATTTCAATTTCGTTGAATAGATAAACGTATTGGTTTTAATTGTAATTAATTTTTTTCCTGATAGTGGAAAAAAAATTTTTAACGCCAAAAATTACCATGGACTACCCCCTTTGCTTTTTTTGAAAAAATTATAAAAATTTTTTTTCGCACTATCCGCAAATAAAAAAATCCGAATTAAGGCCAATACGTTTTCTATCCAACGCAATAGCAATCAATTCGATACATGGAAAACTTAGAAAGTTATGACCAAAAAGGTAACCAGTTCTACTAAAAAGTGGCCGGAAAGAGGCAGTAGCAGAACTGGTTACCTTTTTGGTCATAACTTGCTTAGTTTTCAAGCTATCGACTTGATTTCTATTTCGTTGAATAGATAAACGTATTGGTTTTAATTGTAATTCATTTTTTTTCCTGATAGTGGAAAAAAAAATTTTAACGCCAAAAATTACCATGGACTACCCCCTTTGCTTTTTTTGAAAAAATTATAAAAAATTTTTTTCGCACTATCCGCAAATAAAAAAATCCGAATTAAGGCCAATACGTTTTCTATCCAACGCAATAGCAATCAATTCGATATATGGAAAACTTAGAAAGTTATGACCAAAAAGGTAACCAGTTCTACCAAAAAGTGGCCGGAAAGAGGCAGTAGCAGAACTGGTTACCTTTTTGGTCATAACTTGCTTAGTTTTCAAGCTATCGCCTTGATTTCTATTTCGTTGAATAGATAAACGTATTGGTTTTAATTGTAATTCATTTTTTTTCCTGATAGTGGAAAAAAAATTTTTAACGCCAAAAATTACCATGGACTACCTGCCCCCTTTGCTTTTTTTGAAAAAATTATAAAAAATTTTTTTCGCACTATCCGCAAATAAAAAAATACGAATTAAGGTCAATACGTTTTCTATCCAACGCAATAGCAATCAATTTGATATATGGAAAACTTAGCAAGTTATGACCAAAAAGGTAACCAGTTCTACCAAAAAGTGGCCGGAAAGAGGCAGTAGCAGAACTGGTTACCTTTTTGGTCATAACTTGCTTAGTTTTCAAGCTATCGACTTGATTTCTATTTCGTTGAATAGATAAACGTATTGGTTTTAATTGTAATTCATTTTTTTCCTGATAGTGGAAAAAAAATTTTTAATGCCAAAAATTACCATGGACTACACCCTTTGCTTTTTTTGAAAAAATTATAAAAATTTTTTTTCGCACTATCCGCAAATAAAAAAATCCGAATTAAGGCCAATACGTTTTCTATCCAACGCAATAGCAATCAATTCGATACATGGAAAACTTAGAAAGTTATGACCAAAAAGGTAACCAGTTCTACTAAAAAGTGGCCGGAAAGAGGCAGTAGCAGAACTGGTTACCTTTTTGGTCATAACTTGCTTAGTTTTCAAGCTATCGACTTGATTTCTATTTCGTTGAATAGATAAACGTATTGGTTTTAATTGTAATTCATTTTTTTTCCTGATAGTGGAAAAAAAAATTTTAACGCCAAAAATTACCATGGACTACCCCCTTTGCTTTTTTTGAAAAAATTATAAAAAATTTTTTTCGCACTATCCGCAAATAAAAAAATCCGAATTAAGGCCAATACGTTTTCTATCCAACGCAGTAGCAATCAATTCGATATATGGAAAACTTAGAAAGTTATGACCAAAAAGGTAACCAGTTCTACCAAAAAGTGGCCGGAAAGAGGCAGTAGCAGAACTGGTTACCTTTTTGGTCATAACTTGCTTAGTTTTCAAGCTATCGACTTGATTTCTATTTCGTTGAATAGATAAACGTATTGGTTTTAATTGTAATTCATTTTTTTCCTGATAGTGGAAAAAAATTTTTAATGCCAAAAATTACCATGGACTACCCCCTTTGCTTTTTTTGAAAAAATTATAAAAAATTTTTTTCGCACTATCCGCAAATAAAAAAATCCGAATTAAGGCCAATACGTTTTCTATCCAACGCAATAGCAATCAATTCGATATATGGAAAACTTAGAAAGTTATGACCAAAAAGGTAACCAGTTCTACCAAAAAGTGGCCGGAAAGAGGCAGTAGCAGAACTGGTTACCTTTTTGGTCATAACTTGCTTAGTTTTCAAGCTATCGACTTGATTTCTATTTCGTTGAATAGATAAACGTATTGGTTTTAATTGTAATTCATTTTTTTCCTGATAGTGGAAAAAAAATTTTTAATGCCAAAAATTACCATGGACTACCCCCTTTGCTTTTTTTGAAAAAATTATAAAAAATTTTTTTCGCACTATCCGCAAATAAAAAAATCCGAATTAAGGCCAATACGTTTTCTATCCAACGCAATAGCAATCAATTTGATATATGGAAAACTTAGAAAGTTATGACCAAAAAGGTAACCAGTTCTACCAGAAAGTGGCCGGAAAGAGGCAGTAGCAGAACTGGTTACCTTTTTGGTCATAACTTGCTTAGTTTTCAAGCTATCGACTTGATTTCTATTTCGTTGAATAGATAAACGTATTGGTTTTAATTGTAATTCATTTTTTTCCTGATAGTGGAAAAAAAATTTTTAATGCCAAAAATTACCATGGACTACCCCCTTTGCTTTTTTTGAAAAAATTATAAAAAATTTTTTTCGCACTATCCGCAAATAAAAAAATCCGAATTAAGGCCAATACGTTTTCTATCCAACGCAATAGCAATCAATTTGATATATGGAAAACTTAGAAAGTTATGACCAAAAAGGTAACCAGTTCTACCAGAAAGTGGCCGGAAAGAGGCAGTAGCAGAACTGGTTACCTTTTTGGTCATAACTTGCTTAGTTTTCAAGCTATCGACTTGATTTCTATTTCGTTGAATAGATAAACGTATTGGTTTTAATTGTAATTCATTTTTTTCCTGATAGTGGAAAAAAATTTTTAATGCCAAAAATTACCATGGACTACCCCCTTTGCTTTTTTTGAAAAAATTATAAAAAATTTTTTTCGCACTATCCGCAAATAAAAAAATACGAATTAAGGCCAATACGTTTTCTATCCAACGCAATAGCAATCAATTCGATATATGGAAAACTTAGAAAGTTATGACCAAAAAGGTAACCAGTTCTACCAAAAAGTGGCCGGAAAGAGGCAGTAGCAGAACTGGTTACCTTTTTGGTCATAACTTGCTTAGTTTTCAAGCTATCGACTTGATTTCTATTTCGTTGAATAGATAAACGTATTGGTTTTAATTGTAATTCATTTTTTTTCCTGATAGTGGAAAAAAAATTTTTAACGCCAAAAATTACCATGGACTACCTACCCCCTTTGCTTTTTTTGAAAAAATTATAAAAAATTTTTTTCGCACTATCCGCAAATAAAAAAATCCGAATTAAGGCCAATACGTTTTCTATCCAACGCAATAGCAATCAATTCGATATATGGAAAACTTAGAAAGTTATGACCAAAAAGGTAACCAGTTCTACCAAAAAGTGGCCGGAAAGAGGCAGTAGCAGAACTGGTTACCTTTTTGGTCATAACTTGCTTAGTTTTCAAGCTATCGACTTGATTTCAATTTCGTTGAATAGATAAACGTATTGGTTTTAATTGTAATTAATTTTTTTCCTGATAGTGGAAAAAAAATTTTTAACGCCAAAAATTACCATGGACTACCCCCTTTGCTTTTTTTGAAAAAATTATAAAAATTTTTTTTCGCACTATCCGCAAATAAAAAAATCCGAATTAAGGCCAATACGTTTTCTATCCAACGCAATAGCAATCAATTCGATACATGGAAAACTTAGAAAGTTATGACCAAAAAGGTAACCAGTTCTACTAAAAAGTGGCCGGAAAGAGGCAGTAGCAGAACTGGTTACCTTTTTGGTCATAACTTGCTTAGTTTTCAAGCTATCGACTTGATTTCTATTTCGTTGAATAGATAAACGTATTGGTTTTAATTGTAATTCATTTTTTTTCCTGATAGTGGAAAAAAAAATTTTAACGCCAAAAATTACCATGGACTACCCCCTTTGCTTTTTTTGAAAAAATTATAAAAAATTTTTTTCGCACTATCCGCAAATAAAAAAATCCGAATTAAGGCCAATACGTTTTCTATCCAACGCAATAGCAATCAATTCGATACATGGAAAACTTAGAAAGTTATGACCAAAAAGGTAACCAGTTCTACTAAAAAGTGGCCGGAAAGAGGCAGTAGCAGAACTGGTTACCTTTTTGGTCATAACTTGCTTAGTTTTCAAGCTATCGACTTGATTTCAATTTCGTTGAATAGATAAACGTATTGGTTTTAATTGTAATTAATTTTTTTCCTGATAGTGGAAAAAAAATTTTTAACGCCAAAAATTACCATGGACTACCCCCTTTGCTTTTTTTGAAAAAATTATAAAAATTTTTTTTCGCACTATCCGCAAATAAAAAAATCCGAATTAAGGCCAATACGTTTTCTATCCAACGCAATAGCAATCAATTCGATACATGGAAAACTTAGAAAGTTATGACCAAAAAGGTAACCAGTTCTACTAAAAAGTGGCCGGAAAGAGGCAGTAGCAGAACTGGTTACCTTTTTGGTCATAACTTGCTTAGTTTTCAAGCTATCGACTTGATTTCTATTTCGTTGAATAGATAAACGTATTGGTTTTAATTGTAATTCATTTTTTTTCCTGATAGTGGAAAAAAAAATTTTAACGCCAAAAATTACCATGGACTACCCCCTTTGCTTTTTTTGAAAAAATTATAAAAAATTTTTTTCGCACTATCCGCAAATAAAAAAATCCGAATTAAGGCCAATACGTTTTCTATCCAACGCAGTAGCAATCAATTCGATATATGGAAAACTTAGAAAGTTATGACCAAAAAGGTAACCAGTTCTACCAAAAAGTGGCCGGAAAGAGGCAGTAGCAGAACTGGTTACCTTTTTGGTCATAACTTGCTTAGTTTTCAAGCTATCGACTTGATTTCTATTTCGTTGAATAGATAAACGTATTGGTTTTAATTGTATTTCATTTTTTTCCTGATAGTGGAAAAAAAATTTTTAATGCCAAAAATTACCATGCTTTTTTTGAAAAAATTATAAAAATTTTTTTTCGCACTATCCGCAAATAAAAAAATCCGAATTAAGGCCAATACGTTTTCTATCCAACGCAGTAGCAATCAATTCGATATATGGAAAACTTAGAAAGTTATGACCAAAAAGGTAACCAGTTCTACCAAAAAGTGGCCGGAAAGAGGCAGTAGCAGAACTGGTTACCTTTTTGGTCATAACTTGCTTAGTTTTCAAGCTATCGACTTGATTTCAATTTCGTTGAATAGATAAACGTATTGGTTTTAATTGTAATTAATTTTTTTCCTGATAGTGGAAAAAAAATTTTTAACGCCAAAAATTACCATGGACTACCCCCTTTGCTTTTTTTGAAAAAATTATAAAAATTTTTTTTCGCACTATCCGCAAATAAAAAAATCCGAATTAAGGCCAATACGTTTTCTATCCAACGCAATAGCAATCAATTCGATACATGGAAAACTTAGAAAGTTATGACCAAAAAGGTAACCAGTTCTACTAAAAAGTGGCCGGAAAGAGGCAGTAGCAGAACTGGTTACCTTTTTGGTCATAACTTGCTTAGTTTTCAAGCTATCGACTTGATTTCTATTTCGTTGAATAGATAAACGTATTGGTTTTAATTGTAATTCATTTTTTTTCCTGATAGTGGAAAAAAAAATTTTAACGCCAAAAATTACCATGGACTACCCCCTTTGCTTTTTTTGAAAAAATTATAAAAAATTTTTTTCGCACTATCCGCAAATAAAAAAATCCGAATTAAGGCCAATACGTTTTCTATCCAACGCAATAGCAATCAATTCGATACATGGAAAACTTAGAAAGTTATGACCAAAAAGGTAACCAGTTCTACTAAAAAGTGGCCGGAAAGAGGCAGTAGCAGAACTGGTTACCTTTTTGGTCATAACTTGCTTAGTTTTCAAGCTATCGACTTGATTTCAATTTCGTTGAATAGATAAACGTATTGGTTTTAATTGTAATTAATTTTTTTCCTGATAGTGGAAAAAAAATTTTTAACGCCAAAAATTACCATGGACTACCCCCTTTGCTTTTTTTGAAAAAATTATAAAAAAATTTTTTTCGCACTATCCGCAAATAAAAAAATCCGAATTAAGGCCAATACGTTTTCTATCCAACGCAGTAGCAATCAATTCGATATATGGAAAACTTAGAAAGTTATGACCAAAAAGGTAACCAGTTCTACCAAAAAGTGGCCGGAAAGAGGCAGTAGCAGAACTGGTTACCTTTTTGGTCATAACTTGCTTAGTTTTCAAGCTATCGACTTGATTTCTATTTCGTTGAATAGATAAACGTATTGGTTTTAATTGTAATTCATTTTTTTCCTGATAGTGGAAAAAAAATTTTTAATGCCAAAAATTACCATGGACTACCCCCTTTGCTTTTTTTGAAAAAATTATAAAAAATTTTTTTCGCACTATCCGCAAATAAAAAAATCCGAATTAAGGCCAATACGTTTTCTATCCAACGCAGTAGCAATCAATTCGATATATGGAAAACTTAGAAAGTTATGACCAAAAAGGTAACCAGTTCTACCAAAAAGTGGCCGGAAAGAGGCAGTAGCAGAACTGGTTACCTTTTTGGTCATAACTTGCTTAGTTTTCAAGCTATCGACTTGATTTCAATTTCGTTGAATAGATAAACGTATTGGTTTTAATTGTAATTAATTTTTTTCCTGATAGTGGAAAAAAAATTTTTAACGCCAAAAATTACCATGGACTACCCCCTTTGCTTTTTTTGAAAAAATTATAAAAATTTTTTTTCGCACTATCCGCAAATAAAAAAATCCGAATTAAGGCCAATACGTTTTCTATCCAACGCAATAGCAATCAATTCGATACATGGAAAACTTAGAAAGTTATGACCAAAAAGGTAACCAGTTCTACTAAAAAGTGGCCGGAAAGAGGCAGTAGCAGAACTGGTTACCTTTTTGGTCATAACTTGCTTAGTTTTCAAGCTATCGACTTGATTTCAATTTCGTTGAATAGATAAACGTATTGGTTTTAATTGTAATTAATTTTTTTCCTGATAGTGGAAAAAAAATTTTTAACGCCAAAAATTACCATGGACTACCCCCTTTGCTTTTTTTGAAAAAATTATAAAAAATTTTTTTCGCACTATCCGCAAATAAAAAAATCCGAATTAAGGCCAATACGTTTTCTATCCAACGCAGTAGCAATCAATTCGATATATGGAAAACTTAGAAAGTTATGACCAAAAAGGTAACCAGTTCTACCAAAAAGTGGCCGGAAAGAGGCAGTAGCAGAACTGGTTACCTTTTTGGTCATAACTTGCTTAGTTTTCAAGCTATCGACTTGATTTCTATTTCGTTGAATAGATAAACGTATTGGTTTTAATTGTAATTCATTTTTTTCCTGATAGTGGAAAAAAAATTTTTAATGCCAAAAATTACCATGGACTACCCCCTTTGCTTTTTTTGAAAAAATTATAAAAAATTTTTTTCGCACTATCCGCAAATAAAAAAATCCGAATTAAGGCCAATACGTTTTCTATCCAACGCAATAGCAATCAATTTGATATATGGAAAACTTAGAAAGTTATGACCAAAAAGGTAACCAGTTTTACCAGAAAGTGGCCGGAAAGAGGCAGTAGCAGAACTGGTTACCTTTTTGGTCATAACTTGCTTAGTTTTCAAGCTATCGACTTGATTTCTATTTCGTTGAATAGATAAACGTATTGGTTTTAATTGTAATTCATTTTTTTCCTGATAGTGGAAAAAAAATTTTTAATGCCAAAAATTACCATGGACTACCCCCTTTGCTTTTTTTGAAAAAATTATAAAAAATTTTTTTCGCACTATCCGCAAATAAAAAAATCCGAATTAAGGCCAATACGTTTTCTATCCAACGCAATAGCAATCAATTTGATATATGGAAAACTTAGAAAGTTATGACCAAAAAGGTAACCAGTTCTACCAGAAAGTGGCCGGAAAGAGGCAGTAGCAGAACTGGTTACCTTTTTGGTCATAACTTGCTTAGTTTTCAAGCTATCGACTTGATTTCTATTTCGTTGAATAGATAAACGTATTGGTTTTAATTGTAATTCATTTTTTTCCTGATAGTGGAAAAAAAATTTTTAATGCCAAAAATTACCATGGACTACCCCCTTTGCTTTTTTTGAAAAAATTATAAAAAATTTTTTTCGCACTATCCGCAAATAAAAAAATCCGAATTAAGGCCAATACGTTTTCTATCCAACGCAGTAGCAATCAATTCGATATATGGAAAACTTAGAAAGTTATGACCAAAAAGGTAACCAGTTCTACCAAAAAGTGGCCGGAAAGAGGCAGTAGCAGAACTGGTTACCTTTTTGGTCATAACTTGCTTAGTTTTCAAGCTATCGACTTGATTTCTATTTCGTTGAATAGATAAACGTATTGGTTTTAATTGTAATTCATTTTTTTCCTGATAGTGGAAAAAAAATTTTTAATGCCAAAAATTACCATGGACTACCCCCTTTGCTTTTTTTGAAAAAATTATAAAAAATTTTTTTCGCACTATCCGCAAATAAAAAAATCCGAATTAAGGCCAATACGTTTTCTATCCAACGCAATAGCAATCAATTTGATATATGGAAAACTTAGAAAGTTATGACCAAAAAGGTAACCAGTTCTACCAGAAAGTGGCCGGAAAGAGGCAGTAGCAGAACTGGTTACCTTTTTGGTCATAACTTGCTTAGTTTTCAAGCTATCGACTTGATTTCTATTTCGTTGAATAGATAAACGTATTGGTTTTAATTGTAATTCATTTTTTTCCTGATAGTGGAAAAAAAATTTTTAATGCCAAAAATTACCATGGACTACCCCCTTTGCTTTTTTTGAAAAAATTATAAAAAATTTTTTTCGCACTATCCGCAAATAAAAAAATCCGAATTAAGGCCAATACGTTTTCTATCCAACGCAATAGCAATCAATTCGATATATGGAAAACTTAGAAAGTTATGACCAAAAAGGTAACCAGTTCTACCAAAAAGTGGCCGGAAAGAGGCAGTAGCAGAACTGGTTACCTTTTTGGTCATAACTTGCTTAGTTTTCAAGCTATCGACTTGATTTCTATTTCGTTGAATAGATAAACGTATTGGTTTTAATTGTAATTCATTTTTTTCCTGATAGTGGAAAAAAAATTTTTAATGCCAAAAATTACCATGGACTACCCCCTTTGCTTTTTTTGAAAAAATTATAAAAAATTTTTTTCGCACTATCCGCAAATAAAAAAATCCGAATTAAGGCCAATACGTTTTCTATCCAACGCAATAGCAATCAATTTGATATATGGAAAACTTAGAAAGTTATGACCAAAAAGGTAACCAGTTCTACCAGAAAGTGGCCGGAAAGAGGCAGTAGCAGAACTGGTTACCTTTTTGGTCATAACTTGCTTAGTTTTCAAGCTATCGACTTGATTTCTATTTCGTTGAATAGATAAACGTATTGGTTTTAATTGTAATTCATTTTTTTCCTGATAGTGGAAAAAAAATTTTTAATGCCAAAAATTACCATGGACTACCCCCTTTGCTTTTTTTGAAAAAATTATAAAAAATTTTTTTCGCACTATCCGCAAATAAAAAAATACGAATTAAGGCCAATACGTTTTCTATCCAACGCAATAGCAATCAATTCGATATATGGAAAACTTAGAAAGTTATGACCAAAAAGGTAACCAGTTCTACCAAAAAGTGGCCGGAAAGAGGCAGTAGCAGAACTGGTTACCTTTTTGGTCATAACTTGCTTAGTTTTCAAGCTATCGACTTGATTTCTATTTCGTTGAATAGATAAACGTATTGGTTTTAATTGTAATTCATTTTTTTCCTGATAGTGGAAAAAAAATTTTTAATGCCAAAAATTACCATGGACTACCCCCTTTGCTTTTTTTGAAAAAATTATAAAAAATTTTTTTCGCACTATCCGCAAATAAAAAAATCCGAATTAAGGCCAATACGTTTTCTATCCAACGCAATAGCAATCAATTCGATATATGGAAAACTTAGAAAGTTATGACCAAAAAGGTAACCAGTTCTACCAAAAAGTGGCCGGAAAGAGGCAGTAGCAGAACTGGTTACCTTTTTGGTCATAACTTGCTTAGTTTTCAAGCTATCGACTTGATTTCTATTTCGTTGAATAGATAAACGTATTGGTTTTAATTGTAATTCATTTTTTTCCTGATAGTGGAAAAAAAATTTTTAATGCCAAAAATTACCATGGACTACCCCCTTTGCTTTTTTTGAAAAAATTATAAAAAATTTTTTTCGCACTATCCGCAAATAAAAAAATCCGAATTAAGGCCAATACGTTTTCTATCCAACGCAATAGCAATCAATTCGATACATGGAAAACTTAGAAAGTTATGACCAAAAAGGTAACCAGTTCTACTAAAAAGTGGCCGGAAAGAGGCAGTAGCAGAACTGGTTACCTTTTTGGTCATAACTTGCTTAGTTTTCAAGCTATCGACTTGATTTCTATTTCGTTGAATAGATAAACGTATTGGTTTTAATTGTAATTCATTTTTTTTCCTGATAGTGGAAAAAAAAATTTTAACGCCAAAAATTACCATGGACTACCCCCTTTGCTTTTTTTGAAAAAATTATAAAAAAATTTTTTCGCACTATCCGCAAATAAAAAAATCCGAATTAAGGCCAATACGTTTTCTATCCAACGCAATAGCAATCAAGTTGATATATGGAAAACTTAGAAAGTTATGACCAAAAAGGTAACCAGTTCTACTAAAAAGTGGCCGGAAAGAGGCAGTAGCAGAACTGGTTACCTTTTTGGTCATAACTTGCTTAGTTTTCAAGCTATCGACTTGATTTCTATTTCGTTGAATAGATAAACGTATTGGTTTTAATTGTAATTCATTTTTTTTCCTGATAGTGGAAAAAAAAATTTTAACGCCAAAAATTACCATGGACTACCCCCTTTGCTTTTTTTGAAAAAATTATAAAAAATTTTTTTCGCACTATCCGCAAATAAAAAAATCCGAATTAAGGCCAATACGTTTTCTATCCAACGCAATAGCAATCAAGTTGATATATGGAAAACTTAGCAAGTTATGACCAAAAAGGTAACCAGTTCTACCAAAAAGTGGCCGGAAAGAGGCAGTAGCAGAACTGGTTACCTTTTTGGTCATAACTTGCTTAGTTTTCAAGCTATCGACTTGATTTCTATTTCGTTGAATAGATAAACGTATTGGTTTTAATTGTAATTCATTTTTTTCCTGATAGTGGAAAAAAAATTTTTAACGCCAAAAATTACCATGGACTACCCCCTTTGCTTTTTTTGAAAAAATTATAAAAAATTTTTTTCGCACTATCCGCAAATAAAAAAATCCGAATTAAGGCCAATACGTTTTCTATCCAACGCAATAGCAATCAAGTTGATATATGGAAAACTTAGCAAGTTATGACCAAAAAGGTAACCAGTTCTACCAAAAAGTGGCCGGAAAGAGGCAGTAGCAGAACTGGTTACCTTTTTGGTCATAACTTGCTTAGTTTTCAAGCTATCGACTTGATTTCTATTTCGTTGAATAGATAAACGTATTGGTTTTAATTGTAATTCATTTTTTTTCCTGATAGTGGAAAAAAAATTTTTAACGCCAAAAATTACCATGGACTACCTACCCCCTTTGCTTTTTTTGAAAAAATTATAAAAAATTTTTTTCGCACTATCCGCAAATAAAAAAATACGAATTAAGGCCAATACGTTTTCTATCCAACGCAATAGCAATCAATTCGATATATGGAAAACTTAGAAAGTTATGACCAAAAAGGTAACCAGTTCTACTAAAAAGTGGCCGGAAAGAGTCAGTAGCAGAACTGGTTACCTTTTTGGTCATAACTTGCTTAGTTTTCAAGCTATCGACTTGATTTCTATTTCGTTGAATAGATAAACGTATTGGTTTTAATTGTAATTCATTTTTTTTCCTGATAGTGGAAAAAAAATTTTTAACGCCAAAAATTACCATGGACTACCCCCTTTGCTTTTTTTGAAAAAATTATAAAAAATTTTTTTCGCACTATCCGCAAATAAAAAAATCCGAATTAAGGCCAATACGTTTTCTATCCAACGCAATAGCAATCAAGTTGATATATGGAAAACTTAGAAAGTTATGACCAAAAAGGTAACCAGTTCTACTAAAAAGTGGCCGGAAAGAGGCAGTAGCAGAACTGGTTACCTTTTTGGTCATAACTTGCTTAGTTTTCAAGCTATCGACTTGATTTCTATTTCGTTGAATAGATAAACGTATTGGTTTTAATTGTAATTAATTTTTTTTCCTGATAGTGGAAAAAAAAATTTTAACGCCAAAAATTACCATGGACTACCCCCTTTGCTTTTTTTAAAAAATTATAAAAAATTTTTTTCGCACTATCCGCAAATAAAAAAATCCGAATTAAGGCCAATACGTTTTCTATCCAACGCAATAGCAATCAAGTTGATATATGGAAAACTTAGCAAGTTATGACCAAAAAGGTAACCAGTTCTACCAAAAAGTGGCCGGAAAGAGGCAGTAGCAGAACTGGTTACCTTTTTGGTCATAACTTGCTTAGTTTTCAAGCTATCGACTTGATTTCTATTTCGTTGAATAGATAAACGTATTGGTTTTAATTGTAATTCATTTTTTTTCCTGATAGTGGAAAAAAAATTTTTAACGCCAAAAATTACCATGGACTACCCCCTTTGCTTTTTTTGAAAAAATTATAAAAAATTTTTTTCGCACTATCCGCAAATAAAAAAATACGAATTAAGGCCAATACGTTTTCTATCCAACGCAATAGCAATCAAGTTGATATATGGAAAACTTAGCAAGTTATGACCAAAAAGGTAACCAGTTCTACCAAAAAGTGGCCGGAAAGAGGCAGTAGCAGAACTGGTTACCTTTTTGGTCATAACTTGCTTAGTTTTCAAGCTATCGACTTGATTTCTATTTCGTTGAATAGATAAACGTATTGGTTTTAATTGTAATTCATTTTTTTTCCTGATAGTGGAAAAAAAAATTTTAACGCCAAAAATTACCATGGACTACCCCCTTTGCTTTTTTTGAAAAAATTATAAAAAATTTTTTTCGCACTATCCGCAAATAAAAAAATACGAATTAAGGCCAATACGTTTTCTATCCAACGCAATAGCAATCAAGTTGATATATGGAAAACTTAGCAAGTTATGACCAAAAAGGTAACCAGTTCTACCAAAAAGTGGCCGGAAAGAGGCAGTAGCAGAACTGGTTACCTTTTTGGTCATAACTTGCTTAGTTTTCAAGCTATCGACTTGATTTCTATTTCGTTGAATAGATAAACGTATTGGTTTTAATTGTAATTCATTTTTTTTCCTGATAGTGGAAAAAAAATTTTTAACGCCAAAAATTACCATGGACTACCCCCTTTGCTTTTTTTGAAAAAATTATAAAAAATTTTTTTCGCACTATCCGCAAATAAAAAAATACGAATTAAGGCCAATACGTTTTCTATCCAACGCAATAGCAATCAAGTTGATATATGGAAAACTTAGCAAGTTATGACCAAAAAGGTAACCAGTTCTACCAAAAAGTGGCCGGAAAGAGGCAGTAGCAGAACTGGTTACCTTTTTGGTCATAACTTGCTTAGTTTTCAAGCTATCGACTTGATTTCTATTTCGTTGAATAGATAAACGTATTGGTTTTAATTGTAATTCATTTTTTTTCCTGATAGTGGAAAAAAAATTTTTAACGCCAAAAATTACCATGGACTACCCCCTTTGCTTTTTTTGAAAAAATTATAAAAAATTTTTTTCGCACTATCCGCAAATAAAAAAATACGAATTAAGGCCAATACGTTTTCTATCCAACGCAATAGCAATCAAGTTGATATATGGAAAACTTAGCAAGTTATGACCAAAAAGGTAACCAGTTCTACCAAAAAGTGGCCGGAAAGAGGCAGTAGCAGAACTGGTTACCTTTTTGGTCATAACTTGCTTAGTTTTCAAGCTATCGACTTGATTTCTATTTCGTTGAATAGATAAACGTATTGGTTTTAATTGTAATTCATTTTTTTTCCTGATAGTGGAAAAAAATTTTTAACGCCAAAAATTACCATGGACTACCCCCTTTGCTTTTTTTGAAAAAATTATAAAAAATTTTTTTCGCACTATCCGCAAATAAAAAAATCCGAATTAAGGCCAATACGTTTTCTATCCAACGCAATAGCAATCAAGTTGATATATGGAAAACTTAGCAAGTTATGACCAAAAAGGTAACCAGTTCTACCAAAAAGTGGCCGGAAAGAGGCAGTAGCAGAACTGGTTACCTTTTTGGTCATAACTTGCTTAGTTTTCAAGCTATCGACTTGATTTCTATTTCGTTGAATAGATAAACGTATTGGTTTTAATTGTAATTCATTTTTTTTCCTGATAGTGGAAAAAAAAATTTTAACGCCAAAAATTACCATGGACTACCCCCTTTGCTTTTTTTGAAAAAATTATAAAAAATTTTTTTCGCACTATCCGCAAATAAAAAAATACGAATTAAGGCCAATACGTTTTCTATCCAACGCAATAGCAATCAAGTTGATATATGGAAAACTTAGCAAGTTATGACCAAAAAGGTAACCAGTTCTACCAAAAAGTGGCCGGAAAGAGGCAGTAGCAGAACTGGTTACCTTTTTGGTCATAACTTGCTTAGTTTTCAAGCTATCGACTTGATTTCTATTTCGTTGAATAGATAAACGTATTGGTTTTAATTGTAATTCATTTTTTTTCCTGATAGTGGAAAAAAAATTTTTAACGCCAAAAATTACCATGGACTACCCCCTTTGCTTTTTTTGAAAAAATTATAAAAAATTTTTTTCGCACTATCCGCAAATAAAAAAATCCGAATTAAGGCCAATACGTTTTCTATCCAACGCAATAGCAATCAAGTTGATATATGGAAAACTTAGAAAGTTATGACCAAAAAGGTAACCAGTTCTACTAAAAAGTGGCCGGAAAGAGGCAGTAGCAGAACTGGTTACCTTTTTGGTCATAACTTGCTTAGTTTTCAAGCTATCGACTTGATTTCTATTTCGTTGAATAGATAAACGTATTGGTTTTAATTGTAATTAATTTTTTTTCCTGATAGTGGAAAAAAAAATTTTAACGCCAAAAATTACCATGGACTACCCCCTTTGCTTTTTTTAAAAAATTATAAAAAATTTTTTTCGCACTATCCGCAAATAAAAAAATCCGAATTAAGGCCAATACGTTTTCTATCCAACGCAATAGCAATCAAGTTGATATATGGAAAACTTAGCAAGTTATGACCAAAAAGGTAACCAGTTCTACCAAAAAGTGGCCGGAAAGAGGCAGTAGCAGAACTGGTTACCTTTTTGGTCATAACTTGCTTAGTTTTCAAGCTATCGACTTGATTTCTATTTCGTTGAATAGATAAACGTATTGGTTTTAATTGTAATTCATTTTTTTTCCTGATAGTGGAAAAAAAATTTTTAACGCCAAAAATTACCATGGACTACCCCCTTTGCTTTTTTTGAAAAAATTATAAAAAATTTTTTTCGCACTATCCGCAAATAAAAAAATACGAATTAAGGCCAATACGTTTTCTATCCAACGCAATAGCAATCAAGTTGATATATGGAAAACTTAGCAAGTTATGACCAAAAAGGTAACCAGTTCTACCAAAAAGTGGCCGGAAAGAGGCAGTAGCAGAACTGGTTACCTTTTTGGTCATAACTTGCTTAGTTTTCAAGCTATCGACTTGATTTCTATTTCGTTGAATAGATAAACGTATTGGTTTTAATTGTAATTCATTTTTTTTCCTGATAGTGGAAAAAAAAATTTTAACGCCAAAAATTACCATGGACTACCCCCTTTGCTTTTTTTGAAAAAATTATAAAAAATTTTTTTCGCACTATCCGCAAATAAAAAAATACGAATTAAGGCCAATACGTTTTCTATCCAACGCAATAGCAATCAAGTTGATATATGGAAAACTTAGCAAGTTATGACCAAAAAGGTAACCAGTTCTACCAAAAAGTGGCCGGAAAGAGGCAGTAGCAGAACTGGTTACCTTTTTGGTCATAACTTGCTTAGTTTTCAAGCTATCGACTTGATTTCTATTTCGTTGAATAGATAAACGTATTGGTTTTAATTGTAATTCATTTTTTTTCCTGATAGTGGAAAAAAAATTTTTAACGCCAAAAATTACCATGGACTACCCCCTTTGCTTTTTTTGAAAAAATTATAAAAAATTTTTTTCGCACTATCCGCAAATAAAAAAATACGAATTAAGGCCAATACGTTTTCTATCCAACGCAATAGCAATCAAGTTGATATATGGAAAACTTAGCAAGTTATGACCAAAAAGGTAACCAGTTCTACCAAAAAGTGGCCGGAAAGAGGCAGTAGCAGAACTGGTTACCTTTTTGGTCATAACTTGCTTAGTTTTCAAGCTATCGACTTGATTTCTATTTCGTTGAATAGATAAACGTATTGGTTTTAATTGTAATTCATTTTTTTTCCTGATAGTGGAAAAAAAATTTTTAACGCCAAAAATTACCATGGACTACCCCCTTTGCTTTTTTTGAAAAAATTATAAAAAATTTTTTTCGCACTATCCGCAAATAAAAAAATACGAATTAAGGCCAATACGTTTTCTATCCAACGCAATAGCAATCAAGTTGATATATGGAAAACTTAGCAAGTTATGACCAAAAAGGTAACCAGTTCTACCAAAAAGTGGCCGGAAAGAGGCAGTAGCAGAACTGGTTACCTTTTTGGTCATAACTTGCTTAGTTTTCAAGCTATCGACTTGATTTCTATTTCGTTGAATAGATAAACGTATTGGTTTTAATTGTAATTCATTTTTTTTCCTGATAGTGGAAAAAAATTTTTAACGCCAAAAATTACCATGGACTACCCCCTTTGCTTTTTTTGAAAAAATTATAAAAAATTTTTTTCGCACTATCCGCAAATAAAAAAATCCGAATTAAGGCCAATACGTTTTCTATCCAACGCAATAGCAATCAAGTTGATATATGGAAAACTTAGCAAGTTATGACCAAAAAGGTAACCAGTTCTACCAAAAAGTGGCCGGAAAGAGGCAGTAGCAGAACTGGTTACCTTTTTGGTCATAACTTGCTTAGTTTTCAAGCTATCGACTTGATTTCTATTTCGTTGAATAGATAAACGTATTGGTTTTAATTGTAATTCATTTTTTTTCCTGATAGTGGAAAAAAAAATTTTAACGCCAAAAATTACCATGGACTACCCCCTTTGCTTTTTTTGAAAAAATTATAAAAAATTTTTTTCGCACTATCCGCAAATAAAAAAATACGAATTAAGGCCAATACGTTTTCTATCCAACGCAATAGCAATCAAGTTGATATATGGAAAACTTAGCAAGTTATGACCAAAAAGGTAACCAGTTCTACCAAAAAGTGGCCGGAAAGAGGCAGTAGCAGAACTGGTTACCTTTTTGGTCATAACTTGCTTAGTTTTCAAGCTATCGACTTGATTTCTATTTCGTTGAATAGATAAACGTATTGGTTTTAATTGTAATTCATTTTTTTTCCTGATAGTGGAAAAAAATTTTTAACGCCAAAAATTACCATGGACTACCCCCTTTGCTTTTTTTGAAAAAATTATAAAAATTTTTTTTCGCACTATCCGCAAATAAAAAAATCCGAATTAAGGCCAATACGTTTTCTATCCAACGCAATAGCAATCAATTCGATATATGGAAAACTTAGCAAGTTATGACCAAAAAGGTAACCAGTTCTACCAAAAAGTGGCCGGAAAGAGGCAGTAGCAGAACTGGTTACCTTTTTGGTCATAACTTGCTTAGTTTTCAAGCTATCGACTTGATTTCAATTTCGTTGAATAGATAAACGTATTGGTTTTAATTGTAATTAATTTTTTTCCTGATAGTGGAAAAAAAATTTTTAACGCCAAAAATTACCATGGACTACCCCCTTTGCTTTTTTTGAAAAAATTATAAAAATTTTTTTTCGCACTATCCGCAAATAAAAAAATCCGAATTAAGGCCAATACGTTTTCTATCCAACGCAATAGCAATCAATTCGATATATGGAAAACTTAGCAAGTTATGACCAAAAAGGTAACCAGTTCTACCAAAAAGTGGCCGGAAAGAGGCAGTAGCAGAACTGGTTACCTTTTTGGTCATAACTTGCTTAATTTTCAAGCTATCGACTTGATTTCTATTTCGTTGAATAGATAAACGTATTGGTTTTAATTGTAATTCATTTTTTTTCCTGATAGTGGAAAAAAAATTTTTAACGCCAAAAATTACCATGGACTACCCCCTTTGCTTTTTTTGAAAAAATTATAAAAATTTTTTTTCGCACTATCCGCAAATAAAAAAATCCGAATTAAGGCCAATACGTTTTCTATCCAACGCAATAGCAATCAATTCGATATATGGAAAACTTAGAAAGTTATGACCAAAAAGGTAACCAGTTCTACCAAAAAGTGGCCGGAAAGAGGCAGTAGCAGAACTGGTTACCTTTTTGGTCATAACTTGCTTAGTTTTCAAGCTATCGACTTGATTTCTATTTCGTTGAATAGATAAACGTATTGGTTTTAATTGTAATTCATTTTTTTCCTGATAGTGGAAAAAAAATTTTTAACGCCAAAAATTACCATGGACTACCCCCTTTGCTTTTTTTGAACAAATTATAAAAAATTTTTTTCGCACTATCCGCAAATAAAAAAATACGAATTAAGGCCAATACGTTTTCTATCCAACGCAATAGCAATCAAGTTGATATATGGAAAACTTAACAAGTTATGACCAAAAAGGTAACCAGTTCTACCAAAAAGTGGCCGGAAAGAGGCAGTAGCAGAACTGGTTACCTTTTTGGTCATAACTTGCTTAGTTTTCAAGCTATCGACTTGATTTCTATTTCGTTGAATAGATAAACGTATTGGTTTTAATTGTAATTCATTTTTTTTCCTGATAGTGGAAAAAAAAATTTTAACGCCAAAAATTACCATGGACTACCCCCTTTGCTTGTTTTGAAAAAATTATAAAAAATTTTTTTCGCACTATCCGCAAATAAAAAAATCCGAATTAAGGCCAATACGTTTTCTATCCAACGCAATAGCAATCAAGTTGATATATGGAAAACTTAGCAAGTTATGACCAAAAAGGTAACCAGTTCTACCAAAAAGTGGCCGGAAAGAGGCAGTAGCAGAACTGGTTACCTTTTTGGTCATAACTTGCTTAGTTTTCAAGCTATCGACTTGATTTCTATTTCGTTGAATAGATAAACGTATTGGTTTTAATTGTAATTCATTTTTTTTCCTGATAGTGGAAAAAAAAATTTTAACGCCAAAAATTACCATGGACTACCCCCTTTGCTTTTTTTGAAAAAATTATAAAAAATTTTTTTCGCACTATCCGCAAATAAAAAAATCCGAATTAAGGCCAATACGTTTTCTATCCAACGCAATAGCAATCAAGTTGATATATGGAAAACTTAGCAAGTTATGACCAAAAAGGTAACCAGTTCTACCAAAAAGTGGCCGGAAAGAGGCAGTAGCAGAACTGGTTACCTTTTTGGTCATAACTTGCTTAGTTTTCAAGCTATCGACTTGATTTCTATTTCGTTGAATAGATAAACGTATTGGTTTTAATTGTAATTCATTTTTTTCCTGATAGTGGAAAAAAAATTTTTAACGCCAAAAATTACCATGGACTACCCCCTTTGCTTTTTTTGAACAAATTATAAAAAATTTTTTTCGCACTATCCGCAAATAAAAAAATACGAATTAAGGCCAATACGTTTTCTATCCAACGCAATAGCAATCAAGTTGATATATGGAAAACTTAACAAGTTATGACCAAAAAGGTAACCAGTTCTACCAAAAAGTGGCCGGAAAGAGGCAGTAGCAGAACTGGTTACCTTTTTGGTCATAACTTGCTTAGTTTTCAAGCTATCGACTTGATTTCTATTTCGTTGAATAGATAAACGTATTGGTTTTAATTGTAATTCATTTTTTTTCCTGATAGTGGAAAAAAAAATTTTAACGCCAAAAATTACCATGGACTACCCCCTTTGCTTTTTTTGAAAAAATTATAAAAAAATTTTTTCGCACTATCCGCAAATAAAAAAATCCGAATTAAGGCCAATACGTTTTCTATCCAACGCAATAGCAATCAAGTTGATATATGGAAAACTTAGCAAGTTATGACCAAAAAGGTAACCAGTTCTACCAAAAAGTGGCCGGAAAGAGGCAGTAGCAGAACTGGTTACCTTTTTGGTCATAACTTGCTTAGTTTTCAAGCTATCGACTTGATTTCTATTTCGTTGAATAGATAAACGTATTGGTTTTAATTGTAATTCATTTTTTTTCCTGATAGTGGAAAAAAAATTTTTAACGCCAAAAATTACCATGGACTACCCCCTTTGCTTTTTTTGAAAAAATTATAAAAATTTTTTTTCGCACTATCCGCAAATAAAAAAATCCGAATTAAGGCCAATACGTTTTCTATCCAACGCAATAGCAATCAATTCGATATATGGAAAACTTAGCAAGTTATGACCAAAAAGGTAACCAGTTCTGCTACTGCCTCTTTCCGGCCACTTTTTGGTAGAACTGGTTACCTTTTTGGTCATAACTTGCTTAGTTTTCAAGCTATCGACTTGATTTCTATTTCGTTGAATAGATAAACGTATTTTTCCCAATCAGAAAATTTTCTATGGCCAGCATGACAGAAAGTTTATTAATAAGAAGCACAGAGAAAAAAAATGAACAAAAAAATATCCAAAAAAATTTTTATGGAAGATTTTAATCTTCTATTTATTCAATTTATGGGTCTTTTTTGGCCTTTTTGAAGGAGTCCATAAAGTTTTTGATTGAAGGTTTAGTGTTGACTACAGACATTGTCAAATACTCCATTGGTTCTTTGAATATTTTATGCACATACGAATGCTACGATTTGCCCTCTCAAAATTTCTGAAGTAATTAAAATTTACGAATTTGTTTCAATTAATTTCAATATGTTAATAAAAGGCCGTAAGCTTTATTAAATTTTGCTTTAAAAAATATAAATTAAAGCAGCAAACACACAAAATAACTTTTAAACGCCTCAAAGCCGGCAACATTTCTTATGTTTGACAGCTAAATTTCATTTACTTCCTTTTATCCGTGTAACAAAAACGAAACATTTATTTCTCTTTTTTATTTTTATATTTTAAAGAAAATATGAATAAAATAAATAGAAAAATAAAATTAAATATTTTTCTTGTTTATGTTAAGCAGAAGGTGCAAATTGCACTAAGGAAATCTAATATGTTGTAAACAAATTGCCAAGCAGCAACATAAATATGATGAGCCAAAAGGAAGGAATGAACAAAAACGAGCAGATTTAGGAAACCCAAACTAAAGAAGCAGCCAAGTTATGAGTACCCGTCCATGCAAAAGAAATGTGTTTGATTTCAATAATTCTCTTTTTTTTAACTTTTTCTTTCAATTTTATTCTTGATAAAATGAAAGAAAACTGAGACATACACACACATACAAACACATGAATGTAATAAAACTCAAAAGAATAAAAAACGGGTAAAATTGCAGGTTGTTGTGAAATATGAATGCAACGAAAGATGTGAGCAGCATCAAGATGTTACTTGGATGTTTACAAAAGAAAGAGAACCTTTAAAAAAAACACTTAACTCAGGATGTTGCAAGACGTTGCTTGACTTTCATTAATTTTTATTTTATTTATATCTTTTTAATACAAAAAAAAAAAAAAAAATCATGAATACATGATGATAGAGCATCTCTATGAGCTTTCATTAAGTTGCATACGTTTAGTTTTGATTTAATCAGAAAAATAATTTAGAAAAATTCTTTTTGGAATTAAGCTCATGTACAAAAAAATATACAATTAACTTATTTTTCATTTAAAAATATTTAAAGTAACTTTATTTAAGCAAAATGGTGGAGTTTTCAAAAGTAAAATTTTTTATTTTTAAGTAAATTTGAACTGACTAGAACGAAATTTATTAAACTAAAATCAAGTTCAAGCTATTGGTTCAATGGACATTTTTTAAACAATTGATAAACAATAAATGGCACACAGAAAGAAAAAACATGAAGCATTATCAGACAAAAGAAAAGTTGTAACATGAAATCAAATAAGGACGAACTGGTTTGATTTGGGCACATCATGTGCTTATAGAGACATCTATACAAAAAAAAAATCATTTTCGGTTTATTTGTTCGCTTTACAAATTTTTGTTTATGTGACACATAAAAGCTCTGTATTATTTAACTAGCCACGCCTATTTTTAAGCCCACTTTCAAAAGATTTTGACTCACCACTGTTCACTACTTAATTTAACTCTGAAATTATGCTTTAAAATATTTTATTTACGACTTCAGTTAACGCCTCTGCTAATAATAAGCCAATTCATAAAGCAGTGTAATTTTATTTGTAAATGGATTTTCTAAAAAAAATGTCTAATAAAGGATCGGACTGGGCTAGGCCGGGCAAAAGTCAGCAAGCAAAAAAATGAGAGCAAAGCTACCCAACTCAAAAAAATTAGTTTTTTGCTTTTATCCAAAAAAAGTTGACGTAGACTTTAAGGAAAAATTTTTTAAAAATTATATGAAAAATTTCGATAACGTTGACTTTAAAGTCTGCGTTAATTTTTTTGGATAAGGGGGTTTGTGTCTGAAGTACAGCTGGATCACTTCAAAGAATTTAATCGCAATATTTTAGGTTTCATGCGCCTACTTTATCTTTAATATTTTACAAGTAAAATATAAAATGAAAATACTTCAAGGCGAGTGCTTGCCACACAAACACATTTTGTGTGGCATCATTCTTACATGTGTTCTGATAAAAGTCTTCCAAGGCCGAGTGGCAGAATTCAGCCATATTGATTAACTTATCATCAATGGAGTAAAGTAAGAGAGTTGAATTCTCCTCTCCCCATAAGGTGAAATCAACAAAACTTTAAAAAAAATTGTGTCTCAAAGCCAGATTATTCGGATATCAGCAGAGAAGATGAGGCACTGTTTTCTTACTCTAAGATGAACGTTAGCTGCTACAGCTTACCTAGAAGGCTACGCACAGAAAACCACTTCGCTTGTGAGAACTAAATTTGTTTCCAATCACAAAATCAGTTGAGATAATCAAATTTTTCAGTTGCAGCAACTAGAATTCAATAATCATCTCGCTAGCGCGTAATTCTTGTGGCCAGTAGATTAGGATGGGGTTCAAACATAATGGTGCCACTTGCTACAATGGCTCTTTTCCACGAGAAATTCAATGGTCGTGTTATCTCACGATCATTCAAGAGCTTAAGGATGAAATAATTCTCAACATTATATCTCAGAGTCATTGAAAATATTGACTATCAGAAGCCATGGCGAACTTGTGGCCGGTATTTTGTTTCGCACATAATTGCCTTAGATCCTTCTGTCATAATGAAAACAAACATTAAGATAATTCTCTGAAAATTTTTGTTTTATTTAGAATTTTTGTCGTGCGTTGTAAATGTAGCACCCTTTAAAAACATCCCCCTTATTCCATTTGAAATCAGCAACATCACTTTTTAACGTAGTCAACAGCAATTCAATTACAATTTGATGACGGCGACGGTTAGTCGATAATTTTAATTCTCATATCTAATATTTTTTTTTAAATTTATTTTATGAAAAAGCACACGGCAATATTGGTGCCAAATTAGTGTCGACAGCCATGAAAATTAATAATATTGAGAATTGTAATACCGACTTACCAGAGAAGATAAAAATTGATCCTCGTTTTGTGCCGATGGGTGTCATTGAATAGAATAGGGGGGAGCCTAATTACGAGTGTCGCTGTCATAGTCGAATTTACGACAAGCTAATGTAAAATATATGGCCGGCGTTGCCGCATATCACTGTTTTTCACACTCATAATCAAAACTATTGTTTGTGAAAATTTTTGATAAATGGGGCGGCCTTTTGCATTGCAAGTGAACATACTTACAAGTAAACGAGTTTATATAAATAATTTTACTAAGAACGCTGTACCAATTTGCATAAATAGCAGTTACTTGAAGTGAATAAAGTGATAAGAAAGGAATACATTAAAAATAAAAAAAGGGGAGGGGAAGGTAAACCTAGAGCAAGAAGAATATAAAAAAAGTTAGAAAACTTTAAGCTGCTGCTAGTTACAAAAGAAAGAAAAAACTACTAGAAACTCAAGCAAAAGTAAAAGAAACAAAACAAGTACCACTAAGGAATTGTCAAGAAAATTAAAAAAGTACACACTCCACAAAAAAAAAAAAATAAAAAAAAAGAAGAAAAATAAAATTTTTTAACATTAAGTGTGATTGTTTTAATTTGATATCTAAGCATGTGAATACAATGAGGTTAAAATCAGGTACTTTTCACTTGTTTCTGTGTTAAATGGGCTGTTATTTATGAGAGTAGTATAACTCCACTTTAAAAAAAAATCTGCTAGCGGTAGTTTTAATAAGATATAGACACCTTCTTATACTAAAATTACCTTACACTCATTTAAAAAAAAAAGTGGACTTATATCACTTTAAAAAATATCAGCTAAAATGTTCAAGAAATTAAAAACCCCTTTCAAAAGGTCAATTGGTGGGGTTTGTGTAAAAACTGAATTGCTACTTAGCAGGCTAAGTGAATGAATAATTTAAAAGTTAAACAAAAAAAATTATCTAAAAATGAATTGGGATTATTTTATTCATTAGTTTACGCTCTCTCTTTCTCTTTCTCTCACTCTCTCTATCTTTACTCTATTAATTGGCAGTATTCATACTGTATTTATTCTTTATAGACCATATCCCATGACTTGTGAAAAAATATTTTTTGGTGCTACAAGCTTAGAGTGACTAGTGAAAAGCAAGATTATCGCGTAACAACTTCTAGTTTATTAGAAATATTACGTAAATTTATGTATGCACTTTTTAAATTTAGTTTCTGGGATTCACAAAGTGCAGCAATCACAGGAGTGATGACTATGTCGCAGTTGTTAATCAATTTTGAAGTCTCCATAAAATTGCATTTCTGCGAAGCTTCTTGGCTTGTCTGCAGAAAACACCCAAGGTCTAGGCAGGGATGGAACCTGCAACCTCCAGATTGATAGATTAGTACGATACTTACTAGTCTACGGGGGCACCCTGCATTCATATTTGGACTTTTCAGCCTTGAACAAGACGAACACTTTCATTAATAAAATAAAATAAAAATGATTTTAAAATACTGTTCGTCACTTCAACGGGATAATGATAATACTGAGTTAAAAAAAAAAAAAAAAATAGAAAAAAAAAAAAAATAAACATATTTTGAAAATAAATTAAAAAATTGTACGGTTCCTTTATAAAATACTGTGTAAAAACTTTTCCAAAAAATGGAGAAAAAATTAAAAAAAAAATTTTGTTTACTGGAAAAATACGCACAGATTTCTCAAGTTTACTTAAATAATACATATAGCATTCAAACGGCCTTCAGTTTTCTTTTTAAGTCCGCTGAGAAATTTAAAATCGGTTGATATTCAACTAAGTTTTTGGTTTAAAGGTACGAAAAACCGGTTTTTGGGGGTTTTTGGCAAATACCAAAAACAGATTCTTATTGTACTCGACAGCACTTACCAGAAAAATAATATGACTTCAGAGCTTTTGCAGTTCATTATTTTTTGTTTCACTGTGTCATCAATTTTTTTAGTTTCAACAATCAGAAATTGAATCAAAATTTAGTTCTTTTAAAAATATTTTGAGCTGTAAAACCGATTTTCTATTGTTACAATTGTTCGGCTTTTTGATTGGTAACAAATTTAGTTCTCACAAACAAAGTTGTTTTCTCAGTGTAAGTAAACAACAAGCATATTAATTTTATTAATCATGAAAACTTGTTTACGTTTATTGTTTCACAAACTAACGTGAGTTATAGCGAAAAGAAACATTTTTCAGTCATTATTGATCTCCGTTAAAGGCAAAAGAATTCTAAATAAACTTTTGTCTTTAGGGGTCACAATTATGTCAAGAAAAAAAAAACATCCAGCCTCCATTACAGCATACGCACACCCATACATGCATGTGGTTTAACAAAATTATAATTTTGGTTTTTTGCTAAAAAAAAATTTAATTATTTTGTCTCATAAAATGGTTGAAATGATTACTTAAATGAATTTACCCAAACATACTGCTACATGTTATTAAAAAAATAATAATAAAATAAATTTCACAAAATGTAGGTCTGTGCGTTTGTAAATATATTGTGCTGCAAAACAAAAAAAAATGTCTTGCTTTGGAGAAAATTAAAAACTTATTTTACACTTTTATTATGTTGGTTGCTGGTATTTATTTCTTGTTTCTTTTTCCATGTTTTTCTTTTTTTTTTTGTTTTTTAATTTGTACTCGTATGTGAACATTTAATTTCCTTTCAACACAAAATTTCTTTGTCAATTAACTTTATTTTTAAACTGCCACCATCCATAATGTATGCTACAGTTTTTTGTTTTTATATTTTACAGCTGTATAAAGTAGATGAGTGGATGTGTATGATTGGTTTGTGTAATGGAGATATGTGTAGTGTGCGTAAGTGTGTTCTGTTTTACAAACAGCTTTTGCTTTTGTTGTAACAAGTATAAATAAGGTGACCAGCCCCGCATTTTTATTATTTTAAATTTTGCCAATAAAAATTACTAAATAAAATTGATATAAAAAAATAAAAATTGATTAAATAAAAGTAAGTTTAAATTAAAGATGATTAAAGTGTGAAATTATAGAGTCGTGTTGCTGTATATAAAATTTTTATAATTTTTTTTGTTGTTTTTTTATCTGCAATTTCGGCTAAATTTTTCACACAACCCACATGGTTTTCTTAGTGTAAAGAACTTAATTCTAAACAGCAAAAATTAAGAGAATTTCTAATGAAATCTAGTTGGTTTTTGTAATGGTATCACTGGTCACCGCAAATTTGGACAATAATTTATTACATTAACAAGAATTCAAAAGAACGAAATCCAGCACTTGGCTGATTGTTTTTATTCTTTCATTCTCGCTTATGAACAAACGCCCACTGTACATATTTCTTTCTATTAATAAATGCAAGCACACACACATACACATGCTCATGTACTCATGAGTATAATTGTGTGCAAAATATAATTATAATCTTGCATGGCATATTTGCCAAGATACACTTGAGTCTATTGTTACAATTGCCATTCTCGAAAAGTATTTTATAAAAAAAAAATTGTGTGAAAAACACATTTTAAAAGTTTGTACAGAGAAATTCACTATTAGAGAAAAATAGCGAAACATAAAGAAAACAATGACTTAGCGCACTAAAAAGGAAATTGATGGCTTTTCTCAGCAAAATAATGATCATGTGGAAGTTTGTGTCTTAAATCCTTTATGTATTCGTTACTGAAATTTGTGTCTTAAATTTTTTTATATTCAATGTTGATGTTTATGTCTTAAATTTTTTATATATTCAATTATGAAGTTTGTGGCTTAAATCTTTTATGTATTGCGTATTGAAGTTTACGTCCTAAGTCCTTTATACATTCCGTATTGAAGCTTGTGTCCTAAATGTTTTATATATTGCGTATTGAAGTGTGTGTCTTAGGTGTTTTGTATATTCCGTATTCAAGTTTGTGTTCTAAGTCCTTTATATACTCCGTATTGAAGTTTGTGTCCTAAATCTTTTATATATTCCGTATTGAAGTTTGTGTCTTAATTCTTTTATATATTCGTTTTTGAAGTTTATGTCTTAAGTCTTTATATATTCCGTATTGAAGTTTGTGTCCTAAATCTTTTTTATATTCCGTATTGAAGTTTGTGTCTTAAATCTTTTATATATTCGTCGTTGAAATTTGTGTCTTACATTTTTTATAATTAATCTTAATTATCTTGGGTATGTTTAACATTATTAGTATTATTTATTTTAAAGTCTATTTAAATTTTTAATGTTAATTAATTGATAAGTTAAATTATAAAAATTTTAAAATTGATGTTTGAAACAGGAACTAATTTGATTATCACAAACGCACAAGTGTTTTTCTCAGTGTATTAATATTAACAATTTAAACAACCACAAATTGCGTTAATTTAGGCTCTTGTGTGACACTAAAACGAAACTCTAAATTTTGTTTACTTTTTTTTTGTGAGCTAACTCGAATTTACTTAGGTTTTAGTCACTAATGGCTTTTAATTTTAGGCAATTTATTAAGCTTTGGCGTAATTGACGCAAATATCCTTAAGTGTTTGAATATGATATTAATTTATATTTTAATAAACCTAAAAAAATGTTGGTCTTAAACATTTCTGAAGCCATAGATTAACACAACAAGTACCTAATTTGTTGACTTACACAAGTTATTTTAAATCTAATCCTTTTGAGATCATTAATTAGTGGGAATAAATTATGAAGGACATTTAAAGGCATAAGTTTTAAAGCTGGCAAAGTAATGAGTATTTGTTGGCTTTTGTAGGTACTTAGTGCTTTATAGCTCAAAAGTTAAATTTATTAAAAAGAATACCTGTTGGGAAAATTAATGCCGAAATCTTTTTTTAAGTATAAAATACACGAAAATTTGTTTTTGTTTTCCATATGAAAATTTCGTTCGCATTTAGCTGAACAGGCCTTAAATTTAGATTATGAATTAAAAACTTTTGACTTCACTTTAAAAATGATTTAAAGGAATTATTTTAATTAAAGTGTAGCTTTCGAAATCTCAATTTACCAAATTTTTTTTAGACATTTCGTATTTCCTTCGTATTTTCGTCTTAGAATTCCATATCAGTTCAATGAGATTTAAATGACGTAAAAAAAATTATGGTTGCCCAGCACAGGTTTAGAATGAAGAACCTTTTAAATTAAAATATATAGTGACCATGTTAAACTCTATTTTATGCTTAAATGCAACACATTTCCTACACATGCTTTTACTTACTTATCTCGACAAATAACAAATAATGTGTGTGTTGACAAACACTTTATTTTAACCGGGTTGATATACGAGTGTGTGAGTGTGCTTACAACTTTTAAGTATTTGACACATTAACATTAAGAACTGCAAAAACAAAAAAAGGAAACGAAAAAAGAGTAGAAACAAGCCAACACAAGGCTAAACCACAAAACAAGACACCAAAAGTGCATGAATGCAAGAGCAAAAATTGTTCATTCATTTATTGCATTCAAAATGTTTACATTTTCATACACACTGACATTTAAATTTTAACACACACCCACCTACAACGTCAAATCTAAACTCAAACAGTCATTTACGAGTATGAGTGCGAGTATGTAAATAAACTTTAGCAAAGAAATTGCACATATTAATTCACTCATCTGCTTCATATGCATACGCACATACACACACATTTGTAAAATATGTTTTCTAGTGTTTTCCTTCAGTTGGCTCCCATTGGCATCCATAACACAACATCCATCATGTGCCATAGACATGAGTACTTACAAAACATGTTCTTTCCAGCTGCCGGTTGGCGCTGTGATGTTAGTTTCTTTCTCCAAGACAAAAAACTTGTGTTAAATTAGCACTTTCTTAGATGTGTGTGCTGGCTTATATGTACATGTGCTGTGTCACTGTAGCTGTGTGTGTGTGTGTGTGTGTGAAAGGAATTTATAAAAATATTAAAACAGTTGCAGCCAAAGAAAGTAGAAACTCAATACAGAAATATTTATGTTCACACGATGAAACTAAATAAATATGTGGATTATGCAACTACACCAACAAATTTAACAAAGCACTTGCACGCATGTAAATATTTGAATATGTAGTGCTGCATACAGTAGGGAGCAAAATGAAGTAGACACGCTAAACAAAAGCAAGTCAATTTAAAACAATTTTGAAATGGAATGTAATGGAAAAGTGTTCAGCAAGTCAATTTAAAACAATCCCACTTCAAAATTGTTTTAAATTGATTCATTAGGTTTTTATAATTTTTTTTTTTTTTTTTTTCAATAATAAAAAATTAATAATTAATAAAAAATTTTCTATATATAAAAATAAAGCAACAAAATTATCATT
Source organism: Thelaira solivaga (assembly GCA_947397855.1). Classification (NCBI taxonomy): domain Eukaryota; kingdom Metazoa; phylum Arthropoda; class Insecta; order Diptera; family Tachinidae; genus Thelaira; species Thelaira solivaga. The sequence goes on from OX377614.1 coordinate 11,822,007, forward strand.
CAAGTATAAATTTTAATTTTGTTCCCACTGTATTTAAATTTTCCCATTTTCTACAACTTAAAGTGTAACAAGATTAAATGAAATAAATTGTGCTTTAATTTTTGTCACTCAATTTAGACACACGAATGTTTACTCCTTTTTATCCTTCAGCTCTTCACTATTGTTCAAAATTTGTATAAACATGTTTGCCAGCTTGTGTGTAAGTGGGTACGCATAAAACATGTTTTTATATACATAAAAAAAAGGATATCAATGATAAAGAATGATAAAGTTTGTGTTAAATGCCACACCCACTAAACAATAAAAAACATACAAACACTTCTTACAAGCGCAATATTATTTATTTATTCATTCGTTCTTTCATACGCAAGTAAAATATTTATATAAAGTCACATACACGCATGCATATTTTACTTTTACACACACACAGTCATTTAAGGAATCTCGCTCAAGAAAAGTTATTAATATTTGTGTGACTTAGTACATTAAAAGTGTCGTTATATAATTTTGCATTTGAAAAAATTCATTAATTGAAGCCATTTTGTCAAGAAGCAGACAAATTTTTGTTACAATTAAAAATTTGTTCAACAAAATTTAACACTCAGAAAGAGTTTAAATTGAATCGAATGCTGTAGAGTTTGGTGGGTTAGGTTAGATTACACAGGGTGCTGGGCTCACTTGGGTCTTCTAATGAGGAAAATAAAGAAGAGTGAAGGAAAAGGAAAGAAGATAGAGAAGACAGATAGAGAAAAAAAGAGAGTGGGTCCTTCACCGAAACCAACCATATAGCATGTCGATCTTTACATTCGACAGCGCAGTGAGACCCTGCAGACGTCGCTCACCGAAGTGAATCATGGATCGCTCTTCCAGAGCTGGACATGGGCAGAGCAGGTGTTCCACAGTTTCCTACTCATCCTCTTCCTGACAGCTTCTACAATAGTCGTTATATAGCAAACCCATTCTCCTAGCATGATTGCCAAAATTGCAGTGTCCTGTTACTACAGCCACCCCATTTCTCAATCGGGCTCTTTGGAGTCCCAAAAAATCCCTACTGCGACTGCTATCCAGCCTAGGCCAGAACATAATTTGACTAATTTATAATTATATCCTACAGAAGCTAAAAAAAAGCAAAATATCGGTATAAAAATAAATTTATACAATACGACCTTAAGCTTAATAAAATAGCCATTTTAATTAGAAAGTTTATTTAAAAAAAAATTTTTTTCAAGTGGAATTTTAAGCGATGTAGTTAAATAAATAAAAGGAGTATTAAAAGCTTATCTTGTTTTTTTTTTTATAAAAAACCTTTAGTTTAGTTGGTCTTTTCTATTTGCAAGGTTCTAGCTTTTTATATTCTTTTCCTAGCTGCTGTTTAATTTGACTCCACCTGAAACTTTCCCTAATTTGTAATGAAATTTTTAAAAACACAGTTTTCAATTCGATCAAGGAATTGCCTTAACTTGGTTACATAATTTCACACGCACATCCATAATCATTGTATTTCCGTCCTCCTGCAATTGCTAGTTTATGTGTGTGTGTGTGTGTGTGTGTACTTGTTAAAACGGCTACCAGGATTTTATTCCCATTGTTCTGTTCAATCAATTTGTAATCTATTGTTTCCTACTATTTATGTACCTTTCAAGTGTTAACAAACTAATTTCATGCTATTAGCCATGTTTCCAATTGAATGCCGTCATTAGTTTGACTGGGTAAAAGAAAACCATTCGTTTTAGTATTAAACACATGAGCACAATGGGCCATAAAATCTAACACAAGCAATAGTTATAAGAAAAACTAATAAAAAAAAGTCGTTAAGTTATAAGGGCTGGCTATGAGAGTCGTTGTCGTAACGAAAACGTAGATAAGTGGCAACGACAACCATATATTATATATTAGCTTGTCGGAAATTCCACTACGACAACGACACTCGTAATAAGGCTGATTCTAAATCAGGCAATTGCTTTTGAGTCTTATTTGTCTGTAAAAATTAAAAAAAAAGAAAAATTTTGTTTTTATGTTTTTCAAGAACCGATTGCAAAAAAATTGTTTCATTGAAATAAAGCTGCATTGTCAGTGAGTAATATGGATTCTATAATACAGCGCCACGCTCACTTTTCAATGATTTAATGTTTTCTAAAGGATTTTCTCTAAAATTTTGCAGACTTTAAAATCAAAATGAAAAAATTAAAGAAAACTTTGACAACGTTGAGTTTAAAGTCTACGTTAAGAAGCAGAATTCTTATTTTTGTTGTTAGTTTTTTTTTTATCTTACTGTACTGTCACCTTATAAGAGCCAGTTCAGGCTCTTAATAGAGTGGTTTACCGGCCATTGTGGTCGGCAATATTGGAATAAGCCTATGAAGGTTTGGTTCTTTATATGCCATAACCTCAAAACATGAACTTTGTGACAGTCCGGTCTAAGGTTCTGGTAAAGTAAGAATTCTGGCAAGCTTCTTGTTGAGAGAAATAGGAAAGCTTACATTGAATAACTTAATTTGCTTCACTCCAGGCCTAAGGTAACCAAGAATTACTGAGTCACACTTTCGTTAATACAAACAGAAAATGAGGGAATTAAAAATATCACTATGTGGAACCCTAAAAAGTTACTGAATCGCACTACTGGTTCTTACCACAACGCCATTTCTTCAGTATTTTTTTTTTTTTTTTTTTAGATACCCACTGTGCCACCTGAAAACAAATAAAGGGTGTCCCAACAAGAACGCAAGACAGTCAATGGTGTTCGGTATCGTGAAATGATAACCAGTTTTTTCTTGCCTAGAATTGAAGAAATGAATGTGGAGGGCTTGTGGTTTCAACAAGACGGCTCCACATGTCATACTGCCAGAGAAACAATTCAATTGCTGCATCAGTCATTTCCCGGTCGTGTTATTTCGCTTTTTGGAGACCAGAATTGGCCGCCTAGATCGTGCGATTTAACACCATTAGACTTTTTTCTTTGGGGTTTTTTAAAGTCAATGGTTTACGCGAATAAGCCGACGAAAACTCAAGCCTTAAAAGAGGAAATTGGACGCTGCATTAATGAAATACCGCAGCATTTATGCAAAACGGTCATTGAAAATTTCATTAAAAGATCGCGTGTGTGCCAGCAAAGCCGCGGCGGCCATCTGCTCGATATGCTGTTTCATACATAACCTCATTCTGTCTACTTTACGATATAATAAAGTTTCACGATTTTTTTTTAATATCTGTGTTTTATTTAAAATTTAAATCTTGCGTTCTTGTTCGGACACCCTTTAGAAGTGAAACGGCATTCAATAGATTTTTTTTTGTCGAATTTTAAATTGTTAAAAGTCTATCAATGTGGTATGAGGGCAACAGCATTTTTGCCACAAACAGCAAATTTATTCAAATGCAAAATCTGTAGGCTGCGAGTACTAGTGCCCAGTATGCAATGTTTGGCAGAATAATTAAATAGTTTTCCGCTTAACTGGAATATGAATGGAGATAAAATTTTTTTTTCTTTCCTTCTATAATTATAGATTCCTAGTGAGTGAATTTTAATAAAGTGGGCATGTTTCATAAAGAATTCGTTATTTTTTTTTTTTTGTTAATTTATAAGGCACCAAGTGGTTTTTCTTTATTAACTCCTGTAGAAGTATTTCGTAAGGGAATATTTTTCCATTTAGGCAGAAAGTTTTTTTTCCTCAACTTTAATTTTTTATTATAAAAATAAAAATAAAATAAAAATTTTGCAAAATTTATTTGCTTTACGACTAAAATACTTCTAAAGAGTATTTTTTTCATTTAATTTCTGAGGCAATCTCTGATCTCGAGACTCTTTCTAATTTTAATAAAATAAAAATTTATGCTCTTATACAAACAAAAAATTGATGTGGACTTTAATAGGACAATTTTTGAAATTTTTTTTTTTAAAAATTTTCATAAAGTCTTTATTTTTTTGGAATAAAAAGGTGAGTGTTTTCTCCTGCAAATTTTTTACACGACTAGATTATACGTTTCAATATAATTTTTAATCTCTGCTTGCTAATTAAAAACTATAATTATTTTTGTAATCAGCACACGAAAATGAACCCAATTACATTGGAAAATTTTACAGGGTTGACCAGTGTTAAGCCCTAATGAGTAGTTAACTAAAGATTGAGAATCTCAGATGCTAAAATTAATAAAATTTCCCTTAAAACCATATCAAAGCCTTCATCACATAAATAAAAGTGTTTTTGCTTTTATTTTATTCGCTCTATGTTTTCTAATTGCTTTCCAGCAGAGTTATTAACAGGGAGAAAGAGCATAAAGTTCACTTAATAAATTGTCTCAGCTAGACTGTCACCCACAACTTGGCATTAACTATATTCCCCAAACGATTTTCGAATCTTAAAAGAGTAGCATCAAACCAAAGCAATAAATGCCCTTTTTTACATAAACCACATGCTACAGGAGTAACGAAGCATTAAAGTACAAGGTGGGGCAAAAGTTCCTTTACCATTGTGATTGCGCGCCATGTTGGTTATGTGAGGTTTAGCTCAGTTTCTCTTTAAACATTGTGTTGTGTAGGCGTTTAAAATTGTATTACGAATAAATATACGCCCCAAGAATGAGCAGAAATAGTGACAATATTTATTGAAAATAATTGTTCCAGCGGAAATTGCATCAAAAATATCCTTATCATCATCTTTTTTGTATTTTGTTATGCAATTGGTCAGATCTTTTTTTTTTTGGAATTTATTTAAAAATATTTTTAAACTAGCTACTATCCCAGTACTGTTGCTCTGAGAGGTCCTGTCAATTTCCGCATGATATACTTCGAATATACTTCGTTTTAAAGAGTGTAGGCGGTTTCTTTTTATATTTTGTTAGGCCATTGGTCAGACAAAAGCACAATTTATCGTTTACATGGGAATTTTCAACCGTACAGGTTTGGTTCTGGAAGACAACGGACATCTCGTAACGCTGAAAATGTAGCTCTGGTGCGCTATAGTGTTGCAAAGTCTTCAGAAACATCATTTCTGCCCGCAGTTTAAGGCGAATTTTCAAAATGTTCCCGTATAAAATTCAATTAGTTAAAAAATTGCCACCAAGAGATCCTGATCAACGAGTTGAATACAGTAATGCAATGCTAAGACTGTCGGGTGAACTTGAAGATTTTTTTTCTAAATTGATAATGAGCGATGAGGCTGATTTTTTTTTCTCAATAATTAGAACAGTCGATTTTGGGGAACACAGAATCCTCAATTAATCCAAGAAACATCATGGCATTCACTAAATTGAAGAAATTCAGCCTGACATGTAGCACGATGTCATGAAAAATGCCTTAAGTTACACAGCGAAAGTTGTATAGCAAATTGCGGTCACAATTTAGTCGATATAATTTTCAAATCATAATGAAAAAAAAAATATGAAAACCAAACTTACTTATCTTTGAGCGAAGTTATAGGCGGGACTTTTGCTCCACCCGTTACATAAATTTATATGCAAATGCAAATAAGCTACTGATGTGTGTGTGTAAAATGCTCACCTACACAGGCATTAAAAATATGTGTGCCAAAATATTTCTGTTTTTTTTTTTTTTTTAAGAAGATTTTTTGAAAAAGCAAGTGACCACTTGATGTATGTATACACGAGTGAGCATAAGTACACGTTACACACCACTTAACAGTCCTTTTTTTCTTTTTTCATGCACCAAAACAAATTCTTTGAAAGTGCTGCTCTCTCAACAGAACATTCGAAATTATTAAATGAAATTGCAACGATTGTAGCTTTTAGCCATAATAAGTATTACTTTTGCAAAATCGTTTACATTGCATTTGAATGCCATTATGTATACAGAAGGATATTTATTTTTACTCTTGCTGGGGCATGAGTAGATACTCGCATAAAGACCAAACATGTGTAGTCCTGTAAATGTAAACTATGAGCAGATGCCCTTATTGTCAACATGATTGTGGGTGTAGCAGCAGTCGCCACAGGTTATTCAGGTTGGTCCGCTAGAGCCTTAACATTTTTTGAAAATACTTCAAGACTCTGGGGTCACTTATAATTAGTTAAAAGGGTTTTACACTGTAATACTGAGTAAAACGACTTGTCAAAAATTGACATCAAATGCAAAATGTAGAATAGTGTGAAAACAATACATCGAAAAATACGTATAGAAATTTGACAGTCATAAAGCTCTCACCATTTTTAGAAAATTTTCTAAATGTTAATATTTTTAAGAATACAAATAAAAAAAAAATGGTACGCATAATGTCCGTGCAAAAAATAAAACCAATCGATCGACAACTGACCGAGAAAACCTAAAAATACAACCGAAATTTTTATGTTTCATTAATTTCTGTTTTGTTATTTATGGAAATTTTTTAGCTGTACATGTGGGTAATGTGTGTGCACACACTCCTCTTAACGAAAGCTAGCATACATGTAAATAATGTGTGTGCCTGTTAATTGTATGTTATATAAAGAGGCATGAAATTAAATTAAAATCACTCTGTTTTCACTCACTGATTTGCACAGAAAAAGCTTAATGGTTTTGGAGTAAAATTTCACTGGCTTTCGAATGCCATCATTGGAAATTTCGAACTTTCTAGTGAGATTTCGCTTACAGACTTACCCACATATAAACCAAACGTTACATTATTTTTCTTTGCAAGAATTAAATATTTTTTAAAATTAATTTAATTAAATCATCATGAAATACAAAAATAATAAAAAAAAAAAAAAAAACAAAATAAATTCTTTTGAAATAATTTTTAATACAAAAAATTGATTTTTAATAATATTTTTAGTTTTAATTAGTTTTTAAGTGTAACAAAAATAAAAATATTCCAAGTACGAGTATTTTACAACAGTTTTGGCTCATGTACTCGTACGAGTACTTGTGTGTATATGAATGTGGGTGAGTGTATGAATGAATGAACGAATGGCTTGCTGCTGCAAATGTAAAAGAGAGAATATTCCTTCATGATTTGTGTGAGTTTGATTCTTTTTTATTTTTTAAAATTCATTGGTTTCATTCAGCATTCTGTTCTAGTTGGTTAGTTTTTGCTATTTGAAAAGGTTTTTTTTTAAATTCTTTTTTGCTTTATTGCAAAGGACACAGATAAACTTTGTACCATTGCCTCATGGGAAGCAATAGGTGCTGAAACTTTTGGGAATTATGAGCTTTAATATCACAGTCTTTGTTTAACAAGAACAAAGGATTACGTTGCATGGGAATAGGTATGGGAGTGTGATGGGGCGGTCTAGGTTTATGTTTAATTCTTTTATTTATAAAAGCAGTAAAACCTTTTCTTTTTTTTCTTTGCTTTTGGCACACAATAATATTTAAACGAGTTGTTAAATATTATCCTTTTTATCTCTGCTTTCATCTTGTATTTTGGCCATACAATATCACACGATATTTATATCAAATTGTTAAATATTGTTTTTTCATTATCTTTTTGGTTGGTTTGTAAATGCTTTTGCTTTAAATTATAGATATCAAGCAAAAGGATAAGAAAGGACCAGAAAACATTTTATTGATTTAAATATTAATTTATTAGCACAATGAAAATATAAAGTTTTAGTGGTTTTCAATGCAGAGCCATGCAAATAAGTTTAAGAGTTTGTAAAAATAAATTCAAATAACATTTAGCTCAATTAAAAGTTTGTCTTTGGAAAAAAATTAAAAACAAATATTGAAGGGATATAAATAAAAAAGAATCAATACTTTTTTTTGTGTGCAGAAAATACTCAGGTTTAAGGAAATCGAACTGGCTTTACTAATTTTTTGGGGAAATGATTGTATTATCAACATATACATTTATATAGAACCACGCCCACTTTTTAATACGAAAAACCACATGGATTTTTAATTTTAAAATGACTAGTTTTTTAAGCTGGAGGTCGGGCTGCCATTATTTATTTATATGTCGATATTTCGTTTCAACTTTGTGTATGTTCTTCAAGAAAAAAATTTTTTTTTTAATTTTTATTTTTAAATTTTGATTATTTGACCTTTTTTATCTGAAAATAAATAAATAAACAAGTATTGTTTAAGATTTTAGGTCTCTTTTTATTTATTTTAATTATTATCAAATTAAATTCTAGTATTTCTATTATAAAATTATTTTCCTTAAGAAAGACACATGAAGGCATGTCGAAATATTGGAATTTAATGTAAAAAGAGACCTTTGAACCTTAAACAATTTTTATTTATTTTATTTTTTTTTTAATTTATAATTATATGCTTAAGAAACAACACAAAGTTGAAGCGAAATATCGTTAAAAACTCTATAAAATGTCATAATAAAACGAAAATAAAAAAACAATTGTTTTGCAGCCAACTTCACTACAAAACACGCTGTCAGAATTGGATTTTATAACCGCTCATGGCAGCCGTCGCCTTCTTTCGGTATTTCATTAGAGTTTTTTACAAATAAAATACGCTCGTCGCACCATTTTAGTGGTTATGACTGTAAATTAAAGAAACTTGAACGAAAAAAGTAAAATATTTGGGAATACATATTTTTTGTGGGATAGGTGGAAAACTTTATTACTGGATTCATGATTGATCGTCACCGCACGTGAAATGTCGAGTTCACCATGTTGGCATACCCACCAAAAAACCCCTTTTATCTCCTCAGAACGGTTTTACTGTCACAGCACACTTTTTCTGCTACACGCCACCCTCAAATTGAATTAAAAATTATTTTAATTGAAAAAATTATTAACTTTTTAAGCATTAGAGCGATTTGAATAAAATGTTCGAGGGAACTATAGTTTGATATGAAGCCGCTCAAAAGTTGTAGCAAAAAAAAAAAAAATCAAAATGTTTACAAAACCGCTTGTTGCAAATTCTGTTTGATCTATTTTTTTAGAGCTTTTTTGCCTATAACTTTTCAACACTGATTTTTTTTTTGTTTGAGTTGAACAGTATGACCCAATAATTTTTTTTTTTAATTTTTATAATTGGGTTTCAATGAAAATAAGCAAATTTCAATTTTCTATAAACAGCCGGTTCAATGTTATCATTTGTATTTTGCAGATACAAAAATAATTTATACAATTGCTTTGTAGCAGTTCTTTTGTGCTTTTGCAAATTTATTCATTTTTAAAACCAAACAAATTGTATTTTTAAACAATAATAAAAAAGAAATCTTAAATAAGCAAAAGAGAAAGAAAATGAGATAAAAAAATTTTAAAAGTAAAGAAAAAGAATTAAAACAAAAATGAAATGAATTCTTGCACAATGTTTCACTCAACAAATCATTCAGTCATTCATTCATTTATTCATTCATCAACACATTTTTCAATTACGATGCTCCATTAAATATATTTCCGTTTTTCGCTTTCTCTGCCAACGGTATTTATTCTCTTTTCTCATTTGTGCATGTAGAGGTGTGTTGCTTCCTTTACAAAACGGATATACAAATTTTGTGTATAAAATGGGAAAATGGTGACAAAAATACTAAAGAAAATAAAAATGCAAATAAAGAGAGACAACAAGAAATGGTAAAATAAATATTAGTGGTTTGGCATGACTTGACTTGACTTGACTACTTCATGTTGTGGCGGCTTACAAAATTTATATTTTCTTGAAATTGTGTGTTTGTGTGTGTTTTGTCTGGATGACTGGGTATAACAAATTACAAATAATTTTACATGAAAGAAAAATTTTAATAAATTTTAATTTGAATAGTTAGTTGATGTGTAAAAATTACAAGCAAATAAATTAATCATAAAAATACATTTGTAAGCTGAGTCGCTAAGTAAAAAAACCTTTTAAAAGTTAGTTATTCCTTTATTGCAGAAGGCCAAGCCATTCAAAGCAAGAAAGAATTCAAAATTTGTTATTCATTTATTGATGAAAGGCCACGCCGCCATTCAATTAAAGAAAGAAAGAAAATCAAAAAGAAGTTTTGAGTTTATTGACTCCACAACAAAAAAAAATTGTTCATTTTGAATTTGCTATTTAAGCAAATCTTAATTTCAATAAATTTTAACAGAATTTTTTTTTTAATTGGACTGTTATTTTTGAAAGTGGTATAAGTCAAATTTTTTTTTAATTCTGGTTAGTTGGTGTCTTTACTTTACTAAAATTGCCGCTAACTCGTTATATTTTTTAATTGGACTTATACCACTTTCATCTATAACAGTTCAACTAAAAAAAAAAACTATCCAGCCAAGCCATTATTTTTTTTTTGTGCTACAAACAGAATGCATTAAAAATTGTTGGTAAATGCATGTCACGTACTCGTACTTGAAATAAAAAACGAAACGAAAAACACTTTTATACCCTGCCCTGTAAGTAAGAAGGGATTGTGCATAAGTTTGTGATTTAGTTTGTAATTGTGCCAGCCTTTAAAGTATTCATATTTTGGATAATTATAAATAGCGCAGTCGATTTAGCGTTGTTCTTTTGTCTTTCTGTATAGTCGTTGAAATCAACTTTCTGAAGTCCTTAGACAAACCATAACAATCTGTCAGTTGTTGCTGTCTTCAGTATACAAATGGTGAAGCTATTAATTTAAAATCACGTTCATCTCTATTTTTGACCATTTTTCTGGCTGGATTTTTGGCGTATAAAATCTTGACGGTTTAGCGTCACAAATACGACCGACAGGTAGCGCTGCAGTTGGTATCTGGCTTATTTATCTTCTACCTGTTTTTTTTTAGTACGATTTCTAAGAGTAAGAAGATTTCGGCATAACCCAACTTATATTTTAATGAAGAGAAAAATTTGCCACGCCCATTAGTACAAATACTTTTTTAATTTTTTTTTTTTAATCGGAGAACGGCTGCACCAAATTTACTAATTCTTTTATTATATGTTCGTCATATCACAACTTATGTGTTTCTTCTCTTTTTAATTATTTTTCAATATAAATAAAAGTTTAAAGCAAAACAAGGTTGCTGGGTCAGCTAGTATTCTATAATAAAAAGTGCTTGTACAGTCCTTTAGTGTTCATATGTATGAATTGCTACTAAGGAAGGCGCTACCCTTTGCTAGTTGTTGTGAATAGTCCATGTTAAGTTACAGTTTCTTAAGCCTTGTAATAATTAGTTTTAATTTATAGTTACCGAAATTTTTTTATTAAATTATGCAAAAACCTTAGGAAACTTTAAATTTCCTCTCTCTTTTTATTAATTTTATTTAATTTAATTTAATTTAATTTAGTTTGATTTAATTTGATTTAATTTAATTTAATTTAATTTAATTTAATTTAATTTAATTTGGTTTAATTTAATTTGATTTAATTTAATTTAATTTAATTTAGTTTGATTTAATTTAATTTAATTGAATTGAATTTGATTTAATTTAATTTAATTTTGTTTAATTTAATTTGATTTAATTTAATTTAATTTAATTTAATTTAATTTAATTTAATTTAATTTGGTTTAATTTAATTTGATTTAATTTAATTTAATTTAATTGAATTGAATTTGATTTTATTTAATTTAATTTTGTTTAATTTAATTTGATTTAATTTAATTTGATTTAATTTAATTTAATTTAATTTAATTTAATTTAATTTAATTTAATTTAATTTAATTTAATTTAATTTAATTTAATTTAATTTAATTTAATTTAATTTGGTTTAATTTAATTTGATTTAATTTAATTTGGTTTAATTTAATTTGATTTAATTTAATTTAATTGAATTGAATTTGATTTAATTTAATTTAATTTTGTTTAATTTAATTTGATTTAATTTAATTTAATTTAATTTAATTTAATTTTAAAACTGTATCATGTTTATCAATAACTCAATTATTTATATTTAATTCTCTTCCTTTGTGTGGATTAAACAAAAATAAAACAATTAAATTTAATTTAAAACAAAAAGTGAAGGGAAATTTGCATCTTAAGCTTTAAGAAAAAAATAAACTGTGTCAAGAATAAAAAAAAACAACAACAAGATAAATTTAAAACACAAAATCACAATGAAGAATAAATTGTAAGCAGATTATGTTAAGAGGATTTTGGTTATTAAGTTTAATAAACTTATGAAAGGCAGTACAAATAATTACTTTGATGCAATTTTCTTTTCACACAAAAACTAAATATAAAACCGATGAAAAATAAATAAATTATAAAAAAAATTAAAGAATTCTTATGAAATAAAACAAAAACAACTTATTTTAAATGAGTTGTGCATAAGGAAAAAACAGATTTACTACCCCACAGCAACATTTGTAAAGTGTTAAAAATTTTGTATTAAAAAAATAATTTCAAAAACAGTCAGAGAAATTCCGAAATGCACTGGATATTTGTTATGTCTTATGGGCAGCAGGATAATTGTTGCATTTATATGCCAGAAGGATACTATACAGAATCAAGGCGAATTCATAAGGCATCTCTTGATTTGTCTAAAAAGACAGAGATGGTTTATATACTCCGACAATATAAATGTAACAATTTTGACAAGTCAAGAAAAAACTTGAAGCGCTTAGCTGTACAGAATGTTACAGCAAATAGTGAACGAGGGTAAATTATATGATTTTTAGCGTGATGTCTTGTGGCTACAATAGAACGAAAGCACATACCACTTGGCGCAAGATACAATTACTAATTGGCTGTTCAGCGATGTCATACGAAAGCCTAAGCGAACGAAAGCACAACACATTTGTACTGAAAACAAAAACAAATTTTCGTATATTGTTTTTGTTTTTAATACAAATGTGCTTTGTTTTCGCTCGCTTAGGTTTTCTTCTGACATCGGTGAACATGCCATAAAGCCAGCAAAATATTTGGAAAAAAAATAAATCCATCTAATGATTTATAGGTCACAATAGGTTTATTCTGGCCGCAGTGACCAGATTCTAATTCTAAAAAGCAACAACATTGTTAAATAACACTGCAACAAATGGAAATATATTTTTTTCTTTTAATAATCACAATTTTTTCTGATGCACTATGGCCACCTTCTTCAATATTCCAAATTCTATGGATAAGATTTTCTTGAGAATTTTTTTTTTTTTTTAAAAATCTGTGATTTTTTAAGACACTGCTGCACACGTCTTAGCATAACTTTGAACCGAGTTTTTCGATTTTATTACAAAAATTTTAAATTGTATTGGCTTTAATCTTTTTAATTATTTTTTCCAAAGCCTGGGTACTTTTACTTTAATGGGACTTAAACCAACATTCACCAATGGATTTTGATGTTTTATAGTTCAATTTATTTCCATTACTTGCGATTTTTAGATTAAACCAGAAAACTGATTTTTTGTGAATTTTTAAGAGTGAAAAATTTCATAATTTTTTTTGAAATATTAATTTGTTTATAATATTTTTCTCAATAAAGCGAAAACTATTTGTAGCACTAAAAGTTGAAAAAACAATTTAACATTTTTCAAGACATTTTGTAATGAAATCGGATAGCTCGTTGCAAAGTTATGATAAGATGTGTGCGGCAGCCTCTTCAAAAATCTCAATACTCATGATTTTCATAGTTAGACGAGCATTAGTGGTTTTTCCAATTTTTTTTTTTTTTTTTTTGCTATTGCCTAGTGTAATTCACCCCATTAAATTATTTTCTTTGCGAAATTATCACTTGACGGAATCGATAAAGCAAAGAGCGTACAAGCTAAATACTTAAAAAAAAGCGATAAAAAATTATTTTGGTACCGACCAAATTTATAAAAATATTTTTTATTTGGTATTTTCTCTAGGGAAAAGTTGCGTAATAAACGCTTCTAAACAGATATATTTTTTTTATTATTTACTTGTATTTATTTAAGTAACAATTAATGCAATTTTGTTATAATTCTTGTAAAGAAATCACTTGCCAAAATGTGTCAATTTACGAGAACTTTACAAATAAACTTTCTAAGTGAGTAAGTGAATGAATGAGTGGATTCGATGGTCGGTCGCATACCCTAACAAATAACAACAGCAGCAGCAGCATGAAGGACTTTTTGAGTAAAGCAAAAACAACAACAAACAAATAATAATACATAGAATGTTTGTAAATGCTGACAATTCATAAAATCTATTGTTATTTTTTGCACACTAGACAAGTGAGTGGACTTCCAACCCAGCAAAATGTTTAAATGGTAAAACAAAATTTTATATTGCGGATGGGCTAGAGAGAAAAAGTTCTTTAAGAAAATAGTTTCTGAAATAAAATTAAGCAAACTTTTTACAAGTAAATGAAATAAAAAATAAATTTTTTTAAATCTATGTAAGGAAATTTGAAAGCTTTTTTTTAAATCATGTCTTTTGCTAAATTTTTTTTAAATTAAATTGAGCTGCTTACTTAAACAGGGATTTCAGTTGTCTACTGTGATGTAGGATATGTCTGTGACAATATGAAAAAACCACTTAAGTAATTTTAAAGGACTACAACTTTAAAAGACCCGCAAAGATTTTTCTAATAAAATTTTTCGATTCTAGCAAACGTTATTATATGCACTGCCATTTCGTTAATTGTGCATCCCTGAACCACCATAATAAAGTTGAGTTAATTGTGGCAGAAAGTCAATTTTCACTTAAGTAGACTTAAACAATTTTTCTTTAATAGCCCAGATACAGGGTCCGCCATCGAACTTTTTTTCAATTAGTGCTTATTTCGTGAATGGTAACACTTAGCTCATGTATGATTTGACAGATAATTAGTTTTATCCTTCCGCTGAAAGAATATGGTTGTGTTTTCGCTTCGCTAAGTAGGCCTGCGATCGACTTACAGAAGATGCCGATTTTGCCAAAAAAAATCATCTTTTCAGATGAAGCTCATTTTGATCTTGGCGGGTATGTAAACAAGCAAAATTGTCGCATTTGGGCCACAGAAAACCCGCACGCATACATTGAAAAGCCGACGCACCCAAAACGAGTCACTGTTTGATGCGGATTTTGGTCCAGAGGCATAATTGGGCCATTTTTCTTCGAAAATAAGCAAATAGCAGAACGACTGGACCGATTTGGCTATTTTTTATTAACTATATGTTCGGCATAACTCAACTTTTATTTTTTTAATTATTTTTCTATATAAATAAAAGTTGAAGGCAAAACAACGTTTGCCGGATCAGCTAGTTTACTATAAAATTTTGCCCAGAAAAAGAAGAACAAAAACTGAAAATCACAAAAAATATAAACAAAAGAAAAATAATAAAATATGGCTAATTTATTAAGCTTGAGGTTTAATTTTATAAATTTATTTTTATATCGATATTTCGCTCCAAATTGTGTAGCTTCTTCAGGATATGATTGTAATTTAACTAAAGGGTGTTTTTTATAGACGTTTAGAACTTTAAGTTGGCATTACTGTTCAAGATGGCGACCGATTTAACAGCTGTCAAGTGATTTATTCTCAGTTTGGTTTGGCAATTTATCATGAATAGACTCACGCCTGCACAACGCTTGCAAATAGTGCAATTTTATTTCGAAAACGAGATTGCCGTTGTTCCCGATTTTCATAAGCGAATTTTGTTTAGCCTTGAAGCGCACTTCTGGTTGAATGGCTACGTCAACAAACAAAACTGCCACATTTGGAGTGAAGCTAATCCTCAAGTGTATGTCGAAACACCGTTACATCCAGAAAAACTGACTGTTTGGTACGCTTTATGGGCTGGAGGAATCATTGGTCTGTACTTCTTCAAAAACGATGATGGCCAGAACGTTACAGTCAATGGTGATCGGTATAAAGCCATGATTTCAAACTTCTTCATTCCTGAATTGAACAACCATAATGTCCAGGAGCTGTAATTCCAACAAGACGGCGCAACATGTCACACAGCTCGTGCCACAATCGATTTATTGAAAGACACGTTTGGTGACCGCCTAATTTCACGTTTTGGACCTGTGAATTGGCCTCCAAGATCTTGGGTTTTAACACCGCTAGACTACTTTCTGTGGAGCTATGTAAAGTCATTGGTCTATGCGGATAAGCCACAAACGCTTGACCATTTGGAAGACAACATTCGCCGTATTATTGCCGATATACGGTCACAAATTTTGGAAAAAGTCATTGAAAATTGGACGTCCAGATTGGACTACATCCGAGCCAGCCGTGGCGGTCATATGCCAGAAATGCCACAACATTATCTTTCGGATAAATAAAATTCATGTCAATCGAATAATCCATCGTTGTTTTATTGCAATTTAAAGTTCTATACGTCTATAAAAAAACACCCTTTAAAAGACAAATACATTTTTCACACAAAATAAAGGGTATTTTTAAATTAATAAATTTACGGTTCCGTTGTGAAAAATAGTTAAATTTTGGAGAAAAATTAATAAAAAAAAAACAATTTTAATGTATTTAATCATTTTGTTGAGCAAAATGCGTAAAATACTCCAAGTGATTTGATGTCGTAAGGCAGTTAGCTGGCCGCTTTTAAATCACGAGATGTCAAATAATTTTGTGCGCAGAATAATTTTATTGTAATTTGAAATCACTTTGAGAAACAGTGATTTTCAAAACATGCCTGATTGGCAAATGAAACAACGTAATTATTTTTCTAATTCCATCGATGGCGATTTCTTTTATTCATTTTAGCGCGCTGTGATGACGAAACATTATCAGGTCCATGTGATTATTATTAGACAAAAAAATAACGGGATAACGCTTGTCAACAACTTTTTGTTTACAGAGGTTTAAGAGGTTTAACACATCTTCAGCAGCTGTACTCAATAGAGTACAGCGACTTCTAAAAGGTTAAGTAACTTTTCCATAAAAAAATAAATGTTTAATAAGTTTCTTACTAAACGAAACTATTTTTATGCATTTGGCCTTGAGTCTTTAAGCGCTCGTTAATTGTTGTGCACCCCATCAACGCAAGAAATATAAACACTTCATTGTTTTTCCAGCTTGGAATATTATTTTAAAAAATTTCTTCCGTTGGGAAAATATACTAGTACATCATGTGACACCTTCTTAACTTTTGCAAGCAATAATTTGTTGCATTCCAGTTACACGAGTTCGTTAATAAAATATTGTTTCACACAAAAACAAAAAATATATTAAGCGAAACATATACAAGTTGTTATTTACACTGCCAAAAACTGCTAAAAAATTTATTGAATAAATTCAATTTGAGTTTAGCAAAAGACAAAAAAAAATGCATCCTATTCCCTCATTAATATCTATCTGTGCTTCCTTTCTGTTGCATATAAATAGAATTTATGCTTTCACATGCATTGCAAGAAATAATAACACGGAAAACATGTTTTCTTCACATACATTTTTGTGTTCAATTCACACTCTATGGAGTTTGTAATTCAATGGTGCAGAACCGACTGACAAGAACGTGAAAACAATATAAAGGCGGAGAGCAAAAAAAGAGCAAATAAAATAAATTTTGCTACATACTTACCTCTGTGCAAAACTGACAGCCACACTGGTGTAATGTAGTTGAATTGGTGGTGTGCTCGACATCGATAAGACACAACTTACACGTGAATACTTCGAAGGGACGTGTTGATGCTTTTAACGGTGTATCGGCTATAGAGAAGCTTGTGGAGGTAAGGGAGTCATTGATGGTATTGCAATGTTGCAATATTGATGATGTTGCTGTTGTTGTGTCTGCAGATTCTTTTATATTTGTCGGCAAAGTCACGATCGCTTGTGTAATGGGCATGAATGTGGAGGATGTGGCAGAAGATGCAGTAGAAGATGAAGTGCTAGGAATATTGATGGTATTGGCACTGGTGCTGCTGCTGTTGCTATTGCTATTATCCCCATCAATTACATTGCAGTCCCTATTTTTGACTTCAACATCATCATCATCATTTTCATCGTTAACAGGTAAAGGACTATTGTGATGTTGGTGATGTTCATTGACTTTTAGCAGTGCTGTGACCGTAAATGGAGTTGCTAAAGATTCAGCAGGAAAACTCACACTCTCTCTTAGGATGGGTGTTGGAACGGTTGAGGCAACGGAACAATTGATGTTTGGCGGTGACGAGAGCAGAGGTACAGATGAAGAAGAATTATCGGTGGGTGGTGTTGTAAGCTTAATTGTGGATGCGGTTGTTGCGGTGGTTGCTGTGGGTGAGGTCATTGATGGTGTTCTACTGCTGACTGTGCTATTGGCACCGGAGGTGGAGTTTCGTTGTGAACCTAAGGCTGATGGTCTGCTATTGTGCTTAATGGCAAAATGCAGTCCAGCATCAACAGATCCATCCCGACTGCGACTAAATGTACTACTTATATTACTACTGCTTATGTTACTAGAATTGCGTAGGTATGGATGGGAAGTATGAGCCATAGGATTGGCTGAATTACTTAGTGAATACCTTGAACTGGAGGCAGCCAAGGATAAGAGACTGGAACATCTTGAGCAAGTATTGTTCATGCTGGATACACTATTTCTCAGTCGATTTAATGGACGTATTTGTTCTACACCACTAGCGCTAAATATGCCACTACCAGTATGTGCTAGACGAGTGTTGTGGCTATCGCTTAAACGATTTCTTGAATACGACGTCATAATTCCTGCACCCATTGTTGGTGAATAGGGGGGTACTGAAGTTTGCCTTGTCAGAGCCAAGACAGTCTCACATTTCCTCAGACCCGTATAATGCACAATCGATTGTGATTTCTCTTGATGCAAACTTATTGCACTTCCCTCCCTACGCACGATGTTCCACAATTTTTGTTGCATAACATTTAGCGATGATGTGCTGCCAGACTTTGCAACTCTGTCGTTTTGGAAATTTGCTAACTTTTCTCGACTGCCGTAGGCGTTATACTCGTCAAAACCCGATGGATCTCGCATAACAACCATATTTTGATCAGAAGGGGAGTGCGTGATTTTGATTTCTGGTGATGATGGTACAGCCAAGGGAGGTGTATCCTCTCCACACTCTGAACCATTTGCAGTAGAATTTGTAGTTGTTGTGCCACTATTACCACCACTGCCACGATTTGATACAGATGGTCGTAGACCCACCAGAGATTTGAGAAAGTTACCAAATCGCAAACGCCTGGGTTGTGGGCCCCCAGCAAGCCCCAATGAGCCTGCATGAGGGCCCTCCAAATCATAACTTCCAAATTCTTCAACAACAGATATATCACTCCCACCGCTGTGAGCAATATCTTTGATTGGCTGCTGGTGGTGATTCCTCTTAACAGAGGAATTACGAGTGTGTTGTAGCGCTAACTTTGTCGGATGTAGTTGTCTGGTTATTGAATCTCGCTTTAGACTGTGTGCCGGCAAATGAGTTTTTATATTAATATTATGGCGATTTTCTATAAGAGCTTCGGTTTCGTTGTCGGCAGTTGGTGCTAGCAAAGAATTGGAATTATGAGACTGACGATTTTGATGGATGGGATGTTTCTTTGTATTGGCCAGATTGTGAATTGGCGAGGAATCCTAAAATATCCCAAAAAAAAAAAAAAAATTTATATAAAAAATTTTTTTTCTGTCAATGAAAATAAAAAATTTATTATTGGGGTGAAAAATATATTGAGAGTTTTCCCTAAAATATTTATGCAGTGAGTCCCAAATAATTTTAATCATCCTAATATTTTCAATCATTAAAATGTGCCTTCCTAAAGGTGTGGGCTAAACAATAAATTCATTCGGGTCTTATTACGTGCAAGGAAATAACAAAGTCTAATGGATTGCTGAAGAGCTCAAACGGGTTTGAGGTAGTCAAAGAGACTTCTGAACCTCTAAACCAGAGGTAGACTCAACTACCACATGCATAAAATTTATTCCTGTCTTTTCTGCTGAGAACAAAATTGCCAACAGTTTTGATATTTCAATTTTAGCATCAAGATTTCAAAACAAGCCAATTCATCGCTCATGAAATCAACTGATTAAGTTACATACAAACACACACATAGATTCCACTCATTTGTTTGGTTATTTGAAACAATACAAATTGTTGCTGCCAGTTAACAATTGGCAATTGCGAATTGCGAATTGGCAACAGCCATGAATGACATGTGGATTTGTATGCAACGTGCATAGAAGCCCAGTACTTTGTATGTGAAGAATGTGATGATGCACACATGCACATGTGATTTATAATAATTAAATGTACTTACCCTAGAATCTTGTTCTAGTTCCTCCTCAAGTGCACTATAGACGGGAGCGTACCAAGAGTACGCGTATTGTTTGCGTGTTGCAGTTGCCGTGTTGTTTGAATTTAAAGTGCAATTCTGATGGCTTTGTTTATGCAGCTGTGCTTGTTGTTGTTGTTGTTGTTGCTGTTGCTGTTGCTGATAATTGTGATTGTTCTGATGGGTTTTATGCAAAACAGCAGATTTCGCACTAGATGAAGATGCACTAATACTACTGCCGCTACCAGTAACACTACCAGTGGCACTGCAACAATGATTATTATTGGCAATTGCACCGCACGTTGTTGTAGTCACAAGATTATTATTGTAATTGAGTTGTAAGCTGCGACGATGCTGCTGATGATATGTGGCCGGTAAATGCTTGGTTGGTTTACGCTTGTAATTCTCCTCAGAAAATGAACGTAACGTGGAATGATTTTGACGTCTTATGCTGGTTGTCCTGCCACAATTACTTTCTATAGCGGCAGCATTCTCCGGTAATGTTTTTGAGCCCGTAAATGTTGTCCCATTAAAATTATTATTCACTTTGGATTGTAGCTTAAATTGTTGCTGTTTTTGTTGTTGTTGCGGTGATGCTGCTGCTGCCAACAAATCCTTACGTGTGAAAATTAAAGAAGCGCTATTTTTATTTAAATAAATCGAGCGTTGTTTGTCATTTACAGTCGATTCAATATTTGTTAGCAGCGGTTCCGTTTCAGACAGTGGCAGACAACAGTTACTGGGTATGGGCGGCGGCGCTACAACAGATGATGCCTGAGCAGGTACAGGTGAAGTGTCAGCTGGAAAATTTATAATGAAATTTTCGGCGGCATCATCGAATGTATTATTATACGAGTTATAGTTTGCACTGCTATTAACAATGACACCTTCGCCTAGCGCGGCAACCAAATTGCCACTACCTGAGCCACAGCCAGTTGATAAACTAAGACTGCTATTGCTGTCGTCACTAGAGGATGAACGTGATGAATACTGGCTGGCAAATGAAAAACGCTGTTGCTGTTGCTGTTGCTGTTGCTGTTGGCTACTGTTTGTTGTGTTGTTGGTGGAGCAAGTGTGATTTTGTTCTACTGCAGCCGTGCTAGTATGGGTGTGAAACAATGTTTCATGAATTGCTGGTGGTGATTTACCACCAGAAGCAGATGAATCTCTTCTATTGTTTTGACGACCACTGTTTGCTAAATGCTGCTGCTGATGATAGCAATCGTTGTAATAATAATCTGGCAATGATTTGCGTGCTATTGTTCTGGATGCTACTGGAGGTGGCAACGAATGAAGCGTTGTGGGCTGTTGCTGCTGCTGATGTTGATGAGGATGTACTTGAGCAAAGCAGGCGCTATTTAAATGATTCTCTACAAGTAGTTCACGTTGTTCTAATTTTGATTTTCTAGCTATTGTTTCAACTTGTTGCAAATCGCTTATATTTGTTGCTATAATATCTGGTTGCTGTTGCAATTGTTTTTGTTGCTGTAAATGCTTATGTGACTGTTGATGACTTTGAAAGCGATTTGCCTCATTTTGTTGCAATGCACTCTTTTGCACTGGTGGTCTCATCATTTAAATTTTGATCAATTCGTCTTTTAAATTCTGTAATATTTAATCGTAACGCATTCGAAATGCATCGAAGTCTAAAGGAGGTTGTTAAAACCTTTTCGGCAGCCATAGTGTTGTTGTCCAGTGTAACGATCTAAAAAACAAAGAAAGAAATTAAAGCTTTAAACAGTAAAATAAAGCAAATAATTAATAAATTTAGATATTAGGGCGGTGTGCACTAGTTTGAGTACAAGAGACTACACTAGTGCTCTTCTTAAAACAAAAATTAGAGAGGAAATAGTTTGTTTGTTGAGTTAGTTCAGTTTATGTTTTGTCTCTTTATTCCCTAAGTTTTTCAAATACTATTGACTGTCAGTGAATGTTCTTTATTGCGAGAGATCAATGAAAGAAATGTATTTTTGAAAACTTGAGAAAATCATAAAAAAAAATTTATTTAAAATTAAAATATTGAATTTTTTTAGCATACGTGGTTATATCTTGGTCTAATAAGCAAAAATCGCTTAAGTCGACTTAAGACAAACTTAGCTTTTTGTTAAAATCAATTCAGTAACATTATTATGGTGGTTCAGAGATGCTGGGGCGATATATTTCACAGTTCGAGAGATGTTAAATGCAAAGAATACTGTTGGCTAGAATCAAAATAATTTTTCAAACACAACTTTTAAGGCTTTTAAAATTGTAGTCCTCTAAAATAGCTTAATAAGACATGAGCGGTTTTCTTTTTATATTGCAAATATATTTTTCAAAAGGATCCAGTATCTTCTTTTTGCGAAGGAAGTCTAGTCTACTGGCGTCTTCAGCAAACTTTAGTTCGTTCGTTTAATTCCCCTTTTAATTTAGTTCATTCAGTCGTCTATAGCTAGTGCAATACAAATGAAGAGCAAACAAATGAACTATGGGAATAAAACACTCCGAGCTAAATAGTTCGTTCTGTTCGCTAGCTACCCAAGACTATAGAACAGCCTTAAATTGCTTAAAGAAAAAATATTAATTTGAGTTTCAAGATGGGTTAGCAATAAAGGAACCTTGTGATGCTAAACTCTATATTTAAATGATCAGGATTTTATTCTAACCTCTGGCTTACTTTGCTAAAGAAACCTTAATAAATTTTCACCATAGACTAGATAAGTTTGTCATTATAGATGGGTGGAAAATGAGAATTATTAAGCCACTAGAGGTCAAATGAAAAGCATTTGCAGTATTTTGAATTCAAGTTTTTTCAGCAGCAGCAAAATAACAATTTTTGATTTAATTCTTAAGAAATTAGCAGCTCATAGTTCGTATTTATAGAAATTGACTATGAATTGTTCAAGTACCTGAGATGTTGGGGATAGGGTTAGGCAATGTTCTCAGCTTTCTTAATACCGCTGGTTAGGTCTAGGTAGCTTCATTATTCCGCAACATTCGGAATCTTGCGATTCTACTTGATGGCCATCAGACCGCCATATAAACCAACCAGGCGTTCATGTAGGCTATTTTTCAATGAGTTATGAGTCTATTGACCTTCTTTGTGTGAAAATTTTCGAAATATGGTTTCTCAAGACAAAGTTTTTTTAAAGCATTTTTTACACTGTCAACGTGCTTTAGAATGGCAAATGATACAACGTAATTGTTTTTCTAATTTGGCGGCAAACAGTCCAACTTCAGCTTGAGCCATTCCGTCAAATACTGATGCTATTTCTTTGGTTCAACTTTGGGTATTTGGTCCATTCGTCAACAAAATAAGGCGATAACCCTTAACAACAACTTTTTATTTACAAATTAACGCATTTTAAACGATGCTACTCAATTGAGTACAGTGACTTCTAATGGAATCATGCTGGAGAGCTTTTTTTCTTTAAAAAATTGCTTTCTATATGCCAGGCTGTTCGTATAACTAGTTGAAGATTCTAAATAGCCTACATGAACGTCTGATGGGTTTATTTGGCGTTTTCGCTGCCATCAAGTAGAATCGCAAGATTCCACCTACTAGTCCAAACATCGGACTAATGAAGCTATTTAAACCTATCCTGTGGCCTTAAGATATTTGATTGTCTCAGCTACCTGAACAATTCTAAGAATTCTAATTTCTCAAGAATTAAATCAAAAATTAAGCCTCGTGAATAAAACACGGCTCGTTTCGTTTGAAACTTAGACGACTTTATGTTTGTGCAAAAAAGCGCTTGATTTTTGTTTCTTTCTATTTTAAATAATTTTTTCAAAATTAAAAATTTCTTAATTTTGACTTTGAAATTTTATTTTTAATCAAATAGAGCAAGAAATTTTCTAGTAAAGCTTACAGATGTCGTGTAGGCAATTGTCTATTAAAAAAACATCACCCTTTAGTTAAGTAATTCACGTACAGGAATAAATACTTGTTAAGTTATTGTTGTTGTTGCTGCTAATAATTATTATTATCATTCTTAATGAAATTGAAATTGACAGTTTTGTGTGACAGCTTTTAATAACAACGAAGTCTATAAAGTGTAAATTAAGAGAATGCAAAAGGGTAAATCAAAACTATAGCAAAAAACCACAAAAATAAGGAATGGCTCAGTGAGAGGTTGCTTTTTCATTTTAAAATAAAAAAAGGTATTTTTTGAGAGAACAGAAAACAGCCAGGGACAGAGCAGCAAACGAACCTGCGACCCTTAGTTTAATAGGTTAGCACACTAAGCACCAGTCCATGGGAGGCACCAAATCTACTAAATCTGTAAACACTATTACGAGTAAAAGGTTTTGGTAATAAAATTTTTTCGACCTTGAATGGCATTTGTTACAAGAGCATGATAACGGAGTTCTTGTATTTTTGACTGGACGACATGGATCTGAACGTCATGTGGTTTCATCAACAGGCCGCCACTTCCCACACAGCGCAATTGATTTATTGCAGTATGAAATGAAAAAGTGCAATCTTACTTTGACCCACTTCATGATGTTACACGCATCCACACATATTTTGTGAAACATTTCAAGCCCTTTACACACATACAAAAAAAAAATAAAAAATTAACGTAGACTTTAAAGTCAATGTTAATGAAATTTTTCATAAATTTTACTTTAAAGTCTACGGAAATTTTTTTGGTTCAGAACTCAATTCTACTTTAATTGTAATTTTGATATTACAACCTATTTTTGTTATTACAGATTACAACTCTGTGTTCGTGCGGTTGGGAAACACATACAAAAATGACAACTCATCAATAGCAATTGATTCAACTCAGTTGAGTTGTGAACCAAAATAGTGCCTTTAGTCATTTTATTTAACATTTTAATTTCATTTAATTTTCAAAATATTTTTAAAAATAAATAAATTTTTAAGTGATTTTTGATTCACCCTATAGATGCAAGTTCTAACTAGAATTGTAGCAGCCATGTGTAAATGTTAAATGAAGTTAAACACCCACAACTAAATTATGGGTGTGTTTGTAAGTCATTTATTTTACTTGTTAGTGTCGAGCAAGCAGAGAGGAAGAAGGAAGTGAGCTTTTGTGAATTATAACATTTACAAATTATCACATTTGGTAAAGCAATTATATCGTACACTCACTCGAATATTCTATAAAATATTGGAATATTTTGAAATAAAACTACACACGTGCGAACAGCCAGACATGCATTCGTATGAGTAGCTATTGGCTTTACGAGGAATAATTGATGTGATTTAGTTTTTTTATTAAACGAGAATAAAAATTGTGAAATACAAGTATAGTTTTTGGTAGTTTAATTCATTAATTGAACTGTTATATTTGAAAGTGTTATAAGTCCATTTAAAAAAATAATGAGTCTAATTATGCGTTCCGTTCCGCGATTGCGAAAAGCATTTTTTTACTAATCAAAATTTGCAATTATTCATTACGTTGCTGCGGCATCATCTCTAAAAAGTTGCCGGAAAGAGGCAGTAGCAGAACTGGTTACCTTTTTAGTCATAACTTGCTTAGCTTTCAAACTATCGACTTGATTTGTATTGCGTTGAATAGATAATCGCATTAGCTTTAATTAGAATTCATTTTTTTTTGCTGATTTTTAACGCCAAAAATTACCATGGACTACCCCCTTTGCTTTTTTTTGAAAAAATTATAAAAAAATTTTTTTCGCATTATTTGCAAAATAAAAATTGCTAAGAAGAAAAAAGGCTAGGAAAAAAGCTAGAGGCTAAATCATAAATTCCAAAACTAAATGCTGGAAAAAAAGGCTAAATCTAGCCTAAAAAAGGCTAAGGTGGCAACTCAAAAATTAACACAATTCATTCACAATAGCCTATTTTTAATTCACAATTAAATGCAACAATTCAAAATAACAAGCAGGAGTGAAAAATAGAAATTTGCATATCAAACGATATTTTATTCCAAAGAAATTTAAGGTGTAAGAAAATATCAAATAAATTTCTTAAGAAGTTATGCGGTCAATTACACTTGATTACAGAGTTGCTTAAGTCGCTTAAAGCACAATGTTGTTACTAAGTTCTGAAAATTAATTTCTGTTATGTGAGAAATGTTGTGTCCAATTTCATGCACATCCCTCGCTTATTTCAATACTTTGCAAAATATCAATATGGAAACAACAAATAATTAAAACACAAATACTTTCCTAATTACAAGTTATTTATTCATTGTCTACTACAACTACAGGAGAAGCGAGGGAAGGGGATGGATTTCATAAGATTTCCTTTGCTCTTTGTTGTTTTCCATCTCACTTAATTCAATTTCAGTTTTGCTTTTAATCTCTTTCTGCTGTTGAGAAACTAATCGTTGTTCTATATTGTTTCCTGTCTTTTGTGCCGCTTAAAGCGGTATTTAGACGTACAACTAAATAAAAAACTCACAGAAAAAAAAAATGGAGAAAAAATAAATCTTTAAATTTAGTTGTCAATTGTTTTACTTGTTTGAATTTAATCCATTTAATCCGTTTATACGATATACTTTTAAAAGCTGCTCCAACAACAACAACAACAAGACCAACAACAGATGTCAAATACTATTTGTCATTTTTTTATGATTTGTAATTTGTTGGCTTGCAGTCGTTTGTTATTCAATTTCTATTTTATTCATTTTTGTTTTCAAGCGTTTGTGAGGCCAATGACGGACTGACTAACTCTTGTTTTGGATTTAATTAAATGAACTATTTCGTTGTCCACAGGATTAAATGAGGAAAACATTTCAAAACAGAAAATGTTTACGAGAAATCTATAGGAATACTTAAAACATTCCTTTTCAAATCAATAAATTGAAAAACTATTAAAAACACTTTTCAAAAACTCGCGATAAAAAAAATGTTCTAACAAAAAGCCTTTAACTAACACATTTACAGCTAATTCGTTCATTGCATTTAATCAAGGCGACTCTATTACAGTTCATAACAAAAAAGGCAATTGCAAGGAAAATTCATACCAGTTAAGCGCAAGGCAAGGAAAGTGAAATTTTTCCTTCCAAAATGTCAAAAACATTACACACACATACAAAACATTGTACACTTACAAATAATTTTTGCATTAATAAATTTTTACAGCTGATGAGCGAATACTTTTATCAATTTGCCTTGAGCATGTGGGCGTTACAAGTTTTTTCTTTCTTGATTTGTCAAAGATGTGTACATTTCTATGGTCGGAATACATAAACCAGAAATGTCTCTTTTAATAAATGCAAAATATTTTATACACGGAGATGAGTAAGGATTGCCAACACTCATTTAACAGTCATCAGCTGATGAAAATATCCATGAATGCAAGCAATAGTGCAACAAAAATAGAGTTTTTTTTTTTAAATAAAGAATTGTTTAAAAAAAGATTTATAAGCCTTTAATAATTTCTTATTATGCACACCTCGTAAATATTTTTAATTTTTTAGTGGACGATAGTCAAATTAAAATTTTAGAATTTGTACAACACTGTACAACCAAATAATAGGTCTGATTATGAGTGTCGTTATCGTGACAAAAAACAGTGATATGTTCCAACGACGGCCATATATTTTACATTAGCTTGTCGTAAATTCGACAGCGATACTCGTAATTAGGGATATTATTTTTTTATATGTGTGAAGATAAATATGTTTTTTTTAAATATCGCATGCGATAAAACAAATATTTTTCATATATGTACTGAATTTAAAGGGGTTTATAAAGAGATGAAGCCATTCTGGCCAAACTCTTCTCAAGGAATGGGACCTAATGGGACAAATACCATTTTTAAGGGGATAATGTCTAGATTTGTAATCTAGCCCCCAAATACTTAGAAGTTACTTTGGACTATTTTTAAAAAATTTTTGAAATTTCCATATACCCCAATGCTGTTGCTTTGAGGAATTTTTACTTTTCCCCATTTTGCCGAGTTACCATTCCTAATTTTGCCCAGGAAAATTACCAAAATGAAAAAAGGAATTTAAGTTGTAGGTTCTAAACTTTCTGCAAGTGTTTTAACATTTTCGGAAAACGTTTTTTATTTTATGAGGCAAAACGGCAATTGCCAAAATCCCTTTTAGAACAAAAGTACTAGAGTATGAAGAAATTTAAGAAAAATTTTAAAAATACTTCAAAGCAATTTCTGAGTATTTAGGCAGTACATTACAAATCTAGACAGTCTGCTCTTTAAAATGATAGATAGAAGGATTTGGCCACAGTAGCCTTCATCTTTCAGAGACCACATATACGCTATTTTTGTACTAAGTAAAATTTTCAACGTTTTCTAAAAAATTTTACAAATACATTTAGAAGAAACTGTACTCCCAGGATGATAGCCCTATTCATTGTGGTTGTTTTCCATTATGTTCCATTCCTTGAGATCCATATGTGATGAATATTTATGGAAATTTTTTTATCGCATGCGTTATTTTTAAAAACTAGACTTTAAAGAGACTTTATTGACTCTTATTAAAAAAAAAGGACATAAAAGACCTACAAGTTTTAGAGTTAAAAGATCAAAATGTTGTACTAAAATATATTTTGCTAAATTATACTACAAGTCTCTGAAGACTTTTTTAAAGAATATTTAACTTTAATGCAAGAATAAAAACAAAACGTAACAACAAATTTAGTTCTTCGTTTTCTGCTTTTATGTTTTTCTTTGCGTTATTTCATTTAGTGTAATAGAATTACAAGAAAAAACTTGTAAGACAGAAGGGTTTGTGAAGCAAACTCAGTATGTCAGGGATGGAAAATTAAAATTTTGTTTTATTGTTTTTACATGAAGACTAGTAAAGCTACAGTTGCATTAAGCAAATATTTATCAAACTAAGCGTAACCACTACAGCATCTAATTGATGGACTCCAGTCACCACATAAGCCATATCGTCTACATAAACATATATACCCTTAAAGCAATTTAATCTTTTATTTAAATACACTACACTGGCATTATCATGATATTTGAATTAATTTTATAGAACACAAGTCATGTTAGACTATTAGCCCAATTACACTGTATGACAAAATAGATTTTTTTTTTTCAAAATAACAAGCTTCTGACAACTGATTATGGTAGAGGGGTCTCAAAAAACGTACACGTGTTTTGGAGTTTTAAAAGTTTACATGTGACTCTATGTCAAAATGGGGCTTAAAGTTTTTTTTAAAGTTTAATTGTGAATAGGCCCAGGTAACCATGCGAATCCTTTATATTACGTACGTAAAATGTTCAGCAAACTTATGTAAAACACTAAAAGAAATATTTTTCTGAAATCATTTAACCCTCTAACTCTTCATTTAATGGGACTTCTTTGACTGTTAATTAAAAAAAAGAATAATAAAGACCGCCAAGTTGAAGAGTTAGAGGGTTAGATAGGGTTAGCTTAGGTTGCACAGGGCGCCCCAAATAAAGAAAACAGAGGAGGGGCTCACTTGGGTCCTCTGATGTGGTGCTTTTGTGATACCTGTATAACCACAAAGAAAGAAGAGTAAGAACAAGG
Source organism: Thelaira solivaga (assembly GCA_947397855.1). Taxonomy (NCBI): domain Eukaryota; kingdom Metazoa; phylum Arthropoda; class Insecta; order Diptera; family Tachinidae; genus Thelaira; species Thelaira solivaga. Next base: position 11,851,426 of record OX377614.1, read on the forward strand.
TGAGTTCGTCACCTAAACAAATTGCAACTTTTACTAAAGCCGTATATTTGACTGAACCCTATAGTCAACAGGCCAGATAGCGCTTTAGAAGTAAAGCTGGCCTTGATCCTCCGGGGCAAGACAGAGACAAAGAAGATGTTCCACCATTTCCTCCTCTTTTTATTTGATAACTTTAACAGTAGCCATTCGATGGAAAGCCCATTCTACTTGTAGGGTTACCAAAACTGCTGTTTCCTGTTATTGAATTCACCATCTTTTTCAATTGCTCTCTCTCTCTCTCTCTCTCTCTCTCTCTCTCTCTCTCTCTCTCTCTCTCTGGCAATTGCTATGAAGCCTAGGCCAGATTATGTTCCGTTTAAGGGTTAAAATGTTCTACAAAAATATTTATATTTAGAGATGAGGCAAAACTGGATTTCAGGTGTTTGTTTTAATAAAAAAAATTTTTTTAAATTTTATTTATTAAAAATAGAATATATAGTTTTCAATATTAAAATGTTGGTTGGGAAATTTATTTATTTATTCAGTTCAATGCTTACTGAGTTTTTTGTTTGAATATTTGAATCTTTTTGTAACTATTGACAAATATTTCTTATTTAGTCAATTGCTTTTACAATATAAAGGTTCTAATGTTTGCAAGAAACGTTGGGAGTAACCTACTGAGGATTCAGAGTAGCGTCTGATGAAATGGTCCATATAGGTATGCTATCCCCTGCAGTACTTATTGTAAAAGAATAAATTTTAAAACCAACACAATTTCTGGAATTAAGCACAAATAAAGATTAATATTTTGTTAAAAACAAAATTATTAAAAAATATTATTTAAAAATATTTTTTTTTTTATGAAAAATTTTTTAATGAATTTTTTTTATTAAAAATCTATTTGTATAAAACTAAATAGAAACTGTCAAATTCATATAAAAAAAACATATTTGTTTAATAAGGGTCTGTTAAACGAATTTTCTATGGAATATTTGCTTAATAAGTCCTTATTAAACAAAAATATTTTTTATGAATTTGGTTGAACAGCTTTATTTTTTATCATAGGATTGTCTAAAAAAATAAAAAAAATTTCCATCTCTGTAGCATGTACAACATGGTCATGTAGTTTAATCAATACAAGTCATCGCTGTCTTTATTTTAAGAAGATTTTATGCGCTCAATAAAGATAATCGCCCATTTTATTTATAAATATGATCCAGCGTAGACTATAGATTAATTAAAAGAAATTGTTAAGGCGAAAAAGGGCGTTCACTAAATTGTAGTTGTTTGTACGTATATGCGGCAGCTTAAAAAATTATTATTAAATTCCCAGCAATGAAAAATTTTTCCCAAAAAATTTTCTCAAGACTTTAAAAAATATTTTTTGAAAGAATTTAATTCACTTGGCTGTGTTTCAGAAAGAAATGTGTGGTCATAAATAAATTTTAAATTTTGCAATTTCAGTGAAAACAAAAATAGTGCAAACGAGGCAAATGAGTGAAAGAATGTTTACTTTTGCCCAACACAACAACAAAATGTACGCATTTAAATTAAAAACACACGCAAATTGGACTCAGGACCATCGCATTCGATATCGAATGAAAACTTTCATAATTTTCATGTTTTTGTCGGACATTTTTTTTTTAAATTTTAATACGAATTGCTCGCTATCGAATGCGGTTATTTGGGCCCAGTGTTTTCTTCAAAAAAAATAATTTATTTTTTAGTTTTCTTTGACCTTTTCCTTTTATTAAAAATAATAATAAATTCCGTTTATAAAATGCTTTTAATGGAGCATAACACTCACTATATTTTTTATAATTTTTAGTGTCTATTTCACTTTGTCTAATACACTGGTGGTTGTGTGTATGTGTGTGTGTATGGGTACAATATTTACCCTGCAGCATGACACCAAGCCCAATACTATTAATTTGTCAAAATCACAGCATATTTTTAAAGCAAAAATTAGAATGACCCAACAAACATTTGTAATAAGAACTTTATTATATTGATCAAACATTCGTAAAAAATTATTGTCTATGAGGTTCTAATAGAAATTTTAAATTGAAGTTTCTCGCAAAATTTGTTAAATTTTTAGTCACAAATTTCTTTAAAAAAAATAATTCAAGGCCTTTTTGGGCCGCCACGTAAACCAGTTGGAGTTTGAAAAATTAAAGGAACTTTAATTATGGAAACGAGAAAAAAATGTGGTTGCTTCACTTGAACACTCTTGTCACAGGCTTCATGGTTAATTTAATAAGCGCAGAGCAAAAACCCCGGGTTATGTATTTCGATTCGAATCGAAATGGCTTTCGTAAAGAATTTTCAGTTGGAAAGAAAAAGCTAATATGTAGAGCTTTCGAAAATCCCACAGAGTTGTATTAACAATTTTGAGGGTAATTTTAAAATTATTAGTTTTTTTTTTCCAAATTGTTAATTCTCCTTGAAAGCCTTTTTGGTTCGAATCGAAATACACCAGGAATACTAGAAAACAATTACTTCCCTTTATACAAAATTCAGCTGTTGAGTGTAATAATAGAAAATAAATTTTGCTTTGAATTCTATCGCGCTCACACTTGACAGCTGATTTTATTTAAGCACAAAAATAACTTAGACCAGAACCACACACAGCAAGTTTAGTTGGGCAATTCTTTCTTAATTCTCTTTCAAAATTGTCGTTTTGTTCACAATTTTAGCATTCTTATTCAGTCATTCATTCAGCCTTCCAGCTACCTGACTTCTTTTTTACATCTTTGTAAAAGATACGAAGAGAGAACAAAAGGGAATTGCCGAGTACAAGCAAGTTTGTACCCCTTTTTCCTCTCTCTGCTACAAAATCAAGAATTGCCTAACTAAAATTGCTGTGTGCGGTCCTGGTCGTCTTTCAAAGGAGACTTCCAACGCTCAGCTAGCAAAAATAAATTTTTACTCACACCTCGCTTTGACTACTAACGTCGTACAATTTCACTAGAACTAGTGTTGCTCATCATGCCATCATCATCTTTAACTTGTGTTACACCTTTTTGTTTTATTGCAGTTGAGTTGAGATTAAAAAGGAACAAGTAAAGACAGCAAAACACACACACACACACACACACACACACACACAGACAGAGGCATTTAGAAAAATAAAGGAAAATGAGAAATACGAGCTAAACAAGCCAAGAAAGCCATCAATTTAACTTACTATTTTGATAGATGGTCTATTTAAGTTTTGAACTCTTTTTACTTTTTGTTTACGCTTTATCAAATGTCAAATTAAATGGAAACACTTGAGTCAAATAAACATAAACTAATGTGTGTGTGTGTTTTGGGTTGTCTAATAAATTAAAGTAGAAGTCATTTATTTAATATGCCATCACATTAGCTGAGTTGTTTTTCTTTTTTTATAGCAAAATCTTTAGAAAAGTGAGAGCACTGGCAGACAAGTTAGTCTTCCCAACAGACCCACACACGTGCTTACAAAAGTATGCGAAAGCAAAATACAGTAGACTCTTGATAGTTTTAAACTTATTAATTAGAGTTTTTGCATTTAATCCTGTCCAACAGCATAAAAAAATCTGTTTTTAATTGTGCCTCGCACATGCTTTAATCAAATGTTGTGCACAATTTTTTGTGTGGTGAATAAATCACACACACCGAATTCAGCTCTCTGATGCCAACTTTAGTCTTACCATGATTATGTGCCATTATTTTTATTTATTAATTTTTTTGTCTTTTATATATCGAGTGCGTTCAAGTGATTTGGTAAATCGGTGTAAAATTTAGTGAAAAATAAATGCCTTGTCAACAATAAAATACTATTTCCCTCTTCAAAAGCTTAATCTAAAATGACTTGAGCTTTAAATTAACACTTGCATCGGTAATAATTGAACTTAATAACTTTAAAAACGGGTGAATACACTCATACATACGAATGCATGTATGAACACACTTCACAGTCCCACACTACATTCATATTTTTCTCATTACTTCACCCACGTGAATGGAACCGAGCAATTCAAATTCCAACACTTTTATTTTTTAAGCAACAAAAAAAAAATTAAATTAAAATTAAAAAAGAAATTTTTATTTTCATGTAAAAACTTCTTTTACTTGTTAAAAAAAAAAAGGAAAAGCTGTAAAGAAAAAAAAATTATGAAACAAATTTAGTAATTATGGTAATGAGTTTCACGACTACTTTTGCGTAATAGCATAATTATAATTATGTGACCTTCTTTCAAGTGTTGCTGAATTAGTGTAACACTTTTGCTCAGTTACACTCATAATAAAACATGAGCAAAAGCTAAGAAATATTTTTATTAGAAAACTTTTAAATTGATGTGAGATTCTGTTTGATTTCAACTTTGTTTTTTTTAAAGATTTACAGCAACAGACTTTGAAGTTTTCTTTAGTTTTTTTTTTTTTTTTTTTTTTTTTTTTTTTTTTTTTTTTTTTTTTTTTTTTTTTTTTTTTTTTTTTTTTAGAAGGTTTCTGTTTTATTTTATTATTTTTATTTCTTGAATAAACATATATTTATTTCATCAAATATTTATCTAATCTGCTTTAAATAAAGTTAATTTTTCACTTACCGTAATTTGAAAAGAAAATCCTTGATTGAAAAATATTTATTTCACACAAATTTAAAGTAAATCTGTAAGAGAAGAAAGAGAAAACAAAGAGAAAACAAAGAAAATTACATTAAAAATTAAAGAATTTGAATAAAAGTTGTTGAAAATGCTTTCAAAGTTTTTTTGTATTTCATTTTAAGTTTCCTGTCTAAATGAAAATGCCACTTTAACTAAAATACTTGAAATATTTTATTTGTGAAATCTGTATGTGTGCAGGCAGCATCAAAAACAAAAATGAAAAGTAAATCCTTTCTAACTGACAGAAAGACAAACAAACAAACATGCATACACTATAAAATGAAACGTTTGTATTCGTTTCGTTTCGTTTCTTTGCGAACTCTTTATTAAAACAAGAAAACGAAGTGCAAATGCCATTTGCTATCGTGTAATTGTTCCTGAAATCGTTTTATTTTTTGTTTGTTTTATTCATGTAAAAAACAATTTAAGAAATTTGAAATGTAGATGAGAAACATTTGTGAAAAGTTTCGTTTGTTTTCATACCGAAAAACTCTGCAATCTGCTCTACAATCTCCTTAAATTGCAGCACAGGCGGCTTACACTGTGAGAATTTCTAAGCTTAAATACAAATTAATTCTTAAATATATGAAATTAAAATAAAAGAAAAATATGACACAAAATTAAAATTAAAAAAACAGAGAAATTGAAATTAAATTAAAAAAAAAAAAAAACAGAGAAATAAAATTAAATTTAAAAAAAAACAGAGAAACGAAATTAAAATTAAAGAAAAAAACAGAAAAATTAAAATTAAAAAAAAAAACTGAGAAATTGAAATTAAAATTAAAAAAAACAGAAAAATTAAAACAAAAAAAAAACAGAGAAATTGAAATTAAAAAAAAAACAGAATAATTAAAGTTAAAAAAAAAAAACAGAAATTAAAATTAAAAAATAAAACAGAGAAATTAAAATTAAAATTAAAACAAAATAAAAACCCCTGAAATGCCCCTGAGATGTTTTTCACTCTGTACGATTTATTCTAGATGTACAAACATCATTCATGGGTGTGTTTTTTCGGGTATTCGTTTGTTTCCCAAATAAACTCGTATTAAAAAAAAAGGAAAAAAAAAACATTTATTAAACACAAACTTTATTTTTATTTTTTATATTTTTTTTTTGTAATTTATTTCATTTTTAATGTGTTTGTCTTTGTTTGGCTGTTTGTCTCTCAGGCTCTGCGGTTACAATTTATTTTTGTGAACACGAATATTATTTCTTGTATTTTAACTATTAAAAGCTAAAAAAAGAAAAAAAAAAGCTAAAAAAAAGGATTAAATATGATAAATGAAATATGATAGTCATATGTATCATAGTTTATATGAGGTTTTCCTATTTCGTTCCGTTACCCCAGCCCTCTTCATGCCGTTCTGCTTAATGCCATCAGTCATCACAAGCTGTCACATAAATGTTGACCTACATAAGAGTCAGATAAACGTACAAATGTAAGTCTGTACTTGAGTGAAAATATCCCAGAACTCACACAAATACAAATACACACATACAGACTCACTTACATGCGCTTATGACAAAAAATGTGACATTTTCCAGCAACAAAAAAATATAAAGAAAAAATCATAAAAAAAAATCACTGAAAAGCTGTTGTTTGCATCTCTTGTAGCTTTGAAATATTGAAATGAACTGCACTGAAGCAAAAAGCATCCTAAAGGATTATTTTTATTTACCAAATGCAACATATAAAATTTGGCTTTTATTCAGGCGGATATTCAACTGTAATCTTTAAAAATACATTAAATGAGAATTCATTTTGTAAACATTTTACTTTGAATTAACAAAAAAAAAATTAAAAAAATAAACCTGAAAAACAAAAACAACATTTGCATGCATCAGCATGTATGTATGTCTGTTCATGTATAATTACATACACATGCTTAAATGCATAAATACTTGTTTTTGTTTAATTCAAAAAAACAAATACCCAAAATAAACTTTTAAAAATCATTTAAAGGGAATTTAATATTTCAGTGAATGAGTTGCTCATGCTCAAATATTAAAATCTCTAATGGGTTAATCAGGATTAAATCAAAATAGGAAGAAAACAGGACACTACTGAAAAGAACATGCACACATCCCCACATACCCAGCGAAAGTTAGTGCTTGGCTGGAAGCATTTTTGTAAGCATGAGCCACTTAGAAGCAATAGTTTTTCCTTCTACAAAATGCTTATTTTATTATATTGATTTTCTATAAAAAAAAAATACAAGAAATTACTTAATTTTTTTTATTTAATTAATAACATTTACTGGGCTCGAATCCGGACATCTTTGCAGTTAAGAAACATTAACTCGTCACTCAACCATTTCAGGAACAAAGCTCTGTAAAGTACAAAGAGTTGAGTGCTTGTTTTATGTTCACTTTCAATAAATACTACGTATGCAAAATGTGTGTGCTTAGACCAGGACCACACCCAGCAAGTTTAGTAGGGCAATTCTTTCTCAAGTCTCTTTTCAAATTGTCGCTGTGTCTACACATAGCAATTTTGTTTCGGCAATTTTAGCTTTCTTATTCAGTCATTCATTCAGCCTTCTTTTTCTACATCTTTACATCCCAACCACACGAAGTAATATGTTTGGCAATTATTGTCGTGGCAACTGTCAAATATTAATGTGTGGACCGCATGAATATACGTTGAAACATGCGGTCCATACGTTAATATTTGGTGTTGGCAATAAAATTTAACAGTTGCTGCGGCAATAATTGCTAAGCATATTGCCTCGTGTGGTTGGGGGGTTAAAAAAAAACGAAGAGACACCAAAAGGGAATTGCCAAGTACCAGCAAGTTTGTACCCCTTTCCATTCCTCTTTCCTCTATCTCCTACAACTGCTTAACTAAAATTGCTATGTGAGGTCCTGGTCTTAAACACAAATAAAGCAGGCAGACTGTCTGTACCAATGTTACATTAGTGCTTCTTGGAAGCAATAAATTTACATTTAAAACTGGTTTGTTCTTGGTATAGAATTTTGTACATTTAAGTTTTATGTTGTTTATTTAAAGCTGCTTTCGTTTATCGTAAAGAGAACATTTGAAAAATTACTTTTTTAATGCTTCTATGGAAGCACAAAACTGAACCAAATTCTGTTTTTAGGTTGTAAGCGCTTTTTCATTCTAAAATGCTTCGAATATTCGCTATTGCTTCAAAATCAAGATTTTGTTTTTTCCTGGGTATCCACTCACTTACACACACCCATGAATATTTTTATATGTTTAAACCCAAATAAAATTTTTTAAGATTTTTAATCAAATTGGAGTTTTTTTTTTAACTACTCTGGGCGATTAAAAACCAGGATGTGCGTTTATTTCTGATCTTAAAAGATACTTTTGTTAGGAGAAAATGGCAGCCTACCCATGACTCTTTTTTAATGAGACATTTATGATTCTTTTTTTTAATCCTTTTAGTCATCCATCTAAGCGTAATATTTTTTCAATCTTCTAAATGCGCAAAATACAATCGTAAAACACGGTGAAATATTCACATTTTTAATAAAACACTTTTGAATCGTAAGTGCAAATCATATTCCAATGTTTTTCTAAGTATTAAGTGAATTAATCAGATTCGAATTGAAATAGCTTTCGAAAAGAATTTTCAATTCGAAAGAAAAATCTAATATGTAGAACTTTCGAAAATCCAGCAGAGTTTCGAAAGTACGAAAAACAAAAAAGTATTTTTTGTCACTCATTAGCAAGCAATAAATTGACTACAAAAATATACAGGTCTGTTCTGACAATCAAGTGAGTTCAGTGTGTTTTCTTACGGTGTGAATTTATGTTTTCGAAATCACAAGAAACCAGCTGATTTTTTCTTTTGTGTTGAAAAGACAAGACTATATAAATTTTTACAGCAAAAAAAAAGAGTTTTTATTTTTTTTTTAATTTTTTAAAGTTTTTTTTTTCTTTTACTACACAAGTAATTGTTGATTAATTTATTTAAAAAAAAAATTAATCAAGTGATTTGAAAACGTAAGTGTTTTAGCTGTGAAGAACATCTTCTCTGCCGGCGTCCAGCCCTGAATGGTCGATATGCTATATCGCTTCGTTAGAAGTAGCGGTTGGTTTAAGTGAGGGACTCACATTCCCTATCTGTTTTCCTTCTATACAGGTATCACAAAGGGACCACGTCAGAGGACCCAAGTGAGCCCAGCTTCCATTTTTCTTATTTGGGCGTCCTGTGTAACCAAACCGAACCTAGCTGTGATTTTCGTAACATGCCTGATAAACTTGTTTCTGTTCACGAACATATTTTTTCATTTCATAAAAACACACCCGGTGTAGATGTTCCTTGGGTACACTAATCAGCCAACAATATTCTCTTTTTGCTTTTACTTCAGTGAAATGGGAAACCCTTTTCCTTTTTAAACTTTATTTTTCTATTTTTCTTTCCTATAACATGTCATATGCATAAAGTACTTAAAATGATGCTTTTATGAATTTTTATTTGATTTTAAATGAATTATTAATGAACAGTCTTTTTTTAGGTTTTAACAAAAAAAAAAAAACTGGCATTTTGTCACGTTGTCATAAGCAACAACATGATACGGAAATGCGTCATGCAGTAATAGAAGGAATTTTCTGCTACTAGAAAGTATGCGAAAAATGTGGGTGGCCGCCTACATTTTTACACATACGCAGGCTAGAAAAAAACCCCCTGCCGACAATTCAAGTTATTTACTTTAAGAACACTTTAAACTAACTATTTGCCAACTAACAAACTGTTAAAATTACTTTTAAAGAAGTTAAATGAATATTTCAATAATATTTATTGAAATTTTCCTTAAAATTTCATTTCATAATTTTTTTTAAAGCTCTTTATATTAATCTTTAGTTGTGCTTAATTCCAGAAATTGTGTTGGTTTTAAAATTTATTCTTTTACTCATGATATTCTCATGAGTTACTTATTCAGTACAATAAGTACTGAAGGGGAGAGCATACCTATATGGACCATTTAAAAAGATTTAATTTAATTTAATTTATGTGTGCCTAATGAAACTATTAAACTGTTTAATTTATAAATTGTAGGGTTTATTGCAAAGCCTCTGGCAGAGTTTTTATTCGTGCTTCATTATTCAAGTTGTCAGCAAATATGTGCTTCTTTATTACAGACATATAAAATAATTTGAAGCCAAAACGCAAAGTCTATTGAAATTTTAAAATTCTTCTAATACCAGATGTTTTTTCCTGCTCCTTTATCATTTTAGTCGTTACCCTAGAGATTTAAAAAAATTATTTTTTAAAAAGTATTTTAATCGTTAAAAATTCTATTCACTATTTTATAAAGGCAGGAGACGAATTTGGTAACATTATTAGCACAGGCGCCAACTAAAGTGTTAAATAAAATATTTAAAAGCATAATTTCAGGCACACATCTTAACGAATGAAATTTTAAAAAACCAATAACAATTTCCAAACGCCCATATTAAAAATAAAAAAAAAAAAAATAAAAGAAATTTTTTTTTTATTTAACTAAGTCTGGTCTGGTATAAAAATTTGTAATTAAAAAGTCTTAAAGCATTTAATCTGCTCCAAACAAAATGTTAAATAACAATTAATTTTAACCGCCGGATGTTAAAAGTAACAACTTTTACAAGCAACAACAGCAAAAGGCAGCAGCAACAATTGCACTCAACCAACATTTTACAAAACACAATTTAATGAGGCCACTAAGTAACCGTATACAAGCACGAAGCTAAAAGCAGAAAACGATGAAAAACAACAACAACAATAGCAAAAAGAAGGACTAACAAATTATTCTTTTTAAAAGGTTTAACAACAACAACAAAAATTAAATTAATTTAAAGGAGTGTTGGAAGGTTGAGTGGGTGTTTTCAAGTTTTCAAATAAATAAAACGAACTAGAACGGCTGCTGCATTTAATGACTGAGTGAGTATTGAATTGCAGTCATTGACAGACACAGACAATATTTTTATTTTTTAATTAAAGAAATTATTTGAAAATCTTTCCTTGCAATAGGAAAAACCCTTCCATTTATAATAATTTCAAAGTAAATTGAGAATAAATTTGCTTTAAAATAAAATAAAAAAAAAAACACTTTCCTAGTGCAATCAGAGACTGAACCAGAATTTTTTAAGCAATTGCCTGTGACAATTTTAAATTCGTTGACGAAAATCTTAATGTAACTTCCAATTTAATTTTAAATTTAAAATTTAAATTCCAGAATGATCCAGCGCTTTCTATCACCTAATAAATCTGTCTTTTGTTTGTTTGTTTGTCTGTTTACAATTTTTCCTTTTCAATCAACCGCAAATATTAAAAACAATTTTTTTTACACTCACACACATGCATATTTGCGTTATGCCATTTAAATACTTTTACAAAATAATTAAATTTAAAATTTTAAATATTTATTTTTCTTATTTTTTTTTAATTTTTATTTATATTAAAATTCATCGATTCATCTCGTTAATATTTGCTTTTTATTTAAATTTTATCATTAAAATAATATTTCAATTTAGTTTATTTGTTTGTTTTAATCAAACTTTGCTTGCTTGCTGCTGCTGCTTTAAAACGTGGCTGTAAATAAAATTTATTTTTATTTTCATCTTTTTCATCTCACTCTCTCTGTCTCTCTCTGTGCTGGTTAAGCACTATTTTGTTGTTGTAAACAACTACATTATAAATAACAAAAATAAAAAAAAATAGAAAAAAAAAAGTTTTACTCAGTCAGGTAATTGAAATTTATTTTATTTGATTATCCCTCCAGCAATCAATTTCTATGAATTTATTACAAAATATTTTTTATTATTTTTTTTTTCTTTTGTTAGAATTAAATTAAATTTATTCTAGAAATTAATTTAATTATAAATTTTTAAAGGGCTGTTTGGCAAACTCCATGGCTTTTTGAATTTCTGTCGCAGGTAGTAACTTTAAAGGCAACACTGACCTTAATAAGCTACTGTTAAGTTTTGAGCAAGCTGCGTCATTTAGTTTGTGCTTGGTCGTCTTTAAAAGCAAAACCATTTTCAGAAAATTACCAAAAATTAAAATAAAAAATTTAATTTTTTTTATGACAAAAATTCATAAGTTGGGTTACAAACTACTACTCCATCCAGCATATTCTTAAGATTTAGCCCCAAAGCTAAAGAAAGGACTGGGTGGTAAGAGATTAGGCTCAAAGTAGAGGTTATTACCAAAACAAGCGCCTAATTTTAAAGCTTTAAGAAAACCTTTTATTTCAAAGGAATAAAAAAATTTTTAAAATGCTGCACTAAATGTATTGAACTAAAATAAAACGCTTATTTGCTGAAAAAAAAATTTTTTTATACAAAAAGTCAGGCAGCCCTCGTACAAAACTTATGGAAGAATTTAAGGGTCAATTGGTGAGTTAAAGCTTATATGTACAGCCAGGCTGTTTATTTTGAAAGCGAGAGAAATCTTGTATTGCGCGAAAGCTAAATATTTTGCGTTTGCTCTTTGCTTATCGCAAGATTAAACGACGTTGACAAGCACTTACACATTACAGAGCGCAGTACTACCACAGACAAATAAAAAAAGTAGACTATCAAAGACCCATTTCAATTGTTTAATTAAAGTGGGCGTGGCTACTCCCCGTTTTTTTCGCATTGCAATACAGCGGGGGTTACTCTGTCACTGTCTGTCTTACTGAAAAACCTGTCCAATAACTTGTGACTTAACGTGCGCTTGGCTTTACGTTTTTTAACATAAACCATCTCAACTTTCAATACACCATGTTGCCACAACAAGAGTTTCTTATGGCCTGTTCAGCGATGTCACAAGAAAACGAAAGCAAATGAAAGCAAAGCACATTTGTATTAAAAACCAAAACAAATTTTCTTACACTGTTTTTTGCCTTTAGTACAAATTTGCTTTGCTTTCGTTCGCTTTGGTTTTCTTGTGATATCGCTAAACAGGCCATAAGAAAAACTCCTGTAATGTCTTTTAAATAAAGCAACCTGATCCTCTACTAAAACCATCAACGAATGCCAATTGAAAAAAAAAAAAATCGAAAAAATAAATTGCTTAAAACAAAAAGTTTAAAATTGAAAAATTTTTTAAATTTATAAATTTTTCATAACAAAAATTTATGCCGACTAAACAAAAAATCTATTTAGAGAATAAAAAAATTTTTACTGCGAATGTAAATGGTTTCGGTGCTTTCAGTGTCTTTAAGCTCAAAAAAAAAAAAAAAAAAAAAAAAAAAAAAAAAAAAAAAAAAAAAAAAAAAAAAAAAAAAAATTACAGTCCAAACTAAATTGAAGGGCTTAGAAGAAAGTTTTTTAGCGGCCTCTATTTACATTAACACATCATCCCTAAATAAGAACGCTGGCGCTGCGTATTTTCTACATTAGGGTGGGTTAATCATCTTCTTTAATAAAAACCCACTAAAGACCAACAAAAATAAAGTTAAAAACGCTAAAAAAAACCAACTAACATGTCATTACTGGTCAAAAATAAAAAAAACTATTGTTTTGCAGCCAACTTCACTACAAAACGATTTGATAGAATTGAATTTTTCAGTTGTTCAGAGTTGGCATGAGAATTTTTGACAGAAAAAATCGCTTTCTTAGCCAATTTATTTATAACTGTTAGGATACGTCTGTAGAATAATGCCAGGAATCAAAAGACTTAATTTTGCCCCAATAAAGTATTGTGCATACAAAATCCGGTAGCATAAGCAATTTGATATATAATTGAAGCAAAAATCTATTACAAAAACCATAGTCCTCTTATGAATTTCCTGGGGTTTAATCACCGCATTCGATAACGAGTAGGCTAAAGCATCGAATAATATTTCGATATGTGTTGAGTAAGCAAATCATTGCATACGATATCTATCGAACGGTAATTTTTTTCAAATTATAATAAATTTCTACACAAATGTTTGCCAAATCTAGGTAAATTAAAAGAAACTGTAGCATGAATTTACGACAAAATTGTGCAAAAAAGATTTTGGATAAACAATTGCTTCTTCTGACTTCTTTTTCTTCAAATTCAAAAGAGGAAAATTTATTAAAAATTTAAATAACTAATTGTTTTAACCTAAAACTGAATAAAACGTGAATTTTTTTAAACTTTTTGTTGAGCGTACACTTTTGTTTTGGTTACGAGAGATAGTTTGCTATGGAATGATTATACACGATCAAAGGCTCGCTATCGAATGCTATCATCTCAAATTATGTTACATTTTACTTAATATCGAGTGCCATGATGCCAAAAGGAAGAATTGCGATTCATTTTACGTCATATCGCCCGTCATGATACCAAAATGAAGAATTTAGATAAAAGTTTTCTCGATATCGAAGGTAGTGATTAAATCCCAGATATTTTACTATAAACTCAACTGATGATCCATTTAACAAATGTAGTGAAAGAACCCTTTAGTAGTTGAATGGTTTGCTGCACAAACAACACATGTTGCAACTACATTTTTAATATTTCCATTAAAAAGAATGCAACAACAACAACAACAACAAAAAATCAGCTTTTGCAATTCTACTTAAATGCAAAACAAAATAGAAAATAAAACCTTTTAGAAAGAAAAAAAAAAAAGAAATCTAAATATAATGAGAAATGAATTCCAGAGCAAAAAAGCAAACGTTAGTGCACTACGGGTATGTGGGCAGGTGTTATGGAATATATAGAGAGCGAGCGTATGAGTGCATGAATGTCAGTTAAATGGAATGTTTTCCAAATATTAAAAGGCGATTAAGTTCTTAAAAGCACCCGACATCATCATTATTTTGAGCACATAAGCAGCCACACCGGCATACAGCAACTGGCTTTTGTAGGTACTCGTATCTGTGTCACTGTGTGTTACTTTCTTTAGCGAAAGATTTTTTTGCACTCACAATTTCAAAGGAACAAGAAGAAAGGAAATAATAATAAAAAATACTTTGGCAAAGATTTATTGCAACATCAATAATGCACGTTTTGACTGTTTCTATTTTAACTTTTTTTTCTTTTGTTCAAATTATTCATTATAAAATTGAATGGTTTTGTTTTGATTTGATTTATTGAGGAGGCAGTAAACAAGAAAATGAAAGAATTTTTTTCTAAACTTAATTTCTTTCAAATGATTATGGTTGTTTTGACAACATCAATCGAAAAAAAGGAGGCTTTTAACTTTTGGAGTGTTACTATATCAATGAAAGCGATTGATGTATCCTTAAGAGATTTAATTCTGTAGATGAAATCTATATGAACAAAATTCATTTTCTGTTTGTTTGGTTGTTTTTTCCAACGGATTTTTCTGAAATTTTGTACCAATGACCTTTATACTCCAAGGAAGGTGAACTAGCCACGCCCACTTTTGTATAAACTAATTTAATAATTACAATCATATTTTCCAATCGATTTCTCTAATATATTTTACATATGGCCACTATACCTCAGGAATATCTTATCAAGGTCATGCCAATGTCATAAAATATCTTATGAAGGCATATTTTGAAATTTCCATATACCGCAGTGCTGTTGCTTTGAGGGATTTTTACCATTCCCCACTTTGCCGAAGTACCATTCTCGATTTTGCTCATGAAAATTACCAAAATCAAAAAGGAATTTAATCTGTTGGTTCTAAGCTTTCTGGAAGTGTTTTAACATTTTCTAAAATGTTCGTAATTTTTATTTTATGATGCAAAACGGAAACTGCCAAAACAATAGTACTGGGGTATATGGAAATTTAAAAAAAAAAATTTTTTTTATAATCCACAGTAACTTATGAGTATTTAAGCGATAGATTACAAATCTAGACAGTCTCCCCTTTAAAATGGTAAGTGTCTTATCCCACAATCTTTTTAGGTTCGTTGGGAAGTTGCTAAAGAAACTTAGAACAACAGCACTGGGGTATATGGAAATTTAAAAATAATCCAAAATAAATTCCGAACAAACCAAAGAAGATTACGAGATATTACACATATCATTTTAAAAGGGAGGTCGTCTATTTTTGTCAGCTGCCGCTCAAATACTCAGAAGTAACTTTGGATTATTTATAAATTTTTTTTTTTAATTTCCCAGTACTGTTGCTCTGAGGGGTTTTGGCAATTTAAGTTTTGAAGGTTGACCCAGTAAGAGTGCAGTTTAATAAATCGATTATTTCACATGCGTGTGATAGGTGGCGCTGTTTTGCTGAAACCACATTGCGTTCGGCCTCATCTTCACAGATGTAAGGCCTAATAAAAATCCGCACCAAACAGTTGCTCGTTGTGGGTGTATTTGCTTCTCATAAATTGCATGAGAATTTTCTGAAACCCAAATTCGATAATTTTGTGTATTCATGAAGCCTTTCACAAAGAAATGCGCTTAATGGGAGAAGATGACTTCCATTGATTTTACTTTACTCCATTATCCATTAAGCGAATTACCGGTACGAATATTTTATTTCATATTTAATCTCTCGAAAATAAGTGTTTTTTTTAATTAAAAAGTGCACTCTTATTGGAGCATTCTTTATGTGAAAAGGATGGTTAATATAAAATTTGAAATGATGCTTCAAAATGCTACTTTAAGAGTAAGAAAAGTACTAGAATGCTAATATTCCAAAAAAAAGTCTTGATCTAAAAAAAGGATTGTCACTTGAGAAGTTGTTTGCTACATCAGCGCACATAAAATATAGAGTGAGAGTGAAAGGGAGAGAGAGACATTGAAAATCAAATAATAGCAAAAAAATCAAAGTTGAAATTTAAATTTTTAATCTTTTTCTTCCTATTTTTGAATTTTTTTTTTTTTTTTTTAAACCGCATTGCCAAACGAAGCAGTTGCGATTTGCTATTGATTACAATAATTTTGTTGGACATGCATTGATAACGAGTAAGTACATCAGGGTTTTCACAACACGAATCAATGAAAAACATTTATTATCGTTTGATACCCTGGTGGTTACACATGTAAAGCGCATATAGCAGCTGTACGAGTATTTTTTGTTTTTTTTTTTTTTGGTTTGAGAATGACTAAAATAAAAATGCAATGAAATGAAATGTAACGTTCTTGCAACAATTTGTACAAAAAGTTTTGGTTTTTCTTTGATTTGTGAATTGTGGGCAGAAGCGATAGTCATTGTGTGTGTGTAGGTGTGTGTGTTTTCTATTTAGCTTAAAGCCGGACAGCGGTAACTTTTATTATTTTATTTTATTCTTTTTTTTTTTTCTTACTTGCTTGTTTATGGTTGGCAAATTTCGCTGACTGTAACATTGTTGTTCAGCACGTTTTCTTTTTTTATTTTATTTATTAAAGTGCAGCAGTGGCAAAATAAGGAATAACAAATTGTGAAGGTTAAATTCTTCAAATTTTTTATTTTTAACGTTCTTTATTATTTTGCTTTTGAAAAGATTTTAGGATTTTAATTGCTCTTTTCACTTAGCCTTTTCATATTACAAATTAAGGAAATCAAAATACTTAAGAAATTGAGATTTTATATTTTTTATTTTTGGAATATCTAAATTTTTTTAATGAATATTTGCAACAAACTCATTACAAAGTGAAAGCTTAGTGCGCAGCAAAAAGTACACCTGTTGAACTTCCTTAATTTAGGAATTTATGAGCCTTAATTTGCCTTGCTAGGGAAGTAATTGCAAGCAAAGTTTTCCAAATCATTAAAAATATTTTTTTTTAATTTGCTTGCCTCAACTGTTTTCTATTTCAAGCTTTAAAATTTAAGAAAGTCTGCATTTTAAGTCTTTTGTTGCTTGACCATGTTCTACAGTCGTGTCTTAAGTCTTTTTTTATTGCTCACACACTTGATCTATTTACTTTTATATATATTTTTTTAAAAAGCACGTAAATAAATAATTTACAGGAATATTTTGCTATTTTGTCAGAAATTGGAAATTTTATATGAAAAATTGTGAATTAAAAAGTTGCTTATTGTGAATTTATTTTGTTATTGCGTCAGCTGTTGCTGATGAGAAAAAAAATTAATTTTTTTATATCCAAAATAAACAAAAAGAGAAGAAATTTTCAATAAATAAAATTAAAATAAAAACAATTTAGCTAAAACCCAGAACATATTCTCTGCCGGTGTCCTACCTTGAACGAGCGGCACAAGATTCACTTTGGAGAGCGCTACCTGGCAAGACATTGTAAGCTGTTGACTATAAGGAGTAGCATCATCTACTGCTATCTGTCTTCCTATTTATTTATTTCCTTTCATTTTTCTATCTCTATTGCCTAACCTCCTTCACTTCCTCTTATACAGGTATAACAAATGACCACATCAGAGCCCCCAAGTAAGTCCAGCTTCTGTTTTCTGGGTAACCTTACCTAACTTTTGTATTTTTTCTTAAATTTTTTTTATCTTTCCGTTAGCCTTCCTTGAGATCTATAATGCGAAATCAATACTTGCGAATTTAGTTTCCGCACAAAAACTGCTTTCTGCCATCACGGAAAGGAATGAATAATCAGACCCAGTAATTTGTTATTTCTATTAATACTCAAAATTAATTGTAATATCTACCCGAACATGATATTTTTCTCTACAAATTCTTAGCTTTAGGTCTGTATAACTTATAAAAATTGACTTAAGGCCACAAAACATAATTATGACTTTAGCTTAACAATAGTCGCTAGATTATGAGCCGTTCCAAGATAAGTTGTCAAAATTTTGAAAAAAAGCTTTTAGTGTTTTGTATTTACAATTTTTTTTTTTTTGTGGCTAAATTAGAATTTATTTTTTGTTTTTATTGATTTTCTTTTCTGCCGTCCTCCTAAATTTTTTGTACGTACGTACTCGTATTTCTATTTTTTCTTTACTTGTATTTCACATTAATGACCGGGTAGAAAAGTTTTTTAGCAACAAAAAAAAATAAATAAAAAACAAATTCAACAAAACTAGAAGAATGTAATTTGAAGGCCAATTAAAGTTCTTTCTTAAGGCTTTTGTTTCTATTCGACCAGATAAATTGTTTGTTTGTTTTAAATGACTTGACTTTTTTTTTTCTGTGTTTTATTTATTATTTTATCGTTCAATTTGTTCAGAACTCTCATTCATACTGCACACACTATTTAATATCAGGGTTATTTGTGAGCAAAAAAAAAAAAATTTGTTTTCAATTTGCATATTTTTTTTTTCGCTTACTGGCAGCACTCATTTTTAAGCAAAAAATTTTATAAACTTTTAGTTTTGGTTTAGATTTTTATGGTCAAGATGGCAAAATAAAAGTGTATGTGTGTGTGGTTGTTCATGATTTAAATTATTTAAACTATAGAGCTTTAACTGTGAATTTTAATAACAGAAGACAGCATGTAGAATTCGAAGCGGGCATGTAGAATTCGAACCTGGTCACTATGGCTTTAAGGGCTTCAAGGTATACGAAGTTATTGGCAAAGTCTAAGTGTTTGTTAAATCTACGATAAAAATATTTTGTCAAATTGTACAACGTGGTTGCAGAGTTAATGAATGGGTTGTTCAATATTCTTCTAAATACTTTTAGTTTATTTCATCAATTATAAGAATTTTTACTCAAAATTATTTTTTACCAAATCAAATTTGTACATAAAAACGTAAAATTTATTTGTTGCATAAACAGTCGCATCATGTGTGGCTTAAATTGTAGCTCAGCTGGTAGCTTATTAGCAGAATTTGCCGAGGACAATAAAAAATTAGAAGTTTTTGTTACTCGTGCATCCTTGCAAAAATTTGCAATTAACACAAACTGTTGCTGAGCACCTGTGAGTAAGCAGACAGTTCTTCAGCTTCTCTGAGTGTCCGGCTCTTCTGTCTTCGAAAAGAAAATTGCTTGATTGAGTCACATTTTACGGATGTCATATCTGATATCGGTGAAAGCTTTAGGGCATTTTTTCAGATATCTTACAGTGAAACCTAAATTGGCTAAGCAAGCGATTATTTTCTGTCAAAAATTCTCATGCCCATACAAAATGTATGGAGCAAGCATAACGAAATACCGCACTGGCCAATTCTGTCAAAGCGTTTTGTAGTGAAGTTGGCCGCAAAACAATTGTTTTATTTTTTATTTTTGACCATGTTAGCCAGTTTTTTTTAGCGTTTTTAACTCTATTTTTCTTAGTCTTTTTTTGGGGGGTTTTTTAAGGACGAAGGCCATTGCAGCCAGTTCCTATAATGTTATAATTATGTAAATTTATTTACTGTTAATAAATAAAAATAAATAAATAAAATAAATTGTTGTTTTTATTTTTTGTTTTGTTATTTTTGACCATTTATGACAATTTAGCTATTTTTTTTTAATTTAGCGTTTTTTAACTAATTATTTTTTTTTTTTTTGAGTTTTATTAAACAAGATGATTAAACCCTTATTTAGGGATGAAGCTTTAATATAAATAGAAGGCGGCGCTAAAAAACGCTCCGATTGCCGCTACAATTTAGTATTCATTCCATAATCGTAGTCTCAAAAAAGAGTAGGCTTTAATTCAGAGCAGTCTTTTGTTCATAAGAATTTCATGAATTTAAAGTCGTTTTTAAAAAGATACCGACTTTGGTGTGACTATGATTATGGACTAAAGGCTTTTGGGTGATTTTTCTTATATGACAAATTTTATTTATTAATTCCAGGAAAACATGCATTCTTTTTCAAGCAATGACAATGTGTCCAGAAAACCAATTTAGATTTTTTGACATAAAAATTACTTCAACAAAACCATTATTTTAATTAAAAAAAAATTATAATTATATCCTGAAGAAGCTACACAAATTGGAGCGAAAAAAAAAATTCAACTGTATTCCAAATTCGAATATTTTGTTCGAAAGTAAAAACTTTAGCACCTCCTATCTGTGTATGTTCTATTAGCCAATTTTTAAAAATTATTTTTTGCTTTATTTTGGTTCAGAAAAAGTTGCCAAAATTAAAAAAAGAAAAAAAGTTTATTAAATAATAAGAAAGAAAAACGATTTAAATCCACATTTTTTAATTCCGTTCGGAATACAGAACAGAACTGATTATTTTTTTTTTATTAACAAAACTGTAAAATATATGAACGCCTAAAAAGCCCACCCCCTGCATAAGGTGGCAACAACCTGCACCTTTCCAAATGAAAAAATAACTTTTTGCTGTCGATGTGCAATTTTTTGTTATTTATTTTTTCATTTGCTCATTGATTGTTTAATCCTTCCAGCATGTTTCACAAACTTTATTTTGCAACGACATTTAGTTAATAAAGTCTTATTATTTTTGCCACACATACACACATAAAAATAAAAGAAATAACAAAAGAATTCAGACATACTCGCATTCTTATTTATAAAAAATGGCTCGTGTGGGCATGTAATGGTAAAAATACCGTAGGAATCAGGTGAATGTCAATGTATTTTTGTGCAAAAGCCAAATGAAAACAAATAAAAAATGAAGAAATTAAAAATAAAATGTAAAAGTTTTCTTTTTTTCTGTTGCATGCTTCATTGGATTTCACATACACAAGACAATAATGTCAATGAAAATGGTATCAAGTTATAAATAAGAGATACACACCCACACACACAAATACAGGAGTATCGTACCCCTCAGCCTGTCTTCCCAGCAAACAAAAAAGTATGATAAATATATAAAAAGAAGTTTGTGTTTTCAATTTTTAAAAACGAGAATTTAGAACAAAAAAGCTTCCTTAAAACAGAGGAAAACACTTTAATTTTTAGCTTGTGCTCAAGATCATAGTTTTTAGTTAGTAAAAATGGAAGGAAATTGACGAAAACAGTGGTCCTTTTTTAAAGTGCATATGTAGCACGATTCAGCCAAATGTCCAGGGTCTAGGCAGGAATAAAAGCCGCAACCTCAACATAACTAAATTAGTAGACTACCCACTAATCTACGGGGTTCTAGTCGACTGCCAGCCATTGCTGGACATTCGTATACAATATAAGCAGCATCTTTGGTCTAATGGTATTTAAGATTCTCTCGAATTCATGTAACCACCAAAATAAAGTTGCCACTTGAACAAATTTTCTTCCGTGTGCACCTGCACTATAGCGATCCACGATATCGTATAACATCCTTAATAAGAGCCAGGCCAATCTTCTCATCAATTTTAATTAGTTGTAAGTTTATTTGATTCGTTTTTTCGTTTATTGAAACGTCTAGTTTATTAAGCTTGAGGTCGGATTATTTTTATATCGATGTTTCGCTCCAACCTTGCGTAGCAGGTGGTTACATGCAGAAGCTACACAAAGTTGGACCGAAATATCGATATAAAAATAAATTTTTATAATCCGACCCCAAGCTTAATAAGCCAGCCGCTTCAATAGTCAATTTCAATTTCCATTTTTGATTTAAAAACTCATTTTGAGAAATAAAAAATATTGAAATTCAAAATTAAGCTGAATTCAGCCAAAATTTTGTGTGCAAAAACAAATTTTTAAATGTAGATTGAAGTATATTTCACAAAGTAACAGCTAATATCGTTCGGACAAAAATTTGTTCGGAACAAAAAGGTGAATTTAGTCTGATGAAAGATCATATAAAAAAGTTCTGTTCATTAAATTAAGTATAAAAAAAATGTTGTACGGACAAAAATTATATTAGGAACAAGTGGATAAATTCAGTATAACTTCTAGCGTCGATGAAAGATTAGCATTACTAGCTAAAACTATGTATAAAGAAAAACATTGTACGGACAAAAACTTTTGTTCGGAACAGATGGGTGAATTCAGTATAATTTTTAATGTTCATCAAATTAAGTATAAAAAATATTGTACGGACAAAAATTTTGTTCGGAACAAAATGGTAACGTTGATTAACGTTGATAAAATTGTCAATGTTGAGAGTTAAAACTATGTATAAATAATATTGTAGGGACAAAAATTTTGTTTGGAACAAAAGGGTGAATTCAGTTTAACTGGTAAGTTTGCATGATTTAAGAAAGTATTATAGGTTTGACAGCAATTCAAAGGTATAAGCATTACCGAAATATTCGTTGGCAAAACTTTGTCAATTTTAATCCTTTAGGGCACAAATTCCGGACTTCTATTCAATTTCAAAAATTAATAAAACGATTCTATTTGAAACATGGGACTTTGTGTTTGCTAAGTTTTAATTTAACACTCTCACACTGCCATACACTTACTCTGTCTCACTCTCTCTCTCTTACTCCAACATCGCCAACTGCTAGTGCTTGCAACGTCACATATACATACACACACTAGTTCGCAGCCATTGAATGCACAAAAACTTTAATAAGGGAAAGGAAAATACAATTGCAAATGATTACACACACATAAACACATGGATGTGTAGGCGGATATGAAATTTTTGCGTTACAATTGCCTGTATTATTTTCTTTTTTTTTACAATTGACGTGCACACAATACAAATGCTTGTATGTAATTCACAAGTAAACATTGATGACGGCACATTAGGGCGCAACAAATTGTTTATGAGAAAACAAAGTCATACATTGCAAAGGTTATAAATAAAATATATTTGAAGAAACTAAAAACAAACAGAAAATTGAATTAATTTCTGTTCTGTGTTCCACGACCTTAAGTTTTAATTCAAATTAAATTTTTCTAAAAAAAACTACCTTAACCCATTAGCAAACAATTATTTTTAAATAATTTTTATTAATTTAATATGAAGATTTGAAGGTGGACCCATGATATCATGGCAAAATTATAGGCAGACAAAATTTTTTAAATAAAATGTATCGCCTTAATGTACATCAAATATGTTGCATGAACGTAGGAAGGTGTGTGTGTGTGTGCATATTGAAATACTGAATAAAACATATGAAACTTTTTTATTGACATCATGCAAAATGTAAAAGCCATAAGCGGAAGTAAAGTAGTCAGATTCTCTAGAGGAATGAATGAATGAACGAGTGAACGTATGAAGGAATGTCATAAAATAGTAAATAAATAAAACAATAATACGATAAAGCGACAGGCAACATGCGAGCACAGCTTAACCTGCAGGTGTGGTGTAGCTGTAAAAAACCATCAACAACAAAGTTTACACAAACACACATATAAAAAATCTATCGTTAGTCTAAAAATGTCAAGCAGCAGAATATTTACGATATAAAATTGACAGGAGCGTAGAGCCCTAGAAGTTTTGGAACCAAAGTTATCAATTATTAAATGTATCTAGTATTGAAGGATACGTAACTCTGAAAGAAATCGTCATTTCAAGCTTTGGAATCATTGTATTAGTGAACTGACTCTAGCTGAGGTTCCACATAACAGTGATAAACAATAAAGCATCCATTCCATCATTTATACATAAAATGAAATTAATATTCTAGGTACTTTTTATAATAACATACACCGTGCAACGAAGCTTTCTCGCTTTACAATAGTAGCATTGGAAAATAAATTAAAAATTTTGCATCATGCGAAAGTTTCGTTCAATCATGAGGCCCATTGTCACCTCAATAGATTTTAAAGCAAGCAAAAGGATTTACCAAAAGAACTATTTGGCATCATGCAGCGTCTAAAGGCATTTAAAGGCATGTTTGAGCTACAGTTTTCTGACAGTCGTTTCTATAAATTACAAAGGGCTTTGAACTTTTTATGGAAGATAGGACACAGGAGTTCTTTACTTTCGCTATCACTAGACTCATAGCAGCATCACAATCACAATATCGCACTCTAAATTTGAAAGATGTATTATTTTACGGCACGGAAACATTAATTGATCTACTTGATTATGCGATTTAACACTTTCAAGGCGAATTAAAAAGAATCTTGCCATCATTAGATACACAAACAGAAGATCATATACTACAGTATGTGACAGGGTCTAGGAATTCCATTTTTAGTATAATGTGATAAATGAATAGATCATCATATCTTGAAGCTGGTTCTGCCATGAAAACAAACCCGCAGGAACTGTGGATGTTGTAGCAAACATCTCCTTTTTTCTCTCTATCTATCTATATCTACCTCTTCTTCTCACTCTCGCTCTCTCTCCTTCTCCCTCTCTCTCTCTCTCTATCTCTTTCTCTCCCTCTTTATCTCTATCATTTTCTATCTCCCTCAGTCTCTGTCTCTCTTTCTGCTGAGCATGTCGAATTGAATCTGTTACAACAACATGCTTACACATACAATAACAAGTTGGTGTAACTTAAATTTTTTTTTGGTTCCCCCTTTGCCACTCCCTCCCCGTTTAGCCGCCTTACTTTTGAAGTTTTCCTTTAAAAACAAAACAACATTTTGAAATAAGTTTTTCTTTTAAAACAAAACAAACAATAGAATGTGACACACACTTGCAGTTCGTGTGCATCCCCCATAGGGTTTCCTTCGTCGCAATAACTCATGCAATGTTCGATTAAAGTTCAATAGCATTTTATTGCACGCACGTATGTAGTTGTATGTCTGATTGGTTGGCTTGGTTGATGGCATTTGTGCCTTTACCCTTTGATGTCTACGTAGGCTTATGCGTTCATTAGCAACATATGGCGGCGCCACAATTGCTTACTTTGTTATTTAAACAATAGACTCGTTTTTTTTTATTGTTAAGCCATCATCACAATTGTTGTCTTCTTTTATATTTTTTTTTGTCTTTCCTTAACATTCGTTTATAAAAAAAAGAGACCCGTCGGAACTTCATTAAGATTTTGGTTTTTTTTTTCTTGCAATAATAAATAAAATTTTTAAAAATGGTTAGACAAACAGCCGTATTATGAGTGTCGTTGTGGTAGTCGAGTTTATGACAAGATGGCGCTGCCACATATCACTGTTTTCCCCCTATCAATGGCATTCATAATCAGCCTTTAACTAAAATTAAATTTGATTAAAATTTAAAAACAGATGACGTAGACAGATTGAAATTAACTTGTGAATCATTTCCATTTCAATGTGAATGAGTTTTAACGTAAATGCTTGAAATTACACTGAATTTATACTGCATTCAGCTTTTTTAATATGGCAACACAGTCGACAATCAATCAGCTGTTTTAAAATTATTTTCTATTTAAATTAAAATGGATTCAAAGTCAGCAAAGGTCAGTTATTTTAATTGTTTTTAGAAGAAAAAAAAGAAATATTACAACATTTTCAAGGGCATAAAGAAAAGTGTGAGGTTCGAAGGAGAAATGCAGATTATATTAGAATTGTGGGCGGAACATGCCACCTAAAATATTATTCCATAAAATAGTTGTTTACAAACAAACTAAATGCAGAAACTGTCGTCTGTCAGGGAAAAATTTTAATTTGAATTAGTGAGAATTTAAAGCGAATTCCGTCGTTAGTCTACGCTATGAGGAGAATTAATACAAGGGGATTTGCAAGAATAAGGCGAATTAATATAAGTGGATTAGTGAGACGAAAACATCCCAAAAATCATGACAAATCCGAATTCATTTCCTTTCACATTGTCAAAATTAAAAAAAAAAATTAAATTTTTTAGAGCATGAAATTTTTATATTTTCGGTGATGTTTCCGACAGAAACTATAAATTGATATAAAGTTTGACAACTTGGTATATAACAGCTGATGAGCCCATTCACGGCAACAGTACTGGGGTATTAGGGAATTTAAAAATTTTTTTTAAAATAATCCAAAGTAACTTCTGGGTATTTGGGCAGTAGATGACAAATCTAGACGACCTCTTCTTTAAAATAATATGTGTTGCATCCCGTAATCTTATATGAGAAATAGCACTGGGGTACAGGGAAGTTTAAAAAAAAAATTTTAAATAATCCAAAGTAATTTCTGAGTAAATGGGTCCTAGATTACGACGTAGACGACTTCACCTTTAAAATGATATGTATTCTATCCCGTAATCTGCTTGAGAAATCAACGTATTTATGCCTACTCACTTATATATAACATAAATACTGAAATTATATTAAGAAATATTTAATGACGTAAGACGTATTTGATAAAAAAAGTAAGAGGTTACGTTAAAACATATTTAACTCGACATATTTATGCATTTAGTTTTTGTGGCTGTTTTGCTGTTGCTATTTTGTTTTGGTTTTACTAAGAAATTTCAGAAGCAGCGGATTTTAAAATTATAAGTTTAGATTTCCGTTGAAAAAAAAATAACGAAGATAAAAAAAGCAAAGCATTTATACTTCCTTTTTTAAGGCAAAATAGTGTTGGTTACTGTAACTGCACATGAATGCGTTTGTGTGGGTGTGTGTTTTAAAAATAATCAAAATTATTTAAAAGCTTTTTATTGTTGTCAACAGTTAAAATGAAAACTATTTTTCTCTGGTTGCGCATTAAGTTAAAACGAAAAGTTTTCAAAAATAAAAACCAAAATCTTGAGGGAAATAAAACAAAAACTGACAGTGTGTATGTGTGTGCATGGAACTTTTATAATTGTGCAAGATGCGTTAAAAATTTCATTTAATTCACTGCGTTTAAATTAAGTACAAGAGGAACGATGATAAAGGGAACAACCACAAACAAAAATATTCAAAACGAGGGATTATGAGTGAAAAAAAAAATTAAATTAAATCTGTTTAATTATTTTGAAAAAAATAAAAAAAAATTAAAATTTTTAAAACATTTAAAAAAAAATCTGAAAAAAATTAAAAGAAAAATTAAAAAAAAAATTTAAAAAAATTAAAAAAAAAATTAACAAAATATCAAAAAAAAATCAAAAAAAAAATATAAGAAAAAAAATTAACAAAAAATAAAAACAAAATTAAAAAAAAATTAACAAAAAATCAAAAAAAAAAAAAAATAAGAAAAAAATTTCAAAAAATAATTTAAAAAAATAAAAAAAAATATTTTTTTTTTTTTAATATTTTAGAAATTTTGTTCCCAAAATATTATTCTGGGTACTTTGTTTTTGGAATAAACTTTAAAACGCGACAGTAGTTTTTATAGTAAATCGGTATCACAGTTCTCCATATTCTAAATATTGACAAAAATCGATGATTGCCGACACTAATTTTGGTTTATGTAAGAAATGTTCTATCAATGAATCTGTTGTCCTTGTTTTTTTTTTTGGAAAAAAGTTAAGAAAAACATAAAATTTTAAAAGTTTTAAGTGCAGGCATGTAGATAGAAGGACGAAAGAATGTGCAGTAAGGAGAGAATGATCTGGCCTAGAATGGATACCAACCGTAGCAGAGATTTGCTGGGATTCTAGAAAGAAATGTGGTGGGCAGTAGTTACAGCATTGAATTGCTTGTTTCCTATAAACAGCATATAAGTGTTATGGGATTACCAAATTATAATTGATTTGATATCGACTGCAATAATAAGACGATGTTGCCGACACCAAATGGTATAAAAGTGATTATTTTCACAGGCTAAATTTGTTTGAAAAGAAGGGATATCCTTGCTAAGGCCGCATATCGTCGTAGTGAAAAGCATAGGAAAATTGTCATAAAAATAATTGTTTTATTTACATGATAATCTGACTTAAGAGAGCTCACTACTTGACCATTTAACTGTCGGTTAAAAGTGTTTAATGCACTTACTGTGATTTTTTGTTTGTTTTTTTGTTTTCTTTAATTACGATTTATAGTTCGTAGGTCACATTTAAATTAAAATACATTTATTGTCAATAATTATTTTATTTTTAAACTCGTTGCTGATAACACGCCATTTATGTAAAAAAAAGAGAAAAAAAAAAACAAATACGAGAGTACATGACATCTTAATCGTTTAATTTATAGTTGCAAATGATTTTCGCACGCAGCCACAATCATGACCACTTCAATACCACATGCACCACTCAACCCCACATTTCGTTTATAACGAAATTAACTTGTGTTTGTGTATGTCAGGCAATAATTTAAATTTAATACATGCCTCCTCTCCGCCCAATCGACCAACTGACTGACTTACCGCTATTGTTTGCTGACCAGCCCACCATGCCTGCCTGCCTGACATGCTCTTAAATAATTAATGGCGATTTTCTGTCGTGGCAAGTTTAAATGTTTTTGTTTTTGTTTTTTTTTTTTCAATTATTTATTTATGTTTTAAGTGCATCATCACTTGCAAGTTTAAAACTATTTATTTTGCTTCGTTTCACTTCATTATTTTCACTTTTTTTTATTTCCTTTTTTGTACAAATTTTGTTTAAAGGTCAATGAGTTAATGTTCAATATCAGCGACATTCTTTCTGCGTTTAAAGATTATGTGAGAGAGATAAATACAACAAAAACTAAGCGGTAAAGAAAATAGTACGAGGGCTGTTTGATAACTTTAAAAGCATTACTGTTGGCGTCAACCACTATCTTTTAATAAACTACTGTTAAATTTTGAAACAGCCTTAGTTGTTGAGCAGCAAAAACCATTTTAACAAAACAGGGCAATTCTACCAATTTACCTGCCACAGAAACCGATTTTAATCAATTTACAGACAGCAGTTTTACACCAAATTCTACAAGTCTCTAGTCTTTCAAATCTGCCTTTTAAAGTTCAATATGCCCTTTAACTATTCCATATTTAGTTTCATTTTCATATCGCTTAAAAGTTTTTTTAAGCTGCTGCTTGTGAGACTTTTTTATTGTGTAAAATTCACAGAGGGTGGACTGATGAAAATAAATTAATTTTCAGTTTCGTAATTAAATGAAAAACAAAAAGAAAAACTTCAATTATAATTTTTTTTTAGCCCAACTAAGTGCTGTGGTTGCTGTTGTGTTTTTCATTTCTATAAATTAATTTCAGGGTTGTTAACATTTTAACAACAAAAATGTTATTTTCCATATTAAAAGTGTAATTAATTAATGAAAATATTAATTAAATATTTACTGTATTGTTTGCATATAAAATAAAATACAACGTGTGAAGTAAAAATTGTATAACAAAATAACGTGTTGTTTGCATTGCATTGTGTGGGTATGTGTGAGAAATATTGAACCTTTTTTTTTTTTAAATTAATTTCTATTAAATGAGAAAAGAACTCGATTATAAGCCTCACGAGCGCTTCTATTTATAAAATAAATAAAATTTTAAATTTTAAGGGCCGATGTTGAATGTGAACCACACCTAAACGTCAAGTTTTTTTCTGCATTTCATTTGACATTTCTCAATTTCAGACTAACTTAAATTGAAACATGGAAATCGAGCAAAGCTTTAAAGTTATTCAGGCTTATTATGAAAATGGGCTTTCATATCAAAATGCATATCGTGCACTTCGTGATTTTTTTGGTCAATTTAATCGTCCATATGTGCGTGCAATCAGAAAAATCGTGTGAAAATGGAAACAGTGGATGATCAATTTTCAAAGAAAATCATCTTCAGTGATGAGGCACATTTTCACCTCAGTGGATTTGTCAATAAGCAGAATTGCCGCATTTGGGCGAATGATAATCCAAGAGTGATTGTCGAAAAACCAATGCACCCACAAAGAGTGACTGTTTGGTGCGGTTTGGCCGGTCAGGCAGTTACTGTGAATGGTGTTCACTATCGTAAGATGATAACGAACTTTTTATGGCCCGTATTAGAAGATATGGATGTGGACGCCATATGGTTTCAACAGGACGGTGCCACTAGCCACACAGCTAACGAAACAATGGCTCTTTTGGGCGACAAATTCAATGGCCGTGTTATCTCACGTGGTGGCGATGTCAATTGGCCGCCCAGATTATGTGATTTGACACCATTGGATGAGTAGCTTCGGGATTCTTAGGAATCTCTTCCCCTTTAGAGGAAGCGTTGTAAGTTTAGTTGGTAATCACTTTTACGGAGTCCAACATTACCTTTCCATAATTGAAGACCAACCCAAAAAAAAATCACACTTTCTGTTTGCTTGCGAATCGAATGTTAAAAAAGAAAAAAAATTTATTTAAAAAAAGCAAAACCAAACTAAACCCCATCCGAATATTTTATTTCGAAGTAAAAAATTCAGCACCTCTTAACTAATCTGTAAGCCATTTTCAGATTTTTCAAAAATTATTTTTGCTCTTTTTCATTGGGAAAAGAAAAGTGTTAATTTATTAAGAAGAACAAAATTAAAGTTCCCATTTTTTAATTTAACAGGAACGAAAGAAAAATCTTTCTAATAAAAATTATGTGGTTGACAATCAACCGTTGTCGATTTGTACATACAAGTTTGTTAAGAAATTGAAAGCACTCGTCAGAAATATAGACAACAGGATGGTGTCAATATGACCACCAAAGCGGTTGTTGTATGCACAAAGACCATCAATTAGGACTATGTGATTTTAAGTTGAACTTTATACTCGTTATGACAGCGTCACGGAATGGTTAAGAGATCTAAGCTTACACCTTAGTATTGCGATAACTGAAAACGCTCGATAACTCAAATAGATTGTCAATAAAATGTGCTTTAAGAAATCTTTATCTCTAAGCCAGAAGAGCAAGAAGATGTTACATTTTCTATTAATTTTTATTGATTTTTTTTTCGCAGATTTTATTTTAAAAATTTACTTTTCAATTTTGGCAAAATAAATTTTCCAACTCTGTTTTATAAGCCATCAAGCTAATAGATAACACACAGTCCTAAACAGCAAAATATTCCTAAAAATGTTCGAGTCAATTTCAGTTAAATTAGCTGTCAGGTTTTGTATTGATTGTATTGACTTGACTCTCGTATCAATTAGATTTTGCCATTTTGTTTGTTTTCTTGAGTCAGTGTAGGAATTAAAATATATTTTTTTTTTTTTAATTTACGATTTTTATCTTGCCCTTAATGTATGTCCATGTGACACACATATTTCGACATTTTGCACTTAAAAAATAATAAATTTTTATGATATTTGCTTTCCAAAAACAAACACACACACACAATTCTAATATTTATTTTGTACTCATATGCAACAATGTTGCAACAAATACTTTTAAAATATAAAAACAAAACACAAAAACAAAAAACTACCTTCAAAATGTTTATTTTACATGAACTCAAGTTGTGCAATTATTTTGAGAGTTTCAAGTGAACAAATCAAATTAATTTACAATGAAACTGAGTTTTATGTTATTTTGACCAGTAAAATGTTTTTAAAACAAAATATATTTTTTTATTGTATAAAAGCAACTTACGGCATAAAGGAGTTAAGCTCAACGAATCTATCCATTTCAGTAAATTTATTTACGTACCTGCAAAAAGAAACAGAAAAATAAACAAATAAAAAATTATTTTAATGGAAAAAGAAAGACGTTAAATTTAACTTAATTGAGTTGATAAAATATTATATATTTGAGGTTTGTTTTTGCCCGGTCTCGACCGGGCCAGTTCTTTATTACATGAATCGGTATTATTAGAGAGTGTATGTAACAAGTTGCTCTAAGTGATTTTAGCAACTTCTTAACGAACTTAGAAAGATTATGGGATGGGAACACATATCATTTTAAAAAGGAGGTCGTCTACATTTGTAATCTACCGCCCAAATACTCAGACGATACTTTCGACTATTTTTAAATTTTTTTTTGAAATTTCCATATACCGCAGTGCTGTTGCTTTGAGGGATTTTTACCATTCCCCACTTTGCCGAAGTACCATTCTCGATTTTGCTCATGAAAATTACCAAAATCAAAAAGGAATTTAATCTGTTGATTCTAAACTTTCTGGAAGTGTTTTAACATTTTCTGATATGTTTGTAATTTTTATTTTATGATGCAAAACGGGAACTGCCAAAACAACAGTACTGGGGTATATGGAAATTAAAAAAAAAATTTTTTTTAAATAATCCACAGTAACTTATGAGTATTTAAGCGATAGATTACAAATCTAGACAGTCTCCCCTTTAAAATGGTAAGTGTCTTATCCCACAATCTTTTTTGGTTCGTTGGGAAGTTGCTAAAGAAACTTAGAACAACAGCACTGGGGTATATGGAAATTTAAAAATAATCCAAAGTAACTTCCGAACGAACCATAGAAGATTGCGAGATGGGACACATATCATTCTAAAGGTGAGACTGTCTAGATTTGTAATCTGCCACCCAAATATTCAGAAAGTACTTTGGACTATTTTAAAAATTTTTTTGAAATTTCCATATACCACGATTCTGTTGCTTTGAGGATTGAAAACCGCCTGGAAAATGCATGAAAGGTATTACTAATTGGCTGCACAAGCATACTTGAAAGGGCCTACAAACACTTTTTATTATAAAATATTACACATGTTTGTAGTGATGTGTGCTTTTCAAGTATGCTTGTGTAGCCCTTTAGTAAGAATCTTTGCTATAAACCAACTCTATGAGATAAATTTGACCATTTAAAAGCTTAAAATCAATTCAGAGTTTGTTAGGAAAAATCTACTAATTCAAGAGCTCCTCACGAGTAGCAGAGTAGGAGTTTTTGTAAGACCTTCTAATCTGAAATCTCAATTGAAATGTTTTTGTTATTTTTTTTTTTTTTTTTTAATTTTAATTCAAAAGCTGTAAGTCTGAGTTTATTTGCATTTTTAATTAAAGTATTAAAAATAATTTCATGATCAAGTTGTCGCGTTAATTTTTTTTTTTTAATTTATTTACATACACAGTTTTGTTTTGTATAATTTTTTTTTTTTTTTTTTTGTAAACTTTCCCTGTGTTTGCACAATATGTGAGTACAAGCAAATGCACTACAAAATTTATGTTAATTTTATACAAATAAATAAATGAATTTAATAAAATTGAAATGCAGATACAATTTGCCAACAGTCACATGTACGTACTCGTATTTATGTATGTAAATGTCATTTCAGCGATTGTGTTTTTCTTTGTTTGTTAGCAGACAATGACAGAAATCTATGAATGCTGTCAAATAATTCACTCATAATTTTTTAATTATTCTGTTCTACCTTCAATACGATTTTTCACTCACTTTAGCAAAAACTGTCTTGTCTGCCTGCCTGCCTGCGTATTTAATATTCTTTTTATGGCCGTTTATTAACTAAATAGTATTAACTTTCATAGTTTTGAAAATAAATTAAATTAACTGCAAATTAAATTCTTGTGTCACATTTTCAGTTTGTCAAGTTTCTTTTTGTGATTTTTTTTTTTATATAAAATTTTTTATTGATTATTGATTTTACTGAGGTTGAATTGGATTTATTGAGGAACGATTTTGTTAAAAAAAAAATTTAAAAAAGAATTTTAATATTAAAATTGTGTAAAAATGTTTGGCCCTGACCGGGGGTTGAATTTCGAGTTTTGCAGTTGAGATAACGCCTGATAAGGGAATTGCTAAAGAAGGCCTACCAACAGCCCTGTTAAAGAAGGGAATGCAGATATTTTTTTTTTAATATTAAAATATGTAATAATTTCTATTTGGAATTTAAAAGTTTAACAAAATATTAATCTTTATTTGTGCTTAATTCCAGAAATTGTGTTGGTTTTAAAATTTATTCTTTTACTCATGATATTCTCATGAGTTATTTATTCAGTACAATAAATATTAAAATTTTGTAAAAATGTTTGGCCCTGACCAAGGGTTGAATTTCGACTTTTGCAGATGCAGAAGGTCTTGTTAGGCTACAACATTGTGTGTAAAAAATGTATGAGTATGGAGTGAAGTAAGAAGGCCTTGTGTCTGACCAATAAGGCCTCTCAAAAGGATTGCTTGCTATTTCTTTTCGCCACTGGGTATTTTTGGAAACGTATTTGCTGAGGATGAATTCACCCGCTCTCTCCGAAAATAATTTATTTCGGTACATAATAAAGGGTGTCCGAACAAGAACGCAAGATTTAAATTTGGCGCCATTCGAAGTGTCATTGTTTGACATTTGAACAATTGTTATTGTTTGCTGGTAGAAGGTACGAGGTTAGTAAAAAATGACCATGGACAGCAAAGGGAGTTCGTTAATTGGGTACTGGAGAGACAACATGAAAATGCTGATTTTGCTGATAAAATCATCTTCAGTGACGAGGCCCATTTCCATCTTGATGGCAGAATTGTCGCATTTGGGGTGAGGAAAATCCTCGAGTGATTCACGAGAAGCAAATGCATCCTCAACGTGTCACTGTGTGGTGTGGTTTTTGGGCTGGAGGAATCATTGGACCTTTTTTTTATGAAAATGAGGCAGGTCAAGCGCAAACAGTCAATCGTGTTCGGTATCGTGAAATGATAACCAGTTTTTTCTTGCCTAGAATTGTAGAAATGAATGTGGAGGGCTTGTGATTTCAACAAGACGGCTCCACATGTCATACTGCCAGAGAAACAATTCAATTGCTGCATCAGTCATTTATTTAAAATTTAAATCTTGCGTTCTTGTTGGGACACCCTTTATAAGACTAAAAATTAAAAGGATGCAATGGTACCTTTTGATTATAAATACAAGTGTTTTGAGGCCTCTGTTTTTTTTTTTAATTTTCTTATTGTTGTTTTTAAAATAATGCCAAATTATCCATCCCTGACCCAGCTGCCTGTAAACCACATATGACTGGAATAAATAAGTTTGAACTAAAAATAAATCAATTTTTTTTTTTGGCAAAATGCGGTTCGCATATCATTTCATTTATTTATTTTACAGACTATTTTTTTATTTAATTGAATTTATTATTTCAAATGTAGTCGCACAGCCAGTGCTTAACTAGCAGGTTGTGTTTGTTATCTAATGATTTATAGCATTGTGGGTTTTATTGGATTTTTTTCTATTAAATTTTATTGAATAAAATTTTTAATCAATGATTTTTAGTTTTCAACAAACAATCAGTAAATTTTTTTCCTGCAAAGTAATTTCGAATTATTTTAATTTTGTTATTCAGATAAGTGTCACAATTAATTTGTTTAATATTTTACACAACTGAAAGGGTAATTGGGTAAGACCTTCTCAACGGGGTGTCGATTCTTGTCTAGATCCTGGATGTTTTTTAGGCAAACCGAAAAACTTCTTAGATTTGTGATGTCTTTAACAAATAAAATTTTCAATTTTGACATTTTTCTTTTAAATAATATGACTATTTTATTAAGCTTGAGGTCTTATTTTTAAAAAATTTATTTTTATATTGATATTTCGTTCCAATTTGTGTAGCTTCTTCACGATATAACAGTAATTATAAATATATTGGAGCGAAATATCGCTATAAAAATAAGTTTTTCAAAAATAAGACCTCAAGCTTAATAAAATAATCATATTATTTTCAATTTTTAAATAGTTGCCAAATCAAAAGATACTAGTAACATTTGAAATTTTTGCAATTAAAATCAATTTTGTTGTAAAATCGTATTAAAATAATGAAAATTCTTTAAAAAAAATTGTTTTTATGGAATAATTTATTTAGAAAAAGCCCATTTCTAGTTCTCTGAATACATTAAAAAGCCAGATTAACGCATTTGGGTTTCAATATTTTGGGGACAAAACAATTTTACAGGCTGCCTAAGCCAAGCTATTGAGTAATAATAGCTTCGACATATTTTTCATTTACAATTGCCCAAACCTTTTTTTAAAGGCCATATTTCAACCCCTACCGAAAGATGTGTGTGAAGATAAATACGTCTAAATAAATACGTTTTTTAAAAATATCGCATGCAATAAAAAAAAATTCCCTACATATTCTTCACATATGAACTGCATTTGAAGGGGCTTATAGAGAGATGAAGCCATTCTGGCTAAGCCCTTCTATCTCAAGAAATCGGACTTAATGGAAAACAACCACAATGGATTAGGCTATCATCTTATGAATACAGTTTCTCTCAATTGTGTTTGTGAAATTTTTTAGAAAACGTTGAAAATTTCAGTTAGTACAAAAATACCATATATGTGGTCTCTGAGGAAAGAAGGCCAAACCCTTCTATCGCAAGTAATGGGACCTAATGGGGCATATATTATTTTAAAAAATAGGTTGTCTAATTTTGTAATCTATTGCCCAAATACTCAGAAAATACTTTGGAGTATTTTTAAAATTTTTTTTGAAATTTCCTTAAAATGGGGAATGGTAAAAATTCCTCAAAGCAAATTTCAAAAAAAAAATGTTTAAAAATAGTCTAAAGTAACTTCTGAGTATTTAAACGATAGATTACAAATCTAGACAGTCTCCCCTTTAAAATGATATGTCTCCCATCCCGCAATCTTCTATGGGTCGATCGGAAGTTACTTTGGATTATTTTGAAATTTCCATATACCCCAGTGCTGTTGCTCTAAGTTGCTTTAGCAACTTCCCAACGAACCTAAAAAGATTATGGAATAAGACACATATCATTTTAAAGGGGAGACTGTCTAGATTTGTTATCTATCGCTTAAATACTCATAAGTTACTGTGGATTATTTTTAAAACTTTTTTTAAATTTCCATATACCCCAGTACTATTATTTTGGCAGTTTCCGTTTTTTTTCTGAAATTTTCCGAATATGTTAAAACACTCTCAGAAAGTTTAGAACCTACAGATTAAATTCCTTTTTGATTTTGGTAATTATCCAAAGTGGGCAATGGAAAAATCTCTCAAAGCAAATTTCAAAAAAAATTTTAAAAATAATCCAAAGTAACTTCTGAGTATTCTGGGCAGTACATTACAAAATTAGGCAGCCCTTAGGTCCCTTGCCTTAATATAGCCTTCATCCCTCAGAGACCACATATACGCTATTTTAGTACTAAGTGAAATTTTCAAAGATTTCTGAAAAATTTCACAAATACAAGTGGGAGAAACTGTATTCCCAGGATGATAGCCTTATGCATTGTGGTTGTTTTCCCATTAGGTTCCATTCCTTGTGTGGAAGGCTTTGGCCTTAGCCGTTTGCTAAGGAACGTAGTGTATTATAATAATTAAGCCATTAAGTTCTAAGCTCATAGTTATAATCCGAGCCCTAGTCTTCTTACAAATCTCGTGATTGTTGTATTCTTTAGTATACGTACGTAGGCCTCGGCTGGGCAAACGCACAGCATATGTTGCAAAGTCATTCTGTACCACAGCGGTTTTACTCTTGTGATAGTTGAGTCGACAATGACCTGCCAGCAGCTCAATGTAGAGTTTGATGGCAAAACAACTTCTGTTGCGATGAGTCAATTCCACTGTTACATGTAGACTTTGGCTCTTTCTAAATTGAAAATAGTTTTACACACGCCTTAAAGTAAAGGAAATATGACTTCCTGGTTTGACCTTTTTCACCTTCAACCATTTATTTTGCTATGAAAATGTTTATAAGTGCGGAATCGCAATGATACCAGAACTACACAATGCTGAACATGAGATTAAACTTAAACATCAACTCAATTTTATGAACTTAAAAAAAGGACGAATTAAATTATTTTAATAAATAAATTTTGCATAGAAAAAATTGTTTTATAACAAAGAAATAAAAAATGAATTAAAGTAAATGCTAAAATGAAATAAAAAAAAATATGATGGTTGTTGTTGTTATCGCCTTCACCATCAAGATCATCGTCAGCAACTTTGTTTAGTTAGTCTGTCGTCTGTCACTCACTCACTTGCTTCTCCCATTGTTGTGCTGGATGTCTATTGTTTGTTGCTGCCTTTTGTTAACGTTCAGGCTTGTTTATTCGCACGAACAAAAAAAAAAATTTTTATATTCAAAATACGTTAAATATGTTTTCTGAATACAAGCGTACAACAACAACAACAACAACAACAATAAGCACATTATAAAGGTTAATGCACGCAGCGAAAAAAGTTTATTTTTTATTTTATTTTTATAAAAATAATATAATAAAAATATTTAAAGGCCTTTTCTATAACACACACACACACACACACACACACACACACTGCACTGCAACTTTGCAGTGCAACAAAGCCTTGCATCAATATGAATGCAAAAGAAAAATTAAAAAAAAATTATGCTCGTAAATTGCAATGAGTGATGAGAGTATGCGTGGCAAATGCGTACAGTAAATGAGCAAATAAACAAGTTTTAAAGTAATTCAATAGCAGAGTACATTGAACTTGTTGGACATTAACGAATTCATTTGCCACTTTCAATTATCCTGAAGTGCTTACTTGTAATGCCATTATATCAGGTCTTTCTTCTATGCATGCATGTGGGGCTTTATTTGCTTTATTGGTTTGGCGGCATAACAGGCAACAATTAGAATCGAAAGATTACATTTTGAACCACCTATTCGCCAAGATAACGAATAATAAAGTAATCTAGACCCACCCTGTGACACTAAGATAACTGACAGGGTTAAGGGATTACAATTTCGCCGATAAGCAAGGTAAGCCGTCCATAAAATGTGCGGCGAGGAATTTCTGTCTCCAAGACAGAAAAGCCGGGTACTCGCAGAGAAGGTGAAGACTGTCTTCTTACTTTCAGGTGCCCGACAGCGTTGAAGTGTGTGTGTCAATAACCCAGATCTCAGTTATCACAGTCACCAGTCTAGAAATATTTTTCTTATTCTTGCTCACAACTGAGCGGAGCGGAGACGATGCACGGTTAGAGATTCTGTTGTGTACTATGCGAATTCTTTTGTTAAATAGTATTCAAGATATAGACTGTCAAGACTGTTACTGATATAGAACGCTCCATGTTAGAGCCATTTTGGGCCAATTGATGCACCTGCTTGTTACCGATAAAGCCATTATGTGCAGGAATCCATATCAAAGATACATCAGCCTGACGTCATTGCTTTGGCTAACTAGAGCAGAGCATGTAACCCTCGATTAAAATGTCAAGAGAGCCGTTTGGCTTTCCACGAATATGCACATCTTGAGAGTCCATTTTCTTTATATAGTATTCATGAATGCCGCATCTGATGCTACTAAGCTGTATAGCGACTGTCACTGATATAATAGAGACCGCTCCATGTTAGAGGCAACCTACTCATTGATAATGAAGTCACTGTAAGCAGGAATACATATCATATATATATCAGACTGATGTGCCAGACTGAACGTCACAGCTCGCCATTGGCCAACTAGAGCAGAAGATGTAACTTTTGCGTGAGTGCCAGGAGAATTTTTTTGCTTTTTTGATTTCTTATACAAACAAATCAAAAATCATGCCACAACTTTCACTTTACTGTTCAAGATGGCGACCGATTTAACAGCTGTCAAGTGATTTATTCTCAGTTTGGTTTGGTAATTTATCATGAATAGACTCACGCCTGAACAACGCTTGCAAATAGTGCAATTTTATTTCGAAAACGAGATTGCCGTTGTTCCCGATTTTCATAAGCGAATTTTGTTTAGCCATGAAGCGCACTTCTGGTTGAATGGCTACGTCAACAAACAAAACTGCTGCATTTGGAGTGAAGCTAATCCTCAAGTGTATGTCGAAACACCGTTACATTCAGAAAAACTGACCGTTTGGTACGCTTTATGGGCTGGTGGAATCATTGGTCCGTACTTCTTCAAAAACGATGATGGTCAATGGTGATCGGTATAGAGCCATGATTACTAACTTTTTCATTCCTGAATTGAACAACCACGATGTCCAGGAGCTGTGGTTCCAACAAGACGGCGCAACATGTCACACAGCTCGTGCCACAATCGATTTATTGAAAGACACGTTTGGTGACCGCCTAATTTCACGTTTTGGACCTGTGAATTGGCCTCCAAGATCTTGTGATTTAACACCGCTAGACTACTTTCTGCGCAGCTAAGTAAAGTCATTGGTCTATGCGGATAAGCCACAAACGCTTGACCATTTGGAAAACAACATTCGCCGTGTTATTGCCGATATACGGCCACAAATGTTGAAAAAAGTCATCGAAAATCGGACGTCCAGATTGGACTACAACCGACCCAGCCGTGGCGGTCATATGCCAGAAATCATATTTAAAATCTAATGCCACAAGATTATCTTCTGGGTAAATAAAATTCATGTCAATCGAATAATCCATCGTTGTTTTATTGCAATTTAAAGTTCTATACGTCTATAAAAAACACCCTTTACAACCATCTGAAGTTGTACTAACGGTCTGCAAACTGTGTGGATTGCACAGCCACACTTTACTCGGAAGAAAAAGGAAAAGTAATTCAAGGCATTGATGATGGTTGTTTGCATCCCGGTCTTGATTTTCAGTACGTATCAATAATTCATTCCTTTTCTCTCTGCTTTCACTTGTAAAATTAAATTATGAACTTACGAAGCTTTAGTTTTCATAACATTAAGGTTTCGTCTTTGCGTTGGTAATTTAATTTAATTTTAATAATTGAGAATAAATTGATTTTATTAACCCAGATTGGGTAAAAAGTAAAAAAGAAAATTGTTAAGAAAAAGTTTTAAAAATAAATATTGAAGCCATGTGAAAGCCATTTATCGTTTTGATTAAAATACTTTTATGAAAAGCTTTATTGAAACCAAAAAATTTAATTTAATTTTTTATTTAATTAACAAGTTTTGTTTATTTAACTAAGCTTTTTGTGATGGCATTGCGTCATTTAAAATCCCAAAATCTTTTTTCTTCTTTTCGTTTTTTTCTTAACTAAAAAAGGAAACAATAAATTTATTTTAGCCCGCCTTTGTTATCAGCAGCAATAATTTGACTCAAAATAATTTGTTTTACTTTTGATAGAACGCACTTTCGCATTCGGTAATCTGTATGTGAAGGATTGTCCCTGTCATCCAAATTATTGTTAAGCAACCTTAAAGTTAATGATTCCTAAAAAAGAAAAAAAAAGTATGAGGCGTGTGCTAAGTCTGCCAGCCCTTTCTATTCGCAAATCCCATAATAGCTACCAGCCCTGTGTTTGTTTGTTTGTGAGAAATTTCTCATTCCAATTCATTCACTCAATTTAATGTGCTTTCACTATCAGAATCAAGCTGTCAAAAAGAGAAAATTAAAATTGGTTGTGGAGTGACATTTAAAAATTTCTGCTCCTGTTAAATTAAAAACGAAAACAAGAAACGGAAAGTATCTGCAGAATTGACCCAATTTTATATGTGTCGTTATTAATAAACGTGTTTCTAGATAATAAATCACAAAACAGTGTTTTTGTTGTTTTTTATAACAAAATGAAAATACCATCAGACAATAGAATACCCACACACACACATTCACTTTTATTGTTTTAAATAATTATTTGGAT
Source organism: Thelaira solivaga (assembly GCA_947397855.1). NCBI lineage: Eukaryota > Metazoa > Arthropoda > Insecta > Diptera > Tachinidae > Thelaira > Thelaira solivaga. The sequence goes on from OX377614.1 coordinate 11,892,759, forward strand.
GAGAGTGTGTCAGTTTATTTGGCCTCTTTAATTTTGCTTAAAATTTACTCATGCGGAAATACAATTTAATCTTGTAAACATTTCATATGCAACTCTGTGTGTGTACGGGTATCACTTTTACTGTTTTTGTATTACAAAAAAGGCTGAAACTGCCACAACAACAATTCCTGATATCAAACAAAAACCCCCGAAAAAAAAACAAATAAAATGCAGGGCCCAAAAATTGGTTTTTTCAAAAGTTTCTAAAATAATTTACTCTAAACCTGGGCCCAAATCGATCAACTCGTATCGAAATTTTATAATTTTTTTTCATAAAAAGCCAGTTCCTACAGTTTGCATTCGATATCAAAGACGGTGATTTGGGCCCAGGTTTAGAGTAAATTGTTTTAGTAACTTTTGAGAAAATGGAATATGTTGTTGCTCCCCATATAGCCCATTCTTTCATCTTATTGTCCAGCTAAATATTTATGGCAAGGCCTGTTAGTTTGGGAGTTTTTTGGACTTTGGATATTCTAGCAAAAGGGATATTCGGGGCGGAGCATGAAAAACAGACGGTTACTGGAATGTTGGATTATCTATGTCCAAAAGCCTTGTGTAGGGTGTTGTCACGGGATTCCTGACTGGAAATTGCCGAGTATTCAAACACTTGGAGAATATGACAATCAGTCAAAATGACCTCTGCAGGTTATGTAACGAAGATGAAGAGACAGCAGAACACATATTGTGTTCCTGTAATGGGCTAATTTAGACCCGTTTTAATACAACCGTCAGACATGGCGTACAAATCACAAAAAGAAGTTTCTGAATTCTTAATGAATAATAGACTCTGGGAGGATTGGTAAGTTGAGAGTAGTGTCACAATTGGTCTATTTTGGCCGCAGTGACCAGTTGAATTGTTCCCACTCCTCATTCTAATTCTAATTCTTGTAAAGGGTGAATTAAAGCTTCTTTGTTAATTCAATACGAGAAAGGGATAAACGAGCCTTTAACTTGATTACACTGAAAAAATAATTCATTATTTTTCCACAAATGGCAGCATTTTACAGATTCAATGAAATACTTCATTAAATGAATGAACGATCCAATGAAATACTTCATTAAATGAATGAATGATTCAATACAATACTTCATGAAATGAATGAATGATTCAATACAATACTTAATAAAATGAATGAATGATTCAATGAATTACTTCATGAAATGTGTGAATATTTCATTGAATTAATGAAATTTTTCACTTAGCCCTGATTGTAGGTATTTTATGTGAATTAATGTCACAAAAACTATTTGAACCAGAAGCGTTGAATGCAGTCACATGCTTTTTCTGCAGGAAATTAATACAAAAAACTTGCTTTTTGCTTTGTCCTGAATCCCTGACTTGCGTTAACTACCAAGCAAATCACTAATGAGTTGAAAAATTTAACTTAATACTGCCTTTCTTGTTCACGAGTTAAATGCTAAAATTTCCATATTAAAATGTCATGAGGCATAGGTAACTTTTAACTCTACACAACCCTTGTTTTGTCTACACTGAGAAAACAACTCCGGTTGTGAGAACTAAATTTGTTTCCAATCAAAAATTCTGTTGTGGGAGTCGAATTTTTTTAATTGTGACAATATACAATCGAAATATTTTTAAAACAACAAAATTTTGTTTGCTACAACTAAAATATTTGATTACCACAACTGAATTTTTGGTTGAAAACAAATTTAGTTCCTACAAACGAAGTTGTTTATTTACAAAATAAAAATAAAGTTTTCAAATGTGTATGCAGATAAATACGTATTTAAATATGAAATTTTAGCAAAGACAACAACCTTACAAATTAACATAGCTAAATTTGCAACTTACAGAGCTCTGTAAAACACTTAACAGAGAGTAGTGAAATATTCAGGAGGAGAAAACAAGGACCTGGGGGCAAGAATTAACAAACAAATATTATGAAAATGGGCGTTCCAATCAAAATGCATATCGTGAACTTAGTGATTTTTTCGGTCAATTTAATCGTCCAAATGTGCTTTAGAGTAGAGACGTAATTTTTTTGGATAATCACAAATTTTTCACAAACTTTTCACAAGCTTTTTATGAATTTTTCACAGCAGGAATAAGCTTCCTGCTGACGCCTTTCCTGAATCTTACAATTTGGGAAAATTCATATCGAATCCTAGTTCCATCACAATGCATTGCATGAGTAGTGTTGCCTAAATTTTAAAAAAAAAAACTATTCACAAACTTTTCAAGAAGTTTTCACAAACTTTTCACAAACTATTCATGCCAAGCCAAGCCAAACTGAGAATAAATCACTTGACAGCTGTTAAATCGGTCGCCATCTTGAACAGTAATGCCAACTTAAAGTTCTATACGTCTATAAAAAACACCCTTTAGTTTTCAATAATAAAATCGTATTAAGAATTTTAAATGTAGTTGAAAATCGTTTAAATGTAAATAGGAAATCGTTTAAAAAAACCCTTTGGCCAAGTGGGATATGTATTCTCATATCCCGAGTATTTTTGTGTAAGTAAATAGGTCAAAGTGTTTTAATTTGAAAAGAAAATACGTAGCAAGAAAACATTGTATTTACTCGTATTTATGTATATGTGCACTCGTATTTGTATTTCTAGCTTTAGAGTTGTAATTAAAAAATGTAACAACAAGTGGAAAAATTAAAGTTCGCATGCGAAAAAAACTGGCATCGTTCGTTGCACACACTATGACTCATTTTACTTTTTTATTATATTTTTTTGTTTTTTTAATGTGAAACATTGAGGTATTAAAAAGAAAGAAAAGAAGAATAGAAAAAATTTAGCTTTTAATATTTAAAGGATAATGAATATTTTGACAGGCTTTTTAAATTATGAAAAATTCAAACGTGTATTTAATTGTGAGCTTCACTGTACTTTTTCTTCATATCAATATTTTTTTATTATGAATACTCTTAACCTTTTTATTTTTTTTATTTTGCGAAAACAATTGCTGCAAACTGATTAAAAATTTATAATCTCTTGTTAAAAGCGAAAAGAAAAAATTTAATAGCAAAAAAAAACTTTTTATGATTGTATTTTAGTTGTTGAAAGTTTAATTCAGGATTGTCAGGTTGTTAACTCATTTCGCTAAAATCACTGCCAGAAAATATATTAACAGCCAGTCTCTCTCTCTCTGCAGGAAGTTATCGTTCGTTGCTAATTCAGGCGTCAAGCACAGGTTAAATCACCGCAAGTTCTAGCGAATTTTCCAAATTTTTTTAACAGAAAATAACTTGAATTTCAATTAAATGCAACAATTTGTGGCTCACTAAAAAGTCTAACCAAAAGAAACTCGAACAATAACTCAAGAATTTCAGTACGAACTTATAAAATCCTTTCAAAGCAAAAGGTGCCAGTCATTTAAAATTTTTTTAAAAATAGTCCAAAGTTATTTCTGAGTATTTGGATGGTAGATTACAAATCTAGACGACCTCCGCTTAAAAATGATAGGTATCCCATCCCATAATCTGCTATGGCTCGTGCGAAAGTTGCTAACATACCTCAGAGCAACAGCAATGGTTTTTGAAAATTAAAAAAAAAATTTTTTAAATAATCCAAAGTAACTTCTGAGTATTTTGGCGGTAAATTACAAATCTAGATGGTCTCCTCCTTAAAATGATATGTGTCCCATCCCGTAATTTGCTATGGTGGGCATTACCATGCTGTAACCAAAAAATTTTTGTTTGCAACAATCAAGAGAATGACATGGACGGAGCCTCATGTCACACCGCCACCGTAACCATCGATGTTTTGAGCAGTTTTTGAAAAACGAATAATCGGCCGAAATTGTGATGTCAATTGGCTGTGATTACTTTCTATGGGGAGCCATTAAGGATAAATGTTACACAAAAGATTCAGAAGCGTTGAAACATGTAATCGATATAGCCTTTTTTTTTACAGACGATTAAAATTTCAAATTTTAAATAACCCACCCTGTTTTTCCAAATGCAACTATGGAAACTTTAATAAAATTCGCAAAAAAAAAATTGCAAATAAACGCAGCTATAGCATCTTTTCAAACTGCTCTGGCAATGCATACAGACGTTTAGGAAAGCAGTTTATGCTTGAAGGCTAATAAAGGGTGTTTTTTATAGACGTATAGAACTTTAAATTGCAATAAAACAACGATGGATTATTCGATTGACATGAATTTTATTTATCCAAAAGATAATCTTGTGGCATTACATTTTAAATATGATTTCTGGCATATGACCGCCACGGCTGGCTCGGATGTAGTCCAATCTGGACGTCCAATTTTCGATGACTTTTTCCAACAAATGGTCAAGCGTTTGTGGCTTAACCGCATAGACCAATGACTTTGCATAGCCTCACAGAAAGTAGTCTAGCGGTGTTAAATCACAAGATCTTGGAGGCCAATTCACAGGTCCAAAACGTGACATTAGGCGGTCACCAAACGTGTCTTTCAATAAATCGATTGTGGCACGAGCTGTGTGACATGTTGCGCCGTCTTGTTGGAACCACAGCTCCTGGACATCGTGGTTGTTCAATTCAGGAATGAAAAAGTTAGTAATCATGGCTCTATACCGATCACCATTGACTGTAACGTTCTGGCCATCATCGTTTTTGAAGAAGTACAGACCAATGATTCCTCCAGCCCATAAAGCGCACCAAACAGTCAGTTCTTCTGGATGTAACGGTGTTTCGACATACGCTTGAGTATTAGCTTCACTCCAAATGCGGCAGTTTTGTTTGTTGACGTAGCCATTCAGCCAGAAGTGCGCTTCATCGCTAAACAACATTCGCTTATGAAAATCGGGAACAACGGCAATCTCGTTTTGTGCCCATTTGTAAGCGTTGTTCAGGCGTGAGTCTATTCATGATGAATTGCCAAACCAAACTGAGAATAAATCACTTGACAGCTGTTAAGTCGGTCGCCATCTTGAACAGTAATGCCAACTTAAAGTTCTATACGTCTATAAAAAACACCCTTTATGTAAAGACTCGTTCTGGAAGTTATTGAAAACTTACCAAAAATGAACGCTAAACGCATAAGAAAGATTGAATGAAAATTAATTAAAAGTCAAGCTGAGTGATTCAAAATAATTTTCTAATACGCGTGAGTTATTTTGCTGTTTGTGAGAGTATTTCTTATTAAACCTTTTTAAAGGCAAAACCAACACCATAATCAATACACTAATCGCCATGTTGTACAACAACAAAAGTACAAGGGTATGGGCTGTGGGTGTGGCAAGAAATTAGTATTTAGCTGCTAAAAAGTATTCAAAAAGTAAATATTTTTATTGAAATTAAAAGAAATCAATAGCAGCTACATTGTAATTAAACTTGGATTATTTATTATCAAATTTTAGGTATTTTGAACTTGGGAATGGAAAAGAATCCCAGCTGCTAAACAGTTTCGCAAACTAAGTAATCAAGATGAGTTAAAAGCCTTTTATTGGCAACTATTATTATAAAAATTTGTGGAAAAGAACTGGAGCTCTGGACAAGTTTAACATTTGACAGACCAAGCAACACTTTTCCGACAAAAGATAATATTAAAAAATCTGTCTGTTGGAATGCACTTGCAATCAATCACTTATTTGCTGCAACTGACTGTTTAATTTCACAGTATTTCTTAGCCTAATGGAACTCCTAATGAATGACAAGAATTCATTACTAAAATGAAGTATATTGTGAAGGAAATGAAATTTGTTTACTCAGAGAAATCTGCTTATTTTAGGCAATAACTTACAACAGCTTAAGGTACAGCCTTTACGCACTTACCATACTTCAAGCATTTGCATTGGAAACAAAAACAATATACGAAAATTTTTATGCTGGGGCTGCAAGTCAAGTTTAATACAAAGAAAAAAAATGGGTCTAATTATTTATTTCGTTCCGCAGCTGCGGAAATAATTTTTTTTTTTTTTTTTCGAAAGCAAAATTTGATATTATTCATTCCTTTGCTGAGGTATTCTTTCGCAGTTGCGGCATCATTTCTACCGTGTAGTATTGTATTCTACAAGTGAACAAGACATGGAGCAATACACTCCCCAAGAACGCGGAATAATCGAAGTGGACGATTTTTCGACCAAAATCATAATGAGCGACGAGGCTCATTTCCACCTCAGCGGGTATGTGAACAAGCATAGCTATCGCTTCTGGGGCACCGAAAATCCACGAGTGATGCACGAAGAGCCATTACACGCGCTCAAAGTGACTGCATGGTGCGCTGTTCACACTGTATAGGGCCATGTTAAACAAATTTTTTCTGACGCAATTGAACGAATTAGGACTGAAGGACATGTGGTTCCAACAGGACGGAGCAACGGCACACATTTCATTTTCATTTAGAAAAAAATGACAGCCAAACAACATCGGATGACTTCTTTGGCCCACCTTGTAAAAGGAGATTTTTAATTAAAAAAAACTAAAGCTTGATGGCCGAAAAAATAAATCAAAATATTTGTTATTTTAGACGGCCTTAATTAAATGTATCTTTTAAATTTATTTATTTTTCAGGCTCGAGGTCATGACGAAAAAATAAATTTTATTTAAAAAGTCAGCAAGCAGTAAAAGCTATGGCTGCTAGGTAGCTCACTGCGAACAAAAATGAAGCATTTTAAATGCGCTGTTCTAAGTGTTTCTCTATCGTTGTACTCGTATGCCTTATAAAGTTGCTTCCAGACAATTAATATTTTCAATCACTCACTGTCGGTTTTCCTCAACTAATTGATGATATTAAACAGTCATCTTGCCATTAGCACAATATTTATTTAATGTGCAGTTTGTAGGAAATGAAATGAAAAGCACTTAAAAATATTTTCAAAAAAGAGTGATTTTCATACAGATTTTTTAGACGAGTGTACGAGTATTGTTCGTTTCCTGTAAACAGCATATAAAAAATATGATTTTTATACCAAAATCTCATTTCAATGAATTTTAATTTAATTTATGGCTGCAAATAACTTAGAGAACAAAAAAAAATTTTTTTTAAATTTTAAAAATGCGCACGTTTACAAAAAATTTTATTTTTATTTGCAAAATCTATTTACAGCCTTCTCTTTTTGTTTTGCTTAAATTTAAATTTCTCGTTTAAAACTAGTTTTTTTTTTTTTTTTTTTTTTTTTTTTTTTTTTTTTTTTTTTTTTTTTTTTTTTTTTTGATTTAACAATTAAAGTACAAAACGAAATATTCAAATTTTGCCATTTACTTGAAATAAAAAAAAAAAAAAAAAAAAAAAATATAATCAAAAAATAAAAAAAAATCAAAATCAACAACTTGAGAGAAACCTTAAAAAAGTAAATGCTTTTTTGAGTTTTTTTTATAGTTTTTATATAGAAAAACTACTCTCCAATAAACCAGAACGGCGGAAACAGACTAAACGAAAACGAAAAACTAAAAAACTAAATTTAAGCTTAAAAAAGTAGGCAGAAAAAACTAAATTTGAAATCAAATTTGAAAAAAAAAAAAACACATAAAAAGAGTGTGTAGCCTTTTTTTAATTTTTCTTTTTTTAGTCGATGCAACTAACTGGAAAAAATGTAAAGTTAAAATTGCTAAATATGACAGCTCAGTTATGCGAGAATACACCAAACTCACGCACACTCACTCACGAGTACAAGCGTACTTGTACTTTACTTCTAATACCAAACCAACACAAACCGATATGTAAATTATAGGCATGCCCTACAATTCTGATGATTGTCTATACGAATCGTTTATAGCTCAAAATTACATAATGATTTGTGTCTGTTCAAGTTTAAACAAAAGTTTCACTTAATTTCAGTTATGCATGAGAGTGTAACCTAAAATAGTTAAAAGTCAAAAAAGTGAAATTTTGATTTCCATTTAAATTAATTAAGTAATTGAGCCGTTACTGTTAAAAGTGTTACAAGTCAATTTATGTTTTTCATTTTTTTGGTTTGCTAATTTTAGTAAGATATAAACATCATCGAACTAAAACTAATGCTAACGGATTTTTTTTTTTAAGTAGACTTAAAGCTCTTTAAAAAATAACAGCTCAATTATCATGTTGAAAGATGAGAAATTGTGTTACAATAGATTTCAGTTAGCCTGGCGGTTAATTAAGCTCAACCCACAGAAAATAAATAAAAAAACAAAAATTAAATTTTAATTTATTCAAAATTGTTTTGAGTTTGCAAGTCATTTTAAAACACAGTTGAGTCTCGATTATGCAGGTCATGAGGGAGTATAATTGAAAAAACACGCCTACAGGTGCTTGTATGGCTTCTTGGTGAAAAGAAAATGAAAAATAAGAAAAATTTCTTATTTTATTTACAAGTTGCACTATGGGAAAAAAATGTTTAGTCTCGTTTAATGCTAGAAAAAATAGCCACACAAGTGACTAATAACAGTTTCACTTAACTTTAGTATTTTGATGGAAAAATGCCCAAATAAGTTAAAACTTTATTGAATTCTTAACCCCTTCAGAACCATAAACGTACTGAATACAATACAGTTATCTTAGTTATACATAGATAAATTAGGAGTTTAAAAAGAGATTTTGCAGAAAATCCAAAAAAAATTTTTTCTTAAAAATTAAATTGTGGACACACGTGACTCCATGGACACATGTCGATGCTGAGGTACTGTTAAATAGCTATAAACATATAATGCAATATAAAAACATAAAATTTGCGTTTTATAAAATTTCTGGTTCGAAACACCGGTGTCCCTATGGTGCTTAAAGGATTAAGCTGAAAAAATAAATATGACGCAGAGAACTAAAAAGATGAGCAAGAGAATTCCTGTCACCCTTAAGTCGGTATCTTTTTAAAAATAACTTTAAATTCATATAATTTTTATGAACAAAATTCAGCTCTTAATAAAAGCCTACTTTTTTGTGATTATAATTATGGCCTTCTGCTTTTTTATTTATTTAATTTAAGTGCAACTTGAAAATCTCAGCCTTCAGTAATCTAATCCTTTGCGTACACAGAAAAAAAATTAGCAACCAATTAAAAATTTTAATTAAAAAATTTGTTAAATCAATTAAATTGTTAATTGAATCAGTTGAATATTTAATTATTTTAATATATTTTTCAGTTTAATTAAATATTTAATTGACTCAATTAAAAATTTAATTGATTTAACAAATTTTTTAATTAAAATTTTTAATTGGTTCTTAATTTTTTTCTGTGTACGTGAGAGCTTCAATTTTTTTTAGAATACATAAGCATGCTTAAGTAATGCATAGCAAAAATAAAATTTTGGGTATGTAAGTGAGCGTGTGTGACATTTTTTTTTTGCGTGAGAGTGCGTGACAAAAAAAATTTTAAGGATCTGATAACAGAAACTTTCCAAGATTAAATTAAAAAAAAATCATTTCAATTTGTATAGCGGCTTAGCAGTAATTCAGAGCTAATAAAGAAAACCAGCCTAAGTCGACTTAAATGAAAATTGGCATGATATAGCAATTATGTTACAGGGTTGGGGATCTATATAAATACCTTAACTAACAAGATGTTAAATGAAAAAAAAAATACCTTTTGCTAGAATCGAAATAATTTTATAAGAAAAATTTTTAAGGCTTCTACAGTAGGGGTTCTCTAAAATTCCTTAATAAGACATAAGTGATTTTTCCATATTGGCACAAAACTAAAATACCCAGTTTTCGTTTGTTTCGCTCGGTATTTTCTATCATTCATTCATTTGATTAAAATGGAAAACTTACAACGAACGATTGAACAAAATTGACTGAAGAAGCTGATCACTAAAACGAACGATTTAACAATCAGCTGGTGTCATGCGAATTTAATACAAAAGGCAAATTACGACATTTAACAGCAAATCCTGAGCAACCGATTTTGGCCTATACCGGCTAGGTTATTATAAATAAATAAATAAATGAAAAATGAAAACTAAACTTTCGAGTGGAGATTTTTTTTCTTTGTGTCCCACTCAAAACTATTGGACAATTTTCTGTGCACCCTCTTACACGTTTGGGTGTGAATTTATAAACGAATGACACTTGAAAGAACTTTTTGTTTTTTTTTTGTAAACAACATAAAATACAAAACAATTCTTTAGCGATTTCTTTAAAATGGACGCTTTTTGAATTCATTTCGCTTCAAGGTTTTTATATTTCATTTTGAGTGGATAGATGTTGTTGGATAATATTTTGCACTTCAGATGTTTTTTTTTATATGACAGATAAACACATTTGCCCAAAAAAATATAAAAAAGTTTAGTTTTAAATTTCATCCGGCATAACTAGTAAAAGAAATATAACAATATTACGGTTTACAACTCAACGCTACTTTAGTTGAAATTTGGAAATTACAACCGATTTGTTTTATTACCGAATATATTTTTTCCCGGTCAAGCCCGGCTCGGCAATTTAGTAAGTATAGAAAGCCTATGTAAAATTTGTTAAAGAAATCCATTCAAAAATAGAATTTTTATGGTTAAAAACACCCTGCAAATAAATACAGCCCTTCACTATTTTATAAAGCGGTTCATGCTTCTGCTAGAATTATTAGCAGAGGCGCCAATTATAATAGTTAATAAAATATTGCAAAGCATAATTTCAGGCTTAAGTTAAATAGACGCACACATATTTATAAGTAGTTGTGAAGTGGACACAAAAATGGGCGTGTCCGATTTAAAAGTATATGGCGTCCTTCCTTACAGTATAGAGATTTCATTTAACGTATTTCAAGCAAATCTGTTATAAAATAAAATTTTTTATGGTGAACAAACAAACAGATACAAAATTAGACAACCTCTTTTTTAAAATAATATGTGTGCTATTAGGTCCCATTCATTGAGATAGAAGGGTTTAGCCGGAGTAGCCTTCATCCCTCAGAGACCACATATACGCTATTTTTTGTACTAAGTGAAATTTTCAACGTTTTCTAAAAAATTTCACAAATACAATTGAGAGAAACTATATTCATAAGATGATAGCTCTATCTATTAGGTCCCATTTTCCTAGATAGAAGAAAGGCTTCATCTCTCTATAAGAAGAATATGCATGGAAATTTTTTTATCGCATGCGATATTTTAAAAAAAAAAACTTATTTACTTAGACGTATTTATCTTCACACACATAAAAAAAAATTGATATTTTACGAAAATTTCTTAATATTTTTAAATTTAAATTTAATTAAACAATTAATAGCAGAATCCAAGCTACACTAAAACATTTTCTTTCTTTTTTTGCTTTAAATTTAAATTGTAACTTGAAACAACAAAGGGTTAGTGCTATTACATATTTTTTCTTTCCTTCTTTCTTTCTCTCTCTCAGTGCAACTCTTGAAACTATAAGATACACTTGAAAACAACAGACAACTACTAATTATACATATACAATATGAATTTCTTAAAAATAATAGCACTCGTGCATACACTCACTAACTCATTCACTTATGAATAAAAATATATTTTAACCACATATTTTTTCATCTTCTTTTGCATTTTCATTTTTCATCAACATTTAGAAGCAACAACATTCATTTACAAATGCATCATCATTTTATAAAATAGAGCAACAGAATGAGGCGTCATTGTTTTAAGAACGAGTGAATGTAAACTGTTTCCTAAAGTTCATGTAAAAGTGACACTAAAAAAATTACATAATGGAGACGATTGGAGCGCTCACTTAAGTATTGACTCGGTACTGAACTAATTAATGCAGATTAACAGACACTTCTAACTTAGCACAGCAAACTCTAGGTGCCTTACTGTACAAGGAATTCTTGACATCTAAGTGCAAAAGGAAGAATTTCTTAACTGAAACCTGGGAATCTGGTAAGACATTTGAAAATACTTGACTTTTTTAGAAACGATCCTTATAAATATTAAGGTATCTGATTATAACAGGCTTACTCTGGTAACAAAAACTAACTTTAGAGTTTTAATACTTCGGAAGGGCTGTTGGCTAAACCCAACTTGATAGCACTAAGAAGCCGAAAAGTTTTGGTTCACTGAAGGTGGCAAACAGTAAAATAACGACACTGGAGCTGGTATCTATGCCCTGAACTTTCAAAGTTCCCATTCCCATGGTAAAATTCCCTTCATCTTTTCAGTGGAAATTGACGCTATTAGGGAATATTTGAGGCTAAGGACTAGACAGAAGACCATATACTTGTTCAAAACGGAGTCTTGAGACTCTAATTAAGGTCTGTTAGGCCGCCATGTAAACCAGACCATATACTTATGCCCCTATTATGATTTACAAGTCACAGCTCAGTTGAGTTGAAATTAAAACATCTGCAATTGATGACTTCTAATTTCTTAAAATTTTTGTCAATCACACTAACACAGGGTTGTAATCGGTAATAACAAAATAACGTTCTAATTTCAAAATTCAAAAAAGGAGACTATTAACCTGCACTTCTGGCCTTACTGTCATCTGAGCTAAGATCAGCTATTGTACTGAATTGTCTGTCATGTCTTAACGAATTTGGTGTTCACAACAGTCTCACTTTGCGTTCGTTGCCTGGACATAAGGCCCGTACAGACTGCTTAACCAAACAGAGAGGCCCCTCACACTGTCATAGGAAGAAAATTGATTTTTTATTCGCAACACAATTCCCAAAACATTGCTGAGTGTAGTCAGAGAAGTAAAATGTTTGACTACGTTATCGAGGTGCACATCAAAGCAGGTACTGGTGCTCCAGAAGAGCGACCTTCCTAAACTCCTAATTAGAACGGTAGACCTCTTAAATATCTTAAGCGTAAAATACAAAATATTAGGAGAAGCTAATACATTTTATGTGGTTGGTAGGACGAAACCTTAGAACATGTACTTTGCGACTGTGACAAGACAGTTGCACGGCTTCTTGTTGATATCCAAAATAATTGCTTTCATTCAAAGCGTAAATTTTGAAGAATGAATGCAAGGCCTGTACTAAAGATCTTTGAAGTCGCGGTACACATGGTCTAATTTACAATAATAAGAATAACGCGACAAGCGGTTTTTATATGTCAAAAAGTCTCATGATCATAACAAATGTATGAACCGCACTGATATAAAGCAACGTTAACACTTGAGTGGTTAGAAAATTAAATTTGAGAGTGAAGTTGGCTGCAAAATAGTTTTTTTTTAATCTAGCGTTTTTAACTCTATTTATGTTTTTCTTTAGCGAGTATTATTAACATTCGACAATCTTAGTCTCAGTTGGCATAAAGAAATTACTGAAATTCTAAGTTAATAAAAGTCAGAGAGAACGAGAGAGAGAGAGAGAGAGAAAGAGGAAGCAGATTGCAAGTACTGTAATTCTGTTTTGTTGGCATTCGATGTGTTAAGAAATTAAGTTGGCTGCAGGTTATTCGGAACTTATTTTTTATTGATTTATTAAGCAAAGACGTTTAAACAAAAGCTTTGGAAAATACCAAAATTCGAGAAACGAATAGTATAAAATTGCTGAAATAAAAATTACGTATGTGAACTGGGACTCAACAACAGACAACTTTTAAATTAACTTGATACACAAGCTTTTTATATTCTAAGAAAGACCGGTTAAGGCCGCATAAAATTTTCATTGAAGCTGAATTACATTTAAAATGGTGTACCCATAGATACCATTTTATGACTCACTTTCTGTAAATATTTTTGTATTTAAAAAGTTGTTTATTAGGCGAGAATTAATTTTAAAAGTCAATAAACAAATTCAGTTAATTAAAAATTAAATATTAAAATTTTTGAATGTAAAATTTTAAAGCAATAATTTTTCATTTGCGATTTAGATTTAGATTTAGATTTAGATTTAGATTTAGATTTAGATTTAGATTTAGATTTAGATTTACACAACTTGGAGCGTGTTTACGTTTTTTTATTTTGTAAATAAATTTTATTGACAATTTTTATTTCTATGAAAACAAATCTCGGTCATCGCCCTTCATAATTTTTCCTTTAGAGAAAGCAAAGCACAAAATATTAAAAAAAAAAAAAACTATTCAAAATATAAAATTATTATCTATTTATTAACGGTACTAGATATGTGCTTGGTGAAGAGCACTCAATCACTGGGGAGAGTGTGTTTTGCTAAGCAGTCATAATTTTAAAAGAATAAATTCAAGTTTTATTTATCAACTATTTTTAGTTGGCTTATGGTCTCCCAAATTAATGAATGTACTCTAGTCCCTAAACCATGTACAAGCTAAAAGGGTAGGTGACATTTAGGTGTGGTTGACATTCAACATCGGCCCTTAACATTTAACCACCGTTTAACTATAGCTGTGTAAACACAGACTTTGCAAGATATTTCCCGACGTCAGGAATTGGTGTAATAAAATGTTTAATGTTATTAAGAGGAAAAAAAGTCTAAATTTAATACTTATGTTAAGTGGCATAATAATTAAAAACTTTTTGTTTTATAAAAATAAAATAGAAAAATTGCAAAAACAAAATAAAATTTAAAAAATAATAAAAATTCCTGCCATAACAAAATGTTGTTGTCCTTAGCATAAGACACCTCACAACAACCCACACTTGCAGCCTGCATTTTGCTTTAACATTTTGTAGTGTAGCCTACCTTAAGGCATTAAATGTATTTTTATATTTACTGTATACTTTGATGCTTACTTTTTTAAGGAGTGGCTGAGGGGAGTGTTAACAAACTCAATTGTTTGTTTGCGTGGGTTTGGATGTGTATGTGTGTGTGTTTTATGTTCATGTTTATGCACGTACTAAATAGTAGATGCGGCTGTGTTATTTTTTAAGTAGATTTTTTATCTTATTTGTATTACTTTTCTTTTTACTTGTTTGGTACTTTTGCTGTGTTTGTTACATCCTTAATAGAAGCCAACGTCATTAAAAGAATTTCATTATGCTCACATGCTGTTGTTCATCCAAATATGTGTGCCAAGCGCCAGCACCAGCATGCAAGAAAGAAAACTCTTGGCATTTCATATGCAATTCATTTTTGTTGGGAGTTATTTTGCCAGTTATTTTCTCCATTATGCTAGTGTGTATGTCTCATGTATCCTGTAGCTGTATTACAGAATGTGTATGTGGGTATATATAAGCCTTAATGGTCATGTGTGAGTACGTTTTCCTTTTTTATTTATTTTTTTTTTTTTTCTTAAGTTTATTCTAGATTATTTTTCTTGATTTTTTCTATTTTTTGTTTCTTTGTTTTAAATGTAATTTCTTTTTACATTATTATTTGCGGTTGTTTTATTTTATATTTTTAATAACAGCCATGTGTATGTGTGTGTATGTGTATAAAAAACAATGATGTGCAGTAAATTGCATTTTAATGGATAAGAATGTCGCCTCCTCATATTTTAGCAGACCAAGGTAAAACAAGCAGGAACAAAAAAATTTTTAATTCAAAGTTTTAACGCTGACAACGACAATGGTAAAAATGTTTTGGCTGCTGATATGGAAAATTTTAAATAACTAAATAAAAATGTATGTAAGTGAGTGTGAAATATTCCAAAAAAAATATTCAGAAGGTCATTGATTTCATGTTGCTTATAAATATTTTCTTTCTCATTTAGCATTCACATCCCCCTTTTCTACATTCATTTCGTGAAGCGATAGCGAAAAGAAAAATTTGCAATTATTGATTCCGTTGCTGCGTTCTTCTCAACCTTGGCGGTATTGCCATATTATGATTCCGCAATATATATAAATTTCTACATTTTGCTTAGGCTAAAATTTTCTCACGGAAAGCAAACGGAAAGATCAAAAATGTAAGAAAAAATAAAAAATTTCTCAAAAATTAAATGTGTTTTAGCTTAATATGTTATATTTGTAGAAAATAATTTTGTTTTATTTATTGAAAATTAATTTTCTTATTTATTTAAAATTTATTTTGATTTTACAAAAATTAAATTTTTTTCCTATCACCAACAACTGAAAAATTAACATAATTCATTCACAAATTTTTAATTCACAATTAAATTAAACAATTCAAAATAATAAGATAATTCCACAGGAATGATATACAATCGATCGATATTTCTTTCCGCAAAATTTTCCTTTCCGTGCGAAATCAATAATACGACCCAATATTTGCTAAATCTGGATAAAAGATATTGAAAAAAAGTAAGTAAAATATTTCGCCGAAGATTAGGATTTGCAGTATCACTGAGCCAATAAAAATGGTTTTGATTTAAACTTAAGACTGGGCCCTCTTTATCAATCGATATCTAAATAGAATTTTAATAAAAATTTTGATCGACAATGAATGCCGCAATTTGGCTGGAACCACACATGTTCCGACCATCGATCTTTGCACCATGGGAAGTTTTCCATTTTTTTCTTTTTTTTTTTTGGTAAAAATAAAAAATTTTATAAAAAATAAAAAAAGATAAAAAAAATTTCGTGAGGGTGCGTGAAAAAAAAATTGTTCTATAATCTTTCCAAATGTAAACCCTTCTGAACAGTAGAAACAATTAAGGCGCAAATAGATTGAATAATCTGAAGCCTGGACTAAGGCACAATAACGTGTATTCGTTTTGCGTGAAGTTAGTACAAGATACTGTTTTGATACCTGTTGACAAAATTATTTTCTCAGTGCAGCAAGAAATGTTCCCAAATTATTTGTTTTAATAAGTTCGACAGCTAGTTGGTGAACTTGTGCTATTTTCTTTCTTTTTAATCATAAATAACATTTTGAGAAATAAAGTTGTACAACAAAGTTGTACAATTTGTAAGCAAAAAGGAAAAATTTTCTTCTACTAACGGTTGTATCGTCTGCGAATTGCATTCCAGCAAAAAAAAAAAAAAAAAAAAAAAAAAAAAAAAAAAAAAAAAAAAAAAAAAAACTCAGCTAGTCAGAGCTTTGTGACTGAAGTGGTTGAATGCCGAGTTAATGCTTCTTAACTGCAGATTCCCTGATTCGAATCCAGTTGATGATATAAATTAAATTGAAAAAAAATTTTGACATGCTTTCTTTTTTTTCTATAGAATGGATAAAATAAGTATTTTTTGGCAGCTAAAGCTTTGACTTCTAGGTGGCTCATAGCGAACCAAAATCATGTCTTATAAATGTGATATTCTCTATCGTTGTAGGCCTTATGTAATTGCTTCTGCTGGGATTAGCAGCTTCGCTCTTGCTTTGCGAACTTAATTTTTTAATAAATAAATTTTAATTTTTTTTTTAATTTAATAGACAGTTTATAAAAAATTTATTCTTATCAAGTGGCCCATGCTGTGTAAAGTAAAATATCGAAGTGTATTTTATTGTAGACTTAATGTATGAATGTAAATGAGTTCAACGTTCCTTTTTATTGGCACATCATAATCCACCAGCAATTACAATTGTTGCAGACATATAAGCTTACAAAAAACATAAAACATGACAACAACAAAAATAACTCTGACTGTCTTAGAGAGGATGAGAGAATGAGATTTTTTTTTTTTCAAAAGACAAATTACAATTACAAGTAGAGTAAATGTGTAATAAGTCTTATGAAAGCATTTTCTGCTGTGATGATTAAAATGATTAAAAATGTTAATGTAAAAAGTGAATGCACATTTTTATGCATTAAAATGTAATTATAAATTATATTGCATAAATGTAGTCGCTAATTAGATAAAATTGTCAGAGAATTGGGAAGGTACTAGCATTAACATTAAAATTAAAATAAAATAGAAAGCAAATTTATTAAAGAATCAAAAAAATTAAACCAAATTTTAATTTAGTGATGTTAAATATGACGAGATAAATATAATTAAACGTAACATCTTACGTTTTTTAGTATTTGTAAATATTTTTTAGTATTTATGGCATATTTACCAAATCCGTGTTCCGTATGAGGGTATGAGGGAATTTAAAAAATTTTTTTAAAATACTCTAAAGCAATTTCTGAGCGATTGGGGGACAGAGTACAAATCTAGAGGACCGCCCCTTTAAAACGGTATATATCTCATCTTGTAATCTTTTGTGGTTCCTTCGGAAATTGTAAAAATTCCTCAGAGCAACAGTACTGGGATATGAAGGAATTTAAAAAATTTTTTTAAAATACTCTAAAGCAAATTCTGAGTAACTTGGGGACAGATAACAAATTTAGAGATTCTCCCCTTTTAAAACTGTATGTGTCTTATCCACATTCTTTTGTGGTTGCTGTGGAAATTATAAAAATTCCTCAGGGGAATGAGGCAATTTAACAAATTTTTTTTAATACTCCAAAGTAGTTTCGGAGTAGTTGGGTGGTAGATTACAAATCTACAGGAACTCTCCTTTCAAATGGTGTAGGTCCCATTACGTACTCTCCTATGGTTCGTCCGGAAATTGTAACTACGTATTTATGCACATTTGTACCTACAAATTTATATTTCTCCTAAGATTTAGAAACATTTAATGACGTAAGACGATAAATATTAAAATATATTTACAAATACTAAAAAAAACGTAAGAGGTTACGTTAAAACACATTTATGCCGGCGTGTTTATCTTCACTAACTTATTTAAATTGGAAAATCAATCAAAGTTTTACAGAAACTTAAGCTAAATGCAGTTGGGTGGGAAAAACCGATTATCTAATATTAAGTTATTTTAGAGGATTACAACTTTAAAAGCTCTAAAAGTTGTTCTTTTAAAATTTTTCAGTCTACTGTTTTTTATTCTTTTTTTTTCTAGTGAAATAAAAAAAGATATTTTAAATTTTTAATATTGATGTGAATGGAATATATTTTCTGTTCCATCAGCTACTTCCTTAATATTGATTGTATGACTGATGTCTCTGTTGTAGCCATCAACTTGACTTAATACACTTCATCTTTAATTACTTTTGGAAATGCATTTCGGGATTTTCTTCTGTTTTCTATTAGCAAAACACTTGAAATTTCAATCGTCCTCAAAATATGCAAACAATTAAACAGCCAAGATCTTTTGAAATGAATGTAATTTAATTTAAATTTAAAATCTTTAACTTTAATTTCTTAAATCGTTTGACCCAGATAACAATTTCATTGTAAACACCAACAAACAAACTACAACTATTTTGCTGCCTCGTTGCATGTTGCAATATTTTACCCATTTTTTTTCTACTTTTTTTTTTTTTTTTTTTTTTTTTTTTTTTTTTTTTTTTTTTTTTTTTTTTTTTTTTTTGTTATAAAAAAGAAAACTCTCCCTCATTCTGTTTAAACTAAACTTATTGCATTTAGGTTTTCATTATAGATTTCACCAGCCACCCAACTAGCCAGGCTTTCCTTTGTATTTAGAGAAAATGGAAAAATCTTTTCTTTTTTCTTTGTGCACATTTCAGATACTTTACACTCGTACACACAGCATTTTCAAAACACACAATAGAAATGTTATCGATTGCACTTCAAAAGCAATATCTGGTCCTCTTTCGGTTCTGCTGCTGTACTTTGAATGCATTTTAATTTTGCAAACGGTAAAAAAAAAAAAAACAAAAACAACAGGAAAAGCAACTTGAAAAGAATAAAATTTATTCAGGTAAATACTCGTAACATTTTCAAGTTAAAACATGAATTGCATTCACTTTGATTTCTGCTTAACTTAAATGTAACGCAATCCTGATGACGTGCTGACGCACGTTCTCTCTTTAGGTTTATTCAAGCATATTGTTTGGTTGGATGTGTTTTTATTTTTTTTATTTTAACTTTTATTAATATTAAAAAAAGCTCATTTATATTTGAAAAATTTCATACAAATGGCTTGCATGTTAAATAAGACAGATGACAGATTCAGTTTCTTTATGGAAGAAAAATTGTTTTTATTTATTAAATGAAATTTCACATTAAAATGAAATTTTTAAAAGGAAACAAGAAACAATCGAATTAAAAAAAAATTATATTGATTAAATTGCTAATCGGTTTTGGACTAGAGCAACTGAAAACTATTTCTATATGATTTCAAATCTGCAATTAATTTTTTTTAATTGGCTCTAAATAGGTGACGCGCTATATAAACCCATTTTTTGAAAACAGTTTGTTTTATTTTTTAAAAAACAAAATTCGAAATTCCACATTAAACTTAGCTTCAAGTTGTACCTAAACTATTTTAAAATCTGCTTACTAGTTCCAAAGATATTGCAAAAGTTGTAAGGGCAAACTAGGTTTTCTGTGCAAAATTTATACATTTTAAATTTTCAAAAAATTATTTAAAATAGAAGAAAACAAAAATTAACAATTTTTTTTATCAAAGCATAAAGCCTCATGAGTTCCAAGTAAACTGAACCTTATTTTATAAAAATCGATGCTTAACTTTAGATTTTATTCACAATTAAGTCAAGCTTTCATCACAGTAAAAGCCTTAATTTTGTATGTAACAAATATGTCGAGTAAAATATGTTTTAACGGAACCACTTACGTTATTTAGTATTTGTAAATATTTTTTTTATTGATTATGGCATATTTATAAAAACGTTTAGAACAAATATGCATAAATACGTTGATTTCTCTAAGAGATTTTATCAATTTGCAAACGAACCAAAGAAGATTAAGGGATGGGAAGTTTGCCTAGATTTATACTCTACTAAACAAATACTCAGAAGTTACTTTGAATATTTATAGAAAATGTTTGAAATTTCTATGTACCATGTACCCTAGTGCTGTTGCTGTGAGGGATTTTTAACATTCCCCAGTTTGCCGAGGTACTATTCCCGATTTTGCTTATAAAGACTACAAAATCTGTAGGCTCTAAACTTTCTGCAAGTGTTTTAAGATTTTCGGATAATTTCCTACTTTTTATTTTATGATGCAAAACGGAAACTGAAAAAACTTTTCAGAGTAACAGCACTGAAGTATATGGAAAGTTCCAAAAAAAATTTAAAAATAGTCCAAAGTAACTTCTGAGTATTTGGATGAGAGATTACAAATCTAGACAGCCTCCCCTTTAAAATGATATGTGTCCCATCCCGTAATCTTTATAGGTTCGTTGGGAAGCAAAAGCACTGCGGTATATGGAAATTTAAAAATAATCCAAAGCAACTTCCAAACAAACTATAAAAGAATGCGAGATGGGACACATATTTTTTTAAAGAAGATTTGTAATCTGCCGGCCAAATACTCAGAAATTACTTTGGGTTATTTTTAAATAATTTTTTAAATTTCTGCTGCTGTGAGAGATTTTTTTTTTTTGCGTTCGTTAGTGTGTCTTGTTTGCTGGGAGGTGTGATATGGCCATTTTTGCATTTTTACAAATTATAATTCTCAGCTTGAGATTCCTTCCGTTTTCGCAGTAATATTTGCGACAAGCTGAGGCCAAATCGATATTAAGCATTTTCGCATTTTCTTTTTTAAAGCTTTTTTTTAATAGTTTTCATGCGATATCGCATGCGAGATGTTTTGAGCCTTCATATATTACTGTTGCCATATATTACTGTTTTAGTCATTACAATGACACTTGTCATTGTAAATCATTGTTTGTCAAATGCTTACATCAATATCTACTTACAGAACTAAGAAAAGCATCAGCAAATTTAATTAAGAATCGTACCTAGAAAGAGAAAGAAAAAATTAATTCATTAATAATGAGAATAAAATAAATTTTTAAATTTTATTAAGTGTTAGTTTAAGAAAAACAGCAGGGAACTCACTTAGGTCCTCTGTCCCTTTGTGATACCTGTACAAGAAGAGGAATGAATGAAGAACGAAACGAACAGCACTGGGATATGTGAAAATTTAAAAAAAAATTTAAAAATAGTCCAAAGTATTTTATGAGTATTTAAGCGATAGATTACAAATCTAGACAGTCTTGCCTTTAAAATGATATGTGTCTCATCCCACAATCTTTTTAGGTTCGGTGGGAAGTTGCTAAAGAAACTTAGAGCAACAGCACTGGAAAATAGGGAAATTTCAAAATAACCCAAAGTAACTTTCAAACGATTCATAAAAGATTGCGAGATGGGACACATATCATTTTAAAGGGGAGGTCTTCTATATTTGTAATCTGCCGCCCAAATACTCAGAAATTATTTTGGAGTATTTTTAAAAAATTTTTGAAATCCTGGCTTTTTAAATAAATGAGTTATACCACTTTCAAAAATAACAGCTAATATATTTCATTTCTTTTAAGTTCTTTTTTACAACAAAAATTCGAGAAACGGCCAGCAATTGAACGTGCAACCCCCAGATTGGTTGATTAGTACACTACCCTCTTATTTAGAGGGGCACCCCAATAAGCCGAATATGTGAAGCTTATAAAAATAAACTTAACTACTCCCACCAGTTAATTACAAAAATAATATTTGTCAGTTTGTTTTTTATTATTTTTTTTTTTATTTATTTCAATTTAATTACGAGTTTTAAAATTGCAAAAATCCCATAACAAAATAAGCTGTTTAATAATAAAAAATTAAAAAAAAAAATCACGCGAGAATTTGTTATTATTTTTAAACCACAAATGACAAAATACAGAAATTTATTGTCTGTCCATACCTTTTTCAGGTAATAAAAAATAAAATTTAGTGGAAAAAAAATATGCGTCGCAAAAATAAAAATCACACGACATACGAGTACAAACACAACCAAATAGAGAAATGTAATTTAATTTTTTTTGCTTTTGCAGACAAAAATTTGCATACCATTTGCGCTATTATTTTTGAAAGTGGTATAAGTCTATATCTTACTAAAATTATCACTAACCCATTTTTTTTAAGTGGACTTATACCACTTTAAAAAATAATAGCCCATTTTATACCCTGCAATTTTTGTCTTTGTTTGTCATTTTTGTATGTAAAATATTTCAACTGAAATTTTTATTTTACTTCTAAAAAGTGTCTCATTTTGTAATAAATCGATTGTTTTACGCTCTGAGCCACATATAGTACAGAGCCATGGCGCCCAGTTGAGGTCACAGGAACTCCGTTATCATGTAATTCACAGTCGCCGCAAGCAATTTGGGCCTCTTTTTTAAACATAATATAAGGCCTGACCAAAATCTGCACCAGACAGTTGCTCGTTGTGGGTGAATTAATTTCCCATGGATTGCAAAAGCATTTTCTGAGCCCCAAATTCAACAATTTTTTTGTATTCACGAAGCGATTCAGATGGAAAGGCGCTTCATCACATAAAATGAATTTTTTTTTTTTAGAAAAACTGGCTTAAAAACTGCACTATGCTCCATCACAATTATAATCCGTTATTCTATAGTAAAGCGCTCCATTTTTAATAATCGAATTAAACATATGTGACAGCTGTCAAAATTCAGAGTTGCCACTTACACAAAAAAGAAAACATGACATTAAATTTAAAAAGTGCACTCTTGCTTAGACAGTCATTAATTTGAAATTTTTTTTTTTAAATAAAAAAATCTTCAAGAAGATTTTACAGGCATACCTCGCTTAGTGCTCATATTGCGTTACTGAAAATTGAGCTTTAACAGAATAAATTTTAAACCAGATGCTATTAACACTAAAATATGGGCTTACGTTTCTAAGTATGTCACTTCTGGCTGTCGTTCACTGTTCTCAAATCGCTTAATAACATTCATTTTCTTCCCGAACGTCAAGCCTTTTCTAGATGGCTTAGCAACATGTATTTGTGGTTCAATTGATTATTTTATTTACTGCTTGTTTTTATAACACAAGCGATCAACTAATTTTTTTGAGTACTTTTCATATAAAATTTAGAGACAAATTGATCGCTTGTGTTATAAAAACAACACTTTAATGAATTTTATTTATTTAACCAAAATTAATGAGATCTATATCAAGCCATATCAGTATTTCGAATAAGCAATTTAATACAAAATTTCACATTTTGGGATTCCCGGAATCAAAATTATTTTTCATGGTTTTTCTTTAAAGAAAAAAAAAAAAAAAACAGTTAAAAATTCCAAGTTTTATCAATTTTTCTATGAAATTAAAAAAAAAAAACCCCCCTTTTGAAAAAGTTGAAATAATTTTTTTTAATTCAATAGAACGCTATAGCAAAACAGCTCTAAAAGGTAGAGTTAACTGAGGTATCCCTGTACTTAGAATGTTGCTTTACTTTTTGTCATACCCAAGTCTCAGTTTATTAAGTTTAGAAACACATAGAGAGCCTCTGGGTCCACACACATAAAAACTTTGTTACCGCCAAGGCGAATTGATACAAGGTGATGTCAATGCAGCAGCTGTGCGTTTCAAGTTTTCCCCTTGATTTGTCACATTGTTGAAGCATACAAGCATCTCTGTCTTTTTAGAGAAATCAAGAAAATTTTTAAAACAGAGATGCTTCATGATTTCACCTTGTATGAATTTGATTTAGTTAACACACTTTTAGCATATTTTAACTGTCTTTTTTTGACAGCTTTAAAAGGCACTTTGAAATTTATTTCGCAAAAAAATTTTTTTTTTTCTTCTAATTCTGCAGATTTAATCATTCGACAATTTATTGAATTTTGTAAGCGTTTCACACCCTGTATTTGTTTAATTCTTCGGGTTAATTTCATTAGAAATAATAAAATAAAAAAATAAATTGTTTTAATTGAGTCTTGCTTGTCGCAAATAATGTTTAGCTTAATTGTCAGCACATGTTCTTCAAATGTATGTCAACAATTGCTGTTTAGAAAGAGCTGATTACTTTTCTTTTTTTGTAATGAATACAATGCAGCTTGTTATTTAGCCATACACACCACCGGCTTATTAAAGTATAGCGAAATTGACATGGTTTTTTACGATCTAGAATTAGTGAGTTTCCATAAATTTTTAAGGGCACTTTCTGAGATTTAAAGGCATTTTTTATTAACAGTTTTCTACATTCTGCAAAAAAAAAAAAAAAATTAAATAAAAAACTAATTAAATTCGGCGTTGGCGAATCTTGTATCCCTTCACTGTGGTAACCAAATATTTATGTTTTTAAATTGTTTACAAATAGGAAGTGCAACGCAAAAAGAAAAAACATATTTTCGGATAAAAGACACCCAAGTGACAGAGCTTGTGCAGTGTCAGATATACTGATTGACCTGCCATAATATTCAACGGACCTTATGCAGGCTACTACCTTAAGTGTGCCACATTATTGTCTGCCTAGACAAATTTTTTGAATTTTTTAAAACAATTTTTGGGGTCTTCTTTCACCAAGAGGAAGGCAACTTTTTGATGCGATTTCTGCCAACAATGTGGACGCAATATCTGCAGGTCATCCCACATACTGGACTACAGATATAAACAAAATAAGTCTAGTTCAATATGTTTTGTAAAAATATCGCATGCAATAATAAAAATGTCCATACATATTCTTCACATATGTATTGAATTTAACCAGTTTATAGATAGATAAAGCCATTCTGGCCAAACCCTTGGATCTCAAAAAATGGGACCTAATAGAAAACAACCACAATGGATAAGGCTATCATCCTGGGAATACAGTTTCTTCTAAATGTACTTGTAAAATTTTTTAGAAAACGTTGAAAATTTCACTTAGTACTAAAATAGCGTATATGCGGTCTCTGAGGGATGAAGGCTACCGAGGCCAAATCCTTCTATCATAAGGCAGGGGACTTAATGGTACACATATTATTTTAAAAAGGAAGTTGTCTAATTTTGTAATCTGCTCTCCAAATACTTTGACATTACTTTAAATTCTTTTAAAAAATTTTAGAAATTTTTTAAATAATTTTAGTGAAGAGTATGTATGGAAAGTTTTTTTATCGCATGCGATATTTTTTAAACATATTTTACTAACAGATATGATTGATTTTGCCATCACTCGTAACATAAAACGTGAACTTGTTCGTTCTCTCCCCAGAGCACTGGCCTACTTTTTAAAATTGCTTTTGAGCTTCTGCAAAAGCAGAACAAAATAATTTTTATTCTAAAAAATTTACAAATTGGCTAAAGGATAAAATGTACGTTAGTGCTCATTTTCTACAAAACATTTCCTTGAAATCGGGCTCTGAAATCGAAGATTCACACAAACATCCTGAAAGAAGCAACAAAAGCATTCAAATCAAACGTTTTCTTGAGACGCAGACGTCAGTCAATAAAACAGTAGTGCTGGCTTTGAGTCCTTGATAAGACAGAAAAGACAGGCAGTGCTGCTCACCAGGCCTAAAGGCACAAGTAAATGAATGCTCACCAAAGCTAAGTATTTTGCTGAAATACATTGGAGAATTCCACCTGAACGCATATCTGCAGAGGGCTACTAAGAAAATGAAATACCCCACTGAGTACAAGGCCCCTATAAGATTATAAAATGGTAAATGGGCAAAGAGTGCAGTGGAAAAAATTGGGGGAGAGAATCTTTAAAACTTTCTTTTTTAAATATTTATGGCTTTAAAAAAATAATAAAGAAACATTAGAAATTAAATCAAATTTAGATAAAAATTTTAATTATGGGCAGCTTCATTTTAGCTTCTTCTTTAAGTTCTCTCTTTCTCTTAACCTGGTTAATTGTTTTTTTATTTTTTTTTTTTTTTTTTTTTTGTAGAGAATTAAAAAAACGTAAAAAATATTTACTGACCTTGAGAAATAAAATTTAACAAAAACCAATGAAATAAAAAAAATTTAAATGTTTAAAATATTAACCAAAAAATACATAATAAACGCTTTAATTGAATACTTTAAAAAAATTATTTTATTTTGGTTTCACCGCCAAGGAATGCGTAAGTAGGCTGGAGAGTCAGTGCGTCGTAGCCCCGACTTGTAGGTATTTTTTTATTTAAATTTTTTTTCAATTTACACAGTCAAGCAGACAGTCAAACTGAGGAGTATTACAAAGTTGCTCAAGAAATATGGAATCACATGTGGCTTAATATTCAGCAAACTAATTTCAGAGGGTTAAAAACCTGAACTTTATTAAATGCGAGGGTCTACTTGGTAATACAAGTACTTAAGCCATGTGGTGTCTAAATCTACATCTAAATGGTCAAAATCATTTAAAAGCGGCTTTATAAGTATGAAAAAAAATTAATTGTCATTAAAACGAAAATAGCTTCTTTATATACCTACTCGTCTTGTATTTTGTTTTTATCATTAAAAAAAGAAAAAGATAATGATCATCATCGTGTTGAGATAAAAATAAAATGCTCAAGTTTAACTTAGTAAAAATGAAATATAAAACGATAATGAGTAATAAAGTTTATGACTACAATGAATCACATTAAAACTAAAATAAAATAAAAACAAGCAATGACTCAAATTGTGTTAATTTTGATAAGACAAAAATTATACTTCAAAAATAAATGCTAGTAAATATTTACTAGAGGGCTGCATAAAAAGTGAGTGAAGATAAAAACGTAGCCACTTACGTTTTTTAGTATATTTCAGTATTTATTCTAAAGAGATTTTTTAGCATTTGTGACATATTTGCAAATACGTTTAGGAGAAATACGAATGAGTGAGTAGGTACAAATGTGCATAAATACGTAGTTAAGAGATTTTTACAAATTCCGGATGAACCATAGGTTATTACGTAATGGGACATGCACCATTTGAAAGGAGAGTTCCTGCAGATTTGTAATCTGCCACCCAACTACTCCGAAGCTACTTTTCCGTATTTTATAAAAATTTTTAAATTGCCTCATATCCTAGTACTCTTGTTCTGAGGAATTTTTATAATTTCCGCAGGAACCACAAAAGAATATGGAATAAGACACACACCGTTTTAAAAAGGGAGGTCCTCTAGATGTGTTATCTGTCCCCAAATTATTCAGAAATTGCTTTGGATTATTTTTAAAAATTTTTTGAAATTTCTATATAGCCGTGTTGTTGCTCTGAGGGATTTTTACAATTTCGGGACGAACTATTAAAGATGATGGAATGCAACACATATCGTCTTAAAAGGGAGGCTGTCTAAATTTGTAATCTGTAACCCAAATACTCAGAAGTTACTTTGCATTATTTTTAAACAATTTTTGAAATTTTCATATACCCCAGTGCTGTTGCTCTGAGTGATTTTGGCGACTTCCACACGAACCATTAAAGATTAAGGAATGGGACATATATCATTATAAAGGGGAAGTCGTTTAGATTTGTAATGTGTAGCCCAAATACTCAGGAGTTACTTTAAATTATTTACAAAAAATTTTTCAATTTAGGGAGATTTTGCACTTGAAAATTACCAAAAGAGAATTTTGAGCTTTCTCGAAGTGTTTTAACATTCTTAGCGCATTTCGTAGTTTTTATTTTATGATACAAAACGGAAATTGGCACAATCTGCCAGAGTACTTGTTTAAAAACATTTTTTAAATAATCCAAAGTAACTTCTGAGTATTTTGGCTGTAGATTACAAATTTAGAGGACTTCCCTTTTAAAATGATATGCAACAGCACTGGGGTATATGGATTTTAAAATATTCTAAAGTAACTTCTGAGTATTTAGGCGGTAGATTACACATTTAAACGACCTCTCTCTGGAGAAGTCAACGTATTTATGCATATTTGTACCCATGCATTTATATTTCTCCTAAGCGTTTTTGATAAATATGGTGCAAATACTGAAAAGATTTTTACAAATACTAAAAAACGTAACCGGTTACGTTAAAACATATTTAGCTCGACATATTTGCCTTCACTCACTTAACATTTTTACATACAAAATTAAGGCTTTTACTATGATGAAAGCTTGACTTAATTGTGAATAAAATCTAAAGTTAAGCATCGATTTCCATAAAATAGGGCTCATTTTACTTGGAATTTATAAAGCTTTATGCTTTGATAAAAACAAACTGTTTTTTTTTTTTTGTTTTCTTCTGTTTTAAATAACTTTTTATGTCACAGAGTGGATCTAGATCACGTTAGTATTACATAGTCTAGGCCAGCAGGTGGTTTAAAATGGAATCTTGTTATACTAATTGAAGGTCGTTGCTTAACAAAGTTGACAGAGTATGACTTCTGCTATTGCTATGTCTTCTATGATTTTCAATGTATAAAAAACTAAACAAAAACTCGAATCACATTTTTAGAAAAAATAGTAGTTATCCCCTGTCCATATAATCTGCCAGGTTTCTCATAAAGAACTATGAAATGTAGAATAACAATCGAATAATACAAACCAACACGTTCAACTTGATTAACAGCTCGAATATAAAATATGGACAATTTATTTTACATCCGATTACCTTTTAATGTATAACACGAGTAGGTTGCTTAATATAGATTTGGTTACCTTTTTTTTAATTGACTTTATTTTAAAAATAAAGAATTTTTTTTTTTGGAAAACCACATAAATACAACTTTCAGGTTCAAAATCTCATTTCATTTATTCGTTTTGCATTCAGGCAGATAAATTTTTTTTTTTTGAAACATTTTTAAGTTTTTTTTTTCATTTAAAAATTGCATTAAAAACATGATAAAATAAAATTAAGATTTATTGCAGCTGGCATTCACTTCCTTTTTTAATTAAGAGTTTTTAACCCGGCTTTGATTTTTAATTTGTTTACGAATTTAACTTTTTATACCAAAAGATTAATTGTTGTCATGGTTCTTGTGCTTTTTGTTATTGACATCCATGCACCGATTTCAGTTTAATGGAAAATAATTTCAAGTTAAAAAGAAAAAAAATTTAAAATAATGAAATGACATTTTCATTTATTCCACCCTTTCAAAAAAAAATCTATTTTAAGCGTAAAAATGTGTGTGTCTTAAAGTTCTTACAAGCTTGAATTAATTAATTCGCATTGAAACAAGTTTTTTTAAATACCTCTGCTGCTGCCTAGACGATATTAAATGTTGCCTGCTGTACCTTTAAGAAAAATATTTATTTTAAGCGCCAATAAATTTAAATATTAATTTAAATGGGGGTTCTTAATAAAATTATTCTTGTATAAGCTTGTATTCAATAAGTCACAAGTTAATTAATGGTTCCCTAATGTTTTTACCAGCAGTTTAAATAAAAGTTATTCTTTTTAGTTATTTGTGCTTAAACGAGAAACGTTACATGATTAATTGAATCAACTGTTGCAGTGACTGTGTAATTGTTTTAATATTTAAATTTTGCCATAAATTATACTGATTATCGTATTTGTATCATTTACAAAATAAGTTCATACAAGCAGATATAATCTGCGACCAAGTCTTAAATAATAGTTTTTCTATTTTAATAAAACAAGAATTTTAGATATCCTTCATATGATGGCATTCTAAGCTAGCAGCTTGCTCGGCATCAAAGGGATTTTGATAGTGATAAAAATTAGCATGCAGTAGGAAAAAAGATCTTATATTAAAAAATCAATTTCAAATTTCTAATACTGGAGAGAACTCAGTTTTTGAGGCCGACATACATGCTAACGAGCTCTGCCAAAGAGAAGAACTTGACAGAGACACTAATAACCGTCACATCTGATAGCAAAGCATCATTACAAGCCCTTAGTGCTTTCGAAATAAGATGAGAACTTGTCCTAAGAGACCAGAATCTGACAGCAGAGTTCACCTAGTATGGGTGGCAGCTCATAGTGGATATGTAGACAAAGAAGAGGTACACGAACTCGAGAGAAAAGATACGGTTAGTGGTTTCATTAGCCCAGCACCATTCTGCGAAGTGCCGTGTAGCTCTATTAAGCGCAAGATTATCGAGTAGCTGGAAAAGGAATTGAAACAAAGTTTGTAGAAAATTCAATTGGGAGAAACTGTATTCCCAGAATGAGAGCCCTATCCATTAAATCTGTTTTCCATTAGGTTCCATTTCTTGAAATAGAAGGGTTTGGATAGAATAGCTTCATCTCTCAATAAACCCCTTTAAATTCAGAACATGTATTGAAATATTTTTTATCGCATGAGATATTTTGAAAAAACCTATTTAACTAGACTTATTTATCTTCACACACATTAACAAGAGTTGTTTAGTACAAAATTAATTAAAATAATGTGATAATGCAAGTATAGGATATTTTAATGACAGATTCAACTATTTTTAGCGAAAATTTCGTCAAAATATTTAAATGTATATGTAGATGATGTTTATTTCGGCAAATATTTGTATAATGTGACCGTAGCTTTACACTATTTTTATCCTACAACCGTCTGATATGACATACAAATCACCCAAGGATGTTTTGGAATTCTTAATAAACACTAGACTTGGGGAGGATTTGTAACATAAGAGTAGAGTGTGTCACAGTAGCTCTATATTGACCAGCTGACTTGTTTCCGCTCCTAATACTAATTCTACTTAAGACCAACTTAGGGTAACTGTTTTAAAAATAATGTGCATCAATTTCGAGAGAAATCCGTGGCAAAATAAAATGCTTTTAAAAAGGTAGGCGTAACAACGAGCAAAAGTACTGAAAAGAATGAAGACCGCGATTGATGCTTAGAAAACATCTGTTAATAGTTTGAACGAATTTTTTTATGCCTAACATAAAAATCTTAAAATTTTACTTAAAAATTGGCGTGTAGATGCCAGAAAAACATATCGAGATCATCCTTGATGTATAGAGATCGCAAAACAAGGAAGACCGTATTATAGTTTTGTAGTGGCCTCATCAACTTTTTATGTAAAACTCAGGGAACAGATCTGAAACCAAATCATCGCATTCAATATTGAATAAAAACTAACGTAACTTTAGTATTTTTGTATGAAAAATTTTAACATTTCAATACGAGACGAGTGTGGTTTCTGAATCAAAGACTTTGTATTGAACTTATGGAAACTAGGAAAACGCAAATTTATTCAAGAAAATTTCCTTAATAGAATTCAATTTCCTATCAACTAAATTAATAAATTTGACATGCATGGCTAAAGTAAACTTAAGCGTAACTAGTGTTGGTTCTGTTAATTTATTCCAGATATTATTTTTCGTTTCTGTAACAAAACTAAAAAATATTGAAATATTCGAACCCTGAATTCAACAAAACAAATCTGGCAGCGCAATAACTTTTTTATTTTTTGCAAAATTAAGGAACAATTTATTTATTAATAAAAAAAAATTAACTACTATTTACACCTTTAAATAAAATACGCACACACACACAGACGCACACTATTTATTTAGTAACTACATATGTATACAAGTAAATGAGAAAAATATGAAAATTTATTTTTTTTCTAACCTTTTGTTTAATGTTCTCTCCCCTTTCACAAAATACACAGCATAATAAAACGAAGAAATAACTATTTGTGCGTTTGTTTTTTCTTTTTTATTTTAAGGTAATTTATTAGATGAAATGAGTATTTAAAAAATTAATATTGTTTTGCAGCCATTTCGTCAAGGTTGGTGGAGTAGTGAAATTATGTCAACAGCTGTTTGGGTTTATTAAGATTTTTGTTTTGGTTTGTTATTCTTGGCTTATTTGTGTTTTGCTATTTTTACATACTTTTGAGTAGACACCTTTAATTTATCGTGCTACAAATGCACGTGAGCAAAAGGGTACGATATATTTTTTAAACAACATAGCACGAACACAGAGAGTAAGAGAGAAACATTTGCTTTTAAAATAAAAATATAAACACGAAGAGAGAAATAACAATTTTAATAAAATGTTAGAGAGGGAAAAATGATGAAATAAATGAGAGCACATACACTTTACATACAATTTACAATACTTTGAGTTAAAGATGGAACAAGAAAATAATATAAATAAAAAGAAATCAACACAATGTTTGCAACACTTATTTTTTGCTTTTTCTTTTGTTGTGTAAATATTTTTCAGCTTTCACTAATGATTTTCTTGCTTGCCTTTTGTAGGAAAATTATGGATTTTCCACTAAATATATTTTTTTTTAATTTGCTACACACTGCTTTAGAATATACATTTTATCTTCCTTTTCAATAACTTTTATTTGAAATTAAAGAACTAGCAAAACACATACCTAATTCCACTTTACACTATTGAGCAATAAATATAAGTATGTGTGTATGCATGAACCTATATGGTGTACAAATTTACATGTTTTGTTGTTGCTTTTTAGCAAGTTTTGCAGACATTCCCGCACTAACACTTTAATATAGTTGAATTTTTTTTTTAAAGATTATTACAATTGCTATTTGTCACAAATATTAAAAAGGTTATTTATTCATTTTCCATTAATATTTATTATGATTTTTTAACTTTTCCGAACTTTTGTTAGCTATTGCCTTTTGCAAATAAACTTGCAATAGATTTTTCTTATTAGAATGAATTGAACGAACTCTCCGTCACAATTTAGTCAATTTGATTTTTGTTATACACTGATTTACTCTCAATAAATCATTTTTATATTTTTTCTTTCGAATGATTCGCAATACTTATTGGAAATTTTAGCTTTTTTCATTTAGTTAAATCGTTGGAAATTTTAATCAATGCAAATTATTAACTCTTTTTCCGATACGTTTAAGATAATTTGCTTTTTTCTTTGTCATATTTATTAACTTTTTCACAAGCTGTAATCAGCTGAGCACACATTAGTTGGCTGGCGCACCAATGTACAACCAACTTAAGCAAAAAAAAAAAAAAAAAAGTTAAAACGGTGAATATCTATATCTTAACAGATTTTTATAGCCCGTACTCCAAAAGAGTATTTTCTCGACTGAATTTCGCAGTTTCGTTTACGTATCTATTTGCCGCATTTTGTAATTCGTTCGTTATTCGTGAGTTAGTGAATCTTGTGCATTTTTTTTATAGGTATTTATGAAACTTTTTTCTGTTTTGTTTTGAAAACATCTATGTATGAGGCTGTGTGGATTTGTGTGGCTGTCAACGTGTTGTAAATTTCTGGTTTTTGTTTTTAACTCAAGTTCGTTTACTACCCGAAAAAAAAATTATAAAAAAAACAGGAAGAGCAACCAGATTAAATCTTACAAAAGTGGTTGTCGTCTCTTTTATTTATTTTTTTTATGCAGAATCTCTCTCACCCATCTTTATTAAGCAGAGAAAAATAAATAAATAAATAAAATAATATTTTATTCAAAGATTTCTTAAGTACAAAATTTTGCGAAATCTGAAAGTTTTTTTTATTGTTTATCTCTTTTTATTAGTTCGTTATTAGTTATCCACCTTTATTTCTTATTTCTATTTGACGTTTATTAGAGTGCTGCCATTTTAGTAAATTTTTAATAAAAGTATAAACATTTAAAAAAATATAATTATTTAAATATCAAGCGAATTCAAAGTGTACGAGTTCGCTCTTTCAGTTTTCAGTGCAATTTAGTTTTTATTAATAATATGTTTTCATTGAAGTAAAAATGATTAATAATTTTCGGTTAATATAATTTATTTTTTTAAAGAAATTTACAATATAAATAAATTTTTTATTAATTTTTTTTTTAATAAAAATTTTTTTATTTAAATACTGGCAACACAACATTTTCAATTAAATAAATGCTGCCACTATTTCTTAGAAAAATCGACAGCTTAAAAAAAGGGGAAAATTGATATTGTTGCCCAATTGCAACAACAAAAATGAAAGAATCGCTGGACAAGGATTACTGAAAAAAGAGAAAAAAACTGAAACAAAAATTCGTAAGCATCCGCACATGTGTAGCCATCGGTACCTAAACCACGACTGAATACAAGAGCGTAAGAGTATACGTGTGATTGCTTTAGCACAATTGTGCTATGGGACGACGACCACTGCTTTAAATCTAGGCAAATTTATAAATTCGCCTTGTTTGAAATCATAAAATAAAATATTTAAATGTGAGAATTTTAAAAAAGTACCAAAATACTAGTTAATATATTTTTAAAAAGAAAATAGAAGGTGAAAATAATTTATTTTTGCATTATAAAATAACACAAGTATGCTCCGCTTTGAACACCATCTTACCGCTGACTTATTAAAAAAAAAAAAGTGGACTTATGTTACTCTTTCAAAAACAGCTCATATAAATTCATTCATATAAGGCTATAATTTCCATTTTATTATATAATTAATTAATTTCATAATTTATTAAAAATATTATGCTCTTATCCAAAAAAAAAAAAAAAATTAACATAGACTTTAAAGTAAAATTTTTAAAAAAATTATATGAAAAAATTCATTAACGTTGACATTAAAGTCTACGTTAATTTTTTGGATAAGGGGGTAAATCTTTATTTTCTTTTTCATTCCAGAATTGTGTTGGGTTATTTTTTTTATTTATTAAAAATAATTAATTAATTCACGCAATCTATGAAACCTTTCATTGGATATTAATTCAATATGGACATAATTTGAATGAAATGGTTTCAGTATACAGAGAGATTTGTCTGAATTGATTCCCTTGAAGTCTCTACGAAATGTAAACAGTATAACTAAAGAGCTGCCCAAGCATACTCTAAATAGCTCACAAGCACTTTTTATTATAAAATATTACACATGTTTGTAGTGATGTGTAGCTTTTAATAAATACTCAATCGAAAAGCGTTTTTTTTTTTCTTAAAATTTATTCAAATTTAATCTAGTTTCATCTAGGTGTCGATTTTGAGTTAATTAATGGATTTAAATACGACAAAATTTTAAATTTTGCATTTAGTGTATTTTTATAGCATGTGAAAAAAAAAAATTATTTATTAATTTCTACTAAAAAATTTTATTATTTATGTATTAAAAAATGTATTTACATTTTGTCCTCTTTGGTAACTTTTTTCTATTAAATTCTCTTACAATCAACAGAAGTGAGGGTAGAGATAAAAAATTTAAAGGGGTAGGTCACTCAGGAAAAACAATATTGGGCCTACCCTACCATTCAAATTGATACACAAATAATTTTCTGGTGAGGGTATATTTGTATTAGAATACCTAATTCATTCATTAGCCACTGTCATTTCTCTGGTAGGATGGAAAAATTGCTTATGTCTTGTTAAGACCAGGAACACATACGGCAAGTTTAGTTGGGCAATTCTTTTTCAATTCTCTTTTAAAATTGCCGCTGTGTCTACACACAGCAATTTTGTTTCGGCAATTTTAGCATTCTTATTCAGTCATTCATTCAGCTTTCAAGCTACCTGTCTTCTTTTTTTACATCTTTATAAAAGATACGAAGAGAGAAAAAAAGGGAATTGCCGAATACGAGCAAGTTTGTACCTCTTTCCATTGCTCTTTCCTCTCTCTCTCCTACAAAATCAAGAATTGTCCAACTAAAATTGCTGTGTGTGGTCCTGATCCAAGTTATATTAGAGGACTATACTTTTTAACCCAAAAATATTTGGCGTAAAATTTATAAAAAAATTTATGAAAAATTTCGATAACGTTGACTTTAAAGTTTTTTTTTTTTTGTGGATAAGAGAGCATAACTTTAGAGTCCCTACAAGTTTTTCTTATAAAATTTTCTTTTAATTGCGATAAAAAGTTAATTGTTAATTGCGATAACGATTTTTGAACGATTTTTCCATATTACATACAGATTTAAAGTCGTATAAAATTGGACCTCTCTAGACGAGAGCGATACTAAAAATTATTCATAAATCTAGAATTTTTTTTTCTATTTTATTAATTATGAATGGTGATATCGAATCGCATGCACGCTTCACCGCAGAAAATAAAGTGATTATTTTATAAAGTATTATATTATTTTTGTCACATTGTAATTTCAGTAGTTAATTATTTTTAATTTTTTCAGCGCCCCAAGAAACTTTTAGTTCTTTGTCTTCTTTCACAAAATAGTGGTTTTCAACAAGAAAGATAGAAATATAAGATTACGCCATGTGCATGCCCGTTAAATGATGTAGATTGTCCACTGTTTGAATAAAAAATAATACATTTCTCTTTCTCCCTCTCTCTCTCTCTCTCACTTATTTAGCTGTAAATTATTACTCAGTAGGAACACATTGCGTAATCTTGTATTTCTATGATTCTTGGTTTTTAATTCTTCTTTTTTTTTTTTTGATAATCCCAAGTTTTTGAGGTTTTTAGATATTTCGTAAGTTGGCTTATCTTTCTTTTTATATTAAATATGAACCAGACGTATTTGCTTTGAACATGAATTTAAAAAAAATTAAATTAAATTGTGGTTGAAAAATTTTTTTTAATGACTACCGATAGTAAAAGTTAAAGCGAAACAACTTTAGCGGACAAAAAATTTTTGTATATAAATACCAGCCATAATGACAGTTTAAACAGTGCAAGTTTGCATTGTATCGCAACAGTTTCGCCAACAGTTGAGTAAAAGAAAAAAGAAAAAATTGAAAATGTCTAATACTACAAACAAAAAGGCTTTGGAATTACTTTTTGATCGTCCACTTGAGCCTGTTTTTACAACTAGAGATGATGGAAAAGCTGTCTTCGACTTGCCTGAAAGTTATTACAACGAACAGTTTGTGGATGTGAAAAATGAAATTCAATCCAGGTTTAGCGAAGATGTTGACATTAAAATCCCTTTGCGGGATTTGAAGCAAAAGCCCGATTTAAATTTTACCAGGCCCTTGGGCAAACGTAAACAATTTTCCCTTTTCAATAGCATACATCGCTCAATTGCCGCACGTTTAATTGATATTTTCATGAATAGTCCAAACGAGGATCTATTTATAGCAACTTGTGCTTATTGCAAGGATCGTGTGAATCCCTTTTTATTTCAATACTGCTATTCGGTAGCAGTACAACATCGTAAGGATATTAATGATTTCCCCGTACGGCCAATAGCGGAAACATTTCCACAAAACTTTGTTGAACCGGCTGTTTTTAAGGATGCCCGTGCTGAGGGCGAAGTTGTGCCTAATCCTGGCGATAGAGTATGTTAGCACACTTCAGTACTCAAATAACTTATTCACTCTCTTAATACTTTTTTTTAGCGTCATATTGAAATACCTCGAAATTATACGGCTTCTGATCGGGAAGAAGAACAGCGTTTGGGTTATTTTCGTGAAGATATTGGCGTAAATAGCCATCACTGGCATTGGCATTTGGTATATCCCGGCAATGGGCCCATAGAAATTGTTAAAAAAGATCGTCGTGGAGAATTATTTTACTACATGCATCATCAGATAATGGCCCGCTATAATGTGGAACGTTTTTGCAATGGCTTGGCAAAAGTACGTGTTCTTAACAATGTGCGTGAGCCCATAATGGAGGGCTATTTCCCTAAAATCATGAGCAGCTTAAATAATCGCACTTATCCATCACGTATAACTAACACCAAATTGAGTGATATCGATCGTGAGGACGCAAAGCTAGAAATAGCTGATTTAGAGCGTTGGACCGATCGCATTGTAACAGCCATTGATCAAGGTTATGCGGTGGATGTAAGTGATTTCTTTTATTTAGTTTAAAAACTCTCATACTCACTCTTTCTTAAATTTAAGTCTCAAGGCAAGCAAATACCTTTAGACCCCAAGAAGGGCATTGATATTTTGGGAGATCTTGTGGAGTGCACAATTTTGTCCATCAATCCCACATTTTATGGAAATCTACATAATGAAGGCCATAATGCTATCTCATATTGCCACGATCCAGATGCAAGATTTTTAGAAGATTTTAGTGTTATGGGTGATGTGACAACTGCTATGAGAGATCCTGTCTTCTATAAATGGCATGGTTTCATTGATACCATCTTTAATAGACACAAAGAGCGCTTAGATCCCTACAGTGAGTCGGAATTAACGTTTAATGGTGTGATTATTACAAAGCTTGAAGTTCGTATACAATCACCGCGTGCAAGTCCCAATACATTGATAACATACATGGAAAGATCTGATGTTAATTTGGCTGCTGGCTTAGATTTTGGTCCCAAAGGCAATATTTATGCCACTTTTACCCATTTGCAACATGCACCCTTTGAATATGCAATCGATGTAACCAACAACGATAACAAGCCAAGGAAGGGAACTTGTCGCATATTCCTTTGCCCTAAATCAGATGAACGTGGTACCCCGTTAAGCCTTAATGAATCTCGTCAGCTTGCAATTGAAATGGATAAATTTACCGTGAACTGTAAGTGAACAATTTGTGTACGCCTGCAAAGCCTTTTCAATGTTGTTGTGTGTATTTGGTCTTTAGTAATGCCAGGACCGAATAATATACGCCAGTCATCAAATAAATCGAGCGTAACAATTCCTTATGAGCGCACCTTTAGACCTATTGGACCCGATCACCAGCCCACTGATGCTGAAAGGTTGGCTCAATTTAGATTCTGTGGTTGTGGTTGGCCAGAGCATATGCTTTTGCCTAAAGGCAAGCCTGAGGGTATGACATTTGATTTGTTTGTTATGATTTCCGATTATAATGGTGATGCTGTAGTACAAACCAACAACACGTAAGTACACCTAGTATGTGCCTTAATTTAAATGAAATTAATTTGAATTTAGTCCGGACATATGCGGAGACTCATCTTCATTCTGTGGCCTGAAAGACAAGTTCTATCCCGATAATCGCACCATGGGATATCCATTTGATAGACGTCTTCAAATTGGTACTCTCAAGGAATTGACTAACGCATTCTCCAACATGTCTATGACCGATGTGGTGATACGCTACAATGATGTCATTGTTGATAAACAAAAGTAGAAAACAAAGCTTGGGCTAACATCTAGCTAAAGAAACCTGAATCCCCTTACTGATTTTTTTAATCATTTATAAATCAAATAAACATCAAGTGACTTAAAAATTTGTTTTGTTTTCAATTGCTGGGTTGGGAAGTCAAAAAGGGAAGTTGTATCCACTTGCAGCGAGTACAAAAAATTGTTTAAACAAAATTTAACAAGCAGCAAGCGTTGGTTCGAATTGTTTCTAAATAGTATTTATATTAAAAGAAAACTAATAAAGGGTATCCTTGCACTTGTTTATTAAAAAAAAAACACGTAGTATTTTCAGAGAGTTGTGATTATAAAGAAGACATGTGCCGATTAGGTATGGAATAAAATATTCGCCCCGTTCATCCATTCACTGGCTAATGGATCAAAGTGAAGTCAATGCCAATTTTTCGAAAAACACATCTTTCCAATGAAACAAATTTCTTTGTGAATGGTTTCCTAAATACACAAAATTGTTGCCTAAAGGGCTCTGCAATCCATGAGAAACAAATGTACCTACAACGAGCAACTGTCTTATGCGAATTATGTTCAGGCCTTAATTTTTTTAAGGTAAAACCGAAGTTGGGGGACTGTGAGCGGCATTCGTTACAGGAACATGACAACGGAGTGCTTGTTGACTGAATCTGGGCGACATGTGGTTTCAACAGCGAATGAAACAATCGATTTATTGCACTCTTACTTGGAGTCTCTCTAGAACAAATGAAGACTTGTAGAAACGTATAACAAAAACGTAAAGCAAAACTCCAACCAGAATACAAGTCATGTTTTGATTTGTACTTCAAAGCAACATAAACTTTTGTATTACCAAAAAAGGGAATTTACTTTTGTAGCAGCTTCTCATCTCATTATTTAATGGCTTTAGTATGGTGGCACTGCTGTTCACGACACGCTGCTTAAGGACTATTTAACCCCAAAAAAAACTTACACAAACTTAAAATGGACCTTAAGACAAGCTTGTCAAAGTTTAATTTTTTTTCTTTTTTAAGTAGAAGGAACTTTATAAAAAAAGGATCTCAAAAATAATCAATCAAAATGAAATCAATAACAAAACGAGCATGATTTCAATTTCAGTGTTCGCTAAATGGCGCAGATAGTCGTACAATAAAATTTGCCTTTCGAGCCACGATTATAAAATCGATATTGTCTGTCTATAGTGCAGTTGCTGCGATTGCTAATCACTATTGCAAACAAACAATAATTCCATATGGCTTCTCAGCCATGCAAAGATACATGAAATTAAACCTTGAAATTTGCACACTTCCACTAAAACTACAGTGAAGGTCAAACATGAACTTGGACAAAAAAAAACATTAAAGAAAAGTTTGCCATTCAACTGTTTAAAAAATTTTTTTCTTTTTTGCATTTTACAGCCAAGAATGCTAGGCTGACATTGCATTTACACGTGTACAAGTACCTGTTTATCAAAGAAATTATCAAAGAAATAGTGAGACGAATGTCGTGCAAATTGTTTGCATGTTTATGCAAGACAAAGAAAGTTAATTTTCAAAATTTTGTTGAAAGGGAAAGTTTGCGAGAGGAGAGCTTAAATACCATCATAGCAAGGCCAAGTCAATGGAACAACCTTATACATCTTCAGACCCTGACATCTGCCCCACCCACTCCTGATACTGCCACTCTTACTGACGTAGAACCTTCTATGTTAGGCCAGTCTTAAGTAGATATTTTACCAGGTTTTTTTATCAATGAAGACGCTAGGTTAAGAATAGCTCAACTCTACTTGCAGTAACTAGAAGAGAAGACCATTTGATTGAAGTGTCAGAAAAGCTGCTTGCTTTTCCGCAAAAGATGGCTGCAGTTGCTCTAATCTCGGTAGCATGGCTATCGCCACTTAAAAAACACTACACCTGTCAGAAAGACAACATAATAGCCGAGTTCCCTGCAATAAACTCCAGAGTCTATACTAGAAAAAACAATGCAACCATACTGGTTGGAGACAAGCGTAATCAGGGTAAGGAAAAAATTCATGCTATTCTGTTATATAAGAACAATAAATGACTTAGTAAGTCAGTAACTCGCAATTTCACGGGATTTATGACTGTACACTGCAGAGTATAGAAACATTTTGGCAAATATAAGCCTCAGTCGGAAACACCTCTGTAGGTTATGTTATGAAGACCAAGAGACATCTCTGTAATGGTCTAATTTGTACCCATGTTTGTTATTTAGGGCATTATTACCCTCAACCATCTGGAATTGTTTGAATTCTTAATGAAAAAAAGGAGGATATGTAGCATGAGCGTTGTGTCACAATAGAGCTATTTTAAACCCAGTTCCCTAACCTAATTCTAGTTCTTACTCTATACCGCAGACCATACCAGACATAAACCCCTTTTTCCGCTAACGTCCAAAGCTTATTTGCGGAAAGGTGTTCGCTTAGACCAGTAGTGCTATTCAATAACTTTTATTACTGACAGTCGTATCGAAAAAAAAAGAATAACGATATTTTATCGATTCCGGTATTCAGTAACGTTCCGCCAAAAATATTCGGTACGATAAAAATTGTTATTTGCGATGATTATTTATGTGCTGTCAAGTGCGTCGCAAACTTCGAATATTTTTGTAGGAACTTTACTGAATACCGAATTCGATAAAATATCGTTATGAAAGTTATTAAATCGCTATACAGGACAATCTTGGACATTTGTCATGCTATGCCCAATAAATAGCAACAGCTCCCTCTACTGCTCAGTATGTTTTTAATTAAAAGAAATTGCATAAACTAAAAAGTTTACGGAATCTTTTAGGTTAGGTTACACAGGCCATCACAACAAGAAAAACAGAAGAGAAGCTCTTTTAGGTTCTCTGATGTTCGCAATCTTTTACAAACATTGAAAATTCTATTTTAGATTCCAAATATTTGTTTGTACATGATAGCTTAGGTGGCACAGGCCGGCTACAGGCTTTGGGTGCTCTAATGCGATCCTTTTGTAATAGCCCTTACCTACATGTTTTTTTGTCTTTCACTGTAACAAATTTTTTTGTTTAAATGAAATTGTGTGTAATTAAGTGAAAGTATAACGCAAATTATGTGTGGTTGTTAGCAAATTTATTTATATAGATGATGTATAAATTTGTGTTAAATACTTACTGAATAATAAAAAACAGAGGAGAAAAAAACCTCCTGATTGAATGCTGTCATCTCTTAACTGCAACAAAAAAAAAGAAAAAAATATTTAAATACATTTTTTTTATTATTATTGAATAAAACAAAAATTAGAAAAAAAAATTTTTTTCTAAATTAATTTTTTTAAATGGACTTATATCACTTTTAAAAATAACGGCTCGTATAACTAGCATTTTTTTTTTTATTAAAATATTTAATTGTTTTTTGTTTGACTGTAAGTTTTTTTAACGAAAAAAAAGGTTTTTTCTTTATCATCTCTCATGTGTTTGTGTGCTATTCGTGAGACAACTATAATGACACTTTCTAGGGTGATAAGAGAATTTTGCTACACGTGAAAATCAAGTTCGTGTCTTATTTGTTTTTAATTTTTCAACAATTTCCGTTTCTGTGTCTTTTTAACTTGACAAATAAACACAATACAAATAAATACCCGTAAATACTAACACATAGAAACACAACTAAGTACTTGCTGGCTATTATTTTCACTTATAACGTTTTGTTGTCTTCCGTTTTTTTTTTTTTTTTATTATTCTTAACTTGTATTGTCTGTCATCTTTTGTTTGTCCTTATCCTGTGCCAAAGCCATGAATTGCTGCTACCATCAGAATTCAACAACAACAAAAAAATGGAAAATTTAACAAGATATGAATTTCAAGTAAACAAAAATTAAAAGAAAAGAAATAAAAATTTACACACAAATAATCAAGTCAAACTGTTTTTGCTTTTAGCTGATTTTTCATTTGCTAACTACACGTACCTACTGTAGAGATCTGTGATGCAGGACAAAAGCAGAAACTAGTCACGAAACAAAAAGAGAAAAATAGTGGACGCCAGAGAAT
Organism: Thelaira solivaga; assembly: GCA_947397855.1. Lineage (NCBI taxonomy): Eukaryota > Metazoa > Arthropoda > Insecta > Diptera > Tachinidae > Thelaira > Thelaira solivaga. The sequence goes on from OX377614.1 coordinate 11,935,964, forward strand.
TTGTAAGGTTTTATCAAGTCAGTTTCTGTATTTGTTATTTTTATATTGTTGATTTTGATATAGGCAGTACACATCTTATCAAAACTTCGAAATTACGTATCCGATTTTGCTACAAAATGTATCAAAATTTTTTTTATTATATTGGCTTTAATTTGTTTTATTTTATTTTTTTGCACAATTATTATTTTCGAGTTATTAAGAAAATATTTTAAAAAACAGAAATATTTTTTTTTAATTATAAAATTTTTTTATTTTTAAAAATTCAGCAAAAATAGAAAGCGTCTAACTTCTACCGGTTTTTTTACTTATTTTGAAAGTCTTTTATAATAGCAATCAAATAAATCCTAATTCATTACAATCCATGGCTAAACACTGATTTTATACCCTTTAAAGTGTAAGTACCCAGTTTTGAAAAGTTTATTTTTTTTTCAAAGGTTTCTGAGGTTGCGTCATGCAAATCTTATACTGTCACTCTTTTTAAGTGCTAGTGCCTTCTGGGCTAGCTTACAGCGCATAGCTTGCAGAGGTGCCTAAGTAGAATCTTATTCCATAAACATACTAAGAGCTTCTCTGTGGCTCAAATGATCATTATTCTGGTTTTACACTATAATACAGGAGTTGAGATTTTCAGTGGATTTTAAAAGAGTAAAATCAAATGGTATTTCATAATACTGTCAAAGAATCCTATGGGTGCTTTACACTATAATACAAGTGTTAAAGATTTTCAATGGATTTTTCCAGTTGTTTTTGTTATTTCTTTGTTCGTATGCAAAAATACAGCCTTGATTAAATGAAAAATATAAACGTTTAGAAAATTTTTAAAAATGGTGAGAGCCTGTCAAAGTTCTATGCGTATTTGTTGATGTATTGCTTTCACACTATTCTAGTTTTTGCAGTTGATTTCAACTTTTGAAAACTCGTTTTACTCAGTATTACAGAGTAAAACCTCCTCTTTACCCATTCACAGATGACAGACATGGCTTAGAATTTTTATAGGCTTAGCTTAGGTGAGCATAAGCCCAGCAGCGTGGCCTGACTGTTCGACATGAACTCTTGCCCTTTTTTTCGCCCTCATGGGAATGGCCCCTTGAAATCATTATAGGATGTCCTACCATCTTCTATATAGAAATTCTCAAATTTTTTCATACAAAATTCCTAGAATTTCCATTGAAATTATTCGATAGCGAATGTTACGATTTGGGCCCTGTAACATTTAATTTATAAAGCTACAGTTTATATAAAAGCCTAATATTTTGACCACTACTGTGGGTACTGCTTGTGTTCACTTCTTAATTTTCTTTCTGTTGTTTTTATCTGAAAATTTTTGTGCTGGTTGCATTAAAGTAGACATAATGAATCATGATGACTGCAAACTAGTAAGTAGAATGAGCACTAGACGATTTAAGGCAGTTGCTTGACAGACAGACATGTTTATTTGTCAGCCAAGTGGAAGAAATAAAAGAAAAACACCAGCAGATATAAAAAAAAAAAACTAAAAAGAATTCGTTTTTTATAAATTCTCCAAAGAAAATTGTCTAAGACTTTTCAAGATATTTTCGATTTTCGTTTTTAAATTTGGTTTTATTTTTTTTTTTTTTTTTGTTCTTGTTCTTGTCATTCATTTGTATGCATCAGCGGAAATAAATGCATTTTGTAATTTCTATAGGAATGAAATGGAAAGACATCCTTGTTATTTGGCTTGATACATTTAATAATAAAGAGAAATGTTTTTGTGTTTGTGTTAGTGTTAGTGTTTGCATATTAAACAAACAAATTGCGAATTGGAAGTCATTTGGGCTTGAATAAGTGATTTCATGTTTTTAGTATTTTTCATTTTAAATTTAAAGCTTTACGATACACAACTATTGGTTTTGCGTCATTTATTAAAAAAGACTTTATTTTATGCACACACACACACAGCACATTTATCGCAATAAAGGTTTTGGGCAAGAAATTGTAAAGCATTTTAATACAACAAATTCTATTCTGTAACAACACTTGTGAATATCCCTTAGCTTATTTTTTGCTTGAAACAGTGGACAATCTACGTCCTCTAAAGGGAAATCTTGGGCATGGCGTACTCTTGTTTTTCTAAAATGCTTCTTCTTTTTTCATTAATTCTCATTTAAATGAGTTTTTAATAGAAACACAAACGCTTTCAATACCTTGACGGATGGTGTGTGTTTATGAGTGACAAACATTTCTATCGATACATTAATAATCCCAAAGGAGCCAGTTATATACCTTTTAAGTGCTTGTTGTTGATGTAATTGCTTTGCTAAACAATTTCTTTGGCTCAAGTGACTGCAATTGGCATTTTACAGTCGCTGATAAAAATCTCAATGTTTTTATTTGTCAGCTGTAAACAAATTGCTTTTAAAACACCATTTAAATTCCAGATGTAGGATTAAATAAACTTATTCACACACACACAAGCAAATATTTGTCTTTACACCATTTTAAATAACTAGATAACGATAATGAATCTCTATGTACTGACTAACTCCACACAAGCACTCTCTTTTTCCCTCACTCAGGCACACTCATGTATTGAATTGAAGTAGAAAAATATTTAAGGGCAATTGTGTGGCCATCCCCCCAAAAGGTATTTCTTTTATTCTCTCTTAAGGAAATTGCCAACTTCTAGGAATTTCAACAATTTTACCATGATAATCATTCGTAATGTTATTTGTATCGTTCTCTTCATTTATCACTGCTCCCTTTTTTTTTTTCTTTGTTTTTGTCTCAAACTCTTCTTTATTTATAGTGTTTGTATTCATTTGAGATAAATTCTAATAAATTGTGTTAATTTTGTTTTAAGTCAAATCTAAATGACGCGCATACCGTGAAATTTATCAAACTTAAAAAAGTTAAATTTTTCCTCTACAAAAATGTAATCGCAACACAAAAAAGAAAACCCAGCAAACATAAAAGTTTAAATTTTTTTTTTCTATATGTTGAAATCTCATTTTATGAGTTGAATTATTTTAATTTTTATTTTTTAAATAAAATTTCTGTGCTAATAAGGAAAAATAGCTTAAGTCGACTTAAGTAAAATTTGCAATCAACTCAATAACTTTATTATTGCGGTTCCTCAACTCACAACATATTTATTTTTTCTGAATTATCCATATCAGAATTATACACGGTAGCATTAAAACATTAAAATGCAAAAACAACAGGCCTCTCTTCTCTTCTATGTGTCAAACACATATACTGCTAAAAGGGAAAATATCAATGTAATCCACTCATACTCTTACACTTTCTATACAAAACATCGGCTCGCAAAACAAATATTGACGTTTACTAAAGATAGCAGGAGATGTATGCTGTTCTACTGTCAATACCTTGTTAATTCTGCCATGGAATTATCGAATTTTAATTGTCTGAACTAAGAAATCGTACAGAATTTATGAATTTGAGTTTCACATCAGAAATTGTATTTTTCAGTGTGAATAATTTGCTTTAAAATATACTTTACCCCAAATTAATGGCCTGTCCCACTAAGACGAATGCTGTCGTTAGCTCAAATTTGATGCAAAGCATTGCTTTTAACAAATATTTGTTGCTTTAAATAAAGATTTATTTCTGGCTTATAAGGAAAAATAAATTAAGAAAAAATTTACTTGTTGTCACAAAACCTTACAATTTTGCATTTGCTGGGAAAGCCGAGAGCACGACAGCTTATTTAGAAACTTTTTCGGTTATTCTTCTTGCCAAAGAAATATGCATGTGCCTGCAAGTGTAAATGTGTTTGTGTGTGTGCGTGTGTTTATTTTTCAGTAGTTGTGCATAATTTATGTGAGATTTTACATGGAGTAAAATAATGACACCCCATTATTTTATAGTTGGAATAAAAACAGAAAAACAACAACAACAACTTGAAAAATTTAGAAGATAAATGTTGGTTTTATGTAGTTTAAATTACATTATTATTGGCAATAAATTAATTTGTTTTGCTTTATTTTCTTGTGTAAAACTGGCAATACTCGTATCTACTCGTTGGTGTATATTTGCTACAAAAATTTACATTTTAATATTTAATTAAAGAAATTAAGTTATTAAAAATTTAATTTGGTAGCACGGTAGAACAAAATCAAAGCTTTTTCAAAATAAAACGGGTTTCACATTATAATACAGAGTATTAACATTTTCATTAGATCGAGTGGGACCGAAATCAGATGCAAATCAAATAGACTGTCAAAAAACCTAAAGGAAAATATTTTCTGTTTTCATACCATCACACTTCAAATAAAATACAAAACGCGGCAAATAATTTCACAGCTGATTTCTAGTTTTTTCTTTGCTTACTTGTAGAAAAGCAACCCTGATAAAATGAGCAGTGTGATAGCTTAGAAAAAATTCTAAAAATTACAAAAACCATAATACTGCCAAAAATACTTAAGTATTTCACCACACTTGCTTAACATTTTGTTTTCACACTATTGGATTTTTACTTAATACACGAATTTTTGTCATGTATTAATACTAAATAGAATAGTCTGAAACCCGCTTAACAAGAAAAAAAAACAACTTTAACGATATTTTATCGAATTCGGTATTCAGTAACTTTCCGAAAAAAATATTTGTTACGATAGAAATCGTTATTTGCGATGATTATTTATATGCTGTTGATTTCGCCGCATCGAATATTTTTGACGGAAAGTTACTGAATACCGAATTCAACAAATATCGTTATCGAATGTTTGTAATAAAAATTACTGAATCGCACCAAAAAAAAAAAAAAAAAAAAAAAACGAACACGTACATCGCCGTTTTGAAAATTCACATTTTTTGTGTGTCAAATTGTCAAATTGGAGTTTTTTAACATGTTGATTGCCACGGCAATTTTCAGAAAATCCCATAAACCATAAAATATTTTTTTATATCTTGAATTTGAATTAATTTTTATAATTATGTTTTTGGTTGGTTCTTTTAATAATTTTTTTTTTTTTTTGTTTTTCTTCTTTCCCTATTAGCTTTGATATATTACGAGTTTAATCATAAACCCAAGACGGAATAAATAACTTATAGTTGGCGTCTTAGAAAAGAATGCAAACTGCTGGGTGGGCCAAAGAATCTTTTGTATAGCCCAACACCTAGTGTCTAGGCAGGAATCGAACCTGCTACCTCCAATTTAAGAGATTAATAGACTACTGACTAAGCTACGGAGAAATTATAAATTGTGCTTTAACTCTTGGGGGTTCTCTTTTTTTTTAATTTTAATTGTGTATTTTCATTGCGAATCCTTCATTTCAGATACCTGATTTGTTTACCAATTTTATACAAAACACTACGAGGAATATTTTTGTGGAACCTCTCTACCCTCTAACTCTTCAATTAACAAAAGTTTTTTGACTCTTAAGTAAAAAAGAACAATAAAAACCCTTAAGTTGTAGAGTTAAGGAGGGATTAAAATGTTCTACTAAAATATTCTTGCAAGCTTCTGATAATGAAAATTTAATTTTTAGAATGAAGTCAACACTTAAAATATTTTAACACAAAGGACTTTAATCTGTAAGCTTTAAGCTTTCTGGAAGTGTTTTAAAATTTTCGGAAAAATTTAATTTATGATGCAAAACGGAGGTATATGAAAATTTAAAAAAAATTTTAAAAATAGTCCAAAATAACTTCTGAATCTAGACGACCTCTTTTTTAAAATGGTATGTGTTACATCTCGTAATCTTTTATGGTTCGTCCGGAAGTTACTAAAATCCCTCAGAGCAACAGCACTTTTGAAATTCAAGATAATTTTTGACGTATGAGTTATATTTTCTCTCACATATAAATCATACGTTAGTGTACCCACATCAAAATGTTATTTTTTTTTCTTTTTTTCAATTGAAAATAATTTCACAATAAACGTTTGTTTTCAAATTTCTAAAAAAAATTTTATTTAAATGCTGCTACGGAATGGATAAATCAAAAAATATGTTTAACAAAAAGTAAAGACGTTTTTACAAAATGATACCAGCAGCGCGACTTGTCCTTGTAATAACTTAGACCTTCATTAATGCCACCACCATGCAGCAAGTGACATTAAAAAAACCTTTAAAAAAAAGGCAAATAATAAACAACAAAAATCGAGGCAAAAAAAAAATTAAATGGCTAAAAGCTCAATGAACCATTAAATAAACACAAACAAACACACGCACACATACAGGCACAAATGTAGGCAGAAGAAAGCACTTAGACTTTGTTATACTTAAGATGATTAAAAGAAAGAAATAAAGGATTAACATTTTAAGCTTATTACAAAATAAAGCAACAAAAGAAGCCTAAATAACGTTTACCCTTTACACACACTAACACTAAATTCAATAAATATTAAAGAACAGAAAAAACCTTTAGGTACGTCAAGCACTTTTTGTTTGTTTTGAAGTAATTTAAGGCCCACTGAAAGTAAATTAAGGCAAAAGTTAACTTAATGCTAAATTACCAGCACCAAAAAAATAAAAAAAAATTAATCAAGATAAAAAAAAACCGGTGGCCGTACAACAAGTTGCAAAGGGGAGTATTGGCTACAGCTAAACCAAGTTTATGGCAATGAAAATAAAAAATGGCAAACAAAATTAAAAAAATAGTCAAGACGTAGTACTTGAATGAGCACTTCTTTGCGAGTATTTTGTTTAAAAGCAGTTATTTTGCTGTTCCTTTTCTTAGTAAAAAAAAATAGAAAAAAAGAAACTAGTGGTGGCACTTTATTAAATGTCTGGGACAACTTTAAGCCGCTTTTTCAAATAACGAAACATTTATGCAAATGAAAGGCTTTGCAGAATAATTTACCAAAATAAATTATACAAAAAAACAATAAACATTAAGAGCACATTAACACTTTGGATTTAAATATCAACACAAAAGCAACTAAAAACAACAACTATAAGAGTAAAAAATATAAAAAAAAATGCTTCAGACATAAAAAGCTTTGAGGTGAGTGTAAAATTTAAGAAAGAATTTTGTTTTAAGTAAAAAAAAAATTAATTAAAATCAAATAATATTTTCAGTTTCCACTCTGACGCTTGATGCAAGTTTTTTTTTTTTTTTTTTTTTGCAACTTTTGAAGGAATAAATATGCTACATCCTTCTTTAAAAAAAACGTTTCAATTGAAACAATTTTTATGACTTTTTAGGCGTTTAAGCAATTTTGATTTAAGTGCATTTGAGTTTCATATAAAAATGAGCTGTTGTATTTGAAAGTGGTATAAGTCCACTTTTTGTAAAAAAAAAAAAGAAATAAGTCAGCGGTAATTCTTACTAAAATTACAGCTAATTCATTATTTTTTTTTAATGGACTTGTACCACTTTCAAATACAACAGTTCAAATATTAATGCATTCAAAAGTTGTAGCAAAACATGATGCAAGTTCCCATTGATCTACTTTTGGCATTTTTCCCTATAACTTCTCAACAGGTTATACGAAGCTTTCACCAGGTGCCAGAGTGGGAAATGGGTTACATTTTAGGGCAACATTTTTTTTTTTAATCGTTTAAACCCTGTAAAACTTATAAGCGTTTTTCTAACTAAAACGTTTGTTAATTAAAGTGGTAGTGGAAACATAAGCGGCATGTGGCAGAGAGTCCATTTGATCTGTCACTCTGTGAAAATTTTATTAAAATACTCTAACGCATTATATGCAAAATCCATCTATTAAATTATCCGAGAATTAAAATCAGGAAACTTTTCCGAAATAATTAGAATACCAGGGCGGCTACTCTGTATTGCAAGACAAAAAAAAAACGGTATCAAATCGAATCTTTAATGTGTTTGATCGTTTATTTTTTGTATTTGTCTAGTAGTATCCCTCTCTGTAATGCGTAAGCGCATGTCAATATCGTTTTATACACACAAAAACAAAGAGCAAACGCAAAACATTTAACTTTCACACCGCAATACAGAGTAACCACCCAGTTTTTTCTCACTTTTACTTTATCTCCTTAAATGAATAAAATTTGTCTCTTTTTTATCACTTCTCTGATCTTTGAACTTCTTTTCAAAAACTTTTTGATTTGATTGAGTGTTGGAACTTTATGAAATGCACATGATAAAGACAACAGAACCAGCAGCAGGTGAATTTTTTTTACAACTTTTGAACGTATAAACAGTTTTGCAATGAATTCTGCTCCATGTTACAGAGTAAAAATAAATCCATCCAAATTGAATAAAAAGCGTTTTATTTAATTAAAAAAAAAAAAAAAAAAAACATTTTCAAGGCAACGATAGCCTATTTTACGCTTTAATGTATTTGTAATAATTTGACTAATTTATAATTATATGCTGAAGAAGCTACACAAAATGAAGCGAAATATCAATATAAAAATAAATTTATATAACACGAACTCAAGCTTAATAAAATAGTCATATTAATTAAAAAGAAAAAGATCAAATAAACTAACAAATAAATTTAAAAAAAAATTCTTATAAAAAATGTTACCTTTTCTTTAGGATAGACATGATTTTCAAATCAATTTCAATCTGAAATAAGACCTTTCTGTTTTGCTGGGAAATGCTACCAAAACCGACTTGTTAAGAATGCACGCCAAACACACACCCACTCGTACACTAACTCTCTTGGCCACAAGTATACACGCAACGAGTTAAAAAGCCATTTTTCACATGTCATGATTTACAACAATTAAACAACTCATTTGTCATCGTAGCGCTTGCTACCGTCCAGAACTTGAAGGCATAAAATAAATTAACAAAAAAAAAAACATATCGCACATTTCTTTTTTAACAAATAGAACCAAACGCTTTCAAGTAAAGCTCCTTCATTTAAGAAATAAAAACAATTTTGAAATCAGAGGTGCAAAATACTTTGCAAACAGTTTTCAGTTGCTCTGGCAGAAAATACCGCTCACATGAGCTTCATCAAGCCTCTTAACAATCTTCTATTAATTTGAGCATGCAAAGGAGAGGGGGAGGGAGAGGAAGACACTTGAAAATTATGCCCCAATAATTACTAAAAATTATTTGAAAAAATAGACCTAAAACAATCCAATTTTATGAATTAAAAATGTACGTAAGCATTTTCCTTTTCAACTGTTTTGTATGCTTTTGTTTTCTTTTTGTCTTTTTCTTTCTTTTTTTCCTGTTTTTATTTATTCATTTAATTATTCAGTTTTTATTTCATTTGGAAGAGCGGTGTAACCTTCATAGCGGAAGTAACTTTAATGGATTTTGGTTAGTGAGGTTACAGCTGATGCTGTTTAATGTCATAAAGTGCCAAGTAAAACATCTGCTGCTACTGTTGTTAGCTGGTTAGTGGTTTTGATGCTACTTCGAAGTTTTCATTTTTAACCATTTTATTACTTGATTACAAGTTCATACTCTACGTTCTTTTGTAGGTTTTTCTTTTATTTTTAATTTTTTTTTTTTTCATAAATGAAAAGTTTTTCTTTTCTTTCTTTCTTGTTATTCCTTTTTTCACAGCAATTGTCTATAAGATTGTTGAATAATAATTCTGAAAACAGGCCATAACAGCAAATTCTACTCGCATACACAAACGTATTCTTACACACCCTCGCACTCATACTCACACTCTAGATATAATCTCTGTTGATGTAATAAAAATAATAATCATGCATTTTTATCTTGTGCGCTCATTCTAGTATAATTTTTTAATGAAGTAAATTAAAGTGGTGGTATGTGGTTGTGGGTATGTGGGTGCCACTAAAGTGAAAAAGCCCAACTGCAGGACATTAGCAGTGCGTAAGCATAAGTTTTGATGTTGTGTGTGTGTCTGTTGGGCATGTGGTCGTATTCATACAAACTAAATAAACTCATTATTAACAGAGATAATGTCGGTTTTAAATTAAAATAAAATTACAAATGTGCCAGCCTGGGAAATTCACCAGCATTCAAACATTTGTTTGAATGAAACATTAATTAATTACATTTCTATGCTTGTTAAGTGTTACGAATTGGTTTACGTAATTATGTTGCAAAAAAATTCTTTTTTTTTTATCAAAAATGCTCTTTTTATTCTTGCTTTAAATTCAACTTTATAAAAAAAAAACGGTATCGTTGGAGGGGGAGTGACTAAGAATTTTACTTTGCCTAAATTTTAGTTGAGCAAGTTTTTCTCAATTGTATTTTAAAATTGACTCTCTGTCCACACACAAAAAATTGATTTCGTCAAATTTTGCCTTCTTTTACACGATCAGCTTGAAGCTCTTACTCAGAGAGTTCTATTCTCTCTCTTTTTCTCCTGAGAGGGTGTACAACTTGACAAGCAAAGACTGGAATTAGACATGGAAATTTTTGATTTTGTAGGAGAGAGAGGAAAGAAAAAAGGGAAAAGGTACAAACCTGATCGTACTCCTCAATTCTCTTTTATTCTCTTTTAAAACTGTTAAAAATAAGAAGACAAGTTCATGGCAGAATTAACAAGGTACTGACAGTAGAACAGCATACATCTCCTGCTATCTTTACTAAACGTCAAAATTTGTTTGCAAGCCGATGTTTTATACCCATTCATACCTAGAAAGTTTAAGAGAATGAGTGGATTACATTGATATTTGCCCTTTTAGCAGTATATGTGTTTGATTCATAGAAGAGAAGAGAGGAATGTTGTTTCTGTATTTTAATGTTTGTTGTAGATTTTTCGCTACCGTGTATAATTCTGCCATGGACAAGCCGCTTGAATAAGAAATCTAAAATTGCCAAAATAAAATTGCTGTGTATAGACACAGCGGCAATTTTAAAAGAGAATTAGAAAAAAGTTGAGCAACTAAAATTGCCATGTCTGGTCCTAAATCAGGCAGCAAATATGGTTAATTCAATAAAAATGCAGGAAACTGAAATAACGTAACGGCAACACTAAGCGGAAAGAAAATTCAATTTTGACAGCACGTTAGTTAGTGAAGTTGGCTGCAAAACAATTTTGTTTTTTTTTTTTTCATTGTTGACCAGTAATAACATTTTAGTTAGGACCTGTTCAGCTAAATGTGAAGAAAAGCTTCGTTCGCATAATTGTATTGAAAACAAAAGCTTTTCACGAAAATTTAAAAATTACAAAAAAAACATATCGCAAATTTCTGTTTTAACAAATAGAATCAAACGCTTTCAAGTAAAGCTTGTATATGTGGCGTTACCTCCTTCATTTGGGAAATAAAAACAAATTTTAAATCAGAGATGCAAAATACTTTGGAAATAGTTTTCAGTTGCTCTGGGGCACAGCCATGGTTATTTATATCGCTGGTAGAAAATGCCGCTCACAAGAGCTTCATTAAGCCTCTTAACCTTTCGTTCGCATTTAGCCTGAACAAGCCTTTATCCTTTTAATCTAGCATTTTCAACTGTATTTTTGTTTTTCTTTAGTGGGTTTTAGAAAACAAGATGATTTAAAATTACAGTTGGTTTTCACATTTCAACTTAAACGCTAGGCGCTCAAAAAACGTTATGGTTACCTCGCAAGGGCAAGTGCGAAAAACTCAATCTACTCACACTTTTTCACTAACACACTCACAATTTTTGAACTTTCAAGTAAATTTTTGAAGCTTGCAGAAAATTAAATGTCAACGAGATAAACAGTGTTACCCATTAAAAAAAAAGTTGTCAAAAATTTTTAGATGGTGATAAGAGAATAATTTATTTATTGACATTGGCAGATAATCATAGTCACACTAAAGTTGGTACCTTTTTAAAAACGATTTTAAATTCATTAAATTCTTGTAAACAAAAGTCTGCTCTAAATAAAAGCCTACTTTTTTGTGACTGTCCATTTTTTCTATAAAATAAAAAGTATTTACAATTTGTTTTCTTCAAATACATAACGGGTGGCGCAAAAGTAATCAGGTGGCGCAAAAGTAATCAGGTGGCGCAAAAGTAATCCTCCTATCAGAAAATGCTATAAATTTTGTGATTGGCCCCTAATGCCAACATTGTTTATTAACGTGTATTTCGCATGTGTTTACTACACAAATGTCAAAACAGAACTGACATTAGGGGCCAATCGCAAAATTTATAGCATTTTCTGATAGGAGGATTACTTTTGCGCCACCTGATTATTTTTGCGCCACCCGTTATAAAAAAACAAATTGTATCGCTTTAATCAAAAAAGTAATAAATATTGTTAATGCCAACTTTGTCTAAATCTAAATTATAAAGCCAAAGGAATATCAAAATGAAGTTCAACAATTTTCGCATGAGCTTCTCTCTTAGATGACATTAAAAATAAAAACTTTTACTTTCATGTGTAAACAGTCGTGCAACTTGCAAGACATTTTAGGCCACAATACGAATACACAACTTGCCAGACTTGCAAGTTGGTTTGTAAAGCTGATATTTATTACTTTGCTGACTCTCATGAAAAAGTGAAAGAAAAATTACAAAACTCTTAAACACAGAAAAATTTCAATTTCACTATGATGCTCACTCTTGCTTTATTATTATTTTTTTTTTTTGTGCAGTTTGGTAGTACTTGCTTGTCAAACTTGTCACTTTTACTTACGACTACAACAAGAGCTTAGCTTTCTCAATGTGCAAATAAAAAAGTTTTCCAATTTTCCAATTTTCTTCGCCAGATGTAATTTTACAAACTAAAACAGAAGTAACAAAAAAAAGAGGAAAGAAAAGAAAATTCACATAAAATTAAATCTCATTTGACGTTCATTGTTCGCATTGTTTGTTGTCAGTTCAACTAAATGTCAAAACATGTAAAATCTACTTTTAGCAAATAAAAAAAAAAATTCAAGGAAAATTAAACTGCAGCTAAGAAAAAAGTAACGCAATTGCAATGAGCGATTTAATCACTGTGAGCTATAATAACGTACAGTTCGCGTATTTTAATGTAATCGTAAACTTCAGACAGATCCCTTTAATTGTTATCGAACAATTTTAATCAATATTTTAAAAATTTTACATTAAAAAATAAAATAAATTCGACTTTCTTTCTGAATATTAAAAAAAAAATGAAAAAATTTTCATTAAAATATTTTTCAAAGTTAAATTTATAAAAAAAAATTAGATCAGAGCCACACACAGCAAATTTAGTTGGGCAATTCTCTTTTCAAATTGTCGTTTTGTCCACACACAGTAATTTCGTTTAGGAAATTTTAGTATTCTTATTCAGCCTTCAAGCTACCCGTCTTCTCTTTTTTACATCTTTATAAAAGATACGTATAAAAAACCAACAGGAATTGCCGAATACGAGCAAGCTTGCACCAATTTCCATTCCTCTTTCTTCTCTCTCCTACAAAATCAAGAATTAACCAACTAAAATTGCTGAGTGTGCTCCTGGTCTTTTATGAAAAATTTCGTTAATGTTAATTTTTTTTTATTAATTTTCAAATAATTAATTAATTTTAGTTCAAGAAATTCAAATTAACAAAAAAATCTTTTCTGGACTCGTTATTTTTAAAACCAATAAAATGCCTGCCGTCATTAAATTTTGAAATTAAAAAAAATCTAAGAAAGAAATCCAATAGGAGTGCAAAATGAATTGAATTTCCAAACATTTTTTGAGCCCAACACATTTATGAGAATCAGAGAACGGCAAAAATCACATTTTTAGTTGATTATGCACGATTAAACATGTTTCTGTTTAATCACGCAAACCACAAAAACAAACAATTTGAGTAAAAATTGTGCACAACTTATGATTAAATCATATTCCAGTCATGTTTAGCAGCTGATTGATTTTTTATGCTGTTCGGCACGATTGTATCTAAAAAGAAAAATTCAAACACAGACATTAGCATGCCTACGCCTTAATTAATTTATAGCACAAGCGATCAACTCGTCTAAAAGTTTTTTATGAAAAAGACTCACCCTCTTATCCAAAAAAAATTAACGTAGACTTTAAAGTCAACGTTATTGAAATGTTTCATATAATTTTTTCAAAACTTTTACTTTAAAGTCTACGTCAAATTTTTTTGGATAAGAGCATCAATATTTTGGGTACTTTTCATATAAAATTTTCAGACGAGTTGATCGCCTGTGTTATAAAAACAGCACAGAAAACTTTACAACCAAAACAAATAAAAAATCATTTGTATTTTGCTAAGCAGTAGTTTACTCAAACATGTGTGATTGCTGATTTAATGCCTTTTTGCATATTTGTGTTTTTTTAATGTTCAATTGTATCGAACAGCATAAAAAAAGGTAATTAATTTTTAATCGTGTCTCCAACATGATTTAATAAAAAGTTGTGCACGATTTTATGGGAGTTGAATATATCACACAAAACGGCTTTAACTCTCTGTTTGGTAATTTTTTTATATTTGTTATTTGTGGAATTAAAAGGAAACAAATACGATTTATCTTTCAAAGTAACAATTACCATACAGTCGTCTAAAAATTATTATATGAAAAACACTCAAAAATATTTCAAAAATTGAGTGTTTTCCATAAACATTTTTTAGAAAATTTAGGTGCTGTTTTCATAGCAAAAACCATCAACTTGTTAAAAAATTTGTATGAAAAACACTCCATATTTTGAATACTTTTCATATAAAATTTTAAGACAAATTGATCACTTGTGTTATAAAAACACTCAACTAAAATTCTTCGTTTCATGTACTTACCACATTCATGTGCTGTTTTTATAACACAAGCGATCAATTCGTCTTCAAATTTTATATGGAAAGTACTCAAAATATTGAGTGTTTTTTATAAAAATTTTTTAGACGAGTTGATCGCTTGTGTTATAAAAACAGCACATTTACTTTAATATACTCGCATGTCTCTTTGCACGAGTATAATTTAAAAAAATTTTATCTATTTTGTTTTTCTTTTATGCACATACACATACACAAAACCATAATTGTGATTATGAAATTAATTAGTTTCTTGGTTTAATGAAAATTACCACATTTTTCTTTGTATTGCGAAAATGTTGTTGAACACTTTCTTCCTTCTTATTTAATAAAAAAAATAGATTTCTCTGCTACAACATTCTGCACATTAAACATGTTTTGCATAATAATTGATTGCATTTTGCTGTTTATGCTTTTAATTTTCCTCTCTATTTTATTGTTGATGCCAATAAGGATGATGATTAACATGAATGAAATTATAATAAAATTAATTTTTTTTTTGTTTACTAAGAAAGTTTAAATTAAAAAAGAAAAATAATAAGAAGGCGTCGAGCACAGTTTCTGTGATACACAAGACGTGACAAGGTTTTTTGCAAAAACTTAATCAGTTTCATTGTTAAAATCTAAATAAATAAAATTAATTTTCTGTTTGTTTGTAGATCGTTTGTTTCCTAACGCATTTGCTTGAAACTTTTGATACATATAATATCTATAGTCCAAGCAAGGTTGGCATATACTGGAATCAAAATCTATATAAATAAATTTCATTTTCTTTCAGATAATTTTTAAGGAATTTATCTGAAATTTGATACATACGAGTATAATCTGTATACTGCTATATACTTTTAGAGCAGCCACGCCCTTTTTAGGCCCACTTTTTAACTATTCTCACTTGCCACACACTGGTGCCTTTACTTAATTTAAGCCTGAAGTTATGCTTTAAAATATTTTATTTACCACTTTTGTTGGGGCCTCTGATAATAATGCTAGCAAAGGCATGAGCCACTTTATAAAGTAGTTAATGGCTTCTTAACGATTAAAATTATATTTGTAAGCGACAGTGCAGACGTTCTCTATACTCTAAGGTAACTGATCGGGCGAGACCGCTCAAAATCATCTAGCACCATCATAAAGAATCATTAAACGCAGTTTAATATTTATAAGATCATAAGAAATGCTTAAAATGTGAACAGAAAATTAGAGTTTCTGCAAAACTAAAAGTTTATTTTTGTTTTATTTTAATTTTGATTACCTCAATTTTACATGCCACAGAGTAAATTCTTTCAGTTTCATAACAAATTTATGTTCGTTTGTGTGATTTCATGCCCCATGTTTGGCAAGTCAATCCGATGCAAATTAAAATTTCAAAAAATAAACTCTTAAAATGATAAAATTTAAACATTAAAATTAATTGTTTTATAGCATTAACCTATTAAAATTCAAAATAACTAGATTTCAATTCAACACACACTGAGCAGCCCAGCACAATGTTGCCTAATTGACAATAAAATACAGTCAAGTCACCCGTGGTTAGGCTACAAAGGATATCAAACTGGTATGAGAATGGGTAAAAAAGGCAAGTATGAATGACTGAAAAGCAAAAACACATATCGTGAATGACTGAAAAGCAAAAACACATATCGTTCATTGACTGCAAAAGTGCCTTAGTTAAAAAAAATGTTTTTTTTTTTTTTATAAAAAATTTTTTTCTTTTGATTTATAATTATATTTTAAAGAAGCTACACAAAGTTTAAGCGAAATATGGCTATAAAAAGAAATAATTGTAATTCAAGCTTAATTTTGAAAAAACTAGAATAAAAAGCTAAAAAAATAACTCTGACTTTGTAAATATTTGCTGTTCAGCCTTGAATATTAAACACTTTTCTTATAACAATTTCGTATAATTAAAAGTCTTAAAGGATTTTCCTGTACAAACATGTTTTTTGAATTATGACTCTTTTATAGTATATGAGCGATATGTTTTCTTTTCTTCGGTTGCTTGAATGTATGACTCCGTTGTACACCTTTGTAATCGTATGTAAATAAAATTATGTGAGAATTTGTTAAACGAGGATCTGCTTTAAATTGTCATGACAGATTTGTTTAAAAATGTTGGCATTTTATCATTTGGTAACGTATTTTTTCCTGTACTCAACCTCTGGGGGGTTGCTCTCTATTGCAATGCGAAAGAAAAACCATTCGCATCTGTATGGTTTTTACATTGAGTTGCGATGCGTTTTCTTTCGCATCGCAATAGAGAGTAACCCCCCTGAATTCGAATATTTTATTCGAAATTAATTCCATATTTTTTTTTTTTCAATTGCATTCAAAATAAAAAGCAGCAGTATATATGAATTTTTTGTTTCGGCAACAAGAGAACACTTAAAGCTCTCACACGATTAAAGAAATAAAAATCTAATTGCTGAAGAACTCATTAATCAGAGCTGAAGAAAAGAGAATTGATGTAGCCGTATTCCAGTTTTGCGCTTAGCAACACATTTGCCTATTTATTTTTATTACATGAGAAGTGTCTATATAAATAAAAAATAAGTCGCCAAATATGTTGCTAAGCGCAAAATTCAAGTACCGCTCCATCAATTCGACTAACTTTTGCTTTATATCTTTTGGCTACTTTAATGCTGTTGTAGTTGATCATGTAAATCTGTACAACAGCTTTTGATTTCTTGAAATTTGTTTATGTTTCACAATATTTTCCTATTAACATTGTACTCTTCCTAAACGGCTGGACCGTGTATGTTTTTTTATTACGTCTTGGAAGGTTTAGCGTCACAAATCCACCCGGTAGGTGGCACTACAGCCAGTATCTGGCTTACTTATCTGCTACCTGTTTTTACCCGGTCTTGCACGGTCCTTTACTTTATGAGTAATATTTCTTAGAGTTAGAAGATCGAATATACAACAATTTTATATTTTCATCAAAACCCAACTTAAATTTTTAAGAAAATTAAAATAGACCACGCCCATTACCAAGCCCGCTTTTAAAATTTTTCTCAAATCTTAGAATTTATATAACCGATTTGTCTAATTTTATTATAATATGTTCGGCATACCCAGCTTATATTTTAATGAAAATAAAAATTTGCCACGCCTATTTTTTATTATATATTCTCTTTTTAATTATTTTTCAATATAAATAATTTTTTGAACGTTTGCCGGATCAGCTAGTCAAATATATTTTATTTTAATTTATAATTGGTTAAACACACCTCGTATATAAACATTTGCATACGCTTTTTGACAGTCCCAGCTCACTAGACATACACGAAACAAAATTGCATGTTGTTTTTAAAATGTTGTATTTGTTGCCGTAGCGACACCACCTTATAAATAAATACGCCCACAGAATTTACAATTTAATGACCAGCATAAGCCAGCACAAAGCATACAAACACACACAACCACACATACATTCACTTGACAAAACAAAATTTTTGTATTTGTATTTATATACCTACGAGTATATTAAATAAATAAATAAATAAATTAATATAAAAAAAAAGAAAAAAATGGTCAACAAGAACAAGAAGAATTTTATTAAAATTGTGAAAAGGGTTCAAATGTTGAAAGGTCGTAATGGCTTTTCATTTAAATAAAAAAATGTTTAAATAAAATTAGTTATTTGCTGAAAATAATAAAACAAAAATTATGTAAATTAAATATTAAAAAAAAGAAACTCACCTCCTGTGCAATCAAATTATCCCTCGTATTGAAAAAAAAAATATGGGTAGGGCTAAGAAAGGGATTTTTAAATTGCAAGCATTCTCTAAAGGAAAATTGACTAAATGAAAAACTATGCTACCGATCACCATTGCATATTTTGGAAAAGAATATAAACCAAAGACTGCATCCCTCTTATCCAAAAAAAAATTAACGTGGACTTTAAAGTCAACATTATCGAAATTTTTCATATGATTTTTTTAATAAATTTTACTTCAAAGTTTAAGTAAATTTTTTTTTTTGGATAAGTAAGGAACATATGAGGAATGAAAGAGCTGTTATTATTGAAAGTGGTGTAAGTCCACTTTAAAACAAAAAATTGTCAGCGATAATTTTAGTTAGACGGTGTCTATTCTTACTAAAATTAAAGCTAACTATTTTTTTTTTAAGTGGACTTATACCACTTTCAAGAAAAGCATCACATTCTCTTGCCCACATATCCCAAGCTTTAAAAAAATGGCTCAAAAGTCTTATACATTAAGGCAATAAAACGTTTTTGAAAACAAAATCATCAGCTTTTATACTACAGAAAGAGTTCCTCAGGGAAGCACTTTAGGCCCATCCATATGTTTGGTAGAAGCATTTGAGATACCAACAACTTACGAGTACATACAAGCAATAATCATCTTTACTGCGAAAGTAATTGTTTACAAAACTTGCTACTCAAGTAGTTCCTAAAATACAAAGACCTCTCCCAGTTACGGTTAGTAAAAGTTAAAACTTTATAAGTCAAATATCAATATTTTGTTTATACATAAAATTAAAAATATCGGATAAGTTAAGTTAGATCAGAAATTTAACTAAAAACCGATTATTTGCCAAACAAAATCTTAACTTCAAGTATCGAAAGGTGTAGGAATGGTATTAAATCTTTTATATAAAATGGACTAATAATTTTAATAAAACGATTTTGGGATAAACGGAGCTCACATTATTTATTGGTGATACCCAATAAACCAACGCCCCAGAGTGAAAATGAATCTGTAATCAACTTACGCACCAAAACGAAAAACAACTGAACTCCAAATAAACTAACTGAGCCCAGAACGATATTGAACTAAGTCCAAAGCATGGTACCATGTACATGGTACAGATAGCTTCAAAAATACAAAAAGCCCATATATTTTGTTATTGCTTTTGAGGCTCCTCCTGTCAAAAACTATTTCCGGTGGTTGATATCAAGAAGTTTTTCCGTTTTTGATCTCTTTAACACATTGATATCTCTTAATTTTTGACAGAACGAGTGTCACCTGGTTTTCTTACAGCATGCACCTAAGGTATTGAAAAAACTATTTTTGGGACATAAAATTCAAAGCATAAAAAAAATTAATTAATAAATTAACCAATAAATTTTATATTAATTTAATTTTCTTGCTGTTGGTTTGTTTATAGCTTTAACAAACATTAACAGTCCAACCTAAATTGGAGCGGCAAGCGTACCGTTTTTTTAGTGTCAGCATTTGTGTTACATCTTGTAGGTAGCGTACTAGCCTATTAATCTGGGGGTCGCAGGTTCGATCCCTGCCAAGACCTTGGGTGTTTTCTGCAGACAAGCCAAGAAGCTTCGCGGATTTATGTTGTTAAAAAAAATAAAAAAAAAATAATAAAACTAAAGACAAACAAAACTAGAGTTGAAAGCGCTACTTTAAAAAAAAATCTAGCAAAAATTTCATTTAAAACAATTGTTTTGCAGCCAACTTCACTACAAAGCCTTTTGACAAAATTTGATTTTAGAATTGCTAAGCGTTGCTACTGCGCAATTTCGGTATTGCACCATACATTGTGAATTTTTGACAGATAAAAAACGCTTGCGGCGCCTTTTTAGGTATAATTGTACAATTTACACAATAATTGTATCAGGTGTTCCAGCAAGAGTGCACTTTTTCATTTTATGCTGAACTTAGTCGATTGTTTCACGTGCTGTGTGGCAGATGGCGCTATCTTGCTGAAATCACAAGCCATGCAGATTCATGGCGTTTAGTTAAGGCCACAAGAACTCCTTTATGATGTTCTTATAACGAATTTAGCTCGCAATTTCAAACTCATCTTCAAAAATGTAAGACTTAATAAAAATCCGCATCTAAGTTAATCGTTGTGAGTGTATTTCTTTCTCTTGAGGATTTTCTGAGCCCCAAATTCTACCATTCAGGAAGATGGTTTTTTTTTAACTTGGCATTGACTCCGTTAGCTATTAAACGAGTTACCGGACACTTAATCGGAACTTGTCTTCTTTGCAATCCAACCAAAAAATCACAATTTCTTTAAAAAAAATATGTGTTTTTATTTTAAAATGAAAAAGTCCACTCCTACTTGGAACACTCTTGACATGTTGGTTTCTACAATTGCAACTTTAAAATAAAAAATATTGATCAATTTACAAGACTGATAGAAATACAAGATTACGCCATGCGCATGATTTGCCATTAGACGACGTAGATTGTTTACTGCTTAAAAAAAATAAATAATAAATTTTTCTCACTCTCTTTAACAGTAAATTATTAGCCAATAAGAACACATCTCGTGACGTTAGTTGTGCTTTTTTGGCAGAAAATTTAAATTTTAGGTGTGGGATGGTGTAATCTTGTATTTATATCATTTTTGGTATAGTAGGCATCACAAGCTTCGTTTTGCTGTTGCCGGACTTTAGCATTGAACTTGTATTAAACCTGAGTGTGTATGTTCAAACAAATTCTAACCTTAACTATTGGCCTAAAAGTATCAATGAAAGTCAGCCAGTTCCTTAAGTTTTTTTTTTTTTTTTTTGTTTATTGCAAAACTACACTAAACAATTTTCGACAAACAAAAACACACACGCAAAAAGTGCTTTAAAATTTTTTCACTTTCCATTTGCCCTGTTAAAGGTCGATTCCGTTTAAAAAAAATTCATCGCCATTTCATGAAAACCATCAAGCTAAAGTGGTGTCATCCTTACAAAACTTACAGGTGTGTCACCACATTAAAAACAAGAGAATGAATAAAATGAGGAGGAAAATTAATGGAAGTGGGACACAAGTTATTTAAATGAATAAATAAAAGCAGAAGAAAAACAAATACTCGTAAATAAAAGTTGATGTGTTTTTTTTTTTTTTTAAGTTACGGTCACCATAGATTTGGCTTCAAAATGAGTGAATGAATATTTTTACTGGCAGGCAAATATTGTTTAGCAACCCCAAAAAATTATTTTACAAAATAAATATTTGCTTAGAGAAAATTCTTTCTATTTTGTTACCTTTTTTTAAAAACAAAAGTGTTAACCCTTAGAGGGGGGCTGGATACCAAACAGTGAATTTAGTTTTATATAATACTAAATTAGGAGCCTAAGAAAAGGACTTTTAAGAAAAAATAAAAAAAGTTTAGTCTTGAAAAAATAAAATTTAAGACACATGTGTGTCTATGGACACATATCGATGCTGAAAGAACAGTTAATTAGTTATAAACAAATCCTTTAAAAAAAAAATTACACAAAATTTAAGTTTTATCAAATTTTTGGCTTGAGACACCAGTGTCTCCTTAAACATTTTATTACATGAAAGCAATAATTGGTGCTATAGCAACAAGCCATTTATTGAATCACATCTTGAGAAAATAATATGAAATTAAAACTGAATGAAAGTGTGGTGCGCATGTCTGTAATACAAGACAAGTGATGGCCAAACATTTGCTTGTGCTAAAAAAGTTTTATTTCACTGAAAACTGATATAAAACTGAAGATAAATTACTGCCAACGGAATACATCACTTAATAATGCGATGTTTATCAACTAAGTCAATGATATATTTGTTATTAAAAAATATCATTTTTTAATCATAAAGTACAAAGTATTTTTAAGGAAAATATTTAAAAATATTTCGCTACAGTCCTAAAGTTATGGTTTACCGGGCATTGTGATCTTAAAAACTACCAGTGTAAGATAAGGAACATTAAAACCAATAGTGGCATACTAAACGAAATCTCAGACCATGTGCGGCCCTAAGATTTCATAGGGCAAGATTTCTAGCAGACTTCTTGTTGATTGCCAGAAACATAGGAAAGCTCTCATTGCAAGTCAAAAGTAAATTGGAGCGGCTGTAACGTGTTTTCAGCACCCTCATACCTAAATAACAGGTGCTTATTCTCTACACTAGTGTTAATCATCTTTTTTTAAACCCACTAAAGACAAACAAATAAAAACACTAAATTAAAAAAAAACTAGCTAAAATGTCATTACTGGTCAACAAAAACACAAATTAAAAAAAAAAAAACAATTATTTTGCAGCCAACTTCACTACAAAACGCACAGACAAAATTGAATTTTCCAATTGCACAGCGCTGTCGTCGAGTTTTGCGGTATTGCTCCATACATTTTGTATGAGATTGAGAGATTTTGGCGCTTGCCGCGCCAATTTAGGTATGGCTTCAGAGATACAAGCCGCCTAGCAGCCGATATTTTCTTACAAGCCTAACCGCCGCCGAAACCATCGGCTTATCAGCGGCTTATTTTTAAGCCAATTTTAAGTTTAAGAAAGTTATTTTTAATTGTAGAAGTGAAAAATTTTAGTATTATAAACTTTTTTGGCTTTTTCTCTAAAATGAACGTAAATGAGTTCCAGCCGATCTTAGCCGCCGCTGAACATTTTTTTGCTGAGCCACTGCCGCCAATTTTTTGCCACGGCTTGTTTCTCTGATTGGCTTCATTAGAGGCCTAGAACTGGAAAAGTGAATGCATGAACTGCACAACAAATTATTTCGGTCGAGATATATATGACCCAGTAGTAACAATAATAATAGATCCGCTTTGCTTCATTAAATTTTTAATTAATTTTTTTCACCAATTGCTATGACTCATGACAAGTTAAGCAAAATCTGTCTTCTTTACTCTCTATTATTTTGTACTATTTTTTTTTTAATCAATATTTTTGCAGAAAAATTGCATAAAAAAAATTACTTGAACTGCTGTCCTTAAATCTACTGCAGTATAATGAAAAGCATTTTGAAATTTTTTAAGTGACTCAACATTTTTTTAAGTTTAAATTTGTCAATGTAATCGTGTAACTCTCATTAAAAAAAAAATAGGAAACATAATGCATGGCCTGCTTTGTTTACACTTTAATCAAAATCCTCGAATAGTAAAGTGTACTCGAGAATTTTACTTGTTTTAGTGATAAAAAAAAAACTTTTTTTATTTTCTTAACAAAAGCTTGAGTACTCGTATGTGTAAGTGTGAAAGGAATGAATGAAAGAATAAATAAAAATGAACTGTTATATTTTTTTAAAGTGGTATAAGTCCATTTTTTTAAACGAGTTAAAGGTAGTTTTAGTTAGGTAGTTACTAAAATTTTAAAATGGACTTATACCTTTTTGAAAAATGCAGCTCAAATAAATTTCTAGTGCACACTCACCTTGCCATTATGATTTAGACAATTTTATACAATTTTAAGATGGGAGTTTTGCCTTTTTTTCTGCAAATAAATTTTCTGCTGTTGAAATGAATTGTTTAGCTGCTTTCCTGCTGTTTCCTGTTGATGATAATGATTTCTTTTCGTAGTTTGTTTAATGATAAAGCACAAACTCAAGATAGAAAGGAAAGCATGTATTGAGGTATTGAAAGAATTTTTAACAATAAGCACGCATATCTAGTGTTTGTTATACATAAACAACTAGAGAGAAAAATATTTCATATTTCCTTAACCGGAAGTGGGCTTTTTCTTCATCATCCCAAACATAAACACAATTCCTGCATGTACAAGCACAGAAAAACCTTATTCATTTGAAAACCCGTTTTTTTTTTCTTTCTTTTTCTCATTCAACCATCACTTTTGTTTTTGATGAGTTTTAATTTTTAAACGAAATTCTCTCAATCACACAGTTTTTAAAGTGTCAAAAACGTTTGAGCGCTTAAAGGTTTTTGTTTTCTTTTTGCTGCTCAAGTTTTCTTAGAAACCTTTTTAAAGCTGCTTTTTAGTTTATTTCTTTTTTTTTCAAATTCTTTTGTTACACTTTTCCTTGTATCGTTCGATTTATACATGCTTTGTTTGTTTGTTTATTTGTTATTTTTGTTATTGTTGTTGTATTTATTCTCTTTGTCCTTTACACACTTGCCACAATGACTGTGCACTTAGTGTTATTTTAACATTTCGTCCTTGGGCTATAACCTAACAACAAACAGTGGCAGCGGGAATGAATGACAGTGTTTTATTACAGCATGTGTTAAAAGGCGGTAAAAGATAAAGGTATTACGAAAATATAATACAGAAAAGAAACACACTTTAGAAGGAAGACTTTGTGTCCCATCAATGCACTATGGGTTTTAAATTACATGTCATGCTTTACATTTTGGGGTTTTTTTTTTTTAAGAAAACCAATTGATATATAAAAAATGTCCTTGGTCATGGCCTCATAGCAATTTCGCTGAATCCTTTTTTGTTGTGTTCGTTATTGGCAAGAGAAGGTTTTTGTAAAAGAAAAATTATTAAGTGATGGGAGGAAAATAGTAAAAACACCACTTTTCTATTGCTATGGCAATGCCTAAGTGTTATATAACTTAATGTGCTGTTTACGGAAAACGAACACATTAAAATTGTCTAAAAAATTTGTAGGGAAATGCTCACTGGTTCTTTTTGTCGTGGTGGCTGTTTCAGAATGGAGTTGCATTGCAAATGGTTGCCGTTATTCATAGATCGTAAGGAGTTTTAGTTAGGCTCTGTTTCTACCACAGGGGGAGGCCAAGTCCAAATATTATGGCTTCGAATTGGTCATTAATTCGTTTGTGGAGGCATTGTATTCACTGGCAGCACCGACATATTCTGCTTTTTTGCGTATAAGCAAACTTTCGTACATTTGCATGGAAAACAAAAACAAATTTTTTTAAAAACTGAGCACCTTAACTAGTTTAGAGTGCATATTTGGTATTATAAAGCAATTTGTTAAAGCCCTTAACAAGTAAGAGTGGCAAGTGTTTTGCTTATCTTTCGAAAAAGTTTACTAAGCCGGGCAATGAAAATTTGAAGGCAAACGTTTGCGATGGACCGCAAATTAGACATCTAATACAAGACACATAAGTTTGCCAAATCTATGAACAGCAAACCTGAGAATGATTCTTCTAAATTTCCTTGGGATTAGGATACAATGTTGTCTAATTTAAAACACCTAAGCTGTAACATGAGCTTCAAGCTGCTCTATATTTATATTTCTCATTTGGAAGGATTTCATGAAAATCTAAGATATTACAGTGAATAGCAAAACGAAGGAGTTCACCAAGTTATGAACCGGAATCTTTTATTTAAAAAATTATATTTCATTTTGATAGTTTGCTTTTTAACTCACATAATAAAAGTTTTTCTTATTAAAAAATCTTAACAAAGTTTAAAAAATAATTTTTAAAATTCTTTTTTAAAAATGGCAAAAAAACAAAATTATATTGTATCCCATAGTGCTTTACAGGCAAAGGTCGGTTCACACAAAATACCTTTTTATTTTAAATTCAATTGATTTTTTGTTTATTTGAAGCTTAAGTTTGTTAATTTAGTAGAAAATTAATTTTGTTTAAAATTTAATGAAGTTTACTTTTCACATTTTATTCACAAACTATTTGTAGAATTTTTGTTTTATTTTTTTTCTGTGCCTTGTGTTGTAGCTGCAGCGAAAATGAATCATCTGTAAGGAAAAAAAATTATTTTTTAAATTTAATTATCAAATTTCAGACAAATTTGTTGGAAAACCAAAATTTCTATAGCAAACAAAAAGAAAATTAAATTTATTTATATAGATTTTGGCTCTAGCAAGCCGTATTGTTTTCATTTAACATGTCTGTCGTTAGTTAAGGAACATATCGCCCCAGCATCTTTGAAATGAAATAATAAAGCTATTGAGTTAATTGCAACAACAAGTCAATTTTTCCTTATTAGTACAGAATAGAACTTTTTAATCACTGCAGGGATTTCAAAAGAAACAAATTGTTGTTCTTAAATAGCAGTTCGTGTTAAAAACACACATCTCATTTATCACAATTTGTTGTTAAATTCAAAAAAAAATTTAATTTTTTTTATATTTTTTTAATATTTAACAAAATATTAATCTTTATTTGTGCTTAATTCCAGAATTGTGTTATTTTTTATTTTTTAATTTATTTTATTTTTAATTTTTTTTTTTTTTAATTTTTTAAAATTTTTTTTTATATATTTTTTTAAATTGTTTTATATTTTTTTTTTGGTTTTTTTAATTTTTTTTTTTTTTTAATTTTTTGCTTATATTTTTTTTTTCATCTAAATGTTTATTTTATTTTTATTGCTATAATGTGACGTTTTTTTTTTTTTTGTCGCGACCTCGTGCTTTAACCCTCAAGTGCTCAGGGTCAAACAGTGTTTGCCACTAAATTAAATGTGTTTAGACACAGAAACGCAATGTTTATGAAATTGTATGCAAAAAGATTAGTCATTCGGGCTGGGTTCTAGGTAATTTAAAATAAAAAAAATCATATGGGCAACTCCCCACTTGTCCCTATTTTTAATTTAAATTTTAAACTTAAGCAGCCTATGCAGTTTATTTAAATTTTTTTCGTTATGTAAAACATTTTAATAAAATATAATCAATTAAAAGAAATGGCGTTACGTTACGGAAGTTGACTTTTCTGTGTGTGACCATATTTTTTGCAATACATATTAACTTTACGCTTAAACAACTAAAAAAAATTTTAATTATAATTAAGAATTTCATACAATTTGGTTTTTTTCTTTCTTTCTTTCTTTCTTTCTTTCTTTCACTTTTACATACGCGTCTTAAATAATGAATATCAATTTACATAAATTTGTAAGGCAGCACTTAACAGTTGTATGTATTCATGGGTTTGACAGTTGTACAACTTGACTTAATGATAGAAAAGAACTTAACGACAATCAATAATCATATTGACCAAACGTTAGAATATTTATAATGGTGGCATATGGTGCCACCATTAACAGAAATTATTGCTACTACTGCACAGTGGGTTGAGTACTAAATGCAATAACGAAAATTTAAAAAAGCACTCATAACTTGTAGTGGCATGCAAATATCATTCAAGGCATCCAACTGAGTACTGAGCAGCTTGTCAGTCTACCAGGTTTAGGATTTAAAAGTACGTATTCGGAAACAAATCGTTTTTCTATTTATTTGGTGGTATTCTGTGTTTCGACTACTCGAAAATAAAAAATTCATTATCTTGTGGCTGTTTCATTCTATTTCCAAATATTTTTTATATCCTTCACTGTAAGTAAGGAGGGTGTGTGATTCCGTTTGTAATTTCTACAACGTACATGTGCCACCTTATAAAATATATATGTGACGCGCAAAATAGAAAAGGACCTAAGGGTATTTTTGGTGTACTTCACATATGTTGTCAATTTAGCAATGGCTGTCTGTTTGCATGTGTAGTCGTTGAAATCAAGTTTCTAAAGTTCCTAAGCAACGTAATAATCTATCAGTTGTTGTTGTATTCAGTAGTGCGATTCAGCAACTTTTATTACGAACATTCGTATCGACTAAACAAGTATAACGACATTATATCAAATTCGGTATTCAGTAACGTTAAGAATTTTTTTTAATTTTCATATACCACAGTGCTGTTGCTCTGAAGAGTTTTTGCGATTTTCGTTTTGCATCATAAAATAAAAACTACAAAATATTTCGTAAATGTTAAAACATTTCCAGAAAGCTTAGAGCCTGCAGATTCTTTTTAGATTTCATTCAAAATGGAGAAAGGTAAAATTCCCTCATAACAAGAGTACTAGGGTATATGGAAATATCAAAAAAAAATTTAAAATAGTGCAACGTAACTTCTGAGTATTTAAGTCCAGTAAAATTTAAACTTTTTTTATATGTTTCTTGTGACAAGGAAAAGTTAAAGGAAAAACCATTGATTCAATAACTCATATGCGTGTGTGTTTGAGTATGTAAAACTTCTTTCAAACAGATGTGTCCACTTTTATTAGATTTTATTTTGCTTTCGTTTACATTTTTTTGTTTGATAAATATTGTTTGAGCTGTTATTTTTGAAAGTGGCATAAGTCCGTTTTAAAAAAAAATGAGTCAGCAGTACTTTTAGTAAGTTGGTATCTGTATCTTACTAAAATTACCGTTAAATGATTTTTTTAAAAAAGAGGACTTATACCACTCTCAAAAGTAACAACTTATATAATATTTATTTCAACCTTATAGTAGCAGTAAAGAAGCTAAAAGGTCAACTAGCAGGCGTGAATAAACACATACAGCTGCATATGCATTTCTAAAATACTTGTGTAAAAACTTGCTGACTGTCATCGCACAGTGACTTGTATTATTTTAAAAATTTTTATATTTTTTTTTTGTAAGAACTTTTTCGATATTTTGAAAGCTAGTGCAAAGATTTAAAAATAAACTTAAAATAAGATATAATTTTTAAGTGATACTTCGATATAAAACTCAATATAATTGACTCAAAAAAAAACCTCTTTATTGCAAAGTTTTTCAAGCAAAAATGCTCCATGAAGAAATTCTGAGCTATAAAGCCTCGATACAGTGAAGTAATTTTTCAAAAGCGTCTATACAACGAACTCTTATATATATGAGAAATATAACATTTTCAGTAAGTTAAAGTCCCGTTATCCAAAGCCTCTTTATAACAAAGTATTGATTCTATAGCCTCTATATAAAGAAGTGTTTTATTATTTATTTACCTTTTCTATTACACAGCTTTTTAGGGTAAAATAGAAAATGGATAAAAAGATTCCCTTCAGACTCTTCATATCTTGGAAACCATAGATAATTTGAAAAATGGAGTCAAGATTTGAAATCTCAGCCCTAAAATACTTTAAAAACAGTTTTCGTTTGCTCTGGTTTAAAAGTCGACCTTCATTTGTATGCTTGTATTTTTATTTAATTTAATTTATGTTGTGTTGTACGATCCCATTTAAAAAAAAATTGGATTTGCTATTTTTTAGCAATATTTAGGTTTTTTGTCTCCATAAAAACCTTTCTTATGCCTTAACGAGAATACAAAAATAAAAATTAAACAAATAGGTCCAACCATTCTCATGTATGGCGCTTAGCAACACATTTGACGACTATATTTTTATTTGTGTGAAAGAATAGGAATATAGAAGAAAGTGAAATTATTACCAGACACTGTTTTGCTGGAGGGCTGACCTTCGCAACAATCACTTTTGCTTCGTTGGCGCCATTTGTGTCACCCCTGAAGGGGGTTCAAAATTTCTTTGCATTATCTTACTTAAATTTTATTTGATAGAGATTATAGAAGGAGTAACCATAATTGAATTTTAACTTTTTTTAAATGGTTTCGGTTTCTTGAACGACTTTATTATTAATATTTAGAAGATTATATTGTTAATAAGAAATTGTACGTCATTATTTATTCAACATTGAAAAAACACATACGAGTATGTGCCAAATTCTTACGAAACCATTCTTTTTATAAACACTACAACAAGCAAGAAAGAAACCCTTAAATATTAAAAGCTTGTTGCCAGTGT
Source organism: Thelaira solivaga (assembly GCA_947397855.1). Lineage (NCBI taxonomy): Eukaryota > Metazoa > Arthropoda > Insecta > Diptera > Tachinidae > Thelaira > Thelaira solivaga. The sequence goes on from OX377614.1 coordinate 11,965,719, forward strand.
TTGATTACAAATTTAAATTATTTGCATTTTCCTTTTCCGTCACGCTTAACCGTTGGGGAAGTTGACACAACTTGCAAAACACGTAAAAATAAACCTCTTGAATTTCAAAATCGATAAAAATAATAATATAATACAAAAAAAATATATAAATATTCTTGTTATTACTCACTTATTCGCTTACACGTATGTATGCACGTACCAACTCACTCTTGTACAGGAAACCGTAAGAAGAATTTAATTTGCCTAACACTTGGTTTTGTTTTCTTTTTTTTTTTTTAAATAAAATTTTTAGCTTGAGCTGCTTTTAATTTAAGCCACTACTAAATATGTTGATGACATGTTTTATACTAGAATATTAAGGAAACGATTTTTATTTAAAGCAACAACAAGCACTGACAAAAAAAAGAAGCGAAGGACTGGCCTAAGTTTCAATTTTAGAGTTTTAATGACCATAACACTATGCAGTCGTATGTAAACATTTTATTATTTTAATTTAATTAATAATAATTTAAAAAAATTAATGAAGTGTTTAACTTTTTTAAGCCATAAAGCCTTTAAAAATTGTTAATTACATTTCATTTATATGTATTTCTGTAGGTTTTTGTGTTAATTTTTTTTTTTTTTTTGTGTAATAAATTTTATTATATTTTGAATTTAATTTAATTATTTTGATTTCAAAACACTTTTCTTTAAAATCCGGCTAAATGCAAAATTTGATTTGCCTGTTCTGCTACACACGACAATCCGCCCTTAACTGAAATATTTCAAATGCAATTTATCGTTAGAAGCACTTTAAGCAAAAACATGAATTTATTAAAAACAACAACAATAAAAACATTAAGAAACAGTTTTAAATTTTACTGTATTTTTTTTTTCAACATTTCCAAACATACGAGCAGGTAAAGCGAACGATGGTTTCAAACAACCCTTTGTCATGCTTATTTCCCGAATAACTGTAGTTTTATAACAAACACATCGTTATTAGTGGCAAAGTATAACGGTAAGTTTTGGCTTTTGTTTTTTTTTTCATATTCTGCAAAGTTTATTTGTGAGTATGTAAGAGCAGCACTGAGAGCGCAAATATCTGCGTCGAATCCTATTTTGGTTACAGTGGTTAAATGCTTAAAATTCCTTTTCTAACAATCACCCGTTTTTTTGTTTATTTATAGAGTCTGAATAACCCCAGACATTGTAAAAAACACTCCAACATTTTTAAAATTAATTGTTTTCCATAAAAAATATTGTAGAGGATTGTTTTGTTTCTTTCCTATAAACAGCATCTTTTTCTTTCTTGTAACTAGGTGCACAATATAATATAATCCCTTCTTATTTTTCCGAACACTTGTAAATAACACTCCGTTCCACGTTTTATATTGCATTTTCTAATATTTTGTTTCTTATATTTTATATTTATTATATCAGCTGATTTGCTTAGGTAGTAGTGATAATATAATAACAGAGTTGTCTTAATAAGGGAGTAGTACCATTTAAGGGCACTATAACAAGGTAAAATTTTTTTGATTTTCTGTTATAAGTACGTTCGATTACCTTGGAAGGGTTTGCTACATACCTGCATAAAAATATTTTTTTATAGCAAATGGGCCATATATACCGCGATCCAGAGGATCTTTTGTACAAAGATTTTAAATGAAAACACATTGAAAGGAGAAAAGTGCGTGCTGGAGTTTGAAGATTATTAAAATTAGAATTAGAATCAATAGCAGCAAGAGCTATTATGGTACTACTCTCAGGTATTCATTAGGAATTCAAAATCTTGGTTTGGAAATTTTGTTCAAATCAGATCCTTACAGTGCTGTCTTCTTCATATTTGACAAGTGTTCAAGACACTGTTGTAAAATGATAGTCTTCTTAGAAGTGTTAGGCAATTAGGTTATTGAAGAGAAGTTAGAAATTTTTTAATTATAAAAATTTTTAAATTAAACGAAGCCCTCTTTATTTTTTTGGTTAATTAAAAAAATAAAATACGAAGAATCGGAATTCTGTAGCAAATTTCTTGATCTCTTACAAGCGATAAAAGTACCAAAAAACCTTTTTGCAAAGAAGATTAAAATTAGTATTGGATTGATAAAGAAGTCTTTAAGAAGGTCTGAACTTCAAAGGCCTTTTAAGCTTTTTACCAATCTTCGCATTAACATATATGCATACTTATCAAACAAACTCACACACACACACACTTTAATTTATTTTTATGATCTGTGTAACTAATTTGTTTGTGTTCGCATGCACACTGCAGACTTCTTTGCAAAGTGACTTTCTTTTGAAATGCATTGAATTCACCACCTTAATTTGTTATTGATATTGCCTTTTTTATCTTTTAGTTTATAAAATAAGACAAAAAAAAGGAAACTTCAAGGTAAAATTTTTATTTACAAAAAAAAACCAATCTGTGTGCTCGTGTTGTATTTAAATATTATTGATGTGAGTGCAGGCGCGCTCTCAGTGGAACTGGTGGTTGAATTTTTTTTTTTTTCTTTTTTGTGACTTAATTATGACACTCCGAAGCATGCATTTTTTAACTAGTTGTAAATTTTATTTTGACTCGCAATATTTTGCTTTCAAATTTTTTTTTAATAATGAGCCAAAACTCGAAGGTTTTGTTATAATTCTAACGAGTTTTTATTTTAAAATCTACGAGCAATAATTACAAATAAAACTCACGAACACAAAGTACAAACTTGCAATACAAAACTCGCTCGAAGTGAACTCACTCAGAAACAAGTCCTTATTACAGTAAAACCTCAGTTGAAAAGGTTTCTAAAAGAGAGACGTTAAAGTTTAGCTTGAATTAAAGCTTACTTACACACAACTACTGGTCGAAATTAATGTCGATAATTTTCTTTTCAATTCCAAATTTAGCTCTCGTAATTGCTTTTCCAAAGCTGGCAGTAATGAGATAAAGATTTAATAATTGCCTACTTTTAGAAGCAGTAAATAAATTCCATTTACTTTGTCCTCCTGGCTGTCGCAATGGATACCAAATCTGAAGTAAGAAATACCAAAGTAAGATCACGGTTGCCAGAATTATCGCACATATTTTTAAGATTTTAATTCATCAGTTAAACTGTATGAATCACTTCAAAGCACATGTCTATTTTAACTTCCATTATACCCTGTTTTAGCAGTTCCTATTCCGCTTTGCAGTTTGTTGAGTATACGAATACATTTGTGTGTGTGTGTGTGTGTGTGTGTGCAGCTGTATGAATGCATGTGTGTATTTGTGAAAATGAGTTTTTAGATATGTGTAGCTTATTTTGTTTGTTCTTAACGTCATGTTTTTTTCCTTATTTGATTGTTGATGTTGTTTTTGTTGTTGTTTATATTAAAACTTTTTATTTCTTCTGCTGCTCGTATAATGTCAAGGCTTTTTGGCTGGTTTTCAACTAATACTAAATTCTGTATGCACAGTGTTTTCCATTGAGTAAGACTTTGTCCCATTAACATACACAAGCACAAACTGTGTGTTGCCCGAACCAGTATCGTTAGTTGAAATACAATTTAGTACAAATTTAATCTTAGTTTTCTAGAATGGTAGTTACAGTGAACGATAAACTGACCTTTATCATTTTTTTAATTTTTATAACTTCCCAATATTATAAATATTCACACCTATTATGTAAGTCCCTGGCGACTTTCTATTGACTTTATTGTCACTGTCGTATTATAGCGACAATACGTCGTACATTAATGTTAAATTAAAACTAATAAATGCCATCTCTATGCACCAGTCCTATATATTTTGTGAAAGTTTTCTAATTTTGTATCAAATTTGAAATGTAACATGTTTTTATGTGAGAAAGTGAAAATTCTGAAAAAGATTATCAAAAAAATTTTACGCTATAAAGGAAAGGATCAGACATTTTTATTTTGCAGAATATGAAATGCTTGAAGAACATCAGTATGTCATCCCATACTTTCAATTAAAGTTTTTGAAATTAGATTTTCAACAGCCATTAACATCCTTTATTTATGGACAAGTCGTTTAATTCTTTTGGCTTTAAAATTGCAGAGTTTCTATAAAACCGTTTTGATTCTTTGTTTAGCAATTAGTTTTTCAAATTTTTTTACAATTTTTTTTAACCCTGGCGCTTCATAAACGTAATAAATTGTTCTTAAAATTTCAGCCCTCTACCTTCACTTCACAATTATAACAATTTTTTTATTTTTTAAAACACTACACACCAACACCACTTTCTGCGTACTTTTCTGTTCTTTTTTTGTAAATAAATTTTATTTAAATTACTATTATTATTATAAATGTTTAACAAATTAAAACAATTAACACAAAAAACCAACCATTTACTGAAAAATTTCGCAAATTATGGTTTTTAGCGGTAGAAAATAAGGGCAATGAGAGAATTAGCAATTTCAAGGCAAATTGATATACTGTATGAATTTGCCTTGATTTGTTTCATCCAAATTCGCTTCAAAGGTAAAGCATTCAATATAGATGTACATTTTTTGCTCTCCTCACTTCTTCTTGATATCTGTAAAAAAAATTTTATTTCCTATGCAGCCATTGTCTTTAGGCTTAAAATACGGGGAGAAGTGTATAACCGGATCTACTCGGCCACATACAAAAGATCTGTTTTTGTAATTCAATACTTGTGAAATACTTTACCGTATATAGTTCTGCCATATACTGGCAACAGAACTTGCCTTGCCATTTGCTTAAAAGTCGTTAATGAGACTGTGTTAGTAAAATAAGGTGAGGGTGTAGTTTCCCAACTGCTAATACTTGCATGTTGAAACGCCGGGTAAGGTATAATTCATTTCAGTTGCTCCAAATAATAAGAGTGAACGATTGCAATAAATAATTTTTTTGGGGTTGTTGCATATGGTATTTGTAGCCACTTTTTTGTTATTGTAGTGGTGAATTTGTATCTCTTAAAGTTAACGAAGATTTCTTAATTTACACAATTCAATTTTTTTTTATTTTGCAGCTTCCCAATAACATGAATTTATTAGGGGCATTCAAGGAGCTAATAGTAAAATTTCTTAATTTCCCAAATTTTTGCTTGGCAAAAACCATATTAAATACTACAAAAAAATCTGGCAGCTTTAACTTTATCTATTATTTGTACCCACTTTTTTTGCTTATTTATATTTGAGTAAACTGCAAATGGGTACGTTTGGTTATTGTATTGACTAAATCGAAGCATTTTGCACTCTTTTCCAGTTTAATTGAGCACACCTCTAGTATAGACATAAAATTTTAAATGAATTCATCTATAATTTGAACGGTTATTTTTAAAAGTGATTGATACAAGTTTACTTAAAAATGTGTTAGCGATAATTTTAGTAAAATATAGACATTTTACTAAAATTACCGCTAACTCAATTTTTTTTAAAGTGCACTTATACCATTTTATTCACTCACGATACGTTCAAGATTTGGGTTCATTAGGGCACAGAAAATATTTATTAAATCCAATAAGTAAGTAAATTTATTGAAAAGTTCTTCATTGAATTCAAGGTATTGGTTTGGCTACCAATTTCGTTCTTTCAAAATAAATATATACTCATCCACTCCCTTTACCATATCGTGAGGAGAGATAAACCACTACTACAACTAGAGGCTAGAAGTACTGCTACTTCTGATGAAAACCTATTAGCGTGTTATTCAAAGGAAATCGTTCTTTTTTGACAAATTTTCACTGAAGAAAATCTAGTAGCATTCCATCGGTGACAGCACAATTTTCCTCCAAATTCCAGCTACAATTTGCGCACATGTCCGCAAAGTTATCGTGTATATTTCATAAAGTTCCAACACTGAATCAAATTAAAAAATTTTTAAAAAAAATCCGAAGCTGTATAGCTTTGGATGCGACTTAACCAGTTTTAAAAATAAAACTGTATTAAACCTATATAAAAAAAAAAAAAATCTAATATAAGAGCTGCAGCACAATTCTCTCATACTTATTCTGTTTTAATTAATTCTCAACATGGAAAATGGTAAGACAGACATAAGTGTTTCTTTCTTAATTTGTGTATGAATAGTATATTATGTACTTCTTATTTACCATTAAATTAATAATTAGAATTTAAAATAATAATTGTAGCAGAAATAAAAATTTTAAATCTAAATATCTGATTGTGTCTTGTATATTTCTTACAATATAAATAAATATTACATAGTGTAATTATTATTTTAAATTTTTTGTTTTAAGTATTTTAATATAAGAGTACAAATTAAAATTACAGAGTAAAATTATTCAATTAAATTTAAAATTTAAAAAAAAAATACATAGTTTTAAGCGATGAAACCTTCAACTCAAACCGGGTTTCCGAGCACACACACATACATAGAAATGAACATGTCTTTTTACATCCTTTTATAGCGTTATGAGATATAATTTTTTTTTATTCTATTTGTATAAATAAATTTAAAAAAAATGTGCGCTAAATGTGGATTGATGTTTTTAATTAAAAAAAATTTTATATAAATATTAATACGCCGTATTAAAAAATTAAGAATTTAACAAAATGATATTTTCCCTTTTAATTTTTTTTAACGATGTAATAAAAATGGTATAAATAAAAGAAACTAGAGCAATAATGAAAAAAAAAGGAACCAAAGTTGGAAAAGTAGTGCAAGAAAGAGTTAGTAGAGTAAAGCGAATAGTGTGATGTATTTAAAAAAAATTTAACTCCAGGTTTTAGGTAAACTAAAGGGGCCGCATCTCTGATGACAATCAACAGCCCTTACGGCAAAGTAGTAACGTTGCCCTTCTTGAAACTGTGTGAGTGTAACAGCCATAGGTAAAAGCATAGCCTTTACATCTCCAACATGACGCCAAGAATCGACCATTGGTGGACCGGAAGTCTCCTGGTAGGCATAAATTTGATAACTTACACATTCTGCATGGCGATCCATAGATTCCTCCATAGTCCAAGAGATAACAATACCGTTATCAAGATTACTTATGCGTATTGTTGGACGTGGAGGTGGTAGTTTCCACGAAGGATTAAAAGCCTGTGGAGGAGTTGCGGGCAACGGTGCCGGATGACCGTATTTTGCCCTCTGCGAATTTGTAGCATTTGGAACTACATTTATGCGTGTTATACTTGTACCAGGAGGTGTACTAATGGATGCGAATGAATTTTTGTTCTGACCTGAAATTCAAAAAGGAACAATTTTTTTATAACATATTGTTACGCCTGGCTTTAATATGTATCGCAGTACCTTGCAATGACATCTGCCGATTTTTATTATTGGCAATTTGGTTAGCTGGAGGTACACGACCTAGAGATGGTGCTCCTCGCCCATATTGAAGTTGCGTGTTTGAGTTGCTTGGCACAGGCAAACTTCTTCGTGATACTTGAGCACCAGGAATTTGGGCAAGTGGAGGAGCACTTGCAGATTGACCCGGAGTTTCGTCTTCGTCGGTCAAATCGATAACAGCTTTCTCTTTAGGTTTGGCAGGTGTTATACTAACCGCAGTATTGCCGCCAGTAAGATGAGTCAATGTATTTATGTAATTATCCACAATTGAACTCGTGGAACTGTTAGCAGCTTGTGACGTTAGGGGTTCAGAACGACGTTGCACTGACGAAGCAATACTGGATGTTGGCTTTGATTGTGTTGTAGCATTAGTAACTAAACGCTGACTGCAATAAAAAAATAAAATCAATAGAAGTTTTAAGGCTGTATTAGAAAGAATGAGATTAAAATAGTAAATATATTTAAAAATTTTAATTTTCTAAAAGTTTAACGGCTGTTTTTTCAACCTGGCAATAAAGTGGCTGATGGTTATAATTAAACTTTATCATAGTCAACGATTAAATCTTTCCAATAACATTATTGTACTGTGGTACCACTACTAAAGACACCGTGTACAACAACCACAAAAGACGGCTAATAGACACCTTATACACCAACCAAAAACATTCTACGGATATTGCGAACAACAACCAAATGTTGAAGATAAGACAATCCCTCTGTTAGAGTGGCCAAGAGTACATAGAATGTTTTGGGGACAAAAATAATGGTGTCCAAGAAAAGTAAGAGCTACTATCAATAAAACTAATTACCGAAAGAGAACTAAAAAATATATAATCAGCCTTATTCTGCATTTCGATTACCTTCCCGCATTCAGTTAAGCTAACATCAAGAGATCTGAATCAAAAGAAAAAGAAGCCAAGGGTATTCGTTTTGCTGTGAAATATATGAAACAGGAACACAAAAAATAAGCAAAATTTTGTTAACATTTTAATAAATAAAATTAAATTTTGTGCAAAAAAAAAAAACAAATTATGTAAAAATTATTATTCGTTCTGTATTAGAAAGTAAATTAACTGTTTTCCGTTTAAGGGCTTATTCCAGTGTTAAAAAGACTGGAATGATTTTCATTTCAATTGGCTTTACTTCTGCTTGTGATTTTGAAAAAAAAACAAAAGCAAAAGCATAAGCATTTTGCAAGCTGTCAACAGTCGCAGTCCAAAAATCAGATATTTAACAAAGGTAACAGCACAACAGTGTGTTTGATTTTGCAAGTACTTATTCATGCGCAAACTATTCCAGTATGAAGAGTTCTGTAGCCCTGGAGCTGATATTTTTATTTTTTTTACACATCATTGTAGATCAAAATAAACTTGATTCATTTCAATTTCAAGTAGAAATAAAAGCAGCGGTATTGTTTGTTGAAAGAGAATGCTACAGAATATAGAGTCCAGGCAGTAGCAATCCATTTGAGATGAGTGATGCTTTCTTGTTTTATGAACGTTGATGTGTGCAATAATTAATACAGATAAGAATTATAAAAAAACGTGGCAGCGATCGTAATGGCATGTAGAAAATTTCGATTGTATGTAATCGAAAAGCAGAATATGAATGAAGAAAATTATGTTTCTTTTGCTTTAGTTTATTATTTTTTTTTTTTAATTAAATTGTTACGACTTTATGTTATATTTATTTTATGTTAGTTTTGTTTTATTATTATTTTTTTAATGGTATCTTCATGTGATCCAGTCTTCTTATGAGTTTTGTTAAATGCTGAAATGAAATAAATGTAATTAATTAAAGGTGTAAATAAAAAAAATTACAATCTTACTTTGAAAAGTAGTTTTCTATTAAATTAATTCTTGTTTTTTCCATTAAATCAGTGTAGATTGGGGGTTGTTCTGTACAGCTTTGTAATACAATTTCTCCTGAAGATTCTTCTGGCATTACTTCATCTTCGTTTGATGGAAGTGGATCTTGTCCATTAATAGCGATATTATGAAGAACAGCACACGCCACAATGATAGCCATAATAGTTTCTGTTTGCAATCTGGAATGTGTTGTTAATATTGGAAAACGTCTCCTCCAAACTTTAAAACATTTATGAACCATATTACGCGTACAAATTTGCGATTTATTATAAATATTTTCAGCTTCCGTTTGAGGATTCAGTAAAGGCGTCATCATATATTTGGATTGCTCATATCTAAAATCACCTAACAGTACATAATTCTTAAACTGAGTGTTTTCCATGCGATATTTCAAACGGCTATTTTTAAATATGTAGTAATCGACTTCGGATCCCGGCCATCTCGCAACCAAATCTTGAAATATTAATTTCGCATTACATACTGCTTGCACTTTGAGAGAAAAATAGCCCTGTATATTACGAAAGATTTCGTCGCTGTGGTTACCTGAAGGTTGAATGGGAATATGCGTGCACGATATAGCTCCAATAACTTTGGGAAATTTCGCAATTTTAAAGAAATCTTCTGTTGTTTGCTCAATTTCTGCTTCATCGCTAGGAAATTTAATATATTCTTTTGACAAAGCAGCCAAAGCCAAAGATGTTTCTGTAACTGCACGTTCTATTGCGGAATTGATAATACCGCAAAATTCACGCTTTACAATTAGAAAACTACCACTAGCGTAAAATCGTAATGCTATTAATAATTTAGTCTGCGGTGATATGTTTAAACACCTATAAAAATGTTTATTAATATTTAATAAAAATTCTACTAATATTGATACAAACCTTGAGTTATTATTATTTTGCCGTAGGGAACTGTAGATTTTGCTTAAAATAGAACTAAATGTGCACTTTGATATACGAAATCTTTGGACAAATTTAATATCATCGTATAATTTAACATAGTCCACTCGCTTATAGAAATTTTCGGGCACTCTAATATTCGTCTCTGTTTTTGTTTCTGTGTCTGCCTCTGTGCTCTCAAAAGCTTCCTCCAGCTCGTTTATAAAAATCAATCGTGATCTGCCCGTTCATTTTTTATTAAATATTTTGGTTTATACTTTTTTAGTTTTCATTTTTAAAATAAACACTTTTCATATTTTTCAGTTGTAAAATTAAGATAATGTTTAATTTATCTGCCAAAAACTGCAGAAGTTGTCAAATCCATAATAGAAAATATGGCAACTTCAAATGCTCACATTAAAAAAAGAGTTAACAACCAGGCAGGCAATCCTGCTGTTAATAAAATACAAACCTACTTGTGATAATCGAAAACAATTTATAGGTCAAATAACATGAATAACCTTTAGTTATTGCTCAGTTGTAATAATGGACCTGAGACAGCCGAACCTAATATAAACCTCAAACAAGTAAAACAAAATACCTTACAATAACGCAATTTGTCATGCTTATTTAACGTTATGTATACCATCAGGGGCTGTAGATGCATCGTGAACTTTACAGCCGTTTTATATAGATTAATTTTTAATTGGGTATTCGTCACGCGTCACGCGTCATTTTTCACTAACAAAAACACAATTGTTTTTTTTTAGCAAAAAAAAAAACAAACAAAAACGTCCTACTAGCAATTTCTGAATTTAGCAACAAGTTTCTTTTCAGATCTTTTAGAACAAGTCACCTGGACACTACAACCAAATAGACCTATTGTGCAGCTACTCTAATGTTACAAATTCTACCAACTCTATTATTCATTAAGAATTCAAAGATTGGTCCGCCATATCAAACAGTTATTGTAGGTCGTAATATGATCTTCTAAGTAGTGCAAAAAATTGATTTTAACATCCACATACTCGTATCAATGTAAAATTCCCTACTAACAGAAATTCAGAATATATGTTGCATTTACTTCAATAGTGTCATAACTAAAAAATATGTATATTTTTCAATATTTTATTTTATATTCTCTAAAAAAAATATTAAAAAAAAATATTTCAAAATCTGCTTTTCAGAATAGAATATTAAAAAAGTTTCCCCATTAAAATGCCAAAAAAAAACTTGTAAAATCATGTTTTTTTAATGAACACCATTGAAATATTTATATAAACTATAAAATATATATAGAATCGGAAATTAATTTGTATGAATTAAAAACCGTGGCAGACGTATACGCTCGTTACTTCTAGTGAAGGGTAAAAAAAAACAAATGAATGAAAAACTTAAAAAGAGGGGACGAAACTGCATACAAATATTCTTCATAACAAAAACATAACAGCTTGTAAGCCCCTCATTCTAATTAGCCGCTATTTAAAATACCGATATAGAATAACCATATTTATATAAAATGAATGATACCTCTATAGTTGTATGCATAGTATAATTATACAAAGTAGACGCACCATATATTTTGTTAGCGTAAAATTAGATAGGGATTGTCAAAATGAAGAAAGAGAACATAGCATAATAATATTATTTCGTAAACCAACAAAGCAAAATTAAAAAAAAACTTTGATATTCGAGTCTAATCAAACACAAATGTAAACAGAAAACACATGTAGAGTTGCATCCACTTCATATAATTACACTATGGTTGTATGTATCTAGTTCAAATAGAGATACATATGTATTTTTGGAAATCTTTTTCATTTTACTTTATTTATGCAGTTTTGCTGCACAACACTGCATTATTTAATAAGCTTCCGCCATATTATTATGCCCAGTATTTGATTTCGGACTTAAGTGTCATTTGAACTTTAAGTTTCACTTAGAAACAAAATTGAGTTTCCAACTATAAACTTAATAAATCATAACAAAATATTAATCTTTATTTGTGCTTAATTCCAGAAATTGTGTTGGTTTTAAAATTTATTCTTTTACTCAATAAGAAATTTATTTATTTATTCAGTTCAATGCTTACTGAGTTTTTTTTTTTTTTTTTTTTGAATATTTGAATCTTTTTGTAACTATTGATTAATAATTCTTATTTAGTCAATTGCTTTTACAATATAAAAGTTCTAATGTTTGCAAGAAACGTTCGAAGTAATCTACTGAGGAATCAGAGTAGCGTCTGACGAAATGCTCCATATAGATATGCTATCCCCTTCAGTACTTATTGTACTGAATAAATAACTCATGAGAAAATCATGAGTAAAAGAATAAATTTTAAAACCAACACAATTTCTGGAATTAAGCACAAATAAAGATTAATATTTTGTTAAACTTTTAAATTCCAAATAGAAATTATTACATATATTAATAAATCATATTTAAGTGACCAATCTTGGGCATTTAAAGTCCACTTAAGTTGCACATATTAAACATATGATTTTGACAGTTTGTTTGTTTTTTGTGTATCTCGTTCAAAAAAGGTTATTGTGTTTAATTTAATAAATATAATAAAAAATTATAAGTAATAATAATAAAAGTAATACAAAAACAAACAAGTAAAGAAAAATAATTAAAATGAGTTCTGATGAAGAAGAAATGAATAACGCTGAAATCTGTGAAGTATTATTGGATAATTATCATTAATTTTTGACATTTCATGATGCTGCCACACTCTTGCCGCAAATAAATAAGAACAATCATTTCAGACTGAAACACTGAAACTGTATTTATGTGCAACTTAAGTTCAAAACGACAACCAACTAATTCTCGATTTAAATACGAAGTCAAAAACTGGGGGTTAACTTTAAAAAAAATTTTTTATATTTTTTTTTTGACTTGGTAGCGCTGCTTTTGACAGACCGCTGGAAACTCATTAACAGCCAGTGGCAAGAGCTTAGCATGTGCTCTGTGCTACCCAGTTGTCATTTTTTTGTTATGAAATCAGTTTTGTATTCAAAACAAACTATAAAAAAGTCCACAAAAGAAATGGCCAAAAAGATAGAGGTAGCCTCAGTTTTTCACTCATCTCTACACCATTTTTGCACCGATTGGGTTGAATTTCAGCAACAATTAGCAAATTGGTATGCTATTCTTTTGTACGTGTGTAAGAACAGACGCACTCCGAAAACGACAGCGTTATATATAGGCAAATATGTAGCCTAGATATTATAAACCGTATAAGAAATTTTATATACATATTACACCAAAGGTAAAATACATAAAAATTGCAACATATTTAGATTTTACCATTTAAGAGCACTACATGTACCCAATTTGCAGTAGCAAACAGCGCATAGTAACTTCACATGAATTAAATAAACTTGTATATATGGAAGTTATATAGGAATTTCAAATAGTTGAGTTACACATGCCACTTGTTAAAAAATTTTTTCTTTTTAAAGGCTATACGACTAAATCCATCACAAACAAAATAATATAATAAATAGTTTTTGAGAAAAATCTAGCAAAACTAAAGTCAACTGCAATCTTTGGCAGGCATAAACTTACCTATTAGCTGGTATATTGGGCGTTCTAGATATTGGTTGTTGTGTTGCCAGACGTTGTTGACTTTCTTGAGTTGAACCTAAATAACGTGACCTTTGAATAGCTGAAGCATTTGAAGTATTTGTAGCATTTTTGTTCAATATTCTTGGTTGTGTTGCCACCGACAGAGTTGGAGTATTACGATAACTTACAGAAGTGATTGGTGCCGATGCGGTTGTGGCCGGTTGATTGGCACCAGGCACTGGCCGAATCGGAGTTATTTTTTGCACACAACCTCTGCGAACAGTACTAGTATTTGCAGGACCACTGGTTGTAGTTCCTGTAGCTCGTTGTTGCATTGTATCTGTTTGTGAAGACAATAATAATCTCTGTGGCGGAGTTATAGAAGTGTTGAGATTGGAAGAACCTTGTGATGAAACGGAACGTTGTGGTGATGACGGCACATTTGGACCAGTGCTACTAGTAGGGGGATCTGCAAGCGATTTTTTATTGGGTATGTACACTTGAAGTCCAACTGCGCGTGTAATTTTTACTGGCATTATGAATTGGGAATTACGTTGTTCTATATCTTTAACGACACGATTGTGCACCATTTCAAGATCACGAAACTGTTTTGATAATTCGGAAATTTTAGTTCTGTGTGCATTAATTACCTTTTCTTGTTTTTCAATTAATTCACGCATTTCTGAAAATTCACTTCTATGAATAATGGCCTCAACGACTTTTTGTAAAACTAAGTCTTCAAGGTCGTTTTTGGTCATATTGTCAAAGGACTTGCGAAATTTTTTTAAAAAATCTAAGCTAATTGGTAGTTCGGTTTTTAAAATTCCAAATTTAGGAGCAGGATACAGTCGAATGGGTTCATAGGAGGGAACTGCTTTTATGCTCTTTTTAACATCTTCCATATATTTTATATCATCAGTCTCTTTATCATTCCCAATTTCTCCTACTATATCTGATATTACAACGTCTTCTAAAATATCTGTTTTTTGTTTTTTGCTACTGCCTTCACTGTAAATCTTTGAATCGTTTGATTTTTCATCCCCTTCTATTTCAATCACATCGTGAGACCGTTTAAGTATAGCATGTGTTTCAGTACAGCTATTTTCCTTTTCCAAGTTTTCTTGATATTCTCGCGATTCTTGTTTCTTATCAACATCGCTTATAGGTTCCACTTCATCGGTTTCACCACCACTTGTCTCGTGTTTCTTTGATATTTCTTCACTATCTTCACTTAAGCGTATGCGTTTTGCTGGTGGTGCTGTTTCAGAATCGTCTGCCTTGTCTGAGGTTTCTGATTCCTTTAATTCACTTTCAATCAGTTCTACATCGCCATCATCCTCTTCGTCCTCATTTTCAGCCTCATCAAGAGTAGGTTCATCCACAGTGTTCTTGACGGATTTAGCCTCCTGTAAAAGATTACTGCTGCTACTGCAATTGCTATTTATATCTTCAGGTGTTTCAATATCCTCAGTTTTGTTCACTGGCTTTTCATTCTCATTTGAGTTATCAGTCGCAAAAACATCTCGTGCATTATCAGAATTATCAGTAACAAGATTTTTTTCTTCAGTACATACATTTGATGTTATACTATCATCATGTTCTTTTTCATCATTTGCACTTTTTGAAAGAAAATCTTTTCCTTCTGATTCTTGTCTTTTAACGTGATTAACTTCTTCATCATCGTCGTCTAATAGAAGCACAACATCGTCATCATTCCGAGCTGTTTTTTTTGTAGTGGATGATGTTTCCTTTTCTACTACAGATTTTTTTGTTGCAGTTGCCGTGTCCACTCCTGCATCCAAAGATTTTGCTTCTGTGTCTTTCGTTTTTTTTACTTCTGGCGGTTTGTCAACATAAAATACAATTTCGTCATCAGAATCATCATTTTCCGTATTGACAGAAGTAACTGTATCATTCGCATTCCGAGTTTCTTCTTTACTTTCTGATGGTTCTTTTTTTAAAGTTGTAGTTGATTCTTGATTACTTTGCGAAGTTTTTTCTATTTCATCGGTGCTAAATGTTTTTGGACTGGATACTGTGTCACTATTCTCAACAGACTCTGCAGACCCTGTTGTTTTAATAGCTTCAATAACCTCACTACTATTTGAGGTTATTTTACTATCTTGAACTATTTCTGTATTGGATTCCTCAGTCTTTTTTTCTACACTCAGGTTGTTTTCCTTTGTATTGTTGTCATTGTCAATATCAGTTGATTCACATGCAACCGTATCATTGCTAGTTTTTGTTGTCTCCGTTTCTAGTTCTAACCCAACCTTTTCGCCTTTGTCCAGTTCGCTTTTTTCATTTTTTGTCACCTCTTCTACGTTCTTCACAACCTCTTGTGGAGTTTGTGGCAAATTTGAAGAAATTAAGGCATCTTTATCGGTAATGTTTTCATTTGCATCACTGTGAAGCAATTCTTCCTCGATGTTATTAGTGACCGGTTCTTTTACTTTTTCTTTTTCTATCAAATTTGTTTCATCCGTCACACTAGTATCTTCCATTACTGTCACACTCTCATCATTTAAATTTGTATTTTTCTCAGTCTCAACGACTTTGTTTGTCGTTTCATCTGTTTTCCTCGTGTCGCTAATTGTATTTTCTCGTTCATTCTGAATACAATCTTCAACAATATCATTAATCTTCGACAATAAGGTATCTAGATCATCACCAGGATCACGGGCATTACTTGAACTTGTAGAATTTGAAGTTTCTGCTTTTTCTGTCAAAATATCATCAGTTGTGGATGAAGTTGCCACAACTGTTTTAGTATTTGGAATTTCTGGTAGGACGTCGTCTTCTGCCAAAAGTGCATCTTCTAGTTCTGAATTAACAGTGGTATTCAAATCTACACCTACATCCACATCAAGGGATGTCATGTCAGCATCACCATTTTCAATTTCATCAATTTTTAAATTCGTTTCATCTGTAAATTTAACTAGAGTTGAAGATTTTAATTGTAATTTGTAATTCAAAAATTTGTTAAACATACCATTTTTTTTAATTAAGTCACAGTTTACCAGATTATGGGCCGTTCTTTCTTGCAAATCTGTCATTACATCGTCAACCTCATCGCCACCGATATTCTTCGGCGATGTCAACAAATCGTTTAGGTCAACTGCAGTGTTATGCTTAACCTCCATCATTTTGCAATATTATATGTATCACTTTTACGTCTTTACCTATTCCGTTGCCTTCATTAAATAAATATGTATGAATGTAGATGATCTGAAAATTAACAAATTTTAATTAAGTACATATATTTATTTCTTTGGGCTTAATTCTAATTTTGCTTTGTGTAATTATGCTTAACATTAACTTAAAAACAAAGACCGGCAGCGCTAACTGCATGGATATATCGTCCATTGGTTGCGCTTTTTCTTGGACATACCTTGTAAGACATATTCCGACCATGATATAAATTGTTTTTTCGTTTTGATCATGATTTAAGTTATTTGAAATTAATTTACCGATCACCCTGGACTCACACATGATACATTTTATGTATTATGTTTGTATGAACGAACTACTTGATTAAAAAAAATTCTTGCATTTCAAAATAACAGACGTAAAATAGTACTGAAAATTACTATGTATTATAATTATATAAACACAAAATTTTTCCAATACTTTTTCACAGTCATAGTTAGTTAAAAATCGTCAGTTTAAATTAAATAAAATAATACATATATTAAAAATTTTTTAAATATAATACATGGTAACAACACAACCTGATTCTTTTTATAAGGATAATTTTACCGCTTAGACCAGGACCACACACGGCAATTCTGTATGAGAGAGAGGAAAGAAATATGGAAAGGGGATAGAAACATGCTCGTAGTCCCCAATTACTTTTTATTCTCACTTCATACACTAAGCAACCAGAGATGAAACTTTTGAGGTTAGAATTTTGAAAAACTCGGTTTTTTATTTTGAGTTTGTATAAGAGTCAGATATAGTGTTTTAATATTACGAATAAGAGAAAATAAGCAAAAAGAAAAATTTTTTGTTTTAAAAAGCATTAATTAAAAAGTTATTTCCTTTTTTTTTTCGGTGCTTCATATCTGTTAAAACTGTAAAAAAAAAAGAGGACAGGTAGCTTGAATACTGAATGAATGAATAAGAATACTAAAACTGCTGTGTATAGACACATCGGCAATTTTAAGAGAATTAGCAAGGAATTCCGCAACTGAAATAGCAACATGTGGTCCTGGTTTTATTGAAACAATCAATTTTTTGCTAATTTAAGATTTATTAAAAAAATATTTCCGCTTTTATGATCGTCACAATAAAGTTTAGCTGGCAACTGTAGGTGCTGTTTTGTTGTGCTTTGCACTAACTGAACATACCATTCAGTCAAACAACAAACATTTATGCTAATAAATGCTTTTAGAGATGTCGAAATGAATAGATTATTTTAACTGCAAAATTCTTTTTCTGATTTTTAATGTTTTATTTCTAGTTTTTAATTCAGAATATATATTTATAGTACATACATATAAACTCTGCATTTAATAATTATAAAATTAGTATATACTATTGTTTTTAATTTATATTATAAATGCGTTTTTGAAAGTAGGTATGCATGCTGGTAGTAGGAGCAATGTACTATATTTCTTTAGATTAAAAGTAGCCGAATAATTTTGTGGGTTTTGTAGTAACCAGTAAATAGAATATTTAAAAACATTTATGTATGCAAATGATTATAGATATTTAAAGGCATTCCAGTATTTAGTGGTACGTTAAAATTTAAATAATGTACAAATTATGATTTATGATTTCTATTTATTATTTAATAAATTATAAATAAATAAATATTTATAATAATAGTAGTCGAGTAATTGTTTAATATTAGCATATCACTAGAGGCAAAGTATTTACCAATATATATACCTACCTATGTATGTATGTATATAAAGATTTTTGTGTGTGTATGCATATACATCAAGTAAGAAAAATTGCACAAAACTGAAATTTAGGTTAATGATAGGTAGTGATTATATAATTATAGACTTCAAAAATGTCATATTTTACTATCTATTTTCATAAATATGTTTAGTACCCATTCGAGAGCGTGTCAGATATATATATATATATATTGAAATTTTGTACATATATATATATATACCGTCGACACTTGACGTTTACTATGTACATGTAGTACGTACAAAGTTTACAGCCAAAACTAAGTTTTAGCTTAAAGCTTAGATTTAGACAAACATTTTGTTCGCTATATGTATCTAGGTACATAATTATTAAATATCACAAAAATGTAACAATATATCTTTCTTTTCATTATTTTTGTTCCTTGGAGAAAGTGGGCAATTGTTGGTTTGACAGGGTGGAAGAGATGGCGGTACAAAATAGCAAATCGTAAAATAATTTAGAAATAAAATGAAAACAAAACAAAAATAAGTACATATAGTGAATTGCTTAAATTTTACTTCAAACAAAAACAAGATGGCGTTATGTTAGTCTGTTGTGCAATGTCGCGTAGGAAAAGAGGAAAGAGAGGGAAAATGAGAGAACAGGGAGAGTACAATAAAATACTTATACTTACATAAAATATACATACATATATACATACTAATTTTTATAAAAAAATTAAAAACTTACATTTTTATATTTATGAAGTTTTTTTTAAATGAAACTTTTTGACAAAAAGAAGTCTTTTGTGGGCCACACGCTTACACAAGAAATACACAAAAATGTGAATATACTATAATGCGACCGTTCGTTTACACGTGAAGCAGAGAACTGAACAACAACTATACAAAGCAAAATGAAAAATATTTACTTGCATATAACGACATTGATATGTTCGTACATTTTTGTTCGGGTTATAGATTTATTTCAGACTGTACAATTGGTTAATGTCAAAATAAATTTTTATTAAGATAGAAAATACCTCATCAAAAAATCGGCCGTTGGGTAGGTACCTATAGATATATAAATTTAATTTTTTACTAAGGTATCGGGATCAGGGTTACGGGTATAAAACTCACGAAATTACTTTTACTTTGCATATAGTATAAATATATCTATATACGTAGATTTTGTATATATGTATTCAGTAGATTTTTAAAAAAAATATTAAACAGATGATTAAAAACAACACTATAGAATCTATAGTATAGATAGATATAAGAATCCGTGTATGTATGTATATACATACCTATATGCTTTGTGGTACACAACACGAATTAAAAACAAGATGTTGCCGCCATAACACACACACAAGCAACACTAACAAACGAAAAATAACAAAATAAACTGGATAGTTTGTTGGTTCGGTCATTAAGGGGGAGAAAGAAATAATGTACAACACTACATTCGTATGATTTTTTTACTGGGTTTTTATAGGTCTATTTAATTTTTCACAAAGGTTTACAAATAAATAAATAGGTATGTGTGTATATAATACATACCGAAGTGGATTCAGAACGAAAAAAGGCTACAAATAGATATCCGTAAAAATTGCGAAAAAAATGCATTTTATTAAAAAATATTTTCCTGTTTACAATTTTTGTTTTTTAGCCAATTTTTTATTTAGAACTGTGCCTACAAACATAAATATGTACTTATGTATGTAGCTATATACATAGTAAGCTATGGGCGTATCTGTTTTCAATGGATACATACATACGTATTTAAATACATATGTAGTTATGTATGTATGTAACTTAAGCTACAAATTTTTGCTTACATACCTATAGTATATGTAATTAAATAGTATATGTAAGTATATTTCTAATTAAGCAGGTTCCTTTGTGGCCCATTAAATATATATATGTAGGTGTATACATATGTATAACGGCTAAAGATGCTTATGATGACTGGGAAAATTAAAAATTATACAGTTATAGACAGCGGTATATACATAGTTACATATATATGTACAAAGTTTGAATTCATAGGTAGGTACGCTCATATACCCAGACATAAGTATATGTTTATGTAAATAGGGGAGTACACATGTACATATGTATATATGTATGTACATAGATATGTGAGTAACATAATTACCTATGCACCTACATAAGCACATACATATGTATGTGCTTAATGTATAGGTAAGTATTTAGTATAATTCTAATACTATTTCAGTAATATCTGCAATAATTTTTCATAATAAGTATCTTTTATTTTGTTAGTTATTTTTTATTGTTCTTTTATTTTTCAATGAATACATACAAAATTTATATAAACATGCACTTACTCTCTTCTCTCTTTCGCGTACTCTTTGTTCCCAATGCTTTTTAACTTATCTGACATGAGTTGTTAAAAAAAATTAAATTTAAAACAAATTTGACATATACATACATACATACATACATACATAGGTGTGTTTATGAGAATTTAATAAATTAATTGCATATCGTAAATATGTATATATTTACAAATTAATAGATATGTTAGATGAATATACATATATTTATTTAGGTATATACATAAGTAAGCATCTCTATTAATTTGTACGTATATACTTATGTAGACTAGGGCAATGCACAAGCATATTTGAAAGTGCTTACAAGTACTTTTTATTACACATGTTTGTAGTGATGTGTGGTTTTCAGTTATGCTTGCGCAGTGCTCTAGTAAGGAACTATTAGTAAAATTTTTTTAAGAATATGTACCTAAGCACACTTATGCCTATATCTAATATGTAATAAGCTCTGTACCTTCATATGTAAGTATATCCTATAAAATATGACACCTACTTTCTTTTTTTTTTTACACATACACTTAAAAAAATTTCAATACACATTTATCGACCCAAACAAGTTTTTATAAGTACAACAAAAAGAGAGGAAAACAAAATTATATTAATGTATAAGTTAAATTTGCTAATATGTTACTATGTATGTATACGTGTCATACGTATACTGTTATAAAAATAAATTTAAATTAAATATACCTATTAATGAACATATTATGTACATACAACCTAAAGAAGTATGAAGTACTTGTATACGAGTTAAAAAATATTAATTTCGATATATGTATGTATGTACATCTGTTAAAAAAATTTTTATCGGTGTAATAAAGTAAATATACCTATATAGGAATATTCATACATAGATACATGTGTATATATATAAAAACATATATGTAGGTACAAAAAGATATCCACATGCATATATATACATACATATGCATATGCATGTATCACAAACTTATACACAAAAAATATTTGTACATGAATGTATGTATGTACATATGTATGTATATGTATATACATATATACCCAGGTATATAAGCAGAAATACATACGGATGCATATGTATATAAGTGTTTTACATAGGTATATTTAAACATATACATATGTATGTATGTATATGTGTACATATGCATACATATACATATACGTATGTATGTACACATACCAAATATTTACTGATAGGTAAATACATAAGTACTGATATACTGTATATGTATATACGTATAATATTATATACAGTGCATACTAGTAATTGCCAAGCAGCCAAAACAGCATATAACTATTTGTAACAAAAAATATTTATATAAAATATGTATGTACATACATTTGTATGTATGTACGTATATTTGTACGATGTATGTTTATGTATATTTGCATGACAAAGGCCCTTCGCTAGAGACTGTTATTGCAATATGATTATTAAATATATAAAACCTCAGAATCGATCTAGGTAAGTACATATTAGGTACTTATATAAAAAATGAAAAATCAATAAAAACATTTTCAGAAAATTAGAATAAATCCATTTTTATTAAAAAATAATTGCAAAGTCAAAAATAGACATAACAAATTTATAGAGAGAATTCAAAGAGATAAAAAGAGAAAAGAGAAAAATCGCTCAGGTTTTTAACAAAAATATAAAAAGCACAAGAATATAAAATGTATGTAGTGGGTATAACTTATAAACTGTATCTGACAACTATGCATGTATGTATGTATAAATTAACTGCAAAATATTCCATAACTAGTTTAGGCGGCGGCCATATTCTATTACGCAAGAAACCTATTTAAAAACTTAGAAACTTCAGAAAAAACCTATTATGCCATGAAGATAATTCTGATATTTCCCCATAACAAAAATCGCCATTTTAAAAATATGCATTTACATACATACATATAGTATGTATATGAATACGTTATACTCATGTATATTGTATGTATGTATAAGTAAATACATTTGTATGTACATAACATATCAGATGGATTTCAGAGACAATTATAATTCTCATGTAATCAATATATTTTTAGGTTATGTTTTCCCATCATATGACAACGGAAAATTTTTAAAATGGAGAATTACAAACTTTTTTTACATTTGTTTCACAAGCCACAATTTTGACTCAGTAAGCAGATATTTGGTATTTTCTTAGCATGCACTAAAATATTCCCTAGTGTTACCATGTTATATCTGCAAACAATAAATTTCCAAAACACCCAAAAATTATTTTTATGAATAACAGTTATAAATTTACACTTCAAAAGTATTATAAAATACTTAATTTTAAAACTGAAATATATTACAAAAATACAATTGTTAAAATCTAAATCCTAGATCTCCCAGTAAAGAATTATTAAAGTATAATGAAACAAGTATCTATAATATCGAATGGTTATTGCAGAAAAATCTAATATGTATATATGAGGGCACAAATGAAAAATTGTTTATTATATAGTTTTCTTTCTTACCCTTTGGATTGAATTCTAAAAAAAAATTATATAACGGCTAAAATCTAAATAAAAATTTGAAAGTTTCTCCTACTACGAATCGGGTTAGGAATGAACACTTAGTATTTTAGAAAAATCGATTTATTAAGCGTTAGCAAAATTTCGGTAAAAAATATTATTCGGTATAAGTTAGGTAGCATATATCTGGCTAAACTTCAAATTCAAATTGTGTATCAACAATTTACACATAACATAACGTTGTTGACAAATTTAATTGTATAATTGTTACACTATAACACAAGAGCTAAGATTTTCATTGAATATTGAGAGCAAATGGTATTTTATACAACTGTCGAAATATTATACATGGGTTTAATATTGTTTGATGAATAGTTTAAAATTTTTGACAAGTCGTTTTACTCAGTATTACAGTACTTTACAATTTATTTTTTAATGCTTTATTTAATTTGTTTATTTATTATTGTCATATCTAGTTTTTGTGGAAGTAGGGAAAAACTAGTTTTATGTAGTGTTTTTATGGTATCATTTTTTGCTGTACATATTTGAAGATTTTTTAATCGAACGTGTGAAAACACTTTGCCCTGTACTTGAGGATAAACTGTCTTTGAGACGGAATTGGTATATATAGTTTATACATTTTTAGTTTCGGTATTTTTTTTATGATGTTCATAATGGATAAACTTATTACTAAGTTGGGATGCAAAAGTTACAGCAAAAAGGTATAGTAGCTTTATTCTATATAAAAGCAAAATATGATCTTCATTTTATGGCAAGTGCATCATATATGCCATTAATGTTAACAAATCTATGCTCATTTAACAAGCTGAAAGAAATAATTTAACACATAAATTTTTTCGAAAATATTGATTAATTAAAGATATTACTACTTATTGAACATACGGTTTTTTCGATTACACATATACCTTTCCTAAAATGGCCATTTGGATATAGTATATCCTCAGTATTTTTGTTACTGACCAATAAATTTTTATTTAATCTACAAGAAAAAAAATAATAATTCGAATTCTAAACGATCCTCAAATTTTTCGCCACATTAATTTAAAAAGCTATTATGGCAACCCTATTTAGAAACATAAACAATTCTGGCACATTACCTTATAGCCAACAGTAGCATAGATTTACATACATTTGTACATACATACTTATATTTGCTAAAAATGTATAAATCTGCAAACTTACCTATTTTTTTATATAAATTAAAATTAATTATATTTTTTAATTACTGATTGCTTTTATAACACTTATTAATTTTACAGAATTTGTTTACACTTCAGGTTTGTTGGAAAATAATTACGACAAATTCTTCCGTCACTTAAAACACCGTGCTTTTCACACACAACAACAAAATTATATCTGGTTTAAAACACATTCAAGGAAAGTATTGTATTTCAGGTGATGCAAGCAACTCAGTTGAGCACTTCAAATTGGAATAATCTGAGTCCTAAAATGTCAAAAACCTTAATAAAAAAAGTCACCGCTGAAATGTCAAAACTAGTATTTCCATCATCGCATTTAATTTCGTATCGATTAGTTGTCAATATAAAAAGTGATGCCATATTAAAAGTACCCTAAATTTAGTACCAGATGTAACAATTTTAACATAGCCTTCTTCACACAAAGCATAATGCACAAAAAACGACTGTTGTGATATTGTAGTCTAATAAAATAATATCGGGAAACCTTTTTTATGTTATTATATTTGCAGTTTTATACTCAAAATACATATACATCTTATTATAGAAGTAAATTGTTGCTTTCGATATTTACGAAACAACCATTTTTATTTTCAGTGTTTATTTGCTCATTTCAATATTTCAACTCTGAAAATGTAGTATAGTACTTAAGAGTACTGAGTACTCAAAATAATCACTTGATTTTGAGTACTCTATGTTCTAATATATTAAACTTTTACATGTATGTTGTTTTGGCTATTGTAAATATAATCGCACGTGTCTCGTTAATAAAATAGTTTTGCAAAATAAAATATTAAAATGTATTTAATGTACACATTAAACGAAAATGGTGAGCGGGTCTATACTTTAAAGGTAAAATGTGAAAGCAATACAATACATTTACTTCTAAATGGTTTTTTACTAAATGAAAGAAATTACAAAAACAGCATTAATGTTTGTTTTTTTATAGAAACGTACAGAGGACGGCAGACCAACTATTTCGGCTCATCCTGCTCATTTTTCTCCAGAAGACAAATACTCCAGACAGCGTCTTAGTATTAAAAAACGGTTTGGTTTGCTTTTAACACAAAAATCGGAACCAGTTTACTAAATAGTCTGTGTACAAATAGTTTCTCTTGTTTATTTATGTACTTTTGTAAGATTTTCAAGGATGTTCTTTCATACCTTAATAATAAAGTTATAATTTATATATCTAAACAATAAAAATGTTCTATATGAGTTAGAAACGTCTATTAAGACCTGCTGTATAATCATAAAGTTGAGTATTTCTAAATTCTCCTTTCATATCAAGTACGTAAAATAGTGTGCGGTTTCGAACTTTTAGTGGCAGAAGGGAGTCAGCGATTTCTCTAGGTTGTTGAGCCGAAATGTTTTTTAGAGGTACTGTCATTATACGATTTTGCCCCAAAGGTGTATACGTAACAAGAGTTACATCTTGACCACCTTTTCGTAATATTAAAAATCGTACGGAACGCAATGTGAACATCCATGTCGCAGCCAATATGCCATAACCTACAATGAAAGAAATATATTAACCTGTGTTTAATTTGTATTAATTTTTGATTACCAATGAGGAAACTTAGAATCGTTATACCATTGCGATATTTATTTTCCCCTAAGTTAATGCGTTCAAACCACCTCAATTCTTCTCCATCTTTTTGCTCTACTGGAGCATCTCTTAATGTGGTAAAAGCAAAATGTGATAAATAAGTCCAAAACATAAACTGGCATAACCCAAATATATTTAATATTTTGAAAAATTTTGGATTCTCATATTTATACAATATAACGTCTTTGATTACATTAGTATTTATATCATACGCTTTAGAAGAAAAATTAGATCGCAGTTTGGTGCAATTCGTTTGTGCGGAAAGTAACCCGCATCCTTTGGTGATTGATGAAAATGCTTCTTTTACGTTTTGTCCAAGTTCTTGATTGAATATGCACATCCGTCTTTTATTACAAACATTCTTACATGAATTCCTAACAATTCTTAATAAATTGCTCATTTTATAAAAACTTTTGATAACCTTATAGTATGTTCAGACGAGACAAGGTTCGCTCTCTTTCGAGGGTTCACATCCCAATCTCGAATGAAACAGGAAGATTCGCCATACAAAATTAAGTGAGCGAATCTGCAGGTTTCATTTTGAAACTCTTGCCGAAACCATGAAAATTTAGTGTCATCGCTAATTTCTATCGCTAGTTTATCTTAACTAGCTGTCAAACAAAACAAATTGTAAACAAAGAAATATTTTTCTTTTGTACGCATTTCATACGTAGTGAAAACCAAAGTTATAGAAAAAAACAATAAATAATACAACATATTAAATTACTTGGAATTATTAAAAGTTATATTTGTGAAAAATATAAAAAAAACACTTTATAAAAAAACAATGGATCAAAAAATAATGGATGAAAAAAAAATGCTTGTGAAGAAAATTTTTGTTCAAAGAAGGATGCAGGCCAAGCTCAAATTTTTAGAACAATCTAACTCATGCATCGATCTTCTAAAGGATTTGCAAAAGAAGCATTCACAGCTTTCGAATCAGCTTCTGTTGCTTAATACTGTCAAACTGTCAACAGCATCGGAGCGGTTAATTTGGAAAATTGTGAGTTATATAAATAATTTAACCATTTTTAAGTTCGTTTTATGGAATTTGTGTACATTTTAGGAGCGAAGTAAACAAATCACAAATTCAGGAGATCAAAAAATTGAATTAATATAATAAATAAATAAGTATATATAGGTACGTAAAATTTAGGAATTTTTTAAAAATTCAAGAATTGCTTCTTGAATTTTGGCTTCCTTGTCAACAAACGACTTCAAAGCATCTTTTTTTTCATTTTCTATAATAACAATTTTTTCTAAAGCAGTCTTCATTTCTTCTTGCATTTTATTCAAATTTGTTTCCATTGACTGCATAAACTTTTCAATATTATTTTTATTTTTTGTTTTAGATGTATGTAGTGCCGATGGTGAATTTGACTCCGATGCTACTGGTGGGGACAGAGTTATTATAGATGACGATGACGCTGGAGGCGAAGGCAGAGACATCGGGTCACTAATTATGTCTTAAAAATAAATAAAAAAAATACAATGTTATTATACAAAAATAACTACAATAAAAACATTTATTTGAATACAAACTTATACTATAAAAAGTACTATTTTTGAAATAAAAATAAAATGAAACAAGTAAGAGTGCTATATTTAAGTTCTTTTTTTGGTATATATAGATCAGAGAAAGGAATGAAAATATTCGTTTTTGTTGTACATTCATATATTCATTGTTTTTACCATGCATTCATTCAAAACCAATAATGAATGTTGTTGCTTGCAACAAATAAGGCACTAGTTCCATTCTCTGATATATATGTTCTTATCGCAGCCTATTTTTGTTTGCAATATATATTAAAAATTGGGTTTTCGGTCACTTTTTTATTACTTACCGTTTATACTATCCGAAACTAGACCCTGCGGATTATAGCTTTTCCAAGGAGCCAAGAGGTTTTCCATTTCGTGGAAAAGATCCCACTCTGAGGGTGAGCCACCAGTTGTGCCAATTTTCAGCTTTTCTTTTCTGTGAAAGATTAAGATAAATGCATATGTACATATTTATGTATTTAAGCATACTTACCGATACCTATTGGTCATGTTATGCATTTTAGTTTTTAGCTCGTCGACTGTATAATTATAGCCCTGTGTTTGCAGCTCTGAAGCCATTTCCATATGTACGTGGCTGTTCCCATTTGCTTGCGCTTTTTCTTTGTGCTGAAAATGATTGAAATACCACCAATTTCATCAAGTTTTTCTAAAAATACATATATTTATATTTTAAACATACCTTTTTTATCCATTTCAAAACTAAAAAATCAACGCGCTCAAATGTAAAAAAAAAACGACTGTCAAAACAAAAACACAACTGTCAAATGAAACTCATTATGTGTCGTCTGAACGCAAATTTTCACAATCGAGGTTCAGAGAGCGAACCCAACGTTGAAACTCGTCGTGTGAACATACTATTATAAAGATTGCTGTTCTGTCGAGATGCATATAAAAGGTTAATAAATCGCATGGTTGATAGTTGTAGAGTAGTAAATACACATAAAAATATATTTTTTTGGCAATATTTTCAAGTTTTAATATAAAAAATTTTAAATTATAATCCTAAAATGTAACATTATTATTTTACTAATGAAAAAGTGAAAATATATTTTATAAATTCTTAAAAATTTTTACATATTTTTTCAAGTGTAGCTTACATACATACACATAAAAAAGAGAAATAATACCCGCCAAATTTACGCATATTTTGTTCGAATAACATGAATAACAAATCGGATAAATTATGGAAAAAAACAATACGAGATCGGCAAAAACGTATTAGACCCGGTGAATGCCAAAAGTATATTCGTGTGGTTATAGATTCCAACATAGTATCAGCACCATATGCCAGTAATATTATTTCTGAATTAAATAATGCGGATGTTAAAAATGATGTCAGAAGCTTACCAATGAAGCATTCTATTATATGGGAACGAAATATGGGCCAATTAGCTCTAGAATTAAGTGAAGTTAATGCTCTAAGCGGAATGTGGCAAAAGGAAAATCATATTCTTAAAATATTAACCTATGCTGAATTGCTTCAAATAATAGAAACAGAAACAATACACATAGTGGCGGACAATTTTCAGAGTCATTATGCCAATATGCATCATATAGTATTATTTTTGCAAGTCAATGAAAAACAGTCACCTGCGGTATCTTCTGCTCTTATGGAGCTACAGATCATGCATGACATAAAGGTTTTGCAAATTGAATACTCAACAAAAGAATTGGCTTCTCAAATAAAACGCTTGACGAAGGCTATAGGAGAACTTCCGTTTAAAAACCAAAAAACTGAAGTTTTGAGCACTTTTAAAAAATTTCTTGCTAATGACAAAAAGCAGTGTGTTCGTGTTGAAGGTATGCATGGATTTGGACGTTTGTGGCAGCAACATTTGAATCGTCTACCTTTGGTGACGTTGGAAGTAGCTGAATCTATTATAGATAAATATTCTTGTCCCAAAAAACTTTTAGAAGATCTCAATAATGACGCGGATGTAGTTAAAGTTATATCTGATTTGAAAATCAAACGTTCCGGGCCAATTGCTCTTCAAACTGATCGTCGTATTGGTAATGTACTTCCTTCTAAAATATGCAAGTTGTATAATTCAAGAGATCCAACTACTCTAATTTAATTGTTGCTTGAGGTTTTCACTACTAAAGTTAAAGAAATCAACTGCATAAATATTCAATTTATATTTATTAAGCTAAAGTACTCACAATATACGTACGTATAAGACCATCGTAACTCAAGAAGTACCATTTTGTGGTTCGTTGTAATTATTATACAGAACAGAATCAAAGCGGACTTATCATTTTAAAACCAAAAGTGGTCTAAAGTTTCCGCAGACATAATTATTCCACTTCTGAATATTTTTTTCTTTTGAAATAAAAATTGTGAAAATAAATAGAATATTGATACAAGTTGATTTACTATTCTTATTATTCAACAATAAAAAATGTAACATTAAAATTGTAAGTTTTGGCAAACGCACCATTAGACTTGAAATACAGAATAGTGACTTATTATTATCTATAAGTTAAAGAAGAGAAAATTACAATTTTTAATTATGTAATCTGTACTCCTAGGCGAAAATTCTTAAGCCAGTCGAAAACCAACAAGCAAAAATCGACAACTGACACAAGAATTAGCGATATTTCAATTCTAGTATTAACAGTGATATCAAGTTTTTTGAGTTAGTCAATCTTCGTACATAGTTATGTATTATTATTTTTATATGATGAAGACGCATATTTTTAAGCTAAGGTTTATATGTACTACAATACTTTATAATAATAAAGTCTTATATAAAGAACAATATACAGAGAAATTATATAACATTTGAAACAAAGTAAGAAAAACAAACTAATGTACAAACAGATATTGCAAATTATTTTATAATGTTGCTAAGATGCGAGTAAAACCTAGACACGCCGACACAATGGTTTGTCCGACTCCCCAAACCATAGCATAGATTGGTGACATAGGCAAACTAGAGGCACGATGTACAAAAGCGATAACAGCACTACTAATAATGCCACTTAAAGCAGGAGACAAGAACCCCATTACTAGTATTAGTATGGAAAAAAAACGGCCAAACTTATGCTTCCGTAGTGTTACAAACGCTACTAGTGCTGCACAGGTATGTATGAATATTGATGAAAACAATGCCCACAAGAATATATGATACCACATTTCTCTGAAATTATCTAATCTACTTTGCGATCGTAGACCCATAACATCAGCAATTGTATCCAGCTCATCACTATCGTCCAGATATGATAACATTACAAAGGATGCTGATATATGTTTTTGGCCTTCAATGGAGGCTAAAGATAAAAATAGTGACAACAGTTTGGCGGTTAAGGAAGATGACGATAAGGACGATGTTAGAGATGTTACAGCTACAAGTTTAAGAAACCGAATCTTCAACACTTGACGTAGAATGATGAAGCCGTTGTTATTAGATTACTTCTTTTTTTAAAGCTTATCACAATATATAATATGTATGTGTTAGATATCTTTTTCAACGTACACAAATTCTGACTGTTCACAAAATTGACTTAATCAAATATCTTTGTCTTTGTTGTATACATTTGCGAAACATTCTGTTATCATTTATGTAATGGTTTCTTATTTTATTACAATATTTATTGTCGGCAATATGCTTCCATAGACGATGAAACATTTGAGTATTACAACTTGATATTTGCATTATGTATTGGAAAAATCTGCAAAATATATACATACATATGGGAGTAGTTGAATAAAAACAAGTTGATATTTATATGAATTTTGAATTTTATACAAATACATACCCTTAGCAAATTAAATGTACGTATTTTATATGCAAAATCACCATTACTCCAAACAGATACTATACAATTTCTAAATCTTATTTTTAATAATAAACTTGTTTGGATAGTGCTTTTTTGTTTGAATAATTTTATGTCCAATAGAGTTGTAGAAATTTTGCATATTTGGTTACTAAGTACTCAGGTATTCTGCTTAGCATTTCCTACATATATTCTACAACCAAATAACAAAAACAATTTTAGATTTTTGACGGGCTCGTGAGTTATTTTACGATTTTAATTTCAATTTATCTGGCAACTAGGAATAAGTGAATAAATGAGAAGGAATTGTTTTTTTATATTGAAGAAAATCACAAAGTAAAGTTTAAATGGATGTTATTTATTAAGCCAACAAAGCATAGATAACGTTATACAGTTAAATAAGTAAAAAAATAATGATTAAAGCCATTTTAGTGTTTAATAATCATGGCAAACCACGCCTTTCGAAGTTTTACCAATATTTTGTATGTTAAATGCTTAATAAAAGGCACACTATTGATTTTCTGTGATTGGATATCATTATGTTAACAATTTTTTTTTAGAATGAAGACATGCAACAGCAGATAATTAAGGAAACATTCCAATTAGTATCCAAGCGCGATGACAATGTGTGTAATTTTTTAGAAGGAGGCAGGTGAGTGAGTTTTGTGTCTATTACAAAGACAGATTTATGAAGTTAATAGTGATTGATTTACAGTTTAATTGGAGGCTCGGATTACAAACTTATTTATCGTCATTATGCCACTTTATATTTTGTGTTTTGCGTGGACTCATCTGAAAGTGAATTGGGTATTTTAGATTTAATACAAGTATTTGTGGAGACACTCGACAAATGTTTTGAAAATGTGTGCGAATTAGATTTAATCTTCCATGCTGATGCAGTGCACCATATACTCTCTGAACTAGTGATGGGTGGCATGGTATTACAAACAAATATGTCAGATATTATGGCAAGAATTGAAGAGCAAAATAAGCTTGTCAAACAAGAAGCTGGTATATCAGCAGCTCCGGCAAGAGCTGTAAGTGCAGTGAAAAATATGAACATTCCGCAGCAGATTAAAGATATTAAATTGCCCGATTTACCGCAAGCGATAAAAGACTTAAAGTTCTGACCAGGACAAAGCACGAATTCAGCCTTTGTAGATAATTACGTATTGCAGCGCCTCACTTCTCCCTCTACAATATATCCCTCCACGGCAATCGGTTCTTTTGCAGAATTAGTATTCAGTGACTCAGCAAATGCTAGCGGTCATAATCACCATATGTTAACACTTAGTAACAAAAATGTTTATACATCGTCAGTCACCCAGTTTCTAAATCAAAGTATTTATGAACCCATAGAAGATGATAACAATTCTAATATTTCCACATTTCCTAACCCTGAAGCAATTGCTTCAGCTTTTAACTATGACTATTACCAATCCCAAACATGTATGGATCCGGAAACATGTAATTCATTTGAATCCCGCAAAACATTTCAACAGGAAAAAAGTATTACCAAAAATTTAGCTGATGTTGCTGAAGCTCATGAACAAAGCTTAAAATTATTTCGAGAATCTTTTGATTTGGATGTTACTAAGCAGCCACAGGACAGCATTTTGAAGAAAAAACATAAGAAGTCAAAACACTAATGGTGATCTCAAAAATATGAGACCGTAAAAAAGGGAAAAAAACTAAAACAAAATAAATCACTGATGCTGAGGTCCTCATAATCTATTCATAATTTAGATTTAAACGATCTAGAAACTCTATATATTTTCAAAATATATATGTATATTTTTATTCTAAAATAAAAATCGCCTATTAAGTTTATCTAATACTAACAGTTTATTTGCAAGTTTCTTTTGTTCCAAAGAATTGTTCAAACTTCGATTAATTGATATTCTTTACCATTTATAGAGTATTTTTAACCTGATATAAGTTTAAATTGTTAAAAAAAACTTTTTGAAAGTTCGATATATTTAGTACTTTCGAGTATTTCTTTCCATTTCTTAAGACTGTCACTATAATATTAGTGAAAAATAAACAACTTTTGTATTCATAACTTTGTAGATGTATTGCATACAATTTTTTATATTATGACTAAACAGCGGCATAATTAAAGAATCTATTTTACTTTTTATTCTGTAAAGAATTCAATTTCGAATTTTAAATTTAGTAAACATATTTGTTTATTTACCTGG
This sequence comes from Thelaira solivaga, assembly GCA_947397855.1. Lineage (NCBI taxonomy): Eukaryota > Metazoa > Arthropoda > Insecta > Diptera > Tachinidae > Thelaira > Thelaira solivaga. The sequence continues at coordinate 11,999,330 of OX377614.1, forward strand.
TTGTTTTGAAAATATTGTATTTTTGCTACGAATACTCAATGAAGGCAAAAATGTACGTAGCGTATGTTATTGGTGGAAATCAGTGGAGTGGATTTCTATATGGTATAAAAAAGGGGAAACATTTTCTATACTGTTAATATATTTTCAATTTATACACTTTCGAAATACACATACAGTAATGCGAGTCAGTAACTTTTAACGGTTCGATGTGCTGTTATTTTTAACACCATATTTGCTGTTTGCACTAACGAATCTGTAATTTTCATTAGTTAGCAGCACCACTGCTATTAATACCATGTGCAACAACCAAAAAAGTCTATGAATACCTTGTACAACAATCAAATAAGGCTGTGGATACCGTGTATAACAACCAAACGGCTAAGAAAGCACATACAAGAAAGAAACGTTTATAGTTTACAATAGACAAACTCGATGAGTCTACTTGTAATAATATATAAGAAAGGTAGTGGTTTAAAACCGCATATCATATGTGGTTAAAAATGGCTTCATGAAAACCTATTGCTTTTTTTTTTGAAGTGATTGAGATGTATAATGAGAATGACTTCCATTAGTTTTTGCTGAGTATAAGTATGTATGTATGAAGCTACTCGTGTACACAGATGCCCACTTCCAAACTGAAGCTACCACACCCTTTTTAAATACGCCCAGCACTCACACACTTACTGAAATATAAAATATTACAAATATTGTGTGTGGAACAAATAAAAGAAACAACAGGCAAAAGGTGTGGCAAGCAGAAAAGGTCAAACAGGCCTTGAAACATGCAACATTGATAAATGATATAAAATATGTATGTATGTTCTGGATTTTCTATGGTGCTTTGTGTATCGTAATGTACTCGTGCTTACATAGTACATGTACTATGTATAATATATACATACATATAGAAAAACAACACAAAAAATAAGTATAATGAGCGCATACGTTTTTATGCTTCTATCTTAATAGAATCATGTTTTAAACAATTAAAAACTACAAATATATACTTACATCCATATGTAAAGGATTATTATAAAACTGGATAAATGTTAAATTACATACATACATATACCACAAATGTATATCTTGATATAGTTCGGAACACATTTGAGATTTGTGATATAACCCACTTAAATTAATGTTATTGCTTACAAAAAGGCATAATATGTGTTTCTAATTAATTTTTATTCCTTATATAGTTATTTATGTACATGTATTTATTTTGTTTTTATTCATGAATATTTATAGTACATTAACTTAAAACTAATATTACACATAACACTTAACCATAAAAATAAAATTTAATGACAAAGACCCATCCATAATCATAATCACGCTCAAGTCTGTAATTTTTTAAAAACGAATTTAAATATGCACAAAGGTAATCTCTTTTCTGACAACGATTATGGTTTAAAATGTAAATTATGTTTGTATACTAAAATATTTCGTATAATACATTTGTGTAAAATATTGTAAGTCTCACATAAGCGCTTTTGTTTAGACTTTATAAACTTGATAAACTTTAGTAAGCTAAATGTCTCTTATCCAAAAATCGATTATTTGTCACGAAAATTAAAACGTGTAAAGTATTATGTGGAAAATTTAAAATATAGAAAAATTTACTTAGGGCATCAATATGTTTACTAATTGTTTTATACAGATTAGCACGAGATTTAAATTTTTTCTTTCTTGCAGCTACATACATAAGTATTTACTTACGTAAAAATTAATATATATTTTTTACATGGAGAAGTTGGTTGGAGAAATTAAACGTATGGAGCGTTCGCAAATTATCTTTTGTGAAACAATTTTCAAATATTTGAAAAGTTCAATGTGGCTGGAACAAAGTACAGCACTGAAAAAAGAAAACTGCTGTAAAACTGCTTTTAAGATTGACTACAACACGCATTATAAATAACTTAAAAAATGTACTCGTATCAACTATACATTCTTTAGGAGAGGTGAGAGAAGATGCTCAGATAATGCGATAATTCATAAAGGGAATATAAAACCACATTTTTTATCATTCAAATGACTGAATTATTCGAAAACCGACTAATCGATTAATTCTGTCCACACCTTATAAATTTATTTTAGTTCCGCGAATGCGTAAAATACATCTGTGCATAAAATATGGAAATGTTGGTATCAAATGAAATTAGTAACTATCTGTTAGACTACATTACCTACTTATACTTTTCAGAAAATCATCTTACTCTGGTATGAGTGTTCATATGTTTTTTTAAGTGATCGCTTCTCATAAAACGTTTATCGCATTCATTGCAAGCGAATGGTTTTACACCGGTATGCGTACGCATGTGTCGATTGAGATCATCTTGTCGCTTAAAACTCTTTGTGCAACGACAACAAGGAAAAGGCCTAGTAGCATCATATACACTATCTTCTGTTTTAATAATTGTTTGTTTTAATATAGGCAATAACGGTGGCAAATTAGCTTCGGGCATAATTGCATCGTCATCAGGTTCATTTATATATGATGTTCCCTCTGATTCACTTAAGCTTGGTTCGAAAATTGGTTCGTTTTTAACCGTAACATGGCATTCGTTTTTAATACATGTATCTGGTTGTATTGGCAGCGGTTGACAGAGATTCAATTTTGTTTCCTGTTCGGGACTTGCCGTTACATACTCGTCATTTAATTCTGGTTTTTCTTCTTTTATTTTTATTCCAGAAATGATTGAATCAGGAGACTTCGATTGAATATCAGTCACTATTTCGTCCACTGCTGTGGAGTTTTGATTCTCATTAGTTTCAAATGGTATTATTGTAGATATCGCCTTTATAGTACCTTGATGTGAATGTTTTTCCTTTTTTGTTTTTTTCAATAATGATCCTTTGCCTGCTGCTAACTGTTTTGTGTGAATTGTTAAATGCTTGGTTAAATGATCACTTCGCGAAAATTTTTTTGTACAATGTGTACACTCGAAAGGTTTCTCTCCTGTATGTGTTCTTATGTGACGATTAAGTTCATCGGATCTTGTAAAACCTTTCCCGCAACCCAATTGTTTGCATACAAATGGCTTTATGCCTGTATGCCATGTTAGATGAGATCTTAAATGTGAACTTTTGCCATAACTTTTCGTGCAATTATCATACGGACAAACGTAACGCTTTTTGTTGTCGGTGGTACCATTTGGTGATGCTATAAGCTTGTTAGTGGGCATTAGCTTTATTTTGGGTGCTTCATTTGAACTATCCATTGTGGACTCAATATTATTGTCTTCCGTGTCTTCTGCTTCTATTTCGGGTTGTCTGTCATCGATATCAACGTCAGGTTCTTCCTTAATTTCAAAATCAGGTTGGAAATCACTGTGAGGTATGTTGAGCATATTATAGTTGCAATCGCTCATGCTATTCGAATCATTCCCATTTGTATTCTGGTGTTCTAATTCATATTTTAACATACAGGTATCCCGCTCCCTAGTACTTGATATACTTCTTTCATTTGCGTTACTATTTACGCATAACACACCCTGTTCTACTTTTATCGAAACACCACCAGCCTCTGACGTTACTACTGTTGGTGTGAGTGTGTCACCTAAAGTAGACATTTCCAATATCTGTAATTCAATTGGATTTTTTTTTTGTTGTGGTTTAACAATCTTTGTAGCTATAGTGTAAATAAAAATTGAATTAACTTACTTCATTTAAAGCTTTACAATTGAGTATTTTAATAAATAAATTCTACGCCTTCGTTTTTTTGCTTTAAGTGGGCGTTCCCCAAGATTAATACTTATAAAATGAACCACATATTTTAGTCCTGATACATCGTATAAAAGTTTTTCTTTACAAAATTTAATAAGTTAAATAAATCTTTAAGCCCGTAATATTTGTTCTTTGTAGATTTTATTCACAAATACTTTTCGTTTTCATAAACTCTATCTTTTGCACAAACTTCCACTTCTCTTGACCAATTTTTTATTTCTGAAGTATAGTTTTATAAAATATCGTCAAACTCATGATCTACTAATATAAGAGGTAAGTAATGCCACACTGTATTTTGTTTGTGAAAAATAGCCTCTTAACTGTCAAGAAACAAGCAATTTTTTATGTTTGTAATATAAAATTAAATAAAAGATTAATAAAGAATTAAAGGTTCTGGCATTTGCGGTTAAGTGAATTAAAATAGGGATTGAATATATTTGGCCTTATTTACTAGTTCACTCATCAGCTGTTATATACCAAGATGTCAAAATTTGGAGAGTTTTCTTTTAAAATATTGATTGATTGCATAAAATTTAATAATATTATTTTGGGGATGCTAATGCTTGTATAAATTTATTTTGTTGTTATTATTTTTGGGTTGCAACGACTAATTTTATAGATTCAAATTGTAAATTCAATTAAATTTTGACAAATTTGAATACAACAGCTGATGAAATAATGCGATGTGCGGGCATCTTCCACAGATTCACGTTCAATGGCGGTTAATTTTTCCAATTAAGTCGGCAGCATAGTCAAAACTACTACAGCGGCTATAAGGTGGTTGGCTTCGTTCTCTGGTAGTGTTAGCGTGCTTGTTGTTTTTTTTAAACAAATTGATAGCCACAGAAAACACTAAACCTTAGGAATTGCCGGTATTTTATAAATATAATATATTTAGTGCAGTTTAATTGCCAGCTTCTTTATATTAATTAATTTATATTCTGGCATAATTCGAGAAATTTTAATTGTAAAATTGTTTGGCGTGTGATTAATTCTACCTTCTTAAAAGTCTTGAGTAATTTTTTTTTGAGTAAAAAGTTTAGTAAAAAAATATTGACGTATTTAATTGTTTTAGATTTTAAAATTTTCATAATGGACGTAATTCCCGATGACATGTGGTCTCCTTTTAAACAGATGTATAAAATGATCGAGCGGACTATTTTTAGTCCAAGGGAAGACTTGTTGGCCAACCTGGAAATGTGCTTAAAACGAAATAGGCAAGTTTTTGCTAATCTTTTAAGAAATCCTCCCAAAAATGAAAGAAATCGCAAAGAACTTCAAAAGCACATCACACAAGGAATTCCAATTACTGCTAATAGTAGAACACTTATTTTATCAAAGGATCTTGTGGACGAATGTTTCATAATTTCGGACATGTTTGATTTAGATGAGTATTTGTCTTTGGAACTACTCTGTACAGCTCAACACCAATTAAATCAATATCCAGATCTTCCTCGTGGCTTAATTGCAATCCTTCTTTATTATGATGGTCGTAAGTCTATTGCAAACTCTTTAAGAGATTTGTTTCAAATTGTAAGTGGAGTATCCTGGGTTTCGGAAGTACCAAAAGAGTTAATTTCAATTGCGTCTTCTTTCTCACAATCACTTGTTGACGATTCAAATATATTAGAGAGGCTTGTTGATCTTTTGGATGAAATGGATATAACAAATGAAATGGCACTGCTGACAAAAAACAGAGCACTCGGAAACAATAAGCACAGAAATCAAGTAGCCGAGCTTTTTGAAGAAACACGGATGTCGCTAGCAATGGCATTATTCAATTGGTCTGCTCAGAGAAGTTTGCCTAAATCGATTGTAATCAAGCTTTTAAAAAATCTCTCTAATTATAAATCAACCGAATCTACTGGTGTCATTGACGACACAACACTAACAATTATAATAACAGTGATATATTCGTACGACACTAACATTTTGCAAAAACAAGATGATAATCGCTTAATAAGTAATTTAAATATTATTAAAGATAATGAGTTTGTACAACAATTATATGCGGTATTAATGAATGACAAAGAAATCAATAACAATGGCATACAAAATTTCATCAAATTCTCGTTTGGGTTGGCCATCTCCGGATTACGCCATGCCTCACAATATCTCCAAAATTCATCATCTATTATAACAGACTATGATGAACAACTTATAGATGATGCTATATGCGGCAATGTTTTTAAATTTATATATAATTCGATAATTGAAAAGGATATTATTTATGGAAATCAGTTCTTCTATAGACGTATCCATATGATTTTCACTGATTTTATTGATTTTATGCATTCGAAAGTTACCGAGTTAAGGGGTCGTGCTGATGAGACCGCGAAAACTCTTATTAGCTTTGCGAAGGAAGGCTTAGAGCCACCAAATAATTTAGACCACAACTTCGAAATGCTACTACTGTGTATTGGAAAATTCTACAAAGACAATAAAGCTGGACTTGGCTTATGTGTTGAATATTGGGGACCACTTGAAACTGCCACAAACTGTGTTACGACTACACGTTCGGTTTCTCTTTTCAAATTCATAAGATTGGCTGGAGAGCTGTTGCCTTCAACACTTTTTGTTCCTTATTTGAAGATGATAGCTGGCTTAGCTAGTTGTGAGAGATCTGCACGATGCACTTTTAACCTTCTAAAACAAGCATCGGGACTAACTGGAAGCACCGCCTTATCTTGGGAACACTTTTTTTTGAGTTTGTCAAGGTACTATACTAATTTGAAACAAGAATACTATACTGCCAGTGATACAATATATAGAAATCGTATATCCAGTCGCAATATTAATCCAGATGAAATTGAAGGGCTGAGGGCTGTTTTGGAAGTCATAAAAGCTGTTACGACCTACGATGATGTTGCACGTATTGCCATATGTGAACATCCTAATTGGAATCCACTTTACACATTAATTGGCTTATTAAGTTGTTCTGTTCCTTTACATTTAAAGGCAGATATATTGAAAACGCTTTCAGCGCTAGCACAATCTAAGGAAACTGCTTCACTATTATGGCAAAACTTAGAAGCTTCACAGATTATTGCAACAATACCTGCGAATATGCAATATGAGGTATGCAATTTAGAAGTGGAAATTGAACAAAATGAGTGCAGGCTTGAAACTTATCCTCTGACAAGAGGTATTTTAGATTTAATACATTCTCTAGTTACAACCGTTATACCAAAACATCTTGGAAATGGCCCAAGAAAGCCAGGGTTTGAACCTTATTTAAAGTTTGTTATAAATTCCATATTTTTAAAATTTTATAATAGAATCTACAAGGAACAATCGGAAAAATGGAAAATTGGTGCAAAGTGCTTGAAGATAATTCACTACTTGCTAGATATATATGCTATAAACCCCAAGGATTTCAGCGAATCATATGACAACGTATCACCGCCTGGTTTTTATGTAATGCTTCAGTTACATACAAAATCGGACATGTTGCGTTTGATCTTGCAAATTATTGACGATTCGCGGATTCAGTTAGATGACTGCAAAAAGTATAAAGGGAGACATAATTTAGAAGAATGCGCTTTGTACAGTTTAAAGATTATAAAATTGGGCTTAAAACAACAAGACATGTACTTTGATGCCCATTCAAATGCCAACAGTGCCATTCTTCTGTCTGGACTTAATAAAATCCTTTTAGATGTTAATCCTCGCAGTAAAAGACCAGATCATATATTAAACTCGTCATATTTTTTGACGTTTTTCAACTGGCTGCCCTATCACTCTCTAGAAGCTATTAAAATTCTTCATATGATATCTAAACAGCCATGTGCTAATTCTCAAGTTGTAGGGATATTTACTCAAAATGAAGCTACTAAAAATGTAATTCGCTACGCTTTTGTTGAATGTTTGGAAAGTGAATATATTCCGTTGAAAAGTGAATATAATGAAACAACTTTTGATGAGACTAATGAAATTCCGAAAGTTAAATTACAAATCAAAGAAGCTATTGTACAATTGATTCAAACTTGTCTCTATCAACACACGCCAAATCTTGGTGAATTCCTGATGGGATTTGAACATTTTTTGAAGGACATTGAAATTAATAAGGGACAGCGTCATGGCATTCTTGAAATGGGTACTAACTGCACCAAGTCTATTATATCGCTTCTAGAGAATCATCTTGATATGAAAACAAACAACCTCAATTTTGATGCTGATGTGGAAAAAGTAATAGAACGTTCATTTGAGTTACTCCATTCGGTATGTGCAAAACCTAAAACATCTGATCAAGTCTTGCGTTACTTACGGGCCAGAAATGATTTTCTCTGCCGTTATTTGATGTTGGTTCCGTTATTGAGGATGGAAAATTCACATGTCATTAATCAAATAAGCAATTTACTAAAGTGCATTGCTATTGAATTGAAAACAACAGCAACAAATTGTCAACTTAGTAGATTTCAACATATTTGTGAAATGTTTTTGGGAATAAACTCAAAAAATAAACAAGAATCATCTGTGGAACTCACACATTTCTATCCAAATGCAAATTTTGAAACTAGCAAACATCTTTCTGCAGGATTGAAAAACAATATATTGTGTGAACTTTTTAATAGCATTGACTTGGATCTGCAACTCCTACAAACTCCTCACTGGGAGTTTTTTGATAGATCATTAATTGAACAAATATTAAAAGAGTGTGAATACAAAAGCGAAGAAGGGCATTTGTTGGTTGATTTGAAAAAGATGCACCACATACTACATAGCGAATTGAAAACGGTTCAAAGCACCATAGCAAGTGGCCAACGACGACTTATACTACAAGAAATAGAATCAGTGTTGTTACATGCACTTAAAATTAACGAGCAGAGGCATAAACGTTTTGCTACCGTAAAGTTTGTAGAATCCTGGGGATACGTAACTGAAATACTATTTGGCTGTGTAACAAGCAGTGCGTTTTCTATAGAGAAAAAACAAGAGCTAATAATTGAAATACTACAAAGAATACTCACAAAAGTGGCCCCCAATCAAATAATTCTAGAAATGTCGGTGATTATTTCAGGAACAATATTATTGCTTCTTGTAAATTTACGATGCTGCTTCAATAATTTGCAAGAAGGCGACATTAAATCAGTAGATGCGACTGATTCAGAAATAAATCAAACACAAGCATCCAAATCGAACACCCTAAATCTGAAATGCATATTAAAGTATATACTAGAATGGATAATTGTTAGCGGCGTAGCTTCGCAGAAACTAAGAATAAATTTGTACGCATCATTGTTAAATTGTCTCAGAATTATTAGAGATCAAAGTTTTAAAAAAATCAAGAGTGCTAATATGGATAAAAGCTACATTTCTTGTTTGGATAAATCGAGTGGAAACGATTTTGCTTCATCTGATTTGACTTACATACGCATGGCTGTAGAAGTTGTTTTGCAGTTCGGTGAAAAATTATTTGAAATAATATGCCATGATTGTGTGGCAGGTCATGAAATTTGCAAAATGTCTGCTTTGGCATGCATAGATGTACTCCTGGACATTGACACAATGTCGGGCATTATGAATTTCATATCAAATCATGGTTATTTATCGCACATAGTAGAAAGCTTGGCAAAGTCTGACGATGAACTCTGTAATACCCTTTCCAACATACCGGAGAATATGAAATACCTTTATGTGTACGAATCAAAAATGTCAATGTTACTTCGTTTAGCTAATACACATTCAGGAGCCGAACTTTTACTATCAAATAAAGTTTTGGACGTACTCTCTAGCATGAGAGTATTTGACATGCATCCAGATTTAAAACAAAGGCAAGATTGGCGACAAAATGAGTTTCAAGAATTTGTTCCAAGAGTGGATACACGTTACAGACAAATATTATTTCCAGCACTTAATTTATGCGATTGCCTTGTAACAACTCTAGGGACTGAAAATTATTCTGTTATATCGCAAGTAATGCACTTTCTACTTTCACATTGCGATATGATTGAAGTAGTGCTAAGATCAGGATCTCCATTTTCCGATCTTGGCTTTTTGAAAGAAGTTTCCTTTATAACTGGCATCATAGCCAGAACCTTTAGTCAGGAAGCATTAGCGTTGAGAAACTCTGAGCTGCTGGGAGATATTGGAGTTAATGTATACAGAATTAAAAAACTAATGTTATCGCTATATTTGCGCTTTACTGTTAATGATTCAAATTTTAAAGAGATTCTTAAATCTGCACAAAATTTATACGACATTTCAAATGGAAACCCATCAGATCACATTACATACTTTTTAGAAGTTGCTGCCTGTTTAAATCTATTTTGTAGAAATATTGTAACAAATAATTCAGTCGACCATAGAACTAATGGGCTTTTGTTTTCCCCGATTATTAGTGAAGGTGCTCACATGGAAAAAAATCGAAATAGTACAATATATCAGCAGTATAACCTTGGTATTATCATAAATCAACTAAAAGGATCGGTGGAATATTACCATTCTCAGAAAACCATTTTAGATGGCTTATACAGGCAGAGATCAGTTTTAATTCATGCTAGCTTCGACTCTTCGGCCAATGACAAGTATTTACAAATAACAAAACAACACGAAGACAAGGAAATACAATTATCGTTATGTGTTTTTATTATTGAACAATGCTTATATCTTCTGTGGAGCCACCTAGATTATTATATGCGATATATTTCATCAAGCAATCGTGACATTGTTCTTCTATATACCGATAATATAAATGGCGTGGGCACTACAAATGGCCTTAACTTTTCAAATGAGGAACTGATTACATTAAAGAAAACCCTTATATCCGTTTTTAATGAAACATTTTCGAAAAAGTTGTGCTCCATAATAGATGTGGGACAAGATGTGGAAACCGATTTTAATAATGCACTTCTGCGAAGAATTCAATCTATAATACAATTTTTCCCTATTAAATAATTCTTCAAGAATCCTTAAATCGAAGACATAATTACAACTTTTTATTAGTTTTATTTGTAAAATCGTGTTTGTATTTTCTTATTCAAATAAATTTCTTGCTCTGAAACCTGATGTAATTTGTTATTTAATTCAACTTTAACCATTAGTAATTTATCATACATACATATTTATTTATAATAAATATCGTGGGTATGTAAGGTAAACTTTTTTCTCGCTTTGAAGATTTACATATAGTGCCAAAATGCGATTGAATTTTTCATATTTAATATGGTATCAGAATTCCGGGAAAATTAAGTTTTTATTTCTTCGTTTTTGTGAATGAAAAAAGTGTTGCAAATATTAAAAAAGTGCATACATTTTCGGTTATAACAGCCCTGTCTTATATTTTATACTTGCATACTGGTCGGTAGAAAAAATAGTTTTCTGACAGACACACAGATGCACAACCCCGAATTTATTTATTTTTATTTACTTTTAAATTCGCCATGACACTGATTAAATATATTTTTGTCAGCAATTTGCTTAACATATTTATGTGAATGTGCATCAAACAGAAATATGGTTACTTAAGAATAAATTGTACAGCATTAGCTCTAAATACAACCCTGCCCGGCAAATCATAATGACACTTGTTTTGGGGTTTTCTTCGAAGAGAATTCAACGAAAGCAGCGAAAAATATCAAACAGTTCAACGAAACCCGCCCAGCAATATAAGTATTCGGTCGGGAGAACCTACGTGTAACGAGTTAAAAAATTTTGTGCATTTCTTGAAGTGATTGAAGGTGAACAAATCTTTGCAAAAAATACTATAATAAGGTTTTTCAAAAGTATAATAAATAATATAAAAAGTAAAGAAATGTGTGAATAATATTCAGCAAAAATTTAATAAATTGAATTCACAAACTTAAGAAAATGTGTTAAAATTTAAGTTTGAGTCATCAAACAATAGCGGCCAACAAAAGAAAAACGAACTAGAACAAAAAGGAGAAAAAAAATTGTATCCTTTCGTGTGGTCATTAAGAAAAGATAGATTGTTAAACAATTTTAGATGTTAAAAAACCTTATGTTTTATTCATAATTGTATAAAAATCTATAAGTTTAAAATTTGTTAAAAGTAAAATAATTTTTAAAGCGGCTACTTGAAACTTACAGACACATACACACATACATATACATGCACTTAACGAAGATTTACGTGCCGCGACATAAAAAAGATAATAAAAGACATTTACAAAAAAAAAGAAAAAAAAACTTTTGCAGCACTAGTTTTGTATTTGTCGGCCTTGCTCAATTTTTACAAAAATACTCGTACTCTAAACTTGACTCACTCAGTCTTAAAAGTACAGAGTGGCAGTTTGGTCGGTCAATTCGATTTACGGGTTTTTGTTTTAAATAATTATTTTGTTTTAAAAGCAATATTAAAGATAAAAATTATAAATTTTTATAGAAAATAGTTAAAAAGTGCGTAAGAAATTGAATCAATTAAAAAAATATTTTAAAGAAGAGCAAAAATTTCAGTGCTTTAGAAAACAAGTAACTATTCCAGTTGGAATTTTTTTATTGATAAAATAAAGTAAAAATATTGAATATTCAAAAATAATATGTTGGCCGCTTATAATAAAAGAAATTACAAGAATTAAAGAATAAAATTTTAAACATTAAAATAAATAATTTTTAAAAGAAAAATTTATTGTTTTTTTTTATCAATAATTTGCTTGCGTTTCTTTTTTTTTGCTGACAAATGCAAGAAAAAGTGAAATGTCAAAAATGTGTTGAACGAGAGTGAATGAGTGGTTGTTAGTCCGTACTCTCGCAATAAAATTTTTTAATTTATCATTGCCAGCATAAAATTTTTCTTTTAAATTTTTGTTCTTTGTTGTGTTTTTTGTCATGTATTTTAGTTTTTAATTTTTTTTTATTTATTTATTTTAGATATTAGATTAGACAACGAATTTTTATTAAATAATTTTTTACTTAAAAAATAAAATACGAACACAAAAGTAAAATAAAAGTTGTGGCGTAACAGAAAGAGCATAAGAAATAAAGAAAAGTATTTTTGTCATTAAAAAAAGTTTTATAAAAATTAATAAATAACATTTGTGTATTAAACATTAATAAATATCTTAAGTAAAAAACTTAAAAATTTGTGTAAAATATGGGTGAAGAAGTTGATCGCAACGATCCCGAATTGAAATATCTTTCGGTAGAACGTAATCAGTTTAATGATCCGGCAACTCAAGCTGAATGGACACAAAAACGTTTAGTTTGGGTTCCCCACGAAAATCAGGTTAGCAATATTTTTTTTTAATTTATTGAAATTAATTTCTTAATCCTAGCATTCATACATACATATTTTCTGACTCACTTAAAAAAATTGATTTGTTGAATATAATTTATTTAATTAAAAGAGTTTTTCATAAAATATCAAACCAAATATCCAAAATTAATTTCGGAAAGAATTTATAAGTATGTCCTAACTTTTATGTCTTACTGTATTTTATGATTTATGAACGAGAAAAATTATTATAGGTATGCAGGGGGGTTGGACAAAATTAAAATAAAAATTACATTCCTTAATTTCGAGTGAACTATTTGTAACCGAGATTATTTAATTTGTATATATGTGTGTACATATGCATGTGAAGTTCGTGAGTCAAACTAAAAAAGCTTCTCAAATCTCAAACTCCACAACTTCCCTGCCAAAGATGTCTTTTTAAACTTGTTGCCTTGTTATTGAGTGTTAATTTATTTTTGTGTATGTGTTTTACTAATGACTAATCAATTAAATTATGTACATACACATGCATACGTATGCATATATAACATTTTTTATCTAGCATTGTTTTTTACCAATAGAGCTTATCTAGCTCTTTATTCGATTCAAATAAATGCAAACGTACGTTAAATTTTTTTTTAACTTCGAAATAGGTAGTAAAAAAGTATCTAATTGAAACGAAAATTAACTCATTTAGTCGCTTTATATGTTATGTGGGTTTTGTGTGATTTTCTTATTTAGTTATTGACTAAGTGATCCATATTTAGTCTATCAATTAAAAACAAACTCTCTGGAGCAGTAGTTCATCGTATAATATAATAAAAACAGAAATTTTATGGTATCGAGCGAAGAAATATTTCTTCTTATTTAAGCCGTATTTATATAATAAAAAAACAGTTTGTTAGCCTTAATATGGCATAAATTGCATCTTAAGTTAAAATACATTTGTTGTCGTAATAAACTCAATAACTTTATTATTATGGCTCAGAGATGGTGGAGCTATATATACCATTTTCTAGAATCGAAATAACTTTTAAAGTTGTAGACCTCTAAAGTATTTTCAAAATGAGACATAATTGTATTAATTTTCCACATAACCGCAATTATACAAGGTGGGCGAAAAGAAGTCATCCGATGTTGTTTGGCTCTCATTTTTTTTTCTAAATGAAAATGAAATGTGTGCCGTTACTCCGTCCTGTTGGAACCACATGTCCTCCAGTTCTAATTTATTCAATTGCGGGAGAAAATACTTGGTTAACATGGCCCTGTAGCGCCCACCGACCACCTCGATGACTCCTCCAGCGTGAACAGCGCACCATGCAGTCACTTTGAGCGGGTGTAATGGATCTTCGTGCATCACTCGTGGATTTTCGGTGACCCAGAAGCGATAGTTTTGCTTGTTCACGTACCCGCTGAGGTGGAAATGAGAGTCGTCGTTCATTATGATTTTGGTCGAAAAATCGTCCACTTCGATTATTCCGCCTTCTTATGGAGTGTATCGCTCCATGGCTTGTTCACTTGTATTCTACATCTGTCTAGTTCACAAATGTCAAAACAGATTTGACATTGGCCGCCATTTGCAAAAATAAGAGCATCTTTTAATAGGGTGATTTCTTTTAGCCCACCTTGTATTTGTAATATGCCTAAGATGGTTTTTGGGGCAAAAATTTATATAAACATAACAAAGGATAAGTATTATAAAAATTAAATATAAATTATTTGCTATTCAATTTAAATTTCGAAATAATTTGTGTTTGTTCATAAAAGAAGCCAATAAAACAAAAAGAGAGAAGAAATGCAAAATATATATAATCAGCGATAATATTTTTCATTCTATTTCTGTCTTTTTAAGTTAAAAATCAATTATCTTCCTACTTGATATGAAAAATATTTGTGTCACTTGATATTTGTTGGCATAATGTTTATTGAGTGAAGTTTTTTTCTGCCAATCAATATTATAATTGTGTAAAAAATCAATTGTAACTTTGATTTTGAATTACTGCAACGTTTTAAGAAAGTATTAATTTAGCTTCAGCATTTGTTTCGTTACTGAGAGCTTTTTGCAGCACGACTCAAATGCATTCATTTGGATAAAATTTTATTTTTACAAATCATAATCGGTTAATTAATTCGGTTCTTTATATTAGAATAAAGAGTAATTTTTATTTCTTTAAAAAGAATAAATATAATCGGTTCTGTCCCTTAAAACGAATTCGAAAAACAATTGTTCGTTTTAAAACGAATCCACATTAATTGATAGTGTCTAAACCGAATTCACATAATTTTAAGATAAATACGTCTAGTTAAATAGGGTTTTTTTTTTAAATATCGCATGCGATAAATTTTTTTCCATACATATTCTTCACATATTTACTGAATTTAAAGGGATTTATTGAGAGACAAAGCCATTCTGGCCAAACCCTTCTATCTCAAGGAATGGGACGTAATGGAAAACAACCACAATGAATAAGGCTTTCATCCTGTAAATCCAATTTCTTACAATTGTATTTGTGAAATTTTTTAGAAAACATTGAAAATTTCACTTAGTACAAAAATACCATACGAGTATATGTTTTCTCTGAGAAATGAAGGCTACTGTTTCCATTTTAAGGCATGGCACCTAACAAGACACATATCATTTTAATGGGAAGGCTGTCTAAATTTTTAATCTACTGCCCAAATACTCATAAATTACTTTGGAGTATTTTTAAAAACTTTTTGTAGTTTTGTTCTAAAGGGATTTTGGCAGTTTCCGTTGTGCATCACAAAATAAAAACTACAACTTTTTCAGATAATATTAAAATACTTCCAGAAAGTTTAGAGATTACAGATTAAATTACTTTTTGATTTTGGTAATTTTCATATACAAAATCGGGAATGTTACTTAGGCAAAGTGGGGAATGCTAAAAATATCTCAAAGAAACAGTAATGGGGCTTATGGAAATTTAAAAAATTTTTTAAAAATAGTAAAAAGTGACTTCTGAGTATTTGGGAGGTAGATTACAAATGTAGACGACCTCCCTTTTAAAATGATATGTGTTCCCATCCCACAATCTTTATAGGTTCGTTCGAATCTTGCTGAAATCCTTCAGAGCAACGGCACTGGGAAATTTCCAAAAAAAAATTTAAAATAATCCAAAGTAATTTCTTTTTTGGTTTCTCTAAAATTTTTTAAATGTAAGTGAATTCCAGCCGATATTTTGCCAAGGCTTGTTTCTCTGATGGCAACCTCAAACTTTTCGATTTTTTTACACTATTGGATTGTTTGTTTCCTATAATCAGCACATTAGTAAACATATTAAACCAAATTTCAACTCTCAAAGACCATTAGATAAATAGTTTTCATAAAAATAATTAAAATTCAATTAAGTTATCTTTACTTTTGTTTGTTAATAAAGTTATTTTTCTTAACTAACACATATTTGAATGTCCTGTTAAGATAGTTGATTGGTTTTTATAGGTGCTTTACGTACACATCTTAAACAGCTGCTCAATATATGGATAAATTGTTGCAGTAATGTTAATGTTTGAGTCCTTTTTAAAAATTTACATCGATTTCAAATTGTGTGTAAACACATTTGAAGTTTGAAATTAATAATTTATTGGATTTTTTTTTTGCATTAGTTCAATATTAGTTTTAACTACAAGGAACGTTCATAAATTTCAAATGCTTAGCACACATTAGATTATTTATAATGAGTGTTCTGCACAGCTCCCGTTTTATCGTTTTTACACTGACAAAATATTAGAATTGTACAAAAAAAAAAATTAATCGGTTTTCTTGTCAAGAAAGAAGCAAAAAAGTGGTATAAATCCACTTTGAAAGAATGAGTTAGCTGTAATATTAGTAAGATGTAGAAACCAAAGACGACTTATATCATTTTCAAAAATAACAGCTCATATATATTTTTTGCACACTTCTGACAGGTTTAGAAACTGACGGAGCTGAGGAGACTTTCCAAAGTTCTGAATTTTGTTATGCCATTATTGAAACTTGATGTTCCATTAATATTTGCTGAATTAAATATTTATTAAATACATTTACACTGTGAGAAAAATACTGTGGACATCCAATAGTACAATAATATTAATCCTTTTCCTAAGGTTGGAAAATTCCTATTACTGCACTCTAGTTTTTTTTTCCTCCTTTTATATGTAAAACGCACGATGTGCATTGTAAATAAAACAAAAAGTTTTCAGAGAATTATTTTAATATTTTTTATTAAATATGATAGAAGCATCTAAGACAATTATGTGGGAAAGAAAATATCGGCCCAATAGTCGCCACGGCTTCGGTGGCATACCTCTATTCGCTGCTTAATATTTTATTTTAATGACTCTGAGACATAATTGAAAAGTACTCAAAATAGTTAGAGTTTTTCATACAAATTTTTTAGACGAGTTCATCGCTTGTGTTATAAGAACAGCACATTCATTAATCCTAACGCGCTGTTCAATTGTATACCTCTCCATGGTTGAAGTTTTTAAACACTGAAACAAAGAAATGTCAAATTAAGTTGAGCAAAATAGGTGTGACTCAAAATTAACATCATGCATTATGGTTGGACCACCATACTTTTACTTACAACATTTTGTATGATTCCACTGTAGAACACGCAACACAACCAACTTATAATAGTCAGTATAAAAGTTAATACCAGCTGACTATTTTGCAGTTGATTGTAGAAAAAATTTAAGCAAAAAAAAAAAATTGAAAGTAAAACAAAAATTTCATTGATATAAAAAAATATACCGATTTCTTTAAAATGTAGTTATTCGTGCTATGGCATATCACACATATTTTTTATTAGTACTAAAGAACAGCCAATGCAAAAAATTTGGAAATTCGTGGAATCGAAAGTTATGTACTATTGAAGGTCCACTGTAGAGAAATACGATTAAACTGAGAGCAAAAATTTTTTCTATTTTGACGTCTAGATGTGACGTGCATCTAGACGGCTGAAAGCTTGCTGAAGACGTTATTTTGTTTCCATTATTCTTGGAAGAAAAGAACGAAATGTTTGTTGTCTTTGTGTGACAAATAATGAATTGCTCTTTCAGTGGAAGGAGGTGTGCAAGAAACGCGTTATTACTGTATATTTAGATAAAAATATGTACATGTACTTTATCCAAATATTTTACCTTTTGTAAATTTTGTTATTTTTAAGCTACCAACCACATTATGGCCTGAGTAAATTTATATTAGCATTCGAGAGTATTATACATACATACTCGTACATCTGTATGCAGGTACATATATGTATGTATGTGTGCTTTTATTGGCGTTCAGTATTTTCCATTAAAAGTTTTTAACAAGAAACTGGTTTAAACAGCTTAAAAATCAAAATAAATATTGTATAAGTATGTATGTTGATACGGTACGAGTATGTTTGGATGTGTGTAATATATTGATAAAAATTTGAAGACTTTTGTCACTAGACTGATGTTTTATAAAATTGAAATTGAGAAACTAAGTACAAACGAATTCATATAAACAAACGGCTTGACTAGTGGCATAATGCTTAAGAAATAGTCGGTATATGCCGGCTATAAGCTATTCCGCATTGAAAATAATCGATCATTTGTGGTTTTAGTTTTCAACCAACATGTTTTTATTGACTTAAAAAAAAAAAAAAACATTGTTTGTCTATGTATTTATTTTGCCTTTTTTTTAACTTCATATGACCGCACACACATACATTTGGGTGTTAGTCAGTTCTTCAATCAATTTATTTCTATTGCTCTACCAGCTAGAAATGTTTGTGAGTCGTACTTGTGTGAGTGTGTGGTACTTAGTTGTATATTTTCTGTATAAACACTTTACTCTTGCACGTAATATTTGTATCTGATTGCCCACATTGGCGGCAATACATCAAGAAAACAAATAACAAGTAAATTCGATTAGCTCATCTTTTTCAAGCCTCACTTTTGTTTTTATATTTTTTCCTATTTTAATAATTTTTATGTATTACGGAGACTAATAAAACGGCTCTCTAGGATTTTTTCTATTTTGTTTATTAAAACAAATATTTATGTGCGGTTTCTGTAATACAATCGTTCAACTCTTTTAAAAAACTTTGCATAAAAAACTTTTTTTCTAAACGAGTTAATAGATTGTCTTATAGAAACACCACATTAATAAGTTTTCTTTGACTGTATATAACTTTTTTAGGCCTTTCACAGCCTTTTATTCGATTTAACAAAGTTAAATTTTAAGATTCGTCACATTTTGATGGTTTCAAAAAGCAACACTGAATAGGATTTTTGACTTCGTTTGTTGTCTATTTCTATATCTGTCAATTTATGGTTGATAAAAAAGTTCCAAGATTTTAAATATCGGTGCTGTACTGAAGTGAGTGAAGATAAATATGTTCGCTAAAGACACAAAAATAGAGTTAAAAAGGCTAAATTCCCAAAAACTAGTTAATATGTCATTACTGGTCAAAAATAACAAAACAAAAATTAAAAAAAAACAATTGTTTTATTTTTATTTTTTATTATCACTATGGGCTATAATCGCACCGCGACCTTTAGGATCTATTGTGCAGCTCGGTTCCTAACTACAATCTGAGACTCCTTATGAATCTCGTAGGACTAATCTTGCCTAGATCTCCTGGGACCAATGCTCCACTACCCAAGCAGCTTATTCTGCGTCTTGCCACCGCTGGGTGTTTTGCAAGTGCGTGAAAATAAATGTTTTAGCGTTACGTATTTACAGCATATTTTTGAAATACATCTTACGTAATTAAATATTTCTAAATATAGTTTAGGACATATTTTTAGGAGAAATACGAGGTGAATTTAAATTTTTCTCAAAAAATATTTATTTATTCATCAATTTCTATTTTGTCCCCTTCAAAGTAGTCCTCCTCAAAGTAGTCCCCCTCAGATATAATACACTCGAAGCTCTTGAGCTCTCTCAGCGATTCCTCCTCAATCGTCTCAAAACGCCGTCCTTTCATGGGTCTGTTCAATCTTGGGAACAAAAAAAATCCAAATCTGGTGAATAAATGGCTGAGCCATGATGATGGTGTTGGTTTTGGGCAAACAATTACGAACAAGCGACGATTTTTTGGTCAAAATTCAGCAATTTTGGAACAAACTTCGCTGCCACACGCTTCATGCCCAAAATTTCCGAAAAAAATTGCATGGCACGAGCCAACATCCTCAGCAACTTCTCTAATAGGGATTAGACGATTCTCCATAACAATTTTCTTCACTTCCTCAACATTTTCATCGGTTGTTGATGTGCTAAGACGTCCAGGGCGAGCGTCGTCATTCACATCTTCTCGATCTTCTGTGAAAAGCTTGTACCGCTTGTAAACATTTTTTTTTTGGCTTAAAGTAGACTGACCGTATGCCACTTTCTACATTTCAAGTGTTTTGGAGCACTTGATTCCATTTTTCACACAAAATCGATTATTCACCTCATTTTTTGAACAGACCTCGCATAAGTGCATAGGTACAAACATGCGTAAATACGTTGATTTCTAAGGAAGATTACGAGATGATGCATTTGCTTCTCGTGAATCACTCGAGGATTTTCCTCACCCCAAATACGACAATTCTGCCTATTGACGAAGCCATCAAGATGGAAATGGGTCTCGTCACTGAAGATGATTTTATCGGCAAAATCAGCATTTTCATGTTGTCTCTCCAATACCCAATTAACGAACTCCCTTCGCTGTCTATGGTCATTTTTTACTAACCTCGTACCTTCTAATAGCAAACAATAACAATTGTTCAAATGTCAAACAATGACACTTCGAATGGCGCCAAATTTAAATCTTGCGTTCTTGTTCGGACACCCTTTAGTTCATGTAACTTTATTATTGAATACAACTTTTCACAGTTAAATATGTGAGTGGCTGATGAACGTCTATTTATTTCAAGCATGCGAGCTGGTGGACTTCACTTTCTAATTGGGGATTAATTTTTACTTAAGTCGACTTAAGCGATTTTTCAAAAATATTTCATTTATTTACTTTTGGTGTTTAGACAGGCATACGACAAAGCCTGTCCGTTAAGCTCAGTGCTACCAAGTTAAAAAGATCTGTAAATATTTATATCAACAGCTGATAATGTTATTGAATGAAATAATAAAATAAAAACTATTTCAAATATTTTCAGAAGAAAATGCTTTCAATGCCAGCAGCAATAAAAGCATTTCGAAGAAAACGAAATTTTTCGACGAAAGACATAGAAAATATTTGTCTGGTAAGTGTATTTACGAAAGGTCACACATGTTGTGGCTACTATACAGTTGGTCAAATAAGTTTTGCACAAAGTAACGCATCAAATACACTTATTTCTATGGGAAATTTTTATTGTTTTGTAGAAATTTATTTGACAGACTGTATGTTAAATACTGAATTTAAAAAATTTGCAGTGAGAACACAAAATCATCTGTTGGTGAATTTAATGTTAAATTCAGTATTTAACTTTCAGTCTGAAAACACAATTAGGTTTTTAAAAAAAAGTTTCTTATTAACCCAGAAATAATTCTTATATTTCTTTTTTAAAAACTCATTCGTTGCATTTTCTTTTCTGTTATATTTTCTTATTCGAGCGAACGAACATGTTCTTTCTTGTATGTATCTTTTATATTGTTCTTAAAATTGTTATTTTTTATAATTTTGTTAAACAAATTTATTTAGTTTTTTTTTATTCGTGTGTCTCTTATTGTTTGTGAAAAATTAAAAAAAAAAATAAAATAATAAATAAACGTGAACTCATGCAGAACCACCTACGACTACCAGTGTTGCTTTTGTGGCGTTCATCATGTGTATATGAGTATGTTAAATATACAGTAACAAAAGAACAAGATTCAACTTGAAAAGCCAACTGAATGAAATGTACCCAATGACTAAATACAAAAATACTGGCAACAGCAGTATGTTTGTAATTGAAAACCACTAAAGTCAGTGAACCTTCAAAAATATTACAACTACAAAAAATACAAAAAAAAATAATGGAAAAGCTGCATACAAACAAATAGGCTACACACATGCATACAAGCATGTACATGCACAAACATGTTAGGAGAAAGAATAAAGAATAAATAAGTTTCTTAAAACGGTTTTACAAATCCACTAAAAACAATGTTGCCAAAAACATGCTAATAAAGTTTTGAATTTCTAGCAGCCACATTGTTTGCTCTTAATAGAAAACATAATATCTGATTATAATTAAAAAAAAAAAAAAAATATAAAATAAAAATTAAAAAAAAATAAAAATTCCAGAGAACGGTTGTAATAAAATCCACGAATCAAAGCAATTTGTTTTGTTGCGGATTCAGTTTGTTGTAAGCATACGAGTACATCAATTTTGAAGTTCTGTCTAACGAATGCCCTTTTTACCTATTCGCGCCACTTCTGTAAAAAGTGACGAATATTAAAATATCGATTATCACATGAAATAATTGATACATTTATGTTTGTTATCTTATATCACATACATACATAAGTGAATGTGTCTTTTCTCTAATATTTTATTGAGTCTTGAATTGATTATTTGTAGCTGACATTAATTGCTTCTCTTTAATCATGATGATAATTTTCATAGATTTTTTTTTCTGTTTACACATTTTAAATTGGTCGTAACATTTTCAAGCAACTTTGTGGTATGTGGTTGGTTCGTTTTTCTTATTTTTTTTTTTATTTTTTTTTATTTTATTAATAAAAATAGTGCTGGCCTAGTGGCTGCTTGAGAAGTAGTTGTTGTTATGGCAGTTGACTGCACCCATAGAAGATATTAAGAATAAGTACGAGTATTATTGAAATTCTTGAATGCAAGGCTACTAGAAATGTTTACGTTACCATTTGCATACTTGAGGAAAGTGTTTTATTTTTTCAGTTAAGATAAAAAAAATTTCTGAAACGAAATTACATAAAATTATCCATTAAGAAAAAAAACATATTTTAAATAAACAAATACGCTCAATATAAACTTTATGTTTTCTTTAAGTTTTAACGTGTGTAAAGTAGTCGTAAAGTTGGGCGTATGCGTAATTTTTTTTGGATACCTCACAAAAATTATTAACAAAAAAAATCAGTGAAATAGAATTTATTTTGTATAGTTATATAATTTCAAAACAGCCCTAAGTTGCATTTAAAAAAACTTTAAAGGAGTAGCAAAAACATTTCTTAAAAATTTAAGTTAAACAAAAATTAAAAAAAAAATTAAAAAAAAAATTTAAAAAAAAAATTTAAAAAAAAATTAAAAAAAAAATTTAAAAAAAAATTTAAAAAAAAATTTAAAAAAAATTTAAAAAAAATAAAAAAAAAAAAATTTCAGTGTAAGCTTTAGCTAAAGAATGTTAATTTTTTTTATTTTGAAACTGAACAATATTATAGGAGCCAGAGAACTGCAAAAATCATATTTTTAGTTGATTATGCATGATTAAACACTTTTTATGTTTAAACAGTCAAACCACACAAATGAATAATTAAACAAAAAATCGTGCACAACATTTGATTAAATCAAGTCTTTGATATCACTCCATCGCAGTTTTTGAATAATGAAAAGGCGCTAAATCAGGACAAAATTTTACTGGGGACTGGAGGTGTTTAATTGGAGGCAGCAATCGTTTCTGCAGGCATTCTTTGATTTTAATTTCTGATGTCACAATAAACGGCGTGCTTTTTCCACCGCAGCTGCAAATTGCTTGTCAAATCATCATCTTTTTTTTATCAAGTTTATGCATTTTCCTGTATTGGGAATCTGCATCTTCATGTTTTGCTGCAGTATAAAATTTTTGACCTTAAAGCTATTTTAAGTCCATTTTTTTGCAATCATTACACCCGCTCATGCCGGATTTTCAAAATGCTTGCACAATTTTTTTTCTACTTTGATTTTCCATGACTAACCGAGCTTAGAAATAAATTAGTTTAGGTCGTAGATTTTTACAAAATAACGGTGACTATTTTCAGAATTTTTTTTAATTAAAATGGTTTTTTTATTAAGCTTGAGGTCTTATTTTATAAATTTATTTTTATATCGATATTTCTTTCCAAATTGTGTAGCTTTTTTAGGATATAATTCTAGTCAAGTTGGAGCGAAATATCGCTATAAAAATAAATTTATAAAATAAGACCTCAAGCTTAATAAAAAAGCCATTTTAATTAAAAAGAAAAAGGTCAAATAAATTAAGAAATAAAGAATATTTTTTTTTTTTTTTGGAAATTTAAATGTTGCCACTAGGTTTTACTAAAACCTTTTTGGTAATTAATTATATTAATATTTTTTTCGACCTTTTTTTGGTTAATATCGTTAATTTTAAAAATCAATAAACGATAAAATTAATTTTTATTTGAACAATGCTTTATGTATATGTAGCATTTCACGAAAGCTACTCTGATCGTCAGATTAATATTTTTTTAAATTTTTTCTTCGAAAAATTCTCATGATTTTCTTATTTTTTATATAAAAAAAGAAAAATAAAGTAGCTAAGTAGTGTTAGGTTTTACTCTATTTTTATTTGTTATACATAATTAAAAAAAAAAAAAAAAACTGTATGAATGAAATGTCACTGCTT
Organism: Thelaira solivaga; assembly: GCA_947397855.1. Classification (NCBI taxonomy): domain Eukaryota; kingdom Metazoa; phylum Arthropoda; class Insecta; order Diptera; family Tachinidae; genus Thelaira; species Thelaira solivaga. Next base: position 12,023,764 of record OX377614.1, read on the forward strand.
GTACAATACAATAGTATGAATTACATAAATAGGTACTTGCTATTTTTAAAATAGTTTCCTTTGTGGTTTTAGCTAAAACCACTTAATTAAACAATAAGTTTTATAGCAATTACTTCTAAATATTTACAGTGGCGCTAACGATTACTCTTTACAATAAATTGGCTCGTAGCGGTTATAATATTTTTGTTTTCTTATCAGGGTTTTTATGTAACATAAAATGAAAATATAATAAAATAATTATTTTTTTAAATCTAAATCCCCTAAACAAATATATACTTTATTTTATTAAAATTTATCCCAAAATACATGTAAAATTTCATAAATGTATCCAACATATCGTCGTTGTTGTAAACATTCACTTGAATTAAAAAATATAAGAATTTCAAAAATTTGTTTCTTAAAAAATTCATTAAAAATCTAAAATGCACAAAATCTTAAATTTTGTTCTTAGTGTTGATATCTGCATATGATACAAATGAAATGAGTTCTGTTTCATTAAAATCCATTTACAAGTTTTAAATTTATTCACAATTTAGTGGTAGCGCATAAAACCCTATGCTATAGACTTTTTGTTGTTTTGCTCCCTAAGAAGATAAGATGTGTGTGAAGATAAATACGTCTAGTTAAATACGTTATTAAAAAGTATCGCATGCGATAAATAAAATTTCCACACATATTCTTCACATATGAACTGAATTTAAAGGGGCTTATAGAGAGCTGAAGCCATTCTGGCCAAACCCTTCTATCTCAAGGAATGGGACCTAATGGAAAACAAATTCAATGAATAGGGCTCTCATCCTGGGAATACAGTTTCTCCCAATTGTATTTCTGAAATTTTAGAAAACGTTAAAAATTTCAATTAGGACAAAAATACCATATACGAGTATGTGGTCTCTGAGGGATGAAGGCTACTTTGGCCAAACCCTCAAGGAATGGAACGTAATGGGACATATATCATTTTAAAAGAGAGGCTGTCTAATTTTGGAATCTACTGCCCAAATACTCAGAAATTAATTGGAATTATTTTTAATTTTTTTTTTTAAATTTCCATATACCCCAGTACTGTTGCTCCAAGGGATTTTGGCAATTTCAGTTTTGCATCATAAAATAAAAACTGCGAAATGTACAGATATTGTTACATGTTTTGCTAAAACTCCCTCAGAGCATGAATACTGGGGTATATGGAAATTAAAAATTTTTTTTTTAAATAATTCAAAGTAACTTCTTAGTATTTGGGCGGTACATTACAAATTTAGACAGTCTCCCCTGTAATCTTTTATGGTTCGTCCGGAAGTTGCTAAAATGACTCAGAGCAACAGCACTGGGGTATATGGAAATTAAAAAAAAGTTTATAAAGTTGTATAAAAAGCTAGTCTTTTTTGGTTTGTTTCAATTTACAATTTAGTTTTTCAAATTTTAAAATACCCATATAAAAGTGTCGATAGTCTAAATCTTGAAATCGGTTCAGGTCTGGTCAAATGTGTACTAGTGTAATTAATTTAAGTTATTAAGTCACTATAATCCATAGACTTTCATTTGCATTGTAAATTAATTGTTTTAAAATAAAATAAAAGTCTGCTGTTTTCACCACACAGCGCACCGATAAAAATAATATGACAAAAAATAGAAATGGAAAACAACTGCACTTCAGCATTTTATTATTATTCTACACTTGGCGTATGAAATTTTATTAAAAGTCAAATACACCTATGATTGGTTGTACATTTGCATTGTCATACAGCCGAGTATGTATGTGTATATTTATAGATATTTGCTTATGCACATATTTTGACATATAATACGCCTGGTTGTCATATTTTCAATTATTTCAAAATTGTAAACACACACTACATACATACATACAAATAAATTTTGTGTGTGTGTAATCTTGTTCTAGAGAGAACCCTAAATTGTTATTTTTAAAATTTCAATGCCTGCAGGCGTTTCAATGATAGAGCAAAGCAAACACTATTTTTAAAAACTGTTGCCCTTATGAGAAAAGAAAGGATTGCAGATGATAATTCGCCAACTATCCCGAGTCTAAGCAGTTATTAACGTACAGTTAGTCCCTGTATTTGATGATCTTGCCATTTAAAAAAGAAATAATATTGCCAGCCCTTTAGATTTTGTGCGCCATTGCCATCATAACACTGAGCCAAAAATAGCATTGCAATATCAACAACGTATGTGGTAATTTTGTTACCATCCCGTTGTCTATTTTATTGACGAGTGTTTTAAATTTTTTAAGGAATCTTGTACAAATCGACAACGGTTGGTTGTCAATTTAGAAAAAAAGCTATGATTTTTCTTTGTTGACAACACACGTTGGCTACTTTTTCACTTATTAACATACGTTGTGAAATTTACAACGCATGTTGTCAAATGGTGTCATTTTGAAACCAGATGGTGTCGATTTATCACCTGTATAGTGTCATTTTGACACCAGCATGGTGTCAATTTATTTACTTATTTTTATCTATTAATAGTAAATAAATTTACATATTAATAACATTATAGAAACTGGCTACCGTGGCCTTTGTCCTTTAGCTGGTGTCAATTTGAGACCGTTCGTTATCAATTCTGCACGTTACGCTACGACACCAGATGGTGTCGATTTATCACCGGTATAGTTTCATTTCGACACCAGTATGGTATCAATTTGACACCGTTCGTTGTCAATTCTGCAACGCAATGTTGTCAAGAATGCGTTGTTAAAGTGAGCACAAACGTGAGCGATGCCTTATTGACACTGTTTGTGGTAATTTTTCCAGGGTCTATTCTTCGCAAAACAACTTTTTTAATTTTTGTTTCATTATATGCTTTTTTTTTTAAACTGATTTTTGTTAATAAATCAACTGCAAGCCTCTAATGGGTTAAATGTCTGCTATTGTCATATGCTGACTAGCTGACTTCTGTGGTCAGATAGGTTGCCAGATCTGTGATAGTAAGGGCTAGAAGACTTGTGCTATTTTGTTTTCTTAAATAAAAACGGCCGAACTAACGTTTGCTTGATACTAGCGCTTGATAAAATGTACGTACGTGTGTATGTAACATGTGTGCCATCAGCATTAATTCATTTTTTGATCATTTTGTTTTTCTTTCCGAATATAAACTTAAAGTATCTGCCTCTTTCTCACTCATTGTGTTGTGTTATTATGTCGTCATGATTTTGCTATTTATTAATATAAAACAAAAAAAAAAAAACTTTTTCGCAATCACTGTTTATCATTTTGCTGGTGATTGGTTGTTTATGTGGTTTCTTATAGAAAACAAGTTCAAGGCTCTCAAAATGCGAAATTCCTTCAACTTGGCGTTTGAAGTAAATGAGTGTAAAATGAAAATTAAGCGAAATCAGCAGAAAACCAGATGTACCCATACAAACTTTGTCTGCTATAAAACACTAACATGAACACTTGTAGATGCATTTTGCAGTATGAAATTGTAGGAATTTATTCTTATTCTTATTCTTCTTCTTCTTCTGATTATTATTAAAATTTTTGTTTTTAATTTGATAGAAAACTATTTCATCTGTGTGGGTTCTGGTGTTTCTTCTGACGTTTGTTTAATTGTTTGTTTAGAGCGCGCTAAAAATTACAGTTGTGTTGTTTGTTAATGCTAATGATGCATAATGCATTGTGCAAACAAATTGCTGCTTCAAGATTTTACACATGCTTAAACACCACATGCATGCACACTGTTGGATTTCGAGATGCTGTTAAATTAAATTAAGTACAATTGTAACAGCATATGTAGTCAGTCGTACAAAATACTATAACTACATACGAGTACATACTTGAGCAGAATTGTAGAAATTATTTTGTCTAGTTTTACATAAATCGTTTTCAAATTTGATGAGTTTTTTAAAATATTTACTTGCATGCATGCAAAACCAGTCGTAACAACAGAATTTCGTAAATCACTAGAGCTTCCATTCCACTTTTCTGAATTGAACTTAAATTTGATGATAACTTAAGACCAAACTAACCCACATATAATTTATTACTGCTATCAGTTCAAACCAATAGGCATATCAAACGCAAGAGGAATGGGGCCTAATGGAAAACAAGCACAATGGATAAGGCTATCATCCTGGGAACACAGTTTCTCCCAATTATATTTGTGAAATTTTTTAGAAAACGTTGAAAATTTCACTTAGTACAAAAATAGGAATGGAACCTAATGGAACAATTGTCATTTTAAAACAGAGGTTTTCTAATTTTGTAATCTATTGCCCAAATACTCTGAAATTACTTTGGAGTATTTTTAAATTCATTTTTTTAAATTACTAATTACTTAACAAAGATCGAAAATTTTAGGTTATACATATGCCAATTCTCGAAAAACATTCAAAATAAGAAATAATTGGTAGGGACACACACCCTAACCACCTATCAGCATAAAATCTGTGCTAATAAGGAAAATCATTTCTTGTTGTGACAATTAACTCAATTAATTATTGTGATTCAGGGATGGAATTAACGAGGTAATGCAATACCGTTTGCTAGAATTGAAATAATTTTATCAGAAAAACGCTTAGAGCTTTTGAAATTTCAGTCCTGTAAAGTAACTTAATAAAACATAAGCGCCTTTTCCATATTCTCACAAAAATGGTCCTTAACCTATTTTTATGGCAACCTATTTTTATGGCAACCTATTTTTATGGCTGTTTGGGATGAGTCGAATAAAAAAAATACAAAAAAAAAAATAAAAAAGAAAAAAAAAATAAAAAAAAAAATAAAAAAAAAATAAAAAAAAAAAATAAAAAAAAAAAAAATAAAAAAAAAATAAAAAAATTAAAAAAAAAATACAAAATAAATAAAAAAAAAAAAAAATACAAAAAAAAATACAAAATAAATACAAAAAAAAAAAAATACAAAAAAAATTAAAAAAAAAAATACAAAAAAAGAAAATAAAAAAAAAAGAAATACAAAAAAAAAATACAAAAAAAATATAAAAAAAATACAAAAAAAAAATACAAAAAAAAAAAATAAAAAAAATATAAAAAAAAATTTTTGAAAAAAAAAAATAATGGATAAGTTACCAAATAGTTGCATCATTTATTTTCATACACATACATACTTTTCTAATTTTGTGTTCTCTTTCCTTTTTTGTATTTTTAGGGATTTGTCGCTGCCAGTATTAAACGCGAACATGGTGATGAAGTCGAAGTTGAACTTTCTGAAACCGGTAAGCGTGTCATGGTTCTACGTGATGATATACAAAAAATGAACCCGCCCAAATTCGATAAAGTGGAGGATATGGCCGAACTAACATGTCTCAACGAGGCATCTGTTTTGCACAATATCAAAGACAGATATTACTCGGGCTTGATTTATGTAAGTAATTTTTTAATTTTTTTTATACGAGTAGATTTATTTCATTTACTGGAACAATGTCATAACTCAAAACTCGAATTCTGTAGTTAAATAATAAATCATTTGCACGGTTCTGTTTTTCAATTTTTTTTTTTTTCACTAAATAGTATTGAAGAACATTTGTTTAATTTTTTTAATATAAAATTTATGGTTGCAGCAAATAAGCTTACACATAAGCAAACATATATACATACATATTTCTGGTTATTATGTTAATATAAAAGATTTTAAAATGCGTTTGTAGGAGTGTATTTCGGGATTGGTGTTTTTCTTTTCTTCTTCGGTTTATTTTGTAATACTCGTGTAAATAAACTTTAGCCGTTTGCAAAAACCAATGAATGACGCTTTTAAAAACTCTATTTATGCTTTTTATTTGCTCTTATTTACTTGGAAACCATATTGTAGATATCTTGCAAATCAGTCAGCCAAATAGCTGGCGGGCTTGCCAATATCTCTGTACACTCTGTAAAATAACTAAAGCACTCTTGGTTTAAGTAAATTTATGTTTGTTGCTTCTTAATGCCTGATATATTTTTAAACAAATTGCAGTGTTATTGACAAACAGATTTGTGATGTAAAATTATTGTAAAAAATTTACCCTGGTATCTAAAAAAATTTACGAAAGAAAAAGTAAAATTTATGAAAAATAAATTGAAAAATTTTTTTGAAAATTTACCTTAACAGTCCAACCTAAAATAGAGTGGCAAGCGGAGCACTTTTTAGCGCCCTCTACTTATATTAAAGTGTCATTCCTAAATAAGGGCGCTGGCGGTGCGTATTCTTATAGCTGAGTTAAAGAAAGAGTTAAAAATACTAAATTCCAAAAAACAAGCAAATAAAACAATACTGGTAGAAAAAAAAAACAATTGTTTTGCAAGTGAGTAAAGAGAAATAAGTTTTAACGTAACCGCTTATGTTTTTTAGTAGTATTTAGGACATATTTTTAGGAGAAATATAAGTGCATGGTACAAATATGCATAAATTCGTTGATTTCTCAAGAAGGTTATGGGATGGGACACATATCATTTTAAAGGGCAGGTCGTCTAGATGTGTAATCTACCGCCCAAATACTTATAAATTACTTTGGATTATTTAAAAAAAATTTTTTTTTTAAATTTCCATATACCCCAGTGCTGTTGCTCTGAAGGATTTTGGCAGTTTCAGTTTTACATCATAAAATAAAAACTACGAAATTTTCGCAAATGTTAAAATACTTCCAGAAAGTTTAGAACCTTTTCGATTTTGGTAATTTTCCTGGACAAAATCGGGAATGGTACCTCAAAAAAGTTAGGAATGGTAAAAAATCCCTCAACGAAACAGCACTGGGGTATATGGAAATTTCAAAAAATTTGTAAAAATAGTCCAAAGTAACTTCTGAGTATTTGGCGGTAGATTACAAATCTAGACGTCCGGCCCCTTTAAAATGATATATGTCCCATCTCACAGTCTTCTATGTTCGTTCGGAAGTCACTTTGGATTATTTTGAAATTTCCATATACCCCAGTGCTGTTACGTTGCTCTGAGGGATTTTAGAAACTTCCGGATGAACCATATAAGATTACGGAATGGGACACATTTTAAAAAGGAGATCGTCTAAATCTACCGCCCAAATACTCAAAGTGAACTTATACCACAGTTCTATAATTATTTTAAAGAGTGTATGCATGTAGTATGTGTGTGTGTGTACAAAGTTATTCATTTTCTTTATGCAGTTAGTCAGTCGTTAAGTTGTATGCACAATGCACACACACACACATGCGTATACCTTTTTTCTGTGCAAACAAAACAGATGTCCATTTAATAAATGTGTTTGCTTCATAAAGTAAACATAAAAATATGCAAAAAAAAAAAAATGAGCCGACAGTCAGTTAAGTAACGAAATTTAATTTTAAAATCCTTATTTCGTTTTCAGTTTTTAAATTTGATTTTTTTAAACTTAATTTTAGTTAAGAATTTATTTTCGAAATTTTTTAAAAGGCCCACCCTATATTTCAGGCTTCAGTGTATTTATTTATTTGTTCCTGTTTCTCATAACTCTTATAAACAATTAATAGAAAAACTGAAAAAGTACAAAGAGCTAAATCCTTTTAAAAGCATTTTAATTAAATATTTAAATGAGTTTCGCAATAACTTTATCTGTATATATTAAAGCCAGTCTTCCATAAAGTGTTGCTTTGCAATAGCAAATTTAACAGAAAATTAATGGTAGATAATCATTCCCAGAATGATGAAAACATGGGCATCATGGCGATAACTTAATAAAATTAAATAATTTTGTTTATTTTTCAAATGATGGCTAGTCTAACGAGTGATGTGTGACATATACGAGTAAGTCAGGAATGTTAAATAAAAATTTTTTTTTACTGAAAAACCAAACAAACTTTAAGTTTGTTTCGTTGCTTGAATTTTAGTTAATAATAAAGTCTAAAATTTTTAACCTATTTTTGTTTGTTTTTGGGGCACACATTACTTCATACTCTACAGTTAGAGCATAAATTTTATTTTATCTTAAAAAAATATAAGTAGGTAGCTTAAATACATATGTAATCTACTGTATATACTCATACATATTTATGGCTACAGTGGAGGACAAAATTGTTTACTTAACAGCTAATTTTCTTATAGAAATTTTGGGTATATGATATAAACATTTTTAAAATATTTTATTAAATACGAGCACTAACTAGCTGACCCGGCAAACGTTGTTTTGCCTTCAAATTTTAATTATATTGAAAAATAATTAAAAAGAAAAAAAAATATAAAAAAGTTGGGTTATGCCGAACATATAATAAAAAAATTAGACAAGTCGGTCTAGAAGTTATCCGATTTGAGAAAAATTTTAAAGTAGGCGCGGTCTATTTTAATTGTTATTAAAAAATGAAGTTGAAATTTTTGTATATTCAATCTTTTTACACTAAGAAATCGTACTCATAGAGTAAGACCGGTTAAAATTAGGTAGTAGATTAATAAACAAGATACCGACTTCACTGCCATCTGCCGGGTGGCTTTGTAACGCTAACCCAAAGATATACACAGAAATTCAATTAAATCGGCCCAGCCTTTTAGGAGGAGTACAATGTCAAACACAGTTACAGTCGAATTTTATATATTAAGATTAATGGTGGACTCTGTATTAATTACTTATAAAAGGTGATTTTATAAGAACTATCGGAAATTAAAAAAAAAAACACATAAAATTCAGAAAAATGCATGAAATATTTATTTGGATCGATAGTTGGGTCGATATAATTTAATGTTTGAAGATTATTTCATACAAATGTTGGCCGCGGCTGCGCCTCAAATGGTCCATCCGCGTAGTCCAATTTTGGCATACTCTTTCCAACATTTCGGCCGGTATCTCACGAATAATGTTGGCAATGTTGGCTTCCAGTGCGTCAATCGAAGCGGGCTTGTCCCTATAGACATTAGCCTTAACATAGCCCCACAAAAAATAGTCTAGAGGCGTTAAATCGCACGATCTGGGCGGCCAATTGACTGGTCCCAAGCGTGAAATAAACTGTTCACCGAACTCGCCTCTCAATTGGTCCATTGTTTCGCGTGCTGTGTGGCATGTGGCACCGTCTTGTTGAAACCACATGTCATGCAAGTCAAGCTCTTCCATTTTGGGCAAAAAAAAGTTTGTTATCATCGCACGGTAGCGCTCACCATTCACAGTAACGTTGTGATTTGCATCATCTTTGAAGAAATACGGCCCAATGATGCCGCCAGCCCATAATCCGCACCAAACGGTTGTTTTTTGTGGATGCATTGGTAGCTCTTGCAATTCTTCTGGCTGCTCTTCACTCCAAATACGGCAGTTTTCCTTGTTCACGTATCCATTCAACCAGAAATGAGCCTCGTCGCTGAACACAATTCTTCGATAAAAAAGTGGATCTTCATCTAACTTTTCAAGAGCCCATTCACGAAAAATTTCAATTCTTGCACCAGTTGTATCTTATAAGGCTTCACACCCAAATCCTTCCGCAAAATTTTCCACGTAGTGGAGTAACAGAGGCCTAATTGCTGCGAACGGCGCCGAATCGATAATTCACGGTCATCACCAACACTGGCCGATACGGCTGCGATATTTTCTTCAGTTCGCACTCTACGTAAGCGTGTTGGTGGTTTAATGTCCAACAATGTAAATTTGGTGCGAAATTTTGTTACAATAGCCCGAATAGAAGCCTCAGTAGGTCGATTAAACTGACCATAAAATGGAAGAAGCGCGCGATGAACTTTCTTAACAGAGCACGCATTTTGGTAATAAAATTCAATAATTTGCAAGCGTTGTTCGTTTGTAAGACGATTCATGATTAAATTATAGACCAAACTGAAGATGTTTGACAGTGACACAAGATACAAAACGTGCGTGAGCTGTCAAAACTAGTGTTGCCAAAAAGATAATAGCAAAAAAATCACTCTTTATGTATTAAAATATATTTTCGCTCATGTTCTAAAAAACGCAAAACGCTTAACTTTGGCGTTTTCAAATCGCAAGCATACTCGTACACTGAAGCTAAGTGATGAATTTTGCACAAGCAAAGAGTTAAAGAGAAAATAAAATGTTGCAAAATTCAAATTAAATATGTTTTCTTTTTATTTCAATCAAAATTGAAAAGAAAATTCTGCTTTTTTCATAAAAAGTATGATTTAAAAAAAATTTACTTGATTTTGTCAATTGTGTGTGTTAATTGTTTACTTATAAACTGGCGTTTTTCCATTCACATTCTATGAGAAAAACGTAAGCGAAAAAAGAAAACGCTCGTTTTTCAGAACATGGCCGTTTAATATTGTTAAAGAGAGGGAGAGAGAGAGGGAAGGCAAGAAAGTTATTTATTATAAAGAACACTTTAATGTGGAATTTCGGATTTTCTTTTTAATCAAATAAAACAAAACATTATTTAGGAGTTAACGGAAACATCGTTCCAATTTAAAATCAAATATTTGTTAAACAGATTTTAGTTGCTTCGATCCAAAACCGTGAAACCTTCAATAACCTTCCGATGTTTTTTGGCTGTAATTTAAAAAAAAAATGAAAAACTTTGATTCTTCTTGTGGATTATTTTTATTAGGTCTTTTAATTTTTTTACATCAAGTCGAGAATAAGATGTCATGTAAATGGCCGCCGACACAGTTGATTGTGACATTAGGGGCCAATCGCAAAATTTATAGCATTTTCTGATAGGAGGATTACTTTTGCGCCACCTTGTATATAGTATAACGAAATATATATTTTTTTTCGATATGTTTTTTTGAATTCTGTGAAAAATTTTGCTCTCAACTATGGATTTGTTTACTACTGTTGCTATTAAAATTAAAAACCTTCAGAACTTAAACAAACAAAATTAAAACTCAAGTTTTGAGAAATTAAATAAACAATGATAAAATACTTACTTGCCTACTACCACTCTTGCAACTTTTACACTCACGCAAAAATTTATGAAAATTGTTTTGCATTTGTTTAATCAATGGCAACAGTCGCGGCAAAATAAAAAAAATTCTTTACACTCCATTAATTCACAAAAATTATATGATTTAAAAATTAATTAATTAATTTTCATATTTATAAAGTGACAGGCTTGAAGAAAGAGTGATCAATATAGAGTGTGAATAAGAGAATTAAAAGTTAATTGTTTCTTTCATACATTTGTATTGAAAACAAAAACTAATTTTTCGTAAGAAAGAACTTTGGTTCGCTTTTATGGCACCCTGTCCATGGTACAACTATACAAGGTAATGACAAGTCAAAATGTAAAAACAACAGGCTTTTCTTTTCTTCTATGTTTCAATAAAATCTTATACGAAAAGAGAAAAAATTAATTACCCCCTATTTCAGTTGTCGCGGAAAACTTTGGTCGTTTTTATTTCAACTTCGCTTTTCATCGTAATTGTCATCACTTCGACAGTCTTACTATGACAACGACTGTTTTTTTTTTTAAATTAATTAAAAACACATCTCTAGCATTTCACTCAGCTGGTTTATTTGTTTTGCCTTTTTTTTGTTGACAAAATGTTTTTCGCTTGTGATTCAAATATAATTAAGTGATTCTGTTTTCTAGATAATCTTGTATTTATTAGAAAGAAAAGTTATCAAGAAGAACTTTAACACATGTTCAAGTTACGGAATGAAAAGTATATATATAGATTTACATTTCTAATTACGTTTTCTATTCTCAAAAAATATTCTCCCTTTAAATTATGTAATATTTTAAACAGGTTGCCTAAAACTGCACAAAGTGATGCCTTTTTAAGTTTTCAATAGAATAAAAATAAGTTTATCATGCAACATTTTTATATGTTTACCGCTTTTAAAGCGATTTGATAAACAGCTGACACAAAAAAACTTTGCACTTAAAATAAAATAAAAATTAATTTTTGCTTCAAAAGTCAATAAATAGTTTATTTTTATGACGGAGAAAATGTTGAATCTCGTTTTTCATATAAATGCAAATTAAATAATGTATTTAATTGTTGACACAGTTGTAAAAAAGGCCAAAATCTCACTCTCACTTATAAGTTGAGTGCAAAACATGTACCATTTTTGCATCTTTTATATGCAACATGTTGAGAACAGAACGTGATATTGATTTTAACTATTACATTTTTTTGACAATAGAACGCAAACATTCTTGGATGGCAGAATATATGCAACATTTTTGTTTGAAAAGAAAACGCCATAAATGGAATTGCTAAATAAAATTAAATTAGAAGTTACATTAAGATTTTTATCGACTCATCATAGAAAAATTCAAGATTGTAGCAGCTAACTGTTTGAAAAATTCTGGTTCAGTGTCTAATTGCACTAGGAAAGTGCATTTATTTTATAGCAATTCATTCTCACTTTGCTTTGAAATTAAATTGGATTGATACCTATTATTGCAAGGGTAAGATTTTTTCCAAAAATACCACAAGTCTTTCACATTGGTTTGTATTTGTCCCCTTATTTTTTTTCTTTGTTATTATTTTAACACTTGTTAATCGTTTGCTAAAATGATGATGACAAAATCATAGTCGCATTTTCTTATTGATAAATAACGGTAACGACAACTGGAATACCAATTAAAACGTCGTTAGACCAGCATTTTAGTTGATCAATTCTTGATTTTGTAGGAGAGAGAGGAAAGAGAATGTAAAGGGGTACAAACTTGCTTACTCGGCAATTCCCTTTTGTTCTCTGTTCGTATCTTTTATAAACATGAAAAAAAAAGAAGACAGGTAGCTTGAAGGCTGAATGAATGAATGAAAAAGAAGGCTAAAATTGCCGAAACAAAAAATTTTGTGTGTGGACAAAACGACAATTTTAAAAGAGAATTGAGAAAGAATTGTCCCACTAAACTTTCTGTGTGTGGTTCTGATCTTATCTATTGATTACTACAAATGGAATAAAGGTGAATGTATTTGCACCTTTGCACTTACACCTTTGAGTATAAAAACAATGGCGCGTAGAGAATGTAAACAAATTTTGACAGATACTGGGTCTAATTGTTCATTTCGTTTCACGATTAAGGAAAACATTTTTTGTGTGGAAGCAAAATTTGCAATTATTCATTACGTTGCTGCGGTATTCTTTCGCAGTTGCGTTATCACCTCTACCATATTATAGATTCCGCAATGTAGATAAATTTTTACATTTTGCTTACGCTTACAGTAAATTTCAAAAATGTAAGAAAAAAAAAGTACAAAATTTAGTAAAAATAAAATTATTTTTAATTAATTTATTTTATTTTTCGAAAATAATGTCGTTTTATTTATTTAAAAAAATGCAAGTTTTATCTTATCAGCAGCAGCTGAAAAATTAACACAATTCATTCACAATAGACAACTTTTTAATACACAATTAAATGAAACATTTCAGAATAATAAGATAATTCTTCAGGAATGAATAATAGCAATTTGCATATCGATTAATATTTCTTTCCGCTAAATTTTCCTTGCCGTGCGCAATCAATAATATAATTCACTAAAAATAACAGGAAATTTACAATTGCCTTGTATAATTCTGCTATGACCCTGCCGATTATTTCGCAGCTGGAAAGTTGCCAGATACAATTTTTAGTTAAATAAGTGAAGATAAATATGCCGAAATAAGATTTCAGAAATGATAAACATAATTAAAAAAACTATTACTTGAACACTTTAATTAAAAAAAAAAAAAAAAATTGTGTACAATCACAAGACTTATACTTTTATATTAAGTCGGTATTACAGTTTTCAATATTGAAAAATACCGAAGACTGCCGAAAATAATTCCTATTATGTAAGAATGTTTACTAGCAATATGGCAATGAAGACAAATAAAATTGAAAAAGTTTTAAAAAAAATTATATTTTTTGGTTTTGTTTTCATTTATTTGAATTATGAAAGGTTTTTAACTTTGTGTAAGGGAATAATTATTATTGAATTGATGTTGACGACTTTAAAAAGTAAAGTTGCTTTGAAATTGATGACGATGCTAATTGGAATATTGATTAAAATTTTAATTAATGAGGCCCTATTTTATTATTTACAAATATTTTAAAATGAATATTAAAATATTTATAAACTCTAAAAACATATTTTTTTTTAATAATAATAAAATAATAATAATAATAAAATAACTTAGTTCAATGAATTTTTACAACGTATTGCTTATTTTAATTTATTTCTTTAATTGCAAAAAAAAAAAAGAAATATTTTTGCACAAAAAAGATTGAATGGTGTCCAACTGTGACTGTGTGAAGAAGGCGCCAACCAACCAACTCAACTCTTTTTACTATTTGCTACTCGTATAATACAAATTAATTATGTTGCATATGCAAATAAATTTATTAAGTGAATAAAAAAAGTTGCAGAAGAAAAAAAAAATTTAAGAGACAGACACAGCAAACAAAATTAAATAAAAATATTTAAAATGCATTACTATTCTTAATAAATAATTAACATATTTTACTCTTTTTTTTGTAATATGCAATTATAAATATACTAGCACTAAATAAGTGTGATTATAATAACGATGGGTGTGATATTTAGCAAATTTATATCATTTTCTTAATAGCTTAGATTGTAAATTTTTGTATATATGGCGTCATTTCGATATTTCGATATCTTGTCAATAGGATTTATATAAAAAAAAACAAGTCTACAATAAATAAACCGCAACTGTCAGATTCATTTTGATGTTTTTTTTTTACTGTCTCTTTTTTTTGCTAAATGACCACCACCATCAATGTGTTTGTCTACACACACTCTTACAGTAAATGGGCTAATAGTTCAGAGTTTCTAGAGAATTCATTCATAAATATTTCAATTTGATTATAATTATTTTTTAACTTTATTAAGGTTAAAAGAGTTCAATAACGAGTTTAAATTCGGTTTGCTTCAGTAAAAAAAATCCAATAATAGCTTTCAAACATTCTTTTCGATACACTTTTTAACGCTTTTTTATTGAGTGACTCAGTATCCTTAGAGTGTAGAGAGCATATGTACAGATTTTTAGAGAAATCGTGTACAAATGGAATTTTATTAATCAAAATTCCATCCAAATAAATATAGGCATTCTCTACTTTATAAAAAGGCTCATGCTTTTGCTAGTATTATTAGCAGAGACGCCAACAAAAGTGGCAAATAAAATATTTCAAAGCATAAGTACGGGCACACATTTTTATGAGCAGTGAGTGAGTGAGTGAGTGCGTAAATGAGTGAAAATCGTTAAAAAGAGCACATAAAAATGGGCGTGGCTGGTCCAAAAGAGAAGAGCAACCTTCTTTGGAGTATAGATATAATATGCTTTCAATTTCAGACAAATCAAAAAGTTGTATAGCGAACAAGCCAACAGAAAATGAATTTTATTAGAATAGATTTAGCCCAATTATGAATAAAAATTCCCCGGGAGTTTTTTCACTTTTCCCTTTCTTCTTATTACAAACAAAATTTCTCCCTTTTTTAACATGGCAAGTTATCTGATTTAGGAGAATTTCTCCCAAAAACCAACATTCTCCCAGGGAAAAAATCCTTGTGTGAGTTAATATTATTACCCATACCAGGGGGGCTACCATTCGAAAGAAATATGTACGTTCAAAAGGAATTTTTTGCTTATTGCAAATTAACAAAAAAAAAAAAATTCCCAAAAATTTGCGAACTTTCAAAAATTCGTAAACTTTCGAATCGAAATACATTATAACAACCCAGTACGAGATTCTAGTGAGTATTAAGGTGGAAGCTTAAAAATTCAATCTGTTTCATTTTAATTTTAAGCCTCTTGTGTATCAATTGATTGTATAAAAGCTCTGCAACAGTTTAAAGTT
The DNA here is from genome assembly GCA_947397855.1 of Thelaira solivaga. Taxonomy (NCBI): domain Eukaryota; kingdom Metazoa; phylum Arthropoda; class Insecta; order Diptera; family Tachinidae; genus Thelaira; species Thelaira solivaga. The sequence continues at coordinate 12,039,422 of OX377614.1, forward strand.
ATTTTTCTGCTATTTGTTTTATTGTTGCTGCAAGTAACTTACTGGCTCTCGCACTCTCGCTGCATTTAATAATTCAATAGATAAATCTTTTTTTTTTTCTAGTTCTTTGTTTTCTTCAATCCCACCTAATTATTGATTATAGTAAATACCACTTTTGTTATTGATTTTTTTTTTAATTTTTCAATTATAAACTAAACAAAGAAGTAAAAAAAAAGAGCTGAAATTTTTAATTTCATGTGAAATTTTTATGTTGCAAAATAATTAAAATTTTTGTTTTTCATTAATGAACACAAAGTATTTCAATATTAACTGTGGGATTCTGTGCATGTGTGCGTGTGTGTAAATTTATTTAAATTAGTCATGTTGTCTTCACCTATTTCTGAATTCTCTGAAATATCTGTCTGACCATCTGCAAAAGTTATTTATGTATTTTTAAACATTTAAATCGATACTACTCGTATATAAACGCAATCATTGGTATGAATGAATGATGAATGATTTTAGCAGAAGCGCAGGGCAAGCACAAAAAAAATTATAAATAAAATAAAGCAAGGAAAACTTTTTTAATATTTTTATTATTTATTATTTGGTATTAGAAATTAATTCTAAGTTTACATTTTTTAATGAGAGCACGTGTAACTTTCACCATTTGCTCCCAGAGTCTAGGCAGGAAACGAACCTGCTATCGTCAGATTGATAGATTAACACGCTACGCACCAATATACAGGGCACTCCGGTAGGTCATCTGGATTTGTAATATACCGGCTAAATACTCAAAAGTTACTTTGGATTATTTAAAAATTTTTTTTTTTAATTTCCATATACCTGAAGGATTTTAGCAACTTCCGGGCGAACCATAAAAGATTACGGGATGGGGCATATATTATTTAAAAGGGGAGGTGGTTTAGACTTGTAATATACTGACCAAAAACTCAGAAATTACATTGCAGTATTTTTAAAAATTTTTTTATTGTAAATGCCATTACCTTTGGTCTGAAGGATTTTTACAATATCCGATTTTGCCGGGGTAGCATTCCCGATTTTGACATTGCACATCACAAAAACTATACAAGAATTGAATCCATAGGCTATTACGTGTACCTCCGTCTCATCTTCCTGTTTGGTCCATAAACTAGACAATGAACCAGTGATGTTGTTCCCAGACCATCATTCATTAAAAAACGTAGAGTTAGAACGAAGTTCGGTGCGCAGACTCCGAGCACTCAATGTTCAATCGCATTGTGAGCATCATCTCTTAACCGAACAATCCAATGAGACTTCGTCCGTGGGGCTACCGGTTTCCCTGGTACCTGGTTGGACCCTAAAGTTCAAGCTCGTAGCAGCTTAGTGTGCTGGCACATCTTTTTACCCCCGGTTTGCTGATATATCAATGTGTCCCAGTCATTTTAGAGAAAAAAAATAAAACTCGATTTTGTTGCGTAGTGTTATTGAAACACAAGTTTTTAAAATGCCCGCCGCTGCCACCAAATTAAATGGCTAAAAAAGAAAATGTTTCAATTCATTGGGGAAAAATCTTCATCTCTTACGTGTGTACGTTTTTTTCTTTTATTGTTTTTTTTTTTTTAACAATATTGACGTAATATTGTTATTAAGTGAGATGTTTCAATTTCATACACACACACATATAGTAAGTTTAAATGTATGTATGTTGTTTTTACCTTTAAACGATTTATTTCCGTTTAACGCCAATTGAATGAGAAACATTTAAAAATAATTTTATTTGTTAATTAAGTTCAATTTCATGACGCCAAATATATTAAAATAAAAATAAAGTATAACATTTTATATAGCAAATTTAATTCATAAACAAAATAATTTTTATTTTTAAATAATATTTGTGGAAGTAGTAAAAAAAAAATTTGGTTAATTTATTTGGTTACAAAAAAAAAAAAAAAAAATTTTTTTTGTTTCCATGTATTTTATTATTCCTAGATGCCGAAAAAATAAAAACGTATAGGTTCGGTGAAATATTTGAAATCAATTTTTTTTGTGTTGTAAAATAATAAAATGTGTGAAATCTTCAGGAAAAATTTTTTAATTATTTAAAAAAAAAAAATTATATTTGCCTAATCTCCAAACAAGTAAAATTTTCTATATTTTTTCCTGTCACAAACAGTCGTGCGAGCATTAGGTGCATGTAGGGTGACTTACATTAAAGGCGTACCTTCTTATTAAAGAGCTTTGAGTTTAGAATTAAATAAAAAGAACCTTGACTCTTGTTTGCTTGCCATCGAATTTTTATATTTAAAATAAAAAGGTGTCACATCTGTAGATTTCGCAGAATGAAACGTGCATACATTCTTATATGGCGCTTTTATTTTTATTTTGCAAAACAACAAATTAAATTTTTTAAAAGCTCTTGTGTATGTCTGTACGAATTCATAAATACCAACATGTTGTTTCAATTAATTTATTTACATATAAAAATAAATACGCGAAATAAAAATATTCTTCACAATATGCATGTGTAAATAAATGAATAAATACGTGAAAATTATTAATGCAGCGTCTAACTGCCTCTCCCTGCAATAATAAACACAGTCCGTAACGTTCCTTCAAAGATATAAAATTTGTCATTAAACAAATATTGACAATTGTTAGACATTTTTCAAACATTTATTTCCCAATGTACAACAAAAAACCAAAAAATAAATTTTGTGCAAAATAAAATGACACAAAAAATCTCTATCGTGTTTCTTTCATTAGTATTTACACCGTGCATGGAAGTAGTTCATTCCAATTTTCACTAATTATAATAATTAATTATTTCGTACGCATTTAAATGTCAGCAAAAATTACACTAACATTATGTCTATCAGCAATAATGAAACACATAACACTGGACTTGTCCTTCAAGTATAAGGCTTTATTCTTTTTCATGTAATAGACTAGTCACTTTAACATTGCGATGTCCTATCGTATTTGATATAAATGCCATAAATACTGAAAAGGTATTTATAAATACTAAAAAACGTAAGGGGTTACGTTAAAACGTATTTAACTTGGCACTTTATGGGGTGAAAGTGGCATAAGTCGGCTTTAAAAAAAAAGTTAGCGGTAAATTTAGTAGAATGTAGACTCTAACTAACTGAAATTACGGTTGACTCCTTTTTTTTTTTTTTAAATTGGACTTATACCACTTTCGTATTACCAATTAATTTTTTTTTTTTAATAAAGTTTTTGTGGAAACCTTCATCTTTTGACAGCTATGCAAAAGCCATTAAAGCAGAAAAAATATTAATAAAATAATTAAAAGATTTGCAAATATTTCATTTTAATTTAAAACTAAAATAAAACAAAAGCGAAAAAAGTACGTGAATTTAAATTGAAAATGACAAGAAAATAAATAAAGCACAACAAACAGACTTTTTTTGTATTCAAGTACTCAAGCCGTTCAGTTTTTTTTAACATGCATTTATGCATTGCAAGTATAGATGTACACATTGACACGCATACAAACAAACACACACATTATTTTATATAATGACCAAATATGGTCAATACCACCTAAAAATGTGTTAAATGCTAAATGAGATTTAATAAAATGAAATAAAATTATAAACAAAATGTTAATAATAAGCACCACAACTCAATAAAAACACATAAAACAATAACAAAAACATAATTTAATTGAAAAGTGCATTTCAATGCAAACTAACACAAATTTATATTAATAAAATAATTCTATTGTTATAAAATATTCACCCCACTTATGAACATTCGAAGGGGCTTTTTTCCCAAGCATTCTGCAAATTAAAAACCTGTGCCATACAATTTTTATATCAGGCCTGATTATAAGTGTCGTTGTTGTGACGTAAATAGTGGTATGTGGCAACGCCGGCCATATAATTTAAATTTGTTTGTCCTAAATTCGATTACGACAGCGACTCTCGTAATTAGGCCTATTGTATTAAAAAAAATTAAGACAATTTTATGCCATGTAGTTTGAAATTAGAATGAGGAGCTGGAACAAGTCCTATTGTGACACTACTCTCAAGTTACAAATCCCCCCAGAGTCTAGTATTCATTAAGAATTCAGAAACTTATTTTTGTGATTTGTACGCCATGTCTGACGGTTGTATTAAAACGGGTCTAAATTAGACCATTACAGTGACACAATATGTGTTTTGATGTCTTCATCTTCGTTACATAATCTGCAGAGGTCATTTTCGCCCAGTGTTTCAATAATCTGCAATATCCAGTCAGGAATCCCGTGACAATGCGAATTCCTAAACGAGCTGCGCTAAGTAATTCCTTTGTTCTCTTCCGAGAGCGTAACGGCATGAATGTTTTCGCTACCCTGATACCTTGTAATTCCAGCCAGTGTTGTTGCAATTTTCTTTACAGTCGCTCCCTAAAAGTCGGCTTAATAGAGCTTGAAAACAGTCCGCAGAATAGTTCTGAGCCAATGAATGCATTAGTCTGATTCATTTTATTTGTAAGCCATACAGGTATCAAAATTATTAATAAAATATAAAATTCTGTTCATTTTAGATTTTTAAGAAATTTTTAAAGAAAAACAAGTTTGAAATTTTCTTGAAAAAATTTGCTTTCTGAACCAAACTTTAAGAATATCTCAGAAACTACAAGACTTGCAAAGAATTGCTAATAAAATTTAAAGGTTATTTTATTCCCAATTTTTAGGTGAGTCAAGGGCAATGAGTTCTACTCAGTTCGCTACCCTTGAAGTCTCACTAAAACTTCCTCCAATTCATTTATTCATCAACAAACAAGCGTAGCAAAAATAATCTTGGGAGATGCGGAGGGCTCAGCTCTCTTCTCTCTTGCTAAACAAATTGCTGAAACAGGTGCGAAATTTGTAACTGTCAGACCAAATACAATTTCACTTCCACAAGGGTTAATTGGGAACAGAACAAACCCAAAACTGGTGGCGGATCACATGTATGGTGACAGTAATCACTTTGAATTAAGTTGAGCTACAGGTGGCATTAAAAAAATATTTTATAGCGAATAGAGCTCACTATCTCATATATTCAAAACCTTAGGCATCCCCAGAAAAATTTCATTTTGTTGGCCTGTGTAATTCAATAAAAATATTTTTACTTGTGTTCAAAAGATTTAAAATGTCTGTTAAATTTTATTCAAGCGCACATTTTCTTATTAAAAAAAATGCAACGACAGCAGAGCCAATAAAATGAAAAAAAAAAAAAATATTGCCTAGTTTAGAAATTAATAAAACAAAAAGTATATAAATAAATTAAAGTAACAAGGCACACTGAACTAAAATTAAAGCAAAGCACATGGTTTACAATTAATTTTACACTGTAATTTATATAGTGCGGCCAACATTAAAAAAAACAAAAAAAAAAAAAATAAATAAATCAGGCAAAAGTGCAAATTAAATTCTTTATGGAATTTTCAATGCGCTACACTTTTCTATTGTTTTATTAGAAACATTTATGCAAATGAAAATGATAAAAAATTTCCATTTGATTTGAAGGAAATCTTCGATATTAAATTAAATTAAAAGTAAAAATTTTCGATTACGTTTTGAAATCAAAATGTTAAAAATTTAAGTTTTATGTTTTAAGATAACAAAAAAACGTAAATTCTGGAATTTGGCTAAACAGATGAATTGTGTAAACTAAGCGTAAAATAGAAAGAAAATTGTTGCACAATTCAAATTAAAAATGTTTGCTTTTTATTTAAATTGAAATTTAAAACAAATTTAATTTTTTTTTAAACAAAAATACAACTTTAAAAATTTTACTTTGGTGTTTCCAATAGTTGATCTATACGTTTTTTGAAAAAAAAAAATTGACGTTTTGAAAACAAAAAGCGTTTTACAAATGGCGAGTTTCTCAGATCATGAGGTTCAAGACAAAATAATATTTTATTGAAGCTTAATTTTCTCAGATCAAGTGGTGCCTCTTCTCAAACAAATACAAAACTATCCCAGGAACAAAATGGTTCTAATTTACGAGCGTCTTTTATAAGTATTTGAACGAAATAAATTAGAATTATTTTTTTTTATTTATTTGTTAGTTTATTTGACCTTTTTGTTTTAAATTAAAATGTTTTTTTTTTATTATTGAGGTCGTATTGTTATCCTGAAGAAGTTACACAAGTTGGAGAGAAATATCGTTATAAAAAGCTTAATAAAATAGCCATTTTAATTACTTTTCAGTTTACAGAAAAAAATTTTAATATTTAAGTTATTCTTTTACCACAATCCAACTTTTTTTTACTGGGTAACCCTGTTTATCTCTTTGACGTTTAATTTTCTGCAAGTGTTAAAAAGAGAATTTCGTTGCAAGTTCCCATCTGTAGGTTAAAAAATTGTGACTGTGTTAGTGAAAAAGTGTGAATACGTTGAGTTTTTCTTACTTTAACTTGCTAGGGTACGTTAGCACAGAAAGACAGTGAAATAGAGTCTTCAAAAAGCAAACTGTTAGTTCAGTTGAACTTTCTTTAGTTTGGTTTGCATCTATTTTGCATGAAAATGCTGTTTCAAATGTAAGTATCTAATTATTTGCATGTCAACAAAAATATTTGCTGAAAATATGCAAAAAAAAAATAGCCAGTGACATTCAAAAATTAATTTTTTCCCCTAAGCTTCTTGGCGGGTCTACAAGATTTGAACCTGCAACCTGCAGATTTATAGGTTTGTACACTAACTACCCTCTAATCTACATGGGCATCCTAAAAATTATATCAAAAAAAGAATAATTAAAAAATATTATATGTCACCGGCATTATTTGACAAAAAAAAAAAATATTATCCCATAAAAATGTGCTTAATAAAAAAAAATTAAGTCAACAAAATCGGTGGTACTTAAAAAAATTACAAGACCAGCAATTTCTAAAATAATTTTTTTTAAACACGGAAAAAAGCCTTTTCTGTTTAAAACACAAAAAAAAGAAAACATTACGTTCGTTATCGAAGGGCATACTACCCCGATAACGAAAGTTATTCTGCTATGATAAAGAATATGCTGCCACGACAACGATTATTATCCTTCTTTCTTGCAAAAGCTGACTGAAAACGTTTAAGACCATAACACAAAATATATAATACGTAATTAAAAAATCATTAAATTGATATTAAACTTTCAAACTATTAGAAAACGGTCCGTTACATCAAGGTGTTACAAGACTTATGCAAAATAAAATAGACCATCCCATCCCCAGCTACTTTGCATTAGCTTTTTTTTACTACAAAAAAAAAATAAAAACATCAAAAACGTGCAAAGTTTTTCAATTAAGTATACAAAGACTAAAAAATAATAGATAGTCAGTTAGTCAGCTAGCCAGCCAGCAAAGCAAGGCAATAGCAATAGGCTGGCTATTCATAGTTTATTTGAAAGACAGGCTAAAATAAGATGACAGCAACAACTACGATCTGGTTTCACAGTTTTTTGCCATTTATGTAGAATTAAGTCAATGCAACTTGAGGCAATTAAAACCATTTTTTTTTGCAAACATCGGTGTGTTGATGACGTTTTCAATTTTGTCGGGTTTTGGCAACGTGTAATTTAATTTAATTTTTCAATGTTGAATAAGCAATTTGGGCTTCTACCCCAAAAATTAAAAAAAAAAAAAAAAAAAAAAAAGCAGACTATTCTAAGGGAGTCAACGAGAGAGCATATTAATTTTAATGTAAAATAATGATTACTTCAACAAACAACACGAATCAGCAAACACCCCAAATTCAACTTCTCGTTTTGACAATATTTGGCATTAAAAGATTTAAATTGACCTAAATGTTTGTTTATGAATATTACCAAGTGCATACAAACAAATGCCAGCATTAGCATGTGAGAATTTATTTTGAATTGTGGTTTTTCAATTTTAAGATTTATTTTTATTCAATTAGATTTTTCTTATTTATTTACTTAATTTTTGTTAAACACTAAATATGGTAGCAAATTGTAAAATGTTGTTGTTGTTATGACTAAACGGCATCAGTATTTTTATTTATTTATTTATTGCCAGTGATTAAGTTAAATATTGATAAAATTGAAAAAAAAAAACATATTAAAAAATAATAAAAGAGTATCCATTGTCATGGTTCAATAACAAGCAGCGTTGTCAACTTCTGCACCACAAATCATTTTAAAGGGGAGATTGTCTATATTTTTAATCTACCGCCCAAATACTTTATTGGTTTATTTTATTTTCTTGTTTTAATTTTTGTTTTGCCATTGACTCAATTCTCATTTAGTAATCCACTGAGGATTCAGGGTAGCGTCTGTTATGAATATATTATTATACTAAGTAAATAATTTTTTCCAATTTTCCATTATAATATCATGGTAAATAATGCATTTTGCACACCAACATTATTCGAATTAAGCACTAGAAGAAAAAAATAAATAAAAAAAAAATAAATAAAAAAAAAATAAATAAAAAAAAAATAATTAAAAAAAAAAATAAATAAAAAAAAATAAATAAAAAAAAATAAATAAAAAAAAAATAAGTAAAAAAAAAATAAATAAAAAAAAAATAAATTAAAAAAAATAAATAAAAAAAAATAAATAAAAAAAAATAAATAAAAAAAATAAATTAATAAAAAAAAAATTAATTAATAAAAAAAATAAATTAATAAAAAAAATAAATTAATAAAAAAAATAAATTAATAAAAAAATAAATTAATAAAACAAAAATAAATTAAAAAAATAAATTAATTAATAAAAAAAATAAATTAATAAAAAAAATAAATTAATAAAAAAATAAATTAATAAAAAAAATAAATAATTAAAAAAAATAAATAAAATAAATAAATAAATAAAATAAATAAATAAATAAAATAAATAAATAAAAAAAATAAATAAATAAAAAAAAATAGTAAAAAAAAATAAATAAATAAAAAAAATAGTAAAAAAAAAATAAATAAAAAAAAAATAAATAAAAAAAAATAAATAAAAAAAAATAAATAAATAAAAAAATAAATAAATAAAAAATTAATTAATTAAAAAATTTAAATAAATAAAAAAAAAATAAATAAAAAAATATATAAATAAAAAAAAATAATAAAAAAAAAATTAAAAAAAAAATATAGAAAATATTAAAAAATATATAAATAAAAAAAAATAATAAAAAAAAAATTAAAAAAATATAGAAAATATTAAAAAATATTAAGAAATAATAAAAATATAAAATAGAGTAAAGATGATATAAAAAAATATGTGTGTTTCTGCAAATTTCTATGAAAAGACATTTTTCAAGCTATTGCAAATTATGTGGTGTAAACTCCTCTTGACCCATAAACTTTACACCTTGAATTCCTGTTAAACTGTGTAACATGCGACTAGTTTTTTTTTTCACTATACAACCCTTCCTTTATAATAAAATTATTTTCGTATTAATACTTTCTGTATAAAAATTCCTCAAGTAAAACTAAATAAAAGAAAAAGTTTTCCGTTGTTGCTTAAATTGCATGCACGTATTTCATTTATTTGTATTTTTATTTTAATTACACAAGCCGACAAATACGAATAGAAAAGCTGCTGACAATTGTATCAGCACATGATGACAGTTCTATGTAAATCAATGATACACTTTTAATTAATTGAAATTCTTAATATTATTTGTTACATACTCATACACACACACATACACATTCTCGAGGAATTTTCGATATGAAAATAGTTTTTATAAAAAAAAAAAAAATTGTTGAATATTTTCGAATGTTAACAATAACATTAATATTTTTAATTTAACAATTAAATAAATAAGTATTTCAGTTGTAACATTTTTCATTGCATCCATTAAAGTTATACAATCTCATTGCTCTGGAGATGATATTTTGGAAAGCAAGAAATTCAATTTCACGTAGGATTTCATCTTCACTTACAGTTAGCCCACTTCAGTCTTACATATTATATCTGAAATGATAGCAAATTATTTTTAATGAAAATTTAAATTAAAAATTTGTTTATGCAAACTTTTTTTTAAAAATAAATTTTTTTTTGTGACAACTCAGTACAAATTTGTCTAGACAAAACTTACAGTTTAACCAATTCAGTTGAAGTAAAAATATTTCTTTGTATAAAGAAGAAAAAATTGTCACAATTCAGTTAAAATTTGTCCGGACAAAATTTAAAGTTTAAGCAATTCAAGTAAAGGGTTGCCTAAAAAGTTATTTCTTTGCGTTAAGAAGAAAAATATTGTGACAACTCAGTATAAATTTGTCCGGACAAAATTTAAAGTTTAAACAATTCAAGTTATTTCTTTGTGTTAAGATGAAAAAAATTGTGACAACTTGGTACAAAATTGTCCGGACAAAATTAAAATTAAAGAGTTGTCAAAAAAAATATTTTTTTGTGTCCCAAGAAGAGAAACGTAAAGAGAAAATAAAATCGCCCAAGAGCATCTAGTTTTGGAAAGGAAAAAATCTAATAGATTAAAAAATGGTTTTTAAGAGAGGAAATAAATTTTTTTTTTTTTTTTGTTTTTGTAAACCTGAAACCCTGTATTCTTATTTTGCTTAAAATGATCAATTAAAATTTTGTTTTTGCAGCATTTTATGTACGAAAACAGTTTGTTATTGAGGTTACATGAAAGATTTATTGGTGTCAAAATCCATAAATCTCCAATGTTGAATCAAAGGCAATAAACTCTCACCATAATGTGTTAAGGATCACAATGTAAATAATAATATGAGATCATCAAAATCTTGTTTCGCCAAAAAAAAAAAAAAAATAAAAAAAATTAAGTATGTACGTGATGTTGTTTTGCATGCCACATAAAACATTGAACGGAACGGAATGAATGCATACAATGCATTAATAGCACGTTTATGCATAAAAAATTCAAATTGAATTTCAAGTTAAAGATGAATTTGTCACCACAAATATTTATTTAATTTTTATTGTCTGTCTTTAGCTTTGTTGGTTCTACCATTCAGTTTTGTTTACTTTTTTTTCTTGTCTCTGTTATGATACGTAATTCGTGAAGGATTTTCAATGCTAGAATTTTTGAAGAATATGCAATCCTTACTTTTTTATGTATCAGGGATGAAAAATGTTATTATTTTTAAATAGTACTTTTTCCAGATGGAAAGTTTTTTTTTTATTTTTTTATGGTATGAAGCATACCAAAATAGCTTAGCACTTGGAAAATCCAATTTTGACAGTGCGTTTTGTAATAAAGTTGGCTGCAAAATATTTTTTTTTTAACCAGTAATGGCAAGTTAGCTAGTTTTTTTTTATTTAGCGTTTTTAATTTACTTGTGGATTTTATTAAACAAAATGATTAACACTACTGTAGAGAATACTCACCGCCGAAGTGCGGGCGTTACGCTTGTCGCTCCAATTTAGGTTGAACTGTAACTTGACTACAGTTGCAACGGTAGCCCTGTAGCTTTGAGGTCGTCAAAATAATTATTTTCATATAAACGTGTGCATTTTAATTTTAACAGTTTGAATTTTAAATTCAGATGTCTTTCATTAATTTATTTTGTAAAAAAGTTTTTTTTGAATGTCAATTATTTTTTTTATTTTAAACAGTGCTGGATTTCCAAACTTTTCATTTTAAATAATAAAATTTTTGTGTGTAAAATGTTTTTTATTTTATTTAATTTTATATAAAAGAACTAATTTTTAACATATGTTCCATTTATTTATAATTTTATTTGTTGTTTAACTTTTTTCTTTTGCTTGGAATTTAAACTTTATTTTGCTGAATTGCACTATTTGTTTTTGGTGTTTATTTTGAAGCCATGTTTGACAACACGCTCTATTTCTTTCACGAATACATTAAGTTAAATTTTATTTTGTGGAAACAATTTAACGAATAAAAAAAAAATGTTAAAAAAATTACGATTCCAGCAAGCTTTACTTAGATACAAAAAAAAAGAACTTATGTATCAGTGTATATGTAAACGGAAACATACACACTTTTGTACATATAAAAATTATGTTTGATACATAATAAACTTTGTCTAAATGATGTAATAATTCCTAATGGAACAAATGTTGCCAAATGTTTTCTAAATGAGTGTAAAAAGCTTTAGAAGTTTTAAATTTTACACAGCCAATTTCAAGTTCTGATGAAACTTTTGGAAAACTCCTAAATTTTATATTTTTTTTAATACTTGAAGTCATGTTTTTGTAATTTTCGTATCAATTGTGGAGCAGATGGAAAACATTTATGAAGATTTTTTAAAATAAGTTTTATTTCATTTGCTTGGGAATGTAATTTAAAATAAAATTTTTTTTTATTGATTGTTCGGTAGGATAAATGTAGGAATTTTTCTTTCTTTAACTCAAATAAATGGGAAAAACAGGAAGAATAAAAAAACAAAATTACGCCTTCAGCAAGCTATTGCTCTGTTCAGAAAGATGTCACATCTAGACCAAGAACTATAGAAACAGTTTTTGTTCTTAATTTAAATGTACACTCAGAGGTCTAGATAAGACGTGTATCTAGACAGCTGGATTTTGTGTAAACAGAGAAAAAACTTGCTGAAGGCGTATATTCTTGGGAAAACAACCGGGCTTATATTTATAAAAAAAATCGATTTTGATTAAATAACTCAACTCTCACTTGTCTCTAGTTCATTTATTATTTGCTTTTACTTTCTTCAGTGTCTCTACAACATTAAGCAATTTTTTGTTAGTGGGAATTCCAAATTTTTAAATGAATGGTAAACCCATTATTTTAATGAATATTCAAATTATAATAATAGAAATGAAAATATAGGCTGGTAGTCATTATTAGCAATCAATAACCTATTTCCCTATAAGCGAACGATAGCTGCTTTCATGCATGCGTATTTAAAACAAAAGTAAAATACGAAAATTTGTTTTTCTTTTCAATACAAATGCATGAAAGACACTATCGTTCGATTAGACGGCAAGTGGCAAGAAGATTTGAAAAATAAATTGTGACAAATTTTTCATAAAAGTTTTCACAACTTTTACTTGAAGTCTACTTTAATTATCTCTCAGTATGTACCAATTAATATAACTTTAATATAACTATTACAATTTGGCAAAACCGATCATGTCTTATAAAGTCTTTTTTAGAGGACTACAATTTTAGAAGCCCTAAAAGATTTTCTTATAAAATTATTTCGATTCCAATACCGCTTGATTGTTTTAGTTAATTGTGTTATATACCACATAATAATAAAATTATTAAGTCAATTTTTACTTAAGTTCGGGAATATGAATTATTATTTTTTTTTTTAATTTAAAATTTTTTTTTAATGTATTTTTTTATATTTTTTTATTATTATTTTTACAGACATATTCCGGTCTTTTCTGCGTTGTTGTAAATCCTTACAAAAAGTTACCAATCTACACTGAAAAGATTATGGAACGGTATAAGGGCATAAAAAGACACGAGGTACCTCCCCACGTCTTTGCTATTACAGATACCGCCTATAGATCGATGTTGCAAGGTAAGTTTCCTTTTTTATGATTTTAATTTATCTGATTCACGTAATTTTTAAGTGCTTTGTTTATTAATTATGAAACGCTTTATTTTTAACAAGAAACCAAAATAATTTTACTATTTTTTTTTATAAAAATTTTTTCCTTGTTACCTAAACCAGTGATCCCCAAAAGTTGACAATCAAAATTTAAAATTGTCAAGTACATTTTTTTTTTTCAAAACAATTAATTGATTAAAATAAAGAAAATATTATGAATATGAACAAGATGTTCTATTGTGTAATTTTCATTAGTGTTCAAGTTTCAATTTCATTTTGTTAAAATTTTTTTAAATCAAATATTGGATTAAGAGTTTACACTTAAACTCTAAACTTAGTTTCAGCAGCAAGTTTCATCATTTAGAAGTTAATAATCACTCCGAAAGAGAACGATTTGATTCAGCCACGTTCGAACAATTAAAAAAAATCCAGGAGAAAATTAAATTCTAAGAAAATATAAAATAAGTTTTCTTGCGGAAGTTCGTAATTTCCGAGCTATAAAGCTTTCAAAGATTTAATACAAAATTTCTGATTTTCCAAAGAAAAAAATTAAATAAAAAAGAAATAAATAAATAAAAAAAAAAATAAATAAATAAAAATAAATAAATAAAAAAAAAAGAAATAAATAAATAAAAAAAAAATAAATAAAAAAAAAGAAATAAATAAATAAATAAAAAAAAAATAAATAAAAAAAAAAGAAATAAATAAATAAATAAAAAAAAAAAAAAAATAAATTGATAAAAAAATAAATGAGTAAAAAAAATAACTAAATTAATAAAAAAATAAATGAGTAAAAAAGCAAATAAATGAGTAAAAAAAGTTAATTAAAAAAATATATAATATAAATAAAAAAATAAGTAAAAAAATAAATAACAAAAATAAATAGAAAAATAAGTAGAAAAATAAATAACAAAAATAAATAAATATATTTAAATATATTTAAAAAAAAAAAATTAAATAAAAAAAAAAATAAATAAAAAAAAATATTAATCTTTATTTGTGCTTAATTCCAGAAATTGTGTTGGTTTTAAAATTTATTCTTTTACTCATGATATTCTCATGAGTTATTTATTCAGTACAATAAGTACTGAAGGGGAGAGCATACCTTATTGTACTGAATAATTTATATCCTGAAGAAGCTACAAAAATTGGAGCGAAATATCGATATAAAAATAAATTTTTGAAAAATAAGACCTCAAGCTTAACAAAATAGCCATTTTAATTAAAAAGAAAAAGGTCAAATAAAACTTACTAATAAATAAATTAAAAAAAAAATAAATAAAATTAATAAATGAATAAAAAAAAAATAATAAATAAATAACAAAAAAAAAATTAAAAAAAAAAATAAATAAAAAAAAGAAATTAAAGAAAAAAATTAAATTAAATAAAAAAGTACAAAGAATAAAAAATTTTAAAAAGAACAAAAATTAAAAAAAAATTTTTTTTTAAAGAAAAAAATTTTTTTTGTAAATTAAAAATAATAATAAAAAAAGAAGAAAAAATATAAAAGGAAATTAAAAAAAAATAAAAAGAATATAAAAAAGTAAAATATTTAGAAAATGAAATACTTCATACCGATGAAAACTTAGTAAACTCATACATACATAATTCGAAAATATGATTTTCCGCAAGAAAATGTAACTTATATGTTCTTCTTAGACTTCAATTTCCCCTCACCTGTCAGCGTTTGTGGCTAAATTAAATTTGTTTCCTAAAAAGTGCATATAAGAATCGCAATGGAAAATAGCAAAAATAGAAGGGCCAGTTTGAAAAAATTGAAATAAAAATTCGAAATCGGAATAGTCCAATTTGCTCCAAAGCAATTCAATTAATTGCCACTTTAGCACATATAAAGCCTGTTATTATATCCATATTTTCTTTTTTGATACAGTAAAAATGTGAACATGAGAATATAAATATAAAAGCTATGATTTTTATGATTTTTTTTAAGAAACAATGAAGCACAAAATTTGTGGTAAAAATATCTCATTTTTTCTTCCGCTGCTGCTTTTGATTATTTTGCTATAAAAAAAGTTTGGAGACTGCTGATCTAAACTATGATAACAAATAACAATTATTTGTTAATGACCTTTTGTTGGAACAAAAATTTTTTTTAAATGATAAGATAAAGTGTTTGTGTTAGAAAATAACACAAATTATACGTTTCGTATTTTCGTTATTCCATCAGTACGTGTTTTTCTATCTTTTTGAATGAAATTCCTAAATTTAAATATGAATTTCAAAAATTGAAGATGAGAATTTCGAAAAATTAATTATGTTTAGACATCCTTTTAAGTCAATATACATTTTGTAAAAATTTTAGGTCCCAAAATTTAGGAGATTCCATGAATGGACAGTAAAATAGCAAAGAAGTCTCATAGGCAACTAACAAAACCTGCATTGTCAAACCTCAATAGCATCTATATCTAGTAGGGCCGTATCAAAGTTTTCAGCGTCTATGCAACATGATTTTTCTCACTGAAATGACAAGTACTTTTTCTTAATAAGTAAAGCTGCACTGACTGACTTTAAAAAAGAATTAAAAAAAAACCTCAATCAGAATATTTGCAAAATACAAATTTTGCACAACTTCGACGTTCCCAACATATCCAACGAACGCAAGTAGTTGTTATAAAGTCTCCTAAATGGCTTCTGTAACTAAAGTTTTTGCTGAATATTTTGATGTGTTTTAATATTCGTAAATTACGAGTGAAACAGATGCTGAAGCATAACCCGCAAAATCGCTTTACAAAATAATATTGTTTGCGCTTTAATTTTTTGTAAATCACTGTGCAAAACAAACATACGAGTACATATAACTGGTTTCTTACTTTTTACCTACTTTTTCTTTTTATTTTATTTTTCTATAAACGTGTTAAAATACTCGTGTGTTGTTAGGTAACAGAATTAAAAATTATTTAAATTCAATTTTATATAATATTTGAAATTTTGCATACGTTTTAATGTCCATGATTGATGACTCACATCATTTGTTCAGTCTACTAACACATCTAGTCAGTCACTTAGCTATTATGCGTTTATCAGCTAAAACTCAAACTTTACACTTATTTTTGTACTGGTTTCATTTTAATATGAATTATTATTATTCTTTTTATTGTTTTTTTATATTTTTATTATTTTAATATAAAAAAAATAAATAATAAATTATAGATTTTGTTAAGACATTAAGAAGTACGAGTATTGCTTTAAAGATTTCTAGAAAATAGATATGCATCCACATTAAAATGGCTTTAGTACATACAACTTTGAGTTGGCAACACTGCTTTATTTGACAGCCCTTTTAACAGCTGATAGAGTTGCTGTTTGTTTAGTTTGGCTTAAAATTTCATTATGGATAGACTTACAGCAGAGTAACGATTGCAAATTGTGGAAGTGTAGTTTATTCCGTCAAACTTGATAGTGAATTTCAATTGAATTGGTACGTAATAAGCATTTGGAGTGAGGATAATTCAACCTTTTGTCGAAACGCAGAAAATTTGTGTTTGGTGCGCTTTATGGGCTGCCGGAGTAATTGGTCCATATAAGTTCAAAAACGATGTTAGTCAATAATGAACTCTGTATAGGGACATGATTAGAAATTTTTTTGTACCTCAATTAGCTGGCATTAATCTTGAAGATATGTGATTCCTACATAACAGAGTCACATGGCACACAGCGGACGCTACTCAAAAAATAATAATCATGTGATTTTACCCCTTAGAATTTTTTTCTTTGGGGTTATGTAGAGTGATATGCCTACGTCGATAAACAAGAGACATTCGAAGAGTTCTTGGCGAAATACGGCCAAAAGTTTGTGAAAATTGGATTGCACCTAGTAGGACTCCCCAGCTCTGGCCGAAATCATATTTGAATATTAATTTCATACAATATTCTGTCCAATTAAGCCCGTTTCATTGATATTAAAAGTATATAACTTGCTTTTATTATGATTTAAAGTTGAGTAACTGTAAAAAAAAGCACCCTTTATATGGGAGAGCTTGTGTAACACTCGTATTTTAGGCTGAGGTTTCTTATTGTTGTGCAGATACTCACTCATGTAACAGTTTTTTTTTTAAGAGAAAACTTTTATTAATATTCCACTGAAATAACAGTGAGTCACAAGAAGTTGATAATATTTTTATATCTTTGATTTTTGTTATTGTTTTAAATGTTTTAGTTGTAGTTGTAGTTGTTGCTGTTTTTGTAACTACATATTTAGCATATTTTAAGAGCATGATTCATGCTTTCAAACACTTTGATATGAAACATTGAAAAGAAAGTCACTTTACTAGTCATCCTTATCAAATAATAAAAACTGAACTGAATTTTGTTAAAAAAAAGGAGAGGAAACTGCAAACTTATCATGCACACACATCCGTACATGCACATTTAAAGCCTGTAGGGTTGTTTTAAACAAAAATCTGTGAAAAGTCAAAAAGATATAAAATAAAATATAAATCAAAATCAAATAAAAAAAAATATAAAAATCAAAATCAAATAAAAAAAAATATAAAAATCAAAATCAAATAAAAAAAAATATAAAAATCAAAAAAATATAAAAATAAAAATAAAATATAAAAATAAAAAAAAAATATAAAAATAAAAAAAAAATATAAAAATATAAAAATAAAAAAAAAATATAAAAATCAAAAAAAAATATAAAAATAAAAAAAAAAAATTAAAAAAATATATAAATCAAAAAAAAAAAAAATATATAAAAATCAAAAAAAAAAAATATAAAAACAAAAAAAAAATTAAATAAAAAAAAAATAAAAAATAAAATAAAAAAATTAAAATAAAAATAAAAAATTAAATAAAAAAATTAAAATAAAATAAAATGAAATAAAACAAATTAAATTAAATTAAATGATATGAAATGAAGTTAATTTAAATAAAATAGGTCGTAGATTCAGTGCGTGCTTAAATAAAATAAATCTTGTTATTTGTTTTTATTGGAAGATTTAATTAAATTAGTTCATTCCATTTATATGAAAATGAAAATTTACTACTCGTATTTTTCCTATTTTCTTTAATTACTTTGGCTATTAATACAACAACAACAACAATAGATTAACGTAATGCCAATGGAATTTAAGATAAAAAATTTTTTTAAAGACATTAAACAAAATTGGAAAAATAAAGAAATGAAATATTTTATGTATGTACATACATACTCACTCATACGTATTAAATACTTAAAATAACAAGAATAACAAACAAATTACACACCCAAAATACATAAATACCACTCTAAAAGGAAAGTTTTTAATATAATTTTTTTTTATTAAGTAAATTCAAAAGGAAATGCACCAAACATAACAAACTATATACAGGGACTGCCAAAAATATTAATCTCTAAAACTAATGTAACTGAAATTTATATGTGTGTAAACTTTTATTCTTTTACTTTTAACAACATTTTACAAAAACAAGAGTTGAATTCTCTGCTATCTATTAAAAATAAACAATCGTTTTATTTGTTAGGTAATTCCGCTAAAACTATTTAAATGAAATTCATATTCTGTTCATATTATTGTTGCCCAAAAAAGTTTTCTGAAATTTGGTTTATATAATTTTTGTGTACCAAACATTCCCACTATTGATGTTTTTTTTTCCATAGAATTCTCTAAAAGTGGATACGCTCAGCTCAGTTCAATTTAACACATTGAATGCCACGGCGTACGTTTCCGTACAAGAGGAATTGCTTATTCTTAGAGCCTGTCGTTCTATTATTTACGTTATTGAGTAATATTTGTTATGATTTTTAAATAAAGAATACATTTTTGCGAAAGCACTCATGATTCTAGAATGATTTTTTGATGTTTTATAAAGTGAAAAATGTATGAAATGTATTTTTTTTTAACATGTTTGGTCTCCTGGGAAGGTTTTCGTTGTTACTCAATATGTTGAGGAAATAAAGGAGTGGGCATGATTAGGTTAAAAACAGTTAGTGATTAATAAAAGAAAATCAAAGAAGACTAAAAATAAAAATTCAAAGTTTTTCAAACACTTGTAAAAGTCCGTCATTCCATTCATTTTTTTTAACCAAAGAAATTAATTAGCGATAATTTTAGTAACACCGTGTGTATATTTTACTAAAATTATTGCAAATATTTTTTTTAAAGTGGACTTATACCACTTTAAAAAAAAACAGCTCAATTGTTCTAACTATTTCATTTTCGTGAAGCGTCTTGAATTATCTGTCGGCACTAATCGAACCTATCACCATAAGATTCATAAATTAATGTGCTATTTATGATCCTCTGATCTAAAGAATCTCTTGCTAAGAGGGTGCTTTTTGCAGAATTTCATAACTTTTAATGACAGTGAAAGTAGTGTGCACCGTGATATGATGCTTGATATGATGCTTGAATAATTCATAGTGTTTTAATGTTTGATAAGAACGGCCCTAAAAGGCATTTCTCCCGGTAACCGTGTGCCCGGAATCCAAGTAAAAATTGTTTTATTAAGTCTTCTGGTCTTCAAACAGCTTTTTGAAAAAAATTTTTAAAAAAATTTCCCAAAGGTTGGTTATTACAGCTAAAACTGGATAGATTTCTTTTTATTTATCACTAAACGTCTTTGCCCGGTATCGCCTGGCCCTGTTATTTATTACCTGAGTCGATATCCTTAGAGTATAGAGAGTGTATGTGTACCAATTTTCAGAGAAATCCGCTTACAAATAGAATATTAATCCTCAAAAAACCCATCCAGTAAATACCGCCATTCACTATTTTATAAAATGGCTCATGCCTTTGCTAGCATTATTAGCAGAGTCACTAATTAAAGTGGTAAATAAAATGTTTTCAAGTATAATTTCAGGCTTAAATGTTAAAATGGTAAGTAAAAACCGTTGAAAAGTGGGCGTGGCGTTTTCAAAAGTGACCTTACTTGGAGTATAGAAGTTAAATGTGTCAAATTTCAGACAAACCAACAAGCAGAAATTGCATTTTATTTGTTGTATAGACAGATATCCCCAAAATCTGAGTTATTTTTGAAAGTGGTATAAGTGTTAGCGGAAAATTTAGTAAGATGTAAACTCCATCTTAAAATAAAGAAGTCGATTTTGATTTTATTTTATGCTTTTGTTACCAGAAAAGTTTTTGTTAAACTTAAAAAGAGAATAGAAATAAAGGAATAAAGGAATTTTATTTCACTAGTTTTTCTCCTCTATTTAATATAAACCAAAAATTTATAAAAAAAAAAAAAATTCATAAAATCAAAATAAATTTGGAATTTCTCTGCTGCTGCTAAAGAAGCTTATTTACACTTTAATTAAATTTTAAGTGGAAGTAAATGGAATAATTTATAAAATAACGCAATGTGTTGTTGTTGTTATTTTATTTTTTCTTAATTAAAATGTTTATTAACAATATCATTGCTACTTAAAGTGTTGGAAGATTAGATGTGCGTGTTGAAATATTTTGCAATTATATTTTTGTTATCTCGTTTAATTATGCATGATGTGTTTCAAAGAATACAAAAACAAAAAAAATCTAACCACCCACCATATGGTTTCTCAAATGACTCGTTTAATAGGCTAAAAAAAAACTCATTTTATAAAAGAACTTCAAAAATGATAATAAATTTTTAAAAGCTCATAAATAATTTATCAACTTTTTATCAAAAAATAATTTTTGTGTTTATTTTTAGATCGAGAAGATCAATCAATTCTGTGTACTGGTGAATCAGGTGCTGGTAAAACTGAAAATACTAAAAAAGTTATACAGTATTTAGCGTATGTGGCTGCCTCAAAACCTAAAGGTTCTGGTGCGGTAAGTAAATAAATCATTACTTTATTTAAAAATGAAAAAAAAAAAAAAATTATCTGAAACAGTGCACTATTTATTATATTTTTCCAATTTTTTATTTTAATTTTATTCAATATGGTTAAACAAAGAAAGTCTATTAGGTTTCTTAATCTTATTTACACGTTTTTTATTGTTGGTTTAGTTCAATGAACTTGTTTCATGCTTAACAGCAAAATATTTAAAATATTTAACAGAATAATATGTTGGAAGTAAAATATGATAAGTAACTTGAGAAAGTAACAAAAGAACAAAACAAAATGTAATATGGATGTACAGTGTCGGTAGAAATACTAGCACTGACTAAAGTTATTTTATTTACTACCGAAACAAAAGAAAAGAAATTGCAAACACCTGGGAAGTGAAATTTTGTTAAACAAAATTTTTCCAGAAATAATTTTTTTTTGGCCATTTTACTCAAAAATGTTTGCTTGGCCTTTTTTTAAATAAAATTTTTCCAGATATACAATATTTTGGCCATTTCACTCAAAAATGTTTGCTTGGCCGTTTTGTTTTTAAACAAAATTTTTCCAGAAATAAATTTTTTTTGGCCATTTCACTCAAAAATGTTTGCTTGCCCGCTATGTTTTTAAACAAAATTTTTCCGGAAATAAATTTTTTTGGCCACTCTACTCAAAAATGTTTGCTTGGCCGTTTTTGTTAAACAAAATTTTCCAGAAATACATTTTTTTGGCCATTCCACTCAAAAATGTTTGCTTGGCCGTTTTATTTTTATAACAAAATTTTTCCAGAAATAAATTTTTTTGGCCATTCACTCAAAAATGTTTGCTTGGCCGTTTTTTTTAAACAAAAATTTTCCAGAAATAAAATTTTTTGGCCATATCACTCAAAAATGTTTGCTTGGCCGTTTTATTTTTATAACAAAATTTTTTCAGAAATAAATTTTTTGTTTGCTTGGCCGTTTTTTTTTTTTTAACAAAATTTTTCCAGAAATAAATTTTTTGGTCATTCCACTCAAATATGTTTGCTTGGCCGTTTTTTTTAACTCAGCATCTTCAGTTTCCCGTTGAAGTGACCAACAATATTCTGAAATCATTTTTATTTCTTGTCGAAAATGTTCGCTTTGTTCATCGTTGTCTGGGAAGAAGTCTATATGTGAATGCATATGCCGACCATTTCACCTTACGCACTTAACAACCGCGACACAGTTGTCGCTTCTGTGATTACTAAGAAAATTATGAGAAGCGACGACTATGTCGCTAAAATAAATAAGAAAAGGGAAGCCTTGCCTTCAGTGGTATTTTTTTTACCGCAGCTGTATGCAGCATATCGCTTGCTGAACTGAAAACAACAAAAAAATCAAAATTGATTTTGTTGTTGAATATCATTTACTATTAATTAAAATTGTTGTTCTGGCCTCAGATCCTCACATTCAATATCTCATAATAGCGATCGAATGTTTAGGCTTTTTTATATAAAAAAAATTTTTAAATTTCGCTAAAACTTGCTAAATATCGAGTGCAACAATTTGCTGTTGTTGTTCAATTTTATCCGTTTTGTTTTTTGGTTCATTCTTTCTTGCTTTGTTATCCAGATTAAAAGTACCTCCCGAAATGACCTTCAAATACTTTTATTAAAAAAATTCTTTTTAATTAACAGATGTTATCGTTTATTATTAAATGATTTATATTAATTCTATTCCACACATTAGGCAAATACACATAATATTTGCTGGGAACTAGAAAACAATTATTCATCCATCGTTTGTTTTACACTCATGTGTGCAACTTAATTTAAGTACGAGTATCTAGTTCGCAATTAACAGATGTTGCGATTAAATAAGATTTTATAGCGATTTAAAAAGTCCAAATTAAGTTTCCTTGAAAATTGAGAGTCAATTATTAATAATTTGTTTTTAAACAAAAAAATTAAATAAAAATCAAGTAAAGATACAAAAAGTTATTTTTCTTTTTTTTTTCGTGAGTTTATGTTTACCTAGTTAATTAAACCATGCCCATATTGAGTTAACAATTTACACATATTTTTGCATTAAGCGACAACAAGATTTATTAACAAAAAAACGAAAAAAAATATCAAACCATAATTGATTATGATATTATTAAAAAGTTTAGCTATTTATTTTGCCTCTACAATTTATAAATTGACAAAGAACCTTGTCTAATAAGGAAACTTGTTCTTGAAAATGTTTAACAATTAATATGGGAAAATATTTTTTTTTCTTTTTTGTTTTTTATATTTTTGGCTAATAATTGTTTAATTTTTTGTTTTTGGTTTTTTGTTTTTGGTTTTTTGCTATTTAACAAATTTGGTAAAACTTCTGAAAGTCTGTTTTTAGTTTGTTGTTATAATTGTTACTCATTTACTAAAAACAATCACATACACACATATAAAAATCAGCTAGAAACAAGTTGAGAGGAAGGAAACCAGAGAGAAGCATCATGCGAGTGTTTTTTTTTTTTTTTAATAAAAATGTATTTTGATATTTTAGTGACATTTGACGCATGCACGCATGCGCCTTTAAAACTGCCACACAATTCTATGATTTTGACAGGCATTTGTTGCTTGTTGTTTATAAATTTAAATACCCGTGTGTGTGTGTGATATTTTCCATTTCAATTTGTTAATATTAACAGTGAACATGAACTTGTTTATGTTGTACTTGAATACAAAATTTATATAAAACAAAAAAAAAAGCTTTTTAACGAAATGGAAACTTTTAAATTAAATAAAAATCCAAAAACTTTTTCCTTTAAATAAACATCACGACCATAACACTATAATTGTACGTAATATCTACACATTATTTGTTTGTAGTAATTAAATGCTTAATTGAGAGTTAAAACTAAAATCATTTAAAAAGCCAAAATACGAGTAGCAACTGGATCATCAACTGCCACACATACATATTCGTTTATGTAGGCATATGTGTTTTGTATTCATATTTGTTTACTAAGGTTGCCACCAGTTAATTTTTATTAAGAAAAATCCTGCAAACTTGTGCTTATAAAATTTTTTGTACTGCCTAAGGTTTCATACGCAATTTGAATACATAAGATAGTCAGCTGTCATGGCTATAAATTACTTCTTTAATCATAATGAGATGATCATTAATTTGAAAAAAGAGGAGATTACGCCCTATAATTTTCAATAACTCGAAACAAGCTGTCTGATTAAATTTGAAAAAAAAAGAAAGAAAAAAACGAACAAATGAGAACCCTGTCATGTTAAATTTTTTTTAAATATAAGAAAATTGTATACAGCCATACTTGAATTGGCGCGGCAAGCGTTTTTTATCTATCAAAAAATTCTCATGATCATATTAAATGCAGGGGGCATACCGAGATAGCGCGGCGGCAACTGAGCAATTGGAATATCCAACTTTGACTTCACGTTTTTTAGTAAAGTTGGCTGCAAAGCAACCAACAAAGAATTTTTTAACATCGTACGTTTTTTCTCTAAATATCCCTCAATTGAAAATAAAATTTAACAATCTGGCAACATTGCAGTCTGCTTTTTCGTTTCATTTATTAGCGATTACAATTTTATCAAATGAAAATGAAAATGATTTTAAGCAAATTAATTAATTTTCTACAAATCGTGCGTGACTTTAAGCTTTAATTAAAATGAATATCGTAAATGGTTTAGAAAAACTAAAACTAAAATACCGGTCCTCTATGTTGGATATTTGAAATATTAGAAGATCACCTTGCATGTGCACAACATTTTGGTCCTTGTGACAAATACAAACATACACGTTCAGACAATTCGAGAGAGGGAAAAAAATCAGTACGAGAAAACTTTGCATCTAAAATTTGTCTTTTCACTGTAACTGAAAATTTTCAATATAAATTAAAGCAACAAGTATTTGCCTGGACCTGGAGCTGGACCTAAATATATAAAATACACAAGCCAAACATATCCGCTTATGTCTTATTAAGTTATTTTATAAGACTACAACTCCCTTTAAAACTATTTCGATTCATTTTCATCTCGTTAGTTGGACACTGAACCACAATAATAAAGTTGTTGGGCCATAATCATGGTCACAAAAAAGTAGGCTTTTATTAAGAGCTGACTTTTGCTCATACGAATTTTATGAATTTAAAAAGATGACGACTTTAGTGTGACTATGATTATGGCCCAATGTGTATTGATAGTTTTTTTGTTTGTTAGCACAGTAGGTTAGGTTAGGTTAGGTTATACAGGGCGTCCAAATAAGAAAAACAGACGTTGGGCTCACTTGGGTCGTCTGATAGCTGTAATGCATCTCTCGCTGTATGACTCAAGGCAAAACCCGGCCGTTTTACAAAGCGCTTTAGAAAAACTTAAGGGCAACATTTGAATTAAAAAAAAAAAAAAAAAAAAATTTGGTCTAAAAATATTCACTGTTATATTGTAGAAAAAATTGAGCAAAAATATCTAGAAAATCCGACATGGTCAGGCGCAATGTTTAAAAAAAAATGCAGCTTCCATAAAGCCCTGCAAAGGAGGTTTTAAAAAGACATAACCAAACCTTAAGTACAGATCGCAAGCAAAAAGAAAAGAAAAAAAGTTGCTAAAAGAAGCCCAGGGGGCTACTCTCTATTGTGATGCGAAAAAAAAACCATTCGCATCTGTATGATTTTTACATTGAGTTGCGATGCGTTTTCTTTCGCATCGCAATAGAGAGTAACCCCCCAGAGCTTACAAAATGTATAAAACCCGGGTTTCTCTGCCAATGATCGTGCGAAAAAAATTTAACACCAGTATAAGTAGCGCAAGAAGAATTCGTCGGGATGCTGGCTACAGAAGCTATCGTTCAATAAAATATCCAAACCGGAGTGAAATTAAAAATGCCATTGCAATAAAACGAGCACGCATTCTTTAGAATCAAGTGTTAACAAAATTCAACAACTGCCTGATTATGGATAATGAAACCTATGTAAAAATGGACTTAAAACAGCTGCCAGGTCAAAAATTCTATGTTGTGACGAAGCGAAAATACATAAATTTGGTAAAAAGATGATGATTTGGCAAGCAATTTGCAGATGTGGTGGAAAAAGCATGCATTTTATCGGCTCTTCAACAAGGACATCAGAAATTTATATAAAATAATGCCTGCAAAGATGATTGCTGCCTCTAATTAAACGCCATCAAGTCTGATTTAGCGTCTTGTCATTATTCAAAAACTGCGTTGGAGTTGGATCAAAGACATCAGGTCGATATAGTGGCAAAAAACATGAACCCTTCTAATTGAACAATACTGGGCTGTTGTCAAAGCCAAATTAAGGAAAAGTGGTACTGTTGGTCCTGACGCCAAAAATATGTTGAAAATTTTGAAGATCAGAATGTTATGCAGAAACTAATGGCAACCATTAAGGCAAAAACACGGAAATTTATAAGACGAAATGAATTGTAATTAATTTTTTCATATATCTGAAAAAGCATTAACTAAATATGTTTTTGTAATAGCTTTTTCCTTTAAGTATATACTAAAGGGCTGCACAAGCTTACTTGAAAGCCACATATCACTACAAACATGTGTAATATTATATAAAAGTGCTTGTAAAACATTTCAAGTATGCTTGTGCAGCCTTTTAGTATATATTCAATTGCTTATGCGGCCGGATTTTGTGTGAACAATGCTTTATACTTGTAGTGATCATAGAAATAAATGAGTGATAAAATAATAAGCTGCCCACCCCCATCAGTCAGTTTTCAGCACCTTAAAATTAATGGGTCACTTTGTAAATTAAATTTTCTTTAATTTCTTGCTAAATTATTCTTATTAAAATTAAGTCTTTGTTATGCAACAAAGATTGTGTATCTACTTAGAGAGTGTGTGTATTTGTCTAAATGTCATTTGGCTTTCGCAAGGCAAAAACCAATTGCTGACACTTAAATAAATAGTGCAATAAAGTAAAAAAAAAATAATCAGGCATATTTAACGCATGAGTCATTTCATCTTCAACAAAAGGTGTTTCAAAGAAAAAACACGAAAACAAAAAATGAAAAAAACGTTGGCATTTCAGCTCTCAAAACATTTGTTTTTAATATAAACAGTGAATGATAAATAAACATATTTTACACAAACACATACATACTTATGTGCTATAAATAGCTACCAAAAAAGGTAAAAATGAAATTTAATTGCCGTAAAAAATAATACTCAAGTAAGTAACTGGAGAGCGCTTGTTTCGTTTATGCCGAATTTCATAAAAAAAAATATGTTTTTATGACCAAATTAAGAAGTAAATTTGTGCTCTAGTCTAGTTCATAACACAAAATTTAGAAGACATTGGGGGAAGTAGGGGAGAATTATCTGCTGTGGGTACGCACAGTGTCAAGCCCTTCCATAAAATGGTGATTGTGATTTTTTTTTTTACCTTTTTAATTCTGTTATAATGAAAACACATATTATAAACTTTAACAAAAGTTAATCTTTCGTCAATGTTCTGTATTTCACAAGGATTTGAAAACATATGGAATTAAATTTTTTTCTTCTTATTAAATGAAAACTTTTATATTTTTTTTAAATCTACCAATAATTTCGCAACAACAAAACTTTAAAAAATCTTAAAATGGACCACAAAGTAGTTATGAGGTGCTGAATTTTTCAATTCGGAATAAAATATTCGGAGTCGGAATACAGAGCAGCACTGTTTATTCGTGTATTGTCTCACTGCGTTGGGGTGGGCAGGATGTATGGATTTATTAGAAGTAGCAATTGGTTTAGGTGGCGGCTTCATTTCACTCGCTACCTTCATTCACTCTCCTCTTATGCCGCTTTCACAAAGGAAGGACCCAAGTGAGCCTCCTCTTGTGTTTTCCTTATTAGCCTGCCCTATGCAACCTTACCTAATCTAACAAACAAGTCAGTTCTGAACTACACTTTACTCTAGAATACAAATTCAATTACTTGCTAAAGAAAATGTAAGATTACGTTTCTTTAAAAGTCATTTCATCCGTTTCTTTGGTTATTTTATTTCTGCTAAAGATTAAAACTAAATATAATTAAATTTTATTATTTTTTTTCTTGCAGAATAATGAATAAATTAAATTTATTTAAATTGTGACAAATTTTTATTAAAATAAATTTAAAAATGAAACTAATTGCTGGTTGATCATTTCTTGTATTCAAAGGCAGACAAACAAAAATTAAAAAAAAAAAAAAAAAAAAAAAAAATACTAGTGCTGATAACACAAAGAGTTAATATCATTTTCAAACACATTCATTTGTTTATAGATAGAATCCCCCTCATCATTTTTATTTTTCAAAAAAGACAAAAAAAAAAAAAACATTTCGATGACGATGTGTTGGATGACAACGTTAATGATAATGACGACTTCGGTGTTATACTACTCGCCCAATAATGATGATGATGATGATGATGATGATGATACTTGTTGTGTGCCAGGCATCAGGTCTAATAATTGAAAACAATTTTTCAATCATAAAAAAAAAATATACATTTTAAAACAGAACCCCCATTGAGATTTGAGTGTTTTGTTTTTTCCGATTTCCTTGTGTAAAAAAAAATTTCATTTACGAGTACTTCCGTTAAAAGAAATGTTTTTCTTGATTAATTGTTTCAATAAAAGTTTCACTTTACGTACTTCTTAAAATATTTTTTTTGGTAAATTAAAATCCTTTTCGATTTAAGTAAAAAGTTACTTGTTGTTGCAATTAACTCAATAACTTTATTATTGAGGTGCAGGGATGTTGGAGTGATATATTAAACCATTAAGGAGGTATTAAATCAAAAAAATTTTATAAGAAAAACTTAGGGCTTTTAAAGTTCTAGGGCTCTAACAAGCCATAAGCGAATATTTTATTTTTTCATCTATAGAAATTATTTTAAAAGTAACTTGTGTGTGTGTATATGTGTTTATACTAGTCATTTTGTTGTTATCTTGTATTGGGTGTCTCAGCAAGAATGCCCTTTTTACATTTGGTATAATTTTTTTGTGCAAGTGGCATCTCAGAAATTTGCCAGCTGTCACATATGCTTATTGCGATTATTAGATATGGAACGTTTCACGAAAGAACAACTTGTTATAATTCTCTTAGAGCAAAGTGAAGTCAATGCCAATTTTTCGAAAAAAAAAAAAAAAAAAGAAGCTTTACCGAAGAATTGCATTTCTATGTAAATGGCTTGGTGATTACACAAAATTTGCGAATTTGGGGCTCTGAAAATTCTTATAAAAAAAAACTTTCTTTTGCAGCCAACTTCACTAAGTCATGCGCTGTCAAAATCGGATTTTTCAATTGCTGAATCACCAAGCTATTTGGTGATTGCTCAAAATTGCTGAATTTGGGGCTCTGAAAATTCTTATAAAAAAAAAACCTTTCTTTTGCAGCCAACTTCACTAAGTCATGCACTGTCAAAATGGGATTTTTCAATTGCTGAACGCTGCTCCAAGTTATTTTGGTCTGCTGCAGACATTTAATTTAGGTTTATCTATAAGAATGATATTTTTCAAAACCTGTGGTTCAGCTTTAAGTATTTTGTAAAATGATGGAAATAATCGAGAATTTTCAATTTTTATTACAAAATCGAAATCGATATTGAAGTCTTTTTTTGGACAATTTCGATTCGATATGTTCAGAAAGTTATTTTTTATTTTACTTTTTTTAATAATAGATTTTCTTTGTTTCCTATATGGACTATATTGAATTTATAAAATTATTTTATTCTACACCTACACCTTCCATTCGATATCTTAAGGCGAAAGTAAGTGTCATTTAAAAGAAAAAAAAAATTTAATTGCAGAAATCTAATTCTTGTAAATATTAAGGTTTTACTTAAATTTAATTCTTGTATTATTCGAATTAAAAAAAAGTTCCATTTAATTTTAATATTCTTTTTCTTTAAGAAAAAAAGTAAAAATTTATATTCCAGCTAAGCGAAATGTGTTTGCTTATTATTGTGAAAAATACTTTAGGTTTCAAATTTTTAACGAACTATTTTTTTAGAACTAAAATTTTTTTTCATTTGGCACAAAAAAAAAAAAATTTTAATTTCTCGTCACAACTTTTATAAAATTTTTGAAATTAGTGTGTTAATTTAAAAACGATTTATTTACGGCTTGAATTAAATTTTAATACGGAATTTGGAATATAACAAACCGTTTGTCATTTTCATTTCGCATATAACTTTAAGAAATAACGGTATATCTGGGAAGTTTTTGCACACTCAGCTTGTTCTTGTTTATAACAATCAATGTGAGCTGACAGCTTATAAAAATTTCATGGGAGATTCACGATAGCATTTTTCACTTCGAGGGAAATAAAAATCTTAAGGGGGCAAAATATTTTGCATTTTATTGCCGATAGGGGTGATAAATTTAACCTCTCACCACTTTCACGTGTTGTTATTAGCCGATTTCCATTAACTAATGCCTTTATCGTGTCTTTATCTACTTCAACTGGCTTGCCAGAAAATACATATTCCACATCAACACATGTTCTCCATACACATCGTTTAATTTCTTTCTGGCTTGAACAAAATTTTTTACCTTTTCTATAGTGAAAAGTAAAATATGACGAAAATCTATATATAATAGGCGCCAACCAAAAAACTATTGCGTAGAATTAATTGAACTTTTTTTACACACAAGTCTTGCTATATGAGTTCTCAAAACATATAATGATTATGCGGTTTAAGTATGAAGTTGGGTTCGGAAAAAATGCTTTAAATCTTCTATCGAGAAAAAACGAAATTACTTTCCGAATAATCAAATATTTTAGAAGAATCAGCTTAGAGTTGCTCGGGTTCTGAAACCGTGTATTGTAACGTATGCTAAAAATCACCTTCTGTAAAGTGATGGGAAATCTCGTGGTTTTCCGAACATGCCTGATAATTTAAAAAAAAAATTTTTTTAATTTTTTACTAAACTTTAGAACGTCTCATAAGAAAATTAAAATTTCTTCAAATAGTACGCCTAATAAGTCGGAAAAACGCTTTTCTGTAAAACGCAAAATAGATGTTCTGTAAATGGTTAACGCTGAAATTTTGGCATTTTCAGATCTCAATCGTACCCTGAAGCGAACTGTTGAATTTTTTGTAAACCCAGCGCTAAAAATAAAATTAAATGCTGCACTTTCTGTAACTAATTATTTTTTTCAGCAATGGATTACTTCGTCCAGAAAGATCAGTGTCCCATAATCGTCACCACACAATTTATGCCAAATATATATATATATATATATATATATATATTTTTTTTTTTTTTTTTTTTTTTTTTTTTTTTTTCAGTCATCTGTGATGACGTTCTGTGCAGCTTTGAAACACATTTACTGGTAATTAATCCCAATAACATTTGCGACTTATTTTACCATGCAATGCTGTTATTTATCCCTTTACAATTAATGTTTCTAATTATTTTTTAGATTATTATTGTGCTATAATTAGATAGCAAACCTTAAAACATCTATTTGGACCACAATGTTTAGAAAATAAAAAAGACTTCATCAGGGTACCTATTTTTCTCAAAGAGAATTTTACTCTCGATATCAATAAAAATGAATTTTTTTTTTTAAAGATATTTGAATTAAACTGTTTTCATAATAAAATCGAAGTGAAATTAAAAAAAAATTAAAATTTTTAACAAAAAAACATTAAAAAAAGGCACCTTTCTTTTTTTTAATGCCAAAATGTGCCTTTTCCAGAACAGGCTTACAGAAATTTGGGGCTTTCAAAGAGAAAGCATTTTTCAAATCGCGCATTTATCAGAATAAGGGTGCCAAATAAATTTTTAAAATAAACTCAATCCTTGTTTGCTAATAATTCTAAAAATTTGAAACTGCTGTATTTGTTTTGTTGCCATAAATTAAAATATTTGCACTTGTTTTGTACTTAATTGTCTGTTTTGCTATTGACACTTTATTCTTGCTCTTTTGTCTTTTGAACTTATTTTTTGATGGAATGCAAGTTAAAATATTTTCAGTTTCATCATTTCAATGCCATAAATTTAACAAAAAAAAAAAAAAATTCTGGTAAATTAAAATGTTCAAGTTTCAGTTAAAGCAAAATAATCATAATGAAATCTTTAAATAATTTAAAGTTTAATGCTCTTATCCAAAAAAAAAAAAAGTTGACGTAGACTTTAAAGTAAAATTTATGAAAAAATTTTATGAAAAATTTCGATAACGTTGATTTTAAAGTCTGCGTTAATTTTTTTTTGGATAAGGGGTTAAATATTTATGCTTTTATGCAAAAAAAAAGTAAAATTTATGAAAAATTTTAATAACGTTGACTTTAAAGTCTATAGAGATTTAAGTATTAATTAAGTATAAATACTTTTATAGTTTCTTTATTTATTTTTTTAAGTTCATTTGTGCTTTATGTTTTAGCAGTTATCACAGCAAAAATGCAATATTAAATTTGGTGTAGGCAAATTTTCAAATGTATACCTACATATCTACTCTTGTAAAGTATTTATTTTCTTAAACAAAATAATATGTTTTTTATGTTATTTAATATGTACTCGTATATTATATTTTATTTAATTTTTTTTTCCACTAATTTCATTTTTTCTTTGTTTATTTTCATGTTTACTTCTGCAAAAAATAAATAAATTAAAACACGATCTTTAACCAACAAAATTTATGTACAAAACAAACAAAAAAAAAATATTTTAAAATTTTACTCTTTGTACACTTTATTTGGTTGTTGTTACAATAATTCGGTTGCTGCGTTATAATAATCATTTTAAAATATTTGTGCCAATGAAACATAAAAACACATTTATTTATTTGTAAATACAAATTGTACAAAAATATTTATTTATTTTTACCCCTTTCGACATCACCAATTTATTGATCTGGCACTTTACATCCACCCACCACCTACACCTTTATACAAAAATTAAAAAAAAAATCAACAAACAATTCCTGCTCAACAAATTACTTTTATGAACCAACCAACCAAAAAAAAAATATCCAATCTGTATATTTTTTTTAAATAAAACACCAATACAGGGACCACATCCGGCTTTAATTATTGTAAGTATTTCCTGGTTTTATGTATATTATTTCTTATTTTTTTTTTATTATTCTTATGTTTAATAATGAGCCGTTTTTTTTTGAAAGTGGTATAAGTTCATTTAAAAAAAAATTAATGAAAAATCAGTAAAAAAAAACACAATTTTTGTAAAATGAACTTATACCACTTTCAAAAATAACAGCTCATTTATTTCGTTTTGTTTTTTTAAATTAATTTTGTTTTTATTATTCTTATTTTTAACATATAAGCCGTTATTTTTGAAAGTGGTACAAGTCCATTTAAAACAAAAATAATGAAAAATTAGTAATACAAAGACAAAATTTTTGTAAAATGGACTTATACCACTTTCAAAAATAACAGCTCAGTTATTTCGTTTTATTTATCGTGTTTTGGTAATTTTTTTTTTATTCTTGGTTAAAGGTTTTTTAAACTTAATTTTTGTTAAACTTTTTGATTCCAAATAATTTATATATTTTTTTATATAAATATATTTTATATTCAAGTATTTTATTTATTAATTTATGTATTTAAGCGCTTGGTTTAGATTATTATTTTTTTTGTTTAATATTAATTGTGTTACATATTTGAATTTATTTCATTCAACTTGAGTTTGTTATTAAATTTTGTCTGTATCCCTCCAACAAACAAAAAAAATCATATTTGGTATTCTAATGTATTTCTTATATTCATTCTATTTATCATCCAATAACCAATAAAATTATTTCATGCCATCAATAACATTTACCACCACGTGCATTACTGCTCCAACTGCATTATCTATTATCGTCAACAACATCACAATATGTACCGTACCAACTCTCTTCAACCACCGCCGTAACCAACAACATCTTTGTTTCTTAAATTGTGTAATTTTTTTTTTTAAATTAATTTTTTTTAACTCGAATCTAAACTCCCAACTCTTTGTTGCAATCCAACCATAATTGTAAAAAAAAATTATTTTTTTTTTATACCACCTTATTTTGTGTGTAACAAATTATTGAACAAAAAAAAAAAAAAAAAAAATCAATGTAATATTAAACCACCACCACAATTCAACCTTTTATTGTCGTCTTGTCTACGATTATTTCATAAATGTATTTAAAAAAAATAATTTCTTGCGATGTTAATTACTTGCGTCATTAATTTTCAAAAAATCTAGAGTAGTACTGCAGGAACGCTTGCGGTAAAGTATCTCTATTTATTGTAATCCATAAAACCCATAAAATTAAGAATAATAATTATAAGTAAACAGTTATCTATTTTCTTTTTGTAATAGAGGCGATTCCATTAATTAATATTTGAATCGATTGCTTATAAAAGCTGTAAAATCGATAGTTCTGGTCATCGTTTGCTCATGAGCAAGGTCAGCAGTTTAATATATTAAAGGCAGCAGGCTACCCACTACGCGACTGCAAATGACGTTGACTAGAACTGTCGCTGTCTAGTTAGCTGTTTAATTATTTTGGAAACAGTAGCAGCAAATTTAGCAGCTGATCTGTAATTTTGAGGTTTTGATTTTTTTTTTTTTTGTATGCGTTTGGGTGGCGCCCTAGATCAGTCCGGCAGGTTGCGCTGCAGTCAATATCTGCAGCGGTATCTTTGACTGCATATCTGTTTTATGAATCTACACCATTCAGGGTAACACCCTGAATCGATTTAGTCGTTTATGTTGTACTGGCCATGGAGACCACTTAAAAACAGCTAATCAAAAACCAGATTTATGAAATAGAATGTCCTTAGTCTAATAATTTCTACACATACATAAAAAAGCCGAGGGAGAGGGTAAAAACGGCCGGTATATGTAATATTTAATGTAAAAAAAAGATTCAATTCAAATCTTTAGAACCTCTTGATTGTTAAATAAAATTAAATATTTTCAAACGCTCATTTTTTTTATTATGCTGGCAGCACTAAATGGTTCATTGCCGCCAACGAAAATAGATATCAGCCTAACTGGACGACAGCTACAATGCTGGTCGTGTAGCTATAGTTTAATGCATTAAACACATTCGAAACAGCAGGCTAACGACATCAACCTGTCAAAATTAGAATATATGCGTTTATATGAAAATGATTATTTTCCCGACAGCACGGCTACATGGCTACGCGACCATTTGTAGCTGTAGTTAACTTAGGCTAATTACTATTTTCGTTGGCGACAATGAACAATTTAGTGCTGCCAGTATAATAAAAAATTAGCTTTTGAAAATATTTAATTTTATTTGTCAATCAAGAGGTTTTAAAGAAATTAATTAAATTGTTTTTACATTATTATTTTATTCTATATCAAAACGTTCAAATTACAGTTTGGCTACACAGCGACATTTGTAGCCAACGGCACTGTAGTCGGTACCCTGCGAATGTGTTTAATGTATAAATGTGATTCGAGCTGGTAAAAAAAGCACAAAACAATGTTAGCTTTGTAGTTTCTAGTAAATTACCCGCCATTACACTGACCCCTTAGAATCGGCTCGTTCTTGGCTACTAAAATACAAAAACGTATGAAAAGCCTGAAATAATGAAAAGGAAAACTGCATCAAAATGGAATCGCTTGTTATTAAAAATCGCATACACTTGGTTTTGTTTTTTATTTTTTATTGTTAATTTTATATTTAAACTCTTGATTGCAATTTCATTATTTATTTTATGTATGTATGTAGATTTTTTCCTTTCTTTTTATAAAGTATGTTTGAATTTTATTATATCTACACAAATAATATTCTCCAACTATTTTTATTATTTAATGAATTTCAATGAAAGCTGTACACGAACAAACAAAAAAAAGCGCTAATGAAAAAGCTGCAGCAGTTTTTCTGTTTCAAATTTCAATTCTTTTAAAGGAGTTGCAAACAAGAATATTAAAATTATATTTTTAATTTCCAAACTGGGCCAAAACGTCACATGCCCATGCCCTACCGAATGAAAAAGATAGAAATGTTAATATTTTTAAAAATTTCGCTAGAAATTACTCGATATCGAATCCGCCGATTTGAGATTTTTTTTTTTTTCTCTCCACAAAAAAACTCAACAACAATTCTTAATTCATTATAAATACTACAAAAAAAAAAAAAAAAAAAAAAAAAAAAAATCAAGGCCCAAATAGTCGCATTCAATATCGAATGGAAACTATGGAAATTTTGGACTCTTATTATGTAAGTCCGCGGCGACTTTCAGTTTACGCTATTCTCACTGTCATACTATAACGCCAAGGCGGTCGTCTCGATAATAGTTAAAAAGGTTCTAGTTTGATATGTTTTTATAAAAATTTCTTTTTTGAATGAACGAAGTGATAAAGTTCCTAACCCAATACGGAGTAATAAGACCGCAGAAGTTGTAATTTACGTTTTTGTTATACAACGAATAAGTCTGCATGTTCTCTTCATTACAAGCATTTACATGTAAGAAAAAAAGTAAAAAAATCCAATTTTTGATTAAAAAAAAAAAACACAAAAAATCAAAGATAACACAGGCCTACTAAAATGATTTTTTTGTGGAGCTTAAAATTTTTTTCTATAAAACGAGAGGTACATGTAGGACTAAAAAAGTAGCTATAGAATTTGAATCAGGTATACAATTGAATCAATCGAGTTTACTAGAAATCAGTTTTAGTTTTAGCAGCACCAAAATCATTGTAGGCCTCTGTGTCCCAAATTATATTATATTATCACCAAGGGCTATAATCGCACCGTGGCCTTTAAAGATCTATTGTGCAGTCCAGCTCCCAACTACAGTCTGAGATTCCTTACGAATCGTGACTAGATCCTTTGGGACCAATGCCCCACTACCTAAGCAGCTTGTTCTGCGTCTTGTCACCGCTAAGCACTCGCAGAGAACATACTTCGACGTTTCCTGTCCTTCTCGACAGAAACGACAAGAATCGTTCTGTAGCACACCTGTCATAAATAAATTAAAAAAAAAAGTATTCTTTTTAACTGAACATCCAAAAGCTGCTGCCGAGAATTCATTTACGTTCATGTTTACGCTTTTTCATATCAAAGATGACTATTTTCACCTTGATTTTTGAAAATCAAATTTGAAAATTAATTTAGAATTGAAAGTGTTATAAGTCCACTTAAAAAAAAAAATTAATTAGCGGTAATTTTAGTAAGATATAGACACCATATTTTTAAATATTACCACTGAATTACTTTTTTTTTTTTTTGTATAAAAAAAATGGACTTATACCACTTGCAACAATAACAGCTCAATTGACACATTTATTTTTAATAGAAAGTTTGAAGTAAATTACACCCAACACACCATTACATACACATGATTAACATCCATTATTGTCAATATTAAATTTGTAACACTTTAACTCAAAATTGATTTCAGAATTTGCAAGTAAATGTTAAGAAAAACTTAAAAATTCAGTGCAATGTGCATGGTATGTCTAACACAGAATGTTTGAAAAACCAATGTCATGGCATAGAAAATGACAAATTTACAGAAAATACCGGAAGCAGGTCCATATGTTGCAAGGTATTATCAAAACTAAAAACAAAAAAAAAATTAAAAAATAATTGTCAATTCAAATTGTGTAACGTATTAGGATGATGTATGTATGTATGTAGTTACTTGATGCAAATGCTCTTGCAGAGCGGGAAATACAAAAGTACCTAAACCATTTGTATTTGCATTTTAGCAAAAGCAATTTGCATCAAACCCTGAATACCACTAATAATAAAAATTGTGTTTTGTACTTGAGTAGTGTTTTGCTTTCAAACATAAATATTTATATGTAGTATGTGGGCATGTGTGTGTATATATATGTATTTAAGTAATTGTGTGTGTGATTATAAAAAAGTTGGTGTATGAATTGGGTAGTTGTAAGAAATAATTAATATCAAGCATATGCTTGTATGTGCGCATGTGTATGTATGTCTGTTGTGCGTATTATGTATAAGATTTTGAATAAATTTGCTTGCTTTTGTTGCAAACTTTTTGTTTTATTGCTATTCTATTTCACCTTTTTTTTTCCTCTTTTTTTTTAATTTTTTATAGTTAAAACTTAAACAAAATATTTTTTTTTTGGCTTCATTAATAAATGCAATTTTTTATTAATTTAATTTTTTTATTGTTGTTGTTTTTCTTTTAAAATCTATTTGTGTTGTTTTAATTATTTAGGGTGAATTGGAGCAACAATTATTGCAAGCTAATCCAATTCTGGAAGCCTTTGGTAATGCCAAGACCGTAAAGAATGACAACTCATCACGTTTTGTAAGTAAAAACTATAACAATAACAACAATAACAACAACAAATTATTTAATTAATACTTTTTTATCGGTTATTATTTTGTTTTAATTTATTTAGGGTAAATTTATTCGCATAAATTTTGATGCTTCTGGTTATATTTCGGGTGCCAACATTGAAACGTATTTACTTGAAAAATCTCGTGCCATTCGTCAAGCTAAAGACGAAAGAACATTCCATATTTTCTATCAGTTACTCGCTGGCGCTACGCCTGAACAACGTGACAAATTCATTTTAGATGATATAAAAACATATCCATTCCTTTCAAATGGCAGTTTGCCGGTGCCCGGTGTTGATGATTTTGCTGAATTCCAGGCCACCGTAAAATCTATGAATATAATGGGCATGACGGCCGATGATTTCAATTCGATATTCCGAATTGTAAGTGCAGTGCTGCTGTTTGGTTGTATGAAATTCCGCCAAGAACGCAACAATGACCAAGCCACACTTCCTGATAATACAGTGGCCCAAAAGATTGCCCATTTGTTGGGCTTAAGTGTTACCGATATGACTAGGGCTTTCCTAACGCCTCGGATTAAGGTGGGTCGCGATTTCGTTACGAAGGCCCAAACTAAGGAGCAGGTTGAGTTTGCTGTAGAAGCAATCGCTAAGGCGTGCTACGAGCGCATGTTTAAATGGTTAGTGAATCGTATTAATCGTTCTTTAGATCGTACCAAACGTCAGGGTGCTTCGTTTATTGGTATTCTTGATATGGCTGGTTTCGAAATTTTCGAGTTGAACTCGTTCGAACAACTGTGCATCAACTATACAAACGAAAAGTTGCAACAACTTTTCAATCATACGATGTTCATTTTGGAACAAGAGGAATATCAAAGAGAAGGTATTGAGTGGAAATTTATAGATTTTGGTTTGGATTTGCAGCCAACGATTGATTTAATTGATAAGCCTGGTGGTATTATGGCTCTCTTGGATGAGGAGTGTTGGTTCCCTAAGGCCACCGACAAGACATTCGTCGAAAAATTGGTGTCAGCACATTCAATGCATCCGAAATTTATGAAAACAGATTTCCGTGGTGTAGCCGACTTTGCTATTGTACACTACGCCGGCAAGGTGGATTATTCTGCTGCCAAGTGGTTGATGAAAAACATGGATCCGCTTAATGAAAATATTGTTTCTCTGCTACAAAACTCACAAGATCCATTTGTGGTCAACATTTGGAAAGATGCTGAAATTGTTGGCATGGCTCATCAAGCTCTTACTGATACCCAGTTCGGAGCTCGTACCCGAAAGGGTATGTTCCGTACTGTATCACATTTGTACAAGGAGCAATTGGCTAAACTTATGGACACTTTGCGCAACACCAATCCAAACTTTGTGCGTTGTATCATACCCAATCATGAGAAACGTGCTGGCAAGATTGATGCCCCTCTGGTCCTTGACCAGTTGCGTTGCAATGGTGTGCTCGAAGGTATTCGTATTTGTCGCCAGGGCTTCCCCAATCGTATTCCATTCCAAGAGTTCCGTCAACGTTATGAGTTACTTACACCCAATGTTATACCCAAGGGCTTTATGGATGGTAAAAAGGCTTGCGAGAAAATGATCGCAGCTCTGGAACTCGACTCGAATCTATTCCGTGTCGGTCAGTCGAAGATCTTCTTCCGCGCTGGTGTTTTAGCTCATCTCGAAGAAGAGCGTGATTATAAAATAACTGATCTTATTGTAAACTTCCAAGCATTCTGCCGTGGTTTCTTGGCCAGGCGTAACTATCAAAAACGTTTGCAACAATTGAACGCCATACGAATTATACAGCGTAATTGTGCTGCCTATTTGAAGTTACGGAATTGGCAGTGGTGGCGCTTGTATACAAAAGTCAAACCTCTGCTTGAGGTTACAAAGCAGGAAGAAAAGCTCGTTCAAAAGGAAGATGAGCTTAAGCAAGTGCGTGAAAAACTTGACACACTCGCAAAGAGTACACAAGAGTTTGAGCGCAAATACCAACAGGCGTTGGAGGAGAAGACCTCATTGGCCGAACAGTTGCAAGCTGAAATAGAACTTTGTGCTGAGGCGGAAGAGTCGCGTTCCAGGCTGATGGCTCGCAAACAGGAATTGGAAGATATGATGCAAGACTTGGAAACTCGCATTGAAGAAGAAGAAGAGCGTGTATTGTCTTTGGGTGTAGAAAAGAAGAAACTTGAATTAAACATACAAGACCTCGAGGAACAATTGGAAGAGGAGGAAGCAGCTCGACAAAAACTACAATTGGAAAAGGTGCAACTGGATGCAAAAATTAAGAAATACGAAGAAGAACTGGCTCTCACTGACGACCATAATCAAAAATTGGTGAAAGAGAAAAAATTACTAGAGGAAAGAGCCAATGATCTTTCCCAAACCTTAGCTGAAGAGGAAGAAAAAGCCAAACACTTGGCAAAACTAAAAGCAAAGCACGAAGCGACTATCGCTGAACTGGAA
Source organism: Thelaira solivaga (assembly GCA_947397855.1). Lineage (NCBI taxonomy): Eukaryota > Metazoa > Arthropoda > Insecta > Diptera > Tachinidae > Thelaira > Thelaira solivaga. The sequence goes on from OX377614.1 coordinate 12,080,303, forward strand.
GAAAGACTCCACAAAGATCAGCAGCAAAGGCAAGAATCTGATCGCACCAAACGTAAAATAGAAACGGAAATGGGAGATCTAAAAGAGCAATTAAATGAGCGTCGTATACAAGTAGAAGAACTGCAGGTGCAATTATCCAAACGGGAAGAAGAACTTACGCAAACGCTAATGCGAATCGATGAAGAATCGGCCTTAAAAGCTGCAGCCCAAAAAGCTCAAAGAGAAATTGAATCGCAATTGGCGGAATTGCAGGAAGATTTGGAGGCTGAGAAGGCAGCCAGAGCTAAAGCCGAGAAAATACGACGTGATTTGGGTGAAGAACTAGAAGCTCTCAAAAATGAATTATTAGATTCCCTAGACACAACCGCAGGTAATTCTTTAAGCCCACACACTTGAACATACATTTAGTAGACTAATTAACTTGCCTTTTTCTTATAGCCCAACAGGAGTTGCGTTCTAAACGTGAACAGGAGTTGGCATCGCTCAAGAAGTCCTTGGAGGAGGAAACTGTGAATCATGAATCAATGGTGGCCGAAATGAGACACAAGCACGTTCAAGAATTAAATGGTATTAATGAACAATTAGAGAATCTACGTAAAGCCAAGGCTGTGCTGGAAAAGGCTAAGGGTACTTTAGAAGCCGAAAATGCCGACTTAGCAACTGAACTTCGTAGTGTCAATAGCTCCCGCCAAGAAAATGATCGTCGCCGCAAACAAGCCGAATCCCAAATTGCTGAATTGCAGGTAAATTGTAAATCTGTTGACACATCTGTCCGGTACACATTGCGGTATTCACTGTGACCGCAGTATATCTCGTTCATTTAATTAAAAATACAAATAAATGTTGTGCAATTAAAATTACACCTCATTGGAAACTTGAATGACTTTTGTGGTTTCCGACCACCACCACCATCACCACCACACAACAATTCTTCTTTCAATACTCCCTCCCACTAGCGCACAACACAGAGAATAAGTTTGTCGTATGAAAAAAAAAAATTATATTTTTATGTGAGATTTATCTGTGTTCTGTGTTGAGCAGAGAGTGTTGCTGTTAGTATGTTGTCTGTTTGTAACCGTAACATTTGTGTGGAGCTTGAAATCGAAATTGAAATAGAAATTCATCATCATTCATTGTTTCAGGTGAAATTGGCTGAAGTGGAACGTGCCCGTTCAGAACTGCAAGAGAAATGCACAAAACTTCAACAGGAAGCGGAATACATAACGAACCAACTGGAAGAAGCTGAATTGAAAGCTTCAGCAGCAGTCAAATCAGCCTGTAATATGGAATCCCAACTTGCCGAAACTCAACAATTGCTTGAAGAAGAAACCCGCCAGAAATTATCGTTAAGTTCAAAGTTACGTCAACTTGAGTCTGAGAAGGAAGCGCTGCAGGAACAGCTTGAAGAAGATGAAGAAACGAAAAAGAATTACGAACGTAAATTGGCTGAGCTGACAATAACAATGCAAGACATTAAAAAGAAGGCCGAAGAAGATGCCGATATGGTGAAAGAACTGGAAGAGGGCAAGAAACGACTAAACAAGAGTATCGAGGATTTGGAACGGCAAGTGAAAGAACTTCAGGCTCAAAATGATCGTTTAGACAAGAGTAAAAAGAAGATTCAGTCCGAATTGGAAGATGCTACAATTGAATTGGAAGCACAACGCACAAAGGCAAGTGAACTTTTGTTTTTTTTTTTCTTAAACACTAAAATCTATTCAATTTAATTAATTGCGACAAGCAGGTGCTTGAGTTGGAGAAAAAACAAAAGAACTTTGATAAGATATTGGCGGAAGAGAAATCCATTTCAGAGCAACATGCACAAGAACGTGATACCGCTGAACGAGAGGCCCGAGAAAAAGAAACAAAGGTGCTTTCATTAAGCCGCGAATTAGATGAAGCTTATGATAAAATCGAAGATATGGAGGCAAAACGAAAAGCACTGCAAAATGAGTTGGATGATTTGGCCAACACACAAGGTACAGCTGACAAGAACGTGCACGAATTGGAGAAAGCTAAACGCGCCTTAGAATCCCAGTTGGCTGAACTAATAGCACAAAATGAAGAATTGGAAGATGACCTCCAATTGACCGAAGATGCCAAACTACGTTTAGAAGTAAACATGCAAGCTTTACGTTCACAATTCGAACGTGACCTGCAAGCTAAAGAAGAACAAGCTGAAGAAAAACGTCGTGGATTGGTTAAGCAATTGCGCGACCTTGAAGCTGAACTGGATGAGGAACGCAAACAACGTACAGCCGCAGTAGCTGCCAAAAAGAAACTTGAAGGTGATCTTAAAGAACTGGAAACCACAATGGAAATGCACAACAAAGTGAAAGAAGACGCCCTCAAACATGCGAAAAAATTACAGGTACAAGTTAAGGACGCTCTGCGTGAAGCAGAAGAAGCCAAGGCCGCTAAAGAAGAATTGCAAGCTGTTAGTAAAGAAGCAGAACGTAAAGTAAAGGCCCTCGAAGCGGAAGTAATGCAACTGTCGGAAGATTTGGCCAGCTCGGAGAGAGCGCGCCGTGCCGCTGAAACAGAACGTGATGAGTTAGCTGAGGAAATGACCGCCAACGCAAACAAGGGAACATTGATGATTGACGAGAAACGTCGCCTAGAAGCCCGCATTGCCTCATTAGAAGAAGAGCTTGAAGAGGAACAGTCAAACTCTGAAATACTGCTTGATCGCAGTCGCAAGGCTCAATTATTGAACGAACAGCTGTCAACCGAATTAGCTACAGAAAAATCAAATGCGCAAAAGAACGAAAACACAAGAGCGCTTCTGGAACGCCAAAACAAGGAACTGAAAGCTAAATTGGCTGAAATTGAAACAGCGCAAAGAACTAAAATCAAGGCCACTATTACCGGACTCGAAGCCAAGATTACCAACTTGGAAGAACAACTCGACAACGAGAATAAAGAACGACACCTCCAACAAAAAGCCAACCGCAAAATGGAAAAGAAAATCAAGGAATTGGGCTTGAACATTGAAGATGAACGTCGGCATGCCGATCAATACAAAGAGCAAATAGATAAAGTAAATTGCAAACAACTTGTAGAATTTAATAAATTAATCTCCTTCTCTTTTCTCTTTCTGCAGCTTAATAGTCGTATGAAGTTACTTAAACGTAATCTAGACGAAACAGAAGAGGAACTACAAAAAGAAAAGACCCAAAAACGCAAATATCAGCGCGAGTGTGAGGATATGATTGAAAGCCAAGAAGCCATGAGCCGTGAAATTAATTCCCTCAAAACAAAGCTTAGGTAAGCTGGCCTTACAATTCTTTTATTAAATTATTTACATAAAAATATTACAAATGGACTGAAGAATTTATCTGTTTCATTATTACTATTTTTTTTATACATAAACACGTTTAAATCTCAAATAGATCAATACAGGTTGCCGAAACCGAAAAGGCTAAAGCTTATTCACCCAAAAAGGATCCTACTCTAATAATGAATTGTGAGGGTATACAATAAACCGTGTTTTTAGTGGTAGAAAATTTAAAGAGATGTTTTATTTTATTATAAATGTTTAACCAATACATACAACAAAACTCAATACAATTTATTATGTGTCGTTTCGTGTCTGCTCACGTGCCAAAACAAGCTTACATAGTACATACATACATCCAACATATTTACTTTTCTGTTATCAAATAACGATCCGATCTCGTCTAATTTAGATTTTCTTCTGTGTAAGTTTTTTAATTTTTGCTTTAATTAGGTTTACCCTTGTATACCTAGTCCTCAAAACTTGTTAACAAATTCTCCTTCCCCCCCACATTCAATATTCATGCATAGAAACAACATTTATTGGGATGCTTCCTTTATTTTATTTATTTATTTTTTTTTTTTTTTTTTTGTCTTTAGTTTTGAAACTTTTACTTTTGCACGATTATTCTTCCCTTATAAATTCAGTTAATTAGTTTGACAATTTCACCGAAACGTGATTGCACGCACGTTAAATTGTACTCACAAATATTAGTTAAGGATATTGCTTTCGAAAACCTTCCTGAAAAACGCCCATTGAAACTGGAGTTGGTTATCAAACCAAGAAACAAAATCAAATTATGTGTTTTTGCATTTTTCAGTACTCTGGGGAATTTTCGGAATTTAAATAAAAAAAAAATAAAAAAAAACTAAAATACAAAGAAAAGACAATTTACTTCAGTTAACTAAATACTATGTACACAGGTGCATACATAAGCGTTCAAACATTTACATACTGTGATCATACAAGTCAACTTTTGGACCAGTAAAACTGACAACTGTTTCCCAAGTATTTTGTAGTGCTGCTTTCCAATCTGCACTTTTTTATTGGCTCTAATTTCTGAGACATTCCGTTAATTCCTAAATTCAAAAGGTGACATGTGGACATTACTTAAAAATGGTTGGTTTTATTGCTAAAAAAAAAATAAACAAAAATAATCCGAAAATCCACAACAAAATTTACTTCAAATCCCACCTATACTGTTTTTAAATCTGCTTAGTAGTTTTAGAAATATTGTAAAAGTTGTAACAAGAAATTTTTGAAACAAAGAAGAAGCGTCACTAAATTATTAATAAAATCAAAAGTTGTATATCGATTTTAATAAAATATGGCTCGTTTTGTTTGGAATTCATAAGGCTATATGAGTATGTGAAAAATTGCTGATTTTTTTTTGTGTTTTGAAAATTAAAAAAAGTCAAAATTTTTCAAAAAAAAAAAACTTTTTTTTGATAACTTCTACAAACTAGTGAGCCAATTTTAAAACAATGTTGGTAAAACTTGAAGCAAATTTTGTTGAGGCATTCGCGGATTTTCTTTTTTAACAAATTTAACAAACCGCTTTTAAGTAAATCTCGCATATCTCGAATTTAGAACATAACAGACATAACTCTGGAAATAGTTTTCAGTTGCTCTGGTCTAAAACCGTGTAAACTTGTGTAATCTTTATATCAGCGATTAGTTATATGCTGCTTCGGTTTATTATGCTCACACTCGAAACAGGTTGTACATACATACTCGTGTAGTCTGTATCAAAACGTAATGCAATTCTTGTACTAGTGGTTTACGTAAACAAACATTTTAAATTTGTTAAACTAACAATAGCATGTTTAAAACCTGTAGTTTTGCTTATGGGTTTAACGAAAAATTGTTAATTTTTTTGCATTTGTTTTATTTTAGACGCACCGGTGGCATGGGTTTGAGTTCAAGCCGTCTTACAGGCACACCCTCCTCAAAGCGAGGTGACGACAGTTCTTCAGTGCAAGATGAATCGTTAGATGGCGAAGATTCTGGAAACTAAATTCAAAATTAAAAGAAAAAACAAAAGATTTTTTCATTATTTTCTGTTATTTTTTTTTATAAATTTAATTATTTTTACATCAGTATAAACACCGCAAAAGATGATCATGTTCTTTGTAAAAAAAAAACAAACACAAACAAAAATCAAGAAACGAGAAAAAAACAAAAGAGAAAGAAAAAGCATACAATAAAAATTGAAAAAACTATTTTTTCTACTACAATTAGAAATTCTTCCTCTGCTCCCTCCAATGTACCAACTCCCCAGCCAAACAACAAATAAACCCTTATCCCTTACTACCCTTTAATGCCTACAAAAATATTAATTATTATTAACTACGTATAATTAATAACATTAAAATTAAAAACAAAGAAAAATTTTATAAAAAAAATTTATTAAAAAAGCAAATAAAAAAAGTATTGGAAAAATGCATTTATACATTAAAAAAAAAAATTATAATAAATTAAAGGGGAACTATTTTTTTATTATGATTAAATAAGGCACGTTTATTCTTTGTCTAAATTTTCATTTTTATTTTTTTGTTTATACATATAGTAAGAAGAAGAATTTGACGATATACGAATGGCTCTTGCGAGCATATTGTAAATACCATAAGTGAGACTTATTTAATTAAAGCAACACTTTGATATTTTTTAAATCATTTAATATAAATTTGAAATCACATACACAAATGGCAAAGTATGTATGCAGTTAGTTGTTTTATATTGTGCTAAACAAGAAAAATTATTTACATTAAAATTTCAATTCGTGCTCTTTCTTTTCTTCTTATTTCTTTCTCTCTCACTCTAATAACACAATCCTTCTTTTTACACATACTTCGAAATATATTTTAATTATATTATACATACATACACACATATATATTATATTATATAATTTCTTTTAATAAAAAAAACACACTTATTTTTAACTCTTATTTAACTTTTCAGTTTGTTTATTTTAAAATAAAACTGTTCTATTTTTAAATTGTCGTTTTACTTTTATTATCCCTACACTTGATCTACGCTTGTTTAAGTTTAATTACTTATAAAATAATAATAAGAATAATAACAATAAGATATACAATAACAAACTCGCAATAATTTTCTTTTTATTAAACATAAAGTACATACATCCATACATATACAAATCTATAACAATCAATTATCACAGATGAGACAAAGCAACTCGAGAATGATTAAAACAAAATAATTAATATAACACATTCACACACACACACACACACACACACAACTTAATAATTAATTACAAACACTACGTACCCAGCACAAAAAAAATTAGGAGCAAGAAGTAAAAAAATCACTACTTCTACCACTGAAGAAAAGAGCGTCATTGGAAGCAAGCTGTCCTCTTCTGAAAACTATTCACTTAATAAAATGAGCTTTTAGGAAGCTTTAAAATGTAATATCCCGTGATTGTGATGCGGTAATAGTTATGAAATTGTTGAAAAAAATTAAGTGATTTAAAATCACATCTAAATTATAACAATCACTTTCGTAAAGAATCACTTTTATTTATTTTTTTTTTTTTGCTGGGTATGAATGAATGCATTTCCACTTTGAAAATGTTTAAACTTTATATTGCACATTTTTATGATAATTGCGGGGTACATATTGAACACGAGCAAACAAAAATTGGTTCGTTTTTAGTTTTTTTTAATCAAATTTCCTTCCATAATGATGTGAAATTTTGAAATTGCCGAATTAGTGACTTAGGATATTTATAAAACAATGGCTAATAATTAGTGAAAAAGCTTAAAAATTAAATTAAATTTTTACTTTAGCAACTCTAGCTCTTGTTTTTCATCTTATCAAAGCTTTTATCTTTGACACCGTATGACAGGCAGAACTCGATTCTAAAAGAAACACAAATTTACCTCATTTGCACTTACATATGGCGAGAAATAGAAAAGAAATATTTCTTTCATGTTCAGCACAATTGCCCTAAAAAGTGCAATACAACAATATTTTGACTGTAAGTCAGAGTTGTACACACCTATGCAAATGTGTATGAGTACATACATACATAAATAACAATCTAATGGATTTGCAGTTTCTTTGGATATACTCGTAGCACGCCTAATTTAACAAAATTTAGTGCCATTTAGAAAAATGCTTCTATTGCAGTGTGGAAAGGCTTTTTGCATATTTTGATACATGATCCCCTAGTATATAGATAGTAGTGACAAATTGGTAGAAAGAAAAAAAACAGACGTTGCCTTTACATGAATAAAAAATCCGATGGAGCCTAATTGGAATGGACAGAAATATGTTGTACATTTACTCTGCGAAACGAAATATTTTATATCAACTTTGAAACTGTAAATCCTTTCAACTAAATTGCGTTTCATAATGGTAATGATTAGCAACAATAATAATAATAATGTGATTAATAATAATAATAACAAAAATAATAATTTCTAATTAAATAACTGAATCAACAGGTTTTCTTTGCAAACGAATTTATTCATTCTTAATATTGTTAAACATATAAAAACTATAAAAGGCATTTCTCATTAAACAGTTTTTTTAATTGGTAAAGTAACTAAAAAAAAGTACTTAAAAATGAATCACTTTAATACTTGAATAACTTTATATAAATAATAATAATAATAATAATTATATTATGTATACTTTGTTACATTCAATAAAATGGAAAAATACCAATACATCCTAATCCATATATGTGTATACATTTATAAAAGAGTAACGTTACTGATCCAGCAAAGGCAAAATAAGAAATTGGCTACGTCCCACATGCCACATGCCACACGGCAAGTTGAATAAAAAGGGTTTCAATTAGGAAAACGCTTATAACTTTATAAGCGTTTGAAGAATTTTAGAAAAATGTTAGGTGGAACAATATCCCACTTCCCTCTCTATCACCTAGTGAAAATTTCATTTAAAAATATTAAGCGGTGCAAAAGTTGTAGCCAAAAAAATAAAAAAAAAATTGAGAAAAATACCATGTTGCAAGTTCTGATTGATCTACTTTTGATTTTTCCCCTATAACTTTTGAATGGGTTAATATTTTTTAATGAAACTTCCACCAGTTGGAAAAGTGAAAAATGGGCTACATATTTGTAGAACATTTTTTTAAAATCGCTTTAACACTAAAAAAGTTATAAGCATTTTTCTAATTCAAACGCTTTTTTTTTACAGTGGATGTGGCATATGGCAACATAAGTTGCATGTGGCAGATAGCCCATTTTCCCCTCTGCCACATGCTGAAAGTTTCATTAAAAAATATTGACCCATTCCAAAGTTATTACGAAACCACAAAATTGTATTCAAAATGTAACGGTCGCACTGGCCGAGATTTCAATTCAAAAAACTTCAGCGAAAAAAGTAAAACACCAGGGTAACAGAACCAGCAGTAGGTGAATTTTTGCGAATTAATTTTTGTTTTTTTGTTATAACTTTTGAACAGATAAATATTTGCGCATGGGACTTGCACCATGTTCTAGAGCAAGAAATGGGCTACTTGCCACATGCAACTTTTGATGCCACATGCCACAAATAAGTTGCATAAAAAGTGTTTTAATTGAAAAAACGCTTATAACTTTTTAAGCGTTTGATGAATTTTAGAAAAATATTCGATGGAAAAATAGCCCATTTCCTGCTCTAACACCTAGTGAAAGTTTCGTTTAAAAATTTCAAGCCGTTCAAAAGTTATAGCAAAAAAACTGAAAACATTACAAAAATAGTATGTTGCAAGTTCCGGTTCATCAGCTTTTTGGATTTTTACCTATAACTTTTGAATGGGTTAAGATATCTTAATAAAACTTTCAGCATGTGGCAGGGTGGGAATAGGGCTACATTCTAATGGAACATTTTTTCAAAATCGCTCCAACGCTGAGAAAGTTATAAGCGTTTTTCTAATTAAAACGCTTTTTACCTTAAGTGGATGTGGCATATGGCAACATAAGTTGCATGTGGCAGATAGCCCATTTTCCACTCTGCCACATGCTGAAAGTTTCATTAAAAAATACTGACCCATTCCAAAGTTATTGCGAAAACACAAAATTGTATTCAAAATGTAACGGTCGCACTGGCCGAGATTTCAATTCAAAAAACTTCAGCGAAAAAAGTAAAACACCAGGGTAACAGAACCAGCAGTAGGTGAATTTTTGCGAATTAATTTTTGTTTTTTTGTTATAACTTTTGAACAGATAAATATTTGCGCATGGGACTTGCACCATGTTCTAGAGCAAGAAATGGGCTACTTGCCACATGCAACTTTTGATGCCACATGCCACAAATAAGTTGCATAAAAAGTGTTTTAATTGAAAAAACGCTTATAACTTTTTAAGCGTTTGATGAATTTTAGAAAAATATTCGATGGAAAAATAGCCCATTTCCTGCTCTAACACCTAGTGAAAGTTTCGTTTAAAAATTTCAAGCCGTTCAAAAGTTATAGCAAAAAAACTGAAAACATTACAAAAATAGTATGTTGCAAGTTCCGGTTCATCAGCTTTTTGGATTTTTACCTATAACTTTTGAATGGGTTAAGATATCTTAATAAAACTTTCAGCATGTGGCAGGGTGGGAATAGGGCTACATTCTAATGGAACATTTTTTCAAAATCGCTCCAACGCTGAGAAAGTTATAAGCGTTTTTCTAATTAAAACGCTTTTTACCTTAAGTGGATGTGGCATATGGCAACATAAGTTGCATGTGGCAGATAGCCCATTTTCCACTCTGCCACATGCTGAAAGTTTCATTAAAAAATACTGACCCATTCCAAAGTTATTGCGAAAACACAAAATTGTATTAAAAATGTAACGGTCGCACTGGCCGAGATTTCAATTCAAAAAACTTCAGCGAAAAAAGTAAAACACCAGGGTAACAGAACCAGCAGTAGGTGAATTTTTGCGAATTAATTTTTGTTTTTTTGTTATAACTTTTGAACAGATAAATATTTGCGCATGGGACTTGCACCATGTTCTAGAGCAAGAAATGGGCTACTTGCCACATGCAACTTTTGATGCCACATGCCACAAATAAGTTGCATAAAAAGTGTTTTAATTGAAAAAACGCTTATAACTTTTTAAGCGTTTGATGAATTTTAGAAAAATATTCGATGGAAAAATAGCCCATTTCCTGCTCTAACACCTAGTGAAAGTTTCGTTTAAAAATTTCAAGCCGTTCAAAAGTTATAGCAAAAAAACTGAAAACATTACAAAAATAGTATGTTGCAAGTTCCGGTTCATCAGCTTTTTGGATTTTTACCTATAACTTTTGAATGGGTTAAGATATCTTAATAAAACTTTCAGCATGTGGCAGGGTGGGAATAGGGCTACATTCTAATGGAACATTTTTTCAAAATCGCTCCAACGCTGAGAAAGTTATAAGCGGTTTTCTAATTAAAACGCTTTTTAACTTAAGTGGATGTGGCATATGGCAACATAAGTTGCATGTGGCAGATAGCCCATTTTCCACTCTGCCACATGCTGAAAGTTTCATTAAAAAATATTGACCCATTCCAAAGTTATTGCGAAAACACAAAATTGTATTCAAAATGTAACGGTCGCACTGGCCGAGATTTCAATTCAAAAAACTTCAGCGAAAAAAGTAAAACACCAGGGTAACAGAACCAGCAGTAGGTGAATTTTTGCGAATTAATTTTTGTTTTTTTGTTATAACTTTTGAACAGATAAATATTTGCGCATGGGACTTGCACCATGTTCTAGAGCAAGAAATGGGCTACTTGCCACATGCAACTTTTGATGCCACATGCCACAAATAAGTTGCATAAAAAGTGTTTTAATTGAAAAAACGCTTATAACTTTTTAAGCGTTTGATGAATTTTAGAAAAATATTCGATGGAAAAATAGCCCATTTCCTGCTCTAACACCTAGTGAAAGTTTCGTTTAAAAATTTCAAGCCGTTCAAAAGTTATAGCAAAAAAACTGAAAACATTACAAAAATAGTATGTTGCAAGTTCCGGTTCATCAGCTTTTTGGATTTTTACCTATAACTTTTGAATGGGTTAAGATATCTTAATAAAACTTTCAGCATGTGGCAGGGTGGGAATAGGGCTACATTCTAATGGAACATTTTTTCAAAATCGCTCCAACGCTGAGAAAGTTATAAGCGGTTTTCTAATTAAAACGCTTTTTAACTTAAGTGGATGTGGCATATGGCAACATAAGTTGCATGTGGCAGATAGCCCATTTTCCACTCTGCCACATGCTGAAAGTTTCATTAAAAAATATTGACCCATTCCAAAGTTATTGCGAAAACACAAAATTGTATTCAAAATGTAACGGTCGCACTGGCCGAGATTTCAATTCAAAAAACTTCAGCGAAAAAAGTAAAACACCAGGGTAACAGAACCAGCAGTAGGTGAATTTTTGCGAATTAATTTTTGTTTTTTTGTTATAACTTTTGAACAGATAAATATTTGCGCATGGGACTTGCACCATGTTCTAGAGCAAGAAATGGGCTACTTGCCACATGCAACTTTTGATGCCACATGCCACAAATAAGTTGCATAAAAAGTGTTTTAATTGAAAAAACGCTTATAACTTTTTAAGCGTTTGATGAATTTTAGAAAAATATTCGATGGAAAAATAGCCCATTTCCTGCTCTAACACCTAGTGAAAGTTTCGTTTAAAAATTTCAAGCCGTTCAAAAGTTATAGCAAAAAAACTGAAAACATTACAAAAATAGCATGTTGCAAGTTCCGGTTCATCAGCTTTTTGGATTTTTACCTATAACTTTTGAATGGGTTAAGATATCTTAATAAAACTTTCAGCATGTGGCAGGGTGGGAATAGGGCTACATTCTAATGGAACATTTTTTCAAAATCGCTCCAACGCTGAGAAAGTTATAAGCGTTTTTCTAATTAAAACGCTTTTTACCTTAAGTGGATGTGGCATATGGCAACATAAGTTGCATGTGGCAGATAGCCCATTTTCCACTCTGCCACATGCTGAAAGTTTCATTAAAAAATACTGACCCATTCCAAAGTTATTGCGAAAACACAAAATTGTATTAAAAATGTAACGGTCGCACTGGCCGAGATTTCAATTCAAAAAACTTCAGCGAAAAAAGTAAAACACCAGGGTAACAGAACCAGCAGTAGGTGAATTTTTGCGAATTAATTTTTGTTTTTTTGTTATAACTTTTGAACAGATAAATATTTGCGCATGGGACTTGCACCATGTTCTAGAGCAAGAAATGGGCTACTTGCCACATGCAAATTTTGATGCCACATGCCACAAATAAGTTGCATAAAAAGTGTTTTAATTGAAAAAACGCTTATAACTTTTTAAGCGTTTGATGAATTTTAGAAAAATATTCGATGGAAAAATAGCCCATTTCCTGCTCTAACACCTAGTGAAAGTTTCGTTTAAAAATTTCAAGCCGTTCAAAAGTTATAGCAAAAAAACTGAAAACATTACAAAAATAGCATGTTGCAAGTTCCGGTTCATCAGCTTTTTGGATTTTTACCTATAACTTTTGAATGGGTTAAGATATCTTAATAAAACTTTCAGCATGTGGCAGGGTGGGAATAGGGCTACATTCTAATGGAACATTTTTTCAAAATCGCTCCAACGCTGAGAAAGTTATAAGCGGTTTTCTAATTAAAACGCTTTTTAACTTAAGTGGATGTGGCATATGGCAACATAAGTTGCATGTGGCAGATAGCCCATTTTCCACTCTGCCACATGCTGAAAGTTTCATTAAAAAATATTGACCCATTCCAAAGTTATTGCGAAAACACAAAATTGTATTCAAAATGTAACGGTCGCACTGGCCGAGATTTCAATTCAAAAAACTTCAGCGAAAAAAGTAAAACACCAGGGTAACAGAACCAGCAGTAGGTGAATTTTTGCGAATTAATTTTTGTTTTTTTGTTATAACTTTTGAACAGATAAATATTTGCGCATGGGACTTGCACCATGTTCTAGAGCAAGAAATGGGCTACTTGCCACATGCAACTTTTGATGCCACATGCCACAAATAAGTTGCATAAAAAGTGTTTTAATTGAAAAAACGCTTATAACTTTTTAAGCGTTTGATGAATTTTAGAAAAATATTCGATGGAAAAATAGCCCATTTCCTGCTCTAACACCTAGTGAAAGTTTCGTTTAAAAATTTCAAGCCGTTCAAAAGTTATAGCAAAAAAACTGAAAACATTACAAAAATAGTATGTTGCAAGTTCCGGTTCATCAGCTTTTTGGATTTTTACCTATAACTTTTGAATGGGTTAAGATATCTTAATAAAACTTTCAGCATGTGGCAGGGTGGGAATAGGGCTACATTCTAATGGAACATTTTTTCAAAATCGCTCCAACGCTGAGAAAGTTATAAGCGGTTTTCTAATTAAAACGCTTTTTAACTTAAGTGGATGTGGCATATGGCAACATAAGTTGCATGTGGCAGATAGCCCATTTTCCACTCTGCCACATGCTGAAAGTTTCATTAAAAAATATTGACCCATTCCAAAGTTATTGCGAAAACACAAAATTGTATTCAAAATGTAACGGTCGCACTGGCCGAGATTTCAATTCAAAAAACTTCAGCGAAAAAAGTAAAACACCAGGGTAACAGAACCAGCAGTAGGTGAATTTTTGCGAATTAATTTTTGTTTTTTTGTTATAACTTTTGAACAGATAAATATTTGCGCATGGGACTTGCACCATGTTCTAGAGCAAGAAATGGGCTACTTGCCACATGCAACTTTTGATGCCACATGCCACAAATAAGTTGCATAAAAAGTGTTTTAATTGAAAAAACGCTTATAACTTTTTAAGCGTTTGATGAATTTTAGAAAAATATTCGATGGAAAAATAGCCCATTTCCTGCTCTAACACCTAGTGAAAGTTTCGTTTAAAAATTTCAAGCCGTTCAAAAGTTATAGCAAAAAAACTGAAAACATTACAAAAATAGCATGTTGCAAGTTCCGGTTCATCAGCTTTTTGGATTTTTACCTATAACTTTTGAATGGGTTAAGATATCTTAATAAAACTTTCAGCATGTGGCAGGGTGGGAATAGGGCTACATTCTAATGGAACATTTTTTCAAAATCGCTCCAACGCTGAGAAAGTTATAAGCGTTTTTCTAATTAAAACGCTTTTTACCTTAAGTGGATGTGGCATATGGCAACATAAGTTGCATGTGGCAGATAGCCCATTTTCCACTCTGCCACATGCTGAAAGTTTCATTAAAAAATACTGACCCATTCCAAAGTTATTGCGAAAACACAAAATTGTATTCAAAATGTAACGGTCGCACTGGCCGAGATTTCAATTCAAAAAACTTCAGCGAAAAAAGTAAAACACCAGGGTAACAGAACCAGCAGTAGGTGAATTTTTGCGAATTAATTTTTGTTTTTTTGTTATAACTTTTGAACAGATAAATATTTGCGCATGGGACTTGCACCATGTTCTAGAGCAAGAAATGGGCTACTTGCCACATGCAACTTTTGATGCCACATGCCACAAATAAGTTGCATAAAAAGTGTTTTAATTGAAAAAACGCTTATAACTTTTTAAGCGTTTGATGAATTTTAGAAAAATATTCGATGGAAAAATAGCCCATTTCCCGCTCTAACACCTAGTGAAAGTTTCGTTTAAAAATTTCAAGCCGTTCAAAAGTTATAGCAAAAAAACTGAAAACATTACAAAAATAGCATGTTGCAAGTTCCGGTTCATCAGCTTTCTGGATTTTTACCTATAACTTTTGAATGGGTTAAGATATCTTAATAAAACTTTCAGCATGTGGCAGGGTGGGAAAAGGGCTACATTTTAATGGAACCTTTTTTCAAAATCGCTCCAACGCTGAGAAAGTTATAAGCGGTTTTCTAATTAAAACGCTTTTTAACTTAAGTGGATGTGGCATATGGCAACATAAGTTGCATGTGGCAGATAGCCCATTTTCCACTGTGCCACATGCTGAAAGTTTCATTAAAAAATATTGACCCATTCCAAAGTTATTGCGAAAACACAAAATTGTATTCAAAATGTAACGGTCGCACTGGCCGAGATTTCAATTCAAAAAACTTCAGCGAAAAAAGTAAAACACCAGGGTAACAGAACCAGCAGTAGGTGAATTTTTGCGAATTAATTTTTGTTTTTTTGTTATAACTTTTGAACAGATAAATATTTGCGCATGGGACTTGCACCATGTTCTAGAGCAAGAAATGGGCTACTTGCCACATGCAACTTTTGATGCCACATGCCACAAATAAGTTGCATAAAAAGTGTTTTAATTGAAAAAACGCTTATAACTTTTTAAGCGTTTGATGAATTTTAGAAAAATATTCGATGGAAAAATAGCCCATTTCCTGCTCTAACACCTAGTGAAAGTTTCGTTTAAAAATTTCAAGCCGTTCAAAAGTTGTAGGAAAAAAGGAAAAACATTACAAAAACACCATGTTGCAAGTTCCCGTTGAGCTACTTTTTGCTTTTTTTTACTTTTGAGTGGGGTAATATTTTTTAATCAAACTTCATTGGAAGAATTGTTTTAACTAAAATTAATGTTTAGATTTTTCATAAATACGTTGAATTGGAAAGCTTTTGAAAACATTCTCCCTCTATTTTAAATATCATAACGGTCGATCAGCATTGTGATTGTGTGTTATTGTGAATCATTTTTTAGTACTAACAGCTATAGCTGCCAGACTCGAACATTTGTCAGTACTTTGACGATTTTACACAGCAAATTTTCTTGTTATGAATGGCAAAATTTTACAATTTTTTAAAATCAATTTATATGCATAAACAAGTTTTAGAAAATAATCAAGTTAGTAGAAAACTAGATAAAACATCAATAAAAGATTTTTTTATTATTTCCTAATAAAAATCATTTTCCAAAAAAATCGTCTGCATTTGTGTAGAAAAAATTTTAAATCGCCTCAAACTCGATATTCCAGTCTGGTAGCAAGCTTTTCAACAAAAAGGAGAAAAATAAAATTGAATGCAATCAAAACATAAACAAGACCAAATAAAATAGCAGTCATATTAAGTCAAATGTTAAAGTGCAGTTAACCAAACCAGTATAATTGCAACACAGCTAGAAATCAAGACAAATAACGTTTGTAAACAAATTCGAAAACAGTTAAAAATAAACTAGAACTAGCTGTTACAACAGAAGCCTTTTAGAAAATCGATAAGAATTTATTTATAAACCTGTTTGATTCTTATTCCCATATAAAATTTAATATATTTAAAAATAATATATGTGTATATTCTTGAGAATAACAAAAGGAAAACATGAGAAGCCGTCGTAATGAGGGCACTGGCAACTACAGTACCGATACTAGTAGTAGTGATGAAGAAGCTCAGCTTAAAAAATTGCACGCTCGTATGTGTGGAGTAGGTCATCAAAAATGTAATGATATTGTGCCCAGGTGAGTGCCATTATTTTAATATGGAATTGAAGTATATAAGAAAAGCACCATACATACATACATAAGTATGTACGTATTTATGTGGTTGAACTTTGGTAAATTGTCATAAATCCTACATTATTTTGTTGCTTTTTTTACTGATAAGAATTTAAGTAAACCTGTGTAATAATAGTTGTTATTTATCAATTGCAATACATTTTGTAGGCCACGAGCTTCACCTGGATATTGGCTATGCGGTCTCTTACCCTTGTCTTTCGTTAGCAGTTATTTTGGTTCTACAAAAATTCAAACACAATGCTCAGACGTGCCAGCAAACTACAAAATTCTAACAATTATATCAGTGATTCTGTCTATACAAACAATAAGCTTCTTCGTGTATTTAAATCTACAAGCCAAACTTTACAAATGGTTGATTGTTTTCATACCATTCATTAGCGGTACCTGTATATTTAAAGTGTTTTTAAATGAAACATGGAACTGGTCTCTGGTCTTTACTTTATCTGCCACAATATTTTATCAAAGATGTTATATACTAGTAATGCGCAAGATGCCAATGAGTTTCTCATACGGAGAAGCCTCGATTCTAGTGCAAGGTGGCTTGCTTTTTGCACTCAACTCTATTTTGTTGTTGTGTAGGACACTATGTGAGAGCTTCAATCAACATTTGGAAGATGACTTTGCCAATATAAATATTATCATGATTGTGAGTTATAGTAGAGTTCTAAGCTTAGAAAAATTTTTCTTTAAATTTTTTATTTTCAGAATGCTTTACTTTGGCTGTTGGTTATATGTATTTTACTATCAGCTTTTAAAACCGTTCGCAAGCCCTTATTGTTTTATCCATTGATGGCAACATTTGCTCTCGGTGCCACTGTATTACCCGTAACAAAGTCAGTGCCAATAGTTTTTACTTTTGAATTTATCTTCAAAGACACTAAAAGGGTGAGCAATAAAACGTATGCAACACATAAAAAAATAAATATATTTTTCTTTTTATTTCATTAGCTCTACATAATCCTTTTCTATTTGGCATTAGTTGTATCAACAATTTTTGTCATCAGTTGGCAATTGCGTCAAAGTACCAAACATGCTTCAACTAGGGTACGGAAAATGTTCCACTTACTCTTGGTGCTGGTCTATGTTCCGGGAATTCTGTACGATTGTGTATTGCTTTATATTGCCTCGGGAGTGGCATTCGCGTTTATGACTATATGTGATCTTCTAAGAATACTTCATATGCCACCGTTTGGATTAGTCTTGGAAAGTGGCTTTCATTCCTTTGCTGATGAAAAAGATGCTGGTGTTATAGCATTTACACCATTTTGTTTGTTGATTGGCTGTTCAATACCCTTGTGGATTCTACCGTGCCCTTGTTATCATAATGAGTATGGTTTTAATCCTAAACTTTTGCCATTATTTGCTGGTGTTTTAACAATTGGTTTTGGTGATACAGCAGCTAGTGTGATTGGTTCCAAGTTTGGTCACACCAAATGGAAAAGTTTGTAGTAAATGCTTTTAAATTTATATTTAATACTAATTATATGTTTTTCTTTGAATATTTGTAGACAGTGCCCGTACTTTTGAAGGTTCCATTGCTTATATTATAGCGGTGCTAATTCCTGTTGTCATACTATGTCTATTCAATTTGATGAAATTAACTGCACTGCAATGTTTAATGTTATTTTTAGCGACTATTATAACGTGTCTTATAGAGGCTCATACAGACCAAGTCGACAATTTAGTTCTACCTTTAGTATTTTACATTATTGTTAATTTAGTTTGATGATTTTTTTTCTCTAGTAATAATTAAGGCAAATGTGTTTCAAATACATTCCGATACATTAAATTTTGTTTTTTATTAAACATACGATTTCCTTAACTGAATTGCAATTTAATTTTTGTTACGTTTTATGTATTTATTAATTATTTAATAAAAAAAATATATATATTGTAAATACTAACTGCAAGTGTTGTGACGTATGAGTTTAATTATTTATTTTCAATTAAATACTTAATCTTAGGCTGAAGGGTTAAGATGTAATTGCTCCCCTCCCTTTTTTATAATTATAATTTAAGAGAATTAATAAATAAATAGAGTAATACTTTCAATTTCTTGGCTTAGCAGCTAGCAAATGCTATTCTTTAATATACAACTCCTAAAAGAATCAATCTTTAAAACATTTAATTACTTTTTAAATTTTTCTCACAGTGTGTAATTTTTGTTATCACTAAAATAGACACAAGTCAAGCTTAAGAATTCACAACAGCATCTCGACTGCTGTTTTTCAAAATATTTTAAATAAAAAAAAAAAATTGAAAACTTAAATGCTTTTTTTTCAAAATTGACTTTTTTGCGTTCCACGTAATATGAATTATTTACAAAATATTAATCTTTATTTGTGCTTAATTCCAGAATTAAGCACAAATAAAGATTAATATTTTGTTAAACTTTTAAATTCCAAATATAAATTATTACATATGAATTATTTACGTTAAAAAAGCTATATCACACATTGCAATTTAAGCTATACATTACGAATGACTCTTGTCGTTTCTGTTAAGCAGGACGGGAAACGACTGGGAACTGGGCTACACAATACATTTTAAAAGTTGTAATGTGATTATAATCCATGATAAAGTAATGATACATAATTTTTTATATTTTTAAATTAATTAATTTTTTTTTATTTATTTTAAAGATAGATATACAAAATACGACTTAGAAATAGAAATTAAAGTGTATTTTTTACAAAAACTATTAATACACATTGGGCCATAATCATAGTCACACTAAAGTCGATATTTAAAAAAAAAAACTATTTTGAATTAATAAAATTCTTTTTGAACAAAAGTCAGTTCTCAATGAAAGCCGACTTTTTTGTGACTATGAATATGGCCCATTAATTTTAATTATACATTTTTTCTGGTAAGCAAAGAGTATACACATCCTTGATTGCAGCGAAATTCAAGGTACATTCTCGTACAACACACTCTTTGCTAACCAATGGTATAAACATAGAGATTTTATTTCTAAAAAAAAAATTAAAATAACGATAAATTATGAGGATAAATATGTATGTATGCACATATGTATGAATATGTTTCCAAGGAACGGAAAATCAAAGTAAATATATAGATGCTCACAAGTAGGTATGCAAAAACGAATGATACATTTAAAAGAATTTTATGAACACAATGCAAAACTTAAATTAAATACATAAATATGCATGTAACTGGTATTTTAAATTCACAACACATCTTTTCTTTCTTACAAATATAAATCAAATTAAAAGAAACTACTAAATTACACACAAACAAAATTCTCTTCAATTAAAGAAAATAAAAAATGTTTTTGTTCAGCATTTAAGCGACATATTTCATAACTTTTTTTCTTTTTTTAAATTTTGTATGTATAAATTTGGAAAATAATTTTGTTAAGGCAGTTTCTATTCTGAACACATAAATATGACAATTTTAAAATGCATAAAAAGGAATATTTATGTATGAATGGATCCAGCGAGCTGCCGAAGAAAAACAGAAATTTTGCTTTTTCAAAATTGTGAAAAATGTCTGTCTGCTTTTAATGTAGAAAAAGCTCAAACTGCATCCGTATCCGTATCTGTGTATGTGCTTGTATACAACTTAATATTAAATGATAATAAACTAACAAATACACAATAATTGTAACAATAACTCATAATATTGTTAAAGTGGCTCCTGCTGAAAATATTCATGTTCTAAGCAAGCCAATGCTGAAGGTCGTAAACGTAAATCATACGACAGCATTTGCTAAAGAATACAAGCAACATGTTAATTAAAATTATTAATAATTTTTATAAATTAAAGCAAATAACTTACAGCCAGCAGATCATTCGCGTATTCACAAAGATAAGGACACAAGTCTTTAGGTTGTTTAGGATGCCGCAAAGGAAAATGTTCTCTGGATAATGAAATTGTTTTGGGCCATTGTTGTGCCGTAGGTCGACCAGTTAGTCTTCAAAATAATATAAAAATAAGAACAACAAAATCTTGTATTTCGTTTTAATGAATGAATTATTTTGCTTACTCAAATATGCGATCCAATTGATTTGCTTCAGAGGTACCTGGAAACAGGGCTTTACGTGAAAACATTTCAGCTATAATGCAAGCTGAACTCCATATATCCACTGAACTGTTGTAAGTTTGAGCTAATAGAACTTCTGGTGCACGATACCATAATGTAACAACGACTGAAGTTAATTTCATTTCGAAATCATAAGTTTTGGCCAGGCCAAAATCTGCAATCTTCAAATGGCCTTGTGAAGATATTAGGAGATTTTGAGGTTTTAAATCACGATGTATAATCCGATGTGAATGAAGAAAATCAACACCGGTAAGTAGTTCACGAGAAAGTCTCTAATAGAATAAAAAAAAAAATAACTTTAAGAATTAAAACAAATAAAGAATTTAGCTTATATCTAAAGGTGTCAGTAAGAACAAGGACCTGTTCACGTAAATGCTAACAATAGCTTCTTTCGTATCTTTGTACTGAAAAGAAAAAGAAATTTTAGGACATTTCGTATGTACGAAAGAACTTACGTGATTTATTCAACACACAACATTTGATTAATCTAGTTCGATTGTTTTTTATGTTGTTCGACACGATTGAATTTAAAAAGCATCCAAATATACAAATAGGCATTAAATCAATGATAAACTACTGCATAGTTTTTTGTTTGCTTATGTGTATTTGCATTGAAATCCAGCTTTGTCTTATTGAATGTTTTAATCAAGGCATTTACATGCTATTGACTGTCTAAATTTTGCTTTTTGGATTCAATTGCATTGAACAGCATAAAAAATCACTCAGTTTTTAATCGTGGCTCGAACATGAGTTAATCGAATGTTGTGCACGATTTTTATTTAAACTGTTCCTTTGATTGATTGTGCATAAAAATCTTTAATCATGCATAATCAACTAAAAATGCGTGGAACAGACATTAAATCACAAACTTTATTTTATTTTTAAATTTACAAGAAGCTCGTAAAGATTATTTTACTTATTAATCTTAACTTATGTGGTGCAAGTATCGGCTAAGTCGAAGATGTTTAAACTTGGTCCTTTCAAATTTTTCAAAACTCTTTTAGTGTAAATTAATTTTACACGAAACATAGTCTCTGTTTGAATATGTCTAACACAGTCAATAAAAAATTTCGTTATATATTTTATGAATTGAATGAAAGTATTTAGGCCCATTATCATAATCATGGGCTTTAGTTGTACATCGACCTTAAGATCTATTATGCAAACCAGTTTCTAACTACAATCCCAGACACCTTGCGAATCTCGTGATAGTTTTAGAATTTATCATATCTTTGTTGGTCTTCTGGGGCCAGCGTCCCACTATCTACATACATAGCTCATTCTGCCTCTTGCCACAGTTGGGCCATCGCCCAACTAACGTTTCTTTTTGTGCCAAACCGATTTTACTCGTGCAACTGTTGGCTTTACATTGATCTGTCAGCAGCTCAAGGTAAAGTAAGTAACCAAGAGTAAAAGTAAGACTTCATGATTAAATCTGATTGGTAAGCTGACGACAGAATATTTGAAATTTTTTTTATTGGTATTTTTTGGGACGTTTTAATTAGTTTTCACAATTTCCTCATTAAACACAAAGCAAAAAGAATATTAACTTTGATTGGAATAAAATTTTTTAATCTAATTCCATTTGTAATATGAAATCTTGTTGACACTGACTGTAAAAATAAAAGTTTTTCATAAGTACTAAAGCGCTGCACAAACATAGCCAGAATAGCTTAAAAGCAATGGCCCATAACCAAAGAAATATAATTTAATTAAGAGGTTACTTTTGTTCGTGAGAATTTTGTGAATTCAAAATACGTTTCGACTTCAGTTTAACTCAGATTATGGGCCAATTTGTATTATAAAATATACGTATTATTATTAGACGAAAATAATAGTAAACTGCGTTGACACGAATACATCCAGGTGTTTCAATTCAAAGGAAGCAGACCCTTGGTATGACTGAGTCATACTCCCGATGGAAAAACAAACTGCATTACAATGACATGGATGTATGTGATGTGACATGTGACTTTCAAAATGTATTGTGGAGCCCTTTTGTGTACATACATAAGAAATTCTTCAACTTGTAAGCCAATAAATGCAGTAGTTGCCTACTAAGACGGGAAGAAGTCAATTATTTATTTCCTAAAAATTATTTCTTACCTGTATTGTAGAAGGAGGCATACCAGATTTCGGCAAACGTTCTATTAAATCAGAAAGATCCTGTTCCAAATGCTCAAACACTAAAAGAACCATAAGTTGACCTTCTCGTTCCAAGAACTGGCATACTTCAAATAATCTATGAAATAAAATTAAACAAGTTATTTGCAAATAAAATACTACTTATGCATTGTATGTATGTATATGTATGTATTCAACATTTTTAATTTTCGCTGCCTTAAATCTGTTAAACAAAAACAAAATTATGAATAAATTGTAATTGAACTCATAAAATCGTCAAAATGTTAATAAACCGTAGTCTGGCTATGTCGCTAGCGCCACTCTCAAATTTGCGTCCGCACGTAGCACTATGCAAACACACTCAATGAGTAAAGAAACTCAAATGGAAAAATAAATAAAATACTGAGAAAGAGAGAGAGAGTATAAAAGTAAAGTGTTACTCAGAGAATGTTTTCCTTTTTTGGAAATTCCCCTTTCTGAAACATTTGTCCCAAAAATAAACAAGCAATTCGACGAGATTATAAAGAGTGACATGGGGCAGAGAGCAAAAATGAGAAAGAGATACTATTGAAAACTTTATTGTTAATTGATTTTAATAAAATTCAAGAATGTAAATGCGTGTGTGTGTGTGTATATAGGAGCAGCATGTGCAATTCCCCTTGAATGTATGAAAATAATATAAGGCAGAAAAACACACAAAATTAAATTAATAAAGGTAAACACAAAAATAAACAGCTGATTACAAACTCATATGATCGAGCAAAAATTTGTATATATAACAGCATGTGAGTGTGTGCGTGTGTGACTGTATGCCTACAATTATAAAATAGACTTTGTTGCTGTTTTACACACAGTTCAATCACATTTCGGGGGCGATGAATGTGGCTCTATTAGCATAAATTCTTTTACGCTAAAAATAAACAATAATAAACAATTATACAAATATTTCCATAATCGAACATTCTGTTTGAGTTGCCTTATTTGATTCATACAATAAGACAGAAGGTAGCAGCTGGCCGACCGGTATTTTATTGTTTGAAATAAAAAAATAAAAATTAACAGCGTCTGCTGCTTAAAGTTTAACAGAGTATATATTTACAAGTACATACTTTAAAAAGTTCACCAAAATTTTACAGTCTGTTTATTGCATCTTTATTATTTTTATTTTTGAGAATTGGCAAATAAAAGAGGAAAACTTTATTTATTTCTTTCATTATTTTGTTAGATCGTTGTTTTTCTCTTGAGAATAAAATTCCCCCTAAAACACACACAATCAATTTCCCTTTCTCTTTGAATGATTAACCGTTCCTATGTATTTACTTAATTTAATGCTCTTCAATGGAAATGAAGCAAAAATAAAGTAACAGAGTAAGTAAACAAAAAAATTCGCTACAGTGTGACTTATCAGCATATACGGCGCCGTTGTGCCGTCTACTTTGGATTTGTAATCATACATGGGTTATAAAAATAAAGCTAGAAGAGTTTTATACTAAAACAAAGTCATGAATTTTATTTCGACAGACGTTTTTTTTTTTTTTTTTGTTTTTCAAATCATCGACAAACAAGAGTACAAAATGCTGAAATTCATCAAAAACAAAAGCTAACGAATGTTGTTCGATCGTTCGGCGAGACGGCTGGATGGATGGATGGACGGACGGACAAACATATAAACGAACAGCAAAAGCAATGAAATTGTTTAACTAGATAATGCTGGTGGTGTGGTGGTGGTAATTTTAAAATGCATGAGTTATTTATGTACATAAATATGTATGTATGTAGACATGTATGTATGTGTCAAAGATGCCAACAATTCCAAATAAACATACTCACATTTATTTAGATATTTATACCACATACACACACATATGAATGTATCTAGAGCAACAGCAATAACAGAAATGAAAATACCGACCGACATAACATTAAATTAGTTTTATCTGTTTAACGGCTTTTGATGACGCAGACAACCGACTGACTAGCTAACGAAAGTGTGTAAAACATCAACCTACAGACTTCCACCAATTAATTCTACATTCTCTTTCTCTTGGATTATTTTTTTTTTTTGCATTTTTCATCTACTCGTACACATGTATGCGAGGGTACGTGCATATGTATGCAAAGAAAGATCTTTTAATTCGTTTCATAGGTACATAATTATCTTAACACTGCTGAAGGCATGCGCAGCTAGTTCTTGTTCAAATTGTAGCAATTAAAATGTAAAAAAAAACGCTAAAGGAAATATGCGGGATAACTGTTTCAAAACGATAAGGGACTCAAGTGAGTTTGTAGATAAATGGTTGAAATTAGATACCTATAAAACAACACAACATAACTTATCTTAAGCTACGGTCACATTAAACAAATATTAGTCGATATAAGCATAACCACTATGTCATCTACATATACACTTATGTATGTATGTTTTCAAGAAATATTCGCTTGAATGAGTTTAAGTTTTTATTAAAATACAACACACTTGCCTTATTATAGGTATTATTTGAATTAATTTTATATAGTACAAGTCATGTTAGACTATAAAAATTTTGGTCAAAAAGCAGTGGTTACGCTTTTTTCGACATATATTTGTGTAATGTAATATAACTCTGGCAATATGGAAAAATAACTTGTGTCATATTTAAGATATTTAGAAGCCCTAATAACTTTTTCATATAAAATTATTTCCATTCTACCAAACACTATTGTCTTCAGTGCCATCTCATTAATTTGCCATAAATAGACAATTTTAAATTAAGTGAATTTCCTTATTAGCACAGTCATGCGCATGATTAATCAGTAAGTATTTTTCTAAAACCCGTTTTTCCAACAGTTTAAACTTACATTTTGCAATGCAGGCACAAGCATCAAGCACTTTTTATTATAAAACATTACACATATTTGTAGTGATGTGTGGCAGACAAGTATGCTTGTGCAGTGCTCTAATACCTACTAGTTGTATTTGAAAAATGAAACGAAAAACATGACACTGTTTGTATTTTTCTGCTGTAAAATTTAGTTATGATTTGAAAAAAGAAATACGATTTTTTTTTTTTTTTTTGTAACTAAAAATAAAAATATGAACACAGCAGTAAGATTAAAGTCGCAAGAAATTGGTACCGTAGCCTAATTCAAATAAAAAATTTCATAAAATGATAAAAGCAACCTAAATTGTTAAGGTTAAGCGATTAAATTTGACTTTCGTAATAGAGACATTAAAGTTTTTAAAAAAAATATAACATTTAGCAATCGCCAATTAGTAGTAAAATGTCACTACTAACTATTTGTAGCTTCTAAAAATGCATTAACCTGCATATTTTAATTAAATTTTGTTTTAATGTTAAAAAAACTTTCTTGTTAAAGTGGTATAAGTTCACTTTTTAAACACATCAGTTAGCGGTAATTTTAGTAGGATATAAACACCATGTTACTAAAATTATCGTGGACTTATACCATTTTCAAAACTAACAGAGTAGATATTTAGAACAAAAATATTTAGAAAGACATGTGGAGAATATATAAAAAAAAGCTTTTCATTAGTGTTTAGCTCTCAAAATACAAAATGTGAAGTTAGGTACATACATATTTTTCACAAATCGGTTTTATTTAATATTCAAAAAATCAAAATTTTAACAAAACTTAGCATACAGAGCAGGGTTCAAATTACGGCATTCAATATCGATCGAAATTTCCATTCAAATTACATTAAAATTTCGATGAATATCGAATGGCTTAATTTTGCGCCGTTTAAAAAGAGTGAGTTGGTAACCCTAATAAATACATAAATACTAAAGGGCTGCACAAGCATACTTGTAATGGCTTACAAGCACATTTTATTATAAAATATTACACATGTTTGCAGTGCTGTGTGGCTTTCAAGTATGCTGGTGCAGTCCTTTAATAAATACAATAGTTGTTGGTATAGGTAGGTATATGAAATTGTATTAATTGGGTACTTACTTTACAATATTTGGATGATCTGAGGCATTCAATTGCTTTAATAGTGCAATTTCGCGTAACGTTGACATGGGAACACCATTATCTGTTAGTGGTATTCGTACTTTTTTAATGGCAACAATTTTTCCCGTATGATTGTCTCGTGCTCTATATACGGTTCCATAAGCACCTGCAGACTCATATAAATTTACATCAAACACATGCACGCATACACATGTGCAAGCAACATAATACATCAAATGAAATATTAGTCCATGAGACCGACCACAACGTCAGAATATTGTCGATGATTAATGAGACACATTCGATAGCAGGCAGAGAAGAGCGTGTAATGAAAAAAAAAAGTAAAAACAAGAGCATTAATAAATACGAAAGCAAACACAGCCATACACAAAAAATAATATATGTAAATGTATATGTTTGTATGTATGTGTAAAACAATAACAAAAGGGTCAATGTCACAAATAATTGCATAAATTGCATTCTTCAAGTTGCAACATAAATATTTAATATGACCGATGATGATGCTTGCTCACAACCAAATTAATGTTGGACTTAATCCAGTTGTAGCACAATATTTTCGTGTAGATACTCAAATAACACACACATTGTTTATGTATTTTAGCAAACAGATTGAATTATGCCAGCTAAGAAACCACAATCGTTTCAACGCCACCTTGTTTAGGACCAAAATACTTGTTGCTGCGTAATCTTATAATGATTGAAAGAGGGGAGTAGGTATGTGTAATACTATGTGAGAGTATGCAGCACATGCATCTTGCATATAAGTAGGTCAATCTCACAGAAATTTTTAAATTAGGCCACACGAGTTAATTTGATTTAATAAAAAAAAAAAAATCGGAAAACTTTGTAGAATTGGCGCACAAACTGGATACTGAAGCAAGAAACCAGAGTTCCCAAAAAAACGAATGGAAACGTTTCGTTTTGTAGTTTTCCGTAATAATACTCTGAAAAACTACAAAACGAAACATTTGCATTTGTTTCGTTTTGTTTCTTTGCAAACTTCGATTATAACTAAAATATGTTTCACGGTGTTTTACTTCAATAGTGACTTAACTAAAAAAAAAGCGTTTTTTAGTTCATTTTTCTAAAAGCTTATTGTAAAAATATCACACTTTTCTTTTCAGAATAAAATATTTAAAAGATCTCTAGAGGAGTGAAAGCAAATTACACGCTTTAAATGGCTCTCCTGTAAAATAATATTTTTCGAATTGACACTATTGAAATAGAATTAGAATGAGGAGCACTGCAGCCAACATAGACCTATTGTGACCATACTCTCAAGTTAGTATTCATTGAGAATTCAAAGACTTTTTTGGGTGATTTGTCCGCTATGTCCGACGGTTGTAGGTAATGATGCCCTAAGTAGCGAAGAAGGGTCCAAATTAGACCATTATAGTGACTATTGAAGTAAATGAGCGATCGAAGAAGCTAAGTCGATTCACCATGAAAATTATAAAAAGGGGGACTCTTTAAATACCAATTTGACACAGAGCTAAATGTAAACTTTCCCCTACCTCTACCACAATTAATGGCAGGAACCTAGTTATTTCGAAAAAAAAAAAAATATTTGTTAAGAATATTCTTTAGTATAAGCTGTCTGTCCGTGTGTTGCTTTTGAAGGTGTCTGTCAAATATTTCGATTGGAGAGGTTTTCAATTCTAATCGATTTGGCTTTACCTTCTTTAAATTATATCCGATTTGTTAGTTTAGTTTTTACTGCAAAAAATAATGGAATACTTTCAGGCAAAACTTTAAAGCTGTTAACATGTATGCTATGATCTAATTATTTATTAGACACTCCCTTAAATATGCCTCGTTTTATAGATATTTTTTAATTCAAACTTAGCTAATAGTAGTTCTCTTTATCTGACAATGAAGATATAAAAATGTTCGTTTCATTTTCATTTCCTTAAGAAGCAAAACTTATCTATGTACGAGTATGTTTTTCTCTCTCTCGCCCATATCTCCAATATTTATTTTTATATTACAGAATTTATGAGAAAATAAGAGGTAATCGTTTCTAATTAATCGAAATACTCGTTTAAAATGAAGTTCTAACTGTTCCACTTATGCGGTCCATACACACTCTAGTTGAATGCAATTTGATTACAAAAGTGTGGCAGCCTCTGGAGCGGTTTCTTGTAGTGTATGTACTAGAGCAATGCGCAAGCTTATTTGAAAGGGCTTACAAGCACTTTTTATAATAATGTTTGTATGATATGTGGCGTTCAAGTATGCATGTGTATGCATGGACCCCACTAGAAAAAAATTTATATTATACATTATACTAGATCTGGCCCGATACTTTAGTAATATTATAAACGTAAAAATTTGTATATATGGTGGCCATGTTCAAAAGTACATAAACGCCTTCCCTGAAATATAGAGAGCGTTCGTTTAAAATTTCTGAAAAATTCTTATAAAAATTCGATTTAAATATTTAAAAACCACTTTCAATTATTTTGTTTAAAAAGTAGGCATGGTCGGTCCAGAAATCTTATTTGCAGCGTAAAACCGTGAAAGATCAAATTTTCATTACTAAAATACCCATGTAAATTTTTTATAAAAAAAGTGGGCATGGCCAGCCTAAAAGTAGGCTATGTGTTATTCTGATGTATAAAAAATTTCGCGTTCATAGTACACATTAGTAAGGTCTTCCTGCATAGTCTTTTTTTAAGGAAGAGCGCTTAGTATATGTACATGTACGTTTCGTTTATTATTGTCGTTTATTTTTGTCATAATGATGATGATAACAATATGTTCCGATGTTTCCTATCCTTTCCGATAGAAACGACAGGAGTCGCCTTGTGCCACACTGATTTTACCCATGTGATAGTTAAGTCTACAATGGCCAATAAGTAGCTCAAAGTAGAGTTTAATGTCATTTCTGCTGAGGTTGACAACAACATCTGCTCTAATGACTGCCACATGCCCACTTCGGCCCTCCAGTAGTCTTGTAGTGTTTGTTTATTTGTTCGCTATATACATTTTTGTGCTTCCAACGGATTTGTTTGAAGTTCTGTTTACTCCAAATATGAAGTCTCTATAGTTCAAGGAAGATCACCATATACTTTGGGACCGATCATGCCCATTTATAAGCCCATTTTTCAACGATTTTTGACTAAAAACGGTTCATAAAAATGTGTGCCCGTACTTCATTTAAGCCTCAAATTATGCTTTGAAATATTATATTTAGTACTTTGGTTCGCGCCTCTGATAATAATTCTAGCAAAAATATGAGCTACTTTATTTTAATTAAAACTCTATTTGTAAACAGATTTCTCTAAAAATTGGTACATACGCTCTTTCACGTAATAAAGGACTGGGCCGGGCAAGACCTGACAAAAGCATCTAGTGGAGATATGGAGAAAAACACTGCTTTACGCATACAGATAGTAAGTTCACTATATAGGTATTTAAAAATAAACAATTTGCTGGGTAATGTAAGCTAACGGTATATCGAGCATTGTATGTGAGCAAATAAAATTAAAAAAAAAATATGATAGGAGTTTGTATCTCTTCTCAATAAATTCTACTTTGAACTTAACTTACCTGTACCAATAACATTTAGTTCTTCATAATTAAAGGGGTCGCCATCGCCAAATGTGTGTTGTTGCTGCTGCGGATGCTGTTGTTTTATTTGATGTTTGGAACTCATTTTTTTTTCTTCCTTAATTATATTTGTGTAGACTAACTGCTTGATGTTTAGATATGTATGTGTGTATGTAAATATTTATTTATTAATTTTTTTAATCTTTTTCACGTGGATTAGATATTAATTTTGCTCACACATAAACAAACATTTATAAATTGTTTACAGTAAATGGGACAAAATATTTTTAATTTAATTTGGCACTATGCGTATGTATTATATGCACTACTCGTACATGTGTTTGTATAAATTCTCTTAAAATAAAAAATTTTATTATAATAAATAATAAACTAATAAAACGCCGAATATTAAATATAGTAGACTCACGAAAATAAACACTTTAAATTTGAAGATCATTAACAAGAGATTAATAACAGAATTAAAAAAAAGAAAACATTTGATGTGGTTGTGCTTGAAAATACAGTGAGGAAAGCAAAACAAACAGCACAAACAACAAACATTATAATAGAATATTTTAACAGGTGAAGAAGAAGAGAATACAACAAAATACATACGAATACATATATCTGTTGTATGCACATATGTAT
Organism: Thelaira solivaga; assembly: GCA_947397855.1. Classification (NCBI taxonomy): domain Eukaryota; kingdom Metazoa; phylum Arthropoda; class Insecta; order Diptera; family Tachinidae; genus Thelaira; species Thelaira solivaga. The sequence goes on from OX377614.1 coordinate 12,111,398, forward strand.
GTACAATTCTATATACATATTTAAGAATATATTAAATAAAAAAATAAAATTAATACCAATAAAACAACAGCAAACATACAAACAAAAACAAACACTTGTGAATAGGAATGTGTGCATCATATCAAAATAATTTATAAATTTGACAAAATAGAAGTAGACTGCGATGAGATGAGACAGACACAAGAAATAAAGCATCGATCGTCAGACATAGGAAATGTGGAGCAGCACACATCTCAGAATAACTTTCATTTTTGTTTCGCTATATCGACGACATCAGTTGTGTGGGTTAAAATAGATTTTTATCTGATTGCAGTATTTGAAAGTGCCAAAATATGAAATAGCTTCATATAACTATACATACATACATACATATATGAATATAATCATGCACGTCCAATTCATTAGTTTCATTAGCGTCTGAGTTCCAACACAAAACAAATTTTGATAAAGGAAACAATCAACGGTGTCGTATGTTTATCGAATGGAATTGTGTACAAAAAGTATTATGTATGTAAGTATCTATTTTGAAGAAAATACGAGTATATTTCAGTGATGAGGGTCACTCTCTCAACAGATTTTTAGGTATTGCAAAATCAAGATATATTAACCTACGCAACGCTAGTAAGTAATACTTTAAACAACGAAATCCACCATCACTCTCAAGTGAGCTGTTAAATTGTTATTTTTGAAAGTGGTACAAGTCTACTTTTTAATAAAAATCAGTTAGCGATAATTTTAGTAGGTAATAGACACCATCTTACTAAAATTACCTATAAGTCATTTTTTCTTTAAAGTGAACTTGTACTACTTTGAAAAATAACAGCTCAAATAGTAAATGTATGTTGAGATTAATAAAATATTTAACCAATACCATTTATTTGTTTATTCATGTAGACTATTTAAGAATAATGCAACACATATCGTCATATGATTGTAAAAAAGCCCTAAGTTATAAAAAATTCTAAAATGACTTAATGATTGATTATGATGCAGAGTATCAATAATTTGCATGTTTTAAAATAATTTTTCGTTTTGACTTGACTGCAGCTTAAACTGAATTTTTTTTAAGTTTGATTAATTTTTCCTACATAAACATTTTTTTTGGCTTCTATTCTTAAATTTTTTGAATGTAACTTAGGACTTTTTCTAAAACGATATGCAGATTATCATATTTAAAAAATTTTTTTCTGTCTAAACAATTTCTTTACATCATATCAAACAGGTACTTTTGTTTATCGTCGAAAATAATGACTATTGCATGAGTCAAAAAGTTCATTTTATTAACACAATCTTAACTTGAAAAAAAATATTACTTTTAATGCAAAATCTATCTATATAAATAAAATTATCTTTCTGTTTGTTTTTCAACGAATTTGTCTGAAAAATTGGACTCATAGCATAATCTCTCAACTTTTAAACCAGCCACGCCCATTTTTAAGCACACTTTTCAACGATTTTCACTCACCACTGTTCATAAAGACATACTTAATTTAAGCCTAAAATTATGCTTTGAAATATTTTTTTTTTACCACTTAAGTAGGCGCCTCTGCTAATAATGAAAGCAAAAGCTTCATTTATTTGGATGGGGTTTTGCAATTACAATTCTATTTATAAATGGATACCACCTACGCTCTCTAATAATACCGACTCGCGCAAGAAAGGCTCGGGCAAAATTCTAGTTATGAATAAAATTGAAAATGTGTGGTACAGCCTGACGGTCATCAATTAGAAACCCAAGATTCCGTTTTGAATCACCTACTTGACGAGAACAACGAATATAAAAGTGCTCTAGATCCAACGTGTGGCATTGAACACATAGAATAGTTTCATGGCTTATAAAAAATTCTACTATACACAAAGACTTAAATATTCCCAAGGTGAAAGAAGATACAACAAAGTATGGCGCAACTCAAATATTTGATACTTAACATATTCAGAGGTAGATGTTTCTAGAAAATAAAACGAAGGTCACTATATTTGCCCAAACACGAGAGATATGATATCTAATAATTTTAGTTGACAGCTGGTTGTTGGACTTGAAAAAAATTATTAATTTTTTTTTTAAATTTTTCAAATTTAATAATTTCGACATATAAAATTTAATTTTATTGTAAAAATAAATTTCCCTGAAGAAAGACCTTCAAAAGAAAGTCGAAATATCGGAAAATTTAAATAAAAACAATTAAGCTTGATTAATATTAAAAAATAATAAATTAAAAAATGTTATTCAAATAATTGTTATTCATTAAAACAAATTTAAAAAAAATTTTTTGTTTGAAAAAAAAAAAATATCAATTTTAATTAAATGCAGGTTTGCTTGTCGGAACTGGATTGTCAGAAGCACACTGTGCCAATAATTGAAGATTGTATGGTCTACCATACCCAATGATAGCTAAAAACTCCTCCACAAGGTAAAGATTTATATATTATTGCCCACATATGAGAAATTTTTTTGGCAAAAAATCCCTGTTCCATTGCTAAGGAGAAACTACGAGAGGAATGACGGAAAATTACACCTATAAAATTCCAAAATTTGGTTAAAACGATACCCGGACGATTAGTCAGTCATAGCAAACATGGTGGATCAAGTACACACTGATTACAATAAACGGAATCAGTTTTTCAATTTCGTATGTAGACTTCCGTTAAAGCATTTTCAATGTTTTTTTAATATTTTCCTTCAAGTTTAAAATATTTAATATTTTTTTGGCAATAGGAATAAAAATATGACATTATCATTACTTTTTTAATTATGGCTTTAATATTGAAAATTTGCGAAAAAAAAGAGGCCGTGCGCAGAGTTTTGTTAGGCACTGTATGTATATTTATTTAAACCTAGTGTTAAAAAAAGAGATTTGATGCTAAATTGTTTCAAAGCAACGACTGCTTACAACAAACTGTTTAAGACCACTTCCGAAATAATATAGAAAGTAATGAAGCTCGTGGCAAAATTAAACATTAGACTGCTATCTTTAGTAAGTGTCAAAATTTGTTTGCTAATCGATACATTATCAATTGGATGCATTACATTAATTTTTTCTCTTTCAGTAGATGTGTTTGACTCACATTTTAATGTTTGTTGTAGATTTGTCGTTACCTTCTATAATTTTGAATGGGGTAGCCAGATTTGCAATTAGGAAAAACAATAAATTAAAGAAAATATTCACACGAAAAAAAAATTAAATAAAACAAAAACTGTATAAAATTGTAGGTTTCAAAATACATTACTTTTAATAAAAATAAGTACATGTAGGTACTGCTAAAAACACTACCAACGGCATTACTAATTAGAAGAAACATGACTTGGGTCTTTTCAATGTTCCATTGTGCATTAGAATTACTTCAATTATATTTTGCTGGGATATGTCGGGAAATCAAATACGGAAATAGAACGATAGAAATTGTAATTGAATAACAAAAAAAATTTTTTTTTTACACACACATACTTACAATTGTATGTATGAATTAAATAGTGCAAGACAAATAACTAGAAATAATAAAAATTTGTAAGAATGAGAAGCACACAATAAAATATGTAAGAAAACAGCTTTTTTTGTATACACACATGCACACATAGTCGTATTATGACGAAGTTGGTATGATGTATTTGTTCTGATAGCTGAGCTCAGTTGGTTGGTTGCGAGCTGATAGCAGTGGAAGTGACAAGAAGAGAATTAAATGTGAATGACCTACTAATGACGATCTTAAGATTGTTTTTGTTTTAAAACGAAATCAAAAACTAGGAAAGAATACATATTTAGGTATGTGTCCCCTATATTATTTTTGGAAATAATAGGCAATATTTACATATGTATGTATTGAACTGAAATAGGGTTACAGTATTTGTTTTTGTTTGAAAGTTCGGTAGGTACATATGCAAAAAATTTTTTTTAAAACCCGTTCCAATTCCATATACATGCACACACGTTTATATATTTTTACTTGTGTGTGTATAGTATGGTACAATATCTATTTACATACAATCAGCGAGAGTTCAATAAAAAAATTTTATACCTAAAGGTATACAATTCTTAGGTAGGTAGTTAGTTAATAAAAAGAATTATAACCTAAGCATACCTAGGTAACTATGTACAAACATACTCTTTTTATATGTACATACATATCTGCATGAGTAAACAGAAAACTGAAAACACATTGTTTTCTATGCAGTATTTTTACCGATTGTTGTAAAGCAAAAAATGAATGGTAGACAAGTCAGAACTCAGCAACAAATAGTAATTGCACGAAGTACACACAAACATTTATGTACATATATATATGTACGTACATAGATATTCTTGTATTGCCTTAAAGTTTGGGTGTTTGTTCATTTACCAGAAAATTTTAAGCGATAACCAGACTGATAGACAGTTCGACTGACAGAGAGACATGCATACATGTATGTATGCATGCTTGTTGGTATCTATGTATGAATGAAACACGTTTTACCGTTTTTTTTTTGTATTTCTGTTTTATACATTTTGCTGCTGTGGTTTTCACATTATTCATTTTTTCTACGTTCGCATTTGTCGGTACAAATTGTAACAAAAATTTGTACGTACATAGTACTATTTTTAATATCCATTTAGATGTATAGGCATCTATGCATTTTTGATCAAAACATTAATTAAATAAATATTTTCTCTCGAGGCTGGTTGAAAAAAAAATAAATTTTGACTGTTTATGTTTTAATGTATGTAATTGCACGTGATTTCATATGGATTGAAGTACCTAAATATACTTGTTATGAAGTAAAAAGTACCTTATTGAAATCCCAGTTAGACAGACATTTTCTGGTACGTCGTCTACTATCTATCCACTATAAATAAACGAAATTGAAATTAGTTTTTCCAGTTAAAAAAAATTAAATTTTTCCGTTTTAAAGTACAATTCCTGCTCGTGAGTCGTTGCTAATTATTTCTTTCACTAATTTCTAATATTAATATAAAAAAGTTTGGAGCTAGACCACTGCACTAAATGACCTTTGAAATTTTATAAACTTTTTCATTCATATGAAAAATATGAGCCGTTATTTTTGAAAGTGGTACAAGTCTATTTAACAAAAAAAATAATAAGTTAACGGTAATTTTAGTGCAATACATACTAAAATTACCGCTAAAGAACTTACACCATTTAAAAAACAGGGCCCAAGTAACTCCTATCGCAATCTTAACATTTTGTCATACAAAAACCCTAAAATTACTAGTTTTTTTCAACGTTGAATGCGGAGATTCGGGCCCAGCTCAGCTATAACACTAGTTGCATATATTTTTTTATCCCCAATTGATTATAGGTACTTTTTAATTTTACATAAGTACCTACCAATGAAAATCACTTTTAAGTGATTCACTAAATCATATTTTCAACGGAATTATTTTTAAACATCTCGAATGATATTTTTATTATTTGTGAGACATTTTTTTTATTAAAAAATAACCTTGTATTTAAACAAACAAAAACAAAAAGAGAAATGTTTAATTAAAATAAAAGCAAATACAAAGTGATCTTTAGCATTTCAATATTATATTAAAAGAAATATTGTTAATAAAAACAACTTGTTTAATTTTTTTTTGGAAGCATTTGAAATGTGTAGTGGAGAACTTTTTATACTGTGTGTTCATTTCGGATTTTTTTTTAGGAATATTGTGCGACAAATATTTATTTCTTTTTATATGAAAAAAAAAAGAAAAACAAACGATCAGCACCCAAAATAATTATATCAAAATTTCAACCATCACCACTACTACTAAGTACTACCACCACTAAGAACACATTCGCTATCAGTACTAATTTACCTATCTACGAACATATGTATGCATGTGTGTATGTATACATAACTACTCATACAACAACAAACACTACACTACTACGACGACGATGACTGCGACAACGACGAACAGCACAACACCAACAAATACCATACCACACAAATGCCACCATCAAGATCGAACAACCTTCTTCCATCCAACATTCGTCATGACGACTCTAAGCACAAAAACACCAGCAACCAGCCAGTCAGCCAACTAGCGAACCATTCATCCAGCCAGCCAGCCAGTATTTCTGTTTTTATTTTTTTTTTAATTTCAATTTTTTATACTTTTTGATTATATTTTTTTCGGTTTTTCTTATTTGACAACTAACAACACATTGCTCTTTCTTTACTTGTTGCTGTTGTTGCTTGCTTGCTTAACTTTTTTTTTATTATTATTTAAAGCTATTTGATGTTTGCTGTTGTTCTTATTTTTGTTGTTCATATAATATGTACATACATACCCATGTGTGTATGCATGTATTAATATGTTATTATTTTGCCTTAAGTGTTGTTATTATTTTAGTTACTTTCCAATACATGGAAATACATACATACATATATGTCTATATACATGTACGTATGGACGTATATGCACATGAATGTGTATATTTATTTTATTGTTGTTACTTTTATATTATTTGCAGCAACAAAAGTAGTTAATTATATTTATGTATACATACCAACAGATATATGATGTATGTATATACACTTGCTTATGCATACATACATGTATGTGTGTCTGTATTTTTGTTCATATTTTTTTAGTATAAAACAATTTTGAACAACACAAAAAAATAACTTTACTCGACGACTGAAACCACTAACAAATATGAAGATTGACTAACAAAATGTCTAAACAAAAAAAAAAAGAAAAAAACAAAAACTGATCAGCGTCGTTTTATATTTTTACACTCGTTTTTTAATTTTTTTTCCACATTTTTTGCCACTTTGTCTTCATATGTGAAGCAATTTTTCATTTGCATTTTTTCGCTTGATATTTTGGCAAATTCAATAAGATTTTATCAACACTAGTAGTGGAGGGGTTTCATTAAAGGTTTTTAACACTTTATATGCATTGAATTGTAATCTAAATATTATTTTTTAATTAAAATTATAACAATTGCAAAGACGTTGAAATTTCATCGCGTCGGCACTACAGTACTCTGAAAGGAAATGCCAGAAATAACTCAACTGTCACAAAGCCTCGATACAGTAAAAAACACTGATTCTCAAACATTTTCACTCACACTCAAAGCTGCAGAAGACAAAAAAGCAAATAAAAACATCATACAAAAGCAATTTAAGAGAATGACTGTTTGCCGGCCGGCCGGTCGGCCGGCTAGAGCACACCAATACAAACAGCGTCGCGTATTGCATGTTAGTTTTGCAACAACAGAAAAACCGAAATATTAGAAAATATACTGCTTGTTATCACAAACAAACCCATCAAAAATCACTAAACCAACAACGAAATTCAAGTACAAGCAAACATAAACTTGTATTATTAATCAATTTCAAATAACATTTTAAGAGCTAGACATTTATTTCCCCTGCCAACTCCCCTCATTTAGTAGAAGTAATGTTATTATTATTATTATTTATTGCCTTTTGTGTTTGAAAGGTAAAATGAAGAAATGAAAAACAAGTAAAATAAAATGATTATTGACATTGCGGTTGGCTGGTTGAGTTCGTTTTTAATATTGTGTTTTTGTTGGTTCTTAAGGAGAAAACAGCAGTGGTATGATGTTGTGTGTTCAAATGGTCGAATGTATGTTAATATTCCATTAAAGTTTCCCCTATTCAATGTTATTAAATTATATTTTGCAGTGACTGGGCGTTATGGCTCATGTCCAAGATGATATTATAACGAAAATATATTAATTCAGTCAATTACAGCAATTTAAGAACAACATAATTGTCTATGCTAAAACACCCAGCAACTAGCCGAAAAAGTAGGGATTTTATTCGAGGTGGTGAAATAGAATACAATAAATACAAATAGGGGAAATATACTGCAAGAAAATATTTAATTTTATTTACAGGCGAATTAAGTGCTGCAACCTAATTTCCCCAAGTATCTAATTTTGTTTAGCCCGCTTGGAAATGTAGCTAAAACATTTTTGGGATGAATTTGCCATTTGGGAAATAGGTGAATAAGTAGCTGACAGTGTTATTTGGGCTTTGGGCCAAAAGTGCAGGTTGTTGTCTAAGAATATGGATCATATTTGGGCATTGTGTTAAATGTTGTGGTACTTTTAAATATTCCCAAAAAAATACCCCTAAAAAATAAATAATATTTTGCAACTTTTTCCTTAAAATGTAAAGAGATAACTAGTTGTATGGGTGCTTGCGTTCTCACACTTAGTGTCATCTCATTAAGGAAATTTATTAAATTTATTAAAAGGGGAAATTCGCAATTTGCTGTTTATTAAATCATGTTAGAGATTATGAGACTTAAAATTAGTTTCACTGAATTGGATTCATATTTAAGGGAATTTTATTGCAATTGGTTGTTGTATTTACCAATTTTCTTATATTTCAATAGAAATTAATTTACAGAGATTTGTGCTAGTTAAAGTTTTTTTTTTAAGTTCTACAGTTATAACTATAAAATTAAAATTTATATTAAAAAAAATTTTAATTTCCCCAGATTTTTTGTTTAAATTTAAAAATATTCTTTATAAAGGCAAGATTCTGGCCTACATAAAGTGGCATTCTATACTAGGCTTATGTCCAACTAGTTCAGCTGATCTCAAACGATATCAATTTTAAAATTAAGAATATTAAAAAGAGAAAGCATTTGAATTAAAGTGCTTATAAACGAAATTCAATAACAAAAATTTAATTTTTAAATAAAATTGTGATAAAATCATCAAAGAAAAAATTTGTAATAAATGATACAGACAGTCATTTTAATTTCAAGTTCGAGACCGAGTTTGAGATCGTTTGAGATCAGCTAAACTAGTTGGACACAAGCCTACTTTTAAATATGTTTTTGAAAATTTTAAATAGAGTTTATTTGTGGATCGGTAATGAAGTGTGCAATGAAGTATACAGTTCCTTAAAAATTATAAAAAAACGGAGATTTGAATTATTTATATATTTTTGCAGGCAAAAAAACTTTGATTATTAATCAAATTTTAAAATATGCAGAGGCCGCATTCGACATCGAGCTAATTCTATTGAAATTTTCAAATTTTTTCTTAAAATATAACTTGAATTTTAATCAAATTTATTCAATATCAAATGCCACGATTTGAGTTCAATTTTCAAAATTGTTGGGCATTTTCTTCAACTCAAATTTGTATTTTGAACTTCTTCCACATGAAGCTAAGAACACAGAAAAGGGTAAAATCACACAAAATGCCTTAAAAAACTTGATTAAACATGCATGTTTGACAATAAAAATGACAAAAGAAATGGTTACTGTTAAAATTTTGCAGTATTGATGTGCGACTTTCAAATGGTTTTGCACAAGCCGTGTAATATTAGGCTTGTGTCCAACTAGTTCAGCTGATCTCAAGCGATCTCAAACTAGGTCTCGAACATACTAAAGGTGATGTAAAATTGAAATTAAAATGACAGTCTGTATCATTTATTGCATATTTTTTTTTGATGATTTTATCATAATTTTATTTAAAAACCAAATTTTTGTTATTGAATTTCGTTTATAAAAGTTTAATCCAAATGCTTTCTCTTTTTAATATTTTCTATTTTAAAATTGCATCACAGTTAGTACGTTTGAGACCGAGCTTGAGATCGTTTAAGATCAGCTGATCTACTTGGACACAAGCCTACTGTAATACATACATTCTACTGCCATATGTAAATGAGAGAGTGAGTATTGATAACTCATATGCTGTGATTTTGCCTTTGCACACCAACTCAACTCATAAATAGAGTACAAATTATCTGCAGCAAAGCGTATTTGTTTCTGTTTCAAAAATACTATTGTATCACATGAAAAAGATTGTCACTCACTCAGTGAACTTTTTTTTAGCTTGGAGTGTTTAATAAAATATTTTCTGTTTTTAAGATATGCCAGTGTAAAAATTTAAATTAATTGGTTTTTAGAAACTTTTCATTCTAAAATGCTCTGGAAATCTTGTCGACGCTAGAAATTGGTAGTTGTCTTTAAAATTTCCTTTTAGGGGTACATATAAATGTATTAAGTATGAAATATAAAAGGGCGTGACTTAAAAAAGATACTGCTTATTTGTATTGATATTTTAAACGGGTGGCACAACAAAAAACCACAGTTTATTGGCTTTAAAATTTCCTTGTAGGGGTAAATTTGAAAAACTTATTAGGTCGTGACTTGGGAGTGATACCGTTTGCTCGTATTGTCATTTTAAAAGGGTGGCACTACTAACCACAGGTTGTTGTGTTTAAAATTTCCTTAAAGGGGTAAATTTTAAAAACTTATTAGGGCGTGACTTGAGAGTGATACCTTTTGATCGTATAATTATTTCAATTACTTATTTTAAAAATTTCCTTTCAGGGGTACATTAAAAACTTGTTAAGTTTAAAAATGAAAAGAGGGCGTGACTTAAGAGAGATATTGTTTATTTGTATTGTCATTTTAAACGGGTGGCACTACTAACCATGGGTTGTTGTCTTTAAAATTTCCTTAAAGGGGTAAATTTAAAACATTTATTGAGGCGTGACTTGAGTGTGATACCGCTTGTTCGTATTATTATTTCAATCGGGTGGTATTACTTATTTTTAAAATTTCCTTTCAGGGGTATATTAAAAACTTGTTAAGTATAAAAATGAAGAGAGGGCGTGACTTAAAAAATTACTATTTGCTTGTATTATTATTTCGAACATATGGCACTACTAACCACAGGTTGTTGTCTTTAAAATTTCCTTGTAGAGGTAAATTTTAATTTTACAAGTATTAAAAAATGAGAGGGCGTGATCAATTGTTCTTATTGTTATTTCAAACAGGTGGCATTACTAATCACAAATTATTGTTTTTAAAATTTCCTTTCAGGGGTAAATTTAATAGTAAGCATAAAAAATATTAAGGCGTGAGCTAGGAATGATATTGTTTGTTTGGATTTTTATTACGGTTGTGGGTCTTTAAAATTTCCTTATAGGGGTAAACTTTAATGCTACAAGTATTAAAAAATGAGAGGGCGTGACTTAGTAATGATTCTGTGAGGGAAAGTTTTTACCCCTTCACCATTTTTTGGTTGTTGGTTTTAATAAAAAACTGTTGAACTCAATAGATGGCGCAACTTTAAGACTGGAAATTTGTTACATTTTATTGGCAGTTGTCGTGAATGAAATACAATAGGGTCATTCACAACGCTATTAGGGAAAAATTTTGCATTTTGCAAATATACTAAGCTTTTTGAAGTGGATAGTGAATATTCTTTTTTAATTTTACAAATGCTAACAGATGAGAAAACTGCCAAAAATATTGGACTTATTGAATTTTATCTATCAATTGTGTATGTGTTTGTTGTTTTTGGTTTATTTACATTTGAGCAAATTCATACAGTCATGTGTGCTCTAGGTAATTTTAGGGTAAATTTGGTAAAATGAATCAAAGTGAACATTTTGTTTAACTCATTTTGCACTGCGTGCAAACACTGTCGTGAGTACTTGTAGTATTTTAAAATGTAGCGCCCTTAATCGATTTTGTACTCTTAATTACAACATTGCGCAATTCATAATATGACAACTGCCCTTTTCTTTTCATACTTTCATACAAATTACGAATAAAAGACGTTTTTTAATTAGAAATTTATTATTTAATTTAGAAATATTATGCAGTATTATTCAAAGGAGTTTGTTATCCCTTTTATAGGCTTCTACCGGGTGTCTGTGCCATACGGATTCTTTGGTACCTGCTGTAATACACAACCTCCATGTGAATACATTTGCTCAAATTCATTTAATTCTTTCAATGTTTGTTGTTTCTCTTTGAGATAATTTTTCAAATAACATTTATTCCATTCCTTATTGCGAATCTAATTAAAAAAATGCGTATTAAAATTTATATATAAAAAAAAAAATTATGGGTAATAAATTTGTACCTTTTTTCTTTCAGACTCTTTAACTTCCCGTAAACATTTCTCATCTTCAATTTCTTTCTCTAAACAATCTCTTCTTAGCAATAATTGTGTTTGCAATATTTTCTTTTCGCAATTGCTACCAATTTGAGACTATAAAAAGACAATTATTTTGGAATTATTAGAAAAATAATAGAAAGTAAGATTACGCCTTTAGCAAAGTTCAGCTGTCTAGATAATCGTCACATCTAGACTTATGTATAAGCATATTCTTCTGTTGTTCTTGGTATAGATCTGACGTGCATCTAGACATCTAATGTTTTCCTTATAAAATTATTTCGATTCTAGCAAATAGTGTTGCTTTCTTAGGATCTCATTAAATGTGGAATGCACCATCCTAAGCCCCAATAACAAAATTATTGAGTTAATTGCCTCGGCAACTCAATTTTTGCTAAAAAATTTTCCTCATAAAAGTAACAACAAATTGCAAACTTTAAGTAGTTCTTCCGTTAAATCATGTTGTTTGAAATATTACATTTTTGAAGTAAGTTCACGATGTGTAGTTATACTTGTACGTACCTGTAGCATTTGCTTGTAATGCTCTTTTTTTAATAACTCCTTACGTTTTTCATTTTCATGATATTTTTCTTCCATAGCGAAAGTTCTTTTGGTTCTGAAAGCAAAACGAAAATCATAAAATTTTTAATTTAGCCATAATCTTAACAGCGACACTAACTCATCTTCAAACTCTTTGCGGGCTTTTGCACGTTCAAATAATTGTTGCTTTTTCTTGTTGTCACTTATTTCCTGATTCTGTAATTGATTTCTTCCTTCAATCACTTTAAGCAATTTTGCTTCATAAATTTCCTGATATTCTTTCTCACTGTTGATGCCTTCCATGATGTTGTGCCACATTTTATTAATCTCATTTTCTTTTTGAATTCTCAGTTTCTTGTCTTCAATTTGATAGAGTTGGGCTTTCTTAGCATCCAAAAGTAATTGTTTGCTTAGGAAGTGACGCCATTCTTCACATTTCTCGCTTTCAATATTTTAAAGTTCACATTGTGTCATTCAATCAAGTTTTGTTTTTTTGATTTTCATTCGTACTTACAGCTCTCTTTGTTGATTTTTTAATTTTATTAATTCTTCCTCGGCCTTAAGACGTTCCATGCCAATTGTATTGAGCCACTGCAAACGCTTGGCAAATTGTTCATTTAAACGTTCATTTATTAGATGGACAAGTTCTTCATTGTATTGCGTTCTTTCAAGCTCTAAAATATTTCTTAAACTGAAAAGACAAATAAAACCGTTTCAATGCTCAAAATTTATCTGTTTGCTAAGACATGAAACCACTGTAGAGGAGATAGCGTGGCAAGAAATGGGTCGAGGCTACCACAGTATGTAATATCACTCTCTTGGTCTCTCTTGGTAAATAGCAGATGGAGAGTACCTTGTTACGTAAGACACTGTCCAGATGGATGACGTACAATAAACATAGCGAGTGTAATGTGTCCTAGACTAGATAGAAATCGAAAAAGGAATGTGATGACAGGGTCAATGCTGTATTAGCTGCCATTTTAGAAGAATAGGCTTGCCTGGCCTAACTGCACTACAGAGACCGATATGCTATCTAGCATCGTTTGAAGTAGAAAATGGTTTAGGTGACGAACTTGTCTTCTTATTTTCTCCTGCTATTTACTTGCTTCTCTTTATGCTTTTGTCTACTATTTCTTTAACACCAGAGGTTCCAAGTAAGCCTAATCTTCTTTTTATTATTGGAGCACCTACATCTAACCTACATTCTCTTCAAGCTGATTTAACTCACTTGTATGTAGCTTAAAGTGTGGATCACAAAGAGAGAGTAGATGAATTCAACCTTAAGCGGGCCATACACGATTGAGCTAAAAACAAAAGAAGGAATTTCTAAATTCGCAATAAATATTGTTTTAATGCGTAATATAGCAAAAGTTTCCTTAACTGAGCTAATTTCTCTAAACACAATAAAAGCAAACAAGTATGATCAGCAAAATATGAAAATCTGTTGAATATCGCTACAGAATAGCGTGGAATCACACAAAATGGCCATTAGATCCCAACTCTTGGTACAAACCCTTAAAAGCGTTTTAGCTTCCTATTGAGCATTTTTAAACTATTTTTTATTATGTGTGTATGTACTTACATGTGTTGTCTTTCTTGCAGAACTCCTTTACACTCTCGAACTTTTTCTTTAATCTTAAATAAAAAAGAAAATAAATTATTTTCTTGCAAGTTAATTAATGATTTTACGATTAGAATAACATTTACCTTCATTTCAATATAATTTTTAATATATTTTTGTTTAGTTGTTTGTAAAAATTCTATTACATCCATTTTTTATTAATAAAGTAAATAAAATTTCTTTTAAGCCCTTGAAAAAGTAAAATAAATCGCTTTGGAAATTATTGTGTTTTTTAATGTTGTTATGGTAACTCTATATCAAGTGAAATGAAAAAAAAGTTCTCACCAAGGCTAAAAAACTTAGAGTGCTTTCTCTCGAGAACAATGCAAGCACCGTTTGTGAGTGCTGCTAATATTCTAGACAGGGTTAGAGGGTATCAATAGCGATGAAAGTCGAGGCATATAAAAAATTAATCTATTTAAATAAAATCAAGTTTCTGTTTTATTCTTTATTTATTTGCTTGCTGGTTCGTTATAAAAATTTTTGTTTCCCAACAAAGAACGTCGCCATATAATTTTGGAGCAGCCACGCCCATAGTTACGTTAACTATTCACTCACTACTGTTTATAAAGATATGTGGCCGTACTTCATTCAAGCCTGAAATTATGCTTTTTAATATTTTATTTACCACTTCAATTAGCGCCTCCGCTAATAATGCTATCAAAGCCATAAGCCACTTTATTGTACTCGTATATATTTGGATGGGGTTTTTAACGATTAAAATTCTATTTGTAAAAATTTGCACATACACTCACTATACTCTAGATAGCGACTCACGTAACGGACAGGGCGAGAACGGGCAACAGCATCTAGTTAATAAATAAAAATTAAAATTTTTTTAAAATTTTTATTGCTTTAGCAACCAATAGGGTTCTCCCAACATTCCTTGCAAGCAGTGCAAGCAATGCAGATTAGTACAAAATACATCGGCTTAGTCAGTGCAACAGCCAAATGCTCCCAATTGCATTTTACAACATTTAAAGATACATGAAGCAAACATCGGTGTGTATATTGGCTCAAAATATATTTGAACTAAAAATAACAGAGAGTACAAAAAGTCTTTGATAGATAGAGAAAGTTAAAGTTGCCACATCTTATAAGGGTTTTGTAAGCTGGCATCACTGGTAATACATGGCAAAATAGAACAAGGTGACAGACGCCAGTTGAATATTTTTTTGATAATGGTGTTTGTCAAGCAAAAATTTTCATACTCTGGTAAGTGTAAGTTACGATCTTGTTGCAGCAAATTATCAATATTTTTATTTGTGTAAAAAAAAATTAATAAATAAAAGGTTTCAGCGCCATCTTGTGTTAAACATTTTTGAGCACTCTATCAAAGAAATATGTAATTCAACTTATTGAAATAAGGCTCTGGCAGCACTTGGCTCATTAAATAAAATTTTCAAAATTTCATTGCATATGTTCAGGCGTATATGAAAACGTAAAGTATTTACAAATTCTTTATCTCTCTTTTTAATTTTACGTCCTGTCCTATTTATTATAAATTTGGTTAAAATATAATTAATTAATTAATTGCGTACACTGAACCTCAGAGGAAATAACATGAAACTCTAAAGTGAGCTGCTGACAGGCTTACATGAGTAAGATTGGTTTGTTCAAGGGAAATGTAGGAATATATTCTGTGTGATTGACCAGAGGCGGCAAGATGCAGAATAAGCAGGCCCCAGAAGACCTGTGACTATTTGAATTTCTTTCGCAGTAACTTTAAATGCAATACTGTTGGTGTCAACCATCTAACCATCTTTTTTTTAAGCAAGCTGCGTCACTTAGTTTCTGTTTTTCAGCAATTAAAAACAGACAACTACGTTTCATGAATCCTACAACAATTATGAGTTTAGTAAGATGCCTCGGATTGCAGTTTATTAATTTTTTCCTGAAAAAAAAATGTTTTTTCCTTCTGTTTTTCACTAAATTATTTACTAAAATGTAAATAATGTAAAAAAATAAAAATGTGTGATTGCCCTCGAGCCTTGTGATTACAATTTGATGATGTGTTTATGTGGGGAAAGAGGGAATCACTGGATTGTAAATTATATTAAAATTTAAAGCAAAAAATATGGAGACTTTGGAACACTTACGATCATGGTGGAATAAAACCAGCTGACACTTGAGTGTTTCTTTTGGAAATGATTAAGAGCCCTCTTATTATTTTTATTTTACAGAAAAGAGGGACTAGTAGGTAGCGTACTAGCCTATCTATCTGGAGGTTGCAGGTAAGATTTCTGTCTAGACCCTGGGTGTTTTCTGCAGACAAGCCAAGAAGCTTCACGGATTTGTGTTGTTAAAAAAATAAATAAATTTCCTTCTGCCGAGTATAATAAATACAAATGAAAGACAGCAGCAACAAAGTATGAATTTTCTGCTAAGGAATAAACTCCTCCTGGTCCACCTACAGCTTAGCAATGCCTAACTTAAATTACGAGTATATTCCCTCTAGCAATGGCAAACTTTATTGCACAAGTTACATAAAAATAGCATTAAAAAAGAAGGCGTGGCCCTCGTCCTTATTTATTTGAGCCTAACTAAACAGTGCAAACGATTTATCAATCTTTTTTAAAGTCTTACATGTTGATAACTAAAGTTAAATTCCACATTAAAAATGTCAAAAATTAAATTTATTTGCAGCTGTGCCTGCACATAGGAAAATGCATAAAAATGTTTCTTATTACAAGTTATTAAATTAGTTATTTATGAGAAGCAAATCGCAAAATATATTTTATCAATAAATAATAAACCTCCTTTTTAAGTGACAAAACATATGCCAGACATCAACAACCAATTTAGTTTTGAGTGCCACAGGCCAATCGCCATTATTTTTCCTTTTTTTTCTTAGCATCTAGTACTTGCGGCAACAACGTGAGCGAGACTGCCAAGTGGCAAATAAAGGGTGTTGCAACAAGAACGCAAGATTTAAATTTTATATAAAACACAGATATTTAATAAAAGAAATCGTGAAACTTTATTATATCGTAAAGTAGACAGAATGAGGTTATGTATGGAACAACATATCGGACAGATGGCCGCCGCGGCTTTGCTGGCATACACGCGATCTTTTAATGAAATTTTTAATGACCGTTTTGCATAAATGCTGTGGTATTTCATTAATGCAGCGTCCAATTTCCTCTTTTAAGGCTCGAGTCGTCATCGGCTTATTCGCGTAAACCATCGGCTTCAAAAAATCCCAAAGAAAAAAGTCTAATGGTGTTAAATCGCACGATCTAGGCGGCCAATTATGGTCTCCAAAACGCTAAATAACACGACCAGGAAATGACTGATGCAGCAATTGAATTGTTTCTCTGGCTGTATGACATGTGGCGCCGTCTTATTGAAACCACAAGCCCTCCACATTCATTTCTTCAATTCTAGGCAAGAAAAAACTGGTTCAAATGTCAAACAATGACACTTCGAATGGCGCCAAATTTAAATCTTGCGTTCTTGTTGGAACACCCTTTATTTGGTTTTTCTATTTTATGCAAATTAAATAGATTTAAAGCTCTTGTACTGAGAGGAGAAGTTAAAATTAAAACAATTTATATTAATTATTGAATATAAGGAAGGCGTGTTGCAAGTTGCATGTTAAACACGTTCAGACATTTAATTTGAGTAGGTATTTTATACAACAAGAAAGCAACTACTTAATAATATTATTAGCATTTTGTTAGAAAAAAAAAACTTTATAAAGTTTTCTTTAGTCTAAATTCCCTTCACAATAGTGAAGAAAAAAATTAGTTTGGATTTTTTGTTTTCTCAATTATGGCATGGCAACACGTTTCATTATGAAATGAAAATGTATTAGCACCCTGCAGGCAACTCAGCTAACTTTAATTACATTTTAAGCTAACTAGTTCTCAGACGTTTAAAATACTTTGGACAATAAGCAGTAGATCTCAGCCAAATCGTTTTAATTTTGATTCTATTAGGGAATTCGCTCATCAGCTGTTATATTTCAATTTGTCAAAATTTATTTCAATTTAGAATTTGAATTGGAACCGTCAGTCCATTTAAAAAATTAAAATTTTTTAGAATCACAAATCCTGCACAAAAGTTTGTTTTAAAAATTTTGACAATTTGAAGAAAAAATATTAAAATTACCTTCTTGTATAGATTCACCTTGAAATGAACCGTCTGTACAAGATCTAGGTCACTTTACGGCAAGTAGGTGGTTCAAAACGGAATCTTGCTTTTCTAATTGAGGGCCCTTGCTCGCCACGTAAGCCAAACACTCTCTTGTATAGATTCATTTTGAAAGGAACCGTCCATAGAAGCAAATTAAAAATTTGAAAAAAAAAACAAATCAAAATAAATAAAAAAAAAAAAAACATAATCATGGCCTAGGGAAAGCAGGTTTGACTCACAGCCTTTTTTTATTACGAGTATTGTCATCATGGGCTGCACCGCGACTTTTAAAATCTATTGTGCAGCCTAGTTCCCGAGACTTCTCACAAATTCCGTAATTGTTGTTTGATTAATTAGGCGTAGATCTGCTGGGACCAAGGTCCCACTGTCTACGCAGCTCACTCCGACCTATTCCGTACTTCCCAACAAAAGCAACAGGAGTTATTTTGTTTATGTGATGGTTAAGTCTACAATGAACCGTTAGCAGCTTAACGTAGGTTTCAAACAACCTAATGTATTCTTTGACTGCGTCTTGCCACCGCTGGGCACTCGAACCGAATATGTTTCGATCTTTCCCGTACTTCCCAACAAAAACAACAGGAGTCATTTTGTTTCTGCGATAGTTAAGTCTACAATGACCCATTAGCAACCGAATTCTGCTGAGGTTTAAAACAACTTCTGCCACAGGCCTGAAGTGGGCCTTGCCAGTAGTCTTGCGGATTTCATTTCTCCTGCTTGTGTAGTAGAGCTCAGGCGAAGTTGTTGTTCACTCATAAAAAGGGCTTTGGACCTATGAAAGGGGTATTTGAGCCTTTTTTTAGACAGAAAGTCGGCCATTTCATTGCTTATATGCCCTTACTGCCCCGGTATCCATAAGAAGGTAATCGTGTTTTTCTCTGCTAAAGTATTGAGAAGTTTTTAGCAAAACCCATTCCAATTCTAATCGAAAAGAATTTGTTTGATTGTCTGAAAAAATGTATATTCCGGTACCACCAAAGTCCCTTCGTAGACATTCCCTGGCATTTCTTAGAGCTTAGGCGTGGACCTTCGCCTGGAAAATGGAAGCTGTTTTTCCCCTTGCAGCTGCCTTACAGAAAGGTGGTCTTGAAATTTTCCCGCCAGCACTGTCGTCTTCCATTTTGCACCCACTTTGAGCTTACTTTTGTTTATAATAATTTTTAGAATTTAAAATAATTTTTCAATAAATACCGACTTTAGTTTGACTATGACTGTGGGACTGTATTAAAAAAATTTGTTTTATAAAACACAAAAAAAAAAAAGAAAACTTTGATTGGAGCTGTAAAGCCGGCATACCATCTTTCCATGTATTCCGACTTAAATTATTTCTGTTTTGTGCCCTACATATATTTCTGAAAGTGGGATAAGTCCATTAAAAAAAAAAAAAAGAGTCAGGGGAAATTTAACAAGATTTTATCTATATCTTACTCAAATTAACGCTAATTTAATTTTTTTTTAAAAATGGACTTATACCACTTTCATAAATAACACTTCAGAGCTTTTATTTTTTGCTCCCACTGTAAATTTGTTAAAGTAACTTGTGAATGACGATAAACGAAAACATTTTGCTTTTTATTGTTTTTGTTTTGTCTTAATTTTTTAAAAATTTTTAATATTCATAATTATTAAAAAACGGAACAAAATCCATACAAACACACATACATATGATTAAAATTCCTACTCATTTTGGCTAATGCTTTACCACTCATTTCGATTATTTTATACTTCAGTTTATTTAAACGTCAAATTAATTCTATTTAAAAGCATTTATGTCAAATTTACATTAATTGTGAACGTTTGCTTAAGGTAGCAAATGGCTTTTACCAACATTTGTAACGTAAATTAACAAAAATATTGTGATATTTTAATTGAAATTAAAATCATAAAATTAAATACTTTATTGGGCGTTTCATAAGATGCAATAATTTATTTCAATGCAACATGCTGCAAGTTTTATTTGAATAAATAAAGATGTTAATTTATTTATTTTATAATGTACACAATGATTGTTGCCACAAAGTACTAACTCATTAAAATTTGCTTGTGTTTTGGTATAATGACCAGCGCAAGGAAGTTCATGCACTAAAAATTGCAAAATATGCAAAAATAATATTAAAAAATATGCTTTCAAAATTTATTTATATAAAAAAACAAAAATACATTCCATTCAATTTTAAAAAGTAGTGGATATAGATTTATTTTTATAAATAAATATATATTTTTTTTAAGTTGTCAAATGTCAAAAACTCATGCCATTTGGTCTAACAACTATTTTGAACATAGAAAATGTTCATTCAATATTAACGAAGGTAATAGGTACTGGAATATTCATTTTTACTGGAAGCTAAATTAAAAAATACTACAAATTTTTGGATTATATTATGCACTCGTATATAAACACATAATTGTAAATATTTTTTTGAATTTTGTATATAAAATTTTGTTTGGTGTAACCTTATTATTGTACCCCCTAATTTAATTTTTTTAAAGAAAAATTTTCAAATATGTATTTTTAATATAAAAATTTGACTATTTTTTAATTATATCCTGAAGAAGAATAAATTTTTTTAAAAATATGAACTCAAGCTTAATAAAATAGTCATATTATTTAAAAGAAAAATGTCAAGTAAAGCTAATTAATAAATAAACTACCAATTTCTTTAACTTTTTTTAAAGCCAGCATTCTTTTTTAAAACTGCATCAATTTAGGCTTTTATTTTCTACTTTTCTTATTTTAATGACAACTTCATCAATGGGTTTTGCCAGTTGGTTATTGCTTACTTTTTTATACAAAATTGCTTGCCACTTCAAAATTTTTGGTATAATAAAGAGCTGCTTCCAACCAGGTAGGAAATATGACGAAAAATATTCATTTATAACGAAATATGTAAAAATATGCATTTTAAGGCGAAATATGTAAAAATATGCTCTCACAAATTGATGCAAGTTTACTGGAAATATTGTGATACGAAAAGATGGGTCTCAGCATAATAACAGCATTTGCTCTGATAATGACTCATGTCTTCTACAGAGTTTTGGACCAGAGCTATTGAACACTACTTCCAAAGTATTTGTCAAGCGCTGATCTTAATTTTCTCGTAAATTAAATTGGCTTTAATTTACGAGAAATACTTTTGTTTCTTCAACTCAAGAAGTGACATAACATGTGTCAGTTTTACTTAAAAGCGGCTTATTTTGTTTGATTGCATAGAAAATCCGAAATTAGGCATTTGCTTTAAGACGTACCTACATGCCCCCTTATCAAAAAAGACATTAACGTGGACTTTAATGTCAACGTTAACGAAATTTTTCATATAATTTTTTTAAAAATTTTACTTTAAAGTCAATGTTAATTTTTTTGGTTGGACTGTAAAGTTTTTTTTTTAAACTTTTCGTTATTGCTTTGGGTGCTGGACTCGTTTTTTATGCCTCTAACTTTATGCACAAGAATTTAAGCTTATCATTCTGCATAATGATGTAGCCTCTATTTAGATTTTATATCTCTTATACGTTGTTTTTCTCTTTATCTATAATGTGGCGTAACTCTACAGGAAGCTGTATTGAAATATCTTGATGCGACTATCTGGAATCAACAAGGAAATTAGCAGCTTTCATATCTCAAACACATTCAACAATAAGTTATTGATTTCAATGTTTTTAATAAATTAAAAAAAAAATTGTTAAAATTTGAAAAATTAAAATAAAAATCAAAAGGAAAATTCAACAACAGTATGCACAGCCACTTAAAGGCCATTAATCTGTTTATAATGCTGGCGCCAGTAGCCACAACACATCTGGTTAATTTGTAAACCATTTTATTACCAAAATCCAAAATGCTTCATTTTCGTTTCAACATTTTTATTTCACTTTTGAAGGATTCCCAGCACACACACACACACCTCAGTTGCCAACAAATTGAGATGGATTTACTAAACTTGTTGGGTTGGCATTATGTGCCACTCATATTGTGAGCAAGTGACGACTTGACTGACATGTAAAGGATAGAATTACAAATTTCAATAAGAAAACCAAGGAGAGGGGGCTGTCGGGAAAGTGCTTTAAGTAAAAAATAATTTATATGTAAACAAAAAATGAAAAAAAAATCAACCATAATTATGGTAATCAAATTTAATGGAATTATGTAGTTGTGCATTTTAAGAAAATGTTCATTAATTTTAACATGCCACATACCCGCAAGAAAATTCCTATTACATACTTGCGCTGGCATGATGGCCATTTATATGTTGCAAGTTTGTTTGTTTTAAGATGATGCATGTTTGCAAACTTTTGTAAAGTTCATTTGCCAGCACGTTGCATGTAATTGAAGTGATTATTCCCCTATTAAATTATAACGATAATCTAGTACTCCCTGCAATTTAATTCTTTCACAAATAAAAACTAATTAATTAAAGAGATGAGAGATGAGATACGTAGCAGCCGAATCACGGTTATGCTACATTTTTACCATACAGGAAGTCTACTTTGTATTTCAATTCGAAAGCAATTGCGATGCGTAAGATAAATATTTTGCGTTTGCTCTTTGCAAGATATTTGTGTGTATTCCGCATTATAGAACGAGATACTACCAGACAAATGCAAAAAATAAACCCTCAGACACTTCGCACTACAGAGTTACCCCCAAGCTTCCTGCTGACAACAAGTTCAATGGTAAAGTTCGTAAATTGTGAAAATAGATTTTTTTCAATTAACAAAAATAGCCCCATACACTACACAAACGTACTTTGCTTTAAAATTGCATTAAACTTGAGGGTGTAGAGACACCATAAACTATAATTTTTCAATGAAAATAGAAAGAGAAGCTAAAGATTAAGGAGTGGCTGAAAAGAGAATCGCAAAAATATTAATTTGGGGACGAGGGATATCAGCGTAAGGAAAACATGTATGTCAACCGTTCTTGGAAGAGAACAAGTGACTTACAAGGCCTGTTTCATTTAAAAAAATTCGCATCGTCAGGACTGGACATTGCAGAATATGGAAACATTTGGCATATATGAGGATCAGTTGAAACAACCTCTGCAGGTTGTAGTTTTACCCATTTAGGGATTTTATTTTTTTTTAACTTGTGTTAAATCAAATTCATGGTAAAATAATTCGTGTAAAAGGAGAATGAAGTATATTAGACTTGAGAGTAGTGTCACAATAGGTCTATGCTGACCGCAGTGACCAGATGTAAATATTCCAGTTCTAATATTAAAATAAAAATTGTATATTTGTCTTCCTGTATAATATTTTTTAATGGAAAATATTATGCGGCCCATACACACTCAAGTTCAAGGCAACCTCTAATGGATTTGAGTGTTTGTTGATCAATTAAAGAAAATGACAGTCATTTTGACATTTGTTTACATTTTTTACATTGCCGGACTTAAACATTTTAAATTAGGTGTGTATGGGGCGCATTAGTCTATTACAGCTGTTCAATTCTGTAGTAGAGGACGCAGTTTTTAAAGCTCATGTTAGAATATCTTATAGCTTACATATCTGTACGATCTCTGTATTTTGAAACGTTAGATACCCACGAAACCAAAATAGTTTTAACAAAAACATAACCAAACCATACATACTACACTTTGTTCATGTTTAGGTAGCCTTTACTCTACAACAATATAAAAATTTAAGAATTTAATTGCTTGAAATGATATTTAAGCTTTAAAGGTTACAGGTTACAGGAACTTTCATAAATCAATTCTGTTTGGAGATACCTGAGTGCAAAATACACATGATATTTTGCTTGTTTTTATTTTTATTATATTAAGACCTTGATTTTTTTTTACATGATAAAAACACTTTAAAAAAATTGTTGGTAACAAGTACAACAAATACAGTTAAACTTCTATAACTTGAACTTAAAAGAAAGAAATTTTTCTGAAATAAAAAGAAAATGAAAAAAGTTATTTAAAAAAAAAATTTTTTTTTAACTGTAACATCTCTGAATCCAAATAATTTGTGTGATAATTAATTTCGTTTGGCATACAGAATAGTTTCGATTATTTTAAGAAAATATTTAAAATTTGTTGTTTTAAAAATTTCAATTTTAAAACAGGCGCAAAAATCTTAAAAAAAGCGATTTATATCTTTATACATCAAAATTGCAAAGACCGCAAATAAATGTTATCGAAACCAAAAAATTATTTTGTAACAGTTATTTTGAGAGTTAAAAAAAAGAAAAACCAACTGAAACAAGTATTTTTTTAACATAAAATAAATCTCAGATAAAACTTTTAAAAAGAGAGTTTTATTTTTTTAGTCAGAAAATAAAACTCTTTTGAAGAGTTTTATTTTTTTAGTCAGAAAATAAAACTCTTTTGAGGAGTTTTATTTTCCAGTAGTTGAAGTAACAAATTCGCTTCAAGGTTTTCTATACAAAGTGAATATGAGTCGTGCCGGGTGTGTAAAACCATTTTAAAATCGTATTGAGGATGAAAGAAAAATAGTTTTATTTTTTGACTGGAAAAGTAGAACTCTTCAAAAGAGTTTTATTTTCTGACAAAGAAAAAACTCCTTAAAGAGTGTTACCATATTTTTTAACGGCAAAAAAAAACTCTCTTTTTAAGAGTTTCCTCTAAGCTTTTATTTTAACGTTGAAAAATAACTCTTAACTGTGGAAATGGGATCGTTTTTTTATTCTTTTGGTATATGACAATATAGATCTCCGTTGACTCTAACATAAAGAGTTTTTGAGTTAAATTTTTTTCAATAGCTGTTATTTACGGTCCCTGCAAAATTGATTTTTTTTTTTTTAAATTTCAAGCGTGAATCGGTGTAGATAACTAAACGAATTCTTCATTAAATTAGCAAATTTATGTAAAACACTACAAGTAATATATTTCTGCCATCTGTTGTTAACCCTTTAACTGCTCAATTAATGGGTTTATTTGACTCCAAATTAAAAAATGACAATAAAGACAAATTAATTTAAGAGTCTTATTCTACCCCGAGGTTTTGAACACTTTAATAATCAAAAAAAAAAAAAAAATTATTAGCAGAACTTAAAAAAACTTAAAATATGCTTAACCCTGGAATACTACTTGCAGATGTTTTTTTATAATTGTGGCTACACACGTGAATTGTAACTTATTTTGCTAAGTTTCACAAGTGGTTTCAACAAAAACATTTTTAATCACTAAACTTAAAATTTACGGCGTTATTATTTATGTATTATAAAATAACGTTAGCATTCCAGGGTTAAGGGTTAATGTTTCACAAAGCTGCATTTAAGGTGGTCCAACCAAAATTCAAGGAATGAATTTTAAATAAAACAAAAAGTTTTTAAGAGAATTATCTTAATAGTCATAGATCCTGACAATTATGTGTGAAACAAAATATCGGCTTCAGAAGCATACCTCTATCCGATACTCCATATTTTAAATTACTCTAAGACATAATTCAGGTTCTATGCCATTAATTTGGGGAAATATCTCATGCTTTAACTACAGTTGGCTTTTATGGGGCCTCGATCTTAATTCAAATTATAGAGGATCCACTGTATTACTCAAGTGTGCATTAAATTTGAGTGCCTTCAACTAAAATTGTAAGACTCTAGTAACGGCAACAAATTTGTTTAATTCGTTTTAACATAAACAAACTAGACACAATGATGATTTTCTATTTAATTTACAAGTTAAGTAGTGAATCCATATTCTACCTGTTTATTATTTTTATTCAAAAATAAAAAAAATTATTTGTAGCTTGTAATTGAACAGACTAAGTGCAGGTGTTAATGTTCCAATGTTGCAAATGTAAACAGTCAGGCTCAGTATTCACTCGCATCATAAGTAAAACAAAAAAAAAAAAAAAAAAACAAAAAATTAAAATAAAAATGAAAATGAAAAGTCGAAAATGCGAGTATTTGAAGCTGTGCATTTTGTGCCAACTTTGGCAAACAAACTTTAGATAAAAAAAAAAAAAAGAGTCGTCTGTTTAGCGTAGGCAAATCATAAAACATCATCGTTAATTGTAGTCAGCCAGCAGCTTCATTGATTTATGAGTATTCAGCTACTGAAGACTAACCGGGGAGGAATATTTTAAATTCATTTTACTCATTCCGAATACCTCATATCATTTGTTAATGCATTCAAAAGATGCCTACCAAGTTTTGTTAACTGAAAAAGCAGAAATATCTAACATCATTTGGTATGTGAATGAATGCCTGCTGTGTTGTGTTTGTGTATGGCTGTTGTTCCTTTTTTTTTTTTTTTTTGTTTTCGTAATTTAGATAAATTTGCAGTCAGTGATTACAATGCACATCTAATATTTTATACAAGTTAAACCAGTAACAGTAACTACTTTATCATGTAAGAAGACCCAAAGTGCTTTTCAGCAAAAACATGCACAAGTAAATTTTAAAGCTTGACAAGAATAATTTTAATGCTCACATGTAGTATTTGCATACACACAGATATTTTTAAGCAACAATAAAAAAAACTTTTTTAATTTTTCAGCAGATTTATTTATTAATAAAAAAGAATTCTGTGAATTTGATAAATTAAAAAAGATAAAATTTGAAACAACGGTTTTGTACGAGTACAAAGAAATTTCAAGTTAATTAAACTAATCAATGATGGTCAATTTGGGTTAGGCAAGGCTGGCTTATTAAAATGTTTAGCTAAAATTTGTTTTCAATAGCAAATAGAATCCCAACTAAGAAGCTAATTTTAGCTGAGAGTAAACAGACTCTTCTGGCTTCGAAACACAAATTTCTATGAACACCTACCTGGCATATTGGGGATGAGATCTTCTCAGGTAACTTAATGCCACAGGGCGGGTCTAGATCATTTTATTATTTAGTTGTTTTGGCTAGCAAGTAGTTTAAATTAGTGGCCACAAAAATCAATCAACCTGGAAAATATTTAGAATGAGAAATCAAATTAAATGCAGCTCAAGTGAAATAACTCAGTATTTTTGTTTGAGTTGTTATGAAAATTCACTAGTTATTTTAACACAAAAAAATTAATTTTCTAAAAACCAAAAAAATTAAATTTTTCTTTTCCAGTGGATTTTTCTGAAATTTGATATCAATGATCTTTATACTCTAAGGAAAGCCGTTATATACTTTTGCATTGGACACGCCCCCTTTTTTCTTAACAACACAAATCCACAAAGCTTCTTGCCTCGTTTGCAGAAAACAGCCAAGGTCTAGGCAGGGATCGAACAATTCTAAAACCCATGTAGTTAAAATTAGAATTAACAGCGGGGACAAGTCATCTGGTCACTGCGGCCAGAATAGACCTATTGTGACCCTATTCCCAAGCTCCAAGTACTCTTTAAATCAAATATTCATTAATAGTTCAAAGGTTTCCTTGGGTGATTTGTCCACTATGCCAGACTGTTAAATACAGTGAATAAATATATATCCTTCGTTCTTTATGTCCAGTAGTGATGGCTTAAGTAACAAAAACGCTTCCAAATTAGACCATTATAGTTATATAGTTTAAGCTCTGCTGCCTTTTTGTCTTCGTTACATAACCTGTAAAGGTTGTTTTTGATAATTAAAATTTAATTTTTTAATGAATTTCTTTGAAAGATCGACCATGCCCACTTCTATGACTACTTTTTAAATAAAATAATTCAAATTGATTTTTGAATGATTAAGATTCTTTTTTTCAGCGGATTTTTCTGAAAGTTAGTACCTAGGCCCTCTATACTTCAAAGAAAGTTGCTGACCATGCCCATTTTTAAGCTAACAAAATATTTCAAATTGATCTTTGAATGATTAAAATCCTATTTTTCAATAGATTTCTATAAAACTTCATCCATAATGCAAAAAAAAACTGCCATATACTTTTAGAGTGACCATGCCCCCTTAAAAAAATTAAAATTAAAATTGGTTCAATAATGATTAAATTTTGAAATTAAAAACATAATTTGAGAAGCTTCAGCGAAATTTGAATTCAATTATGGACTCAGATCAAATTGCTGCTTTTCCAATTAAGTTTTAAAATTCATTAAATCCACTCAGAAAGCCTACGAAAGCTTGCTTGCCAGTGCAATACTTCTAGGAAATAGTGATTCCCCAAAACTTTACAATAGTACAGGACTATTGGTAAAAAAGCTGTCATCAATTATTTCATAAGAAAATCATGCTGAAAAATATTTTTGTACCATGAATGCCCTTGATTCCAACTAATGTGCTTTGCAGTTTTAAAAGACTTCAATTCCCAGTATGTTTTTTATTTAATATGCTGTGAAATTTAGGGCCGTTATAGCAAGTTAACGATTGTTTAAAGTTAAGATTTTATTAAAAAAATATCAAGTTTTTGGTTAGACATTAAATTAAAAATATCGACAAATTAAATACCGAATAGTGTTCATCCAAATTTGGTTCTAAACTTTTAGCCAAAAACCGGTTATTAGTAACTTTAACTATTGACAATTGTAAGTAATAACAGGCCTTGGTAAAGCACTGGGACAATTCCTTAAGATGTTTTTGTCACAATATTTTCGTTTATATTTACACCGGAAGGCAAAACCTAAAATTTTGTATCTCCAAAGCTTTTAAAATAAGTAAAATTCGCCAATTTTTGACATGTCTTTTGGTGCAAGTGGTAACTCTGAAATTTGAGAGCTGTCATATATGTTAATTCTGATTATTAAAAATGGAACGCTGTACAGAAGGCCAATGCTTTGTAATTGTGAATATCATTACAAAAGTTAATGAAAATTTAAAAATAAAAAGGATATTCTGCGATAAAGCGCAATTTCCATATGAATATCTTCGTGAATATACAAAATTGTCGAATTCGGGACTCAGAAAATCTTTCTGCAATCCATGAGTACTAAAATCGCCCACAACTAGCCTTTGCCAGGCCTTACTTTTTTCAAGATGAGGGCGAAATTCCATTGATTGCGAAGGGCATTTGTTACAAGAACATGATCACGTAGTTATTGTGACCTCAACTAGACAGCCTGCATCTGGTCTACATATGGTTTCAGCAAGTGAAACAACATGAAATGAAAAAATGCATTCTTACTGAGGTAGCCTTTACATACACACTCTTCTTACTCTAAGAATTCCCTTTCTTAAGATAAAGGAACGAGGGAAACTGGGTAAAAACAGCTAGTGAATAAGAACATTAAAAAATTCGACACACCCTTCCAAAATGATAATTTCAAACAATTGATTTGCTTCCATCTTGACTGAATTTTTCTTTTAACTGCCACTTTGTTGTTGGTCACACATAATCCATCAAAAGCTTGTTAACAATTTCTTGACAATTTTGCTTTGTGTGATTCTAAGTGGCAATAATTTCAGAAACAAAGTTTACATGTTTAAGTTTACACCTTTGACTTCCCAAAAAAAAAAAAAAAAAAAAAAAGCTTTTGCGCATGAATACAATCCTCGCCCATTCTTATAGTCATTAATTGGTCGTTTTGTGTCGCGTTCATACATAAAAGTCGTTTGTTATTTGTTGTAAATTTCTGTTTATCGAATTCCATTTATGATTGTCACAGCCAGCCGCCTGTCGCATGGAAATTGCAATGCTTGAATAGTCTGTGCTAACTATTGCAGTTTTTTTTGTTTTGTTTTTGTTGTTGATGTGTTGGTGCAACAAAGTTTACAACATTATTTACACTAGTTAATTGATTAGTTTTGCTAAAAAGTCAAATTAATTATGATTTTTTGTGTGTACCCACAGAGTGATGCATAATAAATAATACAAGATAGACGAAAATGTTTTGAAATTGAATTATAAAAGACAATTAACTTTAGATGAAAAACATTTTTTTTTAAATTGTCTTTGCAACAACTAAATATTGTTGTTATGGTGGGTTGCAAATGTTTGTATTTATTTTCTTTAACATCGATCGCATTTGAATTTGTTTTTAAGTAAAATAAAAATTGTGAATGATTCAATGAATGAATGAATATTCATTCGTGTTTAACTTAATAATGCTTAAGCAAAAGAGGAAATGTTGCTGTTGGATTTTCTATTTGTTAAATAAAAATATAATTTATTTGTTAATGTTGTTTTTTGTTTAAGCTTTTTTATTGCAACTAGTAGTCTGCCAGACATTATTGGGTTTCTTGCATTTACTGTGTTGGTATCACAGTTTCCCAACGCAGCAGGGATTTGTGGAAATCTAATTTGTTAGCATGTAAGGTATGTGTGTATGTGTGAGTCTTAGAGAAGCAATTTTAGAGTGCCAGTTGGAAATATTGTCTGGAAAACTCAGTTTTACAAATACAAAGTAGAGGAGTAGGAATTGAGATGTTATTTTTGAAAGTGATATAAGACCACTCGAAAAAAATTTCCTCTGAAATTAACAAATTTTCTGCTGGGTTTACTTTATAAACGACAAGACTAACGCACCCTTTTAAAAAAATCTTTTTTTTTTTAAGTGACTCATAATTCAAATGGCAATTGACAGCAAGTGAAGAAAGAAAACGCCCTCACTAAAAAATTATGTTTCTTGACGGTTCGATTGAAGGTGTCGTTAAGCTCATTTACAGTTATTTTTCATATTTTAAGAATATGATTTAACAATATAAATTCATCAATAGCAAAATATGCTAAAACCCTGCATTTCGTGTTTAAAAATGATTAAACGTTACCCGTTGCCAGCAAAATTATTTTCTTGTAATTTGAAGGTAAAAGTAAAAAATAAAGCAGAGTAGGTTGCATGCCCCTATAAGAAACACAGAAGTAGGCTCACTTGGTTACTCTGATATGGTTCCTTTGTGATACAAGTAGAGTAAGAAAAAAAATGGCTCTATCAGCAACAGTCGCGGCATTCTGTAGTACTACCAAAAGAAGGCAGGACCTCAGGACGTGTAAGATTACGCGTCATTTATGTCCTCGCTATGATGGTAAACGCACTGCTCAGCTGGTGAGTAGGAATAAGAAGAATATTTCCAGACTGGTTTCTATGATAACCAACCACTGGCCTATCGGCAGGTACGCCAGCAGGGATTGCCCTTCAAAGAAAACTGCTGCAGCTGCCGTGTACCTGAGACCTTCTCTGCGAGTTCCCGACTCTTCTGGCTTCGAGGCATAAATTTCTTGGTGCACATTTTATGAAAGGATTACCTGAGATATCGGGGATAAGGTTAGGAGATCTTCTCGAATATCTCAGCACACACAAAGTAGCTCTAGGTCCGTTTTCTTGTCGAGTGACTAGTTCAAACCGAAATCTTGCGATTCTACTTGAAAGCCTATAGGACGCCACCCAAATCAACCTACCAGGAGGCAATTAGTGAGCCCAAGCTGGAATTAAACCTAAAAGAGCAGAGAATATTTTCAATTAAATTTTATTTTAATATTTGAATTTAATTTACTGCTATTTCGATGTGAGGCGAAAGCGAAAGAAAACCAGTCACTCTTTTTCGACTAAAAATGGGGCACACTAACTTTTGCTTTATCGTTCGCTTGGCTTTACGTTGTTTACATCAAGCCTTCTCAATTTACCATGTTGTCACAACAACAGTTTTATAAATTAAACGCCAGTTTCAAAGAAAAACATGGTACACTACTCAAACTCTCAACGAAAGAGAGCAGAAAGAGATGCACACACACATTCACAAAAAACAAATTGAAAACACAAAAGCTTAAAATTTTATTTTTTAATTAAAAATAAAATTTTATGTCGATTTTTAAAAAAATTAATATTAAACATTTTTTATTTATAATTTCAGTGGCTTTTGAGCGTTTTTTGTTAAATTTATAAGAAAGCAAGTGAGCATTTTGGCATTTGTATTCGTACAAAGAGAAAAAAATATTTTTTTTATGGAAAGGAAAAATATGGTTGAGGCAACCATATTCTGGTGGCTCCATAGTGTGATTAGATTTATGATTGCATCTAGCCATATATATTTTTAAAGCAAACATATTAAAAATACCTCTCAACTGCAGATGTTGCAGTTCAATCCCCGCTCAGGGATAAAAAATTTTTTTTTTTAATTTTTTTATGTAATTTTTTTTTTAGTTTTTACATATTATACAGAAATTTTTTATTTAAACATTTTTTTTAAATAAATTTTTTATATAATTTTTTTTATATAAAATTTTTATATACATTTTTTGCATAATTTCTTGTTTACTAAAATTTTATATAAATTTTTTTTGAAAAAAAATTTCTTTTTTAAATAAATTTGTTATATAATTTTTTTAAATACATTTTTATATAACTTTTTTTAAATAATATTTTATATAAATTTTTTTTAACTAAATTTTTTTTTAAATAAAATTTTTATATAATTTTTGTTTTTAATAAATTTTTTATATAAGTTTTTTTAAATAAATTTTTTTTAAAATAAATTTGTTATATAATTTTTTTAATATAAATTTTAATATAACTTTTTTTAAATATTTTTTTTAACTAATATTTTATATAATTTTTTTTTTTAAAAAACTCTTTTAAATAAATTTTTTATATAATTTTTTTAAAATAAATTTTAATATAACTTTTTTAAATACTTTTTTTAACTAATATTTTATATAAATTTTTTTGGAAAAAATTCTTTTTTAAATAAATTTTTTATATTAAGTTTCTTAAAAAAAAATTTTTTTATAATTTTTTTTTTAATAAATTTATTATATAATTAATATTTTATATAAATTTTTTTTTAATAAATTTTTATACACATTCTTTTAAATTAATTTATATTTATTTATTACATATTATACAGTGGGCTTGAGTTTTTTTTCAAATTTTATTTGGCTCTACCGGAAATCGAACTTTCGAGTATTTAGTTAAGAAGCATTAACTCGCCTCAAAATCTCAGTTGAGTTTGAATGATTTTGTTTTGTACCCAATTTATTTATATGATTATGGAAGAGGGAAAATAGAAAACAATTTACTTTTAACCATATTTTTCTCATTGTTATGTTTATGATTATCTTAATATGTTAACTCTAAACGTATTTATCGTTTCAGTTAAAATTTTATTAAAAATAATATGATAAAATCAACCATATCTATGAGGGTAAGCATAGTGTGGTTAAAAATAACTTGGAACATGTTTATGCTTAGATGCTTCATATTAACAATAATATTTTTGCGGAGAATAAACTATGTTTGCGCTGACCATATTCCAATATATATTTTCTTAGCGTGTAGTGAGCCGGAATTTCATATAGAAATGCTTCGGTTTTCTTTTCATAAGAATTATTGAGTAAAAATTTTTTAACAGCCGCAAATCAGCTGTTTGTCGTCTGAAGTAGAAGCGAGTGATAGCATTCTTCATAGGCAGCCTGGCTGTTACTTAAAATTTTTTTGCTCTTCATAAATTCTGGTATTGAATCTTAATATAAGATGTACAGTTCGGAAGTCTCTGAACTCTCCTCTTTAGGTTACAATAGGCATATTTTTATATTTTCTTAATATTCTATAATTAAATTTAAATTTTATTTTGACAAATCAAAAAAAAAAAATGGCCAATTAAATCATTCCTTTAGTTATTGTTGAATTTACATTTTTTTTATTATGCATAAATCTTTCTCCATTAAATATTAAAATTAAATGCCATCAATCATTGCTCCCGATACTGAATTGTGCGAGTATCTATATCATTCAAGATTTTAGCAAATATCATGTCATGTTTTATCTTATTTAATGTGTTTCTTGCTTTTTGTTTATTATTTTAAATCACTACACACACACAGGCAAATGTGGACATTCTCACAGATACAAATTAATAAAATTTGTGGCAGTTTTTAAGGCAGTTATGAATTTGCAATTTTAAAACCTGCAGTTGGTTTGAATTTATTTATTTATTTTTTTTTTTCTTACGAATATTTTGTGTATTTTTTGATTAAAGTTAAAGCTGCACTAAATGTTGGCAACAAGTGAGGTGGTCAAACTCCTTGAGGCGGAGTTATGAGGTTCGCTCAAACACACTGACATTTTTTTTTGTTAGAGCGTATGTTTTAATGGGTGGCTGGCTGGCTAGTGGTTGTGTTAAGAATTCTTGTTTTTTTTTGCTTTTGTTTTATTATTGTTCGTTTTAAGACAAAATTGTGTAATTTTGTTGTCGTTATTTAGTGCAATTGTTAGTTTGTCTCATGTTTGTGTAAACATTTTAAGCCCATTTAGTTAAATAAACGTTATTTTTTTAAGCCGTTAAGCACTAAACGAATAAATTATTTTCGGTTTCAAAAATGTGGACAATTTGACAAGGGAAAATAATTATTTGAATTACAAATAATCACTTTTTAAGGACAATAATAATATTTAAACGCCCCCATGCAAACACACACACACACACACAAATTAAAACGATTATAATTTACAAAAATTTGAATAGAAAATTTTGAATGCACTAATTAAATTGAATGGAGTTTTAAAGAATGAAATACAAAAAAAAAAAAATTTTAACGTTTTTTTAAAATTAATATTTTAATCAATTTATTGCGTTACCGTGTCTAAACGGCATAAAGTTAAATTAAACAAATTTTATTTAAATATTTAATAGCTATTGTATGTGTATGCATGTTTAGGCAAAGTTTATCAAACCTCAACAAGTAACAAAAAAAGTAAGAGGAGTGTTTTAAATCTGTCTTTTACTTAATAATTAATAAATGTTTTCTAATTTACGCTTAGTTAAAAGCTAAAAGTAAATCCAGGTTATGCTTAACGTGGGCTTTATAGCTTGTAATTTTGTTAAGAAGTACGAAATTTGAATAAGCTAATTGAAAATTATAGGAAACGAATTCCACTTGCTCGCTATTTCGAAAATCAGCAAAAGAAAAACTTTATAAATAATTAACAAATAAAATACTTCAAATTAAAAATAAATTAGATTCTGCCTTCAATAATAATTTATAAATTTCACTAGAAAGTGCAAGACTTAAAAAATGGTTTACTGAAAAAATGAAAACGTCAGTTATATTCTGTAGAAGTTCTAAGGCGATATTATTCTCAGTCGCTCAGTCTTTTACTCTCTGAATTAACATACATTTCACAAAAATTCGTTGAAAAATGAAATTTTAATCATTAAAAGCCCCCGATACTTAGTGTTACCTTAAAGTAGGTGTGGCTGGTATAAAAGTATATAACGATCTTTGTGGGAAGAGAGATTATGTGTGATAAATTTCAGAGAAATCTGTTGAAAAACTAAAATTTTTATATACAACAATCAATTATTATTGATCGTAAATCTACTATTTACTGGTAACATTTTCAGATGAATAGTGGAAGTATAAGATTGTGATAAAATAAAAAAGAAATATGCTCACAACAGAAAGAGAACTTGCATATTTGTTCGAAGCTTGCAAAGAAGCTGTATGGTTAAGGACTTTGTTAGAAAACATAAAGGAACATAATTATGGGCTTTGATCGCACCAAGACCTTTAAGATCTATTGTGCAGATGAAGATATATTTGTGTAAAACAACTTGCAATTATATTTGAGGAACAAAATATATATGTAGAGGCAAATAAGTTCATACCTACTTAATCAAACATCATACTCGTATTGATGGGATCACATAAAATTTTGAATTTGAACTATCGATTACTTTGGCTTTGAAAGGTAGAATAAAATTTATTTTAATTTTTGTTTTCAGGTTTATGTTTGAAATTTGCAAAATGGGACGCTATGCGTTCGAACAAAGCGGCAACTTAAATATAAAAAAGTTTTTTTTGTTGCAAAATGAAATAAAAAATTTTTTTTATAAATTTAATCGGCCTTGAATAAAATGTGTGCAAAGCCTATAACTGGAAATATTTTTTACCAAAAACAAAAAAGAAAAGCCTTAAATGGCAACCTCGTTGTAAACATTACATGTCAATACCTGCACATCGAACAAACAACTTGTATGCTGCATGATTGTTTAAATCTGTGCTAAATCAATATATCACGGAATCAAAGAAAACATAAAATATGCAGCAAAAAGTTTACAAATTGCAAAAAAAAAAAAAAAAAAAAAGGAATAAGAAAGAAACATTAAAAGGTGTTGCTTGCATCCGCATCTAATGAAGCATTAAATGATTTTTGTTGTTAGTTGGAAGTGTTCAGTTTTGCTTAAGGCGGGAGTTATTGCCAGAAGATAGTAGTGATCCGTTTGTTGCTTGTTTTCTTACTTCTTCTTCTTTCTTTCTTTCTCTTATAGACAAAAAATAAACGTGACCACAAAATATCAGCGTCTTAAAATCTTTGTATGCCGCAAATAGATTGTAAAATATTTTTACATTTACTGATATTCACCGGTGTGTACATGCCTTTGTTCAGAGAATACAAAATATGAGTTGTTATATTTGAAAGTGGTACAAGTCCACTTAAAAAAAAACAAGGCAGAGGAAATTTGAGAAGATGAAGTCTTTGTCTTACTAAAATTAGGGTTAACAAAAAATTTTTTTTTTAAAGTTGACTTATGCCACTTTCAAAAATAACAGCTGAAATGTTGATTTTTTTTTCGTTTAATTTTTTATATATTTGATTTTCAGTGTTTAGTATTTTTTAGAAAAGTGGACTTATATCACTTTCAAAATAAACAGCTTAAATGTTGATTAATTTTTTTTGCTTAATTTTTTATTTATTTAATTTTCAGTGTTTAGTATTTTTTTAATGGACTTATACCACTCTAAAAAATAATACCTGAAATTTTGATTATTTTTTTTCGTTTTTTATTTATTTGATTTTCAGTGTTTGTGAAGATGAAGTCTTTGTCTTACTAAAATTAGGGCTAACAAAACTTTTTTTTTTTAAGTTGACTTATATAATTTTCAAAAATAACAGCTCAAATGTTGATTATTTTTTATTTATTTGATTTTCAGTGTTTAGGATTTTTTTTATTAAAGTGGACTTGTACCACTTTCAAATATAACAGCTCATATGCAAAATAATAAAGAGCTTTTTTAAATTTCTTTTCTATTTTTTTATTCCTTCACTTTCAATCCCTTATAAAGTTAAGTGTGAACAAGAAACTGGTTTTGTTTTCAAAACAACAACAAAATAATCCCTTTCACGAACGAAATACATAAAAATAGAAAAATAGAAAAAAACTGTTGTGATGTGACTTTATTTTTATGAGAAACAAAAATAAATTAGAGATTTATGCTGTCATTAGTTAAGAAGGCATTGAAACACCCATTCCAACAATTGGATTCGCGAATATGTATCTACATGACAAAATACACTCGTATTGTGTGTGAGAATAAAACTTCCTTGTTCCAAAAAAACACCCCTCGTTATGTTGTTGTTTAGAAATTCATGCATGCAAAGAAAATATGGGGTGAAAGAAAAGTATTAAATTTTTTTAATTTTGATTAGAAATCTAGACTGCAATTCAGCCATTTCAATTTTAATAAAGATGTAACTGAATTAAAATACCGGCCAGCACCTTGTTAGGTAAACAAACTTGTTGTTAAATCCATGAATTCTGGTCAAAATCGCATGATAAATAAAAATGCGATTTTCTAAAAAAGAAAATAATTTTTTTTACTCTAAGCCTGCTTTTAGATTTTCTTTACTTATTTTTTCTTTCAGTGTTGGCATAAGCCTACAGCTACTCCTTTAATGTGTTTTGCTTTAGTTTATGGCTGCTTAATGTTAATATTACACAACTTTTACGTTTCATTAAACAAAAAAAATCTAACAACAACAAGGGACTCATGTTGCCATTAATTTTATGCTAACAATTCACATACATAAAATAACGACTCTAAAAACATTTACAGTTAAAGCGGGGCGAATGCTAAAATTCATAAAAATGAAACATTTTATTACGTAGTTTTGGACGGACGCACACAAATGAATGAATTCAATTCATTGCATTTTCAGCATCATTTTCAATGCTTAATTTTATATGGCCCATTGTGTTTGATCAACAATAACAAAATCGTACATGACAAACACACTTACAACCAATAAAATATATTTTGAAACTCGCATCACTTAAGACTCTTGTCTCTAAAATTAAAAAAAAAAAAAAGAAAAACAGCCCAGCGCTGTTTGAATTTCTAATACTTTTCGCTGCCATTTTAATTTTTCATCACTTTTTGTCTGTCCCTGTTTGTTGTATTTAATTTTAAAAATTTATAAAAACAGAAGCTGTGTTGTTCGATGTTTAAAGTGTGTGAACAACAATATTTGAAAATTATTTGCGTTGGACAATGTGCTTTGATTCAATTCATTGATCGCAATTCACACAGAAGATTGAGCCCCCTGAGCATCTTAAAAGTGTTTCCAAGTGTGTTTGAGTTGCTGTGATCTTTTGTTACTATTTTTTTTAATGTAATAAAATATATTGTGACAATTTTCTGCTTGAACGGTTGGTAAAGTCTCTTACCATTACTGCGACTCAACGACGTTATAATTAATAGTTAAAGACAGTGACATTGTAGGAAGTAATACACTCACAACGATGTAAGTTCATGAGGTCATACTCATATTTAGCCATAAAAATAGATTTTGAGAAGGCAGGTGGACTTAATTAATTTTTGTTGTTGTTTGGGGGGCGATTATTCAGCCATATTACGAGTTGCAATCAGTAGCAACGAAATATTTTTTTGATTAAAACCAAAAGCGTACCTACTGGCTAAAATCATTAACAGGATGATTTTTGTGAGGATGCTGATGAGCCACAACCACATACCCTATAATTTTATTTATGTGATTAATGATTAAAAGCACTCAGCTATCGTTTTGCTGACACAGAGTCAGCTTTCGATTGTTTTGAAACTATTGCCAGTTAAAATTTCTTTGTTTTCAATAAAAATCTCTTCAAGTTTTTTACAAAAATTAAATTAAAATTTAAGAAATGCTTTCCGCATTTAAAAGAAAGAAATTAAATTAAAAAATAGTTTCGCAGACTTGCAAATGAAGTAAAATACAAGAATGATTGAAATACAAGATTACGCCATGCGCATGATTTATCGTTAGATGGCGTAGAAGAAAAATATAATACATCTCTCTCTCTCTCTCTCTCTCTCTCTCTCCCTCTTATTTAGCTGTAAATTATAGGCTACATGCGCACAAAATTTCAGGATAGCTTAATCTTGTATTGTTGGTCGTTTGCCTTAATATACCTTAAGGTTTTTGGAAAAGGATATTAGATTAGCTTAGGTGACACAGGGCACCCTAATTAGAAAAACAAAAGGTCTTCTGATGTGGTCCCTTTGTAATACCTGTATAGGAGGGAAAAAGGAAAATAATATCGATAGAAAGGGAAACTAGGAGATGTTCTCGTAGATAAATGGTAACAGAAGCAAAGATTGAAGCGTCCATCACTACCTAAACATTTCTAACGAAGCTAGGTATTTAGCAAGCCAACCTCTGCCGAAAAGAGTGTAGTAAGGAACTGTAGGTGGCCTTCCCCGAATTAAAACCCAAGCTAATCCTGCAGTGAGATTAAAAAGATTGAAGGTGTTGCACAGTTTCCTACTCATTCACGTCCTGACAACTTCTGCAATAGTCATTTGATAACAAACCCATTCTTCTCGCATGGTTGATAAAATTGCACATTCTTTAACTAGCCTGTCGAGGCTCAGTAAATTTCTACTGCCTTTTCTTTCTATACAGTCTAGGGCCAGATCATTCTCACTATATTACACGTCCGTTCATCCATCCATTTGAACTGTGTTTCTGCTGTTTTTAGGTTGAATGAGGGATGTCGCAGGATATGTCGATATTCAGTTTTGATAGCCTTGACCCGTCCCTTGCCAAGATAACTGCTCTACAGTTACCTACAGTAGTCTCATGAACGCATACCCAGATGAGGGTTTCCGCTGAATGTCCCTTCATGCTATTTAAAGATGTCCGGCATTCCCGTACCTAAGCGGATGCAGAGAGAAAAAATACCAGCATCAAAATAACCACAAACGGTGTAACATTTTAAGAGCGCATTATTGACAACATAACGTTGTATAATGGACAGTTAGTCGTGTCAAATTGACATAATACTGGTGTCGAAATGATACCATACGGTTGTTGAAATGACAAAATGGGTTGTCAAACTGACAAGTTGTCAAAAAAAGATAAAAACATAGCTTTTTTTGACGGTTGACAGCCAACCGTTGTCGACTGGGTCACGCTTGTTAAAAAATTGAAAACACTTACTGTTAATAAAATGGACAACGGGATGGTGTCAAAATGACTACATTCGTTGTTGATTTTTAACACGATTTTTGGCTCAGTGCACCAAGTGCCTTATAGCACTCAAACTTAGAAAAAATATGAAAAAGTTCATTTAATTTTTAATATTAGACAGTTTTTTTTGGCTGCTCCAGTAAAATTTTCTAAATGTAAAGTTGAATATTTATAAGTAAACTATTGACAAGCTTTAATCCTGCAACATCCCATTGACGACTGTCAACTTAAGGCTTTTTTGAAAAGATGTCACGACATATAATATAAATCTATCTTTCATCGCAATTAATTAGGCTTGTGCCTGTCAAATAAATTTTATTATTTTCCAGCAACATGCTTAACTGCAAATTGAAAGTGTATCAACCCTTAAAGTTAAAAATGTTTCCAATTATTAATAAACAAAAACAAATAGAGAAAACAAAACAAAAAACAAATGTTGCAATATTGGTGATTGTTTGTGGCATTAGGAAATGTTGCATGGCCAATTACATCAGTTGGAAAATCAACAGCACGATCAACATACCACAGTTGTTTAGATACGTTTGCTTGCTGCACAACAACCGGACGCTTAAATGAATCGTGGAAGTGGAAAACGTATTTAATTTGTTATTTTATTTAGTCGTGCGCCGGGAAATTCGTGTCAATTCGTCAAGTGTTTGTTGCTGTAAAAAAAAAAAAATTAAAAATATGTTTTTATTAGTTAATGCAAAAAACTAACTGGAAAAGAGAAATTAATTTTTTAAAAATAAAACAATTTAGTGAAAAACATTTTCTTGTCATGCTAGAAAGCGTATTTTGAAAAAATTCAAATTAATCAAGGGATAAAAAGGGTGAGTTGGTAGCTGAGCAAAAATAGTTTTTTCTTGAATTTTATTGCTACTGCCTTTGAGGTCGAGTGAAAAGATAATGTATTATTTTTGAAAGTGGTGCAAGTCCATTTTTTATAAAAATGGGTTAGATGTTGTCTATACTAGAATTAGTCCTAACTAATTTTTTTAAAAAGTGAACAGCTCAAGTGTTTTAAAATGAATTTTCTTTACTAAATACCAAGAAAAAACCCATTCAAAACTCAATTGATAGAATTTTAATTTTCATATGATTTTTCCAATTTTTGTTAAAAAAAAACATTTAAATTGTAAAAAAAAAAGTAAAATTGTGCAAAAACTTTTTATGAAACTAGATTTTTATAAAATTACTGCAGACACATTTTTTCAAAAAAGTGGACTTGTACCACTTTCAAAAATATGAGACCAACATTTTTATAATGCAACTGTTTAAAAAATATAACGATAAGCAATGGAAATAATTTCAATTTTTAAATAATTTTCCAATTTTTGTTAAAAAAATTAAAATTGCAAAAAAAAAACTTTTGTTTTATGTAAAATTTTTTTTATGAAATTAAGTTTTTATAAAAGATTTTTTTAAAGGTATAAAATATAGACACCATCTTACACATTAAAAAAAAAGTGGACTTAAACCACTTTTAAAAATAACAGCTAAATTTCTGTTTTGTTTTTTAATAGAAATTTTTTAAGTCATACATGTGCATAATGTGTGTGCGCACAGTTATTTTAACAAAGTCAAGCTTACATCCGAATGAGTGGCTTGT
Source organism: Thelaira solivaga (assembly GCA_947397855.1). NCBI lineage: Eukaryota > Metazoa > Arthropoda > Insecta > Diptera > Tachinidae > Thelaira > Thelaira solivaga. Next base: position 12,153,262 of record OX377614.1, read on the forward strand.
TTAATACCTTGTGTGTAATAGAATGGGTAATTTGATAACATAAAGCGACTATGAGACCAGGACCACACACAGTAATTTTATTGTAGTTGGGCAATTCTTTATTAATTCTCTGTGTCTATACACAGCAATTTTGTTTTGGCAATTTTTGCATTTTTATTCATTCAGCATTTAAAAGCTACCTGTCTTCTTTTTTTACATCTTTATTTAAGATACGAAGAGAGAACAAAAGGGAATTGTCGAGTACGAGCAAGTTTGTACCCCTTTCCTTTTTTTTTTCCTCCCTCTCCAACAAAATCAAAAATTGCCCAACTAAAAATTGCTGTGTGTGGTCCTGGTCTTAGACGATTATGCTTGTGTAATAGTGAAAAATTTCTGTTTGACATGCAGCTCATGATTTCACTTTTTTCTCAGCATAATGTGCTGACAAGCCTCGCATGATCGTCTAATAGATGGAAACTCTAGCAACACACCGGAGCAATTTTAGCTTTCTTAATTGTCTTTTAAAATTGCAGTTGTATTCACGCTCGAGCATTTTGTTTCGCTTTTTTTTCTTTTATAAAAAACACAAGTCCGTAAAGGCTTTTTGCTTGTCTACAGAAAGCAAACAAGTCAGAGTAGAAATTAAACCTGCGACAGCTAGATTCTTTTACACAAAGAACTTATTTTTTTAACAATTTTGAAAGGTAACTAAGAGACATCAAAAGAAAGTTGTCGAGTACGTTTAAAGCTGTACGCCCTAACATTCTTCTTCCTCTTTCTGCTTTAAACTCAAGAGTTGTGCAACAAAAAAGTTTAATTTTTACAAAACTTTTTTCTTTAAATGGTGCTAACGAATGTGGCCATTTCACCCCTGAACAGAAATTATAAAAGTAAAAAAAGTATATAAAAAAATTCTACTAAAACCAGCTAAAAAAGTCAGCAAAATGAAGTGGAAAAACCACTGCAACTGTAACCTAGAAGTACTTCTACTTATATTTAACATTAGCGTGTTATTGGAAGGCATCTACACAGAGCCAAAAATTGCTTTATAATAAAAACAACGTATGTGTTCACTTTAACATCATTCCGTTGACAAATTGACAACGGTTGGTTGTCAATTTAGAAATAAAGCTAAAAATTTTTTTTTTTTGACAACGCACGTTGTCAACTTGTTACCGTAAATTGTTGAATTTACAACGCATGTTTTGAAATTTTCGTTAATTTGGTATATGTAATGAAATTGTTTAAAAAAAGTAGTGAATTAAAATCGCATAACAGATGTGACTTCTTCAGCTCCTTAAATATGTCAATCGCTTTTTCTTAAGGTGATTTTTATTTATTTATCATATGCTGGGATAGACTTCGAAAAGCATTATTTCATTATTTTTTTTAGCAAAGTCTGCTACTTGAAAGCTAAAAACCAACAATTATTAAAAATTTTTAAGAAATGAAAATGGTATAAGTCCGTTTTAAAATAAAAATTTCTTAGCATTAACATTTAACTAAAATTGAAGCTGATTAATTAATTTTTTTTTACGTAAAGTGGACTTATACCACTTTCAAAAATAACGGCTCATATATTACATATTTTTGAAGGACGTACACTTTTTATTTATGAACGCAATTGGTAATTTTTTTGTTCTTAGCAAACGATCAATTTTTTTTGCTCATGTTCGCATTGTACTTAAAAAAAAAACTGAATTTTTAATAAATAAAGGTAACCGGGTACGCGTTTCTAATCCTGTTTTTTTATTTTTTGCACTTGCGTCAATTAGGTAGACTGACTTAAATTTATTTCAAAAAATGCTGGCACTCGCATAATTTAATTTTTTGTTTATGTTTTTGACCACAAGGCATCATGTCAAATATTTTATAATTTTATCGAAATTAAAGTTGGTGTGTTTGTTTGCATTTCAATTTGTTATTTGTTAAAGACATTTAACAGAAAATTTGTTATTCTGCATTAGATAAACAAAACGTTCCATTAGCACCTTAAAAAAAATATAAAAATTTTCTTTAACATTTTTTTTTTGGGTATTATTTGTGTACGAATATTCTTGGGTATTGTTTAAGAAACACACATAGATACATACATACATATGTAAATAAATATTTTTACTTTTTCAACTTTATTGTTTTTTTGTTTTATTAAAAATGTTTGTGATCTGGAATTTCGTTGAAAAGTAGACACATGCGGTGAAAATCCCAAGGCCGTTAATAACCAGACATTCTTAAAGACTTTTTAGAGGTGGCTACAAGATCGTATAGTTATTTTGGAAGGCCTTCTGGAAAACCTTTAATCTTTTTTTTTTGAAGAAACATGGGGTACATCCATAGACTGCTAGATAGTGTGCCGGTTCAATTCCTGCCGTGATCCTGAGTATTTTCTGCAAACAAAGAAAAAAAAAACTTGGCGGATTTGCATTGTTTAAAAGAAAACTCTTATCATGGTGTAAGAAAACCAGGTGACACTCAGACGCCAGTTGAATCCTGCTGATTGAGGCTAGTTCTATCAAAAACTAAGAGATATCAAAGCGGAAACAACTTTTTCCTTTCACTCTAGCACACTTCTTGATATCAATCACCGGAAATAATTTTTGACAGAAGGAACCTCAACAGCAATAACAAAATATATGGGCTTTTTGTAATGTTGTTATTTTTGTATTTTTAAAGTTACCTGGTTTTATTGTACCATGACTCTTATATAGTAACTTGAGTAAGAGTGGTCATATCATAAAAATGTTTAAAAAAAAAATAAAATAAAACGCTGTAAAAAAAAATCAAGGAAATGCAAATTAAATTGATAAATTTATTTTTTTTTATCAGCTATAATTGGCTTGGGTGAGTTTTTCCTTAGATTTTTTTTTATTTTTATAGAATCTAAGACTTTTAAAAAACTTCTTCGCCCATTTTATTATAACTTTGAAATGGCTCATCCGATTTTGTTATAAAATACCTCAAAAAATTCCAAGTTATTTTGTTCTTGTCCTTGTTTTTACATAATTTTTTATCACAAGCATCATTTCTCAAGTCATTGCCTCCAAATTTTTTAAAAAAATTTTTTTTTTTCAATCATCAATTTAAGCTTTTTTAAAAATTAACAAGTTTTCCTAAGTAATCTACTGAAGACTCAGAGTAGCCTCTGATAAAACAGCTGTATAGATATGATTTCTTTCTTAAAGCTTATAGCCTGTGCAGACGTAAAAGATAATGAAGTCAATTTAGTTTTAAATTGTGTGACTGATTTGGGTGTTCATACATATTCAATTAAGTTTACGCAATTAAGCATTTGACAACTGATAATATTGTGACTTTTTTTTTAAATATGTTTGAGTATTTATAAAATAAGAAATGAAAAGAAAGTCAAATTTTAAAAAAATGTCGGTAGCAATCCAGTTTTGAAGGCAAGCTATTGATTAAAAGAAATTAGTCATTTAAAAATTATTTTCAATAACAATTTTATAAAATTTATTTACCGGTAATTTCGGCTGCAATTACTGTTTTATGACATTTATTTTTAAATTTATTTACGTTTTCTGTTTTTAATACTGAAAATATCTACTTTTCTCACTTTTGAGTTGATATTTAAGGGCACAAAATAGAGTTGCATTTTGATTTTGACTTCATTAACGTGCAATCAATTTTTAATTGCGCAATTATTGAATGGAAATTTGTATGGTAAATTGAGCTCAATAAAGGCGATAATTGCGTAAAATGCTTAATTGCTCAATTAACGTGTATGTCTGAATAGCCTATTATTGTGCTAAGCAAGCAATTTTTTTAAAATTTTTTCTTGAGAATAGCATGGAAAATAATGCATTTTGCACACCAACATAAATTTTTGAATTAAGCACGAATAAAGATAAAATTTTATTTAAAAAAAATTAAAAAAAAATAGAAAAACTTCAAAACTTAAAGGTTTTGTTATTTAACCTAAAGCTGCCATATAATAAAAATAAATTAAACTATGAAACATTAAAATCCAGTGGTAAATACTGATTTTATTCTCGTTAAAGTGAAAGTACTAAAGAGCTGCACAAGCATACTTGAAATGACTTACAAGCATTTTTTATTATAAAATATTACTCATGCTTGTGGTGATGTGAGCCTTTCAAGTGTTTTTAATTTTATTTTATTTATTTATTTAAAATAAACTTAGCCTGTAGAGGCCCAGTAAGTAGTACGAGTAAGTATCCAGTTTGAAAAAATAAATTTTGTTTAAGTTTGTTGCATAGTGTAATTTGTTTCTTGGTTTTAGAGGACATGCTATCGTGTATAAGGACCAGGATCACACACAGCAAGTTTAGTTGGGCAATTCTTTCTCAATTCTCTTTTAAAATTGTAGTTTTGTCCCCACACAAATTTACTTGTTTCGGCAATTTGAGCATTCTTATTCAGTCATTAATTCAGCCTTCAAGCTTCTGTTTTCAAATTTTATTTAGATTAAAAAATAATTAAAAAAAAGAATTAAAAATAAAAGTTGGGTTATTCCGAATATATTATGAAAAAATTTGCCAAATCTGTGTAGAAGTTCTCCGATTTGATAAAAAAATTTTAAAAGTGGGCGTGATCTATTTTAATTTTCATAAAAATTTAAGTTGGGCTTTAACTAAAATATAAAATTTTTGTATATTCGATCTAAGAAATTGTACTCATAGAGTAAACCAGATACCGACTTCAGTGCCACTTGCCGGGTGGATTTGTAACTCTAAACCTTTCAAGGCGTACACAGAAATTCAATTAATACAGACCAGCCATTTAGGAGGACTACAATGTCACACACACGTACAGTCGAAGAGAGAACAAAAGGGAATTGCCGAGTACGAGCAAGTTCTTACCTTTTTCCATTTTTCTTTCCTTTCTCTTCTACAAAATCAAGAATTGCCCTACTAAACTTGCTGTGTGTGGTCCTGGTCAAACAAAGAAATGCCTGAAGTATGCGTTGAGAAGGCCTTTTAGCTCCTATGGGCCTGCTTACTGCATCTCTATTGATTTACATACTCGCACTTACTTGACTTTTTTTAATTCATTTTTGTTTTGTTTTTATTGTTTACTGACCTGGCTGGCAAAGGTACGCGTACTACTCCTTAAGCTTTTATTAAGTGACCATAAATTTTGTTAATCAAAAAAATAATAAATGATTTATGCAACGTCGGATAATTTTTTGTTTATGTTGTTGGTGTTGATTGGTTTCTTTTAACTATTTTTTGTTTGTTTTTTTTTAAATTTTTCAATTTACCACTTTGAAATTCACTAAAAGATTTAATACATTTTGCAGCGGTATCTATATTTGGGTTAAGCCGTTTAGATAAACAAAGCAGTTGTGTTTGTTCAATAAATTTATTCAATAATTTTTTTTTATTTAGTTTTGTTTGCTTTCAATTACATGTCGTATCAGTAGTAACTAAATTATGTTATAATTGTAGAAAAGTTTAATTCAATTAAACCACATTCTTTAATACAGTTGCAGAGTGAGTGGGCTCAATTAGTTCCACAAATTAGTTTGAAATCTAATTGTGTTAAGTTTAGTTTTGCAAACGAAATAAAAATATAAAATTTGCTATATCCCTGCTTGTGCATGCGATATCCAACAAATTTTTGAAATTAAAAAAAAAAATTAAATTTCAAACTTTTTTATTCGCTACGGCATGTGGCAATTTTAGCCCAGTGGCCAAATTGAGGCATTCCTTGTCCAACGAAATTTTTATTTAATTTATTTTGAAATTTCGCTTAACATTGAAAGCCGTAATTTCCAAGAATTAAGCAACTTTATGTCAACACGCCTTATTAAAAAAAAAAAAAATTAAAGAAACACAAACCTTTTGTGTTTGTGTATGTGTTTTATGTGTGAAAATGTTAATTTCTGAAAAGGAAAAATGGAAAAGAAATTCACACAAAAGTGTGAAATATTCCTTTCACTTATAAATCTCTGAACAAAACAATCTTAAACAACAATTTTGCCGACAAAGAGCAACATTTTTCCGCTTTTAAGTGAATGTATTTGCTCGGCTAAGGTTAGATTTGATAAACATTTTGATGTTTATTTAAAGAAATGTGTTTGTTGTACTTGTAATGTTAGAATTACATGCAAGTTAAGCTTGAAAGAAAATAAAATAAACTCCAACTCTAAACTAGTTGGACGCAATGCGGAGTTTTACTCATTTCGTTTGATCATCTTATTGAGAATATTGACTAGATTTTTTTGTCTTTAAGCAAACATTGAATTCCTTAAGGAAAAAGGCTGCATATCAAGCAAGGATATTTTGGCCGTACTTCAAAGTGAGTGAGTGCAGCATATTTGGAAAATATACAATGATACTAATCTGTATTATTGTATGATGAACAGTCATCCGCAGCTTTATAAAAATAAAAATGTATGGCCAAATGTGTTGCTAAGGGCAAAACTTGAGAAAGGCTTAACCAATTTAGTAAAAAATTTTTTTTCGCAAAAGGATTTTATGAACAAAAAATATATAAAAATTTACCAGGAAAATGATAAATAGATATGGAAGATAGTGAGTGTTACATAATTTAAATTAACCTGCTCAGCAGCTGAGCACATTATAACCCAACGTGGTCTTGTTGAGTAGGTGGCTTAGAAAAGAATCTTGCGATACTAAGTGATAGCCATCAGAGTAGCAAGGCTACTAAACGAGTACAAGACAACAACCTTATCAGCTTTGGTAGCTTTCCTGAATCCAAGTAATTAAAAGTTCGAAAAATTTTCAAGAGTACACTGGGAAAACAACTTAGGTTATGAGAACTAAATTATTATCCATCAATAAATCAGTTGTGAGAATGACATTTTTTTTAGTTGTTGAAAAAAACATGCGGCTATGCCGCTCACAATATTATTGAGAGAATTAAATTTTAGACTGTTACAACTAAAAATTAATTATAAGAACTAAATTTTTAACTGGGGACTAATTCAGTGGTCAAGCGATTTTGTTTTCTCTGTGCGTACACATTTATTTCATGAACCATTTCGATTTGTAAAATATTAAATGACTTGAAATTAATTTGAATTGGATGAAATCTTCTTTGAAGTAACATGTAATTAACTTTTTTCATATTAAAAATTATCTGTACCCGTCTAATGATAATAATTAAATTAAAAATGTTCTTGCTTAATGATGATCTTAAATTTTAGCCTCAATTAATGGTAAATTAAAAATTTCAGGTACACAAAGCTTAGCTTAAATGAGTTTCTTTCAAGTCAATAGTATGTGAATTGAAAGATAGAACAAAATAAAGAAAGAAAGAACCTCGAAATACATAAGAAAACACTTGAAATTGAAAAAAAGAAAAGATCAACACCAAAGCGCCACTTACCAACTTGAATTATTTATTGAGATCATCAGTGTTTAACGTAAGAGTAACAACGCCTCTCATAAATTCTAAATGAATAACGAACGGCCGACCGTTGGCGATAAACAACAGTAGCAGCAACAACAGCAGCACTAGCAGTAGCAACTAAGACAGACAGACAGCAGGAAAATAAATAAGAAATGCCGATTAAAACGAGTGCACTTACACTCATGTGAGTACAATTTGTGACGTCATGTAAAGGCTGGCAGTTACAATAAAATCCATCAAATGAGAGTGAATAGTTAAAATAAAGAAAAAACGAGCAAAGAGATTCCAATTTATTGCACAAACACTAAATACAATAACTACTTATTGAAGCGACATCAAGTTTTGAATTGAAATTAAAAGCAGCACAAAGCCATTCAGAATGAATAGTCTAAGACCGAACAGTGTGTGCGATACGACTCCTCTTAAGAGGCTGGAGAGCCAAAGTAGTTGCAGTGAGCCATCTTCGCCGACAATCAATGGTCATGACTTGTGTGTGGGTGTGGGTGTGACAACAACGTCAACAATTGCCGCCGCCTCAGCAGCAGCAACTATTGCTAATGGCGACTGTTTGGTGGGTGTAAATGGTCTGGGTGCTACTGGTCATGGCAGTGATACAACAACTTCGTCGTTGACCACAACAACAAGCACAACATTGTCATTGAATAATCATCATATTAATAATTACAATAACAACAATAATAAAAACGAAAAAAGTTTAAATATTTTTGGCAATTCCGGTATTAGTGGCGGTGGTTATGCTGGTGCTAGGGCTGGAGAAGGTAACGTCAGCACTCTACGAAAAGGTGATAAACACAAAATGGAATTGTATGGCACCCGGAAAATATGCTGTCGCCTATTAGTGGATTTAATGATACTGGCATGTGGTAAGTCATTTGAAATCATTTAAAATTATCAACCTGGAAATAAAAAAAAAACAAAGAAAAGAAAAGGAAACGGAATGAAAAGCCCCTAAAAAGAATGAATTTTATTTAAGCTTTAAAAAAAAAAGATTAAATGAGCCGTTACTTTTGAAAAAGGTATAAGTCCACTTTAAAAAAAAAATAAGAGTTAATGGTAATTTTACTAAGATATAAATACCATCTTCTTAAATTAACGCTTAAATTTTTTTTAAATTGGACTTTTACCATTTTCAAAAATAACGGCTCAATTAAAGGTATTTTTACTAAAGGGCTAAACAAGCATACTAGATATGGCACTTATTATTATAAAATATTTGTAGTGATAAGTGTTTCTCAGGTGTGCTTGTGCAGCCCTTTAGTATTTACAAACTTCGTTTATTGAATTTTTTTTTTGCTGTGATCAAGATTTATAGTGTTTTGATATGAAAACTAAGAATGAAAGCTGCAAACTTATGAAGTCCACAACTCAATTTTTTTATTTGTGGAACGAAGTTAGATACATCTGTTTTGAAAAGTTAAAAAATGACACAGTGAAACAAAAAAGATATAATTTTTCTGGTAGGTGCTGTCGAGTAAAACAAGAATCTGTTTTTGGAATTTGCCAAACACCAAATAAATTTTTTTAGTCGCACAGTGTTATTTGTTATTTGCTTTAGAAAACAGACAGTTGCTGATGATTCCACTTCACAAATAAATTTAATTTTTTCTTTTAAAAAAATAATGAAGCGATAGTGTAGCATAGTGCATTACAAAACATATCGCTTATTTACTTTAATAGTGTCGTAATTGAAAAAAAAAACGATTTTAAAAAGAGAGATTTGAAGTATGATATTTAAATAATTTTGTTGTTTTCTTTAGAAAAGAAAAGAATTAAAATTTATGGACTAAACTGGAAAAAACAAGCTCAATGGTTAAGACTAAATTTATTACCAATCGAAAATTCAGTTGTGAAAATCGAATTTTTTAATTGCGACAATAGTAAATCGGTCTTAAAGCTTGAAATGTTTTTTAAAAGAACTAAATTTTTAACTGTATTATAAATTTTTGGTTGCTACAACTGAACTTTTTATTTTAAGCAAATTTACTGCTCCCAAGCGTAGTTGTTTTCTGAGTGTATAAAATAAGATATTGACAAAAAAAAAAAATTTGTATATTAAGTTATGCGGCCCTTATACACTCAATTGTTAAAGAGCGCAATCAAAATGATTTTGGTTTTCTTTAATTAATTGATCATTCAACAAAAACAGAAAATAACTAAATTTTTTTATTTGTTTTATAATTATTTATTAAGAATTAGTATAAGCAATGGAATACCCTAATTTGACATGCTGTCACCTGGTTGTAATAACAGGGTTAACGAAGCGTGAAAAAAAAATTATTCAACAAAAAAAAATTTTTTTATGTCATTTGACCAGCACCGAGTAGATTTGTGATTATTTTGTGCTGCTGGATGTCATGGTGTATGTAAATATTTTCTATGACTGTTCGTAAAACACACATTTACTGTATTTGAATGTCCATTTTAAGAAAAATATTCTCACATTTCAAAAGTTTAATTAAATATTTATTTACTCATACGAGAACCAATAAAAGTTGTTGTTGTTGTTTTTCTTTAAGATCACGAGCAAAGTGCAAAAAGTTCAATTGAGAATAAATGAAGATAACAAAACAATTAAATTCACTTACTTTCCAGCTCTCACTCTCACTCTCTCTCTTTTTATGAATGAAAGCAAAAATCTAAAAAATAATAAAACAAGAAATTTAATTAATACACGCGAAATTAAATTATAAAAAAAATAAAACTCAATAAAAAAGCAGGAATATTAAATAAAATTAAAAATCAAAGTTCATTAAATAAATGTATTTAACTAAATTAAAATTACAGTTACTAAATACCCAAAAAAAAAAAAAAAAAAAAAAAAAAAAAACTTCACGTTAAGGGGTTAAGCATTTATGTATTTACTAAAGGGCTGCACAAGCACTACTACTACTACACATGTTTCTAGTGATGTGTGGCTCTTAAGTATGCTTCTGCAGCCCTTTAGTATTTACTTTGTAAGGGCTGTATAAAAAGCAAAAAATGAGTTGCTCTGCAATTAATACATTGCCGAATATAAAGCTATTGGGCTGTAATCATAGTCAAAAAAAGTATAAAATTAAAAAAAATTTTATAAACTTAAACTATTTTTAAAAAGTTACCGATTTTAGTGTTACTATGATTATGGCCTTTTGTTGTTATAAAATTTTTTATAATTTTTTTATTAAAATATTTTTATTAATTTAAATAAAAAAAAAATTAATTGTTTTGCTCATAATGGAGAGTAATAGGGTATCTCAGTAAGTTTACAGTTTTTGATATCGAGCTGTCGTCATCCATGTCGTCTGTTTATTGTTTCTGTAACTAATGTCCTTCACAGCCGCTGCAGTTTTGACCCCATCTTCAAAAAAGTAAGGCCTGAGCAAAATTCACACCAAATAGTTGCTCGTTGTGGATGCATTTGTTTAACATGGATTGCATGAGGATGTTCTGAGCCCCAAATTCGACACTTCTGTTTATTCAGAAAGTCATTCAGATGGAAATGCACTTCTCAGAGAAAACGACTTTTTTTTTTAAATTTTATGTAATAATTTGCTCTTTCACAAAACATATTTAAAAGCTGGCAAATTTCAATGTTGCCACTTGCCCAAAAAACCAAATTACACAAAATTTAAAAAGTGCACTCGTACGGGGACATACTACAGCAATGCATAAGCATACTTACTAAAGGGCTGCACAAGCCCATTTGAAATACACAATACACTACTGGACACTAGAACAAAGCACAGTTTCTAGTGCCTTTTTTGCAGTAGACCAAAAAGTTCTGTGCAAAAATGACGCAACAGAACAAGCATTGACACTTTTTGATTTTTTTTTTTACAGTTCTAACAGTACTTGTATTTTGTATGGCAGTAGAAATTCAAGACATAATTTTGTTTTAAAGCTGTGACGTTAAACTAAACTGTTGATAATAGGTACACTAGGGCAAAGAAATTATACATGCATGTATATACATACATCCACACATATTGCTTTAGTCAGCACGAGCGTGACCGAACACACATACATACACATGTTTGTATGACACCGACTGCCTGGCATCGTGTTACCCATGTATAGCTTAAAAATTTCCATTAAAAAAAAAACAAAGCATATGGCTGTAAAAGTACACATATAAGCACATACATACGTGTGAATACAGCAAAATTCTATAAAGTTCTGCTGTCGTGGTGCTTGTTCTACTGCATTATTGTTATGTTCAGTTTTGTGCTAGTGTATTTGTGTTCTGGTTGTTCTATGTTCTAGGAGTTCTAATTTTTACTGCAGTGCAAAACATTTTGTCACTGAAGTATTTATTTTGACATGAGATAGAATAGTGCTTGACAGTATTTGAAATCAGGGATGATGCTTGAAAGCTGTTTTAAGTATTGCACAAGCCCTTTAATACTTACATAGTACTTTTTATTATAAAATATTATATTACACATGTATGCAATACGTGCATATACTTGAAAAACAAACACGCATCATTACAAACATGTGTACTATTTTATACTTGAAAGTGTTTGTAAGCCATTTCAAGTATGCTTGTGCCGATCTTTATTGCATACACGTACTACGTATTTACTACCCACACACACCTAATTATAATCATGATAATTATTCTAATTCTAATTGCTTTAGATGTGTTACGCATATACATTTTGAACTACACTCGCGTTTAATTATAATTTTTGTTCGGAATGGGTGTATTTACTTACAGCCAGTACAAGGTTCAATTTCTAATAGTCACATGCTGTTCAAATTATATTTAAAAAAGCAAGAACAAAAATCAGGTCGTAGGGTATTTTATTACAAACATGCTACGCTAGACTAACAACCACAATCTCACACTAAAAATCAAAAAGTTCAAATTGATCCGCTTGCTCGTTCACGTTCATGTACAAAATCAAATAAAAAATATTTAAATATTTTTATGTTTATGTGCTGTTTATTGTTGTAATTGAAATATAAAAGAGGGAAAAACATTGTTGTTCAACATAAACATAAACACAGCAAAAAAAAAAAAACAAACACCAACTAAATATTAAATAAGCAGGCAAATAGGGAAGTGTGTATTTATTTACCATCAAATAACTGAGCGAGTGAGTGAGTGCGTCAAATTTAAAATCAAAATTCTGACAAGAATATCGCAAAAATCATTTAATACATTCAACTACTTACATACGCGGTTTTTATGATTTTAGAATTTATTATTTGTAAAACTCAATTGTATAGGGGGAGCTGGCTAAAAATTGCTTGAAAATCATTTAAATGAATATTGGTTTTCATTGAAATTTTACAACCGCCATCAGCACTATCACCACGTATTTTCAAAATATTTAATGAATTTAATGAACTCGTACTAGTCGAGTGCATGATGTTCATATGTAGAGCATATCTGGAGTGTAGTTTTGATTAAATAAACAATCAAAGTGCGCAAAAATATTTATACAATGAAAACAAATTGAGGTTTTTAAATTTTTTTTTGTTTTGGTTTTTATTATTCATTCTTAATTCTTCATAAATAAAACAATTTAACGTTTTCGATAAATTATCAAATTGAGAATGGCTAGAAATGGCTTAAGGTAATCGTGATAACTGTGAAAATTATAGGACAAGTTGTGAGCTGTTGCGTCAAGCATAATTTTCGTCTTTTAGGCGATAAGATAAACTGTTGTAACAGCAAGTTGAATCCTGAATAAAATCAAATGACACAAATATGTACGGTTTTCTACCAGAGCAACTGAAAACTGTTTCCAAAGTAGTTTGGAGCACTGATTTCAAATATGCTTTTCTTAATTTTTCAAATTGGGTTACATGTCCGAGATTTGCCATTAGCTGATTTGTGCAAATGAACTGTTATATATGAAAATAAGAGTTACTAGTGATTTTAGGAAGATAAGGACGGCATCTAGCTAGAATTAATGCTGACAAATTTTTTAAAAAAAAAGTGGACTTATACCACTTTCAAATAGAACACTTAAAATGTTATTTGTACACCTTCATTTCCTAAATTCCAGAAGTTTCATGATATATAAGAAAAATAATTAACATTCATGTACTATTTTAGAATACAAAGAAAATCCGAAATTCTGCAACAAAATTTCGTACCTACAACAATTCAGTAGTTTTAAAAATATTGTAAAAATTGTAACGAAAAACTTAGTTTTTTAGGCAATATTTAGAAATTCTTTATTTAAAACTAGCATTTACCTCGCTACTTCGTCAGCCCGTATAGATTATCATTGATGTGATTATGATCCAGCTTAGGCCCCGCCATATTCGCTTTTTCACATGGCCAGATTATAAAATTTATCTTGCTGATTGTTCCATTATAACTTTGAGCCTCTTTAAATGTTAACTTTATCCGGATTATGTTCCAGCTTTAAATGAAAGTTATTCTTAAAGTCGATTTAATGTCAATCACATTTTAATGTGGAGCTTGACTTTTAAGTTAATCTGCTGATGGTCATTTTCTCACAAACTTATTTACGAGTATTAACATTCGATTAACAAAATCCAATTCACAGCATCAGTATTTACAGATTTCAGTTTTGTCTTTATGTGAGAATAATTACACAAAAGTTATTTAAGCAATTCGATTGCCGCAAGTATTTAAAATTATTACATTTAAGTTTGCAATTATTTTAACACACACACTCAGATAGACACACAAACACAAAATATGTCTGAGTGTCTGCTTAATTTATTTTCAACTTTATTTTTTGTTTTTGCGAAATACAAATTAAAAATTGAAAAAAAAAAATTAAAAAAAATTGCAATTTTTAACAAGCGACTTTTTATGTACGAGTGTGTCTGTCTCTCTCTCTCGTACGTGCAAATAATTAAACAACAACTACAAATAGACCTAAAAAATACCGGCTAAGAATTTTGGAAAACACGCATACCCGGCAGTTCTTAAAGCTAAGCCAACATTATTTAAGGCTCATACAGGTGGGATAACGCAAGTAAAAGAAAAAATAAAATTCTTCTTACCCAACATGATGCAAAATTGTGTATCTTCAGCTGTAATAAAGGGTTTTTAATCCATACAGCAAAATCAAGAGTCCTGGCTCTTACACTGTAAAACAAGTGTCAAGATTTTCATTGGATTTTGTTTGTATACTCGTACACACACAAAAATACAACCCTGATGCAATGAAAGCTGCTGTCCTTTCACACTGCAGCAAGTGATTTGGGCAATCAGATTTTTAATTTTTTATATTTGCTTTTTCTTTTTTCTGTTTTCTTTTGTTTAAAATGTTCATATATTGTTTCCCTCACACCCTCACAGAACAATACAAAGTAAAACAAATCAAAAACATAAACAAATTCCTTAAACACACACATACCGACACACAAATTGAAAGAAACAAACGAATTGCCGAGTACTGAAAAAGTAAAAATTCGTTCATCTACAAACACAAGAGTTGCGCTAGAGATTTGCGCAAGTTATTTGCCTAGTGTGAAAGCCTTCCTACAAATGCTTAGAAAATTTTCTAAAAAAGATGAGATCCATGCAACTGTCAAACTTCTGGGCGTATTTTTGACATATTGTGTTCTCTTTTACATTTTTTTGATTTGATTTTTTGACAAGTCGTCTTGCTTACTATTACAGTGTAAAACCCCCCTCTTTTCCCAAAACCTCTTCATAAAACGACAGTACAAACTCCACATTTTAATTGTAACCAATTGCTACTTTAAGAACTGCTGGGTATTAACAAATGTCTGTACATTTGTATGCATAAATTGATGGTGGTGATATTGATACTAAAAATATTTAATTGCCATATTTGAGTGAACACCTGCTTAAAACACCACGCTACACTCATTCTTGCATATAAGATTTGCCACAAGTTTTTAATAGCAAAAAAACACAATGTAATTTAATGTGATCGTATCAAATAATAAAAAAAAATAATAAAAGAAATTAAATTGTGGATTTGTTGGTCCGTTCTATGCAATAATACGGATTATCACCTACAGTAGTTTCATTTTGTGAGGGCTGCATGACTTTTTGCATTTCTTTAACAGTAACTTTAAATGCAACACTGTTGGCTTCAACCAGCATCTTTTAGTTAACTACTGCGTTATTTAGTTTGTGTTTGACAGCCATTTATAGTAGACAACCTCGGGAATTTGAATTAAAAAAAGTGCTGGTCGAGCAAGACAATGAACAAGAAGACTGAGAAAACAATTTCGTTTGTGAGAACTAAATTTATTTCCAATCAAAAATTCAATTGTGACTGTCGAATTTTTTAATCGTGACAATAGAAAATCAGTCTTTAAGCTTAAAATATTTTTGAGAGAACTAAATTTCGGTCTATATATTATGGAATTCTGATTACCACAACTAAAAAATTTAATTATCACAACTGAATTTTTGATTGGAAACAAATTTAGTTGGCACAACCGTAGTTGTTTTCTGTGTAAAAATCCATAAATTTGACTACGCATTGCATATTCTTCAGATTTAGCCCTCCTGCTACTGTTTTATGTTTCCAAACCAGGGCCCAAATGAGAACGATAGAAATTTAGAGTATTTTTTTATGAGAAAACCTCAAAATTTCATTAGAAATTTCGATAAAAATTTCTCGATATCGAATGCAGGAATAAAAAAATTTTAAAAACTTTGGACTAAAAGGATATTGTGGTAAAAAATAAAATTCTTATTTGCCAAAAAAAATTTTTTTTGTTAAAAAAGTCACGGAAAAAGTGAGTTTTTTGTGGTGATTAAACATTGGGCTACAAGCTGCTATTACATGAAGCATATTCTGCCTGAGCCCAAATGAGAACGATAGAAATTTAGAGTTTTTCGTATGAAAAAACTTCAAAATTTCAATAGAAATTTCTCGATATCGAATGCAGTGATTTGACTTTTGAAAAAATGGCTGGATGGTAATAAATTTAAATTAAATAAAGAGATCAAAAGCCTATTTTAAGGTCTTTAAAAAAACCTAAAATTTGGAAGGAATAAAAAATTTTGAAAACCCTGGGCTAAATGTAGCGATCTAAAATTAGATTGTGTTAAAAAATAAAATAATTTTTTGCTGAAAAAAATTTTTTTTTGTTAAAAAAGTCACAGAAAAAAAGTGAGTTTCTTGTGGTGATTAAGCATTATGGCAAAACTTCATAAATTGGGCTACGAGCTGCTACTATATCCAGCATTTTCTCTGGATGTAGTCCCTTGCGACTATTATCTGTTTCCAAAACTGAAGAAATGACTATTTGATAATAGATTTCGGTCGAATGAAGAGGTCAAACGCTTATTTTGAGGTCTTAGAGAAAACCTATTACTTGAGAAGAATAAAAGAATTAAAAAACGCTACAATAATTGCACTATTGATCTAAAAGAATATTATTTGCCGAAAAAAATATTTTATTCAAAAAGTCATGGAGTTAAAAAACAGCCCTCGTATTAGAGTTTTCAAATATTTTTATCTAGTAATTTTTTGCTATTTATTGAGATTATTAAGGGTTTACCGTAGTCTATTAATTTTTAATCCAGCAGCCAGATATTTTCCACCAGTTTTTCTTAATTTTAGATAATTTTACATACTTTTTTTTTTTAATGAGTACAAGTTTTTGAAACTCTGACCAAGAATGATTTCTCTACAATTAAAAACATATTGTCATATGCTTTTAAAAAAGCCTTAAGTTACAAAAAATTTACCCATTCTTTCATTAAACTTATTAAATCAATTCATATGCAAGTGAAATCTTAATTAAAATAATTCAAACAAAAATCCATACAAAAATGGGTGTGCTGGCATTTAATATAAATTACCAGTTAATTAGAATGTAATTAAACACCATAATTAAAATTTTTTTTATTTATTTTTTTTTATTTAATTTTTGTGGATGCAGTTGCTTCATCTTTCAAGTTTTTTTTTTGTTTTTTTTTGTTTTTTTTTGTTTTTTGTTAAATGTCAAATTTAATATTTTTATTTTATTATTAATTTTTAATCTGAAATCTATTAAATACTTGTGTGTGTACTGTAAACCTGAAATACATACTTACAAGTATTTTATACTATTTTCCTAAGTGCAGTATGCTTGTGTCAATTACTTTTTTTAATTGCTGCTGTCAATTTTTTTTTATTACGTTTATCAGTTAACTATCTTTTTGGCTTAAATTGGACAGCTATTAAAAGTGATCGGCATATTTGCAATGATTTACTTTAACAAATTTCATTTCCATATTAAGAAGGTACGTTTGTTCGCATTAAATATTTGGCTTGAATTTATTAATTAAAATTAAATCATTACATATTTGATTTAAGGCAGTGATTCCCTATCCTAAAAAATGTATGATTTTATTAAAAGCAAAATTTGACAAAAAATGGCTACGTATAGGCCACACTATTTAATATAGAAAAACAGAAATGCAAAGCAACACATTGTTGCTTTTTTCTCATAACTCACAAAAAAAAAAAGGTTTTTTAAGAAAATCGTACAGATCGGTCAAAAAATCTGTTACAAATATTCGCAATAGGTACTCGTACTTTTTGTGCAGTCGTAATATTTTTCACAGATCAAAGGTCCAAATGGGTTATGGAATTACGGCCTTTAATGCAAAGGTCTAATCGCCGGGTTCGACATCGAGTTATTTTGATTGAATAATTTTCATTTGGCATCATGGCATTTGATATCAGTAAAAAATTAAACGAAATTTGACCTGATGGCTTTCGATAGCGGGTCTTCTTAGTAAACATCATTCGATAGCAAAGTAGTTATTGTAAATAGAACAAATTTCTTTCTTGACGAGCACGATCAACAAAAAGTTTAGGACACAAACTTCAATACAAAATATGTAAAAAATTTAAGACACAAACCTCAACACTTAATATAAAAAAGATTTAAGACAGAAACTTCAATATTTAGTAAAGGGTTGCATAAGCATACTTGAAACTGATTGCAAGGACTTTTTATTATAAAATGTTTGTAGTGATTTATGGCTTTCAAGTATGCTTGTGTAGCCCTATATGCAATACCGAATATATAAAAGATTTAAAACATAAGCCTTAACAGCGAATAAGATTTAAGACACAAACATCAATTGAAAAATATTTAATTAACAAACTTCAAAAGCGAATATATAAAAGATTTAAACCAAAAACATCAATTGAAAAAAAATTTACGAAAAAGATTTAAGACACAAACTTTAACATGGAATATATCGAAAATTAGCTTTTTGTTGAGAAAGTCATTGTCTAAGTTTCCATTCTTGGA
This sequence comes from Thelaira solivaga, assembly GCA_947397855.1. Lineage (NCBI taxonomy): Eukaryota > Metazoa > Arthropoda > Insecta > Diptera > Tachinidae > Thelaira > Thelaira solivaga. The sequence continues at coordinate 12,171,829 of OX377614.1, forward strand.
ATACTGTGATTTTATGTAGCAAACTTTAAAGAAAATGCGTTGGAAATTAAATTTTTAATTGTTAAATCATTGAATAGTGAACATAAAAGTGGTCTTAGCATTATGTTATATGGCTTATGCTACTATGTTTCTTAATTTATAAGGACATTTCTATGTTAGTATTATTATTATCATCATGGGCTATAATAGCACCTCAAACTTTAAGATCTATTGTGTAGCCCAGTTCCTAACTACAATTTGAGATGCTGTAGGATTAATCATGGCTGGATCTTGATTGAATTTTTATGTTATTATAGATCTTAAATCAGATATTTGTTACCGAAAGTGTCTTTGACTTGTTCGTTGATTTTATTAAACCTTTCAAATTGTTATTGTTATAAAATAAAATTTAAAATTATGTATTTTCAGTCAGTCTACCAGTATTGGGCTTTAGGTTATGGGGCGAATCCTACAAACGTGGCTTCTTCTGTAACGATGATTCCTTAATGCATCCCTATCGTGAATCTACCGTGTCCAGTTGGATGCTGTACTTGATGTGTTTATTAATTCCTATTTCAATGGTGAGTAGCATTCAATATTTAATAATATTTTATTTACATAAATAACAAAATTTGTGGTAATAAAGAACAAGTTGAGTAAAAATTTGCTTGATCCGGCATTTAGGTGGGACGATATATTCCACAATTAAGCAGATGGCAATGAAGAAAATACCGTTTGCTAGAATCGAATAAAGTTGTAGTCTTCTAAAATGCCCTACTAAAACATAGCGGTCTTTCCATATTAAATTAAAATATTTTTTAAATCATCTCAATTCAGGAATTTAAATGTTTTTTTTTGCGACATTTAAAAACCTTATTTTTTTTTTAATAGAAAAAAATCTATGGTTGTTGTAATTAATGTCAAAGTTCAAAGGTTTAAAAAATATTCTTTGCTATTTTTGTTGTTGTTTTTGTACTTTATGGTCGGCAAAATGTAAAAACTTAAAGAACAAAAATTAATAAAAAGAAAAAATCTTTTCAAGAACATTTAATTGCTTTTAATCGTTTTTTAAACGAAAAAGATTTATTTTCTTAATTAAACAAAATGTGTTTATGAGTGGTTCAATGGCAATAAAAATCAACATGACATGCAGTTAATAAACATTCAGCATGATGCAGCAGCAGAGATTAAAACCCCTTATCTAAAAATAAATTAACGTGGACTTTAAAGTGAGCGTTATCCAAATTTTTTATATAATTTTTTAAGAAATTTTAATTTAGTTGCCTTTTGTTAATTAAGAAAAAAAAGTTACATTAAAACATCTAGAAAAGAAAATCTTACATCTTACGCAGGATATCTTCTAAATTATTGAAATCCTTGCATTGGAAATTGATAAATGGCTTCAGAGTATTTAATTGCCTGTTTAAAATCTGTTCATAAAAATAATTCTTTACTTTCTTTTTGCAAGTTTGCTTTGAGCTTTTTTTAGTTTTTTTTTACTCATATTTCACCCGCTTAAAAATCGATTGCTTTGATTTTTGGTTGAAATTAAAGGGCTGCATAGGCTTACTTGAAATGGCTTACAAGCACTTTTTATTATAAAATATGTTTGTAGTGATATGGGCCTTTAAAGTGTGCTTGTATAGCCCTTTTGTTGAGATCTTACAGCAGCCACTTTTAAGAAATTTTTCACAAGTTTTTTTTCCAAGCCACAACTCCTTCAGTATGAAAGGATCGTTTAGTTAGTTGGTTTATGTGGCGGCCGCTTGACGGTCATTTTACAAATTTTTCACAAGTTTTTTCCTTTCCAAGCCAAAAGTTTGAAGGAATCGTTTGGTTGGGTGGTTTATGTGGAGGCCACTTAACGGTTATCAATTCGAATAACAAGATTCCGTTTGGAGCCACAAGCCCACCTTGACAAAAGTACCAAATAATGAAAAGATCTAAGCGTACCCACGTAGCACTGAGATATGGCCCCTAACCTTCTGATAGGTCAACAGCAGTTATTGAAGTTGCCGATAAAAGTCTTTTAAAAACTCTGACTTTCTGTTTATGTTTGGGCACTTACACACGTACAAATGCATTTATTAATTACTAAATGTTTTTGGTCAGTCTCGCCCGGTACTTTTTTATGTGAGTCGGTTTTCTTAGAATATAGAGAGCGTGTGTATTAATTTTTAGAGAAATCCGTTTACTGATAGAATTTTACGACCTGTTCAGCCATAGAGAAACCTAAGCGAAAGAAAACAAAGCACATTTGCATTGAAAACAAAAACAAATTTTCGTACATTGTTTTTGCTTTTAATACAAGGCGGCCTAAAAGAAATCACCCTATTGGAAGATGCTCTTATTTTTGCAAATAGCGGCCAGTGTCTTAGGCCGGCTATTAATCTTTAAAAAAACTTATCGAAATAAATACAGTCATTCACTGCTTTATAAAGTGACTCACGCCTTTGCTAGCATTATTAGCAGAGGCGCCAACTAAAGTGGTAAATAAAATATTTTAAAGTATAATTTCAGGCTTAAATTAAGTGCGCCACATATCGTTATGAGTGATAAAAAAAACAAGATTACGTCATGCGCATGATTTCCCATTAAAAGACATATACTGTCCACTGCTTAAAGAAAAATAATAGATTTTTCTCTCTCTCTCTCTCTCTCTCTCTCGCTTTCTTATTTAGCTGTAAATTATTAGCCAATAGGAACACATCGCGTAAAGTCATTTTTATGTTCGTGATGGTGAACTGACAACCATGGCAAGTGGGTGTAAAAATGGGCCTGGCGACCTTCCCTGGAGCTCAGAGATTTTATGTGTTAAATTTTCAAAAAAGTCCTTTGGAAAACAAAATTTTGTATAGCGAGCAAAACAAACAGAAAATGAATTTTATTTATTATGTATTTATTTTCAGCTTCATAATTAGAATATCATTATAAATCTCTTTATTTAAGTACGCTGGCTGGCTTTGATCTTAATCTAACCAAAAAAATATCTCTACATACAGAGATATTGTTTACATTTTCATAAACTCATGAAGTATTCATTCCCTCATGCCTTCATATTTGTTTGCACACACAAGTATCTCTAACTGCAGGCATTTTAACACTAAATAACAACAACAACAACAACAATAATAATAACATTAATAATAATAATTTTCTTTTAGTTGCTGCTAGATATGAAGTGAAGTATGAGTAAATTTGCTGGTAATTTTTTTTTTCTTCTGCTCGTATCTTAAAGAACTTGTTAAGCTTTTTAACTTCTTGTATAAACTGCAGCTAATAGAAGCAACAACAATGACTGAAACGGCGGCAAATTGAATTTAATTTTTTATTTTATTTACAATAAAGATATTTGAAGATTTGTGCAGCGATTAAACGGAGAAAAAAATTATTTGAAGTCGGCATTTTTAAGTTAAAATTATGTGTGTGGCATGGCGTGCAATAAACAACTGAAACGGAAAAGTGTTTACTGCCTTAACCCTTGAGTATTAAGTGGGGAACATTTTGGACTCCATATAATTCATATGCTTACAATTTTTAACAAAATAAAATAATAAAACTCTTTCCCCCTTTTTTAATTGATTCGTTGTTTTATTTAATTAATTTTAGCTCAGTTAGACAATATTAATGAAAATTAATTTTGCATTTCTGTTTCCTTCTAATTTTCAGATTGCAATCGTTGAATTTTTCAAATCAAATTCACATAAAATGCACACTTTTGGCAATTTATCAAACAGTAATTATTACTTTTTACATTTGGAAATACCCGACTGGATGGTGGAGTGCTATAAACGTATTGGCTTGCTGATATTTGGTTCAGGTGTTTGTGAGTTGACCACAGACATTGCCAAATACTCCATTGGACGTTTGAGGCCACACTTCTTTGCGGTAAGTGTAAAAACTAAATACAATTTGTTGTTGGGCAACAGCTTCAATTTAAGATAAATAAAAATAAAAAAATAATTAATGTTTTTTTGGTCAATAGTTGTAGCCTAGTGTTTTAAAACAAGCAGATTGCTTGTTGATAGATTAAATGCAAAATGTGTAAGTTGAAAAATATTTTTTTCTTGGATAAGCAAAGCTGCGCAGTGCACTTTACCTCACCGTTGTTCACATTTAATCATTGAAAAACTAAAATAATTTAATAAAAATCAACTTTTACTGAGTGAAATTAAGTAAATTAGGAGCAGCAAAACCACAAAAATTGATACTAAGAATTTTTAAGTTGCACAGAATTTTTAACATACAAGAGTTGTTTGATAACTCCTTGATATTTTTTTTTGGCATTTTTCCATTTTATTTGCTCTAAATAAAAGGTTTTCTCAAGCAATCAAAATAGTCGTTGTTTCAGTAAAAATCTCTTCATTCAAGCTAAATATCTTGCCACTCAGCCACTTCTTCAGGTTTGGAAAAAGAAAATGGTTGCAAAAGATTAAATCAGCAGAATTTAGGGTAGCAGCTTGTAGCCCAATTTATGGATTTTTGTCTTACTTTTTGTTAAAATTCACGAGGTTTTTTGCTTTTTAATGGGTGCCAAACACAAACTATTATAATTGAAGCAGGTTGCTTAGAATTATACAGTAGTTTACTAAAAGTCAGCGGTTCACCCCAGCAGCGTTGTAAAGGAAAATAAAAAAAGTCATGAAGCTATCAAACAGCCTTCGTAAAACATGAATGTGGACAGACAGATGTGGATGCAAAAGAGAGTTTAATTGGGCTAGAAAAAGATGATGTTTGATTATGAAGCAAAAAGTAGACTTTTTTTAATCAGTTTTTTTCCCACCTCTAGGATAAGCAAATGTGCATGCAAGACTGTAATAAATTTTTCAGATATAACGAGATATTTTACTTTTTTCAGTTTTATAATTAAAAAATAAATAAATCAGCTGTCTGATTTGTTAACTTTTTAAAAATAAAGGCTTACTGCTACGAAGCAGAAAGGGCAGAAGGGATTATATCAGGCAAATTCGAGGAATCGCGATTTTTCATTATGTCATCTTAAATAATAGGTATGCAGAGAAGACGTTTTTTCAATAATCCAGACAATTTTTGTGTTACATATAGCGGATATACTTTTGCAAAATATAGTAAATTGATTACCGACTTAGTAAAATCTGCCAAAATTCTTAACTACTTTGGAGCAAATATTTGCAATTTAAAGAAGTCATGGGTGAATAAGTTCATCAACTCCTTCTGAAGAAGACTTATCTTTTAATAAAATTTTTTTGTATGCAGTTTGACATCTCTCTTTCTCTCTCTCTCTCTCTCTCTCTTTCTATGACATATTGAATTGGGTCACCACAATTTAAAATTTGTTAAGAAAAATTCTTAGCGTTTGTTTAGAAAAAATTTTACATTCACTTTGGAAGGCAAAATAGTAAGCAAAATTCTATTAAAATAACGCTTTTTGAGTAATAAAAGTGATAAGAATAAAATAAACCCTTAAAATATGCACTTTAGTGTCGCTTATAGTTAAAAAACTTAAGACACGAACTTGATTGTTGGTCATAATAAAATACTAAATTACGATAAAAACTTCGAGCATGAAAAGAGATCAAGAGACTCAAGAAAAAAACCTCAAATATGAAAAGAAACCAAAGAGTTAGGACAAAAACCTCGAGTGTGAAAAAAATTGAAAAGACCAGACAAAAACTTCGAGTATGAAAAAAGAAATCAAAATATTTCAGAAAAAAACTTCAAGTATGTAAAGAGATCAAAAGATTTAAGACATAAAAAACGAGTATGCAAAGAAATCAAAAGACTTTAGACAAAAACTTTAAGTATAACACAAATCAAAACACTTTGGGCGAAAACTTCGAATATAAGAAGAAAAGACTTAAGACAAAAATTACTTTTTTTTCGTTAAATTCGAATTGCTTGGTCCTTAAATTTAACACGGTGGTGTAAGACAGTTTAAAGAATAAAATCTGAAAAAAATAACAATAAAAAAAAGTATGAAATTTTTACAAACATGCGTGACTTTTGGCTCACCCTGTATAAATTTATAAGACTACGCTATGCTTGCCCTTACGAGTAAATATTTGTAAACGCTTTTCTTGTTTTGACAACGTAATATTTTTAACTGCAAATAAAAGTTAAATATTTTTTTTTGAAATATAAAAGGTCTGCCAGCCAATTTTACCAGATGGCTCAACCTGCGATAGCCCCTTGAATGAAGGCCGCTACATAGAAGATTTTACTTGCCGTGGCTTTGATTATTCCCCAAAAATACTCAGAGAAGCCCATTTATCATTTCCCAGCGGTCATGCCAGTTTTACATGTTTTACAATGATCTACATTGCGGTAAGTGATAAAGACGGCAGAATAATGAGTGAGTGATATTAACGATAAATAAATGTCTTCTGCACAGTAGCAACTGACTGTGCAACATGACTGCAATTTTTATGAATACGATAACTTATCCAACATTTCTTTTTTTTTTACATTTCATATTCATATTTTGTAACTTTGTAATAAATTAATGTTGTTGTTTTGGTTGTTGTTGTTGTATAGATTTATCTGCATAAACGCATGACATGTGAACGCAGCAGAATGTTTAAGCACTTGTTGCAATACTTGTTTCTTATGTTTGCCTGGTACACATCTTTAACACGTGTTTCCGATTACAAACATCATTGGACTGATGTGCTAGCTGGTTCACTTATTGGCTCACTTTATGCTATCATAGTGGTAAGTTGAAAGGCATTTACATCTAGTGTTTTTTTTCTTTTGGTTTCGGGGGAGAGATTAAATCAAATAAAAAAAATTTTGTTTTTTATTTTAAATAAAAATTGTATTAAGAAGAATTTCCATAAGGGCGAATTCGCTTATCAGTTGTTTGATTCCAAATTAACTAAATTTATTTGAATTTTTAATTTGATTTGAAAAAGTTTGAATCACCGGTAAATGAAAATGTAAAAATTTTATTTAAAAAAAATATGTAATAATTTCTATTTGGAATTTAAAAGTTTAACAAAATATTAATCTTTGTTTGTGCTTAATTCCAGAAATTGTGTTGGTTTTAAAATTTATTCTTTTACTCATGATATTCTCATGAGTTATTCATTCAGTACAATAATTACTGAAGGGGATAGGACCATTTCATCAGACTTCACTTTTGTTATGGTTTCACTATGCAATCACGTCACTATTTGTGAAAATTTTCATTTTGCAAATATGCCGAGCATATGAACTAGGTCGTGAGTGTCCTTTTGTTCTTTTCGGTTTTAGAGCAAATTTGCACAGCGATGTTTGCTCAAGGTATTTTCAGGGCAAACGAAAACAGATATGAAGCAGAATGCAAATGTGTACATTTTGTTTTTGTATTGAGCAAATCCAAACATTTTTGCATTCATTTTCATTGTTTGTACTGTTTGCAAGCTTTCAATACATTCTATTCTATTTTGGCATTCTGGTTAGCAGCTCGTTACAATGAGTAGCTAACGAGCCGCCAAGATTTCGTTAACAATAAAGCCGGTAGTTTCTAAAGCCTTCTGTTTATAAATGAAAGCCTTTCCTTTGCTTTTTTTATAATTAAATTTAATTTTATTTGAAAAAAAAAAAAATCTTTTTTATTTCTTTAAAATTTCTTAATACAAAAAATATTATTTCTTTGAATTTTTCTTTCAGACATGCTCCATGTGGTAGAGTTAATATTTGTAACAACCATCACCACTTTTTTTTAAAGAAAATTTATTATCTTAAGGTCTCACTTGTATTTGCAGCCTCTTTATAAAAAAATATTTTAGCATTTTTAAAGACTTCCAATATTATTTTTCTTGGTTGCTATCACGCTCATTTTATTTAAAATTTGTTTAAAAAAATCTTTTAAAATTAATTTGCCAAAATCATAGTCACACTAAAGTCGGTATCTTTTTAAAAACCACTTTAAATTCATATAATTCTTATGAACATTTTTTTTTGACTACGATTATGGCCCAATGTTTTTAAAATGTTTTGTTTAGTTTTAAAGTTGGTATAATGGCTTCCCATAAAAATACATACAGAATTTTGCATTTTTAAACTCATTAAGTTTGTTCATGTTCTATTTTTATTTTTTAGTTATAAGTTGAATTTACAAGTAATTAAAGTATTTATTGTAACTTAAAATGTATTACTTTTACAACACAAAAAATGCAATAAAATTTTATGCTCTTAAAATAAAATACAAAATTATTAGAAAAAAAAATTAAAAAAAAAATAAATAAGTGTTTTATTTAAAAATGTGGATTATATAGTCTTTTTCTGTCTTTTACCAACTGATAAAAGTTTCTTTAAAAAATATTGACCCGTTCAAAACTTATGGCAAAAAAAAAAACCCAGTGTTTGTACAACCTGCTTCCAGTTGTCGTATTTGATTGAAACTTTTACTGTGTAATAGAGTGAAGAAAGGGGTATCTGCCGTATGCAGTCTAATTTAAGAAAAATTATTTCTCTGGAGGGAACGCTTACAAATTTATTTATATATTTAAGGATTTTAAGCAAATAAATAGTCTAGTGAATTAAAGCGCTTTTTCTTTTCTACAAAATATTTACCCGTTCAAAAGTTATGCCAAAAAAAAAAACAAAGTATTTGCAAAATCAGCATTGCGTTTCACTGAATGATAGAACGGAGAAAACAATACCAGCGACATGCCCTTAAGCCCTCCTTTGCCTCCGGCTAATTCAATAAAAAATATTTTCCTTGCAAAAACGCTTACACATTTTTAAGCATTGAATGGATTAAAAAAAATATTGCAATGAATTATAGCCCTCTTTCTCTTCTATCAACTGATGAAATTTTGATTAAAAAACATTGACCCTTTCAAAAGTTATGGCTGATAAAACAAAGTGTTCGCACAACCACCAGTTGCTGCTTCTGATTGAGTTTGCATTTAATTTTTTTTGACATAACTTTTGAAAGGTTTAAAGTTTTTTTCTATCAAACTTTCACTGGGTGATAGAACGAAAAAAAAGTACTAAGAGAACGGAGAAGAGGGTACATGTACCTTCTCTTTGTCTATCAGATCAATTAATATGATCCTAAAAGACGCAACAAAACGCTTATTAAGCATAGCTGGGAGTAAATTCGAACTTTTTACAGCACGACGAATTTATAGACCAAAATTCGTTGCATAAATTCGTTAAATGCAATTCGATTACTATGAGAAAGTAGTTGCGAAAGCAATTTAATTTCTTTTTTTTACACTTACCACAGAAATTTCACAAACTGCCAATTCATTTCCAAATGTCTTTTGTCCTTTAAATTTTTGTTTCTGCTTTTGTAACAATTTTTTTTTTTCAATTTACAATTTGAAATAATAAATTAATTTTAATCTTGATTTATTATAAAATTGTTTTCCTTGAGAAAGACACACGAAGAAGGAGTCTCGAAATATTGCAATTTCATTTAATGTCTGTTTTTTTAACACAAGCGATCAACTCGTCTGGAAATTTTATATGCAAAGTACTCAAAATAGTGAGTGTTTTTCCTACAAATTTTTTAGACGAGCTTTTCGCTTGTGTTATAAAAACAGCCCTTTAATAAGAATTTAAATATATAAAACAGAGACCTAAAACAATATTTACTTATTTAATAAATTAATTTCTAATTTAATGTTTTTTTTTTTTTTTTTTTTTTTTTTTTTTTTTAATATAGGAACCTTATATAAATATTTGAAACAAAAACGATATTAATAACAAAAAAAAAAAAAAAAAATTATAAAAATTTTATTATAAAAAAAAAATAAAAAAATTATTATTTACTAAAATACTTAAAAAAACAAATGTGGTCACTCTAAGGAGACTTATTGGTGGATCGCCGACATTAAAAATAGAAATAAAGTTATCACAGAGTCCGTTTTGTACTCAGAATTTTGTACAACTCACTGGTTGAAAGCATTTTTATTGACACAAAATTTGTTTTATTTTGAACGACGAATATTCGCAAAGAAAAATTCGTCGTTCGTCCCAGTTGTGTTTATAGCGTAGATCAGTTTCGTTTAATTATTTTTAAAAATTTTTTTAAGAGCGTAAAAACTTAATTTCCAACATGTAGTTTTTGCTTTGTCATTGAATTGCAAGTAGAATTTTAGTTTTATTTAATTATTTAGTTTGATTTCAACAAGTAACTGTAAACACAGTATTTTAGATAAAAAGTATGAAACAGATACATACTGCTACAAGCAGGGCTGGGAAGTATTTGAAATACTTGTATTTGAAAGACAGCCAAGAAATATAAGAATTAACCTAGACTTTAAAGTCAACGTTATCGAAATTTTTCATAAAACTTTTTTTTTAAATAAATTTTACTTGAAAGTCTACATCAAATTTTTTGATAAATTAAATAAGAGTGAATTTTTTTGAGAGAGCTCTGATGAGATGTTCTTTAGTGGATTGTAAAGAAAACATGTTGGATAGATTTTCATAAAATAAATTCATACAAGGTGATATCATGAAAGCAGCTGTGCGCTTCAAGTTTCTTCTTGACTTGTCAAAATTGTTACATTTACATGGTTGGTGTATAAAAGCCATGTCTGTCTTTTTTGACAAATCAAGAAAATTTTAAAAACAGAGATGCTTCATGATTTCACCTTATATGAATTCGTTTTGATAAATTGAATAATTTCAACTACAGAGTCCTTTTGCGTAGTGAATTTTAACTTCATCTGTGCTCTACTATGCAAGGAGGAGAAATAAAATCCACAAGACTGTTTAAGAGCCGAAGTAGGTGAGCGACGTTCAAAGAGACCCATTAGCCCCGAATGTTTTAGGGCAGAAGTTATTTTAAAGCTCAACAGAAACGACATCAAACTCTAAGTCGAGCTGCTGACAGGACATGGTAAACTCAACTACCACTTGAGTAAAATCTGATTCCTATCGTTTCTGTCAAGGAGAATAAACCCTAAACTATAAAGGGAAGAAGTTCTTTTAAAGCTCAACAGAAACGACATCAAACTCTAAGTTGAGCTGCTGACAGGACATGGTAAACTCAACTACCACCTGAGTAAAATCTGACTCTTATCGTTTCTGTTAAGAAAAATGGCGTAACATATTCTGCGATTACCCAGTGGTGACAAGACGAAAACTGAGCTGCTTAGGCCTGGAAGACCTAGGCTTGTATAATCTTCCAAAAAGCACGAGATTCTTAAAAAATCTGGCTTTTTAGTTGGAAACTGGGCTGCACAATAGATCTTAATATTTTTCAGTTTAATTAAACCCATGATAATAATAACTGTAAAGGAAGTTAGTCTTAGTGACGGTACTTTAACGACTTATAGGTAAATTTGAACATTTGATCATTTTCAACACAGTTTGTGCTCATTAGAGCCTGTGGAAAGCTCACTTTCTTTAGGAGGTCCTTGATAGGAAACATTTGGATCAGTCAATGGAGGGTCTGTGGTTTACATGATGTAGTCTCAGATTATGTACTTTGTGACTGTCCGGCCTTAGGGTCAAGTAAGAAGACTTCTTTTTGACTCTCAAAAAAGTAGGAAGTTCTTTTACTGAACAGTATAATTGGCTTCATTTGAAGGCTAAATCTTGAACTTATTTATTGTACAAAAGATGCTATAGGCAGCTGTACAGATGGCCTAATTACAATGATAATAATAAGGCCAATTCTGAAAGAAATTCAATAATATATTTCTTACTTTGCTCGCTCTCTTATTATGAATAGAATTGCTTAATTTTTTTTGTCTTGGAATTTTCTTTGATTTAAAGAATTTTTGCCATAAAAAATTATTGCTACGAAAAAATACAGATTCGTTCTATTATTCAGTTGTTTTGGCGAGTAGGTGGTTCAAAAGAGAATCTAAATAATGGCCTTCAAGCCGAAACTCAAACCAACTAACCAAATATTCAGATTTGAACTGTTTATGTTTAACATATGAAATAAAACTGAATTTTTCTTTTAAATTGTATTGAAATTTGTCCCCTGGTTAAGTCATGTACTAACATGAGAGTATTTTGTATTTGAATTGCAAAGCAAAGCATATTATATTGCCCAGCTCTGCTTGACTACAGATGTAATTGAAAAATGCACGCACACAAGATTCTGTTTTGATATAGTTTCTGTAACAAAATTATTAGTTAAAAATTTAGTAACAATTAATTTATCAAACGGAATAGTCATTATGTTTCCCTTAACGGCTACATACTACAACTCGCAACAGAAACTCTGGTCCGGTCCAGAAAGAAAAAGTTGGTATCATGAAAAGCTAACGCTGGGCGAAGTCATATACCTGCAGTGTTATAAAAACCTGAATAAAATTATACAAATTAATGATACCACAGATGAGCAACTGACAGCGAAAGAATTTCTTGATTTTGTAACGGCTTTAAGTAAGAATTTGTTAAAAATGGGTCTTAAACAAGGAGATGTTGTGGGCATGTATTCTCAGAATTGTACTCATACGGCCACAGTCATGGTGTCTTCATATTTGTGTGGCACACCGGTAAATGCTGTATATCCTGGCTTTGATGAAGGTAATAAAAGGACGTTACAGGTTAGAAAGTTGTGATTAATCTGGTGGATAGTGTACTAACCTGACAATCTGGAGATCACAGTTTTGAATCCTTGCTTAAGCCTCAAGTGTTTAACTTTTAAGGGCACCTTTGGATGCCTTTTTTTCTTTTTTAAATAAGTTGTTTTAGTAAATTTACTTACTTTTCCTATCTCTCTCTCTTTCTCTCTCTCTCTCACTTTGATTTTCTTTATCATTATTTGTTTGTTATGAAATTTTATCAAGTGTTTTTTATTTGTTTTATTTCTCAGATAGTGTAAAAATAGTTTACAAAGTGACTACACCGAAAATAATATTTTGTGATGTTGAAAACTATGCTATCGCTTTCAAGGTCTGTCAGGATTTGAATTTAAATGCTCCCATTTTAGTAATGAATGGGAAAGTTGAAGGGGTACCAAACATTTTGGATTTTGTTAAATCAGACATAAAAAATTATGAAAACGATCCTTTTGAGTAAGTATTTCCTTGGAAGCGGTAATTGGAATTATAAAACAGTGACTAAATACAAATTTTTTTTTAATTTTTTCAAATAAAAAAAATTCAAGTGTTCGAATGGTTCAGAAATAAATTTTTTTTTATAACACAAAATCCGCCCGTTTTTAGTTTAATCCCGCTTAATACGCTAACAACAAAAGCAAATTTTGTTAAAAAAAATTTATTTTTTTAGATTTCCTTGTGTAAATTTACATGGTGATGATACGGCTGTCATTTTATGTTCGTCTGGCACTACCGGCATACCCAAAGGCGTTTTATGTTCCCATCGGGCACTGCTTAACAATAATATTTAGTAGGTCTTGCACCTTCAATTTTTGTAATTTTACCATCACTAATTTATTTTTAAAATTAGCCTGAATTTGAAATCTGATTCAGTGATCTCCACCTTTAGTACCATGTATTGGGCATCGGGACTGTGGAATTTGAATGCTGGTTTATTAGGCTGTTGCCTACGTATTGTTGTTAATAAGCCCTATACACCCGAATATTTTCTACAGCTAATAGAGCGTTACAAAATCACTCACATGGGAGTCAATGGTGTTCAAATGGCCGAGTTATCAATGTATGAAGATGTAAGGAAAATAAAAACATGTTTGTCCAGCATTGATAGCTTTCTGGTAGGCGGCTCTAAAGTACCACTAATCGTGCAGGAAAAAATTACAAAAATAATGCAGGAAGCTAATGACAAGCGTCCTGGTTTTGGTTTGGCCTATGGCATGTCCGAACTATCGGGTTTAGTTTCATTTAATGGCGGTTATCCGTATGACAGCAAACCAGCAACTGAGGGCCAGTTATGTCCCAACATAAAGGCCCGTATCCTTAGCAAAAATGGAGAATTTCTTGGTCCCAAAGAACATGGAGAAATATTGATTTCTACTCCGTACACTTGGTACGGTTACTATCGCAATCTAGAGGCTTCCAAAAAGGCTTATAAAAATAATTGGTTGTACACAGGAGATATAGGATTTTTCGATGATGACGGTTTCTTGCATGTATGTGGCCGTGATAATGACATTTTTAAAGCGAGCAATTTTCAAATTTATCCTCAACTGATTGAGGATGTTGTTACACAAGTACCTGGAATATATGAAGTCTGTGTGTTTGGTATACCCGATTTAGTGGCTACAAATTTAGTAGCCTGTGCAGTAGTCAGAAAAGATGATGAATTGGGTAAGCAGCTTACAGCCAAAGCCATAAGCCAGCATGTTGCATCAAAAATGGGTAGCATGTATCATTTATCGGGTGGAGTTTATTTTATTGATGACATACCAAAAACTAGTTCCGGTAAAGTACAGAGAAACAAAGTTTTAAGCATCGTGCAGCAACAACAAAATAAGTAAATTAAAAAAAAAAATAAATAAATAAAATATAAAATAAAATCTAATTAACTGTTGATAAGCTTTTTAAATTATTTTGCAGTGTGTTTGTTGTACGTACATGTACTGTACACCCTCTCAGATAAGTCTGAAGCAATTTAAGCAATTCAAATACTCCCTCTTATCTTTCGACAATTCTTTTTTTATCACACAATATACATGTATGTGTGCGTGTTTTTAAAATAAATCACAAGTTCAAGATTCTTAGAAAAAATTTAGTATAACCTTCGGTGGCACATGCAAGTGCAATCAATACGCAGACTCTTTACTAATCGAACAGTTTGACGTTATTTCCCGGTAGAAGTTGTAGGACTATGTGATTCAATTTAATTAAATTGGTCCTTTTCTTTAAATGGAAGGACCAACATTTACATTCCAAAGAACACCGAAACCAAGCAAGAGCGTATTTAAAAAAAGCTACACATACATTTCCTATAACCGACACACTGACTCGAAAAATTTTAAAAAGCACTAAAAACGATGCTAAAAACACTGAGTTGACCATTTGCACACGAGAATTTATTATGATAAAATAAATGCGAGGCTTTTAATTTCTAGCCTGGGTAATAACATGTTATAGTTTTAGATCCGAAGGGACCAAAATCCGATCGCAGATTCCATGTGTGATATACAAAGCAATTTAACCTGAAACAAGCACACAATTTGCAGGTAAGATTGTATTTATTTTTGGTTTTGGGCTGCATAATACAATAGATCGTAAAGGTTGCGGTGCGATTATAGCCTATGATGATAATAATTAAATTTTGTTTGTTTGATTTACAGGTTTTGCCAAAAGTGCTTCGAAATATTTGAAATCGTTAGTACAGGGACTGAAACTTATCACAGGTGACAGTCAACGATGTTTTAATTTTTTTTTATTATTATAAAAGAGCTTTATGGCATTAAGATTTGAGGTTTGACTGATTTTTTTTTTAAAAAAAGGAAAAAATAATGAAATAAAATTTTGTGTTAATAAATTAAATTTAAAAGAGATTAAAAAGTCTTTAGCTGGAAAATAGGAGTGTTTGAATGTGTGGATTTCAGTAAAGGGTGTCCCAACAAGAACGCAAGATTTAAATTTTAAATAAGTGACTGATGCAGCAATTGAATTGTTTCTCTGGCTGTATGACATGTGGCGCCATCTTGTTGAAACCACAATCCCTCCACATTCATTTCTTCAATTCTAAGCAAGAAAAAACTGGTTATCATTTCACGATACCGAACACCATTGACTGTTTGCGCTTGACCTCCCTCATTTTCATAAAAAAAGGTCCAATGATTCCTCCAGCCCAAAAACCACACCACACAGTGACACGTTGAGGATGCATTTGCTTCTCGTGAATCACTCGAGGATTTTCCTCACTCTAAATGCGACAATTCTGCCTACTGACGAAGCCATCAAGATGGAAATGGGCCTCGTCACTGAAGATGATTTTATCAGCAAAATCAGCATTTTCATGTTGTCTCTCCAATACCCAATTAACGAACTTCCTTCGCTGTCCATGGTCATTTTTTACTAACCTCGTACCTTCTACTAGCAAATAATAACAATTGTTCAATTGTCAAACAATGACAAATTTAAATCTTGCGTTCTTGTTCGGACACCCTTTAATTTATGTGCCAGAGTACTAGCGCTATTGCTAAGTTAATTACCTAGACTCCTAACAATCACCTAGACATAGAGAGGATTTGTCACAATAGGTCTATTTTGATATCCCGTTGCCGCTCCTAATTCGAATTGTACAGGAATATATCCAGGAATTAACAAGTAATAAAATTTCCTGGTAACTTCTTTTCAAATCAAACAAAAACAAACAAAACGGCAGCAGTTAGTTAGCCACTTGTACTCAGGAGCTGCTAGAATGCCGATTTGCGCTGGCAGAGTTTATTCTATCTTCGATAATAGTCGCTTTAAAATTGAAATTTAATGATGGCAGGTTGGATTTTTGACAGCATCCTTGATTTAGACATTTCTTTAAATTTTTATGTTTGTAACTGCTAACGAGTTGTAATCTTTTTGTTATGCATAAGGCTGTTAATATAAAACCAAATGGTTTTGCAATGAATTAAGTATAAAAAACAACAACAAATTAATTTCAAGTGTAACCGATTTAAAATTCTAAAAATAGTTTTTCACGTGTGTGTGTGTGGGTATATTTCTTCAGCTTAATGTTGGCAGGCAAGAGCAAAATGACGACAATGATGTCGATTTCATGAAAATTTTATCAACGACACGTTTGCTTAGGTTTGCCTAAGCAAACCTTAAGCAAAAGCCAAAAGTGGATTACAAGTTGCACTTTTCTGTGATAGATATCTGCGATATAAGAGAACAAACTTGCATAAATGTTCGTGTAACATAAATAGATTGAAGCCAAGTCAACTATCCTGTGTTCCCACAGCCAACAGCCACAAAAGTCACACAGTCTCTAACTTAAATGTTGTTGCATTCAATTTGCATACAAATTTTCTCTAGTTTTATGTATTTATTGCTTTGACATTATCGCCAGCAACAACAACAAGTTTTTAAGAATAGAAAACAACAAAACTGTTGTTGCAACTGACACGTTAGTGACACTTAACAAACCATACCAATTGTATTTGTACACACAAATACAATCAACTTGAATCAGCAGCAGCAGCATCTTAAAAAATTCTGATACTCTGCTTTTCAGTTCAGCATGGATACGAATGCTGCTGGGCTGCTGTTAAGTGTGACAGGTTTTTTTTTTTGTCATGCATAAACGAAGATCATTTAACCAACTACACAGCAACTCACCAGCAACCCAAACCTTGTTCGGCGTTTTATGTGGTAAAAAATGAAAAACAAAAGTGGACATTGAATTAATGACTGCTGGCAGAAACCTTAGTTGCTCGCAACTCAGCATCACTTTGAGTGTTTGATAAAGTCATCTGAATGACAACTGAGTGCCCACGCAAAATTAACCACAATCGTAATAAAGAAATGCTCCTTTAACAAGTGATAGAAACGAGTGTAGAACAAAATTTAAATGCCAACGCTTACTGCAATTTGGATGATTGCAAAAAGAGTCTTCTTAAAGCCACACAGTTTTGGTTTAGGGAAATAAAGAAGCGCCATGCCACATCAAAATTTCCAAATGTCACTCTTAATTGTGCTAAATTTATGTTTAACTTGCAAAAATTTTTATTCTTTCTTCACTCTCGTTAAGAATACGAGTTGGGCTGCTGGTTCCATAGCTTTTAAGCATTTTAATTTTCCTTCCTTTCTTGTTTCTGTTTTGTATTAAATAAATTCTGCTCTCAATTGGGGAAGCATATGGCGCTTATTGCGTTAATGGATTTAAAATTATGACAGTTACGAATATTTAAAATGTCCTCTGTCGATAAGCAGCTCAATATATTTATTGATTTGTTTTTTCTCTTGTGCTAATCAATTTTGTGCTGAAAAAAAGTGACGGTTATTATTGTTGAAGAATTTACTATTTGTCCTTGCAAACGGGGGAATAAAGTTTATGATTGGCATCCAGCATTTATTTTCTCTTATAAAACTACACTGTGACATAAAATAAATTACACAAAATTGCAGATATTGCATATTAATTAAACATACAATAAATTTGTTTTAGTCAAGCAACGCAAATTAAAAAAAATATTAAGTAAAATTTTTCAGGCAAATTCGTAAATATTTCCATAGCTTTCATAGCTTCAATATGTGATACAAATAATAGGCTCGATTATGAGTCCGCTGTCGTGACAAAAACAGTGATATGTGGCAACGCCTGCCATATATTTTACATTAGCTTGTCGTAAATTCGACTACGACACCTAATTTTTCACAATAAATGAAAAAAAAATTTCGAAATAATGGAACTGATAAATAGAAACGCCATAAATTTTCTATCATCCATGATATTTTTTTTTAATTTGTGGTGCGTGATCAAAGTAAATTTAAGCGAAAGTATAGACCAATTTGTAGTGTGGTGAAACCTAAATCGTTAACCGTTGATTGAATGTTGTCTGTTAACCAAACTGATAATTAGTTAATTTTCTTTTAAAAATAAAGTAATCATATATTGTGAAAACGGCCGTTATGATTTTAATTTTTGACAAGTCGTCTTACTCAGTATTATAATGTAAAGCCCCCTTAATCATTTATTTAAGTACAATATATAATAAATTTGCAAATTGTTCAACGATTTTGATAAAAATACTTCTCGTTTTGTTAAAAACTTGTGAGGCTATATGTTTGGGTTAAAAAAAATCTTCATTTTATACTGAAAATTTAATTTTTCATTACAATTTTTACAATATTTCTAAAATTATTTAGCAGATTTAAAAACAGTGTATGTACGACTTGAAGCAAATTTTGTTGCAGAATTTCGTATATTTTTCTTTTCTTTTTTTTCTTTTTGAACAAATAGAAACAAGCATTTTTGCACTCATTTGCATCGTTTGCAACCACCCTTATTGTATCAATGCTGCATTTTTGCATGCCAACAAAGAAATAACACACACAGCTGACTAAATCCAATAAAATCTTTACACTTGTCTTATAGTGTAAAAACTCCTTATGATTTTTCGACAGTCGTATCAACTATCATTTAATGAAAATCTTAACTCTTGTTTTATAGTGTAAAAACCTGCATCAAAAACATATTCGTTTATGCAATTTACAACAAATTAGATTTGCAGCTAAACTTCTTTAAAATGCATCACAGCAACTTGTAGCTAAACCTGATTAAAACTCAACAATTACAGCAACAAGTCTGCTTTCAACTGTGTATTAACAGAAAGAATGTTATAAACATGTTGGTATACACACATTTATTACAAAACTCACCAGCACTATGCAATCGTATAACAAAAGAGAATGAAAACAAAAACAAACTGAATTGTGCGAGGGCAACAAAATAAAACAAATAATTTCAATGTTTTCAGTCGTGAAAATCTGATTACAAGAAGTGGTTGATTGTGACGGTCGGAATATCTGCGTAAGGTCTCGGTAGAATAAAAAAAATGTGTGCTGTTATTCTGGCTCCATTATTAAAATCAATTTGTTTATAAAAGCAAAACAACAACAGTTTCAACATTTATGTATTGAAAGTGTATGTTTTTATTCCCAGTGTAACTAAAATAAAATAGAAATAAAAAATTTTTAAGAAAAATATGAAATAAAAAGTATTAAAATTAAAGGTTTTTGCAACAAAATCAAGTGTAAAATTATCTTTTTAATTTAACCAAAGAAATTGTGCTCTATTTGCTTTTCTACAAAAAGTTCCAGGTAATTTTCTTTTTGATCTTTAAATTATATTTTACTTTAATTATATGAATTGTTAAGGTTATTTAAGATTTATAACAAACAAAAAAGCAAAGTTTATTATTGTTTTATTTAATTGCATAGAATTAGCAAAAGAAAGTAAATATTCTGGGTAAAGGTACTCAGGTACGTTATGTTTGCTTTTGTTATCATCCACTCCGCTAAATTTAATTTTTTTTCTTTTCTATTGTCATTGAGCTGTTTTTAAGATTATTAAATGGTTGTTGTTGGTGGCTTTTTGTACTAAAGTTCTGCATATGTACGTATGCCTGTGTATGTGTATGTATGTATGCGCGAGTATGTACTTAAAAATAACCTTAAACAAATTGTCAGTCAGCTTGTGTTCTAATTCTATAAAATGCTCGTTTATACAATCGTAAAAACCACTGGCGTAGAAAAAGTCATTCTGAAAGAGGAGACATCTTAAATGTAAAGCCGCTTTACAAATTTATAGGGAGCATAAAAGTTTTTTTTAAGGCTGTGTTTCACTAATATTATGTGTGCACAAAAGATAAGACAGTCAATATCTATTTATCAAGCGGGCTTTACTCTATAATACAAGAGTTAAGATTTTCTTTGGTGTTTGAAAGAGCTTTGTATCAAATGTAATTTCATACGACTGTGAAAAAATCATACGGAGGTTTTACATTATAATGCAAGTGTCAAAATTTTCATGGGATTTTATCAGCTGTTTTTGTTATCTTTTTGTTCATATATGTGAAAAAATGCAGACCTGGGAGTTATTATGTATTTCGATTTGCATCGAAATGGCTTTCGGAAAGAATTTTCAGTTCGAAAGAAAACCTTTCGAAAATCCAGTAAAGTTGTATTAAAAAAAAAATTTTTTTTTATTATTTTTCTTTTCTTTTTCAAATTGAACATTATTTTCCAAAACGTTTTCGATTCAAATTGAAATATGTACTTAGTAACCCCCCTGATACAATGAAAATTTTCTTAAAATGGTAACTTGCCAAAATTCTATGCATAGTTTTTGATGTGTTGATTTAACACTATTAACTTTTTCATTTGAATTAAATTTTTGACAAGTCATTTGTTACAGATTTTTTGACAGGTCGGTACAGTTTAACTTTCTCATGCTAGTCAATTTTAGTTGCTTAATTTTTCCTTAATTCTCGTTTAAATTTAATTGCCCTTGCAATTTTCTTATTCATTCATTCAGCTTTCAAGCTATTTTTCTTCTTCTTTTTTTTACAGCTGTAAAAGGTATGAATATAAAAAAAACATATCTGTCTTTTTTGACAATTCACAAATATTTTAAACAGAGATGCTGGATGATTCCACCTTATATGAATTAGCCTTATGTACAACTGTGTGGATGCGATATCGATAAAAATTTTATAATTGAAATGGAAGTTTCGATTGATATCTAATGCCGTAATTTGGCATCTGGTGTTTTTTGCCAAGGCTTGAAGCTCTGATTTAAGTTTTGTGTATTTTAACTAATATAGTTTTAGAAAATTCTAAAAAAACACATGCAGCCCAATTTTGAATATTTCTAGGCAATTTTTCCCCCCAGAAAATTCTTTAGTCCTAATTTGGGTTATATGAAAGCAACGTAAGATCAAATTTTTATTGTACGAGTTTTAAATTTGTTTATATATATTTTGGATGAAGCTGTTAAGCAACCTTCACTCCATTCAACTTGTTGTTTTCTGTATTTTTGCTTTAGTCAACATTAGACATTCAATAAATCCTACGAGTATAAAAACTGCCTGCAACAATAAATTTTCTTAATCGTTTTATTCAATAAATATAAAAAAAAATTAAACACTGAATTAACAATCAAATCAATTTTCCTACTGAATAAGTACAGGGTGAATAAAGAGCAACAAATATACCACAACACGGTTAAAAATAATTAAAATGCAATTCAATGGCATACCCACGTCTATATAAATTTTACAACATTTTATTTGTACTGCCACGCTTACATGAGAAAGATACGAGTGCATACTCTCGTTTCGAAAATAAAATGGAGCATTTTGAGTTTTCAGATTATAGAAAATCTATATTCATGGTCAAGGTTGGATCGTTAATCAGTCATCAGTCAGCTAACTCATGTGTTTGTCGAGACAGCCAGCTAGTCAGTCAATAATTCTTTACGTCAATCTATTTTCAATGTTTAGAATTTTGCATTGTCCTTATCGGTGGTTGATTGGTCTTTCCTATTTTATTCTTGTTTATGTTTTTGTATAAACGAATAAAATCTTGCAAAACAACACGATTGATTTTATTTTATTTTGTTGTTTATAAACTGTGTTTAGTATTGGTTGTTGTTCTTTAGCTGTCATTGATACAAATATTTTGAATTGAGTAGCCATTAAATCAAGCATGTAGTAGCAAGTGGGCGTAAGTGGAAAATGTTTTTTTTTTTAATTTGTTTACTAAATAATATTTTGTTTTTATTTCAACCATCACCAGATTATAAATTTAGTTTTAGTTTATTTTACAGAAAGCAAATAAATAAAGACGAAAGAATATTGATTATTTTCGTGCTCGCGTTTGCTGATTAATGGAAACGATAACCAATAAATTACTTCTGAATTATGTTTCCCCCTAGATAAAAAATTAAGTTGAAAATAAAAAAAAAACATTTAGTTCCATAATTTTTAGCTACAAAGTCGGCACATATGCAATATACAAGTTAATTTAAAATATGTATGAAGATACGAGAAATACGTTTTTAAAAATATCGCATGCGAAAAAAAAATATTTTTCATACATATTCTTCACAAATGTACTGAATTTAAAGGGGTTTATAGAGAGATGAAGCCATTCTAGCCAAGCCTTTGTATCTCGCGGAATGGGACCTAATGGAAAACAACCACAAAGTATAGGCCTATCATCCTGGGAATACAGTTTCTTCTAAATGTGTAGATTACAAATCTACATAACCTCCCCTTTAAAATTATATGATTCCCTTATACCCCAGTACTCTTGCTCTATAAACCCCTTTAAATTCAGTACATAAGTGAAGAATATGTAGGGATTTTTTATCGCATGCGATATTTAAAAAAACGTATTTATCTTCACACACATTAATATAAAACCAATTTTAATTGTATTTTAATGCAAAAGAAAAGTTAATCAAGAGTTTTTTTATGTAAAACAAGCACCAACCGCTGTGAGAAGGTTTCAATTTTCCTTCCGCCGATGAATTTTATAATTTTTTTGTGCTTAAATTGACTTTTTTGTTTTGTTTTGCTTTGCAACTTAAAATCGCCAGCCAAGCGGTCTGTGTTTGTCTGTCTTTAATTTGGGGTGTCAATTTAGAGTGTTTATGATGTTTGCCCGCTGCTATTGTCATGTTCATGACAATGAAATATGAAACTTATTTAAGCTTATTTGTTTTTCCTTCCTTAACCATTTTGTTTTTATACCCGTTTAAATTAGCATTCAAAGAAATTCATTGAACTTTTTGGGTTTTATTTAAAGTTGTCAAATCGTTAAAAAAAATAATTGCCCATAAATTGATTTTTGTGTACATTTTTTGTTATTATTGCTGCTGTTGCTGTAAATCTTGCATTGCCACTCATGACCTCATTTTTGTATTTAATTATTTTTTGTTTTTTTTTCTTTTTTAGCAAAATGTTTAATTTAACAAAATACTCATTATTTTATTATTATTCTTTAAATTTAAGCTTTAGTGTGTTTACTTAGCCTATGGTGCTTGACGCAGTATTTAACAATGGGGCAAAAAAAGTTTCACAAGTTTTTTTTTTTGGTTAAATCATAAGTCTTCCGTTGAAATGTTTATTTAGAATTTTAAATTCTGTTACGTATGACAACCTTGTAACCTTGTGCTTTTTTTCTCATTTTATGGCATTTTCTTTGCGGTCATTCTCATGGCATCGTTTGATGTCCTTATTAAAGTTTTGTTTATTTGTACTTATTTTAGTTTTCTATTTATAGTCCCAAGCAGATGGAAACGAGAAAATGACTTAATGAGTGAGAGAAAAATAAACTGTGAGAATGTTAAGGTAAATTTTGTTAGGCTCTGTGAAGTTTGGCCTCTTCAAATAGTTGGTTATAAAATATGTTTTCTTGAAACTTAAAAAATTTATGACATTAAAAATTTTCAATTTTTGGCTTTAAAAGTTTGCCCAATTTGATTAAATAATGTTCGAGGCACGATTGAAAACTGATTTTTTTATGTCATTCGTTACAATTGGATTTTGAAAAGCAAAATGAAAACATTTAAAAAACACAAATATACAAAAAGGCATTTAATCAACGATCACACATATTTGAGTAAACTACTGCTTAGTAAATTAGGGGTGGTTTTTTGTTTTTTTTTTTTGGAGTATTTTTGCCTTGAAATACAACTTTGTATGGTTGAATGGTTTAATCAAGGCATATGCATACTAATGCCTGCGTTTAAATTTTGATTTTTAGATGCAATCGTTCGAACAGCATAAATATCTATACAATCAGCTTATAATCGTGCCTCGAACATGATTTGATCAAATGTTGTGCACGGTTTCTACTCATATTGTTTGTTTTTGTGGTTTGATTGTTGATTGATACATAAAAAATGTTTAATCATTAACTAAAAGTTAGATTTTTGCAGTTCTCTGGAGCAGAATACAAAGAATAAATATTTACATACTTATTTGAAGTCTTAAAGAAAAATAACAAAATGCTGAAAATAATGAAATTATAATCTCTAAGCCATAAGTCTTTGTAACAGCTTTATGAATTGAAAGTAGTGCAGCAAAAATTTGAATGTCTTTTCTGCAAATTCTCGTATGCCTTTTCGATACACTCTCTTCTCAAAGTACATGGGGCATATTTTAGTTTCTGAAAAAGTCATTTTCTACCACACATGATACGCGATTTTAAATGACTATTGGGTCTTCCACATGCTCATTACTTTTTAGTATCAGAATTATGCATATGACATCGACTATTGCATTAATTCAAACTATTCGCTAAACTGCTGGCAGAACACTGCCAAGATTCAAATTTAGCTTTTAAATTAATTGAAATTCTCTTTCAAATTTATTTTTTTAACTAAATTTTCAATGTCATTTGTTGGAAAAGACTATGCCTCTTTTTAAAAATGCCCAATAATTTGACCTTATCTCTGCCCGTTGGTGAAAACTTAAAGTTTGTTTCTTTCAGTTTAATGTTTGCTTTCTTACTGCTTTTTATTTATAGTTTTTTCTAAACTGTATAGCATGTTTAGCTACTATATTTCGATAGAGCGCATTAACTATGGGTGCATGTGCATTTAAATCTTGTTGCTCATAATGTATATCAACATTAACTTTGACATGTTGCTAGAGATTTGTTTATAATTAATGAACATTTTGCATGTTTGGCCAGCATTTACAATATAAGCTGAAACAAAATGCTAACTAAATATGAGCTGTTCTAGTGGAAAGCGATATAAGTCCACTTTTTTTTTTTGAGTTAGCGGTAATTTTAACAAGATGGGTGTCTAGCAGAGAGCTGAAACCGGTGTGTGTGATTTATTCAATGCACAAAAAATCGTATACAATATTTGCTTAAAGTATATTCGAGGCACTATTAATAACTAATTTTTTTATGCTGTTCGGCACAATTGAATTTAAAAATTTAAACCCCTTTTTACTACTGTTCCTGTTTAAGTTTCTTCAAATCAATTAAAACGTTTTTTCTAAGGGCGTGAAAAAGTCCCAAAAGGGAGAAATATGTTTGGTCTTTTTATATAAATTTTTAGCAAAAGTTTTTAAGTGAGTGAAGATAAATCTGCCGAGTTAAATATGTTTTAACGTAACCCTTTACGTTTTTTAGTATTTGTAAATATCTTTTCAGTATTTATAGCATACTTCTCAAATACGTCTTACGTCATTAAATATTTCTAAAGAAATTTAATAGTATTTTTGACATATTTTTAAATATGTTTAGGAGAAATATAAGTGCAAGGGTACAAATATGGATAAATACGTTGACTTCTAAAAAAGATAACAGGATGGGATACATTTCATTTTAAAGGGAAGGTCCTCTAGATTTGTAGTCTACTACGCAAATACTCAGAAGTTACTTAAGACTATTTTTAAAATTTTTTTGAAATTTCCTGTTGCTTTCCGGAATTTTGGCAGTTTCCTAAAATATTAAAACACTTCCCGAAAGTTTAGAAGCTACAGATTAAATTCCTTTTTGATTTTCGTAATTTTCATGGGCAAAATCGGGAATGGTACCTTGGCAAAGAGGGGAATGGTAAAAATCCCTCAGAGCAACAGTCCTGGGGTATATGGAAATTTAAAAAAAATTTCTTAAATAGTCCTAAGTATTTTCTGAGTATGTGGGTAGTAGATTGCAAATCTAGACGACCTACTCTTTAGAGTCATATGTGTCCCATCCCGTAATCTTTTATGGTTCGTTCGTTGTTGAGTTTTCGAAAGTTCTAAATATTAGATTTTTCTTTCGAATTGGAAATTCTTTTCGAAAGCTTTTTTGGCTCGAATCGAAACTGGGGGAGTTTTGATTACATGCGTTGTCAATTCTGCAACGCTATGTTGTTAATAATGCATTGTTGAAGTGAGCACAAACGTGGTTGATACACTTTTGTTACCTTTTTTGGTCATTGTGACAAGGAATTGTGTAAGTTTTTCTCTGGATGTAAAGGGTGTTTTTTTTATAGACGTATAGAACTTTAAATTGCAATAAAACAACGATGGATTATTCGATTAACATGAATTTTATTTATCCGAAAGATAATCTTGTGGCATTACATTTTAAATATGATTTCTGGCATATGACCGCCACGGCTGGCTCGGATGTAGTCCAATCTGGACGTCCAATTTTCGATGACTTTTTCCAACATTTGTGGTCGTATATCGGCAATAGCACGGCGAATGTTGTCTTCCAAATGGTCAAGCGTTTGTGGCTTATCCGCATAGACCAATGACTTTACATAGCCCCACAGAAAGTAGTCTAGCGGTGTTAAATCACAAGATCTTGGAGGCCAATTCACAGGTTCAAAACGTGAAATTAGGCGGTCACCAAACGTGTCTTTCAACAAATCGATTATGGCACGAGCTGTGTGACATGTTGCGCCGTCTTGTTGGAACCACAGCTCATGGACATCATGGTTGTTCAATTCAGGAATGAAAAAGTTAGTAATCATGGCTCTATACCGATCACCATTGACTGTAACGTTCTGGCCATCATCGTTTTTGAAGAAGTACGCACCAAACAGTCAGTTTTTCTGGATGTAACGGTGTTTCGACATACACTTGACGATTAGCTTCACTCCAAATGCGGCAGTTTTGTTTTTTGACGTAGCCATTCAACCAGAAGTGCGCTTCATCGCTAAACAAAATTCGTAAAATACGTATTCCGCACAGAACCATTATTTTCGAAATAAAATTTCACTATTTGCAAGCGTTGTTCAGGCGTGAGTCTATTCATGATGAATTGCCAAACCAAACTGAGAATAAATCACTTGACAGCTGTTAAATCGGTCGCCATCTTGAACAGTAATGCCAACTTAAAGTTCTATACGTCTATAAAAAACACCCTTTAGATACTTTGGTGAACCGATTTGCTATTATAGCCGATTTGTGTTAATAAAATTTTAGCTGCATCGTTCTAAAAGCAAAATATTGTGCAGACATTTCTGAAAAAAATTTATTTTAAAAAAATGGGCTTTTACTCATAAATAAACATATTTTGAAAATAAATTTAAAAATTGTACGGTTTTTTTTTATAAAATACTGTAAAAACCGTCTCCAAAATTGAAAAATATCAACAAATAAAGTGATTGGTTGAGAATTACCCACAGATTTCTCAAGTTTACTTAAATAAAAAATATACCACTCAAACGGTTTCAATGTTTTCTTTTTCAATCCGCTGATAAACTTCAAATCGGTTTATATTCAACTAAGTTATGAAAACTCAAGATTTTTCAGGTGTTTGACAAATTCCAAAAACAGCTTAATAATAAATAATATCACTTCCCAGTTTTTTTTTTTTTTTGTGACACAGTGTAATTAATAATTAAGTTAATTTAATGTAAAAAAGAAATAATAATAACAAACTGGTTACCCCTGTAGATTAATGAGTAGTGTACTAGCCAGGTATTAGCACTTCATTCTTTTTTGTTTCACTGTGTTAGCTGCCACTTTTGATGATGAATTCCATGTCATTTAATTTCAATTAATTTAGCTGTTAATTTTTTTTTAAGGAAAATAAGTAATTCAATAAAGGATTTGTGAGTAATTAATTAAAATGTATGTTGATTGTCGTTTTTGTAAATGTAGTTAAATTAAGATTTATTTCAGTTGATAAACAGGGGTTGTTAAATCAAAATAATTGGCCCCATTTAAAACGCAAAAAAAAAGAAAAAGAAAAAAGAGGAACAACAACAGCATTAAATAATTGTTTTTATGAGTATCTGTGTATCTGTGAAATTAATAAAAAAAAAACTTTCATAATCTCAGATTTACAAACCAGATTTAACACCATCAGTCAGCCACCGCTGCAACAAACCATTAAAAAATAATGAGAGTACAAAACGGTGTGGTGTGATGTGCACAACACTAGATTGAATTGAACGATAAGAATGTAAAAATAACATGAAAATTATGAAAACAAAAGACAACAAGTAGAGAAATGAAAAATTATTATTTTGAATTTACAAAGAGATTTTTTTGTTTTGTTTTACAAATTCCCAACATTCAAATTGCAGTCATTCGTATGTTTGCCAGCCGTTGTCATTCATTCATACACTCAGTAATACAAATCAACGGTCATTTGTTACACATAATTTGTTGTTGTTGTTGAAACTTTTTCTTTGTCTTTTGCCATAACGTAGATGGAAAAAAGCATTTGAAAACATAATAATCATTTGGCATCCGAATCCTGTTGATTTTATAATCATGTTGTACAACATATTCGTAATGGGAAACCTCATCGAATAACTTTAAGTAAGTAGGCAAACAGAGCAACTCACGAGTGAAGAACATGTAAACAAACAACATTAGACAACGTCCGCAGCAGGGAAACAAATACTCCTTGTACTGACATTTGCAACTACAAACATTTGCGGGTTAAGTTGTAAAGAAAAAAAAAACACATTTGAAAACATACAGTGTGACAATTGTTTTTAAATACAAAAATACTTGATTTATACAAAAAATAGCTAGCAGCCAAAAAAAAAAAAAAACTGGGAGCAAAATTCTGGCATTCGATGTCGATCAAAATTGTCATTTAAATTCTATTGAAATTTCGATTATTTACTATCGAGTGCCTCTGAACTAATACCCCAAAACGAAAATTTATTAACTCCCCAAAAAGTTAACCACGTTAGGCTATTGAAGCCGTTTTTGCTACTTAGGGCATCATTACTTACAACCGTCGGACAGGGCGAACAAGTCTTTGAATTCTTAATGAATACTTAGGCAAGACTCAAAGAGAATTTGTTACTTGAGCGTAATGCCACAATAAGACTATTTTGGCCGCAGTGACCAAGTGACTTGTTCCCGCTCCTCATTCTAATTATAATTCTAGAAGTCCAAAAGGTGTTAACAAATTCTTTCCATACCAAACAATATTAAAGCAAAAAATCGTTTTTCAATTATTGTACGTTTCGTTTACACAAGTTTAAAAATTTAACTTGGATCAAAGCAACTGAAAACTGCTTTCAAAGAAATTTGAAGCACTGATTTCTAATGTGCGTTTTGAATTTTAGAATTAAATTCAAGAGGTCATGTGATATATGACAGATTTATTTAAAAGCGGTTTGTTATTTTTGATTATAAAGAAAAACCGAAATTGAGCCAGTAAATTTGCTTCAAGTCGTGCCTACATTGTCTTTCAAACTGCTTAGCAGTTTCAGAAATATCGTAGGACTTGTGATGCAAAATTGATATTTTTATGCAAAATAAAGAAATTTTTAATTTTCAAAAAATAATTTAAAATAGAAAGAGACAAAAACCTAATGGTTTTTTTAACCCAGCAGGTATCCTCATAACCTCCAAATAAATCAATCGGTGCAGAACTTTTGCTTTTATTCTCAAAGCCTTAATTAGCAAGCGGTTAAATATAATCCTCCCTTTTTTGACTGATTTTGGTATAAAAGTAACCCTTGTCCTGCTGCAGTGTTTGTGTTTATATTATGACAATTCTAGGCTTGTCCTAAATATATATCGTCATATGATTTCATTAAAGCCTTAAGTTTCATTACAAATTTTTTGAGGAGAAGCCAAAAAATTTGTTACTATAAAAAATTAAAAAAAATTTTTAAAGTTTTTCACTCTAAACTTTCTTTTAAAATAATATTTGATATAATGGTTCGCACGGAATGACTCAATATTTCTTTCCACAAAATATTTCTTTCCAAGCGGAATCAATGCCTTTTTTTTTAGCTTCCTGTAGTAACCTGTAGTGTAATGTAGCTGTTTAGAGATTCTAGAGTTGACTTGTAGAGTAGGCCAATGTAACACAACTTTTCTATGCGTCTAACCATTTGGCAAGAACATTTTCATAACATTAAACCGCCGCTGATGACTGCCTGTGGTCTACTTCAGTCTCCTCATGTTATGAAATTACTCACAGCTAGTGAAAAAATAAATGGAAGGAGTTTCGTGGCAAATTGAAATCCTGTGCTGTAAAAATGACTTTGACGAACGTCATTGCTGTTGCTTAGCACTCTGCTCATTTCCATTTCACAAGCTAAAGACTATGATTTCTTGTTAAGTTTCTTTTTCTTTTATTTTTGTTGTAGAAAATTATCAGCTGTGATTTTTTTTTTTTTTTGGTGCAGTTTTTGTGGCGAATGCTGTATTTTGTGGCATTTTGCCAATAAGCAGTCAATATTGTTAACTCGTTGTACTTACATAATTGGCAGTTTGCTGGATTTGCATTAACAAACTTGATGTGTAGTGGTGGTGCATTTGTTGTATTTTATTGCTTTTTGTTGAGCAACTGCTGCTATTTTTGAAATATGCATGTATAACGTGCTTATTACTCCGCCCCTTGTTGCAGAAATAGTCGTGTTTCTGATACGGAAGTTTTCATCACTAAATTTTTAAGAATTTAAAATAATCAAGAAGGTTTTGGTTATGAAATTTTGTGAATTCCATGTTGCAAGATTTGCCTGGTGGAATGTGTAACGCACTTAACTCAACTACTGCTAAAATGTATTGAATGCAAATTAAAGTATTGGCACAACAAATGAATAAGAAAATCAGTGTTTTTTTATCTTATCTGGAACTCCCATTTTTCAGTACCTGTCTGTCTGTCTGAGTATGTCTTTCCGCCGCAGGCTCAATGCATATTCATGATGAATTTAATCGTTTGGCGCCTGGCAAGAGAGGAAAGAGCAAAAGACAAACGGCGTGCTTTTCTTTTCTGTTTATTTTGTGTTTGTCAATGTTGTAACGATTTCTTGTGAGTGTGAGAGTGTGTGTGTAAATAATGTAAAGCAGACACCTCATCAACATTAAAGCTGCAAGTAAGTATTTGTGACCGGTAGTACTCGTACATGCTTTCACAGTTGACATTCTTTAGCTTTTCTTTTTTTTCGTAATTTTTTTTTAAATGATTAACGATCCCTCAACACACACACATACACATATTTGCCAAAGATCAAGTTTATTGTTGGGCGTTCTTTAATAGAATTAGAATTCCTATTTCTTTGGTGCCCTTGGTTGTTGAAGGTTTTAAAGGTCGGCACACCCCCTTAGTTGAAATAATTCCCCAGCTTTGCCACTTCCAGAGCAAGTTAACTAATAAAACGAAGTATTATCAAATTTGATATGGGATTATGTAAAGCAAACAACATCCAACATCAGGCTTCACTTTGCATAAGTGTCAGATGGAACTGGATTCGCTAGAAAAGGTGCCAAAAGCATTCTGCTGACTACCTTAAAGTTCTATTAAGCTCAAGATTATGGAGCTGGAAAGAGAATTTCAACACAAATACGCGAAGCTATTTTGCTTGTTCTTAGAAAACACCGATATGCAGGGCAAGTATCGAAACTGCAACCCTCAGACCTATCAGTCTACTGGGCCTAACTGTGAGAAGAATTCGTATTGTCACGGTATTCATGACTAGTTATTGCAAGTATGAGGTTCAGCCTGAGCCGCCTCTGTAGGTTATGTAACAAAGACTGACCCATTTTCTTTACTTAAAGCATCATTACCGACAACCGTCTGAGATGGCGTACAAATCACCCAAAGAAGCTTTTGAAAGATTTATAATTTGAAAGAAGTATCACTTCTTTTTGTTTATTTTAGAAAATTAAAATAAATTTTTAAGAAAAATTTTGAAATCAGTGCTCTAAAATACTTTGGAAACAGTTTTCAGTTGCTCTGGTTCAAAACCTTGCATGCTGTAAACACAGCTTTTAGGTAAAAGTACTATTTACTAAGGCCAGTCTCATGCTAAAGCTATGGTCACATTAGACAAAATATTTGTTGTAATTTTATTTTATTTTAGGCGTTTCGCTTTTTTATGTCAGCTGCTTATCAGTGATGTTAACGTAATCAGATTTCGCAAATGTATAAAACGTTAAATATGCATTAATGTTAAATGTTACATGAAAAACTTATTTTTGTTTTATTCCAACCATAAAAAAGGCATCGCTTGCAGCAGTTTTAGGTAACCTGCTTAAAATATTATAGAATTTACTCGTAAAGACAGATACTTTTAGAGAATAGAAAACGCTCAAGTGCTTGTGTAAATTGAAGCTTCTATATTAAATGAATCTAAATAATTATTTCAATTAAGTCTTGTCAATTCGTTTTTCTTTTATTTTATTTACCAAAGACCCGCAATTTAAAGTGTTGTTGTTTTGCACAATAGATCTTAAAGGTCGTGGGGCAAATGTGGCTCATGATTGATGTTTGAGTTTTTTTTTAAATATTTTTTTCACTTTATTGTCATATTAAACTTCAGTGTAAACTTCCATAAAACGTTATTCTCTAATGCATTTTTATTAGAATGGCTGGCCATCATCATTAGCATGAGATCCTGCTCCTTCCGTTATATGTTGCTAAAGTGCAAACGTGCGTAAATAATTTTCTTCTTATTTCGATTTGCACTTCCCTTAGGCTTCAGATTTTGCATAAAATTTATTAGGCTTTTATTGCCTGCAAAGTTAATTGTGTATAAAATACGTTTATTTTTATATTCGCTTAATGTCTTGGTTTTGTTTTCCTTTTTTTTTTTAGCTATAGACTGATAAGAATCTCATCAGAGTTTTTTCTTAGTTTTTGCCATTTCAACAGAACGGAAACCGCATGCAACTCGCATGCAAAGTGAAGTTCACTAGCTGCTCACTCAGCACGTGCTTGACAGCAGGCAGTATTTGCATTTGCCTTTGCATTTGAAGTGAATAAAAAAATAATTTTTTTTTTTTAAATCATAATTTTAGATTTAAATGTTTGTTTGTATTTTCTTGTTTCGCATCATATTTATTTGATCGAAAAAAAAATGCTTGATTTGATATTTGATTTAGAACTTAACTGGACGTCATTACAACGTAAAATATTGCTGTTTTATTTAAATGAGCCGTTAGTTTTGAAAGTGTTATAAGTCCACTTTGTTAAAAATATAACACAGTCGTAATTTTAGTAAGATTTAGGCACAGTCTTACTAAAATTACTGCTAATTAATTTATTTTTTGTAAAGTGGACTTATACCACTTTCAAAAATAACCGCTCAAATGTTGATTATTTTTTCTTTCTTGTTTTTATTTATGTAATTACGAGTATTTACATTCCATTAGTCTGTGGTAATTTAGCTGTTTGTCCAATTCTTGATAAGCTTCACTACAGGAAGACAAATGGATTGATTGAATTCTTTCATTATCTACTTACGTGTGTATGTTTAGATTATTTTCTTAACAACGTCATAATTATTGGTTGTTAAGCAATTTATTCAATCAATAAAACGAATGTACTTGTAGCGGTTTTCTTAAAAATGAAAGTAAGCGATTTTAAAAAGGACATTTAACAAATATTTCTAAAAATTTCAACAAAACAACTCTCAAATACACAAATAACAAGAACAATAGAAATACAAGATTTGGACCTGCCGCACATAAAAATTACATCACGCGATGTGTTCCTATTGGCTAATAATTTACAGCTAAATAAGAGAGAGAGTGAAAAAAATAGTGGACAATCTAAGTCATATAACGAGAAAGCATGCACATGACGTAATCTTGTATTTCTATTATTTTTGCACAAATATCTTCTCTCTCTTTTTAAAACTAGTACACTGAGAAAACAATTTCGCTTGTGAGTAGTAAATTTGTTGCCCATCACAAACTCAGTTGCAAGGCGAATTCATACAAGATTTTTCTTTGATTTGTCAAACTGTTTATATGGTCGGAGTATATAAGCTTTCTCTGTCTGTTTTAACAAATGAAGAAATTTTTAAAAACAGCAATAATTCATAATTTCGAATTTTTTATTTTGTGACTATAGAAAATCCTTGTTGCAGCCAGAAATATTTTTAAGAGAACTAAATATCATAACTGAATTTTTGATAAGCAACAAATTTACTACTCACAACCGAATAGGCTTCTGGGTGTAAGCAGCGGCGGTATTAATTTTTCTTGAAATGCTAAATCACACAAAAAGCTTTCTTCAATTTAGATGCAGCCTATTTTGTTTGAAGTGATAGTCAGTGAGTTTTAAAAGCATTTCATGTCCGCCATCGAAACATCACAAATAGATTTTGATTTATACGCGTATTCCACATGATTTATTTTAAACATTCATAAACAAACAAAACTTAAATTAATCATTTGCCAGAGAATAAACAATTCATTACCTTCATTCCGTAAATTGATATCAAACAGAAAAATACAACAAGAATGTCAGCAATACAAAATCCATATGATTGATAATCCCACAAGGTACGAGCAGAAAAGTATGAGAGAAAAAGTAAAGCTTTCTATTCATTTAATCATTCATTCATTTATTCAACAAGTGAGGTGTAAATTAACCATAAAAAAAAGAGTAAACACTTTTCATCGGACAAGGGCAGACATTATGCTTGATTTTTGATTCATTCATTCACTCATTCATTATCGCTTTTATCCATGGATTTGTTTTGTGAACAGACAGTTGCTAAAAAAAAAGGTAAAAATCAATAAATCAAAGCAATTCAACTGATTCATTTGCTTTGTGTTTAACTTCAATTTTTTTTTATAAAAAATAGCGAAGAATTAAAAAAGGAAATTATTTGAAAAAGCAGGCATTCAAGCCAATGATGAATAAAAATTCCCTTTAATCTTATCATTAATCAAATGTAAATAAATTCCTATTTTTACATTAAAATTTTTTCCTAAAAACCAAAATTTTGTTTGGGAAAAAATTCCTGTTGAATATTCATTGGCTTATAATCATAGTTACACTAAAGTCGATATCTTTTTAAAACCGATTTTAAATTCATAAAGTTCTTAAGAACAAAAGTCAGCTCTTAATAAAAGCCTACTTTTTTGTGACTGCGATTATGGCCCATTATTTGTATGTGTATTTCAACTTAATTTTATAGCGAATTTATATAAAATTGTATTAATTATTCCACAAAAAGGTGTTTGGGTAATCAAAGAGTTTGGTTCCTCTATTACAGATTTCTTCATCCATATCTATTCAGAGGCGAAATTACGGCATTCGCTATTGATCGAAATTTACATTTAGATTATGTTAAAAGTTGCGTGCAGTAATTTCGCTCTAGTACTTTAAAAGTGCTGAATTTGTTATCACTTTTTTAATTTGCAACCACTGTGCAGCTTTAGATAGCAGTACTATGCTGACAAAATTCAATTGTGTCTATCAATTATTCTTTAGTGTCCGAAAGTCCATGAGAGTTACGATTAAGCAGAATATCGTTTGGCTCGTGATACATATGGCCTAATAATAAGATTGAGCATTAAGTAGAAACTTCTTATCGAACAAAGTTTTGACAAACAGTATCGAATATCGATAAGTTTTATAAAGTTATCAAATTGATTGCTTAAGATGATGAAAGTTTTAGCAAAAACTTGTTTGTTTTAAAAATATACAGAATATGGGAACATCCCCAGAATAATAGAAAACAAGCTTACACCTTCAGCAAGTTATTTTTCTGTTAACAAAATTCAAGAACAGTTGAAAAAATATTTACTCTCAATTACGCTCATCTAAAAAGTTGAATTTTGTAAACCGAGAAATAACTTACTGAAGATGTAATCTTCTTTTCTTCGCAAAATTCCGATTTTCATTGACTTCTCAAGAAGATTACGGGATGGGACACATATCACTTTAAAGGGGAGGTCGTCTAGATTTGTAACCTACCGCCCAAATACTCAGCAGTTACTTTGGACTATTTTTTAAAATTTTTTTGATATTTGGTAGTCCATTACAAAACGAAACACAGTCAAAGACTGGGTAATTTTTGTAAAGCAATAACGATATAAGCTATTGCGGGCCTAGGTTCGCATTCTGCTTAAATTAGCTGAAAAATATACAATTAAAAAATAACTGCAATTTAAGTGAATAAAATTAAAGGTGTTTGCCCGCCATATTCACCTTAACAAAATTATAGTTATAATTAGAATTGCATTTAAAACACGAAAATTTGTTTTTGTTTTCAAGCTTGCGTTCACATTTAGCTTAACAGGCCCTTATTCACTCATATTAATTGTCATGTTA
This sequence comes from Thelaira solivaga, assembly GCA_947397855.1. Classification (NCBI taxonomy): domain Eukaryota; kingdom Metazoa; phylum Arthropoda; class Insecta; order Diptera; family Tachinidae; genus Thelaira; species Thelaira solivaga. Next base: position 12,208,137 of record OX377614.1, read on the forward strand.
ATATAAAATTCATCATTTTCCTATCAAATTATTGTTTTTTTTTTGATAGTATTTTGGAAAAAAGCCAACGTAAATTTATGGCAACTTTAAGATGGTTGAAAAGTCATCGTGAGCCATTGAATACTACTGACTACCGCCTACTACATCGTTATGTTGGTAGCCACTTAAACCTGTACTTTTCACTAGTTAGTCTAAAATGTATTTAAAGTTAGTCAAGTTGCCCTAAAGCTATATATGATACATGTCATTTTAACTTTAAAATATCGATACAAACTAAAGAGCTGCACAAGTATAACTGAAATGGCTTACAAGCACTTTTTATTATAAAATATTACACATGGTTGTAGTGATGTGTGGATTTCAAGTATGCTTGTGCAGCCCTTTAAACAAACATGCGATTGGCCCCTAATGTCAACATTGTTTATTAACGTGTATTTCGCATGTGTTTACTACACAAATGTCAAAACAGAACTGACATTAGGGGCCAATCGCAAAATTTATAGCATTTTCTGATAGGAGGATTACTTTTGCGCCATCTGATTACTTTTGCGCCACCCGTTATAATACATACCTACCAACATCCACACCTACTGTTTATTTTGTGACTAACATGAATCAGCTCCACAAAAGCAAAAAAAAAAATGGGGCTAAAAAAACATAAACAAAATTTTTTTATTAATCACTTGGACATACGTAAACAATAAAAATGATGGGACCGTGAATAAAAACCTAAAAAATATCATAAAATGTTAACACATACCTACTCACTCTTACATACTTGCATTATGAAAAGAAATATCAAAACTTAATCCTCTGTTTTTATTTTAGGAATCCTTTTGAATTGAATTTTTACCTGGTGTGTAAAAATGTAGGATGATTCATCAAACGCACTCATATCAGTAGCTTTCACACGTTTCGGTTTTGTGGATGTCGTATATTTAATACATAAAACAAGATAATTTATTTACGGAACTCGTAACATTTTGTTTCTGTGTTTTTTTTTTTTTTAATTTTTACTGTCTCTTTCCGTTCGTGCTACCGATTTATATGTTTATTTTTCGTGGTCTGAAAGTAAATAATATTTGTTTACAAAATAAAAAGTTATTGAGACTAAATAGAGAGTAACTGAAAATTTATTACTGTACTCCCCCCCCCTCCCCCTTTAATAGAAAAACTCGCTTGAATTCTCTCACTATCACTAGATTTCTCATCAAGTTCAAAGTCATGCCAAATAAAAAATAAAAACGCTTAAAAACTATTACTATAAAATACGAGTACGAGCAAAAAAGCTCTTTGTTTCTTTGCTGTGGTGGAGCTCTCCAAATTCGTGTCTCTCTTTTGGTGGTGGAGCAAAAATTTTGTTATTGTGGTTTACGTGTGTGTGTTTTATTTATTTATTTTTTTTTGTGCCAACATATTGTTTTTGAAATAGCTCACAAATGAGTAACGAATCGTCCGCGAGTGAAACAACACCGCTACGTCGGTCAGACGACTTAAATACTAGTTCAGTGCAACAAAAGCTTTCTACATCATCGTCATCATTAACGTGTAATTTATCATACAATACGCGTACAAATTTAACGGATCCACAAAATTTGGCTTCAACTACGGTAGCCTTATCGAATCACAATAACAACAACAAAATTGAGGTGCAATTAAGCCATCAACACCATCATCATCAGCATTGCGGCGACAACAACGATATCAGTGAAAATAGTGCAGAAATCGTTATTAAAATGGAAACGAATAAACGTATTCTATATCGAGTTGGCTTAGATGTCTTAATTCTATTGTGTGGTAAGTTTTAAAGTTAAAATGAATTGCAATCACTCACATTCATCCATACATAAGTATGCATGTTTGTATTTACTTTTTAATTTAAAAAAAAAATTATATATTTTTTGGGAGAGAAAAAAAACAGTAAAGTTTGCATTGTTTTATACAAATTTTATCTCACAATTATTTTTGTTTGTTTATTTTTGCCTGCCTGTGAGTCAGTGTTTATTAGAGATGAACAATTTAAAAATATTGTACTGCTTGGGGCTGCCAGATTTGTTTTAGTGATACAAGTATGTTGCAGTTACACTTTAGGGATAAAAGCCATACCTAAATTGACGCCACAAATGTTTTTTATCAGTCAAAAGTTCTCATGCTCATACAAAATGTATGAAGCATACCGAAAGAGTGCGAGGGCAACGATAGCAGGTTAGATTCCAAATTAATATTTGGTAGCATTAAAAATCAAATGAGCACTTTTAAGAGAAATAGCAAGAAGAGTGTATACAAAAGTTGAAAATCTTAGCTCAGTTAAAGGATGGTTTACTATGGGCGATTTTTTAAGAACTTTCGTATATGATTAAAAAAAAACATACAATTTAGAGAAATGTATGATATCTTTATTTTTGAGTCGATACTTCATGATGGACGCTGGGTCCAATTTTGGCATACACTCTCCAACATATCGACCAGTATCTCACGAATAAATTCTTGAATATTAGGTTCCAGTGTTTCCACCATTGCAGACTTGCCCTTTTAGACATGAACCTTAACAAAGCCCCAAAAAAAGTATTCTAAAGGTACTAAATCGCACGATCTAGGAGGGGAATTAACCGCCCCAAGCGTCGAATACACGATTCACTGAACTTTTTTCTTATGTGGAATCGTCTTGCTGAAATCACATGTCAGCCAAGTCCAGCTCTTCCATTTTATGCAAAAAAAGTGGAGTAACAGAGGACCAATTGCTGCAAATGACGCCGAATTTCTAATTCGCGGTCATCAAACGCACTGCCGGATACAATTGCGATAGTTTGCTCTGTTCCTTGGTTGGTTAATCTCCAATAATGTAAATTTGGTGCGAAATTTGGCCACAAGATTCCGAATAGCTGTCTAATTTTAATGCTTTACCGGTTGCTAAGAGAAAGCCAAAATTTTTTTCTTGTAGTGTGACCTCCGCGTAGCCATTTTAAAGCGATTTTTTTAAGTTAATATAAAATCTGTCAGATTTTTTTGTCAAAAAATCGTACCATTGTGTAGTATAGTGAATCCTAACCTCAACTGGTAGTATGGCATCATTTTAAAAAACACGCACCACCGATGTATTTGAAAAATACCTTCGTTAAAAGCAAAATTGAAATAAAAAAAACTTTATTTTCAATGCCATTAACCGGTTTTTACTTTGTTGTTATTATTATTGTTTTTTTTTCTAATCAATTCTTCTACTCGCATCCATACTCTCGCATTTCTCCAAAGTTCTTTAAATAACTTGATGCAATTGAGAAAAGATCAGTTGCTTTTATCATTTAGTTTCTCTCTTCTCTGTTGAACAACACACAGTTTACCTACTCGTATTTTCTCATGTTTATATTTACAGTGGTGTTCAATGAAATGAAGCTACCCCTTCATTATAAATTTTTTTGAATCTGCGATTAACTTTGCTTTTCTGAATTTCATTATGCGTGATAAAACGTTACGCATACTCATATAAAAATGACAAAATTACGCATTGTCTCAAATTTAAATGCAGATATTTGTGAAAAGATGTTGAAAATACAGGTTTGGACATAGTGAAAAAGGCTTATAAGGACACTCTGTATGAAATGGAAACATTTCGCACAATTTTAAAATCACTTAACAAGGCAGCCTTACACAGCACTAAATTTTTTTGAAATTGACTTAAAATGTAAATTACAGTGCGCTCGGCATAACGTCAACACACTATTTCGTCAACACTTTGTTTTTGACATTGTATATTCTAAAACGTCAACCAAACTACAAAGCTCTAAAACTTAAACTCTAAATAAAGCAAAGTTTTAGCTTCGGTAACAATTAAAATACAAATTCATTGTAATTGTGTAGTTAAACATTTGGTGATTAACCTTGTATGCGTCTACAGGATCAATAATATTTTGCTCTTTAATTTACAAATTCATAAACGTCAACAATTTGATAAATTCGCGTGTGGCTTCAATTACTCGACGTATCCCGAGCGCTTTGTGTAGTGAATGAAATAACAAAAAATCTTCCCAACTCGGATGTGTTTTACGCAATACTAAAATTCGTAGTTTTTTTTTTTTTGACTGCCAGTTGAACAGCCTATTGCATTTTAGACATTTAGAAAAGCTAATATGTTTATGGCACTGGTGGCTATATTTCTTTGAACACGACTGTATGTTACATATTTGGAATTTCCTCATGGCTGTAATAAATTATTTTCAAAGCCAACAAAGTTTTTACAAAAATTAGATGTATTTTTGCACTGTTAACAATTATACCAGGCCTTGTGTAAACAAAATGTAAAAGAACCTTAACTGTCATTTATAATTATTTTTAAAAGTAAGCAAAGATGGAAGTTGTGGTACTACATTCCCTGCAAGAATTTAATTCATTCTAAACGTACCGCAACCTTTAGAATCTATCGTACAGCCCTTTTTTATTTACTTTATTAATTCAATGAAAAAATTTATTAATTTTCAACCAATAACACTTTTCATTAGACTACTGTAATGAAAAATTCATTGAATCAAATATTTCTTAGAATCAATAAAAGGTTGTCATTAGTGTAATGAAACGTTGTTGTAAAAAATTATCCCACAATCTTCCATGGTTTGTTCAGAAGTCGCTAAAATCCTTGAAAGCAAGAGTACTGGGATATATAGAAATTTAAAAAAAATTTTTAAAAATAGTCAAAAGTAACTTCTGAGTGTTTGGTTGGTAGATTACAAATTTAGACGACCTCCCCTTTAGAATGATATGTGTTCCATCTCGTAATCTTCTATGGTTCGTACGGAAGTCGCTAAAATTCCTCAAAGCAAGGGCACTGAGGTATAAGGAAATTGAAAATTTTTTTTAAAAATAGTCCAAAGTAACTTATGAGTATTTGGGCGATAGATTACAAATATAGACGACCTGCCCTTTAGAATGATGTATCCCATGCTGCAACATTCTATGGTTCATTCGGAAGTTACTTTGGATTATTTGAAATTTCCATATACCCCAGTGCTACTACTCTAAGTGATTTTAGCAACTTCCCAACGAACTATAAAGATTGTGGGATGGGACATATACTATTTTAAAGGGGAGACTGTCTAGAGTGGTAATCTACCGCCTAAATACTCAAAAGTAACTTTGGACTATTTTAAATTTTTTTTTGAAATTTTCATATATCCCAGTTATGCAATGTGGTTAAGAGGTGTACGATTTTCATAGATACCCAAAGAAGCTTTGTGTAATTGGGTATGCAGGATTGCTCACTAAGGCTCCAACATATTAAAATACATCTCCACGGCATTTACTTGAGCTTTTTTATCTCTGACAGGTTTTTACTGAAAAGCAAAAAGAAGTAACTTATGCAGTCAAGGGTTAATATGACGTGCAATACCTACTAGTAATTTAAAAATCATTAAGACATTTCATATTTGAAAAAAGAGTAATCAGAGCTATAAATAAATATTTTTTTTTAAATGAAACTGCGAATCATTTAGTCAATTACTTGTGCTTAACGTAATGCACAAGTACGTATATATAATACACCAAGTACGTTCACAAATTCAAATAGTAGCAGCAATAGAAAAGTTACTTTAAATTATAAAAATAAAATCAAAATGTAATTCATGAAAATGGGTTACACATTTCATTAAAAAATTTAAAATTTTTTATTTTTTAAATAACACACTTTGAGAAATTAAAGTCAAATTTTCAATCACAACAACTGAAAACTGTTTCGAAAGTATTTTGCAATGCTGATTTCAAATCTGCATTTCGTTTTTTTTTAAATTGTTTATGGTTTCTAAGTCATACTGTTGTGGCCTAAATTGAAGAGGTGAGATTTACTTAAAAATTAATTATTTTATGTGATTATCAAGAAAATTCGAAATTGCGCTTTAAGATTTTTTTTAAGTGGTATTTACATTATTTTTAAATTAACTCACTAGTTCCCAAGATAACGTAGAAGTTGTGACGAAAAAAAAAACAATTTTTATGCAAAATTTAAAAATATTTAATTTAAAAAAATTGTTTTAAAATAAATTAAAGTAAAAATGGGCCTTGAGTTTCTATAAGCTTAAAGCCTCATGAGTTGCCAACAAAACAAGCTACACTTTATTGCAATTGCTGCTCAAATTTTGAATTTATTCACAATAAAGTGAAGCTACTTCATGGTGAATAAAATATTAACCTACCCAATATTTTGTCTCATTTGCTGTAGCCTATAAAGAATTCAGTGCGTGAGCATTTAATTTGTTGTCCATTGTTTCTTGTTGTTTATTATTGTTGTTGCATGTGTGCTTGCTTTTATTTCCCTCATACCTAGAATTTTTGTTAGAGTAATTTAATTGCCGTCGACTTCTAGTCATCTTTGTGTGGAATATCAATTAATAATTTAATAAAAATAAATTTCCTTTAATTGAATTTGAAAAGTACTAAATCGTTTTATTTTATTTTTTATATTGAAAAATAATTTGATTAGATTTAGGACTAAATCAATAGAAAATATTTTTTCTAATCGTTTTTACCCCTTGTAGGTGTTTTTTTTCAATAGGAGCGTTTAGCGCTCATATTGCGTTACTGAAAATTGAGCGTTAACAGAAACAGCGTTAACAGAGGTGCTATTTACCCTAAAATATGGAGTTACGTGCCTAACTAAGACACTTCGGATTGCCATTTACCGTTCTCAATTCGCCTAATTCTTCACCAACCTGAATCTTTTTCCAGATTTCAAAATTTATGAAGTCTATATGAAACCATATCAGTGTTTCTAAATAATAAATTTAATACAAATTTTCACATTTTTGCATACCGAAAGATAGTTTGCGTATATTTATTTAGTGTAACGATAAAGAACATAACCTTTAAATTTGAAAGCACCCAAAAGCTCTATTTTATTTTAGATTCACAATACTCTGCCTTCTAAATGGCTTGAGGTGTTATTTTATAAATTTATTTTTATATCGATATTTCGCTCCATTTTGTGTAGCTTCTGCAGGATATAATTCTAGGCAAGTTTTAGCGAAATATCGCTATAAAAATAAATTTTGTAAAATTAGACCTCAAGCTTAATAAAATAGCCATTTTAATTAAAAATAAAAAAAGTCAAATAAACCAACAAAAAAAAGAATTTAATTTCTTAAAAGAATTTTTTTTCAGTTTAATTTTAAAATTAATTTATGTTCACATTTAAATTTATATTCGATAATAATTCACTATAAAAAATACTTGCAAGAGCTCTAATTTGTTTCTAAATATAAACAAATAATAGAATAGCGATATAAACTTCTAAAGAAATTTAATATTTTCAAATACATTTTCCATTTTATATGGCCACTAACGAAATCCTGCCTGTCATATAAATTTGTAACAAATAAAAGCACAGAGCACTCGTATCTAAGAAAATAATCTAGTGCAACAGCACAGCCATTAGATGGTTTGTTTCTTTTATTTTTATTTTTATTTTTATTTATTTACAACAGATACGAATGCATATGAGTATGTTAATGGGCGGCCGAATGTCAATGGCATTTAATGAACGAAGAATTTGTATGAAATAAATTTTATGGAAAAGTGAGTTCTAAAGAACAACTTTTAATGCCAAGTTTATGACCGCTGCAACAACCCCATAAACATTTTCTATTACACACAGAAGAGCCTCATTATTTAAAATCATTTATGGCGTTTTCTTTTCTAACAAAAATGTTGCATATATTCTGCCCTCCAAGAATATTTACATTCTATTGCCAAAAAAAAAAATTAATTGTTAAAATCAATTCAACATTCTGTTCTCAATATGTTGCATATAAAAGATGCAAAAATGTTACATGTTTTGCTCTCAATTTATAAGTGAGGGTGAGATACTGCCCTTTTTTACTTGTTAGGTAAATTATTTAATTTGTATTTATATGAAATAGGAGATTCAACATTTTCTCTTTCAAGATATTCTTCATAAAAATCCATTAGTTTTCACTTTTAAGGCAAACATTTATTTTTATTTTATTTTAGGTGCAAAGTTTTTTTTTTGTCAACTGCTTGTCAGTGGTGTTAACGTTATAAGATTTCGCAAATCGCTTTAAAAGCGTCAAATATAAATTACCGTTAAGTGCTGCATGAAAAATTTATTTTTGTTTTTTTTTTTGGAACCATAAAAAAGGCATCTGTTTAAAACATTACATAATTTAGAGGCAGAATGTTTTTTGAGAATAGAAAACGCCATTAGATTTTGAGTGATAGAACTTTGCTAAAACGAGTGAAATTAATTTATGAAAAAGCTTCACGTGTGTTAAACGCTAAAACAACTCCTTTAAAAAGTGACTAAATAAGACATAAATGGTTTCTTCGTTTTGCCATCGATATTTATCTATCGCTCCCTGTTTAAATTAAAAAAAAACCCCAAATTATCTAATTTTAATTGGGAATGGGTTTTTGTTTAAAAATATAAAAAGTGTGATTGCATTTCACCCATTAAACGACTGCGCTGCTCCCTGATAGTGTAATTTCCTTTTTGTTTTTGTTTGTTTAGCTCAGATATGAAAAATTTCCTAGAACTTGTTTATATCTTATCGAAAAGATTTTAATTAACAAATAAATTTATTTAAATTAAATTAAATAAAACTCTTTTGCTTTTATCCACAAAAAATTGACGTAGACTTTAAAGCAAAATTAAAGTCTACATTAATTTTTTTTAGATAAGAGGGTTTGTTTTTATCACAGTATTAGTTGATTCAATATTAATATTTTTTATAGGTGATCTATACATAAACCCACATCCATAAAAAGGTGTGATTTATGATTCAAAGAATATTTTTTTTAAGTTCGTTTTCATAACTTATTACTTTAGAACACACACATAATCACATTCTCTAGATAAAATTCCTAATCTAAAAATAATAAAGAAAACTTTCACTACTTTTGGAGTATCGATTTCATTAAAAACCCCAGCAAATATTTAACAACTGAACTGTTATTTTTGAAAGTGCTATAAGTTCACTTTAGAAAAAAGGTATTAGTCTTAATTTTAGTAAGATAAATAATGCATTTAAAATAAAAATGACCTCGAACTTAGTTTGTTTTAAGTGGTCTTATACTAATTTTTAAAATAATAGTTCAAATACGATACCACATCAACAATTGATTGATTGCGTTCATAACCAAAATCATTTTATTCGATTTTTAAATAAATAAAATTAAGTTTCAGTTTGTTTGTTAGTTTAAAAAAATTTTTTTCCAACGATTTTGTCTGTGAAATTTGATATATATAATTTTTATAATCCAAGGAAGATCGCCATTTTGGACTAGTCACGCCCATTGCCCTTTCTTTAACGAGTTTCACTCATTAAAGAGAGCATACAGATGAGTGTTCATACTTAATTTAAGCCCAATGTTATGCTTTAAAATATATTATTTACGAAATTAGTAGACGCCTCTTTTAATAATGCTAGCAAAGCCATGAGCCACTTTATAAAGTAGTGAATGGCTGTATTTTTTTTTAAATGGGTTTTTTAACAATTAAAATTCTATTTGTAAAAGGATGTTGCAAAAAATTGATACATACGCTCTAAAATGGGTGATACACACAACAAATTTCAACATCAATCATGCATTCGTGTGCTTATCCAATAAATCAAACTGGATTTGATTTTTGTCACATTCACACACAACATATGCTCGTACATGCGACTTCCATTTTTTTAAAAACCCCACTCAAATGCATGATTGATGTTGAGATTTTATGTGTGTATCAGGTACATACCAAAGAGCTGTATAATCATACTTGAAATGGCTTACAAGTACTTTTCACTATACAATATTACATATGTTTGCTTGTAGCGATGTAAGACTTTCAAAGCTCTTTAGTACATACTCTAAGGTTACTGACTAACGTAATAAAGGTCTTGATCGTTTGGAACTGGAAAAAAAATCTAGTATCAATTAAAGACAATGTCACTTTTTGTGTGAAATAATTGGAAAATTTCAATACAGTATTTTATTTAAAGAAAATTCCCTGGATTTTTCCTCAGAAATTTTGTAATTCTGGAGATTTTTTTTTATTTATTTATTTAATTTTTTTTTGCTGGGTTTCATGCATGTACTTCAAACAAACCTTATCGGACTTGACACACATTTTGATTTGATTTTTATATGCATGTGCGAGCACATTAAATTATTTTGTGATGTCGTTTTCAAACTTCAACACAAAACCTTTGTGACACTCGTTTGATTTAAGATTGTTATGAAAATTTAGAAAAGCCCTAAAGTTACAGTCACATTAAATAAATATTTGTCGAAATAAGAATAACCACTATGTCAGCTATATAAACATTTATATACACATTTTGAAAAAAATATGCTCTTACATTAGTTTAATTTATTATTAAAATACAACATACTGTCATTATTTTAGTATTTGAATTAATTTTATAAAATACAAGTCATGTTAGACTATAAAAATTTCTTGCCAAAAAGTAGTGGTTACGCTTATTTCAAATTACTTTTAAACAATTTAGCAGGAGAAGTCAAATAGCAACTAATATAAAATCGGTGGTAGTATGGAAAATTTTTGGAATATCCCTATTACCCCAGTACTGTTGTTCTCAAGGATTTTGGCAGTTTCCGTGTTGCATCATAAAATAAAAACTACGAACATTTTCGAAAATGTTAAGGCATTTCTAGAAAGTTTAGAGCCTACAAATTAAATTAATTTTTGTTTTTGGAAATTTTAATTTGCAAAATCGGTAATGGTACCTCGGCAAAGTGGGGAATGGTAAAAATCCCTCAAACCAACAGCAATGGGGTCTATGGAAATTTCAAAAAAATTTTAAAAATAGTTCAAAGTAACTTCTGATTGTTTGGGCGCCAGATTACAAATCTAGATGATCTCCCCTTTAAAATGATATGTGTCATATCCCGTAATCTTCTGGAGAAGTCAACATATTTATGCATATTTGTACCCATGCTCTTATATTTCTCCTAAACATATTTATAAATATAACATAAATACTAAAAAGATATTTACAAATACTAAAAAACGTAACGGGTTACGTGAAACTCGGCATATTTATCTTCACTCACTTGATTTTCTCTGATTTTCACATACTTATGGGCATGTGTGAATAATTTAAAAATAAAAAAAAATCGTTTTCCATTCCATTTGTTGTCTATATTTCAGTGATACATGTACGAGTATCACCAGCGTAAGCTGAGTGTTTTGAATTTCATATTTAATACGAGTATTTCATACAGATTCATTTACAAAATACTTTCATTCACAAATTGTATATTAAAACGAACTTGACACATTATGCGCTTGTTTCAACAAAGTGTAAAAAAATTGTTATAAACACTTGTCGTGTCTAAAGAACATGAGTTTGTTGTTTTATTTACAATAGGAGGGTTCACTTTAAATTACTAAATTACCGCAAAAGCATTTTTTTAAATTGGAATTTTCAAAAAAAAAAAAAAAACAAAAAAAAAAACAGCTCCATTATGAAGAACAAATGAAAAATTTTATTCCAATGAAACAAACTTTGATTAAGCCAAGAATTTAAGTAGGAATCAAATTACGGCATTCGATAGTAATCAAAATTTCAATACAATTCAAATGGAAATTTCGATCGGTGACGAATGCCGTAATTTGGCAATTTTAAAAGAGAATTAAAGACATGTTCAACTAAGTGCGAACGAAAGCTTCTTTCGCATAATTGTATTTAAAACAAAAAGAAATTTTAGTGAATTGTTTTTGTTTTCAATACAATTTTGGGAAAGAAGCTTTCATATTTAGCTGAACAGGCCCCAAAAGAAAGTCATGCAACTTAACTTTACAAAATCACTATAAGGCAACATTTTACATGCAACAACTTAAAGTGAATACCCTAAAAAGTACTCAGATAAAATTATGAAAAACATTTCATGCATTTGTGTTAAACAAATTAAATGAATGTTAAAAATAAAACGCGATATTGTTAAATTTAATAATACGCTTCCGTTAAATAATAACGAAACCCCCTTAAATTATTAAAAGTTTGAAATGTTGACACCAAAACCTTAGAGAATGTGATTTTTTTTTGATGTTTGTAAACAGAAAATTAAAAAAAAATTATTTTATTTTAGTTTTATTCTGATTTATTGTCAAACAATATTTTAAAATCGAATAATTTTGATTTCAATTGAGAATTATTATTCTATTAACTGATTATGGATTAATGTGCCATCAACTCGTCAAAATATTGCGTGTAGATATTTATTTTCCTAAATGGCTGGACCGATTTAATTGAGTTTCTGAGTATGCCTTTGGGTTACGTCTAGAAAGGCTTAGCGTCACAAATCTGCTAGGCAGGTGGTACTGCATTCGGTATCTGGCTTATTTATCTACTACCTGTTTTTACCCGGTCTTACATGGTCCTTTACTTTACGAGTACAATTTCTTATAGTATGAAGATCGAATGTACAAAAATTTTATATTTTCATTAAAACCCAACTTAAATTTTTATGAGAATTAAAGTAAACCATGCCCATTACCACACCTACTTTTAAAATTTTTCTCAAATTGGAGAACTTCTAGAAAAATTTAGCTAATTTTTTATTATACATTCGGAATAACCCAACTTATATTTTAATGAAAAGAAAAATGTGCCACGCCCATTAATTTTTCTCAAATAGTAAAGCGTTTAAAACAATTTGACTAATTTTTTTTATTTGTTCAGAAAAACCCAACATATTTTTTTTATGAAAACAAAAATAGACCACGCCCATTTTTAAAATTTTTCTCAAATCGAAGAACGACTGAACCGCCATAACTAATTTTTTTTATTATATTTTTTCCCTTTTTAATTATTTTTCAATGTGAATAAAATTTAAAGGCCTTCTAAAATCAAATCACAAGAGCTACCAGAAACTTCAATAGACTTGACTATCTAATTTTTGTTGGAAACGATTTTGCAGCCAACATTAGTAGGGCATTTAAGGCGGTTCGCTATCACTTTTTCAGTACAAATCATACACTATAAAGGTAGAAAAAAGGCGACTTGTCAAATTTTGCATCATATTTGAATATGTAAACAGCTTCTTTAAACAGCTGTTTCACATATCCAGAAGTAAGCAATGACTTGACAAGCCGCCTTTAGCCGACCTGAAAAAGTGCTAGCGTACCTTTATTAACACACTACTAACTTTTTATAAAACAAACATTCCCAGAATGTTCTTATTTAATTTCTAAAAACAATCAACAAAAGAAACAATTAAAAAAAATGCCAGCTTTACTAAGGATCCTGCCAATAGTATTTTAACCTTTAACTCCTCAGTTGGCTACACTATTTTTTAGAAATAAACCTACAAATTGCCAAGTGATTCAATTACAACAAGTGCAACAAACTTACCGTCTATTCCTTTACAAGCAAACAATAAATTCCTTGGCTTATTTGTATTGAAAAGAAAAAAGAAAATACAAAAGCAAAAGCTATGGTTCGATTGTGGAATAATAGGCCCTTAAACAAACAATTGAATGACTAAAAAGAAGGTAAGCAGGGCATTAAATGTCTACATGGCAAACGATTTAACAAACTATTTTTGTAAACAGCATTTTTTTTATTTTTTTAACAACTAAAGTAACCTTCTGTCTGCCATAAAAGGCTACAACATTAAAACTACATTTTTCTTTACAAATTTTGTTTATTATTTTGTCGCTATTTTAGGTTTTTTTTTTTATTATTTAACTTTAACTTGCTTGTGGCCCTGATCATGGATAATTTAACCATCAAAGACAATGAACCTAAACAAAACAATTTTCTTTTTTTACTTACTCGTCCTTCGTTTCCAATACCAAATTGGTGTGCTGCCCAGAATGACTTACTATCTTTGCAGTTGCACACATTTATTTGCTCATAAAAAGAAATAAATAAAAATAAAATGAAAATGACAAGTACTGATGCTATTTGCTATAAAGATCTTTTAGAAAATACGAGTATAAACTGTCAAGCCTAATAGTGGTAGGTATCAGATACTAAAATCTGTGTTTATTTGTACGATTGTATGTTAAGCATTAGGGACGGGCTTATTTTCATTTCGTTATTTAGTGATGAATTTAGGATTTGTCTTTAATTAATAATTTAGTTCTTCAGTCTGGCATCTTTTACACCTTTCGCCAGAGTAGACAAAATGCTTATTTACTTCATTTGTGCTGTTCGATAAGAGACAAAATGCAAACATTTAAAAAAAAAACACAAAAAAGTGCAAAAAGGCATTAAATCAAGTGATCACACATATTTGAGTAAACACCTGTGTAGCAAAATAGGAGTGGTTTTTATTTGTTTGTGGGTTTTTGCATTGAACTAAAGCTTTATATTGTTGAATTTTTTAATCAAGGCATATGCATGTTTGAGTTCTGTTTTTAAGATTTAATCATGCTGAACTGCATTAAAAAACAATGAGTTTCTAATGTAATTTAATCAAATGTTGTGCACAATTTTCACTCAAACTGTGCGTTTGTGTGGTTAAACTAAAAATGCAAGTTTTGCAGTTCTGAATTAAGTATTTTTTGGACGAAATTTATCAAATACAATTAAGCCACCCTAATATTTTTTTAGCATTCACAGTTCTACTGCTGGCTGATCACATCTTTTTGTAGAAAAACATGTGCAATTTATTTAACAATAAAAACTTTAGAAAAAAGATAAATAGATTTCTAGTAAGCAAGTGAGTGAGTGAGTGAATGACTGAGTGATCTTTATTTATACAAGGGAAAAAAGGTTATTTTTTTAACTACCGATAATGACTGTAAAACAAAAAATAATGGCAAAATGAATTCTACTCTGCATCTTCTGGTTGCTTTAGCAGGAAAAAAAACACACACACACAAGACAATGCAATTGTACTTAAATACTTTTTAAAAAAGGAAATATTTTTATGACTTCACGAACACACACATATTTCAAACAGAATGGCTTAAAAGACAATAAAAATAGTAGACCTTTCTTTAGTCAGGGCATATTTGTAATTGCTTGGGAAGAATCTTTAGGAGAACAAATATTTTTATTTTTTTATTTAATACTCTTCCAAACTAGCCTGGTTCCTTTTATGACTTGTAAAACAAAAGTTACAAAAACGACTTAAACGTTACTTCTTTTAGCCTTTACAATTTTATTGTTAATCATTTCAGTTTTGTAATTAAAAAAAAAAAACACAAATAGCTAGTACAGTGAAGGTCAAATGTTTTCAAACAAAAAACCAAATTTTTTTATATAAAATTTATTCATTGTGGCCTTACTTAATAAAGAATAAAATCATTGCCAAAGCTCTTCTTATAATGCGAGAATTATTGAAAAATTTTAGCCATTATTTAAAAAAAAACAGGTTAAATTTCTCCTTATATGCCCATCACTGTGTTAGCCAATATTAATATGTTTAACTTTCCACATTCTTCTATAATATCAAAACCACAGAAAAAATTAAATGAGTGAAGATAAATATGTCGCGTTAAATGTGTTTTAACGTAACCCATTACGTTTTTTAGTATTTTTAAACATTTTCAGTATTAATGTAAATGCGTCTTACGTTATTAAATATTAATCCCCTTATGCAAAAAAATTAACGTAGACTTTAATGTCAACGTTAACGAAATTTTTCATATAATTTTTTAAGAAATTTTACTTTAAAGTCTACGTTTATTTTCTTTGGATAAGAGCGCAAATGTTTTTATTAGTAGTTTGGCGGAGATCATCTATATTTCTAACCTACCAACCAAAAATATTCAGATATTACTTTGCATCACTTTAAAATTTTTTCGAAATTTTCATATACCGCAGTGCTGTTGCTCTGAGGTATTTTAGCAATTTCCGGAAGAACCATAAATTATTTCGGGATGGAACATACATCATTTTAAAAAAAAGATTATCTAGATTTGTAATCTACCGACAAAATACTCAGAAGTTACTTTGGACTATTATAAAAATTTTTTTTAAATTTCCATACACCCCAGTACTGTTGTTCTCAAAGATTTTGGCAGTTTCCTTTTTGAATCATAAAATAAATTTTTGCGAAAATGTTAAAAAAATTCCAGAAAGTTTAGAGGCTACAGATTAAATTCCTTTTTGATTTTGGTAATTTTCATAGCAAAAATGGGGAATGGTACCTCGGCATAAGAGTGTACTGGGGTAATAGGGAATTTCAAAAAATTTTTAAAAATAATCCAAAGAATTTTCTGAGTACTTGGGTGATAGATTACAAATCTAGACGACCTCTTGCTTAATATTCTATGGTTCGCTTGCAATCTCTTAGAGAAAACAACATAGGTTATCTTACCCATCAATCTGCAGGGCACCCATAAAACTTTTTATTTAAAAAATTTGAGAGAAAAAAATTAAGAATTTTGAGGGACAGATCAAAGACAAACAAAAAGGTGACAGTCTCTAGAACAGCTGGTGGCATCTAGATCAATTGATGTTAAAAGGATTATTAAAGACGAATAAATCATTGAGAATAGGACAATACATCACTGGACTACTCTGGCAAACGTTGCAAAGAATTTTTGAGTCAAGCAATGAAAACTTTAAAGAAAAAAAAAATGAAAGAAAGAAAAGCCAAAGAAAATAATTCTTTAGAAAAACAAAAAATTATAGAAAGAAAAACAATGAAAAGGTTATTTATATAGAAACAAAATTATATCAAGTAGCAGCAAGGAAAAACGGGAATCTTGATTGGGAATACACCATCAATTTCTTTTTTTTTTAAATAATTTTTTTTTTTAAATAATTTTTTTTTTTAAATTTCTAAACATTTGATGGCATTAAAGTAACACAATTAATAGGGAATTGGAATTCAGGCTGCTTTCTTTTCACATCATTCACTCAATAATTTCAATTCCTAGCCAGCTTAATACTCCTTTTGATGATAAAATAATTAATTACACACACACACATACATACGTAATCTTGTAAGCAGTTCTTTTTTAATCTTCTTAAATTTAAACTACAGCCTTGCTGTTTGTGTTAGGCTCTTTCTATGCTGTTGTCTCTCATCTCTTTGAAATTCTTTAAATTTTGTTTATAAATTTTTAAAGCTTCTTGAGAAGAACTGGATTTAATGGCTGCTTAAGAGTTTTCCCCAGCTCAAGAACTTTTTAATCTTCAAGTAGCAGCAGATGGTTTTAATAATGGGTACCAGTAATTAAAATAAAAATATGAAATAATAATTTTATTTTTATGATCTTGTGTAGCTAAACAGTCTCTCTTTTGTTTGTTTACTTTTTGTAATTTTATGAATGTCATAAAACATTGTTTTGAGTTGTATTTAAGTCGATTATTTGAGGATAGTAAATGGCTGTAAATTATTGTCGTTATCTTGTTTTTTATTGATATTAAAAAATAATTTATTATTGTGTCTATTTATTTGCTTTTTTTTTTAAATTTTACTTAATACTCGTACAAGTTCAGCTGCTAATTAATCTTGCATTAAGATTCTGTTGCACTTGCTAAAGTTTGATGCGTTAATTTAATAGTTTAAATAGAAAGCTGCCTTCTATTGTATAAACAATAAATTTTTACGGCATTTCTAATTGCCGACTGGCTCTAATCTAAGTTAATAAAACCTGTACTGCTCTTTGTAAAGAAAAATATGGTTGAGGCAGCCATAATCTAAAAAAAAACATAATCAGCCCAATTATGAATAAAAATTCCCCGGGAGTTTTTTCACTTTTCCCTTTCCTCTTTTTATAAACAAAATTTCTCCCTTTTTTAATATGGCAAGTTAATTGATTTAGTGAAATTTCTCCCAAAAGCCAAACTTCTCCCAGGGAAAAAATCCTTGGGAATATTCATATTTTTAAATGAAACATAATCAACCTATAATATGTAAAATATTTTCCCCTTAGAAGTTAAAAATGCTATCGTGAATCTCCTAGGAAATTTTTATAAGCTGTCAGCTCACATTGATTGCTATAAACAAGAAGAACAAAACCAATTTTTAAATTCAGAACAAAGCAATCCAGTAAAATAATGTTGAGAATGGCAGCAATATTGTTATTAAATCAGCTCTGGAAAACAAGCGTCCCATTCATTAAGATAGAAGGGGTTGGCCACAGTAGCCTTCATTCTTCAGAGACCACATATACGATATTTTTGTGATCTTTTCAACGTTTTCTAAAAAATTTCACAAATAAAATTGGAAGAAACTGTATTTACAGGATGATAGCCCTATCCATTGTGGTTGTTTTCCATTAGGCCCCATTCATTGAGACAGAAGGGCTTGGTCACAGTAGCCTCATCCCTCAGAGACCACCACATATACGATATTTTTGTACTAAGTGATCTTTTCAACGTTTTCTAAAAAATTTCACAAATAAAATTGGGA
Source organism: Thelaira solivaga (assembly GCA_947397855.1). Lineage (NCBI taxonomy): Eukaryota > Metazoa > Arthropoda > Insecta > Diptera > Tachinidae > Thelaira > Thelaira solivaga. Next base: position 12,226,461 of record OX377614.1, read on the forward strand.
GAAACTGTATTCCCAGGATAATAGCCCTATCCATTGTGGTTGTTTTCCATTAGGTCCCATTCATTGACACAGAAGTGTTTGGCCACAGTAGCCTCATCCCTCAGAGACCACCACATATACGCTATTTTTGTACTAAGTGAACTTTTCAACGTTTTCTAAAAAATTTCACAAATAAAATTGGAAGAAACTGTATTTACAGGATGATAGCCTTATTCATTGTGGTTGTTTTCCATTAGGTCCCATTCATTGAGGCAGAAGGGTTTGGTCACAATGGCTTAATCTCTCTATAAACCCCTTTAAATTCAGTACTTATCTGAAGAACATGTATGGAAAATATTTTTTATCGCATGCGATATTTAAAAAAACGTATTTAACTAGACTTATTTAGTATCATCTATATAAAGAAGCGTATTTTTATTTACTGTATGTGTATAATAACTCTCTGACGTCTCCTAAAAATTATTTGGTATTCCAACGACGGCCAAGCTTGAGGTTTATTCCAAAATATCAAAAATTAGTAGCAAGAGATTATGAAGTTAATATGGCACAATCAACATTCTGCGAAATGCTTTCAGAAATATTAAATGTTTTAGAGGAAAGTCTTTGTCACCAGTGAATAACTTATCCATTCGAAGAAGAACGCAGTCTTACAGGCCAAGGCTTATTCAACCCTATGGTTTTCCTTTGCTCATTAATAAAATGTTTGTCTTTTCTTATAAATATAAAAAGTATTCTTATTTAGAGAATTTTTTCCCAAAAACCAAAATTTACTAATCGTAAATTTGGAATTTCTGCTGTTGTGGAATGTATCAATATTGTAGCCCCAAAGTAGAAGAATTCCCCATCTAAAATAAAGTGAAAAAATATTAGGGAAAAAGGAAAAAATCTCATGGAAAAAATTATTTATCTACGACAAAGGAAAGTTTTTCAAGTAAAAATTTTTTCTTATTATCATTCTCAATTCAATTATTTAAAAAATTTATATTTAAGGAGTTACTCATGATTGCAAATATGTGAAAAAAAAAATAAGGGAAAAATTAATCATTATATAGGTGATTAAAAATGCTTTTCAACTAGAATCCCGGGCAGGTCCCGGAACTTTTTTTTATTCTATTAATTTTTTCATTTAAATCTTAATATATAAAATTCGTCTATATGTGTGTTTGCCATTGTACTCCTCCTAAATGGCAGGACCTATTTAATTGAATTTCTCTGTATGCCTTTTGTTTACGCCTTACAAGGTTTAGCGTCACAATCCGCCCAGTAGGTGGCGCTAAAGGAGGTATCTGGTTTCTTTATCTTTTACCTATTTTCTTTACTCTATGTATGAGTAGGATTTCTTAGAGTAAGAAGATGTTCCCCATAACCCAACTTATATTTTAAAGGAAAGAAAAATTTGCCACGCCGCTTACTATACCTACTTTTAAAATTTTTTTTCAAACGGGAGAACGGCTGAACCGCTATTACTAATTTTTTATTATTTGCTAGGCATAATGCACCTAATATTTTTTTCTCTTTTTAATTATTTTTCAATATAAATAAAATTTGAAGGCAAGACAACGTTTGCCCGGTCAGCTAGTTATTTTATATTTTATTTTATTACATGGTAGGTTGGCTTTGATTTTCAGGAGTGCAGTTAAGAAGCACTAACTCGCCACTCCAGCACTTCAAATGTAAAGCTCAGTGGAGTTAGAAAGATTAAGGCTCTGTTCAGCTAAGAAAAAATATGGTTGCATATGGTCATCGCAAATATAGTTTGTTCTTCTCAAAAATATTATTATTTATTATTAATTTTTATAACAATAAATTTCCCTGAAGAAAACCTTCAAAAGAAAGTCGAAATATATAATAATTAAAAATAAAAACAATTTTTTGTTAAGATCTTAATTAATTAAAAATTAATAATAAATTTATAAGATCGAATAATTTACTAAAATTATTATTATTATTATTTATTTAAAGTATCTGAAAACTAAATATTATGATCACAATAAACATGTTTCTAGTTCTTTTCACCCATTCTTTTCATGCATTTGCATGAAAATCCTTTGCCCTAGTAACGAAGACACACATTTTGTTTTTAATTTCGTAAGAATTCTCATGCAGTTTTTTTTTACACTTTTTTGTGGTTGTGGGAAGTGAGTCTATTGGCGCCATAATTTGTTCAATAAATATTAAACAACAATTAGTTGTCAATTATAGTGAAGGGTGTGTTAAAAAAAATAAGCAGAAAAATACAGTATGAACTCTCATGTTTGAGTTGTAACTCAAGCGAGTAAAGGAATTAAGAAAAACCAATTTTAATGTCTTCGAATGTAAACAGCCAAAATGAATTCATTTTATTAACAAAACGCATTAACTGCAAAGTGAATACAAATCGCCACTCAATTTCAAATGTAAAATGTGATGATTGAAAATTTCATTACATTTTTTACGATTGCCGGCAGAGTACAGTGCTTCGGACCGGGTTAATTTATGAAAGCCATACCAAAAACGAAACACTTTAACTACTTTTCTGCCCAGACATGTGTATTATCAGACAGTATGTTTGTGTGTAAGAACTCGTATATTGTAAAACTAAAAATAGCCAAGTGTGAATAAGTGTTTTTAAATGTTTTGATATAAAAGTTAATGTTGAAAGTAATAAAAATAAATGTCATCCATTCTTGCATGCAAGTGCTAAATCAGTCCTACGCAAATTAGTTAATTAGAAAAAATGCTTAACTCTATTAAAAAAAAATTTTTTTTTAATAAAATGAAATCAAATGTATGCGCTGAGATTTTTTTTTTTTTTTTTTGTGGAAGCATTTTGTTTTAAATGTCAAAATTTCCCTATAGTCCTGATGGAAAATACGCTCTTTTCTTAAGGAGCCCATACACCACGACAGCATGCATGCGCCATCAAATGTTTCAGCACATCTGTGTGAGTGTACGCTGTGCTGTAGCGATATCAAACATATTTTGATATTTTACTGATGGTGCAAGCTTGCTGGTATTATGTATGGTCTAAATTAGCTCAGTAAACTACACATTACAAATATAAATTATTGCAAATAAAGCCATTTCTTCCTAAAACACGATTTCTTCTTCAAATTTGTTCTAATTCTTGGAGCTAATAAGTTCGTACCATAGCAGTACACTAGGCACTGGGTACTTCTACCTGAAATACGAGTACTCGTTTTGGCTTTTTTTCTTTAAGAGTTTTTTTTTAGTTTTTATTTTAGTACCCCAAATATTTTTACAGTTAAAAGCAGGGTGCCCTGTAGATTAATGGATAGCGTGCTAACCTATCAATCTGAGGGTCGCAAGTTTGATTCCTGCCCAGACTCTAGGAGCCGATAGTCAAAGTTACCAATGTTTCTTCCGGCATCAGGAAGGGTTCTAACAGACCCATGTTGACGAAAATCTCCAATCAAATGGTTTTTTGCTGACGCTGTCTGTGGGTGCAATGCGCACATTAAAATGACAGCGATATGCACACACAGAAAACAACTTCAGTTGTGACAGCTAAATTTGTTTCCAATCAAAAATTCTGTTGTGATAATCAAATATTTTAATCCTGACAATAGAAAATCGGTCTTACAGCGTGAAATATTTTTAACAAAACTAATTTTTGGGCTGTATTATTGAATTCTGGTTGCTAAAACTGGAAAATTTGATTATCACAAATGAATTTTTGATTGGAAACAAATTAACTTCTCACAACCGAAGTTGTTTTTTGTGTGTACCACAATAGACTGTTGGTTTGAAAAATAAAATTCAATTATTTTTGTACGTTGTTCGATCGTGTAATAATTCATAATTAATTCTCCAAGTCTTCTCCATAAAATGCTGAAAATAATAATTAAAAAAGTTATAAAGAATTCAAACCATATAGCTCATTCTGCGCCACCCTGTAGTAGTAGTAGTCTTCTTTAGTTATTTTTTGAAGCTCAAAATATTATTTGTAGAGTTCAATGTTAGACTAATGACAACATTTCATTGATTCAAGAAAATAATTCATTAAATTAATAAATATTTCATTGAATTAATGAACTAGAATTTTTCATTGGATTAATGAACAAAATTCATGTGCATTTGTTACCGATCAACTTTTAGCTTAAAATAACGATGGACATTTGTTATCGAATGTGGTGATTTGGGCCCAGAGTTTTGTTTCCTTTCCTACAATCAAAACAAAAAAAAAAAAAAAGCCTAAAATAAAACAAAATTAATCCATAAAAGGTTTGAAAAATACACACTTTATGCACAATTTCCCTTAGCGCCAAATAAATTTCAAGTGTTTTGTGTTGATACTAAAAATAAACGTTCCCATTTGATAAAATGCTGAATGCCCGCACAATCTTAAAATGCCTTAAGTGCCGACAATTTGTCTGTCATTTAAATGTACATTCAAAGTGTACTAACATTTTCTAGCTTTAAGAACATGGCACCTCTCTAATGAACATTCATAATTCCGGCTTAGTTTTAAATTTACAAGCAAAATAACTAACAGACAGACAAAAAGTATCTAATGAATTACTTTTTCCGGGCTTAGACATTGACCATGAATGAATGAATGAGTGAAGAAATAATTCTTCATGCAGCGAGTACTTCTACTTGAGATACGAGTACTCAAACTGCATTAACAACGAATCGTTTTGTTTTTTATTCAATAAGAATTTCTTTTTCTTTTTCATTTTATGTTGGCTGTGAATGAAGTGGATTTCTGTTGGTTTAGAAGATTTTTTTCTAAACATTTTATTAAGCAGCAATGGAGAGTGTAAAGCACGCAAAAAATGTTTCTGTTGTTTAGTTTATTGAAACAAATCAATCCAGTAAAAAACCAATTTTTGCTGTAGGACAAGAATTATAATTCAAGAGCGGGAACTAGTCCCTTGATCACTGCGACTCCCTCAATAGCAGGACATTGTACATGATCTGCTGTCCCTTTGTCTTTGCTACATAGCCGACAGCGATCGTTTATGCTGACGCTTATTCTTGCCAAGTGTTTCACTACTCTGCAATGTTCAGTCATGAATCCCGTCACAATGCGAATTCCTGGGACAGTCATGTGTTACACCAGGGCGTTGGTAGACGAATTGTATTCACCCGTGCTTTAAGAGCGCCGTGAGTTGGGGCACGTAAAGCACGGACACCAGTAAGTGAGTTGTTCTTTGCTGAGAACAAAAAGGCATGAATATTTTCGCTACCCTTTTCTCCAACCAATGTAGTGGCTAATTCCTTTTCAGCCACTCCCTCAATCTGAGCTTAGTAGAGTTCCAAGACAGTCCTCTGATTGTTTCTTAGCCATTGACACTATTAACGACTCCTTTGCCTGGTGAAGTAATTTACCTTTTCCATAATAATAAAAATAATTGAAAATCTCTTTATAAACACAAAATGCTGCCCTCAAGGTTGTACATCCTGTTGTGTTTGCAAGCCTGCATGCGTCCAACTGTCATCGTTAGAAATTGTTAAGCCTTGAAACGATATTTCTTTTCTTATTCTTGCAATAAAAATGAGCTGCTAGCAACTTGCTTCGATATTTAGTCTGAGAACGCTTGTCTTTTTTTGTTTTTGTTGTTGCAGGTATCACGCCTAATTGATTTTTTTTTAATTATTTCATTTAACCATGGCCATGGTTATAGCACCAACCAACCAGTGATAGCAGAAAGATGGATTGTCGTGAAACAATTTTTCCCAACACAGCGAGTGAAGTGCGTGTAATGTGTCAGCGAATTCGCTGCCTAATATTTTTAGGGCGCACTTTTTTTCAAGTTCATATGATTTCTAGGGGAAAATTGAAAAAGTTACTGCAACAATTGTAGCATTAAATTCACATGTTGCATACAAAAATGCTGTTGCTCAATTTTAATGTCATTTTAATTACCTTAACGTTTGTAATGGAAGGAAATTCAAATCGTAAATGAATGTCACATGTGTAAGTGGGGGTTTCTTATGAGAAGTTTGCTTGTCTGCAAGTATTCTGCAATTAAATTGAAACACATAATTATTGGTAATGAAAGAGAGTAACCCTTTTTTCTTGTGAGAGATTTAGACTGTCTATTATTATGGTTCCATTTTTTATTTTTGAGTGATAAAAATTTAGATTTTTTCTTTTTTTATTAAAAGTTTATAAGATTTCTGTACAAGCATTAGATTAAACGGTGGATAACGTAAAGTACTAGAATAATTGCTAGAAATATTTTCAAGCTCATGTACAGCAAAAAATGTTCATAAAAAAGTTATTTGTAACTCAAAGAAATTAATTTCTGCTTTTGTTTTGTTGGCAAATGTACACTTGTAACGAAGTGAGTGAAGTTAAATTTTGCAAAAACGTAACAGTAGTGCTTCTTTGTAGGAAAATTTTATACAGTGTCCACACCAGAAAAGAGCTTCCCTTTCGGCATCTTTAACTAGTTTTTACGTGGAATAAATTTTCTTTAAAAAAATTTCATTAGTCTTCCATATACGGCACTTGGAAGGGAAATAATGCATGCAAATTTAAAAAAACGTAAGGCGTTACGTTTCTGCAAATTTAACTTGACAAATTTAAGTTTACTCACTTCTTGTAATGGTACTATTATTATCATCATGGTCTATAATCGGTCCTGCTGCCTTTAAGATAAATTGTGTATCCCAGTTCCTAACTAATATCCGCGACTCCTTACGAATCTCATAGTGTTGTAAGATTAATCATACTTAGGTTTTCTGGGACCAATGTTCCACTGTTTAAGCAATTCATTTTGCATAGAATATGTTGCAATGATTTCCATTTTCCTTGACACAGGAGTCGTTTTGTACCACAGCGATTTTACTCATGTGACAGTTTAAGTCTTCAATGGCCCGTTAGCAGCTCAACATAGAGTTTGATGTCATTTCTGCTAAAGTTTAAAGCAACTTATTCCCTAATGCGCCCGGGCTTAATGAATCTTTTTGACTGGCGCATGCTCCCTTCGGCTTTCCAGTAGTCTTTTAGACTTAATTTCTCTTCCTTGAGTGAGGGCTTTAGACCTATAAAAAAAGATTAGCTTCTTTTTAGACAGATAGCTTGCCATTTTATTCCCCATATACCCCTTCATGCTCCGGTATTGATAATAAGGTAACCGTGTTCCTCTCTGCTAAAGCATCGAGATGTTGGCAGCAATCACAGACCAATTTTAATGGAAAGAATAGGTTGCCAATGCCCAAAGAGCTGCTTGACTGTCTACGGTATAGTAAAACAACAAGATGAGTGCAAAACCAATTATTTTTGTTTGTGTCAATGTGGATCTTACCTCATAAGCTTTCATGGTTCCTCCAGAAATTGTAAAATTCCCTTAAAACTGGGGTATGAGGGAATTTCAAATTTTTTTTTTTATATTTCAAAGTAATTTCTGAGTAATTGGGGAAAAGATTACAAATCTAAAAAACCTCTGCTTTAAAACGATGAGTGTCCCCTCCCGAAATATTTTATAGTTCCTCTAGAAATTTTAAAAATTCTTCATAGAAACAGTTCTGGGGTATGAGGGAATTTCAAAAATTTTTAGAAATACTTCAAAGTAATTTCTTAGTAATTGAATAACAAATTACAAATATACAGGATCTTCCCTTTAAAAATTGATGTGTATCATCCCGTATTCTTTTATTATTCCTCTGGAAATTGTAAAAATCCCTAAGAGTAACAGTTCTGGGGTATGAGGGAATTTCAAAAATTTTTTTAAAATGCTCCAAAGTAATTTATGAGTAATTGGGAAACAGATTACAAATCTAAAGCATATTCTCTTTAAAACTCTGTATGTCCCATCCTGTATTCTTTACTGGTTCCTAAGGAAATTGTAAAAATTTCTTAGAGAAGCTACGTACTTCTGCCCTATTCTACCCACACACTTATATTTCTCCTAAATACCAACAATGTCTTTAGAAATATTTAATGACGTAAGACGTATTTGATTAATATAATATAAATACTAAAAAGATATTTACAAATACTAAAAAACGTAAAGCGTTACGTTAAAGCATATTTATTTTGAGTTAGTTAAAGTTTATGACTTTGAAATTTCAAAATATTTCTACTTCCCATAAATTGTCTTAGTCGAATGTTATGGCCGATCAAGCTCTTGGAGCTAAAAACTTAAATGATAGATAGAGGTTTTGTTGTGTGCTGTTGCCTGCGTGAGTTTGTTATGAAGACAAGCAATCGTTCGCTTATAGAGAAATAAAACCTAAAAAAGTATTTTCTCAGATTTCACTTCCATTTACGGGAGAAAAACTCAGAGCATTTTCATTAGCTGGAAGCTTAAAGTCTCTAATAAAAAATTAAAAATTTAAATGAAATAAAATTCTTTAAAATAAAACAAAAAAAAAAAATAACAAAAATGAATCGATAAAATAAACAAATTTCGCTAATTGCAATTCAATTTCAGCAAGCAAACGAGTGTGAGTTTATTTAAAACATAAAAAATTTGTTTTACATTGTTGGCGATGCCTTTTGTTTTTTTTTTGTTGCTGTATCAGATTTTCTGTGAAACATTTGAAAGTTCATGTTAACTTTGTTGAAATTTTTTCAAGATTTTATTACGAAATTTCACCTTTTGATTTTTATTTGATTTCATTTCTTTATTATTCAGGAAGTTGTAACACGCAAACAAACAGATTTTTATGACTTTGCTGTTCGTTAATTTAGAAATTTTATTATAAACAAAATTTTATTAATGTTTTTGTTTTTTTATTTTGTATTTTTTTAGAATTTTTGAATTAGAAATTTCTGATTTCCTTATGTAATTGCTTTTGTTTACTTGCAGTTGGTTTTCCAATTTTGTGCTTCTTTTTATGGGGCGATCCGTACAAACGTGGTTTCTTCTGTGATGATGAGTCTTTGATGCACCCGTTTAAAGAGTCAACAATTAAAAGTTGGTCGTTGTTTATTATTGGTCTAGCACTGCCAGCCTGTGTGGTAAGTAGTTCATAAATGTTCAAAAGACTTTAGTGAATACATCTCCCTCTTGGCGCTATGCTTTCTCTTTTCAAACGCAACTCTGAGTTCATGGGTAGCGTGCTAGCCTATCAATATGGGGCTAGCAGGTTCGATAACGCTCCGCTATCTGATTAGTAAAATAAAAATCGTTTTATTAGTTACAGGTAAGAGTTGGAGTTCACTTCCTTAAACTCATACAGCTGCTTTACAATTGTGGTTGACTGTAAAAAGAGTTCGTTTAAAGTTTGTTTTCAAAAGTGCACACAGTTAAACAAACGAAAAATTAAACAAAAATTTTAATTAAAAATTTAAACAAAAATTCATATCTAATCGCTGAATACAGCTGCCGTTTGTTGTTTAGCAAAGCATTAAATTACAAGCTGCAAAACTATTAAACAAAACAAAAAAACAAACACACAAACATGTAAGTCAATAAACAGCATAAGAAAGAAATGCTAAGAATTACACTCAAGCAATAATGTTAGTGAAGGTGTACAAACTAGTACAATTCTTAAGAAATTATTGAAATATTTGTCAGGAGAGAGAAAGAGAGAGGGGAGGAAAGAGAGGTCCCTTATTTTTACATGTTTCTTTTATGATCAATTGTTGCTTAATGCCCTAAATTTTTATTCGTTTGTCTACTTAGTTGTTATTGTTTACATTATAAGACATGACCTTTTCAACCCCTTTACTATAAGTAACACAATGTGCATTCAAGTACTTGAAGGATTGTTTGTCATTAAGAGACTGGTGATGCGAGTAACAGTTAAAAAAAGCAAACTCAAAATGTAACAAATGCTTTATGAATGATTTGTTTAATAAAATGAGTGATACTTGAAAAGCAATTTTTTTTTAAATCCTCACCCGTTGTGCGGGCGTGTGTTTTAGCCCGTGTATAAAAACAAACGAAGCTTTTCACTTTTCCGGCTCTATACTTTTAAACGAATCGTACTGCTTGCATTGTTTTTTATTTAATTTCATTTTATTCACTAAAAATTACAAAACGAAACGAAATTAAACTTAGCGTTTTGTTTATCTTCCAACTCTGCTTTAGTTAGTTAGTTAGTGTTATGCTCTCCAACGTAGTGATAAGGTAGTTTTATGAGTCTTTATATTGTAAAATTTGAATAAAGTGCAGCTTACAGGAAACGAACAAAAAACACTCAAAAATATTTAAAAAATTGATTCGTTTCCATAAAAATTTTTTACTTAATAGGTCGAGATCACTTTATTTTCTCAATTTCACTAAGGAGACAATAAAAATTCACTTTTTTGGGTATGCCGATCCTTTTTTTTTACAACACAATGCCGTAAAGTTTCTTGGTTTGTCTACAGAAAACACCCAGGGTCTAGACAGAAATGGAACTTTTAATCTCCAAATTGTTGGGTTAGTACGCTACCTACTAATCTATAGGGACACCTATAAAAAAGTTTTATAATACTAAAAACAAAAGCTTTTGCTAATAATCGATAAGAAAGGTTACGCATTCTCTTTTAACAAAAGCTTAATTCTACTGTTACGTCACATCTACTCTGACTTATGTTCTTGCTTTTCTTACTTATTCTGATGAGTGTATCAGCTGACTATTGCAAACAGAGAAATTACTCGTGAAATGCTTCATTTTAATTTCTATTTTTCTTGCTACTCTACCAGTTGTCTGTTCTCTTTTCTGTCTTTCTCTTTTATACCCTTCGCAAAAAGTTAAACGGCTTATATAAGTTTGTTGTGACATGTGTAATTTTTACCCCCGTACCTGGCACAACCTATAAAGTAAAGGGTGTTCCAACAAGATTTAAATTTTAAATAAATGACTGATGCAGCAATTGAATTGTTTCTCTCGCTGTATGACATGTAGCGCCGTCTTGTTGAAACCACAAGCCCTCCACATTCATTTCTTCAATTCTAGGCAAGAAAAAACTGGTTATCATTTAACGATACCGAACACAATTGACTGTTTGCGCTTGACCTGCCTCATTTTCATAAAAAAAAGGTCCAATGATTCCTCTAGCCCCAAAACCACACCACACAGTGACACGTTGAGGATGCATTTGCTTCGCGTGAATCACTCGAGGATTTTGCTCACCCCAAATGCAACAATTCTGCCTATTGACGAAGCCATCAAGATGGAAATGGGCCTCGTCACTGAAGATGATTTTATCAGCAAAATCAGCATTTTCATGTTGTCTCTCCAATACCCAATTAACGAACTCCCTTCGCTGTCCATGGTCATTTTTTACTAACCTCGTACCTTCTACCAGCAAACAATAACAATTGTTCAAATGTCAAACAATGACACTTCGAATGGCGCCAAATTTAAATCTTGCGTTCTTGTTGCGATACCCTTTATATATATTCGGGATCCTTATAAATAACGTAGTCAATTTAGCGATGTACGTCTGTTCGTGTGGATGTTGAAATTACCTTCCTGTAGTCCCTAGAATAGCTACAGAAAAGTTTAGTATAACAATTTGTTGGAAGTTTTTGTCTTCAGGTTGTTAATTAAATTCAGTCCAATCGGTTCATAAATAGCGGAGCTATGAGCTTTGAAGTGCAATTACCTCTATTTTTTTAATACTATTTTTGTTGCGTTATTTGCACTACAAAATGAACAAAAAAAGCCTGGTAATTCAGTTTAATCAGAAATAAATAATTTTTCGACAAAAATAAAAAAATAAAATCGAAATTTTAGATTTTCATTCATTTCTGTTTTGTGTTTTTATGGAAATTTTTAGGCACTTTTTATTAAAAAATATTACACATGTTTGTAGTGATGTGTGGCTTTCAGGTATGCTTGTGCAACCTTTTAATACCTACAGACGTTTTATTCCTTTTAAAAATAACGTTCCCACAAAGGTTTTTTTCGTAAACTGAAATGAATTATTTATTTTAGGATTAACAAAAATATTGGTATTCAAAGAAAATAATTTTTATCAATTAGAGGATTCACACAGTAGTCATAAAGTCATATGTTTTCAAAAAAACAACACGAAAAACCATGACTGCTGTAAGCACAACTCCTCATAACTCAGTGTATCATTTCAAATTTGAGTCCATTGAGTATTTAAGACAAAATATCAAACAGAGTAGAAAAACTCTTATTAGTTTAGGACGTTTTTGAATTTTTTTTTTAATTATCATAAAATAATATGACTTTAAGACTTTATGACTGATATGATACTACTGTGAATCCTCTAAATATTTTTTTGTTAAATATTTAAGAATAATTATGAATAATTGGCTACCAGAGTGAAGGGTATATTAGTCTCGGTACAGCCGAATTTAACTTGTTTTAAATTAATTTTCGACATCGATTGCTTGTGTATTATTTAAGGCTGATATTCAAAAAGACTAATAACGACTTCAAGTAGATATAAATTATGACAAATTTTTCATACAAATTTGTCACAATATCGATTTCAAGTCTACTTTAATTTTCTTTGAATACAAGCATTAAAATTTAATAAAAAAAAAACAAACAAAGATCCGAATTGAACAATCATTTGAAAACAAGTTGTTGGCTTGGTAATATTAAACTAAGTGGTGAAACGAGAAGCATATGTTGCACATGATCCACCCAAAAACACAGTTCATTTGTAAGATAAATAAACAAATAACGTTTCATAAAATTTGAATAGCGAGTGATAAAGACTTTAATTGTTCTGTACTTTGTTTCCTTTTTATGCTGCCTGCTTTTTTTCTAAATTTTTATTAAGACGTTAATGTTGGCATGAATTTCTAAATAAGGCAACAGTCACAAAAAAAAAAAAAAAAAAAAAAAAAAAAAATACAGAAAAGAGAAATTACAGTCGAAAATGTTATGTAAAGAAAGTGCTTGAAGTTTGTTGAAAGCGATACTTGCATGGTGGAGGAAGGGCATGGTTGTACAAACATAACCAATGTTAACATACACTTTATAAGCAAAACATTTTCTAACATTTTGGAAAGAGATATTTGCTTCCTCCCTCCCTAATTTTAATTCACCATAGAGTTTACAACATGACAATTTTCATTTTATTATAAAAAATTTAGGTCATTTTGTTATGAGATGTTAAACATGTGCTAACATGCACTCTCTCTTACGTAATAAAAAAATTAATTTAAAATTTTTTCTTCTTCCCTTTTTTTTTCTTTTGTTGTAACATCGAAACACAGTCTTGAAATCATGGTGAATTATTGACACCCTTCAAAAGCTTTTAAGAATTGAAAAAGGGCCAACAAAAAAACATAATAAATTTCAACAAAATATGATTTAAAAAAAATAAAAACAAAGAGAACACATGGTTTAATTACTCAATTTCTTTAGGAATGAAAAAAAAAACACCCAGTAAATTTGTTTCCACTTGTCACTTGCCATGTGTTTTCGTGTGATGCAAATTGCCCAGTTTTTCTTTTCTTTCTTTTTTTTAATTCAAGCTGCCTCTTAAATTAAATGCCGCTGGCTTTAAGCCTCTAAAATGAAAGTGCTGAAGACAAAAGAATTTTGCGGCATAATTTTTATAAAACTTATTAAATGTGTCAGAATCTGGAAATAGTTTTCATTGATTTTATTTATCACTTGTTGACTGCACGTTTGTAATTTTTAATTAACACTTAAAAGCAAATCGTTGCTTTAAGTTCACTATTAGCGAAAGTTACTGATGGTTAAAAAACAAATCAGAGTTTGCTGCTGGTACTTTATGCCAGCATTTTTATTTTAAAATTACTTTCATTTAAGGCCTGTTCTGTAGTGCGATTCAGTAACTTTTATTACGAACATTCGTAAAACGATATTTTATTGTATCAGTAACTTTCCGACAAAAATATTCGGTACGACAGAAATCGTTATTTGCCATGATTATTTATGTGCTGTTAAGTTCGTAGCAAACTTCGAATATTTATGTCGGAAAATTACTGAATACCGAATTCGATAAAATATCGTTATGCTTGTTTTTTCGATACGAATGTTCATAATAAAAGTTACTGAATCGCGCTACTGGTAAAGACTATTGCTCTTATCCAACAAAAAGTTGACGTAGACTTTAAAGTAAAATTTATGAAAAAATTATATGAAAAATTTCGATAACGTTGACTTTAAAGTTTACGTTAATTTTTTTTTTTTTTGGATAACTTCCGCAAACTGCATTGTTTATATGAACTTTGCTACGTAGTTAACAGCACATAAATAATCATCGCAAATAACGATTTTTTTCGTACTGAATATTTTTGTCGGAAAGTTACTGAATACCAAATTCGATAAAATATCGTTATACTTTTTTTTTCGATACGAATGTTCGTAATAAAAGTTACTGCATCGCACTACTGATGATTTAAATTCTTAAATCTTCTGGAGAGCAAAATTTATTAAAGTTATTATTTTTTTATTTTTTTTATTCCAGATCCTCATTGTGGAAATAATTCAATCGAAAAATCAAAAAACGTATTCGAATGGCAACTCAGATATTAGACGATACATTTTTATGGATTATGAAGTTCCCGATTGGATGGTTGAGTGTTACAAAAAAGTGGGAGTCTATGGTTTTGGTGCCGCCGTGTGTCAATTGACAACCGATATTGCAAAATATTCTATAGGACGCTTAAGGCCACATTTCTTAGAGGTAAGTGATTTTAAATTAAACGCAAAAATCCAAGAAACTTCATGAAATAATATAAATAAAAATCCAATTATGGATACAGTAACATTCCCTCTCCCCCCCCTTAAGCAAACGATAAGACACATGTTAAGCAGACTTTATTTTGTAGCGTTTGTTTTATAGGGTCTTTTCAGCTTATGACAGAGCTAAGGGCCTTGTTTTGCATAACCAAAACAAAAAATAAAGTTTCACAACACCAGACCCTTAATTTCTGAACACAATTTTAAACGGCTGAATGTTGAATTTATTTTTTTGTTCCTCTTTTTTTTTATTGAGTTTTCAGTGCTTAAAAATAAAATTACATAAAACACAGCATGAACTTGTTTTAATGTCTCTTTTTGATTCGCATTCTTTAAAATTATCTTCTGTCGTTTATGATTGTATTTGACATTAAAAAGGGGAAATTTCGTAAGTCCACATTAATTTTAAAGTTTATCGCCAGCTGCTGCCATATTCTTAAATTCAAAACTAATTTTAAGGCGGCTGTTCGCCTAACAAGACATGATTTTTATTTTCATTCA
Source organism: Thelaira solivaga (assembly GCA_947397855.1). Lineage (NCBI taxonomy): Eukaryota > Metazoa > Arthropoda > Insecta > Diptera > Tachinidae > Thelaira > Thelaira solivaga. The sequence continues at coordinate 12,241,551 of OX377614.1, forward strand.
TTTCAAACAATTTTTGTGTTCAGTCCTTTGCTTGTTTTTAAGTATTTGGGTAATTCTTTTCTTGTCTTTTATTTTATATTTTTCTTCTGCAGTTCAGTTCGCTTTCAAGGTCTCGTTAATATTTCAAATAAATTATCTACTCTGCTGAAATACTTTTCTTTTTTTTTCTTTTTATAAATTTAAATTTAAAAAGAAAATTCTTTTTTTTTTATCCATAAACGTTTTTGTTGTGGCTCCATCATAATTTCTTCTTTGATTATTTTGAAATGGTTTAATAGAGAATGCGTTTGCCTTGACATTATTAATTTTTTTATATTGAACTTTTAATAGAGCAACAGATAGACAAAGAAGCAGCCATATTGATCTGTTTATTTAAATTGGCTTTACAGCGTTCTATTTATTAAAAAATTAAATGCATGAATCCATTCAATCTCTCTTCAATTCGACGTCATGTGCTTTTAAATTGTAGTGGCCAGAACTCTAGGGAATTTTTTCAGTTGAAATTATACGCAGTTAAACTGAAAAGATTTTTTTTTTTTATAAAAAACAAATAAGGCAGAGATTAATTCATTTTTTTGTTCATTATTATTTAATATTATCAAGCTTAAGATCTTAAAAAATTGTTTTTATTTAAATTTTCCGATATTTTGATTTTCTTTTGAAGGTCGAAATATCGGAAAATTTAAATAAAAACAATTTTTTAAGATCTTAAGCTTGATTAATATTAAATAATAATAAATTTATAAGATCGAATAATTTAATAAAATTATTTTTTGTTCATTTTAAACAACAAAAACCTTTGAAATTTTTCGGGTTGTCTGTAGATTGATAGGTTGGTGCACTACCCACACCCAAAAAAGATAAATATGGTTGAGACAACCAACTTCCGGATGAACCATTAAAGATTATGGGATGGCAATCATACCATTTTAAAGGTGAGATTGTCTAGATTTGTAATCTGCCGCCCAATTATCCAGAAATTACTTTGAATTATTTAAAAAAATTTTTTGAAATTCCCTTATACCCCAGTACTCTTGCACTGAGGGATTTTTACCATTGCCCACTTTGCCGAAGTACCATTCCCGATTTTGCCCATGAAAATTATCAAAATCATAAAGGAATTTAATCTGTAGCCTCTAAACTTTTAGGAAGTGTTTTAAGATTTTCTGAAATAGTTTTTATTTTTTTATTTTATGATGCAAAACGGAAATTAACAAAATTCCTTTAGAGCAAAGTACTAGGGTATGGGGACATTTAACATTTTTTTTTTTAAAATACTGAAAAGTAATTTCTAAGTATTTGGCCAATAGATTGCAAATCTAGACAACCTTTCCTTTTAAAATGATATGTGTTTTATCCCGTAATCTTTAATGGTTCGTCCGAAAATTGCTTAAATCACTCAGAGCAACAGCACTGGATTATATGGAAATTTCCAAAAAAAAATTTAAATAATCCAAAGTAATTTATGAGTATTTAGGCAGTAGATTACAAATTTAGAAAGTCTCTCCTTTAAAAGGATTTGTCTACCATTAGGTCTTATTCCTTGAGATAGAGGGGTTTGGCCTCAGTAGCCTTTAACCCTCAGAGACCACAAATAGCTATTTTTGTATTAAGTGAAATTTTCAACGTTTTTTAAAAAATTTCAAAAATACAATTGAGAGAAACTCTTTTCCCAGGATGATAGCCCTATGCCTTGTGGTTGTTTTCCATTAGGTTCCATTTCTAGAGATAGAAGGGCTTGGCCAAAATGGCTTCATCTCTCTATAAGCCCCTTTAAATTCAGCTCATATGTGAAGAATATGTGTGGAAATTTTATTTATCGCATGCGATATTTTTTAAAAACATATTTAACTAGACGTATTTATCTTCACACACATAAATTCAACCTCATCTATGACGGTAAAATGGTTAAAAATAACTAGATATATGGTTATCGTGATCATAATAGACCTGATTATGAGTGTCATTGTCGTGACAAAAACAGTGATAAATTCGATTACGACAGCGACATTCGTAATTAGATCTAATATTTGCTATATATGCGGAGAACAAACTATGTTTGCGGTGACCCTATTCAATCTTCTTTTCCCTTTACGTGCACTGATCTACTAGGTCATCCTAATTAATTTTAATTTAATTCGTCTTCATCTGATTAACGGTTCCTACATTGTCATATTATTAACAGCAGCCCAGTTCACAACTACAAACCGAAACTCCTCGCAATATGCAAAGGAATGAGACCAGTGATCATTTCTAAGGCTAGTGTATGTCACGTCTTCATCGCTCCCATTAGACTCAAACATTATATTCGATACACCTTATTGAGGACCATCTAAGCCTGTTTTTGTTCTACCTTTGGTTATCATACCAAGGAGTCATAAGTAACCATCGGTTCTCTGACACTTTTTGGTCATAGGTGCTACGTTTTATCACACAGTCGCAGATGTCGCACTAAAGGCTTTTTCACTAATTTAAAGTAAATGTTTATTCCATATACATACTCGTATTATGCTCATACAGATCCCTAATATCGCTCCATTCTCCTAACTAAATAGCATGTGGCGATATGCTGTGTCTCTGAAAAACAAAAATTTTTTTTCTATCACACAAAAATGCCTGGAAGTGTATGTGTGTTTTTATCTCTTATTTAGAACTGCAAGATTTTGTGGTTCAGCATTTTTATAAATTCTGGTTTGCACCTGTGTTACACAATCAACAACAAAAATAAAAAATAAATTTTTTTATGGTCAGACAAAAGAAAAAAAATGCATGAATGAATTTTATAAAATTCAATACGAAATATGCATGTCGCAACAAATCAATTGCGATTAGAAATGCAAGCTACACATTTCAATGAGGAATTTATAAACTAAAAGAATAAAAAAAACAAAGGAATTTATATAAAAAAAGAATAGTTTGTTGTAAAACTAAACAAATGCCACCCAAGTTTCAAATAAATTCTTATTTTCTATTAGATTCTCACACATATAAATTCAACAAAAATCTGTAGAAAAAATCATTCATTCATGATGCTGTTGGAAAAAAAGCGTAAGAAAGAGCATCAAAAGTACAAGCAACAATAAAAAATCACACAACTCGCAACACTTGGTGTAGAATTCAAAGGAAAATAATAACAAAAAAGACTCAAATTGCATAAAACCAAATCTGTCAACTCATTATGGACTTATTACCCAGCAAAAAAAAAAAAAGGAAAATAAGAAAAACGACAATTGCAAGCATTTTAGGATGGACTTCAATTTGTCTTCTCACAAGTCAGAAATAGAATTTGATGCAGAAACAAAAGCACCGGGCGTCCTGAATAAAAAAAAAAACAGAGATGGGCTCACTTAAGTCCTCTGATTGAAGCCTTAACTATTTCATAGCTTTGAGAAAGCTTTTTTAAATGATAAACGAAAGTATCTCTGAATAAATACGGCATAAAACGACGGTAGTATTAACAAACCAGGGCCCAAATCACCGCAGTCGGTATCGATTGAAAACTATGGTAATTTTAGGGCCTGTTCAGCTTCGTTCGCATAATTGTATTGAAATTAAAACTAGATTTTCGGATATTGTTTTTGTTTTCAATACAATTATGTGTATTGAAACAGGCCCTGAAAGTTTTTGTAAAAAAATTTTTTTTTAAATTTCGATACGAATGCGATGATTGTGGGCCCCGTTTTAATTTTAAATTTATATAAAGGAGAATCCTCAAGCATCTCTGAAAAATATTTTTCATTGTCAAACAAAAACATTTCTGGTTTATGGACTCTGACCATATAAACTTTGAAAAATCAAGAAAAAACTTCAAATGCATTCAAGCTTTTTTAAAGCACTAACGTAAGGGAGCAGAAACTGTTTTGTGTAATTTTGATTAAATCATATTCGAGGCACGACTCGCTTTTCGATACAATAATTGTCTTTTGAAAAGCAAAATGCAAACATTTAAATAACACAAATATTCAAAAAAGGCATTAAATCAACGATCACTCATATTTGATTTAAACAAATGCGTAGTAAAAGAGGGATGGTTTTTTGTTTGTTTTGAGTGTATTTGTATTGAAATACGGCTAAAGCCTGTATTTGAATTTTGCGTTTTAAATTCGATCATGTTGAACAGCATAAAAAAACAATGAGTTTTTAATCGTGCCTCAAACATGATTTAATTAAATATTGTGTACGATTCTTACTCAAATTGATCGTTTGATGGATTATAAGTAAAATTTTGTAATCATGCGATTTTTTAGTTCTCTGATTTGTACATACATCGACTGCCTATCTGCTTTCGTAGTATTTATTGAATTTAAAAATAAAAACTTTATAATTCATGCTTAACAAAGCTTTGTGGCTGAGGTGGTTGCGTTAAGCGATAATGCTTCTTAACTATAGATTTCCTGTTTTGAATCCGGTTAGTGGTATGAATTAAATTGAAAAACATGAAGTAGTTTTTTTCCTCAGCTGAATGCATTACAGAATATATGAAATAAGCATTGTTTGGCAACTAAAGCTAGTGCCTTTAAATAAGCTTTTTAAACTGATTGTCTATCGTTATACCGCCTTATCAAATTACTTCTAGCCAATTTTTTGCTGGGTGGCTTTACAAACGATTTATTTGTATTTACGTTGCTTGGTTTGTAAGTAGAGATGCAAAGGACATTAAACAACTTTCAAATGAACTAATTTTAATTTTATGCTAGAAACGGCAACTTATAAAGGTAACAGTTAAGCTGCTTAAGAGATTAAAAAAAAAAAAGGAACTTCGATACTGCAGGTACTGGCGATTTATTTTAACTAACTTGCGTGAGAATTGTGTAAGAAAAATTGTTTCAATCGGTAAATAAATTTTTTTTTAAAATAAAATGCCTTAAAAGAATTTTACGAGTCTTTTGGCCACCATAGATATCAAACAACAGACTATGGCAACAAACGAGCCGGTTCCAGGAAGGAAAACATGAAACTGGATTGATCACTAAGTACGGAAACCGATGACAGATATTGAATAGAATCTTCAATGCAGCCGAAGAAGAGGTCCACCAGCTCATACATGCCAAAGATAAATTGACAGCAAGCCTCAAAGATGCTAACTAGCTGGAATGAAGTAGAAACACCGCTATGGACAGATCTAGACAAAAAGAATTTGATTCAGAAACTGAAGCACCGGGCGCTGTGAATAAAACAAAAACAGAGATGGGCTCACTTAAGTCTTCCGACAGAATTATTAAGTATTTCATATGTCGTTTAGCAACAACAGGAACATATTTTTTTTGGAAACAACACAAATCTGCAAAGCTTCTTGGCTTTTCTACAGAAAACACCCAGAGTCTAGAGAGAAATCGAAACTGCGATCCCCAGATTAGAGGGTTAGTAGGCTAACTAAACTAATCTAGGGCAAAATGCTTTAAGTCAACAGCAAATAGGTGCTTGTTGTTATTTGGTCTCAACACTATTTAGCAAGCAGAGCCGCAGCAGGCACTCCAAGTCTGCTGAATCAAATGTTTCTATTAATTTAATTGAATTCAAAAGCAGATTTAGTGGTCTGTCTGTCTGTCTGTTTAGTTAATTAAGCCTTTAATTGCTCACATTTATTTTTTTAAACTATTTTTTCATCAACTTCATGGTTCTTGCTATGAAATGGCAAAATATTAATTATGTTTTTGACGTTTTTATTACTCGTATTTGATTTAATATTTTCCTGTTGAAAGTAAAACTTGGACTGGAAATTATGGGTACGCACGGATAGGAAAATTTAGCGGAAATAGAAATCAAACCATGGAAAAATTAAGATACTCGCGATCGATATAGAAACTATAGAAGAGTTTTGGGAATGTACCAAAACTGTATCAATATTTTTTTAAAATTCGTTTAACAGTCACATACTTAAGAATCAAAAAAAAAAAAAAAAAAAAAAAAATACAGGATCTAATTATTCATGCCGTTCCATGATTTCGGAAAGCATTTTTTGTGCGGAAGCAAAATTATGCAATTATTGATTCCGCAGTATCGATAAATTTCTATATTTTGTTTACTCTTAATGTAAAAAAAAAAGTACAAAATTTTTTATTAGTAAGTTTTATTTGACCTTTTTCTTTTTAATTAAAATGGCTATTTTATTAAGCTTGAGGTCTTATTTTTCAAAAAAAAACAAATATAAATTTTGTTAAATATTTTTGTTAATATGCACATATTATTTATATACAAATAAGTGTGTCCGTGTACAAATATATAATTTTATATATTTTTTTTAGCATATTAACAAAATTATGTTATTATTTAATATTTTTATAAAAAAAAAAAAAAATTTATTGTTACTTGTTACATACATACATACATAATTGTTTTATATATACATTTTTAACATATTACTTTTAAATATTTTTCAAATTTTGTTTGGGATCACCTTATTATTGAACACCCTAATTTAATTTTGTCAAGAAAATTTTTGAAATATGTATTTTTAATAATTTGATTAATTTATAATTATATCCTCAAGAAGCTACAAAAATTGGAGCGAAATATCGATATAAAAATAAATTTTTGAAAAATAAGACCTCAAGCTTAACAAAATAGCCATTTTAATACAAAATTTCGTAAAAATAAAATGCGTTTTAGCTTCTTTGGCTTTATTTTTCGAAAATAATTTCATTTTATTTATTGAAAACTATTTTTTTTTTATTTATTTTGATATTAAAAAAGCGAAATATTAACAAAATTCATTCACAATGGAAAACTTTTTATTTCACAATTAAATAAAACAATTCAAAATAATAAAATAATTCGGCAGGCATGAATATTTGTTTTCGCTAAATTTTCCTTTCCGTACAGAATCAATAATTTGCAGTCCAGGTTTTACTTTCAACAGGAAAATATTAAATCAAATACGAGTAATAAAAACTTCAAAAACATAATTAATATTTTGCCATTTCATAGCAAGAACCATGAAGTTGATGAAAAAATAGTTTAAAAAAATAAATGTGAGCAATTAAAGGCTTAATTAACTAAACAGACAGACAGACAGACAACTAAATCTGCTTTTGAATTCAATTAAATTAATAGAAACATTTGATTCAGTAGACTTGGGGTGCCTGCTGCGGCTCTGCTTGCTAAATAGTGTTGAAACCAAATAACAACAAGCAGCAACTACTTGATGTTGTTTTAAAGCATTTTGCATAAGATTTATGTTTTTTTATTTGTTTGGATTAATTCGATATTTAATTTTAATACTTCATAAACCAATTTCAAAATTTAGCTCTGTGTCTGTTAAATAAATCAAACACGAAATCGATACTTGTATTTGCTTAAATATCACTGTGAAAAAATACGCTTTTATGTTTACAAATGAATTTTTTTTAATCATTTAATCACGCAACATTCACAAAGTTAATTTAAAAGTCACTTGATACGCTTAACATTTAAATAGCAACCCAGTGAAAAATAATGCTTTGAAGGACCTAAATTAATGCAGCAGAAATAACACAAGTTATCCTCTAAAGCACTGCAATTTGAACACAATAAGCACCTTATGGCTAAAATTATTTAAAGACTTGTTATTTAAAAAGATGTTAATCCTTAAGAACAGCACTCTCCACTCCCCACTTTGCTGAAGTACCATTCATGATTTTGCCCAGGAAAATTACCAAAATCGAAATGGAATTTAATCTGTCGGTTCTTAACTTTTTGGAAGTGTTTTAATATTTTCTGAAAAATTCGTAGTTTTTATTTTATGATGCAAAACAGAAACTGCCAAAATCCTTAAGAACAACACTCTCCACTCTCCACTCCCCACTTTGCCGAAGTACCTTTCATGATTTTACCCTTTAAAATATCAAAATCAAAAAGGAATTTAATCTGTTGGTTCTAAACTTTTTGAAAGTAAATTTTGTTAAAAAAAAATTTCACTTGATTTTGAATGTTTCTTTTTCCAGGTTTGCTCCCCTATTATGCCAGATGGTACCACCTGTGCTGATGCTAAGAACTATCAAAAATATATAATCGATTTTAAATGCAGCAATACTTTGGCCACAAAACGCATGCTAAAGGAATCACGTTTGTCATTTCCTAGTGGTCATTCCAGTGCTGTATTCTTTGCGATGGTTTATTTAGCGGTAAGTAACTCGTTTAGCATTCCATTGCGGGGGTTGTAAGAGAAATTTACATTTTGGCTAATTTCAGTTGTATTTACAAGCTCGTATGACATGGCATGGCTCAAAGCTATTGAGGCACTTTTTACAATTCAGTTTCATTATGATTGCCTGGTATACAGCCCTATCGCGTATATCAGATTATAAACATCACTGGTCCGATGTGTTGGCTGGTTCGGCAATTGGCTCATTAGCGGCTGTTGTTGTGGTAAGTTTTATTTGTTTTTTAAAAACTTAATTTAAAACTAAAATTAGTTTTTAGTTGAATCTCGTTTATAAAAGAATTAAATGAAAAAGATTGCACAAGCATGCTTGAAAGCTTCACATCACTACAAACATGTGTAATATGTCAAAAGTACTTGTAAGCCATTTCTAGTATGCTTGTGCAGCCCTTTAGTTGTGACGTATCGTGATATTATTATTATCGCACCGTGACCTTTAAGATCTCTTGTGCAGTCCAGTTAATAATTAAAATCCGAGACTCCTTACGAATCTTGTAATTGTTGTAGGACTAATCTTGCCTATATCTTCTGAGACAACGTTATATACTTACGTAGAAATGTATAGGATGTCTCAGTAAGACTGCACTTTTTCATTTTTAACTAAAATCACTTTGCGAAAACTGTGATTTCTTTTATTGGATTGTAAAGAACTCGTCTTCCGATTAAGTGTGAAATAAAATATTCCGACCAGCAATTCGTTCAATGGGTAATAGAACAGTGTAAAGTCAACGTCAAATTTTTTGGAAAAATTCATGTTTTCCGATTAAGCAGATTTGCATCTAAACGGCTTTGTCAATATACAAAATTGTCAAATTTAGTAGCTCAGAATTATCCTCATGCAAGCCATGAGAAACAAATGCCACCAACAACAAGCAACTGTCTGGTGAGCAGTTTTTTCCAGTCTTACTTGTTTGAAGATGAGGATGAAATTGACTTTACATTAAGTGGCGTAACCTCCAATTTTTTTCTATAGAACGCTATACCTCGGGAACTACAGGTAGTAACGGGTGGCGCAAAAGTAATCCTCCTATCAGAAAATGCTATAAATTTTGCGATTGGCCCTTAATGTCAACATTGCTTATTAACGTGTATTTCGCATGTGTTTACTACACAAATGTCAAAACAGAACTGACATTAGGGGCCAATCGCAAAAAGCACGTATGTATACAGTTTGAATCAGGGTATCAGTTTTAGTTTTGGCCACACCAAAATCATTGTTAGCCTGTGTTATTAATTAGAAATTAATTGAAAATGTTTTGTATGGTGCAAATGATTTTGAAAATCTTATTTTTATTAACATTTTTAGCATGCAAACACCCCATTTTAATTTATGGTTTTAGTTTCGTTGTGTGTGTCTGTCTTTCTGTCTTTCTTAGTGATCCATTTAATCATACAAACTTTCTTTAATTTATTTCACTCAAATATTCACCTTCATTCTAGAGTCACTTGGTGCCGCCTAAATGGTTTAATTGGAACACAGTTTGGTCCTCCGTCCATAGCAAATGCAATTAGATTTGAAATTTTTTTTACTCATTTTTTATATGAAAAGTTTTCAATTCTGATTAAAATAAAAGATTTTTAAAGAAAACCAAAATAAACGTTTTATATATCTGTGCTAATAAGGGAAAAGAGTTTAAGTCAACTTAAGTAAAAATTCACTTGATGTCCCAATTAACTCAATAATTTTATTATTGTGGTTCAGGGATGCTGGGCCGATATCACTGGTCGACAAAAAAAAACTTTTTGTGTGTAACATGAAAACTTTTGTCTTGCTATGTTTAGGACAAGGATATGGATAATATAAATAAAATTAGAATGCTTCCAATACGAATAGTTTTTTTGTAATTAGATGTTATATAAATTTAGAAAATTTGAGATTTTGTTAATAAAAGTAAGTTATTTTATTATGTTACAGTATTAATTTAAATAAAATTTTATGATTTTCTGCTGTATTTTGCTTCAGGTACATCTCGTTGTAATGTCCAACAGTATTCCGCTAGCATACGTGGACTCCACTTGCCCTGGTATCGTTTTTCCATGGTAGAAATGTCTTGGTGGAATCTTTCACTTTTTTTCAGGAAAAAAGTTTAAATGTGAATGAAGGAAGTGTATTTTCAATGACATATTACAACCCAAAGCCTTATAAGCTGATAGCAGCTCCGCGACAATAGTTTTATAGTCATTTGATCGGTGATTTCCTAGAAAATTGAAAGTTACTTTCATGAAAGATTCCCAAGCAGATTTTTCCAAATCACTGAGTTTTTCTTTAAATATGTCGTCTTTCATCAATTGTCTGATTTGTGGGCCAACAAATATGCTCTCTTTAATTTTTGCCTCACTCAATTTAGGAAACTTTTCCTTCAAATATAAAAAGCCGTCACCACTCCTGTCCATAACTTTCTGGTGGGTCTGGTACAGGTAGTTCCTCACTATGAGGGATCGGTCTTTTAGCAGATGGCAGGTCAGGATATGTTATTTTATTTTTTGTTTTAATTGTGATACCTTTCGTATCAGTAACACAAAAATAACAATCAGATGAGTGATTCGTTGGTTCTGTCCAAATTACGGGGATCGCAAATGGCATAGATCGAGATCTCCTCGCCCATCCAGTAAGAAGACCCACACATGTAACACAGCAGATGTGTGGAACCCACGCTTTGTCTTGCTGTCCGACGGCAAAGCCAAAATACTGTTCATATAGCTTAGTCACTAATGGTGTCAAATTCCTTCGCTGAGTTTTAAAAGTAATGTTACCACAAATATAACAAAACCTGTCAGGATCATTTTTGCACTTTCTTGACATTATTTAACAGTCGCTTAACTCAATAAATAGAAAAAAACATAAATAAAATCTCTGAATGCAAAAGTGGAACAAAAATGGTTAATTTTAAATTTTACGGGTAGTAGCTGTAACACGAAAACTAGAACTGATGGAATCAAAATAAATACGGTGATAAAATGAGGGTATTTAGGTAATTCCAAATTGGCAGCTGGTTTTTTTATCTATTACCTGTTTTAACCCGGTGTTGCATGGTCCTTTACTCTATGAATACGATTTCTTAGAGTAAGAATATTGAATATACAAAAATTTTAAGGCAAAACAACGTTTAACGGGTCAGCTCGTTAATTTAGAATTAAATTTATAAGTGTAACGCCTCATGCATTAAACGTGTGATAGATCGCCAAATCATTTGCCCAAGCAGAAAACGGTATGTTTGCAAATCTCTTATCATAAAACCACAATAAAACAAGACTTTTTCGTTTTGAAAAAATTTATTTATTTTTTTGCTAAATCTAAGATTGTTGTTGGACTATCGTACGAGTGTTTGAATTAAACACGCAAATCATAATTTTTCTGTTTCTCACTCGCACTCAAAGGCTCTTGCTGCCATTTCTATCATTTATGATTTGAATTTCATTCAAAACTTGAAAAAACATAAGAAGGAAATGAATATTTTTTTTGTAAGTTTGTTTCTTTGTGCCTTTTAAAACTGATTGGCTGAGATTTAATCCCGTTAATGCGGTTTGACAGATTTATTATTTTCTCTTGTTGTTGTTAAAGAGTTTACGATCTTTATGAGTGACTGAGATGAAAGCCCTGTTTCATGCTCAATTAAATTGAATTAGTTTGCCAGCAATTATAAATAATTGTGGCACCTCATTCATTAATCGGATTGTACAAGTACATGCTTGACTACAAGAGATATTTTTTTAAGCGATGAACTGGATCTTAAAATATTAAAAAAAAAAAATTTCTAAAGTCGTTCACACTTGATTGAATTTTGTGGAATTATTTGTTTGAAATCAAGAGACAGTTTTTGGGAAAGAAAAGATTGTGGGGTCAAAATCAAAAACCAAAGCTAATCTAAGTATCGAAATAGCGGAGATTATGAGGGGCAACCGACTTAGCAGAAGGAAATTAATATAAAATTTTTTTATAGACAGAATACGGTAGTTTTTTATTTTTTTTTTTTTTTTTTTTTTAACAACACAAATCCGCGAAGCTACTTGTTTTGTCTGCAGAAAACACCCAGGGCTTAGACAGGAATCGAACCTGCGATCCCCAGATTGTTGGGTTAGTACGCTATCTACTAATAGTATACTAATCTATGGGGACACCCATATATTCATATAAGAGGCATGGCCCAGCTTCTTGATAGTTCAAGCCGTTTTTCAAGATTTAAAATTTTACGCGAGTCACAATTAAAATCTCATTTAAACTATTACAATTTTTTTTTTAATTATTGAAAACATCTAAACAAATGATACCGTTCAAATGACCTTTTTTTTGCCATTTATCGGGATTTCATTCCCATAACAAAACGGCTAAGTATAAAAGAAAAGAAAACTTTTTTGTGAAGTTAAAATAAAAATACTAAAAATAAGATTTTGTTAAAATCTTGCTGCAAAATAGATTTTGTTTTAGAAAATGTAGTTATATTTCGTTTGAAATCTTAGATTTCGCTTTGGTGCAAGTGAAATATTATATTTTAAGAGTTTTACTGTTTAAACAAAATTTTCATGAAAATCATACAAAAATTTTTTTCAACATAATTTTTTTTTTCTGTTGCTCTGTGTCCATTGTTCTTATTATACAACTGGCATTTTCATAAGAAAATTTTTTCCAGTTAAAAATGTTGCAGCTGGCAAGAATATTTTTCTTGGAATAAAGTTGTGGATTGTATGTTTGGTGTTTGTGTTACAGCATACTTTAAGGCAAATATTTGAATAAAATCTGTTTTACCACTGCTATCAATGGACAAAATTCAGTTAAACATAAAAAAATTTTTTTTTTTTTTTAATTTAAATAAAGCGAACGATACGTGTTGTTTTATGTGAAATAATTTGTTTTTTTTAATCAAAGTAGATTTTTATAATTAAACTATTTGTACTGGTTATTAAAATTAGTCAGAAAGAATTTTTTTAACCTCCTAAAATACTGGATGAATTTTGGGAACCCTGTAAATGGTTTTAAGTGCAGTATCCGAGAGTTTTACTCTAAATAAAATTTTTATAAAAATTATTACAAAGTATTGCCCATTAGCTTTGGAGGAGGCTTTAAGCCTCCTTTTACATTTAGTGTAGGCTTGATTTATTACACATAAATATAAATTTATTAATTAAAAAATTCAATATTATATTTTACACAGAAAAAGGTAAAGGGATTAGCAACTCGCTTATAATTTTTTTTTTTCAAATAGGCAAAATTTTTAAATAAATTTTTTTTTTAATATTTTGCTAAATGAAATTTATAGATTTTTATTTATTTGTCTAGAATTTGTGATTAATAAAAACAATTTTTCCCATTCAAATTTGCAAATTAAAATAAATTTTGAGTGCAATTCCAAATACGGTTGCCTTGATTCTAAATATGGTTTTCATTAGTTTATTGTATTTAATATAAAATTATTATTAAAAATTTTTTTTGAAGAATAACCCCCTTATCCAAAAAAAATTAAAGTAGACTTTAAAGTCAACGTTATCGAAATTTTTTATATAATTTTTTCAAAAATTTTACTTTAAAGTCTACGTCAACTTTTTTTGGATAAGAGCATAAATTTTCGATTTTGGCTAAAACTTTGGAACCAAATTTGGGTGGATAGTTAAGGACACACTATGCGATATTTAACTTTTCGATAATGAAACATGTACTCGTACTTGTACACTCCGATTAATGAATGAGGTGCCACAATTATTTACAATTGCTGGCAAACTAATTCAATTTAATTGAGCATTAAACGGGGCTTTCATCTCACTCACTTATAAGGATCGTAAACTCTTAACAACAAGAAGAGAAAATAATAAATCTGTCAAGCCGCATTAACGGGATTAAATCTCAGCCAATCAGTTTTAAAATGCACAGACAAACAATTCCCCAAAAGAAAAATTGATATTCGACTTGTAAAATCTTAACTTTAACTATCGGCAACTTGTAATTGTTGGAATTCAACGTATACTACACGAGGTTAATAAAGTGAAAGAATAAAAAGGGAATAAAGAAAAGAATAAAGGGTTAACATATTATTAAAAAAGTGTTGACAAGTAGAGTAGATTTGAAAGTGTAAATAAATAATATTCAACAGTAATAACTATAATAAGTGACTACTAGTAAATATTATTCAAGCTTAAAATCTTAATAAAAATTGTTTTTATTTTAATTTTAATTTTCCAATATTTCGACTTTCTTCTGAAGTTTTTCTTCAGGGAAATTTGCTATTATAGAAGTACTTCAAAAGAAAGTCAAAATGTTTCAAAATAACAATTAAAAGAAAGACAATGGGCCATAATCATAGTCACAAAAAAGTAGGCTTTTATTAAGAGCAGACTTTTGTTCATAAGAATTTTATGAATTTAAAATCGTTTTTAAAAACATACCGACTTTAGTGTGACTATGATTATGGCCCAATTTTTATTGGGGGTTATTATGTATTTCGATTCGAATTAAAAAACCGTTCGAAAAAAATTTTCAATTTGAAAAAAAAAAACTAATTATGAAGAACATTCGAAAAAATAATTAAAATTTTTAAAATTACCTTCAAAATTGTTAATACAACTCTGCTGGTTTCTTTCGAGTTGAAATTCTTTTCGAAAGCCACTTCTATGCGAATCGAAATACATACGCCCTTGTTCTGAGAAACGCTCGTTTTCGAAACAAAAATCGGTTTGCAAAACGCTAAAGCATGTTCTGGAAACCGCGCGTTTTGCTTCCGTTTTTCTTATAGAATGTGAATGGGAAAACGCCAGTTTATATGTAAACAATTGACAAAATCAAAGTAAATTTTTCAAAACCATATTTGTTATGGAAAAAGGCTAATTTTCTCTCTAATTTTGGTTGAAATAAAAAGAAAATATATTTAATTAGAACTTTGCAACATTTTATTTTATCTCTAACTCTTAGTTTGCGCAAAATTCATCACTTCTTTTCAGTGTATGCTGGCAGTTTGAAAACGCCAAAATTAAGCGTTTTGGGTTTTGTAGAACACCTTTTGCGATTTCAAATCGTAATCGCCAAAGTTAAGCGTTTTGTGTTTTTCAAAACACATGGGGGTGATAATAACCCCCATTGAGATCTTAAGCTTGAATAATATTTACTAATAATAAATTTATCAGCGCTGTTCTGTATTTTATTCGAAATTGAAAAATTCACCACCTCATAACCACTCTGTGGTCCATTTTAAAATTTTTAAAATTTTGTTTTTGCTTTATTTTGGGTGCGAAATTACGGGCAGAAATAAAAAAAACATAAAGTTTTCATATTATAAGAAGAACAAATTTCAATCCACATTTTTTCTAATCCGAACATGCACGTATAACATCGAATAATTTAATAAAAATTATTATATTAAATGACATTATTTTATGCTAATTTTATTTTCTTCTTTTTTAAATTTCAGGCAAATTTTGTATCGGATTTATTTAATAAAAAATCTTCAAAATCGTACATGCTGCCACATTCCACCCACGACATACCGCCACAGACGATAACACCAAATGGCAACTGATACACTAACAATTTAAATCAGTGAAGGGCACAAAGGGAACATGCAAAGAAAGAGGGTAAATAAATTAACAAAACATTCGCAACACTCCAGCATTCAGCGACACCTAATAAGCTACTAAACCCAATTATAGGTGTTTCTCTCATTTGTCACACTATTTATGGTGGCCTTTCCTTCTTTTTATGAAATAATTTCTGAAATAAAAAATAGTGTAGAAGCATTTTGTGGAGATTTTAATGAAAGAACATCTTTTTAGTAACATTTTTGACTATGTAGCAGCTCTGAACTAAAAACCCTTCAGTAATTTAAATACATTCGAAGTACACAATTTCTTACTGTTTTGCTATCGTTACTTTATAATAATTTATTGTTAAATCTACTTAGACTATAAAATAATTAAAAAAAAAAAAAAGAAACAAGAAAACTTTCTTGTTAAAGCAATTAAAGTATTTTCCATTAAATATGTATATAAATAAGCTTTACATATAAGAAAACTAACTTAAGTTTAGCTCAAGTGTAGTATGTAATTAAACACTAGCAACTACAAATACAATTACAATTACTTAAACTAAAAACACTCGCAATTACAATCTACAAATCTTAAATTAATTAATTAAAAATGCAACTTGTTCAATTAAATGACAAAAAAAAAATAAGAAACAAAAAATGAAATTGAAAAAAGCAATAGTAAAAAAGCTTAGTATTAAAAATAATTTAAATACAATTAAAATCTTAAAATAAGTTTATGTAAAATAGCACATAATCGTTTAAGAAAGCACCTCCAGTGTCTTCCCAATTTCTAGGAAAACCTAAATTAAATTAATTTAAAAAAAATATATAAACACCAACAAAAACAAATAATTATTTATGTAGTTGAAGTCGTACATACAAAAA
This sequence comes from Thelaira solivaga, assembly GCA_947397855.1. Classification (NCBI taxonomy): domain Eukaryota; kingdom Metazoa; phylum Arthropoda; class Insecta; order Diptera; family Tachinidae; genus Thelaira; species Thelaira solivaga. The sequence continues at coordinate 12,258,084 of OX377614.1, forward strand.
GAAATTTCCATGTTAATAAGCAATTGTTGTTAAAGAGAAACAAAAGTACACAGTTTTATTGAAAGCACCCACTACTTTTATTTATTTATTAATTAAACACAAAAATGATAATTAATGTAACTCCAACTAAATTTAGATGATGCCTTATTTAATAAATCATAAAAAAACTTATAGAAAATAATGTTTTTTGTTTTTAATTTTGGAAAAGTTGCAGAAACACAAATTTCCGCTTGCTGCCTTATCTAAAAAGTAAATTAAAGAAAATATCAGACCTACAGAATCAGGAAAATATATTCGCTTTTTTCTTTTTTGTTACAAATTTTGAACGAATCAATATTTTCACATGAGAGCAAGAAATCTGCTACTTGCCCCATGTTACTGCCATATACCACATTTCAATTGCATAAAATCTGCTTTAATTGAAAAATGCTTATAACTTTTTAAGCCTTAAAACAATTTTAGAAAATTGTGCGGTGGAACAATAGCTCACTTCCAGCTCTAGCACCTAGTGAAAATTTCATTGAAAAATATTAAACCGCAAAAACATTACAAAAACCCCATGTTGCAAGTTCTGATTGATCTACTTTCTTATTTTTCCACTATAACTTTTGAATGGATCAATTTTAATGAAACTATCCGCAAACAAAAAAATTCGAATTAAGGCCAATACGTTTTCTATCCAACGCAATAGCAATCAAGTCGATAGCTTGAAAACTTAGCAAGTTATGACCAAAAAGGTAACCAGTTCTACCAAAAAGTGGCCGGAAAGAGGCAGTAGCAGAACTGGTTACTTTTGTGGTCATAACTTGCTTAGTTTTCAAGCTATCGACTTGATTTCTATTGCATTGAATAGATAATCGAATTGGCTTTAATAAGAATTTTTTTTGTGCTGATAGTTGGAAAATAATTTTTTTTGCCAAAAATTACCATGGACTACCCCCTTTGCTTTTTTTTGAAAAAATGATAAAAATTTATTTTCGCACTATCTGCAAACAAAAAAATTCGAATTAAGGCCAATACGTTTTCTATCCAACGCAATAGCAATCAAGTCGATAGCTTGAAAACTTAGCAAGTTATGACCAAAAAGGTAACCAGTTCTACCAAAAAGTGGCCGGAAAGAGGCAGTAGCAGAACTGGTTACTTTTGTGGTCATAACTTGCTTAGTTTTCAAGCTATCGACTTGATTTCTATTGCATTGAATAGATAATCGAATTGGCTTTAATAAGAATTTTTTTTGTGCTGATAGTTGGAAAATAATTTTTTTTGCCAAAAATTACTATGGACTACCCCCTTTGCTTTTTTTTGAAAAAATGATAAAAATTTATTTTCGCACTATCTGCAAACAAAAAAATTCGAATTAAGGCCAATACGTTTTCTATCCAACGCAATAGCAATCAAGTCGATAGCTTGAAAACTTAGCAAGTTATGAAAAAAAAGGTAACCAGTTCTACCAAAAAGTGGCCGGAAAGAGGCAGTAGCAGAACTGGTTACTTTTGTGGTTATAACTTGCTTAGTTTTCAAGCTATCGACTTGATTTCTATTGCATTGAATAGATAATCGCATTGGCTTTAATAAGAATTTTTTTTGTGCTGATAGTGGGAAAATAATTTTTTTTTGCCAAAAATTACCATGGACTACCCCCTTTGCTTTTTTTTTGAAAAAATGATAAAAATTTATTTTCGCACTATCTGCAAACAAAAAAATTCGAATTAAGGCCAATACGTTTTCTATCCAACGCAATAGCAATCAAGTCGATAGCTTGAAAACTTAGCAAGTTATGACCAAAAAGGTAACCAGTTCTACCAAAAAGTGGCCGGAAAGAGGCAGTAGCAGAACTGGTTACTTTTGTGGTCATAACTTGCTTAGTTTTCAAGCTATCGACTTGATTTCTATTGCATTGAATAGATAATCGAATTGGCTTTAATAAGAAGTTTTTTTGTGCTGATAGTTGGAAAATAATTTTTTTTGCCAAAAATTACCATGGACTATCCCCTTTGCTTTTTTTTTGAAAAAATGATAAAAATTTATTTTCGCACTATCTGCAAACAAAAAAATTCGAATTAAGGCCAATACGTTTTCTATCCAACGCAATAGCAATCAAGTCGATAGCTTGAAAACTTAGCAAGTTATGACCAAAAAGGTAACCAGTTCTACCAAAAAGTGGCCGGAAAGAGGCAGTAGCAGAACTGGTTACTTTTGTGGTCATAACTTGCTTAGTTTTCAAGCTATCGACTTGATTTCTATTGCATTGAATAGATAATCGAATTGGCTTTAATAAGAATTTTTTTTTGTGCTGATAGTTGGAAAATAATTTTTTTTTTGCCAAAAATTACCATGGACTACCCCCTTTGCTTTTTTTTGAAAAAATGATAAAAATTTATTTTCGCACTATCTGCAAACAAAAAAATTCGAATTAAGGCCAATACGTTTTCTATCCAACGCAATAGCAATCAAGTCGATAGCTTGAAAACTTAGCAAGTTATGACCAAAAAGGTAACCAGCTCTACCAAAAAGTGGCCGGAAAGAGGCAGTAGCAGAACTGGTTACTTTTGTGGTCATAACTTGCTTAGTTTTCAAGCTATCGACTTGATTTCTATTGCATTGAATAGATAATCGAATTGGCTTTAATAAGAATTTTTTTTGTGCTGATAGTTGGAAAATAATTTTTTTTGCCAAAAATTACCATGGACTATCCCCTTTGCTTTTTTTTTGAAAAAATGATAAAAATTTATTTTCGCACTATCTGCAAACAAAAAAATTCGAATTAAGGCCAATACGTTTTCTATCCAACGCAATAGCAATCAAGTCGATAGCTTGAAAACTTAGCAAGTTATGACCAAAAAGGTAACCAGTTCTACCAAAAAGTGGCCGGAAAGAGGCAGTAGCAGAACTGGTTACTTTTGTGGTCATAACTTGCTTAGTTTTCAAGCTATCGACTTGATTTCTATTGCATTGAATAGATAATCGAATTGGCTTTAATAAGAATTTTTTTTTGTGCTGATAGTTGGAAAATAATTTTTTTTGCCAAAAATTCTCATGGACTACCCCCTTTGCTTTTTTTTGAAAAAATGATAAAAATTTATTTTCGCACTATCTGCAAACAAAAAAATTCGAATTAAGGCCAATACGTTTTCTATCCAACGCAATAGCAATCAAGTCGATAGCTTGAAAACTTAGCAAGTTATGACCAAAAAGGTAACCAGCTCTACCAAAAAGTGGCCGGAAAGAGGCAGTAGCAGAACTGGTTACTTTTGTGGTCATAACTTGCTTAGTTTTCAAGCTATCGACTTGATTTCTATTGCATTGAATAGATAATCGAATTGGCTTTAATAAGAATTTTTTTTGTGCTGATAATTGGAAAATAATTTTTTTTGCCAAAAATTACCATGGACTATCCCCTCTGCTTTTTTTTTGAAAAAATGATAAAAATTTATTTTCGCACTATCTGCAAACAAAAAAATTCGAATTAAGGCCAATACGTTTTCTATCCAACGCAATAGCAATCAAGTCGATAGCTTGAAAACTTAGCAAGTTATGACCAAAAAGGTAACCAGCTCTACCAAAAAGTGGCCGGAAAGAGGCAGTAGCAGAACTGGTTACTTTTGTGGTCATAACTTGCTTAGTTTTCAAGCTATCGACTTGATTTCTATTGCATTGAATAGATAATCGAATTGGCTTTAATAAGAATTTTTTTTGTGCTGATAATTGGAAAATAATTTTTTTTGCCAAAAATTACCATGGACTATCCCCTCTGCTTTTTTTTTGAAAAAATGATAAAAATTTATTTTCGCACTATCTGCAAACAAAAAAATTCGAATTAAGGCCAATACGTTTTCTATCCAACGCAATAGCAATCAAGTCGATAGCTTGAAAACTTAGCAAGTTATGACCAAAAAGGTAACCAGTTCTACCAAAAAGTGGCCGGAAAGAGGCAGTAGCAGAACTGGTTACTTTTGTGGTCATAACTTGCTTAGTTTTCAAGCTATCGACTTGATTTCTATTGCATTGAATAGATAATCGAATTGGCTTTAATAAGAATTTTTTTTGTGCTGATAGTTGGAAAATAATTTTTTTTGCCAAAAATTACCATGGACTATCCCCTTTGCTTTTTTTTTGAAAAAATGATAAAAATTTATTTTCGCACTATCTGCAAACAAAAAAATTCGAATTAAGGCCAATACGTTTTCTATCCAACGCAATAGCAATCAAGTCGATAGCTTGAAAACTTAGCAAGTTATGACCAAAAAGGTAACCAGTTCTACCAAAAAGTGGCCGGAAAGAGGCAGTAGCAGAACTGGTTACTTTTGTGGTCATAACTTGCTTAGTTTGCAAGCTATCGACTTGATTTCTATTGCATTGAATAGATAATCAAATTGGCTTTAATAAGAATTTTTTTTTGTGCTGATAGTTGGAAAATAATTTTTTTTGCCAAAAATTCTCATGGACTACCCCCTTTGCTTTTTTTTTGAAAAAATGATAAAAATTTATTTTCGCACTATCTGCAAACAAAAAAATTCGAATTAAGGCCAATACGTTTTCTATCCAACGCAATAGCAATCAAGTCGATATATGGAAAACTTAGCAAGTTATGACCAAAAAGGTAACCAGTTCTACCAAAAAGTGGCCGGAAAGAGGCAGTAGCAGAACTGGTTACTTTTGTGGTCATAACTTGCTTAGTTTTCAAGCTATCGACTTGATTTCTATTGCATTGAATAGATAATCGAATTGGCTTTAATAAGAATTTTTTTTGTGCTGATAGTTGGAAAATAATTTTTTTTGCCAAAAATTACCATGGACTATCCCCTCTGCTTTTTTTTTGAAAAAATGATAAAAATTTATTTTCGCACTATCTGCAAACAAAAAAATTCGAATTAAGGCCAATACGTTTTCTATCCAACGCAATAGCAATCAAGTCGATAGCTTGAAAACTTAGCAAGTTATGACCAAAAAGGTAACCAGTTCTACCAAAAGTGGCCGGAAAGAGGCAGTAGCAGAACTGGTTACTTTTGTGGTCATAACTTGCTTAGTTTTCAAGCTATCGACTTGATTTCTATTGCATTGAATAGATAATCGAATTGGCTTTAATAAGAATTTTTTTTTGTGCTGATAGTTGGAAAATAATTTTTTTTGCCAAAAATTACCATGGACTACCCCCTTTGCTTTTTTTTGAAAAAATGATAAAAATTTATTTTCGCACTATCTGCAAACAAAAAAATTCGAATTAAGGCCAATACGTTTTCTATCCAACGCAATAGCAATCAAGTCGATAGCTTGAAAACTTAGCAAGTTATGACCAAAAAGGTAACCAGTTCTACCAAAAGTGGCCGGAAAGAGGCAGTAGCAGAACTGGTTACTTTTGTGGTCATAACTTGCTTAGTTTTCAAGCTATCGACTTGATTTCTATTGCATTGAATAGATAATTGAATTGGCTTTAAGAAGAATTTTTTTTTGTGCTGATAGTTGGAAAATAATTTTTTTTGCCAAAAATTACCATGGACTACCCCCTTTGCTTTTTTTTGAAAAAATGATAAAAATTTATTTTCGCACTATCTGCAAACAAAAAAATTCGAATTAAGGCCAATACGTTTTCTATCCAACGCAGTAGCAATCAAGTCGATAGCTTGAAAACTTAGCAAGTTATGACCAAAAAGGTAACCAGTTCTACCAAAAAGTGGCCGGAAAGAGGCAGTAGCAGAACTGGTTACTTTTCTGGTCATAACTTGCTTAGTTTTCAAGCTATCGACTTGATTTCTATTGCATTGAATAGATAATCGAATTGGCTTTAATAAGAATTTTTTTTTGTGCTGATAGTTGGAAAATAATTTTTTTTGCCAAAAATTACCATGGACTACCCCCTTTGCTTTTTTTTTGAAAAAATGATAAAAATTTTTTTTCGCACTATCTGCAAACAAAAAAATTCGAATTAAGGCCAATACGTTTTCTATCCAATGCAATAGCAATCAAGTCGATAGCTTGAAAACTTAGCAAGTTATGACCAAAAAGGTAACCAGTTCTACCAAAAAGTGGCCGGAAAGAGGCAGTAGCAGAACTCGTTACTTTTGTGGTCATAACTTGCTTAGTTTTCAAGCTATCGACTTGATTTCTATTGCATTGAATAGATAATCGAATTGGCTTTAATAAGAATTTTTTTTTGTGCTGATAGTTGGAAAATAATTTTTTTTGCCAAAAATTACCATGGACTACCCCCTTTGCTTTTTTTTTAAAAAATGATAAAAATTTATTTTCGCACTATCTGCAAACAAAAAAATTCGAATTAAGGCCAATACGTTTTCTATCCAACGCAATAGCAATCAAGTCGATAGCTTGAAAACTTAGCAAGTTATGACCAAAAAGGTAACCAGTTCTACCAAAAAGTGGCCGGAAAGAGGCAGTAGCAGAACTGGTTACTTTTGTGGTCATAACTTGCTTAGTTTTCAAGCTATCGACTTGATTTCTATTGCATTGAATAGATAATCGAATTGGCTTTAATAAGAATTTTTTTTGTGCTGATAGTTGGAAAATAATTTTTTTTGCCAAAAATTACCATGGACTACCCCCTTTGCTTTTTTTTGAAAAAATGATAAAAATTTATTTTCGCACTATCTGCAAACAAAAAAATTCGAATTAAGGCCAATACGTTTTCTATCCAACGCAATAGCAATCAAGTCGATAGCTTGAAAACTTAGCAAGTTATGACCAAAAAGGTAACCAGTTCTACCAAAAAGTGGCCGGAAAGAGGCAGTAGCAGAACTGGTTACTTTTGTGGTCATAACTTGCTTAGTTTTCAAGCTATCGACTTGATTTCTATTGCATTGAATAGATAATCGAATTGGCTTTAATAAGAATTTTTTTTGTGCTGATAGTTGGAAAATAATTTTTTTTGCCAAAAATTACTATGGACTATCCCCTTTGCTTTTTTTTGAAAAAATGATAAAAATTTATTTTCGCACTATCTGCAAACAAAAAAATTCGAATTAAGGCCAATACGTTTTCTATCCAACGCAATAGCAATCAAGTCGATAGCTTGAAAACTTAGCAAGTTATGACCAAAAAGGTAACCAGCTCTACCAAAAAGTGGCCGGAAAGAGGCAGTAGCAGAACTGGTTACTTTTGTGGTCATAACTTGCTTAGTTTTCAAGCTATCGACTTGATTTCTATTGCATTGAATAGATAATCGAATTGGCTTTAATAAGAATTTTTTTTGTGCTGATAGTTGGAAAATAATTTTTTTTGCCAAAAATTACCATGGACTATCCCCTTTGCTTTTTTTTGAAAAAATGATAAAAATTTATTTTCGCACTATCTGCAAACAAAAAAATTCGAATTAAGGCCAATACGTTTTCTATCCAACGCAATAGCAATCAAGTCGATAGCTTGAAAACTTAGCAAGTTATGACCAAAAAGGTAACCAGCTCTACCAAAAAGTGGCCGGAAAGAGGCAGTAGCAGAACTGGTTACTTTTGTGGTCATAACTTGCTTAGTTTTCAAGCTATCGACTTGATTTCTATTGCATTGAATAGATAATCGAATTGGCTTTAATAAGAATTTTTTTTGTGCTGATAGTTGGAAAATAATTTTTTTTGCCAAAAATTACCATGGACTATCCCCTTTGCTTTTTTTTGAAAAAATGATAAAAATTTATTTTCGCACTATCTGCAAACAAAAAAATTCGAATTAAGGCCAATACGTTTTCTATCCAACGCAATAGCAATCAAGTCGATAGCTTGAAAACTTAGCAAGTTATGACCAAAAAGGTAATCAGCTCTACCAAAAAGTGGCCGGAAAGAGGCAGTACCAGAACTGGTTACTTTTGTGGTCATAACTTGCTTAGTTTTCAAGCTATCGACTTGATTTCTATTGCATTGAATAGATAATCGAATTGGCTTTAATAAGAATTTTTTTTGTGCTGATAGTTGGAAAATAATTTTTTTTGCCAAAAATTACCATGGACTATCCCCTTTGCTTTTTTTTGAAAAAATGATAAAAATTTATTTTCGCACTATCTGCAAACAAAAAAATTCGAATTAAGGCCAATACGTTTTCTATCCAACGCAATAGCAATCAAGTCGATAGCTTGAAAACTTAGCAAGTTATGACCAAAAAGGTAACCAGCTCTACCAAAAAGTGGCCGGAAAGAGGCAGTAGCAGAACTGGTTACTTTTGTGGTCATAACTTGCTTAGTTTTCAAGCTATCGACTTGATTTCTATTGCATTGAATAGATAATCGAATTGGCTTTAATAAGAATTTTTTTTGTGCTGATAGTTGGAAAATAATTTTTTTTGCCAAAAATTACCATGGACTATCCCCTTTGCTTTTTTTTGAAAAAATGATAAAAATTTATTTTCGCACTATCTGCAAACAAAAAAATTCGAATTAAGGCCAATACGTTTTCTATCCAACGCAATAGCAATCAAGTCGATAGCTTGAAAACTTAGCAAGTTATGACCAAAAAGGTAACCAGCTCTACCAAAAAGTGGCCGGAAAGAGGCAGTAGCAGAACTGGTTACTTTTGTGGTCATAACTTGCTTAGTTTTCAAGCTATCGACTTGATTTCTATTGCATTGAATAGATAATCGAATTGGCTTTAATAAGAATTTTTTTTGTGCTGATAGTTGGAAAATAATTTTTTTTGCCAAAAATTACCATGGACTATCCCCTTTGCTTTTTTTTGAAAAAATGATAAAAATTTATTTTCGCACTATCTGCAAACAAAAAAATTCGAATTAAGGCCAATACGTTTTCTATCCAACGCAATAGCAATCAAGTCGATAGCTTGAAAACTTAGCAAGTTATGACCAAAAAGGTAACCAGCTCTACCAAAAAGTGGCCGGAAAGAGGCAGTAGCAGAACTGGTTACTTTTGTGGTCATAACTTGCTTAGTTTTCAAGCTATCGACTTGATTTCTATTGCATTGAATAGATAATCGAATTGGCTTTAATAAGAATTTTTTTTGTGCTGATAGTTGGAAAATAATTTTTTTTGCCAAAAATTACCATGGACTACCCCCTTTGCTTTTTTTTGAAAAAATGATAAAAATTTATTTTCGCACTATCTGCAAACAAAAAAATTCGAATTAAGGCCAATACGTTTTCTATCCAACGCAATAGCAATCAAGTCGATAGCTTGAAAACTTAGCAAGTTATGACCAAAAAGGTAACCAGCTCTACCAAAAAGTGGCCGGAAAGAGGCAGTAGCAGAACTGGTTACTTTTGTGGTCATAACTTGCTTAGTTTTCAAGCTATCGACTTGATTTCTATTGCATTGAATAGATAATCGAATTGGCTTTAATAAGAATTTTTTTTGTGCTGATAGTTGGAAAATAATTTTTTTTGCCAAAAATTACCATGGACTACCCCCTTTGCTTTTTTTTTGAAAAAATGATAAAAATTTATTTTCGCACTATCTGCAAACAAAAAAATTCGAATTAAGGCCAATACGTTTTCTATCCAACGCAATAGCAATCAAGTTGATAGCTTGAAAACTTAGCAAGTTATGACCAAAAAGGTAACCAGTTCTACCAAAAAGTGGCCGGAAAGAGGCAGTAGCAGAACTGGTTACTTTTGTGGTCATAACTTGCTTAGTTTTCAAGCTATCGACTTGATTTCTATTGCATTGAATAGATAATCGAATTGGCTTTAATAAGAATTTTTTTTGTGCTGATAAAAGGTGATTTTATAAGAACTATCGGAAATTAAAAAAAAAAAACACATAAAATTCAGAAAAATGCATGAAATATTTATTTGGATCGATAGTTGGGTCGATATAATTTAATGTTTGAAGATTATTTCATGCAAATGTTGGCCGCGGCTGCGCCTCAAATGGTACATCCGCTTAGTCCAATTTTGGCATACTCTTTCCAACATTTCGGCCGGTATCTCACGAATAATGTTGGCAATGTTGGCTTCCAGTGCGTCAATCGAAGCGGGCTTGTCCCTATAGACATTAGCCTTAACATAGCCCCACAAAAAATAGTCTAGAGGCGTTAAATCGCACGATCTGGGCGGCCAATTGACTGGTCCCAAGCGTGAAATAAACTGTTCACCGAACTCGCCTCTCAATTGGTCCATTGTTTCGCGTGCTGTGTGGCATGTGGCACCGTCTTGTTGAAACCACATGTCATGCAAGTCAAGCTCTTCCATTTTGGGCAAAAAAAAGTTTGTTATCATCGCACGGTAGCGCTCACCATTGACAGTAACGTTGTGATTCGCACCATCTTTGAAGAAATACGGCCCAATGATGCCGCCAGCCCATAATCCGCACCAAACGGTTGTTTTTTGTGGATGCATTGGTAGCTCTTGCAATGCTTCTGGCTGCTCTTCACTCCAAATACGGCAGTTTTGCTTGTTCACGTATCCATTCAACCAGAAATGAGCCTCGTAGAAAATGGAAGAAGCGCGCGATGAACTTTCTTAACAGAGCACGCATTTTGGTAATAAAATTCAATAATTTGCAAGCGTTGTTCGTTTGTAAGACGATTCATGATTAAATTATAGACCAAACTGAAGATGTTTGACAGTGACACAAGATACAAAACGTGCGTGAGCTGTCAAAACTAGTGTTGCCAAAAAGATAATAGCAAAAAAATCACTCTTTAGTTGGAAAATAATTTTTTTTGCCAAAAATTACCATGGACTACCCCCTTTGCTTTTTTTTGAAAAAATGATAAAAATTTATTTTCGCACTATCTGCAAACAAAAAAATTCGAATTAAGGCCAATACGTTTTCTATCCAACGCAATAGCAATCAAGTCGATAGCTTGAAAACTTAGCAAGTTATGACCAAAAAGGTAACCAGTTCTACCAAAAAGTGGCCGGAAAGAGGCAGTAGCAGAACTGGTTACTTTTGTGGTCATAACTTGCTTAGTTTTCAAGCTATCGACTTGATTTCTATTGCATTGAATAGATAATTGAATTGGCTTTAAGAAGAATTTTTTTTGTGCTGATAGTTTGAAAATAATTTTTTTTGCCAAAAATTACCATGGACTACCCCCTTTGCTTTTTTTTGAAAAAATTATAAAAATTTATTTTCGCACTATCTGCAAACAAAAAAATTCGAATTAAGGCCAATACGTTTTCTATCCAACGCAATAGCAATCAAGTCGATAGCTTGAAAACTTAGCAAGTTATGACCAAAAAGGTAACCAGTTCTACCAAAAAGTGGCCGGAAAGAGGCAGTAGCAGAACTGGTTACTTTTGTGGTCATAACTTGCTTAGTTTTCAAGCTATCGACTTGATTTCTATTGCATTGAATAGATAATCGAATTGGCTTTAATAAGAATTTTTTTTTTGTGCTGATACTTGGAAAATAATTTTTTTTGCCAAAAATTACCATGGACTACCCCCTTTGCTTTTTTTTGAAAAAATTATAAAAATTTATTTTCGCACTATCCGCAAACAAAAAAATTCGAATTAAGGCCAATACGTTTTCTATCCAACGCAATAGCAATCAAGTCGATAGCTTGAAAACTTAGCAAGTTATGACCAAAAAGGTAACCAGTTCTACCAAAAAGTGGCCGGAAAGAGGCAGTAGCAGAACTGGTTACTTTTGTGGTCATAACTTGCTTAGTTTTCAAGCTATCGACTTGATTTCTATTGCATTGAATAGATAATCGAATTGGCTTTAATAAGGTATTTTTTTGTGCTGATAGTTGGAAAATAATTTTTTTTGCCAAAAATTACCATGGACTACCCCCTTTGCTTTTTTTTGAAAAAATTATAAAAATTTATTTTCGCACTATCCGCAAACAAAAAAATTCGAATTAAGGCCAATACGTTTTCTATCCAACGCAATAGCAATCAAGTCGATAGCTTGAAAACTTAGCAAGTTATGACCAAAAAGGTAACCAGTTCTACCAAAAAGTGGCCGGAAAGAGGCAGTAGCAGAACTGGTTACTTTTGTGGTCATAACTTGCTTAGTTTTCAAGCTATCGACTTGATTTCTATTGCATTGAATAGATAATCGAATTGGCTTTAATAAGAATTTTTTTTTTGTGCTGATAGTTGGAAAATAATTTTTTTTGCCAAAAATTACCATGGACTACCCCCTTTGCTTTTTTTTGAAAAAATTATAAAAATTTATTTTCGCACTATCTGCAAACAAAAAAATTCGAATTAAGGCCAATACGTTTTCTATCCAACGCAATAGCAGTCAAGTCGATAGCTTGAAAACTTAGCAAGTTATGACCAAAAAGTTAACCAGTTCTACCAAAAAGTGGCCGGAAAGAGGCAGTAGCAGAACTGGTTACTTTTTTGGTCATAACTTGCTTAGTTTTCAAGCTATCGACTTGATTTCTATTGCATTGAATAGATAATCGCATTGGCTTTAATAAGAATTTTTTTTTGTGCTGATAGTTGGAAAATAATTTTTTTTGCCAAAAATTACCATGGACTACCCCCTTTGCTTTTTTTTGAAAAAATGATAAAAATTTATTTTCGCACTATCTGCAAACAAAAAAATTCGAATTAAGGCCAATACGTTTTCTATCCAACGCAATAGCAGTCAAGTCGATAGCTTGAAAACTTAGCAAGTTATGACCAAAAAGTTAACCAGTTCTACCAAAAAGTGGCCGGAAAGAGGCAGTAGCAGAACTGGTTACTTTTGTGGTCATAACTTGCTTAGTTTTCAAGCTATCGACTTGATTTCTATTGCATTGAATAGATAATCGCATTGGCTTTAATAAGAATTTTTTTTTGTGCTGATAGTTGGAAAATAATTTTTTTTGCCAAAAATTACCATGGACTACCCCCTTTGCTTTTTTTTGAAAAAATTATAAAAATTTATTTTCGCACTATCTGCAAACAAAAAAATTCGAATTAAGGCCAATACGTTTTCTATCCAACGCAATAGCAGTCAAGTCGATAGCTTGAAAACTTAGCAAGTTATGACCAAAAAGTTAACCAGTTCTACCAAAAAGTGGCCGGAAAGAGGCAGTAGCAGAACTGGTTACTTTTTTGGTCATAACTTGCTTAGTTTTCAAGCTATCGACTTGATTTCTATTGCATTGAATAGATAATCGAATTGGCTTTAATAAGAATTTTTTTTTGTGCTGATAGTTGGAAAATAATTTTTTTTGCCAAAAATTACCATGGACTACCCCTTTTGCTTTTTTTGGAAAAAATGATAAAAATTTATTTTCGCACTATCTGCAAACAAAAAAATTCGAATTAAGGCCAATACGTTTTCTATCCAACGCAATAGCAATCAAGTCGATAGCTTGAAAACTTAGCAAGTTATGACCAAAAAGGTAACCAGTTCTACCAAAAAGTGGCCGGAAAGAGGCAGTAGCAGAACTGGTTACTTTTGTGGTCATAACTTGCTTAGTTTTCAAGCTATCGACTTGATTTCTATTGCATTGAATAGATAATCGAATTGGCTTTAATAAGAATTTTTTTTTTGTGCTGATAGTTGGAAAATAATTTTTTTTGCCAAAAATTACCATGGACTACCCCCTTTGCTTTTTTTTGAAAAAATTATAAAAATTTATTTTGGCACTATCTGCAAACAAAAAAATTCGAATTAAGGCCAATACGTTTTCTATCCAACGCAATAGCAGTCAAGTCGATAGCTTGAAAACTTAGCAAGTTATGACCAAAAAGTTAACCAGTTCTACCAAAAAGTGGCCGGAAAGAGGCAGTAGCAGAACTGGTTACTTTTTTGGTCATAACTTGCTTAGTTTTCAAGCTATCGACTTGATTTCTATTGCATTGAATAGATAATCGCATTGGCTTTAATAAGAATTTTTTTTTGTGCTGATAGTTGGAAAATAATTTTTTTTGCCAAAAATTACCATGGACTACCCCCTTTGCTTTTTTTTGAAAAAATGATAAAAATTTATTTTCGCACTATCTGCAAACAAAAAAATTCGAATTAAGGCCAATACGTTTTCTATCCAACGCAATAGCAGTCAAGTCGATAGCTTGAAAACTTAGCAAGTTATGACCAAAAAGTTAACCAGTTCTACCAAAAAGTGGCCGGAAAGAGGCAGTAGCAGAACTGGTTACTTTTTTGGTCATAACTTGCTTAGTTTTCAAGCTATCGACTTGATTTCTATTGCATTGAATAGATAATCGCATTGGCTTTAATAAGAATTTTTTTTTGTGCTGATAGTTGGAAAATAATTTTTTTTGCCAAAAATTACCATGGACTACCCCCTTTGCTTTTTTTTGAAAAAATGATAAAAATTTATTTTCGCACTATCTGCAAACAAAAAAATTCGAATTAAGGCCAATACGTTTTCTATCCAACGCAATAGCAATCAAGTCGATAGCTTGAAAACTTAGCAAGTTATGACCAAAAAGGTAACCAGTTCTACCAAAAAGTGGCCGGAAAGAGGCAGTAGCAGAACTGGTTACTTTTGTGGTCATAACTTGCTTAGTTTTCAAGCTATCGACTTGATTTCTATTGCATTGAATAGATAATCGAATTGGCTTTAATAAGAATTTTTTTTTTGTGCTGATAGTTGGAAAATAATTTTTTTTGCCAAAAATTACCATGGACTACCCCCTTTGCTTTTTTTTTAAAAAATGATAAAAATTTATTTTCGCACTATCTGCAAACAAAAAAATTCGAATTAAGGCCAATACGTTTTCTATCCAACGCAATAGCAATCAAGTCGATAGCTTGAAAACTTAGCAAGTTATGACCAAAAAGGTAACCAGTTCTACCAAAAAGTGGCCGGAAAGAGGCAGTAGCAGAACTGGTTACTTTTGTGGTCATAACTTGCTTAGTTTTCAAGCTATCGACTTGATTTCTATTGCATTGAATAGATAATCGAATTGGCTTTAATAAGAATTTTTTTTTGTGCTGATACTTGGAAAATAATTTTTTTTGCCAAAAATTACCATGGACTACCCCTTTTGCTTTTTTTGGAAAAAATGATAAAAATTTATTTTCGCACTATCTGCAAACAAAAAAATTCGAATTAAGGCCAATACGTTTTCTATCCAACGCAATAGCAATCAAGTCGATAGCTTGAAAACTTAGCAAGTTATGACCAAAAAGGTAACCAGTTCTACCAAAAAGTGGCCGGAAAGAGGCAGTAGCAGAACTGGTTACTTTTGTGGTCATAACTTGCTTAGTTTTCAAGCTATCGACTTGATTTCTATTGCATTGAATAGATAATCGAATTGGCTTTAATAAGAATTTTTTTTTGTGCTGATAGTTGGAAAATAATTTTTTTTGCCAAAAATTACCATGGACTACCCCCTTTGCTTTTTTTTTGAAAAAATGATAAAAATTTATTTTCGCACTATCTGCAAACAAAAAAATTCGAATTAAGGCCAATACGTTTTCTATCCAACGCAATAGCAATCAAGTCGATAGCTTGAAAACTTAGCAAGTTATGACCAAAAAGGTAACCAGTTCTACCAAAAAGTGGCCGGAAAGAGGCAGTAGCAGAACTGGTTACTTTTGTGGTCATAACTTGCTTAGTTTTCAAGCTATCGACTTGATTTCTATTGCATTGAATAGATAATCGAATTGGCTTTAATAAGAATTTTTTTTTGTGCTGATAGTTGGAAAATAATTTTTTTTGCCAAAAATTACCATGGACTACCCCTTTTGCTTTTTTTGGAAAAAATGATAAAAATTTATTTTCGCACTATCTGCAAACAAAAAAATTCGAATTAAGGCCAATACGTTTTCTATCCAACGCAATAGCAATCAAGTCGATAGCTTGAAAACTTAGCAAGTTATGACCAAAAAGGTAACCAGTTCTACCAAAAAGTGGCCGGAAAGAGGAAGTAGCAGAACTGGTTACTTTTGTGGTCATAACTTGCTTAGTTTTCAAGCTATCGACTTGATTTCTATTGCATTGAATAGATAATCGAATTGGCTTTAATAAGAATTTTTTTTTTGTGCTGATAGTTGGAAAATAATTTTTTTTGCCAAAAATTACCATGGACTACCCCCTTTGCTTTTTTTTTAAAAAATGATAAAAATTTATTTTCGCACTATCTGCAAACAAAAAAATTCGAATTAAGGCCAATACGTTTTCTATCCAACGCAATAGCAATCAAGTCGATAGCTTGAAAACTTAGCAAGTTATGACCAAAAAGGTAACCAGTTCTACCAAAAAGTGGCCGGAAAGAGGCAGTAGCAGAACTGGTTACTTTTGTGGTCATAACTTGCTTAGTTTTCAAGCTATCGACTTGATTTCTATTGCATTGAATAGATAATCGAATTGGCTTTAATAAGAATTTTTTTTTGTGCTGATACTTGGAAAATAATTTTTTTTGCCAAAAATTACCATGGACTACCCCTTTTGCTTTTTTTGGAAAAAATGATAAAAATTTATTTTCGCACTATCTGCAAACAAAAAAATTCGAATTAAGGCCAATACGTTTTCTATCCAACGCAATAGCAATCAAGTCGATAGCTTGAAAACTTAGCAAGTTATGACCAAAGAGGTAACCAGTTCTACCAAAAAGTGGCCGGAAAGAGGCAGTAGCAGAACTGGTTACTTTTGTGGTCATAACTTGCTTAGTTTTCAAGCTATCGACTTGATTTCTATTGCATTGAATAGATAATCGAATTGGCTTTAATAAGAATTTTTTTTTGTGCTGATAGTTGGAAAATAATTTTTTTTGCCAAAAATTACCATGGACTACCCCCTTTGCTTTTTTTTTAAAAAATGATAAAAATTTATTTTCGCACTATCTGCAAACAAAAAAATTCGAATTAAGGCCAATACGTTTTCTATCCAACGCAATAGCAATCAAGTCGATAGCTTGAAAACTTAGCAAGTTATGACCAAAGAGGTAACCAGTTCTACCAAAAAGTGGCCGGAAAGAGGCAGTAGCAGAACTGGTTACTTTTGTGGTCATAACTTGCTTAGTTTTCAAGCTATCGACTTGATTTCTATTGCATTGAATAGATAATCGAATTGGCTTTAATAAGAATTTTTTTTTTGTGCTGATACTTGGAAAATAATTTTTTTTGCCAAAAATTACCATGGACTACCCCTTTTGCTTTTTTTGGAAAAAATGAAAAAAATTTATTTTCGCACTATCTGCAAACAAAAAAATTCGAATTAAGGCCAATACGTTTTCTATCCAACGCAATAGCAATCAAGTCGATAGCTTGAAAACTTAGCAAGTTATGACCAAAAAGGTAACCAGTTCTACCAAAAAGTGGCCGGAAAGAGGCAGTAGCAGAACTGGTTACTTTTGTGGTCATAACTTGCTTAGTTTTCAAGCTATCGACTTGATTTCTATTGCATTGAATAGATAATCGAATTGGCTTTAATAAGAATTTTTTTTGTGCTGATAGTTGGAAAATAATTTTTTTTGCCAAAAATTACCATGGACTACCCCCTTTGCTTTTTTTTGAAAAAATGATAAAAATTTATTTTCGCACTATCCGCAAACAAAAAAATTCGAATTAAGGCCAATACGTTTTCTATCCAACGCAATAGCAATCAAGTCGATAGCTTGAAAACTTAGCAAGTTATGACCAAAAAGGTAACCAGTTCTACCAAAAAGTGGCCGGAAAGAGGCAGTAGCAGAACTGGTTACTTTTTTGGTCATAACTTGCTTAGTTTTCAAGCTATCGACTTGATTTCTATTGCATTGAATAGATAATCGAATTGGCTTTAATAAGAATTTTTTTTGTGCTGATAGTTGGAAAATAATTTTTTTTGCCAAAAATTACCATGGACTACCCCCTTTGCTTTTTTTTTGAAAAAATGATAAAAAATTTTTTTCGCACTATCTGCAAACAAAAAAATTCGAATTAAGGCCAATACGTTTTCTATCCAACGCAATAGCAATCAAGTCGATATATGGAAAACTTAGCAAGTTATGACCAAAAAGGTAACCAGTTCTACCAAAAAGTGGCCGGAAAGAGGCAGTAGCAGAACTGGTTACTTTTGTGGTCATAACTTGCTTAGTTTTCAAGCTATCGACTTGATTTCTATTGCATTGAATAGATAATCGCATTGGCTTTAATAAGAATTTTTTCTTTGTGCTGATAGTTGGAAAATAATTTTTTTTGCCAAAAATTACCATGGACTACCCCCTTTTGCTTTTTTTTGAAAAAATGATAAAAATTTATTTTCGCACTATCTGCAAACAAAAAAATTCGAATTAAGGCCAATACGTTTTCTATCCAACGCAATAGCAATCAAGTCGATAGCTTGAAAACTTAGCAAGTTATGACCAAAAAGGTAACCAGTTCTACCAAAAAGTGGCCGGAAAGAGGCAGTAGCAGAACTGGTTACTTTTGTGGTCATAACTTGCTTAGTTTTCAAGCTATCGACTTGATTTCTATTGCATTGAATAGATAATCGAATTGGCTTTAATAAGAATTTTTTTTGTGCTGATAGTTGGAAAATAATTTTTTTTGCCAAAAATTACCATGGACTACCCCCTTTGCTTTTTTTTTGAAAAAATGATAAAAATTTATTTTCGCACTATCTGCAAACAAAAAAATTCGAATTAAGGCCAATACGTTTTCTATCCAACGCAATAGCAATCAAGTCGATATATGGAAAACTTAGCAAGTTATGACCAAAAAGGTAACCAGTTCTACCAAAAAGTGGCCGGAAAGAGGCAGTAGCAGAACTGGTTACTTTTTTG
The DNA here is from genome assembly GCA_947397855.1 of Thelaira solivaga. Lineage (NCBI taxonomy): Eukaryota > Metazoa > Arthropoda > Insecta > Diptera > Tachinidae > Thelaira > Thelaira solivaga. The sequence continues at coordinate 12,276,660 of OX377614.1, forward strand.
GTCATAACTTGCTTAGTTTTCAAGCTATCGACTTGATTTCTATTGCATTGAATAGATAATCGAATTGGCTTTAATAAGAATTTTTTTTGTGCTGATAGTTGGAAAATAATTTTTTTTGCCAAAAATTACCATGGACTACCCCCTTTGCTTTTTTTTTGAAAAAATGATAAAAATTTATTTTCGCACTATCTGCAAACAAAAAAATTCGAATTAAGGCCAATACGTTTTCTATCCAACGCAATAGCAATCAAGTCGATATATGGAAAACTTAGCAAGTTATGACCAAAAAGGTAACCAGTTCTACCAAAAAGTGGCCGGAAAGAGGCAGTAGCAGAACTGGTTACTTTTGTGGTCATAACTTGCTTAGTTTTCAAGCTATCGACTTGATTTCTATTGCATTGAATAGATAATCGAATTGGCTTTAATAAGAATTTTTTTTTTGTGCTGATACTTGGAAAATAATTTTTTTTGCCAAAAATTACCATGGACTACCCCCTTTGCTTTTTTTGAAAAAATGATAAAAATTTATTTTTGCACTATCTGCAAACAAAAAAATTCGAATTAAGGCCAATGCGTTTTCTATCCAACGCAATAGCAATCAAGTCGATAGCTTGAAAACTTAGCAAGTTATGACCAAAAAGGTAACCAGTTCTACCAAAAAGTGGCCGGAAAGAGGCAGTAGCAGAACTGGTTACTTTTGTGGTCATAACTTGCTTAGTTTTCAAGCTATCGACTTGATTTCTATTGCATTGAATAGATAATCGAATTGGCTTTAATAAGAATTTTTTTTGTGCTGATAGTTGGAAAATAATTTTTTTTGCCAAAAATTACCATGGACTACCCCCTTTGCTTTTTTTTGAAAAAATGATAAAAATTTATTTTCGCACTATCTGCAAACAAAAAAATTCGAATTAAGGCCAATACGTTTTCTATCCAACGCAATAGCAATCAAGTCGATATATGGAAAACTTAGCAAGTTATGACCAAAAAGGTAACCAGTTCTACCAAAAAGTGGCCGGAAAGAGGCAGTAGCAGAACTGGTTACTTTTTTGGTCATAACTTGCTTAGTTTTCAAGCTATCGACTTGATTTCTATTGCATTGAATAGATAATCGAATTGGCTTTAATAAGAATTTTTTTTGTGCTGATAGTTGGAAAATAATTTTTTTTGCCAAAAATTACCATGGACTACCTACCCCCTTTGCTTTTTTTTGAAAAAATGATAAAAATTTATTTTCGCACTATCTGCAAACAAAAAAATTCGAATTAAGGCCAATACGTTTTCTATCCAACGCAATAGCAATCAAGTCGATATATGGAAAACTTAGCAAGTTATGACCAAAAAGGTAACCAGTTCTACCAAAAAGTGGCCGGAAAGAGGCAGTAGCAGAACTGGTTACTTTTGTGGTCATAACTTGCTTAGTTTTCAAGCTATCGACTTGATTTCTATTGCATTGAATAGATAATCGAATTGGCTTTAATAAGAATTTTTTTTGTGCTGATAGTTGGAAAATAATTTTTTTTGCCAAAAATTACCATGGACTACCCCCTTTGCTTTTTTTTGAAAAAATGATAAAAATTTATTTTCGCACTATCTGCAAACAAAAAAATTCGAATTAAGGCCAATACGTTTTCTATCCAACGCAATAGCAATCAAGTCGATAGCTTGAAAACTTAGCAAGTTATGACCAAAAAGCTAACCAGTTCTACCAAAAAGTGGCCGGAAAGAGGCAGTAGCAGAACTGGTTACTTTTGTGGTCATAACTTGCTTAGTTTTCAAGCTATCGACTTGATTTCTATTGCATTGAATAGATAATCGAATTGGCTTTAATAAGAATTTTTTTTGTGCTGATAGTTGGAAAATAATTTTTTTTGCCAAAAATTACCATGGACTACCCCCTTTGCTTTTTTTTGAAAAAATGATAAAAATTTATTTTCGCACTATCTGCAAACAAAAAAATTCGAATTAAGGCCAATACGTTTTCTATCCAACGCAATAGCAATCAAGTCGATAGCTTGAAAACTTAGCAAGTTATGACCAAAAAGGTAACCAGTTCTACCAAAAAGTGGCCTGAAAGAGGCAGTAGCAGAACTGGTTACTTTTGTGGTCATAACTTGCTTAGTTTTCAAGCTATCGACTTGATTTCTATTGCATTGAATAGATAATCGAATTGGCTTTAATAAGAATTTTTTTTTGTGCTGATAGTTGGAAAATAATTTTTTTTGCCAAAAATTACCATGGACTACCCCCTTTGCTTTTTTTTGAAAAAATTATAAAAATTTATTTTCGCACTATCTGCAAACAAAAAAATTCGAATTAAGGCCAATACGTTTTCTATCCAACGCAATAGCAATCAAGTCGATAGCTTGAAAACTTAGCAAGTTATGACCAAAAAGGTAACCAGTTCTACCAAAAAGTGGCCGGAAAGAGGCAGTAGCAGAACTCGTTACTTTTGTGGTCATAACTTGCTTAGTTTTCAAGCTATCGACTTGATTTCTATTGCATTGAATAGATAATCGAATTGGCTTTAATAAGAATTTTTTTTGTGCTGATAGTTGGAAAATAATTTTTTTTGCCAAAAATTACCATGGACTACCCCCTTTGCTTTTTTTTGAAAAAATTATAAAAATTTATTTTCGCACTATCTGCAAACAAAAAAATTCGAATTAAGGCCAATACGTTTTCTATCCAACGCAATAGCAATCAAGTCGATAGCTTGAAAACTTAGCAAGTTATGACCAAAAAGGTAACCAGTTCTACCAAAAAGTGGCCTGAAAGAGGCAGTAGCAGAACTGGTTACTTTTGTGGTCATAACTTGCTTAGTTTTCAAGCTATCGACTTGATTTCTATTGCATTGAATAGATAATCGAATTGGCTTTAATAAGAATTTTTTTTGTGCTGATAGTTGGAAAATAATTTTTTTTGCCAAAAATTACCATGGACTACCCCCTTTGCTTTTTTTTGAAAAAATTATAAAAATTTATTTTCGCACTATCTGCAAACAAAAAAATTCGAATTAAGGCCAATACGTTTTCTATCCAACGCAATAGCAATCAAGTCGATAGCTTGAAAACTTAGCAAGTTATGACCAAAAAGGTAACCAGTTCTACCAAAAAGTGGCCTGAAAGAGGCAGTAGCAGAACTGGTTACTTTTGTGGTCATAACTTGCTTAGTTTTCAAGCTATCGACTTGATTTCTATTGCATTGAATAGATAATCGAATTGGCTTTAATAAGAATTTTTTTTTGTGCTGATAGTTGGAAAATAATTTTTTTTGCCAAAAATTACCATGGACTACCCCCTTTGCTTTTTTTTGAAAAAATTATAAAAATTTATTTTCGCACTATCTGCAAACAAAAAAATTCGAATTAAGGCCAATACGTTTTCTATCCAACGCAATAGCAGTCAAGTCGATAGCTTGAAAACTTAGCAAGTTATGACCAAAAAGTTAACCAGTTCTACCAAAAAGTGGCCGGAAAGAGGCAGTAGCAGAACTGGTTACTTTTTTGGTCATAACTTGCTTAGTTTTCAAGCTATCGACTTGATTTCTATTGCATTGAATAGATAATCGAATTGGCTTTAATAAGAATTTTTTTTGTGCTGATAGTTGGAAAATAATTTTTTTTGCCAAAAATTACCATGGACTACCTACCCCCTTTGCTTTTTTTTGAAAAAATGATAAAAATTTATTTTCGCACTATCTGCAAACAAAAAAATTCGAATTAAGGCCAATACGTTTTCTATCCAACGCAATAGCAATCAAGTCGATATATGGAAAACTTAGCAAGTTATGACCAAAAAGGTAACCAGTTCTACCAAAAAGTGGCCGGAAAGAGGCAGTAGCAGAACTGGTTACTTTTGTGGTCATAACTTGCTTAGTTTTCAAGCTATCGACTTGATTTCTATTGCATTGAATAGATAATCGAATTGGCTTTAATAAGAATTTTTTTTGTGCTGATAGTTGGAAAATAATTTTTTTTGCCAAAAATTACCATGGACTACCCCCTTTGCTTTTTTTTGAAAAAATGATAAAAATTTATTTTCGCACTATCTGCAAACAAAAAAATTCGAATTAAGGCCAATACGTTTTCTATCCAACGCAATAGCAATCAAGTCGATAGCTTGAAAACTTAGCAAGTTATGACCAAAAAGGTAACCAGTTCTACCAAAAAGTGGCCGGAAAGAGGCAGTAGCAGAACTGGTTACTTTTGTGGTCATAACTTGCTTAGTTTTCAAGCTATCGACTTGATTTCTATTGCATTGAATAGATAATCGAATTGGCTTTAATAAGAATTTTTTTTGTGCTGATAGTTGGAAAATAATTTTTTTTGCCAAAAATTACCATGGACTACCTACCCCCTTTGCTTTTTTTTGAAAAAATGATAAAAATTTATTTTCGCACTATCTGCAAACAAAAAAATTCGAATTAAGGCCAATACGTTTTCTATCCAACGCAATAGCAATCAAGTCGATATATGGAAAACTTAGCAAGTTATGACCAAAAAGGTAACCAGTTCTACCAAAAAGTGGCCGGAAAGAGGCAGTAGCAGAACTGGTTACTTTTGTGGTCATAACTTGCTTAGTTTTCAAGCTATCGACTTGATTTCTATTGCATTGAATAGATAATCGAATTGGCTTTAATAAGAATTTTTTTTGTGCTGATAGTTGGAAAATAATTTTTTTTGCCAAAAATTACCATGGACTACCCCCTTTGCTTTTTTTTGAAAAAATGATAAAAATTTATTTTCGCACTATCTGCAAACAAAAAAATTCGAATTAAGGCCAATACGTTTTCTATCCAACGCAATAGCAATCAAGTCGATAGCTTGAAAACTTAGCAAGTTATGACCAAAAAGCTAACCAGTTCTACCAAAAAGTGGCCGGAAAGAGGCAGTAGCAGAACTGGTTACTTTTGTGGTCATAACTTGCTTAGTTTTCAAGCTATCGACTTGATTTCTATTGCATTGAATAGATAATCGAATTGGCTTTAATAAGAATTTTTTTTGTGCTGATAGTTGGAAAATAATTTTTTTTGCCAAAAATTACCATGGACTACCCCCTTTGCTTTTTTTTGAAAAAATGATAAAAATTTATTTTCGCACTATCTGCAAACAAAAAAATTCGAATTAAGGCCAATACGTTTTCTATCCAACGCAATAGCAATCAAGTCGATAGCTTGAAAACTTAGCAAGTTATGACCAAAAAGGTAACCAGTTCTACCAAAAAGTGGCCTGAAAGAGGCAGTAGCAGAACTGGTTACTTTTGTGGTCATAACTTGCTTAGTTTTCAAGCTATCGACTTGATTTCTATTGCATTGAATAGATAATCGAATTGGCTTTAATAAGAATTTTTTTTTGTGCTGATAGTTGGAAAATAATTTTTTTTGCCAAAAATTACCATGGACTACCCCCTTTGCTTTTTTTTGAAAAAATTATAAAAATTTATTTTCGCACTATCTGCAAACAAAAAAATTCGAATTAAGGCCAATACGTTTTCTATCCAACGCAATAGCAATCAAGTCGATAGCTTGAAAACTTAGCAAGTTATGACCAAAAAGGTAACCAGTTCTACCAAAAAGTGTCCGGAAAGAGGCAGTAGCAGAACTGGTTACTTTTGTGGTCATAACTTGCTTAGTTTTCAAGCTATCGACTTGATTTCTATTGCATTGAATAGATAATCGAATTGGCTTTAATAAGAATTTTTTTTGTGCTGATAGTTGGAAAATAATTTTTTTTGCCAAAAATTACCATGGACTACCCCCTTTGCTTTTTTTTGAAAAAATGATAAAAATTTATTTTCGCACTATCTGCAAACAAAAAAATTCGAATTAAGGCCAATACGTTTTCTATCCAACGCAATAGCAATCAAGTCGATAGCTTGAAAACTTAGCAAGTTATGACCAAAAAGGTAACCAGTTCTACCAAAAAGTGGCCTGAAAGAGGCAGTAGCAGAACTGGTTACTTTTGTGGTCATAACTTGCTTAGTTTTCAAGCTATCGACTTGATTTCTATTGCATTGAATAGATAATCGAATTGGCTTTAATAAGAATTTTTTTTGTGCTGATAGTTGGAAAATAATTTTTTTTGCCAAAAATTACCATGGACTACCCCCTTTGCTTTTTTTTGAAAAAATTATAAAAATTTATTTTCGCACTATCTGCAAACAAAAAAATTCGAATTAAGGCCAATACGTTTTCTATCCAACGCAATAGCAATCAAGTCGATAGCTTGAAAACTTAGCAAGTTATGACCAAAAAGGTAACCAGTTCTACCAAAAAGTGGCCTGAAAGAGGCAGTAGCAGAACTGGTTACTTTTGTGGTCATAACTTGCTTAGTTTTCAAGCTATCGACTTGATTTCTATTGCATTGAATAGATAATCGAATTGGCTTTAATAAGAATTTTTTTTTGTGCTGATAGTTGGAAAATAATTTTTTTTGCCAAAAATTACCATGGACTACCCCCTTTGCTTTTTTTTGAAAAAATTATAAAAATTTATTTTCGCACTATCTGCAAACAAAAAAATTCGAATTAAGGCCAATACGTTTTCTATCCAACGCAATAGCAGTCAAGTCGATAGCTTGAAAACTTAGCAAGTTATGACCAAAAAGTTAACCAGTTCTACCAAAAAGTGGCCGGAAAGAGGCAGTAGCAGAACTGGTTACTTTTTTGGTCATAACTTGCTTAGTTTTCAAGCTATCGACTTGATTTCTATTGCATTGAATAGATAATCGCATTGGCTTTAATAAGAATTTTTTTTTGTGCTGATAGTTGGAAAATAATTTTTTTTGCCAAAAATTACCATGGACTACCCCCTTTGCTTTTTTTTGAAAAAATGATAAAAATTTATTTTCGCACTATCTGCAAACAAAAAAATTCGAATTAAGGCCAATACGTTTTCTATCCAACGCAATAGCAATCAAGTCGATAGCTTGAAAACTTAGCAAGTTATGACCAAAAAGGTAACCAGTTCTACCAAAAAGTGGCCGGAAAGAGGCAGTAGCAGAACTGGTTACTTTTGTGGTCATAACTTGCTTAGTTTTCAAGCTATCGACTTGATTTCTATTGCATTGAATAGATAATCGAATTGGCTTTAATAAGAATTTTTTTTTGTGCTGATAGTTGGAAAATAATTTTTTTTGCCAAAAATTACCATGGACTACCCCCTTTGCTTTTTTTTGAAAAAATGATAAAAATTTATTTTCGCACTATCTGCAAACAAAAAAATTCGAATTAAGGCCAATACGTTTTCTATCCAACGCAATAGCAATCAAGTCGATAGCTTGAAAACTTAGCAAGTTATGACCAAAAAGGTAACCAGTTCTACCAAAAAGTGGCCTGAAAGAGGCAGTAGCAGAACTGGTTACTTTTGTGGTCATAACTTGCTTAGTTTTCAAGCTATCGACTTGATTTCTATTGCATTGAATAGATAATCGAATTGGCTTTAATAAGAATTTTTTTTTGTGCTGATAGTTGGAAAATAATTTTTTTTGCCAAAAATTACCATGGACTACCCCCTTTGCTTTTTTTTGAAAAAATGATAAAAATTTATTTTCGCACTATCTGCAAACAAAAAAATTCGAATTAAGGCCAATACGTTTTCTATCCAACGCAATAGCAATCAAGTCGATAGCTTGAAAACTTAGCAAGTTATGACCAAAAAGGTAACCAGTTCTACCAAAAAGTGTCCGGAAAGAGGCAGTAGCAGAACTGGTTACTTTTGTGGTCATAACTTGCTTAGTTTTCAAGCTATCGACTTGATTTCTATTGCATTGAATAGATAATCGAATTGGCTTTAATAAGAATTTTTTTTTGTGCTGATAGTTGGAAAATAATTTTTTTTGCCAAAAATTACCATGGACTACCCCCTTTGCTTTTTTTTGAAAAAATGATAAAAATTTATTTTCGCACTATCTGCAAACAAAAAAATTCGAATTAAGGCCAATACGTTTTCTATCCAACGCAATAGCAATCAAGTCGATAGCTTGAAAACTTAGCAAGTTATGACCAAAAAGGTAACCAGTTCTACCAAAAAGTGGCCGGAAAGAGGCAGTAGCAGAACTGGTTACTTTTTTGGTCATAACTTGCTTAGTTTTCAAGCTATCGACTTGATTTCTATTGCATTGAATAGATAATCGCATTGGCTTTAATAAGAATTTTTTTTGTGCTGATAGTGGGAAAATAATTTTTTTTTGCCAAAAATTACCATGGACTACCCCCTTTGCTTTTTTTTGAAAAAATGATAAAAATTTATTTTCGCACTATCTGCAAACAAAAAAATTCGAATTAAGGCCAATACGTTTTCTATCCAACGCAATAGCAATCAAGTCGATAGCTTGAAAACTTAGCAAGTTATGACCAAAAAGGTTACCAGTTCTACCAAAAAGTGGCCGGAAAGAGGCAGTAGCAGAACTGGTTACTTTTTTGGTCATAACTTGCTTAGTTTTCAAGCTATCGACTTGATTTCTATTGCATTGAATAGATAATCGAATTGGCTTTAATAAGAATTTTTTTTTGTGCTGATAGTTGGAAAATAATTTTTTTTGCCAAAAATTACCATGGACTACCCCCTTTGCTTTTTTTTGAAAAAATGATAAAAATTTATTTTCGCACTATCTGCAAACAAAAAAATTCGAATTAAGGCCAATACGTTTTCTATCCAACGCAATAGCAATCAAGTCGATAGCTTGAAAACTTAGCAAGTTATGACCAAAAAGGTAACCAGTTCTACCAAAAAGTGGCCGGAAAGAGGCAGTAGCAGAACTGGTTACTTTTTTGGTCATAACTTGCTTAGTTTTCAAGCTATCGACTTGATTTCTATTGCATTGAATAGATAATCGAATTGGCTTTAATAAGAATTTTTTTTGTGCTGATAGTTGGAAAATAATTTTTTTTGCCAAAAATTACCATGGACTACCCCCTTTGCTTTTTTTTGAAAAAATGATAAAAATTTATTTTCGCACTATCTGCAAACAAAAAAATTCGAATTAAGGCCAATACGTTTTCTATCCAACGCAATAGCAATCAAGTCGATAGCTTGAAAACTTAGCAAGTTATAACCAAAAAGGTAACCAGTTCTACCAAAAAGTGGCCGGAAAGAGGCAGTAGCAGAACTGGTTACTTTTTTGGTCATAACTTGCTTAGTTTTCAAGCTATCGACTTGATTTCTATTGAATTGAATAGATAATCGAATTGGCTTTAATAAGAATTTTTTTTGTGCTGATAGTTGGAAAATATTTTTTTTTGCCAAAAATTACCATGGACTACCCCCTTTGCTTTTTTTTTGAAAAAATGATAAAAATTTATTTTCGCACTATCTGCAAACAAAAAAATTCGAATTAAGGCCAATACGTTTTCTATCCAACGCAATAGCAATCAAGTCGATAGCTTGAAAACTTAGCAAGTTATGACCAAAAAGGTAACCAGTTCTACCAAAAAGTGGCCGGAAAGAGGCAGTAGCAGAACTGGTTACTTTTGTGGTCATAACTTGCTTAGTTTTCAAGCTATCGACTTGATTTCTATTGCATTGAATAGATAATCGAATTGGCTTTAATAAGAATTTTTTTTGTGCTGATAGTTGGAAAATAATTTTTTTTGCCAAAAATTACCATGGACTACCCCCTTTGCTTTTTTTTGAAAAAATGATAAAAATTTATTTTCGCACTATCTGCAAACAAAAAAATTCGAATTAAGGCCAATACGTTTTCTATCCAACGCAATAGCAATCAAGTCGATAGCTTGAAAACTTAGCAAGTTATGACCAAAAAGGTAACCAGTTCTACCAAAAAGTGGCCTGAAAGAGGCAGTAGCAGAACTGGTTACTTTTGTGGTCATAACTTGCTTAGTTTTCAAGCTATCGACTTGATTTCTATTGCATTGAATAGATAATCGCATTGGCTTTAATAAGAATTTTTTTTTGTGCTGATAGTTGGAAAATAATTTTTTTTGCCAAAAATTACCATGGACTACCCCCTTTGCTTTTTTTTGAAAAAAATGATAAAAATTTATTTTCGCACTATCTGCAAACAAAAAAATTCGAATTAAGGCCAATACGTTTTCTATCCAACGCAATAGCAATCAAGTCGATAGCTTGAAAACTTAGCAAGTTATGACCAAAAAGGTAACCAGTTCTACCAAAAAGTGGCCTGAAAGAGGCAGTAGCAGAACTGGTTACTTTTGTGGTCATAACTTGCTTAGTTTTCAAGCTATCGACTTGATTTCTATTGCATTGAATAGATAATCGAATTGGCTTTAATAAGAATTTTTTTTTGTGCTGATAGTTGGAAAATAATTTTTTTTGCCAAAAATTACCATGGACTACCCCCTTTGCTTTTTTTTGAAAAATGATAAAAATTTATTTTCGCACTATCTGCAAACAAAAAAATTCGAATTAAGGCCAATACGTTTTCTATCCAACGCAATAGCAATCAAGTCGATAGCTTGAAAACTTAGCAAGTTATGACCAAAAAGGTAACCAGTTCTACCAAAAAGTGTCCGGAAAGAGGCAGTAGCAGAACTGGTTACTTTTGTGGTCATAACTTGCTTAGTTTTCAAGCTATCGACTTGATTTCTATTGCATTGAATAGATAATCGAATTGGCTTTAATAAGAATTTTTTTTGTGCTGATAGTTGGAAAATAATTTTTTTTGCCAAAAATTACCATGGACTACCCCCTTTGCTTTTTTTTTGAAAAAATGATAAAAATTTATTTTCGCACTATCTGCAAACAAAAAAATTCGAATTAAGGCCAATACGTTTTCTATCCAACGCAATAGCAATCAAGTCGATAGCTTGAAAACTTAGCAAGTTATGACCAAAAAGGTAACCAGTTCTACCAAAAAGTGGCCGGAAAGAGGCAGTAGCAGAACTGGTTACTTTTTTGGTCATAACTTGCTTAGTTTTCAAGCTATCGACTTGATTTCTATTGCATTGAATAGATAATCGCATTGGCTTTAATAAGAATTTTTTTTGTGCTGATAGTGGGAAAATAATTTTTTTTTGCCAAAAATTACCATGGACTACCCCCTTTGCTTTTTTTTGAAAAAATGATAAAAATTTATTTTCGCACTATCTGCAAACAAAAAAATTCGAATTAAGGCCAATACGTTTTCTATCCAACGCAATAGCAATCAAGTCGATAGCTTGAAAACTTAGCAAGTTATGACCAAAAAGGTAACCAGTTCTACCAAAAAGTGGCCGGAAAGAGGCAGTAGCAGAACTGGTTACTTTTTTGGTCATAACTTGCTTAGTTTTCAAGCTATCGACTTGATTTCTATTGCATTGAATAGATAATCGAATTGGCTTTAATAAGAATTTTTTTTGTGCTGATAGTTGGAAAATAATTTTTTTGCCAAAAATTACCATGGACTACCCCCTTTGCTTTTTTTTGAAAAAATGATAAAAATTTATTTTCGCACTATCTGCAAACAAAAAAATTCGAATTAAGGCCAATACGTTTTCTATCCAACGCAATAGCAATCAAGTCGATAGCTTGAAAACTTAGCAAGTTATAACCAAAAAGGTAACCAGTTCTACCAAAAAGTGGCCGGAAAGAGGCAGTAGCAGAACTGGTTACTTTTTTGGTCATAACTTGCTTAGTTTTCAAGCTATCGACTTGATTTCTATTGCATTGAATAGATAATCGAATTGGCTTTAATAAGAATTTTTTTTGTGCTGATAGTTGGAAAATAATTTTTTTTGCCAAAAATTACCATGGACTACCCCCTTTGCTTTTTTTTTGAAAAAATGATAAAAATTTATTTTCGCACTATCTGCAAACAAAAAAATTCGAATTAAGGCCAATACGTTTTCTATCCAACGCAATAGCAATCAAGTCGATAGCTTGAAAACTTAGCAAGTTATGACCAAAAAGGTAACCAGTTCTACCAAAAAGTGGCCGGAAAGAGGCAGTAGCAGAACTGGTTACTTTTTTGGTCATAACTTGCTTAGTTTTCAAGCTATCGACTTGATTTCTATTGCATTGAATAGATAATCGAATTGGCTTTAATAAGAATTTTTTTTGTGCTGATAGTTGGAAAATAATTTTTTTTGCCAAAAATTACCATGGACTACCCCCTTTGCTTTTTTTTGAAAAAATGATAAAAATTTATTTTCGCACTATCTGCAAACAAAAAAATTCGAATTAAGGCCAATACGTTTTCTATCCAACGCAATAGCAATCAAGTCGATAGCTTGAAAACTTAGCAAGTTATAACCAAAAAGGTAACCAGTTCTACCAAAAAGTGGCCGGAAAGAGGCAGTAGCAGAACTGGTTACTTTTTTGGTCATAACTTGCTTAGTTTTCAAGCTATCGACTTGATTTCTATTGCATTGAATAGATAATCGAATTGGCTTTAATAAGAATTTTTTTTGTGCTGATAGTTGGAAAATAATTTTTTTTGCCAAAAATTACCATGGACTACCCCCTTTGCTTTTTTTTGAAAAAATGATAAAAATTTATTTTCGCACTATCTGCAAACAAAAAAATTCGAATTAAGGCCAATACGTTTTCTATCCAACGCAATAGCAATCAAGTCGATAGCTTGAAAACTTAGCAAGTTATGACCAAAAAGGTAACCAGTTCTACCAAAAAGTGGCCGGAAAGAGGCAGTAGCAGAACTGGTTACTTTTTTGGTCATAACTTGCTTAGTTTTCAAGCTATCGACTTGATTTCTATTGCATTGAATAGATAATCGAATTGGCTTTAATAAGAATTTTTTTTGTGCTGATAGTTGGAAAATAATTTTTTTTGCCAAAAATTACCATGGACTACCCCCTTTGCTTTTTTTTGAAAAAATGATAAAAATTTATTTTCGCACTATCTGCAAACAAAAAAATTCGAATTAAGGCCAATACGTTTTCTATCCAACGCAATAGCAATCAAGTCGATAGCTTGAAAACTTAGCAAGTTATGACCAAAAAGGTAACCAGTTCTACCAAAAAGTGGCCTGAAAGAGGCAGTAGCAGAACTGGTTACTTTTGTGGTCATAACTTGCTTAGTTTTCAAGCTATCGACTTGATTTCTATTGCATTGAATAGATAATCGCATTGGCTTTAATAAGAATTTTTTTTTGTGCTGATAGTTGGAAAATAATTTTTTTTGCCAAAAATTACCATGGACTACCCCCTTTGCTTTTTTTTTGAAAAAAATGATAAAAATTTATTTTCGCACTATCTGCAAACAAAAAAATTCGAATTAAGGCCAATACGTTTTCTATCCAACGCAATAGCAATCAAGTCGATAGCTTGAAAACTTAGCAAGTTATGACCAAAAAGGTAACCAGTTCTACCAAAAAGTGGCCTGAAAGAGGCAGTAGCAGAACTGGTTACTTTTGTGGTCATAACTTGCTTAGTTTTCAAGCTATCGACTTGATTTCTATTGCATTGAATAGATAATCGAATTGGCTTTAATAAGAATTTTTTTTTGTGCTGATAGTTGGAAAATAATTTTTTTTGCCAAAAATTACCATGGACTACCCCCTTTGCTTTTTTTTGAAAAAATGATAAAAATTTATTTTCGCACTATCTGCAAACAAAAAAATTCGAATTAAGGCCAATACGTTTTCTATCCAACGCAATAGCAATCAAGTCGATAGCTTGAAAACTTAGCAAGTTATGACCAAAAAGGTAACCAGTTCTACCAAAAAGTGTCCGGAAAGAGGCAGTAGCAGAACTGGTTACTTTTGTGGTCATAACTTGCTTAGTTTTCAAGCTATCGACTTGATTTCTATTGCATTGAATAGATAATCGAATTGGCTTTAATAAGAATTTTTTTTGTGCTGATAGTTGGAAAATAATTTTTTTTGCCAAAAATTACCATGGACTACCCCCTTTGCTTTTTTTTGAAAAAATGATAAAAATTTATTTTCGCACTATCTGCAAACAAAAAAATTCGAATTAAGGCCAATACGTTTTCTATCCAACGCAATAGCAATCAAGTCGATAGCTTGAAAACTTAGCAAGTTATGACCAAAAAGGTAACCAGTTCTACCAAAAAGTGGCCGGAAAGAGGCAGTAGCAGAACTGGTTACTTTTTTGGTCATAACTTGCTTAGTTTTCAAGCTATCGACTTGATTTCTATTGCATTGAATAGATAATCGCATTGGCTTTAATAAGAATTTTTTTTTGTGCTGATAGTTGGAAAATAATTTTTTTTGCCAAAAATTACCATGGACTACCCCCTTTGCTTTTTTTTGAAAAAATGATAAAAATTTATTTTCGCACTATCTGCAAACAAAAAAATTCGAATTAAGGCCAATACGTTTTCTATCCAACGCAATAGCAATCAAGTCGATAGCTTGAAAACTTAGCAAGTTATGACCAAAAAGGTAACCAGTTCTACCAAAAAGTGGCCGGAAAGAGGCAGTAGCAGAACTGGTTACTTTTTTGGTCATAACTTGCTTAGTTTTCAAGCTATCGACTTGATTTCTATTGAATTGAATAGATAATCGAATTGGCTTTAATAAGAATTTTTTTTGTGCTGATAGTTGGAAAATAATTTTTTTTGCCAAAAATTACCATGGACTACCCCCTTTGCTTTTTTTTGAAAAAATGATAAAAATTTATTTTCGCACTATCTGCAAACAAAAAAATTCGAATTAAGGCCAATACGTTTTCTATCCAACGCAATAGCAATCAAGTCGATAGCTTGAAAACTTAGCAAGTTATAACCAAAAAGGTAACCAGTTCTACCAAAAAGTGGCCGGAAAGAGGCAGTAGCAGAACTGGTTACTTTTTTGGTCATAACTTGCTTAGTTTTCAAGCTATCGACTTGATTTCTATTGAATTGAATAGATAATCGAATTGGCTTTAATAAGAATTTTTTTTGTGCTGATAGTTGGAAAATAATTTTTTTTGCCAAAAATTACCATGGACTACCCCCTTTGCTTTTTTTTGAAAAAATGATAAAAATTTATTTTCGCACTATCTGCAAACAAAAAAATTCGAATTAAGGCCAATACGTTTTCTATCCAACGCAATAGCAATCAAGTCGATAGCTTGAAAACTTAGCAAGTTATGACCAAAAAGGTAACCAGTTCTACCAAAAAGTGGCCTGAAAGAGGCAGTAGCAGAACTGGTTACTTTTGTGGTCATAACTTGCTTAGTTTTCAAGCTATCGACTTGATTTCTATTGCATTGAATAGATAATCGCATTGGCTTTAATAAGAATTTTTTTTTGTGCTGATAGTTGGAAAATAATTTTTTTTGCCAAAAATTACCATGGACTACCCCCTTTGCTTTTTTTTGAAAAAAATGATAAAAATTTATTTTCGCACTATCTGCAAACAAAAAAATTCGAATTAAGGCCAATACGTTTTCTATCCAACGCAATAGCAATCAAGTCGATAGCTTGAAAACTTAGCAAGTTATAACCAAAAAGGTAACCAGTTCTACCAAAAAGTGTCCGGAAAGAGGCAGTAGCAGAACTGGTTACTTTTTTGGTCATAACTTGCTTAGTTTTCAAGCTATCGACTTGATTTCTATTGAATTGAATAGATAATCGAATTGGCTTTAATAAGAATTTTTTTTGTGCTGATAGTTGGAAAATAATTTTTTTTGCCAAAAATTACCATGGACTACCCCCTTTGCTTTTTTTTGAAAAAATGATAAAAATTTATTTTCGCACTATCTGCAAACAAAAAAATTCGAATTAAGGCCAATACGTTTTCTATCCAACGCAATAGCAATCAAGTCGATAGCTTGAAAACTTAGCAAGTTATGACCAAAAAGGTAACCAGTTCTACCAAAAAGTGGCCTGAAAGAGGCAGTAGCAGAACTGGTTACTTTTGTGGTCATAACTTGCTTAGTTTTCAAGCTATCGACTTGATTTCTATTGCATTGAATAGATAATCGAATTGGCTTTAATAAGAATTTTTTTTGTGCTGATAGTTGGAAAATAATTTTTTTTGCCAAAAATTACCATGGACTACCCCCTTTGCTTTTTTTTGAAAAAATGATAAAAATTTATTTTCGCACTATCTGCAAACAAAAAAATTCGAATTAAGGCCAATACGTTTTCTATCCAACGCAATAGCAATCAAGTCGATAGCTTGAAAACTTAGCAAGTTATGACCAAAAAGGTTACCAGTTCTACCAAAAAGTGGCCTGAAAGAGGCAGTAGCAGAACTGGTTACTTTTGTGGTCATAACTTGCTTAGTTTTCAAGCTATCGACTTGATTTCTATTGCATTGAATAGATAATCGAATTGGCTTTAATAAGAATTTTTTTTTGTGCTGATAGTTGGAAAATAATTTTTTTTGCCAAAAATTACCATGGACTACCCCCTTTGCTTTTTTTTGAAAAAATGATAAAAATTTATTTTCGCACTATCTGCAAACAAAAAAATTCGAATTAAGGCCAATACGTTTTCTATCCAACGCAATAGCAATCAAGTCGATAGCTTGAAAACTTAGCAAGTTATGACCAAAAAGGTAACCAGTTCTACCAAAAAGTGTCCGGAAAGAGGCAGTAGCAGAACTGGTTACTTTTGTGGTCATAACTTGCTTAGTTTTCAAGCTATCGACTTGATTTCTATTGCATTGAATAGATAATCGAATTGGCTTTAATAAGAATTTTTTTTGTGCTGATAGTTGGAAAATAATTTTTTTTGCCAAAAATTACCATGGACTACCCCCTTTGCTTTTTTTTGAAAAAATGATAAAAATTTATTTTCGCACTATCTGCAAACAAAAAAATTCGAATTAAGGCCAATACGTTTTCTATCCAACGCAATAGCAATCAAGTCGATAGCTTGAAAACTTAGCAAGTTATGACCAAAAAGGTTACCAGTTCTACCAAAAAGTGGCCTGAAAGAGGCAGTAGCAGAACTGGTTACTTTTGTGGTCATAACTTGCTTAGTTTTCAAGCTATCGACTTGATTTCTATTGCATTGAATAGATAATCGAATTGGCTTTAATAAGAATTTTTTTTTGTGCTGATAGTTGGAAAATAATTTTTTTTGCCAAAAATTACCATGGACTACCCCCTTTGCTTTTTTTTGAAAAAAATGATAAAAATTTATTTTCGCACTATCTGCAAACAAAAAAATTCGAATTAAGGCCAATACGTTTTCTATCCAACGCAATAGCAATCAAGTCGATAGCTTGAAAACTTAGCAAGTTATAACCAAAAAGGTAACCAGTTCTACCAAAAAGTGTCCGGAAAGAGGCAGTAGCAGAACTGGTTACTTTTTTGGTCATAACTTGCTTAGTTTTCAAGCTATCGACTTGATTTCTATTGAATTGAATAGATAATCGAATTGGCTTTAATAAGAATTTTTTTTGTGCTGATAGTTGGAAAATAATTTTTTTTGCCAAAAATTACCATGGACTACCCCCTTTGCTTTTTTTTGAAAAAATGATAAAAATTTATTTTCGCACTATCTGCAAACAAAAAAATTCGAATTAAGGCCAATACGTTTTCTATCCAACGCAATAGCAATCAAGTCGATAGCTTGAAAACTTAGCAAGTTATGACCAAAAAGGTAACCAGTTCTACCAAAAAGTGGCCTGAAAGAGGCAGTAGCAGAACTGGTTACTTTTGTGGTCATAACTTGCTTAGTTTTCAAGCTATCGACTTGATTTCTATTGCATTGAATAGATAATCGAATTGGCTTTAATAAGAATTTTTTTTGTGCTGATAGTTGGAAAATAATTTTTTTTGCCAAAAATTACCATGGACTACCCCCTTTGCTTTTTTTTGAAAAAATGATAAAAATTTATTTTCGCACTATCTGCAAACAAAAAAATTCGAATTAAGGCCAATACGTTTTCTATCCAACGCAATAGCAATCAAGTCGATAGCTTGAAAACTTAGCAAGTTATGACCAAAAAGGTTACCAGTTCTACCAAAAAGTGGCCTGAAAGAGGCAGTAGCAGAACTGGTTACTTTTGTGGTCATAACTTGCTTAGTTTTCAAGCTATCGACTTGATTTCTATTGCATTGAATAGATAATCGAATTGGCTTTAATAAGAATTTTTTTTTGTGCTGATAGTTGGAAAATAATTTTTTTTGCCAAAAATTACCATGGACTACCCCCTTTGCTTTTTTTTGAAAAAATGATAAAAATTTATTTTCGCACTATCTGCAAACAAAAAAATTCGAATTAAGGCCAATACGTTTTCTATCCAACGCAATAGCAATCAAGTCGATAGCTTGAAAACTTAGCAAGTTATGACCAAAAAGGTAACCAGTTCTACCAAAAAGTGTCCGGAAAGAGGCAGTAGCAGAACTGGTTACTTTTGTGGTCATAACTTGCTTAGTTTTCAAGCTATCGACTTGATTTCTATTGCATTGAATAGATAATCGAATTGGCTTTAATAAGAATTTTTTTTGTGCTGATAGTTGGAAAATAATTTTTTTTGCCAAAAATTACCATGGACTACCCCCTTTGCTTTTTTTTGAAAAAATGATAAAAATTTATTTTCGCACTATCTGCAAACAAAAAAATTCGAATTAAGGCCAATACGTTTTCTATCCAACGCAATAGCAATCAAGTCGATAGCTTGAAAACTTAGCAAGTTATGACCAAAAAGGTTACCAGTTCTACCAAAAAGTGGCCTGAAAGAGGCAGTAGCAGAACTGGTTACTTTTGTGGTCATAACTTGCTTAGTTTTCAAGCTATCGACTTGATTTCTATTGCATTGAATAGATAATCGAATTGGCTTTAATAAGAATTTTTTTTTGTGCTGATAGTTGGAAAATAATTTTTTTTGCCAAAAATTACCATGGACTACCCCCTTTGCTTTTTTTTGAAAAAATGATAAAAATTTATTTTCGCACTATCTGCAAACAAAAAAATTCGAATTAAGGCCAATACGTTTTCTATCCAACGCAATAGCAATCAAGTCGATAGCTTGAAAACTTAGCAAGTTATGACCAAAAAGGTAACCAGTTCTACCAAAAAGTGGCCGGAAAGAGGCAGTAGCAGAACTGGTTACTTTTTTGGTCATAACTTGCTTAGTTTTCAAGCTATCGACTTGATTTCTATTGCATTGAATAGATAATCGAATTGGCTTTAATAAGAATTTTTTTTTGTGCTGATAGTTGGAAAATAATTTTTTTTGCCAAAAATTACCATGGACTACCCCCTTTGCTTTTTTTTGAAAAAATGATAAAAATTTATTTTCGCACTATCTGCAAACAAAAAAATTCGAATTAAGGCCAATACGTTTTCTATCCAACGCAATAGCAATCAAGTCGATAGCTTGAAAACTTAGCAAGTTATGACCAAAAAGGTAACCAGTTCTACCAAAAAGTGGCCGGAAAGAGGCAGTAGCAGAACTGGTTACTTTTTTGGTCATAACTTGCTTAGTTTTCAAGCTATCGACTTGATTTCTATTGCATTGAATAGATAATCGCATTGGCTTTAATAAGAATTTTTTTTGTGCTGATAGTGGGAAAATAATTTTTTTTTGCCAAAAATTACCATGGACTACCCCCTTTGCTTTTTTTTGAAAAAATGATAAAAATTTATTTTCGCACTATCTGCAAACAAAAAAATTCGAATTAAGGCCAATACGTTTTCTATCCAACGCAATAGCAATCAAGTCGATAGCTTGAAAACTTAGCAAGTTATGACCAAAAAGGTAACCAGTTCTACCAAAAAGTGGCCGGAAAGAGGCAGTAGCAGAACTGGTTACTTTTTTGGTCATAACTTGCTTAGTTTTCAAGCTATCGACTTGATTTCTATTGCATTGAATAGATAATCGAATTGGCTTTAATAAGAATTTTTTTTTGTGCTGATAGTTGGAAAATAATTTTTTTTGCCAAAAATTACCATGGACTACCCCCTTTGCTTTTTTTTGAAAAAATGATAAAAATTTATTTTCGCACTATCTGCAAACAAAAAAATTCGAATTAAGGCCAATACGTTTTCTATCCAACGCAATAGCAATCAAGTCGATAGCTTGAAAACTTAGCAAGTTATGACCAAAAAGGTAACCAGTTCTACCAAAAAGTGGCCGGAAAGAGGCAGTAGCAGAACTGGTTACTTTTTTGGTCATAACTTGCTTAGTTTTCAAGCTATCGACTTGATTTCTATTGAATTGAATAGATAATCGAATTGGCTTTAATAAGAATTTTTTTTGTGCTGATAGTTGGAAAATAATTTTTTTTGCCAAAAATTACCATGGACTACCCCCTTTGCTTTTTTTTGAAAAAATGATAAAAATTTATTTTCGCACTATCTGCAAACAAAAAAATTCGAATTAAGGCCAATACGTTTTCTATCCAACGCAATAGCAATCAAGTCGATAGCTTGAAAACTTAGCAAGTTATAACCAAAAAGGTAACCAGTTCTACCAAAAAGTGGCCGGAAAGAGGCAGTAGCAGAACTGGTTACTTTTTTGGTCATAACTTGCTTAGTTTTCAAGCTATCGACTTGATTTCTATTGAATTGAATAGATAATCGAATTGGCTTTAATAAGAATTTTTTTTGTGCTGATAGTTGGAAAATAATTTTTTTTGCCAAAAATTACCATGGACTACCCCCTTTGCTTTTTTTTGAAAAAATGATAAAAATTTATTTTCGCACTATCTGCAAACAAAAAAATTCGAATTAAGGCCAATACGTTTTCTATCCAACGCAATAGCAATCAAGTCGATAGCTTGAAAACTTAGCAAGTTATGACCAAAAAGGTAACCAGTTCTACCAAAAAGTGGCCTGAAAGAGGCAGTAGCAGAACTGGTTACTTTTGTGGTCATAACTTGCTTAGTTTTCAAGCTATCGACTTGATTTCTATTGCATTGAATAGATAATCGCATTGGCTTTAATAAGAATTTTTTTTTGTGCTGATAGTTGGAAAATAATTTTTTTTGCCAAAAATTACCATGGACTACCCCCTTTGCTTTTTTTTGAAAAAAATAATAAAAATTTATTTTCGCACTATCTGCAAACAAAAAAATTCGAATTAAGGCCAATACGTTTTCTATCCAACGCAATAGCAATCAAGTCGATAGCTTGAAAACTTAGCAAGTTATAACCAAAAAGGTAACCAGTTCTACCAAAAAGTGTCCGGAAAGAGGCAGTAGCAGAACTGGTTACTTTTTTGGTCATAACTTGCTTAGTTTTCAAGCTATCGACTTGATTTCTATTGAATTGAATAGATAATCGAATTGGCTTTAATAAGAATTTTTTTTGTGCTGATAGTTGGAAAATAATTTTTTTTGCCAAAAATTACCATGGACTACCCCCTTTGCTTTTTTTTGAAAAAATGATAAAAATTTATTTTCGCACTATCTGCAAACAAAAAAATTCGAATTAAGGCCAATACGTTTTCTATCCAACGCAATAGCAATCAAGTCGATAGCTTGAAAACTTAGCAAGTTATGACCAAAAAGGTAACCAGTTCTACCAAAAAGTGGCCTGAAAGAGGCAGTAGCAGAACTGGTTACTTTTGTGGTCATAACTTGCTTAGTTTTCAAGCTATCGACTTGATTTCTATTGCATTGAATAGATAATCGCATTGGCTTTAATAAGAATTTTTTTTTGTGCTGATAGTTGGAAAATAATTTTTTTTGCCAAAAATTACCATGGACTACCCCCTTTGCTTTTTTTTGAAAAAAATGATAAAAATTTATTTTCGCACTATCTGCAAACAAAAAAATTCGAATTAAGGCCAATACGTTTTCTATCCAACGCAATAGCAATCAAGTCGATAGCTTGAAAACTTAGCAAGTTATGACCAAAAAGGTTACCAGTTCTACCAAAAAGTGGCCTGAAAGAGGCAGTAGCAGAACTGGTTACTTTTGTGGTCATAACTTGCTTAGTTTTCAAGCTATCGACTTGATTTCTATTGCATTGAATAGATAATCGAATTGGCTTTAATAAGAATTTTTTTTTGTGCTGATAGTTGGAAAATAATTTTTTTTGCCAAAAATTACCATGGACTACCCCCTTTGCTTTTTTTTGAAAAAATGATAAAAATTTATTTTCGCACTATCTGCAAACAAAAAAATTCGAATTAAGGCCAATACGTTTTCTATCCAACGCAATAGCAATCAAGTCGATAGCTTGAAAACTTAGCAAGTTATGACCAAAAAGGTAACCAGTTCTACCAAAAAGTGGCCGGAAAGAGGCAGTAGCAGAACTGGTTACTTTTTTGGTCATAACTTGCTTAGTTTTCAAGCTATCGACTTGATTTCTATTGCATTGAATAGATAATCGAATTGGCTTTAATAAGAATTTTTTTTGTGCTGATAGTTGGAAAATAATTTTTTTTGCCAAAAATTACCATGGACTACCCCCTTTGCTTTTTTTTGAAAAAATGATAAAAATTTATTTTCGCACTATCTGCAAACAAAAAAATTCGAATTAAGGCCAATACGTTTTCTATCCAACGCAATAGCAATCAAGTCGATAGCTTGAAAACTTAGCAAGTTATGACCAAAAAGGTAACCAGTTCTACCAAAAAGTGGCCGGAAAGAGGCAGTAGCAGAACTGGTTACTTTTTTGGTCATAACTTGCTTAGTTTTCAAGCTATCGACTTGATTTCTATTGCATTGAATAGATAATCGAATTGGCTTTAATAAGAATTTTTTTTTGTGCTGATAGTTGGAAAATAATTTTTTTTGCCAAAAATTACCATGGACTACCCCCTTTGCTTTTTTTTGAAAAAATGATAAAAATTTATTTTCGCACTATCTGCAAACAAAAAAATTCGAATTAAGGCCAATACGTTTTCTATCCAACGCAATAGCAATCAAGTCGATAGCTTGAAAACTTAGCAAGTTATGACCAAAAAGGTAACCAGTTCTACCAAAAAGTGGCCGGAAAGAGGCAGTAGCAGAACTGGTTACTTTTTTGGTCATAACTTGCTTAGTTTTCAAGCTATCGACTTGATTTCTATTGCATTGAATAGATAATCGAATTGGCTTTAATAAGAATTTTTTTTTGTGCTGATAGTTGGAAAATAATTTTTTTTGCCAAAAATTACCATGGACTACCCCCTTTGCTTTTTTTTGAAAAAATGATAAAAATTTATTTTCGCACTATCTGCAAACAAAAAAATTCGAATTAAGGCCAATACGTTTTCTATCCAACGCAATAGCAATCAAGTCGATAGCTTGAAAACTTAGCAAGTTATGACCAAAAAGGTAACCAGTTCTACCAAAAAGTGGCCGGAAAGAGGCAGTAGCAGAACTGGTTACTTTTTTGGTCATAACTTGCTTAGTTTTCAAGCTATCGACTTGATTTCTATTGCATTGAATAGATAATCGAATTGGCTTTAATAAGAATTTTTTTTTGTGCTGATAGTTGGAAAATAATTTTTTTTGCCAAAAATTACCATGGACTACCCCCTCTGCTTTTTTTTGAAAAAATGATAAAAATTTATTTTCGCACTATCTGCAAACAAAAAAATTCGAATTAAGGCCAATACGTTTTCTATCCAACGCAATAGCAATCAAGTCGATAGCTTGAAAACTTAGCAAGTTATGACCAAAAAGGTAACCAGTTCTACCAAAAAGTGGCCGGAAAGAGGCAGTAGCAGAACTGGTTACTTTTTTGGTCATAACTTGCTTAGTTTTCAAGCTATCGACTTGATTTCTATTGCATTGAATAGATAATCGAATTGGCTTTAATAAGAATTTTTTTTGTGCTGATAGTTGGAAAATAATTTTTTTTGCCAAAAATTACCATGGACTACCCCCTTTGCTTTTTTTTGAAAAAATGATAAAAATTTATTTTCGCACTATCTGCAAACAAAAAAATTCGAATTAAGGCCAATACGTTTTCTATCCAACGCAATAGCAATCAAGTCGATAGCTTGAAAACTTAGCAAGTTATGACCAAAAAGGTAACCAGTTCTACCAAAAAGTGGCCGGAAAGAGGCAGTAGCAGAACTGGTTACTTTTTTGGTCATAACTTGCTTAGTTTTCAAGCTATCGACTTGATTTCTATTGAATTGAATAGATAATCGAATTGGCTTTAATAAGAATTTTTTTTGTGCTGATAGTTGGAAAATAATTTTTTTTGCCAAAAATTACCATGGACTACCCCCTTTGCTTTTTTTTGAAAAAATGATAAAAATTTATTTTCGCACTATCTGCAAACAAAAAAATTCGAATTAAGGCCAATACGTTTTCTATCCAACGCAATAGCAATCAAGTCGATAGCTTGAAAACTTAGCAAGTTATGACCAAAAAGGTAACCAGTTCTACCAAAAAGTGGCCTGAAAGAGGCAGTAGCAGAACTGGTTACTTTTGTGGTCATAACTTGCTTAGTTTTCAAGCTATCGACTTGATTTCTATTGCATTGAATAGATAATCGAATTGGCTTTAATAAGAATTTTTTTGTGCTGATAGTTGGAAAATAATTTTTTTTGCCAAAAATTACCATGGACTACCCCCTTTGCTTTTTTTTGAAAAAATGATAAAAATTTATTTTCGCACTATCTGCAAACAAAAAAATTCGAATTAAGGCCAATACGTTTTCTATCCAACGCAATAGCAATCAAGTCGATAGCTTGAAAACTTAGCAAGTTATGACCAAAAAGGTAACCAGTTCTACCAAAAAGTGGCCGGAAAGAGGCAGTAGCAGAACTGGTTACTTTTTTGGTCATAACTTGCTTAGTTTTCAAGCTATCGACTTGATTTCTATTGCATTGAATAGATAATCGAATTGGCTTTAATAAGAATTTTTTTTTGTGCTGATAGTTGGAAAATAATTTTTTTTGCCAAAAATTACCATGGACTACCCCCTTTGCTTTTTTTTGAAAAAATGATAAAAATTTATTTTCGCACTATCTGCAAACAAAAAAATTCGAATTAAGGCCAATACGTTTTCTATCCAACGCAATAGCAATCAAGTCGATAGCTTGAAAACTTAGCAAGTTATGACCAAAAAGGTAACCAGTTCTACCAAAAAGTGGCCGGAAAGAGGCAGTAGCAGAACTGGTTACTTTTTTGGTCATAACTTGCTTAGTTTTCAAGCTATCGACTTGATTTCTATTGCATTGAATAGATAATCGAATTGGCTTTAATAAGAATTTTTTTTGTGCTGATAGTTGGAAAATAATTTTTTTTGCCAAAAATTACCATGGACTACCCCCTTTGCTTTTTTTTGAAAAAATGATAAAAATTTATTTTCGCACTATCTGCAAACAAAAAAATTCGAATTAAGGCCAATACGTTTTCTATCCAACGCAATAGCAATCAAGTCGATAGCTTGAAAACTTAGCAAGTTATAACCAAAAAGGTAACCAGTTCTACCAAAAAGTGGCCGGAAAGAGGCAGTAGCAGAACTGGTTACTTTTTTGGTCATAACTTGCTTAGTTTTCAAGCTATCGACTTGATTTCTATTGAATTGAATAGATAATCGAATTGGCTTTAATAAGAATTTTTTTTGTGCTGATAGTTGGAAAATAATTTTTTTTGCCAAAAATTACCATGGACTACCCCCTTTGCTTTTTTTTGAAAAAATGATAAAAATTTATTTTCGCACTATCTGCAAACAAAAAAATTCGAATTAAGGCCAATACGTTTTCTATCCAACGCAATAGCAATCAAGTCGATAGCTTGAAAACTTAGCAAGTTATGACCAAAAAGGTAACCAGTTCTACCAAAAAGTGGCCGGAAAGAGGCAGTAGCAGAACTGGTTACTTTTGTGGTCATAACTTGCTTAGTTTTCAAGCTATCGACTTGATTTCTATTGCATTGAATAGATAATCGAATTGGCTTTAATAAGAATTTTTTTTGTGCTGATAGTTGGAAAATAATTTTTTTTGCCAAAAATTACCATGGACTACCCCCTTTGCTTTTTTTTGAAAAAATGATAAAAATTTATTTTCGCACTATCTGCAAACAAAAAAATTCGAATTAAGGCCAATACGTTTTCTATCCAACGCAATAGCAATCAAGTCGATAGCTTGAAAACTTAGCAAGTTATGACCAAAAAGGTAACCAGTTCTACCAAAAAGTGGCCGGAAAGAGGCAGTAGCAGAACTGGTTACTTTTTTGGTCATAACTTGCTTAGTTTTCAAGCTATCGACTTGATTTCTATTGCATTGAATAGATAATCGCATTGGCTTTAATAAGAATTTTTTTTGTGCTGATAGTGGGAAAATAATTTTTTTTGCCAAAAATTACCATGGACTACCCCCTTTGCTTTTTTTTGAAAAAATGATAAAAATTTATTTTCGCACTATCTGCAAACAAAAAAATTCGAATTAAGGCCAATACGTTTTCTATCCAACGCAATAGCAATCAAGTCGATAGCTTGAAAACTTAGCAAGTTATGACCAAAAAGGTAACCAGTTCTACCAAAAAGTGGCCGGAAAGAGGCAGTAGCAGAACTGGTTACTTTTTTGGTCATAACTTGCTTAGTTTTCAAGCTATCGACTTGATTTCTATTGCATTGAATAGATAATCGAATTGGCTTTAATAAGAATTTTTTTTGTGCTGATAGTTGGAAAATAATTTTTTTTGCCAAAAATTACCATGGACTACCCCCTTTGCTTTTTTTTGAAAAAATGATAAAAATTTATTTTCGCACTATCTGCAAACAAAAAAATTCGAATTAAGGCCAATACGTTTTCTATCCAACGCAATAGCAATCAAGTCGATAGCTTGAAAACTTAGCAAGTTATAACCAAAAAGGTAACCAGTTCTACCAAAAAGTGGCCGGAAAGAGGCAGTAGCAGAACTGGTTACTTTTTTGGTCATAACTTGCTTAGTTTTCAAGCTATCGACTTGATTTCTATTGAATTGAATAGATAATCGAATTGGCTTTAATAAGAATTTTTTTTGTGCTGATAGTTGGAAAATAATTTTTTTTGCCAAAAATTACCATGGACTACCCCCTTTGCTTTTTTTTGAAAAAATGATAAAAATTTATTTTCGCACTATCTGCAAACAAAAAAATTCGAATTAAGGCCAATACGTTTTCTATCCAACGCAATAGCAATCAAGTCGATAGCTTGAAAACTTAGCAAGTTATGACCAAAAAGGTAACCAGTTCTACCAAAAAGTGGCCGGAAAGAGGCAGTAGCAGAACTGGTTACTTTTGTGGTCATAACTTGCTTAGTTTTCAAGCTATCGACTTGATTTCTATTGCATTGAATAGATAATCGAATTGGCTTTAATAAGAATTTTTTTTGTGCTGATAGTTGGAAAATAATTTTTTTTGCCAAAAATTACCATGGACTACCCCCTTTGCTTTTTTTTGAAAAAATGATAAAAATTTATTTTCGCACTATCTGCAAACAAAAAAATTCGAATTAAGGCCAATACGTTTTCTATCCAACGCAATAGCAATCAAGTCGATAGCTTGAAAACTTAGCAAGTTATGACCAAAAAGGTAACCAGTTCTACCAAAAAGTGGCCTGAAAGAGGCAGTAGCAGAACTGGTTACTTTTGTGGTCATAACTTGCTTAGTTTTCAAGCTATCGACTTGATTTCTATTGCATTGAATAGATAATCGCATTGGCTTTAATAAGAATTTTTTTTTGTGCTGATAGTTGGAAAATAATTTTTTTTGCCAAAAATTACCATGGACTACCCCCTTTGCTTTTTTTTGAAAAAAATGATAAAAATTTATTTTCGCACTATCTGCAAACAAAAAAATTCGAATTAAGGCCAATACGTTTTCTATCCAACGCAATAGCAATCAAGTCGATAGCTTGAAAACTTAGCAAGTTATGACCAAAAAGGTAACCAGTTCTACCAAAAAGTGGCCTGAAAGAGGCAGTAGCAGAACTGGTTACTTTTGTGGTCATAACTTGCTTAGTTTTCAAGCTATCGACTTGATTTCTATTGCATTGAATAGATAATCGAATTGGCTTTAATAAGAATTTTTTTTTGTGCTGATAGTTGGAAAATAATTTTTTTTGCCAAAAATTACCATGGACTACCCCCTTTGCTTTTTTTTGAAAAAATGATAAAAATTTATTTTCGCACTATCTGCAAACAAAAAAATTCGAATTAAGGCCAATACGTTTTCTATCCAACGCAATAGCAATCAAGTCGATAGCTTGAAAACTTAGCAAGTTATGACCAAAAAGGTAACCAGTTCTACCAAAAAGTGGCCTGAAAGAGGCAGTAGCAGAACTGGTTACTTTTGTGGTCATAACTTGCTTAGTTTTCAAGCTATCGACTTGATTTCTATTGCATTGAATAGATAATCGAATTGGCTTTAATAAGAATTTTTTTTTGTGCTGATAGTTGGAAAATAATTTTTTTTGCCAAAAATTACCATGGACTACCCCCTTTGCTTTTTTTTGAAAAAATGATAAAAATTTATTTTCGCACTATCTGCAAACAAAAAAATTCGAATTAAGGCCAATACGTTTTCTATCCAACGCAATAGCAATCAAGTCGATAGCTTGAAAACTTAGCAAGTTATGACCAAAAAGGTAACCAGTTCTACCAAAAAGTGGCCTGAAAGAGGCAGTAGCAGAACTGGTTACTTTTGTGGTCATAACTTGCTTAGTTTTCAAGCTATCGACTTGATTTCTATTGCATTGAATAGATAATCGAATTGGCTTTAATAAGAATTTTTTTTGTGCTGATAGTTGGAAAATAATTTTTTTTGCCAAAAATTACCATGGACTACCCCCTTTGCTTTTTTTTGAAAAAATGATAAAAATTTATTTTCGCACTATCTGCAAACAAAAAAATTCGAATTAAGGCCAATACGTTTTCTATCCAACGCAATAGCAATCAAGTCGATAGCTTGAAAACTTAGCAAGTTATGACCAAAAAGGTAACCAGTTCTACCAAAAAGTGGCCGGAAAGAGGCAGTAGCAGAACTGGTTACTTTTTTGGTCATAACTTGCTTAGTTTTCAAGCTATCGACTTGATTTCTATTGCATTGAATAGATAATCGAATTGGCTTTAATAAGAATTTTTTTTTGTGCTGATAGTTGGAAAATAATTTTTTTTGCCAAAAATTACCATGGACTACCCCCTTTGCTTTTTTTGGAAAAAATGATAAAAATTTATTTTCGCACTATCCGCAAACAAAAAAATTCGAATTAAGGCCAATACGTTTTCTATCCAACGCAATAGCAATCAAGTCGATAGCTTGAAAACTTAGCAAGTTATGACCAAAAAGGTAACCAGTTCTACCAAAAAGTGGGGGGAAAGAGGCAGTATCAGAACTGGTTACTTTTTTGGTCATAACTTGCTTAGTTTTCAAGCTATCGACTTGATTTCTATTGCATTGAATAGATAATCGAATTGGCTATAATAAGAATTTTTTTTTGTGCTGATAGTTGGAAAATAATTTTTTTGGCCAAAAATTACCATGGACTACCCCCTTTGCTTTTTTTGGAAAAAATGATAAAAATTTATTTTCGCACTATCCGCAAACAAAAAAATTCGAATTAAGGCCAATACGTTTTCTATCCAACGCAATAGCAATCAAGTCGATAGCTTGAAAACTTAGCAAGTTATGACCAAAAAGGTAACCAGTTCTACCAAAAAGTGGCCGGAAAGAGGCAGTAGCAGAACTGGTTACTTTTTTGGTCATAACTTGCTTAGTTTTCAAGCTATCGACTTGATTTCTATTGCATTGAATAGATAATCGAATTGGCTTTAATAAGAATTTTTTTTGTGCTGATAGTTGGAAAATAATTTTTTTTGCCAAAAATTACCATGGACTACCCCCTTTGCTTTTTTTTGAAAAAATGATAAAAATTTATTTTCGCACTATCTGCAAACAAAAAAATTCGAATTAAGGCCAATACGTTTTCTATCCAACGCAATAGCAATCAAGTCGATAGCTTGAAAACTTAGCAAGTTATAACCAAAAAGGTAACCAGTTCTACCAAAAAGTGGCCGGAAAGAGGCAGTAGCAGAACTGGTTACTTTTGTGGTCATAACTTGCTTAGTTTTCAAGCTATCGACTTGATTTCTATTGCATTGAATAGATAATCGAATTGGCTTTAATAAGAATTTTTTTTGTGCTGATAGTTGGAAAATAATTTTTTTTGCCAAAAATTACCATGGACTACCCCCTTTGCTTTTTTTTGAAAAAATGATAAAAATTTATTTTCGCACTATCTGCAAACAAAAAAATTCGAATTAAGGCCAATACGTTTTCTATCCAACGCAATAGCAATCAAGTCGATAGCTTGAAAACTTAGCAAGTTATGACCAAAAAGGTAACCAGTTCTACCAAAAAGTGGCCGGAAAGAGGCAGTAGCAGAACTGGTTACTTTTTTGGTCATAACTTGCTTAGTTTTCAAGCTATCGACTTGATTTCTATTGCATTGAATAGATAATCGAATTGGCTATAATAAGAATTTTTTTTTGTGCTGATAGTTGGAAAATAATTTTTTTGGCCAAAAATTACCATGGACTACCCCCTTTGCTTTTTTTGGAAAAAATGATAAAAATTTATTTTCGCACTATCCGCAAACAAAAAAATTCGAATTAAGGCCAATACGTTTTCTATCCAACGCAATAGCAATCAAGTCGATAGCTTGAAAACTTAGCAAGTTATGACCAAAAAGGTAACCAGTTCTACCAAAAAGTGGCCGGAAAGAGGCAGTAGCAGAACTGGTTACTTTTTTGGTCATAACTTGCTTAGTTTTCAAGCTATCGACTTGATTTCTATTGCATTGAATAGATAATCGAATTGGCTTTAATAAGAATTTTTTTTGTGCTGATAGTTGGAAAATAATTTTTTTTGCCAAAAATTACCATGGACTACCCCCTTTGCTTTTTTTTGAAAAAATGATAAAAATTTATTTTCGCACTATCTGCAAACAAAAAAATTCGAATTAAGGCCAATACGTTTTCTATCCAACGCAATAGCAATCAAGTCGATAGCTTGAAAACTTAGCAAGTTATAACCAAAAAGGTAACCAGTTCTACCAAAAAGTGGCCGGAAAGAGGCAGTAGCAGAACTGGTTACTTTTGTGGTCATAACTTGCTTAGTTTTCAAGCTATCGACTTGATTTCTATTGCATTGAATAGATAATCGAATTGGCTTTAATAAGAATTTTTTTTGTGCTGATAGTTGGAAAATAATTTTTTTTGCCAAAAATTACCATGGACTACCCCCTTTGCTTTTTTTTGAAAAAATGATAAAAATTTATTTTCGCACTATCTGCAAACAAAAAAATTCGAATTAAGGCCAATACGTTTTCTATCCAACGCAATAGCAATCAAGTCGATAGCTTGAAAACTTAGCAAGTTATAACCAAAAAGGTAACCAGTTCTACCAAAAAGTGGCCGGAAAGAGGCAGTAGCAGAACTGGTTACTTTTGTGGTCATAACTTGCTTAGTTTTCAAGCTATCGACTTGATTTCTATTGCATTGAATAGATAATCGAATTGGCTTTAATAAGAATTTTTTTTGTGCTGATAGTTGGAAAATAATTTTTTTTGCCAAAAATTACCATGGACTACCCCCTTTGCTTTTTTTTGAAAAAATGATAAAAATTTATTTTCGCACTATCTGCAAACAAAAAAATTCGAATTAAGGCCAATACGTTTTCTATCCAACGCAATAGCAATCAAGTCGATAGCTTGAAAACTTAGCAAGTTATGACCAAAAAGGTAACCAGTTCTACCAAAAAGTGGGGGGAAAGAGGCAGTATCAGAACTGGTTACTTTTTTGGTCATAACTTGCTTAGTTTTCAAGCTATCGACTTGATTTCTATTGCATTGAATAGATAATCGAATTGGCTATAATAAGAATTTTTTTTTGTGCTGATAGTTGGAAAATAATTTTTTTGGCCAAAAATTACCATGGACTACCCCCTTTGCTTTTTTTGGAAAAAATGATAAAAATTTATTTTCGCACTATCCGCAAACAAAAAAATTCGAATTAAGGCCAATACGTTTTCTATCCAACGCAATAGCAATCAAGTCGATAGCTTGAAAACTTAGCAAGTTATGACCAAAAAGGTAACCAGTTCTACCAAAAAGTGGCCGGAAAGAGGCAGTAGCAGAACTGGTTACTTTTTTGGTCATAACTTGCTTAGTTTTCAAGCTATCGACTTGATTTCTATTGCATTGAATAGATAATCGAATTGGCTTTAATAAGAATTTTTTTTGTGCTGATAGTTGGAAAATAATTTTTTTTGCCAAAAATTACCATGGACTACCCCCTTTGCTTTTTTTTGAAAAAATGATAAAAATTTATTTTCGCACTATCTGCAAACAAAAAAATTCGAATTAAGGCCAATACGTTTTCTATCCAACGCAATAGCAATCAAGTCGATAGCTTGAAAACTTAGCAAGTTATAACCAAAAAGGTAACCAGTTCTACCAAAAAGTGGCCGGAAAGAGGCAGTAGCAGAACTGGTTACTTTTTTGGTCATAACTTGCTTAGTTTTCAAGCTATCGACTTGATTTCTATTGAATTGAATAGATAATCGAATTGGCTTTAATAAGAATTTTTTTTGTGCTGATAGTTGGAAAATAATTTTTTTTGCCAAAAATTACCATGGACTACCCCCTTTGCTTTTTTTTGAAAAAATGATAAAAATTTATTTTCGCACTATCTGCAAACAAAAAAATTCGAATTAAGGCCAATACGTTTTCTATCCAACGCAATAGCAATCAAGTCGATAGCTTGAAAACTTAGCAAGTTATGACCAAAAAGGTAACCAGTTCTACCAAAAAGTGGCCGGAAAGAGGCAGTAGCAGAACTGGTTACTTTTTTGGTCATAACTTGCTTAGTTTTCAAGCTATCGACTTGATTTCTATTGCATTGAATAGATAATCGCATTGGCTTTAATAAGAATTTTTTTTGTGCTGATAGTGGGAAAATAATTTTTTTTTGCCAAAAATTACCATGGACTACCCCCTTTGCTTTTTTTTGAAAAAATGATAAAAATTTATTTTCGCACTATCTGCAAACAAAAAAATTCGAATTAAGGCCAATACGTTTTCTATCCAACGCAATAGCAATCAAGTCGATAGCTTGAAAACTTAGCAAGTTATGACCAAAAAGGTAACCAGCTCTACCAAAAAGTGGCCGGAAAGAGGCAGTAGCAGAACTGGTTACTTTTGTGGTCATAACTTGCTTAGTTTTCAAGCTATCGACTTGATTTCTATTGCATTGAATAGATAATCGAATTGGCTTTAATAAGAATTTTTTTTTGTGCTGATAGTTGGAAAATAATTTTTTTTGCCAAAAATTACCATGGACTACCCCCTTTGCTTTTTTTTGAAAAAATGATAAAAATTTATTTTCGCACTATCTGCAAACAAAAAATTCGAATTAAGGCCAATACGTTTTCTATCCAACGCAATAGCAATCAAGTCGATAGCTTGAAAACTTAGCAAGTTATAACCAAAAAGGTAACCAGTTCTACCAAAAAGTGGCCGGAAAGAGGCAGTAGCAGAACTGGTTACTTTTTTGGTCATAACTTGCTTAGTTTTCAAGCTATCGACTTGATTTCTATTGAATTGAATAGATAATCGAATTGGCTTTAATGAGAATTTTTTTTGTGCTGATAGTTGGAAAATAATTTTTTTTGCCAAAAATTACCATGGACTACCCCCTTTGCTTTTTTTTGAAAAAATGATAAAAATTTATTTTCGCACTATCTGCAAACAAAAAAATTCGAATTAAGGCCAATACGTTTTCTATCCAACGCAATAGCAATCAAGTCGATAGCTTGAAAACTTAGCAAGTTATGACCAAAAAGGTAACCAGTTCTACCAAAAAGTGGCCGGAAAGAGGCAGTAGCAGAACTGGTTACTTTTTTGGTCATAACTTGCTTAGTTTTCAAGCTATCGACTTGATTTCTATTGCATTGAATAGATAATCGCATTGGCTTTAATAAGAATTTTTTTTGTGCTGATAGTGGGAAAATAATTTTTTTTTGCCAAAAATTACCATGGACTACCCCCTTTGCTTTTTTTTTGAAAAAATGATAAAAATTTATTTTCGCACTATCTGCAAACAAAAAAATTCGAATTAAGGCCAATACGTTTTCTATCCAACGCAATAGCAATCAAGTCGATAGCTTGAAAACTTAGCAAGTTATGACCAAAAAGGTAACCAGCTCTACCAAAAAGTGGCCGGAAAGAGGCAGTAGCAGAACTGGTTACTTTTGTGGTCATAACTTGCTTAGTTTTCAAGCTATCGACTTGATTTCTATTGCATTGAATAGATAATCGAATTGGCTTTAATAAGAATTTTTTTTGTGCTGATAGTTGGAAAATAATTTTTTTTGCCAAAAATTACCATGGACTACCCCCTTTGCTTTTTTTTGAAAAAATTATAAAAATTTATTTTCGCACTATCTGCAAACAAAAAAATTCGAATTAAGGCCAATACGTTTTCTATCCAACGCAATAGCAATCAAGTCGATAGCTTGAAAACTTAGCAAGTTATGACCAAAAAGGTAACCAGTTCTACCAAAAAGTGGCCGGAAAGAGGCAGTAGCAGAACTGGTTACTTTTTTGGTCATAACTTGCTTAGTTTTCAAGCTATCGACTTGATTTCTATTGCATTGAATAGATAATCGCATTGGCTTTAATAAGAATTTTTTTTGTGCTGATAGTGGGAAAATAATTTTTTTTTGCCAAAAATTACCATGGACTACCCCCTTTGCTTTTTTTTGAAAAAATTATAAAAATTTATTTTCGCACTATCTGCAAACAAAAAAATTCGAATTAAGGCCAATACGTTTTCTATCCAACGCAATAGCAATCAAGTCGATAGCTTGAAAACTTAGCAAGTTATGACCAAAAAGGTAACCAGCTCTACCAAAAAGTGGCCGGAAAGAGGCAGTAGCAGAACTGGTTACTTTTGTGGTCATAACTTGCTTAGTTTTCAAGCTATCGACTTGATTTCTATTGCATTGAATAGATAATCGAATTGGCTTTAATAAGAATTTTTTTTTGTGCTGATAGTTGGAAAATAATTTTTTTTGCCAAAAATTACCATGGACTACCCCCTTTGCTTTTTTTTGAAAAAATGATAAAAATTTATTTTCGCACTATCTGCAAACAAAAAATTCGAATTAAGGCCAATACGTTTTCTATCCAACGCAATAGCAATCAAGTCGATAGCTTGGAAACTTAGCAAGTTATGACCAAAAAGGTAACCAGTTCTACCAAAAAGTGTCCGGAAAGAGGCAGTAGCAGAACTGGTTACTTTTGTGGTCATAACTTGCTTAGTTTTTAAAGCTATCGACTTGATTTCTATTGCATTGAATAGATAATCGCATTGGCTTTAATAAGAATTTTTTTTTGTGCTGATAGTTGGAAAATAATTTTTTTTGCCAAAAATTACCATGGACTACCCCCTTTGCTTTTTTTTGAAAAAATTATAAAAATTTATTTTCGCACTATCTGCAAACAAAAAAATTCGAATTAAGGCCAATACGTTTTCTATCCAACGCAATAGCAATCAAGTCGATAGCTTGAAAACTTAGCAAGTTATGACCAAAAAGGTAACCAGCTCTACCAAAAAGTGGCCGGAAAGAGGCAGTAGCAGAACTGGTTACTTTTGTGGTCATAACTTGCTTAGTTTTCAAGCTATCGACTTGATTTCTATTGCATTGAATAGATAATCGAATTGGCTTTAATAAGAATTTTTTTTTGTGCTGATAGTTGGAAAATAATTTTTTTTGCCAAAAATTACCATGGACTACCCCCTTTGCTTTTTTTTGAAAAAATGATAAAAATTTATTTTCGCACTATCTGCAAACAAAAAAATTCGAATTAAGGCCAATACGTTTTCTATCCAACGCAATAGCAATCAAGTCGATAGCTTGAAAACTTAGCAAGTTATGACCAAAAAGGTAACCAGTTCTACCAAAAAGTGGCCGGAAAGAGGCAGTAGCAGAACTGGTTACTTTTTTGGTCATAACTTGCTTAGTTTTCAAGCTATCGACTTGATTTCTATTGCATTGAATAGATAATCGCATTGGCTTTAATAAGAATTTTTTTTGTGCTGATAGTTGGAAAATAATTTTTTTTGCCAAAAATTACCATGGACTACCCCCTTTGCTTTTTTTTGAAAAAATGATAAAAATTTATTTTCGCACTATCTGCAAACAAAAAAATTCGAATTAAGGCCAATACGTTTTCTATCCAACGCAATAGCAATCAAGTCGATAGCTTGAAAACTTAGCAAGTTATGACCAAAAAGGTAACCAGCTCTACCAAAAAGTGGCCGGAAAGAGGCAGTAGCAGAACTGGTTACTTTTGTGGTCATAACTTGCTTAGTTTTCAAGCTATCGACTTGATTTCTATTGCATTGAATAGATAATCGAATTGGCTTTAATAAGAATTTTTTTTTGTGCTGATAGTTGGAAAATAATTTTTTTTGCCAAAAATTACCATGGACTACCCCCTTTGCTTTTTTTTTTTGAAAAAATGATAAAAATTTATTTTCGCACTATCCGCAAACAAAAAAATTCGAATTAAGGCCAATACGTTTTCTATCCAACGCAATAGCAATCAAGTCGATAGCTTGAAAACTTAGCAAGTTATGACCAAAAAGGTAACCAGCTCTACCAAAAAGTGGCCGGAAAGAGGCAGTAGCAGAACTGGTTACTTTTGTGGTCATAACTTGCTTAGTTTTCAAGCTATCGACTTGATTTCTATTGCATTGAATAGATAATCGAATTGGCTTTAATAAGAATTTTTTTTTGTGCTGATAGTTGGAAAATAATTTTTTTTGCCAAAAATTACCATGGACTACCCCCTTTGCTTTTTTTTGAAAAAATGATAAAAATTTATTTTCGCACTATCTGCAAACAAAAAAATTCGAATTAAGGCCAATACGTTTTCTATCCAACGCAATAGCAATCAAGTCGATAGCTTGAAAACTTAGCAAGTTATGACCAAAAAGGTAACCAGTTCTACCAAAAAGTGGCCGGAAAGAGGCAGTAGCAGAACTGGTTACTTTTTTGGTCATAACTTGCTTAGTTTTCAAGCTATCGACTTGATTTCTATTGCATTGAATAGATAATCGAATTGGCTTTAATAAGAATTTTTTTTTGTGCTGATAGTTGGAAAATAATTTTTTTTGCCAAAAATTACTATGGACTACCCCCTTTGCTTTTTTTTGAAAAAATGATAAAAATTTATTTTCGCACTATCTGCAAACAAAAAAATTCGAATTAAGGCCAATACGTTTTCTATCCAACGCAATAGCAATCAAGTCGATAGCTTGAAAACTTAGCAAGTTATGACCAAAAAGGTAACCAGTTCTACCAAAAAGTGGCCGGAAAGAGGCAGTAGCAGAACTGGTTACTTTTGTGGTCATAACTTGCTTAGTTTTCAAGCTATCGACTTGATTTCTATTGCATTGAATAGATAATCGAATTGGCTTTAATAAGAATTTTTTTTGTGCTGATAGTTGGAAAATAATTTTTTTTGCCAAAAATTACCATGGACTACCCCCTTTGCTTTTTTTTGAAAAAATTATAAAAATTTATTTTCGCACTATCTGCAAACAAAAAAATTCGAATTAAGGTCAATACGTTTTCTATCCAACGCAATAGCAATCAAGTCGATAGCTTGAAAACTTAGCAAGTTATGACCAAAAAGGTAACCAGTTCTACCAAAAAGTGGCCGGAAAGAGGCAGTAGCAGAACTGGTTACTTTTGTGGTCATAACTTGCTTAGTTTTCAAGCTATCGACTTGATTTCTATTGCATTGAATAGATAATCGCATTGGCTTTAATAAGAATTTTTTTTGTGCTGATAGTGGGAAAATAATTTTTTTTTGCCAAAAATTACCATGGACTACCCCCTTTGCTTTTTTTTGAAAAAATTATAAAAATTTATTTTCGCACTATCTGCAAACAAAAAAATTCGAATTAAGGCCAATACGTTTTCTATCCAACGCAATAGCAATCAAGTCGATAGCTTGAAAACTTAGCAAGTTATGACCAAAAAGGTAACCAGTTCTACCAAAAAGTGGCCGGAAAGAGGCAGTAGCAGAACTGGTTACTTTTGTGGTCATAACTTGCTTAGTTTTCAAGCTATCGACTTGATTTCTATTGCATTGAATAGATAATCGAATTGGCTTTAATAAGAATTTTTTTTGTGCTGATAGTTGGAAAATAATTTTTTTTGCCAAAAATTACCATGGACTACCCCCTTTGCTTTTTTTTGAAAAAATTATAAAAATTTATTTTCGCACTATCTGCAAACAAAAAAATTCGAATTAAAGTCAATACGTTTTCTATCCAACGCAATAGCAATCAAGTCGATAGCTTGAAAACTTAGCAAGTTATGACCAAAAAGGTAACCAGTTCTACCAAAAAGTGGCCGGAAAGAGGCAGTAGCAGAACTGGTTACTTTTGTGGTCATAACTTGCTTAGTTTTCAAGCTATCGACTTGATTTCTATTGCATTGAATAGATAATCGAATTGGCTTTAATAAGAATTTTTTTTTGTGCTGATAGTTGGAAAATAATTTTTTTTGCCAAAAATTACCATGGACTACCCCCTTTGCTTTTTTTTGAAAAAATGATAAAAATTTATTTTCGCACTATCTGCAAACAAAAAAATTCGAATTAAGGCCAATACGTTTTCTATCCAACGCAATAGCAATCAAGTCGATAGCTTGAAAACTTAGCAAGTTATGACCAAAAAGGTAACCAGTTCTACCAAAAAGTGGCCGGAAAGAGGCAGTAGCAGAACTGGTTACTTTTTTGGTCATAACTTGCTTAGTTTTCAAGCTATCGACTTGATTTCTATTGCATTGAATAGATAATCGCATTGGCTTTAATAAGAATTTTTTTTGTGCTGATAGTTGGAAAATAATTTTTTTTGCCAAAAATTACCATGGACTACCCCCTTTGCTTTTTTTTGAAAAAATGATAAAAATTTATTTTCGCACTATCTGCAAACAAAAAAATTCGAATTAAGGTCAATACGTTTTCTATCCAACGCAATAGCAATCAAGTCGATAGCTTGAAAACTTAGCAAGTTATGACCAAAAAGGTAACCAGTTCTACCAAAAAGTGGCCGGAAAGAGGCAGTAGCAGAACTGGTTACTTTTGTGGTCATAACTTGCTTAGTTTTCAAGCTATCGACTTGATTTCTATTGCATTGAATAGATAATCGCATTGGCTTTAATAAGAATTTTTTTTGTGCTGATAGTGGGAAAATAATTTTTTTTTGCCAAAAATTACCATGGACTACCCCCTTTGCTTTTTTTTGAAAAAATTATAAAAATTTATTTTCGCACTATCTGCAAACAAAAAAATTCGAATTAAGGCCAATACGTTTTCTATCCAACGCAATAGCAATCAAGTCGATAGCTTGAAAACTTAGAAAGTTATGACCAAAAAGGTAACCAGTTCTACCAAAAAGTGGCCGGAAAGAGGCAGTAGCAGAACTGGTTACTTTTGTGGTCATAACTTGCTTAGTTTTCAAGCTATCGACTTGATTTCTATTGCATTGAATAGATAATCGAATTGGCTTTAATAAGAATTTTTTTTTGTGCTGATAGTTGGAAAATAATTTTTTTTGCCAAAAATTACCATGGACTACCCCCTTTGCTTTTTTTTGAAAAAATGATAAAAATTTATTTTCGCACTATCTGCAAACAAAAAAATTCGAATTAAGGCCAATACGTTTTCTATCCAACGCAATAGCAATCAAGTCGATAGCTTGAAAACTTAGCAAGTTATGACCAAAAAGGTAACCAGCTCTACCAAAAAGTGGCCGGAAAGAGGCAGTAGCAGAACTGGTTACTTTTGTGGTCATAACTTGCTTAGTTTTCAAGCTATCGACTTGATTTCTATTGCATTGAATAGATAATCGAATTGGCTTTAATAAGAATTTTTTTTTGTGCTGATAGTTGGAAAATAATTTTTTTTGCCAAAAATTACCATGGACTATCCCCTTTGCTTTTTTTTTTTGAAAAAATGATAAAAATTTATTTTCGCACTATCCGCAAACAAAAAAATTCGAATTAAGGCCAATACGTTTTCTATCCAACGCAATAGCAATCAAGTCGATAGCTTGAAAACTTAGCAAGTTATGACCAAAAAGGTAACCAGTTCTACCAAAAAGTGGGGGGAAAGAGGCAGTAGCAGAACTGGTTACTTTTTTGGTCATAACTTGCTTAGTTTTCAAGCTATCGACTTGATTTCTATTGCATTGAATAGATAATCGAATTGGCTTTAATAAGAATTTTTTTTGTGCTGATAGTTGGAAAATAATTTTTTTTGCCAAAAATTACCATGGACTACCCCCTTTGCTTTTTTTTGAAAAAATGATAAAAATTTATTTTCGCACTATCTGCAAACAAAAAAATTCGAATTAAGGCCAATACGTTTTCTATCCAACGCAATAGCAATCAAGTCGATAGCTTGAAAACTTAGCAAGTTATGACCAAAAAGGTAACCAGTTCTACCAAAAAGTGGCCGGAAAGAGGCAGTAGCAGAACTGGTTACTTTTTTGGTCATAACTTGCTTAGTTTTCACGCTATCGACTTGATTTCTATTGCATTGAATAGATAATCGAATTGGCTTTAATAAGAATTTTTTTTGTGCTGATAGTTGGAAAATAATTTTTTTTGCCAAAAATTATCATGGACTACCCCCTTTGCTTTTTTTTGAAAAAATTATAAAAATTTATTTTCGCACTATCTGCAAACAAAAAAATTCGAATTAAGGCCAATACGTTTTCTATCCAACGCAATAGCAGTCAAGTCGATAGCTTGAAAACTTAGCAAGTTATGACCAAAAAGGTAACCATTTATAATACTGCCTCTTTCCGGCAACTTTTTAGCGTTACAGAAACACCATGTTGTAAGTTTCAGTTGATTTATTTTTTTTTCTTTCACTGGTTGAATGGATTAAGATATCTTAATAAAACTTTCACTATGTGATAGATCGGTGAATTTATTGAATTCGAATTTTAGAATTTATTAAAAAATTTTATAAATTTTTTGTTGCATATATTGTTATAAATGCATATTTTCGCTGAATAATTTGTAGTAATTTCATATTTTTTATTTTTAAACTCTAAAGTTTTCGACAAATACAACAAAATTACACATTTAGCAGTATCGCTTTATGTTCTGGTTTATCTAAACAAAACATAATATCAGTATTTTTCATATATCATATTACATTTTAGTTTCACGTACGAAAAAAGTGTGTCAGTGAAGTTATTTTGCCAAATTTGACAGGTTGCAGAATTGACACGATCTTACTGTATTGCATACTGAAGCATTTCCCTTTTTTTTCCTTTCAAATTTAACGTATGAATTCATACAATTACACCAACTTACGAATTTCATAAGTTTGTAGGGCTCACACTGATCGTTTCCTATGAAATAATACGGCAACCTCTCAAATTGTTTGTGCTAAAGTTTTAAGAAATTTTTTTTTATTTATTGAAAGCTCTCTCTTGCACAAAAAGTTCATCTAAGAAGAAAATTGAGAGCCTCCATTTCAACACACAATTTGAAGTTGGCAATAGCAAAAGTATTAACTAATCATTGCGCTCAGCAATTTAACACAGCAAACGTCAAAATGGAAAGAAAATATAAAAGCAAAACAAAAATCATAGTACAGACACACACATACATAATTAATGAGCGGACCAAAACAAGTGAATGTTAATAAGTATGTAAGTTGTAACTACGTTGGTAAGATGTAAGCATGAAGCCGAGTTCGCTTTGTAATTTTTTATGCAAACAATGTTTGTTGGTTGGTTTGTTTTGATAGGTCTGATAGGATTTGTTGTTAATAGATGATCTCACTCTGTAGCTTAGCGGTAACCAAACTTTCTGATACGGCGACAAACATAAGAAAAAAATAAAAAAATTGGGAGCCCCTTATTATATAAAACAATAAAATAATAAATTTGAAAATGTGCAAGTTGTATAAAGTAGGCGTGGCTGATTCAAAAATATGCTTCCTTAGAGTACTGAGATTTTATGTCTCAAATTTCAGACAAATCTGTTGGCAAACAAAAAAATTTTAAAGCTAACAAACAGAAAATTAATTTTATTTATAAAAAAAAAATTTACAAACTCGTTGTTAATGTAACCTATACCTGCAATACTCATGTAAATGTTGTTGCCAGCCAATGTCATTTTGAATTTTCGTTGAATTTCTTCGAGATAAATTTAAACAAAAGTTAAAAAAAATTTAATATCCGCTTTTCTATTTGTAAAATTTAAATAATCTCAACAAAAAAAAAAAATATTAAAAAATACTACGAATATTTCCGGATACAATAGAAAATTATTTTGGTCATTTCACAAAAGCTACTTTGATTTTCTGTTCTTATATCGATGTCAACAGGACCCTTTGACTTTCAAAAGCTACGGTCACGTTATACAAATATTTGTTGAAATAAACACAACCACTACATTTCAGCAAAAATATTTGTAGAGTCTATCATGACTTATTTTCTACAAAATTAATTTAAATAATAAAAATAATACTTGCTAATTCATGAGAAATTAATTTATTTTAACCTAAAAAAAAATTTTTTTTAAAGAAATTCTCTAAAAAAAATTCCAAAATAATACTTTTCATTTATTAATAATTTTATTAAATTATTCGATCTTATAAATTTATTATTATTTAATATTAATCAAGCTTAAGATCTTAAAAAAAAATTTTTATTTAAATTTTCTGATATTTCGACTTTCTTTTTTTTTTTTTTTTTTTTTGATCTTTAAATTACCCCTTAAACAAGAACTGAAAGGGGACCCCTTTAAGGAATTATTTGGCTCGGAATATCCATAACGCCATAACAAATAATAATTAAAATTAAATCAATAAAGTAATTATGAGTGATCAAATAGTTTCTGGATCATATAAAAAAATTTAATGATGAAAATAAAATTTCTTTATGTTGATTGAAGAATGAATCGAATAAATGTTGATTGAAGTAAGAAAATTGAATGATATAAATGGTAAAAAGTTGACTGAAGAAGTATAAAGATAAGTTAATTGAAGAAAAATATAAGCAATTAATTGAAAAAGTTAAAGATTTTTATCAATATCTGATCGAAATCTGATATAATATATAATTTTTTAATGCCCTCACAATTGGTGAAAGCTTCTAAACTGTCGTATTTAGATAGTATACTGGAAGATCTTTGTGATCCATATTTATTACAGTTGAAAATAATATGCGAAACATCTTCAGTACATCCGCAGATCTCACAGCAATCAGAGTCCAAGATATTCATTTTTCTTTTGAAGGTCTTCTTCAGGGAAATTTATTTTTATATTAAAAAAATAAAGAAAGTCGAAATATCGGAAAATTTAAATAAAAACAATTTTTTAAGATCTTAAACTTTTTATTTATTTATTTTTTTAAATTATAATTACAAATTATAAGGTAAGAGGAAAAAAAAAGGGGGGAGGGGAGGCCATGGCATCTTAGGCCTTCAGCTCAAAATAATAAATTCTGTAAAACATTAAAAAAAAAAAAGAGATTGTAATTTCAATTTGTGGTAGATTTTGCTTTTCTGCGGTATGGCAACAAATAAAGTCTAGCTTTTGTACGACCAAAACCGAACTCTACTGTGTGGGTATTCGTAAGCTAGTGAGAGAGAGCCAGAGTGTTTAATTGTATTGGGTACAATTTATTTAAAGTTTGTGTATGAAAGTATTTATATTCATCGAACCGGCCTTAACAAAATGTTGGCAATTCAACAACAACAGTTACGAGTGAAACGTTGCCATTGAATGAACTTAAAAGCGGATAAACTAAAAAAAGTTATAAACGTAAAACAGAGAAAAAAAAAACAAATGATGAAATGAAATTAACAAA
Organism: Thelaira solivaga; assembly: GCA_947397855.1. Classification (NCBI taxonomy): domain Eukaryota; kingdom Metazoa; phylum Arthropoda; class Insecta; order Diptera; family Tachinidae; genus Thelaira; species Thelaira solivaga. The sequence goes on from OX377614.1 coordinate 12,320,333, forward strand.
ATCAAAACACACAAAGTATATAATAATTAATAAGTAAAAAAAAAACGATTTCCTTTAGTGATTCTGATTCTAAATAAAAATAAAATCTTGTGCAAAGTGTGTCTGTGTATGTGAAAATACTGATGAAGAGATAACACATAAAGAAATAAATCAAGGCATAGAAATAATTTTGTTAAAGCAAAATTTTAGAAAATAATTTAAATTAAATCAATTTAATAAAAATTTTGAAAACTTTTATCTTCAGTTGTTTTTTTGTTTAACAGATTAAAAAAAAGAAAAGAAATTTACAAGTAAAAAAAAAATAGTAAGAAAATAATTATAATCCACAACTCGAACAAGTTCCATACAAGTAATTGTGATTGAAAAAAAGAAAAACAAAGAATGAAAAGAATTGCAGTTCTCAGTCGCTTGCAGCAAGTGTCTACATTTTAAAAAAGTCCCTCCCGTATGTACAACCAACCAAACAAACATTTTTTACTTTTATTCATTTTTTTTTTTATTTTTATTTATTTCTTTCAACTTATTCATACTTAATACTCGTGTAATAATCGAGTTTTCTGCCAGTTGTAGCTGCCACTTGCACATCTCTTTACCTTTTCGCTTTATTATTATTTATTTTATTTGGTCTGCTTAATACTCGTACATCTCTTATTTGTTATTGTATTTTTGTGAGTTTTTTATTTAAAAAATTAACAACAAAAACCGTGTGTTGTAAGTGTTACTGTTAGTGCTGCTGCTATTGTTGCTACTTTTACCGTCAGTGGTGGTTAAGTATGTGAAATTTCTCATCACCATTTATTTTACCTTTTTTTTTTTGTTTTGTTTTGTTGCAGTAGGGTACGGTATGTACGAGTATGTATACCCCCGTACAAGATCATTCATTACAACTACACTTTACTCCAGCTGTTGTTGCACTTTGCAGTACAACAGTACAAGTATAAGTTCATAGTCAGAGCTGTAAAGGAATTAATATGTAGTAAAGGGTGTCCGAACAAGAACGCAAGATTTAAATTTGGCGCCATTCGAACTGTCATTGTTTGACATTTGAACAATTGTTACTGTTTGCTAGTAGAAGGTACGAGGTTAGTAAAAAATGACCATGGACAGCGAAGGGAGTTCGTTAATTGGGTATTGGAGAGACAACATGAAAATGCTGATTTTGCCGATAAAATCATCTTCAGTGACGAGGTCCATTTCCATCTTGATGGCTTCGTCAATAGGCAGAATTGTCGCATTTGCGGTGAGGAAAATCCTCGAGTGATTCACGCGAAGCAAATGCATCCTCAACGTGTCACTGTGTGGTGTGGTTTTGGGGCTAGAGGAATCATTGGACCTTTTTTTTATGAAAATGAGGCAGGTCAAGCGCAAACAGTCAATGGTGTTCGGTATCGTGAAATGATAACCAGTTTTTTCTTGCCTAGAATTGAAGAAATGAATGTGGAGGGCTTGTGGTTTCAACAAGACGGCGCCACATGTCATACATTAAATATTGCGTTCTTGTTCATCATATGTTTTCAAAAAAGCCCCAAAAAAAATAATATTTGAAACAGCATTAATTTACCAAGGCCTACAAAATTGTTAAAAATAAACCTCTTAAACCGAAGTTTAAACTATAAGAAAAAGTGTTTAGTTTTGACTGCTCCTACAAAAAAAATTTAATAAAGAACTAAAATAAAGAATGGGAACAATTTACCTGGTCACAGCAAATAAAATAGACCTATTGTGACTTTACTCTCAAGTTACAAATCCTCCCTGAGTCTAGTATTTATTAAGAATTCAGAGATTTTCTTGGATGATTTGTCATCCATCTGCGACTTTTGTGGGGATTTATGTCCTAAGTAACGAAAAGGGGTCCAAATTAGACCATTAGAGTGACCCAATATTTGTTCTGTTGTCTCTTCACCTTCCTAACATAACCTGCAGAGGTTGTTATTGGCCGCCTTTCCAAATAAAAGCTTTTGCTATAAAATCTGTTATTTAAAATTTAACAGAAACTTTGAATTCTTTAATAAAAATTTATTAATTTTTTTTTAATTTCTGTAATTCTATGCCGTTGTCACATCCTGATTTACTTTAGTAGTGTCATAAATCAAAAACTGTGTTTTATTAAGTTACTCGTGACTATTCTCTAGTGCAAACGGATTAAAAAAAATTTTTTTTTCCTGCTACATGAAATTTTTTACATTCAAATACTAATTTTCTATCCACAAGAAACCGAAAACAAAATATTTTAAATTTATTAATTATTTTTTTTTCTTTCAATATTCTATGCCGTTGTCACAGCCTGATTTACTTCAATAGTGTTATAAATCAAAAACTGTGTTTTTTTTTATTATTCGTGACGGATTAAAAAAACTTTTTTTCTGTTACATGAAATTTTTGTTGTTCTTTTTTTTTAATTCCACCAATAATTTTCTTTCCAAAATAACCCAAAAAAAATTTTTTTTTAAATATGAAAAAGGCCCACAAAGAGCATTGCAAATCAAAAACATGTGTGGTCATTTTGACACCATCCCCTGGTCAAATTTAGTGACAATTTTTTAACAAACGTATACAAATCCGTAAAAGCTACCATTTAATATTTTTGCCAACGAATGTTGTCAATTTGCTAACGAATGTTGTGGAATTGATAGCGTTGTATAATTTTGATACCAAATGGTTTCGATTTATCACCTTATCACCCGTATGGTGTCACTTCGACACCAGTATGATCCAATCGTTGTCAATTCTGCAATCCTTTGCTGTCAATAATGCGTTGTTAAAATAACAAAGTGAGCCCAAACGTGGTTGATACACTATTGACACAGTTTGTGGCCATTTTGGCTATGAATGGTGTCAATTTTTTCTCTGAGAATATTAGATGCTTAAGTTGCCACTTTGGAATTTTTGTGATTCAGTGTCGTTGCCTTTTATTTCTCTGCCATGATAGCAAATCAGCAAAATTATAAATAAAAAGTTTTCGGGAGTTTTTTTCACTTTTTCCTTCCCCGTCTTATACATAAAAAAATGTCTGTCTCTCTTTTTCTTTCTTTCTTTCTTTTATTCTGGGAAATTCTCTGATTTAAAAGATTTTGGGCTGTTTTTTTTAAATCGTTTTTAAAAGGATAAAAATTTTTTTGTATTAAAAAAAAACAAGTCTTTTAACACTCTGCAGACTTAAAAATATAATACTAGTATTGTGGAAGTTGTATCTGATTTTTGTTTCTTTTTTTTTTTTGCATCATGATACTCGTTTTTTTCTTTTTCTTGACTCTTTGGCTGTGACCAAATGTGTGCAAAAGAAAGTTAAAATTTAGCTTTTTGCTGTTTGCTTATAAATTTGTGTGTCTCTGCACTGTCGTATACACATACAAACATGGATATCTCTTACTTCTAATACAAATAAACCTCCAAACGTAGATTTTTATTAGATTTACGAGTAAACATTTAATTTTTTTACAACAAGTACGAGTATTTGGATACGATACGAGAGTACATGTTATTGGGATTTTAGTTTTTTGTTTGTTTAACTTTTTATTTTGTTTGCTTTTCATTAACATATCTTGAAATTTTTCACATATTTTTTCTAATTTTTTCTTTTTGGTGTTTTAGGTTGTGTGTTTGCTAGTGGAAATGTGCAGTTAATGACGGTTTCTTTTCATGTTCATTTATGACTAAATATTTACCCTCTTTTTAATTTTTCTATTCAATTCTCTGTTATTTGTTGGCCACTTTAATTATTTAATTGATAAAACGTTTCAAAATTTTTTTTAACACGCACGTAATATCCCTTTTTAATATTAATAAAAAAGGGCATTTAGCAAATACAGTAGACGCTCGTAAATTAGAACTCTTATAAATTAGAATCCCTCGGAAATTAGAACTAACGTTTTTATTAAATTTTTTTTGCTCTGAAGCAGAGTTGCCATTTTAGATTTTTTCAGGCTAGATTTAGCCTTTTTTTCTCGTATTTAGCCTTGAAATTTATGATTTAGCCTCTAGCTTTTTTCCTAGCATTTTTTCATTTTCAAAATAGCCTTTTTCCTTTTTCGCAATTTTTTTTTTGCGGATAGGGCGAAAAAATATTTTTATCATTTTTGGTTAAAAAAAAAATTTTGTTTGAACTACTTTTGTGGTCATAACTTGTTTAGTTTTCAAGCTATCGACTTGATTTCTATTGCATTGAATAGATAATCGCATTGGCTTTAATAAGACTTTTTTTTTGTGCTGATAGTGGGAAAATAATTTTTTTTGCCAAAAATTACCATGGACTACCCCCTTTGCTTTTTTTTTGAAAAAATGATAAAAATTTATTTTCGCACTATCCGCAAACAAAAAAATTCGAATTAAGGCCAAAACGTTTCCTATCCAACGCAATAGCAATCAAGTCGATATATGGAAAACTTAGCAAGTTATGATCAAAAAGGTAACCAGTTCTACCAAAAAGTGGCCGGAAAGAGGCAGTATTAGAACTGGTTGCCTTTTTGGTCCTAATTTGCTCAGTTTTTAATATATCGCCTTGATTTCTATTGCGTTGAATAGACAAACGCATTGGCTTTAATTCGAATTTTTTTTTGCGGATAATGAAAAAAATTTTTTCGCCAAAAATTACCATGAACTACCCCCTTTGCTTTTTTTTTTTTTTTTTAAATGATAAAAAAAAATTTTCGCGCACTATCCGCAAAAAAAAAAAAAATTACGAAAAAGAAAAAAAGCTATTCAATGGTATTTTGAAAATGAAAAAATTCGGCAACAGGCCGCATTTTTCTACAAAAAAGTAAAATTTTATTGAAAGCTTACTTTCGTTCAAAAGAATTCATAGATTTTTTGTCTTAAAAAAGCCATATGTATCATGATCCCCAGCATCTTTTGTACAGTTAAGCACCCAGGGTTTAAGGGAGCTACGGATTGTTAGGTTAGCATACAGTAACCATTAATGTAATCGTGGTGCCATTTAAAAATTTAAAGGCGTTTTAAAAAAGACTCAAAAAGTTTAGTAGGGACCACTTTTTTAGAAAAGTTTTATTTCATTTACCCGAAAAGCGTTGAAATGAGACATTCCTGTTTACAACTACTTTTTGCTACAAATGAGTGCGTATTCGAATAATTTTCAAACAGTTTTTGTTGGTTTTTGACAGCAATTTACATAATTTATGTTTGGTATTTTTTAAAAGAAAATTATGGCGACCTGTTTTTTCTATTGTTGTTGTTGGTTTTCATTTTAATTTTTTTTGAATGCTCACATTCATTGACTTGGTAACCTTACAGATTTAAAAATTTTAAATAATTTTTTTTGTTGTTGTTTGTAGTATTTTTTTTTTTTTTTAATTTCTTACTTGTGTAAACTGCTTAGGGAAAGGGCTTACAAGTTAAAGTTGTTCAAATGGAAAGGTGTTTGTTTGTTTGTGTCTTCATTTTGTGGAAAACTAGAATGTACAAAATAACGACAATTACGAATTAATTGCACGAAGTTTGTTAGAAGCAAAATTCTAAAAATCAGACAAACAAAAAAAAAATTTCTTTCATTTTGTTGTGTCACTTAGTTGAAAATAAAAATTTTTTTAATTTATTCAGCCGAAGAAAAACATTAAAAAGAAAACAATTTCAAAATAAAATTTTATTAAAAAATCAGCCTTATTTAAGACGTCGTCAGCGCTTTACAAAAACTTTTTATGGTTTATGGTAAATCGGTATTACAGTTCTCAATATTAACAAATCTTTCATGGTTGGTTTACGTGGTGGCCTAACTGCCCTCAATTAGAATCGCAAAATTCCGTTTTGAACCACTCGCCAAGACTATGTAGCCGTAAAGTGATTTAGATCCACCCCGTGACATTGATACATCTGAGTAGGTCTCCTAACCTTACTCCCGATATCTCAGGTAGTCCGGCCATCATATGTACACCGAGTATAACAGCCAGGCACTCTTAGACAAGGTTAAAGACTATCTCCTTACTTTCGAGTGTCCGGCAGCTGCGGCCACTAATATGGAAGTGTTCTTCCTATTCCTGCTTAATAGCTGAGCAGAGCGCTTACGTAACCTTACACTTTTCTGATATCCACCCTTCCTTGGTAGTGATCAAAAATACCTATCCTAATACCGGGACTCTCACTGTTAAAGAAATCTCCATTTTAGAGCCAGTATTAGCCAGTTAATTCGCCTGTTCATTACCAATGAAGCCGCTGTGTGCAGGAATCCATACCAAAGATACGTTAGCCTGACGTCTCAGATTGGATAAATCTGCCATAATTAGTGAGAAAAAAGCTTAAGTCGAAATTGATTTCTTGTAGCAATTAAGTCTCTAACTTTATTATTCAGGTTCAGGGTGGGGCATTATATGCTAAAAGTAATGAGTTATTAAATAAAAAAATATACACAAACAAATGTAAATTATATGGCCGGCGTTGTCACATATCACTGTTTTTATCACGACAACGACACTCATAATGAGGCCAATAATATTTGCTAGAATCGACATAATTCTTTAAGAAAAACTTTTAGGGCTTTTAAATGTGTAGCCCTCTTAAATGCCTTAATAAGACTTAAGCAGGTTTTCAATATTACTTGAGAAATCATCAATGACTGTCGACACTAATTTGGTATTCTGTAAAAACGTTTGCTATCAATATGGTTGATGTATGTGTTTTTGCATAAAATAATTTTTCCAAAAACAATTATTTTGATCAGAAATTGCAAACCAAATATGAATATGAAAGATAACATGATTGATAAACCATCAATGTCAGCATGACAGTGTTACAAACATTTTGGAAAAAGAACTTAAGTTTTGTTATCGTAAATAACTCACTAAATTAAATATATTCACAAAAAGTGCAAAAAAGTATTTCTAGCTTAATAAAAAATCGATTAGAAATAGTTGCTCTTGTATGAGCTGGAAAACTGTTTCTTAAATTAACTTGGAAGCTTAAAATTAATCTCCCTGAAAACTAAAAATTGTTCCTTAATGCCACAGAAATAAGTTATTTTATCTTTAACTACAACTTCACATTGACCCCACAAGGGTTAAAGGGGAATTTATTTGCAGACATAACTGCATTCAAAACAAAAACAACAAAAAAAAAACTAATAAATAAAACCTACAGCAGAAACTACTAAAGCAGTTGGAAAATGTGTGAATTAAAATTTAAAGTATAAATAAAAACCGGATTGTAACAAGCACGTCTAAAAGGAATCTAATTGTTGGCACCACAACACTGGAGTGTAAATAACAATTCATACTCATACCTACAAGTAAATGAAATATTTTGTTAAAAAAAATAAAAAAAATTAGTTTTAGTCTCACTTACATGAATTCTCTTGTGCAATTGCTGAAACAAAAAGTTAATTTGGTTGTCAAGTGACTAGAATAAAAACTTTTATTATTTTATGCTTGAAAATATTTTTATTAATTTCGGGGTTTAACAATAACAAATACAAGTAACGAGATACTTTTACCAAAAAAATAAAAAAAACTAGAAACTCAATTTCAATGGCATGCAGAATTAGAAATTGAGTGGTTTGGTAAGTTTTACTTGTTGTTATTGTTATTGCTTTATTCTTGATTTTTGTGCGCAAAAACATCTACTTTGTGTTTCTTGATTTTATTTATTTAATTTTTTATGTTTAAATTCTTGTTTTTTCTTTTTTATCTTTAATTTTTTTATGTGTGCCTTGTACTCATATGAGAACGTGTTTGTTGTCTTTTGAGAAACCTTTTCCTGAAATAAAAAAAAAAAAAAAAAAAACTAAAAATTCGGGAAAATGAAAACAAATTTTTTAAGAATTTTTTTTCAAGCAGACAAAAACTGAATTACGATCAGTTTATTTAAGTCGCTTTCATTTTCATTTACTTAACATCCACGTTAAGTGTCTGTGCAGGTGAATATCAAGTGAATTTATATGCGTTTGTTAAGGTAATACCAGAATGTAAATTGTCGCATTCGATATCGAACAACTCGCATTGAAATTTTTAAATTATTCTATACAAAACGACAAAAAGTTCCATGTATATATTTTGCTCTAGACGAACTGGCGCTAGTTTTATTTCGGGAAGCGCTATCTTCAATAACTCACGCTATCTGCCTTCTTGGTTTTCTTTTTCTATTATTGCCATTTCCCTTATTCTATTTATTTTTCTGCTTTCTATTTATTTGATATCTTTTTAATGCTGTACTCGCTCATTTTGTTTTCTCTTATATCACAAAGGGGTCACATCAGAGCACCATGGTTTTCTTACTAACGCATCCATTACAACCTAATGCTGATGATTAAATCACTTAGATTTTTTTCAATTCTTGAACTATATTTTAGGAGACCTCAGAACCAGTTAAATACAATGAGAGATTTAAATTAATGAATTTCAAAATGTCAATAATCGACTAAATCTTGTGTGATGCGTTTGAGGTAAATCCATTTTTTTACTGATTCAAAAGCAAAATGATTTTTACAGCATGATTTCTTTCCCCATTTCTGCTTGAGAGCTGTAGGCATAGTAGTTTGTTAAGATTTCTTTTAAATTAACAAACTAAAATAAAATAAATTTTTTCAATGAACTTCATAAGCCAAGATTTATTTAAATCACTGTGCGTTTCTAAATCTTAATGATTAAATTTTTAAAGCGTTTCTTTCATTAAGAAAAAAAAATGCCGCCGTAAATCTTTTTTTTTAATCTATCATTTCAAGTGACTTAACTGTTAATACACACTCACTTGCACACACACGCAATATATAAAACAAGAGAGAAGAAATATTAATTTGTAAAGAAAGGAAAACAAATCAGGTTTGTGTCTTAACTTTTTTGTTTTTTTTGTTCAGCGATTTTGTATTTAAATTTATGACGATGATATTACAAACAATGATGTCGTTTGAAAGTGAAAATCCATTTTAATGTGTCAAGCTGTTCTCAACAAAAATGAAATGAAATGTCTGTATTAATTTTTAAAACAAATTTTTTTTTCTTGTTCAAACAAATTTATTTCATAGTTTATTTATAGACTTTTTTATGTGTGAAATACCAGGCACGGGGATGAAATGAACTCTTTGTTGTCAGCAGTATTTACAAAAAACTAAAATATAAATAAAAAAATATTTAAAAAAATTAATAATAATAAAAATTTAAGAATTAAAAAATTTAATTTTTTAAGCTAAAAAAAATTTTAAAGGAAAAAATTAAAAAAAAATAAAAATTTGTTATTAAAAAAAATTTTAAAAAAAATTTTTAATTTAAAAAAAAAAATTAAGAATTTTAAAAAACAAAACATTAATCTTTAATTGTGGTTAATTCCAGAATTAATTAATTAATTATTTAGTAGTTTTTATAATTCTTAAATTTTCTTTTAAATTAAAAATTTGTTTTCAATTAAAAAAAATTAATGAATTAAACAATTATTTTTTTAATTCGCTTTTTTAAATTACAATTTAATTAATTAATACTAGAATTAAACACACATAAAGATTAATATTTTGTTAAGCTTTTGAATTCCAAATGGAATTAAAAAAAATTTTAATTTAAAAAAGCGAATTAAAAATTATAATTGTTTAATTCATTAATTTTTTTTAATTAAAAAATTTTAATTAAAAACAAATTTTTAATTATAAAGAAAATTAAAAAATTTTAAAAAACGACAAAAGGAAAAAAAAATAAAAAATTTATATTAAAATAAAACTAAAATTTTTTTTTAAATTAAAAAACCATTCTAAAAGAAAATAAATAAAAATTTTAATCAAACAAAAAAAGTTGAAAAAATAAAATTAAAAAAAAAGTAAAAACTATATTTTTAATATTAAAAAATTTTTTAATCAAAATATAATTTTAAGAATTATAATAAAACTACAGGTAAAATAAAAATTTATTAAAACAAAAAAAAAAAATTATAAAAAAATTTTTTTTAATAAAAAAAAAAAATTAAAAGAGAAAAAATTGTAAAAAAATAAAAAGAAAAATTTTAATTAAAAAAAAATTAAAAAAAATTAATTTAATTTTTCTTTTAAATAATATGTCTATTTTATTAAGCTTGAGGTCTTATTTTTAAAAAATTTATTTTTATATCGATATTTCGCTAAAATTTGTGTAACTTCTTCAGGATATAATTATAAATTTATAGTTATATTAAATAATAAATAATTTAAAAAAAACAGACTAAAGCTCTATTATCATTAATTATATATAAAAATAAAAGTCTAAATAAATAATTATATAAAATTATTTTTTTTAATTAAAATAATTTTTTTAATCAAATTTTTTAATTAAAAAATTATTTTTTTTACAAAAATTTTAAAAGAAAAAAATATTACAAAAAAAAATTAAAATATAAATTTTAATTAAAAAACAATTTAAATTTAAAAAAACAAAACTAAAAAAAAATTTAATTAAAAAAAAAAACTTAAGCTTAAAAAAAACCAACATTTTTTAAATTGAAAACAAATTTTATTTTAGTTTCTTGTTTTTATAAAAAAAATTTTTTATTAAATTTTTTTTTTATTAAAAAAATTTTTTTTATTAAAAAAATTTTAAGAATTATAAAAAAAGTAAAAAACAATTTTTTTTAACTAAAAGTTTATGAAAAAATGATTTAAAATAAGTAATAGTAATTAGTTTAGAGGAAGTCAGCCCAAGAAGAATATAGACGAGGCTTCAAGTGGATTCTCTGCTGTAGTAATGTTGTGGTACTTGTATAGAGTAAAAACAAAAACGAGGAAAGAGATAATAGGAAAAAAATAGAGAAGTGAAAAATCCATCAACCATGACTGCAACTGACGAAACAGTACAGGTCCGTGACTACAATAGTAGTCACGCTAATATTCTATTGCTGTGACAGGGCCAGGCAGAGGCTCCTCGGCTTTTCGCAAAATTTTTTCTGGATTATTGTCACTACCGCCTCATTTCTTAACTAGGTTTTATGTGAGTACGATTTATTCAATTTATATGCTATTTCGTACTATAGTTGTCCACCTGGAACTGTACTCGTATCTACTGCAAAAAGAAAGAAAGAAATATTAATTTCTATGAAAAATTTAGGCTTATGCCTTTACAGGCGAACGAACATTTGTATTACAGCAAAAACATATTGTTGTATCTTGTTTTAGCTGTAAATACAAATCTACGAAAAAAGCTATCGTATATTGTATATTTGAATATCAGAATATGATGTCTCTGGGTGTTTCTATTAAAGTTTTTGTTTCAAATGCATATGAAATGACATCAATAAATTGTTAGTTTTTATAGTTTAAATTAAAACAACAACAGCTTTGAAGAAAAATAAACAAGTTTTTAATTTAATTTTAAAACATTTTTCACAAATCCATGCTAATGTGGGTTATTTTATTCATAAAAATGGCCAACTAAATGCTGAATACTCGTTTGTTATGCATTTGAAAGAGATGACATTTCAAGATAAAAAAGTTTTAAATTTCGAACTCAATATTTTTGAAATCCCAACTAAAAGACTTATGTGCTGGTATTCAAGCGATCAACTCGTCTGGACATTTTGTATTTTTTTTTTTACGATTTGAACGCTTGTGTTGGGGAAAAAACACATTAAAAACTTTCAATTGTTTATTTATATCCAGAGTTAATATTTTGTTTTAATTTAATATACCCGTATTTTTGTTGTAAATTTTGTTTTAAAAAATTATTAAATTAAAGTATCAAACTTTTCTATAGTTGCTGTCAATGCAAGGCGGCTTAAAGAAAATGATGTGCAAAAAACACTTTTTTTAAAAGCCTGAAATGATTATTTTGTACGTAAGTGATGATAAGACAACATGTTTAAGCAAAAGCAACCACTTTAAGTTATTTTTTTTTTAATCTTAATTTCGGTGTTTTTTTTTACATCAACTATTTATTCTCTATTTTATGTTATTGTTTTCCTATTAATTTGTTATTGTAATTTGAAAAAAAAAATTAACACGATTTGAAATCAAAACCAAATCTTAAATAGACATAAAAACGAAGGCACTCACTCTTCATATTGACTCGTTGGCTGTCTATTACAATAATAACAAACAAAATCCAGTTTAAAAAAGCCAATTCTACTTTATTTGGAGATGCTCCTTTTTTATGGTCACAATTTTTGTACAACCCGCCTGTAAACAACTTTTCTTTCCAATTTTGTTTTTTTTTTTTTTTTTTTTGTCTTTCCATTACATTTCTAGCGTAGCCTTACTCGCATTAAAGATGTTTTTTTTGGTTCATTTTCTTTTCTTAAAATAAAAAAACTAAAAATAAAAATGCTGGAAAAAGTGTGTTATGATTCGGTTGGAGACACTTTTAATTCGCATAAATTCTGCAAGTTAAACAGAACAAGAAATTTTAAAAATATTTATTTTTAATTTAAAACCATCAATAAATACTCGTAGTAAAAATAATTCTTTTTTTTATTTTTCTAATTGCTTAATGAAAAAGTGAAATTTCCATGTAAAATAAAGTGAAAATTGTGTACGGAATACGCATGAAATGTTATTAAATCTGTTTAAGTGATTAAAATCAAAATGCTTAAAAGTTTTACTCGGTTTATTATAATTTGTGCTAGATAATCAACACATGCACACACACACACACAAAAAAAAAGATTTTCCATTTCAAATTAATTTTATATAAAACAAGTAAAAATTTTGTACGATCATGTTTTTGTGTGTAACTGACGACACGTTTGAGTTCTTAAGCTATTTAATGACAAGTACACACACACACACACGCATTAAGCAGAAAGTTGTTACTTGAAAATTTTATTATTTCTTCAGCAAAAATTTAAAAAACAAAAAAAATAATTTAAAATGTCTATTCTAAGTCTATTCCTATTTTGTTTCATCATTCCCAAACTTTTATTTTGCTTTACTTTTATTAAATTTTTTTTTAGTTTTATTGCTGAACTAAAAATTTTTCTATCTGTAATATTAAATTCAATCTACAGTTAACCAATATAAAAAAAAATAAAAATAAATTTTCTTTTCAATTTAAAAAATTTTGGTTTTTTAATACCTAAATTTTTTTTTTTAATTTTGTTTTTTTTTTTATTTAAATTGTTCTTTAATTAAAATTTTTATTTTTTTTTTTTTTTTTTTAAATAGTATCTTAATTATTCGATCTTTTTATTTGCATTTTATTTAAAATTTATTTGAGCTTAAGATCATTTTTATTAATTATTAAAAAAATTTTTTTTTAATTAAAAAATATTTTAAAAAATATTATTTTTATATGTAATAATTTCTATTTGGAATTTAAAAGTTTAACAAAATATTAATCTTTATTTGTTTTTCTTATTATTTTTTTATAATTTTTTGTTTTTGTTTTTCATATACTCTTTAATTACATTCAGTAATACCCACCTGGCATTCAAATGTAAAAGAGAAAAGAAGAATAAAAATAGAATATATAGTTTTCAATATTAAAATGTTGGTTGGGAAATTTATTTGTTTATTCAGTTCAATGCTTACTGAGTTTTTTGTTTGAATATTTGAATCTTTTTGTAACTATTGATTAATAATTCTTATTTAGTCAATTGCTTTTACAATATAAAGGTTCTAATGTTTGCAAGAAACGTTGGGAGTAACCTACTGAGGATTCGGAGTAGCGTCTGATGAAATAGTCCATATAGGTATGCTATCCCCTTCAGTGCTTATTGTACTGAATAAATAACTCATGAGAATATCATGAGTAAAAGAATAAATTTTAAAACCAACACAATTTCTGGAATTAAGCACAAATAAAGATTAATATATTTTGTTAAAAATAATTTTTTTTATTAAAAAAAATGTTTTTTATAAAAAAAAATATTTTTTATTTTTGAAAATTTTTTTAATGAATTTTTTTTCATTTTGCTTTTTTTTTTATTTAAATTGATCTTTTTATTTTTTTTAACAGAATTCAATTTAAATAAAATAAAATAAATTTTTGTTTAATTAAACATTTAGACTGATATTCAAAGAGACTAATAACGACTTCAAGTATAAATTATGACAAATTTTTCATACAAATCTGTCATAATATCGATTTCAAGTCTACTTTAATTTTCTTTGAATACAAGCATAAAAAAACGCAATCGTTTTATTTTGAAGCTGTCAAAGTTCATTTCCCTTTTTTTTTTACTACTACAAGCATATAATCCTACTACTACTACTACTACCAGCATTTGAAATTACAAATGAGTTGTTTTTGTATTGTTGGGGTTACCTTTACCATGCCCCAGAGAAAGGAATGAAAAGGCCGTCTTATAATTTCAACTTAACTTGCCTTTCAAGGCTTTTGCTTTAAGCGGCCCACACACGACAGCAGCATGCATGCACAATCCAGTGATTAAATTAAGTAATTCATTCATTAAAATTTAATGTACAGCTTTAATTAGTTTAGTTACTCTTAAGCAGGAGAATATAAAGAGTGATTTTTTTGCTATTATCTTTTTGGCAACACTAGTTTTGACAGCTCACGCACGTTTTGTATCTTGTGTCACTGTCAAACATCTTCAGTTTGGTCTATAATTTAATCATGAATCGTCTTACAAACGAACAACGCTTGCAAATTATTGAATTTTATTACCAAAATGCGTGCTCTGTTAAGAAAGTTCATCGCGCGAAGAATTGTGTTCAGCGACGAGGCTCATTTCTGGTCGAATGGATACGTGAACAAGCAAAACTGCCGTATTTGGAGTGAAGAGCAGCCAGAAGCATTGCAAGAGCTACCAATGCATCCACAAAAAACAACCGTTTGGTGCGGATTATGGGCTGGCGGCATCATTGGGCCGTATTTCTTCAAAGATGATGCGAATCACAACGTTACTGTGAATGGTGAGCGCTACCGTGCGATGATAACAAACTTTTTTTTGCCCAAAATGGAAGAGCTTGATGGACCATTTGAGGCGCAGCCGCGGCCAACATTTGCATGAAATAATCTTCAAACATTAAATTATATCGACCCAACTATCGATCCAAATAAATATTTCATGCATTTTTCTGAATTTTATGTGTTTTTTTTTTTAAATTTCCGATAGTTCTTATAAAATCACCTTTTAGAAGGCAGAGTATTGTGAATCTAAAATAAAATAGAGTTTAGTTACTCTTAAGCAGGAGAATATATAAAGAATTGAATTCCACTTACTTTTACCTCATTTTGTGCTTCTTGCTGGCTGTGTGATTTTATTAATTTTTTCACTTAATCGCAGTTTGGGTCATTAATAATGACTAATTTAATAATGATTATCATTTTACTCATGTAATTGTTATTTAAAAGCCAATTATTTCAAAAAAATTAACATTAATTTGACAACAATTATAAAACACTTGAAATGGATGACATAAAATGGCACAAACCATGTGTGGGTGTTATAAAAACTTTAAATTAATTTAAAAAAAAAACACTTAAAAATAACAACAAGTAAAAAGAAAATACATGCTGGTAATTGATCATTGAAATTAATACAAGAGATGCTGAATTTATGTGGGCAGAAGCGCCATCACAGCAGCCAAGATTTAAGACGACTTTTTGATAAAAAAATTTACAAAATTAAGTTTAACGTTCTTGACATCAAAGTGAATCATTAAAATTTTACTTAAGAAAAGAATTTTTTTGGAGTAGATGTCAAAATACTAAGAACTGATAAAATATTGTTTTGTGTTACATCATCATGTGGAGGAAAAAGTTAAATTTCCTTTACAAAAATATTTTTTGTGTGTTTTTTAATTCGGCCACATGTAACTCCAAAGAGCCCGGTTGTGAAATGTGGTGGCTGTAGTAACAGACCATTATGCTAGGAGAATAGATTTGCTATCAAAAGACTACTGTAAAAGTTGTCAAGATGAGAAGGAGGAGGAGGCTGTAGAACAACTTATCTGCCAGTGTCCTGCCCTAAATAAGCTGCGCATGCTTCACTTTGGAGAGCGCTGTCTGCACTGTTACTGCGCTGTCGACTATAAAGGTCGACATTCTATATAGCTTCGTTAGAAGTATTGGTTTGAGTGACGGACTCACCTTCTCTATCTGTCTTCTTATTTATTTTCTTTCCTTTCACTCTTCTATCTCTAGTACCATCCTTCTTCACTTCCTCCTATACAGTTATCACAAAGGGACCACATCAGAGGACCTAAGTGTTTCTGTATTTCTTATTTGGGTGCCCTGTGTAACCTAACCTAACGCTCAGCAAGAGTGCACTTTTTAAATTAAGTGTAATTCTTTTTGGTGTATATGTAGGCAACTCTGTCACATACATTTATTTCGATTATTAAAAATGTTGCGCTTTATGAGAGAACAAAGTTAGAATTGTGCTGAAGTAAAAAGGTCAGCTTCTCTGATGAATAGCTTTGTGAATACACAAAATGATCAAATTTTATACTTAGAAAATTTCCAGCAATTCATGAGAGGAGCCACTGCCTGATAATGATTTTGTTCAGGCCTTACTTTTTTGACAATAAGAGTTCTTGTGGTCTTAGCTGAACAACATGTGGTTTCAGTAAGACGGCATCAACTACCACACAGCTAGTGAAACCAGCGAATTATTGCAGGCTAAAATGAAAAAGTATACTTTTATAGAGACACCTTTTGTCTTTTCTACAGCCAAGCTCCAAAACTTAAAAAAAAATAGAACCTACACTGAGACAACAACAAAACAATTTTTGTTGGGAATAGAAAATTTAATAGCAACCAAAAATTCAATTATGATAATCAGTTTTTTTAATTCTGATGATAGAAAATCGCTGTTAAAACTCAAAATATTTTTATAAAAACAAAACTTTGGTATGCATTATCGATTTCTGGTTATTATCACAACTAAATTCTTGATTAGTTCTTACAACCGAAGTTTTTTCATTTTCTGATTAATAGCTTTGTGCTTCAACTCTTAAACTTAGAAGACATCCTTGAAAATGATTTATTTTTAATCATTTAAAGTCGGTTCTATAATTGCCTTTTCATAAAATAAGTTGGGGCATATTTAATTCAAATGTCAGCTTTCTGGTCCTTGAGGTGCTAAATTGTTGCTTTCATTGCAACAATGCTTCCATAGACTGGTGGTAAGTGTGCTAACTAATCCATCTAGGAATGACAGGTTCGATTTTTGCCTTGACCCTGGGTGTTTTCTGCCGACCAGCAAAAACACTAAGAGAACTTGTGATGTTTATTAAAAAATAAATAACGAGATTTCCAAAATTGAGTTGTTCAGACCAATTTTTTTTTTGTTTTAGCAACAATAATTCTATAATAAATTCCAAAATTTAGTTCTCTCAAAAATATTTCAAGCTGTAACAATGATTTTCTATCAACACAATTAAAAACTTTGATTATCACAACTTAATTTTTGCTCGATATTTAATTTACTAGATACGCACAAGCTGAAGTTATTTTTCTCAGTGTGCTCTTTTGTGGCTTTTAAAACTCATAGACTTTTATTGCTTTTACGGACAACAAAATTCCGAAAACTCTGAAATTTTTAAGTCTCAATTGTTTCAATGGCTATTTCAAACTCACATTACGAAAAAAAAACCTGAAGTTCAATATCTCTTCTTATTGTTGAGAAATATTTTTTTTAAAGGCTGTAGAAACTAATTTCACTTCTTTTTGTTGTTATGAAATCTTTAAAAAGAAAATATTAGATAATGTTGTAACAATTTTCATAATTTTATTACTTAACTTGTTTTGTTTACCCACAAAGAAAGTAAGAAAAAAAAATGGGAAAAATTAAAACAAAAAAAAATTAAACTGAAAGTTGCTTATAATGGACGGTTTTTACAAAAATTTCCCTTTTTTTTAATTTTAATTTTTCAATTGAAAAGCAAAAAAAATTTTATAAAAATCAAATGAAAATAAATGTTGGGCTTAACAAACAATTCATTTCGATATTTTGTAAAAGCTGTTAAGCAATAGAATAGAGGCTGGTGGGCTGCAATGGGAAAGTTGAAACTAAAATTAATTTAAAAAAAAAATCAAAACAGAAACCACAAAAGATCAAAACTGGTCTGGGATTGCCTAATACTTCTAAAAAGACTAGCATCTAATAACACTGGATGTAGATGCCAGATCATAGGGGAAAGCAGACAAGCTCACAAGAAAAGGGACGGCTAAAAGATTCATTTGACCAGAAGCATTACGCAGCCTGTCTTGCACCTCTATTAAGCTTAATTTTAGGGAGTGGCTAGAAAGAAAATCTTAGCAATACTGACTGGAAACTAAAGGTATCAGGGTAGCGAAAACATTTATGCCATTCAGATCTCTGAAGAGAACAAATTTTTCATTTATGAATTACTTGGCCTGATCCGGTCATTGTTACGGGATTCATGACTGGACATTGCAGAGTATTGAAATACTTGTTAAATATGAAGATTGCCCTAAACGATAGGTTATATAACAAAGATGAAGAACTGAATGGTCTAATTTGAACGCGTTTTCTCTACTTATAGCATCATTACCTGCAACAGTCGGATAAGACAAACATAAAGAAGTCTTCGAATTATTAATAAATACTAGACTGAGGGAAGATTTCTGACAATAAATCTATTTTGGCCACATTTACCACTGGTGTGATTGAGTAACTTTTATTATGAACATTCGCTACTGAAACGCACTACAGGTGACTTATTCCCGCTGATAGCTCTGTGTTACCAACCCTATTGTTTTAACAGTATATTTGCGGCTTTAACATTTGCTTCGCCTCCCTCCCCCCCCCTCCCCGCCTAGAATTTTTTGTTTCATTCCTAATTTATTTTCAGCTATAAATTTTATGAGAACGAAATTACCCAACAGAATATCGACTACAGCAGCATTACGAACTAAACGATTGCTAATCATTTGAAGCCTCAGAAAGCCTCATGAAACACAAAAATGTATATGATTTTGAAAAAGCAAAATGAGTCTAAAATTATTGAAGATCAAGGAGGCAATTGAAAATGAAAGTAAAAATTAATTTTACTTTAACTTTTTTTTTTTTTTTTTTCTCAATAAAATCCAACCAAAAACTTGTGACTGAATTTTGTGTTGTGCACAAAACAACCAACTTAAACTAAACTTGAAGATAGAATAATAATTATTATTGCTTGATTTGACTTACTTCATTAAAAAAGGAAAAGAAAACAAAATTTTATTCATTTAACACACACACACACACACACATACATACAAATGATGGATTACTGTTAGAGTAACAGCCAGGTTAATGGTGACGTTCAAAAACTGATTATCATTAACATTGCAAACACATCAGATGTCAGAAATAGAAACGCTCAATCAACATGACATATGAAAGTGCGTGTTTCTTTCTTTTCTTTCTTTGTGTTTTATTGGTTTGGCATCAACAGCAAATGAGCATGTAAATTCTTTTAATTTTAAAAAATTTAATTTTGTTGGCAAAATTTTATTTCTAAAACGCAAATCTCCCCAATATCCACCATAAAATGCCTGTTTGAATTTTATTTTCTACACCGGGTTGTTGTTTTTGTGTTAAACATTAAAAATGTATGGCAGAGATTAAGAAATGAAAGTAAAAGATTTTAATTTCGCTTAAATTGTTGCGCTATCTTGCATATTAAAAAAAAAAAAAAAACAAACCAAGGAAATGCTTTAAATAATAAAAACTGTATTAATTGAATTGGATTTATGAAAAATTTTAAATGCGGTTGCTTGATTGAATGCCAAAAACGGAAGTGAAAATAGTAGATTGTATTTTAGTTACAACAAAAACAAAACCTTAACTTTTAATTTTTGAATGTTTTATTACATTAACGCCTTCTCTGCTAATCAATGTTAAAGAAACGGCTTGAAACGGTAACAGCAAGTACTGGCTGACACACACACACACACCATTACCATTATGGCAGGCACTTTAAAACACTCGTGGTTACACCTGCCACAAGTACATTAAAAAATCAACTGAAACTAATTGCTGTTTAGTTTTACTTTTGCTTTATTTTGTTAATCATGACCAAATTATTCCAAAAAAAAATAAACAAAAATTTCAAACCACTTACCAGTTTAATTGTTTTCTAAACTAAATATTTCTAGATCAACAAATAAATATTTTTTTAAACTGCAAGGTCATTTAAAAATAAAGCCAAGATTTTTAGATTTTTAGTGATGACTGAACCTCCCCACACACAACAACAAAAACTTACTTACCAGCACATGTATGGCAGTGTTTCTATTTCAACTAGATAAATATTTACTCTCGTGAGCAAAAAATAAAAAATAAAACTAAATTGTGTTTCTTTTCGGTTAATTAAATCTATTATTTGTTACACGAAAACTATTCAAGTGGGCGTTTATTTACTTTAACATTTTACTATCACAGTGAGCGTAAAATAATTTTATTTTTTAAATATTTATTTTTATTTTATTTAATGTTGTTATGCAGTTGAATTTATTTTGCTTAATTACACTGAGCAACAAAAAAAAAATTTTTTTTCAATAAAATTTTTTTAATTTGAAGTAAAAAAAGTCCCTTTAGTGTGAGGACGAACAGAAATACAGTACAGTGAAGCTGATCTGGCCTAGGTTGAATAGCAATTGCAGCAAAGATGTACTAGGACTTCAGAGATCTTAGAATAGTAACAAAAGCCAGTGCAGTTTTCCAAACATGCCAGGACAATGGGATTGCCATCAACTGACTACTGCAAAAGTTCTCAATATGAATTAAAGAAGGAAACTGTGAAACACCTTCTTACCCTTTGACCTGCCCTAGAGCAGAAATGCAAGCTGTACCTGGAAGGTCTCTCAGCGATGTTAACTACTGGGGCCGTTAAGCTATATGCCTTCAATAGAAGTAGCAATCATTTTTTTTTCTTCTTTTCTTATACTATTCTCTCTTCATCATTTTCCTCTTATACATGTATCACAGAGGAACTACATCAGAGGACCCAAGTGAGGCCCTTTCTATTATTCTTTATCGTCTTGCAACTTGTTGTCTTTCTGAAGACTTAAAAATTATTTTACAGGCGGGTGTCAGATGTCAGCAAAAGAAGAAAAGATGAGTCTGTCATTTAAGCCAATTGCTACTTCTAACAAAGCCGACCCATTTTATTGGACTGTGCAATGAAACCCTGCAGGTAGCGTTCCCCGAAGTAACTATTAATATTTTTAATGCGTTCTGCTATTTCACTGCCACTACTAAATATGGCATGCTTCCCCTAAGCATATCAAGTCTCAAGTCAATAAGCATTTCTTCCAGCCTAATATTTTGCCGGGCATAATCAATAGAGGAAAGCTTTACAAACTCTATACTCATACCATAAATACATTTTTCAGCTGCAAGATTTTTCTAACGTCCTAGAGGTTTTAATTCAATATTTAAATTAAATAATATTAAAGCAATCGCATCGGATACGTTTTTTCTTTATTAAATTTTAAAAACAAAAATTTTTTTTGTTTTTTTTAAATTTTTTTTAAATTTTTTAAAATTATTTTTAAATTTTTTTTTAATTATAAATCTTGATTATGTTACCTTTTTATCTGAAAGTATATATAAAATTATTTTCCTTGAGAAAGACACACGAAGGCGTGTCGAAATATTGGAAACTTATTTAATAATAAAAAGACCTAAAAGCTTTAAAAATATTTATTTATTTTTTTTTTTTTTAATTTTTAAAAAAATTTTGTTTTTTAAAATTTTTAAAAAATTTATTTGTTAGTTTATTTGATGGTTTTCTTTTTAATTAAAATGGCTGTTTTATTAAGCTTGAGGTCTTATTTTATAAATATAAATTTATATCGATATTTCGCTCTAACTTTTTTCAAATTTAAAAAAATTTTTTTTTTTAATTTTAAGTCAACATTAAGGTAACTGTTAAAAAAATAAGAATTTTATGTAGATTTGAGGTCATGTTGACCTTGGCCACTCGACCTATAGCCACTCTCGAGTGCTTAGTTTGTTCTGCAGTTAATGTGTTATTTATGTAAAAATAAAATATTTAAACAAAAATTTTGCCTTTGCATTCTCTCTGTCACACACACACGCCCTCACAATTGAAACAAAACAAAAGACTTAAGAAGCAAACATTTTATTTCTAATAAAACCTGTAAAAATTTTAGCGCTAAGGAAAGTTAATATAGAGAGTGACAGGGCGAAATTAATAAGAGCCCTTTCCCACTGCAGAAAGTGACTTGCGCAAATAGGTTCTTCATTTTGTATATTTTCTTTTGAACTTGACTTACGGTTCACAAAACAAAAATTTACCTTCTTTTTGCTTAAAATTCTCAATGGTTTTTATATGTTGTTGCCTTCACTTACTCACAAAACAATAGAGTACAACAAATCAAAAACATAAACAAATCCCTTAAACACACACACACACACACACAAATTGACTCTTTTAACTCATCGTTCTTTTAAGGTATCATTCTGTAGGCTCATCATTATTTCAAATCATCGTTCTTTCGACTCATCATTCTTTCGACTCATCGTTCTTCCAACTCATCGTTCTTTAAACTCATCATTATTTCAACTCATCGTTCTTTCGACTCATCATTCTTTCGACTAATCGTTCTTTCGACTCATCATTCTTTCGACTCATCGTTCTTCCAACTCATCGTTCTTTAAACTCATCATTCTTTCAACTCATCATTCTGTAGACTCATCGTCCTTTAGACTCATCATTCTTTCAACCCATCGTTCTTTCCACTCATCCTTCTTTCAACTCATAATTCTTTGGACTCATCATTCTTTCGACTCATCCTTCTTTGAACTCATCGTCCTTTTATCTCATCATTCTTTCGACTCATCGTTAGCTTGAAATAAATCAAAATGAGTTTGATTTCGCTTAGAGTTTCATTGTGAAATAGGCCGTTAATAACAAAACAAAAAAAAAAACTTTCATAAAAATCACTCACTGACAGCTCTGGCTGAGAATTTTTTATCGTTATTTAATATCTCGTAAAATATAAAAAAAAATCTATTAACACTTTGGTACTGAAAACGATACAAAAACAAAAATGAAAAAAAAAATATGTCACGATGTTGTAGCAAATTGTACGTTCAAATTGTGTGTCGTAAAATTCTATTTTTTATTTCTTATTAGACAACATGTAACACAATTACACAGTCGACATAACGTAAACAATGAGTGTAACCCTTTTTTTTCTTTGTTCTGGTATCGTATTTTCTTTATTTAGAAATTACAAGCAGCCAATAATAATAAACGAAATTCATGTGACTGTAACAAACAACTAAAACAACAATAATAGTATTTGTGTTGTGTTTTATTCTATTTGTTAAAGTTTCTTGTTAATTTTACTTAAAAACAAAAAACAAAATTTTTTTGAATTTCTAAGCTATCGGTAAGCTGATAGTTGAGTTAGTGTACCGATAATGACATCATGTTATTCGAGATTTAGTTGAAACAAAAATGTTTTCTTGCTTTTATTAAATGTGAATGGCAATTTAAAAAAAGTTTTTCAACTGATTGTTATTTTTCCAAAAATAAATTTAAAAAATTTAATTTTTAATGAATGTAATCACATAGGGAAATTCTTGCAGCGCCCTATGCAACTTAATCTAGTTCATTATAAATATTTTCTTCAAAAAACCACTTGAATTTTCAAATTTAATAAAAATTTATTTAATCAGTTTCTTTACAGAAAATTGCGTATGTCCATGACTATACCTGATTAACTTAGATGAGCTTAAGTTCAATGTAAAATGTGACTGTTTAAAGTCTTAACTTTTGTGTGAAAGACAAGATTAAATTAAGGTCGCCAGCAATTTTTATCTATCACAATTTCGAAAGAAAATTTAAAGGAAAAAAGTCAGCTTTTTACGATATCACAATGTGTTTCATTCATATACTCTGATTTTTATTGTTGGTTTTAGCTTGCGCGGTGATTTTCATAGTAAAATCAGAGTTTTTATGAAAAAGCACCTACAAATTTTTTTGTTTTTTCAAGTCATCGTTCTTTTGACTCATCCTTCTTTAGACCCATCGTTCTTTTAACTCATCGTTCTTTCGAGTCATCGTTGTTTTGACTCCAGAATTTTTTATCTGTCAAAAATGCTCATGCTCTTTTTAAATGAATAAAAAATAAAAATAACGCGATGACAGCTATAAGTGTTTTCAAAATCCAATTTTGACAGCGCGTTTTGCAGTGAAGTTGGCTGCAAAAAATAATTTTTTTATTTATGTTTTGTCAGCAATAACGTTTTAGTTATTTTTTTTTTAACTCTATTTTTATTTTACTTTTGTTATGTTTGCTAAATTCGCAATGCCAGCCAGGTTTGCCATGTCAACAAAAGTTTACGCTTGCTGCCTTAATTTTGGTTAGTAAGTCACTTTTTTTAAGACAGTAATAGAAATTTTCATTTATTATTTTGGTTTTTAATATAATTATGTGAACGAAGCTTACGTTTGCACTTAGCTCAACAGGGCCTTAATATACACTAACGAGTAAGCATGTGTATATGCGTACTGCCTTCCTGGTTTTAATAAATTAAGAGTCATAGGCTGCTATTGCCACAAGTAATGTTGGCTTAAAGTCGTCTGTTTTAATTTTCTATAATTTTTTTTTTTTTTTTGTTTCTACTGAAGCCGTTATTACGTCATTATGCTGAAAACGAAAACAAAATTAATCATAAAAGATTAAAATGAAAATGATATGCAAGATAATGAATTTTTTTCAAATTTGTTGCTTGAGATAAGAAGAACCCTGAAAAATTGAAAGTTTCTTTTGTTTTATAAAAACTAATTTTTTTTTTCCATTTTCGTTACATAATTTCTGTTTCAGCTGAAAAGTCACAATCCGTTTTATGGAAATCCATTTCTTTTCTTGCAACCATTTGTATTCAGCGTTTGAATTAATTATTTTTCATGGAGAATAAATTTTGGAACGCTTTTGTTATGCAACAAAGTAAGTAAAAGTGAAATTTTCTAAGACTTAATTTTTTTACTTTTTTGTTTTTTCTTTGTTTGCTTAATGAAGCAATAAAATTCATAATCCAAATGAACACATTGATTTGTAAATATTATTTGAATGCTGATAAAATAAATAATTGGGTTTTAAGGCAAGCTTTCTTAAAAATGTTTTAATTAATATTTCATAACGAAATTATTATTATTTTTATTATAAATAAAATTTTTAATTTATGACTTTATTTTCATTTTTAGAAAAAGTCAAAACAAAACAAATCCGTTATTCGATTTATTTAGCTTAAAATGAAATGGAAAAAAAATAGTTTTTTAATGAAAGTTTCACCATATGGCTTAATGGAAAATTAGCCACTTATATTGCCACATGCCACATACACTTTAATTAAAAAACGTTTTAATTAAATAAAAAACGCTAAGAGCTTTCCTACCGTTTAAGCGATTTAAAAAAATAAATTCTCAAAAATGCTTTGGTGACAAGTCCTCTCCAAAATATTAACCCATTGGAAAGTTATAGGAAAGAACCAAAAAAACAAAACCGTCAGAACTTGCAATATTTTGTTCTTGTTAACTTTTATTTTGAGACAATTTTTGAACTTGCACTAAGTGACGGTTTACGTGCCGGCCTAACAACCTTCAATTAGAGTCGCAAGACTCCGTTTTAAACCAATTCACTAGGTGATAGAGCAGCAAATGGGCATTTTTTATTTACAAATTTTTTTTAATCGCTGCAAGAAAGAGATTTTATACCCTTCACTGTAAGTAAGAAGGTTATATATCACTTTATGATTCCGTTTGTACCGTAGATGGGACACCCTATAAAGAATCCATCTGTCTGTCCGTGTGGTCTTTGCAATCAGTTTTCTGAAATCCCTAGAAGACCTACAGAAAAGTTTAGTATACCAATCTGTCAGTTGTATCCGTCTTTCATCTGTTATTGAAATTCAGCCATATCGGCTTTTAAATGGCCGAACTATGGATAGAAGACCACGACTACCTCTGTTTTTAACCATTTTTCTCAGTGGAATTTTGGTGTATTTTTGTTTAAAACAAACAAAACGTACAGAAAAACGTGGTATGCAGTTTTTTAGAAATAAAAGTTCTACTATCTAGGCCAAAACTGAGACCCATTAGTAGACAAATGGCTGAGAAAAATAAAAAAATACAACAGGGGGGCTTCTCTGTATTGCGATGCGAAAGCTAAATGTTTTGCTTTTAATCTTTGCTTATCGCAAAATATTTGTTTGTATAAAACGAGTTTGACAGGCTCTTACACATTACAGAGCGGGGGACTACCAAACTATAAAACACCTTAAAGATTGAATTTTGTACCGCAATACAGAGTAACCAACCAGATATGTAAACTTTCATTAATTTTTACTTTGTTTTTGCTTTGTGTTTTAGAACAATTTTTAAGCCGTGCATGTGCGTAATGTTTGCTTACAAAAACACTAAACCCAAGAATCAGTTTTATGCAAGCGTGTGTGTCCTTTAAAGGTACTGACTGACTATCCTACACGATCGTACGATTATGTCAAAATAATGTGTGACAGAATTCTGCCCTACTTGAAGAAATAGCTTTAAAATGGCGAACTTTATGTCACACTATTATACAAAAAAAGATGCAAAAACATATGTTTACTCACCTTAATACTTTTAAAAGTATTCATTTTCTTCTTTTCCGCAAAATATCTTTTTTACAAATATGTACAATGAAAAATAACTTAAAAGTTTGGTATTGTTGCTATTTTTCTGCCTTGAACATAGAAAATGCAACTCTGATCGCACAGATTTAACACACTCCCGTCAAGTAAAACAACTTTTCAGTTTGGCGTCCATTTTATTAATGCCTCATATGTTCAGTTCTTTGTATAAAAATGTCACGTATAATATATCTTATAATAAGTATGAAAGAGATGAATATAGTTATATAAAATGAATGGCAAATAAAAACAGTTACCTTTAATCTATAAAGCATTTAAGGCCATCTTACATTACTAACAATATTAAGGGTGCACTACACTGTTCAAATATATAAATATATTGCTACACAGATAAAATTTATTTTATGAAAATTTTCATAGCATTAAAAAATCGGACAGACCTGTCAAAAAGTCTGCTGGTTCAATACACACTATCATACTTTTTTAGCATACATGGCTTATTAAACAGATCGTATGACTAAGTATGATAGTGAGTCAGTACCTTAAGTGCTTTGAGTGTAATACCATCTTTATGACAGACAAGTTTTTGATTTTTGCCTTTAATTTGAAGTTCTTTATTTGATATTAAATATTTAATTAAATATTTCTCGTAAATTCTACTACAAATCTTTGCAAGCGTTAGTAATAAATATTTTATTTTACTAGAAGAAATAATTGAAAACCTAAAATGGGTTCCAGGGTTAATTTGCACTTGCTTAGAGCTGGCTCAAAAATGTTTCACAAAACTAGATTTCACTACAAGGCCTCTTCAAAAACCATACAGACAGACAGAGGGACATCGCATATTCCATAAGGATTCTTTATAGTTTGAGAAATTAAAAAAAAATATTTATATTATTCTTACTTACAATGAAGGGTATAAAAACTCTTTCTAAGTGAAAAGAAAATGTAAAAGACTTTGGGTCTTTTAGCAAAATTCTAAATTGAAAAAAAAACTTTGATATTTTTTTCAAAACGTATTACAAGCAAAAGAGGAATCTAGTTTTCTTGTTACGCAAATGATTATTTAGTCATACACACACCTACATAAACACTTGCTAACATTTTTCTAACATGTCAATGCCCAAATACGATTAAAATGTAAAAAAAGTGACTGACAAAAACTAAATTAAATCAAATAAAATTCGTTATAGAAAAATAAAATTTATCCACTAAATTTTATTAAAATAAAAAATTAAAACAAACAGCGTACATTCACTTGAGATGATGAAAGTAATTTTACATAAATTAAAACTAAAAGCAATTAAAAAAATGCCCACAAAAACAAATGATGTAAAAGATCCACCCACCCATTCAGCGGTTATTTTCAGAATGAAACAAAAAAAGAATTTTTTTCTTTTAAGCAAAAATACCTACAAACGTACGAAATTTAACTTTAAAACTGCAAAATAAAAATGTTTGTTAGAAAACCAAATTTTAATTTAACTTAAAAAGCAATACAAATTATAGGTCCATTATGGGTAGCAACTAAGCTTCAGATGCCTTTTCAATAGGCAAAGCAAAATTAACAACAACAAAAATCTATTGAAAATGTGGTCTTTCGACGAATTTCATTTTGTAGATGAGCAGAAAATAGTGAAAGTGGTTGCTATTTAGCGATAATTCTAATCCTCTTGAGCTACCGTCTGTGTTTTTTTTTTTATAAATTATTTTTTTAATTTGTTTTTAATGTACAAAGAAGATCTCTTGGCAAATTAGTTTGCTGGGGGAATAGACTGGTTCATCTATTTATGCTATAAAAAATTTGAGCAAACTGGGTCTGTAGGAGACGTGAAAACACCAGTGCATGCTCGTACTGCAGAAAATTATTGCTGCTGCTCGCTATAGTGTGGCTGAAGAGCCATAAACCTCAACTCGTCGTCGCGCCCAACAATTGCACCTTTCACGCTCGTCGTTGATGAACATTATGCATAAAGACTTGCATTTACACGCTTACAAGGAGCAATTGACGCAAGAACTAAAGCCTCTTGACCATTCCAAACGTCGTCAATTGCCAGAATGGTGGCAAGAAATGGCAACAGTGGATGATCAATTTTCGAAGAAAATCATCTTCAGTGATGAGGTACATTTTCAGCTCAGTGGATTCGTTTATAAACAGAATTGCCACATAATCCAAGAGTGATTGTCGAAAAACCAATCCACCCACAAAGAGTGACTGTTTGGTGCCGTTTATGGGCTGACGGCATCATCGGGTCGTATTTTTTCTAAAATGAGGCCGATCAGGCAGTTACTGTTAATGGTGTTCGCTATCGTGTAATGATAACGAACTTTTCATGGTCCGAATTGGAAGATATGGATGTGGACGATATGTGGCTTCAACAGGGCGGTGCCACTTGCCACACAGTTAACGAAACAGTGACTCTTTTGCCGTGTCAATTGGCCGCCAAGATCATGTGATTTGACACCGTTGGACTTCTTTCTTTGGGGTTATTTGAAAGAAAAGGTGTACGTCGATAAACCAGTAACAATTCAAGAGCTAAAGGACGAGATAATTCTGCACATTAACGGCATAGAACCTCAATTATGCCTCAGCGTCACCGAACATTTGGATCATCGGATGGAAGTGTGCCGCCGACGTCGTGGCGCCCATTTGCCCGATATTTTGCTCCATACATAATAAAAGGAAATGACAACAATTTCCTAAATAATTTATGTTTTATTCAAAATCAATCGGCCCTTAAAATTTAACCACCCTTTATAAACATATTTATGGTTTCAATTAAAATTTTATTAAAAATAACATGATAATGATATGGTTGATCTGTGATGCTAAACATAATATGGTTAAAAATAACCATAATAATGTTTAGATGCTTCAAACTAATAATAATATATTTGTGAAGAACAAACTATGTTTGTGGTGACCATATTCAACCATATTTTTTCTTTGCATGCAGTTGCTTTCAGTTATACCGATCTGGCAACGT
Organism: Thelaira solivaga; assembly: GCA_947397855.1. NCBI lineage: Eukaryota > Metazoa > Arthropoda > Insecta > Diptera > Tachinidae > Thelaira > Thelaira solivaga. The sequence continues at coordinate 12,349,789 of OX377614.1, forward strand.
AAACGATAATCGACTCTTTAATTTCTATATTAAATTTTAATTTGTTTTGAACAAAAACTTTGCTTTTTTATGAATATTTTCCATATTAAAAAATTAAATTGCTAAGCTGCAAAACTTTATTTTTTTATGTGGATTTTAATTATTTATTTACATTTTTATAACTAAAATGATAAAAGTAAATATTTTTTGAAATAAAAAATAAATCACTGACACCTCAGTTATGAGAACCGAATTTGTTTTTAACCAAAAAGTCACATTATAAACTTGGTTATACAGTCTAAAGTATTATTAAGAGAACCAAATTTTGGTTACTTTTATAGAATTTTTGAGTAGCACAAGAAACATTGGAACATATTCTGAGTTTTTGCCTAACAAAGGGAAGAGACAAGGAAAGCTACTGCCCCCTAAAAATTAAGAATTAGTTATCAGTTGTTATCAGTTCTGCCTAATAGATCTTTCAAGTAGTGACCCATAACGTTATTAATAAAAAACAAAATATTTTTCTCGCAGTTTTTCCAATAAAATAAACGGAAATTGTATTTGTTGTTGTTGGTCAGTTGACTTATGACCGACCACTAGCAATCGAAATGTAGGAAAAAAAATAAAACCAACAATTCGAAATTATCAGCTTCAATATTTCATATTTTAAACACACTCTCGCACACACATAAACGAACAACAAAACAAATAAACAAAGAAAAACAAGCATTTGAAAAATTTATGAAGAAGATAGCAAAAAAATATGCTGTTGTTGTTGTTGTCGTAACAGTAACGAGTGATGGATAATAAGTTATGCTCGTTGTTGGTGTTGTTGTCATTGAATTGGCGATATTGTCCATAAAAATGTATTTTAGTTTGTTGCTTGTAAATGATGATGACACCATTGCCATTGACCTTTGCCAGCCAAGCTGCAGTCATTTTACTCTAGCTGCCATGCCCATTCAATCATTGCTGCCAAATTTGTTTATTTAACAAACAAACAACCAACTGAGCAGAATGAAACCGAAAGACAAAAAAAGAAATCAAACACAAGTGCAGGGTCTTTGCTGGAGTTGCTTTTCCCGTTGCTGGTGGATGCGATTATGAAAGGAGCCAGGCAGGCGTTTGATTGTTGTTGTTTGGTTTTATTTTGTATTTTCAATTTTCAATTGTGTGACTGCAACTATTGTTGAGGAATTTTCTTAGTGCAGCTGGAAATAAAATATTTGTAACAACTGCAGAGCTGCTCGCTCATATTATAAATAAAAAAAAATTAATAAAAAAAAACTACCTACAATTGTTTTCTATTTTTTTTTTTTTTTTTTTTAATTTTTCTTTTAATCGTTCATACATTTTTGGGCTTTTTGTTTTGGTTTTATTTTCTTCTGGCACTTGTTGTGTAAAGTTCGTTGCATTCATTCACATGGCCTGGCTTGTTGGTTAATTAAATGGCTGGCAATTTTGTTTTAATATTTTCATTTTGTTGTTGTTGTTAGTGTTATTGTTTTGTTGTTGTTATTGCTGTTGATTTTGCAGTTTTGTTAGTTGGTGTTACGAAGCTTGTCTACCTGTCTGATCAAATTGTAGGCTGTTTGTTGTAAGCGTGAGTGTCTGTTTTAAATTTTACTTATTTTTTTTTTCATAGCACTAAATACTAAACATAATTAATAGTCAGTAGTTTGGGCAAAAAAAAAAGTTGGAAAATTCATAAACAAACTTTTACATCTGTAAAGTAGCCAGCTGATCGTTATTACCCTAATAAAAATGCACAGTAACTGTAAAAATTCACTCAGTTCGAGTGACTTCGAGTTCTAAGCAGACTAATTTCAAAACGGAATCTTAATCTTAAAATTTCATTCTAAAAGCTTGGAGTAATGGAAAACTCAACCCTACAAATAAATAAAAAATAAATCTTAAATTTATCCAAAAGTTTTATTTAAATTTTTTTTTATTACACATTCAATAAATTTAATAAAAAATTTTCTTTCTTTCGATTATTTTTATGATGAAATTTGAAAATTGTTAAGCGAAAATTACAAGTGCTGGCCTTGTATTCATATTAAATATAAAATTCTAATTTAATTAATACTAGATGCTTTGCCCGGTCTAACCCGACTTTGTATTTTTTTACATGACTCGGTGTCCTTAAAGTATAGAGAGCGTATGTATTGATTTTTAGAGAATTTTAATCGTTAAAAAACCATTCACAGCTGCAAAAGTGATCAATAATGGATTTTTATGAAGAATATCTTGACAGAGAAAATGTTGAATCTACTTTTTCATATAAATACAAATTAAATAATTTGCTTAATTGTATAAACAAGTAGATGACACAGTTGTAAAAAAGGGCAGTATCTCACTCTTATTTAAGTGGGTGCTAGACGATCAATCATTCAACGTCAATCATGAGGATGTTGCGAGTTTTTGAAAAATGGCCATCACACACAACATATACGTGTTTCAGTCATCTTTAAAAAACACGCATACACCCTTATGATTGACATTGAATAATTGATCGTCTAGCACCCACTTTATAAATCGAGTAAAAAAAAACATGTAACATTTTTGCACGTGAAATTACTTTTTCTTTGGCAATAGAATGCAAATATTCTTGGAGGGCAGAATATATGCAACATTTTTGTTAGAAAAGAAAACGCCATAAAATGCTACAAAAATCTAAAATTTTCATTTCTTGTAGAAAAAACTATGTGTTTTATTTGTTCAAAGGGCTAATTTCTTTAATCATTGAAAGTCCGTCATCTCTATTTTAATGTCAGTACTTAACTGTAATGGCAAAAAGCATCCTTATTTTTCAGTTAAGATGGCAAATGCTGCAATTACTTTTAGTTTATTTTTTTAATATTTATTGCTACTGCTCTAATGAAATTTAAAAATATTAAAATAATTTTTTTTATATTTTCAAGCTTAAAATTTTGTTATGCAATCGAAACCGTATAAGGCCAAGTTTAACAAATTGTTTTAAGCGAAATTTTCAGGCCTGATTATATTGTGGCTAAAAAAGCATTTTGCTTGTTTTTAATTTACTTTTTTTTTTTTTTGCTTTTTGGTGATTTTATTTCATACCAAAAAAAAGAAACCTCCCACATCACTAATCACTTGATTATTTAAAAGCAAATGCGAGTAACACAATTTAAATAACTGCTGACATAATCTCAATACTTTCATCATAATTAAAATCTATAAATCAATTTATATTTAAATACGAGTATTAAAATTAAATTAAGTATAGGGTGCCCTGTAGATCTATAAGTAACGTGCTAACTTATCAATATAGGGGTCACAGGTTCGATTCCTGCCTTTAACAAATTTAATTTTATAATTATTTTTTAATATTAAATAATAATAAATTAAATATTTTAAAATTACACAGGCCTTCAATTATTTTATTGTCACCAAAACTAAAAACGATTATTCTTTAGTTCTACATGTAGTTCCCGAGATTTAATTTTATATTTAGAAAAACTAAAAAATTACGCAGTGTAATTTGCACTAACTAGCGAACTAGATCCCGGATTAAATTTACAAAATAAAATCATAACAATTTTTTAAATCAATAAGAATTTATGCAAATTTTTGCAACAATTTTTTTATAACAAAAAAAAACTTCTTAAGAAAATTGTATGCAAAATGTGACTAAATTGAGAACTTATGAATAGATTTTGCTTAATTACATCTCATATTCTTTGTATCAAAATTAAAAACAAAATTTTAATTTTTTAATATAGAAATTAAATGTAATAATTTTTTATAGTTTTCAATATTAAAATGTTGGTTGGGAAATTTATTTATTTATTCAGTTCAATGCTTACTGAGTTTTTTGTAACTATTGATTAATAATTCTTATTAAGTCAATTGCTTTTACAATATAAAGGTTCTAATGTTTGCAAGAAACGTTGGGAGTAACCTACTGAGGATTCAGAGTAGCGTCTGATGAAATGGTCCATATAGGTATGCTCTCCCCTTCAGTACTTATTGTACTGAATAAATAACTCATGAGAATATCATGCGTAAAAGAATAAATTTTAAAACCAACACAATTTCTGGAATTAAGCACGAATAAAGATTAATATTTTATAGAAATTAAATTGTATTCATGTTTAAGATTCTTATTTATACAATTTTTTCATTGTGTATTAATTTTATTGAATAAAAAAAATTGAAATTATTCCCAGACACTGGTTTGCTGTACCGACGCTTTCGAAACAATTTCCTGACATAAATGCTACCGATGAGGAAAAAGTAATTTTTTCGAAAGCGTCGCTTCAGCAAACCAGTGCCTGGGAATAATTTCAATTTTTTTTATTCAATAAAATTGTATAAATATGAATCTTAAACATTAATACAAATTAATTTCTATATTAAAAATGATAAGAAATTCAGCAATACAAAAACAAATAACGAAAAATTTACATTTTTTGTGCGTTTTAAATTTTTAATGAATTTTTTAAGAAAATTTTTTTTTTTTTTTTAATTAAAAAAAATTTTTTTTTTTTACAACTTTATAAATATCGCAGAAACTTCAAAAGTGATAAGAAATTTATTAAAACTTAATTTAAAGATTATTTTATGCCCGATCCTTATGTGTTTTTATAAGTTTAATCAGACAGCTAGTTCTCGAGTTATTTTTTATAAATCGTTATATCTCCAGAACTGCAGGTAGGATTAAAAAATAATTTAAAGAAATTAAAGCCTACTATCATAGGTATTTAAAATAAATATAAAACCTCAGGTACCTTAAAAAATTTCTTTTTGTAGGCCTGTGTTATTAATTTGAATTGTTTTTTTTAATTTAAGTTTTTTATTTTTTTAATTTTAATTACAGCTGATTTGGCATGAAACTGGAGTGGAGTTACTGATATTTGTTGAGCTAAAAAATTAGAAGAAAAAAAACTGTGCTGTAAATGCACTCGAGGAATTTAAAAAATTTGTACTGCAGCTGCATAAATTTCAATAGAGAAACGTTTGAATAATGAAAAACCTAGTGCGTGCTTAATAGCAAAATAAAAAAATACATTTTTTTTTTTGGCAATAACAACAACGTTAAAAAAATTTAGAAATTATTTGCCTTTCAATGAAAAAATTATTGCAACGTGTTTGAATACAAAAAAAAAATAATAAATAAAGAGGCATTACTGCCAACTAATTAAAAAATAAAAACAAAATTATAAATAAAAAAATCTTTAAAGAAATATCAAGAAAGAAAGAAAAGTTCATTATTAAAAATCGATTTACTTTCAACCATTTGCTGCAGCACTATGTACACTAATTTCTGTTGCATGCAGCCGCTTAAATGTTTTTGCAAAATATAGCAAAAGTCTTATTAAAAGCCTCAACATCATCATCATCATTGAAATCAATAACAAAAAATCAGCCAAATAAAAGTGAAATTAGTGAAATTGTTTGTTAAGAAAAAATCAAATCCTTTAAATTTTCATTTCAAATTGTTTGTAAAATAATAAAAATAATTTATTTGCTTATTAAATACTAACGTTAGCGGCTTTTTTAAAATGTATCGTCCAAATTTTTATGAATCAACATGTTTGCGTTGTAACGAAACCGTTTATCAGGTAGATCGTGTTGGTCCTTTAAAAGATTTTACCTTCTTTCATTCGGGCTGTTTTAAATGTGTGCACTGTGGCACAAAACTAACACTGAAAACGTATTACAACAACCAACATAAACAGGATGACAAAGAGGTAAATTTTAAATAAATTAAAAAAAAAAATTATAGAATTAAATTAAATTAAGAAGAGCCCCCAAATTTAACTGCAGGCAGAGGCTGCGAAGCTTCTCTTTCTCGTTCTGCTCTTGATAGCTCTAATAGCAGTCATAAGATATTAGACTAATGCGTGATTGCTAAACTTCCACCATAAACGTACTGAACACAGAACCGTTAATCTTAATATATAAAATTTGACTGTACGTGTGTTTGACATTGTACTCATCCTAAAACGCTAAACCAATTTTATTGAATTTCTCTGTATGCCTTTGGGTTACTCCTTTAGCGTAAAAAAATGGCCCAACAGGTGGCGCCACAGTTGGTATCTAGCTTATTTATCTACTACTTGTTTTTACCTGGTCTTGCACGGTCCTTAAGAATAAGAAGATCGAATATACAAAAATTTTATATTTTAGTGAAAATCCAACTTAAATTTTATGAAAATTTATATGGACCACGCCCATTACTAAGCCTACTTTTTACATTTTTCTCAAATTGGAGAACGGTTGGACCGATTTGGCTAATTTTTTGCCAAGCCAACGCTTGCCGCGTCAGTTGGTTTTGTTATATATTTCGCTAAATTAGAATTCGGAAAAAAGAATTTTGAAGAAAAATTCAAAAAAAAATTTTTTTCTTAAAAAAATTTTTTTTTGTTTTACACATGCAACTCCATGGGTACATGTCGATAATGAGGAACTATTAAATTGCATTAAACACACCCTTTGATTCAATTTAAAAACATAAAATTTACAAAAATCTTACACAATTTAAATTTTTGGCTTGGAGCCCCTGAGTTCCTATGGTCGTTCAAGGGTTAATTAAGTTTCGAAAAATTAAAAAAAAATTTTTTTTTTTTTTTTGATAGGATTATTTTTGATCAGCTAATTATGGCCAAATGTATAAATTAAAATAATTTATTCTTTAGTCTTAGACGGACGCATATATTCTGCAACCCCAGTTTATTTTTCTATATTTTTCTTCTAATTTAAATAACAAATTTCTACTGTTAAAGAAAAAATCAAAAAAAATATTTAAAATTAGAATAGAAAATGTAGAATAAAAAAACGAATAATTGAATGCAACTGTATAATATGTAGGTAAATTACAAGTAATTTTAAATGCCATAAAAACGTGAAAAAATGTATGTCGTTGTAAGTCTACACACTAAATAAGGCTGAGTGACGTTTGATTGAACCTGTTAACTGCTGCCAGTACAAAAGCACAAAAACCAAACAACAAAAGCATTAACAAATACAGACAAGCTTTGATTTCTGCGTAGCAAAACATGTAGTAAAACGTTAATAGGGTTATTCACTGAGTCAAGCAAATAGTTTTGCAACATTGGAAATGCACTTGGCATTTTTCCTTTTCATAAATGTTTTCTTTAAGCCAGCAAACAAACAAACAAATAAAGCAAAAATAATGAACATTTAAAACAAAAAATAAACCTTTTTTACTGCAGGTATATTGCCATTCACATGTACCAAAGAGTGGGCCTGGTCATTTGGATAACACATCTGTGGGTATCAGACAAGCTTTAAATGCTCCACGCACCAACAAATTTGTAAATGAGCAAATACGTGGAGCACGCTCCGAAATCGATGGTGAGTTTTTCAATGTCGTAGCTGTAAGTTTAAGTTTAAGATCTCATGACATCATTAGTTTTAAGTAAATTTTATTTGTTTTCAAAAAAAGCTACAGCAGGTTTTTTAAAATAATTTATTTTATTTAGAGTTTAATTTTATTTTTTAATTTTGTTGCTTTATTGTGCTTTTAGTTTTATTTTTTATTTTAATTAAAATAGTTTGTGTCACTCGTTGTTTATTTTTTCTTCATTTTAATTTTTTTTCCTAAAGGAAGTATTGGCTCAAGACAATCAACACCAAATGGTTATGGCAGTCGTGAAGTGAGTTCACCATCCCAAAATGATTCTGATTACAAATATGGACGTTTCGATGCAAGTGCACTGCATATTGCACATGCCCTGAAACAGACTGAAATACAAAAGGCCTACAACAAGGCGAGAGAAAAACCTATTGATTTCTATTTGGTAAGTGAAATTCCTATCATTTCTATTTACACATACGAAATTTTATTTTGTTTTTCCTTTTACTCTCTCTGGCTTAATTTCGCCCTGTCTTTTCTTAGTGCAAAGATTTTTTCTGGTTTTATTAGAAATAAAATGTTTGCTTCTTAAGTCTTTTGTTTTGCTTCAGTTGTGAATGCGTGTGCAAAGGCAAAATTATTACTTAAATATTTTATTTTTACATAAATAACCCATTAACTACAGAACAAACTAAAATTAAAACAAACTAAGCACTTGTGAGTGGCTATAAGTCGAGTCGCCAAAGTCAACATGCCCTCAAATCTATATAAAATTCTTATTTCTTTAACAGTTAAATTAATGTTAACCTAAAATTAAAAAAAAAAAATTTAATAAAAAAACAATTTAAAAAATTAAACAATATTTTTATTAAAAATTAAAAAAAAAACTTTTTTAATTAAAAAAAAATTTTTAAACATTAAAAAAGTTTTTGTAAAAATTAAAAAAAAATTTTTTAATTAAAAAAAATTTCTAAGTATTAAAAAAGATTTTGTAAAAATTAAAAAAAAATTGTAAAACTAAGAAAATAAAAAAAAAATTGTATTAAAAATTAAAAAAAAAACTTAATTAAAAAAAACTTTTTAATTTAAAAAAAAATTTTAAAATTAAAATAATAAAAAAATTTTTTAAATTTCAAAATGATTTTGTAAAAATTAAAAAAAAAATTAAAAAAAATTTTTTTTTTAATTTTAAAGATACTAAAATTTTTTTTTAATTAAAAAGTTTTTGTAAAAATTAAAAAAAAAAATTTTTAATTTTTTTTTAAATTAAATTTTTTTAATTAAAAAAAACTTAAAAGTTTAAAAAAAAAATTAAAAAAATTTTTTTTTAAATTAAAAAAAAGTTTTAAAAAATTTTATTTGGAATTTAAAATTTAACAAAATATTAATCTTTATTTGGAATTAAGAAATTAAGAACAAATAAAGATTAAAATTTTGTTAAATTAAAAAAAAAATATTTTTTAAAAAAGAAAAATTTGAAATAAACAAAAAACATATGCGATGCGATCGCCTTAATTTTATTTCATTTAAATATGAAATTAAAGCCTCTAGGACACTAGAAATTACAGCTGGATATAAAGATCGTAAAGATTTCCTCACAGTATTTATGACATGAATAAAGAGATCGTAAAGATTTCCTCTATTGATTATGCTTTGCAACATATTACATTGAAAAAAATTATTATTCATTTGCTTAAGGGAAGCAACGCCTAGTCGTAGCAGTGAAATACATAGCAGAAGGCCATAGAAAAAGTAATAGTTAGAATACCGTTTTGAAACTTGAAAGAGAATATTTCTGACGAAAATGTATTTTACAACAGGCAGACAAAAATTCAAGTAAATATTACGATAATCGGAAATATCATTATATTTATTTTTTCGATACGAATGTATGTAATAAAAGTTACTAAATCGCACTAGCAAACTCTCATTTTATATATTGAATACGAAAAGGTAATAATAATAAACTTTATTATCAGATGTAATTAATTACATTTAAGGTTTTAAAATCGTTTATATTATACTAAGAATTTATTGATATAAATATTTTGTGCAGTTCAGTAACTCACTTCTTTTAATATTTTTTCGTTAGTACAAATTTTGTTTTTTTTTTTTCTTTGCTAAATTGCAACGTGCACTTCATGAAATGAGCAATCCAATCATCCAAAAAATGTGTATAAAAACCACTCAATTCTTTAAAGCAGCACACTACACTGTGAGTCTAGATGTGTAGAATAGGGTCCAAATTATGGCATTTATTTGAATGCTATTGAAATTTCTATCGATATCGAAGGCCGTAATTTGGTAGCAAAAAAATCAGTTGCCTTCAAATTTCAAAATTAAAACTTTTAGTAAAGAATAAAGCGAAAATATTTAAAGCAAAATATGCAAACAAAATAATTTTTTTTTTATTAAAAAACCGGTTTTTTTCAACATTGAAAATACCAATAAGCAGCTGAAAATAAGAAAACCGATCTACATAAAAGGGGGCTAAATTATTTAATACAGTTAAAACCCTTTTTTCAATTGTGTATCCTCTTTTTTTATAAACTTGTGTGCGATGTAATGATTTCTAATGTAAAAATATTAAAATTCTTACACGATTTCTCACAACAAAACTATTTTTTTTTATCCAAAACAATTTTTTGCTACGAGTATTTATTGCCTACTCACATGCAATATAATTATTTAATGTTACTGTTTAGGTATTTTTCTAAAAAAAAAAATTAGAAAAAAAATTACAACAAAATTACTACAACAAACGGTACAGCTAAACTAATACGAGCACAAGAGTGAATTTACACTCCTGCTGCTTTTAAAAGACTTAAACTTTAATGGTCAAGAAACTTTTTCATTTAAAAGCTATACAGTATTGTTGTTGTTGTTCTTTTTTTTTAATGCAACTGTAATATTGTGTTAATATTATAAATTAAGAGATTATTTAGTGCAGAACATCCGATTAAAAAATAAATAAAAAAAAAAACAAAACAAATATAATTCGTGGAGTCGAATAGACAAAGATGTAAAAAAAGAACAATAAAAACAACTTAAAAAAGGTGTAAATAAAAACTTGCCGGTAGGCTTGTTATACAACTTACGTAGCAAATGCAAAAAAAGCCAAGTCAAGCTAAGCCAGCCGTTAACAAACCCAAACAAACAAACGACCAACTTAACAAAATGTACTTAAAGACCATTTAATGAAATAACAGTACGGCCAGTATAGCCAGTACTGCCAGTAGGTAATTTAGAAAAAAAAAAGAGAGCAGAGAACAACAATTTATTAGTGCAACGATGCACTGCAGCATCGTTATGAAATTGTTGGCCAAGTGAAAGAATCTCAACAAACTTCCAAATAACACACGTTGCATATGTATGTATGTAAAAACCTGTACGTGTGTATGTCAGTAATTTAATTTATGTTGTTAATCACATCATTAGCTCGTGGTAAACTAAGTATTTTTGTTATGGCTTTTGGGTTAAACGAAATTTTTGACAGCTGTCACCGCACTCCTCTTGCTACAGTAAAGGCAATAACATTAGTTGAACTCATTTGACTGGTGTTTATAAAAAGGACATCATTATCCCCAGCAGAGCTGTAAGTAAAATGTGATTCAAAAAAAATTTAAGATGAATAATTGAAGTGAAAAAAAGGCACTCACGAAGAAATAAAAATCTTCAATTCGAATGACTTAAAAAAAAAATTAAAATAAAACAATAAATTTGAATTCCATTTCTAATTCATCTGTCAAAATTGGATTTTTCAATAGCTCAGCCTTGCCGCCGCGCTACTTTTCTCTCTTGATATCCATAACATATGAAGCAGATAATGAAATAGATTTGAGGCACTACGAGTAAATGAAAGACTTTAGAATTAGAAGTGGAAACAAGTCATCTGATTAATGCCAAAGTAGACCTATGGTTACACTACTCTCATGTTACAAATACTCACTAAGTCATTAAGAGTTCAAAGACTTTCTTGGATAATTTGTTTGCTGTAGCAGCTAGTAATACTGTAAGTAACGAAAAGGGGTCCAAATCAGATTAATATATTCATCTTCCTTACATAGCCTGCAGAGGTCGCTTCGCCTGAAAGACTTTATGGTTTTATTGATTTACAAAAAATTAAAAACAAAAATAAAAAACAATTTCGTTAGCCAAAATTTAAGGGGAATAAAAAAGTGCATGCAACTTGTCTACAGCAGTCAGTTTCCAGTAGTTTGTATGCACATGTGTGTGCTCTTGTGTGTGTGTGTGTGTGAGTGTGTATAATAAAAAAGAGTTACGAGAATTTGAATGGATGATTGCTTTTGTTACTTTCACTTGAATGCATAATTTAGCAACGCACACAGTTGTTGTTTCCATGATAAACTACAAACAAGTTGAAAGTAAAAAAGATAAAAAACTTTTTTTTAATTAAAAAATGAAGTAAGCAACTAAGCAGCCATAATTATGAGTGTATGCTGTCAGAGTCCAGTAGAAGGTATCTCGTCCTTTCTTAATATGGATTGAACTTGTGCTGTAAGAAAGCAGCGAATTCGCCTAAACTTGCTGTTAGCCAAAGACGACAAGTACGCAGGTACTCACAAGCAACGTTGTAAGGAGCTAGAAAAAGAAGCTAAATTTGCCTAAAAAAAGGCTAGAAAAAGCTAAATCAATCACAAAAAAAAAAAGCTAAGAAAAAGTTAAAAAAACTATCGCTTAAAATTCAAAATAATAATTATGATTTTTATAAAAGAAAAATCAAGAAGAGAACATACAATGATAAAAATGCTTTAAACATGATTTTCTTTTAGGCATAACTTGCTTTTTTCGAATTAAAGCCACTGCGTTTATCTATCCAACGCAAAGGAAATCAAGTCGATATCTTGAAAATTTAGTAAGTTGTGACCAAAAAGGTAACCAGTTCTATAGAAAAGTGGCCGGAAAGAGGTATATGTTAATGTTACTACCTTTTTTAGCCAGTTCGGCATAAGCTGCTTCAGTTTTTTTTTTTTTAACTCAAGGGAAACTTTTTCCCATTCTTTCTTCCAAATTAATGAAATTAAAATGCTGGATAGCTAATGAATTTAAAATGTTTTAAAATGTTCGACTGGGAGCTTTAGGATGATTCTTGTAAAATGTTTTGCAAAAGCCACTCTCTCACCCATACGGAAGAAAGCGTTTGGCCATTGTGGTGCATAAATATATAATCACTGTGCAGCTGAAGTTTTGGGAATGTCGAAATTTTGATTATATTTTATTTATTTTTTGTTATTTTTTTTTTTTTTTTATTTATTTATTTGTTAGTTTATTTTTAATTAAAATAACTATTTTATTAAGCTTGAGGTCGTATTGTATACATTTATTTTTATATCAATACTTTGCTCCAACTTGCAAAGCTTCTTCACAAATTTATAATTACATTTTGAAGAAGCTACGCAAGTTGTAGCGAAATATCGATATAAAAATAAATTTATGCAATACGACCTCAAGCCTTATAAAATAGTTTTTTTTTTAACTTTTTTCGAGTAGTAATTACGAAATAAATTCAATTAACACCAGAGACGTTTAATAGTATACAGGCCACATCACTTTCCCACTTGTTTGGCTTAATACCCAACTCATTTTATTCAAAAAAAAAAAAAAAATTAAGCCAGACAACCAACTCCTTGAAGTGATGTGGTCAACACTTCGTATTTATTATGGTTTTTCATAAGCTCAACCAACTACTTGTTGCAACCATAATTTTAGGTATGAGTGCTTAATACGTAAGAGTATTTTTGTTTTGTTTTTTGTTTTATTGCATTGTGCGCCACAAGAAAAATAGCTGCTTTAAGCCCGGTTGTTGCAAACATTTTCCTTTGTTTTTTTGTTTTATCAATCAGTCAGTCTGAGCAGAGCAATTTTTTTTCGATGTTTCATTTCTTTGTGTTGCTTCCGTATTTGGTTTAATGTTTTGAAATTTTATTTGTCTGCGTTTTTATAGCAAAATACTAGTTGCTTCATGTTTTTTTCCTTTTTTTCTTTTTTAATTTGCAATAATTTAACAAATTTTATTGCATCAAGTTGTTTTTCTATCGTTCATACCCTACAGCAGCAGTAAGTGGATTTTGTTTACGATTTACGGAGAAAGTGTTTTTTATCGCACTTTATAAAAAAATTATTAACACAAAAAAGGATTAAACAGGCCTTCTAAAATTTTTTATTTGTCACACACAAGGCCTTCTTACTACATTGCATACTCGTACATTTTTTACACACCATGTCAGCCAAATCCTACTGCGTTTCCTTCTTCAACAGGGCTGTTAAGAGGCTATCATCAGATCAGTATTGCTGTTATCAGTCTTTATGAATGCATCTAATATTTTTAAATCAAACGTTAAAAATGCCTCTCAACTACAAATGTCCAGGTTCAAATCCCGGTCGGGTTCAATTTTTTTTTTTTAATTTTTATATAAATTTTTTCAAACTATTTTTAGAAAAAAATTTTTAAATAATTTTTTTGTAAATTTTTTTTATAAAAATTTAAAAAGAAAAAGGTCAAATAAATTAACAATTAATTTAGAAAACTTTTTTTTCTTCTTAATATATAAAATTCGACTGTACGTGAGTTTGGCATTGTACTCCTCCTAAACGGCTGGACCATTTTAATTGCATTTCTGTGTATGCCTTTAGGCTACGAATTGGAAGGCTTAGCGTCACAAATCCGGCTCTACAGTCGGTATCTGGCTTTTTTATCTACTACCTGTTTTAACCCGATCTTGCACGGACCTTTACTCGATTAGTACGATTTTTTAGATTAAGAAGATCGAATATACAAAAATTTTAAGGCAACACAAGGCTTGCCGGGGCAGCTAGTTTTTTAAATAGTTTTTTTATAACAATTTTTTATAAAAACAAAAATTTATTAAGTTTTATATAAATTTTTTATAAAAAATTAAGAAAAGTTTTTTTATTAATTTTTATATAAATTTTTTATAATTTTTTTTAACAATTTTTTATAAAAAATTTAGAAAACTTTTTTATTTTTATATAAATTTTTAATAAAAATTTTTTTAATAATTTTGTATAACAATTTTTTATAAAAAATTTAGAAAACATTTTTTTATATAAATTTTTTTTAACAATTTTAACAAAAATGTTATTTATATAACAATTTTTTATAAAAAATTAAGAAAAAAAACTTTTATTAATTTTTATATGTTTTTTTTAATTTTTTTTTTTAATAATTTTTTTTATAACAATTTTTTATAAAAAATTTAGAAAACATTTTTTTTTATTTTTATATAAATTTTTGATAACAATTTTTTATAAAATATTTAGAAAAAAATTTTTAAATTTTTTTCATTCTATGACTATTTATTACAGATACGTCGGCTTTGATATTCTTTAAAAAATAATTTCACTCTGCTTGGATTTGAACTGGAGCAAATGCAGTCAAGAAGCATTAATTCGACATCAAACAAAAAGCTCAGTTAAATCAAGTTTTTGTTTTATAGTTACTTTTTTAATATGGTTGCGAAAGAGAAAAGAAGAGAACAATTTATTATTTTTAATTTTATGAAACAATCTACGTATTTAGAAGGGAGTAGGTAGACCTTCCATAAGGAATTTTTGAGTAGATAAATGAATAAGAGTACTGGATCTTATGAAGGCCTTCATATTGTTACAAAGATGCTTTGAGCTACGTTGAAAAATTTTTGTATGAAAAACAAGAAATCTTAACCAAAATATTTTTGAATATTTTTCAGTTTAAGTTAATTTTAATTGTAGAAGTAAAAAAATTTTGTCCAGGAATATGTAAATTGATGCTATGAATCATAATATATTTAAAATAAAATTCATGTTCTGTTTGTTTGTTTGTTTACTATAAAAATTTTGGTTTTAAAACGGATTTAACTGAAATTTTGCACTTATAAACTCTATAATCTTTTTGACCAGTAACGCCTATTTTTACGTTCGATGATATTTGTTTGATGTAGCTTTAGCGATAATTATAATCCTCTAGAGCTGCTGACTGCATTTTTTTGTAAAGATTTTTTAAATTTGTTTTTAATGTACAAAGATGGTCTCTTGGCAAATCAGTTTGGGAGTAGTTCGTTTCTGCTTTTTCTTAGTAGACTTTGCTGCTCATTTTCTGCTACATAATTTTTTATTTTCAATTTGGTTTATAAATTTATTCAAACATTGGTGAGCCGTAGCTACGAGTATTTCAATTTTTTGCCATTAGCCAAAAGATTCTTAGCTAAAATAGTTTTGTTACTTTCGATAAGTATTTTGAAAAATTCCAGCCAAGAAGGAGTTTGTTCTCAATGACTACAAAAATATTGCACTGTGTTATTAGTCAAGGACTGTTTGGATAATGCGTCAAATATTTCTATCATTTTATAATGTTTGTTGGTTAATTTAATTTAATTTATAACATAAATACACGAGTGCATTGATGAAGATGCCGCTCGTATGAGAAATATGGCGCTTTAACAAACTAGTAAGTAGCCGCTGATTCCATATCAAAAAATAAATTATTAATAATTTTATTAAATACACACAAACACGCACACACATGCAAATACACTCACATCTAAATACCAAGTTAGTTTGCTGTAAATAAAATCACCACTAAAAAAAGTTTTAGTTACTGCAACTGCCAGTAATTACTGTTACAACAAGCAGTAGCAATTTATTATAATAAGTTAGTCAGTTAGTTAGTTACTTAGTTAGTTTGTTAGTTAGACCATCTGCCTGTCTGCTCACCTTTCAATTGTCAGCCAATTAAGTTTTTTTTTTTAATTTCAGGTTTTAATTTCGCATATCTGATGGCAAAATCAGTGTTAATAAAAATTTGTAAACTCTTTATTATCATCGTCATCATCATAATTATTATTGTTATTGTTATAGTTGTGGTTGTTGTTAAAGTATTCAAAATGTATCTAAAATCTTGCTAATAGCGCTTGTGAATACAGAAATGATATCTGCAACTGTTTGCTAAAACGTGATCATTTTAGAAATCATCACGTACATGAAAAAAAAAATTTTTTTTATTTTAATGTTGATGTCCATAACACGAATTTCATAACCGACAAAATTAATTTAATAAAAAAAATATTTCTTTATTAAAAAAAAATTCCAAAACTTTTTGGTTCAGGGTTTTTAAATAAAAAGCAGCAGTAGAAAATTAATTGAAGTTAAAAAAAATTAAAAATAAAGGCTGATATTCAAAAAGAACAAAAAACGACTTCAAGTAAAAATTATGACGAATTTTTCATACAAATTTTTCATAAAATCGATATCAAGTCTACTTTAATTTTCTTTGAATACAAGCAAAAATAAATCAAAATTTTTACATTATAAAAAACAATTAATTTTTTTTCTCTTTTTTTAATAAATAAAGCAAAAATATTTATGTAAAATTTATTTGAGCTTAAGATATTTTTTTATTAATTTTATTAAATATAATTTTATTATTTTTATTTCGATATTTCGCTACATCTTTGTGTAGCATCTTCAGGAAATATGTTTTTTTAAAATAATATAAATTTCTTTTTAAAAAAAGATCTTAAACTCAAATAAATTTTACATAAAATGAAAATAAGACGATCGAATAATTAAGATATTAAAGCAAAAAATAATTTTAAAAAATTCACCAAGTGAGCAAAGTGTAGTTTTGGGGTCATAAAGTTTCCACTTTTGAATAAAATATTGGTATTGGGAATACAGAACAGCACTGGAAAACATAAAATAAAACGAAAAAAAAAATGACAAAAACCACACCCGTGATCGAACATGAAATTTCTAAATTATTTCATACAAAAAGTGGAATTTTTAACGTTTTTCTTCGCTATCGAATACGAAAATTCGGCTTAATACAACAACACACACAGAAAACAACTTCGGTTGTGAGAAGTGAATTTGTTTCCAATCAAAAATTCATTTATGATAATTAAATTTTTCAGTTGTATCAACCAGAATTCGATAATACAGCCCAAAAATGTATTCTGTTAAATATATTTCAAGCTGTAAGACTGATTTTCTATTTTTCTGAAAGGTCTGCTGATGGGCAACGAACAATCCCATCGTCTTCAAAAAAACAATTAGAAAATATTTTAAAAATCTGTAATTTTTAAATAAATTTTTAAGACGATTGGATGGTTCGTCTTCCATAAACTAAGCATGCATTTTGATGCTCACATTGTAAGGTCTAGTTCTGGGAGAGACAAGAACACCTAGAATGGCCTTTCACAGCGGCTACATACCACTTTTAGTTGTGTTAAATCGACTTTCGATTTCGAATACAAAATTTCTGTGTTTTATTTATGCTAAAGCAAAAAAAAACAAAAAAAAAGTATTTCAATTCAATTGAATTTTACTTTTAATTTAAAATAAAAAACCCCCATGAATGCTACACAGTTAGTTGAATTGAAATTTAAAGAAAGAAATTTAGTGAAGCAAGACGGTACTCCCAGGTACTGGCAAGTGGAACAACCAATTAATGTTACTTTTACCGCCAGTGGGGAACGTCTGCACTATTAAATTAATGGCAAATGCGATGGTTAATTAATGTTTGCATTTGTGTTTTCTTTACGTGTGTGTAGGTATAAAAACGAAATGCCCTCTAATAAACTTTTTGTTGCTGAATGATCATTAATGGAATTCATTATTATTTAGTTAATGCTTCTTTATTTAATTTTGTTTTTGTAGGCTCGAGAGGAACAAGCACGTCTTGAGATGAAACACCGCAAGGAGGAAGATGAATTGTATCGTAAATTTGCCCGCAAACGTGAAGAGGAAGATCGCAAGATACAATCAGAATTCCAAACAGAATGGGAACGTGAACTCCAACGGTTGGCTCACAAATTTGAAAAGGAATTGGCCACCTCACGTCGCAATCGGGAAGAACACAATATTCTTACGCTGCGGCATGAGCAACAAAAAGAGGATTTGGAAAAAAATATGACATTAAGGAGAAGCAAAAAAAAGGAGAGCATCACACGCAAAATGTTGGAACATGAACGTTACGAAACTGCGGCTCTAGTCGATCGCCAATCTAGTGAAATGTTAGAACTGATAAGTGCACGTCGCTCCGAGTATATGCAAAACGAAAGCATTTTCCTAGATGATGAATTTAGTGAGGGTGTAACACCCTTGGAATACCCAATGTTAGCCCCTCTGCCTGCACCACCAGCCGTTAGTAAATTTCAAATTTATACAGATCCCATTGAGTTTGAAGATGTTGATCGTATAGCCATTTCGGTGGCTCAAGAAGATCAAAAGACCTTTACCGATCTGGTAAGACAGCTGGTGGGACGTTGCACCACCGATATTGAAAAGGCCCGTACAATATTCCGTTGGATAACGGTGAAAAATTTAAATGCCATGCATTTTGATGATGATCTGCGAGGTGACACACCCATGGGCCTGTTGCGTGGCATTAAGTATGGCACCGAAAGTTATCATGTGCTGTTTAAGCGTTTGTGCAGTTATGCTGGCTTGCATTGTGTAGTCATTAAGGGTTATTCCAAGAGTGCCGGCTATCAGCCGGGTGTAAAATTTCAAGACTCACGTTTTCGTAACTCATGGAATGCCGTCTATGTAGCTGGCGCTTGGAGGTTTGTTCAATGTAATTGGGGTGCCCGTCACCTGGTCAATGCCAAGGAGGCTCCCAAAACTGGCAGGGGCAAAAACGATAGTTTAAGGTATTTAAAATTCAAAAGAAAATCAGTGTGTTTTATCAGCAAATGAAAACGATATTGTTTGTCCTTTCACAGATACGAATATGATGATCATTATTTCTTAACGGATCCTCGGGAATTTATTTATGAATTCTTTCCCCTTCAAGAAGAATGGCAGCTACTGAAGAGACCTATTACCTTAAGAGAATTTGAGAATCTACCATTTGTGCGCTCACTCTTCTTCCGTTATGGTTTGCATTTTGCTGACGAAGGCTATGGAGCGGTAGTGTTTACTGATGATACGGGTATTGTTTGTCTAAAAAATTGTCCTTTTCTTTTTTGCTAATTTCTGTAACTTCAACTTAAAGGAGCTGCTACAGTGCGCATTGCAATGCCAACTGACATGCAAAGTTGTTTAATATTTCACTATAATTTAAAATTCTATGACAGTGATGAGGATTCTTATGATGCTGTTTCACTAAAACGTTTTGTTATGCAATCGGTTATTGGCAATATTGTAGCGTTTCGTGTTCATGCACCCTGTTCAGGAGCATTTCTGCTCGATATATTTGCCAATGCTGTGACTCCTCAAGAATATTTAACAGGGGAACCCATGAAATTTAAATCTGTATGCAAATTTAAGGTATTTCTTAAAAAAACACAAAAAGGAAGGCAGCAAGAAGAATTAAAGTAAATTAACCCTTACACGAATATTTCAGATTTGTTGTGAAGAATTACAGACGGTGATGGTACCTTTGCCAGATTGTGCAAGCGGTGAATGGGGTCCAACCAAAGCGACTAGACTTTTTGGTCTAATACCAATCACACATCAGGTTAGTAGGAATATTTTTACACTTAAAAAAAGAAAACTTGATTTTTATTTTGATAAATTTTAGGATCCATTAATATTTGCCGGCCGCAGTTTGGATTTACAATTTCGCATGTCTCGTCCTTTAACAGATTTTATGGCCACACTTCACAAGAACGGCATTGAAGAGAAAAAGCTTTCCAAATATGTCACGCACAATATATTGGATGATATTGTCACCTTCATTATTAAGTGAGTATGATAAAGTGAGCAATAAAATGACTTTACAGTGACTTACTAAGACCGAACCGGTCAGGCAGAGTATTGAAACGACTGGAAAATAGGAGTATCAGCAGGATACGTAACGAAAACGAATACATAACAGAACACTGTAATAATATAATTGGGAAGACGAACAGACAACAGAATATATACTTTGTCTTCATATTAATCGGATTCGGATTCCTTTTCGTTACTTACAGCATCACTAGCTACAACCGTCTGTTACAGCAAACAAATTATCCAAGAAAGTATTTGAATTCTTAATGAATACTAGACTTAAAAAGAATTTGTTACTTGAGACCAGTGTCACAATAGGTCTGTTCTCGCCACAGTGATCAGGTGACTAGTTTCAGCTTCTAATTGTTATTCTAAAACGATGGTAGAATGAATTGCCAAAGGAAAAAAAACTTTTAAGGCTTTAAAAATTTGGCCTTTTTATAGAAACGTAACATTACAAAAGCAGTTTTTCTTTATAGTCCCCCAGAAAAATTATGTTTTTTTAATCCTTAATTTTTTTTCTCATTTTTAGTTTCCCCGAAGAAGGACAGTATGGTCTCGATATATACACACGTGAATTGGGTGCACCACCCCATCATAGTCATCATCATAATAATTCCTCTTCGTCCTCTAGTGAAAAGCACTTGCTGACGCACTGTTGTAAATATTTAATTAATTCATCGAAACGTAATTAATATCATGAGATGAGTTAAATGAGTGAAAATGTTCAAAAAGGCAGAATAAGAAAAAGTTATAGTTTTTTTTTTAATATTTAAAAAAATTTTTGTTTTAGTTTTTATTCCACATCAGTAACACATTTTGAAGTGGGGAAAAGAAATACAAGACTATTTAATGCATTTTACACTGCACAGTGGGGGTTGATTATGTAGCAGTTAAAGTAATAAAAAATTGTATAAAAAATAGACTAAAAACCGATAATTAAAGTTAAGATTTTATAAGCTTTTGTTTGGGCATTAAATTAAAAATAGCGATAAGTGAAATATTAATCCAAGTTTGGTTTCAAAGTTTTAGCCAAAAACTTGTTATTTGCCACCACAAAATCCTAATCCTAATGGGGCTAAAATTAATAAAGAGATCTAGGGGAAAGACTTTACACTAAACACCGTTAATGTTTTAAAATAAAAGTTTCATCTCTCATTTGAAAACAAGAAAAACATGAATTTACAGTAGAACGAATGCTTTGCATACAGACCAAAAGAAATGCCGGCAATGTTGGATATCAATCTGTGTGAAATATGGAAAAACCTTTAAAATCTCTAAAACTTTTTCTTTTAAAATTATTTCGAATCTAGCATGTAACGCCCCACAATATCTGAACCTCAATCATCAGCTCTGTTACGAATAAAAATTCTACGGAAGTTTTTTTTTTAACTTTTCTCTTTCCTTTTTTTAAAAAAAAAATTTTTGGTTTTTTTAACATAAAAAGTTCTCTAATTTGGGGAATTTTTTTTCCCAAAAACCAAAATTTTTCTTTAAAAAAAAATTCGTACAAAATATTTATGATTGGTCTGAATAAAGTTATTAAAGGGCTGCACAAGCATACTTGAAATGGCTTACAAGCACTTTTTAATATAAAATATTACACATGTTTGTTGTGATGTGTGACTTTCAAGTATGCTTGTGCAGCCCATTCAAAAGTTATGCACCCAGTTTTTCAGTTATCTTTATTGCTTCTGTCATATTCAGCCTTATTATGGGTGTCGTTGTCATAGTCGAATTCACGACAACCCCATATAAATCATATGGCCAGCGTTGCCACATATAACTGTTGTCGCCACTCATAATCAGATTTAATATTTAGCGATGTGACAACTGCTAAATAGTCATCAACAGCAATTGATTACTGTCAACTGTCGTTTCTAGCGACTTACGCAATAAGGATGATTAAGCCAATTTTTATTTACGTCGACTTGAACGATTTTTTCTTTTTAGCACAAAAATTAAACTTTTATTTAAACAGCTGCATAAGCAGTTAGTCGATGTTATTAAGGAGGCTTCAAATTAAAAGTAAAAAATCTTGCTATTGCTCTACGAAAATTTCAATTTTTTTTTTTACTTTTCTATTACAAGAAATAGAAAGACAAAAAAAATCATATTCATGGCAATTATGGATATACCCAAGGATTTTTTTCTTGGAAGAATTTTGGTTTTTGGGAGAAATTTCCCTAAATCAGATAACTTTCCATGTTAAAAAAAGGGAAAATTTTGTTTATAAAAAGAGGAAAGGGAAAAGTGCAAAAACTCCCAGGGAGTTTTTATTCATAATTGGGCTAATTGAATTATTATTGAGCTGCTGATTAAGTTACGCATTTTTTTATCAACTCAACTGACATACAAGATTGTGCCTGTGTAAAATGCATTATTTATTTCTTAATTGTTTTGTTTAATTTATTTACAAATAAATACTTTATGTATTTGGAATTGCTTGTTAATTATATTCGTTTAAAAATATTTGATAAAATCGAAATTGGCAGTGTTGTACTGAATCTGCTTTCTTGAAAACAAACACACAAAAAACATGTAATTATGATGTCATTCCAGTTGTCGTAATCATTAAATAACGAAGACGTTTATTGTTCATGGCTTTTATTTAGTATTCCACTTGTCGTAATTATTATTTATCGACAAGTGTTTGTTTTTAATTGGTATTCTATAAGAAAATCCGGTTGCACAATGACGAGTTCATAAGACGTAACTATTGAGCTCAATTGCTACACAACTCTTGGCAACTACTGAGCGCAACAATTACGTCTTAGACACGCCTTAACGAATATGCTACTAAATGAAAAAAAAAATTTACAAAATAAATAATAATAAAATAATTTAAATCAATTAAACCAATGGATAATATAGAATTTTTAATGGATTTTTTTGGACCGATGTTGATACAATACTTAACCTAACATGTTGATTTCATTTTATGATGGAAAAAATGTTAGCAAAAACGCTACTGTTGATTTGAGCGGCATTGCTCAACTATGCATTTCTAAAACAAACACAACAGTTACGTCTTAGGAACTCACCCAATGTTTTTGTCGTCATCATTTTAGGTAACGACTAAAAATCTTAACAGAAAAAAAAAATAATTAAAGAGAAAATTGTAAAAAATTAAAAAAAATAAAGGGACAAATAAATATAAATCAATTTGAAAAACTAGTGAAATTATTGTTAAAAATCCTTTAATTGCAGCAGCTAAAAGAACTATTCCATTTAATTTCAATTTAATACAATTTTCTAGTGCAATCAAGAACTGAACCAAAATTACCTGCGACACTCCTAAATTAAAGTCGTTTTACACACAGAGTTCATAAAATTAAAATTAAAAATCTACTAAGTTAATTTTTTTAGAATTATTTTGAAATAGTTTGGCTTCGTTTTCATTCAGTGCTTTCTAATACAAGAATATCTTTTTTTCTTCATCACTTGAATCTAAATTTAAATTACAATTTTGCAGCAAAAATTCAAAACCAAATAAACCAGCTGAATGAAATAAAAATAAAAAACGCTACACTGTCGTCGTCTTAGTAAGACTGTTGTAGAATACCAAATCAGTGCCGAAGTGATGACATTCACATTGAAAAAGAAAGAAATACTACGACATTTACGACCAATATTATTTAATTTTGACTTCCCTTTTCAAACTCGTGCATAAAATTCTTGTTTCATAAAATGATTTTTGTTTATTAATTTATTAAACTTCTATAATTATAAATATTCATAAAAATAAGTTCATTATGATTTATTATTTGTTAATTTAATAATTAAAATTGATGTTAAAAAAGCTAACTTTAATTATAAATTTAATATATACGATCACTTGGTGCTACAGATGGCGAATATTTAAAATAATTTTTAAATAATTTATGTAAAACTATTAACAAAAACTGTTTCATACACATAAAAAGAAAATACCAATTTATTTTTAAAATTTTTAATAAACAAAATGATAAAATTTAAATCTTTTTTTCATTATAATTTTTTTTTTATTTTTTTTTAATAAACAACTCAAATTCGCTCAGCTTTTTTGCTTGTTTAAAGAAAACACAAAATGGCCAGGGCAGGAACCGAACTTCCAACCCAGAGATTAATAGGTTAGCACACTACCTCTTAGTCCATTAAGGTGCACCCATAAAAAAAATTTTTTTTTTTGTTTTATCAATTTAAAAGCATGATTTTTGTTGGTCGAATTTGAGCTTCATATTATTTTTCTACGAAAGTTGCAACCATTGAAGACCAACTAAAATTTAGAATGTGAAAATTAATTATTTTTTTTTTGTAATAAATATTTTTCAAGCTTAAGATTTTTAATAAAAATTATTTTATATTTTTATTTTCCAATATTTTACTTTCAATTTCCCTCAAGAAGACATCTAAATTTGCCAAAAACAAGGCTAGAAAAAAAGCTAGGAAAAAGTTAAAAAAATGTCGCTTAAAATTCAAAATAAATAAAATGACAAAAACTAAAGCAAATAAGGTTGTTTTAAACATGCTTTTCTCTTAGGTCATAACTTGCTTTTTTTTTTAAAAAAACCGCAAAAAAATTTCGAATTAAAGAAAATACGTTTTTCCACTCAACGCAATAGAAATCACGGCGATATATTGAAAACTGAGCAAATTATGACCAAAAAGGTAACCACTTCTACTAAAAAGTGGCCGGAAAGAGGCAGTATTAGAACTGGTTACCTTTTTGATCATAATTTGCTCAGTTTTCAATATATCGTCCTGATTTCTATTGCGTTGAATAGACAAACGTATTAACTTTAATTCGAATTTTTTTTTTTTTGCGGATAATGCAAAAAAAAAATTTTTTCGCCAAAAATTACCTGGACTACCCCTTTTTCTTTAAAAAAAAAAAATTATAAAAAAATTTTTCGCCCTATCCGCAAAAAAAATATTTCGAAAAAAAGGCTATTTTGAAAATGAAAAAAGCTAGAGGCTTAATCCTAAATTTTGAGGCTAAATGCGACAGAATACAGGGTCCGCCAATTAATTTTTTTTTTCTTTTTTGAAAATGCTATAAAAACATCGAGTGTAGCTTCGGCTGTGTGGCACGTAGCGCCGTCCTGTTGAAACCAAATGTTGCCAATATCCTCCTCTTCAATTTTTATGAACAAAAATTCGTTCAACATGGCCCGATAACGGTCGCCATTGACTAACGGCCACTCATTGCTCATTTTCGAAGAAAAATGGCCCAATTATGCCTCTGGACCAAAATCCGCACCAAACAGTGACTCGTTTTGGGTGCATCGGCTTTTCAATGTATGCGTGCGGGTTTTCTGTGCCCCAAATTCCGACAATTTTGCTTGTTTACATACCCGCCAAGATCAAAATGAGCTTCATCTGAAAAGATGATTTTTTTGGCAAAATCGGCATCTTCTGTAAGTCGATCGCAGGCCCACTTAGCGAAGCGAAAACACAACCATATTCTTTCAGCGGAAGGATAAAACTAATTATCTGTCAAATCAGACATGAGCTAAGTGTTACCATTCACGAAATAAGCACTAGTGGAAAAAAAAACGTTCGATGGCGGACCTTTTATATCCAAATCTAGCCTTAAAAAGACTAAAATGGCAACGCTGATTACAATGAAGGGGGTATAAAAAACACATTTTTTGAGTTATGACTCTATTGAACTTGTATGCTTCAAATATAAAGCAGTAGTTGCAAAGTTCTAAAATTATTCCGCTCCGCTTAAATAAAAAATCTCAAAATGTAATTTTTTTTCTTTCTTTTTTATTTTATTATAATTTTCTTCTTCTTTAATTAATCCAAAATTTAACTTAATAAAATTTTACCAAAGTTTATAAAAATTAATGGAATATAATTTAGTATTTGTGTATCTGCATGTCACTGAAGCGGCGATATCTAAAAAAAAAAAAAAAAAAAAAAAAAAACAAAAACACCCTTTCAAGAGAGTTAAAAGTGACTTCAGTAGAGTATGCAAAGGATACACAGCTTTTGTTTTAATGAATGTACATATACATACACATGTTTTCATATGACAAATTGTAAATAAAATGAATTCATTGTTAGTTTTTTTGTTTTTTTTTTTTGGTTAAAAGAAAATTACAATTTTAAAACTTAAATTAAATTGACGACTTTTAAAGAATATTAAAACTTGTTTGTTTGCTGGGATGCTTTAAATATAACTGATATTCAGTACCTACATATTTTGTTTGTGGGTTTAGTTTTTATTTTAATTATTTATTTTTATTTGTATGTGTATTGGATGTTAGTTAATTATATTTAAGTTTTGGTATTAAAATGGGCGCTCTTTTTTTGTTGGATGGCCAGCAGTGTTGTAACTCATTTGAACCAACTTAATTATAAACAAAAAATATCTCACTTTTCAAATAAAACAATTTTTAGAGTATTTAAAAAAATATTTTTCTTTAATTTCTTTACTGCAGAAACAAAAAAATTTTTTCTTATTAAATTTGTAAAAGTTGCTTTTTGAGAACTAAAAATTTTTTGTGAGATTATTTTTGTTTTAAAATGTAAAAAAAGCGCTTTGATTATGATGGTGGGCTTGTCTTTGTAGTTTAGTAATTTTATTTTAACAAAAAGAAATAGGAATAGAAATGTAAATTTAGCCTGAAAAAGCTTAATTAACAAATTGTCGTATTTGATATCGAATGAAAAGGATAGGAGATTTATATGAAATAATTTGCAAATTTCGAATTTGCCACGATTTGGTCTCTCATTTTTTTTTTTTTTGCATTCAGGCCAATTATGTATAAATATTCCCCGGTAGTTTTTTTTTCTCCAATTTTTTTTTTTATTATTCTGGGAAATTTTTTTTTTTTCCAAAAAAATGTCTTCTATAAAAAATTTCTGTAGCTTATTCATAATTAGACTGACAGTGTTATTTATAGTTTTCCACAATTAAATTGCTGTCGCACTCGTTGTGCAGCACGATTTTATAATTAGGGGGGTTACTCTCTATTGCGATGCGAAAGAAAAACCATTCGCATCTGTATGATTTTTACCCCCCCAGGCCTATTATGAATATCAACAAAATTTCTCCCCTTTTTGTTAGAGAAAATTCTCTGATTTACGAAATTTTTTGCCAAAAACCAAACTTGGGAAAAAAATATATTCATGATTGGGCTGATTATCTCTAAGTTAAGCTTTACAAAGAACTTATTTTGGTATATTAATGCCCCTGCTTTCACAGTTGACAACTCAACTCTATTTTAGTTGGAATTTTGAAACTGCAACGGTTAGGTATGTTGGGAAAATCGTTTTTTTTTTTAATTTCAAATCACGGGAAAGGTGTTCGTGTTCATTTAAAATCTCATGATTAAAAACCGTTTTGCTTTAGTTTCTTTAACAAAGTGATTATTTACACTTAATTTCACTTGTTTTTTTAATTAATTATTTTATACAAAAGGAATATCAAATTTATTAATTTAAAAATAAACTTAATTTTTCGTTAAACATTTATTTTTTCGTGTTATTTATATTTTGCGTGATTTACATTTCGTGTTTAGTAGTCAGCTGTTAACGTTTATCAAAAAATTTATTTGATTTGCAAAAATCTTTAAAAAAAATTTTACGGCCAAGCCAAATACAAGCGGACTATAGCTAAATATACGAAAGAAACTGTCTTTTTTTTTTTTTTAATTACAAAAAACAAAAGTAATCTGCCTTTTTACAGTTGTCGGAAACGTTATGAAAACAATTAAATATGGCAACGCTATCCATATATTTTATATTGATGCTGTCGAATTTCGATTTCAACTTCGACAACCGATATGGGGCGGCAATTTAATTATAACTAAAGCATAAGAGCTTTAAGCTCATGATTTAAAAGAGTAAAAATCACTATTGAAAGTAAAAAACCTGGTGATTTCCAGAGCACAAAAAAATCTAAGTACTTTTAAATTTTTTTTTTTGGTTTGAAAGAACATGTCTGCTTTTTTTTTTATATACCGATTACAACTTATCAATACCCGTTGCTTCAATTTCAATTCCAACTCAAACGAGTTCAGTTGCCTCTATGGGCTTAGGTTTTGTTTTGAATTTATTATTGTTGTAAAAAACATAAGATGATACACTTGTAAACTAAACATATAATTTTCCATATGATTATTTATAAACAAAATTAACTTAAATATATTTCAGAAAGAAGAATACAGAAAAACTAACTTGCTGTTTCCAGGAAAGAAGCAATGGGGCCTTTTAGAAAGTCATTAGGAAAATGACTCAAAAACATATTAAAAATCGAGGGCTTTCCATTGAAACTTTTCTACAACCAGCACATTATGTGAAAAAAAATTAATAGAAAACAGTAGTTGAGTACAAGTCAATAAAGTAAATCTTTTTTTCTTTTTGTTATTTAATGATTTTTTATATCATACATACATACTTAACTATTTGTATTTAATAATAATTTCAATTATATAAATTTTTTTTTTGTTGTTAGTAGGAGTATACACGCGTTCAAATGTATAATTCAAGGAGCGGGATGTGGATATTTTATTTTGATGGAGTTTAATAACATACAGATGTTTTGTTTTTGTTGTTGTTGTTGTATAAGGAATCTCTTTTTAAAAATGTTTACGTTGATTATCGTGAACACTAAAATAAAACAAATAAATAAAAAAATATTAATTAGATTTTTCAATATAAATATATAAAACGATATTGACGGGTATTAAAATAAAATTTTAATATAAAAAAATTTGCAGGAAATATTTTTCAAGCGAGTTCCCATTCTATGGTTCTCTAAAAGGAATTCATATAAATTTTATACGTTTTAAAACCCCCTAAAGAAACTTAAACGAAAGTAAAACGCATGGGCTATTATTGTAATAAAAAACATGAAAAAAGCAAAACAGAACATTTGAAACCTTTTTTATTCATTTTAGTAAAATTTTTTACACTTTAATTTCATTTAAGTTAAAAAAAAATTAATTTAAAAACACAACTCTAAAACTTCTTTAAATTTTCACTACAAGTGTGAAAAAAAAATTAGTTCGATAAATAAAAGCAACTTTTTGATGAAATTTTTAGGGGCAAGAACCACTTGCCGAAAATAGCCAACAATTTTTGTTTAATTTTATAAAACAAAAAACTTAACTTTGACGCTTAAATAAAAAGTCCAACATTTATTTTTTTCAAGCTTGAGATAGGATTAAAATATTTCGCTTTAACTTTGTGTAGCTCCTTCACAATACATTTATAATTACGAGGGCTGTTTGATAAATCCTTGTCTTTAAAAAAAAAAAAAAAAAATTACACAAATACGAGTTTTATTTTTCAACATACGTGCCTGTTCTGTATTCCACACGGATTTAAAAAGATGTGGAAGTACATTTTTTTCTTCTTATTAAATGAAAATGTTTATGTATTTTTAATTCCAACAATAATTTCCTACCCAAAATAAAGCAAAAACAAAATTTAAAAAATCCTTGCATGAGATGCTGAATTTTGCAATTCCGAATAAAATATTCGGATTCGGAATATGGAACAGCAGTCTAACATTTTTTTTGAATTATTTTATTAATTCCAAATACTAGTTTTTCTCGAAGCTCTCAAAATAGGTGTTTGTTTTTGGTAATGACTTTTGCATTCGGCCCAATATTGCCACAGAGGGCTAAATCTGGCGAATATGCTGGTTGGGTCAGTAGTTCGTAGGGCAATTTATACACCCATGTTGGAAAAACGCTAAATGCTTAATTTTGGCGTTTTCCAACCGCAAGCAGACACTGAAGCGAAGTGCTCAATTTTGCCCAAACAAAGGGTTAAAGAGAAAATAAAATATTGTACCATTCAAATTTAAATATGTTTTCTTTTTATTTCAGCCAAAATTTAAAATAAAATTCTCCTTTTTCTATAAAACAAAAAAATATGATTTTAAAAAATTTACTTTGATTTTATCTGGCATTTTCCCATTCACATTCTATGAGAAAAACGTAAGTAAAAACGCTAGGTTTCGCTTTGGCGTTTTGCAAAACGAGCTTAAACAATACACGAAATTCATTTCTTTTTTCATTTTTGTAAAAATTCACTAGATTGTCTGCTTTTATTGGCTATCAAGCATAAACTAATTTGAAAGAAGTTGGTAGGAGAAATTCAAAAACTCAAGGAGTTAGCAAGCTGCCCTAGTATAACCTGCAGAAGCAAAAAATAAATAATTATAACCCGACCTGAAACTTAAAAAAACTAACCGTTTTTAAAAAAAAAAGATGAAGAAGATGAAACAAATTTATTTAACAAAAAAAATTTAAGCGATTAATTTGTTTAAAAAAAAATTTATGGAAAACACTAAAATTTTCAAACACAGCACAGTAATTTGAAATGACATGCAGAATAATTTTTCCGTTTTAAAAATTTGACGTTTTTTAAAACAATTCGATTTAATTTAATTTTTTTAAACTTTATTGCTAAAGCTTTAATAAAAATTCCTGTTGCATTAAACAAACCGTTTTAATATTTTTGCAAAAATATTCAATAATAAAATGAAGAAATAATGGGATTTATGTTATAATATAAAAGGTAATTTATTTTCTTCACAGCTCTCGCCTATTTCTCGATATTTTCTTAAATATTTCGTAACGCACTAAAATACTATGAAAAAAATTAATAAATAAATAATTATTTTAAAGCTTTTTTTGTATTTTTTATATATAAAACAGTATTATTTACATTTTAACAAGCCTTTGTGTGCCGCTTCTTCTTTAAAAAAAACCAGTCATATGTTATATAATGACTTGTCGTAAATTCCACTATGACAATGACACTCGAATAAGGCTAATTCAATAATACTGTTTTATAATTAAAAAAAAAAATACCAGAACAGCTTGAAAAATAAATTTATTATTTTATTTGTAGATTAAAAAAGGTCAAAGGAATATCACATTTGAAAGTTAAAAAAATATATAAAATTAAAGATGATTTTATATGAAACATAAAACACTTTATGTGATGATATTAATAAAATAAAAAATAAGGAAAAAATAAAGAACCCATAATATGTTACATGACATTGTTAACAAATGAATTATTATTTTATTTTATTTTTTTTTTTTAACGTTTTTCTTATTATTAAATGCAGCTAGTAATAAACATTGTAAGAAGACAAGGGATTTATTGTTATTACTTTAAAATCAAAACAACAAAATCACTAGTCTTCCATACAATGAGTATTTAAATTTTAAATAACTTTATAAATGTTGTTGTTAAAAATTTTATTTTTGTATGAGTTTAATAAATTTATAAAATAAACCATAAAATCACCAACAAACACACACTAAAAAAAACACTGGTTATTTTAAGAATACGAATTAGAAAATAAAATTAAACCAAACACCAACAATTTTTTAAATTTTAATTTTTGCCAAGTAATTTAATTAAATGTTTTAATTGAAATAAAGTAAATCATAATAATAAAATGAATGAAAGGAAAAAATGCATACTTTTAGGCTTTGTTTGACACCAACCTCTGTTGCAGCAAATACTGGGCCATTTGTATTTGCTTGGGATTACCAGATATGGTAATAATACGATCAGAGGATCCGGGTAAGGGTTCATCGATGGTAATATAAGCACCAGATTCATTGCGTATGCGTCTAATACGCCCGCCACCCATACCAATAATAGCACCAGCCAACTATAAGAAATAAATAAAAATATTTGTGACAATACCGGCCGCCAGTGTTTTTCTTTTTTAATTTAAATTAGACTTACATCTTTAGGTATAGAAACTTGTGTGCTGTTCTTGGGATCGTGACCTTCGGCTAAATTGCCTGTGATATTATTGGATACATTGTTTGAAGGGCCGAAGCCGGAAGAGCCAGAAGGACCTCCACCCATGCCATTGCCCATATTTGAGGGGCCACCAAAACCACCTTGACTAATGCTGCCACTAAAGCCCCCTTGATTACCAACACCGCCACCGCTATAGCCGCCGCCGCCGCCGCCACCGCCGCCGCCGCCAAATCCATTATTACCACCATAGTTACCGCCCTGGTTACCAAAGCCACCACTGCTATTATTGGGAAAATTATTTCCACCCATTGGCACATTTCCACCAAAGCCACTATTGTTGCCGCCACCAAAGTTACCGCCAAAACCACCACCGCCGCCGTTATTGCCAAAATTTCCAACACCAAAGCTACCGTTATTACCACCTCCATTACCATAACCACCATCATCGTTAGCCCATGGATTAATAAAGGGATTACCATCACGGTTACGGCCACCGCTTCGGCTACGATCATTGCGACCACCATCACCACGACCTCGGCGACCATCTCTCGATGGACGACTGCTGCCCGGTATATTTCCATAGCCACCATATTCATCCGCATACATTCTATCATAATTTAAGGGGTCATAATTGTGAACTGCTCCTTTAATAGGAGTTTCTCTAGTCAGAGTAACAACTTCGCGTATGGCATCAATAACTTCATTCCGTTTACCAACTGTTTGGACCACACGATCAGAGCTTTGAGGTGCCAAATTGGAAAATACTTTGAGTATACGGCAGCCAATTTTCTAAAAATAAATAAAGAAAATCCCATAAAACACTATAAGAAAACGTTTAATAATAAAAAATAAATATAAATATAAATATAAATAAAAATAAAAATAAAATAATTAATAAAAATAAAAATAAAATAATTAATAAAAAAAAATATAAAAAATTTGTATTCAAAATCAATTGACCATCATTTACGAAATTATTTTCCAAATAAATATTTAAAGAAATTCGCACTATTTTAAAAAAAGAAAATCAAATTTAAATTATCGATATTTTTCAGTTAAAAGTGTCACTGAAAGCTGGCCTAAAAAAGTCCTGCTTGTATTCAAAGATAATTAAAGTAGATTTCAAAATCGATATTGTGGCAAATTTATATGAAAAATTTTTCATAATTTCTACTTGAGGTCGTTATTAGTCATTTTGAATACCAGCCTCTATCTTTAACTGTAATTAATGATCCAAATGTTAAAAAAAAAAAACTAAATTAAATTAATTAAATTAAATTAGTGTTTACAATTTATTATGGGAATTCTCACGATAAATTTAATTTTCTTTATTTTTAAGTCCACGACAATTTTGGAATGTTAAAAAATTTTATAAAAAAAAGTTAAAGATGAAAATTTAATGAGAACAAAAGATATATTTCATGGAATCCTTAAAAAATA